>CM034151.1:841656715-844478813 GCA_019776745.2 Taxus chinensis | reverse complement strand
AACCATCGTACTTTTGGTGCTTTAAAAAGAACACATCTTCATTTATTTTACATTGCATTAGTGAAAGATCATCCCTCTTCCTATTCATCTCTTGCTACATCAAATATCACACTTTGATTTGGGTTTAAAACACTTGCATTGCATTCTGATTAGGTGCATTATTATCTCACATTAAAACTGAGGGCAACGTATATGCTGGAAGTCATGCCCAACTGATGGTTGACACAAAGAATCATAGAAAGAATTTTTTTTGTCTCTCTCTCTCTCTATCTTACCAAACTTGCACAAAATCAAAATATACACATCTTTCTTAAAAAACATCTTACTCAGGAACATCTGTTAGTGATCACACGATCCAGTTGGCAGGTACTCCCCAGCTCGTTACCTCTATCGAATCATCATCTTAGAGGACGGCCCGCCCTTGCCATAACATACATGAAACCTCTCCTTTTAGATATCCTTCTTCACAGGATGCCTTCCCAAATAAATTTTTTTTTCTAAATACACACAGTCAGTCCTAAATAGCATAAGCTAAACAAACATAAGAAAATCACTATTATGATCGTGCTTTTTCTTAGCGTTCTTTTTGGCTTGTTTTTTGAGGTGTGAGACTATGAATCTCCATTTTTATTCTTCCTTGCACACTCCACTATTGTAGTTGGAGTATTCTAACGTTGTATGAGTGTGTCAAGGCTTCATCTCCTCATTCTCAGGTTTCTGAGTTTTATTCTTCACTTAATTTAATTCACAAAACCAATTTTCTTCATTCCTTTCTAATTTCACAGTCACCGACATCAGTTTAGTGACCATCACCCGTTCACATCTGACCATCATCAGTTAAACCATAACCTGTGTTGGCTTCTGGCTTTCTAGTTACTTTACCTAGAATAGATTTCATCACTATTTATGTTCTATTTCTAGCCTCAAGGCATCATCATATTTCTCCCTTGTTGATACTTATTGTCATACATAGTTTTCACAAGTACATATCCAACATTCTTGTTTCATTCTTTTAGAATGGTTTCTTCCACAATGAGAGGTATCAGTTTTAGAAACCATCATCAGTGTTCCCCCAACCATCATCGGTCATCCTGACTGTCATCAGTTTTCCCTCAACCATTACTGGTCAACCTGATCGTTGTCGATTTCCTGTTCTTATTTTCAAAATCTAGACATTGACCAGTTTCACCTCTCAGACCCCATTATTCTCTATTTCTACTTATTTTTGTGTCATCTATAGAATATAGTCTTATCAGGTCAGCACTTGCTCACATGGTGTTGACTCACAACAAGACTAATACCCTCATATTCCATGCTACTCGTCAACCACTCCACCTAGTCCCTCACCTTCTGTCGTGTCACCCATGGATCTAACCTTACCTACCACCATTGCTACAGGTGATGAAGATTTTGCATGACTCCTTGATCAGAATCCTACGGTCTTACATTTCTACCTTCCTCACTCTTCCACCTGAGACTCCTCAGGTTAGTTGATATACAACATGCCTATGTCCATTTCTCTTGCCCTTATTCCTACTTTTGCATCAACCCTTAATAATTCTTCACCCCTTCTTCACCCCCAGTATTTTTGCAACTAGGACCCATACCCGCCATGACCATTGCATCTATAGTTTCAGTCATTCCTATTGTATCTTTTTTCCCCTCATCAACCACCCAGACCATAGTGCAGTCCGTATCCATTGTAAAAAAAATACCCATTATAACACAACCACTCGTGGTGTCGGTGACCCCTACTCCATTCAAAAATATCATCCTCTCCATCCCACAAACACTACCCCCAATCACTACGAGAGTCCCGATGACCATCCCACCTACATACACCTACTATCAATAACCCTCTATCTTGTCTGTCACCCATTCTGGATATGTTCCTTCTATGTCGGTTCCTTGTTCTCAACCTCCCTATTAGGTTCAGTATCTACCTCTTTATGCCACAGGAGGTGTCCCTCCATCACAACCTACCAATGACCTCATCAAGTTGATGATGAAAAAGATGTAGACACTAGAAGCATCGGTTTCTGGCTCATGTAATTCCCTCACTTATGATGAAATTTGTAATGATCATATTCACCCATCCATTCTCATTTGACTATACCCCGTACATTGGGAGATGCCAAAATTTAACCGCTTCAATAGCAAAGATGATCTACAACAACATTTGCGGTCCTTTAAACATGGGTGTTACCTGATTGCCCATGATGATGCTTTACTTTTGAGGAATTTCCCAATGTCCCTGACAGGACCTGTATTAGACTGGTACAGTGGACTACCAAGACACTCCATTTACTCAATTAATCAAGTATCCCAAGCCTTCCTAGATCACTTCTCCATCAACATTGTCAAGAAGGTTACCATGAAGGATTTTTATTCCACATGACAATATGACAATGATTCTATCGCTTACTTCGCCACTCACTGACACAACCTCATTAACCAACTCACATTCTAATTACCTCAAACCAATATTATAAAACTATTTACTCGAGCATGTGCTAGACACATCTCACCAACCCTACAGGTGCAAACTTTTCACACTTTTGATGAGGCATTCACCGTGGCACAGAAATTGGAAATTCATACTATTGAAGAAAAGAAGATTCAACTTTGTAAATAGAACATCACATTCAAATCAAATGATACTTCTTTGTCTTCAAAACCCCAAAACAAATATTCAAATCCTAAAGGGTCTGCTAATTCCATAGTTCTAAAATCTAGTCCCCCCTCATCAATCAAACCCATCCAAACCCCCTTCTAATCTCTCTCATGTCCAAGCTTTCCAGTTTAGATGAGAAAAAGTAAAGTACACTTCCCTAGGAGAATCTTATTCTTCTATTTTGGAATATCTTGTTAAGGCTAGTGCCATTACCCTTCCACCTATAAAACCACATATGTGTTTTGACCCTGAGTGACCCATGCCTGTATGGTATAAAGACCACAACTTTTGCAACTATCATCGTCTTAAAGGTCACAACGATAATAACTGCATCACCTTAAATAATATCGTCCAAGAAATGATAGACAATGGAGATCTAGTCTTGGATATCCCAAATGCACCTGCTAACCAAAACCTACATAGCTTCAAGAAGCCATTCCATAATCATGCCCCATCTTCCATCCAAGTGGGTGATACCTCAAACAATGACAACACTATTCGTGAGGTTCACGCTATTTTCAATAACACACCAGTTGCTTCCCAATTGCCTCATATTCCTTCCATAGATGAAATCTTAGCCCGTGCTCCCCTACCTACACTAGAATCTATTTCTTCTTCTCCTCTATCCATAGAGGAACCCCCTTCATATTCCCCTTCACCCGTGGCAAATCCTATCATCAGCACACTGCCTTTGACCCCTCAAAATTTTGAGGAGTTGTCAATGGCACCTCTTTTACTCATAGAAGATGTAGGTCCACTGCCTAAGCCAATGCAAGGAGAGCCCACTTTGGCTAGCCTGTCCTCTCCTCTACCCATGGATGATACTATAGAAGTACCACCGTCTATATAAAACCATTCACCATCAGACCTTCAAGATCTCGTTAATTTTATTTTGGCTCTCTTACCCACAGATTCTGAGGATAGCCATTTCCCGGTATCTTAACCACATTTTATGAGGATTTCCACTCGATCCATGTTGGTCCCACTTACAATAGTACCATTCTCACACTTGGCCGATTGCCTAGACTATGTCAATAGAGCCTGACTCTGGGGGTGTCTTCTACTTCCTATTTCAACACAAATGTAGTTGTCACTTGCTGACACCTCCAATATCTATCCAAGAGTGTTTCGAGTAACCAAACCAAACATAACCACAACTATTACAATACCTTCCACGACACCAATCATGGCCCAACTCACACCTTTTCCCATAGCCCAACATGCATCGACACCCAAACCCACACTTATATGATCTCCCTTACCTAAACCTATCACTACCTTAGGGGTCATACCAACAGCTAGCCCTACTCACTCACCCATCAAATTAGATTTATCTACATCTTCCAAAACTAACACCAAACTTAACGCGGCCCCTATAAAGAAGATCCAATCTCCTAGATCTCATACCAAAACCTTGCTAACCACACCCTTATCACCTTCACCCCTTGACCCTAGCCAAGAAACCCCCATCCACCAGTAAACAAAGAACACAACAACCCATTTCAACATTATAGGCCTCTAATATACCTAAACAACCCACACAACCTCCGCCCTCACCTGTAACCTCATTACCACCCATAGCTCCAATACCACCAATAACTTCATCACTACCCATGATGCTTCCTCCTCTTTCACTCACGCCTCCTGCCCAACCCACACCACCTACCTCCACAACACCTCGGTTACCCCCGTGGGTAATCCACCCTTTTCCACCATCTACTTTTCCCTCCACATCTCATGTGCCCATATCACCTTTACCCAAAAAGATATAACCTAAAGCTAAAAATCCGCTACACTCCAATAAGGTAGTTAAACCAACCAGACCTTCCATTACTAGTTCATCTACCTTGCCCCTACCCAAGAAAATATGACCGACACCTAAGACCATGTCACACACCTGTTATCCCGTAAAATTGGCAAGGGCAATTTTATAGATAACCTTACCAAAATTTTGTTCTCGGTCCCTCGTCAGGGATCCCTTGCGTTCAGAACGTTGCAAAATCCCTTCCCAGGAAATCTAGTTTTCCGAACTTAGCCATTTTTGGTCTTTTTTGGTCGGGCGCACATAATGACTATGCAACATCAAACTTTTGATGCACCCCCTTTAAATCCTTTGGCGCATGCTTTCTTGTGTCAACAGGTGTTTTGGTGCACCTCACTATGTTGAGTCTTCCTTGCATGCGCCAAGGCGCATGCGCCTTCATGTCAACAATACATTTGTTGCGCCACTTTTTGGTGTGCCAAGGGCGCACATATTCCTCTGTCAACACCACTTTTGGTGTGCCAAAGGCGCACATAACTTCGTGTTGGCAAGTGTTTTGGTGCGCCAAAGAGGCGCATGTTTTCTTGTGTCGACAGTGCTTTTCGTGTGCCACTTGAAAAAGTTGGTGGCACATTTATTGCTACCTCACCTATAAATAGGTGCGTCTGCACTGTCATTATCACCTGACACAAATCACGTGATTATTTTATCTCTGTACCTGTCAGCGCACCTGCCCTGTCATTTTCGAATCACTTTGTGGACCCGTTTGCACATTTCTTCATTATTTATCTAGGTAAGAGGTCCTCATTTCTTTTGTGTGTTTTGTGCTTGTGGTTCTTTGTTTGCTTGTTGGTATGGATTGGATTAGTTAAAGACTGTGAAATCATGAACTTCCCCCTTTTGCTGTCTTTTCCATTCTTCCACATGTTCTTCCCCCTCTTTCCAGATCTGCTGGTAGAGGAAACTCTGTCCTGAAAAATAGCTTGGAACTCTCATTGGTTTAAGCCTCTTCATCACCCCAAGGTACCCTGCAGAAGGAGCTAAACCATATGTAAAACCCCTCAGAGAAAGAATCAAAGCTTAAAAAGAAACTGTATTTTTCTTCTCCTTTGGTGCATTGGCACACCCTGTGCAACATAAAGAAAGTTGCGCCTAATGGCGCATCTGTCACCCCCGTTACACAAAGAGTAGTCACGCCAATGGCACACTTTCCCTGCATGCTACATAATGAAAAGTTGTGCCCTCAAGGCGCACTTCCTTAGTTTGTTGCAAATGCTTTCCTCGTGCCCCCTCATGGCGCGCCAAACTCATTTGTTGCATCGTTAAAACCTGCGCCCTTTGGCGCACCCTGCATGTATGCAACATAGAAATTATCCGCGCCAAGTGCAAATTTGTAAAATGGCACAGGCGCATCCCTCACTACAATAACATCATGTCATGCAGACCTTCCATGCACCGCGCCAAGTTCCCTTTAGCGCACAAAAACACATATGTTACACAAACCTTATATGCACCTTTGGCGCATCCGAAGTTCCCGTGTAACATGAAAATATATGTGCCCTTTATAAAATACATCCACATGGCGCAGGCGCACTTGTGTTTACAACAACAAAGAATGCAATCTACAGTATCCATGCGCCATGCACCCTTTGGCGCTGATTTATCCCTTGCAGCAGCCCTTTCCTGTGCGCCTTACTATTTAGCCTTGTAACCTGCAGTATTCATGTGCCCTGCACCCTGAGGCCTTAAAATTGCTAACTCTTTCTTCTGTCAGCATTTCAATGGAAAATCAGAAGCTGACATGAATTTCTTGCAATTGGGTTTCACTTCTTATTCTTGCAGATCAGCAACTAAGTTCAGAAGAACATATGTCAACATCAAGCAAGAAACCTACCAAATCTAAGGGTAAGGCCAAGCTCACAGAAGAAGAAATGAAGTATAAGTATCAGAGGGTCAGAATGCCTCGAGTCCCAAGCAGAGTGTGACCTAGACATCAGAGACTCGGAACTGGGTCATATTGATATGGAAGATTTCTTGGCCAGAACCCAGAGGGTCACAAGAAGTCCATGGATGGACAAATTGATAGGCAGTGCCCTGCATTTTGCTGGGGGAATCCCAGTCAGTGCCGTTAACAATGAATTTATGATGGTGGTAGCCCGATGCTACAACAAAGACACAAGATGTGTCCATGGTGAGAAGGGCGAGGTTATAATTAACCTCACTGCCCGCCACTTTGAAATAATGCTCGGCATTCCTCATCACCGGCACTTTGTGGCCGTCAGCCAGGAAGATTGCATCAAAGCCTGGGACGACAATGAAGATCAGTGCATGCAGCTGATGAATGAGGTATATCTGAAAAATAAAAAGGTGGTGACTCGGTGGCCACAGGTCATTCATCGCAGTGACTTTTCAGAGGAACTCAGCGACACCATCACATTCCTGAGCAGAGTCTTTGGGCTTCCTGACGCCCATTATTTTCACAAATGGATGCTTGCGGTACCTTGGAGACAATGAACAAAAATGTGCCCGATCAACGCTTTGAGTGGGCAGAAATCATAAGCAGCACAATATCAGAGCAGCTACAACAACTTGCCACAACGGGAGGTTCTACATGAACTCCTACGTGGTCTATGCTGCAACTTCAGAAAGAGACTATCCAGCTCTGATGCGATGCGGGGTTTGGCCCCAAGTCAAAATTTATGAATATTATCCAGAACTAAAGTTGGAAAATAGCATCCCCCAATTCACAAAGATCAATGATGCATTCTTCTACTTCATCATCTGCCTGTTGAGGTCGAATATGACTCACGGTCGCATGATCAAGAGCATCGTGTAGTAGCCACGGAGAAATGGGGGGCCCTGTTCACTCAATTCCCCACATTCACCTATCTGAGGGTAGCTAACTTCTTGGGGGAACCAACTAGACTGCCAAGGTATGCTGGGCCCAAGTTGATCCTGTTGGAGCTGTCGAGGCAGCTAATTACTTACCATGAAAAGTGCCTCAAGAGAAAGAAGGGTGGAACTCCTTTCCCCCTCACAGTGGGTAGGTATACATGTCTCACTCACCACAAGGACAAAAGATATGTTTGCAGAACTGGAGCTGCTGAATCTGAAACATGACTTCCCAGCAAGGCCCACCTTCGACCCGAGGAATTGTTCTGCCTAGGGCTAAGCTCGACCCGATCCACATCCCTCAGATCGAAGATATCTACATTGACATATATCATGAGGTTGAGCTCAGGAGGAAGGATCATTCTCGCTTGGCCTTAGCAGAAATCATCCAGTACGGGGTAGCCATCGTCCCAAAAGGATACCAAACTACTGAGCAAGAAGTGGATCAAGTGTATCTTGACATGGGTGGGGACGATTGGCCTTTTGCGTTGATTGATAGAACCAAAGCGCCTCAGACAATTGAGGAGAGAGTCAAGGAAACTCTGCGCAGAACAGAGCATTGGTGCCGAATGAACGGACTCATCTACCTTGGGGTCGATTTCACAACCTCTCCGTTGGGTAATGCACCTCCTCGATCAAAACAGTAGCCAAAAGGTCAAAGGAAAAGGCAAAGAGGGTGAATCCAGCTCCACTCAAGAGGAAGCTCCTGAAAGTCCCTCCTTCCGCTTCACCCAAGAACGGGTTATAATCTCTGAAAAAGCTTCTCCAGAGAAAGAAGCAATGGAAGATGTTCCAATAGGCCCATCCACTCAGGATGTCACCACTGCTGTAACAACAGTGAGGTCCCTTCTGTCCCTTCTCCTTCTCCTCCTTCCCCTCCTCGAGTGACTCAAGCGACCATTCCTTTGGTCGTGTCCTCTCCCCCTTCTTCTACTGTTCCTCCTGCTTCTTCGTCCATCTTCTCTTCTCTCGCGGACCTGTCCCCCTCCATTTCTTCCCTCATCTCTGAGCTCCCCTCCCTTCCTATGTCTTCCTCTCCTGCAGTATCTCTTCCTCCCGTGAGCGCTTCCTCGGCCTCCCTCTCGATGCCGCCTCCAAGTGTCTCCACGTTTTTCCCTTCTACTACTGCAGCTGCCCCCTTCTCTGTTTCTGGTCCTTCTCCCATAAGTCCAGCCTGGATCTCCCAGCACCTAAGTCAGTAGAAAAGGAAAGTTCCCATCGCACCGATGGACTTCTCCGTAATCCCATCAAAAGGGGAAAAGAAGCAGAAGCCCATCACATGCTTCTCTCAGAGTGCTTCGGGAGAGAGGGTAATGGAGATCGCATACCCCAATCCTCTGAAGGATAAAAAGGATCTGTCTCCGACAGATTATACAGTGACTCAAGTCACAATGGGGACATCTTCTGAAAGCCTTCAGGGAGAGGCCCTATCTACAGTTGACGCCCTCTGCAAGAAGCTTCAAGAAGCAAACAGAAGAGAAAAGGCTACTGAAAGAGAAAAATAAACATCTGCTCCACGCCTTACAGAAGATGGGCAGTGCACCTCCCACAACTGCCGCCAAAACTCCTGAGCCTCTGAGTCAGGATAAAATTAATGAATATGCAAAGATCGGCGAGCAGGGTATGGTAGTTTCCGCCTGGAGGAGCCAAATCCTCAAGGACAGTGAAAGAGTGATCACCAAGTTCACCGATTTGTATCTGAACATCAACAAGGTGAATAAAGAGCTCCAGGCGTTAGCAGGACCCATATCAGAAGAGCTGGACCATGCTAGGCTGCAGCATGAGACCTTTCAAAGAATGTTCGACTGTTCAGTCGAAGATCTGGTCAAGTTCGGCATTTTCGGTCATCCCAGGGCCCTCAATAAAATCCTTTCCACTTCTGGATTACCGGATGGATCAACTGGAATTCTTCCTCGAAAAAATTGATAAGGTAAAGGAAGAAGCCCTGGATGCGATGCATCAGATGGAACAAATTGTTCTAAGGATGTCTCCAAGGTTGCTTACTCCTTCTTTCACCTTAAGGAAGGTTGACGAAACCATCTAGATCTTCAAGGAGATCGTTTCACAAGGGCTAGGGCCAGAGGTCACTTTTGACGCAGAATCCATCAATAACCTAGCTGGCTTGTCGGGACTTCATCGGGTTCCTAATAGAAGCAGAGAATGAATATTCCAAACTCCCAGAGAAGCTCATAGACGAGCGTAGAGACTTGCGAGGCTATCAATGAGCGACACAAGGATCCTTCCCAGGATCAATTAGAGCCCATGATCAGCAAGTTTATGGAATACCGTGCCCAATTTCACATCTCGTCACCCGAGTAGCAACAGCAGGATATCCCCTTTCAGCCGCGGGACGACGACGATGAATAATTTCTCTCTTCTTCTGACTTTCTTTTTGTAAATGTCTAAAGTATGTTGGCACGAAATGATGACATCATCCATGTTGCACCATGGGATGATGGTCATCCATCAAGTTGTCAAAAGTCAACATGACTTTGAGATATTTTTGTAAATATTTTGTAAATAGGTGGTTGGTTCCTTTTTTCCTTCCTTCTTCTTCTCCTTCTTTTATAAATGCTCAAATACTTGTTGTATTTGGGAGTGGATACTTTTCAGATGAAAAATAGAAGTGAGAAGAAAAGACTTTGAGATTTTTGTAACAGAAAGAAATATTAATACAATATTTTAGACTTTGTGATGAATACATGTGTTATTTACATTAGATCTTTCTTACGTCAGATCTGTGTGTTTATCCTGTTGGATCTACTTCTGTTTTATTGTCATTTATTCAAGTATTGCTTTGTTCATTTAGATGTAAGTAGGTTTGGCTTTGTTTACTACCAATCCCAAAACATAAACCCTCTGACCTTTCTGCTTTGGAATTCATTTCTTTTCTTTCTTCGGATCTGATTTTTCTTCATCCTCTCCTCCATTCCTTCTTTCTGTAGTCGTAAATAACCCTACTGGGATTAGATACCAAACCCCCGCACAGATTCCTACTGGTAGAATAATAAACCAGTTTTGCTTTGCTGACTCAAAGAGGGGCTATGCCTTACACACTGTTGACTCGTCTATCCAAGCGACAGATTCGAACCAACAGTTTTCAGAAGCTGGATAACCCAGAATCTTTTAAATATTGAAAATCAAAAAAAAAAATCACTACCTGTACATGCTGCTGGTTTTCTTCTAGTCAGAAAAACCAGAAAATCAGTAGATCTGTACTGACCAAAAAACTCTTTGAAATTTTAGAATCTGCTCCACAACTTCGTCAGATCAATTTTCAGAAGGTACGCTGGCTGGGTGAACCATTTACTCTCCACAACATCGGCAGGAGAGCTCCATGGAGAGATTCATGGATCCTACTTTTGATCTGCTTCAAAGGCACAACTTCAGTATAACACCGGCATGCTTTTCATCACTAAGTTCAGCTGATCGGTCAGCCAGAAGTGCCTCACCTCCACGAAAGAACCAGTTTTCACAAGGAGCCTCCACATCCCTTTGTAGCGCCTTGCTACTCAGTGGAACTGTGTTTCCAGCCCGTGTTCTTTTTCCAGCTGTCCAGATGGCAATGGTACCATGGGGAAATGCTATGGGCCCCCTCGCATTACCACATCCTAGTTCACACACTCCCTCATGGAAACCGAAAGAATTTTCCCAAATTTGACGGGAGCGGAAACCAAAGCATGGATTCACACATATCTGCATTCATCATGTCATGTAGTATCCTAGATGTAACTCATGAACATGTGTTGGTTCACCTTTTTCTGGAAACTTTACAAGGGCCCACAGCAGAATGGTTTCAGCATTTACCGGTCGGATCTATTACCAGTTGGGCCACCTTGCGGGATGCTTTTGAAGACAGGTACAAGCCTTCAGAAGATGCATTTGCATTATTATCACAGATCACTCACCTGAAGAAGGAGGCCAATGAGACCATGCACTGATTTTATCGCCAGGTTCAATGCATTAATCAACTGTGTCCCTGTTGCCATGCTTCCAACACTGGAAAATCAGAAGTGTTTCTTCGTGAATGCTATGAGTTCGAAAGTAAGTTTCTTGCTCCTACAAGAACAAGTGGCTACCTTGATTCTCACCCAGGCTGCTGCCATCCGAATTGAAGATAATTTGATAATATCTGGTGAATTGAAAAGGGAATCATCTAAGTTTAAATCTTCGGGCCCTTCTCCCACTACTTCGTCTGATCCGGCATTTCAAAAGATGGCGAACGACTTGCTTGCATTAAAGAAGCAGTTAGCCCAAGCTTCCCCCGGTTCCTCATACCGGATGTCCCACGGAGGAATTTCACTTCCAACAATGTTCCTCAAAGGCCGCGCTTTCCTACAACTGCTCCGCGGTTGGCACTTGAGGCTCCTCCGGTTAATGCCTTAGCCGAAATTGAAGAAGAGGAACAAGATTACGAAGAACCTTCATCTCAAGGTGAAGATGATCAAGACGTCGGTGAGCCGACTGGCGACTCTACTATCGGGTATATGGAATTCGATGAGGAGGAATCTGATGAAGAAGAGGGTACACAGGGATATGCAGCAGACAATCATATGTTGTTTTTACCCGCTCGTTAAGGAAAAGAAGCAGAGGTCGCTGCCCATGTGCAGAAGGAGAAGGCCGTGTCAAACGTGCCTCCAACCATTGCTAAAAGAGGTAATCCTCTTCCTACTCAACACCCTGTTAATTCTTTTGCAAAGAAAGCTTTTCCCCCCCCATCTCTCCTCCAAATCAGCCTTCCTCTCATATTCCTATCAAGACCAGTAATCCTACCCTACCATCACGAAGTGAGGGACTCATTCCTTCACCAGCACAACCTTTGGCCGCATTCGATATCATAGATCATGCTAAAAAGACTAAGATCCAAATGTCTGAAGCCGAGTATCTTCAGTCAAACCCCGAGCAGCTTGTAAGATTGACTAAGTATATTCAAAGTCAAGTTGTCATAACTCCCCAGGTTTCCTTGAAAGGAATCCTTTCCACTCCTCCTGCATCCCGCATAAATGTTGCTTCAACATCTGCATCAGGTAAGATAGAACCTTTCTATCTCTCCCTCCTAATCAATGGCCACAAGTTAAGTAACTACATAATTGATTCTAGGGCTTCTGATAATGTCATGCCAACAAAAGTTGCTCATGCTCTGGGCCTCACCCTTACCAAGCCTTTTGTAGATGTTATTCCTTGGAAACCAAGCAGGTTCCGTTGATTGGTCAAATCAAAGACACGCAATTCACATTTGCAGAATTCCCAGAGAAAAGAGCAAAAATGACCGTCCTCGTTACCGACATTCCAGCGGCCTATGGAATTCTGCTGGGAAGAAGTTTTTGTAGCGAAGTTGGTGGGGAGATTCATATGGACTGGTCCAAGGCTAGAATCCCCATCAAAGGTGTAATGCAGACATTTGGAGCCAGAATCACAAAAGAAGTACTTGGTTACTAACTCTGAGGACCCCAAAGCTCAAATTCTTTTCGAATCATCAGGGATGGGGAACTATTTCTTGTCTACCGAGTCTGACAAAATGGTTGTTCTCATCCAAGAAGAAGATCTTAACAAAGGTCTGGACCTTGCAGTTTGATGGCAGCTGCGCAACCAGTGGATGTGGCGCCGGAGCCGTGCTAATATCTCCCGAAGGGGAGATTATTCCTCTCTCTTTCAAGTTGTAGTTTTTCAACACAAATAACACTGCTGAGTATGAATCTCTGCTACTTGGCATGCAGGCCGCAAGAGAGAGAGGGATCAAAAATCTGAAAGTACAAGGTGATGCAGAGCTAGTCGTGAATCAAGTTAAGAGGATATATCAAGTGAAGAATGAGAGGCTTAGGCACTACCGTAATGCGGTGTGGGACAACATCGAAGAATTTGACACTTTTTCAATAGAATCCATTCCAAGAGCTCAGAATGACATGGCCGATTCATTGGCCGTTTCAGCATCCCTCATGCTCCCTCACCCAGGTTTGAAAATAGACAAATACACCATTGAGATGGTTTTCCACCCAAGTGTGCCAGATAATTCTCAGCATTGGCAAGTATTCAACGATGACAATCAACTCATTTCCTTTCTAGAAAAGGTGGAAAATTTCAAGGAATTACATTTTGAAGGATCCACTTCTATGTGCCGCGAATCAGTCACCGATCAAAAGGATGAATCCGAAGGGAACGACGACATATGTCAGCTCAAAGGAAATAAAATTCCGAAGGGCCTGGTTTCTTTGGAATGGTTGTTCGATAGGCATGACCGTTTTGTAAAAAAGAAAAGGTGAGATGATGCTGGCACATCCCCAGAAACCGAGCCGGTTAATTTAGGTTCGGTAGAGCATCCGTAATTTGTGAACATTGGAAAATGTTGCATGCCTGAAGAGAAGCGGAAGTTTTTCAAACTGCTGAAGAAATACATGGATGTATTGGCATGGTCCTATGCTGATCTAAAGTCTTTTAAGCCAAAGGACGTCCAGCATGACATCCCGTTGAAAGAAGATGTCAAAGCCTTTCGCCAAAAGCAGAGGCATTATAACCCTAAGATCTCAGGTACTATCCAAGCTGAAATTCAGAAAATGTTGGATGCGAGAATCATTTTTCCTATCCATCACAGTACTTGGGTAGAAAACATTGTGCCAGTGCACAAGAAAAATGGTGAAATACGCATATGCGTAGATTTTTGAAATTTGAATCAGGCTTCCTTAAAAGACAACTACCCACTCCCTATAATGGATCAAGTTCTACAAGCGGTAACTAGATCAGAAATGCTGTCCATGCTTGATGGTTTTTCGGGCTACAATCAGATTGAAGTCTCACCTGAAGATCAATTTAAAACAACATTCACTACTCCCTGGGGCACGTTTTCCTACAGTAGGATGCCTTTTGGTCTGACCAATGCTGGCGCCACTTTTCAGTGGGCCATGGACCTTGCATTCAAAGGTATGATGGGGAAGGTCATTGTGGTTTATCTAGATGACTTAACTGTGTTCTCTAAATAATGGAGTGATCATTGTGATCATCTGGAGCAAGTATTGGCCAGATGCCGAGAGTATGGGATTTCCCTGAACCCAAAAAAATCTATTTTTGGAGTCACACAAGGAAAGTTGCTGGGGCATGTTGTTAGCAAAGAAGGGATGAAGATAGATTCCGAAAGAGTTAAGGCTATTCAGAGCCTTACTCTACCTATAAGCAAGACCGTCGTTCATTATTTCTTTGGAAAGGTGAACTTTCTCAGGTGTTTTGTTCCCGACTTTGCTGAAAAGACTCGTCATATATTAGACATGATGAAAGGGTCACCAACTTTCCGATGGAGTGAAGAAGGGAAGAGGTCGTTCGAAGAAATAAAATCTTCTGTCGCTCATGCACCAGTCCTGGTATTCCCCAACTTCTCCAAGGATTTTATCATGTATAGCTATGCGTCTGAGCATATTGTATCTGCCATCTTGATGCAAAAGAATTCTAAGGATGTTGAATCCCCAATTGCATTCATGAGCTCTCCCCTCAAGCCTCACAAATTAAAAATGTCTCAATTGGAAAAGCATGCCTTCGCCGTTGTCAAAGCAGTCAAAAACTTCAGGTATTACATTTTAAATTCTCATACAGTGGTGCTGGTCCCTGACACGGTAGTCAAATCAATTTTAACGCAACAGGAGTTAGGAAGCTTGCAAGGAAATTGGATTGCAAAGTTCCAGGAGTATGATCTAGATATAAGACCAACCAAGTTGGTAAGAGGCAAAGGCTTGTGTCAACTTATGGCTGAAAACCAAGGGTCAAAATTTCTGGAGAAAAGGATGATTGTACCAATAAAGCACAAAGCCGGTTGGAGAAACCTGATTCTCTACCTCTAGTCCTATTTATCGCAACCAGCAATGACTGGTATTCCGATATTGCTTTCTTCCTCACCTACGGTGAATGCGCAGCTCACCTAACCGCAAACGAGAAGTGCACTATAAAGCTCAGAGCAGCCAAATATGTCATTTGGAATGACGATTTATACAAACGCGGGATAGATGGCGTCTTCTTGCGATGTGTCGAAAAGCCACAGCAGGTGAAGTTACTTGAAAGTTTTCATAATTCAGCCTGTGGAGGCCATTTCTCCTCTTCCGTAACAGCACACAAGATCATTTGGGCTAGGTACTATTGGCTGAAACTCTTCCAAGATGCAGCCACTTGGGTAGCAAAGTGTGAGCCTTGCCAGCAGTTCATCAGCAAGCCCAAGTTAGCTTCTTTTCCCCTTAGGCCGGTCATTGTTGACGAACCATTCAAGCAGTGGGGAATTGATTTTATCGGTGCACTCAATCCCCAATCGAGTTTCAGACATATTTATGTCCTAATAGCAATAGATTACTTCACCAAGTGGGTGGAAGCCATACCTGTCAAACATGCCATTTCTGAAGTTGTTTGCAGTTTTATCAAAGAAAATATCATTGTCAGGTTTGGCGTCCCAAACAATATTTTTGCTGATAATGCTTCTAACTTCTCTTCACGGGAAGTTATTAGTTTTTGCTATGAATACGAGATAACTTTGGCTCACGCCTCAGATTATTACCCTCAGGGAAATGGTCAAGAAAAATCCAGGTAACAAAAACTTGGTGACCATCATATGAAAGCTGGTGGATGAGAATCAACGAATGTGGCACAAGTCCTTATACGATGCTCTGTGGGTAGATCGCATTACTCCCAAGAGATCTCTCGGCATGTCACCTTTTCAAGTGTTATATGGCACTGATGCCAAAACTCCCCGTTTCCGCTGAAATTCCTGCTCTGCGCCTAGCACTGCCAATCAAAAATGAAAATTTTCAAAATTCCCTCGAAAGGAGGATCTTGTATCTAGCAGAGCTCGAAGAAAAAAGAGTAAGGGTGGTCGAAAAGATCACTGAACATCAGAATCAAGTCAAAAGATTGTTTGATAAAAAAGCTAAGCAAAGGAATTTCTAGGTGGGAGACCTTGTCCTTTTGTGGGACAAACGGAAAGAGCCAAAGGGCATGCACGGGAAAGTTTGATTCCCTATGGAGAGGGCCTTTCAAGATCAAATAGCTCAACAAAGAGAATAGTTTCTATCTCTCATATTTGGATGGAACCGAACTCTCGCTTCCTTATAGCGGGCAGCATCTTAAAATCTTCAGGAAGTAGAGCTTGCTCTCTCCTTTTTATAGTTTGCTTCAGTTGTGTTTTTTTTTTTTTTGTGTGTTTGCTTTTATTGGTTGTGTGTTTCCCTTTCTGGTCTCCCTTGTTTTTGACTCTGTTGCCCAATGGATAGGCACTTGAGATCTAGGATTCTCTACCCCTAAGGTTTTGCTCAGAGATAGTCCCCAGAAAGAGCAAGCTATTATCCCGTAAAATTGGCAAGGGCAATTTTACTGATAACCTTACCAAAATTTTGTTTTGGTCCCCTCGTCAGGGATCCCTTGCATTCGGAACGTTGCAAAATCCATTCCCAGGAAATCTAGTTTTCCGAACTTAGCCATTTTTGGTTTTTTTTTGGTCGGGCGTACATAATGACTATGTAACATAAACTTTTGATGCACCCCCTTGAAAACCTTTGGCACATGCTTTCTCATGTCAACAGGTGTTTTGGTGTGCCTCACTATGTTGAGTCTTCCTTACATGCGCCAAGGCGTATGCGCCTTCCTGTCAATAGAACATTTGTTGTGCCACTTTTTGGTTGTGCCAATGGCGCACATATTCCTCTATCAACACCACTTCTGATGCACCAAAGGCACACATAACTTTGTGTTGACAAGTTTTTCAGTGCGCCACGGGGTGCATGTTTTCTTGTGTCGACAGTGCTTTTCGTGCACCACTTGAAAAATTTGGTGGTGCATTTTATTGCTACCTCACCTATAAATAGGCACGTCTGCGCTTTCATTATCATCCGACACAAATCACCTGATTATCTCTATACCTGCCAACACACCTGCCCTATCATTTTCAATCACTTTGTGGACCCATTTGCACATTTCTTCATTATATCCGGGTAAGAGGTCCTCATTTCTTTTGTGTGTGTTTTGCACTTTGTTTCTTTGTTTGCTTGTTGGTATAGATTGGATTGCAAAGACTATGAAATCATGAACTTCCCCCCCCTTTTTGTTGTCTTTTCCATTCTTCCACATGTTCTTCCCTCTCTTTCCAGATCTGTTGGTAGAGGAAACTCTGTCTTGAAAAAATAGCTTGGAACTCTCATTTTGTAGCTTCTTCATCACCCCAAGGTACCCTGCAGAAGGAGCTAAACCATATGTAAAAACCCCTCAGAGAAAGAATCAAAGCTTAAAAGGAAACTGCATTTTTCTTCTCCTTTGGCACTTTGGCACACCCTGCAACATGAAGAACAGTTGCGCTAATGGCGCATCTGTCGCCCCCCATTACATAAAGAGCAGCCGCGCAAATGGAACACTTTCCCTTCCTGCTACATAATGAAAAGTTGTGCCCTCAAGGTGCACTTCCTTACTTTGTTGCAAATGCTTTCCTTATGCCCCCTCATGGTGCACTAAACTCATTTGTTGCATCATTAAAACCTGTGCCCTTTGGCGCACCCTGCATGTATGCAACATAGAAATTATCCACACCAAGTACAAATTTGTAAAACGGCGTAGGCGCATCCCTCACTACAACAACATCATGTCATGCAGACCTTCCATGCACCACGCCAAGTTCTCTTTAGCACCCAAAAATCACATGTTACACAAACCTTAGATGTGCCTTTGGCGCACCGAAGTTCCGTGCAACATGAAAATTATATGCGCCCTTTACAAAATGCATCCACATGGCGCAGGCACACTTGTGATTACAACAACAAAGAATGCAATCTGCAATATCCATGCGCCATGCACCCTTTGGCACTGATTTCTCCCCTACAGCATCCCTTTCCTGTGCGCCTTATTATTTAACCATACAGCTTTACAGTATTCATGCGCCATGATCCCTGAGGCCTTAAAATCTCTAACTCTTTCTTCTATCAACATTTCAATGGAAAATCAAATGGCTGACAAGAATTTGTTGCGTTGGGTTTCACTTCTTATTCTTGCAGATCAGCAACTAAGTTTAGAAGAACATATGTTAACATCAAGCAAGAGACCTTCCAAATCTAAAGGCAAGGCCAATCTCACAGAAGAAGAAATGAAGTATAAGTATCAGAGGGTCAGAATGCCTGAGTCCCAGGCAGAGTGTGACCTAGATATCAGAGACTCAGAACTGGGTCACATTGACATGGAAGATTTCTGGGCCAGAACCCAGAGGGTCACAAGAAGTCCATGGATGGACAAATTGATAGAGAGTGCCCTGCATTTTGCTAGAGGAATCCCAGTCAGTGCAGTTAATAATGAATTTATGGTGGTGGTAGCTAGATGCTACAACAAAGACACAAGATGTGTCCACAATGAGAAGGGAGAGGTTATAATCAACCTCACTTCCCACCATTTTAAAATAATGCTCGGCATCCCTCACCACCGGCACTTTGTGGCCATCATCCAGGAAGACTGCATCAAAGCCTAGGACGACAATGAAGATCAGTGCATGCAGCTGATGAATAAGGTATATCTTAAATATAAAAAGGTGGTGACTTGGTGGCCACAGGTCATTCATCGTAGTGACTTCTCAGAGGAACTCAGCGACACCATTACATTCTTGAGCAGAGTCTTTGGGCTTCCTAATGCCCATTATTTTCACAAATGGATGCTGCGGTATTTGGAAAAAATGAACAAAAATGTGCCCGATCAATGCTTTGAGTGGGTAGAAATTATAAGAAGCATGATATCAAAGCAGCTACAACAACTTGCCACAACATGGAAGTTCTACATGAATTCCTATGTTGTTTATGGTGTAGCTTAAGAAAGAGATTATCCAGCTCTTATGCGGTGCGGGGTTTGGCCCCAGGTTAAAATCTATGAATATTATCCAGAACTAAAGCTGGAAAATAGCATCCCCCAATTTACAAAGATCAATGATGCCTTCTTCTACGGCATCATCTGCCTCTTGAGGCCAAATATGACTCATGATCGCACGATCAAGAGCATCGTGGTAGCCACAGAGAAATGGGGGCCCTGTTCACTCAATTCCCCACATTCACTTATCTAAGGGTGGCTAACTTCTTGGGGGAACCAACTAAACTATCAAGGTATGATGGTCCCAAGTTACTCCTGTTGGAGCTATCAAGGTAGCTAATCACCTACCATGAGAAGTGTCTCAAGAGAAAGAAGGGTGGAACTCCTTTCCCCCTCATAGTGGGTAGGTATACATGTCTCACTCACCACAAGGCAAAAGATATGTTTACAGAACTGGAGCTGTTAAATATGAAACATGACTTCTCAGCAAGGCCCACCTTCGACCCAAGAAATTGTCTACCTAGGTCTAAGCTCGACCTAATCCACATCCCTCAGATTGAAGATATCTACATTGACATATATCATGAGGTTGCACTCAGGAGGAAGGATCATTCTCACTTGGCCTTAGCAGAAATCATCCAGTACGGGGTAGCCATCGTCCCAAAATGCTACCAAACTAATGAGCAAGAAGTGGATCAAGTGTATCTTGACACGGGTGGGGATGATTGGCCTTTTGCGTTGATTGATAGAACCAAAGTGCCTCAGACAATTGAGGAGAGAGTCAAGGAAACTCTGCGCAGAATAGAGCATTGGTGCCGAATGAATGGACTCGTCTACCTCAGGGTCGATTTAACAACTTCTCCATTGGGTAACGCAGCCCCTTGATCAAAACAGTAGCAAAAAGGCAAGGGAAAAGGAATATAGAGTGAGTGCAGCTCCACCCAAGAGGAAGCTCCAGAAAGCCCTCCTTCCACTTCACAAGAACGGGTTGAAATCCCGAAAAGCTCAGAGGAAGAAGCAGCGGAAGATGTTCCAATAGGCATATCCACCTAGGATGTGGCTGCAGCTGTGATGAGTGAGGTCCCTTCTGTCCCTTCTCCTTCTCCTCCTTCCCCTCCTCGAGTGACTCAAGCGACCATTCCTTTGGTCGTGTCCTCTCCCCCTTCTTCTACTGTTCCTCCTGCTTCCTTGTCCATCTTCTCTTCTCTCGCTGACCTGTCCCCCTCCATTTCTTCCCTCATCTCTGAGCTCCCTTCCCTTCCTATGTCTTCTTCCCCTACAGTATCCCTTCCTCCCGTGGGCACTTCTTCAGCCTCCCTCTTGATGTCGCTACCACGGGTCTCCACGTTTTTCCCTTCTACTACTGCAGCTGCCCCTTCTCTGTTTCTAGTCCTTCTCCCATAAGTCCAACCTAGATCTCCCAACACCTGAGTCAGCAGAAAAGGAAAGTTCCCATCGCTCTGATGGAATTTTCCATAATTCCGTCAAAAGGGGCAAAGAAGTAGAATCCCATCACACGCTTCTCTCAGAGTGCTTCGGGAGAGAGATTAATGGAGATCGTATACCCCAATCCTATGAAGGATAAAAAGGATCTGTCTCCGATAGATTACATAGTGACTCAAGTCACAATGGGGATGTCTTCTAAAAGCCTTTAGGGAGAGGCCCTATCTGTAGTTGACGCCCTCTACAAGAAGCTTCAAGAAGCAAAAGAAGAGAAAAGGCTACTGAAAGAGAAAAATAAACATCTGCTCCACGCCTTACAGAAGATGGGCAGTGCACCTCCCACAACTACTGCCACAACTCCTGAGCCTCTGAGTCAGGATAAAATTAATGAATATGCAAAGATTGGTGAGCAAGGTATGGCAGTTTCCACCTAGAGGAGCCAAATCCTTAAGGACAGTGAACGAGTAATCACCAAGTTCACCGATTTCTATTTGAACATCAACAAGGCGAACAAGGAACTCCAGGCGTTAGCAGGACCCATATCAGAAGAGCTGGACCATGCTAGGCTGCACCATGAGACCTTTCAAAGAATGTTCGACTGTTCAGTCGAAGATCTGGTCAATTTCGGTGTTTTCGGTCACCCCAGGGCCCTCAATAAAATCCATTCCACTCTGGATTACCAGATGGATCAACTGGAATTCGCGATAAGGTAAAGGAAGAATCCCTAGATGTAATGCATTAGATGGAACAAATTGTTCTAAGGATGTCTCCAGGGTTGCTTACTCCTTCTTTCACCTTAAGGAAGGTTGATGAAACCATCCAGATCTTCAAGGAGATTGTTTCGCAAGGGCTGGGGCCAGAGGTCACTTTTGATGCAGAATCCATCAATAACCTGCTGGCCTGTCGAGACTTCATCGGGTTCCTAATAGAAGTAGAGAATGAATATTCCAAACTCCCAGAGAAGCTCACAGATGAGTGGGAGACTTGCAAGGCTATCAGTGAGTGACACAAGGATCCTTCCCAGGATCAATTAGAGCCCATGATCAGCAACTTTATGGAATACCGTGCCCAATTTCACGTCTCGTCACCCAAGCAGAAAAAGTAGGATATCCCCTTTCAGCCGTGGGACGACGACGATGAATAATTTCTCTCTCTTCTTCGACTTTCTTTATGTAAATGTCTAAATTATGTTGGCACAAATGATGACATCATCCATGTTACTGTTGATGCAAAATCACAGCACCCCTGGGTGTAGATCAAGTTTCTAGGTTGATCACTTGGCATCCAGTGTGATTGCATAACATTGAATCCTTTCTCCAAGTGTGGGACTTGAAAAAATGAGAAAGGATTCTCCAGAGAAGGCTGGTTCCTATTCCTCTGTTCAGATGCACACGAAATATGCAGAGGGTTTTCTCAAAACCTAATCTAATCTGCCAAGGAGACAAGGTAAGAAGATGCATAAAAATAAATCTAAGCTAATAGAGGTGATGCACTGAGGAATGAAGAACACCTATTTTGCCAGTAAACACAGAGCATTTGAATGTGATATAAGATCATGCACAGATGACAAAGCCTGCAGTGAAAGACCAGGAGGATGCAAAAAGAACACAGAGAGGACTGAGAATCATCCACAGACATGCATTATTTGCTCCAAAGATTGATACAATACACTATAGAATGCCATGAGGTAGAATATTATTACATTTCAAATGAGAGGTTCAAACTCCACAAATTCGCCTGAGGAGAAGAAGGGAGAGGCAAAACAGAAAAAATGTTTCGACCTTTGAACAGAAGCTCCTCTTTACAATATATAGAAAGAATGAGAGAGGAAAGAGAGAAGGGAAAACCAAATTCTACCCCAACCACCTCCAGGTTGCATTCAATTCATCTCATCATGGCAGAAGCAGCGGATCCTGGCAAAACGGTGGGCTGCCTAACAGAAGCGGCGAACTGTCTGCTGCATTAAAGTTGTTAGTTGAAGCATTACTTCTGCTTGTTATTTCGTGCCAAAGGCGTTTCTTGATTTTCTCTCTCCAAACTGAACCAAAATGTAAGATTGACCCTAGAATCATGTAGAGAATCTCACAAGCTTTCCGTTGATATAAGGAACGTGTAAAATCCAAGCTCTGGATCAAAAGATATGACAATTTGAAGATTTAGGGCACGGAAACAGACCATGGACGGATTTTGAAATATTTTCCCACGCTTCGCCACCTGGACGACATGTGGCAGGCTCTGATTCATTGAGAAAATCTCTCTCCCTCCACCTCTCGGTGGGCTTTCTTTTGAAATTTCCTTGTGGGCCCTAGCTGGGACACGTGGCGCAATTTTATTGGTTCGGGTCATTGCTTGAGAATCCGCCCTTTGAATTTTTGACATTTTTCTCCTTGTGACACGTGTCATGATCTGGCTGGTTCTCACCCCTTTCAGCTCTCTTCGCGTCTTTTTGTCCCATTTGTCCCACTTTTTTTTGGACTGTTTGTGCTCATTTCAGCCAATCCGGCCGGTTCTGGTCTTTTTGTCCCATTTGTCCCTGTTGCTATTTGGGCCGCCTGGAGGCTTTTCGGCCCGATCCATGCCTTGACGTCCCAAATGTCCCAATTTCTCCTAGGACTAGGACTTAGCCGATTTTCACAATTTTTTCTGGATCAACCTACTTGCCTTGAAACTGTAAAACTCTGATGCATGTTATCAAAATTTACCCTGGGGGGTGAATTTTGACAACAGTTTTGACGACTCAGCGGGGTCACCTGCCTACTAGGTAGAAGATCAGTGACTTTTTAGCGATCCATTGGGCATGGAGTTATAAGCAATAACCTGAAACAAGCATGATACTACAACTTCTTCTCCAATGACACTCTGAACTGTAAAAAACAACCTGAGAGCAGCAAAACCTGTGCCAAAGCACTTAGGGAAATAGAAACCTAACTACCATAGGACAATGTGCATACGCACTTAGAGGAATTAAGAAAAATCTAAACTAATATTTACAAGGGCAAACCTTTTCTTTTTTAGTAGCAATGTTTAAGATAGATTCCGTTAACCAGAATCGGAAGTTCCTTTCCGTCCAATGCAGACAATTGGAAGGCATTACTATTTTTGCATCCCGTGACCATGTAGGGACCACTCCAGATGGCATCAAACTTGGAATGCCTTCCTGGTTTTTCCCGATCTGCATCCCATTTTAGAACTAGGTCCCCTTCCTGGAAGGTCCTTGCTCTTTACTCTCTTATCAAACCATCTTTTTACTAAGGCCTGATCCTTTTCAATCGTCTGAACTGCCTGTTCTCTAATTTCTTCTAATTCCATCAATTCTACATACCTGACTTCCATTGGTTCGAACTCAGATAACTCAAACTGCTTCATGAGCTCCAAGGCTGGCAATTCTAATGATATAGGCAATATTGCCTCCTTCCCATAGACCAACTTGTAGGGAGAATTACCTGTAGACCTCTTTGGTGTTATCCTGTCAGCCAATAACACTGATTTTAGCCTTGTATGCCATGTTCTTTGATTTTCATCCAGAGTCCTTCTGATGATTTTTAGCAAATTCTTGTTTGTGGACTCTGCCTGTCCATTACCCTGCGGGTAATAATTTGAAGAGGTGCTCAAATAGATTCCATTCTTGACAGCCCATTCTGTAATTTTTGAACCTATGAATGCTAATGCATTATCTGATATGATGGTGACCGGCACACCGAACCTGGTTACTATTTCTTCATAAAAATCTAGTATGTTAGACTCACTTGCCTCTTTGAGCGCTACTGCTTTGGTCCACTTGGTGAAATAGTCTGTCGCTGTAAGAATCCACTTGTGGCCTTGACTCAAATTGGGATTGATGACTCCAATGAAGTCCAATCCCCATTGCATGAATGGATGATCTACTGAAATTGGACGAAGGGGAAGTGCTGCTAATCTTCCTTTCCCTGTGAATAATGCACATTTCTCGCATTTCTTAACCCATGAGTAGCAATCATTGAATACAGTAGGCCAATAGTAACTAGCTTTCATGATTTTGAGAGATGTTACTCGTGGGGTGAAATGGCCTCCTGCCTCCCTGTCATGGAACTCGTGTAAGATCCTCTCAACCTGACCTATCCCAATGCATCTTAATAGAACACCGTTGATGTCTTTTTTAAACAAAACACCATCAACAAGCACATATGGAACTGCTTGTAATCTGAAGTACCTTCTTTTTGCTTTGCTCATTTCTGGAGGGCACATGCCCGTCTGTAGGAAATGTATCATATTCTGAGTCCAACAAGGAGTGGACACATCATCATTTTCCTGTTTTTGATCATCTTGTAATAGCAGGACAACGTCTTCTTCATCTTCTGGGTTGTCTGGTTGTTTGGAAGCAAGCTGCTCACACAAACCTTTGCCTCTTACCAGCTTGGTGATCTTGATCTCAATGTCATACTCCATGACACGGGTGATCCATCCTGCCCTTTTCTCATTCAAATCCTTGTTGAGGAGGAAATCCTTAACCCCAGCATGTGAGACTAGCAACTGGACCTTGTTGTTTGAGACTAAATGCTTGAATTTCTTCAAGCTTCTGATTACTGCAAGCACATGCTTTTCAATAAAAGAGTACCTCACTTCGCAGTCACCTAGGCTCTGGCTGAAGAAGGCAATCGGCTGTTCATCATTATCTTTGTTCTGCTGTACCAGAATGGCAGAAATAGTGTCATCACCTCCAAATGCATAGAGAATGAAAATACTTGGAAAAGTCTGGGTTGATGAGAGTGGGTGCTTGGGAGATGGCTTCTTTGATTGCTTCAAAACTCTCCTTACCTTCTGCCATCCATTTGAAAGCCATGCTTTTCCTTAACATTTTGGTGATGGGCTTAACAAGGGCTGCAAAATCTGGGACAAACCTCCGAACAAAGTTTATCCTTCCCAGGAAACTCTGAAGGGCTTTCTTGTGGCTAGGCAATGGCAGAGCTCTTATGGCTTCAAACCCTCTCTGGATCAATTGCTAATCCTTCCTTGGAGACAATATGGCCAAGGAGCTTCCCTTCATGTGCAAGAAAGATGCACTTCTTAGGATTCAAAGACACTCTGAAATTTCTACACCTCTGAAACACTTACCTGAGGTGAAAGAAATGGTCTGCTGCATTCTTGGAGAAGACAGTAATATCATCTAGGTATACCAGCACTATCTTGTTGATCAAGCCTTTGAATGCCATATCCCATAGCTCGCTGGAATGTTGCTCTGGCGTTTGACAGTCCAAATGGCATCTTCTTGTAAGCATATGTGCCCCATTTGGTTGTGAAGGCTATCTTGAACTGGTCTTCCTCCTTCACCATAATCTGATTGAAGCTTGAGTAACCATCAAGTAGTGAAAACCTTTCTGAACCAGCTACGACCTGTAATATTTGCTCCATGGAAGGGAGTGGATAATGGTGCTTGAGAGAGGCTCTATTCAAATCTCTAAAGTCAACACATAGTCTGATCTCTCCACTCTTCTTTCTGACTGGAACTAAGTTGGCAACCCAACTAGAATGCTTGATTGGGAATATGATTCTTGATTCAATCAGCTTGTCCAATTCTTTCCTCATGAGAGGCTCCATGTGTGGATTGACTGGTCTTTGTTTCTGCCTGACAGGCTTAGTATTTGGATCCAATTCGATGGTATGCTCAGCTAAGTTGGGATTGAAACCTTTCAAGTCTTCATAGCTCCAATGAAAACACGTCAGGGAATTCTTGACATAGCTGTATGAACTCACACCTTTCTTGCTCAGTTGTCATCTTTCCAATTTGCAATGGCTTGTTCTCTTCTACCAAGATGGATACCGAATCTTCTCTCTTGACCTGAATGTTTGCTTTCTCCTTTCTAAACTGATCATTGGGGTTAAAAATGGACTCCAAAGTGATAAGTCCTTTGGGCAGCTTGTCAGTTCTCAGCTGTATCACTTGGTCACCATATTGCTGTTCCAACTTCTCTTGATTCTTAGCTGAGAACTCAGCTTCTTCTTGCAAGAAGTGGATGATTTGCTGGTCATTCTCAAATACCTGCCAACTGACATTGTTATCTGGCACTGAAGGCCTCACAATCACGTGGATGTTTGGCTGTACCTTATCTTGTTGAATGTTTTCTACAATGTCAAAGGCTGCCCCTACTGCTGCAAGCCTATCAGCAGCTTGATTCTCTTTCCTAGGGATGGCTTTGATGCCGAAACCCTCAAAATCTTCCATGAGGTCCCACACCCTATTCTTGTAGCATCTGAGTAGATCATTTTTGGCAGCATGTTGTCCCTTGACTTGATTTACAATCAATTCACTGTCCCCAAAAACTTGCAAGTTCTTTATTTTTCTCTTGATTGCCCAATGCATCCCTTGCACCAAGGCTTCATATTCAGCAGTATTATTGGAGCATGCAAATTGAAATCTAAAAGCTGAATAATACTTTACTCCTTGAGGTGAAATAAGCACGGCTCCACCTCCTGCACCTTGTCTACTCCTTGATCCATCAAAAAACAGCTGCCACACCTCATTGTCATCCTTGTGGTTTGGCTTAGTGATGCTAGGAATATGTTGACTTTCTTCGTGTATACAATAGACTCCTAGCTCAGATTCTTCTATTCCTTGATAAGGATCAAAAGCATGTACCTTGTTTGCCCATTCATCAAGAGTTAGATCTGGGATGTTTACAAATTTAGTGTCAGTTTCATCCGTGTTTGGGTGATCTTCTTGATCAAATGCTGAGCAATTGGCATTAATCTGACTTGGAGTATAGGGCTCAATGTGGAAGTTTGCAATAGGTTCTGACCTAATTGTAGCCTTAGTTCCATACCTTGTTCTGAATAGCATGTGTGACCAATCAGCGGACAAATATCCCCCAATCTTGGCAGTGAAGTCCCTTGATAAACATAGGGCAAAGAGTGGTGGAAGGTCTATGACTGATATATCTTGTAAGACAACAACATTTGGACATGCATGCAAGGTAAGACTCAAATTTCTAATCACTCCAACTGTTGCTATTGCTGTCCCATCCAGCTGCACTACTCCCTTAGATGTTATTTCATACTGGAGCCCTAACTGATCAACTATCTGTTTAGGCATTACTGAGCTACTTGCCCCGGAATCTATCATGCAATTATGCACTAGCTAATTTCCAATGATTAATGAAACATAAAAAGGGGGAGGCTTCAGCATTCTACCTTGTTGTGCTCCATGATTTCCTTCAGGCTGGGCAGCATTTGTGAGCACTTTGTCTTGCATCTGCTGATTCGAAGCTGGCTAGTCCTTCATGGCAGCTTGCAGCAGATCTCTTTGGCCTGGGATGGATAGGGATTCCCACATAGATATATTGACGTTTGTCTTCTTCATCTGATCAATGATACTGAATGGTGATGAAGGATCTCTCTGCTGTCCCTTGGTTTGCACATTTACTCCTTGTATGTGGGCAGCAACAGTTGGCATTTGAGTTGGCCTAGGGGCTGTTCTTGGCTGCCCTTGTGCATTTGAAACGGGACTTTGCCTGCCAATCATTTGTGGAGCCATGGAAGGTTGTGGATTGGCTGGGGCTAATGGCTGCTCTTCACCCAAATTTCTCCTTTTTGACCTTGTGTTTGCTGCAACACCTTGAGAAACTGCCTGGTTCATGCCACAAAAATCCTCTGCTTGCCAATTTACCAATGTGGTGTCATTTGGGGCTGATTGCTGTTGGAATGTTTCTTGTTGTTGGTTGTTTTCTTGACTGTTCTCACCCTCCACACCAGTAGTTGTTACCATTAAAGCTTGAGTCAAAGCACCATTGAAGCACATGGATTGATTATGAGGCTCATTACATGGAAAACACCAATCATACTCCTGGGCAATGTTGTTTTGTGCTGGTACTAATGCCTTAGAGGTAGATATGGCATTTGGATTATAGGGTTGGAATGGTCTATTGGCAGGAGGCCTTGCTTGATTATGATTTGCAGCTGAATTAGGTGGCCTTTGAGGCTGATATGGCTGCCTATTAGGTTGAGCTTGAGGCCGATACGAAGGTCTAAAACCTTGAGCTTGCTGTCTCTTGAGTGTGACCAGCTCATTGCCTAGATTTTGCAATTGCTTCATGACCTCTTGAAGCTCATTTGGGGCACTTGGAGATGAAGTGGAGGCTTCATCTGAACTCTGATTTCTAGGAGTGGGTAAAGGAGCTAAGACAGGTGCTTGAATAGCACTTGGGCTCTCTAAACTTGGATATAATGGCATTAGAGGCCTAGGAGCCCGTTTACCAACTTGAATAAGATAGTTTTCGGCTCTAATGGCAATGCTATAAGCAGCAAGTAAGGTTGTGCCTCCCATTGATTGAATTAACATAGAAATATTAGAATTCAAAGCTTTAAGATAGTAGAGAAAAGCACCTTCTGCTGTTGGCCTGACTGCCACTGGAATCCTATCCCAAAGACCTTTGAAATCTGAAGTTGAAGTCAGTTAGCTGCTCGTTGGGGGCTCTCTTGATAGCTTGTCAATTGTTCTAGAAGAGACAAGTTGTCTCCCTTCTCTCCAAACTACTCATGGAGAACTATGCACAACTGATTCCAATTTGTGATAGAACTAGCTTCAAGGCTTCTGAACCATTGCAATGCCTTCCCTTTGAATGATGATGCCAGCAGTTTGACAGCCACATCCATTTCATTTATCTCATGGATTGCACAGATGTTAGCAATCTCTTTGACATGATCACTAGGAGTGGTATGATTTTCTCCAGTAAAAAATGGAATGTTCTTCAACGCTGCAATTGGAACTAGATTTTGTGCATTGAGGGCAAGTGGGCTGCTGCCAGTGAAATTAACAAAGGGATTTGCTGGTTGCGCCATTCTAATTGGTCGAAGGACTCTTGAATACTGAATTAAAGGCCGAGCAGGTGGAGGAATTAAGAGAGTTCTGTTTGGTGGAGATGGAGACATTTGAATCCTTCTTCCACTTTGCCTTCTTCTTGGAGATAATTGCAGGTATTCAAACAACACTTCTTCTTCTCCAACTCTTGACCTTGTGATTCTTCTCATAAGCTTTCAGGCCTGCGCTGCTGAAACCAGTTGATCTTCCTTTTGGAGTCGCCAGATATGTGAATGATAGCTTTTTTCAAGCAAGAAAATTGCAACAGATTCATATCAACTTTGCTGTAGTAAAATTGAGACTTCTAGGTCCCACCGGGCGTGCCAAAACTGTTGATGCAAAATCACAGCACCCCTGGGTGCAGATCAAGTTTCTAGGTTGATCACTTGGCATCCAGTGTGATTGCATAACATTGAATCCTTTCTCCAAGTGTGGGACTTGAAAAAATGAGAAAGGATTCTCCAGAGAAGGCTGGTTCCTATTCCTCTGTTCAGATGCACACGAAATATGCAGAGGGTTTTCTCAAAACCTAATCTAATCTGCCAAGGAGACAAGGTAAGAAGATGCATAAAAATAAATCTAAGCTAATAGAGGTGATGCACTGAGGAATGAAGAACACCTATTTTGCCAGTAAACACAGAGCATTTGAATGTGATATAAGATCATGCACAGATGACAAAGCCTGCAGTGAAAGACCAGGAGGATGCAAAAAGAACACAGAGAGGGCTGAGAATCATCCACAGACATGCATTATTTGCTCCAAAGATTGATACAATACACTACAGAATGCCATGAGGCAGAATATTATTACAGTTCAAATGAGAGGTTCGAACTCCACAAATTCGCCTGAGGAGAAGAAGGGAGAGGCAAAACAGAAAAAATGTTCGACCTTTGAACAGAAGCTCCTCTTTACAATATATAGAAAGAATGAGAGAGGAAAGAGAGAAGGGAAAACCAAATCTACCCCAACCACCTCCAGGTTGCATTCAATTCATCTCATCATGGCAGAAGCGGCGGATCCTGGCAAAACGGCGGGCTGCCTAACAGAAGCGGCGAACTGTCTGCTGCATTAAAGTTGTTAGTTGAAGCATTACTTCTGCTTGTTATTTCGTGCCAAAGGCGTTTCTTGATTTTCTCTCTCCAAACTGAACCAAAATGTAAGATTGACCCTGGAATCATGTAGAGAATCTCACAAGCTTTCCGTTGATATAAGGAACGTGTAAATCCAAGCTCTGGATCAAAAGATATGATGATATAAAGATTTAAGACCAAGACGTGATTTTGAAATATTTTCCCTGCGCTTCGCCACCTGGATGACAAGGCTCTGATTCACTGAAAAAACTCTCTCCCCTCCACCTCTTGGTGGGATATCTTTTGAAATTTCCTTGAAGATTTAGGGCACGAAACAGACCATGACGGATTTTGAAATATTTTCCCACGCTTCGCCACCTGGACGACATGTGGCAGGCTCTGATTCATTGAGAAATTGGCTCTCTCTCCTCCACCTCTCGGTGGGCTTTACTCTTTTGAAATTTCCTTGTGGGCCCTAGCTGGGACACGTGGCGCAATTTTATTGGTTCGGGTCATTGCTTGAGAATCCGCCCTTTGAATTTTTGACATTTTTCTCCTTGTGACACGTGTCATGATCTGGCTGGTTCTCACCCCTTTCAGCTCCTTCGCGTCTTTTTGTCCCATTTGTCCCACTTTGTTTTGGACTGTTTGTGCTCATTTCAGCCGATCCGGCCGGTTCTGGTCTTTTTGTCCCATTTGTCCCTGTTGCTATTTGGGCCGCCTGGAGGCTTTTCGGCCGATCCATGCCTTGACGTCCCAAATGTCCCAATTGCTCCTAGGACTAGGACTTAGCCGATTTTCACAATTTTTTCTGGATCAACCTACTTGCCTGAAACTGCAAAACTCTGATGCATGTTATCAAAATTTACCCTGGGGGGTGAATTTTGACAACAGTTTTGACGACTCAGCGGGGTCACCTGCCTACTAGGTAGAAGATCAGTGGCTTTTTAGCGATCCATTGGGCATGGAGTTATAAGCAATAACCTGAAACGAGCATGATACTGCAACTTCTTCTCCAGCGACACTCTGAACTGTAAAAAACAACCTGAGAGCAGCAAAACCTGTGCCAAAGCACTTAGGGAAATAGAAACCTAACTACCATAGGACAATGTGCATACGCACTTAGAGGAATTAAGAAAAATCTAAACTAATATTTACAAGGGCAAACCTTTTCTTTTTTAGTAGCAATGTTTAAGATAGATTCCGTTAACCAGAATCGGAAGTTCCTTTCCGTCCAATGCAGACAATTGGAAGGCATTACTATTTTTGCATCCCGTGACCATGTAGGGACCACTCCAGATGGCATCAAACTTGGAATGCCTTCCTGGTTTTTCCCGATCTGCATCCCATTTTAGAACTAGGTCCCCTTCCTGGAAGGTCCTTGCTCTTTACTCTCTTATCAAACCATCTTTTTACTAAGGCCTGATCCTTTTCAATCGTCTGAACTGCCTGTTCTCTTATTTCTTCTAATTCCATCAATTCTACATACCTGACTTCCATTGGTTCGAACTCAGATAACTCAAACTGCTTCATGAGCTCCAAGGCTGGCAATTCTAATGATATAGGCAATATTGCCTCCTTCCCATAGACCAACTTGTAGGGAGAATTACCTGTAGACCTCTTTGGTGTTATCCTGTTAGCCAATAACACTGATTTTAGCCTTGTATGCCATGTTCTTTGATTTTCATCTAGAGTCCTTCTGATGATTTTTAGCAAATTCTTGTTTGTGGACTCTACCTGTCCATTACCCTGCGGGTAATAATTTGAAGAGGTGCTCAAATAGATTCCATTCTTGACAGCCCATTCTATAATTTTTGAACCTATGAATGGTAATGCATTATCTGATATGATGGTGACCGGCACACCGAACCTGGTTACTATTTCTTCATAAAAATCTAGTATGTTAGACTCACTTGCCTCTTTGAGCGCTACTGCTTTGGTCCACTTGGTGAAATAGTCTGTCACTGTAAGAATCCACTTGTGGCCTCGACTCAAATTGGGATTGATGACTCCAATGAAGTCCAATCCCCATTGCATGAATGGATGATCTACTGAAATTGGACGAAGGGGCAGTGCTGCTAATCTTCCTTTCCCTGTGAATAATGCACATTTCTCGCATTTCTTAACCCATGAGTAGCAATCATTGAATACAGTAGGCCAATAGTAACTAGCTTTCATGATTTTGAGAGATGTTACTCGTGGGGTGAAATGGCCTCCTGCCTCCCTGTCATGGAACTCGTGTAAGATCCTCTCAACCTGACCTATCCCAATGCATCTTAATAGAACACCGTTGATGTCTTTTTTAAACAAAACACCATCAACAAGCACATATGGAACTGCTTGTAATCTGAAGTACCTTCTTTTTGCTTTGCTCATTTCTTGAGGGCACATGCCCGTCTATAGGAAATGTATCATATTCTGAGTCCAACAAGGAGTGGACACATCATCATTTTCCTGTTTTTGATCATCTTGTAATAGCAGGACAGCGTCTTCTTCATCTTCTGGGTTGTCTGGTTGTTTGGAAGCAAGCTGCTCACACAAACCTTTGCCTCTTACCAGCTTAGTGATCTTGATCTCAATGTCATACTCCATGACACGGGTGATCCATCCTGCCCTTTTCTCATTCAAATCCTTGTTGAGGAGGAAATCCTTAACCCCAGCATGTGAGACTAGCAACTGGACCTTGTTGTTTGAGACTAAATGCTTGAATTTCTTCAAGCTTCTGATTACTGCAAGCACATGCTTTTCAATAAAAGAGTACCTCACTTCGCAGTCACCTAGGCTCTGGCTGAAGAAGGCAATCGGCTGTTCATCATTATCTTTGTTCTGCTGTACCAGAATGGCAGAAATAGTGTCATCACCTCCAAATGCATAGAGAATGAAATACTTGGAAAAGTCTGGGTTGATGAGAGTGGGTGCTTGGGAGGTGGCTTCTTTGATTGCTTCAAAACTCTCCTTTCCTTCTGCCATCCATTTGAAAGCCATGCTTTTCCTTAACATTTTGGTGATGGGCTTAATAAGGGCTGCAAAATCTGGGACAAACCTCCGAACAAAGTTTATCCTTCCCAGGAAACTCTGAAGGGCTTTCTTGTGGCTAGGCAATGGCAGAGCTCTTATGGCTTCAACCCTCTCTGGATCAATTGCTAATCCTTCCTTGGAGACAATATGGCCAAGGAGCTTCCCTTCATGTGCAAGAAAGATGCACTTCTTAGGATTCAATGACACTCTGAAATTTCTACACCTCTGAAACACTTGCCTGAGGTGAAAGAAATGGTCTGCTGCATTCTTGGAGAAGACAGTAATATCATCTAGGTATACCAGCACTATCTTGTTGATCAAGCCTTTGAATGCCATATCCATAGCTCGCTGGAATGTTGCTCTAGCATTTGACAGTCCAAATGGCATCTTCTTGTAAGCATATGTGCCCCATTTGGTTGTGAAGGCTATCTTGAACTGGTCTTCCTCCTTCACCATAATCTGATTGAAGCTTGAGTAACCATCAAGTAGTGAAAACCTTTCTGAACCAGCTACGACCTGTAATATTTGCTCCATGGAAGGGAGTGGATAATGGTGCTTGAGAGAGGCTCTATTCAAATCTCTGAAGTCAACACATAGTCTGATCTCTCCACTCTTCTTTCTGACTGGAACTAAGTTGGCAACCCAGCTAGAATGCTTGATTGGGAATATGATTCTTGATTCAATCAGCTTGTCCAATTCTTTCCTCATGAGAGGCTCCATGTGTGGATTGACTGGTCTTTGTTTCTGCCTGACAGGCTTAGTATTTGGATCCAATTCGATGGTATGCTCAGCTAATTTGGGATTGAAACCTTTCAAGTCTTCATAGCTCCAAGAAAACATGTCAGGGAATTCTTGACATAGCTGTATGAACTCACACCTTTCTTGCTCAGTTGTCATCTTTCCAATTTGCAATGGCTTGTTCTCTTCTACCAAGATGGATACCGAATCTTCTCTCTTGACCTGAATGTTTGCTTTCTCCTTTCTAAACTGATCATTGGGGTTAAAAATGGACTCCAAAGTGATAAGTCCTTTGGGCAGCTTGTCAGTTCTCAGCTGTATCACTTGGTCACCATATTGTTGTTCCAACTTCTCTTGATTCTTAGCTGAGAACTTAGCTTCTTCTTGCAAGAAGTGGATGATTTGTTGGTCATTCTCAAATACCTGCCAACTGACATTGTTATCTGGCACTGAAGGCCTCATAATCACGTGGATGTTTGGCTGTACCTTATCTTGTTAAATGTTTTCTACAATGTCAAAGGCTGCCCCTACTGCTGCAAGCCTATCAGCAGCTTGATTCTCTTTCCTAGGGATGGCTTTGATGCCGAAACCCTCAAAATCTTCCATGAGGTCCCACACCCTATTCTTGTAGCATCTGAGTAGATCATTTTTGGCAGCATGTTGTCCCTTGACTTGATTTACAATCAATTCATTGTCCCCAAAAACTTGCAAGTTCTTTATTTTTCTCTTGATTGCCCAATGCATCCCTTGCACCAAGGCTTCATATTCAGCAGTATTATTGGAGCATGCAAATTGAAATCTAAAAGCTGAATAATACTTTACTCCTTGAGGTGAAATAAGCACGGCTCCACCTCTTGCACCTTGTCTACTCCTTGATCCATCAAAAAATAGCTGCCACACCTCATTGTCATCCTTGTGGTTTGGCTTAGTGATGCTAGGAATATGTTGACTTTCTTCTTGTATACAATAGAATCCTAGCTCAGATTCTTCTATTCCTTGATAAGGATCAAAAGCATGTACCTTGTTTGCCCATTCATCAAGAGTTAGATCTGGGATGTTTACAAATTTAGTGTCAGTTTCATCCGTGTTTGGGTGATCTTCTTGATCAAATGATGAGCAATTGGCATTAATCTGACTTGGAGTATAGGGCTCAATGTGGAAGTTTGCAATAGGTTCTGACCTAATTGTAGCCTTAGTTCCATACCTTGTTCTAAATAGCATGTGTGACCAATCAGCGGAAAAATATCCCCCAATCTTGGCAGTGAAGTCCCTTGATAAACATAGGGCAAAGAGTGGTGGAAGGTCTATGACTGATATATCTTGTAAGACAACAACATTTGGACATGCATGCAAGGTAAGACTCAAATTTCTAATCACTCCAACTGTTGCTATTGCTTTCCCATCCAGCTGCACTACTCCCTTAGATGTTATTTCATACTGGAGCCCTAACTGATCAACTATCTGTTTAGGCATTACTGAGCTACTTGCCCCGGAATCTATCATGCAATTATGCACTAGCTAATTTCCAATGATTAATGAAACATAAAAAGGGGGAGGCTTTAGCATTCTACCTTGTTGTGCTCCCTGATTTCCTTCAGGCTGGGCAGCATTTGTGAGCACTTTGTCTTGCATCTGCTGATTCGAAGCTGGCTAGTCCTTCATGGCAGCTTGCAGCAGATCTCTTTGGCCTGGGATGGATAGGGATTCCCACATAGATATATTGACGTTTGTCTTCTTCATCTGATCAATGATACTGAATGGTGATGAAGGATCTCTCTGCTGTCCCTTGGTTTGCACATTTACTCCTTGTATGTGGGCAGCAACAGCTGGCATTTGAGTTGGCCTAGGGGCTGTTCTTGGCTGCCCTTGTGCATTTGAAACGGGACTTTTGCCTGCCAATCATTTGTGGAGCCATGGAAGGTTGTGGATTGGCTGGGGCTAATGGCTGCTCTTCACCCAAATTTCTCCTTTTTGACCTTGTGTTTGCTGCAACACCTTGAGAAACTGCCTGGTTCATGCCACAAAAATCCTCTGCTTGCCAATTTACCAATGTGGTGTCATTTGGGGCTGATTGTTGTTGGAATGTTTCTTGTTGTTGGCTGTTTTCTTGACTGTTCTCACCCTCCACACCAGTAGTTGTTACCATTAAAGCTTGAGTCAAAGCACCATTGAAGCACATGGATTGATTATGAGGCTCATTACATGGAAAACACCAATCATACTCCTGGGCAATGTTGTTTTGTGCTGGTACTAATGCCTTAGAGGCAGATATGGCATTTGGATTATAGGGCTGGAATGGTCTATTGGTAGGAGGCCTTGCTTGATTCTGATTTGCAGCTGGATTGGGTGGCCTTTGAGGCTGATATGGCTGCCTATTAGGTTGAGCTTGAGGCTGATATGAAGGTCTAAAACCTTGAGCTTGCTGTCTTTTGAGAGTGACCAGCTCATTGCCTAGATTTTGCAATTGCTTCATGACCTCTTGAAGCTCATTTGGGGCACTTGGAGATGAAGTGGAAGCTTCATTTGAACTCTGATTTCTAGGAGTGGGAGTATAGGAGCTAAGACAGGTGCTTGACTAGCACTTGGGCTCTCTAAACTTGGATATAATGGCATTGGAGGCCTAGGAGCCAGTTTACCAACTTGAATAAGACAGTTTTCGGCTCTAATGGCAATGCTATAAGCAGCAGGTAAGGTTGTGCCTCCCATTGATTGAATTAACATAGAAATATCAGAATTCAAAGCTTTAAGATAGTAGAGAAAAGCACCTTCTGCTGTTGGCCTGACTGCCACTGGAATCCTATCCAAAGACCTTTGAAATCTGAAGTTGAAGTCAGTCAGCTGCTCGTTGGGGGCTCTCTTGATAGTTGTCAATTGTTCTAGAAGAGACAAGTTGTCTCCCTTCTCTCCAAACTGCTCATGGAGAACTATGCACAACTGATTCCAATTTGTGATAGAACCAGCTTCAAGGCTTCTGAACCATTGCAATGCCTTCCCTTTGAATGATGATGCCAGCAGTTTGACAGCCACATCCATTTCATTTATCTCATGGATTGCACAGATGTTAGCAATCTCTTTTGACATGATCACCAGGAGTGGTATGATTTTCTCCAGTAAAAAATGGAATGTTCTTCAACGCTGCAATTGGAACTAGATTTTGTGCATTGAGGGCAAGTGGGCTGCTGCCAGTGAAATTAACAAAGGGATTTGCTGGTTGCGCCATTCTGATTGGTCGAAGGACTCTTGAATACTGAATTAAAGGCCGAGCAGGTGGAGGAGTTAAGAGAGTTCTGTTTGGTGGAGATGGAGACATTTGAATCCTTCTTCCTCTTTGCCTTCTTCTTGGAGATAATTGCAGGTATTCAAACAGCACTTCTTCTTCTCCAACTCTTGACCTTGTGATTCTTCTCATAAGCTTTCAGGCCTGCGCTGCTGAAACCAGTTGATCTTCCTTTTGGAGTCGCCAGATATGTGAATAATAGCTTTTTTCAAGCAAGAAAATTGCAGACAGATTCATATCAACTTTGCTGCAGTAAAATGAGACTTCTAGGTCCCACCGGGCGTGCCAAAACTGTTGATGCAAAATCACAGCACCCCTGGGTGCAGATCAAGTTTCTAGGTTGATCACTTGGCATCCAGTGTGATTGCATAACATTGAATCCTTTCTCCAAGTGTGGGACTTGAAAAAAATGAGAAAGGATTCTCCAGAGAAGGCTGGTTCCTATTCCTCTGTTCAGATGCACATGAAATATGCAGAGGGTTTTCTCAAAACCTAATCTAATCTGCCAAGGAGACAAGGTAAGAAGATGCATAAAAATAAACCTAAGCTAATAGAGGTGATGCACCGAGGAATGAAGAACACCTATTTTTCCAGTAAACACAGACCATTTGAATGTGATATAAGATCATGCACAGATGACAAAACCTGCAGTGAAAGACCAGGAGGATGCAAAAAGAACACAGAGAGGGCTGAGAATCATCCACAGACATGCATTATTTGCTCCGAAGATTGATACAATACACTACAGAATGCCATGAGGTAGAATAGTATTACAGTTCAAATGAGAGGTTCGAACTCCACAAATTCACCTGAGGAGAAGAAGGGAGAGGCAAAACAGAAAAAATGTTCGACCTTTGAACAGAAGCTCCTCTTTACAATATATAGAAAGAATGAGAGAGGAAAGAGAGAAGGGAAAACCAAATCTACCCCAACCACCTCCAGGTTACATTCAATTCATCTCATCATGGTAGAAGCAACGGATCCTGGCAAAAAGGCAGGCTGCCTAACAGAAGCGGCGGACTGTCTGCTGCATTAAAGTTGTTAGTTGAAGCATTACTTCTGCTTGTTATTTCGCGCCAGAGGTGTTTCTTGATTTTCTCTCTCCAAACTAAACCAAAATGTAAGATTGACCCTAGAATCGTGTAGATAATCTCACAAGCTTTCCGTTGATATAAGGAACGTGCAAATCCGAGCTCTGGATCAAAAGATATGACAATCTGAAGATTTAGGGCACGGAACAGACCAAGACGGATTTTGAAATTTTTTCCCGCGCTTCGCCACCTCGACGACATGTGGCAGGCTCTGATTCGCTGAGCAACTCTCTCTCCTCCACCTCTCGGTGGGATTTCTTTTGAAATTTCCTTGTGGGCCCTAGCTGGGACACGTGGCACAATTTTATTGGTTCGGGTCAGTGCTCGAGACTTCACCCTTTGACTTTTTTGGACCTTTTTCTCCTTGTGACACGTGTCGTGATCTGGTTGGTTCTTTCGCCCCTTTCGGCTCCTTCTGATTTTCGTCTTTTTGTCCCATTTGTCCCACTTTGTTTCGGACTGACTTGTGCTCATTTCGGCCGATCTAGCCTTTTTTGGTTCGGGTCTTTTTGTCCCATTTGTCCCTGTTGCTATTTGGGCCGCCTGGAGGCTTTTCGGCTGATCCGCGCCTTGACGTCCCAAATGTCCCAATTGCTCCTAGGACTAGGACTTAGCCGATTTTCACAATTTTTTCTGGATCAACCTACTTGCCTGAAACTGCAAAAATCTGATGCATGTTATCGAAATTTACCCTGGGGGGGTTAGGAATTTTGACAACAGTTACACCATGGGATGATGTCAATCCATCAAGTTGTCAAAAGTCAACATGACTTTGAGATATTCTTGTAGATATTTTGTAAATAGGTGGTTGGTTCCTTTTTGAAACCTTCCTTCTTCTTCTTCCCAAATCACTTCTTCTTCTATAAATACTCAAATATTTGTTGTATTTGGGTGTGGATACTTTTCAGATGAAAAATAGAAGTGAGAAGAAAAGACTTTGAGATTTACCCCCAGTAACAGAAGGAAATATTAATACAATATTTAGACTTTGTGCTGAATATATGTGTTATTTGTCATTAGATCTTTCTTACGTCAGATCTATGTGTTTATTCTGTTGGATCTACTTCTGTTTTATTGTCATTTATTCATCAGTATTGATTTTTTCATTTATGTAAGTAGGTTTGGCTCTGTTTACTACCAATCCCAAAACATAAACCCTCTGACCTTTCTACTTTGGAATTCATTTCTTTTCTTTCTTTAATGCCTCTGATCTTTCTTCATCCCCTCTTCCATTCCTTTCTTTCCGCAGTCGGAAATAACCCTACTGGGATGAGATCCAAAACTCCCGAAGGCAGAATATTGTGAGACTTGCACAGATTCCTGCTGGTAGAATAACAATAAACCAGTTTCGCTTTGCTACCCTCAAAGAGGGGCTATGCCCTGCACATTGTTGACTCGTTTATCCATAAATCTGCCCAAGCGACAGATTTTCACGTCAACAACACCAAATTAGTAGCTCAACCTAATCCCCATCTTGTAAAGACTCTTCCTACACAGTCACCCACACCTGTACCCAAACCCACATTTATCTCCCATTATGATCCATTAGTAGGATCCTACGCCAAATCCTAACCAACCTCCTCAAAAAAATTTTCATCACATTACCACCTCTTAGACCTTGTGACCCACTCAAACCCAATCTAAAAGGGTTTGCTGAAACCAAAATTTGAGCCTACCATCATGTGATAAGACATGATGTAGAGAATTATAAGGCTTTGAAAACCACTCTTGTCCAATAGTGTCCTCCTGAAGAAAAAATTAATGATTATCTTCTTTATGGGGAACCCATTTCACCTTCACTAATTTCCACATATCTTCTCCCGTTACCTACTCAACAACCAAGATCTCCACCCCCAAAACTCTTTGATCCATCCCCAAGATTCAAAATTAACATGGTTCACATAAGAGAGTTGGAAAAACCACCACCCAAATGCCAATGCACCCTATTCATCTCACAAGGCTTGTATCCACCACTAGGATTTTGTACCTCTTTCCGTTATACCTTTCATGACACGCCCTCTTCATCTACCTCCCCTCAAATTAACATGATCAACATTGCCACCCATGCTTAGGAAAATGAGGGCAAAGAGAAAGAAAGTTTCCCATTAACTAACCCCATACCCAATATACCATCTGCACCCACACCCAAAGTCATCATTTGAGGTCCTGCATATCCCATTTCCGACGGGGTCACCAATCGCACAATACTATAACAACTACACCAATCCCCCAACAAAATATCTATATATGACCTCGTCTAGACCTTGGAGTCACATCGTTAAGCCCTCATGAAGGTCCTTCAATCTATCGAAGTCTTACCAAATGACCCCACACTCATAGCCTACATCATTACCCCTCACCACATAGCCTCTCTCACTTCGTCTTCACCTTCCTCTACACCTCCACCCACTTGCCAAGTGGCTACTCTCAACTCTGTAGATGAAGAGATCACTCCCTTCCAGTCTGATGACCCCGACCCCACTCTTTTCATCTCTATATTTATCACTAATATATGTATATGACACATTATGATCGATGGTGGTGCTAGCATTAATGTCATATCCTCCCATGTATATGACCAAATGCAAATACCTACCCATTACATGCATGGTAACCCATTATGTTACATTCTTTCAATGATGCCATGACCTCTACACTGGGTACCATTGTTCTCTATGTCTACGTAGGCCCTTGCACCATACTAGAACTTTTCTATGTCCTAGAAGGGGAGTTCCAATATAAATTTGCTGCTTGGCCGACCTTGGATCCATGCTATGGGTTGTGTCCCTTCAACATTACATCGATGCCTCAAATTTGAACATGAGGGACATAATTACACCATCCTTGCTGAACCATCACCTTTCAAGACCTATAACATACTATATTGACCCAATGATGTGCTTGTACTGGTCAAGGCATCTGCCACCACAACCACTTCACCTCCACCCATGAGCCCATCCACCAAAATTGGCCACTACTTTTGTTGTGTCTAACATTGACTATCTCTTTTAAAGTTGTATCCTCTACCGCTAGTGCCCCTATCTCCCCTTCATCTAGCAAGCCATCAATACCTACTACAAACATACCAACTACCGATCCCTTAGAAGGTTTTTGTAAACACCTCACTCTGGGGGAATACCACCTATATAATATCGATAACTTCCTCACCCCACATAAGAGTATGGGAATCTACATTAACACCCTAGTTATGACATTCACATCAGTGACATTTTCCCTTATGGCCCTCCCCACCTTTGTGCTAACCAAACATATGGGGGACTTGATATGGCCACCTATAAACCTGAACCTCCATCCCAAACCCAGCCATTTTCATACAACCTACACTCCCTCACTAACCATTGTTTCACTCACACTTTCCTCCACCAGTGCACGTGGAAAGGATTTGGCTTCAATTTTTATCTTGTAACAAGGTAGTGCCACACAGTCATCTCCAGGATGTACCTCTCATAAACACAATGACCATAGTGGCATTGGTTTTGACACTCCATCTTCTATATCATGAATTTTCACATCGACCTTATCTAGGATGAGAAATGTCTTCCCCCTCTCATTCACCCATAATACCATCCTCACCCATGGAGTCCATATATCCTGAATATATACCTCCTAACTTTTTATTTCATAAACACCATTTCCCTGGGACCATTGGACCTATCAACTTGATGGCGAGGCTTTGTCTTCTCTCCCATTCATGTATCCTGACATGATCGATAACGATATGCCCTCAATTAATGTCGTTCAATGTTAGGACGATGAGTCCATCCTCACCTACCTTAGTGTAGAAGACTCTTACTTTCACTAGTCATTACCCTCTGAGACATAAACCATGTTGAACGAATCGACCATCGAAATCAATATTAATACTTAGGAAGACCCACACATTCTAAAGATCAGCCAATCCTTAGACGCTACTAAACAGGAAGCCTTCACCTCTTTACTTCAGGACCATAGCAACACATTTGCTTGGTCCTATGCTGATATGCCCGGTACAGACCCAAAAATTGTGGTTCACAATATCGTAACTATTCCTGATGCCAAACCCATCAAATAAAAGCTACGGAAAAAATGCATCCTCGCATTGCTCTTCTGGTCAAAGAAGAACTTCACTCACCTTCTCTCGTTTTCCTTCATTCTACCCATTTATTATCCCTAATGGATTTATAACACTGTTCATGTCATGAAAGGTGATAGGGAGACTTCACATTTCGCACAGATTTCCATGACCTCAACCTCGTCTATCCCAAAAATGATTTCCCACTACCAGGCATTGACTAACTAGTTGATCTCAGTGCTGGCATATGAAATGTTATCTCTCATGGATGGTTTCTCGGGCTACAATCAAATATTACTAGCTCCCAGAGGATCAACACAAGACTGCCTTCATCACCCCTTGGGGGACCTTATGCTATCAAGTCATGACTTTTGGCCTCAAAAACGTTGGTGCTACATATCAGTGAGCCATGACTTACATCTTCCATGACATCCTGCATCATATACTGGAAGATTACGTAGATGATTTTCTGGCTAAATTCTAAACATCAAACCGAACACTTGTCCATTCTTAAAGTCATATTTGACCTGACCTCATCAGGTATTGTGTGTCATCTTCAACATAAAGAAGTGTGTCTTTGTGGTACTTTCATATAAAACTCCTAGGTTTCATCGTTTCTTTGCGGGGCATAGAAGTCAATCCTGCCAAAGTCAAGACCATTCTAGAAATTCTGCCACCCACTAATCTCCATCAACTTCAAAGCCTACAAGGAAATTTACAATCCATTCGTCATTTTATCTCACAGCTTTCTGACCACTGTTATCAACCATTTCATCATCTTCTCAAGAAAGATATTTCATTAAAATAGGATGATGAATGTCATAAACCCTTCGAAGCCTTAAAAAAATACCTCCTTCAACCACCAGTGCTCATTCCCTCCTAAGGATGATCAACATTTTTACTCTATATATTTTTATCCACTAACCATTCTCTAGGTGTCATGCTCGCTCATCATGATGAGCAATACAGAGAGCAAGTGGTTTATTACATAAGTCGTACCCTTCTGGACTATGAAACTAGATATACCCACATTGAAAAAACTCTGCTTAGACTTAGTTTTTGTCGCCACCCGAACTCCGCCATTACCTACTCAATCACAAAACCTTCGTCATTACTAATACTGACCCATTACACTACATGCATGCCAAAACTTATCAAAATCAATGTTCCACACGTTGGATTATGATTCTGGCTGACCTTGAACTCAAATTCATCCATCAAAAGTCCATTAATGGAAAAAATATTGCCAACCAATTTCCCAACGTGCCTATTTCTGAGAATCAACCCTCTAACTTCAACTTTCCAGACAAGTCTATAGCTACCCTTTCCCTGGACAAACCCGCTTACCAAGTGACACTCTTCTTCGATGGCTCCAAGTGTCAGCATGGGGGTAGGGCTGGTGCTATTCTCATTCCACTTGATGGTGAACCTATGCCTTTTTCTTTTAAACTCAATTTTGATTATACAAACAATATTTTTGAATATGAAGCACTGGTATTGGGTCTCCAGGATACTTATTCCTTAGATGTTAAGTCAATCAACATCTTTGGTGTTTTACAATTGGTCATAAACCAAGTCAATGGTATATACGAGTTTCGTAATGAGATACTTCAAAAGTATAAGCTTCATGTGGACATACTTTTGACCACCTTTGACCGTTACGCACTTCAAACCACTCCATGTTCTACCAATAAATTTTCAGATACCATGGCTTGCTTGGCTTCTCAGATACCTGCTTCACCCGCTGACTCTAAAATCTTTGTCACCATACAAAGACTACAATCACCCTCTTATTTACCTTGTGAAGTCTACTCTATTAAAACCACTGCTCCTGACCCAAGTGAACTTTGGTATAAGCAATATACAGACTATCTTTCCCTTTCCATTTTACCCACCGATCTCACTCATAATGGACAATGTGCCTTTCTTAAAAGTGTCTCCTATTATGTCATCATGGGTGGTCTTCTTTACAAACGTGGTTTTGAGAACATTATCTTGCGATGCCTTAAAAATTTTGAAATTCCTTACACCACTAGGGAAGTCCATGATGAAATTTGTGGAGGCCACTTTAGTGGTCTCACTGTCGCAAAATACATTCTTCGCCTAGGCTATTACTGGCCAACCCTAAACCGTGACTGTTATGATTATGTCAAATGTGGCATAAAATTCCAGCAACATGCTAATCTCCATCATACCCCTAGTCATGCCTTATAGGTCATACGATACCTTTGGCTTTTCTCTCAATGGGGTTTGGATCTTTTCAGTGAGATCAAACCCCATTCTTCATAATGCCACCAATGGATCATAACCACTACAGAATATTACACTAAATGGGTATAAGCCATTCTCCTCATTTCCACCAAAGTAGAGAAAATATGTGAATTCATCAACCATCACATCATCTGTCACTTTGGTGTCCCTCATCGCGTTATTACGAATAATGGAAAAAAATTCAAAAATAAATCCCTACGTAAACTATGTCATGATTTTGGCATCCAACTCAGTTTCTCATCACCTTATTATCTGTAAACCAACGGTCAAGCCAAATCAACAAATAAAACCTTGAACAAAATCCTTATGAAGGTAGTCAATGATACTAGGAAGGATTGGCATACACACATTCCTTTCACCTTATGGGCTTATCCCAATAGTATTCGCACTTCGATTGCTGCCACCCCCTTTTCTCTAGTCTATGGTACTAAGGTTGTCTTACCTCTTGAAGTCAAGATTACATCCCTTCGTATCTCACTCCAAGAAATTCTCAATAATGATGAATTTTACAGGATGATTTTGCACAACTTGAATTATTAAATGAACATCATCTCAATGCTCTTGACCATCTCCAAATCTACCAAAAACGTATCAAACATGCCTATGACAAATGTGTTCACGAACGAACCTTTCAAGTCAGTGACCTCGTCCTAAAGGAAAATCAACATGTAACCAAAAAGGAGAGAAGTAAATGGGGCAAATGTACTCCTAATTGGTTTGGACCCTATATCATCACCCATGCCTATGGATCAGGTGCTTATCATTTGTCTTCAATTGAAGGTAAACCAGAACTTGATCCCTTAGTGCCTTGCATCTTCAACCATTTTATTGTTGATATCAAGTCCTATATCACTTTCTATCTGTGTGCATGTATACTTTGCTTAATGCTAAATCAAATTAAGCAAGAACTACCACCTAAAATAGTTCTACAATTTAGCTAAAACAAAGCATAAACACCATCATGATAAGAATTAAACAAGGGTTAGATGCTAGCATTCATCAATACAAACTTTGAAACTAACAATGCTAAATATCTAAACTCCTCTATTCTCTAACAACAAATAAATGAATGGACCTAAGTAAGCTCCATGGCTATCAAAATAGTTGTCCTTAATGCTCCAAGAACCTAGGAATGGGGGCTAATCAAAGTTGGGCTACAAGACCCTTTTGACACCTCCCATATGACCCAAGAACTTTAAGAAAGAGGCTTAACTCTTCAAGATGATGAACTCTCAAAAGGGCAAGGTGCAAGCTCTTAGTCTCTTTGCTATATGCTTTGCATTTTCTCTCTTAGAAAGTTTAGGTGTAAGTAAAAAGGTAGGTGGAGGGCTCTTTATATAGCCCAAAGGATAAAGGATTCAACACATTCTCATGAATGTGGGATAAAGGTAAAACATGATTAGGAATGGATAAGGTTGCTTTATTAAAGGTAACCTTACTTTAGAAGGGTTTAATACATGTTTAACAAGTCATGGGAGTTGGGGGGATTTTAATTAATCAAAGGTGATTAATTAATAGGTAGATGTAAGCTTATAGAAGCTAATTAGAGGAATATTAGTACGATTTAGGCTATTATAAGGGGATTAAATCAATTAAATATTGATTTATTGGTTAAATGGAAGGGAAAGCTAATTAATTAATAATAATTAATTAGTCTAGGTAGAAGGGGTGATTTATTAATGGAAGGTCGTTAATTAGGGTATTTGTTGGATAAGAAAATTAATTAATTAGCTTAATGTAATTAATTAATGATGATATGAGGGAAAACGAGTGCCTTTGACGATATGTTGTTGATTTGCGAGAAAGGGGATAATTAGCACAGTTTAAGTATTTAAATTGCTTGGGCGTAATTATAGGTGTCTACATTTTCCCCTCTTTGGGGTGGCATAAGTGATGTCACTTCAAAGATAGTAGACAAAAGATATTTTGAACAGATGGAAGAAAAATTAGTAGGAGGGAGAGATGCCCCCTCGAGTGTCGATGGGGTGATAGAAGAAATCGATCGACGATCGAAAAAGGTGAGAAGTAGGCAGAAGAATGGGGATGAGGTAGGATGCCCTGAGGAGAGGGAGAATTAGGGGTGAAAGGGAAGTGGTGTAGAAGAAATATGGATGAGGGGAGAGAAGAGCTTAACCTCTAGCTGCTTATTTGTTTGGAACAAATTTGATGTCATCATATTGCCATAGGAACTACATCATCAGTCCTTATGAAAAATATAAGCATACGACAAAGGTAGAATGACATGAAAAGCCATACTACGAACAATTGTCCATTGCTGAAAGTACCAAATCCACGCAACATTCAATAATGCAATGCAATACGAGAAGGAAACAAGCTCATATAATAGGGAAAACAAGTACGAACACACATATCTAACCCAACAATGGTCAAGACAGTTGTACAAATGTTTTGTTATCAGTGTTGAAGAGATCCACAAGTTCGTGATTGATGACAAGGGTTAAAAATGATGCCCCAAGCAAGGATACATGCAAGGGGAAATGAAAATGGACACGGGGTCCATGAAAAACATTTATGCGCAACAAAACAACACCAGACAACCAAAAGTGCCCCAGAGTACAGACGAAGCAAGCAGCTAGCTTTTGTGAATGGTTGTGAATCCAGTGATCCATGAGTCATATTAATCGGGGAATATGTGAGACAAACCAACAGGATATGGAGAAAATACCATGTGCAAGACACAAGTTTCAGCCGTAAGAAGCAAGTTACCATTTGTAGGGTGTTTTATTATATATATATATATATAGATATATTTTGTTGTTTTCTCAAAACAATGTTCTATTGTTTTTGTGTTTTTCTCGAAATAATGTTCTATTGTTTTTGTGTTTTTAACAGTTTTCCAAAGCTATGTGCAGGTAACCAAGAAAGCATGGATGCCCCCAGCATTAGGTGGGGAATATACAAGGGCAGAAGCCACGTGCTTATGAACAAGAAGGTGAAGTCGTTGAGTTGCCCCCAACGTAAGATGGGAAATAACGAAAGACCACTTCCCTTACAGACGAATAGAAGAAGGCAAAGCTGGATCAAGGCTGGACTAGATGGTGTGCACAAGGAAACTCGAAGGTAGAACCAGGTCCAGGACAAAGACAACTACCCTTCTAATACAGAATGCTTGTGAACAACGAATCCTCCCAAGTTGCTAGAAACTGGTTTTCACCCAAGGACTTGTCCAAAGTGCCAAAATTGCATGGTTTTCACTAGTGGATGACCTGTTTTCTCTTTTTCTTTTTTTTTATGTTTTTGATTTTTTGATTTTTATTTTTTTTAATTTTTTTTTTAATATTTTTTTTGTGATTTTTATGACTTTCTTGTGCCATGTTTAGGCATAAAACCTCTTAAGATGCATGGAATTCATGGGCTCTCGGAGCTCATCACCATTGGGGTGAGCCAACTTGTATGCCCCTGTGCCATACTTGGCAATTATGACATAGGGTCCTAACAAGTGTGGTTCGAACTTCCCTTTCTTTTCTCGCTCTGCTCTAGTGTTGAACTGGTTCTCCTTCATAACTAAATCACCCACCTCAAACTGATGAGGGATGATTCTCTTGTTGTAGTTGCGGGAGATTCTGTGTTGATATACTTTCAAGTGATTAAGAGCGTGAATGCGCCTCTCATCCAGGAGCTCTAACTTAGCCAATCTTGCCACTCGGTAATCTTCATCCTTATCCAAATAGTCCCGAAGAGAAATTCGTAGGGATGGGAGTTCAATCTCTAAAGGGATGATAGATTCTATCCTGAACATGAGGGAATATGGCATCACACCCGTAGGAGTGTGAATTGATGTTCGGTAGGCCCAGAGGGCTGGGTGGATTTGTAGGTGCCAGTTTCGACCAGTTTTGCTAACCATCTTCTCCATTATCCTTACCAAAATCTTATTTGTTGCCTCAGCTTGTCCATTACCCTGAGGGTAATGTGGCGTGGACCATTTCAATCTGATTTGGAACTGTTGGCAAAGACCTTTCATAGTTTTTTTCTTAAATGACTTCCCATTATCTGTGACAATGGCTGCAGGGATACCATATCGGCAAATAATGTGATTCATGATGAATTTAGAAATCTGTGCTCCTATGACATAGGTTAAAGGGACAGCCTCCACCCATTTTGTAAAGTATTTTGTAGCTGTGATGATATGTGTATGACCATCAGATGAGGCAGGAGTAAGCTTCCCTATTAGATCAAGTCCCCACTTGGAGAATGGCCACGGGGTAGTGATTAGTTGCAATGGTTGCGATGGAGCATGGATGAAATTTCCATACTTTTGGCATAGCACACATTTTCTAACATAATTACAACAATCAGTTTCCATGGTGGGCCAATAGTAACCTACTCTTAACAGTTTCTTAGCCAAGACCATTTCATTTGTATGTGCTCCGCATACTCCTTCGTGTACTTCTTTAATTGCCTAGATTGACTCCGGCACATCTAGACAACGTAACAGATTCCCATCGTAGCCATGACGATAAAGTGTACCTCCTAATAGGGTGTAACGGGCTATCTGGCGAATTAGGCTCTGCTTTTCAGAGCGGGAGATTTCGGGAGGGAATGTACTATCCTTAAGATAGGTGAAAATGGGTTCATACCATGGTGAATGGGGACCAACAACCTTACAAGCCAAGCAAGATTCTGGCATGTCATTCGAGGGATGGCGTAGATTTTCTACGAAGAATGGCATATCATTGTTCCCTGGCAGAATACGAAGCATAGATCCCACCGTTTCCATAGCATCTACCGATCTATTCTACGCTCTTGGGATTTTCTCAAAGGTAATGCACACAAAATACTCCTTCAGAGTTTCCACCAACTTCTTATAAGGTATGAGCTTGTCATCCTTAACTTTATACTCATCATTAACCTGTTTGATGATTAGATGTGAATCACCTACAACCTTCACATGTTGAATATTCCACTTGATGGCTAGCTTCATCCCTGCAATGAGTGCTTCATATTCCGCAATGTTGTTCCTGCAAGGGAAGGCCAGGTGGAAATCCTATGGTATAGGATCACCTGAAGGAGTAATAAGGACCACTCCTGCACCTGAACCATGAAACGTAAAAGATCCATCAAAATGTATCTGCCATACGATGGATTCCTCAATGTAGAGCAAAGATGCATCTGGCAGATCCAGACTCAAAGGTTCTGTGCTTTGCAAAGGTGCTTCTGCTAGCTGGTCAGCAAGTACTTGTCCTTTAATTGATTTTTGATGGAGAAATTCTATATCAAACTCACTGAGTAGAATGATCCAATTAGCCATTCTACCTGTTAGGGCGGTTTTGGACAACAAATACTTGAGTGGGTCGACCTTGGATATGAGCTTGGTCTTAGTATTTAGCAGGTAATGGTGAAGTTTCTGAAAGGTAAAAACAACAGCCAAACAAGCCTTCTCAATCTGAGGATAATTACATTCATAGGCAATGAGGGTGCGACTCAGATAGTACACTGCTTTCTATTTATGGCTAAGGTCATATTGGGCGAGCAGTGCACCAATAGCATATTGTGTAGCGGAAATATAGAGCAAAAGTGGTTCTCCCGGAGTGGGAGGCATGAGGACAGGTGGATTAGCCAGGTACTGTTTAAGCAAAAGCAAAGGCTTTTTGTTGCTCAGGTCCCCAAATGAAAGTGATGTCCTTCTTAAGAAAATGAGTGAATGAGTGACATTTATCTACAAGCTGGGAGATAAACTGGCGAATGGCTTGAATTTTCCCTTGCAAGCTACGCAGTTGCTTGATATTCTCAGGTGGAGGCATTTCTGTGATGGCAGATACTTTAGCAGGGTCTACCTCAATACCTCATCTTGACACGATGAAGCCTAATAGTTTCCCAGATAGCACACCAAAGACACACTTCTTTGGATTTGGCCTGACTTTGTATTCACGTAGGCGTTCAAATATACGCCGCAAAATGATAGGATGTTCCTCTCTTGTTTTGGAATTTCCCAGGATGTCATCTACATAGTCTTCCATGATGTCATGAATCATATCGTGAAATATTACTATCATGGCCTGCTGATAAGTTGCTCCCGCATTCTTAAGGCCGAATGGCATCACCTGATAACAGAAGGTGCCCCAAGGAGTTGTGAAAGCTATTTTGTGTTGGTCCTTCCTCAGTGATCTTAATTTGATTATAACCTGAAAATCCATCCATAAGTGATAGCATTTCATACCCTGCGGTTGAGTCAATAATCATGTCAATGTTGGGCAACGGAAAGTCATCTTTAGGGCAAGCTTTATTGATGTCCCTAAAATCTATGCAAATTCAGATACCAATAGGTTTCTTCTGGACAGGAACAATGTTCGATATCCATTCAGAATAATCAATTGGCCTGATGAATCCTGCTGCAAGCAACCTTTCCAACTCTTCTTTAACTAACAAGGCCACTCTTGGGTGCATCTTTCAAAGCTTCTGTTTGATAGGCTTAGCATCTGCGTGCATAACCAAGTTATGCACGACCAAAGTTGGATCTAAGTTGGGCATGTCTTTGTAAGACCATGTGAACACATCAATAAACTCTCGCAGTAGCATAGTGAACGTCTTTTGTTCTCTGGCTGAGAGTGATGCTCCCAATTTTACTATCTTGGGATCTTCTTCAGTACCAATATTGACATCAATGGTTTCTTCAACTAAAAATTTTGATAAATCCTCCATACGCGTGGGATCGGGAGGTAGGTTGAGATCTTCATCCAAGGATGTCTCTACGAGATTTTCATCCTTGGCGTGGTCACTTTGTTTGTCCTTTGATTTTCTTATTTGTTTGTCAGCCAATGCCACAAAGAGGTTTTCACTGTGTGACTTGGACTTTGATTTTTTCCGAGGCTTTTTCTTTAGAACTCTTGCCCTCACTTTTCTTTAAATTTTGCTGACCACGAAGTTCAACCTCCTCGCCGAAGTAGGCGCAGGTGTCTAAGTTGATAAAGAAACCTTTCTTGTGATCTCCAATGGGAATTGTATCCCTTATGCCCATGAACTCTGCAATAGCCTCATCATTCTCGAATAAATCTAGTGGCACGTGACGTTGTTGGTCCCATTCAACAAGGGAGGGGTATACAAGGTCAAGGGTTGGTTCATTGGGGGTGATGGTTAGGACAACATTATTCATGAAAAGGTTCATGGAGGCCAGATCCTCATATTGGCTACAACAGGAATCCGTATCACTGTCTAGATAATCGGAGCTATCCTCATGCTCAGAACAAGTCACATCTTGATCGTTGGGGTGTGCTCCATAAGGGCGAATCCCAATGCCATATTTTTCTATTTTGAAATGTGGAAGAGGGACTGGTTCTCTTTGTCCTTGTTCATTCCTCCCACATCCTAGGCCTTTGTAGCCCATGGAGTACATCATTCTGCTATATTTTTTATATTCTGGGGTTTGATAACAAGATGGTTGAGTGTCCTCAGGGACCCAAGTAGTAGGTGGATCAAGTAATTTTTCCTCAGCTAACAAGCCTCCAGGTAGGAACGACCCAATAGTATGTTCCTCTCTAGGTCTCCTAAAGTAGTAGTTGGGTTGACCTCTAGTCTTGGGCGACAAGGAGAGGTCAGAAACCAAGAGCGCTTGTTGTACATTATACTCCCCACAGCCATATTCCAAAATTTTCATCTCCCATGAATTAAATGGAGATGTTGAAGTAGATGCCCCATGAGTGTAATAAATAAGAGAATTTGAATCTACTCGAGATTTCATGGCCTCAGAATGGAAGAGGGACAACTATATCTATGGAGGGGACATGCGTATGTACCCTTTCGTGCAAAGCTATTAAGAGCTCTACAATGAGCAAAGGGCTCTGAGTCTCCTGGTATTGTTACTGTATGTCCCTCATGCTTCAGCTTGATGTATTGATGAAATGTTGATGGCACTGCTTGCATGGCATGGATCCATGGTCGGCCTAGAAGCATATTATATGGAAGTTCCAAGTCTAAGACGTGAAACTTTGTCTGATGGCAAGTGGGCCCCACCTCCATTGGCAACATAATGGTACCTGCTGATTCTCTTTCCTGTGTTGTTGTATGCGGTGATAGTGATGATATGGGACTCAAGATCTTCTTCCATATGTCCCAATTGTTTGACTAATTTAAGCGTGCAGATGTTCAATCCAGATCCGTTATCCACAAGCACCCGTTTGATTTTCCTGGCGGGTAACAACTACCTCAATGTATAAGGGAAGATTATGTGTAGGATTCTCGGTAGGGACCTCCCTATGGTTGAAAGTGAGATGCTCACTGGGTGTAATATTTGCCACCGCGGCTTGAAGGTATGCAGGATCGACTTCTAAAGGCACTCCCGACCCCTGAAGAGTTTGATACAAAATGTCCTTATGCACATTGGATATCTTGAGAAGATCTAAGATCGAGATCTTAGCCAGTTTGTCTTCTCAAGTTGTTCTAAAAGGTTATATTTACCAGTTTACGCGGTCAACAGAGAGGGTTCTGAAATCACGAGGTGGGCACGCCTTATTACCGCAGCGCAGTCCTTTCCCTTGATACGGATGGTATTGACACGGTCAGTAGGGGAGCGAATACATCCAATAAGTGAATTGTAATGATTGTTATCTCTATTGGTATACAAGTAATTCGTGGATTTATAGGTTTGGGATGACTCCCCCGATCCGGTTTTGCCTTTTTCGAATTATCATGCTTGCGGAATGGTTCCTTATAAATCCCCATTTTCTCGTTAGGTGTTTGCATGTGGCTAGGGTTATCCACCTCTATCTCCCCATTGTCAATGAGGTCTTGAATATAGTGGCAAAGTCGCAAACATTGGTCTATTTTATGACCTTTAACACGATGCATTTCACAGTATTCATGCTCCTTATACCATGAAGGTTTAGGAGTGTTTTCATCAAACGGTTGCGTTGTAGGATAGGTCATCATGTGGGCCGCATCCAATTGTTTTAGTATGATAGACAATGGTTCATTGAGGGAGGTGAATGTTCATCACTTTAGTGGTGGTTGAATTGGGCCCTTGGTCAGTTTAAAAGGTTGACTGGTTTGGACCGTTTGAACACGTTTGGAATCAGTGATTCCGTCTCCCACCACGTTTTTGTTTTTGTTAAAGATCTTCGGCTTTTTAACAGGTTTGACACTTTGGTTGTCTTTAGATTGGGTTTTGAGGGTGCCTTTGGCAATGAGAGCCTTTTCTATTTGAATCCCTTTCTCGATAACCTCCTCAAAGGTGTGGACACAATGCATTTGGAGGTGGAAAGCTATATTTGGGTTGAGATTAGGGACGAAAATACTGACTAGCTGCTTCTCAGGGAAAGCGCAAGGGAAGCGACTACCTATCCCTCTCCATCGTTCGAGGAAGCTAGCAAAGGTCTCATTTGGGTGTTGTTTTGTCCCGCACAAGTCTGCCATGGTGACGTCACTCTCTATGTTATATGAGAAATGACGCACGAATCTTTCCGCCAATTCTGGCTAGGTTAAAATTGATCCTCGTGGCAAGCACGTAAACCATTCTAATGCTTGACCTTTGAGACTCTTAGGAAAAAGTCTGATGAGGTAATTATCACTATAAGACACCTCTTGACATGCCATGTGGAAATATTTAACATGATCCCTTGGGTCTCCCTTTCCTTTGTATTTGTTGAACTTTGGCATATCAAATTTCTTTGGAAAGGGTTGAAGGGTCATTGTCTTGTCAAAAGGATAGGGGCATAGTTCTTCGTATTGGTATTTCCTAATACTCCCTATATTGCTTTCTTGTATGCTCGCAAGCGTTGCTTTCATAGATTGTACTTCTTGTGCGAGCAATTGTTCTTTAGTGGGAGAAACGGGGATGTGTACATGATGATACCCTGTGTCTTCTTCTCCTTGGTTTTCTCGATGGAGTTCGTGGATCCTAAACTTAGGCTTTGACTTTTGAACGTTCTTGTTTGTGTCTTTCTATACGTGGAAAGTAAGCAAAGCTAGTTGTCGACTTAAGTTACTAAGTTGTTGTTGGATTGTGACTTGGTTTGTGTCTTCTTCTTCTAAAGGTTCCTCCTCTTCGTATTGTGGAGGTTCTTCCCATGTCTCATGTTCTATCTTGTTTCTTTGTGGCACTTTGATGAGGGGTATTCTATGCCCTATCACTTTATGATTTTCTGCGTAAGAAGTGGAAGCATGTCTGCCTGTTTAAAATATCTTCCATATTAATAAGGGCGTGTTCCTCCTTAGTAGTGTCATTTGTTTGTAGTATTGGTTCCTTCTCAATGGGAAATTTGGCCCCTAATTCCATGACCCGTGCGAAAATTCTATCTTTGTTTCTAAGGAAATACTCATCTAGTAGAGTGGGGTCAAAATCAAAGTCTGCGTGTGGTGATTCTAATTCATTTCCACTATGATCGACCATCTCTTCCGTTTCCTTTTCTACTGAAAATAGTGGTCCTAGATTGTGTCCGATAAATGGGTTTGACCCTTGTCTGTTATAGGTTTCCCAAGCTTGCGCCTGTTGTTCCTCATGTGTTTGTTTCTTTAACCCTAGACGCGTCTTGGGAGCCATGTTTTTATGATAAATTTCACTAAGGTAAGTTATAGATTTGTTCAAAATTCAATGTCTACCCCTAAGTGAAACACAAGATGTACGTGTTAAGAGTAAATTAACTGTGTGAGAATACCAATGTGATAGAATGATAAAGTCACCAATGAAACAATCGTTTGGTACCAAAACCTAATCAAATGAAATACTTCCTAGACTACGTTTCAAAGTAATTTGTGATACCAGATGATTAACAAGATGTCTCCACTTATGCCAAGTTCAAAGGAATGAACAAGACGTAAGTAAATACATGAAGTTAAATGTGATCTCCCGATCAAGATATACGATGAGCAAGCTCAAGTCTGATTAAGACCTATATCTCAAAAAGTGCCAATTACGATTTGTGAATGACACAACAATATCACCAAAATATGTTAACCCACTTTGCAAGAAAGTGGAGTATTGATATCGAGGTGTTATTGATATAACACGCACAAATGGTAGTTCCTAACACCTTTTGAAATCGAGGTAATAATAAAACTGAACAAAAAAAGCTCAAATTATAGCTAGGAATAGTTAAGAATGTGTGCAGCGTAACCATACAATATAGGTATTTATGTCGAGTTCACAAGAAACAAGACGTAAATATCGAAATTGTAATGATACGAGACAAACAAACTAACTCCTCTATGGAAGTCCACAGTTATGAACCACGCCTAACTACAATGACAATCTTGACGTGGGTATCAAGATCACAATGGGTACCAAATGACGTGAAAACACCTCCACTCACTTTAGACGTTTAACTAACCCAGCCGCAAACATGGATGGGCGTAAACGGACATAAAAGTGAGAGAAACAGTTGAATGGCAACACAAAGGTAATCACACCTCTTTTGATCAACAAAGTGTCAAAAGAATATGAAGGAAATAAATCAAGAAAAAATGACAAAAAATGCTAGTCTTACTTCGGCAGAGTTTCGCCTCGCCCTAAGGCAAGTAAAAACTAAGCGAAAGTAATACATCACACGTTTCTCAAAAAGAAGGTTCACAACTCAACGATGTTTTAAAGTGGTCAAAGTGGGCTCCTGGCCAAAGTATATTCTCCTAGGTGGTTCTCTCGCCCTAGGTGTTACAAAGTTGCCACGAGCGAGCGCGATTTACCCAAAAAGTCACACTGACTAGTTTGGGAGTATCTCGGCTTTACTTTACTCCCTTCAAGAACAATAGGCAACTAGTGCGTCTACGTGTACTATCACTGGTGTTGCCACAACGGACAACCTGTAACTCTATCTCACAAAGGAATCACTAGTCAAGTAAGTAGTGCGGAGCACTTCCCATTTTGTCCACAAGGTTCCCTCTTGCGTGGACTACTTTGGGGTTCCTGGAACCACCCCCATTGTTGTAGATTAAGGCGTTATGCCAAAGGGGTTATGTTCTAGTTGAGCGGAGAGGGACGTACCCTTTTCCGAAACCTGTAATACAGTGTTTTGAATATGTTGTTCTTTTTATCTTGTTTAATTAGGTGTGGTTTGCTTGAACACATTTTGGCAACTTGTATAACAACTGTATTAGTAGTTTTTGATTTTGTTTTGATTCCTCCTTTCTTTGACAAGCGTTTTTATGTCCTGCACTCAAGCGTTAGTAGTTCTCCAAGAAAATCACATTGTTTAAAAGAGGATTAAGAGTTGCTTTTGATTCTCAAGATAATCCAAGGATGCAAGAGAAGAGCATACACAACAAATAATCCAACTAAAAAGTAAATAAAATCTTTTCAACCAATGAACCATACAAAGCTTCTTGATAAATGTTCATTCCCTTATACCAAAAGTGAAAGATGAAGTTTCCAATTTACCAAATATTATAAAATGAAGACTAAAGTTTCTTTTGATTCTCAAGATCAACCTAAGGTGCAAGATAAGAGCATACACAAACTTTATCCCAACTAAAGAGAAATGGAAAACTTCAAATCAAGGGACCGTTGAAAAATGCTTTGTAAAAGGTTCATTCCCTTAAGCAAAATGAATAATCAAGTTTCCAAGTTTAATCCCAATGTTTAACAAGATAGATATCAAAGTTGTTTTTGATTCTCAAGATCACCAAAAGGTGCAAGAGAAGAGTATACACATGCTTTGATCTAAATCGAGTAAGCATGGAAATACAACATTCATCAAAACATTAGACATGTTAGAAAATGACTAGTTTTAAAATAATAGAAAAACCTATAACTTATGTAAGTGTAAATCCTGAATTTATGTTTTCATTGCATATTTAACTTCAATACCTTTCTAACGCAAAAAAATGGAGTCATTTTGAGGTCGAGAGGAAAAGTTATGGCCTTCGGAAGATGGGTTACGCATATGCTCTTATGCTCATGGGTATGCACTTGACATGCACTTAAAAAATGTAAAAAAAAAACGTCCCTTAATATGCAAAATGGTTAAATTTTTCCAACCAAGATTCAATTTTTACAACAACCCATCACATTAATATATGAATAGAAGACTCAACGCTATCAAACATTAACATACATGCTCAAGAATTTAAGATTTTCAAGAAATTGACAAAACTAGCATGTAGAATGATGAAAAAGTAAGCTCTAAAAATGAAAACATGATGAAATCTTGAAATTTTCTCACCAACATTAAATTTTGACAGCAACCCACCACATTAATATATAAATATAAGACTCAACACTATCAAACACTAACCTATATGCTCAAGAATTGAAAATTTTTAAGAAATTGACAAAACTAGCATGTAGAATGATGAAAAAGTAAGCTCTAAAAATGAAAACATGATGAAATCTTGAAATTTTCTCACCAACATTAAATTTTGACAGAAACCCACCACATTAATATGTAAATAGAAGACTTAGCACTATCAAACACTAACCTACATGCTCAAGAATTTAAAATCTTCAAGAAATTGACAAAACTAGCATGTAGAATGTTGAAAAAGTAAGCTCTAAAAATGAAAACATGGAGAAATCTTGAAATTTTCCCCTCAATTCCAATTTTGACAACACTTCACCTCCTTCATACCTACAAGGAAGACCCAACACATGCAAACTCAACAAAACATGTTAAAAAAAACAAGTTAGATCAACATGTGTAAAAGAGGGTTAGTAACCAAAAATAAAACTTAACTACAAAAACTTGAAATTAAGTGCAAAGGACAATGGAGTAAGTCCCACTGGGCATGCCAAATGTGTGCATGTATACTTTTCTTAATGCTAAATCAAATGAAGCAAGAACTACCACCTAAAATAGTTCTACAATTTAGCTAAAACAAAACATAAACACCATCATGATAAGAATTAAACAAGGGTTAGATGCTAACATTCTATCAAAATAGTTGTCCTTAATGCTCCAAGAACCTAGGAATGGGGGCTAATCAAAGTTGGGCTACAAGACCCTTTTGACACCTCCCATATGACCCAAGCACTTTAAGAAAGAGGCTTAACTCTTCAAGATGATGAACTCTCAAAAGGGCAAGGTGCAAGCTCTTAGTCTCTTTGTTATATGCTTTGCATTTGTTCTCTTAGAAAGTTTAGGTGTAAGTAAAAAGGTAGGTGGAGGGATCTTTATATAGCCCAAAGGATAAAGGATTCAACACATTCTCATGAATGTGGGATAAAGGTAAAACATGATTAGGAATGGATAAGGTTGCTTTATTAAAGGTAACCTTACTTTAGAAGGGTTTAATACATGTTTAACAAGTCATGGGAGTTGGGGGGATTTTAATTAATCAAAGGTGATTAATTAATAGGTAGATATAAGCTTATAGAAGCTAATTAGAGGAATATTAGTACGATTTAGGCTATTATAAGGGGATTAAATCAATTAAATATTGATTTATTGGTTAAATGGAAGGGAAAGCTAATTAATTAATAATAATTAATTAGTCTAGGTAGAAGGGGTGATTTATTAACGGAAGGTCATTAATTAGGGTATTTGTTGGATAAGCAACTTAATTAATTAATGATGATATGAGGGAAAATGAGTGCCTTTGACGATATGTCGTTGATTTGCGAGAAAGGGGATAATTAGCACAATTTAAGTATTTAAATTGCTTGGGTGTAATTATAGGTGTCTACACTATCAATTGATTGCTCGTCCCTTGATCATTTTTCATCTTTCATAATTACACATTTTGAGGATCCACGACTAAACAAGAATCATGTGATAACTCATCACCTTTTAGCCTTGTCTTCAATATGAGTACCACGACTATGCTCATAGCATTATTCTCATGGATACTTTTTGTCTTCTTCAAGATGGGATCACATGGTCATTCATCACTGAAAACAACCTCTTTCACAGTTAATATTTGTGTACGTCGATCTTGTCTTCTAAAACAATAACCTAATTGTCCTCTATAGTATTGTTCATGACTTAAATGTCTAAAAACAAAAAGGGACACAACTCCTTGATTCAAACTTCCAGCAAAATATGACTCCCTCAAAAGGTACATATATTATTTATATTGTACAAATATTAATAGAATGATCCCTCACAAGACAACTATATACAGTCATTACAAAAATATAATAAATATTCAGAAGCTTCCCGCAATGATCAACTTCACGAATACCTCAAGGCGATAATATATTCATCCCATATAGACTTCTCATATCGATCAGTCTATTAAAAACAAACAAATAAAGAAAAAGATGAAATTTCATCATGGACTTGCCTATTTTGGATGCCGGGTTTCTTGTTCTGAAATACATGTCGTTTTACACTAAGTTACGGTAAACCTCTCATTCTCACCTCCTTGTCTTTTTCCCTCGTTACTCAAGGGACTTTCTGCAAAATGACATCTAGTGATCATGTGACTTTTCTTCACCCTTAAAACAATCCATTATGTAAGGGTTATAAGGTTTTACATTTATAATCCCATCTAGGGTATGGTAGAATCATTAGGGTTCTTATAAGTTAAGGAGCTCTTTTACCACCTCTTACCATTTTCCTTCCTCATTACTTATTGATTATCCTATATAGGACCGGATTCTTGGCACCTGTATTTAAAAATCACTCAACCATGCCTACCACCTAAAATCAATCATGCATATGACCTACATCATCCATTCCTAGCACCTATCAGATCATTCTACTATTTCAACTTAATCTTCCCTAGCTTATAGGAGAACTACGTTATCCTGAGGTCCCTTTTTGTCAAGACTATGTAGGTAGCACTTTGAGGGCATGGGGCCCTTGGAGGTTAGCTTGGCCACTCTCTACCCTAATTAATTCCCTCTACCCCTTTTCTATTCATATTCCACCCTAGTTAGTTTCCTTTTATATCAATCATTGGAAATTAAACCAAACAAACAACAATTGCTTAACATCTTTACCATCATCACTCATACATTCATTTCATCTTGTCTACCATTTCTTTACCATTATCATACATTTTCCAACAAAACATCTTAACATGATCCAAATCATCATTAATTGCATAAATTAATGAATTAGAAACTCAACCATGCCTAAACCAACCTAAACTCAATCATGCCTAAGTCAACCTGACTCCATCCATGCCTATGACCTGATTCCATCATGACTAAAATGACTTGACTCCACCATGCCTACACAACCTTGACTCTAGCATGCCTAATCCACCTGATTTCCACACACACACACACACACACACACACATATAACAATGAAAATTAAAACATGTACACCATTCATACTATAAACACCATCATCTATAAATTGGAAAGTCTGTATAAAAATACATATGAACATATATCCCAATAATAATCATCAAAATATCACATCGCTCATGTACATCCTCACCATCTTTGGCATGTAGACCAGTATATCATCAAAATCTCAAATTGCTCATGTACATCCTCACCATCTTTGGCATGTAGGCCAGTAAGTATCAAAAATAAATAACTATACAAAACAGGAGGTACATATGGCTATCAGATATCACCCTGCTTGATATCCTCCATATCTATCTCACTTGTCTCCTCCTCCTACTCTACCCTCATACGACATCCAACTAGCATCTCACCACCCATCATTGGGTTTGGCCTCCATGAATTAGTGGCCTCATGTTGACCCTATCTCGGGGCTCGATGGCCCCATGTGCTCTCCACAATGTGGGTGCATGACCTCGTCCCCTTACTTGAGGCTTGTTGTGCTCTATACTCCCCATAGGAAAGAAAATCTATCCCTATGGCCATCAAAATACCATGATAATACCACACCTCACCTAAGGCATCTCTTAACCATCCTATCGGTACTATCTGTGGTGGTGCAATTAGCCTTGGCCCCTGTACCTATCTCTCACGACCCTATCCCATTGGCACCTGTAAAGAGGGACCTTGTCCCTATACCTGTGCTTGTTCTGAGGGACCCTTTCCTACTCTTTCCTATATCTAGGCCCGAAGAGCCATAACCTTCACCTGTGTAGTGGCCATCTAGCCCTGCAAACCTATAAACTATGCCTATAGGGTGGCCACATGTACCCCATCTCCATCTCCACCCTATGTGGGTACCTATCCCTATACTACCTGGGCTTATAGAGTGGCCACCTATGCTTGGAACATAGCCACGTGTGCCTCTGAGCCTGTTAACTGCCCCTGCACTATACCCAATTGTGTAATTAGAGTTTTCACCTACCCCTGTAGGGAATCCCTCTGCATGGTGATGGTGGCTAAATCTAGCTTCCTTGGTCTCTAGCAGTACTACACGTAAGTGTGTAGCCCACCACTGTCGGTATCTATCTATGACCCTGGCATCATCAATCCACCAATCTCTCACCTACTCCTCCTACCCTGTCGGCACTCTTGGATGTGAGAGAGGTAGAGGCCTCTCTGATAATAATGGTATAACTTTGATACCAAATGATAGAATAGAATAAGATTGCAATGACCAAAGAGGAACAAAAGCCTCACAAATATTATTGATCATGAAATCAGATTACATAACAATGCCAGAGCTATAATATTTATAGATATTAGACAACCTCATATGGATAGACATAACACCCTATCAGGAACCAACTACGAGATGATAAGACCCATCTCACATGCACATGTAATTACTACTAATACCAATATTGAATGTTATCCAACATAACAATATTGAATGCAAGTCACTAGACTAGAGTGCACATGTTGCATATTATTAAATAAAAGACAATGCAATAATATGCAATAAATATGCCTATGCTAAATTATGCTAACATTGCCCCCCTTAATTTTGCATAGTTTCCAATGAAGTGGAGAGGAACTTTCTGAATAGTGTGAATTTTTCACGTGCAAGTGACTTAGTGAAAACATCTGCCTTTTGTTCAGCTGTGAGATCTGTCATATCGAACAATTGATTAAAATCCTTCTTTGTTACATTGATCATCTTTACAGAACTACCTGTAATCACTAGATTGTCGACATAAACAACCACAATGATGATCTCCCCCCCTTGCTTTTTGAGGTAGAGATTGGGGTCATAAGGATTCCTTTCGAATCCATGACTTATGAGATGCTCATAAATTTTGATGTACCATGCCCGGGGTGCCTTTTTTAGGCCATATAGAGATTTTATGAGTCTGCATACCATCATCTCTTTTCCTGGTATTACATAACCCTTTGGCTGAGTCATATAGACTTCTTCTTGCAAATCTCCATTAAGAAAGACACTTTTCACATCCATTTGGTGGAATTTCCAGCCAAATTGTGCAGCTAGAGCAAAGATCATCCTGATTGTCTTGATCTTGGTTGTGGGAGCAAATGTCTCCTCATAATCAAGGCCTTCTTGTTGTGCATACCCCTTTGCTACAAGCCTTGCTTTATACTTGTCAATAGTCCCATCTGATTTGTACTTAGTCTTGAATATCCATCTGCATCCAATGGGTTTCTTCCTTGGTGGAAGGTCGACAAGTTGCCATGTGTTGTTCTTCATCACTAACTGATACTCTGAATCCATGGCATCTTTCCAAGATTTTGATTGTAGGGCTTCCTGAACTGTAGATGGCTCAATTATTTCAACAACTCTGCTCATTAGGGAATAATTGACCTGTTCACGAGCTTAATTGCGAGTTCTAGGTGCTTCATCCAAATTTGCATCTCTTATTAATTGAGTATACCATTTAGGTAACTTCTTAGCTGTTCCATTGGCTTGTGGTGGATCCAAGTTTTCACCATCATCCATTTCATGACTGTCATCTTCAGTGGGAACATCAAATTCTATCTTCACAAGAGGTGTATTTTACATGTTTGTTGAGTCATTGAGTGGAGCATCTACTTGTTTCTTCTCAAAGAACTCAACATCCCTACTTGTGTATACTTTCTTTGCTTTTGGATCCCATAATTTGTACCCAAGTGCTTCTTCACTGTATCCAATGAATATCAGTTTCTCAGCTTTCATAGCCAACTTGTTCCTATTCTTCTTGGGTATGTGCATGCTAGCTTTACACACAAATACTCTTAGGTGTGTAATTCATGGTTTCCGATTTGACCATGCTTCTTGAGGTGTCACTCCTTCAAGAGCTACTATGGGCACTCTGTTCAACAAATAGACTGTAGTTCTTGCAGCTTTTTCCCAAAATGTCTTTGTTAAACTTGAGTCGTCAATCATACATCGCACCATTTCCATGATAGTATGATTCCTTCTCTCAACTATACCATTCTGTTGTGGTGTGTGAGTAGGAGGAATTTTCCGATGAATCCCATGAGCTTCCAGGTAAGTCTTAAACTCATTTCTTGTGAATTCCCCACCTCGATATGAGCGAAGAGTTTTGATCTTGCGACCAACTTCATTCTCAACAAGTGCTTTGAACTTTTGAAATGTCTCAAAGGCTTGACTCTTGTTTCTTAGAAAATATATCCACATCTTTCTTGAGTAGTCATCAACACAAAGCATGAAGTATTGACATCCAGAATGACTTGGTTGCATGGGCCCACAAAGATTGGTGTGCACCAAATCAAGATTTCCCTTAGCTCTATATGTGTTCTTTTGGAAGGGTACTGTGTGTTGCTTTCCAACTAGGCAATTGTGACACTTGTCAGTATTGTGTTTGAGTGTAGGCAATCCTTTCACCATGTTTCCCTTTTGAAGTGTTTGGAGATAGCCAAAACTGATGTGACCATATCTGTGATGCCATAGTTATGCAGATCGTGTGTCTTTGGCCACTAAAGCTTGATCATCCTTATGGACAAAATCAAGTTGGAACATGCGTCCCACATTGGAGGCTCTTGACTTATCTCTTATCAAGCACACTTTTTCTCCATTATTACTGTCAAAATCCAACTTCAAGTTGTGATCAAGGAATTGACTAACTGATAGAAAATTCTTGGTCAACCCAGGTACATACAATACATCTATAATTTTACAGTCATGCTTTCCAAGAGGTAATGAAATGTTTCCAATCCCCTTGACACTGTATGATGAGTCATCACCTAATGACACATGGTTCTTGTTAGGTGAGTCACATAATGTGTAGAACCAATCCTTGCGTCCAATCATGTGTCGATTTGCACCCGAGTCAATATACAAGATATCTTGTGTGGACTTGGTTTCTTCATCAAATTGAGCAGAATACATGTGGTGTCCTTCATCTGAATCATCCTCATGTTTGGCAATGTACCCTTGTTGTTTGGATTTTTTTTGTCAATTACCATTTTTCTGTCTTTGATTGTTGTTATTAATGGACTTCCCTTGATTTGAATTATTGTTACCTTGTTGGTTGTTGGGTTTTGAATTGCTTGATGAACCCTTTTTGTTGGAATTGTACCAACAATTTTTGATGTCATGTCCCCCTCTATTACAAATGGGACACTTCTTGGTGTTGTCTCATGGACTTTGATTTTTTTGGGACTTCTTGTGATTGGACTGAAATTTCCCCTTTCCTTTATGATTGGAAGATAGTGTTTGCTCATCTTCATGATCTTTGTTGTTCATTGCCTCTTCTTATTGGAGTAGATTGACCAACTTCTCAAAGGTGATTGTGTGTTCACTCATATTGATAGTTGTCACAAAGATTCTGTAGGAAGGAGGAAGTGCTCACAACACAATTGGTACGAGCTCTTCATCACTTATCTCTTTTCCCAATGCCAATAGAGATGCCCTTAAAGTAACAACTCATCTCAAAAAAACTTCAACCTTCTCATTGTGCTTGAACTTGAGAGTATATAGTTGTGATAGTAGGTTGAGGATGGCATTCTTGTGATTTGCCTCATAGACTGTGCTCAAATCATCCCATGCATCCTTGGCTGATGTGGCATCTCTAATGTGGGGTTGCACATTGTCTGTTACGCTAAAAAAGATGATCAACTTGGCCTTTTGATTGGCCCTATCAAATTGAACTTGTTGTCTTCCATCATCAAGTGATCTTGTTGTTTTTCCATCTATAACTGTCCATAGGTCTTCAAACTCAAGTAACATCTTGATCTTTGGTTTCCATGCAACATAGTTGTCTCCTCTAAGTAGTTGTGAATCTGGCAAGAAGAATTTTGGTGCTTGTGCACCCATTTCTGCAATCTAAATTTCTGAAACTTTGAATTTCTGACAAAGGGTAAGGCTTTTATCACTCTAGGTTTATGGTCTCCCTCTCAATATACCGTCATGCCGATATACCAAACCTTTCTATATACACTCCCTTCCAATATACCCATCGGTATGTGGAAGAAGATCAACCTTTCAATATAACCGTTAGTATAGAAAGAGGTGTTAACGCATGTGAAATAATTTAGTACGTTGTACTTAGATAGTACGGAGAGGGGTTTGTGTAAGCACAAACAGATGGGAGGGCTCAAATGTGTGTGTATTGTGTCCTTATTACTCCCCGTCAATTTTATAGGGTCAATGCCCAGATGACATTTAGGCAGTTCTGTTAGGCATTAAGTGTAGTAGTAGTCGTGATTGCATCACCCGTAAGCGCTTCGTAGAGGCACCGTATATACCGAACGCTGCTATGAGATCAAAGATCTCGTGTGATAGAACCAAATATAAAATAAAAAAATTACACTTTTTTTTTCCACTTTATGCACCAAGATTAGTACAAAATCCTCCAAAAGTACATCAATATGAAATTTTTGTGTCCCCCCCTCTTTAGAAAAAAGGGTCTAGAATCACAAAATACACAATTTAGGCCAAAAATATTTTTTTACCCCCCAATAGGTGTTTTTCCGCTAAATTTAGCGGTGGCTCTAAATGTGTTTGTTGAACTTCTAAATTTGGAAATCTCCCAAAATTTAGTAATTTCTCCAAATTTTCTAAAAAAATAATTTAATAAAAAATATGGAAAAAGTGGGAATTGAACCACTGACCTGTTTGTTCCCAAGATCCAAACAAACAATTTGAATATTGTTTTCACCTTTTCTCATAAACCATGATCTAGGTTTTTCTAAAATTTTGATAGTATCATCATACAATAATTTTCTTGAAACCCACAAAATTTTAGAAGAATCGGAATCTTAGTTTTTGAGATCTTACCAATTTACCAGCTAGATCTGTTTTTTTTTAGAAAAAATGATCCGACTTGTACAAATTTTTCGTCACATGTAGAGGCCGAATCTGAAGATGATGTAAACTACAAACTTGTATGCCTCCTTCTTATCTTTCCAGAAAAAAATGACATATCAATCTGACATTGTATGAAAAAGTTATGTTCTTTTTTCTAAGAGCTATCTACTAGAATTTTGTTGACGGGACTGCTTTAACCTTTGCTCTCGAATTCTTCACACCTCTAGTTTTAGATTTAATTTTTTTTTAGATCTACAATTTTTTTCAAGATCTCTCTCATTTTTTTTTTTTTTTAAAGATCTCTTTTTTTTTTCACAAATTTTTTTTTTTTCACAAATTTTTTTTTTTCACAAATTTTTTTTTTAAAGATCTCCAAATCTGAAATATTCCACCAATATATTGGATCAATTGGCTATGCCAATGACTAATAAAAAAAAAATTACCTTCCAAATAAGTGGATAGGTCAAATTTTAGTTGAGCGATGCTTGGAAGGAATGAAGGCTGCGGGATGCTTCAATGGCTCTATTTTGATGTAGATCTTATTCTCCAATGGATCCTCTCCAATAGTGCTCCTCTTCAACCTTGCTTGGATAGAACCTACTCTGATACCAAATGATAATAATGGTATAACTCTGATACCAAATGATATAATAGAATAAGATTGCAATGACCAAAGAGGGATGGAAGCGTCACAAAGATTATTGATCATGAAATCAGATTACATAACAATGCAAGAGCTATAATATTTATAAATATTAGATAGCCTCATATGGATAGACATGACACCCTATCAGGCACCAACTATGAGATGATAATACCCATCTCACATGCACATGTAATTACTACTAATACCAATATTGAATGTTATCCAACATAACAATATTGAATGCAAGTCACTAGACTAGAGTGCACATGTTGCACATTATTAAATAAAAGACAATGCAATAATATGCAATAAATATGTCTATGCTAAATTATGCTAACACTCTCCACGTCATCCCTCCCATACTGTGGGAAACGTGGTGGTATATCCTAAACTAGCCTGAATTGCCAGCTAACCCTGTCCATAGCTATCATCTTGTGCTCTCTTGTACAATGCCCCTCTATCCATCTAAGTAGCTATAATCCATCTAACTCAATTACTATCTATCTGTATGAGGAAAACCCACATACGGTCTATAAATGATGTTTATGCCGAACAACCCCTCTAATAAATGCTTGTAGTAGGCAACATCATGTGTCACCCTGGTCACTTGATGCTCTCCAATAACATGCACCCATCACCTGTAACCCACCGGAACCAAACCTAGCTCGAATGCATCATCCCGAGGCATACCAACTAGGCACACACACACAATGTGCTCATATGTCCAATAATGAAGTAGTAAAGTACAACATAAGCTGAACCTTCATAGCCACCCATACACCCATAACTCTCTATATAGCTGCACCAAGAATGTTGGTGCCCATGTAAAATGGGTCTAGTCTATCACCATATCATACAGGACCCCCATTAATGATCGTGGGAATCTCCCACCCTCTGCATCTGGCAATGCAAAGCAACCGACTGCCTCCATCAACAACAAAACTAACCTAGTATCCTCTAGACTAGCCAAGTACATCTCCCCATAGCTCATGTTAGCACTGTGAAACCTCATCTTTGCCAACCCCTCGCTAAATAATTTTAGCATCAACTCCTTAGATGCCTCTGAGGAGATTGAATATACATGCATCCCACTATCAGAAATCATAGGATCCTGCACACATCCTCCAGGGTGACCGTGATCTCACCATTCAGTAGATGGAATGTGTTGGTCATCAAATCCCATCTGTTGATGAGGGAAACCATCAAACTTGACAGACAAACTACATGCTGGAAGCGCCTGACCCCAATCAGGCCAAACTCTACAATATGCCGCCAATCCTCAGTTGTCACACCTTCTCGAACCATCATGAGCAAAGGAGGCACCCTATCTCGCATCTGCAAATGATCTCTCAACTACATCTAACAAAACATCACATTAATAAACATTGATCATACCCACAATAATTCTTGATGCCTCACCTACACCTATTACCCTTCCTCTTTTCCCCCTTGCAACTTACCTTCTTATCACATATTCTATCCACCCCGAACCCTCACCTAATATCACTCAAACCATACCTATTTCAATGTCATACCCATGTTATTTTTTTCATCAACAACGTCTTCTTTTCCCACAATATATCTCATGTACTCTAGGGCTCTTTTGGCCCCTTTTTCTCCACATGATGACTAGTACTAGTTACTCCTAACCAACCACAGTCTCTCCTAAACCGACATCGGTCACCTTATCTGTGACGGATACTGGCTCGACACCATCAATGTTGGCCACCTCTTGACTAACTCTGGTCACTGTTGTGGAGAAATCCGCGACATCCAAACCCCTTTCGTCCTAAAAACTCCCTTCTTCTAACTTTCTCCCCACCTATTCCTACCTAAATCTACCCTGAACTCCTCCCCACCCCTCATTCACCTAACCATACCTCTCCCCATTCCTATTTTACCCAATTTTCCTTTCGAAATTCAAAATCCCCCTTTCCCCCAAAAACCCTTATTCCTTCCTTGACCTATATACCCCATCTACCTCCTAAACGAATGCAAGGGATTAAATCTTACCTCATCAAACTGTCATTTCCATGGTGGCACATCAGGCCACTGCACCGATGGTCCACCTGATCCCTCTCCTGCCTCTACCATGTCCAATCACCAAATCCAATCCTCTTGACCTCCACCCAATCACAATCGATCCCTTGTGCTCGTGAACCCATCTACCTGGCTCCTCTAACCAACTAGATCTCTCCACCTCAGTAGGATATCATTCCTCATCTTTTTCTCCTGAAAAAGAACAACTCATTCAACGCTCTTTCATTTTTAAAAAGCCAAACCGTACAAATGAATCTGTGTTATATGGATTTTTTATTTTTATATACCCACGTCGATCTCACTGACGTTGGTTATACCTAAACTGACATCGGTCCTGTGCCCTAGCGCACCATGGTTGGTTATACCAAAACCAAAATCAGTAATCTACCCTAATAAACCATGATCGGCTTACCTCCATTGGCACGAGTTATGTATGACCGACATTAATTAATTGTCATACTCTTACCCCTACCATTCCCCCATTTCTGAACCAACTTAACCAATACAGCCGCCATTTTTCCTTACCCACCCTAATCGCAACCTAACTCCAAGCCTCCATTACCTATACCTATCTTTATTTGTGTTTAGGGACTTGTTATTTTACCCATGCCTCTGCTCTACCCATGCTGTGACCTAGCTACTTGGACCCGGAACATTATTAGTGACCTGTGAACTCATGTGCTCGCTATACCTTTCGACACTATTACCCGTGTTGTTTGACTTAATGACCTTACCTTGCCTCTTACCATGACTGTTTACCCTGACCTAACCTTTGGTGTACCAAAACATACCTAAATGTTCTTGCACCTAACCTATAAAGTGCTTCCGAACCATATCATATACCTTGGACACCAGAATCACCTCAAACTTGTTTGGATAAACCTATCGACCTTAGACAATGTAGAGTTTGCATGTTCTTCAACCTGGTACCGTGCTGCAGCTTATACATGTGTGTGCATTTGAATTTTACTACCTTTGACCCTAGCCCATTACCTAGATTAGCAGATTGGACCTATACCCCATTACCCCCATTTTCCACCTTCTTCTTAATCACATTCACCTTTTATCAAACCACTCACTGATTCTATCTTCTACCACATCAGTTCCTAGTTTGAGGGGGATCACCTTTACCCACACATAGGGAAACCGCATCTTATTTTTGTCATTGTCGCTTACCAATAGAAGCTACACAAAAAAGGGGAAAAATGTAGACACCAAAATTGGGTTACACTCCCCTTGGTCCCTTGTCAAATAACCAGCTCAAGCATACTCATCTAACCATGGCCCCTTCCACCCCACATTAATATTAATTTAATTTAATTAATTAAATTAATACCCATCCTCACCCAGCCACTTGACCCTAGACCTATTCATGGCATGTTTCCATAACTAACAATAACTAAGTCTTATTTGCCTTAATGAGATAAGATTTGGTCTAAGTCTATAATCTCTCTAACCACATTTCCAGTCACTAGAAGGGAAGTTTCTATTCTAATTCACAAGAATAAACTAACTGGGCCCAAGAAATTAGAAATATTTTCCCATTTTAGTAAACCTATGGAATCTCACCTTAACCGATGCCGGTCACCCCTAAACTGATGCTGGTTAATCCAGAACTATCGTCAGTTACCATTTATTCAACCAAACAGCCTTGTTTTTGGGTTAGGACATTCTAAGAGCAAGAAGAGGATATAAGAGCTGTATGCAAGCAAGACGTGCATTCTTTCATGTATCCAGACATCCACAGCTAGCACTAGGATCAATCACAGAGCCATTACATTCACAGGATCACTCTAGGAAATCAATGCTACAGTATTGTACATGCATTCTTCGATAAACCACATCCACCACTCAACCATCAGATCCTTAACATGGTAATTATGGCCCTAACCAGTAGGGTTTATTTCAGTTAGTAGCCCTTATTACTCCTATTATTAATCTATTCTTTGCATGCTTATTTCTTCATCACCCACTTGCCTTTGAACTCACATATCCCTTCACCCATATCACCAAATCACTTGTCCTCACCTAATGTACACTTCTGAGCATACCTAAGACCTCTACAGACATCCCATTCAATCTCCCAACCTTATTTGATCTTAGATCAGACCCTGCCATTTAGTCTATTTGTGTTTATTTTAACTCGACCATATCGATGCTAGTTATCCACAACCATTGTCAGTTTTACCTAAATTGGCATCAGTCATACCCAGTTGATGTTAGTCTCTATGTTTTACACCTTGACCAAGAACATACACAATAATCACCCTACCAATTGACCTAAATAACCTAGAATCTAACCCTAACCAATCTTAGTACCTTGACAAACACCTCACCTCTCAGATCCAACTATACCCTAGCCTGTTGTGATTGGATTTTCTTATTATACTTGAATGTGATACCTAAATCATATCAAATACAATAGGAATTTTTTTATTTCTCACATTAACTTATTTTAAACAGTGGACTGAAAACCATCTTCAAAGTATCACACTTCCTGAAACTAGTATATGCTAGGTAGTCCACTGTCATATATCATTTAACTATCCTTTTGTGGTCTTGTTTTCTATTACAAGTAGTTCCTCCCAGCCAAAAGTAAGCTCTCATGTTCAACTATGGATAAAGAAGTCAGAACGCATGGAATAACCATCAACCAACCAATATTTAATTATTATTCCTCCTTTTCCCTTACCCTTATATGTTTTTTCATTTTGAAAAGGTAAAGAAAACGGTGAAATAACTAGTTCCTACACATAGGATCCTATTGGTTTAGATAAAAATAGGACTAATGTCTTTATCCCTCTTAAACCAGAATTATATTTCCATCCGCCTTTTTCTAAGGTGAAGGTATCCATCCTTGTTTCTCCATGTACCTAATCCACCTCTATAAAAAACACCATCATCAAACAACTTCATCAAGTTCCTGTAAATATTTCCCTTTACAAACTCATAAAAACCTTGTTGTAACTTTGACAAGCAATGATTTAGTCACTCCAATCCATATCATTACCATCAGATGATCCCCCAACCATTTGCAAATCTTGTCAACACCATCAAAATTCCTTTTGTTATCACTCTCTATGATTCAAAAATACCATCTTTGCAACCCGAAGACATGATCTCCCACATTTTTTCACCACACAAATCGATGATACTGTCTTTAAGATAGTTACGATTGATAACAATGCTAACATTAACATCATATCATCTCACACATTCAATCAAGTGGAACTACTTAATATATTGTTACTCAGTTTCATGCAGTATTGTGTGCCTTTAATGAAATTGTTTCCCCTATAGAAGGCACAATTATCTTACCTATCATACTAGGTGTCAAATGTCTCCATGAACTCTTATTTCTTATAAGAGGATATTTTCAATACAATATGTTTCTAAGAAGACCCTGGATATGCATGATGCATTGTATCCCATCCACTTTACATCACTATCTTAAATACAAACATGAAGTTAAAAACATTTATTGTTCCCAACGATAATAATCCCTTAAAAGTATGCTATATGAATTACCGAGAAAATGATGTGATCATTCCTACAACGAACTCAATACCCTATGATAAGTATTCTACCAGTTCCTCCATTATGTATCCAAATTACTAAATGACACCTCCTTCGACGATGTCATGCAACAACTTTCACTAGGGGATTATCACCTAATAGCCCTTGATTAACTTCCTACACTAAGTACATACAAGAGGCCTGATAAAAAAAACCTCTATATGATCCCAACATTTGATATTAAATCTCTTTCAACCCTCCTCATCTTAAAACTAATATTTTCTATGGAGGGATTGATTGTCCATCCCCATATCATTACACTTAACATCATGCTAAACCATTCACATCTAATTTCTTGTTGTTACAAAACCAATCTTTCATATAGATATATCTTCATCACTATGCTTGGAAAGGCTTTGGCATGGGTTATTACAAACAAGGATGATTTCATTTTCCATCCCATCTAAGTTTTATTATTAAACATGATCACCTTAGGAATGCTTACTTATCATACTAACGATGGCACTAAAACCATTCCACTAGTATGTACCTGAAAGTGTTTTGAAGAGGATTCCCACTCTATTGACATTCATCAATATTTCTATGATGACCAATCAATATTATCCTATGTGAGGTTAGAGTATTATTATCTTAAAAATTATCTACCACCTGATACATCGACACTCCTTAACAAATACATTATCGACGTTAACATCAAGACTTCATAGGACCCTCATACAGTCAAAGTTTTTCAATCCTTAGATTTTAAAGAATTAAAATAATTTACCACTTTCTTTTCCCAACACAATCAAGGCTTCACATGGTCATATGATGACATGCCAAGTATTGATCCTAATATTTCCATCCAAAACATTTTCATGTTCCCTAAATTCATGCCTCTCAAATAAAAACTACATAGGATGCACCCTTATATAGCCCTCTTTATCAAAGAAGAGATGCATTATCTTCTTTTTACAAACTTAATACTACACATTGACTACCCATCATGGGTTTCCAATATATTATCTATAACCAAAGCCTCTAGAAAATTATGCATCTACATAGAATTATGAGATCTTAGTCTCACATTTTGTAAAGATGATTTCTCACTGCCTAAGATTGATCAACTTGTCGAGTTCACCACTTGCCATGAAATTCTTTCCCTTATAGGTGCCTTCTCTAGCTAAAATCAAATCCATATTGCAACTGAGGACCACCAAAAAACATCTTTCATTACTCCTTGGGGGAATTTTTGTTACCACGCCATGCCCTTTGGACTTAAAAAATGTAAGGGACATATATCAAGCGCAATGAAATACATATTCCATGATATTATTCATAATGCTATGGAATATTACGTTGATTACTTCTTAGGAAAATCTAAACAACGTAGAGATCACCTCTCCTTCCTTGAAATTATATTTTCTCCAATTATCTAATACTTCCTCCACCTTAACCATGCTAAGTGTGTATTCAGCATCCTCATCGGAAAGCTCCTAGGGTTTATCGCTTCTATAAAGGGAATATAATTCAAACCAACAAAAATAAAATCCAACATCAAGATTCCCCCTACTAACCTCAAACAACTTCATAGTCTTCAAGGTATACTTTATTCAGTTTATTGATTCATCTCACAACAAGAAGGATCTTCATGTCACTATCAAAATTTTCACCCTCTTCTTTGCAAAGATGTCTATTTCAAATGGGATTAAAAATATCAAAACATATTTCAAACTCAAAGACCTCAATAAATATCTTCTATCACCACCTGTGCTCACATCTGCATGCAAGGGGAGTTGTTTTACCTACACATATCTATTACTAACCATGCCAAAATGGGTGATATGCTAGCTCATCAAGATGAGTAAGGAATAGAATATGTTGTCTACTACATAAACCACACTGTCCATGAATATGAAACATGTTAAGAGGAATCTAAAAAGTTATGTTTTTTTGTGTACTTCACAACTTCAAAAAAATTCCAGTACCTTCTTAATCATAAAAACTTGCATTATCACCAGTTTGAAGCCCCTCAAAGCCTTACATTCTAAAGCATATCATAGTAAATGTATCACTGGATGAATCATGGTCATGACTGATTTTGATCTATAATTTATGTAGCATAAATCTACATCAAGGGGTAAGCCATCTCTGACCAGCTCGCAGAAGCTCCCCTTCCTATAAATTAACTACCACATGAAACCTTTACTAGAAAATCCATCAAAACTATTGATCAAGAATATACTCCTATCAGAATGAATCTCTGCATTGATGGATCCCATGTGTAAGTAGGGGGAGGTGATGGTATTATTATCATTCATCCTTATGGGTGATTACTCTAAATATAAAGATATGTGCCTAATCTAATTACTATTGTAGAAGAAATGATGGATATACAATTAAGTACAAAAATTAAGCCAAGCCAACTAAGAAATAGAATATAAAACCCTAAGTGAAAATATAGGGTACAAATCCTTACTTTATTTAGATAAATATTAAATGTTTACAAAGTTTAAAATCTAAAATATATGAAGCACTGAATTTCACACTGAATCTCATAAAAATGTAGATCTGTAAGAATAAGTCAGAATTGGGAACTTGGAGAGAGACAAGGGTTAGATGTGCGTTCCCTATACTTCTTTTTGGGTTCTTGGATCTTCGTAATGTTAGGAAATAAGAGATAAAATATGTGGAATACTCCCTTACAGAATGGCAACAGTAGAAAATAATATGCAGAAAATATTACAGATCTCAAATAAAAGTGCAGAATAAATAACACAACATAGAGAGACAAGATTTAATGTGGTTCACCCAATTTGGGCTACGTCCACCAAGAATCACTTCCTCATATTTTGCCATTACAAGCCTCTACTCTCTCAATACAATACCAGTATCTGTTTGGAGCTATGCTCAAAAAAATCTACAGAATTCACACCTGAATTCAAAAAAACATCTGTAATACATTTGTTTGTCTATGTATCATATGGATTAAGACCATATAAATAGAAAATTGCTTAAGTAGTTTGATACAAAAACGTGGGTATCAAAACCATGGGGAAAAAACCGTGGGTACCAAAACAATGGGTACAAAAAAACCATGGGAACCCAGAAACAGCCCATAATGGTTACCCATTACCCATGGGTTAATACACCAACCATGAAAATTTTCTTCAGGGGGTTCACCCCTGAAACCCCTGACCCGCTCACCGGCGAGCAGGACCACCGTAAAAATACCCGATGTAACACATTGAAGGACTACCACACTCTAACATGAAAATAGGCTCCACAAACATAACACGTAAATGCTAAGAAAATGTCCACTTGGTGGTCGATAGTTATGAGTAAGTTGTACCAAGATTTTTGAGGTCGCCAGAAACTTGCAATGATGTATAGACCTACAAACCCTCAAATAGACATCAAATCATAAAAAAATAAAGATGTACAATGAGGGGTCAGACTATCCTTAACTTTCACAATGGTGATATTACGACTGAGTGTTGCACTACATCTCAGACCTAATGTAGTTTTGTATGTGTTTGTGGAATTGTGCCCTAGGTGGCTCTTTTGCATGTCACACTTGTTAGCAAGAAACTAAGGTAGATGTAAATAAATGTAATAGATGTGTACATGGAATATATTTAACTTCCCTCCTATGAAGTATACGAAGAATAACCAGCCCTTGTGTCCCTTAGATGGTGCTAGATGGATATAATAGAGCTTTTAGCTGTTTAATGGATGTAACCTTAGGTGGTGATAGCTAGTGCTTAGTTCTTGGTATTTTATTATGATCAAATAAATTTACATTTATATGATTCCTTTTCTTGAATTTTGTAATTAACCCCAAAAAGGGTGACTACAAAAAAGATAAGAAGCTCAAATAGATAGAAAGGACCCAAAATATTTAAACAATGTACAAAGGGGTCAAGGGCGCCCAAAGGGGACGTGATTGTCTGGCACTTGCAACCTGGCCATGCGTTGGTGTCGAGGATGATAAATTCCAGTGTTGTCCTAACCGTGGACTGATCAAGTAAGGGTTGTACCGTCCATCAGTTGGAAACATAAAAGCAAAGAAAGGTGGTCAACCTGATCGTCGTCGGTTGCATGTGTTTGATTTTTTACTTAGGAATTATATGAACAGTAGTATGTAATCATGACTTCACCTCACGGACCCCAAGTGCATGATTCTTTGTTTACATATTACCCCCATTTCTATGTCAGTGATTGGAGAATATCAATAACATAAAGTAGATAGAGATGTGTACCTGACAACCATTTATATCACATGTAGAAAGAGTGTGACTCAATAGCTAAGACTACAACCGTGGAGTGATTCCAGTGCCAAGTCGTCAACCACTAAGGACCTAGTCCCTCAAAAGTCCTTCCATCCTAATCACCCTATGGTATCAAACGCTTACCTATCACAATTGTCATGCCATACGACGAAATTGTTTGCATGACGATCGTTGATTTTGAATGTCCATGGCCTTATGAGTTCTAGCTTTCCTCACTGATTCCCACCCGAGACTCCTTGTGGTCAGTTGATATACGAACAAACCTGTAGTCAGATCTCTCCTGCCCTATATGTGTAAAACGTATGCTGCTGCAGTCAGCCTCTAATGAAAATTGTAGCGTTACTGATGAGACCAAAATATGTCTCATTATATCACCAAATAACATTCTTATTCTCTCTCTCAAAATAAAGATTTCAAGTGAATTTAGATGTAGTTTTAATAACATATATCATATTTAAGGTAGAATATATGATTTATATTATCATCTCTTTAGAAATCTATTTGTAATCTAATTGTTGTTATTTCTTGATATTTCTTCTAAAGTTGGAATGTAATAGTGTGTAGAAAACAGGTCATAAACAACTATACTCCAAGTTCATAGATTGTAGCTATGGAAATTCTTCACGCAGCTACAGAAATTCTTCACATAGCTACGGAAATGAAATGCCCAGCTATGGAAATTCTTCATGCACAGAAATTCTACGGAAATTCTTCATGCAGCTATGGAAATGCCCAGCTAGTGAAAGTATTTTGGTTTGTTCCAAAATAATGTAAAGGAGTACCGAACTATTCAGCCTACTCTTTGCTTCCACGTCATCAACCAAGAATATAGATCCAAACATGTGGCAATCCAAAGTCATGAATGCATGTGGCATTCCAAGAAGAATTCAAAGTCATGGACTTAGCACTCCTCCTTTTTCTCTCGATGTTTCAAGGATGAGAAAATGGTGGAATAGTATTAGGGATGTTGAATAAGTACTCTCCCACTTTGTGTTCCTAGATTAAAGGGATGAGTTGTAGAAATATTCTCCACGATAAGTGGGTTGTTGTAGTCAAGTTTGTTTAGTATTTATTTCTTTGAATAAATCCACCCAAGAATAGGTAGTTAGTTCTTGGAGTGTGGACCAAGTAAACTAGGAGTAATTTCTATAAATACCTCTTCCATATATTTGGAAAGGGGGCATATTTTGTAAATTAGTTTTGAATCAATACAAGTGCAGTTTAAAAAGTTAACTGTAGTTTCTCCAAATCTAAAGGGAAGAGAATGGCCAAAAGCTTCTCTTCCCCAAGGAGGAGGATATTTCTGTTATTTCTTAGCATAGTTTATTTACTACAAACTTATTTCAGTAGTTTAGTTGTTGTGTGTTTCTTTTTCATGCATGTTTAATTTTTGTATGTTTTCTTAGGAAGAAGTATTGTTGAATAAGATTTTTCTTTCTCCTTTTGCATACAGCTTTAGGCACCGCCTTGGTTATAATGACACCAACTTGTCTATGAGTTGGTTAAATGACTAGTAATACAACGACCCGTCATTTTTAGCGCCGTTGCCGGGGATCATGGTGTTATTAGGAGACTCAGATTTTTCTAAAAGAGTATTCTAGTGACAGTAGAATACCTCTTAACAAGATTTGTGACAGGAGATTCTTATTTAATAGCTTCTTTAGAATTTCTTTTCATTCAACTAGATTAGAATTTCCTTTCAAGTTTTTCATTTTCTGCAATTTCTTTTCCTTCTTGCAAATTTCTTTTCCTTTTTTTTTTTTTTGCAAATAGATTAATTTTTTTTGCAATTAGATTTAGAATCTTGATGTAGATTTCCAAAAGAAACCCCTCCTCAATAACATGGAAACACCATTTCATATTAGTCCATTAGACATGTTTTTATACAATTATTTATTTTGTTAAGAAATATTTCTATTATATTGATATTGAGAATTTCAATATGATATTATAGATTGATGATAAGACTAACTACCTTAATCAACATATGAATGAAAAATTCATAATAGAAATATGTATTATCATCAAATAAAACCTGTACCTAGTTATATTTCCTATATACACAACAATTACAGTGGCTAGTTACCCATGTATTTTGGTGTGATGGAATGGATACAATAGGAATTTGATGATAAGTTCTCTTAATCTTTATAAAAATTGTAACATAATATATTTCTGTAGGGTCTAAATTGATTTGGGTTTCCTTTTCTGAAATATTCCTTATTTTCATGTATTAGATTCAATACCAGTGCATGCATGTAAGAAATGCAAAAAAAGAGAGAAAAAAAAAAACTAACTTTGTGCAGGTTAGCTGAGACACAGATTTCTGTGGAATATTTGTGTAAACAAATTAGGAGTTGAAGGAAAATCTGAGTTGCTTCTGTCACGGAAGAAGGAAACATCATGTTGAAGGAAAAAATCCATCTCTGCACCTCAAATTCCTACAATCAAAAATGAATCTACAACAATAATGAAAGTTATTAGAACATGGTAGATAAATGTAAAAAGGTATGCATTATTCTCTCATATAACAACTCGTTTGGTTGAAAAGTTCAAGCATGCAACAAGAGAATTCTATTTTTAAATCTTACATTTAATGAAGTAAGACATTCCTTTTTGCATGCAATGACTCATGCGGTTGTTAGAAAAATTCAAATAACATGCATTCCTATTTTATCTCTTTTATTTAATGAATTAGTCAAATTTTGTTAAGATATTCCTTGCATGTCAACTTAATTGATTTAGAAATAAATTTTGCATACAAAGAGGAAATAAATTTGCATGCAATGAATGCTACAGATTGCATGTCTTTTAATCAATTAAGTCTCATTCAAAGAGTGCTCCTAAATTGACTCTATTTATTTAATGAGAAGAGACTCGTTCTAAATTATTTTCAATAATTATTGGAGATTTGAATTTGAAGGAGCTAATTTTTGCAAGCATCTATTTTTTAGATGACATAATTAAGGCAGGAAATTACAAAATCAACATACATGGCATATTGAAGAGGAGGTCAAAGGAAAAAAAATCATCTGATACGGAAATCACGCATGAAAAATAACCACATTTTATCATGCAAACTACTCAAGGGTCATAACAAAATAGATCAAATTTTTTTTGGGTTTTATTCTACATGAAATTAGCTTTCCATAGCATTTTGAATCGCTCATTTTCATTTAGAAATGACAAAGATATCGCAGTTTGAATGAAAACTGCTCAAAATAAATAACATGTTGCAGACTATTTTGATAACAGTGTTTTCTGATCCAAACTGCTCGCAGTTCGTAAAGAAATCACTCAAACAATTTCTAAGTCTTGTTCTACATGATCTAAGCTTTCCAGATCATTTTGAATTTCTCATTTTCATTGAGACGACCAAGATATCACAATTTGAATGCATACTGCTAAAAAATAACATGCTGAAGATTGTTTTTTAAAGATAAATAAATACATCTCATGATGCATGCAAGTATTCTGCCAGTACTCCTCATTTTCCCAACTTCTGAAAACACTAAAAATTCTTCTGAAATGTAATAGTCAATGTTAATCTTCTCAAAAAAAAAAAAACAATGGGGAAAGTTGAAAACCAGCAAATGGTTGCTTTTTCAAAACCAAAAAAGAAAAAAAAGGGGGGGGGAAGTTGAAAACCAACAAATGGCTGCTTTTCTCAAACAAAAAAAAAACAAATTTTTTTGCACTTCAAAGTCTTTCTTGGATTCATATGACTGCTTCTATTATGCCGACTTGGTTGATGAAATCATTTTCTTCTGAAAAGTTCTATGTTGCAGTGACCTTGACTTCATATCTATTTATTTTTTCAGCTGCAGATGGAAATCACGGTTATACAACATGATGAAAAGCAAGGATAACTACTGAGTATGGTATGGTAACTTCTATTTTTTTGCCAGTAATAGAGGTATATGGCAAGGCGACCTAATCTCCCCTCTTTTATTCATTATCATGGCTGACAGTTTAAGCAGATCTATTTCCAAAGCTATTGACATTGGCATGATAAAAGGCTTCCCTCCAACTACTGGTAATCAGATCTCCTCTCATCAGCAGTTTGCTGATGACACTTTTCTGCTTCTAATGGCTTCTATTATTGAGGCAAAGGCCATTAAAACTTTCCTTAGATTTTATGAGGAATCCTCGGGACAGAAAGTTAATTTTGACAAAAGCTCTATTTACTTCTTCAATACTCCTAAGGAGAGGCAAAGAAAGATTGCTAATATTCTAGGATGCACTATTAATTCTCTACCAGCTACTTACTTAGGGTTACCTTTAAGTACTGGCAAGATTTCATTGGAGGTATGGAATGATCTTATTAAGAGATTTCAAAGAAAGTTGGCTGGCTGGAAAGGAGCCGTTCTTTCAAGTGCAGGTAAGTGTCTTTTGGTTAAAAGCACGCTTCAAAATTTGCCTATTTACATACTATCAATGTTCAGCATGCCTACAACTGTGATGAATAGTATTGAGAAGATTCAAAAACACTTTCTGTGGCATGGTACTGAGGACATATTCAGATATCATCTTGTGGCTTGGGAACAGGTTTGTAAGCCTAAGAGACTAGGGGGGTTACACATCAAAGATATAAAACATATGAGTACTGCCCTTACTGCAAAATTAGGATGGAGGCTTATAAAAGAGCACAGACCTTGGACAGAGCTGATTAAGATCAAATATCTTTCAATACAAAACAAGATTTCCTTCATATATGATCAGTCCCTTCCGAGTGGTTCTATTTTTTGGAACAACCTTCTACACAGCAGACACATTCTCTCTCAGGGGTGCAGCTGGAAGCTTGGAGATGGGCAAAACATAAACTTCTGGACTGATAAGTGGATGGATTCTAACTGGATCTTTGCTTATGATCATATTAAAGACAGCTTAATTACAAAGTATGGACACAAAATCTAGGGGTACATTGAGAGGGATGGAAACAAAAGAAAATGGAAGCAGCTAAAAGTGGAGAATGATAATATTCAGGTTGATATTATATCTCTCCAGAATCAGCTTTCCCTAATCTATATAAGTAATCAAAATCTTAAAGATGAGCTCATCTGGAAAGATTCTTTTGATGGGGAGTACACTGTTAAATCAGGATATAATTCTTTCTTTACATCCATGGAAAGTGAAATTAAGTGGCACAAGTTGTGGATGCCGGAGCTAATCCCTAGAGTGAACTTCTTTTGGTGGCTAATTATTAATGGCAAGATCCTAACTAATCACAACCTCATCAAGAAGGGATTTATCATGCCGAATAGATGTTGCATGTGTTAGCAAGAGGCTGAAGATATAAAGCATTTATTCCTCCATTGTGAGATTGCTTCCAAAATTTGGCAGCTTGTTTTTGCAAAATTTAATCTGAGATGGATTTTTCCCCTTACCTACCTTCAGGCTTGGGAGCAATGGAGCTCTCCATTTAAACATTGCATGGTGAAAAGGCTATGGCATCTTGTTTTGCCCCACACTATGTGGAGAATCTGGAAGGCTCGTAATGATAGTATTTTCAGAAACAATAGACAGGCTTGTAACAAATTTTATAAGGAAATTATCATTGCTATGCAAGATATAATTGCTAGATTTAAACCCCCTAAAAATAGACTCTACCCGGAGAATGAAGAATGCATTCTGACTAAATGGAATATTGCCACTTTCAATAGAAATAATAGTGGTACTGACAGAAACTCAGTCCGATGGATTAAACCCCCCACTGATTGGCACAAGTTAAATTTTGATGGGGCCTCTAAGGGTAATCTGGGTGACTCTGGAGGAGGGGGAATCATCAGGGATTAAAGAGGTTGTTATGTTGCTGCTTTTTCTGGGAGAATGGGCAGACAAACTAATCAATATTCTGAAGCCATGGCAGCTCTTTGGGGTATTACACTTGCCAGAGATTGTAATATTCCTAATATCATAATTGAAGGTGATTCTCTAAATATTATCAATCTTTTGAATAAAAAGTAGCACCCCAACTGGTCTATCAGGGATTATATTGAGGAAGCTATTGATATATGCAAAAGCTTTGAAAATTTTCAAATCACCCACACCTACCGGGAAGGAAATAGGGTCACTAACAGTTTGGCTAACTTGGGTGTTAATAATTCCTTTCAAACTTGGATTGGGGGGACATTTTTCCCACTCATGTCAATAAAGCCATTATCATTGATCTACATGGCAGTGAAAATCATAACTAACGGCTGTATTTTAGACACTAATGTGCGGATCCCCAAGTACATGATGATGAAATCACAAAAGATTTGGATGATTGTTGTGATATGTGCGGGCTGGACTGTCATCATTTCTTGGCATAGGAGGAAAGCCGAGGAGCGGGGCAATAATAACAAGTGTAGCATAATAATTAAACCGGCTTTCATGGGAAGGAAAGATTCAAATACCAAAATCAAAGTTCGGCCTGTCCCGCACATTGGTAGCTATTTTACTGTTGAGAACAGGAAAAGGAGCAAAGGAAACATGGGGGGGCCACCATGCAAAACCGAACTGACCCACAATCCTGAGTGGAAAGAGAACACAGAGCTTTGGGATTACCTGTAAATTGGGGGACTGTCTAATTTCATTGAAAGGATTCAAGGCTTCGACCAAGACATCTCTATCAAATTCACCAAGGGTTGGAAGAATAGAATAGTCAAATATAGTAACATGAAAATGGAAATCACGGAAGAGCTCATAGCTGAGATCACGGGCCTCAGCCTGGAAGGCACAAAAATTTTCAATAAGAAGGTAGACAAGGAGGTGGAAACCAAGAAATTTCTAGAAGAGGGGGAGAATCTTGAGTTCGTGACTGCTGGCCTCAAGGTGGCGTCGATCCCTACACCTTTTGATGAACTAGCCAAAATGGTGGTAAGGTATGTTACGCTTGAAGGAAGATATGTGACTATACCTCATAAGCATCTAATTTTTCTAAATCATTTTTGTAGAAATAACATTATCAACTTTCCTCACTATCTGATTAACTCTCTGGAGAAATCTATAAGGGAAGTTCAAAGCCACTCTAGGGCTTTCCCTTTCCACCAGGGCCTTATCCTCTTGATTCACCACCATTTCTCCAGCTGCCCCCCTATGAATCCTTGCCCACCTCCCTCCTCCATACCTCCACCTGCCCACACTGCTCCCACTCCCCCTGCTAAAAAGAAAGAATGAAGATGATGTCTCCAGGAAGAAAAGCAAGAGCCTCAAATCTAAAATCCCTGCTTCCCAACGAGTCCTAAGGAGTCACAAAGACTTGGAACTAGCTGAAAACCTCCTGCATATTAGCAAGCCGGTGGAGGAGCCCAAAGAGGAGGACTTGCTGGATAGGGTGGACAGATTAGAGAAGGAGATACAAGAGCTCAAAGGGGCTATAAAAAACATGTAAAGAGAAAAGGGTAAAAGGATCCTTCATAGTGAGGAGGAAGAGGGGGTTATTGGTGAAGTCTTCAAGAAACTTCAGTCCTTAGATGGCAGATTGGGGAATGCTAAAAGCCGCAATGATTGCATATTGTCTGCCCTCAAAAGAATTTATAATATTCATTGAACAACATGTCCACAGTGTTTACAGTTTAAGTGGGATTAATGAGGACGTATGGGGCCCTAAAAAGAAAAGGGACATTGCAATTGCCCAAGAAGATTTGCAAGACTCCTCTCAGGCCACTGCCATTGCCTTCTTCATGTCACTACAGGCTATCAAGACCAAAATTGACAGAGCCATCAAGTAACGGGCTATTGTGATGCTATTTTTTGGCTACGATGTGGTTGTCATCGGGCGGTTCTAGAGATGTTTTTTGGCAGAGCTCTTTATGTTGTTTCTCTTTTGGTTTCTTTTTGATCTTGCCTTCTTTTCTCTAGATCTTTGTACGTTTTGATCCTTTTTTCACATATATTGTAATATTTGGCTGTTGGGCCTGCCTTGGTCGACTGTTTTTCCCTTCTCTGGGCTGCTTTTCTCATCTTTACTATCTGGCTTTTGAGCCCTTTTATATACAGGGTACAGTCCCTTCAAAACTATTTTCCCTTGATAAAAAAAACTTCTATTTTTGTATTCTTCAATATTGTTATTTGTTGTTTTAATTACAAATACATTCATTTCTTAAAAGTGTAAAAAAAAGAGAGAGAAATTTTTTGTCAAGATCTCCATGTGTTGATCAAGTCAAGTACCAAAGAAAATGATGTAGATGAAGTCTTTTTAGTTTACAGCAATTGAGATCTATGCGTTGCTGAATTAAGAAAAAAACAGTTTGCATGAGGGTATGCACAAAGCTAAGTGTGGGGGAGACTCACTTTCTTCCAAATTTTTTGAAGAATGCATGAGGAAACAAAGAGTTAAGTGTGGTTAAAATATCTCTACATTATCTATGGAAAACCTCATGAGAGCATGAATAAATAAAGTAAAAATTTTTACTTCTAAAATCTAAGTTTGCTACTATCATGAAAAAAGGAGAAGAAAATTTGAAAGATGCAGAAGTATTGACAAAATCAGATTCTACAGGAAGATCAGTAGCTTGCATGAGAGCATGCAAGAAGTTAAGTGTGGGGGAAATGATGAGACCAAAATATGTCTCATTATATCACCAAATAACATTCTTATTCTCTCTCTCAAAATAAAGCTTTCAAGTGAATTTAAATGTAGTTTTAATAACAGATATCATACTTAAGGTAGAATATAAGATTTATCTTATCATCTCTTTAGAAATCTATTTTTAATCTAATTGTTGTTATTTCTTGATATTTCTTCTAAAGTTGGAATGTAATAGTGTGTAGAAAATAGGTCATAAACAACTATACTCCAAGTTCATAGATTGCAGCTATGGAAATTCTTTACGCAGCTACAGAAAATCTTCACATAGCTATGGAAATGCCCAACTATGAAAATTCTTCACGCAGCTACGGAAATTCTTCATGCAGCTATGGAAATGCCCAACTAGTGAAAGTATTTTGGTTTGTTCCAAAATAATGTAAAGGAGTACCGAACTATTCAGCCTACTCTTTGCTTCCACGTCATCAACCAAGAATATAGATCCAAACATGTGGCAATCCAAATGCATGAATGCATGTGGCATTCCAAGAAGAATTCAAAGTCATGGACTTAGCACTCCTCCTTTTTCTCTCGATGTTTCAAGGATGAGAAAATGGTGGAATAATATTAGGGATGTTGAATAAGTACTCTCCCACTTTGTGTTCCTAGATTAAAGGGATGAGTTCTAGAAATATTCTCCACGATAAGTGGGTTGTTGTAGTCAAGTTTGTTTACTATTTATTTCTTTTAATAAATCCACCCAAGAATAGGTAGTTAGTTCTTGGAGTGTGGACCAAGTAAACTAGGAGTAATGTCTATAAATACCTCTTCCATATATTTGGAAAGGGGGCATATTTTGTAAATTAGTTTTGAATCAATACAAGTGCAGTTTTAAAAGTTAATTGTAGTTTCTCCAAATCCAAAGGTAAGAGAATGGCCAAAATCCGCACATCCCCAAGGAGGAAGATTTTTCTGTTATTTCTTAGCATAGTTTATTTACTACAAACTTATTTCAGTAGTTTAGTTGTTGTGTGTTTCTTTTTCATGCATGTTTAATTTTTGTATGTTTTATTAGGAAGAAGTATTCTTGAATGAGATTTTCTTTTCTCCTTTTGCATACAACGTTAAACACCACCTTGGTTATAATGACACCAACTTTTCTATGAGTTGGTTAAATGACTGGTAATATAACAACCCATCAAAAAGGAACATGTACACCTGATCTAAGATGAGTAAAGAGTGTAGAATGAATCCTAAATATTTTGTAGACGAGTGTGTTTTTTAGGTGATATCACGCTAGTTGTGTCAGCCGCATTTTTTTGGGTGATCTCACACCAATGATATAGAAGAAATGTAGGGATGAAATTATAGTGTTATCTTCAAATCTATAATTTATTCCAACAATGTATAACATCACTAAATATGGTTTCAAGTGTTAAGTACTATGTGCCCTGTAAAAGTGTCTATGTGTAGTTCTGTAGACTATGATAAACTACCAATTGTTGTGTAATTTTCCCCTGGTTATAAGCATCTAGGAAGGGTTGCACTTTTTTAAGGACCCAAGTCTTATTCTGAGCCCTAAAACTGAAAAAATGTGTCGTACCGATATTGTGTTGTGTTGAACTGTGGTTATATGACATTGTATGGGGTGATTATTTCACCCAAATGATGCCCACCTCATTTGGGGTGCATGTAATTTCTCTAAAAGAATATTCATCCCAAAAGATGACCAACCACTTTTTTGAAATTGTGCCCTATAAGGGGAAGAAAATGTGTTTGGTAGAAACCAAGGCACACATAAAGAAAGTGTCTAGGAAATAACTGTTAGTACAAGTAAACATGCATGTATAATATAATATGTAATCTAAGTAGATAATCTGTAACCTAAGACATAAGAAGATAATGTAAACATGTAAGAAGACAATGTAGACCAAAAAAAGTGGGTTGTAAACATGCGACACTACTCATGATATCATAATACAATCAAGGAAGATGAAACATAAAACAACAAGTGTGCACACAAGAAAAAGGGAAAAGCATGCAAACATTGGAAAAAAATGACGTGTAATGTAAAATAAAACCATGGTAGAAAATATGACTGCAAAACAAATGTTGCAAATAGAGCACACGTTAGGATGTTATAAATAACAAAAGTATGTCAAAGAATGTATAAGTAATGTGTTATGAAACAAAATGAAAGACTAGCACCTGTAATGTATGGAAGTGGATACCCCAGGAGCCACTATGGGAATGGTAATAGGTAGTATGCCAAGCATCCATGTTGCGTGTAATAGATCTGTAAAATCTGTAATCACAGCTAGAAAGGAAATTCAACACGCAAGTTTATTTGATAAACATAATGACATAAAATATATCTATATATCATGTGTAATTAAGTGGACGTGTAAAAGTATAATTAAGAAAGATTAAATGCAACCAAGATATATAATATGTTATGGATGAGATAAAATGTAATGTAGTGTGAATGATAGGAGTAGTGTGCACCCGTGAGTGGATGTGTATGTATGAAATGAGGTTCATTTATTTATACCCCCTCAAAAATAAAAAACGAATTGTAAATGAGAGTGCATTATTCGAAAACGATCTGAAATGTGTGTAGTAAAAAGATGTGATCATCAAACTGTAAAGTGTAGAGTGTAAACTCATGAGTGAATGATAAATTTGATTAAACACATGAGTGTGGTGAGTTACATTAGATATATAGACCCTCAGCATTCGATTATGGACCATGGAACTAGAGTGCATCATATGGTAATGACCACAACATTTGAAAGTAGATTTCAAAAAGATATACCATGAATGTGTAGGGTAGATGTTGCAAGAAGTAGAGGAATATGAGAAATAAGAAGTGTGTAATGTGATACATGGTATATAGATGTAGTGTGTTGTGTGAGGTTTGTGTATATAGAATTCCCTCAATAGTCAAGTGTGAATCATAGTACAAGAGTGCACAATAAGGAATTGATGATAATAGCATGTGTCAAGATGTATATGTAAAAATATAGGAGTGAAATGATGTGAATATAAGATGCATGTCAATGCTAGGGGGGAGAAATAAGTGTGATGCCCCCCAAGTGTGTGGTGATGAATGTGTTATCCAATAAAATAAAAGGATGAAGGTCCTCTAACCAGTGATTGCGATGATAAAGGCATGTGACCATGCTCTAAGAGTGGTGGTATATGAGATAAACATTGTGAATGCTAATCTAGTCTATATACATGCGATTCATGAGCATATGGTGGGAACCCTTATGTAAAAAATGTGGATTTGATGGAGACCTATGTGAAGTAACACATGGGGGTGATGGACACCTATGTGGATGACAACACAAAGATGATGGACACCTACATGGAGGAGAGTGCAAAGGTGATGAACACCTATATGGATTGAATCGAGGTGGTGACATATGCCAAAATATAAGAGATATCCTAGTGATGGAGCTAGACTAATGTGCTAGACTAGCAGAACAATGAGATCACACATGTCATGTGTGATTATATTACAAAGAAGTGGATTGTGCTTTAGGTTCAATAGGAAGTGGGAAACTAGATGGACTAAGTGATGCAATGGTAACCTTGAGATGAGGCTGCGACCATGGAATGTATTGAGGAACACCATTGATAGAGATGATTTGATTTTTTTGAATGAACTTTAGAAGTAAGTGATTCATGTAGATAATAGACTGAGATTTGCGAATCCCATTGATACTTAAGAGGATGTCACACCCTTCAATTGTTTTTTCTACAAGGAAGGGCATAGGCATGATGATAGGACTAAAAATAACTTGAATCCTAACGAGCCGGTATCAGTTAGCCATTGGATATGAGATTTGTGAGAGTGGCTATATAATAGAAATAAGAAGTGGAACAAAACATGTGTTAATGGGACATAATGAATCAACTTTGGTGTTATTGATAGGGGTGGATATGATAAAAGTGCTAATGTGCAAGTGATCATAAGAGAATGTATCATGATAATAATTATTAGAGAAAGAAATGATTTACAAAGAAATATCATCACGAATAACTAAGAAATCAAGATCCCCAATGCAGGAGGAGGAGGCATTGCATGATATGTATGATTTTCTGAGAAATCATCCACTTTCTTGTCATGTTTTGGAAGCAGACTATTCATTATTTTGAGATTATGATTTTTGTTAACTAGTGCAAAATCCATGCACTTTGGAAGCTCGAGTTTGTTATCATTGATAAGATCTTGAATGATATTTTGAAGTTTAAAAAAATGATATGTAGAATTTCTCACACATTGATGATATTTACATAGAAAATTTTCATTTTATTTATGACCTTTAGAACGAGATGGGTCCATGATGAGCAGAGGAGGAACTGTGATAAGATTTCTCTTAAGAATTTTTTGTAATATAAGATGTGGAGAAATAGTCAAGTTTTTATATGTTCACTTAGGTAGTTTTCATTGAAGCTCTTTGGTGTTAGATACAACATTGACAGTGATTTTTTCTTCATTAGGTTTGGTTATTGATGGCTTAAATGTTGATTTACATTGAATGCATGTAGAAGATGACGATTTCTCTTTATATTTAATATTTTCCTATGGAAAAGAGTTTCATTTCACGTAGCTTAAGAGTATGACATAGTTGATCAAATGACAGAGATGTCTTAAAGATGAGGCTTTCCTAGAGAGGCGGTAATAGAATTTTAATGAATAAATCTTGAAGCTCAGAGTCATAAATCATGTTAGACATCTTAGCTAATTATTTTTGTATCATAAGACATAATTCGCTATATGTTCATTAGACCCTTTTTGTGTTGTGCCATTTGATCATATGAGATCTTAGAGCCGATATTGTTAATTAAATGAGTGAGAAAAGCATCGGCTAGATGCGTGAAAGATATTACTGAGTGAATAGGTAGGTCATGAAACCAATGCATTGTATAATCTTAGAGACTGTGGGGAAAGAGATCTGCTGATATAGTATGATCATCTGCATAGTCAAGACATGCTAAATAAAAGGCATGAAGATGCTCTTTTTGGTTGCTATGTCCTTTAAAGATGGGAAATTTAAGGGAAATGAAGTTGGGTGGTAGCAAATAGGCTGAAATAGTGGGTACAAAAGGAGTGTGAAGAAGTGAACTAGAATCAAGAGATGGAGTTACACAAGTGACAGTGAATTTGTGTCTGTAGTTCCTGATATAAAGAAGTTAAATCACAAATATTTGATGAAAACCTAGGTTACGCATTAAGAGTGTTAGGTTGTATGATGAGAGTGGTAGTGGTAGGAATGGAAGTTGGAATATGAAGAGGTTGATTGGAAGCCATTGGAGCTGAGAAGTGAGAAACATGAAGTACCGAAGCATCATGATAAATTTTAGCAACAATCAAGGCATGTAAGATATGTGAAAGATGAGTGGGATTATCACACAAATCTTGTCAAAAATTGGGGTTTTTTTCTAATTTTTCTTGATCAACATTGGTATCCTCATCATATGACTTTTCACTATCAGATGTTTCTATTTCATCAATGGGGACACCATGAGATTTAGCAAAGGGATTTTTCAGTTGCATCTATTGATGTAGAGATGTCATTCATTGGTTTAGAGATCCCATGGGAAGATGGAGGAAGCTCAAGATGCTCAAAAGACCCAAAATGACCACTACGTGTGATGAAAATAACAAGGAATACCCTAAAGAGAGACGGTGGGTTTGAAGGTCAAGTTCACCAAAATGATTAAGGTAAATATGAAATAATGTTCCTAATCTAATTTTTATTATAACAATAAATGAATATACAATTAAATATAGAAATTAAGCCAAGCCAACTAAACGATAAAATATAAAACCCTATGTGCAAAGAGGGGGTAGAAATACTTAGCTGATTCATAGAAAGCTTTGAGGTACATAGAGTTAAAAAACTGGAAAATATGAAGCACTGATTGTTACACCAAAGCTCAAAAAAATGCAGATCTAGAAGAATAAGCTAGATTGGTGCATCTCGATAGGGATAGGGGCGCCTGTGGGCATCCTATACCTGTTTTCTGGGGCGTGGGTCTACAAAAATTCTCATAAAACATACTCTAGGTGGTCAATAGTTATTCATTATTTTTCACCTTTGGTCGCTATGAGGTTGCACCAAGATGTACGAGGTTGCCATAAACCTGCAATGATGTATATACCTATAAAACCCTCAAATAGACATCAAATCCTGAAAAATGAAAGGTGCAAAAGGAGGGGTTAGACTATCCTCAGCTATCATAATGGTAATCTTATGACTGATCATTGTACTAAATTTAGAACCCAATGTATTTTTGTGTGTGTGTGTGTGTGTGTTTGTGTTTTTGTTTGTGTGTGTGCACACGTGCGCATGGAATTGTGTCCTAGGTGTCTCCTAGGTGTCTCTTTTGGGTGTTGTACTTGATAACAAGAAATTAAGCTAGATGTAAAGAAATATAATAGATGTGTGCATGGAATATAATCAACTTTCCTCCTATGAAGTGTATGTAAAATTGCCATCCTTTTTGTGCCTTGGATGTAATGGATCCCTTAGATGTTTGACAGATGTAACCTTAGGTGGTGATAGCTAGTGCTTAGTGCTTGGTCCTTTACTATGATCACATAAATTTATATTTATATGATTCCTTTGCTTGATTTTTGTAAATAATCCAAAAAAGTCTGAATACTAAAAATATAAGATGCTCAAACAGCTAGAAAGGACCCAAAAGATGTAAAAAAAGTACAAAGGGGTCAGGGGCACTTAGAGGGGATGCAGGCTCCTAACGCTGATATCCTGGCTAGGTGTTGGTGTCTAAGATGATAATTATTGAAGTATAAAAAGGAAGAGTGAGAAAGTAACAGTGTAAGACCAAAAGTGGCAATAGAAAGAAAATAAAGGTGGCCCAATAGATGGGTTGGTTAGTGTTACAACGAAATCATAGCACCCTCAAATGAGTTATGGATCTGTTTTTCTAAGGTAGGGTCATTTGGTGTGATTTGCATAACATTGGATCATTCCCTAAGCTATAGGACTAGCAAATGGGAATGATCCTCCAGAGAAGGTTGGTTCCTCTTCCTAATCCTAGTGCTAAACTACTTCTAAGGAAGTAAATGTGACTATCTACTCCTAATATAAAAACTCTAAGGGACCAAGGAGAGAGAGAGCATGAAAATAAAGAAATCCTACACTATTGAGGTCATAGCACCAAGAAAAGGGAACTACTGATCACAAACCAAACTACTTGAAATGGAGAAAGGTAAGAAAAGGAGAGGATGGGTAGATACATCATAGACCAAGGATAAAGTTCACATAGAACACCATTTCAAACCTATTGTATATATCTTTCCCCCTGGGTAGAAACAGACAAGCAGAATATGGAAATCAAAGAAATTCAAAGCCTGATATTTATTGCGCCAAGGCGCAGGTTAAGGGCACACAGAAAAGGATGTCAACATTGAAAAGGATGTGCCAAGGTGTAGGTAAAAGAGTGTTGACACGTAAATGGATGCATCAAAGCACAGGTTAAGGGTGCATAGCAAAGGATGTCGACAAGAAAAAGGATGCGCCAAGGCGCAGGCAAAAGAGTGTCGACACGTAAATGAATGCACCAAGGCGCAGGTTAAGGGCATACAGAAAAGGATGTCGACACAAAAAAGGATGCGCCAAGTCATAGGCAAAATAGTGTTGACATGTAATTTTCAGTGCCTGTGGCGCACCTTCAGGAGGCGCAACATTTTGAGCACTGAGAAGCAAACCCTGACCCAGATATTCAGATGGCCATAACTTTTCACAGGGAGCTCGGATTAACACAAGGTTGGAATTTTAGGAAAGCTTACAAGGTCCTCTATCCAACTACGACTATATATATTTAATTGGGTGAGAAAAAATTCTTAAAATTGCAAAATACAGTTTTCCACTTTTTGGGTTTGTTAAGGTTCTCACCTACCACCATAATGAGATGAATTAAATGCAACCTGGAGGTGGTTGGGGTAGATTTGGATTTCCTCTCTCTTCCCTCTCTCATTCTTCCTATAAATTTTAAGGAGGGGATTCTTTCTAAATGTTGGACATTCTTGTTTTTCCCCTCCCTTCTTCTCTTTGGTAGGTGAATTTGTGGAGTTCAAACCTCCCATCTAAAACTGTAATGCAACTTTGCCTCTTGGCACTTTGTAGTGTATTGTGTCAATATTTGGAGCAAATAATGCATGTCTGTGGATGATTCTCAACCCTCTCTATGTTCATTTGCATCCTCTTGATCTTTCACTACAAATCTAGTTATCTGTGCATGATCTTGCATCATATTTTTATGGTTTGTGTTTATTGGCAAGACAAGTGTTCATCATTCCTCAGTGCATCACCTTTGTTAGTTTAGGTTTATTTTTATGCATCTTCTTACCCTGTCTCCTTGGAAGGTTAGTTTAGGTTTTGAGTAAACCCTCTGCATTTTTATGTGTGGATCTAAACAGAGGAATAGGAGCCGACCTTCATCCGAAGAGCTTTTCCGATTTCACAAGGTCCCACACTTGGGAAAAGCTCCATGTTATGCAATCGCATTGAGAGTCTCAACCCATCGAGTTGCAGACATTCAAGGGTGCCGTGATTCATCATCAACAAAACCACTGAAACACAACTCCTAAAACTTGCAATGGACATCAGAGATATGCACAGTATACCCTATAATGGTGAAAGGTGAGAAGAGACAACAAAATGAGCAAAGGATGGACAAAAATGCATCACAAAACATATTTTATTGCTCCAAGAGTTCACACAATACACCATTAATGGGCAAGATGTAAGAAAATTCCATTACAAATCCAAGGGAGGAGGCTTAAACTCCAAATTTGACCTTGGAGAAGAAAGAGAGAGGGGGGTAGGGAAGAAGAATATACAACCCTTTACAATGAATCCCGCCCCTATATTTATAGATTTGACCGGAGAGAAGAAGGAGAGAGGGAAGAAAGAAAAGTGGGTTGAAGCTAAACCACTGCTATTAATGCTTATGATAAAATATGCCCCAAATCCATCTTTACTGCATGATTCCTTGATTTGGTGCCTTGAAAGAAGAGGAAATGACAGAAACAGATTGAATCCAATCTGTTTGTTGAGACAAATGGATCCTGCATTAAAGGCCAGAAGATGTTTCTTCCATTTTCCTTTACCTAACCTACTCAAAATTAAAGTCTCAGACTTCCATGGTGTAGGTGAGGCCGAGATCTTTGCAATGGTGTTATATTTGCAATATTCGATACCTGAGTTGAAATATATGCCCCTTCGAAGTTTGTATAAGATCCATAAGAATGGAAGGGGAAAACAATTTGAAAATGGGCCGCCCTTTTGAGATGGGACACGTAGCATCCATATTAGAGAAAAAATCAGGTTTTTGGGTCGATAATTTACCCTTTCCCCTCTTCGCGAAATGCAAAACTTAGAAAACCCCCGCGGCCCTAAAGCTTTACCTTTTTGACTCTACTTGACCATTTTACCCTACCTCCATTTCATCCTGTGACACGTGGGGATGAGGTTCTTGTTTGAGATTCTCTTTTTGGATTCACCTTTGGATGATTACCATTAGGACACATTGTTCCCTCTGTTAGCTCTTCCATACTTAGTCTATTCTAGATTCTTTCTTGAACGGTTTTAAGCCCGAAGACCTTGGATCCTTGTCATTTTTCCTTTCTTACTCCTGGCCTCTCTTGCCGCACTGCCCCTTCTTTGTTGACCCTTCAATTCCATTGTTGAATCCTCCCTCAAAACTTTAAATAGGTTTAAGACATGAAAATGCCCAGAAGAACCATTTCTTCTATTTCTTCTTGTGCAGGGTCAAATTTGACTTTCTTAGGCCTCTATTTTCACTTTGCCTAGTTTTGGAACTCAAGCTCATGGGTCTACATCATTTCCCTTCATGTTTTCTTTATTTTTAAGGATTGTTCTGACCAAAATTTCCAGGGGAAATTTGGGATAACAATTTGGCAACTCACAGGGACATCTTCCTACTAGATGAAGAGACCAGTGGCCTTAAAGCATCCATTGGGCATGAAATCTACTTGATAAATATGAAACTGATCTGAACCTTTTAAGGTCTGATCCTTGAGCCACTGTGAGCTTGACTGTATTACTTTTCTATGTTTTGTCTGAATCTGAGTCTGCACTCTCAATTTTCATAAGGAAATATTGGAAATGGAATTTCTGAGAGTAGAAAATTATTTTAACTCTGATACTTTCATTTGTCCCTAAAATGGACTATTTTGAAATGACTTTAGTTTCTCTAAAAAAAATTTCTTTTTAGGAATTTGTAACTATTACAGGCAACTATGGATATTTCTGCCATAAATAGTGAAGAGCCTGGCCTTGTGCACCTCTAGAGCAATGCAAACAAAACTTATATATAAAGACCAAATCATACATGCCTCAAATGAGTTATGAAGAGTGTGCATAAGCACTTCTTCCACTAGAAACAAAGTCTCCTCCTACTCCTACACTAACCAGAGAGAAAGAATGCTAAACAAATCTTGCTACAGGTGGGGAGAAGTAGATTCCCTTTCTCAAGAGGGGCAGCCATGTAAATGATTTGACACTAAATATAGCTTCCTTTATGAGTGAAAAACTTACAATAAGCTGGTCCTCCACCCAAATCATCAAGGTATCAGCATTAATAGAAAATGCCTCCTCAAGCTGACTTGCATCAGACTTTTGGAGGCATTGATGATGGCCCTTGGAACTTTGATGCTCATCCTCATGCCCTGGAGTAGGCATGACTATTTTTGGCTTCTCCCTAGGCTCTAATGAATCCAAGTATCTAATTCGGCACAGTCTAATCCTTTAGATGTGCCCATTTTCCTTAAATTCAACTCCAAAAATGGAGTCTTCTTGTGGACCTTCTTAGGTGGATGGTGTGAGAGAGATGATGACATCCTCCTGCCTTTTGTCTTCCTCCTCCTTTAAAGAACATGGAAGATCAAGATCTTCCAACCTTGGTTCTAGAGGGCCATTATGGAGTTCAGGATTTTGCACGTGAATATCCTCCTTCATGGCAACAGGTTCATGTACGTGGAAGATGGATGGAGGAAAAAATGATGTGATCTCCATGGGTTCCCCTCTATCAAGGAAATCCTCCAAGTCAGATAGGTAATCTACCTCCTTGTTGTCCTATTGCATGTGATCTACCTTCTCCATGGTTCCTTCTAGATCTATAACTTGATCACCATGGATCCCATCACTCTCAAACATGAAATTTGAAAGATCAAACTCTTCTTCAACATCAGAGCTTGTAGGGGATGAAGTGGGAGGAAGAACTAAAGGTTCCCCTGTAGCCTGCTCCACACTTAGAGCCTATGGAACTTTATGGTCCTCTTCCATCATGGGTTCATTAATCAAATCAAACCCTTGAAATGAAAGAAAAAAATATTCAATGATGCCTTTCATTTAGTGGCCTCAACACTGATCTGATCTCTCCCAGCTGCTCCTCTTCAATGGGGCTGGGGAATTATTGTTACTCCTCTTGTTCTTGATCTTCTTTTGCTGCAAACTCAGCCTTAGCAACCACTGGTTCTTCAATCTTGACCTCCTCTATTGGCTTGACCAACAAGGGGATCTTTGTAAACCCATATTTGGTAGCCCAACTCTTTAGATTATCTGTCATTTATTTTCTATTGGGATCCTCTTCTTTCTATTCTCCTTTACTAGATTCTTGAGTCTCTTCCCAACATGGGCTTGGGAAAGAAAGAGGAGTGACATGTTTGGGTTCAACCATCTTTACAATTATTTTTGGTGGGAAGGGAGGTGTAACTTATTGTTTTTTTGGAGGGGATGACTATTTTGAAGGGAAAAGGACAGAAGAATTGAGATGAGGTGGAAGACTAGGACATGGAGAAATGAAATCAACACTTGAGGCAGCAAGTGAGGGGCTTCACTCTTGCCTCTATTGAAATGATAAAGATTGAGGGAGACAAAATTAAAGGCAGGGAGCATGTGATTGACTTACCCATTGATAAGGTTATCCCACACTTTTCTCATAAGCCCCAATGTCCTCAATTCACTGTGTAAGATGAGGCAACACTTCAACCATGAAGTCAAGCTTCTCTTGAGGGCTGTAATGTCTTGAAAAAGGGCCTTCAAATGGACAAGGTTCCCTGCAACCAATCTTGAATTCCTTCATTTATGCTATGCCCCTTGACTGAACCATGTCAGCCTCCATTTTTTTAATCTTCTCTAGTAGACCAGCATCCTTTGCATAACTATCACCATCATATGCGTCCCCTTTCCTTGATGAGCTTCATAGTCAAACTAGTTTTGACACTGCTCATATGGTAAGCATAATGGTCTTGGATCTGATTATAATTCTGATTGGGAGGAGTTGGGAAATACATTGGAGATGTAATGTATTGTTATAAGTGTGATTTCCATGAAGGGAATGAAGTCATAACCATACAACCTCATGGAATGGGAGAAAATGGAAGAGAAGGAAGAGGAAAATAGATGAAAATGAGTGGAAATGGAATGAAAAGGTCTACAACTCAGAGAATGGGTTTTTGACCAGATGGAGTAGCCATATGTGTTTGAAAGTTCCTCCAAAGGTTGAAATCTTCACCAAGAGCACATCGAAACTGATGAAGTGAAGTGGTAAGGTTCTTTAGACCGATCCCACTAGGCACATGCCAAAACTGTTAGTGAAAAATCACAGTACCCCTAAATGAGTTATGAATCTACTTTTCTAAGGTAGGGTCATTTGGTGTGATTTGCATAACATTGGATCATTCCCCAAGCTGTGAGACTTGCAAATGGGAATGATTCTCCAGAGAAGGCTGGTTCCTCTTCCTAATCCTATCCCTAAACTACTTCTAAGGAAGGAAATGTGACTATCTACTCCTAATATAACAATTCTAAGGGACCAAGGAGAGAGAGATCATGAAAATAAAGAAATCCTACACTACAAAAGTAATAGCACCAAGAAAAGGGAATTGCTGATCACAAACCCAACTTTCTGAAATGGAGAGGATGGATAGATGCATCAAAAAGCAAGGATAAAGTTCACACAGAACACCATTCCAAACCCCTTAAACACAACTCCCAAAAACTACAATGGACATCAGAGATATACACAATATACCCTACAATGGTGAGAGGCGAGAAGAGATAACAAAATGAGCAAAGGATGGAAAAAATGCATCACGAAACACATTTTATTGCTCCAGGAGTTCACACAGTACACCATTAATGGGAAAGAGGCAAGAAAATTCCATTACAAAGCCAAGGGAGGAGGCTTAAACTCCACATTCAACCCTAGAGAAGAAAGAGAGAGGGGGGTAGGGAAGAAGAATGAACAACCCTTTACAATGAATCTTGCCCCTATATTTATAGATTTGACCAGAGAGAAGAAAGAGAGAGGGAAGCAGGAAAAGTGGATTGAAGCTCAACCACTGCTGTTAATGCTTATTATAAAATATGCCCCAAATTCATCTTTACTGCATGATTCCTTGATTTAGCACGTTGTAAGAAGAGGAAATGACAAAAACATATCTAATCTGATCTAGTTATTGAGATAGATGGATCCTACATTGAAGGCCCAAAGACATTTCCTCCATTTTTCTTTACCTAACCTCCTCAAAATTAAATTCTCTGACCTCCATGGCATAAGTGAGGCTGAGATCTTTCCAATGGTGTTAAATTTGTAATATTTCGATCCCTGAAGTGAAAGATATGCCCCTTCAAAGTTTGTATCGAATCCATACAAGTAGATGGGGAAAACAGTTTGAAAATGGGTCCTCCTTTTGAGATGGGACACGTGGTAGCCAGATTAGAGAAAAAATCAGGTTTGTGGGTCCGTAATTTACCTTTTCTCCTTTTCATGAAACGTAAAACTCAAAAAAACCTTCGCGGCCCCAAAGCTCCGCCTTTTGACTCTGCTTGACCATTTACCTTTGCCTCCATTTCGTCCTGAGACCACGTGGAGATGTGGCACTTGTTTGAAATTATATTTTTGGATTCACCTTTAGAGGAGCTCCATTAGGACACATGGTTCCCTCTACTGGCTTTTCCATACTTAGTCGATTCTTGATTCTGTCCTAAATGGTTTTTGAGCCGAAAGACCTTGGATCCTTTCTATTTTTTCTTTCTTGCTCCTGACCTCTTTTCTGGCACTGACCCTTCTTCTATGGCCCTATAATTTCATTGTTGAGTCCTCCCTCGACCCTTTAAATAGATTTAAGACATGGAAATTCCCAGAAAGAACTATTTCTTCTATTTCTTCTTTTGTAGGGTCAAATTTGACTTTCTCGGCGCTATATTTTCACTTTTCCTGGTTCTAGAACTCGAGCTCATGGGTCTGAATCATTTCTATTCATGTTTTCTTTATGTGTAAGGCTTGTTCTGACCAAACTTTCCCAAGATAAATTTGGGATAGTAGTTAGTACTTGGTATTACTTAGGGAATTTTATGAATAGTAGTTCACAATCAGGACTACAAAATTACCCAAAGTGTGTGATTTTGTGTCTAAATGGGAATCCTATCCCTCTATCCTTTAAATTAAACTTTGAATGCACTAATAATATGGCCAAATACGAAGCTCTAATCATTGGTCTTCAAACCAAAATTTTTGTTGGAGTGTTCAAATTTTAGACCATCTATGGAGACTCCTCAACTCATAATCAACAAAATCAAAGGAATCTACCAATGCAATAGTGAAACTTCAAAAAAATATTAGAGAAATGTTGAATTCCTCTTAGGATCCTTTGATCAATACACCATCCAAATAGTTCCACGATATTACAAAAAATTCACAGACACCATGACATCTCTAGCATCACTTATTCCACTATAAACTAAGGATTCCATATTGTTTGATTTTTTGCACAAACTCTATTAACCATCATGAACCAATGAACTCCCCTCTATTAATTTTATCCAAAATAATTAAACAAGCCTCTGGTACATTCAAATCTATGACTATCTCTTTTAATAAAAAATGTCTTCAAATACATCTAAAACAACTAAAAAATCATTATTTTCAATGTGTTACCTGATATGTCATCATAGGTGGTGTTCTTTACAAACCTGAGTTTAACATCCTATTACTACGATGCATAAAAATCTCATGAATATACTAAGTCTATCCAAGAAGTCCACAACAATATATTTTACATACATTTCAGTGGTTATAAGTATTGCAAAATGCATCATACGAATGGGATTTTACTAGCCCACCATTAATAAATATTGGTACACATACATCAAGAGGAACATCACAACTTGAAATATCACTCACATCCCGAGTAAGGCCCTACAACCTACTCATGCTTTTTGGTCATTCTCAAAATGGGCGACTTGACCTCATTTGTCCTCATCAACTATCACTCATCATAGTGACATAACTCTATCATTGTCATTATTGAATACTTCAATAAATGGGTGTAGGTTATTCCATTGGTCTCGACTAAATGCAAATAAAACTGTCGATTTCATCTATCAACACATAATATGTCACTTTAACATCCCTCACAAACTTATCATAGATAATGGAATTTTGTTCAAAAATAAATAAATGAAGAAATTGTGTGATAGGATTCAATATCAAGCTAATATTTTCATCACCCTATTATCCACAAGAAAAGAGACAAGTAGAAGCTTCTAACACAACACTCAATAAAATCCTTGTGAACACCATTGATCAAGCAAGTAGAAATTGGGCATTTCAAAATCCCGTTTACTCTTTGGGCTTATCAAACTAGCATTTGTACTCCAAGTGTTATTTCCTTCTCGTTAGTATATGTCTTTGAGGTATTATTACACCTTGAACGTTAAAATACCATATCTCCATATGTACATCAGATATTTTATCTCTGATCAAGATTATTATATAAACAAATTAAGCACAACTTCAACTTTAAGAAGAACATCCACCTAACATCCCTCAGAGCATCATCATGTCTATTACGAATGTAATCAAATGAGCACTACAACAAGAATTTCAAAGAAGGTGACTTCCACATTGGTGATCTTGGACTCTTCTAAGAGAATAAAAGTATCACTACTCAAGAATACAATAAATATGGAAAGTTTTCCCCTAGCTAGATTGGTCCATATGTCCATCACTCATAAGTATGAGTCATGAGCCTATCGTTTAGCCTCCCTTGATGGTAAACTTTTAATTCCTTGCACTTTCAACCTTTCCATTGTTAACATCTTTACCATCATGACATTAGTCAAATCAAATATCCATTTCCACCAATATCCTATCATTTACTATCGTAATGATGTGGAATCATGTGTTCCTCCATCAATATCTTATAGTCACCACCTTAAAGATGAAAACAAAGGCTTTGTTCATCACATTTTTCCACATGGAATAATTCCTCCATAATAGGAACACTACAATCATTACTCTCATCTTTTCCTTTTCTACCATCTGAAAAAATATTAAGGGGTACACATGTGTAGTTTGTACAAAAATACATTTTCCCCACAAAATGTTGTACTAGGCCTACCCTGAGCTTTATATATATATATATATGGATGTAAACTATCAAAAATATAGACTGATCCCTCGAAGGATAAATACTAGAAAAATATAGAATCATCCCTCAAAGGAAATATTTTAATAAAAAATATAGACCAATCCCCTGATAACATCCTTTAACCTTATCAAACTCACCACCTTACCGTCAAATAAGCATGAAATACTCTAGCCACACCGACGTACTTGTGCATACGTAACTTCTCTTCACCTTCTTGCTTCCTAAGGAAAAGGAAACACCACCAAACCTATGAGAACTGACATAAAACTCATTTTACATGTCATATAAAACATCAACATGTTGTTACCATGATTTACCAATACTTATCAACTACAAAATTCATACCTCTAACTCATTCTACATGTTCTACGACTAGGAATCAGCCTAAAATGACATGACTCAATCATGAAAAACCATAAACTGACCATGTTTTCAATTTTGCAGACACTTAGACACCTCTAATACACCTATAGTACCATACATGACCTCGTGAAAACCTTTGGAACTCATTCCTTGACCATCCATGCTTGCACCATGCTTAAAACCATGGCTAGACTTCGTAAAAATTTGAAAAAACTCGACACTACCAATCAGCCTTCATGTTTGACCTTTGGACCAACACCTGATGGAGACTCTCATGAAAACCATGACACCATTTTTCATCAATGTCTTTGACATCAATGACAACACCTAGAAACAATTGCCAACACTATATACAAATTAAAATGTTACTCCTAGATATAAAAAGGAATCGCGAGCATTGAGTTATTCGATGTCAACTAACAATATTGAGATACTATGAGAGCCAAAATATAATAATGAGATACCTTAGGGATTCATTTGTTATTTATGATACATTAAAATAAATCCATTAAATGTAGGGTGATTATTCATGATAAACTGAGGTAACTAGATATTTTATTTGTGTTTGAATTTGTATCATCATAAATATTATCTTAATTCACATAGTTTCCATGCGTATTGGTTTGAAATATGTTTTTAAATTCACATAGGAAATGTTATTGATCAAGTATATGTGCTTGATATTTACAGATATATGGTCATTATTGAGCATTTTTTCTTGACTAATTCATGAAATTCTTTTACTTATCTGATCATTATAAGACATTATTTGGAAGAAAAATATGTCACAATTAGGATCAGCATATATAGTTTTCTATCTATCAATAATATGTATGATTCCTCCTATTTGTAGGTTTGTTTTGATATAATAGGAATGATATCGACCACAAAATTCATAAGAGCTACTTGATTACAAATGATAACTATAGGTATCATGCTAAGAATGGAGAAAGTGTTCAATTAATTTATGTAGTAGTTTCAAATTATAGTCATATGATTTGATAAATTATTGATCAAAGTCGGGCATATTTTCCAAGTGATAACAAATGTGAATAATTATTCAATAAGAGTCTAACAAGAGTGTAATATAATGTTGGAAGTGTATATATAAGATTGTGAATAGTTATGTCATAATCATATAACAGGTTTGAATAATCTTGTTATACCAGTAAAACATATGTTGATAATTTGTTTGTAATCATGTGGAATCTTATCACCCCTATATGATAATATATCAAAGAATACTTGGAGTAATCATAATTATATGCACATTAGTCAGGGTAATAGTAAAATAATTATTGCTTTCGTCTCTCAAGTTTTGGGTTCTTATATATCATTCTTGAAATGTTATTAAGTGTTTTAAACCTAATTTAATTAGATATTAAGTTTATCTAATTAGTATAAATAGGTCTAAAGAGTCCTACTAGAAAATCAAACAATTTGTATTACATTAATCACATTTATATAATGGAAACTAATGCATTGCAGTTATGATTGATCAATAAAAATAGTTAAGTGTATAATTAGGGTTTGAAAAATGAATTATACAGATTATTTCAACTTTAGACCATGTGATTGGTGAAGTATTGAATGTACATAGAACTTTGAATGTGATCACCAACCAAATATTTTTTAGATTCCAAAGGGAGAATTGTGTAACATATGTATAGGACCTATACTATGCCATACCCCTATTACGCATGGTTCTAAACTTGTAACCTATATGATTAAGTACATTTTTGTATGTCACATCATCTTCTCCTATTTTATGTCTTGATATGTTATAATTAAATATAACATCACATTTTTACCTCTACTTTCTAAAACCCCTAGCTTCATGAAAATAACTTCAAGCATACATTAAATGAAAAATATATGTGACTTCCATTATTTGGATTACTTTTTACAATCACCCAATTCGTGAAATTCATTTATTCCTATGGTACATTTCAAAATCCATGTAGTTATCCCTATGTATTATACAAGGTGTATGAATTATTGATTTCCTTGTGCATCCACACCCATAATAGGATAACTACATGCCCCAATTAAAACCCTTGAATGCAGATGTAGAAATTGGAATCTTTACCACATATATTGTGATATGTAGTATGTTTTATCTATTATTTTCCTTCCATATATCATAGATGATAAATATATAGGAAACTTCTATATATAGTATTATATTACTTTTAATTTATAACCTAGTGGCACATAAGGTGGGAAATTAAAAATAACATCAAATGATCTCAATGGGTACAAAATAGTAAAAAAAAAAAAGGGATGAGACCATATGTCCTAGTACAATACCATATAGTTGTTTTCACCCAAGTTATATGGTGACATACCAAATTCATCAAAATTCAAAACGTTAATTGCAAAAGTTAAAAATCTTTGTTATGTGACATAAAAACAAATGAAAGAGTCCACCAAGTCAAAAAATGGAAGAGAATCTAACAACAATTAAATAATATGGCAAGTACTTATACAATTAATTTTTAGTTTTTTATTATTCAAGACCCGCTTATATAATCTATTCTAAAACCATGATGTAATAATCATTTTTGTACATTTTGGGTGTTTATATATGTCCCCTTTTAAGATGGTAAATAAATAAAAAATTATTTTAAAGGAGAAAAGTATCATACCTGATAACGAAAAAGTGGAAAAAGAGTATACATGAACATCAAGAAAATATCGATAGTATGGCAACATTATAGGTTATTGGTGAAACCATGCAAACATAAGGAAAACAAGTCATAGGTGTCAAAAGGTGTAAGAATTACACTTGGATATAATTTTATTATATTATTATTTATAGAGGATTAGGCATGATTAATACCTAATAGGTGATTTATAACTAAGTGAGAATCAATTGTCAATGAAATGAAGGAATCTATGTTGAAATTGGGTGTATTGGAACCAATTAAAGATCATGTTATAGCTTTCTAGTCACCTCAAAATATTCTTCCAAAATTTTGGGACCACACTACTATAGATAATATAGGATCCCAAATTTTGAAAACACTTATAAATGAATAACAGAATATTATATATCACACCCATACCATGAATTTCATGTATGTATATTTACAGCTAGAGATTTCGTTATAATGATATCAATAATTTTTTGTCTATTAAATGTTTTGTAAATGCAACAAAATATTCATTTTGTACCATGGTAGTTTTAGTAGTATTTTATGCAATTTCCATAGATAGAGCTAAAAATTGATTCATCAGGTATTTGTATCAATTTGTAAAGAAGAAGGTTTCCCTACATAAAGCTTTCAAGGTTTTTACCCCTCTTTTGGTGAAAGTGATCGAATGAAATTAAATTAATTAGATTCAAAATTAAGTGATAAGAGATATTGAGAGATAAAATGATAACACTTAGGTATGAAATCATATTGAACCAAAATAATATAAGGTTGAGTTGTATAGTGCTAATAATAATAGTGATAGTAGTGAATTGTAGTATAAAATGAAAAAAACAAGAGAAAGTAAGTGTTACAACAAAATCATCATGCAACAATATAGAAATCAATGTCATAAAAAAGATGGGAAACAAATAAATTGAGACTAAGATATCACCACTAAAAATTGGAGGCTGTTAAATGAGTATTGAAATGTAGTAAGATAGGTTATTTCTAGGGAAAAATTATAATGTACTATAAATAGTAAGGTAAAAATTGGAAATTACTTTCATTTGAACATTGATTAATAATGATTTATGCTCTATTTTAGCCACAAATTTATGTGTTAGGGATTCTTTAAGATTATGATGTGAATGTGTAGATGATACCATCTATTTATAGATGACTGCATATCTTGATTTCATTTTAAAATAGCAATATATTCTTGAATATTTTTAAAATTGTAAGTTTTGTTGAATTTGAGTACGATAGGGTCAATAATATTTTAGGATCTAGCTTTACCTTGTTGGATATAACTTTATAGGTTAGGATAGTTTAATTCACATTCTAATTGGTTTGTTCCCTATTTTATGGGTTTAGTACTACAGATAGTTCTTTTTTTACTACAATTTTGTCATTGATTTATATAGAAGAGTAAACTAGTATTTAATGGATTCTTCTAATCAATTTATGGCCAATGCTCTAATAATATTTGTTTTTGTGCTTGGGTTTTTTACTATAGATATATGTTCATATGAGGGATTTTTTTGGAGTGTCATACATGGATATGTTAGTTAAATTAGGGTCAAAAATGATGTCTAGGAAATATTAGATATATCCAGTTTATAAACTAGGGCTAGATTAGGGAATGTTCCTCCAAATATGCTCCTCATTCCGGTGTTACATAAGTGATTGAATGGTAAATCATGTAGTTTCTATATCCCAATAGGAAAGATAACCGTGAAATGTGAGGATGTGTAATCAATTCTAATATTTCCTATATTTGGTGAGACAGTGCTCATAATTTTTCAATTGTGCCTTTCTAGATACACTAGACATGTATGTTTTGGATAGGCCCAATTAGTATTGTACAAATGTCAATATGGATTATTTCCTTTGTAATGGTTCGCATTTTACAATTGTGGGAGTTTTTTAGCATGTTACTAGAATTTTTATAGGATTTTTGATATGATTAGATTAGGTATTTATATTGAATATTAATTGATGGTGTATATATGGATTACTTAACAACACAAATGTGTATGTATATTGACTTGATTATATTATAGTAAAAATTTATTTTTTGTGACCCAGTTATATTTATCCTTATACAATGGTTAAATAGTTAGAGCTCCAATCTGAGAGACATATCTGGCATGAGAATAAGAAATTAGTACATCTAAGGGAGAAAATAATGGGTGATCGTAGCCTACACGGGTCATTGACAATAACGATGAAAAGGGGATTTACGAATATATCATGTATCGAAAGAGATCATTTATTTTTCTTCAAATAGATTAAGTTTTTGGTCTAGTTCCTAGGACCAATTAAAGGTTATAAAATGGTATAAATTTTTCATGCTCAAGCCAATGAGGAGGGTTATTATCATTATATGGTAATAGAATTAAGTTTTTATCTATTTGGCTAAGAAAATAACCATGTAAATGATCAACAAATTTGTAAAATTATAATGGTTTATTCTTACAAGTGGGAGAAATCCTCAAATTATCTTTAGGTATATGTTTAATACGATAGGAAGTATATTTGTGGTGTACAACATTGACTTTTCCTAAAGTAGAAGATGATTCACTCATAAAATTTGAATTAGGATCCATCATAGGAGTAAAAATATTAACATATGAGGGTGTAAGAGGAGAGATTTATTAATCCAAATTCATAATGCAAAGGAGAAGATATGTGAAAGAGTCAAATATTTGAAAACATTATTTCAATTCAAGAGGGAAAATGACGCCATGAAAAGAAATATATTACATTTCTAAATTAGTAGGTTTATAGAAAAGTTGTGTCATACTTTTATTAAACTGTATAATCTATTTTGATAGGAACTTAGATGTTTCTTAATGCAAGGAATTAAAATCCTCATAAGTAAATGTAGGGCCCTTTTTTTAAATAAATCATATAGGGAAATTTTCTTCAAGTTATAAAAGGTACACAAAAGTCCAATATGGCGTTGATTAAACCAATGTGTCACGGTAAATTTAAGGTTTTAGGTAAGGATTTTATTGATATCGTATCATTATTTTAATAATGATAGAAAATCTGTAGCACATAAGGTGAAAATAAGGATTGAAATTCCCATAATATAAATAAAACATAGGAATGAAAAATATATAAGCAAAGGGGATTGGAATATCTTTCCCCTTATTTGTTTCTTGAAATAACCATAGAATCAATTAATGAATCATAGGATTTACATTTTGAAGATAAAACATGAACATTTTTTCGTATGATAGCTACCACATGCATCAATGAAATAACTTATTGAGGGTGGAAAATAGGTTTCAATAGGATCATTTAGGGTTTTTACTTTTCCATTAAAAGTATCCATATAGACATTATTCCACATAAATAAAGTATAAGGTAATGCATCATGATTAAGGGAATTTATATTAACTAAATGTGGGGTAATAAGAACTATAGAATTAGCCTTATAATGTGAATCTAAACAAACATCATTATTAGGAACATATAGTTATTTTATAATAAACCTAATAAAATGAATGACATAGGTTTCAATACAACTAAGAGCAGGATGATCTACATTAAAATGTTCAATTTCCTTAATAGAAATAGAAGGCACACTATCATTTTAGATATTATTATTTATAAGATGAAGTAAAATATACAATTACTCATGTCATTTTTGTATCCATGAGGAAGATAAGTGACATACTTAGAAATATCATTTTTACACTTGTTAAGAAGAGGAGAAACACAACTAGGCATATCATTATTTTTTATATTGGGAAGAAGAGAAACACAAGTAGGCACATGTATTTTTTGCGGAATAATAATAATTTCATTTTCATCATCATAGATAGAAGAGTATGGAATATAACATTATTTTTTACATTCATCATCATATTATTTTTTTCAAATTCAATATTATAGGAGGAATAAACACCATCAATTTTTGCATTAATAATAAGAAATTCCAATCATATGAAACATCATTATCATCAAATTAAGAATAAATTTGATCACATACATCAAGAGTAAGAAGAGAGATAATCCCATTCACAAGTAGTATGTGATATGTCACTAGTAACTTCCATATTATTAGAATCATTCACATTTCATAATTATAAATATGGTGAAGAAGATGAAATATTGGTTTGATTAAATAATTATCACAATTAATATTTGATTCATCAAGATAATCATCTTCACATATAGAAATATTGTCATTAAAATTTGGATTTGTATTCAGGAGGTTAGGCTTTGTTACTTATTTAAAAGAGTGAGAAGTCTCTCTAGGAGGAAAGTTATGAGGAACCTATAACTTAGGTTGTGTGATAGTAGGTTTAAAAATTAAGAGGATAATATGAAGAAAATTAGGAGGAAAATATCTAATTACGCTTGGCAGAAAGAGAACTATAACCTTTAGTCTCATTGGGTAACTACTAGGAAAAATTTGACTCAAAAATTCTTATCATAAATAAAACTATGGTGTGGTGTGGATATATCATCACTTTTGAGCTCATAACAGTCATGGAATTGGTTAAAGGGGTGATAGAACCTATTTTTTGATGAAGCAAGATACATAGAATAATCCACAAAACCATTATTTCTATAAAATTGGACATATTACCCTGAATCTAAACAACCCCTTATGCATACTTAAGTGAAATATTATATTTTTAGTGTCTATATTGGATTTGATTATTGTTAGTATTAGAATCTATTTTTTTTATTATTGGATTACTTTTTTGATATTATTTGATTATTACGCTCAAGGCATATAAGTACAATTAGAATGTATATGGGTCAATGCTAGCCAAAACTGACGCATGTCAGGAAATCAATAGAGAAGAGCAGTTTAACATATATACATTCAAATCTAAGGCTGGAATGTGGTCTACGTAGAGTCATTTTGCCACATTTATCTCCTCTATTAGTTGTAGGTCACTTTGAATGGAGGGTCCTTTTTGCTACATTTCTTTCCTTTTTCATCTACAGGCCACTTTTGATTTGTTTTTGTTAGTTGTTCCTCACTTTTTTTTCGATGTGTAGTGTCGAGGATTGCTCTTAGCTTGGTCACTTCCATGTTTTTATAGGTTGCATGGAGTGCTTTTAACTCTCACAAAGCTTTGTTTCAAAACTTTATTTGGGAGGTCAATATGTAAAAACCTCTATATTTTGATATCTCAAACTTTATGTGCAAGAACACATCAACAAAAAAATAAGAAGAATCACAAGGGAGAGTTGGAGCTCTCAGATGGCTTACCCAATGACTTGTGAGCTTGATTCGCTTAAAGCTCGAGATAGGGGGTCAATGCTATACATCTTGGAATAGGGAGTTCACCTCTGTAACTTAGAATTTTTAATTCACTAATGCGTGAGTGATCATAACTCACTTGATTTAAGCTCACATCCCGATCACTATTTACATGGTTTATCTACATAAATTCTTGCTCATAGAAGTAGCATGATTACTATAATATGCATAAAATATTTAATTACCAATTAGAAAATTTGAATTTTGAATAGGTTATGTATACCAACTAATATATTTAATTTTAACATTATTTTTTATTTCATATCATAAATAAAACATTTCTAACATTAATATATGTATTTTATATTGTTAACTATATATGAATGAATGTAAAAAACAAACCACCAAAAAAATAATGAATAACTATAGTCTATGTTACACCCTCAAAATTTTCTAAATATAAGCGGTGGGTGAGAGTTTTGTACACGCGAGAGGAAGGCACGATGGAATTCATAGAAGAAAATAAGCAGTGTGTGAAGGTTTGCATGTGGGAAGAATATATTTGGAACTTTACCTAATCTTGAGCCATGAGATAAAAATAGACAGTGGACTCTTGGAGTGGCGTTCATGCAATGTTTTGAGAATAGATTTATTTATGGAGTCTTCAAAATGAAGAAAAGCATAATTTGGGAAATATCACGTGCATAAGGAGATCAAGAGTCATATAGAGTTTGAGCTAATGATAGGATTAGATCTGGAATTAATTATAGATATAATCTATTATTAGGTGAAGCTTGCATTCTTTATAGTCATCTTTGTCTACACACATGGATATTTTGAGCATGCAGCCTATTTTGAGAGTGCATGGGTGGTGAAGGGAAAGTACCCACCCCTATATATATATGTATTCATTTGCTTGGTTTTGGTAATCCCTGATGTATTAGAGATATGTTATTGGATTATGCATTTACATGACTTATGATAATACCCTTATTATGTATTCAAATTTTTTTTGTGATGAGTTAATATGATGGTTATTTGTCAATGGATATTGATTTTTGATTTCTTTATTCATGGTTATTGTATTATAAATATGATCTTGATCTTTCTTTGATTCATTATGCACTATGTTTGTGATCTAATTATCGTTATGCTTTTCCTTTATTTACTTCTTATGGATATGGAATATATGAGTATGCATGCTAACATCTTTACAAGGCTTCCATAATAGAGGAACCTGGTACCTTTGTATGCTTCAAGTGAGCATTCAATTCTCTAAATGAAGTGTTTGTGTGCTTAGGGTTATGATTGGGAAAACTAAGGCTATGTTTTGGTTCCATTGTTGGGTCTTCTTTTTAAATATTTATATCATGATGTTGCATGATGATGGCATATCGATTGAATTTTACGACCATTGAAGTTTGGGTGATTGATGAACAAGATTATTTTACGCAAAGATATAGTATTATACCTTATTTCAATTAGCACACATGGTTTGAATAACATATTTATCATGAACTTTATGAGACATTATTATTATGCTTTCCAATAGAATTGTATAAGTGGTTGTTAATGTATACATCAAAGAAGAGCTAGAGTTATAGACCAAGGGTTTGGACGTAGGAAGAGTAACATTCTTTTTTGATGTAGATGAACCTTAGATGTGTTCTGTAGATCATTGGTGGGCTCATGTTGTGAACAATTATACTATAGAATACATTCTTTCAATGTATTCTTGTCCAGAAGTTTCCGAGTTTGATTTTTTGTGCGAATCCAGAGGATCTTACATACATGTTATTCCTTTAGTGATGTAAATATTGATGATGGTGCTAAGCTTGGATAGGTTACCTATGGCTATTTAAACCCATATTCACATACAGAGGTAAGAGTAGGTGTGGTGACAGATGGTGGACCTAGTGGTAGAAAGGAAGAGAGGGGAATGGTGGCTTAAGTATAATGAAGAGTGGGAGAGGGAATTAGAAAAGTAGTGTGATTTTGAGGATTTTGTGGAGTTGTGGAGGAAGATTTCTCATGAGGGATTTGAAGCTCACATAGAATACATGGAGCTAGAGCATCTAGTTCTCCCAACCTTAGGAAAGCATGGTAGAGAATCCCATTCTACTTCTGATGAGAGTGCATCTGAGGAAGAAAGATTAAGGACCGTAGGCACACATCTAATCCCACCTAAAGACCTACCCTCTACTCTTGGGGTTCTAGTTCCAGAAGTAATTATTGATCAACAAGTGAGTGTAGTTAATTAAGTAACAACACGTAGATATTATTTTCCTTTGAATATAGAAGTACATCAGAAGAAAAGCTTACATATGGTAGCACAGACAACATATTTGTTTGAGGGTCTGATTGGAAGAATATTTTCTAACGTGTTATCATGATAGAGTGTGGGCACACAGAACATTGGGAATACATATGAAAGTAGAAAAAATTCACATACTATAGGAGTTCATTTTAGTACCACTATTAGGACATAAGGAATCACATCCACTAGTATGTTTCCTACTACAGGAGGAGGATCAGGAGGATCTGGGGGCTCAGGATTAAGTCGATCAGGTGGTTTTTTTGGTGGAGAAAATATTGGTGGGGGTTCTGGTTCTGAATCTGGTGGAAAAGATTCATACCCTCATCATACACAACAAGTTTACTATGAGACATATCTTCTCTTAGTGGAATATAAAGGTATTGAAGATACTACATAGTATGTGCACAAGTGCAAGATATTATAGCATGCTAAAGGAATTACAACCTTAGATAGGAAAGTGAGTTAGTTTTCCAATATTGTTCATGGTTACGGGCATAGTTGTTACAGGAAGTATGATCCGCACCAGACTATGGTTGATTATAATACCTTGCACTCTGTGTTTCTAGCAGAGTTCCATAATCCTGAGTTATATAATCCTTCTTTGAATGTGTTATATATGGCGAAAAAAACTAGATTTAATCCTATTGGAGTATTAAAATATACAACTATTACAATTTAGGGAGCTACGTTCCCTGGGGACTTTGAATTCTTGGAGCTTGTTAAAGTGGATAGTTTCCCAACGTTACTTGGGTACTCTCGGTGTTATCCGAATAATGCATATTTTCACTTCAACAAGGGGTACATTAGCTTTGAAAATAGCGAAGAGCATGTTATTATACCCTTGACAGATGTAAAGGTTGATGCATATGTTAAGAGATTAAGTGAGGATGACTTAAACACGGTATATGCACACATGATTAGAGACCTTGACGTACCTGTTATCCCAAATTCACCCCTAGGTCAATTTGGATATTTCATTATGAATGGACTTATCCATTCAAATTCTGGGGGGTGTGGGAGGTCATCAAATTTAGCACCAGGTGTTAGAAGAGGAAAAATCAGGATGGTTCGCAAGTAAAAAAATGATATTTTATGAGTTAACTAGTATGTCAGGTTTCACGGCGAGCCACAATGAAGGTTTGGGACCATTTATTTCTAACACATGTCAACTATCCTCATTTTCATGGGTCAACCATGCGTCAATAGTGCCCGATGTTGCACGTCAACCCCATCCACTATCGCGCGTCAAATACTTCCCAATTTTGCACATAAATCATTGTCAAATGTCGCATGTTAACCGCCCTTTCTGACATGAGTCAATCATCTCCCCCTTGTCACATGTTAGCATCATGTCTTCTTGTCATGTGTCAACACCATCTTCTTGACATGTGACAGCTTCCTTAATCCTATCATGCGTCAGTATTCCATCTTAACACACATCAACCTTCCCTTACTATCATGTGACAACATTTCATTTTTTCGTGTGACAACCCCTCCCTTATTTCCGGAAAAATTCTTCCATTATTTTCAGGCGTCAACAAGAAATGCCAACTACGGATGAGGCAATAATGACATCATACAAGGTAGCTCAACAACTGGATTAATGAAGTATGGTGCCCATGTTTTTTTGATAGAAAAGTACCATTGGAAAGTAGATGGGTATGGCTGGCAATACCTCCGTACAAGTAATTAATGAAGGTTTTCAATTGGTATCTCATTTTCTCTATATATATGTATTTTCACCTCATTTGTAGGAAAGACATTCTGGAATGTAAAGGAACTCTGTCATAATTGTTCCAACGCTTTTGTGAGCTATAGGCCTCAAATTTATACATTTTTTTAAATGAGTCATTCCTCGTGCCCCTATTGTAATGGATTATGTATCATTTTAAGCAATAAAATTGGTGTTTTGTGGTTTTTATTTCCCTAGCTTGAGTTGTATTGCGTCCCTTTCCTTTTATTGCATTTTTAGGTATATTGTACATGTTATATTCTTTTATAGGATCTAAATTCATTGTGCTCCATGAAATTAGAGGTTTGAATTTGTTCTTTGAACCGTGGAATTTAGTCTTCCCTCTTCTACCTCATTCCCTTCCATTTTTACTCACTAAATATATCTCTAGCCCGCCTTTTCATGGTATTATCACCTCCATTACTTTAGGATTTTATTTTATGCATATCTCTCTTTCCTGGTCCCTTGGAAAATCTAGGTGAGCATTAGGATAATTACATTTCCTTTTCTAGGAGTAGTTTTAACATTATAATAGGTAGAGAAACCAGCCTTCTCTCGAGGTTTGTCTCATTTGAAAGGTCCCACACCTTGAGACAATCCCATGTTAGTCAAAATTAGTTTTTTGTAATGTGTAAATTGTAGAGTGCTACTTTTCCGACATAACAGTTTTGGCACGCCCAGTGGGACAAGTTTGAATAACCTTACAAATTTACTTCATCAGGTTTGATGTACACTTGGTAAAGGTTTCAGCCTTTGGAGGTACTTTCAAGTACATCTAGTGACTCCACTAACCCATCATCTCATTTCCAGATCCCCCCTTATTTTTCATTTTCCATCGATTTCCATTCTTTCATTTTCCTCTTTCATGAAGTCTTGCACTCATGACTTCATTTCCATAAAGGAATTCACATTTGTTACAGGAGAACAATTTACACCCCGCTTGACATTACAAAATGTATTTCAAGGGTATTTAGAAACCCCTCCAAATTCATACTACATTGAGGATCAACAATGTGCATACATGTATGAGGAGAATGCATATTAGTTTGGCTATCCACTAGACTACACAATTGTTGAAGAGCAAGGGTATGCAGATTTTGGAGGCTATCTTATACCCGTAATACATAGTTGCAACTCAAGGCTCAAATGATGGAGGCAACCATGGTGTAGACTCAGGCTATAGATCAAATCAAGGCATTCAGGATCAGCTTCATGACACCTTTTTCATGGGTTGGCCTTATGCCATTTTACTACAGCCGCAATAGAAGCTTGCTTTCATAGTTGAGATGCTGTCACAACTTGAACAATGGATTGCATAGATAGAGGCTTATGAATCCAATGTTGTCCTATCATGTCAATGGGAGACCCCTGCATTGCCATCCTATAATCCTCTCCCCATTCCATAGTCATCGCCATCTTGATCGGAGCCTTGGTTCCCAAACATCTTACCTGCTACCCCCATTGTGGATACCGTTTCTCCATCTTCTACCCTTCCATCTCACCTTCACTTCTCTTCACTTTTCCATTCTAAAAATCATTCCCCTCCATAAGAGAAAAATATAACACCTTCCCCTCCACCACAAACAATGAAAACACCATTTGTGACCCAAACCCCCCCCCCCCCGCCCCTCTTAGATTCCTAAGTCCATGTTGGGAAGAGACGCAAAAAGCCGACCAAGAGGGACAACAAGAGATAAAGCACATAGAGAATAAATGAATTTTTTTTTGAAGAATTCAACTTTGAGATTCGGAATAGAGAAAATCCCCTTTCTAGTTAAAACTTTAGAGGAGGCAAAGTTTGGAGTTGAAGCACAGGTGGTGCAACCTGATTTTGTAGCAAAATCATAGCAAGAGGAAGTAGATGAATATCAATAGTTCGTGTGCTCTGAGTGCAATGTCCACAGTGGCACCATATTTACAGAAGTTATTGATCCATCACCAACTGTAGAATCATCAAGGGAAGAAGAGGCAGCTCCAAATATCTAAGAGGAGGACCATGTGTAAGAAAAGAAGGAAAATATCCCAAGTGTACAAGATGCTTAGATGGAATGCGGCGATCCTCATTGTCCCACATGCCTAGAGCTTATTGATTTGTTGGGAGGTTGCATTGAGCCACCACAACCATCATCATCAACTACAACCAACCATGGGGAGCTTCATTCCATTGGGATGAAGAAATTAGATTTTGAAGCCTTGGAAAAAGAAGAGATCATAGAGATATTCTTTCTTTCTTTTGATGGCAAAATTTTAGATCCTTCTTCCTCTTCATCATTGCAAGAATAGGATTTCGTGGAGGAGTTTTATCTCTCAAGATTCATGCTTGAGGAGGAGGAAGAAGATGATGACAACAGGGCCAAATCAATCATCTTGGAAAAATAATTTTTGGAGGATGCAAAGTTATTTGTAGAGGCAAAGCAACGTTCAAACTAGCCTGCAAGAAACCACCTTCCAAAAAGTCTAAAAAATGTCTTCATTAATGGAGTTGAGCTTCAAAGAGATGGGAAAATCATGAGGATCAACCTATTGGTTCCCAAGGCTGCGTGTCCAATCAAGTATTTGGCTAGTTTGGATCCAAAAATAGAGTTTCCACTGGTCATGATCACTTCAGAGCATGCGGAAGAACTTCAATGCACCAAAGGTCAGTTACAACACATCCAACCAAATACAGAGAACCTAGAGGAGGTATTCATTTTATTTGTTGTTGATACTTTGGGAATGGTGGAGAATAGTCTTCCACTCTTATTGTAGGCCATGTCCATTACAAAATTAACTACATGGTCGCATTTTGTAAAAAAGGGAAGCTATTTCTCCCTGCCTATTGTAGGCTTTGTTTAACTGCCTTTGTCTCTGGTTAGGGTAGAGTAGGTAGGTTTTCTTTCAAAAAAAAAAGTTCTTGTGCACACTTTTCATGTTTCACTTGCACAGTCTATTGAAGTGGCATTGTTCATGAGAGAGTTCATATTTTGGGGTAGATTTCACAGTGCATATAGTCAACCCTAATAGATCAATTGTAGGTCCAAATTTCTTTGTGTCTTGCCTTGGTTGAATTTTTAGTTTTGAGGAACAATTTACGAGTTTTATCCAAAATCCCAAAATCAATGTTAAGAGCAGGCCAAGGATCCTTCAGTCTAGATGCTAAGTTCACATGAGTTTAGGGGACATGTATTCAAAAGAAAGATTAGTTTCTTCGAGGTTAGGCTTGACTCCATGCCCAATGGATGCTTCAAGGCCACTAGTCTCTTCATCTAGCGGGAAGATGTCCCCGAGAGGTCGCTAAATTGTTATCCCAAATTCACCCCCTGGGTTAATTTGGATAACTCATTATAAATGGACTTAACCATTCACAATTCAAGATGCCCATACAGCCATCAAATTCAGCCCCAGATATTAGAAGAGAAAGAAAGCACATGACGGCTTAGCCATCTTGTCACAGAAAATCGAGATAGTTGGGTTGTCTGGCGAGTTGGAACCAAGATTGATGATGGCTGATTTGTAGAGTAAGGTGGGTGAGTTCATTGTGGAGTCGAGGCAAGTAAATTAGAAAACAACAAGGTTAGATGAAATCCAAATGGTCGTCTAACCCAATCAGTTGGGTGACCCAAGTCCAACCTAGGTTTGATGGAGGATAGATGGTCGTCCAACCCCATCTAGTTGGATGGTTATCCAACCTAGGTTGGACTATGTATGATGCACAAGGAAGGCAACTCGTTGGACAGGTCACAAGGTTGGAGGGGTTGTGAGGTTGGACAGGTCATTCCCTGACATAGTTATACGGATGGAGGATAAACAGTTGTCTAACCCAAGATGTTGGACGACCCACGATGTAAGGTTAGATATCATCAGGTTGGGCAGTTGCTACAGGAATGTACGTCTACAAGGTTAGATGACTCATGGTTTGCAGAAAAAGGCATCCCAACGTGGTGTTGTATGGAGGTTATTCGGTCTTCCAACCCAATATGGTTGGATGGGTCGCAGGGTTGGATGACTTGCGGGCCAATAAGATGTTTTCTCGGAGATGGTTTTACGGCCTAATGCAGTTGGATGACTGTCCAACCCAACCTGGTTGGACGACTCACGATTTGCATAATAGGGTGACTCACAATCGAAATTGTATGATTTGCTGGTTGGATGGGTCACAGATCAGGTGATGTCAGGTGTGAAAAGATAGCTTAACCACTAGTTTAATGGCGGTATTTGAGGTAGATCAACTACCTATCAAGGATTTAATGCAGGGAAGTTGAGAAAAAATTGCTATATAATGTAGTCTACCCCCTCATTTTAAAGGGAGACATTCTGGGAGATGGGGAAACTCTTGCAAGTGTTTTCCTCAACTCCATTGAGCTGTGAGCCTTCTCTTGGGCCTGACGAGTGTAATGGTGCCTCTCTTTTATCATTTAATGGATTGTGCATACTTTAAGAGCAATAAATTTTTTTCTTGTGGCATTTTTCAACCCTGACATTGTTTTATCGTATCTCCTTGCCTCTTTATTTCATGTTTGTCTTTTTGTGCATGTATTTCTCACTTATAGGTGTAGGATGTTGTGTTTCATGGAGATTTGATGGAGGATGGAGATTTGGGTCTATGTCACACTGGTCTGGCCTCTATCAACTCCATTCTCCCTCAAGTAAAGTATCTCGCCCCCTTTTCTTGGTGTTATCACCTCCCATAGTTGAGGATTTCATTTTATGCATCTCTCTCTTTCCTGGTCCCTTGGAAAATTTAGGTTATGTTGTCCACTCAAAATTCCCCTGCTCTTAAGGAAGTGAAAATTTTAAAATTTTGAGTTTAAGTGTCTTCTCTATTGTACTCAATGTTGAAAGTCGAGAAATTGAGAAAATATACATTTTTGGGTCATTTTGTGTGTTTTTTGGGCCTGTCGGACATTTTTGTCCCGCATGTCCCAAGTTCAAACGGGCCCTCTATTCCCTGATCGGCCGGTTTCCCCGAAGTTGTTCCATTTTCGGGCCCGTCGAAATTTCTCGTCCCAAATGTCCCAACTTCAATTGGGCAAGTTGTTCCATTTTCGGCCAAATCGCCCGAACAGCGTACTTCACGCTTTCACGTCCCAAATGTCCCAAGTTCAATTTGACAAGTTGTTCCATTTTCACCCGATCCGGCTGAACCACGTACTTCGCGCACTTTTGTCCCGCATGTTCCAAAAGGCATTTGTGCATCTTTTCTCTGCTTCACCCGAATCACCTGAGCCACGTGTTTCACGCATTCGTGTCTCACTTGTCCCGCATATCCCAATTTCAAATGGGAAAGTTGTTCCATTTTCGGCCGAATCGCCCGAGTCGCGTACTTCGCACACTTTCGTTCCGCATGTCCCAAAAGGCATTTGTGCATCTTTTCCCCGCTTCGCCCGAATCGGCTGAGCCGCGTGTTTCGCGCATTCACGTCTCACATGTCCCAAATGAACCAAGTGCCATTCGTGCTTTTTTTTTCCCACTCTACCTGAATATCTTGCTTATTCAAATTGGTAGGTATGTATTAAATGCACATTCTTTATCTTTCTCTCTCCTAAACGGCTATATTATGAACGAACCCCCTATGCATTTTTCACACTGATTCCATGTTATCCTTTGCTCGAACCCTTACAATCTATATTTCTGCGCGTGTATCCCTTCCCTCTGTAATTCCTTCCCAAGTCTAGTTTGTGGCCCTGCCCTCCGAATTACTATCAATATGAAGATCAAAGTCTTAGAGGAGGCTTTGGGTGAGATGAAGAATAGATGGCAGAAGAGTGAGACTTTTAAGACACTGGTTATATCTGCTTCCAAAGATATACACTGTCATCTTCAAGATGAAACTTCTGGTGTGCCTCTTTCCCTGCAAGAAATCAAAGCTCAATTCAGAGCTTTCATTATAGATAATCTATTCAAGGAAAGCTCCATTTCCAAAGAGAAAATGAAGGAGATCTGCTCTCTTCAATCTGCCATTGAAGAAGAAAATAAAGACTATCATACTCATGTCGAGTTTGATAAGGAAATGGAGAAGTGTCTCAGATTTTGGGCTTAGTCTATAGCCAACATGTCAGTCCCTCGTGGCAGAGTCATAGCCGAGGCATTGAAGAGATTTAGGCAGAAAATTTTGAAGCCAGTGGGTCCCCCCCATTCATAACCACCTGTCTTCTTCTCCTTATTCTTCTCTTCTTTTCTAATTCTTTTTCTTGGATTCATTGTAATAAGTTGAGGTATTGCGATTGGCAATCCTTAACTAATCTTTAGTTAAAAGAAGTAGTTACAAAGAGTAACTGATTTGTAAGCTATATAATGGCCTCTCCACACCATTTTGAAGGGAGGAAGAACTTGGCTTATTTTCTGAAAGTGTAAATAGATCATAAATAAATCAATACATAAGGGCTTTTCATTCTTTGTCTATCTGATATCTTTTATCCCTAAGCTTTCATTTAATTTTGTGAAGATCATATGTCTGTGTTATGTCAAGAAACTTTGTGTTCTGGCAGATGTTATTTACAGAACTTTGTGTCTTTAAATTCCATCTTATTTATATGATACAAATGATCTTGTTTCAATTCACTGTAACTTCGCATACATAAGGAATTACTCTGTTATCTATAATTATGCATGTTGCCTTTCTGCTCATTCTTGTATTCACATTCCTTATTCCTTTTGTAATTGATGATCTTTATAGAAAACACTTTCGTAATATCCAAGTTCAACCAGAAAATAATGTTTTGTATATTTGTAAATAGGTTTGTTTCTGAATAAGGGAACCTCTCCCATTAAAGAGGAGGGACTTCTTGTCCCCTGATTGTTGCTCTTCGTAAAGTCCTATTTGACGACCAACTGTTTTTGGCAACTCTGCTGGGGAAAATCATATTCTAGTTTTGTAATTTTTGATCATCCTTTGATCTGGTGACTCTGCGTTTTACTCGAGGGAGAAGGGCCCTTGGTATTGAATATTCTCAGTTTCAACTTTTGGAGCAACATGGTTTTCCTTTCCCTTCAACAAGAAATAGAAAGACTCGTTTGAAAAGCACTCCACCTATTCAAGATAGAATTCCTAGGGGTGGTATTCCTTCAGAGCTAGCTAGTCCTAATATTCAAGCTTTGATTCTTGCTGGTGTTGCAGTTCCTCTCCAAGCCATTTTTCCAAGAATGGCGGTACCATTTCCCTGGGATCATCGTGTCGGGCCCCTTGCTCTTCCTCAGCCTTTGCATGAGTTACCTAGAGGTAACCGGAAGAACTTCCCTAAATTCAAAGGCGATGGTAAAGTGCATCCTGATGAACACATCGCAACCTTCATAGTTGCATGTGGAGTTCTAGGAGTTGAACATGAAGACCTCTCCGTGAGATTGTTCATTGAGACTTTACAAGATAATGCTGCTGATTGGTTCTATCTCCTTCCGGATGGTGCTATCACTAGCTGGGACACCATGAGAACTAGGTTTGAAAACCGTTTCAAACCAGTAGAAGATGTGCATGCCTTGCTAGCCCAAATCTCTCAGATAAAGAAAGATTCACAAGAGCCCATGAGAGAATTTGTGGCCCGATTCAACAGGTTGATTAATAAAATTCCACCAAATACTCGACCTGTTGATCAAATCCATAATGTTTCTTCCTAAATGCCCAATTGCCTGAAGTTAGTTATGCGCTAAGAAGGGCTAATCTCGTAACATTAGCTGAAGATCAAACTCTTGTTGTTAGTGTCGAGGATGATTTAATCATGTCAGGGAAGTTGAGGAGAGACCCTTCCAAATCTAAGTCTGCTTCTTCCTCCTCTTCCACCCCTGGACCTAATACTGATCCATTGGTTCAAAAAATTACGAATGATCTCATTGCCATAAAGAAACAATTGGCTCAGCATGCTCCCTATGCAGACGTTCCAAGGAGGAATTTTCAGCCCATAAATCATTTACCTACTTCTCAAACAAGATTAGCGCTTGAAGGACCTCCTGTTAAAGTTCCTGTCAATGCAACCTGTGAAGTTGAGGAATTAGATGATGATGAGGATAATGAAGCTTGCGAGGAATTTGTGGAAGAAGTTGATGATGAAGAAGATGAACTTAAGGGATCTCGAGTTAATTTCTTCACCACTGAGGGCATTGTTGATGGAGATGATTATTATGAAGTAGTAGTGGACATGAATAGCGAATCATTTGCTGTCATGACTCGAGAGCAGACAAATCAGAGGGAGAAAGTGACGCAGCCCCCCAAGAAGATCTAAGGAGCAGCCGACAACTATCCCTGTAATTACAAAAAGAGGATCTCCTATACCTGTTTCATCTACACCAAAGGTGAGTCCTGTTAATCCTACTATTAAAGTTACTTCTTTTTCCGCTAAAGTTGATAAACCTAGGATCTCAAGTGATGATGACCCGTCCACTTCTGGGTCTATTGATATTATTGATCACCTGAAAAAGACTAAGGTTCAAATTTCAGAGGCTGAGTATTATCAAACCCATCCCAAAGCTTTTGCTAAAATGATTCACTTTTTCAATTCCCATTCTAAAACCACCTCTAAAGGCCTTTTACCCACTCCTTCTGTACCACAGCCTAGTCTGGTAGCCGCTGCCACCTCACCCAATGACAAAATTAAACCATTTTATGTAACACTTCTTATAACTGGCCATAAGCTCAGTAATTGTGTCATAGACTCAGGAGCCTCAGACAATGTGATGCCTGCTAAAGTAGCTCATGCCTTAGGCTTGACCCTCACACGCACTTATGGATCTTGTTACTCTATGGAGAGTAAGGAAGTGCCCCTGGTCGGAAGAATTAAAGATGCACAAGTGGCTTTTGCTGCTTTGCCTGAGAAGAGCGTTTTGGCTACCATCTTAGTAGCAGATATTCCTCCTTCATATGGGATGTTGCTAAGTAGGAACTTCTGTAAAGATGTGGGTGGAGAAATTCAAATGGATTGGTCACATGCACTCATACCTGTTAATGGGAAAATGAAGAAGTTGCTGCCTGAGAAGCAGTCTGAGTATATTGTACAAAAAACAGATGATCCTAAAGCAAAAATACTCTATGAGGATATGGGGCATGGTAACTATATGATTATGTCCCCTGATGAAATCCAACTCCTTAAAGTGTCACCTAAAGATCCTAATGGTGTTTGGATTTTAGAGTTTGATGGAAGTTGTTCCTCAGCTGGTTCTAGAGCTGGTGTCCTACTGGTGTCACCTGAAGGAAGCCTACATCCTTTTTCATTCAAGTTGTAGTTCAAAAATACTAATAATACAGCAGAGTATGAGGCTCTCATTCTTGGACTGCAAATGGTTAAAGAACAAGGTGTAAAGAATCTTCTAGCTCGTGGTGATGCGGAATTGATTGTAAAGCAAGTTAGAAGCCTTTTACAGGTAAAAAATAGAAGGTTGAAACATTACTGGAATCAGGTTTGGGATTCCATTGAATTTCTTGATGCTTTCTCCATCGAAGCAATACCTAGGGAGAAGAACAGTAGGGCTGATTCGCTAGCAGTCTCAGGGTCACTACTGATTCCTCATCCTGACTTCTCTCAAGATAAGTTCACCATTGAGATGGTCCATCGACCTAGTGTACCGGATAATAAAAATAACTGGAAAGTTTTCAATGATGATCAACACTTGCTTTCTTTCTTAGAACTCAAGGGTAATTTTGAACAGCTGTATTTTGAAGGAAGTGACAACCTGCCTCATGAAAGTGTGCCCTTTGACAAAGCAGTCACCCAAGGAGAAGAAATGAATCAGGATGGATGCATCAATCTCAAAGGAAACAAGATTCCTAAAGGATTGGTGAGTTTAGAGGAACTATTTGATAAACATGACAGGTATGTAAAGTCTAGAGCTTCTACTGGACCTCAACAATCAGCTGAGTATGACAAGATTATTATTGGGAGTTCCACTTATCCTAAGCTCATGAGCATTGGAAAATGTTGCACAACAGATGAAAGGAAGAAAGAAATTGATCTTTTAAAGAGGTATAAGGATGTTCTTGCTTACTCTTATGAAGATTTAAAAGCTTTCAAACCAAAAGATATGCAACATTTTATTCCTCTCAAACCTGGAATTAAGCTTTTTAAGCAGAAACAGAGGCAATACAACCCCAAAATAGCTGACACCATCTTTCAGGAAATACAGAAGTTGTTGAAGGCCAAAATCATTTTTCCCATTCACCATTCAACATGGATTGCTAATATTGTGCCTGTTAGGAAGAAAAATGGTGAGATCCGCATCTGTGTTGATTTCAGGAATCTGAATCAGGCTTCCTTGAAAGATAATTATCCTTTGCCTATGATGGATCAAGTCTTGCAAGTAGTAACAATATCTGAAATGTTATCTATGCTTGATGGATTCTCGGGATATAATCAGGTAGAGGTTGATACTACAGATACACACAAAACAACTTTTACTACTCCTTGGGGTACCTTTGCTTACAACAGAATGCCTTTTGGGCTCATTAATGCTGGTGGCACTTTTCAGAGAGCCATGGATATGGCCTTTGGAAGTTTGAAAGGGAAGTGTATTGTCATATACCTTGACGACTTGACAGTGTTTTCTAAAACAAGGGCGGATCATTTTGACCACCTAGAGACAGTTCTGCTAAGATGCAGAGAACATGGGATTTCTTTGAATCCTAAAAAATATGTCTTTTGTGTCACAGAGGGGAAATTATTAGGGCACATAGTCTCCAAAGATGGTATTAAGATTGATCCTGAGCGAGTTCAAGCTATCCAGCAAATTCCTCTCCCAACTAGCAAAAAGGGCGTGCACTCTTTCTTTGGTAAGATCAATTTTTTAAGAAGGTTCATCCCTGATTTTGTAGAGTTAAGTTTGAGTATTTCCAAAATGATGAAAGGAAAACAAACGTTTGGTTGGTCTTCTGAAGGAAAGGAATCCTTTGAAGGTATTAAAAGAGCTATTGCTAAAACTCCTGTTTTAGCCTGTCCTGATTTTAGCAAAGATTTTATTATCTATTGCTATGCCATAGATAATACCTTGGTTGCTGTTTTGACTCAAGAAGACTCTAATGAGAATGAACTCCCAATTGCGTTCATGAGCTATATTCTGACAGATCATGAGTTAAAATACACCATGATGGAAAAACATGCTTTTGCAGTGGTCAAAGCTGTTAAGCAGTTTTGTTTTTACATCCTCAACTCTCACTCCATGGTGTTGGTTCCAGATACAACTGTTAATTCAATTCTCACACAACAAGAATTTGGATCCAAGAGAGGGAACTGGGTTGCTAAGGTCCAAGAATACGATATTGACATCAAACCGACCAAGATCGTCTGTGGAAAAGGTCTTTGTGAGCTCATTGCTGAAGGAGCTAAGCATGAATTACTGGAGAATAAAGTTGGCCTTCCTACCATTCTGTTTCTTAGCTCAGTTGATGAATGGTATGTTAATATCATTCATTTTATCACCTATGGAGAATGCCCCTCTCATTTGACCACCAAAGAAAAGAGGACTGTTAAACTAAGGTCAGTGCAATATGTGTTGTGGGAAAACACCTTGTTCAAACGTGGGTTAGATGGAAGATTTCTGAAATGTGTGGACAAGGAACAACAGAGAAAGTTGCTCTCAGCTTTTCATGATTGGACATGTGGAGGGCACTATTCATCAACGGACACTGCTTATAAGATACTTCGTGGAGGATATTACTGGCCTTCCTTGTTTAGAGATGCAGCCAAGGGGGTTGATAAATGTGAGGCTTGTCAGACCTTCGTGGGTAGACCCAAATTGGCCTCTTTGCCTCTTAAGCCAGTTATAATTGAAGAACCTCTTCAACAGTGGGGTTTGGATTTCATTGGAACACTTAATCCCACTTCTAGTGCTGGTCATACTCATGTATTAACTACCATGGATTATTTCACTAAATGGGTAGAAGCTATTCCAGTTAAGAGTACTACTTCTGAAGTGGTGTGCAGCTTCATCAAAGAGAACATCTTAGTAAGGTATGGTGTACCTAACAAGATTGTAACAGATAATGCTTCAAATTTCTCTTCAACCGAGATAATGGATTTTTGCTATGGGTATGGCATCTTTTTGGCTCACTCCTCATATTACTACCCTCAGGGAAATGGGCAAGCAGAATCCACTAATAAAAATTTGGTGACTATTATAAGGAAATTAGTCAATGAGTCTCAATGAAACTGGCACAATAAGCTCTATGATGCTCTTTGGGTAGACAGGATTACACCAAAGAGAGCTATTGGAATGTCTCCTTTTCAAGTGGTATATGGAGTAGAGGCTCAATTGCCAAGTAATAGTGGAGCTGCCAGCCTTGCATCTAATGAAGGCCATTGAAGATACTAGTTTCAGTGATGCTTTGGATAAGAGAATTATGTACCTTCACAAATTGAATGAGGATAGATTGGAGGTTGCTGATAGGATATCTATTCACCAGCAGAAGGTAAAGGTCTTGTTTGATAAGAAAGCCAGGTTCAGAGATTTCCAAGTTGGAGACACTGTTTTGTTATGGGATAAAAGGCATGAACCTCGTGGCAGCCATGGCAAGTTTGATTCCCTTTGGCTCGGACCTTTCAAGATCAGACACTTTGTTGGTAAGAATTCCTTTTATCTTGATTACATGGATGGTTCTCCTCTCCCACTTCCTTATAGTGGGCAGTACCTTAAGTTGTTCAAGTCATAGGTGATTAGGGAGTCCTTTGTATATTCTGTACAGCATTTTGTTTTTCTTTCCTTTTTGTTTTGGTGTGTTGTCCTCTGTATTGGTTTGATTTTTGACTCCATGGCCCAATGGATAAGGTACTGGTCTGCTTCCCCAAGTTTGTCTAAGTTCTTACCTTGTCTCATTCCTTGAATTTATGCCAAGTCATCCCCAGAAGGAGCCAGCTGTTGTCCACTCAAAATTCCCCTGCTCTTAAGGAAGTGAAAATTTTAAAATTTTGAGTTTAAGTGTCTTCTCTATTGTACTCAATGTTGAAAGTCGAGAAATTGAGAAAATCTACATTTTTTGGGTCATTTTGTGTGTTTTTCGGGCCTGTCGGACATTTTTGTCCCGTGTGTCCCAAGTTCAAATGGGCCCCTCTGTTCCCTGATCGGCCGGTTTCCCCAAAGTTGTTCCATTTTTGGGCACATCATAATTTCTCGTCCCAAATGTCCCAACTTCAATTGGGCAAGTTGTTCCATTTTCGGCCGAATCGCCCGAATCGCATACTTCGTGCTTTCACGTCCCAAATGTCCCAAGTTCAATTTGACAAGTTGTTTACCCCATTTTCACCCGATCTGGCCGAACCGCATACTTCACGCACTTTTGTCCCGCATGTTCCAAAATGCATTTGTGCATCTTTTCCCTGCTTCACCCGAATCACCCGAGCCGTGTGTTTCACACATTCGCGTCTCACTTGTCCCACATGTCCCAATTTCAAATGGGCAAGTTGTTCCATTTCCGGCTGAATCACCTGAGTCACGTACTTCACGCACTTTCGTTCCGCATGTCCCAAAAGGAATTTGTGCATATTTTCCCCGCTTCGCCTGAATCGGCCGAGCCGTGTGTTTTGCCCATTCGCATCTCACATGTCCAAAATGAACCAAGTCCCATTAATGCTTTTCTTTTCCCGCTCTACCCCGAATATCTTGCTTATTAAAATTGGTAGGTATGTATTAAATGTGCATTCTTTATCTTTCTCTCTCATAAACGGCTATATTATGTGAACCCCCTTTGCATTTTTCACACTACTTCCATGCTATCCTTTGCTCGAACCCTTGCAATCTAGATTTCTACGCGTGTATCCCTTCCCTCTGTAATTCCTTCCCAAGTCTAGTTTGTGGCCCTGCCCTCCGAATTACTATCAATATGAAGATTAAAGTCTTGGAGGAGGCTTTGGGTGAGATGAAGAATAGATGGCAGAAGAGTGAGACTTTTAAGACACTGGTTGTATCTGCTTCCAAAGATATACACTGTCATCTTCAAGATGAAACTTCTGGTGTGCCTCTTTCCCTGCAAGAAATCAAAGCTCAATTCAGTAGCTTTCATTATAGATAATCTATTCAAGGAAAGCTCCATTTCCAAAGAGAAAATGAAGGAGATCTTCTCTCTTCAATCTGCCATTGAAGAAGAAAATCAATACTATCATACTCATGTCGAGTTTGATAAGGAAATGCAAAAGTGTCTCAGATTTTGGGCTCAGTCTACAGCCAACATGTCAGTCCCTCGTGGTAGATTCATAGCCGAGGCATTGAAGAGATTCAGGCAGTAAATTTTGAAGTCAGTGGGTCCCCCCCATTCATAACCACCTGTCTTCTTCTCCTTATTCTTCTCTTCTTTTCTAATTCTTTTTCTTGGATTCATTGTAATAAGTTGAGGTATTGCAATTGGCAATCCTTAACTAATCTTTAGTTAAAAGAAGTAGTTACAAAGAGTAACTGATTTGTAAGCTATATAATTGCCTCTCCACACCATTTTGAAGGGAGGAAGAACTTGGCTTATTTTCTGAAAGTGTAAATAGATCATAAAGAAATCAATGCAGAAGGGATTTTCATTCTTTGTCTATCCGATCTCTTTTATCCCTAAGCTTTCATTTAATTTTGTGAAGATCATTTATCTGTGTTATGTCAAGAAACTTTGTGTTCTGGTAGATGTTATTTACAAAACTTTGTGTCTTTAAATTCCATCTTATTTATATGATACAAATGATATTGTTTCAATTCACTGTAACTTCACATACATAAAGAATTACTCTGTTATCTATAATTCTGCTCATTCTCGTATTCTCATTCCTCAGTCCTTTTGTAATTGATGATCTTTATAGAAAACACTTTCGTAATATCCAAGTTTAACCAAAAAATCATGTTTTGTATATTTGTAAATAAGTTCGTTTTTGAATAAGGGAACCTCTCCCATTAAAGAGGAGGGACTTCTTGTCCCCTGACTGTTGCTCTTCGTAAAGTCCTATTTGACGACCAACAGGTTAGCATTATGATAGTTGCATTTCCCTTTCTAGAAGTGGTTTTAGCATTATAATAGGTAGAGGAACCAACCTTCTCTGGAGGTTTGTCTCATTTATAAGGTCCCACGTTAGTCAAAAGTAGGGTTTTGTAATGTCCAAATCCTAGGGTGCTAATTTTTCGACATAATAGTAAATGTGCCATATAAGGAAGGAATAATATAGTGGGATCATGCACAGTTAGTTAGTTATACCACAAGTATTTCTTGTGACAACTGGGCACATGGAACATATGAAGTATTTAGGTGTAAGATTAAGAACACATTTACTCAGGTGATTAGGATGTGTGTTGTTAGGAGTTTGAGTTATAACTAGGTACCTCGATACACTAGGTGAACGGATCCTAATGTATTTCTGTGCAACATGAAAGGCCAGTGGAATAATGTAAGGAGATAAATGAAATATGCTAGTATATTATCTATGTAGGAAAATAGTGTGTTGGTGCACAACACATAGAGATAACCTATTGGAATGACAAGAAGTGATAATTTACCTTTCTACTAGGTTCTTAAGAAACAATGTACCTTCTCAAGTATGAAAATTTCATGGTAAGTTCGCTACTATGCACCACCCTCGAGAATGTGAGAGACTCTGGACAAACTGGTAAGAGACCTTACAACCATCACTTCGGGTACATAGGTTCTACACCAAAATAGGTGGTTGCACACTTGCATGGTATGTCCATGATGAATTTATAAGAGAAATAGCTAATTAGTAGGAGATGACCTCAGGTATAATTCATAATTTTCATTACTTTTCTACTAAGCCTCAGATCAACGAATTATTATAGATTATGAAGTGCCTTACTTTTGGAGATAGCGAAAATATTGAGGACTTCTACTGGATATGTTTGGGGAGATGGATTTAGAGACTCTCTTTAACCTATAATATACTGAGGAAGAATAAATGGTTTGTGCATGTGAAGAAAAGTAAAAGGGTAAACTTGTGTGCATTGTAAATGATGATGATAACCTATATGTTAACCACAATAAAGGTACACGCAAGGTGATTGATACATCATATGAAAAGGCACACATGTATCATTGGCCTATAAAAATGAAGAAGGTTAATATTAGAACAAATGTAGAGCCTAAAGAGACCATTATTGGTGATTACTGGTTAGAATAGGAACATGTTAAAATCATTGAACACCTACGTGAATTAAAAAGAATTATTTCCATGGGGATATCAAGAGTTAAAAGGAGTACACCCTTATCTATGTGAGATTAAAATTAAACTTAAATAATGTGAATGCACCATTAGGAAGAGGCCTTACAAGATGAATCCTAATCTGTGTATTAAGGTAAAGGAATAAATTGATAACATGCTCAAGTATGGTTTAATTGATCCCGTTGAGTAATCTAAATGGTTTTGTCCCATGGTCATTAGTATTAAGAAGGATGGGAGGATAAGGATCTGTTTGGACTACAAAGAGTTGAATGCTACATGTGTTATTGATCCTTTTCCTACCCCACTCATAGAGGATATCCTAGAAGGAGTTGTAGGGCGTGAGATCAATTATTTTAATGATGGATATTTAGGTTATCATTAAGTTTATATAGCATAAGAAGATTATGAAAATAAATATTTCACCACTCAATGGGGAAGTGTTGCATATACAGTGATGCCCTTTGTATTAAAGAATGTGATAGTGTTTTTCTCACGCATTGTTGTGCAGGATTTTAAGGACTTCATTCATAAATTTTTATAGGTATATCTAGATGATTGGATAATTTATGGCTTAGTTAAGGATCATTGTAAGAATTTAAGGCTGATGTTTGAGAGATGTGGAAAATTGAGCATCTCTCTGGATATTAAGAAGTGTATTTTTACAACACCTTTTGGAACTTTACTTAGGCATATTATTTGTAAAGAAGGTTTGCTAGTAGATCCATCCAAGATAGTTGTAATCTTGGGATTGGAAGAACCTAATAGTCAAAGTGAAGTGCACATATTTCTTGGACATATAGGATATTACAGGAAATTTATTAAGGGCTACGTAAGGATTTCTACACCTTTGGAGGAACTATTGAAGGCTAAGGGAAAATTCTACTGGGGTGATGTGTAGTAGTAGGAATTGAAAACCTTGAAAGAGAAGATGACTAGTTCTCCTATTTTATGATTTTCTTCTTGAGATAAGCCCTTTCAAATTAATGTTGATTCTTATGGAATGGAAATTGGTGTAGTATTTGAGTAATTAGTTGAAGGAATTATAGACAACCCTATTTGTTTTGGAAGTAGGAAGTTGACTTTAACAAAACATAATTATACAACTACTGATCATCAGTTCTTGCCTTTGATCTATGCGTTGCATAAATTTTGACAATACTTATTGGAAACACCACTTATATTCTTTATAGATCATATGGAACTTAACTCTTTGGTCAAAAAACATGTTTTGCAAGGGTGCATTTGTAGGTGAATACTACTATTTCAGGAGTTTGAGTTTATAGTTTTTATTAAACAAGAGAAAAATAATTCAGGACCTAACCATTTGTCCAAAATTAATTCTGGTGAGGATGCATAGAGCATTAAGGAAACCATGTATGGTGCATAATTATTTAGATTAAACCATGCACCTGTAGGATTTAGAGGATATTGCAGTATTATGTGAACTAGAGAGGAATCTGAGGGGATGAAGACTTTGGAGAAGAAGAAAATTTGAATATGCACGGTGATGTATCAATTGATAGGTGGAGATTTGTATAAGCTAGGTTGTGATGAACTTTGATGTCGATGTGTTCTGGAGCATGAGCATAAAGCCATTATGGAAGAAGATCATGCTAGAATTGAAAGGGGTCATAATGTTGGAGATGCCACCATGTGTAAGATTTTGATGGCAGGATTATGATGGGAGACTCTGTATAAGTATATTGAAGAATATGTCAAGGTGCATGACCACTTTCAGTGCCTTGGGAAGCCTGGAAATAGAGATGAGATGCCTTTGAGGCCTATAGCAAGCACCAAACGTTTTGAGAAATGGGCTATTGAATTTGTCAGTCCTATTTCCTCACCCACATGTAGGACTAACATAGGCTACATTATCACTTGTAAAAATTATCTAACAAGGTGGGAAGAAACAACACCTACTAAAGATTGCATGACAGCTACTATAATGATATTCTTATGGGAGAATATTATTAGTAGGTATGGTTGTCCATTGAGTCTAACAAGTGATAGGGGAACTCATTTCTAGAATGAGACCATCAGAATTCTATTAGCTAATTTTATGGTGGCCCACCATAAGACAACACCCTATCACCCACAGGCCAATGGTACTGCTGAAGATTTCAACAAAAGTTTGGTACAAACATTGACCAAAATATGTGATCTTTGAAGGAAATACTCAGATGATAAGTTATATTTTGTACTTTGGGCATATAGGACCACTTATTACAGGTTAAAAAAACCCACACCTTTTCAGTTGGTGTTTGGCACAGAAGCTATACTTCATGTTGAGTTTATGATGTCATCCCTACGTATTGCGCACACATGAGGAATGTATGATGAGAAACTTGTGGAGGAATGCATATAAAAATTAATTCAGTTAGATGAGTGGTTCATTATTTCTCGGTTGATCTAGAAGACATAAGAAGTGAGACAAAAAGCCTAGCATAATATGTAACACCCTGAACTGTGTTACTTCCTCCTATGCATACAAGTGTTGATATGTGATTTCTTTTGTAAAAAGGATGTGTTCCTTTGGTTGAGAAGTCATGCTTGATATGTACTGTATCTTCTTTGCAGATTGCAGATCTTTGACTGAGTTTGAATATGATTAGACTCTTTTATTTATTTCATTTTGCATCTGAGTTTAATCTGATCTCGGAATGAATTATAGAGTTATCCATCTATAAGATCTAGCCTTGGATCAGTGGAATTGATCCAAGTATTGCTTTAAGTTATTCGTGATGAATTAAAAGAAAATTATAAACCTTTCACAGGTTGTAAGGTCTGAATTCGTTGAATAAACTAGTCTAGAGTATAACTCAGGTTGATCATGTGAAATGGATTGGTACCCGATATCGAAGCATATTTGGAATGTCTCGATCGTGGGCCAGGTAATAATTTAGTTACATAAGATTCTGTATCCTAAGGCAGAACAGGAGCTAACCCTATTCAAGAATGCATGTTGTAAGTCTTTTTCTGAGCATGCGGAATCTAGACCTGGCTGGAATTATTAATGTTAGTAACCTAAAACTAAACTTAATCTAGGGGTTAGATTAGTGTTAATCTAACCTAGACCTAGGCTAAGAGCTAATATTCTAAGTTAGTATCTATGTGTAAAGTGGTTAGACTAAGTATTATCCTAAATTTTAACCTAAGTTACTAACCTAACTATTGAACAAGGATTTTGGGGGCCTATGGAGGGGTGCAAACCATGGGCGGCATTTTCTATGTCATTAAATACAATGGATAAGTATGAGGGACAGGTATTGGCGGAGGTTTTAGAAACAGCTAACCTAAGCCGACGTGGTAGGTCGCCAAAACTGAAAATGGTCTAGAGATTTTATATGTCTATCGCCAACTTTGGCGGTCGGTGGCAGCTGAGTTTGAGCGGGAAACTTGGAGTAAATGCAATTAATGAGCTTGGTAGTCGAGCTCGGAATTCGCGAGAAGGCATGCAATGTGGAAAGTTGTTGTTTTATTTGGCTTATCGTGAATTTCAGTTTTTCTTCTGCCTCTTCACTGGTTCTTCGCACCAGTCTTCTTTGTGTTGCATGGCAAGTATGAGCTTATCTAACTCTTTTCTCTGGCAAGGAAAATATATATGTCATGGGGAAAGCAAAATTTTGTTGGTCGCTCTAACTTGGAAAAGGAAAAGGAAGTCCGAGCTCTTTCAGTGGTCTACTTCGGAATTTTGAGAAAATATCCAGGCATGTTAGGCCCTAACCTTTAAAAATCTTGCTGTCTTTAAAGTGATTTCATTAGAACAACTCTGTTCAAATGATTTATGGAAATAGATGATTTTCTATGGATGTCATTGTGTGATTTTGGCACTGTATCTTCATGATGGTTCGATTTTTTTCATTTATCCTTTGATGGGTGTTTATTAAATTCGAACTGTGGCTTTATTTCTTTGTGTTTGCATTCTAGTTTAAATATGCAAAATATATGAAAAGAATGTATGCTCGGCCTGCTCGGCGAGAGCCCATAAATTGTTCTTGTGAGGGGTACAGGCCACTGTTATGCTTGTCGATTTTTGTCGTCAATGCTTGTTGTGGAAACTGTCGGAAGAGATACTGTTGGACATTGTTTGATTGTTCAGTTAATTGACCTTTTTCTTTTATAAGCTCTATCGTGGTTGTTATCTAGTGGTGATAATGATTCTGGTTTGGTTTGGTTATAAAATTTTATAGTTATTGTGAAAGGTAACTCACTGTGTTACAGTATTCATTTACGACCTTGCTGGAGTTGTTTTTCCCCTTGCGTGGAGGTTATGGGGATTCAACCCATTGATAGTATTGATATATAAGTACATATGATTATTGTATTGAAATGACTCTTTGCAGTCCTCTAAAAGAATCGTATATTATGATCCGTTGTTGAGGAATTAGATACATCTTGAATATTGATAAATTGAATTCTGTGGGAGTCTTGTAGAAGTAACAGGTCATGCAACCTCTGTTATTTGTAATAAATTTTGGTACAGACCCCCTCGGTATGCATTTACGTTTCCTTATGTGTAAGCTTGTTCGAGAATTTTGACGAGGTTCAGTTGAATTCCTTGTTATGAAATCGGTATTTGATTTGCTTACACCTGATTTTGAATGATTACTATAGTTGGCATAGATAGAATCATTAACTATTTTTATCTTATACTGTTGTTGGGACTCAGTTGAATTCTTGACAGATAAACAGTGTAACTGCTTCAATTATGACTGTTGGGTTTACTCTATTATTTGACCCTGTGGATTCCTTGAATATGGGATGATATCTTGTTTTTTTTTTGGCTTCTGTATAAGCTATATTGCGAATACTGTTTGCGGATTTAGTTTAAAGTCCTTGAGTGGTAATCTGTGTCACTGTTTCTATATAAGCCTGAGATTGAATATGTGATGTTTATTTGGCCTTGTTGGATTTCTGTGAATAGCTTGACATCTTGTATAATGGCTTTTATGAAGTAGGTCATGGATACCATACTTTCTACTCTGATTTCATTCAGAAGTAACTACGATATTCTATGTTGTGTTTTCTTTAAGATTACATGCCAGTTGATGTGGCTGTGCGTGATGCGTGGTTTTCGTTTAAAATTCTCTCTGCTTAAGTCGTAGGGAGATGCCATTGCTCAAAGGAGTTCGAGTTTCTTGTTGGCTATGGCAACAATTGAGTTCCTTTGAATTCAACCTTGGGTATAAAAGCCTTACAGTGTTGAAAAGGATTGAAGGGGCTGTAGATTGTTATTGGGATTGTAGACATGTTACACCTTCCTTGCTTTGATATCCATTTTTGAGTATGAATGAATTTAGGAGTTAACTGTACCTAAACAGGTAACGACAGTAGTTGTCTTCCTACCTGTCGCTTCTTGCGTGAGGTCGTTCTGAGTCTGCTTGGTAGATAGACACCGTTGTTTGGCATGGGAGCTACTGTACTGTAGTTGCATTGTTGTAAGTTTTAAAATAGTGGTGCTGATGATGGACTCGACTGATTTATTTGCATGTGTATTAAGTGAATGCCTTGCTTTTGGAAAGACGGTACAGTCATGAGCTAATTCAGAGGGAAATATGTACAATTGTTTATTTCTCTTCTATTGTAAATTATAAGTTGATATAATTGTTTAACTAACATCTGTAATCATTTTTACATAATGATGGTTTTAGGATTGATATGATATTCCTCTTTTTAAGTTGAAGATAATGACTGCCTAATGTTTGTTCATCTTGGGATTTACAATGACTAATTGCTTAGGACACTTTTGTTCTTCTTGATTTCTAATATGTTGATGAAATATTTGAGAAGTGTTTAGGACTATTCTGTAACGATGATAAAGTTACACCTTTGTAGTCATTTTTGTATTACAAAGGCATAGTATGAATATGTTTACTTCTTTGGTGAATTGATCTCATTTAAACAGGGTGTTTAATGAAAACAATTGATGGATTGCAATTGTTTTAAGAGTTAGTGCTTATCATGCTCAGTTCATCGAACTGACTCATGTTGACTATTTTTGCAGATGGTTGTCGTAAGTGGTAAAAGCATGCAGATCTGATAGGATAATCAGATTGATTAAATTTGATTTATAAGTGAATTACATATTGAATTTCTAAATGTACCATATAAGGAAAGATGTTCCTTTTTCAGTTGAGTAATGTATCAAGTATGCGGAATGCATACAATGTATTTGATTAGTTCTGAAGGAATGGAAATTGATATTGTTACTTATGTGTCTATATTCTTATCTTGATAGTTTGACCTTCTTCGGTTCAAATGATCTAAAGAGCATTGTTATTATTATATAATTTGGAGACTTTTGTGATTATCAATGTAAGCTTTGCAAGAATATAAGACTGAATTCTTATGATTGTTTAGCAGTTCTGGTATGTTCTATCATAAGCTAAATTGAAATTTAGGTAACTGTCTTTGGAAGATAGGATTAAAATATACCTAAACAGAACACTAAACAAACTGAATTAAATTATTAATCCCTAGTCCTGATTATGACAGGAAAACATTTAATTGGATTCTGAATCATTTTTATTTGATGCTAATAAGTATGATATAAATTCAATTATGAGAACTGATATAAATCTAATGTGGTTCAGATGGCTATCTCATGAGAAATTTATGAGATATCGACCAATTCCGTTGTTTTAGAATCATATATATTCTAAGAGCTCCGTGATGAGACCTTGGTCTTAATAACTCATCTGTGTAGTGGGTTTAATTGAGAAAGATCATACTTTGATGAGGAATCCCGGGTTTGGGAAAGGCTAACCTTAAGGGAACATCTTTATTGTAATTTAAACTCAACGTGTGTAACGCATTGTATTAAGTAGATCTTTTCGAGGCGGATTTAAAGGTTGACGGCACAAGTCAACTGCAGGGTTGTACCTCTGAGAAGATTAGGATCTTCTCGAAGTTACAACAATGCAGGTGACTTATGACGACACCCTTTGCATTGATCGCTAAGATTTACACTTGATCTCGTACAAGTTACTTTTGGAACGATTAGGTATGTGGTCACATTATATGGCTACCTAGGAGACTCGGAGTATCTTGACACACTGGTTTAATTAGGATTGACCCAGTATGTCATCTTATCCCTAGTCTTCGGGAGCATCCATATAATGTGGTTACCTTACTAATCCGCTCCCGAGTGATTAACTGGGATAAAAGGGACTGATAGAAGTCGGTATAAGACATTCTACATAACATGGGAATGGGGTGAAGGACGTATTCCAGATTGATGAGTATGCTGTTAAGGAATACGAGACATAAGCAGTATGTTTCAAATCTTTGGCCAAAGTATCGCAAGCTACTGATTGCGTTGTCCTAATTCACCTAGTCTAAGGGATGAGATGCCGATGAATAATGGTAACAATTATTCAGTTAGGTTCCTTGGACAGAGCATTCTGAATCCCAGAATAGGGAAGAGAACTGCAAGAGTGATGTGTTAAATAAAAATGCCAACTCTTATTTCTCATGAATAGATCGGTAGATTACCGAGTCATGGAATGAATAGATCGGAGGTACTCCAAGTCATTATAGCTGCATATGGTTATCTGTTATATGAATGGTTATTTGAATTGTGAGTTCTAAATTATGTATTTAGAACCAGGATGTAATTATCAAAAAAAAATAAAAAATTGACTTGTTCTATTGTCTAAAATGAGGATGTTACATCTTGGTATCAGAGCTGAAGGTTGCAGCTCTTGGACCTATTGTGTCCATAATCTGATAAAAACCTGAATTTTCTTGTAATAGAAAATGGTTAGAACAAGGGGGAACGTTGCGAATAATGCTCCACCTGAAGGAGGAGTGGCAACAACCCAGAAACTTGATGAGATCCTTGCTGTCCTGTTGGACACAAGAGATCACTTAGCTATACTGGAACAGCAGGTGATGGGAAATGAGGAGGATTGAGAAGCTGATAATAATAATCAGCTACCTCTTGAGGACAACCCCAATATGGGTGTTGATGTTAATGCTGTGAATGCACCTGTCCAACCAGAAAACAAAAAGGCTAGATTGGCAGCAGAACTCACTAATGATATAAAAAGGATAAGTCCACCTAAGTATGATGGCGCCACATTAGGAGATGGAGCTGAGAACTGGCTCAACGAAATAGAGAAGTACTTTGCAATAAGGAACTTCTCAGAGGAAACCAAAGCTATTTGGGGAGCCTATCAGCTTTCCCATGAAGCATCTTCGTGGTGGGATATCCGTAAAGCTGAACTAAACATTGATGAGACCAATATTACTTGGGATCAATTTAAAGGCTATTTTAGGCAACGTTGGCTGCCACAACTTTTCTATGATCAGAAAATGACAGAATTTCAGAACTTAGCTCAAGGGAAGCTAACGGTAACTAAATTCTGGGAGCGGTTTACAAAACTCCTCAAGTATGTACCGCAGTATCAAACTGACGAGAAGTTTAGAATACGGAAATTCATCATGGGATTGAATCTTGTAATAGGGGGAGAGGTCGATGTTCACAGTCCAACCACTATAGAAGGAGTTGTTGAAAAGGCCATAAGGCAAGAATAGAAATTAAAGGCTATTTCTGCTCATAAGGAGGAAGTGCGGAAGAAGACTGCAAACCCTTCTTCAACCTCTCTTGCACCTAGAAAAGGACCATCGAAAAAGTTTGGAAACAAGAGTAAGTTTCTAGGAGATAACAATAAGAAAGTAGTAGTAAATAAGCTTGCTGGAAACGTAAGGGATAATTTTGCTAAAAATTATAACAATGGGCAGAAGCCCTATGGAGGACAATGTCACAATTACCAGGCTGGAGGCAATTCTAAGCCTAAAAAGGGACCTGTAGGAGGCTACTACAATTGTGGCAAAGATCACTACGCAAATCAGTTCCCTTTGAAGAAGGATGATTGTAATCAGCAGCATAAGATACATGCTGCAGTAGCAGACAAGCAAGCTGAAAAGCAAGTGACACCTATAGAAGTTCTGGGTAAGTTATTCGGCATACCTGTCACTATTCTTTTTGATACAGGAGCTACTGAATGTTTTATATCTAATAAACTTGCTTCTAAACTTAAAAGAAAAGATGGAAAAATGGATAAATCTTGGACTGTACAGTATGGTAATAACTCTGTTCATACAGTGAGTATGTGTCTTTTTGGGGCAGTCCTTGACTTACCTAACTTTTCCATGGAAGTTGATCTCTATGTTACACCTTTAGGATCGTATGACATTATCATTGGTGTCAATTGGTTAGCTGACCATAAGTCAAAGGTAGATTGCTATGAAAAGAACATAAAGTGTTTAGATGATCAGTTGGAAATAACAGAGATTCAAGGGGTGAAACGGGAAATTTCGGTTAGAAAACTGTCAGCTATGCAGCTTAAAAAGGCTAAAAATAAAGGATGTACTCTTTATGCGGTAAAGATATCTGAATCTTCAGAAGAAGATGGTGATTACATGAAGCAAATTCCTCTGATACAAAGTTTCAGGGATGTTTTTCCTGAAGAATTACCAGGGTTACCACCCAAGAGAGAATTTGACTTCACCATTGAAATCAAACCAGGAACTGAACCTATTTCCAAAGCACCTTATAGGATGACTACTACAGAGTTAGTCGAGCTTAAGGCACAGTTGCAAGAACTTTTGACAAAAGGTTTGATTTGACCAAGTGTTTCACCTTGGGGTGCGCCGGTGATATTTGTGAAAAATAAGGATGGAACACTTAGGCTGTGTATTGATTATCGGATGTTGAACAAAGCAACAATCAAGAACTGATATCCACTTCCAAGGATCAACGATCTATTTGATCAGATGCGTGGAGCAGCGGTTTATTCTAAGATAGATCTTCGATCTGGTTATCATCAGTTAAGGATTAAAGAAGAAGACATTCATAAAACAGCTTTCCAAACAAGGTATGGACATTATGAATTCACGGTTCTACCCTTTGGATTAACTAATGCACCCGCAACCTTTATGAACTTAATGAATAATATTTATCAAGAATATCTGGACAAGTTTGTACTTGTATTCTTGGACGATATTCTCATTTATTCTAAAAGTGTTGAGGAGCACAATGAGCATTTGAGGATAGTTTTGGGAATTCTGAGAAAAATAAAGTTGTATGGTAAGTTATCCAAATGTTCTTTCTTTGATTCAGAAGTTCACTATTTGGGTCATGTCATAAGCAAAGAAGGAATTGCTGTAGATCCTTCAAAAATAGTGGCAATAACTGAGTGGCCTGCACCAAAGAATGTGCATGAAGTAAGAAGCTTCATGGATCTTGTAGGTTACTATAGAAAATTTGTAAAGGATTTTTATAAGGTAGCTGCACCAATAACCTCATTGCAGAAAAAGGATAATAAATTATTATGGAACGACAAGTGCGAAGCGGCTTTCAAAAGTCTGAAAGACCAGTTGACTTCTGCACCTATATTAGCTGTACCAGACCCTAATGGGAATTTTACTGTTGTAACGGATGCTTCTGGGGAAGGCCTTGGAGGTGTTTTGCTACAAAATGATCAGGTCATAGCATATGAAAGTAGAAAACTTAAGATACATGAGCTGAATTATGCCCCTCATGATTTGGAACTTGCTGCTATTGTTCATGCACTTCAAGTCTGGAGACACTACTTACTTGGGAAACCTTTTGAGTTGAAAACTGATCACTTGGGACTGAAATATATTTTTACTCAGCCTAATCTGAATGCCAGATAGAGAAGGTGGTTAGAATTTTTATCACAATATGACTTTGATATTAGCTATATCAAAGGGAAGGAGAATAGAGTAGCTGATGCTCTAAGTCGTAGGAGGCACATTTCTGCTCTTATAACATTAAGAACTTAGTTTAAAGACGAGGTAAAAAGTGCCTCAGAATCTGATGCATACTTTCAACAAGTAAAAGCAGCGCTCGCTGCAGAACCTAAGGATATAAGGTATAAAGGTTTTCATTTTGATAATGAAGGAATATTGTGTTATGAAAACAGGGTATATGTACCTATGCTGAACGATTTGAGAAAGAAGTTGTTAGTTGAATTTCATAATTCACCTTTCTCTGGACACCCAGGTATCACAAAGATGCTTGCTGATTTGAAACAGCAATACTTTTGGAAAGGTATGAAAAAGGATGTAATTAATTTTGTGACTCATTGTCTGGAATGTCAGTGGGTGAAGGCAGAACATATGCACCCTGTTGGACTGCTATATCCTCATAGCGTACCGCAGTACAAATGGCAAGTAATAACCATGGATTTTGTACAAGGACTACCCATTTCTAGGAATAAACATGATGTTATCCTGGTAGTTGTAGATAAACTGACTAAGGTAGCTCATTTCATCGCTGGAAATCTAAAGGATGATTCACCAGTGCTGGCCAAAAGATTCGTACACGAAATTTTCAGATTGCATGGTGTACCAGAATTGATTATATCTGACAGAGATCCAAGAATGACGTCAAGGTTTTGGCAAACACTTAATACAGCTCTTGGAACAAAACTAAAATTCAGTTCTGCATATCATCCGGAAACGGATGGACAAACTGAGAGGGTAAATCAAGTGTTGGAGGACATGTTGTGTATGTATTGCATGGATCAACAATATAAATGGGAGGAGTACCTTCCATTAGTTGATTTTGCCTACAACAATACTTATCACTCATCTCTTAAAATGGCACCATTTGAAGCACTTTATGGAAGAAAGTGCAGAACCCCTGTTAGTTGGGACAGTGTCAAGGATAGAGTGGTAATTGGACCAGAAATTCTCATAGAAATGGAACAGCAAGTTAAGCTGATTCGTGAACGATTAAAGGAAGCATCGGATAGACAGAAGAGCTATGCTGACCTTAAGTGGGTTGATAGAAGGTTTGAGCTTGGTGATAAGGTTTTTCTTCGTGTTAAACCTAGAAAGAGTTCTATAACTTTTGGCAAGGCTGCCAAATTGTCACCTCGATTCGTGGGACCTTTCGAAATTGTCGAAATAATCAATCTTGTAGCTTATCGTTTATCTTTGCCACCTGCTTTATCTCGCATGCATGATGTTTTCCATATTTCTTTGCTTAAGAAATACGTTTCAAATCTGTCACATGTTTTAAATTGGAATTCCTTGCAGGTCCAAGATCCAGGAATAATCGTGGTTAAACCCACACGAGTGCTGGAAACTCACCAATTGCATTTAAGAAATCGTGAAATACAACAATGTAAGGTCCAGTGGGACCAGTTTAATGAAGAAAGTGCAACTTGGGAAAATCTGGAAGAGATGAAAATTGCTTTTCCTTCTCTTTTTCAACAGAATGAAATCTGTTGACAAAACATTCTTTTATGAACTTTTTTTTTATAAGTATTTATGAAAGCCAGATGAAGGCAAGCATTATTCAGGTTGAATAAAATGTGTTGTGACATTGATTTCTGGAACTATTCAAGTTGGAAAATAGTCGCATTGATTTGAGAACTAATAAATTAGTTGACCTGATGGTTAATTGAATATGTGATCATCGGGACGATGAATCTTTTTAGGAGGGAAGCATGTAACACCCTGAACTGTGTTACTTCCTCCTATGCATACAAGTGTTGATATGTGATTTCTTTTGTAAAAAGGATGTGTTCCTTTGGTTGAGAATTCATGCTTGATATGTACTGTATCTTCTTTGTAGATTGCAGATCTTTGACTGAGTCTGAATATGATTAGACTCTTTTATTTATTTCATTTTGCATCTGAGTTTAATCTTATCTCGGAATGAATTATAGAGTTATCCATCTATAAGATCTAGCCTTGGATTAGTGGAATTGATCCAAGTATTACTTTAAGTTATTCGTGATGAATTAAAAGAAAATTATAAACCTTTCACAGGTTGTAAGGTCTGAATTCGTTGAATAAACTAGTCCGGAGTATAACTCAGGTTGATCATGTGAAATGGATTGGTACCCGATATCGAAGTATATTTGGAAGGTCTCGATCATGGGCCAGGTAATAATTCAGTTACATAATATTCTGTATCCTAAGGCAGAACAGGAGCTAACCCTGTTCAAGAATGCATGTTGTAAGTCTTTTTCTGAGCATGCGGAATCTAGACCTGACTGGAATTATTAATGTTAGTAACCTAATACTAAACTTAATCTAGGGGTTAGATTAGTGTTAATCTAACCTAGACCTAGGCTAAGAGCTAATGTTCTAAGTTAGTATCTATGTGTAAAGTGGTTAGACTAAGTATTATCCTAAATTCTAACCTAAGTTACTAACCTAACTATTGAACAAGGATTTTGGGGACCTATGGAGGGGTGCAAAACCATGGGCGGAATTTTCTATGTCATTAAATACAATGGATAAGTATGAAGGATAGGTATTGGCAGAGGTTTTAGAAACGGCTAACCTAAGCTGACGTGGCAGGTCACCAAAACTAAAAATGGTCTTGATATTTTATATGTCTATCGCCAACTTTGGCGGTCGGTGGCAGTTGAGTTTGAGCGGGAAACTTGGAGTAAATGCAATTAATGAGCTTGGTAGTCGAGCTCGGAATTCGAGAGAAGGCATGCAATGTGGAAAGTTGTTGTTTTGTTTGACTTATCGCGAATTTCAGTTTTTCTTCTGCCTGTTCATTGGTTCTTCACACCAGTCTTCTTTGTGTTGCATGGCAAGTATGAGCTTATCTAACTCTTTTCTCTGGCAAGGAAAATATATATGTCATGGGGAAAGCAAAATTTTGTTGGTCGCTCTAACTTGGAAAAGGAAAAGGAAGTCCGAGCTCTTTCAGTGGTCTGCTTCGGAATATTGAGAAAATATCCAAGCATGTTAGGCCCTAACCTTTAAAAATCTTGCTATCTTTCAAGTGATTTCATTAGAACAACTCTGTTCAAATGATTTATGGAAATAGATGATTTTATATGGATGTCATTGTGTGATTTTGGCACTGTATCTTCATGATGGTTCAATTTTTTTCATTTATCCTTTGATGGGTGTTTATTAAATTCGAACTGTGGCTTTATTTCTTTGTGTTTCCATTCTAGTTTAAATATGCAAAATATATGAAAAGAATGTATGCTCGGCCTGCTCGGCGAGAGCCCATAAATTGTTCTTGTGAGGGGTACAGGCCACTGTTATGCTTGTCGATTTTTGTCGTCAATGCTTGTTGTGGAAACTGTCGGAAGAGATACTGTTGGACATTGTTTGATTGTTCAGTTAATTGACCTTTTTCTTTTATAAGCTCTATCGTGGTTGTTATCTAGTGGTGATAATGATTCTGGTTTGGTTTGGTTATAAAATTTTATAGTTATTGTGAAAGGTAACTCACTGTGTTACAGTATTCATTTACGACCTTGCTGGAGTTGTTTTTCCCCTTGCGTGGAGGTTATGGGGATTCAACCCATTGATAGTATTGATATATAAGTACATATGATTATTGTATTGAAATGACTCTTTGCAGTCCTCTAAAAGAATCGTATATTATGATCCGTTGTTGAGGAATTAGATACATCTTGAATATTGATAAATTGAATTCCGTGGGAGTCTTGTAGAAGTAACAGGTCATGCAACCTCTGTTATTTGTAATAAATTTTGGTACAGACCCCCTCGGTATGCATTTACGTTTCCTTATGTGTAAGCTTGTTCGAGAATTTTGACGAGGTTCAGTTGAATTCCTTGTTATGAAATCGGTATTTGATTTGCTTACACCTGATTTTGAATGATTACTATAGTTGGCATAGATAGAATCATTAACTATTTTTATCTTATACTGTTGTTGGGATTCAGTTGAATTCTTGACAGATAAACAGTGTAACTGCTTCAATTATGACTGTTGGGTTTACTCTATTATTTGACCCTGTGGATTCCTTGAATATGGGATGATATCTTGTTTTTTTTGGCTTCTGTATAAGCTATACTGCGAATACTGTTTGCGGATTTAGTTTAAAGTCCTTGAGTGGTAATCTGTGTCACTGTTTCTATATAAGCCTGAGATTGAACATGTGATGTTTATTTGGCCTTGTTGGATTTCTGTGAATAGCTTGACATCTTGTATAATGGCTTTTATGAAGTAGGTCATGGATACCATACTTTCTACTCTGATTTCATTCAGAAGTAACTACGATATTCTATGTTGTGTTTTCTTTAAGAACTACGATATTCTATGTTGTGTTTTCTTTAAGATTACATGCCAGTTGATGTGGATTGTGCGTGATGCGTGGTTTTCGTTTAAAATTCCCTCTGCTTAAGTCGTAGGGAGATGTCATTGCTCAAAGGAGTTCGAGTTTCTTGTTGGCTGTGGCAACAATTGAGTTCCTTTGAATTCAACCTTGGGTATTGTTGGTCGTCAAATAGGACTTTTAGAAGAGCAACAGTCAGGGGACAAGAAGTCCCTCCTCTTTAATGGGAGAGGTTCCCTTATTCAGAAACGAACTTATTTACAAATGTATAGAACATTGTTTTATGGTCAAACTTGGATATTACGAAAGTGTTTTCCACAAGGATCATCAATTACACAAGGACTGAGGAAAGGGAATAAGAAGATGAGCAGAATAGCAACATTCAGAATTATAGATAGCAGAATAATTCTTCATGTATGCGAAGCTTCAAAGAATTTAAGACAAGATCATTTGCATTGGCTGAATGAGATTAAATTTAAAGACACAAAGTTCCATAAATAACCTTCTTCAGATTCATTCATCAAGGACACAAAGTTCCTTCTTGGTTATACAAGATCACTGTATTTGCAAAACTGAACAGTATGCAATCAGAGAGACTAACGAATCAGGAACAAAATGATCTTCACAATATTAAAGGAAAACACAGAGATAACAAGAATTAGATAGACAAAGAATGGAAAGCCCTTTTGTATTGATTTCTTTAAGATCTATTTACACTTTCAGCAAATACCCAAGTTCTTCCTCCCTGCAAAATGGCGTGGAAAGGCCATTATATAGCTTACAAGTCAGTTACTCTTCGTAACCGTTTCTTTTAACTAAAGAATAGTTAAGGATCGCCAATTGCAATACCTTAACTAATTACAAAGAATACGAAAAGAATGGGAAGAAGAGAAAAGAAAGGAGAAGGAGACAGGTGGCCAGCTACTGGGAGGGACCCACTGTCTTCAGAATCCACTGCCTGAATTTCTTCAATGCCTCAGCTATGTCTCTGCCACGTGGAACTGACGTGTTGGCTGCAGACTGAGTCCAAAATCCCAGACACTTCTCCATCTCTTTATCAAACTCGACGTGAGTATGATAATCTTTATTTGCTTCTTCAATGGCAGATTGAAGAGAACAAATTTCCTTCATCTTTTCCTTAGAGATGGAGCTTTCCTTGAATAGATTATCTTTGACAAAAGCTCTGAACTGAGCTTTGATTTCTTGCAAGGACAGGGAAACACCAGAGTTTTCATCCTGAAGATGACAATGTATATCCTTGAAAGCAGCAACAGCCAGTGTCTTGAAAGCTTCTCCCTTCTGCCAGCTATTCTTCATTTCTCCCAAAGCTTCCTCCAAAACTCTGATCTTCCACTCCACGCTGTAGACCCAGGATTTTGATAGATTGTCCTTAGCATCATCAAAAATCTTATTCGCCAGTAAGATGTTCTCATCTGTCTGTCCCATAAGGCGAAGGTCTACTATACAACTGCTCCAGATTTTTAGTTCTTTATCCATGGTATTGATAGTGGAGGAGAGCTTTAGTTGCACATTACTCACCTTTTCGTGGAGTTTGAAAGCTTCATCGATGAAGTTTAATCCAGCAACAAGCATGTCATCCACCATGGCTTCAATAGCTCTGCCATAGATAGAATACTTGTGCATATCTTTGATACTTTGCACTTCATCTTGGCTTAGAATTACAGGAGGTGGAAGAGTAGTCAATGGGGTAGGGTCCAAGACTTTATCCTTAGATAAAAGAGACTTGATGAAACCTGTGAGAATCTGGGCTTGTTCTTCCAACTGTTCAATAGTTTGCTGCCCTTTCTCTACCCTTCCAATGACTCTTGTGACTGTTTCCTGGAGGTTGTGAATTTCACCTTCAGGAGTAGACTCTCCCATAGGGATTCTTGAAAGCTCCAAGTCAGATGCCAGCAATTCTGATTCTGATTTGTCTACTGTAGGCTTAGCAATCTCCAAGAATTGCTGACCTTGGGCATCAGACACTATTCTGGAAGTAGTTCTGGCTTTCTTGGCACGAGAAGGAGTGGTGCCCAACAAGGCTGCAACAGCATCGAAATTTGGTACCGAGCTTTGTGAGGAGGATTTTCTCTTCCTTTTTTCAACCAAAGGTTGCACCCAAGCAAAAGAGGAAGAAGAATCTGCAGGGGAAGCAAGGGGACCAATAGACAGGGAGCTCATGACACTCAGGGTCTGTGCAGCTGTTGACTCAAGCTGAGATGTGAGTAGAGCACTGGAGGCAATAGCGGTAGAAGAATCAGTAGCACCTGGAAGTTCAGTGCTCTGGACCTCCTTGTCCTTATCTGCTGGATCTTCAGGAACATTTGCAGGAGTTGGCATCTCACTTTCTTCACTTTCACTGAGAACAATGATGTTCTCTGGCCCTATAGGCAACTCTGCCTATTTTCTTGGAGGGTCATTCTCTGCAGGCTCCTTCTTTACCTCTTTGAGTTTCTTCTTATATACCTGGGTAGATGAAGAGGGAGTAGATTCAGTAGGTCCTTGTGTTGATGAGGCAGGAGGGGTTTGCATTGGTGTTTCAGACCTTGGAACTGATGCCTCTCTTATTGGTGTCGAGTCATCCTTGGAGCTGGATTCTCCTGAGTGCCTCTTGAATTCTCGGATCTTCTTACTGAACCAGACCTTAGTCCTGACTAAGACTGGAGCAAGAATCTCAGCCAGATCATCCCTCTCTTTCCTGTTCCAATCCAGGTCCTCCAGAGGGGTGTGCTTAATCACATTTTCATACTCATACGAGTATAGATCAGAATTGTCATCCTGGAGACCTTCAGGAACTTGGTACAGACCGAGTTCTTGAATCAATTGCAGGGAGAACCTGCCACAATGCCTTCTCCTGGCTTCAAAATCATCTGCACAGTCAGCCCAGTAGTCTTCTGTATCTGCCCTATGATGATAGATTATCTTGATGTTCTGTTCAATAAACTTCTTCAAGTCAAAGCAGGTTCTTGGCTTGAAGAAATGAACAGTGATAGGGACCAGGGCTCTTTCTATGTTCTGAGCATCCAGAGCTGTTTTGCATGTGTAGTTTCCCAGAGAGATGGGAAAGTGCAAGCCAGAAATCTTCTTGTCTCTGCAAGTTCTGTGCAACTTGTCTAGTTGCCTGCATATTTCTATCAAGGCCATTTTATCATTGCAGAACATGGGAAGCCGTAGAGGAGTGCTTTCATAGCCAGCAAGCCTGATATAGGAAAATTTCCTGAATTGGATGAAATAGGCTCCATACTGCGATATCAGGTTCATGGCTTCATCTGAAAACCTTCTAGCAGTATCACCTTCGAGCAATCTGACCACGTACATGGTGAAAGCATCATTGACCCTTCTGAAATTCCGATTGCTGGTCTCCAGGGTGAACTGCGGGCAATAGGCATACACTAGATCATCTTTGTGTGCATCTATATAGGAGAAACCAAACCACTGCCTTGATGCTGCTAGGGTATACATCAGGTATGAAGTCATATAGAACTTCTTTGTTTGCTGAACGTTGGATAGCTGCTCCGCCAAATTCATACTGATGATCTCTGCCCAGTTGATGTTTTGTGTTCCCTCGCACACCATGCTGATGAGCGGGCACATCCAGAAATGAAACTCATTGGTGGAGGGCAAACCCATAACTCGAGCCAGCAGGATTATGAAGTCTGACAATTCTTCATTGAAATCTTCTCAGAAGAGGGTTTTGGTTAGGCGAGAAGCACCTTTCTTAGGGTTCTTCAACCAAGACTTCGCCACTCGCGCCTTATATTTGTCACTGTCTTGATCGAATAGGGTCTGTGCTTGATCCCGGGAGACGACTATAGCATTGTCCAACTCCGGAATCCTCAGAGCAGCGCCAATGGCGGCAGCGTCCAGCTTGGCAATGAGTTCCCCATGTACATTTGTCAATTCGCTCGAAGCGGGGTCGAAGTGAGCTCCGCATGAAAGCACAGTATCAGCACACTGTACTGAGATTGGGAAACCACCGGCAAAAGCCAAACCGCTATCATGAATCATTTGTGCTATTGGTGTAGGGTTTGCATCTACCATTCTTGCCCAAAAATCACCGAAGTCGAGATGACGAGCTTCGCTATCCCCAATATTGCTAACAGCAGACTCAAGCGGAGAAATTTGCTCCTGTCCCTGAAACTTGATCTTCATATTGATAGTCTCGGAGCTGCAACCTAGACTCGGGAAGGAATTTGCAAAGGGAGGGGATATTTGCGCAGGTTTTCAAATTGCAAGGGTTCGAGCAAAGATAGCATGGAAGCAATGCGAAAAATGCAAAGGGGAAATGCTCGTTATATAGCCGTTTGGAGAGAGGAATGAATTTAATGCACATTGAATACACCACCACCAATTTGAATAGCATCATACTCGGAGTGAGCGGGAAAAACTAAGTGTGAATGACACTCGGTACGCTTGGGACATGTGAGACGCGAATGCGCGAAACACGCGGCTCGGCCGATTCGGGTGAAACAGGGAGAGGATGCACAAATGCTTTTTGGAACGATTGGGATGAAAATGCGCGGAGTACGCGGTTCGGGTGATTCGGCCGAAATTGGAACAGTGGGCCCGTTTGGACTTGGGACATTCGGGACAAAAAGTTCTGGAGTACGCGGTTTGGCCGGTTCGGGCGAAATTGAAACAACTTGCATTTTTCGTTTTGGGACAAGGAGCTCTGAAGTACGCGACACGGGAGTTTCGGCCGAAAATTGGAAAGCTCGCACTTTTTAACTTTGGGACATTTGAGACATGAAAGTGCGTAGTACGCGGTTCGGGTGTTTCGGCCGAAATTGGAACAACTCGCACAATAAGTTTTGGGACACTTGGGACAAAACTTTCTGACGGGCCCGAAAATGGGACAGCTTCGGGGATTTCGGCCGATCGGGGAACAGAGTGCACTTTCGTACTTGGGACAGTTGGGACAAAAAGTTCCGATAGGCCCGAAAATCACACAAAATGACCCAAAACACAGATTTTTTTCAATTTCACGACTTAGGCACTTCAGAGAAAAACACTTAAACTCAAAATTTTGAAATTTTTACTCTTATCAGAGCAGGGAATTTTGAGTGGACAATAGGTATAAAAGCCTTACAGTGTTGAAAAGGATTGAAGGGGCTGTAGATTGTTATTGGGATTGTAGGCGTGTTACGCCTTCCTTGCTTTGATATCCATTTTTGAGTATGAATGAATTTAGGAGTTAACTGTACCTAAACAGGTAACGACAGTAGTTGTCTTCTTGCCTGTCGAGGTCGTTCTGAGTCTGCTTGGTAGATAGACACCGTTGTTTGACATGGGAGCTACTGTACTGTAGTTGCATTGTTGTAAGTTTTAAAACAGTGGTGCTGATGATGGACTCGACTGATTTATTTGCATATGTATTAAGTGAATGCCTTGCTTTTGGAAAGACGGTACAGTCATGAGCTAACTCAGAGGGAAATATGTACAATTTTTTATTTCTCTTCTGTTGTAAATTATAAGTTGATATAATTGTTTAACTAACATCTGTAATCGTTTTTACATAATGATGGTTTCAGGATTGATATGATATTCCTCTTTTTAAGTTGAATATAATGACTTCCTGATGTTTGTTCATCTTGGGATTTACAATGAATAATTGACTTAGGACACTTTTGTTCTTCTTGATTTCTAATATGTTGATAAAATATTTGAGAAGTGTTTAGGACTATTCTGTAACGATGATAAAGTTACACCTATTGTAGTCATTTTTGTATTACAAAGGCATAGTCTGAATATGTTTACTTGTTTGGTGAATTGATCTCATTTAAACAGGGTGTTTAATGAAAACAATTGATGGATTGCAATTGTTTTAAGAGTTAGTGCTTATCATGCTCAGTTCATCGAACTGACTCATGTTGACTATTTTTGCAGATGGTTGCCATAAGTGGTAAAAGCATGCAGATCTGATAGGATAATCAGATTGATTAAATTTGATTTATAAGTGAATTACATCTTGAATTTCTAAATGTACCATATAAGGAAAGATGTTCATTTTTCAGTTGAGTAATGTATCAAGTATGCGGAATGCATACAATGTATTTGATTAGTTCTGAAGGAATGGAAATTGATATTGTTACTTATGTGTCTATATTCTTATCTTGATAGTTTGACCTTCTTTGGTTCAAATGATCTAAAGAGCATTGTTATTATTATATAATTTGGAGACTTTTGTGATTATCAATGTAAGCTTTGCAAGAATATAAGACTGAATTCTTATGATTGTTTAGCAGTTCTGGTATGTTCTATCATAAAGCTAAATTGAAATTTAGGTAACTGTCTTTGGAAGATAGGATTAAAATATACCTAAACAGAACGCTAAACAAACTGAATTAAATTATTAATTCCCTAGTCCTGATTATGACAGGACAACATTTAATTGGATTCTTTAATCATTTTTATTTTATGCTTAATAAGTATGATATAAATTCAGTTATGAGAACTGATATAAATCTAATGGGGTTCAGATGGCTATCTCATGAGAAATTTATGAGATATCGACCAATTTCGTTGTTTTAGAATCATATATATTCTAAGAGCTCCGTGATGAGACCTTGGTCTTAATAACTCATCTGTGTAGTGGGTTTAATTGAGAAAGATCATACTTTAAGATGAGGAATCCCGGGTTTGGGAAAGGCTAACCTTAAGGGAACATCTTTATTTTAATTTAAACTCAATGTGCGTAACACATTGTATTAAGTAGATCTTTTCGAGGCGGATTTAAAGGTTGACGGCACAAGTCAACTGCAGGGTTGTACCTCTGAGAAGATTAGGATCTTCTCGAAGTTACAACAATGCAGGTGAATTATGACGACACCCTTTGCATTGATCGCTAAGATTTACACTTGATCTCGTACAAGTTACTTTTGGACCGATTAGGTATGTGGTCACATTATATGGCTTCCTAGGAGACTCGGAGTATCTTGACACACTGGTTTAATTAGGATTGACCCAGTATGTCATCTTATCCCTAGTCTTCGGGAGCATCCATATAACGTGGTTACCTTACTAATCTATGCTCCCGAGTGATTAACTGGGATAAAAGGGACTGATAGAAGTCTGTATAAGACATTCTACATAACATGGGAATGGGGTTAAGGACGTATTCTAGATTGACGAGTATGTCGTTAAGGAATATGAGACATAAGCAATATGTTTCAAATCTTTGGCCAAAGTATCGCAAGCTGCTGATTGCGTTGTCCTAATTCACCTAGTCTAAGGGATGAGATGCCGATGAATAATGGTAACAATTATTTAGTTAGGTTCCTTGGACAGAGCATTTTGAATCCCAGAATAGGGAAGAGAACCACAAGAGTGATGTGTTAAATAAAAACACCAACTCTTATTTCTCATGAATAGATCGGTAGATTACCGAGTCATGGAATGAATAGATCGGAGGTACTCCGAGTCATTACAGCTGCATATGGTTATCTGTTATATGAATGGTTATTTGAATTGTGATTTCTAGATTATGTATTTAGAACCAGGATGCAATTATAAAAAAAAACGTAAAAAATTGACCTGTTCTATTGTCTAAAATGAGGATGTTACATAATAGGCATATGTAACAATAAAAATTTTGATTGGAAAGATGGTTCTTCCATATGATTCAACATTTTCACACCACCCAGGGAAATTGAAATTTCATTGGTTCAGACCCTTTGTTGTAACAAAGTTACTTGATTGGTTGGGACCCTTTATTGTAAGAAAGATACTTTAATCAGGCGCTTGTCAGTTATATGCACTGGATGGCACTTTATTGCTTGGTTACATTTAATGGGAGTAGGCTAAAGCCCTACTATAAATAAGTCTTCTTAGTGTTTGTAATAAGGTCATATTGCCACATAGAAGTTATATTTCCCTCTAATTCATTTCCCTTTATATGTGTTTCCTTTCATGGTTGATATTCTTTGTCGATTTAGATTAGTGTTTTGTTGTACTTAGCACACTTGCGCGTATATGCAATGGAAAGTTACAAAAGCTATGGAATACAGGTTAAAGAACCTCAAAGCTTTGCTTTACTAATCCATACACCATGAGATAAGATTTAAACAAGAAACTATCTATACATATATAAATTTGAAGCTAACATTCAAGCCCTAGCATATACACTACTCTCTACTCCATGAAAGCTTAATGAAAGTGAACCTAGATAGATTCTAAGCAATCAAATTAGATGTGTTGTTTTCTTCAATGGAGGTGAAGAGGTCTCTCTAGAATGGCTACAACACCAAGTTAGATATCCTCCTACAAACCTACTATGAAGTTATGGATGCAAAATGGAGGAGCTTCAACAATGGAGGATAGCCAAGATTTTGAAATGCCTTATTAGTTTGGCTAATGCAAATGAACTCTTAAGCTTTCTTAGGCTTGTTTTGGCTTTAGATTATGTAAAGTTGTGTTTTTGAATGGGTAGGCTTAGCAAATGGAAGAGTTTGAACTTTGGGTGCATGTGGGACTAAAGCTCAAAAATCATTTTAGGATTAGATTAGGATAAACATGATTTAGGCTTAGTTAATCTTGGTTTAGGCTAGTTAACTAGGGTTTAGGATAGTTAAACTTGATTAGAAAGTGATTAGATACTCTTTGAGAGTTGGGAGGGGTCTGGATAACCAATTGTTACTGATAGATAGCCTACGAAGCCAATAAAAGTGGTCTAGAGAAAACAAGGGAGGTTCTGAATGGTTGAAAGGAGGAATGTTTAGCTAATAAGATAGATATTAGCCAAACAAGCTTATTATAGGAGGAATGTGATCGAGAAGGTGTCATGCATGGGCATCCGAGAATGAACTGAAGAAGGGTTGATTAATGAAGTGTTGTCAATTAGTTTAATGGGAGGAAATGCTAAGTGTAAGCATATTTTAGGTGTCTACATTTTCCCCTCTTTGAGGTGGCATAACCGACGTCACTTCAAAGAAAGTAGACAAGCATAAACAAGTAGAGATTTTTGAAGGGATAAAATAAAAATGAGTAGAATGGAGGATGCCCCCTCGATTATCGATGTGGTCATGAAAGAGGTTGATTGACGATCAAAAATATGATAGAAAGAGAACAGAAGATAGAATAGTGTGAAGAAGAATAAAGGGGATATAGAAGAAAAGGAGTGCGAGGAAGGGGGAATGAGCTAACATCCATCCAGTGCCTTTTAAACAACTTTATTTTCATCACATTGCTAATGCTCTTCATCATCGGTCCTTATTTAAAAGAATGAACAAAATTGTAGTATGACATGAAAAGCCATATACAAATAAATGTCCATTTCTAAAAACACCAACTCCATGCAACATATAAAATGTAATGCAATATGAGAAAGTAAAAGATGCCTAACTCTATGCAAATACATAATGCAATGTAATATGAGAAAGTAAACAAGATAACCTAACAGAGAAACATAACGTAATTTTTTTGTTATCGAGATTAAGTTCTGACCTGTTTGAATTAATGACAACAGTTGACGATGGTGCCCCAAGCAAGGATACATGAAAGGGGAATAACGGAGGACACTTGGGTCCAATGAAAAAGCAACATGCACTACAAAACAATACCAAAAAACTTGTTGTGCCCCAGAGTATAGACAAAGTAAGCAACTTAGCTTTTGTTTATGGAGGTATAACAATGGAGGTGGTTCCAAGAACCCTAAAGTATTCCACTAATGTCTAACCTCGTGGATGAAACAAGAAGGGCCTCACTTACCCACTTGACTAGAACACCTTATGAGCTATAGTTACCAGTTGTCTATATGGTGACCCCAATTAGAGTACACGTGGACACATTTATTTCCCATTGTGCTTGAAGGGGGTAAATTAAATTCGAGATACTCCCAAATTAGTCATTGTGACTTTTTGGGTAAATCACGCTCACTTAAGAAAAATTTGTAACACCTAGATGAGAGATCTTATTAGGGAGGCCATTTTGTCTTGAGGCCCACTTTGTTAGTCCTTTATCGCATCTTGGCTATCATGAAGTGATAATTTATTTTGATTCAAAACCTTTTTTTTTTAACAAGGCAAATAATCCACTTAAGTTAGATCTAAGTGCCTTTCATCACAGAAATTAGACAATGTTTCACTTAGCTTAGCTTCTTTCTCACCTTCGGATGAGGAAAAGCTCTACCAAAGTGGCGCTTAGTTTATTTTTCATATTTTTTATCTACACCTTTGCATTCTTGTTGCCCATTTGGGACAACAAAAGGCATCTTTCGGGAGTGTTGTCATAAATAGTGTTCACCACTTTTTTGTCCATTTATGCTCATCCATGTTTTTGGTTAAGTTGTTAAATGTCTAAATTGTGTGGATGTGTCCTTATATCTTTCATGGCCACTTGATCCTGATTTCAAGATCATCATCATAGTTCAGATTGAGTCATCATTTTATCTCCCTTTGACGTGTTAGCTTGTTCGCATTATCTCAACACAATTAAGATACTTATGTCTTGTTTTTCGTAAACATGATCTAAGTATCCACATTGTGGTGTTACGCTATGCACATTTTAACACATCCTCAGTATACCTTGAATTGGTTTTACTTCAAAAAATTTCCAAAATAATGACGAGTGTCACTTACTTTGTTTGTGTCATTTCGATATCACTTTGGCACTAATATCTCACTTGTTCATGAATCTTGATTAACGTGTCCAATTGGTGTGGTTACGTGGCTTACATTTGTAATCCTTGCCCTTTAACATTTTGGCCTTTTTTGGTTTTTGAACATGTCGTTGTATCCTTTGATTGGGATTGACATCTACCCTTTGTTAATATTTATGCCTTGTTCATTTTTATCTTGACGTAAATATTAACATCGTGTTGATCATCTTTGCATCGAACTATCACTTTGCACACTAATTTGCATAGGGTTTATTTCCTTATTCATTGGCTTTGTGTTTCAAACTTGTATGATTGTTCCTTATGATTATTCATCTATAAAAATTGTTTTCTAGGACAATCATTTTTTATCTCATCAAGATTACATCATCACGATGTCTATTTTCCTTAGACCTTCTTTGGAAAATCATACACATATATCAATACTTAAAAAATGTCTAGTTGGTTACCCTTAAGTTACCCAAATCCATATGTCACTTTCTTCCCTTTAAAGTATTTCCATCACACTATCTAGATCTAAACATTTGTGCTTAAATGATGCCAACAATCACTGACTATCACGCGGTTTCTCACATTTACAACAATACAGAACCTAGGTTTAGCAATACAAATCAAAAGATTCCCATTACAACTAAACATTATTTGCTTCTTCTTGCTAGAGGGCCCATATGGGTACCCTATTCCCCACCTTCATCTCATAGTCAGTGGTATGGTTTGGATTCTTCTGATCCAAATTATTTTTTAGGTTTCCCACACTCTTCTTCTTCTGATTCAGATCAACACTATCATTTGGATTCCCACTTTTCTTCTAAAGACTCGAATCCCAACTATTGTTTAGATACCCCTAGATCAAATATTGAATCATGGTCCTCCCCTCCTTTGTGTGACCTTTATTCCAAATCAACTGAAGGAAGTCTTCCTAATTTGAAGACTCGTGTGACTCCAAGTTTCATTGATTAAACATCTAATTTGGTTCTAAAGTCATGGTCCTCCCTTTCTTCGCAAGACATCCTTCATTAGTCATCTCAATGACCTCTTCCTCCATCAAAAATTTCAACAACTCAGATTCCCTCTATTCAATCATCTAGTTCGAATCCTACGTGGAAACTTAATGAATGGCTATGTGATCCTACTTTCCAACCTACATTATGTCGTCTTCTAGAAAAAAATACATAGGTCTGAATCCAAAACGTCCATTCATGAGATGTCTACCTCCAATCCTACTTCCTCTCTTGAGTCATCTTCTGTTGTCAATCAATCTTCCCTCCTTATCAGACCCATTTCTTCTATTCAACCTTCTATGACTAAAGAACAACCCTCTACTGATTGATTTCTCTAAGGATGAAGGAATAATCAGACTACACGATGATATTTCTTTAGAGGATTACAAACAAGGAATATTTATAGAACTCGATACGCTAACATATTGGGAAAAAGAAGTTGATTCCTTTTATTAGAACATAGAGGAAAATCCAAAGGTCATGGAACTTTATTATTCTTCTATTCCAACTTCACCTTCTTCTAAGCATGATGAGATGTTGGGGTCTAGCATTGAGACATGGACTATCTTCTCGTTACCAAATCATTCATTATCTATTACCATTCCTCAATCAAAATATCACCTTGGGTCACTGTTGAGTAGCCCATTATCTTCTTCAACACTTGGGCCACCCCCAGGTAGTCCTCCATTTTCTACTTACTGGGTCACCTCCTAGTAGCCCATTCCCTTCTATTATTGGGCCACATCCTATTATCCCTTCATCCTCTTTTATATATGGGATACCTTTCGGTAGTCCCTCCTCATCTATACTTGGGCTACGCCCTAGTAGCCCTTCATCATATTTTTCTATTCTGGTGCCATGTCCTCATAGCCCAACTTCTTCCATCTTAGGGACATATTCTAGAAGCCCTTCATCATCTTCTATTAGTGGCTCACCTCCTCATAGCCCATCCTCTTCAATTATTTGACCATATCCTATTCATCCATCACATCATCATTCTACCAATGACCAGGGCAAGCCCACCATCATTTCTCTCATTCATATCATCAATCATAAATGTTCACTTTCTTCTCCTTTTCGGGATCATACAAGTCACGTGTTAGCTTATAAGAAACCCAAACAGTTTCTTAATCAAGCTCAGATCAAAACCGCAAAGCGCTCTATAGCTCCCAACAAATCAAATGATCTTAAGGTTAAAAATCAAACACAATTCAAGAACGCACATCAACGTAACCATCAAGTATGGTGAAAAGTACATAAACCTATGAATAGGTAACTCAAGATCCCGCATACGAAATCCATGTTTCAGGATAAATCGAAGTCATTTGTTGAGTACGATCTCACCTCGATCATTGAGATTGGAGAAAATATTATGCTTGATAAACAAATGCACCTAGTTTCCCTTATCAAGGAAGTCACAAACATCATTTTTGGATCCTATCACATGGAGTAACGTTGTTGGTCCCAACTTTCCAAAAACTATTAAAAATCTAAAAATTAAAAAATAATTCTAATATACAAAAAAACATTGAGAAAACATAAGCAAAGTCAAAAGGTACATTTTCTCAAACACTGCAATTAGGTATTGCATACACATGGATACTATTTCTTCCCTTTCTTATCATTCCTCTACAAGGAATCTTCCATTTTCACCCCTTTGGTGATATTTTGGTTAGCCTTTTCACACACATTTCGCAACATTTATCTCTATGGTATATGTTTGACCCTAGTCTTTCATCACCTTGGTAAATTAAAAAAACGACTGACCTCTTAGAGATCTTATCACAGTCAACATCTAATAAACTTGTTGTGAAGAAATTTTTGACATATTTTTTGACACTAGTCAATGTAGTCATAACAATCACTTCTACCTCCTTCCATCAAGCCATCAGTGGTTCTTAACCCCTTGTCAAACAAGAGAGCTGAAATAAGTTTTTAGAAAGTAAAAGAAGCAAAATCAATAAAAAATGAAAGATTAAAAGCTAAAAGCTACAATCATATGCAAATTGATATATAAATCTCTCATGGGTTATTTCTAATAATCTCTATCAGGGATATGGATGACTAACTGGTAGTAGAGAAATGTTGCGATTAGAATCAAATACATCTCTGTTGGGGCTATGGACACTTGGCTGGTAGCGGAGAAATGTATGACTATCCTTTCACCATCCATTCACAAAATTTCCTTTCAAAATAAATCATCCCTACACATTAGATAGGGTGTCCTCACTTGCTTCTCTATTAAATATTCCCTTCAAGAGGTAATAAATTCCACGTGCACACACTAGATCTCTATCAGTAAGTAGGATTAGTAAGTTACCAAGTGTCATTTTTGGACCTTATTAACACTCTTACTTTAGTCCTTATCTCGTCTCACAATTTTTGCCTTTGGCTAATCACTTATTCATTTTGAGGCTTCTAAGATACAATCATATCATTCACATCATTCTTATACTTCATTCAGAACATCCATGTGTATAGGATTACTTTTTTCCATTTTTTTGGACACCTTTTTCCCCTTTCACAAAAACAATCTTCTCCTTCCTTTCTATCATGTGCTTTTAGGCCAACTTATGCTGGGGGCTTCCTTTCTTCTTGTCAGAACTTCATTGGTTTATGTTCATCATCATGTTGAACCTATACATAATGGCCTTGGGTCCTGCTTCTACCTGTGAAGAGTTTTCCTTTGAATACTCCCACCTAATCATTAAGAAATTTTTGCATCTTCACCTTTCTTGTACGCACGTGGCCTTATGCCCTTGTACATCCCATATATCGCTAGGTGCATCCATGCTTCCTCATCTTCCTGTACATAGTTTCAGAAAAATTTCAAAAAATAAAAAACATTCAAATATGTTAGAAAAATCAAAACATTCAAATATGTTATAAAAATTACAAAAAACACTCAAATATGTTTAAGAAAACTTCTAAACAATATAAATCATCCTACACAACTTCACTCACAAGTCATTCTCTCTCAAGCACTTTGGAAAGGCATTAGAAATCATTTGTGTTAGCTTTAAGCTATAAAACATTTAGATCTTGGCCATACTCCATTGTTGAGAGCTCCTTCATCTTGCATTCATCCATTCCAAATATAGTTAGTAGGGGAAGATCTAAAGTTTGGCCATGTAGCCAACTTGGAGAGATCTCTTCACTATTTTTGGGAGTTAACAACACACAATTTGATTGCTTAGAATCTGACTAGGTTCATTTTCATTAAGCATTCATGGAGTAGAGAGTAGTATATATGCTAGGGTTTGAATATTTATTTCAAATTTATATATGCATAGATAGTTTCTTGTTTATCTCTTATCTCATGGTGTACGGATGAGTAAATCAAAGATTTGAGGTTCTTTAGCCTCATTCCATAGCTTGTGCAACTTTCCATTGCATAAAAAATGTCACTCTTTGGTTCTCACATGTTCATGTGCATGACTCGCGGATCATCTTTATCTATGCATTAGGAGATGATTACTATCTATTGGATTAATGCATAGAGGACCACACATACTTTTAGTGTGGGGTGGATCAAGTGTAGAGATGGGAATTTTTGGCTTCCATCTTGATACAGGTTGTCAAATTAAACGGTGTCTCCTGGAAGGTTGGCCTGAAAAAAAAATAATGTTACAGGTGTGGTGGAAAAGGGTGCCCTAAAGGAAATTACTTTGAATAAATACCACATTGGAAAATATGATCGTACAGTGTAACATGAGGTAGATAGTGACATAAGGAGCTACATGGGATATGGTGTAGTTGTTATGTACTTTGAAATGGGTAGACACATGGAGGAAGTCTATGGATAGGAATTAGTATAGCATGCTAAAAGGTTACGAATGTAATGCACAAAAGGAAGCTGCGGGAGTGAAAAAAGATTAAAATGTTACTTTTATTGAAAATTTGAATTAAAAACTATGGTTCGGAAGGACAATGTGGGTCATTGAAAAAGTATAAATAGGGGTAAGGGGTATTCATTTTTATACCTTTCCTTCAAAGATAAATTTGAGAAAATAAGCTACCGAGTGTTTGAATGTGAAGAATATAGAAGGAAAGTGCAAACCAGACCAGTTCGAGGAGCTTTGTGTAGATCCTTACAGAAAGGCAAGTTGGAACTAGTAGTAGTGAAGAAGAGAAGGGTTATTGTAAAATTTAAGTAGTTAGCGTTTACAACACTCGGGTAGAAATGAAGCTTATGTTGTAGAACACCTAAGGAAAGGAAATTTTCACATATATGACACAAAAAGGAAGAAAGATAAGGATGAAAAGGGTGGGCGTTGGACTATTAGAACACCTGGAGGAAATTTACTTAGAAATGTAGTACCCACCTAGTGTGGATAGGGTTGAAATATGGAACTAAAAGCTCCCAGATCACAGAATAAGTGAATATAACCATAGAACAGATGAGCATGAGAATATATTAAAGGAAGATTTAGAAAAGGTACTTCCAAGAACATATGAAGAATGAGACCACTTGATCGATGACTCTATGAGAAGAAAACTAGAGAAGACTAGAGTTTTGCAGTTATATGATCTTCCCTTCTTTATGAAGTTCATGCATTTGTACCAATGGTTGATGTCAAGGGTACAAGAATATTTCTGTTACTTCACATGTAGAAGGATGAGGATTACTACTCAGTTGATTAAATGAGTTCTAATTCTTCGAATTATAGGATAAGATATGTGATTAGATCTTTACGTGAATGCAAAGATAGATGAATTGGTCGTATAACTAAGTTACTAGAAGGGTAAAATGAAAATTTCAATTGTAGACTTTGATGATCCTATGAATAGGGATGCAACTAGGTTGGTGAGTTTCAAATTGGGTGTTTCCAAATGTTGGATGGATTTCAAAAATATATTATTTTATCTGGCACATAGGATGGCATGTAGAGAACACTATAACATTGCACAGTTTATTGCATATGTGATTATAGAAGAAGCGTGAGTATAAAATGATGAGGGTTCCAAGAAAATTTGGGGGTCGATTCTACTACTCATATTTTTTTTGGAGATTGGAGTGCCAAATAGACCAGAGGACAACATGTTGGTTAACACATGCTTACATCCATCTCGTAAAGTATAATTCACAAAACACACTTGTGATGGGATTATCACAAGTACATACAAGGCACAAATAAATAAGTGGTATGAAAGGTTAAGAGGGGCATATGAGAATGAATGGCGCATTCTACATGAACTACTCACTATGGTTGAGGAGAAAATTAAATTCAAAGTGATGCAATAATATAGTCTTGCATGTTTTAGGATGGTGAACAAGGAGATAGGCCCTTGGTGCAAGATGTCATTTTACTTCATTACTTGATACCTAAATTATTAATTTAACAAAATAAAAGATGTGCATAAACTAAAATTTGATGTAGATAAGGTCAACTCATATTTTCACACCTTACAAGTGACTTATAGGTATGAATCAAGGCCTACATACTTGGAGCTATTATAGCTTGATATGACAGAATTTCATCCGAGATCAATGTCATTATTAGAGGTATGATATGCAAATTTTTTATATAATTGACATCTAAGACTCGAGGAGGAGTTGAGGTGGATGTTATAGAAATTAGAAGAATAGTTGTGCCACCATTCAAAAGGGCACATGAAGAGGACCATGAGGTAGAAAGAGATGATGATGAGGGGAAGCAAGAATCCTTGCAGAAGAAGATGTATTATTCTTAGCAACATAGAAGTGGTGCAAGGACCTCACAATAGGGGAGTATGGAGTAGAAAAAGAGTAAGGGCGTGAATGCCATAGTTTTCTCTAGCATAGTGGTAAGTAAGGATTCAGATCTAGAGAAGGTATGCACCTCTTTAAAAGAAGTTTTAGAACAAGAATTTGTCGATTAGTTGAAGAGAGAAAAGGAAAATCCCAAGGAGAAACAAAAGGTGCCTGTACAAGAGGAAGAAGGGAGTAATATTCTGATGAAAGAGAGTATTATTGTATAAGAGGAAGGGCATATGGAAAAGGATACTAGTGATAAATTTTTCATCAAGGATGAAAGAGGCTTAGGGGTAGGCACGAGCAAACCCAATCCTAAGAAATAGAGGATGAATAAAAAGGTGCATAGGAAGTGATAGAAACTGAGGTCACCTCACATGGATCATATGGACAACCCAAAGAAGGTATTATGGGAGTGATTTCAAAGAAATTACATGCTTGGGTGTTGATTGATTAGAATGGAGGGGTTTCACAAATAAAGAAAATGTTGAGATAGATCCTACATACCCACTTGAAGCAACCAAAGTTATAGGTGAGTAATCATTCCTTTGGTAGGTGTGAAACGTCTTGAATAAGTTAACCTTAGAAGTAGTGCATAGGAGCTTGGACACTAGCGCCACTTTCAGAACTTTTATCGTAGACAAGAAGTAAAAAGAGCATGACGTAGATAGACTAGGGAAAGGCCTATAAGGGTATCATAAGATAACAAAGGAAGCATACAACATGGATGACATGTAAGTAAAAATTTTTTTGGGAGAGTGTCCACCATTAGTGAGCCAGGAAAGGACTGATTATGTGGATGAAATAGGATGCTTAGAAGATTTAGTTAGGATTATTCTCGAGAATATAAGAATTCATATAGGGCCTTCAACAAAGGTGAAGGATAATAATAGGGTCGTTGTTGAGACATGAATAACTGAGCTGGAGTACTTTTATGCCAGGCTCAAAGAAGTAAGTTCTAAAGAAGATATAACATTCAAAAGGTTTCAAAAAATTTAACTCATTCTTGATCTATGTGTGGCTGGTGAAGAGGCAACATTTAGAGATATTCAAGAAAAGACGCCCATGAACAAGATTGAGCACACAGTAGTTATGGATGAGGAAGACAAACAAAAGGAAGTGATTAGGAGTAAGACGAATAAGTTAGATCTCATGATAGGTTAGTTCTAGAATATGGTATTGGACCACATGTATTTCATATAAGGTGTATGCACAAAATTAATTATGGTGGTTAAGGAACTTAGGAGTAGGGTTGAAGAGTTAGCACCTGACCAACTACCAAGGATTTTTTAGGTGGCGCCTGAGAAATCTCTAATAGAGCTTGATGAGTATAAAAAGATGTTGAGTGAGATAAATGTAGAGATTCCAAAGGTCTTCCAACCTACTACAACTTGAGTAAATTTTTGTTGGAGTATGATATCCTATTTTTGAGACTTGAATGCTTACTTCTTTTCCTATTATCTACACATCCTTTCTAGTGGAAAGTTGACCAAATTATTACCAAGGACAAAAATCCCTTTAGTGTGGGGTAATGTTGCACCCTTTAAATGTGCTAAGTATAAGCAACGTGTGATATTTTTTTATGTGTGAGAGGTAGGCACAAAGGAATGAGAAGAACCATAATAGGCAGCATGTGGAGGTTCACACCAAGGAATAATATATTTAGGACTTAGTCTAATTTTTAGCCACGGGATAAAAATAGACAGTGGATAGTTAGAGTGGCATTTGAGTAATGTTTTGAGAATAGATTGATGTATAGAGTCTTTTGAATGAAGAAAAAGATATTTTGGGTAAGATCACATGCACGAGGAGATCAAGATTTATGCAAAGTTCAAGATAATGATAGGATTAGATCTGGAGTTAATTATAGAGATAATCTATTACTAGGAAAATATTTCATGCTGCATAGTTATATTTATATTCATGGCTGGATATTTTGAGCATGTGGCCTATTTTTAGAGTGCATGGGTGGAGAAGGGAAAGTGCCCAGCCCTATATATGTGTATTGATTTACATGGTTTTGGGAATCCTAGATTTATTAGAAATATTATGTTTGTTTATAAGCATGTATGACTTATGATAGTACTCTGATTATGTATTTAGCTTCTGTTTGTGATGAGTTAATATGATGGTTCTTTGTGGATGGATATTGATTTTTTATGTCTCTATTCATGGTTATTATATGGTAAATATGATCTTGATCCTTTTTAACTCATTATGAACTATGGTTGTGATATGATTCTTCTTATGCTTTTCCTTTAATTACTTGTTATGGATATGGAATATGTGAGTATAAAAGCTAACATCTTGACATGACTTCCATAAAAGAGGAACTTGGTACCTTTACGTGCTTTGGGTGAGCATTCAGTTATCTTAATGAAGTGTCAATGTTCTGCGGGTTATGAGTGGGAAAACTAAGGTTGCAGTCTGTTGAAATGTAAATAATATTAAGGGTTTATTTTAATACTATGTTTTAATATTTTAAAATTATTTTTATATTGATAAAAAATTATACATTGTTATTATTATTTGTAGATATGGCTATATCAATATTAAATTTAGAAAATGAAGAAGATTGAAGAGGATATCAAAAACAAACACTGAGAGATTATATCAATAATAATAACAAAATGTAATTCCTATAATATGGTAAGAATAAAAAATCATAAGTAATTAGTACCATTTATGAAGAACTTATAAATATAAATTCAAGTAGTGTTCCATTCTTCTATTAGTTGCACCATCATTAATTTACCCATTGAATTTGGTTCATTAATGACTCATTTACAAAATTAAATCACTATCAATGATTTTATAGAATTGGAAGAAATGAGGCTTACAACTTTCCAATCATAATGTAACACTTTGACTCTTTGTAAACCCAACTCATTTCACAAGAACGCAATTCTTCTAATGGCTGAGTTAAGACATGTTATCCAATTTTTCCCCCTGAAAAAATTGGCTAACTTGATCAATTTGGATTGGGGCAACTTCATGGGATCTTGGTTATGAATATGTAATTTCAGGTATTTCTCATGTTTTAGGTACTTGGAATTATTTGGATCCATTTCCCTACTTTCTTAAAGCTTAAAATATCTATAACTAGCCAATAAATAAATAAAAAATAGGAAAATGGGTGAATTTCAATGTTTTACAGAATTTGCAAGGTTTGGGAAGAACACACAAAACAATTCTCAAGTTACTCTTATTCCCCAATTTTCCGATTTAACTGCAAATGAGAAATTTGGCTAATGAGCTAGTTTATTGTATAAATGTGAGTTTGGGATGGAACTCAAGAACTAGTTCTTGTGGGCCTCCATTTCTCCACATCCCCATTTCATTCACAATCCAAAGGAATTAGGTGAGGGATAAGTGTTATGCGAAGATGCATGAAGTGTTATGTTTTTGGAGCCTATTTTCATATTAGAGTGTGGTACACCTATGTGTTACACTCGGGTATTTTTATAGTGGTCCTACTCGCCAGTGAGCGGGTCAGGGGGGTTCGGGGGCGAAGCCCTGAAGCAAATTTTAATGGGTGGTTTATTAACCCATGGGTGATGGGTAACTGTTATGGGTTGTTTTTGGGCCCATGGTTTTTTCGATACCCATTGTTTTCATACCCACAGGTATTTTTTCCCATTGTTTTAATACCCACGGTTTTTTCCCGTGGTTTTGATACCCATGGTTTTGTATCAAACTGCTTAAGAAATTGTCTATTTATATGGTCTTATGCATATGATAGATAGACAAGAAAATGTATTGCAGATGTGCTTTGAATTCGGGTGTGAATTATGTAGAGTTTTGTTGAGCATAGCTCTAAATGGATGTGGGTATTGTATTGAGAGAGTGGAGGCTTGTAATAAAATCTGAGCAAGTGATTCTTGGTGGACGTAGCCCATATTGGGTGAACCACGTTAAATATTATCTCTCTATGTTGTGTTATTTATTCTACACTTTTATTTGAGATCTGTAATATTTTCTACATATTAGTTTCTACTGTTGCGATTCTGTAAGGGATTATTCCGCATATTTTACCTCTTATTTCCTAACAATTGGTATCAGAGTCGTGGTTTGGTTTTCTGAAGTGTTGAATCACAGGAAAATTATTTTAGCTTGAGTGGGAGCTACGGCAGATAATGGAAGATCTAGGGGTTGATAAATTCAACGGGCAGAATTTCAGTCTTTGGAAGATGTAGATGGAAGATTGCCTTTATCAGAAGGAGCTTTATACTCCGTTGTCTGAGAAGGTGAACAAACCCTCGAGTATGACAGATGTGGAATGGGATTTGTTGGATCGGAAGGCACTTGGAACGATCTGATCTGTGTCTTACATCGTTCGGTATTAGTTAATGTTTCGAAGGAAAAGATGACAAAAGATCTAATGGATGCATTAGGGAAGTTGTATGAAAAACCCTCTACCTCTAACAAGATATTTTTAATGAAAAACTTGTTTAATATGAAGATGTCTGAGAATAGTTCAGTCGTAGATCATTTAAATGATTTCAATACGGTTGTGAATATGCTAGTTTCAGTTACAATAGAATTTGATGAAGAAGTTAGGGATTTATTAATTCTGTGCTCTTTACCTGAAAGTTGGAATAGCCTGGTAATGGCGGTAAGCAACTCGGTTCCAGCTAACTCGAAGTTGAAGTTTGAGGATGTTGTAGGGGTGATTCTAAGTGAGGAAATGTGAAGAAAAATCTCTGGGTAATCTTCTACTTCAGGGAATGCTTTGACAGTGGAAACTAGAGGGAGAACAGAAGAATAGAGGAAACCGTGGAAAATCAAAAGATCGGGCAAGGTCAAAATCCAAGAGCAAGATTGTATGTTGGAACTGTGGAAAGTCTGGGCATGTAAAGAAGGACTATTGGGAGCTTCGAGACAAGAAGAAACAATAGGAAGAAAACAAGGAGGAAATGTGGCATTGGGTAATGTATGTCAAGATGCTTTGATTCTTTCTTTGCATAATATTACTGAATCTTGGGTTTTAGATTCAGGGGCTTCTTTTCATGCTACTCCACATAGGCATTATTTTGTTGATTATGTTCAAGGGGATTTTGGGCATGTTTTTCTTGGTGATGATGAGCCTTGCAGTATAGTTGGAAAAGGTTCTGTTCAGGTTAAGATGCAGAATGGGAATACATGGCTATTGAAGGATGTCAGACATGTGCCTACATTAAGGAGAAATTTGATATCGGCGGGGCAATTGGGAAGTGATGGTTGTACTGTGATATTTACAGCTGACTCTTGGAAGGTTACCAAGGGTGGTCTTGTGGTGGTTTCAAGAGGTAAGAAGGTTGGAACCTTGTATTTATCCACTGATAGTACTAATGATTGTAATCTTGTGGCTTCAGATGCAGATACAACATTATGGCACTATAGGCTTGGTCATATGAGCCATAAGGGCATGGACATCATAAAGAAGAATTTTCCTGGATATACAGAAACATGTTTGGATTTATGTGAGAACTGCATATATGGGAAACAAAAGCGAGTAAGGTTTCTCAAGGTTGGACCTATGAAGAAAGAGAGTAAGTTAGAGCTGGTACATTCTGATGTGTGGGGGCCAGCTCAGGTATCATCTCTTGGGGGTTCAAGTTATTATGTTACTTTTATTGATGATGCAACAAGGAAAGTTTGGGTTTATTGTATTAGAAACAAATCTGATGTATTTGATACTTTTGTTAAATGGAAAGCCTTGGTAGAGAATGAAACAGGTCTTAAGTTACAATGTCTCAGGTCAGATAATGGAGGGGAGTATTGCAGCAATGAATTTGATGATTATTGTTCTAAGAATGGAATCCATAGGAAAAAGAGGGTTCCAGGAACTCCACAGTAGAATGGGGTATCAGAAAGGATGAATAGAACAATAATGGAACGTGCTAGGAGCATGAGGATACATGTAGGACTGCCTCTTTCTTTTTGGTAGAAGCGGTGAGCACAACTGTGTACTTGATAAATAGAGGACCCTCAAGTGCCTTGGATGGAGGCATACCTGAGGAGGCTTGGTATGGTAAGAAAGTTGATTATTCATTTCTTAGAGTCTTTGGATGTGAGGTGTTTGTTCATATAGACAAGGATGATAGGACCAAGCTAGAGGCTAAATCAGAAAAATGTACTTTCATTGGTTATGGTGGTGATGACTTTGGATATAAATGTTGGAGTATTAAGGACAAGAAAATCATTCGATCTAGGGATGTGGTCTTTAATGAGAAAGTCATGTATAAGCAACAGTTGCAGGAAAACAGGGAAGAATCCAAGAAAGAATATGCAGTGGTAGAGGATCTTCCGGATGGGAAAGTGACACATGAATCAGTTCAGGAACCTACTCAACAGGAATCCCCAAACTCCTATATTGAGGAGGTCTTCTAGGGTAAGAAGAGAACCTGAACGTTTTTCTCCTTCTCTTTATTATTTATTACTCACTGATAGTGGAGAGCCAGAGAGCTTTGATGAAGCAATGCAGGTAGATGCTAGGAAGAAGTGGGAGCAAGCCATGGATGAGGAGCATAAGTCTCTCATGGAGAACCAGACTTGGGATTTGGTGAAGCTACCGGAAGGAAAAAGAGCATTGCAGAACAAGTGGGTGTATAGAGTTAAAGACGAAGAAGGAGGAAAGAAAAGATATAAGGCCCGGTTGGTGGTCAAGGGGTTTGCACAGAAACAAGGTATAGATTTTGATGAGATTTTTTCTCCTGTAGTAAAAATGACTTCTATCAGAACTGTTCTTGGAATAGTGGCAGTAGAAGACTTGCACTTAGAACAGTTAGATGTAAAGACTACATTTCTCCATGGTGATTTGGAGGAGGAGCTATATATGCAGTAGCCAGAAGGATATGAAGTCAAAGGTAAAGAGGAGATGGTGTGCAAACTGAAGAAGAGCTTGTATGGCCTGAAACAAGCTCCACGTCAATGGTATAATAAGTTTGATAGCTTCATGATGGAGCAAGGTTATATTATATGTCATTCTGACCATTGCGTGTATACAAAGAAATTTGAGGATGGAAGTTATATTATCCTATGTTTGTATGTTGATGACATGTTGGTTGTAGGTAAAAACATGCAGGAAATAAAAGTACTCAAGAAACAGCTAAGTGAATCCTTTGATATGAAGGATTTGGGGGTAGCCAGACAAATCCTTGGTATGAGGATAACTTGGGATAGGAAGGAATGGAAGCTGACTTTATCTCAGGAAGAGTACATTAAGAAGGTATTGGATAGGTTTAACATGCAGGATGCTAAACCAATTGGGACTCCTTTGGCAGGCCATTTTAAGTTATCAAAGGAGCAGTGTCCCAAGACAGAGCAGGAAAGAAACCAGATGTCCATGGTACCTTACTCATCAGCGGTTGGTAGTTTGATGTATGCTATGGTGTGCACTAGGCCTGATATTGCCCATGCAGTGGGAGCTGTGAGTAGATTTATGAGTGATCCAGGTAAAGAGAATTGGCAAGTAGTAAAGTGGATCCTTCGGTATTTGAGAGGGACCATGGGGACAGTTTTGTGCTACAGTGGATCAGACACCACTTTACATGGTTATGTAGATTCAGACATGGCTGGAGATGTTGACAGCAAGAGGAGCACGATAGGTTATATTTACACTGTAGGTGGGACAACAGTGAGCTGGATTTCATGACTACAGAAGCTGGTGGCTTTATCAACCACAGAGGCTGAGTATGTTGCTGCCACAGAGGCAAGCAAAGAGATGATTTGGTTACAACAATTGCTTGAGGAGTTGGGGCATAAGTCAGAAGGAATGTAAGCTATATAGTGATAGTCAGAGTGCTATACACCTAGCTAAGAACTCTGCTTTCCACTCCAGGATGAAGCATATACAGTTGAGATATCACTTCATCAGGACAACTTTGGAAAGATAAGTTGAAGTTGGAGAAGATTCATACCAGTCAGAATCCTGTAGACATGATGACCAAGGTGGTCACAAGGGATAAACTAAAGCTATGTTCAGCTTTGGTTGGCCTTCGCGGATGATAGTGAAGGGTTAAGAAGCTTGCTCAGTGGAAATCAGTCTCCAAGTGGGAGATTGTTATGTTTGTGGAGCCTATTTTCATGTTAGAGTGTGGTACACCTTCTATGTGTTACACTCGGGTATTTTTACAGCGGTCCCACTTGCCGGTGAGTGGGTTAGGGGGTGAAGCCCCCCCGAGGGGGGTTCGGGGGTGAAGCCCCCGAAGCAAATTTTCATGGGTGGTTTATTAACCCATGGGTAATGGGTAACCGTTATGGGCTATTTTTGGGCCCATGGTTTTTCGGTACCCATTGTTTTGATACCCATGGTTTTTTTCCCATTGTTTTGATACCCACAGTTTTTTGCCCATGGTTTTGATACCCACGGTTTTGTATCAAACTGCTTAAGCAATTGTCTATTTATATGGTCTTATGCATATGATAGATAGACAAGCAAATGTATTGCAGATGTGCTTTGAATTCAGGTGTGAATTCTATAGAGTTTGTTGAGCATAGCTCCAAATGGATCTGGGTATTGTATTGAGAGAGTGGAGGCTTGTAATAAAATCTGAGCAAGTGATTCTTGGTGGACGTAGCCCATATTGGGTGAACCACGTTAAATTTTATCTCTCTGTGTTGTGTTATTTATTCTGCACTTTTATTTGAGATCTGTAATATTTTCTGCATATTAGTTTCTACTGTTGCGATTCTATAAGGGATTATTCCACATATTTTATCTCTTATTTCCTTACAATAAGTAGGTGGAATGATGAAACAAGTTCCGTCGGGTCATAAGTTACCTATAGAGGTGATTGGTCTACAATGTGAAGGAATTAGTGAGCAATGTTGCAAACATAGCGAGGTATGCAGAAACTAAGAGATGTATAAGAACTCATTATGGGTGGAATGAGGTCCTGAGGAACAACTATCCTAGTTCCATATGTGCCTCGAAACCTTGATCCACTTGCAAGCTAAAGGAAAGAGGGTTTTAGTGTAGAGATGGAGGGATGCAGGAGATCAAGAAATAAATGCACCAGTTCCATAGTTCCTCGTGTTGCTATAAACATAAAAATATATGATCAAGAAAGGATAGATAAAGGAATAAAGGGGGAATAAAGGGTTAATTTGTACTTTGATAAGGTATAGAGAATCTATGTTCCTCACGACATCCATAGATTTGCATGGGCATAAATTTTTCCTTGGGTCCCTCAAATTTAATAAAAACTTATATCACTGGAAACATATCTTAATCCTCTACACCATGGAAACATAAAATCTTGAGTTATGTGAGAGTAAGTGGGTGAAATAGTCAAAAAAACATGACCATCATTAAAAGCACAATTCCATGTATCTCAACAACTAGATTTGGTGAGATTTGGTGCTCTTTCTTCTCTAGCAAGAAAAATATCATGGAGGGATTTATTTGGCTAGTTTCCCATGCCCATTTTCATAAATTAAATGCATTTTGTTTGTGGGTGGCAGAATAATTTCAATTTTCTCTTTTCCCTCTCTTTTCTCATCTTCTATATATTGTAAAAACCTATCATTTGAAAGGTGGGGGTGTTATAAATGTAATGAAACTCTGTCAAACATTTTCCAGAGTAGTGGTGAGTTGTAAGTCTCATATTTAGAAATCTTGCATGGTGATCCTTTCCTCTCCTCCTTAAATGTAATGATATGTGCATACTTAAAGTAATAAAAATAATGTTGAGTGGCTATCTTGTTCCCTATTTGTGTTATATTGCATTTCCTAGCATTTCCTTACATTTGCAGTTGTTTTGTGCATCTTTTGTTCCCCTTGTAGGGTCTCAAAAGTATTGTGCTCCATGGGCATGGTGGTTTGAATTTTTTTTTGGATTTTAATACTCAATTATACCCTCTCCTTTATCATTTTCTTCCATTTCCACTCACTTGAGAGTGTCTCCACCCCTTTTCTTGGTGCTCTCACCTTTGTAGGATAGGATTTATGTTTCATGCACGTCTCTATATCCTTGGTCACTTGGAATGATAGAGTAGTGTTAGATAGTTGCATTTCAATTCCTATGATTACTTTAACATTAGGAATGGGTTGAAGAACCAACCTTCTCTGTACATCTATCTCACAGTGCAAGTTCCACAACTTAGAGACAATCCCATGTTTCCTCAAAATCCTGGGTTGTCTATGACTCAGGGTAGGGTGCAATTTTGAGCTCCAACATGAATATTAACTCGTTACAATCCAAATTTTTATACAATTATAATGTATATTTTTGGAGGCTATCGTAGATCAATGCATTTTAAGAAATTAAAGGAACATAGTAGGTTGACATACATGGGTTGAAAGCTAACGGTGGAAACTTGTCTACACAAATTCCTTTTTGCCACATTCAATGTCCAATATAACCATGATACCTCATCCGGAGAATTAATCAAGTATTATGTTTATGACATAATATATTGGAGACATGTTTAACATGGAAGCTACATTTTCTTAGATTTTACAACATCACCACTAAGTACTCATTCACTTATCCCAATTACATATAAGTAGTGCCGATGATTGTGAAAGAAGTGGGGAACTAGGTGGAGGATGGATACGTGTTGGTGATATAGATGCTAGTGAATTATAGAAATGAAGACATTGATATTGCATGGGAGGTTGTTTGGCATGTGTGTCACATTAGAATCCTTCCATTACTCACCACCAAAGACATTCACCTCAAGTGTAATCTTAATAATTCTAGAGATGAGATTTTGATGATTTCCATAGAGATGGTGACATATACATGTAAGCTTGGATGTCCATATTTACACTTCAGAGATAAGCTCACCTTTCTCTAAGGCCGGGAAGAACGTTTTATTTTTATTTTTCTTCTCTACAATACATTGTAAATAAAAAGAGACAAAATACTTTAGAATTAGAGGAAACATAACTTGTTCCTCACTAGATTAGTATGGAATAAATTAAAAAATTATTGTGCTCTTTTTTCCTAAATTAAATTTATATTTTCACTTACATATTTTAAAAATGTAAGTTTCCCACATTTTATTTATTAGTAGACCTCTGGGAAGATTTTGTGCATCATTTTAAAAAAATCAGAAATTGGGAATCCATTACTAAACATATTTTTCACACTGTAATCATTTATGGTTTCCTAGAATTTCTTTGGTCATATGTCATTTGTTTCACCACATAGGAGTACCATATGAAAAAATTATTTAAAAGGTAAAGGTAAGGTAATCGAGGAATACCTGGAGCTCATGAAGAGGTTGTGCATCGTTGTTGAAGAACAAGTTGGTTGTAGAGAAATCCTTTTTGTCTTGGAAGGACTACCTGATAAGAAAAGAAAGATCACAAAATAGAGTTAAAAGAATAGGTGAATGGATTTCCTAGTGTGAGCTAGATCTGGGAAGTGGGGTTCTTCCTTAAAGGTTTTCAATTTATTCCTTAATACCAATTAATGCTGATAAATATTATGAAATGGAAAGTACTACTATAGTTATATGATTTGGGTATCTCATAAAACAAAATAGTCTAAATCTAATCTAAATGATAGATATAAGATTAAATCTAGGAAAATGGTTGGTTTTTAGGGTCTATAGGTATGAAAGAGGGCACAAAGAAGGTCTGAGTGAAGTCTTGGTAGATTTTAGAGAGCTCTAGATGAAGGAATGAGCTCGCTGGTCTGAGGGGAAAATTCCAAACATAGAGACCGCTGTCAGTTGGGGAAACAATGTAATTCACTCATTATAGATGAGATCAGTTAGGTAACCAATCACGATATGGGAAATTGAGTTTTAAAGGTAAAAAGGAGGTTGATTTGGGATATTTTTTATTACGTAGAGTATTTGGGAGATCCTAGGTAGGGTGCAGGAATGTAGGTGAGGACTTATCAGGGGTAGAAAGGGTGGTTGGAAGGGAAAAGTGGTTTTGGTTGTTAGGGTGTCAGGTGAATGGCTTATGGAAGGTATCTGGGAGAGGAAGGAGGTGATTAGAAAAAAATAAAGGATCCAAAACAAAATCTAATGAAATCAATAACTTAGTTAATAATACTTATTAGAGATCTGGATATTGGTAGAAGGTGGTGGTTGGCGGGTGTGTGTAAGAGAGATGAGTTGAGATTAAGTTCCAATGCAGTGAAGGTTGAGTGCTTCTTTGTGTGAATAGTTCAAGCCTATGAAGTCATAGATTAGTTACTTATGGAGAGTTTGATGTTCTGGTGCTCAATTGATTGTCAAGGTGTTGATTGAGTGCTAAATATGTGAGATCAAAGAATGAGTAAAAGAATAACCTGGGAAAGGAGTTGAAAATGTTTATTTGAAGGAACCAATGGCGTTTCCATGACCACCACCAGACGAGGAATAACTAGTGTCAGTAAGGGAGAAATAGTCTTATTTTCTAAAAATAACCTTTTCTCTCTCATTTTGGCCTAAGTCAATAATGGTTATGCATTAGGATTCTTGATTCTCATTAAATCACATGAGAAATTGGTGGGATATGTAGTTGGAAATTAATATTAGGTTTAGAAGAATTATCATTTGGTTAGGGGGAATTATGACTAAGTCTTAGTTATTAAATAGGTTAGGGGGTGGAGAGGTGAGGTGGGGGTGAGGTAATAATTAATCAAATATAGGTAATTAGATTAAAAAAAATATGTGAAAGTGGTCATGGTAAGGGGGTATGTAATAAAAGGGAACCTAGAGGGTGTCATCACAATTTTGGGTGTCTACATCATTGTATACACACAAAAATAAGTTACTAAAAATTTCCAATTACTGATATGAGAAACTCTTTCCACTAATTATGACCTTTCCGTCATGGTAGATTTAAATATGTTGGTCACATGTGCCTCTCAAATATTTTTATGCTAAATGCATTTTCCCAATGAGAATATAATGGATAAATCTTGGGTATGTTTGACAGAAATGACATTAGGTTTTTTCATTGTTGCTTCCAATTTTTGGTTGGCATTGATGCAATGTATTATACACTACCATTTACATTTACGTCATTTATCAGTCTTTTTTTTCTTTATGCTAAAGGCATGTTCTCTGAATAATATAAAAGGAAAGGGCTACTGCTTCATTCTGGTAGGCCATATCATCACATCCATAAATAATTTGTGAGTTATCATCCACATCATGTAATTTATGTATAATGTTAGATGTCTAATGTTTCTGAAATGTAAAATTTGAGAGAATATGAATTTGAGACATAAGTTTCTCTTTCATGTAAGTCCAAGGGAATTGAAGTGTTTTTTCCCTTGGGAGGAGTCATTTATACTATTTCATCACCTCTGCCAAAAATGCGCATAGGATGACAACCTATCTATAAAATAATTTACTTGGAGGGTCATTAGATTTCAAGCCTAAAGGAGACATTGTTCTTAATGACATCAATTTTGATATCGAGGTGACAATAGAGCACTACAATGAACTCATCAAGGTCATCTCCCCTCTCTACTCCTCATCCTCCGCAAAAGGGTATCTCAGCACCATCACGAAGTGACTTTAGCCGGATAACTCTTGAGGTCTAGCATTGCATATGGGACTGTTTGACTACGTATCACGCTGGTCTTATAAAAACACACAATGTCAATACACAGACGGGAGAGATTCCAATCTCTTGAATGCATGGGAATAGGGGACCACTTTTGTAACAACTTCTCAAACATAGGGTTTATTCTCGGGCCTTCTTTCATCCACTAATGTTTCACCTGATGACGGTTCATTTCCATTAAAATGCTCACCTCCACTTTCTTGCCTCAAAAAATTCCCCCGCCTCAAAATATGTTAGATTCATGTTGTGCTATAATTTCTATGACCAGAATACCAGATATAGTTCTATCATTGAATATTTAGTATGAGTAATCAATTACATTTATAGTAATTGAATAGATATTAATAGTAATATGATCATTGCATAACAAGGTGTACTAATTTGGTCTGGCCTCTATTTTGAAACATTTAGAGATATGTGTTTAAATAAATCTTGAGCATCGATAAGTTATTAAATAAAATGTGGAATAAGCAATAGTTAATCTAAGATATGCATAGTTGTAAATAAAGTTAATAGATGTTGTAAATAACTATAAAGATGACCCAATCAAATAATCTAACGAAAGTAGAAACCCTAATATGCAAGAGAAGTATGAAAATGACTTAGATGATTTGATGAACTTGTGGAAGTGTGTCTCAAAGGTGACTATGGAAAATGAAACCAGGAATGACTTTGTAGGAGCCCCAAAAAGGGTAGATCTGGGTTGATTTTCTAGACTGGGGTACCTCGAGAAGGACTAGGGCACCTGCGGGATCTTTGGTCTATATAATGGGCACCCTAGTCTTTGCAAAATCTTTGGAATTGATCTTTACAGGTTTGACAAGTTGTCTACAACCATAACTACGTGTCACATCACATTCGTTGTATTGCGCCAGGTGTCGCTACTAATCTAAGATGAAAGGAAGACCTACAAAACCCTAAACAAACATCAATCCCTAAAAAATGAAAATTCATATGATAGGGTAAAACTGACCTGAAATGCCATAATGGTGGTCTTACTAATTGAGTGATACACTACATTCTAGACCCAAATGTAGTTCTATGTGTGTGAAGCATGCCCTAGGTTTATCTTGAACCAGTTGCACTTTTTGATGTAGCGAGCTAACTATGTGTAGAAAATATACTAGAAGGGTGCATGTAATATAATAGAATCCTCCCTCTATGTTTTTTGTGATGTAGATGTCCTAGCCTTGTGCCTTGTGACGGAGCTATATGGATTCAAGTGATCTCCAATATAATAGATGGATGCAACTCTAGGTTGATGATAGTAGTGACTAGTTATTGGTCCCTCATTATGGTCTTATAAATTTATATTTATAGGGTTCTCTTGATCTAGTTTTGTAATTAACCCTAAAATGGTCAACCATAAAATGATAATGACCTCAAATGGCTAGAAAGAGTCCAAAAATTATGAGAAAGTTCAAAAAGGACTAGGGTGCCCATGGTGTGACCAAGACACCCATAGGTGCCCTAGTACTTTCCTAGGTGCCCCAGTTAAAGCTAAAATGACAAGAAATGATGAAATAATACTAGGCATGTGTGTGGTGGAGGTCAGGAATGATGATAGGAATCAAATAAAATGATCAAGAAACATGGGTTAGTTAGTATTTTCTTCACTAAAAAACCCTTTAAATAGTAGTATGAGACCGGGACTAAATGATGTATAAAGTGCATGATTTTGTGTCTACATTTCCCCCCTTCTTAATGTTGTTGAGTAGAAAGCTCAGTAACATAAAGTAGAAAGATATGTGTACCTAATTCCAATGTAGAGTGATAAAGAAGGTATATTAAAGGACTAGGCAAAGTGTGGAGTGATAAAAAGATGATGGAGTAAGGAATCTAAAGATTAAAAATGTGCAAAAAAAAATGATGAGAGTGAACCTAGGGAAGAGATGTGTATGTTGATGTTGATGTGTGTAGTGTGCCTACATGGTTAGTTGTTGATGCCATTGTTGTTGTTGCCCCCATTTGACTATTTGTTTCTCATACGACAAGACCTGCAAGGACTATATGAGAAAATAGTCAAATATAGATGTATATACGTGTAAAAATGTAATGTAAAAGATGCATGTAAGGAAAACACATGTGAATGTAAAATATGCAAATGAATAGTGTAAATGGTACATGTGCAGTTGATCCATGTCTAGAGAAAGAGTGTAGAAGGATATCCTATATTGCCAAGGTGTTTTGGGTGATTTGATGCCATAGGTCGAAGAAGTATAGGGAGGAATTTCTCTATCTCCTTCAACCTTTAACTACTTCCCTGAATGTGTGTGAAGAGATCTTTGTACATCCTAGTTTTTTGGTTGCTTAGACGCCCGTGCTAGAAGAAGTATTTGGAGGAATTTCGTTATATCCTCACAACGATAAATACTTCCCTGATTGCTAAGGACAACCATGTCCTGTAAAATCCATTGTGTATGGAGTTCGTAGACTTGTCTAAACTTACTCATTGTATGTAACCCACAATTCCAAGGGTGGAAAGTGTACTAAATTGAACTAGTGTAAATGCATTGTGTAGACTGTAAAAACTCCAAATTATTCCCCTCTCTTTAGGGGTGCATGTGATGTCACCATTAGGTTAATGCGACCCCAAAAGAAGAAGAACAAATTGAACTCTAAAACTCTTCCTTGTAGGGAGAAGGGAATGCACTTGGTAGAAACCAAGGCACACACAAACAAGGATGGATAGCCAACAACAAGTGTTAGTAGAAAAAAGCATTCATGTGTAAGACAATGTGTAATCTACACAAACAATGTGAAAACTACCAAACAAAGTAATGAAAACACATAAGAAGACAAGTAAGACACACAAAGTGGATCATAAACCTTGGAAATCACTCACAATGTCGCAAGAAACTCAAGGCCATCATGGCCATAAACAAACAAACAAGTGTGTAAAACAAATATAGGGCAAGGCCTACATACAAGAAAAAAGAATGGAAGACAATGCAACAAACAAGTATGGAATTAAATATCCCTACATAACAAATGTTGCACATAAAGCACCTGTTAGCATGATAGAAATATAACTAGTATTTCAAAGAATGAATAACCAAGTAATGTAAAGGGATAAATAAAAAATCAAACGATAACACCTATAAGAGTCGAATGTGGATTCCCCAAGCGACCATTGTAGGAAGGGTAAAAGGTGAGCATATGTGTCACATGTAAGAGACTTGTATCTGTGATCATAGATAAACATAGGTGTGAACGTGCATGTGTGGATGATATATACAAATGACATACAAGTAATCCAACTAGCATGTGTAATAAAGTGACCATGAACAAGTAAAATTAAGCAAGAGTAAAAGCAGCCATAGTATGTAGTATCGTGTGGATGTATGGAATGTAATGCAAAATAGAGTGATAGAAGCCATGCATCCCCAGAAAAAATCAAAGTGTATTTAGTGAGGATAATTTAGTTTTCCCCCTCAGTAGTCAAGAATGAACCATAAACGAGAGTGTGTCATCGGGAAATGGTCAAAGTATGTGTTGTGTCTAACAGGATAAGATGAGTATATATGTATGTTGATGATATATGACCTAGAGATAATGTTTGCATGCCCCTTAAGAATGATGTGTATATCATGATAAGACGAGCATAGGAGTGATGATGTAGCCTAAAGAATATATCACTACTAGATGAATAGAGGGAGTGGTGATTTATCCTAAAGCATATACCACTACAAGATGAATAAAATGGGATACCATTTAGCATATAGTTTATGTCACTAACCTATAAATGTTGAATGAGAGGTTGAATGATAAAAGTGTGATGAATGTAAGGTTCATTTCATTTGTAAACCCTCGGCAGTCGAGTATGGACTGAGGAACTAAAGTGCATCATACGGTAGTGAGTGTAGCGAGTAGAAGATGTAGTAAATGATGAAAAATGACAATGTGATGTATAGAATATGTAAATACACAGTGTATAGAATGCAATGTTATATGTGTAGATTCCATAAAGTGTAATGTCTAGTATGCAATGTATTATGTGTACATAGAGTAATAATGTAGTATGTGATATGAAATGTTGCTAGAATCATATGTAATGATGACTAGTATAGTATGTATAAGATGTGTGATGTGAACACATGTAGTGTGTGATGAAAGGGATATGACCCAAGATGTCATGGAATGACACTATGTATAGAATGTGATGCAATACACGTATATAATCTAATAGTGTATGTAATGTGTGATATGGACAATATGATGAGTACTATGGAATGTTATTTGCAAGTATGTATAATGAAGACTATTTTTATGTATGGTGTAGGATACACGATATGTGAATAGATGTGGTGGATATGTCCTATAGTGTAGCGTGTGGGGTTCATGTGTAGTAAGACCTCAACAGTCAATTTTGAACTGAAGCACAAGAGTGTTTCATCAGGTAATGATGATGCCAGAGTATGAAAGAGTGTTTGTATTTGAGAAGATTGATGTGTTCCTAGATGATAAAAGTGCTAATGTTAATATGATGGGGGGGAAGTGTTAGATGCTATAACCCCCAAGTGCATATAAATCAATTAACTAACCATTTATAGTGAAGGAAAAATGTCCTCCATTTGATGCATGTTGTGATGAAAGCATATGACAATGCTCTAATAATGGTGGTATGTAGACAAATGTTGTGTTGGTGCATGAATTATATATGTGTGTTAGGGATGAAAATATGACAAAGGCTGTGGTGTCATGAAATGTGTTGGAGATGGATATCTATACGATGATGTGTGTGAAGGTGATAAATAAATACATGGAATAAAATGAGGTGTTGATCAATGTCAAGATGCAATGATTTACCTAGGATTTTACCTATGCCAATGTGTAGGACTAGCGAAACATTCGTCATCTTAGAGAGATTGTTCTTATACTTTAAAACGTAGTTAGCTAAGTGTTTGTTGGATCCTTGTTTATGTTGTGTTAGCTAAGAATAAAAGATCTTATATCCGATACTAATGGAGAAATGTGTCATAAAGGCATCAAATAGATCCATGAATGATGTTACCTAGTGAACAGGTAGGTCATACAACCAATGCATTGCATAATCATGAAGACTATGAGGAAATATTTTAGCTAAGAGAATATGTTCATCATCAAAATCTAAAAAAGGTACATGAAATGCTCTAAAATTCTCTTAAGGGTCACCATGCCTATTGAAAATGGAAATCTTAGGGGTGACAAAGTTGAGGGAAGCAAGTAAGCAGAGATGGAAGACAATAATGGAGTATTTAGTTGTGTCACTATTTTCTTTATTTTGAATGTGACGAAATAGATAAGTTTACGGGCTGAGGAGGAATACCTATTGTGATGGTTGGTTGGATTTTATGTACAAGTTATGACTTCTTGATCCAATGTTGATTGCGAGAGGTTCCTTTTGGCTAGGAGGAACTACCTAAAATACAAAACAAGACCACAAAAGAGGATTAAATAATATATGTCAATGGACTACCTAGCGTATACTAGATCCGAGAAGTGTGATACTTCATAGAAGGCTGTAAATCCACTGTTAATAAATCAATATAAAATAACTTAAACATTTAAATAAAAGAATCTAGTGCTAGCATTTTGATTTGGGTGCCTCAGATTACTATCATTGTTGATCTGATTATTTACTAAAATTATATGCAGGTAAAGGTTTTGGGTTGGGTTACGGGTAGCACAGGTGGTCTAGAGGTAATAGACAAAGTCCTGGTAAGGTTGGATAACATTTAGGGTTATTATAGGTGAAATAATTAGGTTGCTAGTCTAGGACAATATTATCAGACATAGAGACCAAAATCGGTCGGGTACGTCTGATGTCAGTTGAGAGGAGACCGATGATAGTTTGGGTTAGCTGGTATCGGTAGGATCGAGATGATGGAAACTCACTAAATCATGGCTTTGGGAGTTTTTCCGAGATCAAACAAAGATTGTGAGGAGAATAGCTAGGTATGGGGAGGTGTTAATGGTGATCGGAGGTGTTTAGGGATAAGGTATGAGTTTATTTTTAAATGATTTTGGGTGGTGGAGTGGTTGGATTCATAGAAAGATAAAAAGGTGGGATGAAGGATGTAAATACATACCGAATAAATAGAGATGAAAAAAATCCTTAAAATAGAACAAGGATGGAATGACACAGGTGAAAAAATCACTTGCAAATGTTACAGGTCTAATGATTGGGTGGTGGTGATGATTGATTGGTGGGACAGAGCTAGGTGTCATGGTGGTGCTTCCTGAAATGATGATGTGAGAGTAATATCTCTATATCTGTCTTGATGTTGGCTATGGCTGCTTGAATGTGCAAAAGAGATCTAGTTCTCACTTGCATACAAATCTCTTTTTTCTCCCAAAATTCTAGAATGTGTCCAGCCTCTCAAATAAGGTTACAAAAATGGTTATATGGTAACCGATGATAGTTCCTTGTTTACCGGCATTGGTTTTGGGATGACCGGAATCACTTAAGGTGGGATTCCCTAGGTTTGCTAAAAATAACAGATCTTGCAATCATTTGGTCTAGGTCTGTCCCTTTTTCACGGATCAAAATGGATGTTCTATTTTAATGGATGAGAATGTTGTTACAGGAATAACAGGCATTGATTTTTAGGGTTGAACTAAGTCTTAGTTATTTACGGAAACATGTTATGAATAGATCTATGGTAAGGTGTCTAGGTGAGGTGTGCATCAATTTAATTAACGTAATTAAATTAAATTAATGAATGGGGTTAGGATGGGTATTAATTTAACTATAGATAATTAAATTAATATTAAGGTAGGGTAAAAGGTCGCCATGGTTAGGTGAATATATGTAAGTTATTTATTCAAAAGGGGACCAAGGGGACTGTGACCCAATTTTGGTGTCTACATTTTCCCCCTTTTTGTCATATGGCTTGTATTGATAAGTGATGCTGAAAAAAATAGGAAATGGTTGTGTTGAGTGTAAGTGAGGGTTATGTTGTCCCAAGCATGGTTGAAGGTAACCTCCCTCAAACTAGGAACCGATGAGGTGAAATATGGAAGTAGTGAGCGGTTTGATAAAATGAGGAGATGGGAAAATGAAGGTCAGTGGGCGTATTGGGTAAAGGTTAAAGGTCAAATTGGGTAAATACGTAAATGGGCCAAGGTTGAAGGTTTTGGTAGTTGAACACATGCACATGTTAGAAACTGTGGCACAGTACCAAGTTGAAAACCTTTCAAAATCTACGTCATCTAAGGTCGATAGGTCTATCTAAATAGGGTTGAAGTGATTTTAGTATCCAAGGTATAGGATATGGTGTAGAAAAACAACAGAGATCAGGTAGAGGAACTTTTAGGTATGTTATGGTACACCAAAGGTTAGGTAAGTATAAATAACACGACAATAGACAAGGTAAGGTCGGTAAGCAGAACAACACGGGTAACAATATCGCAAGGTACAGTAAGCACAAAGGGTTAAAGGTCACAAAAAGTGGTTCAGGTCAAGGTATATAGGTAACAACATGGGTAAGGCCAAGGTATGGGTAAAATAACAAGTCCTTAAACACAATTAAGGACAACTATAGGGTATGTGGGCTTGTAGGCAGGTGGTCATAAGTGGAGGTAAGGGAAAAAGGTGTCCAACAATGGGGAGTGAGCGTAAAAAATGGGTAAAATGAGGTAAAAATGAGAATGGTAGGTAACCGATGTCATTTAAAGGATGATCGACGTCGGTATAGTAGTGCATGACTTAAACAACGTCGGTCAAGTAAATTTGGGGATAAAAAGGAAAATTTGACTTTTTACGAAATCATGTTTCATTTTCCATTTATAGAAAAAGTCCAAAGAGCACGTGAGAGCCACAAAAATGAAAAGGTGAGACCAAGAGCTAAGTGAGTAGATATTGTAGCATGTGATTGGCATGTGGTTAGTGGGCCAATGAGATTAGGTCAATGGAATTGATTAGTTAGAGGTGAGGAGGTGATTTGGGTCATGGTGGAGGCAAGAGAAGGTTTAGGTGGGCCACTAGTACAACGACTGGACATACCACCATTTTTTTGATAGTGAGATGAGGTAGGATCTGATCCGATTTTACTTTTGTGTATTGAAAGAAATTATAGAAATTAGGGTGGGTAAAAATGGTTTCGGGTAGGAATTAAATTATCATTTGGAAATAAAATGAATGAAATGGGTGGGGGGAAGGTCCCAGGTAAGTGAAATGAGATTAGGGATGAGGGTAGGTGAAGGTTGGGTAGGGTAAGGTAGATTATTAAGTTATGTTTTGGTCAATTCTTAAGAAACAAATGGGGGATTTAGGGTTTTAGCAGAATGTCAGAGACCGGAATTGGTCAAGGGTTGGCTGGCGATAGTTGGTCTTGGCCAACATCAGTCGAGCAGTAGGTGACCGATGCCATTCAAGGGTAACTGATACCGGTCAATAGTGACTGATGTCAGTCAATCATGATCAATCTCAGTCATGTGGAAGAGGAAATTGGTCCATAAGATAGATAGGGTGGTAGGAAAAGGTAGGCCATGAAGGGTAAGGCTAGGTCTATGGATAATAGGTAGGTTAAAAAGGTATATAGGTGAGAGGTTTTATAGGTGCAAGACTAGTATAGGGAAAAAGGGGTAATCGTTAGAGTTTGGGTTCTTGATGGGATATTGGGTACAAGGTTTTGTGAGAAGTATGGTCAAGGATTTAATAATTTTATGGTTTGTTGGATGAAAATTGTTGACCTGTTGTGTATGCGTGATAAGGTACCACAACTACTACTAGAGGTATGAGGGAGCGTGACTGCAGCAGAGTGGTATCATGTGAAAGAGGTGGGGTTGATTGGAATCTGACTATAGACACTAAATTTGGGTCACACTCCTCTTGGTCCCCTTTCAAATAACCAAGTTACAGACATTCACCTAACCATGACCCTTATACCCCAAATTATCATTAATTTAATTATTTATAATTAAATTAATACCCATCCTCATCCCATTATTAATTTAATTACTTTAATTAAATAAATAGACACCTCATCTAGACACCTCACCATAGACCTATTCATAACATGCTTCCATAAATGAATAAGACTTGGTCCAAACCTAAAAATCAATGCCTATTATGCCTCTAACCACCTTCCTACTCATAAAAAGGTAATGTCCATCTTGATCTGCAGATAAAGGAACGGACCTAATCTAAAAGATGTGAGATCTGCCATTTTTAGTAAACCTAGGGAATCCCACCTTAACCAATGCCATTCATGCCTAAACCGATGTCGGTCAGCCCTGAACATCCATCAGTTAGCATTTATTCACCTTAGCAACCTTGTTTTGGGTTAGAGCATTCTAAGATCAAGGAGATGAGAAGAGAACTCCATGTAAGTAGAACTAGAGCCTTTTTGCACCTACAGACATCCATAAATAGCACCAAGACATATCAATAGGTATTGCACTCACAGAAGCATTCCAGGAAGCACTACCATGGCACCAAACACCATTCTTTTTTTCAACCACTATCACCATTCAGCCATCAAACCTACATCATAGTAAGTTTATCTTCTACCAGCATAGTCTATTTCATTATAATAGCCTTGGTTACTTCTGTTATTAGTTTATACTTTGCATATTCATTTCCCATCTTCTACATGCTTTTAGGCTCAGCCATTCCTCTACCCACACCACCAAATCACCCTTTTTTGCCTACTACAGCTCTATGAGTATACTTGAGACCTTTACATACCTCCTTTTCCACCCTTCCATCTCTTTTTAGCTTCAGTTCAACTCCTACATTTAGATCTCATTGAGTTCCTTTCACCCCAACCCTACTGACATTGATTTCCCATGTTTGTCATTGTTCCCTTCTAAACTATCATCATTTACACCCAACCAACATCATTCCTTGTGTTTCATACCCTTTTCCAATAACAGATCTAAATAACCTTTTTCCAAGTGACCAAAACAACCTAGAACCTGACCCTAACTAGTTCCAACACCCTGACAACTACCTACCCCTTAGATCTTACTATAGCCTAGCCTGTTATGTTAGATTTGTTTATTGTGCTTGAATGAGATACCTAAATCATGTCAAGTATAGTAGGAATTTCCTTATTTCTCACATTAAGTTGTTTTAAATAGTGGATTGACAACCATCTAGGGAGTATCACACTTCCCAGATCTAGCGTACGCTAGGCAGTCCATTGTCATATATTTCTTAACTCTTCTTTTGTGGTCTTGTTTTCTATTTCAGGTAGTTCCTCTTGGCCAAAAGGAAGCTCTAACAATCAACATTGGATCAAGAATTAAGAAAGCGTGCAACAACCATGTACCAACCAACATAAATAGGTATTCCTACTCATCCCATAATCCTTATCTATTTTTTCTCAATAACGTAAAGAAAATGATGAAACATTTTGGTACGCCCAGTGGGACCCATCTGAGGTTCCTTGCATTTTTTTCTTCATTTCTAGGTAAATGTTGTTGTGTTTGTTTATTTTCTAAATGTATTCACACGAAATCTCTTTCCCTGGTAATCTTCTCTTCTTCTAATTGTCTAAAACCATATCTATTTTCTAGTGCTTAAAACAAAACATTTCTTCTTTCTTGCATTTTCATACGTAGTGAAAGATCACATTCCTACTTGTTCATCATTTGCTTCATTAAACGTAACTTGTCAATTTGGGTTTAAAATTAGTTGCATTTCATCCTTGTATGCTACATTTATCTCACATTAAAATGATGATAAAATATATGATGGAATTCATGCCCAGCTGATTGTTGATACAAAGAATCATAGAAAAACACTCTCTTTCTTCTTCTACCAAATTGAACAAAATTGAAAAAAATACACATCTTCTTAAACAACATCTCACCTAGAAGAAGTTGTCAATGATCACACGATCAGTGGATTGATAGTGGGAACCTAGCTAGTTACTTATGTCCAGTCATTACCTCAAAGGATGGCCCTTCCTTGCCATAATATAACCTGAAACCTCACCTTTTATATATCCTTCTTTGTAGGAAGCCTTCCTCACCAAAAACTCTACTCTAAATTCACAAGTCAATATTTTAAATAGCATAAGATAAAAAAATTAAAAATAAATTGTTGGACACATGTTTTTAGTGTTTGATTGATGTGCATTTTGAGGTGTGAGGATACATTTCTCCATTTTCCATTCTTTTACCTTGGACAATTTAAAATCACAGTTTGAGTATTCTGACTTCTTCTGAGTGTGTCAAGAGCTCATTATATCATCTCCAGGATTCTAGGTTGATCATTCATCTGATCTTAGTTCACAACAATTTATTTTCTTACATTCTTATAATTTTCACATTAACCATCATTAGTTTATCCACCGGTGTCGGTTTACACCTCACCGTCATCAGTTCTACCTAACCACCATTGGTTCCTTGTCCTTTTGGTTAACTTGCCCAAGGGACACCTATTTCATCTTCTTTACTATTTAGAGTTTTTCTGAGTATCTGTACTCTCTGTACTCTAATAAACGGTCATCATATAGCTTATCTATATGTCATTCATCAATTTTTCCCCTTTGGTCAAAGTTTTCTTTTCTCATAGTAACCAACCTCGATTACCCCTAAACTGTCATTGGTCATCCTTAACCAGCGTCGGTTACCCTGTGCTACCTATCGACTTATACATTACTCAAATCCACCTACAAACATCTATTTTTCTCATTCCTACTACTTTCTATGTTATCTACAGGCTAAAACATCACTTGATATACATTCATTCACATGGTGTTGAATCGCAACCAAGCTAACACTCTTATATTCCATGCTAGTCGTCAACCACTCCCGCAAATTCCTTCACCACCCTCTGTCCTTTCACCCATGGATCTAACCCTACCTACCACCATTACCGTAGGTGTTGAGGAATTCACATGACTCCTCGATCCAAATCTCATAGCCTTATAGTTCTACCTTTCCTACTCTTCCACCTAGGACTACTCAGGTTAATTGATATATGGTATGCTTGTATCCATCTCACTTTCCCTTTTCCCCACTTCTACATCATCCCCTACTATTTTAGCGTTAGGTTCACCTGCTTGACCCCCAATGTTTTTACAGCTAGGGCCGATACCCACTATGACCACTACATCTGTAGTATCAGTCACACCTGTAGTATCTATTCTTCCCTCATTGAGCATCCAGAGCATAACCCCATCCGAAACAATTATCTTATAGATACCAATTGAAACACAACTTCCCATGGTGTCAGTGACCCCTACTCCATTCTAAAATCTTGTCCTCTCCATCCCTCCGTTTCCACCCCCAATCGCTACTAGAGTCACTACAACTATCCCACCTACATATACATATTATCAACAACCCCCTATTTCGTCCATCACACATTTTGGATACATCTTCTCTTTTTTGGTCCCCTATTATCAACCTCCCTATTCAGCATCACCATACACTGGAATTCCACCCACATCACATGTTAAGTACCAACCCTATTATGCCATAGGAGGTTCTCTTTCATCACAACCTACTAATGACCTCATAAAATTAATGAGGGAAAGGATGCAGACACTAGAATCATTAGTTTTCAGCTCATGCAATTCTCTCACATATGATGAAATATGTAATGATCCCGTTCATCCATCCATTCCTATTCACCCATACCCTGTACATTGGGAAATGCAAACATTCAACCACTTCAATAGTAAACAAGACCCTCAACAACAATTGCGGTCTTTCAAACATGGGTACTACTTAATCGCCCATGATGATGCTTTACTCCTACAAATATTTCCAATGTTCCTCACAAGACCTGCATTAGACTAATATAGTTGGCTAACCATACATTCTTGTTATCCATATTTTTCCCACCAAAAAAATTGATCAGCCACGACCCCGCACAATAAGAAGCCAAATAATTTATGTTCAAATCCTATAATCAGGTAACAGAGGAACTCTATAATTGAGTGGCAGCGCCTTCAAAAGATCAAATGACCCCGTGCAAGAAGAAATTCAAGAAACGACTTAGTTGAGTGAACTCATACTTCAAATCAAGCAAACAGATTACATGCGGGCTCAGAAATTGAATAGCAGGGTTAAGGTAGGAGGTGAAGTAGTGTCAAAAGAACTAGAGGCTCAAAGGAAAAGAAACGGAAAAGATTCAAAGTCTTCGGGCTTTGCAAATGGTTCAGAACGGGCCTAAAAATGACTAAGTATGGAGGAGATAGTGGAGGGAGCTAGGTGTCCAAATGGCGCACCTTAAAATATTAAATCCAAATGGGTAGACCTAAACGGGTGTCAAGCTTCCACACGTCTAGAGCCCTAAAAAGTTACATTGGCCATTGAAAATTCTTCGACTTAGCGGAGGGTGCCAAATGTCTTGATGGCACACATTCAAAAGTGGGATCTAGGTTGGAGACTCAAAATTTTGCTAGCCCTCCATGTAGTAAATGGTCAATAGAGGTCAAAAAGGAGATTGGGCCCAAAACGACTAAGTATAATGTGTAGGCGGAAGGTGCCAAGTGTCACCACGATGCTCCTTCAAAGGTAAAATCCTAAGCGGGTTTTCAAATGAGCACGGGCATTCCACATGTCTCAAAGTCTAAATAGGGATAGATTCAGGGGTTGAATAGTCAAGGTAGAGGTAGGCCAACAGAGGGATCCAAGTGTCAACATAATGCTATTTCATAGGTAAACTTTGGGGTTGGTTTCCAAACAAGTGTCAGGCCACCACATGTCTAAGGTTAGAGTTTTGGCCCCACTAAGCAAAGAGATTGAGGAAAAATACAAAGAAGCCTAAGGAGCATGCAAATTTTACCACATGGACCTTGTAAGGACAAAATCTTTAAAATATTGTGATCCCACGATCCAAATATTCAAATGGCCATGTCTTTTGACTGGAGACTTATATTTGGGTGGGATAAGACTTGTTGGAAACATCTCGACACCCTCTACACCATGGAAACATAAAATATCATTCTTAATAGGATTTGGTGGGTGGACAATGGGAATACATATTCCAAGCCATTAATATAGAGCCTGATTTCTCCAACTACCAGATCTGATTCAATTTGATCCATCAGGGAACTAGACATGACATATTTGGTGTGGATTTGAGAAAGGCATTGATTGATAGTGGTTGATATTTCAAATTAGGATTCAATATGTATCTCTAGGTGGTTGAAGCAGGATTCCAATTCTTCTCTCTTCTCTCTCTTATTCTTCCTATATATTATAATGAAGGGGCATATTCAAAGGGTTGGTTGTTGTTTCTCATATGCCCCCCCTCTCTTTCTTCCTTAGGGTAGAATGTACAATTTAAGCCTCCTCCCATGGCTCTATAATGGTGTTTTCTTTCCTCTTGCCCACTAATGATGTACTCTGTAACATTTTGGAGCAATAAAATATGTTTCGTGATGCATCTATCCATCATTGGCTTATTTTATTATCTCTTCTTACTTCTCATCATTACAGGGTATATTATGCATATTATGATGTTCGTTGGAGGTACTGGGAGCTATGTTTAATGGGTTTCAAATTGGTTTCTATGTGAAATTTATCTCTGGTCCATGGTGCATTTTGTCCACCCTCTCCTCTGCTCACCTCTCTCCACTTTAGGCGGTCGAGTTTCTGATTCAACCACTTCCTTTTCTGGTGTATCACCACTTAGTGTAGGATCTTTCACCCTCTCTCTCTCTTCCCCTTTGGAATGGTTAGATTAGGATAGAATAGGTTCTTCCTGCACTGGAGTAGCTTGTGGCAGGTAGATTAGGAAGCAAGAACCAACTTTCTCCAGAGGTCCATCTCAAGTTTTGCAAGTCCACATCTTGAGATATGGTCCCATGCTGTAAAATCACACCGAATGCCCCATTTCACACCCAAGCCAATAAGGGGTGTTGTGATTCTACACTAATAGTTTTGGCATGTCAAGTGGGAGACTGAGGTTAGATATTCTATCTTTGTAAGGTGTCTCATTACAAATAGCAAATCATAAGCCACCGTGTGATTGCACTAACAGTTTTGGCATGCCCAGTGGGACACTGAGGTTAGATCTTCCATCTTTCCAAGGTGTATCATTACAAATAGCAAATCATAAGCCACAATGCGACCGCACTAACAATTTTGGCACGCACGGTGGGACACTGAGGTTAGATCTTCCATCTTTCCAAGGTTTCTCATTACAAATAGCAAATCATAAGCCACCATATGACCACACTAACAATTTTTGCATGCCCAGTGAGACAGGTATGAGGTACCTTACCACTTAATTTCATCAAGTAGATCTATTTTTGGTGGGATTCAACCTTTTAAGGCACATGCAAGCACATTTGGTGACTCCATCTGGTAAAAAACCCATTCTCTAAGTTGCATACCTTTTCCATCCATTTTCTTCTTCCATCTCTTTCATTTTATCCCATTCCATGAGGTTGTGTAATCATGACTTCATTCCCTTCATGGAACTCACACTTACAACAATGCAATCCACCACCAATGCATTTCTCAACTCCTCCGAATCAGCAGTATAATCAGATCCAAGACCATTATGCTTACACATACGAGTAGGGTCAAAGTCAGTTTGGCCATGGAGCTTATCAAGAACAAGGGGATGTATACAATGGTGAAAACTATGTGGATAATGCTGGTTTATTAGAGAAAATTCAAAAAATGGAGGCTGGCATGGTTCAGTCAAGGGGCATAACAAAAATGAAGGCATTTAATATTTTTTTTTAGGGAGCCTTGTCCTTGGGAAGGCCCTTTTACAAGACATTACAACCCTCAAGAGAATCTTGGCTTCATGGTTGAAGTGTTGCCTCAACTCACACAGTGGATTGAAGACATTGAGGCTTATGAGAAAAGTGCGAGACAACTTTGTCAATGGGTAAGTCCACCACCTCTTAGCTCTTGATTTTCTCTTCCTTAGTCTTTATCATTTTAGCATGATCAAGAGTCAAGCCCCTCAGTTGCTGCCCCAAGTGTTAGTTTCTCTTCTCCATCTCCTGATCTTCCTCCTCATCTTAGTTCTTATGCCCTTTTCCCTTTCAAATAGTCATCCCCTCCAAAATAATAAGGAAGTTCCACCTCCATCCCCACCACAAAAAATTGCAAAGCTGGTTGAACCCCAACCTACCACTCCTCTTGCTTTCCTAAGTCCATGTTGGGAAGATACTCAAGAATCAAGTCAAAGATAGAAAGAAGAGGAGCCCAAAAAAATAAATAAAAGACAATATAATTAGTTGGGCTCCTAAATTTGGGTTTACAAAGATCCCTTGATGGTTAAGCCAATAGAGGAGGTCAAGGTTGAAGAGCCACTGGTGGCTGAGGTTGAATTTTTATTAGAGGAGGAGGACCATATAGTTTCAGAGGCCCCAATTATGGAGCACGCTACAGAAGAAACTTTATTTATTCCTTCCACTTCATTCCATTCAAGCTCTGATGTTGAATAAGAGTTTGATATTTTAAAAATTCATTTTTGAGGAAGAGGGAAACCATGGTGAGAAATTTTCAGATTAGGAGGATGTCGTGGAGGAGGTTGAGCACATACAATAGGACAACAACGAGGTAGATTATCTGTCTGACTTGGAGGATTACTTTGATGGAGAAAATCCCATGGAGATCACATCATTTTATCTTCCATCATCCATCTTTCAAGCATATGAGCCTACTACCATGAAGGAGGTCATTCAAGAGCAGTAACCTATGTCTCACAACATATTTCTAGAACCAAGGGTGGAAGATATGAGTCTTCCATGTTCTTCACAAGAGAAGGAAAAAGAATAGCCAGCTCCAAGCCTAGTTAAAAAGGAGCATATGGAGGTGACCAAGACAAATTCAGAGGCACTGAATCATGAGCCAGTTACACAAAAAAATGCAGCCCCCTCTCCCATTAAACTTCTCCCAAAGTCTTATCTTTTGGAGGATCCTGAACTCATTAGCTTCATGTTTGAAGATGAAGCTTCATATGGTGAAGATAATGAATATTTTAAGATCACCATGCAAAAATGGAGAGACTTTGTTACATCAAGACAATAAAGAGTTTGATTTCCTACCAGACTCAAAAGAATGCTTTGATAAGAATGATCTAGTTGAAATTACAATCTTTTCTCCCCTATCATTCATTCTTCAATCACAAGAGTCTGCTGCTATGGAAGAGAGTGTGTAAGCACAACCTACAGTTTGCAACATGCCTCCTGAATCAAAGTTGGAATATTTTTATCTTCCTAAAGTCACACCTACTATAGCGAAAGAGAAAGATTATGAGGCTATCATTCCTCCCACATCATTCATCCATGAGGGTCAGCAAGAAGGCTCCATTCTTGGAGTTAAATTTCACAACTACGGGAAAATTCAAAGGGCCAAACCTTGCTCAATCAGATACTTGACTTCATTGGAGACAAGGGAGAAGCCAAAACCATTCATGTCTACTTTAGGGCATGAGGATGAGTATCAAAGCACCAAGGGTCACCATATACACCTACAAGAGTCCAATGAAAATAAGCTTGAGGAGTTATTTTCCATTAATGTTGATACCTTGCTGATATGGGTGGAGGAGCGGCTTAAACTCAGTTTTTCGCTCATAAAGGCAGCCATATTTAGTGTCAAATCATTTGCATGGATGCCTCTCTTGAGAAAGGGAAGCTACTTCTCCCTTCCTATAATAGGATTTGCTTAAGCCCCCTTCTCTCTCTAATTAGTTTAGTAGGAGTAGACTTTTTTTCTGACAAAAGAAGTGATTTTTTTTCACTCTGCATGTCTCATTTGAGGAATGTATGATATTGTCTTTGTACATAAGTTTTGTTCATATTGCTCCAGAGCTAATGAGGCTAGGCCCTTTACTATTCATTGCTGAAGACTCATAGTTTCTTGTAATAGTTGTAAATTTAAAAATAAAACAAATGTAGAGCAACTAAAGAAAGTTTTCAAGACATCCCATTCAGGGACAGACGAAATCCCTGGGTCAAAACAAATTTCTACTCTCAAAAGCTTATTTTCAAGATCTCTTATGAAAATTGAGAGTAATCAGGGTCAGACAAAAGTGAAAAGTGGGTAATCAGAGAGTCCATTTTGAAAGAAAGGTAAGTACCAAGGCCATTAATTATGACTCCATGCCCAATGGATGGGTAAGTGCAGCAAGTTGGGGGACAATTAAGTGGACATCAAATCCTGAATTTTACATCAAAAATAGAAAAATATCAAATTTAATCTTCTGCGGACTTGAACCATGCTGAAAATTCAAACATATGTCATAAAAATGGTACCATCATGTAGGGGAGATTGTTAGATTTGTAGAAATATTGATTTCAAAGTGAATAGAATAGGATAAATATCATTTTATAAATTTTAACTAATAGTAGGTCTTTCAGACACTTTTTCCCATGAATGTTTATGTCTACGTTTAAGATTGAAAATTTTGTTTCACTTGTTAGAATGTGATCAAACTTATACCATCGCAACCATGGTGAAATTATATACATGTTAAAAAAAAATTAATTGATTTCAATATTTTTTATAAGTTATGGTAGGCAAACAGAAAGTGCTCTGTGTTCTTTATGTTTTTTAGACCACTTTCACGGAAAAAATCATAAAAAATAAAATATTGCAAAAAAAATACAAAATAAATCTATCCCAAGATAGACAGCGGCATCTAACTTCTCACCGAAGGAAAAAAATAAAATTATATATATATATTTGGGTCATCCAAATCACGGGAAAACAGACTATAATCTTATAGGTGTTTTTAACAAAAAGAGACCAAGTCATTGAATTTTGAGTTTTTAATATAGCTAAACTTGTCCATTTTTAAAAAAAATTAATAGTTTTAGAAACTAGATTCTGGATGTTACAATTCATATTAGTATTAGGTTTCCTAATTTTGAGTGTATGCATAGCTAATAATCCCTACAAGTTGATATTATGTTGTTATTTGCAATATGACATCCACTTATGACCCATTTTTGTCCCCCAACTTGCTACACTTTCCTGGATGCTTCAAGACATCTGGTCCTCTCATCTAGTAGGAAAATACCCTTGCAAGTTGCCAAATTGTTATCCATATTTTTCCCCCAGAAAAATTGATCACCCACAACCCCACACAAAAAGAAGTCAGAGAATTCACATTCAAATCCTACAATCAGGCAACAAAGGAACTCTTCAATGGAGTGGCAAGTCTTGTGAAAGATCAAATGACCCCGTGTAAGATGAAATTCAAGAAATGGCTCTATCAAGTGAACCCATGCTTCAAATCCAGCAAACAGATTACGGGCGGGCTCAGAGATGGAATAATAGGGTCGGGGTAGGAGGCCAAGTAGTGTCAAAAGAACCAGAGGCTCAAAGGAAAAGAAACAACAAATATTTGAAGTCTTCGGGCTTCATAAATGGTTTAGAACGGGCCCAAAAATGACTAAGTATGGAGGAGACAGCGGAGGGAGCCAAGTTTCCAAATGGTGCACCTCCAAAGATTAAATCCAAAGGGGTAGACCTAAATGAGCACCAAGCTTCCATGCATCCAGAGCCCCAAAAAGTTACACCGACCATTGAAAATTCTTCGACTTAGAAGAGGGTGCCAAGTATCTTAACGCCACACATTTAAAAGAGGGATCCAGGCTGGAGACTCAAACTTGCGCCAACCCTCCACGTATCAAATGGTCAATAGAGGTCAAAAAGGAGAAATGGCCTAAAATGAATAAGTATAGAGTGAAGGCAGAAGGCACCAAGTGTAAACATGACGCTTCTTCAAAGGTAAAATCCTGAGTGGGTTTTCAAATGAGCACGAGCCTTCCACATGTCTCAAAGTCCAAAAAGGGATAGATTCCAAGGTTGAATAGTCAAGGAAGAGGCATGTTAGTGGAGGGAGCCAAGTGTCAACACAACACTATTTCATAGGTAAAATTTTGGGTAGGTTTCGAAACAAGCATCGGGCCACCACGTGTCTAGGGTCAGAGTTTTTTCCCTACCAAAAAAATTGACTGAGGAAAAATACAAAGAAGTCTAAGGAGCATACAAAGGCTGCCACATGGACCTTGTATGCACAAACTCTTTAAACTATTGTGTACCCACAATCCAAATATTCAAATGGCCATATCTTTTGACTGAAGACTAATATTTGGGTGGGAGAAGACTTTTTGGAAATGTCTCAACACCCTCTATGCCATGGAAATATAAAATACCATAATTAATAAGATTTTGTGGGTGAAAATGGGAAAACATATTCCATGACATTAATACAAATCCCGATTTCTGTAACTACTAGATATGATTCGATTTGATCTTCTAGGGAGCCAGACATGACACATTTGGTGTGGATTTACGAAAGGCATTAATTTATATTTTTTGAGCTTTCAAAGCATGATTCTAATTCTTCCCTCTTCTCTCTCTTATTCTTCCTATATATTGTAATGAAGGGGCATATTCAAAGGGTTGGTAATTGTTTCTCCTCTACCCACCCTTTCTCTTTCTTCCTTAGGGTAGAATGTGGAGTCTAAGCCTCCTTCCATGGCTCTGTAATGTTTTTTTCTTGGCTCTTGTCCATTGATGATGTACTCTGTAATATTTTTGAGCAATAAAATTTGTTTCGTGATGCATTTTTCCATCCTTGGCTTATTTTTTTGTCTCTTCTCATCTCTCACCATTTCAAGGTATACTGTGCATATTTTGATGTCCTTTACAGGTCATGAGAGCTATGTTTAATGGGTTTTGAAGTGGTGTCTTTGTGAAATCTATCTATGGTCCATGGTATATTCTATCCAACCTCTCCTCTACTCACCTCTCTCCAATTCAGGAAGTTGGGTCTTTGATTCAACCACTTTATGTTGTGGTGTATCACCACTTAGTGTAATCTCTTTCACCCTCTCTCTCTCTCTCTTTGTCCCCTTTAAATGGTTATATTAGGATAGAATAGATTCTTCCTGTACTGGAGTAACCTGTGGCAGGTAGGTTAGGAAGTAAGAACTTTCTTTCTCTGGAGGTCCATCTCAAGTTTTGTAAGTCCCACAGCTTGAGACATGGTCCCATGTTGTGCAATCACACCAAATGCCCCAGTTCACACCCAAGCCATTCAGGGGTGTTTTGATTCCTCATTAACAATTCCATTTACTCATTTAATCAAGTATCCCAAGCCTTATTTTTGGTCCAAAAATCTATCGGGTGGGCAGATCTATGCATAGACGAGCCAACAGTGTGCAGGGCATAGCCCCTCTTTGAGACAACAAAGTGAAACTGGTTCATTGTTATTCTACCAGTAGGAATCTGCGTAAGTCCTACAATATTCTACCTTTAGGGGCTTGGGATCTCGTCCTAGTTGGAGTATTTCTGGCTATGAACAGAAAGGAACAAAGGGAGGAGAGGAGATAGGATAGATCTGAAGAGAGAAAAGAAATGAATTCCAAAGCAGAAAGGTCAGAGGGTTTATGTTTTGGGCTAGTACTAAATAGAGCCAAACCTACTTGAATAAATGAACAAAGCAATACTGATGAGAAAATGACAAAAAAGTAGAGATAGATCAGACATAAAAGTAACACAGATCTAACTTAAGAAAGACTTGATGCACATAACACATCCATTGAGCACAAAGTCTTAATTTCTGTATTAATATTTTCTGTTTACAAAACGTACAAAGCCTTTTCCTTCTCACTTCTATTTTTCATATAGAAAATGTCCACCACCCTCTTGAATACAAAAAGTATCCAAGTATATATAGAAGGAGAAGGAGAAAGAAGGTAAAAAAGAAACCAACAACTAATTACAAAATATCTACAAAAATATCTAAAAGTCAACTGTTGACTTTGGGTAATTTGGTGGATGACAACATCACATGGTGCAACATGGATGATGTCATCATTTAGACCAACATACTTTTAAGTACTTTACAAAAATGGGAACAATCCTAGGAGGAAGGAGCCTATTCGTCTTCATCTCGTGGCTGGAAAGGAGTATCTTGCTTTTGCTCAAGAGAGGAAATGTGAAATTGAGCACGATACTCCAAGAATTTTCTAATCATCAGTTGAAGTTGATCCTGAGTAGCACCCTTGGTGTGATCACCGATGACCTCACAAGTCTCCCATTCATCCCTAAGTCTTTCTGGGAGCTTGAAGTATTCATTAACTACCTCCATCAGGTATCCAACAAAATCACGGCAAGCCAGAAGATTGTTGATAGACTCTGCGTTAAAAGTGGCTTCTGACACTAACCCTTGCGATGTAATCTCCTTAAAAGATCTGAATAGTGTCATCTACCTTCCTCAAGGCATATGATGGGGTGAGCAAGCCCAGCGACATCCTCAGGATGATCTACTCCATTTGATGCATGGCATCTAAAGCCTCCTCCTTGATTTTGTCAATCTTCTCCAGGACAAATTCCATCTAGTCAACCTGATAGTGCAAAGTAGCAAGGACTTTGTTGGGTGTTCTTGGGTTATCGAAGACGCCGAATTTTACTAAATTGTAGACAACAAAATTTGTGTCTTACGACCCCTTGTGACCCACATCTCATCTCGTAATCTAACCTCGTCACCTAAACCTTACACAATTATTTATTAATTACCTTGTAATTGATAAATCCACACCACCTTACCCGCCACCTCACTTTGCCACCTCATCATGACCTAGCCCTAACCCTAAACTAACCTAATTAAGACCCATGACTTGGCCTAGACTCACATCCATAACTAATGCCTCCTTACTTGCACCCAAAGCCGACCTTCTAGCCACTTGACCAAGCCGCGCAACTGATCTCTCGGGGAGAAAAGCAGGGAAGGTGGGCTATTTTACTAAAAATAGCCTACTTTTTCCTTACCGATGCCGGTTCCTACTCGACCACCGTCGGTTACGTAACCGCCATCGGTTCCCTGTAAATGGGCTACCCAAACCAAAAACAACGGATCAGAATTTCATTTGGGAGATCCGTCGAATGATTTTTGAATCAATAGAGATCATTTGGGAGCAAAAAATAGAGTCCAGACCTTCACTTGACCGAGCGGAGACGAGGTGGAGAAACCAGAAGTGCTTGCAGTAGAGAATATCGACTAGCATCTTTGCCAAAACCAGTAAGTCATATCTTGCATGTACTCTTTTATAACATTTCCTTATGCTCTTTAAATCACAGTCCTCCTAAATCTAGTTCTGAACCCACTACCCAATGATCCCATTGCATCTAGCTGTCATTATTTTACCCCCTCATCATCTCATTTTCCTAATATCATCCATAAACCAGCCTTACAAAACACCATAGCTAGTAAGAAGATCCTAGAACCCACCGGTATCGGTTATCAGTAACCACCATCAATTCCTCTGATCAAAACCAGAAAAACCAGCCTTTCCCCTACCCAGTTTCAACGAAAACAATTTAATTGATACTTTACAGTCTTTTGCGTTAATTCATATTAGCAGGGAAACTGACCACCTTCGAAAGGAAGTTTTATATTTCCTGGGCCCAAGGCAGTTTCCTCATTTATTGTTTAATCAAATCTTGTGGTCTTGTGTTCTTATTTGCAGGTAGTCCTTCCAAGACAAAAAAGGAGTTCTTCGCAATCAGCCTGATCTTTCTCTACAGTACGCGCACACCATCTCGACATTCTACAGGTATTCCTCCTAACCCTAACCTCATCTGTTTCTATAGGAACGAGTCATTCCGAGGTGAAACATTTTAGCACGCCTGGTGGGACCCATTTTGGGTTTCTTTCTTTATCGCTTGTTTTTTATATAGGAAGCATACTTGCTGTTTTTCTTCTGCTTAAGATATTCACAACGTATTTTGTTTTATTTTGGTAAAAGAACTTGCTTTGCTTTTACGTCTTGCATTAGTAAAAGTCATCTCTTTTGCTTCATCGAATGTCATTTTCGATTTGGATTTAAAACACGTGCATTGCATCCTTGTTTGTTGTTCTTCAATTCTAGTGAACATAGATTAAGTAACAGGTCGTACACGTGGGGGTGATATCCACGGTATTGACAGGAAATTAACCCTAGTTTCACTGCACAACACATACCGAATCACTTCACAATTCACACAACAGCTCAAACATCCCACCTTTTCCACGGTATTCCTCCACCCGATTGAGGTAACCTTATAAGCCAAAACAAACTTGACATTTCCCCTATGTCTTGTTGTTTAGGATTCTGACATCATCTTACGTCTAAAGGCATAAGCCCACAATAACTAAAATTAACCCTAGGGTTAGTCTCTGGATTTGCGTGTGTATCTTGCTTGTTTTCAAATTCTGTTTTCTCTGTCATACTTTGTCTTCTGTGATCAATAAGTTGACAAATATACTCAATGTTGCTAAAAATCAAATTAGCAGCCTTTTATATCTTCTTATCCTAGACTTTTGACACCGGCATCGGTTAACTGACCGACGTCGTCTGCTCTGTGACCGACACCGGTTATTAAACCGATATCGGTTACTGTCTTCATCAGCCCCTGACAAACCAGCAACCTGCCAAATTCATCATTCTGAGGTTGTTTTTGTTCTTGATAGATTGAAACTTTCCTGTGTGTTCTTGTCCATGGTTGTCATCACTCGGAAGCAAGCCGCCGCCATGGTTTCACATGCCTGCTCTGTGTCTTTGCCTGAATCACCCCCTTCACATTCTATAGGGAACCCTATGGACACCAGTGAGATCCCCCCAATTCCTGTAGGAGACAAGGACTTTGCCAAATTCTTGGATGCTAATCCCAGCGCTGTACAATACTATTTGTCTCATGCCCCTGACCGTACGCCTGATGGTCAGCTCCTTGTTGGCATGCCTATTAGTATAGCTGCTCATTTAGCTCCCACTCCTCCTGATAACACTGCCTTGCTTCCGGCGTCTCTAGCCCCTTCTCCCAATCCGACAGCTTCAGAGGTTCATACGACTCAGATTGGTTTTTCCTTGGCTAATTTTGGACCTCACGTATCGTTACCACCAACTACCCCTACCTCATATCTCTTTCAGACTACTTCATTCATGACTTGCTCTCTGCCACCTATTCACACGAGCTTTCCTTCTCAAGCTCCGCCTACCTTTTCATTCCCATACACGTATCCAGTAACCTCAACACCTTATATGGGACATCCCTGTTCTGTTGCTCCAACATAATCATCCTCCATACCTTATCAACGCTTAGCCCCACCATTGTCCAGTGGAGGCCCTTGGCCCAATTTGCCTCCGTTTACCACAACCGCACCATCATCTCATCCAACCACAGATTTCATCAAACAAATGATGGACAAAATGCAAAATCTGGAGGCTTCGGTTTCGGGAAGCCGTAGCGCCTTGACATACGAACAAGTTTGTTAGGAGCCTATCCACCCTTCCGTTCCCCTTCATTCATATCCTCCACAATGGGAGTTACCGAAATTTACTCGTTTTAATAGTAAGGAGGATCCTCAGCAACACTTGCGATCATTTAGACATGCTTGTTATTTGATTGCCCATGATGATGCCTTGTTACTCCGCACCTTCCCCATGTCTTTATCAGGACCCGCCTTGGAGTGGTACAGTGCCTTAACCTAGCACTCGATCTTCTCTTTTAACCAACTAGCCCAATCTTTCTTGGATCATTTCTCCATTAACATTGCCAAGAAAGTATCTATCACCGACCTTTATGCCATCCGACAATTCGAAGACGAATCTATCACAGATTTCATGGGATGATGGCGCGGCCTTATCAACCAACTTACATATGCCTTGCCTCAAGCTGAACTTATCGAACTTTTCACGCGGGCATGTGCTAAGCACATTTCTCCTACTCTTCAAATTCAAACTTTCCGCACATTCGACGAGGCCTTTACCATGGCTCGGAAACTAGAAATTCGAGCCTTAGAAGAAGAGAAATTGCGGTTGCGTAACAAAAACCCCAATTTCTGAAATCCAGATTCTACCAACAAGCCAAGCACCACCACTCCTCATGCGTCCACTTCTTCTAAATCAAAAGGATCTGTTCACACGGTAATGGTCAAATCTCAAACACCGTCCAATACTCCGCCGAAAACCACCTATAAGTACAAAGCTGAGCCCATCAATTACACTCCCTTGGGAGAAACTTATGGCGTCATCCTGGAGAAATTGCTCAAAGCTGGGGCTATCACCTTGCCCCTGTTAAACCTCACTCTGGGTTTGACTCCACCCGCGCAATACCTTCCTGGTACAAAGAAAATGACTTTTGTAACTTTCACCGCGTAAAAGGACATAGTCATGAAAACTGCAAGATGTTGAAGAACATAGTGTAGGAAATGGTTGACGCAGGGGATATAACCCTCGATAATCCTAATGCCCCTGCCAACCGAAATTTGAAAATCTTTAACAAACCATTCCCGAATCACTCTTCTAATAGTAACATAAACCAAGATGTCTTAGCCGAGGAGAGTGTTCATGAGATCCACGCAGTCTTCAACTCCCAGCCAAAAGCCTCTATCGAATTTTTTTTGAATCAAGCCTCTTCATCGACACAGGAGCCTGAACCTCCTTCACCACCATCGACACAAGGAGAAATCATTCCTTTACTCATACGGGAATCAACCGCCCAGGATTCTCTTCTCACAGATGAGTCTTCTTACACCACATCCCTGCAAGACTGCGAACGCATGTTATCTAACCTATCTATTTCCCAAACATCCCCTTCTACAACTCTTACTACATAAGGGGAGAACTCGCCACTCCTTTTGTCACCTTTAGACGAGAAACTTCTTACACCAACATCACCAACTTCTTTAACCATAACGGATCCTCTCAAACACGCCCTCTTACCTATTAGTTCTTCATCGTCTAAATCTTTTCAGCGACCTGTTGACCTCTCAACGTCTATTGATACAGTGCCTCATCTACCCCTTGTATCAGACCCACAGTGGACTGGAATCACAACCCACCTTTCTTCCGTACAACAATTACAAATCACACCTGGAGACTGTCATTCTTCAGAAGATAGGTGAGTCCTATGGGAACGTTTGAGTATCCCTTGTTCTACTCAAATGCAGATGACCGATACCGACACATCTACCATATACCCGAAGTGTTTACAGAAACTCAAAATGCCCCTGTTCTCACCTTCACCCCCCTCACCTCTACCAAATGCCCTGTCCACTTCTATCAACTTAACAAGATCTTCCCCTATGCTTGGGACCTCACCAATGCCCAGTCTAACGCACCCACCTAAGTGACTCGATCTATCCAAAAATAAATCCGTCCTACCACCTAGGAGACAAACTCAATCCGTGCCCCTATCACAATCAAAACCATCATCGTCATACCTACCTTCCATATTGGGACCCCATCCCTCTACCTTACATCAATATATCATACCTCCTGCGTTTTCTTCAAAACAACCTACGCCTTCCGCACCCATACAGAAATTCCATGGTATAGCAACACCGTCACTCTGCGTATCCTGTCCACCTATCAACCCTAAACAAATTTCATCATCAAAAGATTTGTTTTCGGTCACTCCTATTTCCCCGTGGTTGTTTTCTGATACCACATTATCTGCGGCCTCATCATCCAACATAGCTTCTGCGCCAAAGAAATCACGTTTAGTGAAAACCACGTATCAACACCCCTCGGCTAAACCACCACCCGTGTGAACCAACCACGCCCAAACATTACCAAAACCCGCATGACCAATACCCTCATCCTCTTCTGATTTTGACCCACTCAAAGGATCTTATGCCAAAATCCTTGCTATGTTGGTGGAGAATGCGACCATTTCCCTACCTCCACTTAGACCTTATGACCCGTCTAAACCCCGACCTATGGGTTACGATGAGTCTAAAATCTGTGCTTATCACCGCAAACCAGGACATGATGTGGAGGGATGCAAAGCTCTAAAAACCATCCTTCGTCAGTCACCTCTCCCGGATAGAAAGATTAAGAAAGACAACTTACGAAGGGAGAGACCTTTAGTTTCCATTCCCTCTCCTATACCATCTGTCCCCGCCTCACCAAGATCTATCATCATTACAACCCCACCTCCGGAGGACCATGATTTTCCCCAACCACCTTCCTCATCTCAAGTCTATGAGATTAACATGATTAGTGTTGCTACCCGAGCGCAGAAAACTAACGAGAAAGCTAAAGAAAGTACACCTGCGTCCTCCCTTTCTCCGACCAGCATCTCGATTGCACCACCACCCAAAGTGGTTATTCGTGGACCCACTTACCCCATCTCTAATGGAGTTGCCCATCGAGCCATGATCAAACAACTTCACCAATCACCCATAAAAATGACACTATATGATCTCATTTAGACTTCCGAATCTCATCGACAAGCTCTCGTTGAAATTCTTCAGGGGATCGAGGTCTTACCTAATGAAACCCTGCCCATTGACTCCATTGTAACACCCAATCACGTTGCCTCTCTCACTAAACACCCCACTACTCCAATCACTTCTGTCTCTGTACCACAAGTTGTTGCAGTCAGTTTCTCTGAAGACGAAATTGTTGACTTTGGTACAGAAGATCCTGACCCTACTCTTTTCATCTTAGCTTACATCTGGGACATTCGGGTACGTCGTGTTATGATTGACGGGGGTGCTAGCCTAAACATCATCTCTTCAAAAGCCTTCCAACAAATGAATATCCCTTCTAGTTGCATGTGTGCCAACCCCATCATGTTGTGGTCATTCAATGATGCTATTACTTCTACCTTAGGCACCGTAATCCTCAACATTCGGAAAGGACCACGTACTTTACCTGAACTCTTCTATGTCTTGGAGGGAGAGTTCCAATATAATATATTGCTAGGTCGTCCTTGGATCCGAGCAATGGGATGCGTTCCCTCAACATTACATAGATGCATAAAATTTGAGTACGAGGGGAAGTCCTACACCGTAAAAGCTGATCCTCCCCCCTTTAAAACCTGTAATATGTTATACCACCCTAACGATGTGCTTATACCAATCAAGACACCCATACATTCAACCAAACGATCCTCTTCAAATGTACCTCAACCATCCACCTCAACCGCGCCTACGCCTTCAACTGATGAAACTACCATCGCAAGAACCACTTCCCTTCCCGCAGCTAACATTCCAACCTCCGACCCCTTAGTAGATGTTTTTCAGCGCCTTACGCTGGGGGAGTACCGCCTATATAACGTTAGTTCTTTCCCTACCCCGCAGGAGTATGGACAATTACATGCACATCCCACCTACGACCGTCGCGTGGGAGAGGTAATCTCTTACGGACCACCCCATTTCCGCACTAACCTAACGTATGGGGATGTTGACGCATCCTCCATTTCCCCTGAACCTCCTCTTGGTGTGGTTCCCTTCTAATCCGATTTTCAATACTTGACAAATCATCGTTTCGCCCTCACCTTCTTGACTCGTTGTGCGTGGAAAGGCTTTGGTTTTGGCCTTTACGAACAAGGCCGACATACACTCATTCCCGTGACTACCTGTAAACATAATGATCGTAGTGGTCTCGGTTTTCCCGAAACACCTACACAGGAGACACCTCCTGTCAGCTGTATCCTGGAAGAAGAAGACGTCGCCCCTACCAAACCATCATCACCCACTTTGCCATCATCACCCACAGAATCTATAGACCCTGAATCCATCCCTCCTAACTTTTTTTTTCATAAATGCTATCTTCATAGGTCCTCTCACTTATCAACGCGATAATGAGGACCCATCTTCTCTTCCCCTTCTGTATCCAGACATGATCGAAGAGGATTCGCCTTTGATTAATGTTGTTGAATGCCAGGATGACGACTCCATCCTCACTTACCTTGGCACAGATGATTCTTATATTCAACGAGCCTTACCATCTGAAACCCAAACCATGCTGAACGAATCTACCATAGAAATCAACATCCACACGGAGGAGGATCCTCACATTGTGAAGATTGGATAATCCCTTAACACATCAGAACAAGCCGCCTTTACTACCTTTCTCCGTGCTCGCAACCAAGCTTTCGCATGGTCTTACGCTGACATGCCAGGAATTGATCCTACCATTGCCGTCCATAACATCACCCTAAACCCCAATTCCAAACCAGTCAAACAGAAATTGAGAAAAATGCATCCACGCATTGCTCTCTTGGTCAAAGAGGAGCTCCAACGACTCCTTTCTGTTTCCTTCATCTTGCCTATTGACTATCCTCAATGGATTTCTAACATCGTACCTGTCACTAAAGCGACAGGGGGACTTCGGATATGCACAGATTTCCGGGATCTTAACCTCGTTTGCCCTAAGGATGACTTCCCCTTACCTAGCATTGACCAACTTGTTGATCTAACTGCAGGTCATGAGATGCTCTCTCTCATGGATGGCTTTTCAGGATACAACCAAATTTTGGTTGCCCCTACCGATCAACACAAAACTGCCTTCATAACTCCTTGGGGAACCTTCTGTTATCGTGTCATGCCATTTGGCCTTAAGAATGCTGGTGCTACCTATCAGCGGGCTATGACCTACATTTTTCATGACATTATGCACACTATCCTTGAAGATTATGTCGACGATCTTCTCGGCAAGTCTAAACATCGTAGTGAACATCTTGATGTTTTAACCATTATTTTTGATCGCCTGTTACAATATTCTGTCCGCCTTCAACCAAAGAAATGTGTCTTTGGTGTTCTTTCGGGAAAACTTCTTGGCTTTATTGTCTCTTTGCGTGGCATTGAGGTCGATCCATCTAAAGTCAAAGCTATCCTAGAAATGCCCCCACCCAAAAATCTCAAACAATTACGTAGTTTACAAGGTAAGCTCCAATCTATCTGACATTTCATCTCCCAACTTTCGGATCGATGTCAACCTTTCCATCACCTCCTTAAAAAGGATATTGCATTCCAATGGAGCGGAGAATGCCACCAAGCCTTTGACGCTCTCAAAACATATCTCTTACAGCCACCTGTGCTTATCCCACCTCAAGACGACCACCCTTTCTACCTTTACCTTTCCGCCACCGACCACACTGTGGGAGCCATGCTTGCACATCGTGACTCTGAGAATCGCGAACAAGCCATTTATTATATAAGTCGTTCTTTGGTGGACTATGAGACTAGGTACACACATATAGAAAAGTTATGCCTAGCCCTATCATTCGTGGCCATCAAACTCCGACACTACCTTCTAAATCACAAGACTTTCGTCATCACCAATACAGACCCCATCCATTACATGTATGCCAAACCTCATCTGAACCAACGCATTGCCAGATGGCTCATGCTTCTTGCCGACCTCGACCTTGAGTTTGTCCACCAGAAATCAATCAAAGGACAAACCATCGCAGACCAACTTGCGGAAGCTCCTTTACCTGGGGAACAATCTACCAATTCCACATTTCCCGTTGAACTCATCGCTACTCTTTCCCTCACAGAGGAGTCGTACCCAATGACCCTCTTCTTCGATGGCTCCAAATTCCATCGTGGTGGAGGAGCTGGCATTGTTCTTATTCCTCTCAACGCTGAGCCTATGCCTCTTTCATTCCAACTCGATTTCCCTTGCACTAATAATACAGCGGAATACGAGGCCCTTGTTCTGGGTCTCCAGGTTGCACTGCACTTAGGTATCAAATCTATCAATATTTTTGGTGACTCTCAATTGGTAGTCAATCAAGTTATGGGCATCTACCAATGTAAAAATGAGGAGCTTCAATAATACAAACACTACGTGGATTCACTTCTAGTCTTCTTTACTCACTATTCTATCCAAACCATTCCCCGCTCTACTAACAAATTTACGGATACTATGGCTTGTTTAGCCTCGCAAATTCTGGCTTCATCAACTGAATCTGAAGTTTTCCTCTTAGTCCAAAAACTCTTTGCCCCATCTTATTCAGCCCCGGTTATTTGTACGATAAATACTGTGTCTGCTGACTCACAGGATACCTGGTATCATCAATTTCATGATTATCTTACAACTTTTATTCTCCCACCTGACCTTACTAATACGGGCAAACGCGCGTTTCTTAAATGCGTTTCTCATTATGCTATTATGGGAGGACTCCTTTATAAACGCGGCTTCGATGGCATCCTCCTTCGATGTCTCACCGGCGCGGAGGTCACCCATACCATCCAACAAGTTCATGACGGAATTTGTGGTGGGCATTTTAGCAGCCTTGCCGTGGCCAAACGAATCCTTCACCTTGGTTATTATTGGCCTACTCTCAATAATGACTGCTACGAATATGTTAAGCATTGTGTTATGTGTCAGTAACATGCCAACCTTCAACATACTCCTAGCCACCCGCTCCAGGTCGCTCGAGATCTTTGGCCCTTCTCACAATGGGGTTTAGACCTTATTGGTGAGATTCACCCGACCTCTTCACAATGTCACCGTTGGATAATCACAGTGACCGAATATTACACAAAATGGGTGGAGGCTATTCCACTCATTTCAATCAAAAAAGAAAAAATTGTCGAGTTCATTAACCACCACATTATCTGTCGTTTTGGTGTTCCTCATCGCCTGATAACAGATAATGGAAAATCTTTCAAAAACAAGTTGTTGCAAGACCTTTGCGACAACTTTGGTATCAAACTTAGCTTCTCATCACCCTACTATCCACAAACCAATGGGCAAGCTGAGTCCTCTAATAAAACACTAACCAAAATCCTCATGAAAGTTGTCAATGATTCCGGAAGAAATTGGCACGATCACATCCCCTTTGCCCTTTGGGTTTATCGCACTAGTATTCGTACCTCCACTAATGCCACACCTTTTTCTTTGGTATACGGTACCGAGGCTATTTTTCCTCTCGAAATACAAATACCCTCCCTCAGAATATCCCTTCAGGATATTCTCACCAACGATGATTTCCGCCAAGAATGGTTAGCCCAATTGGAGCTTCTTGACGAACGTCGTCTGACAGCTCTTGATCACCTCCAAATCTATCAAAAATGCATCAAGCGTGCTTATGATAAGCAACTTCATGAGTGTATCTTTAAGGTTGGTGATCTTGTCCTCAAAGAGAATCAACATGTCACCAAACTAGAAAAGAGCAAACATGGAAAATTTGCTCCCAATTGGATTGGGCCTTATATAATCACTCACACCTATGGATCAGGCACTTATCGTTTAGCTTCGCTTAATGGTAAACCTGAGCCTGAACCCCTTAATGCCTTGCATCTTCAACCATTCTATTGTTGAAATTAGTGTTATATCACTTCTTATCCGCCTACTGCTCGTCCCTTGAGCTCCCATACCACCACACGCACTTGTTTCCTACATCTCAAAATAAAATCAAAATCACTCCTCACCTCCCCTTGATGATGCATTCCCCTTTTTAGTCTAGTCCATGACTTCAAAGTATTAAAATAAGCCGTATTCTTATGGGATTTTCTTGAGTCAAACTTCCTACTAAACTAGATGCTTCATGCCAAAAGAACATCTAGTCATCTAAATTAAATATAGACTGCTCCCTCGAAGGACAGCTATATGCCGAACTATTGCTGCTATTATATATAGACTGCTCCCCCGAAGGACAGCTATGCATTAAAATCATATCTGCTACTATAAATAGACTGCTCCCTCGAAGGACAGCTATACACAGTCAGCCTTTATCAGAAGCTTCTCGCATTGATCAGCTTCGTGAAGACCTCAAGAAATAACACAATCAATATCCCTTTTAGACTTCCCGCATCGATCAGTCTATATTCAGAGAAATAAAAGCCTCATTCAAAAGAACTTTTGGGTCATGGACTTATCTATTTAGGGTGGGTTCTCTTTCGTCAGAACACTCACTTTGTAACAAGCTCTCCGTACCTCAACTATACCATCCACCTCACCTCACTATTTGTTTCAACTCAAGGGACGTGTCTTATACCTGATAGGTTGTGATCATACAACTCTTTTCACCTATTGACTTCTCATCTATGCACCGGTACCTAGGGCTTCAAGTGCGTTCTATGTTGTGTGGTTTGTTTTGCTCTTTTCACCTACGGAGCAATCTTTCCTCTTTTCCTCGCATCTAGGATTGTGTGTTGATCTCAATCAGGACATGGTTCCCTACCACTTGGGTAGGCTAACTTTCACTTCCCTTATACCTTTTACAACATCACCAATTCGTTACCAACACCATCAACCTTACCTTACCAATATTACTGTCAATACCTTTACCAACCAACCAATCACCTAGCCATACCTAAATTACCTGAATTCACCTCTCCCTGGTCCTAAGGGAGAACTACATCAGTCTGAGGCCCCTCCTTGCTTTGTGCAATGGGCTATGTAGGCAGCACCTCGGAGACATGGGGTCTCCCAAGGTTAGCTCGACCATCCCCTACCATAATCTATCATGTGTGGTATAATAAATATTTCTGTGTATTTCTATTTAATCACATTCCTCTTTATCCTTTTTCAAAACACCGAAAGTCACAACGCAAACATTATTATTATTATCATAACTCAAATCAACATACATATTCAGTTTTATTTAGATGTTAAACAAATACATCTTCTCTATCATCGACATGCAGGTCGGCATCCTTATTTATTCTTTTAACTAGCTAACATTTATTTAGACCCTTACACCTCATCCCGAACTAGGTGGAGATCGTGATTGTCGACGCCTTTCGTCAGGTCTCTCTGTCCTCAAGGGTACCACGGCTATTGGTACCGCCCACTGATCTGCCAATCTCTCCTGTAACATCTGAATACACCCTCTCGCATGGAGAACTCCAGCCTCTAGTCTAGCTGCTCGTGACTCCGCAACCACCACCCTAGATTTTCTATTTTTAGAAAAGCTCATACCTAAATAACCGGTATCGGTTACTTAACCGATATCGGTCTATCAGCTACCGATATCGGTTCCATAACCGATATCGGTTACACACCTATCTTTTCTCAATAGCGTTCTTTTCTTCATTTCTCACCTAAATTTTTGTCGCGCCCGCCTCTTTTCTTACATAAACAACACAATTTACCACATTTGTTCATCCACCACACATAGCATTACAATTTCATTAACATCATTTATTTTATACAAATACACAAACCATCAACTACGGATATCAAGAAACCATCAATCTATACATCATTTGGATCCAACTCATCAGTTACATATATCACAATGTCACAAAACCACCAATTCATCACATAACATGACATTCATATATACGTACAAAAAAATAAAAACATCAGCATCATCCATCTATCAACATGTCAATTAAACTCATCACACATTCTATATATTACCAGCCATTAACCAAATATTTAAACACATTTTGAACACTGCATGTGGATCAAAACATCGTCTATATATATATATATATATATATATATACAAGTTTTCAAAAATACAATGTGCCCTACATCGGGGCCTCTGTGATCTCATCATACAACAAAGTCGGCACTCAGGCCGCAATAACTGTAAAAAAATCTCTACTCGGCTCGCAAGCCGGTCCCTCGTATCAAAAATAGCTATATACTCGGCTCGCAGACCGGTATCCACTATACAACCCCTACTCGGCTCACAGGCCGGTATACAATAAATGAATGAATGAATACATGAATAATACATAGGCACACAGGCCTCTATCAATACACCTAGTTCGCAGACTGGTGCCCATCTCTAAAATACAACAACCATGTCTGGGATCTCTTAACTCTCCCCACCGCCCTCGGCACCTCTCCCCGTTAATCCCTGTGGTGCCTCTCGCCTCCTGCCCATCACGGACACGCCAGCTGTGGTTGCACCTCCCTGAGATCTCTGGCTGTGAGAGGTCTCTGCCTTATGCGCTGCATAAGCTTGATACTCGACTCCGGTACCATCAAGAATATCCTGATAATATCGGGCCTCTGCTCTAACCTCCATATAGCGCTCTCGAGCCACTGACGGAGCTGGGGCTGGTCCCCTGGCACCTACAACCAATGCCCCCTGAGCCTGTGCTGGTGCTGTTGGTGGTGCCTGTGGCCGCGGTGGTACCAGTACCTGTGCTGCTGCCTGTACCTGCACCTGTGGCTGTGGTGCTGGTGGTGGTGCTGCCTGAGCCTGTGCCTGAGCCTGGGCTAGCTGCCCCTGTAAGACCCCTATCTATGCCTGCGCAGCAACTAGCTGCCCCTGTAACAGCTGCACCTGACCCCTGAGCTAATCTCTCTCTCCTATAACTGCAGCCAAGTCTGGCTGTGCAGGTGGGTACTATCCTGGCTGCTCTCTGCCCAGCCCCACCACACCTTGTATGCTCCCGTGCACCCAGCATCATCTACACCCTCACCTGCTGGCCTCTCTGCTACCCAATCTGGATCCAAAGGCTATGGTTGCAGGCAGTGGGGCCTCTACATCATCTCTCCTGTACTGAGGAAAGGGAGGTGGCTCGTCCTGTCGCAGCCCCATCTGCCTGCGTACCCTCTCTAGGGGTATCCTCTCGTACTCTCCCGGCCGCTGTCCTGCTATCCAGAATGTGTACTGGATCAGGCGCAGCTGTACGTGGGCTCCTCTACCAGGGTGCTGACCTCTGTAGGGTATCCATATAATGTCTACTGCTGTCAGGCCCTCTTGCAAGTGTCTATAGTATGCCACATCCCGACCTGCAATAACTGCTCGTGGCTGGCCCACGACCCCTAACCACCTCTGAAAGCCATATCGGTATATGACCTATGGCCCCTGGCTACTGGGGTAACCCTACTGGCTTGATGCATACAATGTGCTCGTATGCCCCAACAATGCAACAAAAATGTAGAACAAATATCGAATCACCTCCTCCAGCGATAGCCCCATAGCTCCCTGTATAATTACACCAGATATACTGGTGCCTAGGCATAACAAGTGTGCTCCTCCACCATCTCAAGCAGCACCCCCATCAATGCTCATGGAAATCGGCCTCCCTCTGAGTTTGGGAGGGCGAAGCAGGTGGATCCCAACCATCATCAACACAACCAGTCGTGTCTCGTGTCGATGCGTATGCTACATGTCACCGTACCTGATACTCGCGCTATGGTAGGTCAGGTAGCGCGGTTGGCATCCCCAAAAACTTGTAGTATGCTATCCATGGCAGTCTCTGAATCTACCTGGAAGACTGCCTCTCCCTCGATAGGGTAACCAAAGGATGCGATACACATCCTCCAATGTGACGGTCATCTCCCCAGTTGGGAGATGGAACACATTGGTCACTGGATCCCATCTCTCGATGAGGGCGACCATCAGGCTGTGATCTCTCTCTATTGCTCTGTACCTCTGGACTCCACCGAGTTCCCACCTCGCGCATGATGGCTCAATGAGCCATAGATACGTGTGGCCTCATCCGCACCAACAACGGGGGCATCCTATCCTGCATCGTCAACTGCTGACGTGCCTGCAAAATCAACCCACATCCTTAGACCTACTCTTTATTACAACATCTACTTTATCATCTAAACTCCCTTTTTTATCCCCTCGACTCTCTACCACCCCCCTCTAGCAACCTACCACCCTAAAAAACCCAAAACCATCCCACCCAAAACCAACAAAAACAAAACCCAAACAAAACACATGCAACCCAACCCTACACCAAACCCTTCTCCAACCTCCAACCCACACCCACCCACAACCCTACACCAAACCCTTCTCAACCCAAAACCCAACCCTACACCAAACCCTTCTCCCACCTCCACCTCAACCCAACCCAAAAACCCAAAACCCAACCCTACACCAAACTCTCCCACCTCCACCTTCACCAAACCCTCTACCCCTAACCCAACCCTACACCAAGCCCTTCTCCACCCCTAACCCAACCCCCACACAAACCCTTCTCCACCCCCAACCCAACCCTACACCAAACCCTTCTCCCACCTCCACCTCAAACCCAACCCAAAAACCCAAAACCCAACCCAAAAACCCAAAACAACCAACCCACAAACCAAAACACACAAGCCACCGACGCCGGCCGATACATGACCGACGCCGGTCACTAACAACAGTCTCTTTCCGTAAAATTTTGTGACCGATGCCGGTCGCTTAGTGATCGACATCGGTCACTGTCTTCTTCCAGAGCCGAACCCCCGCGCGGCCCCCAAAACCCATTTTTTACCTATTTCTACCCATCTACCCACCCAAATACCCTAAAAACTTACCCACCTACCCACCTTAGCCTATCTAGCCTATCTACCCTCTCCCTTTTTCAAATCATTTCCATTTTCTCATTATTTCCTAAAAAAGGTTAATTCCTACCCAAACCCCCAATTTAGCATAATACAACCAAATCACCAAATTAAAGAGTTTCGAATCTACCCGAATGACGACACGTCGTCGTGGTGGGATGGGTGGTGGCGGTCCAGCTGGTCCAGCCCCTCCAGCTCCTCCTGCCTGTGTCATGGCTCCAATCCTGATCTGTTGGGTCCTCGGTCAATCCACTGCTGCCTCCTCCTTAATCGGGCCCACTATCAACTCTCTCCGCCAATACAATAGCTCCACCTCACTCAATCAATCCTCTAATCCCAACTCTCCACGTCAGATAAGTCGATTTGGTTTGCAAATAACAAAAGTGACAATGAAAAGCCGTAATTTTCTTTTTATAGGTTTTTCACCTTTCACCGATATCGGTTTCATTTTTCCCTATGGAACCGGTATCGGTCCCTTAACCGATATCGGTCATGCCGAATCGACATCGGTTCTCTTCCCAACTTTCCCCCCATTCTTTGCCCTTATTTACTCCTTGCCTCTTTTTCACCAATATCGCCTCTATCCACCTTTGCTACACACCATTTGTTCACTTTTCCGGTCTGACCTAAGGGCTCAACCTACCTATTCGGCCCGACCTAAGGCCTCAACCTACCTATTCGGCCTGACCTAAGGCCTCAACCTACCCATTTGGCCCGACCCAAGGCCTCGCCCTACCCATTTGGCCCGACCCAAGGCCTCGCTCTCACTATTTGGCCCGACCCAAGGCCTCGCCCTACCAATTCGGCCTGACCTAAGGCCTCAACCTACCAATAGGCCCGACCCAAGGCCTCGCCCTCACTATTTGGCCCGACCCAAGGCCTCGCCCTCACTATTCAGCTCGACCCAAGGCCTCACCCTACCATTCGGCCTGACCTAAGGCCTCAACCTACCAATTGGCCCGACCCAAGGCCTCGCCCTCACTATTTGGCCCGACCCAAGTCCTCGCCCTACCAATTCGGCCTGACCTAAGGCCTCAACCTACTAATTGGCCCGACCCAAGGCCTCGCCCTACCCATTTGGCCCAACCCAAGGCCTCGCCCTCACTATTTGGCCCGACCCAAGGCCTCGCCCTACCAATTTGGCCCGACCCAAGGCCTCGCCCTCACTATTTGGCCCGACCCAAGGCCTCACCCTACCAATTTGGCCCGACCCAAGGCCTCAACCTACCAATTGGCCCGACCCAAGGCCTCGCCCTCACTATTTGGCCCGACCTAAGGCCTCCGTTTACCCTTCTGGCCCGACCCAAGGCCGCAACCCAACAACTTGGCCCAACCCACGGCCGTACCACTTCCATACCTTACCCAAAATCAACACCATACACTTTTATCCACTCATCCGGTAGTTTTTTTGTTCAATCGAGCTCACCTGTTCATGTTTTAGCATGATTAGTGTCCTTGACTTGATCTGTCGACCAACTTTTCCCAGACCTAGACCATGACGTTTATCTCAACCAAACCAGCCTTTTGGTACTGCCGAACATGCCTAAACGTTCCTGTACCTTACCTGTTATATACCCTGGGGCTACTTCCTATGCCTTGGATACCAGGATTATATCACCTTTGTTGGGATAAACTATCGACCTTTACCTCTGCACTGCTGGTTTGCTCGTCAAATCATGTACCCTAGTTGTACTATTGCATTTCAACATGCGTCTGCTTCCTTGGACCTACCCCACCATCTTACCATCCCCTCTACCCCATTTACCCTTTATCAACCCTATCCCTGATTTCCCGTTCACTCAATCTATGATAGATTTGAGGGGGATTACCTATACCCTTAACAGAAGCAACCACTTCATATTATTGTCCGCAGCAGCTTTACAAAACAAGCTACACGACAATAAGGGGCTAATGTAGACACCAAATTTGTGTCTTACGACCCCTTGTGACCCGCATCTCATCTCGCAATCTAACCTCGTCACCTAAACCTTACACAATTATTTATTAATTACCTTGTAATTGATAAATCCACACCACCTTACTCGCCACCATCACTTTGCCACCTCATCATGACCTAGCCCTAACCCTAAACTAACCTAATTAAGACCCATGACTTGGCCTAGACTCACATCCATAACTAATGCCTCCTTACTCGCACCCAAAGCCGATCTTCTAGCCACTTGACCAAGCCCGTAACTGATCTCTTAGGAGAAAAGCAGGGAAGGTGGGCTATTTTACTAAAAATAGCCTACTTTTTCCTTACCGATGCCGGTTCCTACTCGACCGCCGTCGGTTACGTAACCGCCATTGGTTCCCTGTAAATGGGCTCCCCAAACCAAAACAACGGATCGGAATTTCATTTGGGAGATCCGTTGAATGATTTTTGAATCAATAGAGATCATTTGGGAGCGAAAAACAGAGTCCAGACCTTCACTTGACCGAGCGGAGATGAGTGGAGAAACCAGAAGTGCTTTCAGTAGAGAATATCAACTGGCATCTTTGCCAAAACCAGTAAGTCATATCTTGCATGTACTCTTTTATAACATTTCCTATGCTCTTTAAATCACAGTCCTCCTAAATCCAGTTTTGAACCCACTACCCAAGATCCCATTGCATCTAGCTGTCATTCTTTTACCCCTCATCATATCATTTCCTAATATCATCCATAAACCAGCCTTACAAAATACCATATGCTAGTAAGAAGATCCTAGAACCCACCGGTATCGGTTATCAGTAACCGGCATCGGCTATCAGTAACCGCCATCGGTTCCTCTGATCAAAACCAGAAAAACCAGCCTTCCCCTACCCAGTTCAACGAAACAATTTAATTGATACTTTACAGTATTTTGCATTAATTCATATTAGTAGGGAAACTGACCACCTTCAAAAGGAATTTTTATATTTCCTTGGCCCAAGGTAGTTTCCTCATTTATTGTTTAATCAAATCTTGTGGTCTTGTGTTCTTATTTGCAGGTAGTCCTTCCAAGACAAAAAGGAGTTCTTCGCAATCAGCCTGATCTTTCTCTACGGTACGCGCACACCATCTCGACATTCTACAGGTATTCCTCCTAACCCTAACCTCATCTGTTTCTATAGGAACAAGTCATTTCGAGTGAAACATAAATCATTGACCGGGTAGTCGAGCATATTCTAGAATGTCTCATGTTTTAACTTAGCATGGTCTAACTCTTCAGAGATAGGCCCTACAATCGCCTGGAGTTCCTTGCTAGCTTGATCAATATTATGATATAGCTCTATGAACTTTATGATTACTTCCTCACTATACTTGAGGATCGGGTCTCTCCAGGTGGATATTGCCATAACCCTATTCACAAATCTTGACATACTCATTTATCTTTTCCTGGCTAAGGGCCTCAGGAGTTTCAGTGGCAGTTGCGGGAGGTGCACTGCCCATTTTCTATAGGGCTTGGAGAAGATGTTTGTTCTATTCCTTTAGTATCCTCTTCTCTTTCTTTTCCTCTTGAAGCTTTTTGCAAAGGGACTGTAGATAGGGCCTCTCCTTGTAGGCCTTTCTAAGGATGTTCCCATCATGACCTGTGTCACTGTATAATCTGTAGGAGATAGATCCTTTTTGTCCTTTGTGGGATCAGGGTATGCGATCTCCATAACCCTTTTACCTGAAGCACTCTAAGAGAAGTGGATTATTGGCTTTTACTTCTTATCTCCTTTTGTTGGGATGATAGAGAAGTCTATAGGTGCAATGGAGACTTTCCTCTTATGTTGGCTTATGTTCTTGGAGATCCATTCTAGACTTAGGGGAGTGGGACTAGAGGGAGAAGAGGGAACAGAGGCAGAAGAAGGAGCAGCCACAATGAAGTCAGGGAAATGTGTTGAGACACTCAGTGGTGGCATTGATAAGGAAGCTAACTCTCCAACACTTACAGGAGTAGGAGTCACTATAGGAGGGGAAACTATGGGGGTGGAAGGGATCTGAGAGATGAGGGAAGAAATGCTAGGGGACAGTTTCACGAGGGAAGAGAAGATGGAGGAAGAGGAAGGGGGAATAATAGAAGACAGGGTAGAAGACACAACTAGAGTGTTTGTTTGAGTGACGTGAGGAGGGGAAGGAGGAGTGGAAGATGGGATGGTGAGAACTTCAACAGTTACAACAATGGTAACATCTTGAATGGATGTGGCCATTGGAACACTTACCACTGCTTATTTTTCTGGGGAGACCAGGCTTACTACCTACTCCTGGGTGGCGGAAGGAGGACACTCAGGAGCTTTTTCCTGAGCAGCACTTGATTCTCCCTCTTTGTCTTTGTCTATTCCCTTTGGTAAGTACTTTGGCCTAGCAGGAGCATCACCCAAAGGAGATGAGGTGAAGTCTACCCCAAGTTAGATGAGGCCATTCATCCTGCGCCAATGCTATGTGCGCTACAGAGTGCCTTTAACCCTTTCCTCAATAGTTTGAGGTGCCTTTGTTTTGTCTATCTCAGAAAATGACCAATTGTCCCTGTTTGTATCTAGATAGACTTGATCAACTTCTTGATCAGTCATTTGGAAACCTTTAGGACAATGGCCACACCATATTGGATGATCTCTACTAGGGCCAGGTGGGAGTGATCATTTCTCCTAAGCTTGACCTCATGATACAAATCGATATAGACATATTCGATCTATGGGATGTGAATTAGATCAAGCTTTTCCATTAGAAGGAAATTATGAGGATCAAAGGTTAGCCTTGCCAGGAAATTGTGTTTCAAGTTGTGAAATTCCATCTCCACAAACATTTCCTAGGCTTTGGTGTGAGAAGTGCAGTTGTATCTTCCCACTGTGAGGGGGAAAGGAGTTTTTCCCTTCTTTCTTTTCAAGCACTTATCGCGGTATGTGATAAGCTGCCTGAACAGCTCCAATAGGATTAGCTTAGTCCCCACATACCTTGGTAACTTTTTGGGATCCCCCAAGAAGTTGGTAGCTCTGAGATAATTTAAAGTGGGGAATTGTGTAAATAACGCCCTCCACTTCTCTGTGGCAGTCAACACGCTCTTGGTTGTCTGACCGTGAGTCATATTAGGCCTCAAGAGGCAGATGATGCCATAGACAAAGGCATCGTTGATCTTTCTAAACTGTGGGATGTTTTTTTCTAGTCCCAACTCTTGATAATACTCATATATTTTTACTTAGGGCCACACCTCGCATCAAATTAACACTAGGTAGTCTCTTTATGATGCAGCAACGTAAACCACGTAGGAGTTCATGTGGAACTTCCCCGTTGTTGAGAGTTGTTGAAGTTGCTTGAAGATAGTGTTGTTGATGATCTCTGCCCATTCAAAACATTGATTGAGAATGTTTTTGCTCATTGTTTCCAGATATCTGAGCATCCATTTGTGGAAGTAATGGGCATCAAGAAACCCAAATACCCTACTTAGGAAGGTTATGGTGTCGCTCAGCTCTTCTAAGAAGTCGTTGCGGTGTATAACCTGGGGCCACCTTGTTATCACCTTCTTGTTCTTTAGATACAATTCATTCATGAGCTTCATACATTTGTCCTCAATATCATCCCATGCTTTTATGCAGTCTTCTTGGCTTATTACCACAAAGTGTCGGTGGTGGGGGATACCAAACACGATTTCAAAGTGTCGGGTAGTGAGGTTGACTATTACTTTGCCCTTGTCATTCTCAACACATATTGTGTCCTTATTATAGCAGCGGGCTGCCACCATCATAAATTCATTGTTTACCGTGCTCGTGGGAATTCCCCCAACGAAATGCAAACCACTGCCGACTAATTTTTCCATCCATGGACTACATGTGACCTTTCTGGTTCTGGCCCAAAAGTCCTCCATATCAATGTGGTTAAGTTATGAATCCCTGATGTATAAGTCACACTCTGCAAGGGACTCAGGCATTCTGACCCTTTGGTATTTGTACTTCATTTCTTCTTCTGTGAGTTTGGCCTTAACCTTTGACTTGGTTAGCCTCTTACTTGATGAAGACATGTGTGAATCTGAGTTCATTTGTTGATCTGTAAGAAGAAGCAAGGAAGTCCACTGCAGAAGAGCCATGTTAGCTATCAGAGAGATTTCCCTTAAGAGCCATCGTTCATCAAAGCTTTACAGAAAGGAAACTTATCAATTTACAAGCCTCTGGGCGCAAGGCGCAATTCTATTGTAGGCTATAGATCAGAAAATCAAGGCACACTGCTTATACCTACTCTAGGATCAGAAAATCAAGGCACACTGCTAAAGAGTGTTACATGGAAGAAAACAACACAAAGTGGTGTAGGGCACATAAATACTACACACAACATTCAGTGTTGGTGTTACAAGATGTGCGCCTGTGCCGTATGAAGGGTTTTTATGTAGCGCCTGCCGTATGAAGGGTTTTTAATGAGGCACAAATTATTTCGGTGTTGCAAGACTGAGGGATGTGCCAATGACGCAGATATGGTACATGTTACATATAGTTATGGTGCACCAAAGGGGAAAAGGTTCAATTGGTGTAAGACTGATGTTATGGTGCAACCAAAGGGGAAAAGGTTCAATTGGTGTAAGACTGAGTTAAAATGTGTCAGTTCTTAGCTTTGGCACGACACAACAAGAGTCTTCATAACATCAAATGCTGGTGTAGTTAGAGTTGTGCTTGCACCTTCATTTAGGGTTTTGAGAGTTTTATAGGGTGTGGGGAGGATGTGTGCTACAGGCAAGGTCAGTGTGCCCCTTGGCATGACTATGTTTTGTGTAACAATGATTTTGTTTACGCCAAAGAGAAAGCCATGGATTTGGATTATAATAACTTTATATTTTCTCTCTCTTGATCGGTTTGTGGCTTTTTTACTTCTTGAAACATTGATTTGGACAGTGAGGATGACAGAGCAAAGAGGGTCAGGTACCATTTGGAAGAAAGGTCTTCCAGGTTAGAAAATTTGAAAAGAGGGTAAGATTGGTTTTGGGGAAGCTTCTTAGGTTCATTTTCTTGGTTTTAACAACAACCTCCAAAAAAAATGCAAAAAAACCCACAAACAATCAACACAAGAAGAGCAAGGACCACTTACTAGGAATATATATATAATGGAAGAAATGATATGGGGTCCACAAATGTGACGTAAAGTGACACGGGGATGACAGGTGCAAAGGATTTTACCTTTTTAAAAAAATTTCAATCGTGAAAATGACAGGTTGGATGCACCTATTTATAGCAAAAGGTGTAATAAATGTGCCAACAACTTTTTTGCAGGGCGCATCAAAACAGATGCTAACATAAATTTTTTTACGCCATTGGCACAGATTCAGGATTGTCGACATTACCTTTTTAGCTCTTTGGCGCACCATTCAGGGGTGTAACATTTTTAATGTCGAAAAGAAGGTGCATGCACCTTGGCACATATGAGAAGGGTGCATCATGGGAAGGCACAACATTTGTAATTTCAACACTCCAAAGGATGCACCAAAGGAATAGAAGGGGGCACAAATTCATTTGGTGTTGCATGAATTAAATTTGTACCTAGCCAAAAAAGGACCAAATGACTAAGTTTGAAAAACTAGATTCTTTGGAAAGGGATTTTATGCCATTCTGAACGCTAAGGGACCTAGGTGGGGAACTGAAACAAAATTTTGGTTTGGTTACCTGTAACATTGCCCTCATCAATTTTATAGGATAACAGCTGGCTCTTTCTGGGGACTATATTTGAGTGAAGCTTAAGGTTAGAGACTCCTGGATCAACATGTGCCTATCCGTTGGGCCATAGAGTCAAAAACAAGGGTGAAAAAAAGGAAAACAAACAACCAACAAAAAAAGAACACATGAAAAAAGCAAACACACAACTAAAGATAACTATACAAAGAAGAGAGCAAGCTCTACTTCTTGAATATTTTGAGATGCTGCCCACTATAAGGAAGCGGGAGCTCAGTTCCATCTAGATACAAGAGATAGAATATATTCTCTCCATTGAACTACTTGATCTTGAAAGTCCCTCTCCATAGAGAATAAAATTTTCCATGCATGCCCTTTGGTTCTCTTTGCTTGTCCCACAAAAGGACGAGATCTCCCATCTAAAAATCTCTCTGCTTAGCCTTTTTATCAAACAATCTCTTGACTTTATTTTGATGTTCAGTGATCCTGTCAATCACTCTTACTATCTGTTCTTCAAGTTCTGTTAGATACATGACCCTCTTTTCAAGAGAATTTTGGAAAGTCTCATCTTCGATCACTTGTACCAAGCGTAACGTAGGAAGTTCCACAGAAATGGGAAGTTTGGTGTCGATTCCATATAATAATTGAAAAGGTGACATACCAAGAGACCTCTTTGGAGTAATATGGTCCTCCCACAAAGTGTCGTACAATGACTTGTGCCATGACTGCTGATTCTCATCAATTAGTTTCCATATGATGGTCACTAAGTTCTTATTACTGGATTCTACTTGACCATTCCCTTGGAGGTAATAATCCAAGGCATGGGCCAAGGTTATTCCATATTCATAGCAAAAACTAATAACTTATCATGAGGAGAAGTTGGAAGCATTATCAGCGACAACCTTGTGTGGGATGCCAAACCTCATGATGATATTCTCTTTGATGAAGCTGCAAACAACTTCAGAAGTGGCATTTTTAACAGGTATGTCCTCCACCCATTTGGTGAAGTAATCTGTTGTTGTTAGGACATAACTATGTATGAAACTTGATTGGAGATGGAGTGCTCCAATAAAATCATTTCCCCATTTCCTGAATGGTTTGTCAATAATGACCGGCCTGAGGGGAAAAGCAGCCAATTTTGGTTTGCCAACAAACTGTTGGTAGAGCTCACATTTTACTACCCAAGTGGTTGTATCCTAAAATAGTGTTGGCCAATAGTACCTGGCTTGGATGATCTTGTGTTCCGTAACGGAAGAGGAAAAGTGACCGCCACAGGCTAAATCATGAAATATTTCTAGTAACTTTACCTGTTGCGGCTTGTCAACACATCGCAAGAAGATTCCATCAATCCCGCGCTTGTATAAACCGTTATCCCATATGACATATCTAGCTGCCCTTACCTTTATAGTACGCTTCTCCTTTGAAGTCAAATGAGCTAGAAACTCACCGTAAGTGAGAAAGAAAGTGATATCGGAATACCATTCTTCGCTAGTCGCAATAAATAGAACCATAGGCAGAGAATCACCTTTCTCCAGCTGGCCCTGCGCTCCATCAATGCAATCACTTTTTTCTTTAGGGGCCTCTGAATCTTTGTTTTCAGCCATAAGCTGACAGAGGCCCTTACCTCTTACCAACTTGGTTGGTTTTATGTCTAGATCATACTCTTGGACTTTTGTGATCCAATTCCCTCGTAAGCTTCCTAAATCTTGTTGAGTTAGGATTGACTTAACTGCCATGTCAGGAACCAACACTATTATATGAGAGTTTAGGATGTAATACCAGAAGTTCTTGACTAATTTTACGATGGTGAAGGCATGTTTCTCTAACTAAGACATCTTTAATTCATGAGGCTTGAGAGGAGAGCTCATGAACGTGATTGGAGATTTGACCTCCTTAGAGTTCTTTTGCATTAAGATGGCTGACACAGTATGCTCAGATGCATAGCTGTACATGATAAAATCTTTGGAGAAGTCGGGACATACTAGAATGAGTGCATGGGTGATAGAGGATTTTATATCCTCGAATGACGCCTTTCCTTCCTTGCTCCACCAGAAATTTTGTGACCCTTTCATCATATTTGATATGTTACGAGTCTTTTCAGCAAAGTCGGGAACAAAGCGTCTGATGAAATTCACCTTTCCGAAGAAGGAATGAACACCAGTTTTTCTTGTAGGTAAGGTAAGGCTCTAGATAGCCTTAACCCTTTTAACATCTATCTTTGTCCCTTCCCTGATGAGAATGTGTCCCCGCAACTTTCCTTCAGTTACCCCGAAGATAGACTTTTTTGGATTTAAGGAGATCCCATGTTCTCAGCATCTAATCAATACTTTCTCCAAATGATCACAATGATCATTTCACTATTTATAGAACATAGTTAAGTCATCTAAAAAAACTACGATGACCTTTCCCATCATAGCTTTGAATGTGAAGTCCATTTCTCACTAAAAGGTGGCACCGAGCATTAGTCAAGCCAAAAGGCATCCTGTTATAGGTGAATGTGCCCCAGGGAGTAGTGAATGTTATTTTGAATCGGTCTTCAGGTGAGACCTCAATTTGATTATATCCCAAAAAACCATCAAGCATGGATATTATTTCTGAACCAGTTACTGCTTACAGAACCTGATCCATTATGGGAAGCAAGTAATTATCCTTCAAGGATGCCTAATTCAGATTGCGAAAATCTATGCATATGCATATTTCACCATTCTTCTTTCGTATTGGTATGATATTTGCGACCCATGTACTATGATGGATAGGAAAAATGATCCTTATATCCAACATCTTCTGTATTTCTACCTGAATGGTACCTGAGATCTTGGGGTTATAGTGCCTCTGTTTCTGGCAAAAAGGTTTGACATCATCTTTTAACGGGATGTTATGTTGAACGTCCTTTGGCTTAAAATACTTTAGATCGACATAAGACCATGCCAATACGTCCATATATTTCTTCAGCAATTTTCCAAACTTCCACTTTTCTTCAGGTGTGCAACACTTCCCAATGTTCACAAACTACAGATGTTCCACAAAACCTAGGTTGACCGGTTCAGTTTCTAGGGAGGAGTTAGGGTCATCTTGCCATTTGTTTTTGACAAAACAATCGTTTTTGTCAAACAATCATTCCAGAGAGACCAAACCTTTTAGGATTTTATTTCCCTTGAGCTCATATATGCCATCACCTCTTATTGATTTGTTTACTTGATCAGTAATAGATTCACGACACGCAGAAGTAGATCCTTCAAAATGAAGCTCACCTGAAATTTTTTACTTTCTCTAGAAAGGAAATAAGTTGATTGTCATCGTTGGATACCTTCTAATGCTGAGAATTGTCTAGCACGCTTGAGCAGAAGACTACCTCAATGGTATATGTGTCCGTTTTCAATCCTAGGTGAGGGAGCATGAGGGACGTTGAGACGGCCAGTGAATCGACCATGTCATTCTGAGCTCTTGGAACAACTTTTATTGAAAAGGCATTAAATTCCTCAATGTTGTCCCATACCGTGTTGTGGTAATTCCTGAGCCTTTCATTCTTTACTTGGTATACTCTTTTCACTTGATTTATGATCAGCTCGGCATCACCTTGTACTTTTAGGTTCATAATTCCAATTTCTTTCACATCTTGCATGCCAAGTAGCAAAGATTCATAATTAGTAGTATTGTTTGTATTAAAAAAATACAACTTGAAAGAGAGAGGAAAAATCTCCTCTTCAGGAGATATTAGCCTAGCCCTAGCACAACATCTGCTAGTTGCACAACTATCATCAAAATGCAAGTGTCCATATCTTGTTAAGGTCCTCCTCTTGGATGAGAACTGTCCATTTTATTATACTCAGTAGATAAGAAGTAGTTCCCCCATTCCTGATGATTCAAAGAGAATTTGGGCTTTGGGGTCGTCAGAATTGGTGACTAAGTACTTCTTTTGTGATTCAGGATCTAATGTCTACATTACACCCTTGACGGGGATTCTGGCCTTGGACCAATCCATATGGATTTCTCTGCCAACTTATCTGCAAAAGCTTCTTCCTAGTAGAATTCCATATGCAGCTGGGATATCAGCAATGAGGATGGTCATCTTTACTCTTTTCTTTGGGAACATCGCAAAGGCGAACTGTGCGTCTTTGATCTGACCAATCAATGGAACCTGTTTGGTTTCCATGGAATAACATCTGCTTAAAGGTTTGGTAAGAGTAAGGCCCAAAGTGTGGGCGACCTTCGCCGGCATGACATTATCGGAAGCCCCAGAGTCAATTATGTAGTTGCTTATCTTGTGACCATTTATTAGGAGAGAGAAATAAAAAGGTTCAATTTTTCCTGACGTGGAAGTCGAGGAAACATTTATGCCAGATGCAGGAGGAGTGGAAAGGATTCCTTTTCGGGAGACATGGGAAGTTATTGTAGCTTGGCTTTGGATATAGTCGGTCAATCTTACCAGTTTCTCAAGGTTAGACTGAAGATACTCAGCCTCAGACATTTGAATCTTGGTCTTTTTTAGCATGATCGATTATATCGAATGCGGCCAAGGGTTGCGTCGATGAAGGAATGAGTCCTTCACTTCACGACAGTATGGTAGGGTTACTGGTTTTTATGGGAATAGAAGAAGGCTGACTTAGGGGAGAGATGGGAGGAAAATATTTTTTTTGTAAAATACTTAATAGGAGGTTGAGTAGGAAGAGGATTACCTCTGTTAGCAACGTTTGGAGGCGTGTTTGATACAACCTTCTCTTTTTGTATCTTGGCAGTAACTTCTGCTTCTTTTCCTTGAGAGCAGGTGAAAATAGCATATGACTACCCACTTGCATACCCTTGGGTACCCTCTTCTTCATCAGATTCCTCATCTTCAAATTCCATATACCCAATTGTAGAGTTGCTAGTCGGTTTACCGACATCTTGATCACCTCCACCTGGGGATGAAGGTTCTTTGTAGATTTACTCTGATCTTGACTAGGGATTTGACCGGAGGGGCCTCAAGTGCCAACCGTGGAGCAGTTGTAGGAAAACGCAACCTTTGTGGGGCATTGTTGGGAGTAAAATTTCTCTGTGGGATGTCCCATTATGAAGTGTTAGGAGAATCTTGAGCTAATTACTTCTTCAATGTGAGCAAGTTGTTCACCATCTTCTAGAATGCCGGATCTGATGAAGTGTCTTGAGAAGGAGTTGAATCTTTAGGCTTGGATGACTCTCATTTCAACTCACTAGATATAAACAAGTTGTCCTCTATCCAAATGATTGCAGCTTGAGCTAGAACATGAGTGGTGATTTGTTCTTGTAAGAGTAAGAAACTTACTCTTGAGCTTGTGGCATTCACAAAGAACCACTTCTAATTTTCTGGTGTGGGTAGCATGGTAGGTTGCACATGGTTAATTAGTGAATTAAACTGAGTGATAAAATCATAAATTATTTCATTGAATTCCTTCTTCAGGTGAGTGATCTTTGACAGTAACATGAACGCATCTTCTGAAGGCTTATACCTATCTTCAAATGTAGTTTGTAACGTGGCCCAACTGGTGATAGATCCGGCCGGTAAATGTTGGAACCAATCTACTGCAGGTCCTTGCAAGGTCTCTAGAAAGAGACGTACTGACACATCTTCATGGTTCACATCTAGGATGTTGCATGACATAATGAATGTAGATATATGTGAATCCGTGCTTTGGTTTTTACTCCCATCAAATCTTGGAAAATTCTTGCAGTTTCCATGAGGGAGTGCATGAACAAGATGTGGTAACGCAAGAGGGCCCATAGCATTTCCCCATAGCACTACCATTTGAAAATTTGGAAAGAGGACATGAGCTGGGAACGCAGTTCCACTGAGCAACAAAGCACTACAAAGGGATGTGGAGGCTCCCTGCGAAAAATGATTCTTTCTTGGAGGCGAAACGCTTTTGGCTAACTAATCAGCTAAATTCAATGATGGGAAGCATGCTGACATGTTACTGAAGTTATGCCTTTGAAGTAGATATAAAATAGGATCAACTTCTCCACGAGCTCTCCTGCTATGGGTAAATGGTTCGCTCGCCAGTATATCTTTAGACCTGCAATGTTTTTAGAGCAGATTTTAAAAACTATTTTAGGTTGTACTTGCTGATTTTCTGATTTTTTTGACAAAAATCAGCAGCATGTACTTTTCTAAATATTTAATTTTATCCATTTTTGAAAAATTATTGCGGTTTAATGACAAAGATAAATGAGGATAAAATTATGGTTAACTTAGTAAGCTGATTTTCGGGTCTTATAGTTGACTTTTTGCAAGTGTTTGAAAATCTTTTTAAAACTCTCAGAATCTCATATATATGGAAAATATATGGGTTTTTGTAAAAAATCAGTGAACTAAAGATCTCTAACTAGCTCAAATCTATGGATCTCTGAAGAAATTTTTCGGTTTGGATCACTTTTGCAAAAAATTTGGATTTTAAGCAAAGAGTTTAAGATTTGCAAACAGGGAGTGATTTTTATAATTTTATCTATTTTCTTAGTTAATTTAGCAACCTTTAAAGCTATTAGTGTCCTTTAAACTGACACAACACTCACATAGATATGTTTGATCCCCAGTAGAGTCGCCAAAAAATGTTGGTCTGAAAATCTATCGGGTGGGCAGATCTATGGATAGACGAGACAATAGTGTGCAGGGCATAGCCCCTCTTTGAGATAGCAAAGCGAAACTGGTTTATTGCTATTCTACCAGCAAGAATCTGTGCAAGTCCTATAGTATTCTGCCTTCAGGGGCTTGGGATCTTGTCCCAGTTGGAGTATTTCAAGCTATGAGTAGAAAGGAACGAAGTGAGGAGAGGAGATATGATAGATCCGAAGGGAGAAAAGAAATGAATTCCAAAGCAGAAAGGTCAGAGGGTTTATGTTTTGGGCTGGTAGTAAACAGAGCCAAACCTACTTGCATAAACGAACAAAGCAATACTGATGAGAAAATGAAAAAAAACTAGAGATAGATCAGACAGAAAAGTAACACAGATCTAATGAAAGACTTGATGCACATAACACATCCATTGAGCACAAAGTCTTAATTTATGTATTAATATTTTATGTTTACAAAAAGTACAAAGCCTTTTCCTTCTTACTTCTATTTTTCCTCTAGAAAATTTCCACCACCCTCTTGAATACAATAAGTATCCTTGTATATATAGAAGGAGAAGGAGAAATAAGGAAAAAAAGAAACCAATAACTAATTACAAAATATCTACAAAAATATCTAAAACTCAACTGTTGACTTTGAGTAATTTGGTGGATGACAACATCACATGGTGCAACATGGATGATGTCATCATTTATACCAACATACTTTAAAATACTTTACAAAAATGGGAACAATCCTAGGAGGAAGGACCCTATTCATCGTCATCCCGAGGCTAGAAAGGAGTATCCTGCTTCTGCTCAGGAGAGGAAATATGAAATTAAGCATGATACTCCAAGAATTTGCTAATCATCGGTTGAAGTTGATCCTGAGAAGGACCCTTGGTGTGATCTCAGAGGACCTCACAAGTCTCCTGTTCATCCCTGAGTCTTTCTGGGAGCTTGAAGTATTCATTACCTGCCTCCATTAGGTATCCAACAAAATCACGGTAAGCCAAAAGATTGTTGATAGAATCTACGTCAAAAGTGCCTTCTGACCCTAACCCTTATGACGTGATCTCCTTAAAGATCCGAATAGTGTCATCTTCCTTCCTCAAGGCATATGATGGGGTGAGTAATCTCGGGGACATCCTGAGGATGATCTGCTCCATTTGATGCATGGCATCCAAGGCCTCCTCCTTGATTTTGTCAATATTCTCCAGGATAAATTCCATCTAGTCAACCCGATAGTCCAAAGCAGCAAGGACTTTGTTGGGTGTTCTTGGGTGATCGAAGACGCCAAAGTTTACTAAATCATTGATCGGGCAGTCGAGTATCTTCTGGAATGTCTCATGTTGTAACCTAGCATGGTCCAACTTTTCGGAGATAGGCCCTTCACCTCGAGTTCCTTGTAAGCTTGATCAATATTCTGATATAGCTCTATGAACTTTACGATTACTTCGTCACTATCCTTGAGGATCTGGTCTCTCCAGGAGGATACTGCCATAACTTGTTTGCCAATCTTGGTGTACTCATTTATCTTTTCCTGGTTAAGGGCCTCAGAAGTTTCAGTGGTAATTATGGGAGGTGCACTGCCCATTTTCTGTAGGGCTTGGAGAAGATGTATTTTCTATTCCTTTAGTATCCTCTTCTCTTTCTTTTCCTCTTGAATATTTTTGCAAAGGGCATCTATTGTAGATAGGGCCTATCCTTGTAGGTTTTCTGTGGATGTTCCCATCATTACCTGTGTCACTGTATAATCTGTAGGAGACAGATCCTTTTTGTCCTTTGTGGGATTAGTGTATGTGATCTCCATAACCCTTTCACCTGAAACACTCTGAGAGAAGCAGGTTATCGGCTTTTTCTTTTTAGCTCCTTTTGTTGGGATGACGAAAAAGTGCATAGGTGTAATGGGGACTTTCCTCTTATGTTAGCTTAGGTGATTGGAGATCCATTCTGGACTTAAGGGAGTGGGACCAGAGGGAGAAGAGGGAATGGTGGTAGAAGAAGGAGTAGCCACAGTGAACTCAAAGAAATGTGTTGAGACGCTCGGTGGTGGCATTGATAAGGAAGCCGACTCTCCAATGCTTACAGGGGTAGGAGTCACTATAGGAGGGGAAACTGTGGGGGTGGAAAGGATCTAAGAGATGAGGGAAGAAATGCTAGGGGACAGTTCCATGAGGGAAGAGAAGATAGAGTAAGAGGAAGGGGGAACAATAGAAGATAGGGGAGAAGACACAACCAGAGGAGTGGTTGTTAGAGTGACGCGAGGAGGGGAAGGAGGAGTGGAAGATGGGATGGTGGGAACTTCAACAGTTATAACAATGGCAACATATTGAGTGGATGTTCATGTTGGAACACTTAACACCGCTTCTTTTTCAGGGGAGACTAGGCTTACTACCTGCTCCTTGGTGGTGGAAGGAGGACTCTCAAGAGCTTGTTCCTGAGCAGCAGTTGATTCTCCCTCTTTGTCTTTGCTTTTTCCCTTTGGTAAGTGCTTTGGCCTAGTACAAGCATCACGCAAAGTAGATGAGGTGAAGTCTACCCCAAGGTAGATGAGGAAATTCATCCTGCACCAATGCTTTGTGCACTGTAGAGTGCCTTTAACCCTTTCCTCAATAGTTTGAGGTGCCATTGTTTTTTCTATCTCAGCAAACAGCCAATTGCCCATGTCTATATCTAGATAGACCTGATCAACTTCTTGATCAGTCATTTGGAAACCTTTCCGGACAATGACCACACCATACTGGATGATCTCTGCTAGGGCCAGGTGGGAGTGATCGTTTCTCCTGAGCTCAACCTCATGATACAGATCGATATAGACATCTTCAATCTATGGGATGTGAATCGGATCAAGCTTTGCCCTTGGAAGGCAATTGTAAGGATCAAAGGTCGGCCTTGCCAGGAAATTGTGTTTTACATTGAGCAATTCCAACTCCGCAAACATTTCCCAGGCTTTGGTGTGAGAAGTGTAGATGTATCTACCCACTGTGAGGGGGGAAAGGAGTTCCACTCTTCTTTCTTTTAAGAAACTTCTCATGGTATGTGATAAGCTTCCTGGACAACTCCAATAGGATCAGCTTAGGCCCCGCATACCTTGGTAACTTGGTGGGCTCCCCCAAGAAGTTGGCGGCTCTGAGATAAGTTAAAGTAGGGAATTACATAAATAACACCCCCACTTCTCTGTGGTAGTCACCACGCTCTTGGTTGTCTGACCGTGAGTCATATTAGGCCTTAAGAGCTAGATGATGCCCTAGAAGAAGGAATTGTTGATCTTGCTGAACTGTGGGATGTTATTTTCCAGTCTCAACTGTGGATAATACTCATATATTTTTACTTGGGGCCACACCCAACATCGAGTTAACACTGGGTATTCTCTTTCTGATGTAGTAGCGTAAACCACGTAGGAGTTCATGTAGAACCACCTCGTTGTTTAGAATTGTTGTAGTTGCTCAGAGATAGTGCTGCTAATGATCTCTGCGCATTCAAAACATTGATTGGGAACGTTGTTTCTCATTGTTTCCAGATATCTGAGCATCCATTTGTGGAAGTACTGGGCATCAAGAAGCTGAAATACCTTGCTTAGGAAGGTTATGGTGTCACTCAGCTCTTCTGAGAAGTCGTTGTGGTGAATAACCTCTAGCCACCTGGTTATCACATTCTTGTTCTTCAGATACACTTCGTTCATGAGCTGCATGCATTTGTCCTCATTATTATCCCATGCTTTTATGCAGTATTCTATGCTTTTTGCCACAAAGTGCCACTAGTGGGGGATACCCAACATGATTTCAAAGTGTCAGGTAGTGAGGTTGATTATTACTTCACCCTTCTCATTCTCGACACATCTTGTGTCCTTATTGTAGCAACTAGCCACCACCATCATAAACTCATTGTTTACGGTGCTCACGGGAATTCCCCCAGCAAAATACAAACCAATGCCGACTAATTTGTCCATCCACAGACTACTTTTGACCTTTCTGGTTCAGGCCCAGAAGTCCTCCATATCAATGTGGCCAAGTTCTGAATCCCTGATGTCTACGTCACACTCTGCAAGGGACTCAGGCATCCTGACCCTTTGGTATTTATACTTCATTTCTTCTTCCATGAGTTTGGCCTTACCCTTTGACTTGGTTGGCCTCTTACTTGATGAAGACATGTGCGAATCTAAGTTCAGTTGCTGATTTTCAAGAAGAAGCAAGGAAGTCCACTACAGAAGAGCCATGTTAGCTATCAGATCATCCTTCAAAGCTTTAAAGAAAGGAAACTTATCAATTTACAAGCCTCTGGGTACAAGGCACAATTCTATAGTAGGCCGTAGGATTAGAAAAGCAAGGCACACTGCTGAAGAGTGTTGCATGGAAGAAAACAACACAAAGGGGTGCAAGGTACAAAAATACTAAACACAACATTCAGTGTTGGTGTTATAGGATGTACGCCTGTGTCATATGAAGGGTTTTTAATGAGGCACATATTATTTTGGTGTTGCAAGACTGTGAGATGTGCCAATGGTGCAAATATGGTACATGTTACATATAGTTATGGTGTGTCAAAGGGGCACAGTTTCAAATGGTGTAACACTAAGTTAAAATGTGCCAGTTCTTAGCTTTGGCATGATGCAGGAAGAGCCTTCATAACATCAAATGCTGGTGTAGCTGGAGTTGCGCTTGCACCTTCGTTTAGGGTTTTGAGAGTTTTATAGGGAGTGGGGAGGATGCGTGCTATAGGAAGGGTCAATGTGCCCCTTGGAACGACTATGTTTTGTGCAACAATGATTTTGTTTGCGCCAAAGAGAAAGCCATGGCTTTGGATTGTAATAACTTTAGATTATCTCTCTCTTAATCGGTTTGTGGCTTTTTTACTTCTTGAAACATCGATTTGGACAGTGAGGAGGACATAGAAAAGAGGGTCAGGGACCATTTGGAAGCAAGGCCTTCCAGGTTAGCAGATCTAGAAGGAGGGTAAAACCGGTTTGGGGGAAGATTCTCAGGTTCATTTTCTTGGTTTTAACAACCTCGAAAAACAATCAACACAAGAAGAGAAAGGGCCACTTACCAGGAATATATATACTGGAAGAAACGATACGGGGTCCACGAATGTGATGTAAAGAGACATAGGGATGACAAGAGCGCTTACAGGTGCAGAGGATTTTAAAATTTTCATGTTTTTTCAATCATGCAAATGACATGTCGGATGCGCCTATTTATAGAAAAAGGTGTAATAAATGTGTCAACAAATTTTTTACACAGTGCATCACAACAGATGCTAACACAAAAAAATTTGTGCCATTGACACAGATTCAGGCTGTCAACATTACCTTTTTAGCGCTTTGGGACACCATTCAGGGCACAACATTTTTAATGTCGACAAGAAGGTGCATGTACTCTGGCACAAATGAGAAGGGCGCATCATGGGAAGGTGCAACATTTGTAGTGTCGATTGTTTCACACAGAATGTTTCCATTCCGGAATAGAGTTGCTTCTATCCTTTCATTCTCTTGAGAAACAGATAAGGGTTAGGGCTAGGAGGAATACCTGTTGAATGTTGGGAAGGTGTGCGCGTACCGTAGAGAGATCAGATCGATTGTGAAGAACTCCTTTTTGTCTGGGAAGGACTACCTGTAAGTAAGAATACAAGACCACTAGATCTTAGTTAGAAAATAGGTGAGGGAACTACCTTGGGCCCAGGAAATATTAGACTTCCTTTCGAAGGTGGTCAGTTCCCTTTTAATACAAATTAATGCAAATGATAATAAAGAAGCTATTGCAAAATCACGATTTAGGTACCTCGTTACTAAAAGCAATAGAGACTAAACTACCAATAATAAAATGTCATGTTGTTTGTTTGGTCACTGGTTATTGATACGTTCATGTTACATGTTGTTTTGTTTGGAGGTAAATAGGTAAAAGGTTGGTTTTTGTTATAAGTCACAGTGACCGATATCGGTTTACTCCTAACCGGTATCGGTTAGGTAACCAATATTGGTAGGGGACAACCGATATCGTAGGGGCAGTGATTTAGGGGATTTTAAATAGAGGTTGGTGTACGGTGGTTATGAGGTTTGGAAGGTTGGTAGATGGTTGAGGGGAGTAGTAGGGTGATAGAGAAGACTAGAGAGTGAGTTTCTGATTTGGATGCAATATACTTAATGATGAATGCAGGAATTTGGTAGATCACAGTAAGGCAAGGCCCAGTTGGGATGATCTATGAAATCAGAAGTTAGCTGATGAAGCTATCCTCTGACTCTCCTAATTTTTGATGCGAGGGTGAAGGAATGATCTGAGTTGCTCAGTTGCAGTCTTCGGCTCGATGCTCTTCTCTGTAGCCTCTTCTGCTTTTGTTTCACTTCTCTTTCTTCCTGCTGGATCAAAATGAATTCCAGATCCTTGTTTTTGGTTGGGGGAGGTCATTTACAGGGAACCGATGGCGGTTGCCTAACCGACGCCGGCCGCGTAGGGACCGACGTCGGTTAGGTCAAAGTTGGCTATTTTTAGTAAAATAGCCAACCTTCCCTCCTTTTCTCCTGAGGAGTCAGTTGTGGGCTTGGTCAAGTCATTATTAGGTTTGTTTTGATGCGGGTGAGGGGTGATGAGTCATGGGTGTGGGTCTGGACCAAGTTATAGGTCTTAATTAGGTTAGTTTAGGGTTAGGATTAGGTCACGGTGAGGTGGCGAGGTGAGGTGGCAGGGTTCGGAGATGTGGATTTATTAATTATAAGGTAATTAATAAATAATTAAGTGTGTAAGGTTTAGGTGGTGAGGTAGGGTTAGGTTGCAGGACGAGATACGGGGTACAGGGAGTCGTAAGACCCAAATTTGGTGTCTACATTTGCCCCTTGTTGTTGTGTAGCTTGTATGTTAAAGCTGCACTGACAATAATAAAAGGTGGTTGCCCCAGTTAAGGGTATAGGTAATCCCCCTCAAATCTATCATAGATTGAGGTGACGTGAAATCAGGGATAGGGTTGATAAAGGGTAAATGATGATGAGATGATGATAAGATGGTGGGGTAAGTTCAAGGAAGCCGACGCATGTTAAAATGCAGTAGTGTGACCAGGGTACATGGTTTGAAGAGCAAACAAGCAATTCATAGGCAAAGGTTGATAGTTTATCCAAACAAGGTTGATATAATCCTGGTATCCAAGGCATAGGAAGTAGCTCTAGGGGATATAACGGGTAAGGTATTGGAACGTTTAGGCATGTTTGGCAATACCAAATTGTTGGTTTGGTTGAGATAAACGTCACGGTCTCAGTCTAGGAAAAGTTGGTCGGCTGATCAATTCAAGTATCTAGTCATGCTAAAACACGAACAGGTGAGCTTGATTGAACAAATGGCTACATGATGGGTGGATAGAATCATAATTTGCGGGCTTTCGAGGTACTTAATTGGTCATGGGTTGGGCCAATTGGTTGGTTGCGGCCTTAATTGGTTTTGTTGCGGCCTTGGGTCGGGCAGATTTAGGTTGGTTTGGGTCGGCTAATCTTGTGGCCTTAGAGGCAATTGGTTTGCGGGCTTGGGTCGGCCGATTGGGTTGTGGCCTTGGGGCCGATTGGTTGGTTTGTTGCGGCCTTGGGTCGGGCCGATTGGTTTGTTGCGGCCTTGGGTCAGGTGAATTGAGCGGCCTTACGTCGGACCTTGATTGGTTGCGTAGTTGGGTCGGGCCGATTGGTTGGTTTTGGGTCGGGCATTGGGTTGGTCCGAAGGCTGATTGGTATAAGTAGCCTTGGGTATTGGTTTGTTGGGCCAAGATGATGGCCTGGGTCGGGCTGGTTGACGGGTCGACCCGATTGTTGGTCGGGCAGCAAAGATTGGTTTGTTGCGGCCTTGGGTTGGGCCGATTGGTTTGTTGCGGAGGGTAAGTGTTATCAATATAAATACGTGAAAATATTTATATTTTTAAGAAAAACACAACACATGATAGGTTATGGTAGGGGATGGTCGAGATAACCTTGGGAGACCCCATGTCTCCTAAGTGCTGCCTACATAGCCCATTACACAAAGAAAGGAGGGGCCTCAGACCGATGTAGTTCTCCCTTAGAACCAAAGAGGTGAATTCAGGAAATTTGGTTGTGGTTAGGCAATTGTGTTGGTTGGTAAAAGTTTGATGTTGGTAGGGTAATGTTGTTGGTGTTGGTAAGGTATTGGCGGTGTTGGTGTGGGTATAGGTGAAGCGAGGTTGAGCATACCCAAGCATAGGGAATCATGTCCTGATTAAGGTCAACACATAATCCTAGATTCGGGTAAAAGAGGGAAAAGTGTCCCGTAGTTGAAAAGAGTAAAACAAATCACGTATTATCGTAGGATGAGCTTGAATCCCTAGGTACCTTGCATAGGCGAGAATTCGATAGGTGAAAAGAGTTGTATAATCACAATATATCAGATATACGTCACATCCCTTGAGTGTTGTTGTTTTGAAGAATGGTGAGGTGAGGTGGATGGTATAGCTGGGGCGCAGAGAACTTGTTATAAGGTGATTATTCTGACGAAAGAGAACCAAACCTGAATAGACAAGTCCATGACTCAAAAGTGCTTTTGAATATTGCTTTTATTTTTCTGGATATAGACTGATCGATGCAGGAAGTCTATATGGGATATGCATTTTGTTGTTCTTGAGGTCTTCACGAAGCTGATCAATGCGAGAAGCTTATGATAGAGGCTGAATTTGTATAGTTGTCCTTCAAGGGAGCAAGTCTACTTATAGTAGCAGATGCGGCTTTGCACATAGCCTTTGAGAGAGCAGTCTAGTTTATAATAGGATGTGGCACATAGCTCCTTTGAGTTCTATGTTCATAGCTTAGAGGTCTAGATGTCCATTTGGCATGAAGCATCTAGTTTTTGTAGGAAGTTTGACTCAAGAATATCCCAGAATTGTATGATTGAGAACTGTGTTATTTTGATACTTTTAAGTCATGGACCATACTAAAAAGGGAGAAGCCCTCTTTAAGAGGAGGTGATGATCAAACCATGTGAGTTTGATTCTACTTTAAGATGCACAAAACAAGGTGTATGAGGTGGTAAATGAGCTCAAGGGACGAGTGTAAGGTAGATAAGAAGTGATGTAACACTAAATTCAACAGTAGAATGGTCGGAGATGCAAAGCATTAAGGGGTTCAGGCTCGGGTTTACCATTAAGCAAAGCTAAATGATAAGTGTCTGATCCGTAAGTGTGAGTGATAATGTAAGGCCCAATCCAATTCAGGAGCAAATTTTCCACGTATGATCTTTTCTAGTTTGGTTACATGTTGATTCTCTTTGAGGACAAGATCACCAATTTTAAAGGTACGCTCATGAATTCACTTATCATAAGCACGCTTGATGCACTTTTGATAAATTTGAAGGTGGTCAAGAGCTGTAAGAAAAGCTCGTTTTTAAAAAGTTAGGAGGAATAGGTTCCGGGTCTATCAACTCCGTGGGTGAAGATGGAAAAATGGGCGATGATGGTTCGGAAGGGGTGGATTTGTTGTCTTCCTGAATACAATTGACATGAGGTTTCTTTGGTGTAAGTGTTTCATAAAATCCAAGACCACTACGATCTTTGTGTTTGCGTGTAGTCACGGGAATGATTATATGTCTAGCTTTGTTCATAAAGACCGAAACCTAAACCTTTCCAAGCACAGCGAGTCAAGAAGGTGAGGGGCGAAACGACGATTTGTTAGATATTGAAAATCGGATTGGAAGGGAACCACACCAAGGGGAGGTTCATGGGTATCAGAGGGTGCATTCAGACACCCCCATACGTTAGGTTGGTGCTGGCAATTAGGTGGTCCAGTAGGAGATCACCTCCCCCACACGACGGTTGTAGGTAGGATGCGCATGTAACTGTCCATACTCCTGTGGGGTATGGAAAGTGCTAACGTTATATAGGCGATACTCCCCCAGCGTAAGGATTTTGAAAAACATCTACCAAGGGATCTGAGGTTGGGATGTTTGTCCACGGGGAAGAAAGTGGTATTTACGGCGGCGGTTTCATTGGTTGAAGGTGTGAGTGTGTTCAAGGTGGATGGTTGAGGTGTGGGCGAAGCAGATGGTTGGGTTGGATGAATGGGTGCCTTGACTAGTACAAGCACATCATTAGGGCATCCTTCTACATCGTGTCCTGGTGTGTGATGGTAAGCACATATTCTATATTCATCATAACCTATAGGTTGAGGTTTAGATGGATCATAGAGTCTGAGCGAGGGTAGGGATCATAGGTTGATAGGTTCCTGGTTTGTCAAAAACTGTTAAACGTAGTAACCGATATCGGTTAGATAGCCGATGTCAGTCAGAATGTAGCCGGCGTCAGTCAAATAACCAATGTTAGTAGTTTAGGATCAGTGTCGGTCAGCTAACTGATGTCGGTAGTATGGGACGGGTGTCGGTCACTATGAAAGCAAAGAGAGGATGTAAGAAGCTGCTGGTTTGGGGATAACAGGGCTGAGTATACCCACCAAACTATCTGAAGTAATAACTGAGACAGGGTATAACAGAGAAACAAAACTGAAAGAAAAATAGAAAACAAGCAAGATGCACAAGAAAATCAAGAGACTAAACCTAGGATTAGTTTTAATCACTTTTGGGCTTATGCCTTAGACACCAGATATGTCAATCCTAAACAAGAGACCTAAGGGAGATGTCAAGTTTGTTTTTTCTCATAAGGCTACCTCAATCGGGTGGAGGAATACCGCAGAAAGGGGGGATGTTTGAGCTGTTGTGTTGATTATGATGTGATTTGGTATGTGTTGTGTAGTGAGAGTAAGATTAATTTCTCGTCAATACCGTGGATATCACCCCCACGTGAACGACCTATTACTTAATCTACGTTCACTAGAATTAAAAACAGCAAGCAAGAATGTGATGCACGTGTTTTAAAACCAAATCGAAAATGATATTCAATGAAGCAAAGAAGATGACTTTCACTAATGCAAAGACGTGAAAGAAAAACAAATTCTTTTTTTTTTTTTACCAAAATGAAAAAATATTTTGTGAATATTTAGAAGAAAGAAACAACAAGTATGCTCCCTATATGAAAGCAAGCAAGAAACAAAGAAACCCAAAATGGGTCCCACCAGGCGTGCCAAAATGTTTCGCACAGAATGTTTCCGTTTCAGAATAGAGCTGCTTCTATCCTTTCATTCTCTTGAGAAACAGATAAGGGTTAGGGCTAGGAGGAATACCTGTTGAATGTTGGGAAGGTGTGCGTGTACCGTAGAGAGATCAGATCGATTGTGAAGAACTCATTTTTGTCTGGGAAGGACTACCTGTAAGTAAGAATACCAGACCACCAGATCTTAGTTAGAAAATAGGTAAGGGAACTGCCTTGGTCCCAGGAAATATTAGACTTCCTTTCGAAGGTGGTTAGTTCCCTTTTAATACAAATTAATGCAAATGATAATAAAGAAGCTATTACGAAATCACGATTTAGGTACCTCGTTACTAAAATCAATAGAGACTAAACTACCAATAATAAAATGTCATGCTATTTGTTTGGTCACTGGTTATTGATACATTCATGCTGTTTGCTTATAGGTAAATAGGTAAAAGGTTGGTTTTTGTTATAAGTCACAGTGACCGATATTGGTTTATCCTAACCATTATCGGTAGGGGACAACCGATATTGTAACATCCTCATTTTAGACAATAGAACAAGTCAATTTTTTTTTTTGATAAATGCTTCCTGGTTCTAAATACATAATTTAGAACTCACAAATCAAATAACCATTCATATAACAGATAACCATATGCAGCTGTAATGACTCAGAGTACCTCTGATCTATTCATTCCATGACTCGGTAATCTACCGATCTATTCATGAGTAATAAGAGTTGGCGTTTTTATTTAACACATCACTCTTGCGGTTCTCTTCCCTATTCTGGGATTCCGAATGCTCTGTCCAAGGAACCTAACTGAATAACTGTTACCATTATTCATCGGCATCTCATCCCTTAGACCAGGTGACTCAGGACAACGCAATCAGCAGCTTGCGATACTTTGGCCAAAGATTTGAAACATACTGCTTATGTCTCGTATTCCTTAACGACATACTCGTCAATCTGGAATACGTCCTTCACCCCATTCCTATGTTATGTAGAATGTCTTATACGACTTCTGTCAGTCCCTATTATCCCAAGTTAATCACTCGGGAACGGATTAGTAAGGTGACAATGTTATATGGATGCTCCCGAGGACTAGGGATAAGATGACATACTGGGTCAATCCTAATTAAACCAGTGTGTCAAGATACCCCGAGTCTCCTAGGAAGCCATATAACATGACCACATTCCTAATCGGTCCCTGAGTAACTCGTTCGAGATCAAGATGTAAATCTTAGCGATCAATGCAAAGGGTGTCGTCATAAGTCACCTGCATTGTTGTAACTTCGAGAAGATCCTAATCTTCTCGGAGGTACAACCCTGTAGTTGACTTGTGCCGTCAACCTTTAAATCCACCTCGAAAAGATCTACTTATTAATAAGTGTTACGCACACTAAGTTTAAATTACATTAAAGACGTTCCCCTAAGGTTAGCCTTTCCCGATCCCTGGATTCCTCATCCTAGGATGACCTTTCTCAATAAAACCCATTACACAGAGGAGTTATTAAGGCCAAGGTCTCATCAAGGAGTTCATAGAATATACATAATTCTAAAACAACGGAATTGGACAATATCTCATAAACTTCACATGAGATTGCCATCTGAACCCCATTAGGTTTATATCAGTTCTCATAACTGAATTTATATCATACTTATTAGTATCAAGATATAAATGATTCAGAATCCAATTAAATGTTGTCCTGTCATAATCAGGACTAGGGATTAATAATTTAATTCAGTTTGTTTAGCGTTCTGCTTAGGTATATTTTAACCCTATCTTCCAAAAAGACAGTTATCTAAATTTCAATTTAGCTTCTGATAGAACATACTGGAACTGCTAAACAATCATAAGAATTCAATCACATATTCTTGCAAAGCTTACATTGATAATCACCAAAGTCTCCAAATTATATAATAATAACAATGCTCTTTAGATCATTTGAACCGAAGAAGGTCAAACTATCAAGATAAGAATACAAACACATAAGTAACAAATATCAATTTCCATTCCTTTCAGAACTAATCAAATACATTTTATGCATTCAACATACTTGATACAATATTCAACGGAAGAAGAACATCTTTCCTCAAATAGTACATTTAGAGAATCAAACTGTAATTCATCATAAACCAAGTTAAACAATCTGAACATCCTATCAGATCTGCATGCTTTTACCACTTACGGCGACCATCTGCAAAATTTGTCAACATGGGTCAGTTCGATGAACTGAGCATGATAAGCACTAACTCTTAAAACAATTGCAATCCACCAACTGTTTTCATTAAACAACCTGTTTAAATGAGATCATTTCACCAAACTAGTATACATATTTCAGACTATGCTGATGTAATACAAAAATGACCACAAACGTGTAACTCTATTATCATTACAGAATAGTCCTAAATACTTCCCAAATATTTCATCACAATATTAGAAATCAAGAAGAATGAAAGTATCCATATCATCTATCCATCTGAATTCCAAAAACAGCAAACTTCAGACAGATCATTTCATTCAACAGTAAAAGGAATATCATAATAAATCATGATTCCGTAAATAGGTTCAAAACAGTTCCAACGGTTAGATAAAAATATCATCATATATTTTCATAACAGAAGAGAAAGAAAACAAGTCATTCAAATTTCCCTTCAACAAGCTCATGACTGTACCATCTCCTTAAATGGAAAACATTCACCTTACATGCATACGAAAAAGTCAGACGAGTCACAAGAAGAATCACTGTTTTGTTAACATCAAATATAACAAAACTTCTGTACAGTAGCTATCACGCCAACAGTGATGACTATCTACCAAACAGACTCCACATGACCTTCCACATGAAACAGCCAACAAGAAGATATTCCCCACATCGCCTGTCGAGGTGCAGTCGACGGCTCATAGTTCAGTCAAGCTCAAGGCAGGATAGTCATGCAACAGAATACGTAAACACGACTACAATCCCATACATTAACCTACAGTCCCCTTCTAGTTCATAATAAACACTACAAGGCTTTCGGACCCAAGGTCGAAATCAAAGAGCTTCAATTATTCGCAGTCAACAATAGACTCCTCAACACTAAGCAACCGATGTTTCCCTAAGACTATGCCGAGATAATCACACAAAATCCCCTTAACATGCACAGCCTCATCAAACTGGGATAAACAGAAAGGAAACATAACATTCTGTATTCACATCTGAACGTGTTCAGAGTTTGAAGTATGGTATTCACGACCCACTAAATAAAAAGCCAAATTACATGATGTCAAACTATTTAATGAAGTCCAACAAAGCCAAAAACATTACATGTTCATAATCAGGCTTATACCGAAGCAGTGACACTGATTACTTATCAAAGATTTAAAACTAAATCCGTATATCAGTATTCACGAATAAGCTTCTACAGAAAACGATATACAAGTTAAATACAAGTTAAAGATTCCAACCATGCCAACAATGGTCGATATTCAAAATCAGGTATAAGCAAATCTAAATACTGATTTCAAAACAAGGAATCCGACTGAACCCTTATAACAATATTCGCTCCAAGCTTACATAGAGTGGAAACATAATAAGTACCCAACTGAGTCTGAACCACAAATTCCTTGAAAAACAAAGGTATTCGTTACAAAATAACAGAAGTCGCATTACCTGTTACTCCTTCAAGACTCAGACAAATCAAATTACCAAAATTCAAATATATATAGCTTCCACAGTGGTCCCAAAATATATGAATCATTCAATGGACTCTACAGAGTCGTTTAAATACAATAAAAACATATATCCTTATTGCATACTGCCAACGGGTTGAATCCCATAACCACAACGCAAAGGAAAAACAACTTCAACAGGATCGCAATGAGATTTAGTACACAGCAAGTTATTTATTCACAAATAACCTTAAAAGAAAAAATGAAACCCAACAAGAATCAATAACCACCACCAATAGTAACCACGACAGAGCTTACAAAAAGTTCAATAAAACTGAACAATCAAACAACTGTCCATCAGTATTCCCTCCGACGAGTATCAACAACAAGCATCGACGACAAGTATAAATCAACAAGCATCACAGTAGCCTGTACCCATCACGAGAACAATTCATGGGTTCTCACAGAGCAGGCCTAGCATACATTCATTTCATATATTTCTCAAACTTAAAGCCGGAATGCAAAACACAAGGAAAAATAGCAACAGTTCGAAATACAATAAACACCCATCAAGGGTTAAATTGAAAAAAACCGAACCAGCATGAAGATACAGTGCCAAAAATCACACAAGACTACCATAGAAACCAACCAATTCCAAAAATCATCTGAACAGAGTTGTTCTAATGAAATCACTTGAAAGACAGCAAGATTTTTAAAGGTTAGGGCCTAACATGCCTGGATATTTGCTCAAAATTTCGAAGCAGACCACTGAAAGAGCTCGAACCTTCTCCTTCTTTTCCAAGTTAGAGCCACCAACAAAAATTTGTTGTTTCCATGACTTATATATTTTCCTTGCCAGAGGAAAGAGCTAGTTACGCTCATACTTGCCATGCAACACCAAGAAGACTGGTGCGAAGAACCAGTGAATAGACAGAAGGAAAACCGGAGCGCATGCAAAACCAAACAAACAATTAACTTTCCATTTTGCATGCTTCCCCAAGAAATCTGAGCTCGAAGCCCGAGTCCATAAATGACATTAATTCCCAGTTTCCCGCTCAAACTCCACTGCCACCGACCGCCATAGTTGGCGATAGACAAATGAAATTCAAAGACCATTTCCAACTTTGGCGACCTGCCACGTCGGCTCTAGTTAGCCACTTTAAAACTTCCACCAAATTACCTGTCCCTCAAGCTTATCCAAGCATTTAATAACATAGAAACTGCCGCCCATGGTTCGCACCCCTTCCATAGGTCCCCTTATTCCTTGCTCAATAGTTAGGTTAGTAACTTAGGTTAGGATTTAGGATAACACCTAGGCTAACCTCTTAGAACATAGATACTAACTTAGAGCATTAGCTCTTAGCCTAGGTCTAGGTTAGATTAACACTAATCTAACCCCTAGGTTAAGTTTAGTTTTAGGTTACTAACATTAATAATTCCAGTTAGGTCTAACATTTCATATACTCAGAAAAAGACCTACAACATGCATTCTCGAACAGGGTTCACTCCTGTACTGCCATTAGGCTACAGAATTATATGTAACAGAATTATTACCTGGTCCACGTTCAAGACCTTCCAGATATACTTCGATATCGGGAACCATTCCATTTCACATGATCAACCTGAGTTAGACTCCGGATTGGCTTTATTCAACGAATTCAGACCTTGCAACCTGTGAAAGGTTTATAATTTTTAATTCATCACGAATAACTTAAAGCACCACTTGGATCAATACCACTGATCCAAGGCTAGGTCTTATAGATGAATAACTTCATAATTCGTTCCGAGATCAGATTAAACTCAGATGCAAAATGAAATAAATAAAAGAGTCCAATCATAATCCGACTCAGTCAAAGATCTGTAATCTGCAAAGAAGATACAGTACATATCAAGCATGACTTCTCAATCAGGGAACACATCCTTTTACAAAGAAATCACATATCAACACTTGTATGCTTAGGAGGAAGTAACAACAGTTCAGGGTGTTACATGCTTCCCTCCTAAAAAGATTCATCGTCCCGATGATTATATATTCAATTAACCTTCAGGTCAACCAATTTATTAGTTCACAAATCAATGCGACTATTTTCCAACTTGAATAGTTTCCAGAAGTCAATGTCACAACACATTTTATTCAACCTGAATAATGTTTGCCTCCATCTGGCTTTCATAAATACTTAAAAAAAATAAGTTCATAAAAGAATGTTTTGTCAACAGATTTCATTCTGTTGAAAAAGAGAAGGAAAAGCAATTTTCATCTCTTCCAGATTTTCCCAAGTTGCACTTTCTTCGTTAAACTGGTCCCACTGGACCTTACATTGCTGTATTTCACGATTTCTTAAATGCAATTGGCGAGTTTCCAGCACTCGTGTGGGTTTAACCACGATTATTCCTGGGTCTTGGACCTGCAAGGAATTCCAATTTAAAACATGTGACAGATCTGAAACGTATTTCTTAAGCAAAGAAATATGGAAAACATCATGCATGCGAGATAAAGCAGGTGGTAATGCTAAACGATAAGCTACAGGATTGATTATTTCGACAATTTCGAAAGGTCCCACGAATCGAGGTGACAACTTGGCAGCCTTGCCAAAAGTTATAGAACTCTTTCTGGGTTTAACACGAAGAAAAACCTTCTCACCAAGCTCAAACCTTCTATCAACCCGCTTAAGGTCAGCATAGCTCTTCTGCCTATCTGCTGCCTCCTTTAATCGTTCACGAATCAGCTTAACTTGCTGTTCCATTTCTGTGAGAATCTCTGGTCCAATTACCACTCTATCCTCAACACTATCCCAGCTAACAGGAGTTCTGCACTTTCTTCCATAAAGTGCTTCAAATGGTGCCATTTTAAGAGATGAGTGATAAGTGTTGTTGTATGCGAACTCAACTAATGGAAGATACTCTTCCCATTTATACTGTTGATCCATGCAATACATTCGCAACATGTCCTCCAACACTTGATTTACCCTCTCAGTTTGTCCATCCGTTTCCGGATGATATGCGGAACTGAAGTTTAGTTTCGTGCCAAGAGCTGTATTAAGCGTTTGCCAAAACCTTGACGTCATTCTTGGATCCCTGTCAGATATAATCAATTCTGGTACACCATGCAATCTGAAAATTTTGTGTACGAATCTTTTGGCCAGCACTGGTGAATCATCCTTTAGATTTCCAGTGATGAAATGAGCTACCTTAGTCAGTTTATCTACAACCACCAGGATAACATCATGTTTATTCCTGGACATGGGTAATCCTTGTACAAAATCCATGGTTATTACTTGCCATTTGTACTGCGGTATGCTATGAGGATATAACAGTCCAGCAGGGTGCATATGTTCTGCCTTAACCCGCTGACACTCCAAACAATGGGTCACAAAATTTATGACATCCTTTTTCATACCTTTCCAAAAGTATTGTTGTTTCAGATCAGCAAGCATCTTTGTGATACCCGGGTGTCCAGAGAAAGGTGAATTATGAAATTCCACTAACAACTTCTTCCTCAAGTCGTTCAACATAGGTACATACACCCTGTTTTCATAACGCAAGATTCCTTCATTATCAAAATGAAAACCCTTATACCTTTCATCATTAGGTTCTGCAGCAAGCGCTGCTTTTACTTGCTGAAAGTAATTATCAGATTCTGAGGCACTCTTTACCTCCTCCTTGAACTGAGTTCTTAATGTTATAAGAGCAGAAATGTGCCTCCTACGACTTAGAGCATCAGCTACTCTATTCTCCTTCCCTTTGATATAGCTAATATCAAAATCATATTGTGATAAAAATTCTAACCACCTTCTCTGTCTGGCATTCAGATTAGGCTGAGTAAAAATATATTTCAGTCCTAAGTGATCAGTTTTCAACTCAAAAGGTTTCCCAAGTAAGTAGTGTCTCCAGACTTGAAGCGCATGAACAATGGCAGCAAGCTCCAAATCATGAGGGGCATAATTCAGCTCATGTAACTTGAGTTTTCTACTTTCATATGCAATGACTTGATCATTTTGTAGCAAAACACCTCCAAGGCCTTCCCCAGAAGCATCCGTTACAACTGTGAAACTCCCATTAGGGTCTGGTACAGCTAAAATAGGTGCAGAAGTCAACTGGTCTTTCAGACTTTTGAAAGCCGCTTCGCACTTGTCATTCCATATGAATTTCTTATCCTTCTTCTGCAATGAAGTTATTGGTGCAGCTACCTTAGAAAAATCCTTTACAAATTTTCTATAGTAACCAGCAAGACCCATGAAGCTTCTTACTTCATGCACATTCTTTGGCGCAGGCCACTCAGTTATTGCCACTATTTTTGAAGGATCTACAGCAATTCCTTCTTTACTTATAACATGACCCAAATAGTGAACTTCTGAATCAAAGAAAGAACATTTGGATAACTTTCCATACAACTTTCTTTTTCTCAAAATACCCAAAACTATCTTCAAATGCTCATTGTGCTCCTCAATGCTTTTAGAATAAATGAGAATATCGTCCAAGAATACAAGTACAAACTTGTCCAGATATTCTTGAAAAATATTGTTCATTAAGTTCATAAAGGCTGCGGGTGCATTAGTTAATCCAAAGGGTAGAACCGTGAATTCATAATGTCCGTACCTTGTTCGGAAAGCCGTTTTATGAATATCTTCTTCTCTAATTCTTAACTGATGATAGCCAGATCGAAGGTCTATCTTAGAATAAACCGCTGCTCCACGCATCTGATCAAATAGATCGTCGATCCTTGGAAGTGGATATCGGTTCTTGATTGTTGCTTTGTTCAACATCCGATAATCAATACACAGCCTAAGTGTTCCATCCTTCTTTTTCACAAATATTACAGGCGCACCCCAAGGTGAAACACTTGGTCTAATCAAACCTTTTGTCAAAAGTTCTTGCAACTGTGCCTTAAGCTCGACTAACTCTGTAGTAGTCATCCTGTAAGGCGCTTTGGAAATAGGTTCTGTTCCCGGTTTGATTTCGATGGTGAAGTCAAATTCTCTCTTGGGTGGTAACCCTGGTAATTCTTCAGGAAAAACATCCCTGAAACTTTGTAACAGAGGAAATTGCTTCATGTAATCACCATCTTCTTCTGAAGATTCAGATATCTTTACTGCATAAAGGGTACATCCTTTATTCTTAGCCTTTTTAAGCTGCATAGCTGACAGTTTTCTAACTGAAATTTCCCGTTTCACACCTTGAATCTCTGTTGTTTCCAGCTGATCATCCAAACATTTTATGTTCTTTTCATAGCAATCTACCTTTGCTTTATGGTCAGCTAACCAATTGACACTGATGACAATGTCATACGATCCCAAAGGTGTAACATAGAGGTCAACTTCCGTGGAAAAGTTAGGTAAGTCAAGGACTGCCCCAAAAAGACACATACTCACTGTATGAACAGAGTTATTACCATACTGTACAGTCCAAGATTTATCCATTTTTCCAGCTTTTCTTTTAAGTTTAGAAGCAAGTTTATTAGAAATAAAACATTCAGTAGCTCCTGTATCAAAAAGAATAGTGACAGGTATGCCAAATAACTTACCCGGAACTTCTATAGGTGTTACTTGCTTTTCAGCTTGCTTGTCTGCTACTGCAGCATGTATCTTATGCTGCTGATTACGATCATCCTTCTTCAAAGGGCACTGATTTGCATAGTGGTCTTTGCCACAATTGTAGCAGCCTCCTACAGGTCCCTTTTTAGGCTCAGAATTGCCTCCAGCCTTGTAATTGTCACGTTGTCCTCCATAGGGCTTCTGCCCATTGTTATAATTTTTAGCAAAATTATCCCTTACATTTCCAGCAGGCTTATTTACTACTGCTTTCTTACTGTTATCTCCTGGAAACTTACTCTTGTTTCCTAACTTTTTCCATGGTCCTTTTCTGGGTGCAAGAGAGGTTGAAGAAGGATTTGCAGTCTTCTTCCGCACTTCCTCTTTATGAGCAGAAATAGCCTTTAATTTCTGTTCTTGCCTTATGGCCTTTTCAACAACTCCTTCCATAGTGGTTGGACTGTGAACATCGACCTCTCCCCCTATCACGGGATTCAATCCCATGATGAATTTCTGTATTCTGAACTTCTCGTCAGTTTGATACTGCGGTACATACTTGAGGAGTTTTGTAAACCGCTCCCAGAATTCAGTTACCGTTAGCTTCCCTTGAGCTAAGTTCTGAAATTCTGTCATTTTCTGATCATAGAAAAGTTGTGGCAGCCAACGTTGCCTAAAATAGCCTTTAAATTGATCCCAAGTAATATTGGTCTCATCAATATTTAGTTCAGCTTTACGGCTATCCCACCACGAAGATGCTTCGTGGGAAAGCTGATAGGCTCCCCAAATAGCTTTGGTTTCCTCTGAGAAGTTCCTTATTGCAAAGTACTTCTCCATTTCGCTGAGCCAGTTCTCAGCTCCATCCCCTAATGTGGTGCCATCATACTTAGGTGGGCTTATCCTTTTTATATCATTAGTGAGTTCTGCTGCCAACCTGGCCTTTTTGTTTTCTGGTTGGACAGGTGCATTTACAGCATTAACATCAACACCCATATTGGGGTTGTCCTCAGGAGGTGGCTGATTGTTATTACCAGCTTCTTCATCCTCCTCATTTCCCATCACCTGCTGCTCAAGTACAGCTAAACGATCTCTTGTGTCCAACAGGGCAGCAAGGATCTCATCAAGTTTCTGGGTTGTTGCCACCCCTCCCTTAGGTGGAGCATTATTCGCAACGTTCCCCCTTGTTCTAACCATTTTCTGTTACAAGAAAATTCAGGTTTTTATCAGATTATGGACACAATAGGTCCAAGAGCTGCAACCTTCAGCTCTGATACCAAGATGTAACATCCTCATTTTAGACAATAGAACAAGTCAATTTTTTTTTTTGATAAATGCTTCCTGGTTCTAAATACATAATTTAGAACTCACAAATCAAATAACCATTCATATAACAGATAACCATATGCAGCTGTAATGACTCGGAGTACCTCCGATCTATTCATTCCATGACTCGGTAATCTACCGATCTATTCATGAGTAATAAGAGTTGGCATTTTTATTTAACACATCACTCTTGCAGTTCTCTTCCCTATTCTGGGATTCAGAATGCTCTGTCCAAGGAACCTAACTGAATAACTGTTACCATTATTCATCGGCATCTCATCCCTTAGACCAGGTGACTCAGGACAACGCAATCAGCAGCTTGCGATACTTTGGCCAAAGATTTGAAACATACTGCTTATGTCTCGTATTCCTTAACGGCATACTCGTCAATCTGGAATACGTCCTTCACCCCATTCCTATGTTATGTAGAATGTCTTATACCGACTTCTGTCAGTCCCTATTATCCCAAGTTAATCACTCGGGAACGGATTAGTAAGGTGACAACGTTATATGGATGCTCCCGAGGACTAGGGATAAGATGACATACTGGGTCAATCCTAATTAAACCAGTGTGTCAAGATACCCCGAGTCTCCTAGGCAGCCATATAACGTGACCACATTCCTAATCGGTCCCTGAGTAACTCGTTCGAGATCAAGATGTAAATCTTAGCGATCAATGCAAAGGGTGTCGTCATAAGTCACCTGCATTGTTGTAACTTCGAGAAGATCCTAATCTTCTCGGAGGTACAACCCTGCAGTTGACTTGTGCCGTCAACCTTTAAATCCACCTCGAAAAGATCTACTTATTAATAAGTGTTACGCACACTAAGTTTAAATTACATTAAAGACGTTCCCCTAAGGTTAGCCTTTCCCGATCCCTGGATTCCTCATCCTAGGATGACCTTTCTCAATAAAACCCATTACACAGAGGAGTTATTAAGGCCAAGGTCTCATCAAGGAGTTCATAGAATATACATAATTCTAAAACAACGGAATTGGACAATATCTCATAAACTTCACATGAGATTGCCATCTGAACCCCATTAGGTTTATATCAGTTCTCATAACTGAATTTATATCATACTTATTAGTATCAAGATATAAATGATTCAGAATCCAATTAAATGTTGTCCTGTCATAATCAGGACTAGGGATTAATAATTTAATTCAGTTTGTTTAGCGTTCTGCTTAGGTATATTTTAACCCTATCTTCCAAAAAGACAGTTACCTAAATTTCAATTTAGCTTCTGATAGAACATACTGGAACTGCTAAACAATCATAAGAATTCAATCACATATTCTTGTAAAGCTTACATTGATAATCACCAAAGTCTCCAAATTATATAATAATAACAATGCTCTTTAGATCATTTGAACCGAAGAAGGTCAAACTATCAAGATAAGAATACAAACACATAAGTAACAATATCAATTTCCATTCCTTTCAGAACTAATCAAATACATTTTATGCATTCAGCATACTTGATACAATATTCAACGGAAGAAGAACATCTTTCCTCAAATAGTACATTTAGAGAATCAAACTGCAATTCATCATAAACCAAGTTAAACAATCTGAACATCCTATCAGATCTGCATGCTTTTACCACTTACGGCGACCATCTGCAAAATTTGTCAACATGGGTCAGTTCGATGAACTGAGCATGATAAGCACTAACTCTTAAAACAATTGCAATCCACCAACTGTTTTCATTAAACAACCTGTTTAAATGAGATCATTTCACCAAACTAGTATACATATTTCAGACTATGCTGATGTAATACAAAAATGACCACAAACGTGTAACTCTATTATCATTACAGAATAGTCCTAAATACTTCCCAAATATTTCATCACAATATTAGAAATCAAGAAGAACGAAAGTATCCATATCATCTATCCATCTGAATTCCAAAAACAGCAAACTTCAGACAGATCATTTCATTCAACAGTAAAAGGAATATCATAATAAATCATGATTCCGTAAATAGGTTCAAAACAGTTCCAACGGTTAGATAAAAATATCATCATATATTTTCATAACAGAAGAGAAAGAAAACAAGTCATTCAAATTTCCCTTCAACAAGCTCATGACTGTACCATCTCCTTAAATGGAAAACATTCACCTTACATGCATACGAAAAAGTCAGACGAGTCACAAGAAGAATCACTGTTTTGTTAACATCAAATATAACAAAACTTCTGTACAGTAGCTATCACGCCAACAGTGATGACTATCTACCAAACAGACTCCACATGACCTTCCACATGAAACAGCCAACAAGAAGATATTCCCCACATCGCCCGTCGAGGTGCAGTCGACGGCTCATAGTTCAGTCAAGCTCAAGGCAGGATAGTCATGCAACAGAATACGTAAACACGACTACAATCCCATACATTAACCTACAGTCCCCTTCTAGTTCATAATAAACACTACAAGGCTTTCGGACCCAAGGTCGAAATCAAAGAGCTTCAATTATTCGCAGTCAACAATAGACTCCTCAACACTAAGCAACCGATGTTTCCCTAAGACTATGCCAAGATAATCACACAAAATCCCCTTAACATGCACAGCCTCATCAAACTGGGATAAACAGAAAGGAAACATAACATTCTGTATTCACATCTGAACGTGTTCAGAGTTTGAAGTATGGTATTCACGACCCACTAAATAAAAAGCCAAATTACATGATGTCAAACTGTTTAATGAAGTCCAACAAAGCCAAAAACATTACATGTTCATAATCAGGCTTATACCGAAGCAGTGACACTGATTACTTATCAAAGATTTAAAACTAAATCCGTATATCAGTATTCACGAATAAGCTTCTACAGAAAACGATATACAAGTTAAATACAAGTTAAAGATTCCAACCATGCCAACAATGGTCGATATTCAAAATCAGGTATAAGCAAATCTAAATACTGATTTCAAAACAAGGAATCTGACTGAACCCTTATAACAATATTCGCTCCAAGCTTACATAGAGTGGAAACATAATAAGTACCCAACTGAGTCTGAACCACAAATTCCTTGAAAAACAAAGGTATTCGTTACAAAATAACAGAAGTCGCATTACCTGTTACTCCTTCAAGACTCAGACAAATCAAATTACCAAAATTCAAATATATATAGCTTCCACAGTGGTCCCAAAATATATGAATCATTCAATGGACTCTACAGAGTCGTTTAAATACAATAAAAACATATATCCTTATTGCATACTGCCAACGGGTTGAATCCCATAACCACAACGCAAAGGAAAAACAACTTCAACAGGATCGCAATGAGATTCAGTACACAACAAGTTATTTATTCACAAATAACCTTAAAAGACAAAACGAAACCCAACAAGAATCAATAACCACCACCAATAGTAACCACGACAGAGCTTACAAAAAGTTCAATAAAACTGAACAATCAAACAACTGTCCATCAGTATTCCCTCCGACGAGTATCAACAACAAGCATCGACGACAAGTATAAATCAACAAGCATCACAGTAGCCTGTACCCATCATGAGAACAATTCATGGGTTCTCACAGAGCAGGCCTAGCATACATTCATTTCATATATTTCGCAAACTTAAAGCCGGAATGCAAAACACAAGGAAAAATAGCAACAGTTCGAAATACAATAAACACCCATCAAGGGTTAAATTGAAAAAAACCGAACCAGCATGAAGATACAGTGCCAAAAATCACACAAGACTACCATAGAAACCAACCAATTCCAAAAATCATCTGAACAGAGTTGTTCTAATGAAATCACTTGAAAGACAGCAAGATTTTTAAAGGTTAGGGCCTAACATGCCTGGATATTTGCTCAAAATTTCGAAGCAGACCACTGAAAGAGCTCGAACCTTCTCCTTCTTTTCCAAGTTAGAGCCACCAACAAAAATTTGCTGTTTCCATGACTTATATATTTTCCTTGCCAGAGGAAAGAGCTAGTTACGCTCATACTTGCCATGCAACACCAAGAAGACTGGTGCGAAGAACCAGTGAATAGACAGAAGGAAAACCGGAGTGCATGCAAAACCAAACAAACAATTAACTTTCCATTTTGCATGCTTCCCCAAGAAATCCGAGCTCGAAGCCCGAGTCCATAAATGACATTAATTCCCAGTTTCCCGCTCAAACTCCACTGCCACCGACCGCCATAGTTGGCGATAGACAAATGAAATTCAAAGACCATTTCCAACTTTGGCGACCTGCCACGTCGGCTCTAGTTAGCCGCTTTAAAACTTCCACCAATTACCTGTCCCTCAAGCTTATCCAAGCATTTAATAACATAGAAACTGCCGCCCATGGTTCGCACCCCTTCCATAGGTCCCCTTATTCCTTGCTCAATAGTTAGGTTAGTAACTTAGGTTAGGATTTAGGATAACACCTAGGCTAACCTCTTAGAACATAGATACTAACTTAGAGCATTAGCTCTTAGCCTAGGTCTAGGTTAGATTAACACTAATCTAACCCCTAGGTTAAGTTTAGTTTTAGGTTACTAACATTAATAATTCCAGTTAGGTCTAACATTTCATATACTCAGAAAAAGACCTACAACATGCATTCTCGAACAGGGTTCACTCCTGTACTGCCATTAGGCTACAGAATTATATGTAACAGAATTATTACCTGGTCCACGTTCAAGACCTTCCAGATATACTTCGATATCGGGAACCATTCCATTTCACACGATCAACCTGAGTTAGACTCGGGATTGGCTTTATTCAACGAATTCAGACCTTGCAACCTGTGAAAGGTTTATAATTTTTAATTCATCACGAATAACTTAAAGCACCACTTGGATCAATACCACTGATCCAAGGCTAGGTCTTATAGATGAATAACTTCATAATTCGTTCCGAGATCAGATTAAACTCAGATGCAAAATGAAATAAATAAAAGAGTCCAATCATAATCCGACTCAGTCAAAGATCTGTAATCTGCAAAGAAGATACAGTACATATCAAGCATGACTTCTCAATCAGGGAACACATCCTTTTACAAAGAAATCACATATCAACACTTGTATGCTTAGGAGGAAGTAACAACAGTTCAGGTGTTACAGATCAACAACCCCCCTATCTTTTCTATCACCCATTCTGGATATGTACCTTCTATGTTGTTTCCTTATTCTCAACCTCCCTATCTAGTTCAGTATCTAGCTCCTTATGCCACAAGAGGTGTCCCTCCATCACAACCTACCAATGACCTCATCAAGTTGATGATGGAAAAGATGTAGACACTAGAAGCATTAGTTTCCAACTCATGAAATTCCGTCACCTATGATGAAATTTGTAACGAGCCTATTCACCCATCCATTCCTATACAACTATTCCTCGTACATTGGGAAATTATAAAATTTGGTGGTCTAATCGCTTCAATAGCAAAGAATATATGCAAAAAAAAATTGCGGTCCTTTAAACATGGGTGTTACCTGTTTTCCCATAATACTACTTTATTTTTGAGAACTTTCTCTATGTCCCTGACAGGACCTGCGTTGGACTGGTACAGTGGACTACCAAGACACTCCATTTACTCATTCAATCAAGTAGCCCAAGCCTTCCTAGATCACTTCTCCATTAACATTGTTAAGAGGGTTACCATGACAAATCTTTATTCCACATGACAGTATGATAATGAGTCCATCGCTGACTTCATTGCTCGTTGGTGCAGCCTCATTAACCAGATCACATTCCAACTACCTCAAATTAAAATTATAGAATTATTTACTCAGGAATGTTCTAGACACATCTCACCAACCTTGTAAGTGAAAATTTTTCCCACTTTCGAAGAGGAATTCACCATGGCATGGAAATTGGAAATTCGTGCTATCGAAGAAAAGAAGATTCAACTTCGTAACAAGAACATCACATTCAAATCAAATGATACTTCTTCATCTTCAAAACCCCAAAAAAACTATTCAAAGCCCAAAGGGTCTACTAATTATGTAGTTCTCAAGGTTGGTCCCCCTCACCAATCAAACCCAACCAAACCCCCTTCTAATCTTTCTCTTGTCCAAGCTTTCCAATTTAGACGAGAACAACAAAAGTGCACTTCCCTAGGAGAATCTTATTCTTCTGTGTTGGAAAATCTTGTTAAAGTTGGTTTCATTACCCTTCCACCTATAAAACCACATACTAGTTTTGACCCTGAGTGACCCATGCCAGTGTGGTATAAGGAACATGACTTTTGCAAGTATTGTTGTGTCAAAGTTCACACAACAATAACTGCATCACCTTTAAGAATATCATCCGAGAAATGATAGACAATGGAGATCTAGTCTTGGATAACCTGAATGCACCCCTAACCAAAACCTACATATCTTCAAGAATACATTCCCTAATCATGCCCCATAATTCCAACCAAGTTAGTGATACCTCAAATAATGATAGCAATATCCGTACGAGGTCCCACCCTTTTTTCCACAATATAACAGTTACGTTCCCAATTTCCTCATGTTCCTTCCATCTATAGACAAAAATCTTAGCCCAAATCTCCCCTACCTACACCAGAATCTATTTCATCTACTCCTCTACCCATAGAGGAACCCCCTTCATGTTAATCCCTTCACCCTTGGAATGAGCCTATAATCAGAATGCCACCTTTGACCCCTGAAAATTACCGAGCAGTTGTCCTAGCGGCACCTCTCCTACTCATAGAAGATGCAGGTCCACCACTTACATCTATCGCAAGAAGAGCCCACTTCATTTGGCCCATCCTCTCCTCTACCTATGGAGGATACTATAGAAGTACCATTTCAACCTTGTAGATGACCAATCACCATCAAACCTTCAAGATCCTATTGATCCATGCTTTCGGCTCTCTTACCCATAGAAGTCTGAGGCTAGCTATTTCCCTGTATCTCAAACACATTTTATGGGGATTTTTATTTGATCCACATTGGCCCCCTTTTACAAAAGTACCATTTTCACCCTTGGTCAATCACCTAGACTATCTTGATAGAGCCTTACTTAGGGTATGTCTTACACTTCCTGCTTCAACCCAAATGTAATTTTCACTCACCGAGGATCTCCATAATCTATCCAAAAGTGTTTCTAGAAACCAAACCAAGCACAACCATGGCTATAAGAACACATTCCATGTCATCACCCACAACCCAACATCACATCTACACCCAAACAACTACCCACACCTATATCATCTCTCTTACCACAACATATCACTACCTTAGAGGTCATGCCAACATTGAACCTTACTCACCCAACCATCAAATTAGATTTATCCACATCTTCCCAAAACCAATAATAAAATTATACTGACCCCTAAAAAAAAGACCAAATATCCTAGGCCCGCATACACCTACCTCGCCTACCACACCATTATCACCTTCGCCTCTCCCATCCATCCTAGGACCTCACCCCTCGACCCTGGCTAAATGACCTTCTTCCACTGGAAAACCAATAACGCAACATCCCACCTCTTCATCACGAACCTCTAATATACCTAAGTGATCCACACAACCCCCATCGTCACCCATGAACTTCTTACCACCCATAACAACACTACCTTCCCTAACTTCTTCACTACCCATGACACTCTCCTTTCTTCCAATTTCACCTTCCACGTGATCTCTACCAATGACCACTACTGCACCGTGGTTACCCCCTGGGTAACCCATCCTCTTCCACTATCTTCTTTTCCCTCTACATCCTGCATGCGTGCATATCACCTTTACCCAAAAAGATGCAACATAAAGCTAAAAATCTTCTACCCTCTAATAAGGTAGTTAAACCAACCACACCTTCTATTGTCAATTCATCTACCATGCCCCTACACAAGCAGATATGACAAAAACCTAAGACCACATCCACACACCAAACTAATAGACGCAACCCCACTCCCCCTCTTATAAATACTCTTCCTCCACAGTCATCCACACTTGTACACAAACCCACATTCACCTCCCATTGTGATCCATTAGCAGGATCTTACACCAAAATCCTAACCAACCTCCTCGAAAAAAATTGTCATCACATTACCACCTCTTAGACCTTACGACCCGCTCAAACCCAAACCAAAATGGTTTGATGAAACCAAAATTTGCACCTACCATTGTGTGCTAGGACCAATGTCGAGAACTGTAAGGCTTTAAAATTTGATCTTTTGCAATTGTGTCCTCCCTAAGAAAATTTTGACAACGACGATCTTCTCGATGAGGACCCCATTTCACCTTCACCAATTTCCCCAGATCTTCTTCCATTACCTACTCAGTGACCAATATCTCCATTCCCGTAACTCTTTGATCCACCCTCGAGAATCGAGATCAACATGATCAACATTGCCACCCATACCTAAAAAGACAAAGGAAAAGAAAAGGTGGCTAACCCATCAACCAACCCTATACCCCACATACCATTTGAACCCATACCCAAATTCAACATTTGAGGTCCTGCATATCCTATTTCCGATGGGGTCACACATCACACAATGCTAAAATAATTGCAACAATCCCCCTTCAAAATGTCTTTGTATGATCTCGTCCAAACCTCCAAGTCAAATCGTCAAGCCCTCATGGAGGTCCTTCAATCTATTAAGGTTTTACCAAATGACCCCATGCGCGTGTCCTCCATCATTACCCCTCACCACATAGCCTCTCTCACTAGGTCATCACCTTCTGCTATGCTTCCACCTACTTGCCAAGTAGCTTCCCTAAGATTTTCAGCTGAAGAGATCACTTCCTTCAAGTCTGACGACCCCAACCCTACTCTTTTCAACTCCATATTTCTCAATAATATACACATACAACACATTATGATCGATGGTGGTGCTATTATTAACATCATCTCCTCCCATGCATATGACCAAATGTGCATACCTGCCAATTACATGCATGGTAACCCAGTCATGCTCCACTCCTTTAATGATGCCATGACCTCTACCCTGGGTACTTTCATTCTCCATGTCCGCATAGGTCCCTGCACTATCCTGGAACTATTCTACATCATAGAAGGAGAGTTCAAGTATAACTTGTTGCTTGGCCAAGCTTGGATCCATGTCATGGGTTATGTCCCTTCGTCTTTACACCGTTGTCTCGAATTTGAACACGAGGAACATAATTACACCATCCCTACTGACCCATCACCTTTCAAGACCTATAACATGCTATACCAACCCACTGATGTGCGTATACCAGTCAAGGCATCTGTCACTATCCCTACTTCACCTTCACCTAGATGCTCATCCACCAATACTACCATCACCTCTCCCGCATCTAACCCTGCTATCCCTACTTCTGCTACAGCCTCTACCGTTGACTCACATGTTTCCCCATCATCTAGCGAGTTATTTATCCCCACTACCCACATATCGACTACTTATCCCATCGAAGGAATTTTTAAACACTTCACTCTAGGGTAATACCGCCTATATAATATCGAAACCTTCCTTAACCCACAAGAGTATGGGAACATGCGTCAACACCCTAATTATGACATCCACATAAGAAAGGTTTTTCCTTATGGCCCTCCCCACCTTCTCACTAATCTAATGTATGGGAGACTTAATGTTGCCACCTATAAACCAAAACCTCCATCCCATACCCAACCATTTTCATTTGACTTACATTCCCTTACTAACCACCACTTCACTCACACTTAAATCCACAAGTACACCTGGAAAGGATTTGTCTTCAATTTTTATGAATAGGGTCACCATACTGTCATTTCCTATACCTCTTGTAAACACAATGACCATAGTAGCATTGGTGTTTCTACACCACCTTCTAAGAACGCTTGCGTCGACCTCATTCAAGATGAAACACCTTCCTCACCTCCTTCACCCATGATACCATCTTTACCCACATATTCTATAGATCTCAAATCTATTCCCCCTAAATTTTTCTTTCATAAACACTATTTCCCTGGGACCTATGACCTATCAACGTGATGGCAAGGATCCCTCTTCTCTCCCATTCCTGTATCTTAACATGATCGATGATAATACACCTTCTATTAATGTTATTCAATGTCAAGATGATAAATCCATTGTCACTTACTTGGGTGTAGAGGATTCTTATATTCACCAGTCATTACCTTCTAAGATGTAAACCATGTTTAATAAATCGACCATCGAAATCAAAATTAACACTCAGGATGACCCACACATTCTAAAGATCATGCAATCCTTAGACGTTATTGAACAGGAAGCCTTCACCTATTTCCTTCACAAACGTAATAACCCATTTTCCTAGTCCTATTTCGATATGCCTGGTATTGACCCAAAAATCTTGGTCCAACAATATCATAACCATTCTTAATGCCAAACCCATCAAAAAAAAGTTGTGGAAAATTCATCCCTGAACTTCTCTTCTAGTCCAAATAAGAGCTTCAACACCTTCTCTCAGTTTCCTTCATCCTACCCATTGACTATCCCCAATGGATTTCTAAAATTGTTCCTATCACAAAGGTGACAGGGGGGACTCCGCATTTACATGAACTTCCGTGACATCAACCTAGCTTGTCCCAAAGATGATTTTTCCTTACCAGGCATTGAAAAAACTAGTTGATCTCATGGATGGTTTCTTGGGTTACAATTAAATATTACTATCTCAAGAGGTATCAACACAAGACTTCCTTCATAACCTCTTAGGGGAATTTTTGCTATCAAGTCATGCCTTTTGGCCTTAAAATGCGGGTGCTACATATTAGCAAGCCATGACTTACATCTTCCATGACATCATGCATCACATATTGGAAGATTAAGTAGATGATATTTTGGCCAAATATAAAAATTTAAATAAACACCTACCTGTCCTTAAGGTCATCTTTGACCTTCTCATCAAGTATTGTGTGCATCTTCAACCAAAGAAGTGCTTCTTTGCAGTACTTTCTAGAAAACTCTTAGGTTTCATCGTTTCTTTTCATGGTATAGAAGTTGATCCTGCTAAAGCCAAGGCTATTTTTGAAATTCCTTCACCCATTAATCTCCATCAACTTCAAAACCTACAAGGTATGTTGTAATCTATTTGTCATATTATCTCACAAATTTCTGACCACTATCAACCATTCCATCATCTTCTCAAGAAAGATGTGTCGTTCAAATGGGATGATGAATGTCATAAATCCTTTCAAGCCTTAAAATAATACCTTCTTCAACCACTAGTGCTCATTCCTCCTAAGGATGACCATTCCTTTTACCTATATATTTCCACCACTGACCATTCTTTAGGTGTCATGCTTGCTAATTGCAATGAGCAACATAGAGAGAAAGTATTTTATTACATAAGTCATACCCTTATGGACTAAGAAACTAAATATACCCACGCTGAAAAACTCTAAGTAGCCTTCATTTTCTCTACCAGCAAACTTTTCCATTACCTACTCAACCACAAAACCTTCGCCATTACTAATACTGATCCATTACACTATATGTACGCAAAACCCTATCAACATCAACGTGCCGCACATTAGCTTATGCTTCTTGCCGACCTCAACCTCGAATTCGTTCATCAAAATTCCATCAAAGGCCAAGCTATTGCTGACCAACTGGATGACACACCTATTTCTTGGACTCAACCATATAAATTCAATTTCCCAGATGATTCTATAGCTACCCTCTCCTCAGATGAACCCACTTACCAAATGACACTCTTTTTCGATGGCTTCAAGGTGTCAGCGTTGGGGTGGGGCTAGTGTTATCCTCATTCCTCTTGATGGTGAACCTCTGCCATTATATTTCAAATTCAATTTTGAGTTTACAAAAAATATTGCTGAATACGAAGCACTTGTAATGGGCCTCCAGGCTGCTTATGCCTTAGATGTTAAGTCCATCAATATCTTTGGTGATTCTCAACTGGTTGTAAACCAAGTCAATGATATATACTAGTTTCATAATGAGATACTTAAAAATTATAAACATCACATAGATATAATTTTTACCACCTTTGACCTCTATGAACTTCAAACCACCCCACATTCTACCAATAAATTTTTGGATACCATGGCATGTTTGGCTTCTTAGATACATGCTTCTTCCGCTAACTCTAAACTCTTTTTCATAATACAAATGCTACAATCACCCTCTTATTTACCTCATGAGGTCTACTTCATTAGGACTGTTACACCTGACCCATGTGACCTTTGGTATAAGCAATATGAACACAATTTTTCTCTTTCCATTCTACCTACCGATCTCACTCATAATGGAGAACGTGCCTTTATTAAAAGTGTCTCTCGTTATGTCATCATGGGTGGCATTCTTTATAAGTGTGGCTTCGATGGTATTCTCTTACGATGCCTTAAAAGTTCTGAAATTCCCTACACCATTAAGGAAGTACACCATGGAATTTGTGGAGGCCACTTTAGTGAGTTTAGCTGTCGCAAAACACATTCTTTACCTTGTATTATTAGCCAACCTTAAACCATGACAGTTGTGATTATGTCAAACGTTGCATGAAATTTCAGCAACATCCTAACCTCCCTGACATACCTATTCATGCCTTATAGATTGCACGAGACCTTTGGCCTTTCTCTCAAAGGGGTTTGGATCCTGTCGGTGAGATAAATCCCCATTCTTCACAACGCCACTAATGGATCATAGCCGCTATGAAACATTACAATAAATGGGTAGATGAAATTCCCCTCATTTTGACAAAAGCCGAGAAAATATGTGAATTCATCAACAATCACATCATTTGTCACTTTGGTGTTCCTCACCGCCCCATCACTGATAGGAAAGTAATTTAAAAAAAAAACCATATACAAATTATGTTACTCTTTTGGCATCCAACTCAGTTTCTCATCACCTTATTACCCGTAAACCAATGGCTAAGCTGAATCAACCAATAAAACCTTGAACAAAATTCTTATGAAGGTAGTCAATGATACTGGAAAGGATTGGCATACACACATTCCTTTCACTTTATGGGCTTATCACACTAGTATTCAAACTTCAAGTGCTGCCACACATTTTTCTCTAGTCTACGATACTAAGGTTGTCTTACCTCTCAAAGTCCACATTCCATCCCTCTGCATCTCACTATAAGACATACTCAATGATGATGAATTTTTCCAAGATCATTTGGCGTAACTTGAGTTATTATATGAATGTTGTCTTAATGCTCTTGACCATAACCAAATCTACCAGAAACGTATCAAATGTGCCTATGAGAAACATGTTCATGAACGAACATTTCAGGTCGGTGAACTTGTCCTGAAAGAAAATAAACATGTAACCAAAGAGGAGAAAAGTAAAAAGGGAAAATTTTCTCCTAAGTGGCTCAAACCCTATGTTATTACCCATGCCTATGGATCAGGTTCTTATCACTTGTCTTCATTCGAAGGTAAGCCAGAACCTGATCCCCTTAGTGCCTTGCATCTTTGACCATTTTATTTTTGACATCAATTTCTATATCACTTTCTGTTAATTGATCACTCATCCTTTGAGTGTTGTCCACCTTCTATATAACCTATTTTTAGGATCTACAATTAAATAAGAATAATGTGATTACTTGTCACCTCTCAGCATTATCTTCAACATGAGAACCACATCTCTACTCATAGCATGATTCTCATGGATATTTTTCATCTTCTATAGGATGGAATCCCCTAGTCATTCATCTCTCAAAACCACCCCTTTCATAGTTAACTCATGTGTCCTATGGTTTTTTCATCTGCACAAGAGCCTACCTTTCCTCTATAGTCGTGTCCATGACTTAAACGTCCAAAAAACAAAAAGGGATACAATTCCTTGAGTCAAACTTCTAGTAAACGATGAATCCCTCAGAAGGGACATCTCTTCACTTTATTACTGCCACCATAAATAGACTGCTCCATTGAAGGACAGCTATATCAAGTCATTTCACAAATATAATAAAAATATATGGAAGCTTCCTGCATCGATCAGCTTCAAGAAGACCTCAAGGAGACAATCTACTCATCCCACATAGACTTCCCACATCGATCTGTATATTACAAACCAAAAACAATGATGAAAGTGATGACATTTTCATCATGGACTTGCTTATTTTTTATCTTGGGTTTCTTTCTAAGAAAAACATGTTTTCGTACACACTAAGTTACGCTAAACCACCCATTCTCACCTCCTTGCCTTTATAGCCTAATTTCCTCTTTACTCAAGGGACTTGCTACAACCGTGACATTTTATGATTATGTGACTGTCCTCACCCTTAGAATGGTCTATTACACAATGCCTTTAGGGTCTTACGTTCATGAGCCCATCTTGAGTATAGTAGACTCATTAAGGTTCTTATCAATCAAGTGGCTCTGTTGCCACTTCTTACCATTTACTTTCCTCATTACTTATTGATTATCCTATAAAGGACCAGATCATCAGCATCTATATTTAAAAAAACTTAACCATACATACGACCTAAACTCAATCATTCTTATGACCTACATTCATCAAGGCCTAACACCTACCAACCCATTCCTCTACTTCATCGTAATATTCCCTAGGTTATGGGAGAACTACATCGATATGAGGGTCCCTTCTCGTCGGGGCTATGTAGGCAGCACTCTGAGGGCATCGGACCCTTGGAGGTTAGCTCAACCATCATCATCACCTTCTTCACCTTTTCTCATCCATAACCATTCACCTATTGACATTGGCTACATGTTCCAGTCACATTCTATTCCTGTTAGTTTCCATTTTAGTACCAACCAATTAGAAATTAATACACTGTTACAACATTCATTTCATCACATTTACCATAATCATACATTACCTGTGAGCATACCCACATGATCCATGCTACCATACAATACCACAAATTATAAAAAAACATATACATACATTACCATTTCTTTTATATCCCATACCTGAGAAATTCATTCAACCACCCAACCATGACTCAACCATTCCTAACACCAACCCATCTCCATCATTCCAATTACCTGACTCAACCATACCTACCACCTGACTCAACCATGCCTATAACCTGACACCACTATGCCTAAACATAACTTAACTCCATCATGCCTATGACCTGACTCCACCATCCCTAAACACACCTAATTTTAATCCATTTATGCATAACAATCAAATTCTACCAACACAATTACAACATCAACAAATCATCAATCTCATCATACAAATATGTGTATCCATATAATATACACCGATACCAAATAATGTGCATCTCTCAAAACCTCTCATTGTTTTGCACGGAATGTTTCGGCTCCTGTAGAATAGACTTGCTTCTATCCTATCATTCCTTTGAGAAACATATAAGGGTTAGGGCTAGGAGGAATACCTGTTGAATGTTGAGATGGTGTGCGCATACCATAGAGAGAGATCAGATCGACTGCGAAGAACTCCTTTTTGTCTTGGAAGGACTACCTGCAAGTAAGAATACAGGACCACCAGATTTTAATTAGACAATAAATGAGGGAGTTGCCTTAGGCCCAGGAAATATAAAACTTCCTTTCAAAGGCGGTCAATTCCCCTTTTAATACGAATTAACACAAATGATAACAAAGAAAGCTATTGCAAAATCACGATTTAGGTATCTCGTTACAAAGCAATAGAAGCTAAATTATCAATAATAAAGCGTCACGTTGTTTGTTCGGTTATTGGTTGTTGATATGTTCAGGTTGAGTTATAGGGATAAACCAGACTAGATCTGAGGTTGTTAGGTGGCAAATAGGTGAGAAAAAGGTTTCGGGGTATAAGTCACAATGACCGACGCCGGTCACTGGGTAACCGACCGCGGTTAGAGAACCACTGCCGGTAGGGGATAAACGATACTGGTAGTGTCAGCAATCTAAGTGCTTCTAGATAGAGGTTGGTAGCAAGGTGATTGTGGGGTTATTAAGATTGGGGGATGGCTGAGGGGAATGATGGGAGGATAGAGAAGACTCAGAGTGTGGTAAAATGGCCTTCTGGGCAATATCAGGATGTATGGGTGAAGGTTAAGTGTACTATGTTGCTGATAGTAGATCTGGGAATAAACTTATGATTACTATTAATCAACAAGCTCAAGAAAATGGTGCTTAGAAACATATAAAACACTACTTACTCGTCCCTGATGCAGATGTAGGTTTCAGGACTGTGATGATGAAGACAAGACCCAAGTTGGATGATCTGACAATCCAAGATGAGTTATCTCCTCTTCTGATGCTCGGATGAGTGTTATTGGGCTCTGGTTATTCAGTTGCAGTCTTGGGCTTGATGTCCTTCTCTGCAAACTCTTCATGTTTCTTCACTTATCTCTGCTCGGCCAAGCAAATCCGGATCCTTTCAATGATTTCTCCTCCTCTTTCTGATCAAATGAAAATCCGATCTTTTGTTTTTGGTTGGAAGTGGTCATTTATGGGGAACCGATGGTGGTTAATCAACCGACGGTGGTCAAGTAGGAACCTGGTATCGGTCAGGTCAAAGTGGGGTATTTTTAGTAAAATAGCCAACTTACCCTCCTTTTCTCCCGAGGGATTAGTTGCGGGCTTGGTCAAGTGACTAGAAGGTCAGTTTTGGGTGCGAGAAAGGGGTCATTAGTCATGGGTGTGGAATTGGACCAAGTTATAGGTCTTAATTAGGTTAGTTTAGGGTTAAGACTAGGTCATGATGAGGTGGAAAAATGAGGGTGGCAGGTAAGGCGATGTGGATTTATTAATTATAAGATAATTAATAAATAATTGTGTAAGGTTTAGGTGGTGAGGTTAGGTCGCGAAATGAGATGCGGGGTACGGGGAGTCATAAGACACAATTTTGGTGTCTACATTAGCCCCTTGTTGTCATGTAGCTTGTCTTGTAAAGCTGCACTGACAATAATAAGAAGTGGTTACTCCTGTTAAGGGTATAGGTAATCCCCCTCAAATCTATCACAGATTGAGGTAGCGTGAAATCAGGGATAGGGTTGATAAAGGGTAAATGGTGTTGAGATGATGGTAAGATGGTGGGGTAGGTCCAAGGAAGCAGATGCACGTTGAAATACAGTAGTGCGACCAGGGTATATGATTTGAAGAGCAAACAAGCAATTCATAGGCAAAGGTCGATAGTTTATCTAAACAAGGGTGATATAATCCTGGTATCCAAGGCATAGGAAGTAGCTCCAGGGTATATAACGGGTAAGGTATAGGAACGTTTGGGCATGTTCGGCAGTACCAAATGGTTGGTTTGGTTGAGATAAATGTCACGGTCTAAGTCTAGGCAAAGTTTGTCCGACTGATCAAGTCAAGGACCCTGGTCATGCTAAAACACGAACAGGTGAGCTCGATTGAAGAAAAAGGTACATGATGGATGGATAAAATAAAATGTTGATTGTGGGTATGGTATTTAATTGGTACGGCCTTAGGTCGGGCCAAATGGTTAGGTGCGGCCTTGGGTCGGGCCAAATGGGTTGGTTGCGGCCGTGGGTCGAGCCAAATGGTAGGTTACGGTCGTGGGTCGGGCCAAATGTTAGGTGATAGCCTTGGGTCGGGCCAAATGGGTTGGTTACGGCCGTGGGTCGGGCCAAATGATAGGTTACGGCCTTGGGTCGGGCCAAATAGGTTGGTTGCGGCCGTGGGTCGGGCCAAATGATAGGTTACGGCCTTGGGTCGGGCCAAATGGGTTGGTTGCGGCCTGGGGTCGGGCCAAATGGTAGGTGACGGACTTGGGTCGGGCCAATGAAGTTAACAAAGGGTTGTCAACGAAGGTGGATATAGGCAATGTTGGTTTTTAAGGGCTATTAGTAAATAAGGGCCGAAATTGGGGTAGAGGTGAGATTAAACCGATATCGATTGTGTATGACCGATATCGGTTAGATGACCGATACCGGTTCCGTAGGGCACAATAAAACCGATATTGGTTATAGGTCAAAAACCTATAAAAAGAAAAATACGACCGGTCATTATCACATTGTCAATTTGAAAACCAATTGGAGTTGTCTGAGCTGGATTGTTGAGATTGGAGCATTTGTTGGTTGAGGTGGTGCTATTTGAGCGGAGAATTGAGTGTTTAGTGGACCCTAGTGAGTAGGAGGCAGCAGTTGATTGGTGGAGGACCCAGCAGAGGAGAGTTTATAGCCATGGCATAGCCAGGAGGAGCAGGAGGTGCTGGACCATCTGGACCACCACCACCCATACCACCACGATGACGTGTCATCGTACCGGTAGGTTCGAAACCCTTCATTGTGTGGATTTGAGTATATTATGTTGTATTTGGGTTTTGGGTAGTAATGTTAGATTTTGATAAAATAATTAATAAATGGAAATGATTTAAAAAAGGGAGAGGGTAGATAGGTTAAATAGACCAAGGCGGCTGGGTGGGTAGGTTTTTAGGGTGTTTGGGCGGGTATAGAGGGAAAAATAGGAAAAAAGGGATTTCGGGGGGGGACGCGTGGGGTTCGGCTCCGGAATATTACAGTGATCGGCATCGGTCATGAAATTTTTGGTGGACGGAGTTTTGTGAGTGACCGGTGTCGGTCGTATAGCGACTGGCGTTGATGAAGAGGACCGGTGTCGGTCATAAGTGACCGGTACCGGTCCTTAGTTATTTTTATTTTTGTTGGTTTGAATTTTTGGTTGTTGTTTGGGTGTTTTGGTATTATTTGGGTTGTTTGTTTGGGTTGTGGTGGGGGTGTGGGGGTGTTGGTATTGTTTGCTGTGTTTTGGTATTGTTTAGGTGTTTTGGTATTGTTTGGGTGTGTTGATATGGTTTGGGTTGTGGTGGAGGTGTTTTGGTATTGTTTGAGTGTTTTGGTATGGTTTAGGTTGTTGTTTGGGTGTTGTGGTATTGTTTGAGGTGTTTTGGTATTGTTTAGGTGGGTTTGGTATTGTTTGGGTGTGAGAGTTTTGATATGGTTTGGGTTGTGGTGGGTTGGAGGTGTCTTGGTTATTGTTTGAGGTGTTTTGGTATTGTTTGAGGTGTTTTGGTATTATTTGTTTAGTGTTGATATGGTTTGGGTTGTGGTGGAGGTGTTTTGGTATTGTTTGAGTGTTTTGGTATGGTTTAGGTTGTTGTTTGGGTGTGAAGAGGGAGGGGGATATCGTAGAGGTTTTTTAGGGTAAGATAGGTGGGTATAGAGGGTATAAGTAGATGTTGTGATAAAGAGTAGGGCTATTGTAGTGAGTTGGTTTTGCAGGCACGTCAGTAGCTGACGATGCGGGACAGGATGCCCCCGCTGTTGAGATGGATGTGGCCACACATGTCCGCAGCGCAGTGGGGTATCATGCGCGAGGTGGGACTCGGCGGAGTCCAATGATAAAGAGCAATTGACAGGGATCACAGTTTAATGGTCACCCTCATCGAGAGATGGGATCCGGCGACCAATGTGTTCCATCTCCTGACTGGAGAGATGACCATCATATTGGAGGATGTGTATCGCATCCTTCGCTTACCGATTGATGGATAGGAAGTCTTTCAGGTTGACGCTGAGACAACCATGGACAACATCCTACACGTATTCGTGGATGCAACTGCGCTACTAACATATCACAGCGTGATTATTGCGTAAGGGGATATGTACCGAGCCCACCGCCATGAGACACGGCTTGCCATGTTGATGATGATCGGGATCACCTACTTTTCCCTCCCAGACTCAGAGGGAGGCCGCTTTCCACGGGCACTTATGGGTGTGCTACATGAGATGGTGGAGGAGCACACATGTTATGCTTGGGCACTAGTATACCTAGTGCAGTTATACCGAGAGCTGTGGGGCTATCGCCGGATGAGGCGATTCGGGATTTGCTCGACATTTTTACTACACTGTTGGGCATATGAGCATATCGTATGCATTAGACCAGTAGGGCTGCCCCAGCAGCCAGGGCCATAGGTCATCTATAGATATGGCATTCAGAGGTGGTTGGGGGTCGTGGGCCAGCCACGAGTAGTGCTTGCAGGGTGAGACGTCACTTATTACAGACATATGTTAGAGGGCTTGACAGCGTTAGATATTGTATGGAGACCTTATACATTCTGGATAGCGGTACGGAGGCCGGGAGAGTATGAGCGGATACCCCTGGAGGGGGTATGACGATAGCTTGGGCTATGACAGGATGAGCCACCTCCCTTCCCTCAGTATCGGAGGGATGATGTAGAGGCTCCATTGCCTGCACCACATCCTATGGACCCAGATTGGGTTGCTGAGAGGCCGGAAGATGATACCGTAAATGATGCCAGCTGCACAGGAGCATTTTTGGTTTGGTGGGCCGGAGAGAGAGCTGCGAGGAGAGCACAGCCCGCACAACCAGACTTGGCGGCTGTTAGAGCAGAGAGGAATCAGCTCAGGGGCTAGGTACAGTTATTACAAGGGTAGCTTGGTGCTGCACAGGCACAGATAGGTGTCTTACAGGGGCAGCTAGCCCAAGCTCAGGTACAGGTAGCAGCACAGGTACCACCAACGGTACAGGTACCAGCACAGGGACCACCAGCGGCACCAGCACAGGCACAGGTACCAGCACCACCACCAGCGCAGCCACAGGAACCACCAGCGGCACAAGCATAGGCACATGGGGCACTGGTATTAGGTGTCAGGGGACCAGCCCTAGCACCTACGGTGGCTCGAGATCATTATATGGAGGCTAGAGCGGAGGCCCGGTACTATCAGGATATTCTTGATGGTACCAGGACTGATTATCAGCCTTATGCGGTACATAGAGCAGAGACCTCTCAGAGCCAGAGATCTTAGGGAGGTGCAGCCATAGCCGGTGGGTCTGTGACAGGTAGGAGGCGAGAGGCAGCACAGGGACCAGCAGGCAGACAGGCAGAGGGCGGTGGAGAGAGCTGAGGGGTCCTTGCATATTTTTGTATTGGTTCATTGGATATGGGCACCAGTCTGCGAACCAGCTATGTTTATAGAGGCCTGCGTGCCTAGATATTATGTATTCATTTATTCATTCATTCATTTATTGTATATATCGGCCTGCGAGCCGAGTACGGATTGTACAGTTGATACCGGCCTGTGAGCCGAGTATGTTTTTGATATGAGAGACCGGCCTGCGAGCCGAGTCGAGATTATTGACAGTTATTGCGGCCTGCGTGCTGACTTTGTTGTATTATGAGATCACAGAGGCCCCGATGCAGGGCACATTGTATATTTGAAACTTTGTATATATATATGATGATTTGACCCACATGTTGTGCGTAAAAATGTGTTAAGTGTTTTGAAAATGGTTTGTGATATTTAATGTATGATGATTTTGATTTACATGGTGTTATATATTAATGATGTTGATGTCATTTGTTGATGGGATGTATGTATGTATATAGATGATGAGTTTAATTGACATGTTGTGTTATGAAATGTTGTATGTTTTGTCGCTGGTTTGTGAATATTGAATGTTTGTAGCTGTTGATTTGGATTCAAATGGTGTATAGATTGATGGTTTTTGATATCGTTTGTTGATGGCTTGGTTGTTTTTGTAAGATAGATAGATGATGTTGATGAAATTGTGATGAGATATGGATTTAATGAAAAATATGGATAATGGTGTTGTTCATGCAGGAAAAAGGGACGGGCCCCACAAAAAATTGCAAAAATGAAAAAAAAGGCTTAGGTTTAAGCAACAGTGTGAACATGACTAATATCGGCTATGTAACCGATGTCGGTCATGTAATCGATATCGGTTATGAAAGAATTATTTTCCTAAAAATAGAACTGCTGAGTTGGCAACTTAAGTTCTTATTTTTAGCATTATTATATTTAGAGTCATGCAACAAGTTAAATATGCAAATGCGACGCTATTTGACAACTGCTATAGGTAATTACATGAAAGAATTTGAGTGATAAGGAGGAAAGAGACAGGTGAAGTGAGCGTGGGCTGAGATTCAAAAGGAAGAAAGAAAAGTTATATTTGAAGAAGGTGGTGAACATGGCTGAATGAGGAGAAGCATCCAACAGGCAGGGACGAGGGGGAAGACATGTTCCGCCCCAAGCTGCTGCATCCCGAGAGGTAAACTGTTTGGTTGTAATTTGATTCTTGCATGTGTTGTAAATAGGATGAAAGAAGTGTAAGTGGGTAAAGATGAAAAAAAAGGTGATAGGTAAGGGTTGGGGATGGTATGAGTGCTACGGGGTAGGTAAACAGGGTGGGCATGTATGTTTTTAGGTATAAATAGGAGTAAACGGGCAAAATAATTATCATAGGTGTATGCTTTAAGCAGGGTAGGTATACTTTGACAGTGACCGGTATCATTTGGAAGTAACCGGTATCGGTTTTCAAACTGGTATCGGTTATTTATAACCGATATCGGTCACTGTATGAGTTTCCAGAATTTGAGAAAAAACCCATGGAGATTTGTTCTTTTGAATAATTATGTGTCGTTTTGATGTATGCAGGCAAAAGCAAGGTTAAGGATGAATGATACTGTGCCATCGTTGTTGTCATCAATCCGAGCGGATGTAACACCAGCTGAATGGGCATTGATAAATTGGTTGGGGTTAAGTGAAATCCGCTATTATTCAAGAATCACGCGTAACCATGCTATGTTGCATGCGTTGGTTGAGAGATGGAATCCAGAAAAGAATACCTTCTATCTACCAACAGGGGAGATGACAGTGACTTTGGAAGATTTGTTCCGTATTTTGAGACTCCCAATGATAGGAAAAATAGTGTATTAGGCGTTGCCCAGCGCGGGGCGGGCAGCGATAACAACAGTATTTGGGTCAGCTGCACGAGATTTGACACAGTGAGGTTTATCATTTACGTATGGTACAATGTATGCAACACACCCTGAGGAAACAAGGTTGGCCGTGCTATTAATGATAGCGGTGGGGTATTATGCATTGCCGAGGGTGGAAGGTGGAAGATTTCCCAAAGCATTGATGAGTGTTATTTGGGAAATGATAGAAATGAGCGTGACATTCGCATGGGCACCCGCATATCTGGCAGAGTTATATAGGGGTTTATGGGCATGCAAGCGAAAACACAGGACGACACTGGATTGTTCGTACTTATTACATTGTTGGGCCTATGAGCATATTGTTTGTGTGCGTCCAATAGGCCGACCCATTGAGTCGGGAGAGGCAGGAGTGCAAAGGTTGGGATTCAGACGATGGGTCCAGACAGAACAAGAAGCGAGATCCCAGGCCGTGATAGATGACATCGAGTATTATAGACAGGTATGGGAGATGGTGATGATTGTGGATATTTTTTGGAGGCCGTACAGTAACTATATGGTGACAGAGCACATAGCTGAGGAGTTGAGGGGTGTAGAGCGATTGAGGTGGATTGCAGGGCATAGGCCGGGTGAGTACGAGAGGATTCCTCTAGATCACGTGCGGCGACAATTTGGGTTCGTTCAGGATATTCCTATGACATATAGACCATACATGAGGATCGACACCGAGGCAGCATTCTCACCTCCCCGGCCTACACCTCCAGAAGGGCCAGAAGAGATAGCAGCCGATCGTAGGGTTATGGATGCGGGAACGACAGAGGCGTATAGAGTATGGTGGGTAGCAGAGCTGCGAGGTGCACGTGAGTGCCCTGACATAGCTGTGATTACAGCGGAGAGAGATCGTCTGCAGGATTTGGCTCGCCAGCTTCAAACACAGGTGAATGAGACAATGGGATTGTTAGAGGCTTCACAGTTACGAGTGGAGAGACTGGAGGCAAGATTCCTCCACGCGAGAGGACGTATTCGTATGTTACAGGAGATGTTGGCAGATCAATGGGAGGAACCAATGGCAGTGGCACCTTTGAGGATGGAGAGGCCAGTTGAGGGGCATCGACGATCACGATCACCACCTGATTCGGGAGGAGGTGCAAGGGTCTGAGTGAACTTTATAGGAATATAAGAATAAATAAGGATGCCGACCTGTGAGTCGATGATAGAGAAGATGTATTTTTTTAACATCTAAAATAAAACTAAATATGTATGTTCTTTTGAGTGATGATAAGAATAAGAATGGTTGTGTTTTAAATGTTGTTTTTGTTTGTTTTTAAAAAGGATAAAGATGAATGTTGGCGAATAGAAATACATAAAAAATATTTATATTGACAACACATGATAAGGTATGGTAGGGGATGGTCGAGCTAACCTTGGGAGACTCCATGTCTCCTAAGTGCTGCCTACATAGCCCATTGCACAAAGCAAGGAAGAGCCTCAGACCGATGTAGTTCTCCCCTAGGATCAGGGAGAGGTGAATTCAGGAAATTTGGTTGTGGTCAGGCAATTTGTTGGTTGGTAAAAATTTGATGGTGGTAGGGTAATGTTGTTGGCGTTGGTAGGGTAAAGAGAAAGTTAGCATACCCAAGTAGTGGGGAATCGTGTCCTGATTAAGGTCAACACACAATCCTAGAGCCGAGCAAAAGAGGCAAGAGTGTCCCATAGTTGAGGAGAGCTAAACAAACCACATATTAATGTAGGATGAGCTTGAATCCCTAGGTACCTTGCATAGGCGAGAAGTCGATAGGTGAAAAGAGTGGTATAATCACAATATATCGGATATACGTCACGTCCCTTGAGTTTTGTTGCTTTGAACAAATGGTGAGGTGAGGTGGTTGATGTGGGCGAGGGTGTAGAGAACTTATTATAAGATGATTATTCTGATAAAAGAGAACCAAACCTAAATAGACAAGTCCATGACTCAAAAGTGTTTTGAAATACTGCTTTTATTTTTATTTTATTTTGCTGGATATAGACTGATCGATGTGGGAAGTCTACATGGGATATGTATTTTGTTGTTCTTGAGGTCTTCACGAAGCTGATCAATGCGAGAAGCTTCTGATAAAGGCTGACTGTGTATAGCTGTCCTTCAAGGGAGCAGTCTATTTATAGTAGCAGATGCAGTGTTTATGTATAGCTGTCCTTCGGGGGAGCAGTCTATATATAATAGTAGCAATAGTTTGGCATATAGCTGTCCTTCAAGGGAGCAGTCTATTGTATAATTTAGAGGTCTAGATGTTCGTTGGGCATAAAGCATCTAGTTTTTGTAAGAAGTTTGACTCAAGAAAATCCCATAAGTGTTTTAATTAAGAATGTGTCATTTTGATACTTTGAAGTCATGGACTAGACTAAAAGGGGAAGGCATCTTTTAAGGGGAGGTGATAATCAAACCATGTGAGCTGGATTTGATTCTGAGATGGAAGAAACAAAGTGTATGCGGTGGTAAATGAGCTCAAGGGACGAGCGTAAGGTAGAGAAGAAGTGATATAACACTAATTTCAACAGTAGAATGGTCGAAGATGCAAGGCATTAAGGGGCTCAGGCTCAGGTTTACCATTAAGCGAAGCTAAACGATAAGTGCCTGATCCATAAGTGTGAGTGATAATGTAAGGCCCAATCCAATTAGGAGAAAATTTTCCACGTTTGCTCTTTTCTAGTTTGGTTACATGTTGATTCTCTTTGAGGACAAGATCACCAACCTTAAAAGTATGCTCATGAAGTCGTTTATCATAAGCACGCTTGATGCGTTTTTGGTAGATTTGAAGGTGATCAAGAGCCGTAAGATGATGCTCGTCAAGAAGCTCTAATTGGGCTAACCGCTCTTGGCGGAAATCATCGTTGGTGAGAATATCCTGGAGAGATATTCTGAGGGAGGGTATTTGTATTTCGAGAGGCAAGACAGCCTCGGTACCATATACCAAAGAAAATGGTGTGGCATTAGTGGAGGTACGAATGCTAGTACGATAAGCCCAAAGGGCAAAGGGAATGTGATCATGCCAGTTTCTTCCGGACTCATTGAATAACTTTCATGAGGATTTTGGTTAGGGTTTTATTAGAAGATTCAGCTTGACCATTGGCCTGCAGATAGTAAGGTGATGAGAAACTAAGTTTGATACCAAAGTTGTCACAAAGGTCTTGTAACAACTTATTTTTAAAATATTTACCATTATCTGTTATTAGGCGATGAGGAATACCAAAACGATAGATAATGTGATGGTTAACGAATTCGACAATTTTTTCTTTTTTGATTGAAATGAGTGGAATGGCCTCCACCCATTTTGTGTAATATTCGGTTGCTGTGATTATCCAACGGTGACGTTGTGAAGAAGGCGGGTGAATCTCACCAATAAGGTCTAAACCCCATTGTGAGAAAGGCCAAAGATCTCGTGCGACCTGTAGCAGATGGCTAGGAGTATGTTGAAGGTTGGCATGTTGTTGACACATAACACAACGCTTAACATATTCGTAGCAGTCGTTATTAAGAGTAGGCCAATAATAACCTAGGCGAAGGATTCGTTTGGCCACGGCAAGGCCACTAAAATGTCCACCACAAATGCCGTCATGGACTTGTTGGATGGTATAGGTGACCTCCGTGCCGGTTAGACATCGAAGGAGGATGCCATCAAAGCCACGTTTATAGAGGAGTCCCCCCATGACGACATAACGAGAAACACTTTTAAGAAAAGCATGTTTTCCGTTACTAGTAAGGTCAGGTGGGAGAACAGAGGTTGTAAGGTAGTCGTGAAATTGGTGGTACCAGGTATCCTGCGAATTAGCAGACACATTATTTATCATACAAACAACCAGGGCTGAGTAGGATGGGGCAAAAAGTTGTTGGACCAAGATGAAATATGTCAGAGTCAGTTGGTGAGGCTAGGAATTTGCGAGGCTAAGCAAGCCATAGTATCCGTCAAATTTGTTAGTGGAGCGGGGAATGGTCTGGATAGAATAACGAGTAAATGAGGTCAAAAGTGAATCCACGTAATGTTTGTACTTTTGAAGTTCCTCATTCTTACATTGGTAGATGCCCATAACTTGATTGACTACCAATTGAGAGTCGCCAAAAATATTAATAGATTTGACACCTAAGTGTAACGCAACCTGGAGACCCAAAACAAGGGCCTCGTATTCCGCTGTATTATTAGTGCAGGGGAAATCAAGCCGGAATGAAAGAGGCATAGGTTCAGCATCAAGAGGGATGAGAACAATGCCGGCTCCTCTGCCACGTTGGCATTTGGATCCATCGAAGAAGAGGGTCATTTGATATGACTCTTCCTTGAGTGAAAGAGTGGCGATGAGTTCGTCGGGGAAATTAAAATTGGTAAATTGTTCCCCAGGTAAAGGGGCCTCCGCAAGTTGGTCCGCAATAGTTTGTCCTTTGATTGACTTCTGTTGTACAAACTCAAGGTCGAGGTCAGCGAGGAGCATAAGCCATCGGGCGATGCGTTGGTTTAGATGTGGTTTGGCATACATATAATGAATGGGGTCCGTGTTGGTGATGACAAAAGTTTTGTGATTCAGGAGGTAATGTCGGAGTTTGGTGGCTACGAATGATAGGGCTAGGCACAATTTTTCTACATGTGTATACCTAGTCTCGTAATCCACGAGAGTACGACTTATATAATAAATGGCTTGTTCTCGACGTGTCGAGTCCCGATGTGCGAGCATGGCTCCTATAGCATGGTCAGTGGCAGAAAGGTAAAGGTAGAAAGGGCGATCATCTTGAGGTGGAATAAGCACGGGTGGCTGACAAGAGATAGGATTTGAGAGCTTCAAAGGCTTGGTGGCACTCTTCACTCCATTGAAAGGCAATGTCCTTTTTAAGAAGGTGATGGAAAGGTTGACATCGATCCGAGAGTTGGGAGATGAAATGCCAGATGGATTGAAGTTTACCCTGCAAACTACGCAATTGTTTGAGGTTTTTGGGTGGGGGCATTTCTAGGATAGCTTTTACTTTAGATGGATCGACCTCAATGCCACGCAAAGAGATGATAAAGCCAAGAAGTTTTCCCGAAAGAACACCAAAGACACATTTCTTTGGTTGAAGCCAGACTGAATATTGTAACAGGTGATCAAAAATAATGGTTAAAACATCGAGATGTTCACTGCGATGTTTAGATTTGCCAAGAAGATCATCGACATAATCCTCAAGGATAGTGTGCATAATGTCATGAAAAATGTAAGTCATAGCCCGCTGATAGGTCGCACCAGCATTCTTAAGGCCAAATGGCATGACACGATAATAGAAGGTTCCCCAAGGAGTTATGAAGGCAGTTTTATGTTGATCGGCGGGGCTACCAAAATTTGATTGTATCCCGAAAAGCCATCCATGAGAGAAAGCATTTCATGGCCCGCAGTGAGATCAACAAGTTGATCAATACTTGGGAGGGGGAAGTCATCCTTGGGGCAAGCGAGGTTAAGGTCTCGGAAATCCGTGCATATCTCGAAGTCCCCCCGTCGCTTTAGTGACAGGTACGATGTTAGAAATCCATTGAGGATAGTCAATAGGCAAGATGAAGGAAACAGAAAGAAGTCGTTGAAGCTCTTCTTTGACCAAGAGGGCAATGCGTGGATGCATTTTTCTCAGTTTTTTTTTGACTGGTTTGGAATCGGGGTTTAGGGTGATGTTATGGATGGAAATGGTAGGATCAATTCCTGGCATGTCAGCGTAGGACCAAGCGAAAGCTTGGTTGCGGGTACGGAGAAAGGTAGTAAAGGCAGCTTGTTCTGATGTGTTAAGGGATTGTCTGATCTTCACAATGTGAGGATCCTCCTCTGTGTGGATGTTGATTTCTATAGTCGACTCATTCAACATGGTTTGAGTTTCAGACGGTAAGGCGCGTTGAATATAGGAGTCGTCCGCCCCAAGGTAAGTGAGGATGGAGTCGTCATCCTGGCACTCAACAACATTAATCAAAGGTGAATCCTCTTCGATCATGTCTGGATACAGAAGGGGAAGAGAAGATGGGTCCTCATTATCACGTTGATAAGTGAGAGGACCTATGAAGATAGCATTTATGAAAAAAAAAAGTTAGGAGGGATAGATTCAGGGTCTATCGACTCTGTGGGTGATGATGGTTTGGTAGGGGTGACGTCGTCATCTTCCAGGATACAACTGACACGAGGTTTCTCCGGTGTAGGTGTTTCAGGAAAACTGAGACCACTGCGATCATTGTGTTTGCGTGTAGTCACGAGAATGAGTGTATGTTGGCCTTGTTCATAAAGACCAAAACCAAAGCCTTTCCAAGCACAGCGAGTCAAGAAGGTGAGGGCGAAACGACGATTTTTCAAGTATTGAAAATTGGATTGGAAGGGAACCACACCAAGAGGAGGTTCAGGGGTAACGGAGGATGTGTCAACACCCCCATACGTTAGGTTGGTGCGGGCAATGGGGTGGTCCGTAAGAGATTACCTCCCCCACGCGACGGTCGTAGGTGGGATGTGCATGTAACTGTCCGTACTCCTGCGGGGTATGGAAAGAGCTAATGTTATATAGGTGGTACTCCCCCAGCGTAAGGCGTTGAAAAACATCTACTAAGGGGTCGGAGGTTGGGATGTTATCTGCGGGAAAGGAAGTAATATTTGTAACGGTGGTTTCATTGGTTGAAGGTGTAGGTGCGTTGGAAGTGGATGGCTGGGTTGGATGAACGGGTGTCTTGACTGGTACAAGCACATCATTAGGGCGATACAACATATTGCAAGTTTTGAAGGGGGGAGGATCAGCTTTTACGATGTAAGACTTCCCCTCGTACTCAAATTTTATGCATCTATGTAAAGTGGAGGGAACGCATCCCATAGCCCGGATCCAAGGGCGGCCTAACAACATATTGTATTGGAACTCTCCCTCAAGGACGTAGAAGAGTTCGGGTAGAGTACGTGGTCCTACACGAATGTTAAGGATCACGGTGCCTAAAGTAGAAGTAATAGCATCATTGAATGATCGCAACATGATGGGGTTGGCACACATGCAACTAGAAGGGATATTCATTTGTTGGAAGGCTTTTGAAGAGATGATGTTTAGGCTAGTGCCCCCGTCAATCATAACATGACGTACCCGAATATCCCGAACGTACGCTGAGATGAAAAGAGCAGGGTCAGGATCTTCAGCACCAAAGTCGATAATTTCATCTTCGGAGAAACTGACAGCAGCGGCTTGCTGTACAGAGACAGAAGTGGTTGGGGAGATAGATTGTTTGGTGAGCGAAGCAACGTGATTGGGTGTTAGAATAGAGGTAATAGGCAAGGTTTCATTAGGTAAAACCTCTATCCCTTGAAGGATTTCAACGAGAGCTTGTCGATGAGATTCAGAAGTCTGAATGAGATCATACAGTGTCATTTTTATAGGTGATTGGTGAAGCTGTTTGATCATAGTTCGGTGGGCAATGCCATTAGAGACCGGGATAGGTGGGTCCGCGAATAACCACTTTAGGTGGTGGTGCAATCGGGATGGTGGACGGAGAAAGAGATGCCGTAGGTGTGTTTTCTTTCGCTTTCCCATTGTTTTTCTGCCCTCGAGTAGCAACACTAATCATATTGATCTCGTGAATACGAGAGGAGGAAGATGGTAGGGATAGGTCATGGTTTTCGAGAGGTGGGGCTGTAATAATGATAGATCTTGGTGAGGCGGGGACAGGTGGTATAGGAGAGGGAATTGAAGCTAAAGGTCTCTCTCTTCGTAAGTTGTCTTTCTTAACTTTTCTATCTGAGAGAGGTGACTGACGAAGTATGGCTTTCAACGCTTTGCATCCCTCTACGTCATGTCCTGGTGTGTAGTGGTAAGCGCAGATTTTAGACTCATCGTAACCTATAAGTCGAGGTTTAGATGGATCATAAGGTCTAAGTGGGGGTAGGGAAATGGTCGCATTCTCTACCAACATAGCAAGGATTTTGGCGTAAGACCCTTTGAGTGGGTCAAAGTCAGAGGAAGAGGAGGCTATTGACTGGGTCGATTCTGGTGATGACGTGGTATGGTTGGTTTGTATGGGTGGTGGTTTAGCCAAGGAGTTTTGATAATGGGTTTTAACTAAACGTGGCTTCTTTGACGCAGAAGCTAGGTTGGATGATGAGGCCACAGATGATGTGATATCAGAAAACAACCACGGAGAAATAGGAGTGATAGAAAACAAATCTTTTGATGATGGAATTTGTTTATGGTTGATAGGTGGACAGGATACGTGGGGTGACGGTGTTGCTATACCCTTGGATTTCTGTATGGGTACAGAAGGCGTAGGTCGCTTAAAAGAAAACACAGGAGGTATGATATATTGATGTAAGGTAGAGGGATGGGGTCCCAATATGGAAGGTAGGTGTGACGACGAGGGTTTTAGTTGTGTTAACGGCATAGATTGAGGAGATTGAGTCTGTCTCCTAATGGGATGGACGGCTTTATTTTTAGATAAATCAAGCCGCTTAGGTGGATGTGTTAGACTAGGTATGGGTGAGGTCCCAAGTGTAGGGGAAGATTTGGTTAGGTTAATAGAAGTGGATGAGGTATTTGGTAGAGATGAGGGGGGTGAAGATGAGGACATAGGCATTTTAAGCTTCTGTAAACACTTCGGGTATATGGTAGAGGCATCAGGATCGGTCATTTGCATTTGAGTAGAATATGGCGTACTCAAACGTTCCCATAGGACTTGTCTATCTTCTGGGGAATGACAGTCCTCACGTGTGAATAGGAACTTTTGTATGGAAGAAAGGTGGGTTGTGATTCCGGTCCACTGTGGGTGTGATACAAGGGGTATATGAGACACTGTATCAATGGGCGTTAAGAGGTCAACCGGTTGCTGAAAAGATTTAGGTGATGAAGGACTAATAGGTAGGAGGGCGTGTTTGAGAGGATCTATCATGTTTAAAGAATGTGGTGATGTCGGTTCAAGAGGTTTCTCATCTAAGGATGACAAAAGAAGTGGCGAGCCTTCCTCTTGTACAGCAAGAATGGTAGAAGGAGACGTTTGGGAAATAGATAAATTAGATAACATCCGCTCATAGTCTTGCAAGGATGTGGTGTAAGAAGGCTCATTTGTGAGAAGGGAACTCTGGGCGGTTAATTCCTTGATGGGTAAAGGAACGGCAAGGATTTCAGTTTGTCTTGATGACGAGGAAGGGGGTTCGGTTTCCTGTGTTAGTGAAGAGGTTTGATTTAGAATTTGTTCGATAGAGGTCTTTGGCTGGGAATCGAAGACTGCATGGATCTCATGAACACTCTCCTCGGCTAAGATATCTTGGTTTAGATTACTGTTAGAAGAATGATTCGGGAATGGTTTGTTGAATATTTTCAAATTTCGGTTAGCAGGGGCATTAGGATTATCGAGGGCTATATCCCCCGCATCAACCATTTCCTGCACTATGTTTTTCAACATCTTGCAGTTCTCATGACTGTGTCCCTTCACGCGGTGGAAGTTACAGAAGTCATTTTCTTTGTACCAAGAAGGTATGGCGCGAGTGGAATCAAACCCGGAATGAGGTTTAACAGGAGGTAAGGTAATGGCTCCTGCTTTGAGCAATTTTTCCAATATCACACCATATGTTTCTCCCAAGGGAGTGTAGTTGATGGGCTCTGCTTTATACTTATAGGTGGTTTTTGGCGGGGTATTAGATGGTGGTTGGGATTTGACCATCACCGCGTGCACGGCCCCTTTTGATTTCGAAGCAGTCGATGGGTGAGGATTGGTGGTGTTAGGTTTGTTGGTGGAATCTTGGGTTCGGAAAGTGGGGTTTTTGTTGCGCAACCGCAATTTCTCTTCCTCTAAGGCTCGAATCTCTAGTTTTCGAGCCATAGTAAAGGCCTCGTCAAATGTACGGAAAGTTTGAATTTGGAGGGTAGGAGAGATGTGCTTAGCGCAGGCCCGCGTAAACAATTCAATAAGTTCGGTCTGAGGCAAGGCATACGTAAGTTGGTTGATAAGGCCCCGCCATCGTCCAACGAAATCTGCGATAGATTCGTCTTCAAATTGTCGGATGGCATAGAGGTCGATGATAGATACTTTCTTGGCAATGTTAATGGAGAAATGATCCAAGAAAGATTGGGCTAGCTGGTTAAAAGAGAAGATTGAGTGCTGGGTTAAAGCACTGCACCACTCCAAGGCGAGTCCTGATAAGGACATCGGAAAGGTGCGAAGTAGTAAAGCATTCGTCGTGAACAATCAGATAGCAGGCATGTCTAAATGATCGTAAGTGTTGTTGAGGGTCCTCCTTACTATTAAAATGGGTAAATTTTGGTAATTCCCATTGAGGAGGATATGAATGAAAGGGGACAGAAGGGTGAATAGGCTCTCGATAAACTTGCTCGTATGTCAAGGCGCTACGACTTCCCGAAACAGAAGCCTCCAGATTTTGCATTTTGTCCATCATTTGTTTAATTAAATTAGAAGTTGGATGCGATGATGGTGTGGTTGTGGTAAACGGAGGCAAATTAGGCCAAGGGCCACTGCTAGACAATGGCGGGGTTAAATGTTGATAAGGTATGGAGGATGAATGTGTTGAGGCAACCGAATAGGGATGTCCTATATAAGCTCTTGAGGTTACTGGATATGTGTGTGGAAATGAAAAGGTGGGCGGAGCTTGAGAAGGAAAGCTCGTGTGGATAGGTGGCAGAGAGCAAGTCATGAATGGAACAGTCTGCAAGAGAGACGAGGTAGGAGTAGTTGGCGGTAATGACATGTTGGGCCCAAGATTAACCAAAGGAAAGCCAATTTGTGCTGTATGGACCCCTGAAGCTGCTGAGGTAGGCGACGGGACTAAGGATGCAGAAGGCAAAACAGAGTTATCAGGTAGAGAAGGGGCTAAATGAGCAGCTCTACTGATAGGCATTCCAACAAGGAGTTGACCATCGGGTGTATGGTCAAGGGCATGAGACAAATAGTATTGTACAATGCTAGGATTAGCATCTAGAAATTTGGCAAATTCTTTGTCTCCCATAGGAATTTTAGGAACCTTGCTAGTGTCTGTAGGATTCCCCATAGAATGTGAAGGGGGTGATTCAGGAAAAGGCACAGAGCAAGCATGTGAAACCATGGCGGCGGCTTGCTTTCGAGTGATAACAACCATGGACAGGAGTACACAGTAGGGTTTCAATCTATAAGGAATAGAAACGGACTCAGAATAGTGAAATTGGTAGGTTGCTGGTTTGTCAGGAATTGTAAAAGATAGTAACTGATATCGGTTTGATAACCGATGTCGGTTAGACTATAGCCGATGCCGGTCAGTTAACCGATGTCGGTGTAATAAGACTGGTATAAGAAAAATATAAGAAGTTTCTGATTTGATTGTTAACAACGCTCAGTACATTTATCAAATTGTTCTAAGGTGGTCACAAAAGATAGTGTATAATAGAGAAAACAGAACTGAAAACAAGCAATATGCACACGCAAACCCAGAGACTAACCCTAGGGTTAATTTTAATTATTGTGGGCTTATGCCTTTAGATGCGGAATGCTGTCCATCCTACACAAAAGACTTAGGGGGAATGTCAAGTTTGTTTTGGCTTATAAGGTTACCTCAATCGGGTGGAGGAATACCGTGGAAAAGGGGGGATGTTTTGAGCTATTTGTGTTTATTATGAAGTGATTCGGTATGTGTTGTGCAGTGAAAGTAAGATTAATTTCCTGTCAATACCGTGGAAATCACCCCCAAGTGTATGACCTGTTACTTAGTCTATGTTCACTAGAATTGAAAACAGAAAGCAAGAATGTAATGCATGTGTTTTAAAACCCAAATCGAAAATGATATTCGATGAAGCAAATAAGATGACTTTCACTAATGCGAAACTAGGAAAGCAAGACAAATTCTTTACTAAATATAACAAAAACAAAAAACAACAAGTATGCTTCCTAAAACGAAAACAAGCAAGAGAAACAGAAACCCGAAATGGGTCCCACCGGGCGTGCCAAAATGTTTCACACGGAATGTTTCGGCTCTGCAGAATAGACTTGCTTCTATCCTATCATTCCTTTGAGAAATAGATAAGGGTTAGGGCTAGGAGGAATACCTGTTGAATGTTGAGATGGTGTGCGTGTACCATAGAGAGAGATCAGATCAACTGCGAAGAACTCCTTTTTGTCTTGGAAGGACTACCTGCAAGTAAGAATACAAGACCACCAGATTTTAATTAGACAATAAATGAGGGAGCTTCCTTAGGCCCAGGAAATATAAAACTTCCTTTCGAAGGTGGTCAGTTCCCCTTTTAATACGAATTAACACAAATGATAACAAAGAAAGCTATTGCAAAATCATGATTTAGGTATCTCATTACAAAGTAATAGAAGCTAAATTATCAATAATAAAGCATCACATTGTTTGTTCGGTTACTGGTCGTTGATACATTCAGGTTGAGTTATAGGGATAAACCAGACTAGATCTGAGGTTGTTAGGTGGCAAATAGGTGAGAAAAAGGTTTCGGGGTATAAGTCATAGTGACCGACGCCAGTCATTGGGTAATTGACCACGGTTAGAGAACCGCTACCGGTAGGGGATAAACGATACCGGTAGTGTCAGCAATCTAAGTGCTTCTGGATAGAGGTTGGTTGCAAGGTGATTGTGGGGTTATTAAGATTGGGGGATGGCTGAGGGGAATGATGGGAGGATAGGGAAGACTCAGAGTGTGGTAAAATGGCCTTCTGGGCAATATCAGGATGTATGGGTGAAGGTTAAGTGCAGTATGTTGCTGATATTAGATCTGGGAATAAACTTATGATTACTATTAATCAACAGGCTCAAGAAAATGGTGCTTAGAAACATATAAAACACTACTTACTCGTCCCTGATGCAGATGCAGGTTTCAGGACTGTGATGATGAAGACAGGACCCAAGTTGGATGATCTGACAATCCAAGATGAGTTATCTCCTCTTCTGATGCTCGGATGAGTGTTACTGGGCTCTGGTTATTCAGTTACAGTCTTGGGCTTGATGTCCTTCTCTATAAACTCTTCCTGTTTCTTCACTTGTCTCTGCTCGGCCAAGCAAATCCGGATCCTTTCAATGATTTCTCCTCCTCTTTCCGATCAAATGAAAATCCAATCTTTTGTTTTTGGTTGGAAGTGGTAATTTATGGGGAACCGATGGCGGTCGAGTAGGAACCGGTATCGGTCAGGCCAAAGTGGGCTATTTTTAGTAAAATAGCTAACTTACCCTCCTTTTCTCCCGAGGGATTAGTTGCGGGCTTTGTCAAGTGACTAGAAGGTCAGTTTTGGGTGCGAGAAAGGGGTCATTAGTCATGGGTGTGGAATTGGACCAAGTTATAGGTCTTAATTAGGCTAGTTTAGGGTTAAGACTAGGTCATGATGAGGTGGCAAAATGAGGTGGCAGGTAAGGCGATGTGGATTTATTAATTATAAGATAATTAATAAATAATTGTGTAAGGTTTAGGTGGTGAGGTTAGGTTGCGAAATGAGATGCGGGGCACGGGGGGTCGTAAGACACAATTTTGCTATCTACATTAGCCCCTTGTTGTCGTGTAGCTTGTCTTGTAAAGCTGCACTGACAATAATAAGAAGTGGTTACTCCTGTTAAGGGTATAGGTAATTCCCCTCAAATCTATCACAAATTGAGGTAGCGTGAAATCAGGGATAGGGTTGATAAAGGGTAAATGGAGTTGAGATGATGGTAAGATGGTGGGGTAGGTCCAAGGAAGCAGACGCTAGTTGAAATGCAGTAGTGGGACAAGGGTATATGATTTGAAGAGCAAACAAGCAATTCATAGGCAAAGGTCGATAGTTTATCTAAACAAGGGTGATATAATCCTGGTATCCAAGGCATAGGAAGTAGCTCCAGGGTATTTAACAGGTAAGGTACAGGAACGTTTGGGCATGTTCAGCAGTACCAAATGGTTGGTTTGGTTGAGATAAACGTCATGGTCTAACTCTAGGCAAAGTTGGTTGACTGATCAAGTCGAGGACCCTGATCATGCTAAAACACGAACATGTGAGCTCGATTGAACAAAAAGGTACATGATGGATGGATAAAATAAAACGTTGATTGTGGGTATGGTATTTAATTGGTGCGGCCTTAGGTCGGGCCAAATGGTTAGGTGCGGCCTTGGGTCGGGCCAAATGGGTTGGTTGCGGCCGTGGGTCGAGCCAAATGGTAGGTTACGGCCGTGGGTCAGGCCAAATGGTAGGTGATAGCCTTGGGTCGGGCCAAATGGGTTGGTTACGGCTGTGGGTCGGGCCAAATGGTAGGTTACAGCCTTGGGTCGGGCCAAATAGGTTGGTTGCGGCCGTGGGTCGGGCCAAATGGTAGGTTACGGCCTTGGGTCGGGCCAAATGGGTTGGTTGCGGCCTGGGGTCGAGCCAAATGGTAGGTCACGGCCTTGGTTCAGGCCAATGAAGTTAACAAAGGGTTGTCAACGAAGGTGGATATAGGCGATGTTGGTTTTTAAGGGGTATTAGTAAATAAGGGCCAAAATTGGGGTAGAGGTGAGATTAAACCGATATCGATTATGTATGACCGATACTGGTTCCGTAGGGAACAATAAAACCAATATCGGTTATAGGTCAAAAACCTATAAAAAAAAAAATACGGCCGGTCATTGTCACATTGTCAATTTGAAAACCAATTGGAGTTGTCTGAGGTGGATTGTTTAGATTGGAGCATTTGTTGGTTGATGTGGCGCTATTTGAGTGGAGAATTGAGTGTTTAGTGGACCCTAGTGAGTAGGAGGCAGAAGTTGATTGGTGGAGGACTCAGCAGAGGAGAATTTATAGCCATGGCACAGCCAGGAGGGGCAGGAGGTGCTAGACCATCTGGACCACCACCACCCATACCACCACCACGATGTGTCATCATACCGGTAGGTTCGAAACCCCTCATTGTGTGGATTTGAGTATATTATGTTGTATTTGGGTTTTGGGTAGTAAAGTTAGATTTTGATAAAATAATTAATAAATGGAAATGATTTAAAAAAGGGAGAGGGTAGATAGCTTAAATAGGCCAAGGCGGCTGGGTGGGTAGGTTTTTAGGGTGTTTGGGCGGGTATAGAGGGAAAAATAGGAAAAAATGGATTTGGGGGGGGGCCGCGCGGGGTTCGGCTCCAGAATTTTACAGCGACTGGCATCGGTCATGAAATTTTTGGTGGACGGAGTTTTGTGAGTGACCAGTGTCAGTCGTATACCAACCGGCGTCGGTGAAGAGGACCGGTGTCGGTCATAAGTGACCTGTACCGGTCCTTAGTTATTTTTATTTTTGTTGGTTTGGGTTTTGTTGTTGGTTTGAATTTTTGGTTGTTGTTTGGGTGTTTTGGTATTATTTGGGTTGTTTGTTTAGGTGTTGTGGTATTGTTTGGGTTGTGGTGGGAGTGTTTTGGTATTGTTTGAGTGTTTTGGTATTGCTTAGGTGTTTTGGTATTGTTTGGGTGTGTTGATATGGTTTGGGTTGTTTTGGAGGTGTTTTGGTATTGTTTGTGTGTTTTGGTATGGTTTAGGTTGTTGTTTGGGTGTTGTGGTATTGTTTGAGTGTTTTGGTAATTTTTAGGTGTTTTGGTATTGTTTAGGTGTGTTGATATGGTTTGGGTTGTGGTGGAGGTGTTTTGGTATTGTTTGAGTGTTTTGGTATGGTTTAGGTTGTTGTTTGGGGTGTTTTGGTATTGTTTGAGTGTTTTGGTATTGTTTAGGTGTTTTGGTATTGTTTGGGTGTGTTGATATGGTTTGGGTTGTGGTGGAGGTGTTTTGGTATTGTTTGAGTGTTTTGGTATGGTTTAGGTTATTGTTTGGGTGTGAAGAGGGAGGGGGATATCGTAGAGGTTTTTAGGGTAAGATAGGTGGGTGTAGAGGGTAATAGTAGATGTTGTGATAAAGAGTAGGGCTAATGTAGTGAGTTAGTTTTGCAGGCACGTCAGCAGCTGACGATGCGGGACAGGATGCCCCCGCTGTTGAGACGGATGCGGCCACACGTGGCCGCAGCGCAGTGGGGTATCATGCGCGAGGTGGGACTCGGCGGAGTCCAATGATAAAGAGCGATTGACAGGGATCACAGTTTGATGGTCGCCCTCATCGAGAGATGGGATCCGGCGACCAATGTGTTCCATCTCCCAACTGGAGAGATGACCATCACATTGGAGGATGTGTATCACATCCTTCGATTACCGATTGATGGAGAGGCAGTCTTTTAGGTTGACGCTGGACAGCCATGGACAACATCCTACATGTATTCGGGGATGTAGCTGTGCTACTGACATATCACAGCGTGAGTATCACGTATGGGGATATGTACCGAGCCCACTGCCATGAGACACAGCTTGCCGTGCTGATGATGATCGGGATCACCTGCTTCGCCCTCCCAAACTCATAGGGAGGCCGCTTTCCATGGGCGCTTATGGCTGTGCTACATAAGATGGTGGAGGAGAACACATGTTATTCTTGGGCACCAGTATACCTGGTGCAGTTATACCGAGAGCTGTGGGGCTATCGCCGGATGAGGCGATTCGGGATTTGCTCGATGTTCTTACTACACTGTTGGGAATATGAGCATATCGTATGCATTAGACCAGTAGGGCTGCCCCAGCAGCCAGGGCCATAGGTCATCTATAGATATGGCTTTCAGAGGTGGTTGGGGGTCGTGGGTTAGCCATGAGCAGTGCTTGCAGGGCGAGACGTCACTTATTACAGACATATGTTAGACGGCTTGACAGCATTAGATATTGTATGGAGACCTTATAGAGGTCATCACCCGCACGGAGGAGCCCAAGCATAGTTACAGTGGATCCATATACATTTTGGATAGCGGGACAGAGGCTGCAAGAGTACGAACGGATAACCCTGGAGAGGGTACGATGATATCTTGGGCTACGACAGGATGAGCCACCTCCCTTCCCTCAGTATCGGAGGGATGATGTAGAGGCTCCATTGCCTGCACCAGATCCTATGGACCAAAATTGAGTTGCTGAGAGGCCGGTAGATGATACCGTATATGATGCTGGTTGTACTGGAGCATTTTTGGTTTGGTGGGCCGGAGAGAGAGCTGCGAGGAGAGCACAGCCCGCACAGCCAGACTTGGTGGCTATTAGAGAAGAGCGGGATCAGTTTAGGGGCCAGGTACAGTTATTACAGGGGCAACTTGCTACTGCACAGGCACAGATAGGTGTCTTACAGGGGCAGCTAGCCCAGGCTCAGGTACAGGTAGTAGCACAAGTACCACTAGCGGTACAGGTACCAGCACAGGCACCACCAGCGGCACCAGCATAGGCACAGGTACCAGCACCACCACCGGCGCAGCCACAGGCACCACCAGCGGCACCAGCACAGGAACAGGGGGCACTGGTATTAGGTGTCAGGGGACCAGCCCTAGCACCTACGGTGGCTCGAGATCGTTATATGGAGGCTAGAGCAGAGGCCCGATACTATCAGGATATTCTTGATGGTACTATGGATGATTATCAGCCTTATACGGCACATAGAGCAGAGACCTCTCGGAGCTAGAGATCTTAGGGAGGTGCAACCACAGTCGGTGGATCTGTGATAGGCAGGAGGCAAGAGGCAACACAGCGACCAACAGGCAGACAGGCAGAGGGCGGTGGAGAGAGCTGAGGGGTCCCTGCATATTTTTGTATTGGCTCATTGGATATGGGCACCGGTCTGCGAACCGGCTATGTTTATAGAGGTCTGCATGCCTAGATATTATGTATTCATTTATTCATTCATTCATTCATTGTATATACTGGCCTGGGAGCTGAGTACGGGTTGTACAGTTGATACCGGCCTGCGAGCCGAGTATGTTTTTGATATGAGAGACCGGCCTGCGAGCCGAGTCGAGATTTTTGATAGTTATTTCGGCCTGCGTGCTGGCTTTGTTGTATTATGAGATCACAGAGGCCCCGATGCAGGGCACATTGTATATTTGAAACTTTGTATATATATAGATATGATGATTTGACCCACATGTTGTGCTTAAAAATGTGTTAAGTTTTTTGAAAATGGTTTGTGATATTTAATGTATGATGAGTTTGATTTACATGGTGTTATATATTAATGATGTTGATGTCTTTTTTTGATGGGATGTATGTATGTATATAGATGATGAGTTTAATTGACATGTTGTGTTATGAAATGTTGTATGTTTTGTCGTTGGTTTGTGAATATTGAATGTTTGTAGCTGTTGATTTGGATTCAAATGGTGTATAGATTGATGGTTTTTGATATCGTTTGTTGATGGCTTGGTTTTTTTTGTAAGATAGATAGATGATGTTGATGAAATTGTGATGAGATATGGATTTAATGAAAAATATGGATAATGGTGTTGTTCATGCAGGAAAAAGGGACGGGCCCCACAAAAAATTGCAAAAATGAAAAAAAAGGCTTAGGTTTAAGCAACAGTGTGAACATGACTGATATCGGTTATGTAACCGATGTCGGTAGCTATATGACCGATATCGGTCATATAACCGATATCAGTTATGAAAGAATTATTTTCCTAAAAATAGAACTATTGGGTTGGCAACTTAAGTTCTTATTTTTAGCATTCTTATGTTTAGAGTCATGCAAAAAGTTAAATATGCAAATGCGATGCTATTTGACAACTGCTATAGGTAATTGCATGAAAGAATTTGAGTGATAAGGAGGAAAGAGACAGGTGAAGTGAGCGTGGGCTGAGATTCAGAAGGTAGAAAGACAAGTTATATTTGAAGAGGGTGGTGAACATGGCTGAACGAGGAGAAGCATCTAGCAGGCAGGGACGAGGGGGAAGACATGTTCCGCCCTAAGCTGCTGCATCCCGAGAGGTAAACTGTTTGGTTGTAATTTGATTCTTGCATGTGTTGTAAATAGGATGAAAGAAGTGTAAGTGGGTAAAGATGAGAAAAAAGGTGATAGGTAAGGGTTGGGGATGGTATGACTACTACGAGGTAGGTAAACAGGGTGGGCATGTATGTTTTTAGGTATAAATAGGAGTAAACGGGTAAAATAATTATGTAGGTGTATGCTTTAAGCAGGGTAGGTATACTTTGACAGTGACCGGTATCATTTGGAAGTAACCGGTATTGGTTTTCAAATTGGTATCGGTTATTTAGAACCAATATCGGTCACTGTATGAGTTTCCAATATTTGAGAAAAAACCCATGGAGATTTGTTCCTTTGAATAATTATGTGTCGTTTTGATGTATGCAGGCAGAAGCAAGGTTAAGGATGAATGATACTGTGCCAGCATTGTTGTCACGAATCCGAGCGGATGTAACACCAGCTGAATGGGCATTGATAAATAGGTTGGGGTTAAGTGGAATCCGCTATTATTCAAGAATCGCGCGTAACCATGCTATGTTGCAGGTGTTGATTGAGAGATGGAATCCAGAAAAGAATACCTTCTATCTGCCAACAAGGGAGATGACAGTGACTTTGGAAGATGTTTTCCGTATTTTGAGACTCCCAATGATAGGAAAAACAGTGTATCAGGCATTGCCTAGCGCGGGGCGGGTAGCGATAACAACAGTATTTTGGTCAGCTGCACGAGATTTGACACAGCGAGGTTTATCATTTACGTATGGTACAATGTATGCAACACACCCTAAGGAAACAAGGTTGGCCGTGCTATTAATGATAGTGGTGGGGTATTATGCATTGCCGAGGGCGGAAGGTGGAAGATTTCCCAAAGCATTGATGAGTGTTATTTGGGAAATGATAGAAATGAGCGTGACATTAGCATGGGCACCCGCATATCTGGCAAAGTTATATAGGGGTTTATGGGTATGCAAGCGAAAACACAGGACGACACTGGATTGTTTGTACTTATTACATTGTTGGGCCTATCAGCATATTATTTGTGTGCATCCAATAGGCCGACCCATTGAGTCAGTAGAGGCAGGAGTGCAAAGGTTGGGATTCAGACGATGGGTCCAGATAGAACAAGAAGCGAGATCCCAGGCCGTGATAGATGACATCGAGTATTATAGACAGGTATGGGAGATGGTGATGATTGCAGATATTTGTTGGAGGCCATACGGTAACTATAGGGTGACAGAGCACATAGCTGAGGAGTTGAGGGGTGTAGAGCGATTGAGGTGGATTGCAGGGCATAGGCCGGGTGAGTACGAGAGGATTCCTCTAGATCACGTGCGGCGACAATTTGGGTTTGTTCAGGATATTCCTATGACATATAGACCATACATGAGGATCGACGCCGAGGTAGCATTCTCACCTCCCCGGCCTACACCTCCAGAAGGGCCAGAAGAGATAGCAGCTGATCGTAGGGTTATGGATGCGGGAACGACAGAGGCGTATAGAGTATGGTGGGTAGCAGAGCTGCGAGGTGCACATGAGTGCCCTGACATAGTTGTGATTACAACGGAGAGAGATCGTCTGCATGATTTGGCTCGCTAGCTTCAAACACAGGTGAATGAGACAATGGGATTGTTAGAGGCTTCACAGTTACGAGTGGAGAGACTCGAGGCAAGATTCCTCCACGCGAGAGGACGTATTCGTATGTTACAGGAGATGTTGGCGGATCAATGGGAGGAACCAATGGCAGTGGCACCTTTGAGGATGGAGAGGCCAGCTGAGGGGCATCGACGATCATGATCACCACCTAATTCGGGAGGAGGTGCAAGGGTCTGAGTGAACTTTATAGGAATATAAGAATAAATAAGGATGCCGGCCTGCGACTCGATGATAGAGAAGATGTATTTGTTTAACATCTAAAATAAAACTAGATATGTATGTTATTTTGAGTGATGATAAGAATAAGAATGGTTGCGTTTTAAATGTTGTTTTTGTTTGTTTTGAAAAAGGATAAAGATGAACGTTGGAGAATAGAAATACACAAAAATTGACAACACATGATAAGGTATGGTAGGGGATGGTGGAGCTAACCTTGGGAGACTCCATGTCTCATAAGTGCTACCTACATAGCCCATTGCACAAATCAAGGAAGGGCCTCAGACCGATGTAGTTCTCCCCTAGGATCAGGGAGAGGTGAATTCAGGCAATTTGGTTGTGGTCAGGAAATTTGTTGGTTGGTAAAAATTTGATGGTGGTAGGGTAATGTTGTTGGCATTGGTAGGGTAAAGCGAAAGTTAGCATACCCAAGTAGTGGGGAATCGTGTCCTGATTAAGGTCAACACTCAATCCTAGAGCCGAGAAAAAGAGGCAAGAGTGTCCCATAGTTGAGGAGAGCTAAACAAACCACAGATTAATGTAGGATGAGCTTGAATCCCTAGGTACCTTGCATAGGCGAGAAGTCGATAGGTGAAAAGAGTGGTATAATCACAATATATCGGATATACATCACGTCCCTTTAGTTTTGTTGCTTTGACAAATGGTGAGGTGAGGTGGTTGATGTGGGCGAGGGTGCAAAGAACTTACTATAAGATGATTATTTTGATAAAAGAAAACCAAACCTAAATAGACAAGTCCATGACTCAAAAGTGTTTTGAAATACTGCTTTTATTTTTATTTTATTTTGCTGGATATAGACTGATCGATGTGGGAAGTCTACATGGGATATGTATTTTGTTGTTCTTGAGGTCTTCACGAAGTTGATCAATGCAAGAAGCTTCTGATAAAGGCTGACCTTATATAGCTGTCCTTCAAGGGAGCAGTCTATTTATAGTAGCAGATGCAGTGTTTATGTATAGCTTTCCTTCGAGGGAGCAGTCTATATATAATAGTAGCAATAGTTTGGCATATAGCTGTCCTTCAAGGGAGAAATCTATTATATAATTTAGATGTCTAGATGTCCGTTGGGCATAAAGCATCTAGTTTTTGTAAGAATTTTGACTCAAGAAAATCCCATAAGTGTTTTAATTAAGAATGTGTCATTTTGATACTTTGAAGTCATGGACTAGACTAAAAGGGGAAGGCAGCTTTTAAGGGGAGGTGATAATCAAACCATGTGAGCTGGATTTGATTCTGAGATGGAAGAAACAAAGTGTATGCGGTGGTAAATGAGCTCAAGGGACGAGCGTAAGGGAGATAAGCAGTGATATAACACTAATTTCAACAGTAGACTTGTCGAAGATGCAAGGCATTAAGGGGCTAAGACTTAGGTTTACCATTAAGCGAAGCTAAACGATAAGTGCCCGATCCATAAGTATGAGTGATAATGTAAGGCCCAATCCAATTAGGAGAAAATATTCCACGTTTGCTCTTTTCTAGTTTGGTTACATGTTGATTCTCTTTGAGGACAAGATCACCAACCTTAAAAGTACGCTCATGAAGTCGTTTATCATAAGCACGCTTGATGTATTTTTGGTAGATTTGAAGGTGATCAAGAGCCGTAAGACGATGCTCGTCAAGAAGCTCTAATTGGGCTAACCACTCTTGGCAGAAATCATCGTTGGTGAGAATATCCTGGAGTGATATTCTGAGGGAGGGTATTTGTATTTCGAGAGGAAAGATAGTCTCGGTACCATATACCAAAGAAAATGGTGTGGCATTAGTGGAGGTACGAATGCTAGTACGATAAGCCCAAAGGGCAAAGGGAATGTGATCATGCCAATTTCTTCCAAACTCATTCACAACTTTCATGAGGATTTTCGTTAGAGTTTTATTAGAAGATTCAGCTTGGCCATTGGCCTGTGGATAGTAAGGTGATGAGAAACTAAGTTTGATACCAAAGTTGTCACAAAGGTCTTGTAACAACTTATTTTTAAAATATTTACCATTATCTGTTATTAGGCGATGAGGAATACCAAAACGACAGATAATGTGATGGTTAACGAATTCGACTATTTTTTCTTTTTTGATTGAAATGAGTGGAACGGCCTCCACCCATTTTGTGTAATATTCAGATGCTGTGATTATCCAACGGTGACGTTGTGAAGAAGGCAGGTGAATCTCACCAATAAGGTCTAAACCCCATTGTGAGAAAGACCAAATATCTCATGCGACCTATAGCGGATGGCTAGGAGTATATTGAAGGTTGGCATGTTGTTGACACATAACACAACACTTAACATATTCGTAGCAGTCATTATTAAGAGTAGGCCAATAATAACCTAGGCAAAGGATTCGTTTGGCCACGGCAAGGCCACTAAAATGTCCACCACAAATGCCGTCATGGACTTGTTGGATGGTATAGGTGACCTCCATGCTGGTTAGACATCGAAGGAGGATGTCATCAAAGCCACATTTATAGAGGAGTCCCCCCATGACGACATAACGAGAAACACTTTTACGAAAAGCACGTTTGCCATTACTAGTAAGGTCAGGTGGGAGAACAGAGGTTGTAAGGTAGTCGTGAAATTGGTAGTACCAGGTATCCTGTGAATTAGCAGACACATTATTTATCATACAAACAACCAGGGCTGAGTAGGATAGGGCAAAAAAGTTGTTGTACCAAGACGAATATGTTAGAGTCAGTTGGTGAGGCAGGAATTTGCGAGGCTAAGCAAGCCATAGTATCCGTAAATTTGTTAGTGGAGCGGGGAATGGTCTGGATAGAATAACAAGTAAATGAGGTCAAAAGTGAATCCACGTAATGTTTTTTACTTTTGAAGTTCCTCATTCTTACATTGGTAGATGCCCATAACTTGATTGACTACCAATTGAGAGTCGCCAAAAATATTAATAGATTTGACACCTAAGTGTAACGCAACCTGGGAGACCCAAAACAAGGGCCTTGTATTCCGCTGTATTATTAGTGCAGGGGAAATCAAGCCGGAATGAAAGAGGCATAGGTTTCATCATCAAGAGGGATGAGAACAATGCTGGCTCCTCCACCACGTTGGCATTTGGATCCATTGAAGAAGAGGGTCATTTGATATGACTCTTCCCTGAGCGAAAGAGTGGCGATGAGTTCGTCAGGGAAATTGAAATTGGTAAATTGTTCCCCAGGTAAAGGGGCCTCCACAAGTTGGTCCGCAATAGTTTGTCCTTTGATTGACTTCTGTTGTACAAACTCAAGGTCGAGGTCAACGAGGAGCATAAGCCATCAGGTGATGCGTTGGTTTAGATGTGGTTTGGCATACATATAATGAATGGGGTCCGTGTTGGTGATGACAAAAGTTTTGTGATTCAGGACCACCAGATTTTAATTAGACAATAAATGAGGGAGCTACCTTAGTCCCAGGAAATATAAAACTTCCTTTCGAAGGTGGTCAGTTCCCCTTTTAATACGAATTAACACAAATGATAACAAAGAAAGCTATTGCAAAATCATGATTTAGGTATCTCATTACAAAGCAATAGAAGCTAAATTATCAATAATAAAGCGTCACGTTGTTTGTTCGGTTACTGGTCGTTGATACGTTCAGGTTGAGTTATCGGGATAAACCAGACTAGATCTGAGGTTGTTAGGTGGAAAATAGTTGAGAAAAAGGTTTCGGGGTATAAGTCATAGTGACCGACGCTAGTCACTGGGTAACCGACTGTGGGTTATAGAACCGCTGCCGGTAGGGGATAAATGATACCGGTAGTGTCAGCAATCTAAGTGTTTCTGGATAGAGGTTGGTTGCAAGGTGATTGTGGGGTTATTAAGATTGGGGGATGGCTGAGGGGAATGATGAGAGGATAGGGAAGACTCAGAGTGTGGTAAAATGGCCTTCTGGGCAATATCAGGATGTATGGGTGAAGGTTAAGTGCAGTATGTTGCTGATAGTAGATCTGGGAATAAACTTATGATTACTATTAATCAACATGCTCAAGAAAATGGTGCTTAGAAACATATAAAACACTACTTACTCATCCCTGATGCAGATGCAGGTTTCAGGACTGTGATGATGAAGACAGGACCCAAGTTGGATGATCTGACAATCCAAGATGAGTTATCTCCTCTTCTGATGCTCGGAATGAGTGTTACTGGGCTCTGGTTATTTAGTTGTAGTCTTGGGCTTGATGTCCTTCTCTGTAAACTCTTCCTGTTTCTTCACTTGTTTCTGCTCAGCCAAGCAAATCCAGATCCTTTCAATGATTTCTCCTCCTCTTTCCGATCAAATGAAAATATGATCTTTTGTTTTTTGGTTGAAAGTGGTCATTTACGGGTAACCGATGGCGGTTAAGCAACCGACGGCGGTTGAGTAGGAACCGGTATCGGTCAGGTCAAAGTGGGCTATTTTTAGTAAAATAGCCAACTTTCCCTCCTTTTCTCCCGAGGGATTAGTTGCGGGCTTGGTCAAGTGACTAGAAGGTCAGTTTTGGGTGCGAGAAAGGGGTCATTAGTCATGGGTGTGGAATTGGACCAAGTTATAGGTCTTAATTAGGTTAGTTTAGGGTTAAGACTAGGTCATGATGAGGTGGCAAAATGAGGGTGGCAGGTAAGGCGATGTGGATTTATTAATTATAAGATAATTAATAAATAATTGTGTAAGGTTTAGGTGGTGAGGTTAGGTTGCGAAATGAGATGCGGGGCACGGGGGGTCGTAAGACACAATTTTGGTGTCTACACTCATATACAACCTCACCATCTTTGGCACGTAGGACGGTATATGATCCAAACTCTCACAGGGTTCATTTTAAGAGACCTCCTGGAAATTGGAGGTGGAGAATACCTAGCGAATATCCCTGGAACTGGTTTCACGGGAAGGTGAATTTTTTGGGGGTTGTATGAAAAAATTTCGCCTGATTATCAAGAACTGCGACAGAAGGCTACAGACACGCGATGGGAGATTTTTCTGTCGCGTGTCAAAAAAATGCAGTGATGCGCGTCAATAGACCTTAGTGACGCGCGTTAATAGACCTATAGACGCGCGTCACTAAGGTCTATTGACGCGCGTCACTGCATTTTTTGATGCGCGACAGAAAAATCTTCTGTCGCGCGTCTGCAGCCTCTGACCTCTGCTTTCTCATCAAAAAATCTCCGTGTCGCGCATCAACAAACTCTTTGTTGTGTGTCTGCTATGCGTCAATATCTGTTATACCTCCTTGTCACGCGTCAAAAAAATGCAGTGTTGCGCGTCAACAGGCCTTAGTGACGCGCGTCAATAGGCCTTAGTGACGCGCGTCAACAGGCCCTAGTGACGCGCGTCACTAAGGCCTATTGATGCACGTCACTAAGGCCTGTGACATGCGTCAATAGGCCTTAGTGACGCGCGTCAACAGGCCTTAGTGACGCACGTCACTAAGGCCTATTGACACGTGTTACTAAGGCCTATTGACGCGCGTCACAGGCCTTAGTGACGCACGTCAATAGGCCTTAGTGACGCGTGTCAATAGGCCTTAGTGACGCGCGTCACTAAGGTCTATTGACGCTCGACAGCAAATATCCTGTCGCGCATCTGCAACCTCTACCCTCTTCTTGCTCATTGAAAAAAACTCCATGTCGCTCATCAACAAAATCTTTGTCATGCCTCTACTATGTGTCAATATCTACAGTATCTCCTTGTCTACAAACCCTCCTTGTCACGATCAATAACTTACCCCCCTTGTCGTGCGTCTATAATACGGGATATTATCATATTGTTGAAAAATGTGAAGTAGAAGTGTTCTACCTGGCGAATAATCTAGGTTTATATAGGGGATATTTTTCAAGGGTAGGCGAAGCCGACCCCTAAAAAAAATTAAAGTGTAATTTTTAGGCGAATAGGTCACTGGCCCGTGCCAAAAAATTCGCCTTTTAAAAATTTTCAAAAATGGAATATTCGCCATATTACAAATATTCGCCACTAAATTTTCCTTGAACTCTCAAAACTCTCGTATACATCCTCACTCTCTTTGGCATGCAGGCCGGTATATATCAAAAATAAATAACTATACAAAACAGGAGGTACATAAGGCTATCATGAATCACCCCACTAGATATCCTCCATATCTGTCTCACCTTTTTCCTCCTCCTCCACTACCATGCAACGTCTTACTAACATCCCAATGCCCACCAGGGGTCTTGGCCTAATCTCTATTGGGACCTCACATGGGGTTGGCCTCCATGAACTGGTAGCCTTGCTCTGACCCTGTATTGTGGCTCACCGACTCCTTGTACTCTCCACAATGTATGTGTGATACCTAGTCCTCTCACTTGATGCCTATTATGCTCTGTACTCTACATAAGAAGGGACATATATCCATGCAGTCATCAAGTGATCCTGATAATATCGAGCCTCTCCTAAGGCATCCCTAAACCTGACCATATGTAATTTTTGCTAAGGTTCCATTGGTCTCATCCCCTGTACCTGTCTCTCGAGACCCTATCCCACTGGTACCTGTAATGAGGGATCCTATCCCTATGCCCATGCCTTTCCTAAGGGAACCTTTCCTGCCTTTGTCTGTAAAATGGGACAGTTTCCTTGAGCCTATATGGGTACATGTCCTTGATCCTATGGGGGTGCTTGTGCCTGTACCGAGGCCTGTAGGGTAGCCACATGTGCCTACAAAGTAGCCACCTATGCCTCTGACCCTGCCAACTATCCCTGCACTATCCCCAACCGTGTAATCAGGGTAGCCACCTTCCCTTATAGGGCATCCCTCAAAATAGTGATAGTGGTTAAATTTGGTTACCCCTTCCTCAGTGGTACTTCTCGTAAATGTGCAGCCCACCACTGCCTATATCTATCAGTAATCTTGGTATCATCAATCCACCAGTCTATCACATGCTACTCCTGCCCTATCGGAACTATCGATTGTGGTAGAGGCAGAGGCCTCTCCATGTCATCCATCATATACTGTGGGAAGGGTGGGGTTATATCTTAAGGCATTCCAAACTACCGTTAGATCCTATCTACAGGTATCATCTTGTGCTCTCCAGCACGACACCACTCTATCCAACAGAATAGCTGTAGTCTATCTAGCTCATTGGCCATCTACCTATATGATGGAAAACCCACATATGGCCTCCAAATAATGTCCATGCCAGACAACCCTTCTAGTAAAATCCAATAATAGGCTACATCATGAGTCATCCTAGCCACTCGATGCTCTCCAATAGTAGGTACCCATCACCTGTAACCCACCTGCACCAAACCTGGCTCAAATGCATCAGTTCGGGGAATACTAACTAGACACACACACAATGTGCTCATACACCTAGCAATGCAGTAAGAAAGTGCAACACAGGATGAACCTTTGTAGCCACCCATAATCCCATAGCTCTCTTTATAACTACACCAGGAATGCAGGTGCCCATGCAAAATGAGTCATGTCCTCCATCATATCATGTAGAACCCCCATCAATGATCATGTAAATCTCCCACCCTCTGCATCTAATAGTGTAAAACATCATACTGCCTCCATCAGCAACACCATTAGCCTCATCTCCTCTAGATGTGCCCGTTACATATCTCCATAGTTCATACTAGTGCTATGGAAACTCAACTCCACCAGCCCCTCACCAAACACGGTCAACATCAACTCCTCATATGCCTCTAAGGAGATCAAATACACCTATTTCCCCATAGTCATTAAACGCAGGATCCCGTACACATCCTCCAGGGTGACTGTGATCTCACTTGTCAACAGATGGAATGTATTGGTCACTGAGTCCTATCTATCGATGAGGTCAACCATCAAACTCAGCTCCCAAACTATGTGTTGGTAGTTCTCGACTCCAATCAAGCCAACCTCTACAACATGGTGCCAATCATTGACTATCGTGCTCCCTCACACCTCCATGAGCAGGGGCGATACCCTATCTCACATTTGCAGCTGATCTCTTACCTGTATCCAATAAACCATCACATTATTAAAACTTAACCAAGCTACTTTTAGGGAACCCTACCTTTCAATCTCCTACCCTCCCTCACCCACCCATCCCACTCATTATAAGCCCATTTTCCTTCATATTATGACCAGCATCAGTTTTTCTTTGACCACCCATGGTCTACCACAACTGACATTGATCACCTCATCTATGACCATTTCTGGCTCACACCAACTGATGTTGGCCAAACCTTGACTGACGTCGGTCACTGTCATGGTCAAAATTCATGATACCAAACCTTTATTTCCCTAAAAATTCTCCATTTTTCCCTAACTACCCACCCATTCCTATCTCAAGTCCCCCTCAACCACTCCCCATCCCTCATTTACCTAAATTTACCCTCCCCCATTCCTATTATACCATAGTTTACACTTGTGCCAAGAAGAGAGCGAACCTACCTTCTACCAAGTGACCCAAACAACCTAGAACCTAACCCTGACCATTTCCAACGCCCTGATACCTACCTACCCTTTAGACCTAACTATAGCATATCATGTTATGTTAGATTTGTTTACCCTTTAGATTTGTTAGACCATTTCCAGTGGGCCTACCTCAATGAGATGCATTTAATATGGGGTTGATTAGAGTAGGTTACCAGTGATGGGTACCCGCTGGGGGAGAGCATGGGACAGTCAAGCCTACACATGATGTAGCATACTACTGGATCGTGTTGGAGGGTTTATCTAGTGTAGACATTATCTAGAGGTTGTATATCGGCTATCCTTCATATAGGTGGATGGTAGATGAGCTGGAGGGGTTACAACTTTTAAGATGGATAGAGGGGTTTCGTACTAGTGAGCACGACATGATCCCCAATGACAAGGTTAGATGATAATTGGGGTTTTCCCAAGATGTGCCACCTCTATTTCCACAATATAAGAGGGACGACATGGAGAGACCTATGTCTCCACCATGAACTTCAGTGCCAACTAGGCAGGAGGAGTAGCCCATCGACCGTCAAATTGATGATGCAGGTTGTACATATGCATACAGATGGTGGTGGGTAGCCCAGCTATAACACCACCCAAGCTAGGTCAGCCAGATGTGGCCACCCTCACAGTTCATAGGGATACACTTCAAGGATAGGTGGTGACCTCAATTGGCCAAATTACATGTTTACAAGGGCAGTTGATAGGGTCATTGGCAGAGGTGGCCACATTACAGGCCTAGGTGGTAGGTTTGTAGTGTCATTTGGCCACTACATAGGCACAGATTATGGCCCTTCAGGCCCAGGTACAAGCATAAGTGCCTACATAGGCTTAGGGACAGGGTCCCATGGTATAGGTACATGGTCAGACACTGATGGCACCACCGTAGACAGTACCCATGGCCCGGTATAGGGATGCCCTGGGCAAGGCGAGATATTATCAGGATCATCTGACAGCCATAGGTATAGATGTCCCTAACTATGCAGAGTATAGAGCACAACAAACCTCAAGTGAGAGTACCACGTCTTACAATCACAATGTGTGTAGTAGAGGGGCATGGTGATCCCCGAGATAGGGTCAAGGTGAGGCCACCAATGCACGGAGGCCAGTTCAAACTGAGGTACTAGTAGAGGTCAAACCGAAGCCCATGGAGGGTGTCTAGATGCTAGCAAGATGATAGAAAGGTAGAGAGGAGGAGACATGTGAGACTATTCCATAGGATATCAGGCTTGGTGACAATTAGTCACTGGAGATGATTATTTTATTGAATTTTTGATATATATACCAGCCTGCGTGCCGAAGATAGTGAGGATGTATATGAGAGTTTTCTAATTTTGATTTTTATACTAGCCTACATGCTGAAGATGGTGAGGATGTATCTGAGTGGTGTTAGATATTTTTATTTATTTGTATCTATGTACATATGTATGTATACACAGACTTTCTCATTTATATAGATGATGATATTTATAGTATGGATGGTGTACTTGTTTAATTTCCATTATTATTTGTGTATGTGTTGGAAACTAGGTGAATTAGGCATGATTGAGTCAAGTTCTTGTAGGCATGGTTGATTCGGGTCAGTTAGGCATGTTGGAATCAGATCGTAGGCATGATGGAGTTAGGTTATAGACATGATGGACTCAGGTCATAGGCATGATGGAGTTAGGTAATAGGTATGATGGAGTTTTGGTTATAGGTTATGGGAAATAAATGATTTAATTACCAAGTTAATGGTAGCATGGAAAAATGAATGATAAGGAATATGTATGTTATGGTGTAAATTTCCAAAAATATTTGATATTATGGAAATTTGAAATGATTAATGTATGATGTGGTAAAAAAATTTATTAGTTGTTGTTTGTTTGGTTTAATTTCCAGTTGTTGATATAAAATGGAAATCAACTAAGGTAGGATGTCCATAGGAAAATAAAGGGGAAAATAGGTTAGGGTGAAGAGTGGCTGAGCTAACCTTGAAGTGCCCCATGCCCTCGAAGTGCTGCCTACATAGCCCTGACGAAAAGGAGCCTCAGGCCAATGTAGTTCTCCCATAAGCTAGGGAAGAAAATGATAAATTAGGGGGATGGGTTGGTGAATTTTTTGGCATGATTAAAGGTAGTTCATAGGCATGGTTTAGTTTAGGTCATAGGCGTGGTTGATTTAAGGTCATAGGCATGGTTGAGTTTAGGTCATAGTCATGGTTGGGTTTAGGTCATTGACATGATTTGATTCGTTTAAAATTTAGGCATCAATGATCAAGTCCTATAGAGGATAATCAATAAGTAATTAGGAAGGTGAATGATAATAAGTGGTAAAATATCCACTTAATTGATAAGAACCCTAGTGAGTCTACTATACCCAAGATGGGATTATGAACGTAAGACCCTAAAAGCATTGCATAATGGAATATTATAAGGGTGAAGAAAGTCACACGATCATGAAATGTCATGTTTGCTGAAAGTCCCTTGAGTAGAGAGAAAAAAAGGGTGAAAAAAGAAATGAGGTGAAAGTGGATGGTTAAGTGTAATCTAGTGTATGACATCATGTTTTTCTTAGTAAGAAATTTTGGATCAAAAATAGGCAATTCTATGATGACAATTTCATCAGTTTCTTCATTCTTTTTTATTTTTAATGGATTCATCAATGCGGGAAGTCTATATGGGATGAACATATTATCTCCTTGAGGTCTTCGCAAGGTTGAATGATGTGGGAAGCTTCTAGATATTTTAATTTTATTTTTGTAATGATTTTATATAGTGGTCCTTTAAGGGAGCAGTCTATTTATAGCGACAAAAGATGCCCCTTTTTGAACCTCATATTTTTCTGGAATTTTGACTCAAGGATTTGAACCTTAGTTTGTTGTGTTTAAGCCATGGAGAAGACTATAGAGGAAGATTAGGTTCTTGTCTAGAAGACAAAACCATAGTACACGGGGGTTAATTATGAAAGTGGTGGTTTTGAGTGATGAACGACCATGGGATTCCATCTTTTTAAGAGATAAAAAGTATCCATGAGAATCCTACCATGAGCAGAGTCATGGTACTCATATTGAAGATAAGGTTGAAAGGTGACGGGTAATCACAATAGGAATATGGAATCCTTAAAAAATAGGAATATGGAAGGTGAACAACGCTCAAGGGATGAGCAAGAAAGAGACAAAAGATGATATAGGACTTGATTTCAACAATAAAATGGTCAAAGTTGTAAGGCATTGAGGGGATGAGGTTCAGGTTTACCTTTAAGTGAAGAAAAATGATAAGCACCTGATCTATAGGTATGGGTAATGATATAGGGTCCAAACCAATTAGGAGAAAATTTTCCCTGTTTACTTTTCTACTCTTTAGTTATATGTTGATTTTCCTTCAAGATGAGGTCACTGACCCAAAAGGTTTGTTCGTGAACATGTTTGTTGTAGGAACGTTTGATATGTTTTTGGTAAATTTGGAGATGGTCAAGAGTGTTAAGACGACGTTCATCTAATAACTCAAGTTACATCAAACGATCCTGGTGAAAGTCATCGTCATTAAGCATGTCTTGTAAGGAGATGAAAAGAGATGGGATATGTACTTCTAGAGGCAAGACAGCCTGGGTACTGTAGACCAAAGAGAAAGGAGTGGCTATAGTAGAAATGTGAATAATAGTGCGGTAAGCCCACAAGGCAAAAGGAATCTGTGTATGCCAATCCTTCCCCTTATCGTTAAGTACTTTCATAAGAATTTTGTTTAAGGTTTTATTGGTTGATTCTTCTTGGCCATTTATTTTTGGGTAATAAGGTGATGAGAAACTAAGTTGAATGCCAAAAGTGTCAAAAATATTTCATGGGTTTTTTTAATTGCTTTCCGTTATCAGTGATGAGACGGTGAGGAACACCAAAGTGACAAATGATGTCATGGCTGATAAATTCACATATTTTCTTCAGTTTTGTAGATATGGGGGGAATGGATTCTACCCATTTAGTGTAATATTTAGTAGCAGTTATGATCCATTGATGGAATTTTGAATAATGGGGATTGATCTCACCGACAAGATCCAAACCCCATTGAGAAAAGGGAAAAATATCTCATACTACCTGTAAGGCTTGACTAGGTGAGTGATGAATATTAGCATCTTTCTGAAATTTTACACAACGTTTCACATAATCACAATAGTCATGGTTTATGGTTGGATAATAATAGCCAAGGTGAAGAATTCATTTTTCTACAGATAAACCACTAAAGTGGCCTCCATAAATTCCATCATGAACTTTCTTGATGGTGTATGGAATTTACAAACTTGTAAGGCATTGTAAGAGAATACCGTCAAAGCCACGCTTATAGAGGATACCACCAATGATGACATAGTGAGAGACACTTTTAAGAAAGGCATGTTGTCCATTACTAGTGAGATCAATGGGTAGAATTGAAAGGGAAAGATAGTCTATAAAATTCTTATATTAAAGGTCACATGGTTCAGGTGCAACACTTCCGATGGAGTAGACCTCATGAGGTAAGTAAGAGGGTGATTACAACCTTTTTATTATGACAAATATTTTAAAGTCAACAGGAAAAGTAGGTATCTAAGAAGCTAAGCACGCCATGGTATCTGCAAACTTATTGGTAAAATGTGGGGTGGTTTGAAGTTCGTAATGGTCAAAGGTAGTCAAAAGTATGTTTATGTGATGCTTATACTTTTGAAGTGTCTCATTACAACATTGGTATATACCATTGACTTGCTTTAAAACCATCTGGGACTCACCAAAGATATTGATTGACATAACATCCAAGGCATAAGTAGCCTAAAGACCCAATATGAGTGCTTCGTATTTGGCAATATTGCTTTTACAATAAAAATCGAGTTTGAAAGACAAATTCATAGGTTCACCATCAAAAGGAATGAGGACAACACTTGCCCCACCTCCATGCTGACACTTGTAGCCATCGAAGAAGAGTTTCATTTGGTAAGCAGGTTTGTCTAAGGAGGGGGGTAGTTATGGATTTGTCTGGGAAATCAAAGTTAGAGGGTTGATTCCTTGAAAGAGGTGCATCTTCTAGTTGGTCAGCAATAGCCTGGCCCCTGATAGAGTTTTGATGAATGAATTCAAGGTCGAGGTTTGCAAGAAGCATAAGCCAACATACAACACATTGATGTTGGTAAGGTTTGGCATCCATATAGTGTAGGGGGTCAGTATTCGTAACAATGAAGGTTTTGTGGTTGAGGAGGTAATGGCGAAGTTTGGTGGTGAAAAAAATAAGGCTAAGAAGATATTTTTGGTGGGGGGTATATCTAGTTTCGTAGTCCATAAGGGTATGCCTTATGTAATAAACTGTTTGTTCTCTTTGTTCCTCATCATGATGAGCAAGTGTGGAACCTAAAGAATGATTAGTGGTGGAAATATATAGGCAGAAGCGTTGGTCATCCTTAGGAGGAATGATCACTGGTGGTTGAAGAAGGTATTATTTTAAGGATTCAAAGGCTTTATAGCATTCATCATCCCATTTGAATGAAATTTCCTTCTTGAGAAGATGATGGAATGGTTGACATTGGTCAGAAATCTGCGAGATAAAATGATGAATGGGTTGTAACTTTCCTTATAGGCTTCAAAGTTGAAAGAGATTAGTAGGTGGAGGCATTTCTAGAATAGCCTTTACTTTATCAGGACTAACTTCTATGCCATGCAAAGAAATGATGAAACCAAGGAGTTTTCCTGAAATCACCACAAAGAAACATTTCTTTGGTTGAAGATGAACACAATACTTGATGAGGCGGTCAAAGATGACCTTAAGGATGGTCAGGTGTTCGGCTCGATGTTTGGATTTGGAAAGAAGATCATATACGTAATCTTCCAATATGAGATGCATGATGTCATGGAAGATATAAGTCATGGCTTGCTAGTAAGTAGCACGAGTGTTTTTAAGGCCAAAAGGCATGACTCGATAGTAGAAGGTCCCCCAAGGAGTGATGAAGGAATTCTTGTGTTGATATTATGGAGCAAGTAACATTTGATTATATCCTGAGAAACCGTCCTTGAGTGATATCATTTCACATCTAGTAGTGAGATCAACTATTTGGTTAATGCTTGGTAGGGGAAAATCATCTTTGGAACAAGCTAGGTTAAGGTCATGGAAGTCCATGCAAATGTAGAGTCCGCCTGTCACCTTTTTGATAGGAACGATGTTAGAAATCCATTGGGGATAGTCAATAGGTAGGATGAAGGAAACTGAAAGAAGGAATTAAATCTCTTATTTGACCAGAAGATCAATGCGAGGATGCATTTTCCGTAGCTTTTGTTTTATGGGTTTGGCATCAAGAATGGTTACGATATTTTGGACCATGATTTTTGGGTCAATACCAGGTATATCGGAATAGGACCAAGGAAAAGCATTGCTATGGTCATGAAGGAAAGAGGAAAAATATTCCTACTTAGTAGCATCTAAATATTGGCATATATTTAGAATACACGGGTCATCCTGAGTGTTAATGTTGATGTTAATGATTTATTCATTCAACATGGTTTATGTCTCAGAAGGTAATGACCAGTGAATATAAGAGTATTTTACACTAAGGTAGGTGAGGATGGATTCATTTTCTTGATATGGAATGACATTAATAGAAGGTGTATCGTCATCAACCATGTTAGGATACAGGAATGGGAGAGAAGAGGAAGTCTCACCATTGCGTTGATAAGTTAGAGGTCCCAGGGAAACTGCGTTTATGGAAAACATAATTTAGGAGGAATAGACTCAGGATCTATGGACTCCGTGGGTGAAGATGGTGACATGGGTGAATGAGGTGGAGAATTTTTTTCTTCCTAAATGAGGGCGATGTGAGCCTTCTTGGGAGGTGCTGCATCAAAACCCAATGCCACTATGGTCATTATTTTCATGGGTGGTACAAGAGATGACACTATGGTGGCCCTGTTCATAAAATCTGAAGCCAAAGCCTTTCCATGCGCAACGGTGAAGGAAAGTGTGAGTGAAGTGACAATTATTAAGGGAGTGTAATTCAGATGAAAAATGTCATATTTAGGATGGAGGTTTAGGTGAATAAGTGGCATTATCAAGTCCCCCATATGTTATATTAGTGTGAAGGTGGGGAGGACAATAAGGAAAAACCTTGCCTACATGCTAGTCATAACTAGGGTGCTAACGCAGGTTCCCATATTCTTGCGGAGTGAGGAATGTGTCGATATTGTATAGAGAGAACTCCCCTAGAGTGAGGCATTGAAAAACACCTTCTAAGGGATCAGTAGTCGATATGTGGGTAGCAGTGATAGATGACTCACTACAGGATTGGGAAGTAGGTGAGTCAGCCGTAGAGGATACGGCGGTGTTAGAAATAGTAGGGTTAGATGTGGGAGAGGTGATGGTAGACTTGGTGGATGGGCTTGTGGGTGAAGGTGAACTCGAGTTAGTGACATATACCTTGACTGGCATAAATACATCGTTGGTCTGGCATAACATGTAACAGGTATTAAAAGGTGATGGGTCAGTCAGGATTGTGTAGTTATGTCCTTCGTGTTCAAATTTAAGGTATTGGTGTAAATTCGAATGAACACAACCCATGGCCTAGATCTAAGGTAGGAAAATAAACATATTATATTAGAACTCCCATTCTAGGACATAGGATAGTTTTAGGATAGTGCGGGGACCTACGCGGACATGGAGAATGATGGTACCCAGGGTAGAGGTCATGACATCATTGAAGGAGCGTAGCATAAATGGGTTACCATGCATTCAATTGGTAGGTATGTGCATTTGGTTGTACACATGGGAGGAGATGATGTTAATGTTAGCACCACCATCGATCATAACACGTCATATGTGTATATTATCAATATAGACGGAAATTAAAAGAGTAGGATCAGGGTCATTAGACTAAAAGGGAGCAATCTCTTCATCTGAAAAGTTGAGGGCGGCTACTTGGTAAGTAGGTGGAGGTGTAGAGGAAGGATACAACTTAGTGAGAGAGGCTATGTGATGAGGGGTAATGATGGAGGCTACAGGCATGGGGTCATTTGGTAAAACCTCAATATATTTAAGGACCTCTACGAGGGCTTGATGATGTGACTCAGAGGTTTAGATGAGGTAATATAAAAAAATTAAGGGAGGATTGGTGTAATTGTTTTAGCATTGTGCAATGTGTGACCCCATCAGAAATAGGATACGCGGGACCTTGAATGGTAAATTTGGGTATGGGTGAAGATGGTATGTTAGGTACAGGGTTGGTTAAAGGCCTAGTTGCCTTTTCCTTTCCTTTTTCTTTTTGTGCACGGGGTGGCAATGTGGATCATGTTGATTTCAAATTTCAAGGGTGGATAAAAGGGTTGTGGGGCTGCATATACTGGTCGTTGAGTAGGTAATGGAAGAAGATTTGGGGAAATTAGAAAAGGTAGAATGTGGTCCTCATCAAGAAGATCGTCATCGTCAAAATTTTATTTGGGATGACATAATTGGATAAGAGCGGTTTTTAAATCCTTACAATTCTCTACATCGTGTCCTAGCACATGATTGTAGGTGAAAATTTTAGTTTCGTAAAACCCTTTTGGTTTGGGTTTGAGTGGGTCATAAGGTTTAAGAGGTGGTAAAGTGATGACAGAGGTTTCAAGGAGGTTGGATAGGATAATGGCATATGACCCCACCAACGAATAACAGTGTGAGGTGAGTGTGGGATTGGGTGAAATAACGGGTGACTGTGGCATGAGAGGTGTCATAGGTGAGGGGTCTTTAAGAGGGGTAGGCTGGACCATCAGTTTGGGGAGTGGCACCATTTTACGCTTGGGTTCTCCTTCTTGGGTAAAGGAGTAACCGATGAACTAGTAATGGGGGGAACAATAAGTCTAACCACTTTAATGGAGGGCATTGGAATTTTCAACTTCTATTGTACTTTCTTTTATAGAGGTGATGAAAGAGTATGTAAAATATATGGAAATGTAGATGGTGGAAGGGGGGAAAGTTACCCATGGGGATAATTTCAGGGCAATAGTTGTCATTGGAAAAGATGGCGTGGAAGGTGTGAGTGGAAGAGAGGAGAGTGTCATGGGTAGTGAAGACGTTATGGAAGGTAGTGGTGGTATGGGTGATAAGAAGGTCATGGGTGACTCCAGGGGTTGTGTGGACCGCTTGGGTATATTAGTAGGCCGTGATGAGGAGGTGGTCTGCTACGTTCTTGGTTTACTGGGGGAAGAAGGCTACTTGGCCAAGGTTGAGGGTTGAGTTCCTAGGATGGATAGAAAGCGTGAAGGTGACAACGGTGTGGTAGGCAAGGTTGGTGTATGAGGCTTAGAAGGTTGGGTCTTTCTTTTACGTGTAGGAATGAGTTTAGTGTTGGTTTTAGAAGATATGGCTAAATCTAATTTGATGGGTGGATGAGTAAGGTTTGATGTTGGCATGAGCCCTAAGGTAGTGATGGGTTTAGGTAAGGGAGATGATATAGGCGTGGGTAGGTGTTGGGGTATAGGTGTGCATTAGGTTGTTGGCAGAGGTGCGTGTTGGGTTTTGGGAAATGACATATAAGGTGTTCCAATAGACATGTTTATGTTGGGTTTGGTTGATTGAAACACTTTTGGATAGATTGTGGATGTGTCGGTGAGGGACAACTGCATTTGGGTTGAAGCACGAAATAGAAGACATCCCCAAAGCAAGGCTCTATCAACATAATCCAAGTGATCAACCAAGCATGAAAATGGTACTTCTATAAGTGCGGATGATGTGGATCAGGTACCAATCCCCATAAAATATGTTTAAGAAATAGGTAAATGGTTAGCTTTAGACTCTATGGGTAAGAAAAACTAAAGCAGGTCAACAGGATCTTGGAAGGCTAATGGAGAATGGTCACCTAAAGGCAATGGTGTTTCTATAGGATCCTCTATGGGTAAAGGAGATGATGGGAAAGATGAGGTAGACTCTCCTTGTGATGGTATAGGGAGTGGACATGTGTCCCTTGTGAGTAGGAGAGGTGCTATCGACGACTGCTCGGTAATCTGAGAGGCAAGAGGCGGAGTGGTAATTATGGGCTCTTTCACAGGTGAATGAGAAAATGAAGGGGGTTCCTCTATGGGTGTAGGAGTAAATGAAATAGGTTCTTGTGTAGGTATGGGAGTTCGGGATAGGATTTTTTCTATGAAAGGAATAGGAAGTAATTGGGAAGCAACTGGTATGTCATTGAAAATAACATGAACCTCATAGACATTTCTATCATTAGTTGAAGCGTCACTAGTTTGGTTGGAAGATGGGGCATGATTAGGGACTGGTTTTTTGAAGATATGTAGGTTTTTGGTTGGTTGGTGCATTTGGGTTATCGAAGACTAGATCTCCATTGTCTAACATTTCTTAGACAATATTCTGGAAGGTGATGCAGTTACCATTGCTATGACCTTTGACATGATGATAGTTATAAAATTTATGCTATTTATACCATGCGAGCGTGGGGTTATTAGGGACAAAACTAGTGTGTGGTTTTATAGGTAAAAGGGTAATTGCACCATCCTTAATAATATTTTCCAAAACAAAATAATATGATTCCCCTATTGGGGTGTAAGTTCATCGTTCTCGTCTAAACTAGAAAGTTTGGATGGGAGAGATATTAGAAGAAGGTTTGGCTTGGTTTGATGGGTGAGAGGGTCTAGCCTTGACAACCACAACATTGGTAGATCCTTTGGATTTTGAATAGTTGTTTTGGGATTTCAAATATGAAGAAGCATCATTTGATTTTAATGTCGTGTTTTTGTTACATAGCTGAATTTTCTTCTCTTCGATAGCATGAATCTCCATTTTTTGTGCCATGGTGAATGCCTCGTAAAATGTGTAGAAGGTTTACACCTGCAAGGTTGGTGAAATGTTTCTATCGCAAGCCCAAGTAAATAAATATATGAGCTCAGTTTGAGGTAATTAGAATGTGAGATGGTTAATTAGGCTGCGCCAAGGAGTGAAAAAGTCAACGATACACTCATCGTCATACTGTCGAGTGGAATAGAGATAAGTCATGTTGACTTTCTTGACAATGTTGATTAAGAAGTGGTCTAAGACTTTGGATACTTGATTAAACAAGTAGTTGGAATGTCCAGGTATCACACTATAAAAGTATAATGTAGGTCTTGTTAGGGACATCGAGAAGGTTCATAGGAGTAAAGCATCATCATAGGTAATCAGGTAACACCCATCTTTGAAGGAATGTAAATGTTGTTGCAGGTCTTCTTTACTATTGAAGCGGTTGAATTTTGGCATTTCCCAATGTACATAGTATGGGAAAATAGGAATGGATGGATGAATGGGCTCATTATAGATTTCATTGCAGGTGATGGAATTACGTGAGCTAGAAACCAATGATTCTAATGTCTCCATATTTTCCATCATTAACTTAATGAGGTCATTGGTAGGTTGTGATAGAATGGTGCCCCCTATGGTGTAATAGGGTTGGTGTTGAACATGTGATGTGGGTGGCATTCCAGTGTATAATGATGCCGAATAGGAAGGTTGAGAACGGGGGACTAACATAGAGGGAATATACCCAAAATGAATGACAAATGAGATAGGGGTTGTTGATAATATGTATATGTAGGTGGGATAATTGAAGTGACTCTAGTAGTGATTAGGGGAAAACACTATGAGATAGAGAGGAAAATATTCTAGAATGGGGTAGGGGTCACCAACCCCATGGGTTATTGTGTTGCAATTGGTATATGTCAGATAATGGGTGTGGATGAGGTTATTCTCTAGGTGGTTGATGAAGAAACAACCAATACTCCATGTGCAACAAATGTTGCAGATGCATCGGTCATAGTGGGTGTGGGGCCTAGCTGTAAAACCACTGGGGGAAAAGAAGGTGAGGGTAACGCCGAACAAGTAAGGGCTGATGCATAAGTGGGGACAACGACAAGAGATATGGATACGGGCATGCCATATATCAACTGACATGAGGAATCCTGAGTGGATGAGAGGGAAAGATGTATTTGTAAGGCTATGGGATTCTGATAAAGGATTTTTGTGAACTCCTCATTGCCTGTAGAAATGGTGATAGGCAAAGTCAGATCCATGGGTGACAGGACAAAAGGTGGTGAGGGACTAGGTGGGAGTGGTTGGTGGCTGGCGTTGACTATAAGAGCATTAGTTTGGTTGTGAGTCAACACCATGTGAATAAGTGTTGACCTGGTAAGACTGTATTATATAAATGACACAGAAAACAACAGGAATAGAGAAAAATGAGATTGGGAGGGTGAATTTGGTCAAGGTTTGGATTTTGAAATCAAACACAGACACCGACAATGGTCAAGCTGACCGGTGACAGTTAATGGGTAACCAATGTCGGTCATATAAACCAATTCTGGTTACTATGGAAAAACACCATTTTTAGAAATTGAAACAAGACTGATGAATGTGCAAGGAAGTAGTTTTATATGAAAGAAATACAAAAAGGAGGAAAATATGTTAGTTCCCTGAGGGAAAAAATTAGAACAGAATGAGTGAATGAAGACTATCCTAGGAAAAATACCCAGATAGCCAGAAGCTGACATCGGTTATGGTTAACTGATGACGGTCAGATGAAAACTGACAATGGTCACTAGACCAACATTGGTTACTGTGAAATTTAGAGAGAATGAGGAAAAAATGAGTTTTTTGAATTAAATTAGGTGAAGAATTAAACTTAGGAATCTGAGGATGAGAAGATGGGGCCCTAACACACTTAGATAAAGTCAGAATACTCCAACTATGATGGTGGAGTGGCAAGGAAAAATTAAAAATGTAGAATCGTAGCCTCACACCTCAAAATGCAAGCCAAGAAGAAAGCTAAGAAAAATATGATCATAAGAGTGATTTTCCTTTATGTTTGTTAAACTTATGCTATTTAGAACTGACCGTGTGTATTCAGAATAAAACATTTGGTTGGGAAGGTGTCCTACAAAGAAGGAGATCTAGAAGTTGAGGTTTCAGGTTATGTTATGGTGAGGGTGGTCCTTCCTCTAATGGGGTACTGGATAAAGATAACCAACTGAGGATTACTTGTTAATCCTTTGATTGTGTGATCATTGACAAGTTTTCTCAGGTAATATGTAGTTTAAGAAGGCGTGTTCATTCAAATTTTTGTGTAGTTTGACAAGAGAGAGAGAGAGAGAATGTGCTTTCTACAATTCTTTTACATCAACCATCAGTTGGGCATGACTTCCAGCATATAGGTTGCCCTAAGTTTTATTGTGAGCTAAATGCAACATACAAGACATGCAATGCAAGTGTTTTTAAACCCAAATCAAAGTGAGATGGTCGATGAAGCAAAATGATGAACATGAGAGAGGGTGCTCTTTCACTAAATGCAAAAAGCAAGAATAATGATTATTTTTAAACACACTAAAAGAAATGTTTCATTTAGACAAATTAGAAATAAAAAGAGGATTACTAGAGAAGAAGGTTTAATGAATAATGATTTAGAAAGGAAACACACAAGATGTAACCTATATGAAAAAAAGGGAACCCACAAATGAGGGTCCCACTGAGTGTGTCAAAATGTTTCACCATTTTCTTACATTTTGAATGTGATGAAAAAATAAGGTTACGAGATGAGGAGGAATACCTTTTTTGGTGGTTGGTTGGAGGTTGTGCAGGCATTCTTACTTCTTGATTCAATGCTGACTACAAGAGATTCCTTTTGGCTAGGAGGAACTACCTGAAATATAAAAAAATACCACAAAAGAGGATTTAATAATATATGTCAGTGGACTGCCTAGCGTATGCTAGATCTGGGAAGTGTGATACTTCCTATAAGGTTGTCAGTTCACTTTTTATAAATCAATATAAAATAACTTAAACATATAAATAAAAAAATCTAGTGCTAGTGTTCTGATTTGGGTGCCTCATATTACTATCAGCGTTGATTTGATTAAATACTAAAATGCTATGCATGTAAAGGTTTTGGATTGGGTTACGGGTAGCACAGGTGGTCTGCAAGTCAGAGAAAAATTCTTGGTAAGGTTGGATAAGATTTGGGGTTGTTTTTTATGAAAGAATTAGGTTGTTGGTCTGGGGCAATATTATCAGACACACAAAATGACATCAGTTGGGTATGACCGATGTCAGTTGAGAGGAGACCAACGATGGTTTGGGTTAACCAGCTTCAGTAGGATCGGGATGATGGAAACTCAATGAATCATGGCTTTGGGAGTTTTTTCGAGATCAAACAGAGATTTTGAGGGGAATAGTTAGGTCTACAGAGGTGTTTAGGGATCATGTATGGGTTTCTTTTTAAATGATTGTGGGTGGTGGAATGGTTGGATTCACTGAAAATTTAAGAGGGTGGGATGAAAGATGTAAATAGATATCGAATAAACAGATATGACAAAAACCCTTAAAACAGAACAAGGATGGAATGACACAGGTGAAAAAATCACTTATTGATGTTGTAGATCCAATGGCTAGATGGTGATGATGATTGGTTGGTGGGATGGAGCTAGGTGTCATGGTGGTGCTTCCCAAAATGATACTGTGAGAGCAATATCTTTGGATCTGTTTTGATGCTGGCTATAGCTGCTTGAATGTGCAGAAGAGCTCTAATTCTCGCTTGCATGCAGATCTCTTTTAGCTCCCAAAATTCTAGAATGTGGCTAACCTCTTAAACAAGGTTACCAAAATGGTTATATGGTAACCGATGATGGTTCCTGGTTGATCGGTGTTACTTTTGGGATGACCAACGTCAGTTAAGGTAGGATTCCCTAGGTTTGCTAAAAATGACAGATCTTGCAATCATTTGGGCTAAGTCTATCCCTTTTTCGTGGATCAAAACGGACGTTATCTTTTAATGGACAGGAATGTGGTTAGAGGAATAATAGGCATTGATTTTTAGGTTGAACTAAGTCTTATTTATTTATGGAAACATGCTATGAATAGGTATATGGTGAGGTGTCTAGGTGAGGTGTGCATCCATTTAGTTAATGCAATTAAATTAAATTAATAAATGGGGTGAGGATGGGTATTAATTTAATTATAGATAATTAAATTTATATTAAGGTGGGGTAAAAGGAGGCCATGGTTAGGTGAATATATGTAAGTTAGTTTTTCAAAAGGGGACCTAGGGGAGTGTGACCCAATTTTGGTGTCTACATCAGCAATAAGGTAGAATCTAAAGACAGTGATGCATGCAAAGTAACTTGTTGCAACTTACGGATTTGAGCTTGAAGGTCATGATAAAGAGAAGTTAAATCTTGATTTCCAGTGAATGAAACCTGTCATACATAAGAAACTAAGAGTGTCGGAAAATGATTGGTAGGATTATTAACAGAAATCATAATAGTAGAGATATTTAGGAGAGTGGGAGAAAGTGGCTGAGTGGCAAGAGAAGTTGCTATTGCCACAGAAGTGTTAAGTTCTGCCAAATTAGTAGCTTCCTCATGAGCCATATGTAAAAGTAAGTCTATATCTTGAGGGTGCTCAACAATATGATCATTAATGGCCTTAATATGTTATTCTATAAAATCAGTATGAGAGTGAGACATGGTGAAAAGATAATAAACCCTAGAATGAGAAGCTATGAGTGAAGATCCTAAATGTGTGGATGATCATGTTCACCAAAATGATTAACTAAAACGTGGAATAAGCACTAGTTAATATAAGTTATGCACAACTGTAAATAAAGTAGATAGATGTTATAAATGAATATAAAGATGACCCAAGTAACTAATCTAATGAAATTAGAAACCATATCAGGAAAGAGAAGTAAGGAGATGAATTAGTTGTTTTGATGAACTTGTGGGACTTTGTACCAGACGTGACATTGAAAAACAAAATCAGGAATGACTGTACAAGAGCCCAAAAAAGGGTGGATCTAGGTTGATTCTCTAGACTAGGGCACCTAAAGAAGGATTAGGGAACCTACGGGCACTCTAGTCTGCATAATGGGGTTTTGGTCTGTGCAAAAACTCCTGGAATGATCTTTACAAGTTCGGAAGGTGGTCTGAAACCCTTACTATGTGTCACATCAGATTCAATGTACTGTGTCAAGTGTCACTTCTAATCCAATATAAAAGGAATACCTACAAACCCTTAAACTGACATCAATCCCTAAAATATAAAAATTCATATGATAGGGTCAAACTAATCCGAGATGCCACAATGGTGTTCTTACTAACTGAGTAGTGCACTACATTCCAAACCCAAATAAAGTTTGGTGTGTCTGTCAAGCATGCCCTAGGTTTCTCTTGTGCTGATCACACTTTGTGATCTAATTATCTAGGTATGTATAGAAAAATGTAATAGAATGGTGCATGGAATAAAATATAATCCCCCCTCTATGTTGTGTGTGATGCATATTTCCTATCCTTTTTCCTTGTAATGGAGGTATGTGGATGTAAGTGATCTCTAATGCAATAGATGGATGTAACTCTAGGTGGATGATAGTAGTGACTAGTGCTTGGTCCCTCATTATGGTCTCATAACTTTATATTTATAGGGTTCTCTTGATCTAATTTCTTAATTAACCCTGAAATGGCTGACCACCAAAAGGATAAAGACCTCAAACAGCTAGAAAGAGCCCAAAAAGTGGTGGGAAAGTTCAAAAAGGATTGGAGCGCCCCTCATGGGACTAAGGTGCCTAGAAGCACCCACTACTAATTGGGGCACACCAGTCAAAACTAAAATTATGAGAAATAATGCAATCTAACTAGGCATGTGTGTGGTGGAGGTTAGGAATGATAATAGAAATCAAATAAAAATGGCCAAGAGATGGGGGTTAGTTATTACTTTCTTCACTCAAAAATCCTCTAAATAGTAGTATGAGACCGTGACCAAATAATGACTAAAGTGTATGATTTTTTGTCTACAATAAGTAATGCTCAGCATCGTCTTTTTCCAACACAATTATGTACATGAAGACATATTAAACTAATTAGTAATTGAACATGAGTTACAAATTATGGTGGTAGACATATTAAACTAGAGTTTGTTACTTTATTTTTTAATTTTATCTTAATTATTGGTTATTATAAAAAGGAATAATTTTGATTCACAAGAAATTATTTTGCACCCCATTTTGTCATGTAATTCCGATCCCACCATTTCTCTTTCAATTGATTTTGGCTCACCTCTATCGAGTTTACTATTATGAGAGACATGGAATGAAAATGTTAATGCTCATCTTTTTATGAAAACTTAAAGTTCTTTTGAACAATATCATATCATGTGTCAAAGGTCCATTTAGATTAGAAATAGTCAAAAATAGAAATAATCTAACTCTTAGTAATTTAACAACTAATAAATACTTAAATTTTCATCAATAATTTCTTCGTATCCACTACCATGACAATGATTGATAAGATTTTGATTTTCTGCGAGGGTTTGAAAGAGTCAAACACCGTAGTATATTTGGGTGGGGTAGAAGGGACCGCACTAGGGGAAATAGTGAAGGCATATCCTCACATCTACGGGATTAACCTCAATCTCCCCTATGTTATCACAACCATTCCTCCTACTCCAAGATTTATTTTTTTCTCCATTCTTCACCAGATAACATAGGTGTGTTATGCTCTCATTTACAGGAAATAAATTTTTTTGTAGGCTTTTAGCACGCGGGTTGTAACATGTGTTCCAAAGCATACCATGTGTAAATGCCATATTCATCAAGGTACTAACTTGTTGTTTGCAGTGTCTTTTATTTTGCAAAAAATAAAAAATATATACCACGTTAGAAAATGATTACGATGATTTAGTGCTATAGAAAGCAATTGTGGACAAGGACGATGAAATCTGCAGCAAAATACTAAACAATTGTCACATGAATTTGGGGTAGTTAGATGGTTTTGTTTCACATTGTGTCACCTTTCCATGAAATTCACATTACTTCCCCTTTCCTTTTTCACCACACTTTAACCCCTTCTTCTTCACCCCTCTTCCCCTGCCATTCTTTTTCTACCTCTTCTCTGACTCCTTTAAAATATCCTCATTGGAATTTCCTTCATACATTTCATGTATGATTGTTAGTTTTATTTATACTATTGTAGTCTATCATATATATTATTGTATTTCTTATAATTAATATTAGATTTCATTACCACATTATTGGATTCCAATTTTATTATTATCAGATTCTTCTTGTGAATTTTTTTTATAAAATCATTACAAATGTAGAGTTCTAGATTTCAATATATGTTTTGTTGAATTTTTCTAATTCATCTAGAGTCTAATTAAGATATTATTCTTTAAATATGGATGCCTAATGGAAAAAAATAGATCAAAAGATGATGAAGTGTATATATCATATTGAGAGCTTGCTAGTCTTAATGAATCTAAATAATATTAAGGTATTGTTTTATTTTAGGTTTAAAAATAAACTTATTGTTTTATCTCAATGTGTAGAAAAATATGGTAACTCTATTCAAACATGGACTATGCCATGTGTATGCATTCATTTATTAATAATTGAACTTAATATTTGTGACGAGGTATGTTGTTTTTCATTCATAGTCCACTTAAAAAATCCATGCTTTGAACCTTGACAAAAATAGCAAAAATAGATCAAAAGATCCTTGAGCACATTGTGATATTGTGAGCTCATGCTTGCCAGCCTTGTAGATAACATTTATGTTTCATATAATTTTAATTTTGTAAAAAATATAATTATACTTTTTTATTCTTCCTGAATAATTCCTGACATTTTACGTGGACTGTGAAAGTGCCACATTTTTCCATATCACGATTCATAGCATGGAGCTTCATTAGTATTTCAAACTTTTTTAGTATCGCATAATTTTTTTTTAACGTTTATTAAAGTTATGGATGCATGAAATGAGGACACATGTCACACATTGATTATTATTATTATTATTATGAATTAAAAAGGATTTTAAATCATGTAGAGTTGTAAATCACGACCACATGTTATAGATGTATAATTATTTCTACTGGATCAAGGAAAAACATTTCTTGTTGCGTGTACTATGTAAATGAATATATCCATCTAAAAAAAGATGTCAATTCTAAGTATTTTATCTTGGTTTTTTTTACATATTAAATTGATATTCTTCATGAATTTCTCACTCATTGATAATAAATAATGTTAACCTATTTGTACCAATATATCTAGCATGAAAATTTATTTCACAAACAAAATTATAAGGTTCCTAACTTTAAAATATAAAAAGGATATTAGGATTTTCAATTCACTTCTCTAGAGATAACTAAAATAATCTTATAAATAATGATCAAATGAACCTTGAGTTGAAGATTAAACATTAACTAAAAATATGTGTTTGTCACTATAAAACATTTATCAACAGAAATGTACACAACTTACCCAAGAAAATCTTTGACATGAAAATCTGATTTATTAATAAATAAAATAGAGATTAAAGGAATGCCATCCATTAGTTAAAGGGACATCACCCATTAATTTATAACATTTTTTGATGCCTAGTAGTTAAAATATTCAACAAACATTTAATATCCAAAAACTTTATAGAAACTCTTAATACCAAAATAAATACAAGATTCTTCAATGAGAGGAAAATGTAAAATTATAAATATACTATAAGTGAAGGGATAATGGTGTTTATGCATAATACTATTTAAGTAGAAGTTGGATCTACTTTACTTACATATGGAATAGAACAATCAAAGTACGATACAAGTTTAGGAATGCCTTAGGAGATACACCAAGTCAAGTAAGATGAGTTGATGTGGTTGACGATGTGGTGGGGTTTTTCCCATTTAGCTCTATGAAGTGTTAATTTAATTTAATTTAAGTGGAAACATGGCTCAACTCCCTGACCATCTAAAACATATGGTTTGCCCAATCAATGAATCACTTGGCTAATCAATGCAAGGTGGGAAATTATGGCAAGGTTGTTGGAAGTTATGTGGTAGATGGTGAGTGTAAAAAGTGAAGAACTCGCCATGCAAGGTAGTGTGAGGTGGCTTGATACAAAATGGAAGACTGGCGAGCCATTTTTTTTAACCATGCAACACTAAGACCCCTTTAATTGCAGGCTTCAAATTATAGGGCCACTAAAGACTATGTTATTTTCAGGGGAAATTTTAAAATGTTATTTATAATTTGATGAAGATAAATTCAATTTTGGAATTTATGAAGCATCATGAGCCATTATTAAATAGTTGATACCCAGTATACACAAACAATCAACGTTTACTCTTGAAGCCATAACTTCCTCCCTGATTGCTCGTTTCTCACAAAAGCATAGTCATTGGAATCAAGAAAACAAGAGCTACGCCTTGAAATTATAAAACAATAGATTTTCAAAGGGTTTGGTGTTCCAAATTGTGATAATTATTCATTCCAAAAATAGTGCCTCAAAAGGTGGAGTTGCAATGAATGAAGCAATCATGGCTGAACGATTCAACTACATTATTGCCTAGTTTTTAGGATTCTTCCCTCTTTCTCTCAACAACTCAAGATTGTATATAAATGTAAGAGGGTTCTTATTCCAAAGGAGTTAGACATTCTTCAAATATCCCCCTCTCTTCACCAACTGATTTGTGAATTTACAAGCTCTCAAGCCTTTCTTCTAAAAATTGTAATGGTAGCCTATGACTTTCCTTCCTATAATGATGCACTGTGCAAGTGCTGAAGTAATGAAAATCATGTTTTGTGATCAATTATTTTTCCTTACATCATTTTACTGCTTCTATTTGCTCTCTCGTATTTTTAGGTGAATTGTGCAACCAATGTTTCTTTTGCAAGTTTTGGAGGTCATTGTGCTTATCAAGGAGTGAAGTATTGTATGTAAATTATGTTTGTAATACATGTTCATTATTCCTCATGATCATCTCTCTTCATTGCCAAGATGGAATTTTGTCTAGTAGAACCCTTTCTTGGTGTATTACCACTTCTAATTATGGTTTTATTTCTTGCAAATATCTCTCCCTAATTCCTTGAAATGTTAATTTAGGTCTAGGTAGTTGTTTCTATTACATTAGGAGTATTATAACACTTTGTTTAGGGAGAGGAAGCCAGACTTCTTCAGAGGTTCACCTCAATCCCAACTCCCATAGCTTGAGAGGGTATCCCATATTACCGAATCACACCGAATGTCATGTTCACATTTTGGCCATTCCAAGGGTGTAGTTATTTGGCGATAATATTTTTTGCCACGTCGGGTGGGACCACAAGAGACATATCTTTCGTAGGTGTGTGTATTATTTTTCACTTTATTTTTATTAAGTTGTTATGCTCTTAGTGAAATCACAACCTTAAGAGGTATACCCAAGAATTTTTTTTGACTTTATTTGTCTAAGTAACCTACACTTTGAGTTGTAGACTATCTTTTTCCACACCTTTCCCTTTTTCTCCCATTCATGAAGTTGTGTAATCATGGTTTCATTCCCAATGTGGAATTCCCATTTATAGTAGAAACAATACCATTTCAATGTGCCTTAAAGATGACAAAATCCATCTTTATATTATTACAGTTCACCTCCAGTTCAATATTATGATGAGAACCAACATGTATATCCTTCTTGTAACATCCCAAATTTCTTGTCAGTCAAATTAATTATGGTTAAGTCTAGACAGGATTAGAACAGATCATCATTAAGTATAATATTCATTTGGTTCATCGTATCATGACCCACAGCTTCTATTGCAGGGCATGACATTGCGGAACGAATAACCCCGTAGGGCCACACCCACCTTGATGATCCTTCATTAAAACATGAGTAGGCCTTAATCATATGTAAAACGGTTCATAAATGATAGTGAATCTTTTGGTTATTTATTTTGGTTATTTTATTTTAATCGGTTTGGTCATCTTATGTTTTGTTTGACTTTTGCAGTGATCGTGATGAATACTGCCTCTGTTTTATCTAAAAATGCTATATCAAACTAGCTTTACGAGAATATTTGAATTATTATTATTTACAGACTTGGTGATTTTTCATTTGTTTGAATATTTTATATGGAACTTAGGAATTCAAATAATTATTACGATAACATATTGTTGGCAATATGTGGACTTATATTATGATGATTAATTTTACCATTAAAATTAAGTATCATTCAAACTAAAAATTAATTTAAAAAAATACATTATTAATTTGTGAAATTATATATTTAAATCCTAAAAGGATTTGGCATGTAAATCAAAAATTAAAAAGTATAATAATAATAATATTTTAATATTTAAAGTCTGAGAGTTTTGAAAGGGACACGCCTTCATCTGACACCAAGTATGTGGCATCACGACATGCATTGATGCATGAAGCAACATTTCGAAGCCTGAAAATTCTCCATTATAGTATAGTTTCTTCATTATATTTTCTTTTATTTTTCCTTTGTCTGTTTTCATTCTTCTCTTCTGGAATACCTGCGTAAGTTTTGGAGGAAAGAAGGATTCAACTTGTTGGAGTGGAAAGAGTAAGAGGTTTCTGATTCTGGGTTTACTACAGGCATGAATATCTCCTCCCTTCTCTGTAGCATTATTTGTAAATAATGAGGAAATACACATTCTATTTAAATGGCAATTAAATGAATTTGTGGACAACTTCTGATTTAGTTGCTTGGAAATGAAATCTAAAAAGGAAATTGATGGATTCTATATTCTCTTAAGTTTCTTTGTGTGGCTTTAGCTAAACCTATAAAAAATGTAGATGGGTGTTCCTAATCAATTTTTATTTTTTTTTATTTTCTATTTAAATTTGATTTCTGGAAACCCAAATCGATTTCTACCTCTGTATTTTATTACAGTCAATAATAATTTATTTGTATGAGCAAAGCGATTTTTAGGTAGTGTGAAAAATGTTTTTAACGGGTATTTCATCATTTTGCCTAATATATTTGCTTCCGGATTCTAATAATTTCTAAATAGAAAAGAAATTAATGTTGGAATGAACTAATTTGGATATGTACAAGTTGGTTTGCTTGTAGGTATAATTTTATTACCTGAGTGAAAAATAAATTAGTGTTAACAGTCTAGGTAAGATGGCTTAGATTTTTTCAAAGGATTTTGTTACTGGAAGTGTTAGAATCTTAATGTTGTTATTCTATGCAAATAGACTTCAAAATTATCATCCTATGGTATGTGGGTCAATTTGTTTTGTTGATCTGTCAGTTACCTGAAAGAACATGTTAAAATGATTTAACAGAGGTGTTTTTACACTTTTTATTTGGACTGTTCCTATAAATATATATAAATGTATTTTGATTGTTTTGAATAAAGTTATTGTGTGTTTTATAGAGCTGCTCATTACCTAAAGGGAATATGTCTAATTAGTATTTGGAAATGATGATTTCAGACAGTTTTGTTAAGCTTTTTGTTGATTGGAAGGTAAGAATAATAATAGTTGAATTTGTACCATGTGAAGCGTGATTTACTTGTGGTTTAATCAAAATTCCGATGTTGAATGATTATGGTTTCATTATGTCTTAATTCTTGTGATTAGATTGAAACATGATTGCTTAAATAGAAATAGGTTGTTCTATTGGTGTACGTTCATAGTCGTATCTTGATGTAGAATAGGTAATAATACATTGTCTGTTGTATTACCATGCATTTGTTGATAAAATAACATGTATATCGTTTCATATTTTATTAAATAATTACGTCAGAAATTGGAGTTAATATTTATGCCAGTTCATTTTGAACTGACAACATACCACTACTCAAGTCTTGCAGGACAATTAGCCGTCACATTCGGATATGTGGAAACTCATGTCTTGTGAAGTTTTATCGTAGCATGGATCTAAATGCGATACTTGGATTTCAATTTGTAGAAGGATGATATCCTAGAATTTTGACTAAATTTATTGGGATCTTGGACCCATTGTTAATATTCAAACCTCACTATGTGAGAGTTACCATAATAGTTATATATTTTTCCTTAACAGCATAAGTAATTTATGATTTTAATAGAGAGATGATTACCTTGTATGTAAAAATATCTCAATATGAGTAAATTATAAATACTTGAAGTAAGAAATCTTACTTATCATAAATTATTAAATTTATTTATTTAATATTTGTCAATGTATGAAGCTGATAATTTGGGAATTATTGTAACAATCAATTGTCTTTAATTTCTAAATTAAATAAGCTATTTAGTGGCGTAGCTAATCGAAGGAATAATTAGGTATACATGTTTTAATATATATTTAATTTGGCCTTCCGGTAAACTTGGTATTATTATGATAAGATTGTAAATCCTGTTGTATAAAGAATGGAAGAGTATAATTGTAAAAGGTAATTTAAGGTTAAAAAAACAAGCATTAGGAAAAGAGAGACTAAATGGGATGGTAAATAGATGAAAAGATCCGTTAGAATTATCTCATGATGATCCTAGTTGGCCTTTGGCATTTATCTTGATATAAACTTTTGCAAGATAGGTTAAATTAGAAATAAAGTATATACAAATTATAAGATATAGATATCTATGAAAGGGATAGTTGTGAGGTGGTGGAAGACTTAAACTCATAAGATTAGTGTGTTGTCTTGAGTTTAGTTGTAACCTGCATGGTGGAAAAAATTGGCCAAAGTAATGCATTAATGGTTATGCATTGTCTGATCACCTAGTCCTCTAATTAAATTAAAATTGCCAGTAACCTGATCATGGGAAATTGAACACTGAACATGAGGTATGCAATGGTCAGATACCAAAATATGAAGTTGGAAAGCTAGCTTCGTGGTAGACCCAAGGACTTTCACATAGTTCTCATAACCTTTAAAAAATTTTGAATCGAAATGCTAGTAAGCATTTTCACTCGAAGTAGTGGCGAAGGGAGATTGTGGAGATCTAGATACACCCTTCTCAACCGCACATGGCTAACACGGAAGTTATCAAAAAAGATAAAAAGTACAAATTTGATTTAAAGAATTTGATTAAATAAATCTGTATGAATGCAGCTGCTTAATCTATTTTTATGTATGTTTAAAAAAAAATATCCCCATTTTTGAGTTCTATTAATTTTGAGCGTTACATTTTGGTATCATAGAAAGAGGCTCAGACACTTGGTCATTAATGGGACACACATTCTAATAAAAAGTATCCTCTTTTATAAAAACATGAAACTTTGGCTAGGCTGGCAAGAAGAGCTAATATGGCGAGTGACAGTGGGGTAAATATTGATGACATGCCTGATAATACAGCTGCTAAGTTAGAAGAAATCCTCAACATTTTGAATGACACCCGAAACCGAGTTGTTGCCTTAGAATAAAAAGGTTAGGGTGGTGAAGAGAATGAGGATCATAGGAATGAGAATTAGGGTGATGAGCAATATGATGATCAACCTAAGCACCTGAATGAAAGGGCAAATAGGAAAGCAAGGCTGGCTGCTGAGTTAAAAAAGGACATTAAAAGAATAAGTCAACCTAAATTCGATGGTACAACTCTTGGAAATGGCGCTGAAAACTAGCTATCTAAAATGGAAAATTATTTTGAGATTAGGGACTTTTTAGAGGAGACAAAAGTAAAATGGGGAGCCTACCAATTGTCCCATGAAGCATCTTCTTGGTGGGATAACCGGAAAATGGAACTAGGAATTAATTCTTGTATGATCATGTGGGAACAGTTTAAGGCCTACTTCCGTCAAAGATGGATACCTCAGCTATTTTTTGACCAAAAGATGGCAGAATTCCAAAATATGACTCAAGTAAAGTACTCAGTTATGGAATATTGAGAACATTTCACTCGATTGCTGAAATATGTTCCTATGTATCAAAGGGATGAGAAGTTTAGAGTGAGAAAATTTATAATGGGATTAAATCCTAGCATTGGTGGTGAGGTCGATGTTCATGGACCTACTTTGATGGAAATAGTGTTTGAAAAAGATATCAAGCAAGAACAAAAGATGCGAAGTATTTATGCCTCTAAAGAGGAAAATAGAAGGAAATATAACAGTTTTCAAACACCAACCGCAAGTAAAACAACATGGAAAAAGGGAAAAACAAGTTTAGGATTGTCAATAAAAGAGGAATAACAGGTAGAACTATTGTGAATAATAAAAAAAATGGGCAACAAGGAACAAGTTTCAGCCAAAATAATATTGAGAGAAAAGGACCTCTAGGTGGATGTTTTAATTGCGGTGGTGATCATTTTGCTAACAACTGTCCACAAAGAAGACAATGAAATAACCAATACAAGGGATCTGCTGTAGTAAATAAAGAGGGGCAATAACATAAGATTTATGCTGCAGTCCATAATAAGCAAGCAGAAAAGCAAGCAACTCCCATTGAAACCTCAGGTAAGCTTTTTGGAGAACTTGTTTCAGTTTTATTTTATTCCGGTTCAACAGAATGTTTTGTTTCATCTAAAGTAGTTGATAAACTCAAATTAAGAGCTAGGTACATGGAACACAATTGGATAGTACAGTAAGGAAATAAATTTCTACATAGAGTGAAGTAGTGTTTGTTTGAGGCACCACTAGAATTACCTGAGTTCACAACAAGATTAAACTTGTATGTGGCACCTCTTGGATCCTATGATGTTTTCATAGGTATAAATTGGTTAATTCAACATAATGCAACCTTGGATTGCTTAGGAAAAAGTGTAACCTGCTGCGATGATCAATAAAAAACATCGAGTGTTCAGGGTGTTAAAAGAGAGTTTTTCACTAGGCAAATTTATACCATGCAGTTTAAAAACGAAAAGCGAAGGGCTGCCATCTATATGCTGTAAAAAATTAAAATTCGGGACAGGAAATTGAGATTGAAATTAAAGCATTTCCCATTCTAATGGAATTTAGAGATGTGTTTCCAAATGAGTTGCCCGGACTTCCACCTAAGCGTGAATTTGACTTCAAAATAGAGGTCAAACCAACAATGGAATCAATTTCCAAGGCACCGTACAGAATGACAACATCCGAATTAGTTGAATTGAAAGCCCAATTACATGAGTTGTTGTCTTTGGGTTTGATTAGACCAAGTATATCACCATGGGGTGCACCAATTATCTTCATGAAAAATAAGGATGGGACCCTCAGACTTTGTATTGATTACAGAATGCTCAACAAGGTAACATTGAAGAATTGGTACCTGCTGCCCCGATTTGATGATCTATTTGATCAAATGGGGGGCACGAAAGTGTTTTCTAAGATAAATCTCAGTTCTGATTATCATCAACTATGAATCAAGGATGACGATATCCATAAAACCACTTTTAGAACAAGGTATGGGCATTACGAGTTTACAATTTTTCCCTTTAGACTAACAAATGCACCCGCCACTTTCATGAACTTGATGAATAGAATGTTTAGGGAATACTTAGACCAATTTTTACTTATATTTCTTGATGATATATTAATATACTCGAAGAATGAAGAAGAACATGATGAACATTTAAGGATTGTGCTGGGAATTCTCAGAAAACATAAATTATATGGAAAATTATCTAAGTGTGATTTCTATCAATACAAAGTAAAATACTTAGGCCACTTAATAAATAAAGAGGGAATATCAGTGGACCCTTCAAAGATCAGAGCCATCATGGAATGGCCAACACCAAAGGATGTGCATGAAATGAGAAGTTTTATGGGTCTAGCAGGCTACTATCGGAAGTTCGTAAAGGAATTTTCTAAGTTAGTGGGACCTATCACTTCTTTGCAAAATAAGGGTAAGAAAGTTTTTTGGGACAATAAGTGTGAAGAAGCCTTTAATGAGTTAAAAGGTAGACTCACAAGTGCTCCGGTGTTGAAGATTTTGAATCCAAACAGGAATTTCTTAGTGGTAACGGATGCTTTAGGGGAAGGTTTGGGCAGATTACTACTACAAGATGGGCATGTGGTAGCTTTTGAAAGTAGGAAGTTGAGGGTGCATGAAGTAAATTATGCACCACATGATCTTGAGCTTGTTGTGATTGTTCATGTGCTACAGGTATGGATGCACTATTTGCTTGGGAAACCTTTTGAACTCAAAACATATCATCTTGGGATCAAATACATATTTACACAGCCGAATCTAAATTCAAGGGAACGAAGATGGATGGAGTTCCTAGAAAATTATGAATTTGATATAAATTACATTAAAGGAAAAGAGAATAGGGTGGTTGATGCCTTAAGTCACAGAAAGTATATCGCTGCTATAATCAAATTAAGAACCCAATTCAAAGATGAAGTCAAAAATGAGTTAACAAATGACCCCTACTACAATCATGTTAAAACAAATTTAGAAAAAGATCAAAGGGACAAAACGTATGATGGTTTCAAGCTGGAACCAGATGGGATTATATGTTATAACAGTAAAATATATGTACCAGAGGGTAAAGAACTCAAAAGTAAAGTCATGAGATAATTTCATGATGTTCCCTACTTGGGACATCTAGGAGTAAAAAAAATTATGGCGGACATCAAAAAGAAATACTTCTGCAAAAAGATGAAAAGTGATATGATTCTTTATGTCTCACAATGTCTAGAATTTCAGCAAGTAAAGGCTGAACATTCACATCCATCATGATTATTATATCCTCACAACATGCCAGAATATAAGTGGCAAGTTATAAGTATGGATTTTTTCCAAGGTCTACCTATGTCCCAAAATAGACATGATGTTATAATTGTAGTTGTAGACCAGTTAACTAAAGTGGAACATTTTATAGCAAGTAATTTAAATGATATATCACCTATACTGGAAAAAAGGTTTGTGCAAGAAGTTTTTTTATTACATGGAGTTCCAGAAATAATAATTTCAGACAGCGACTCGAGGATGACTTCCAGATTTTGGCAGACTTTGTATGTTGCCTTAGGGACAAAACTGAACATAAGTTCTACCTACCATCCTGAAACTGATGGTCAAACTGAAATAGTAAATCAAGTGTTATAAGATTTACTAAGAATGTATTGCATGGATCAGCAATACAAATGGGAAGAGTATCTTCCCTTGGTTGAATTTGCATATAATAACACCTACCATTCTTCCATTCAGATGACTCCTTTTGAGGCCTTATATGGTCGTAGGTGTAGAACACTAATAAGGTGGGATAATCCTAAAGATAGAGAACTAATTGGACCTGAAATGCTATCAGAAATAGAAAAATAGATTAAATTAATCCAAGAATATTGAAAGAGGCCGCAAATAGACATAAACGTTATGCAGATTTAAAAATAATTGATATAAAATTTAAAGTGGGAGATAAATTTTTTCTTAGGGTCAAACCTAAAAAGAGTTCCATTTCATTTGGTGGATCAGCCAAAATATCTCCTAGGTTTGTAGGCCCATTTGAAGTCCTAAAGGTTATTCGACTAGTAGCCTACAAGCTAGCACTACCTCTTGCTCTATCCATGATGCACAATGTATTTCATGTATCCTTGCTTAATAAATATGTATCTAATTTAACACATGTACTTAATTAGGATTCATTATAGGTTCTAGATCTAGGGGTAATCGAGGCTGAGCCTATAAGGATACTAGAAATTCACAAGTTGCACTTGAAAAACCGTGAGGTTTCACAATGTAAGGTCCAATGGGACCAATATTGTTAAGAAAGTGCCACTTGGGAGAATCTGGAAGATATCCAAACTACTTTTCCGCATTTGTTTCACTGATTTTTAAGAATATATTTTTGTTATAGTGCTAAATTTAGTTTTTCTGTAAAGAAGTAGATAAGAAAATCCTGTAGATAAGCTTACAAATAAATATTGGAACTAAGGTACTTTTTGATGAATACTTATTGTTGAAGATTTTGTAATGAACCTGGAAAATATGTCATTTAAGTAGTAATGTGTTATGTCTACAGATTATGTGACTGATTTTCTAGATATATAAGGGATGTTGTGACCTTTATGATTCAGCTGAAATGATATTGATACAAATTTTAAGTTGATTTGAAATATATTAATGCCACAAATGAATGATGGGTTTAGTTTTTATATTTATCCTGAAATCATCAAGACGATGATTATTCTAAGGGGTGGAGTATGTAACGTCCCAAATTTCTTGTAAGTTAAATTAACTACGATTAAGTCTAAACAAGATTGTACGAGATTATCATTAGGTGTAAAATTCATTTGGTTCATCGTATCATGACCCACATCTTTTGCTATGGGGCATGAAATTGCAGAATGAATAACCCCACAAGGCCGCACCCACCTTGATGATCCTTCCTAAAACATGATTAGGCCTTAATCATAAGTAAAATGGTTCATAAATGATAGTGAATCTTTTGGTTATTTATTTTGTTTATTTTATTTTAATCGGTTTGGTCATCTTATGTTTTGTTCAACTTTTGTAGTGATCGTGATGAATATTGCCTCTGTTTTAACTAACAATGTTATATCAAACCAGCTTTACAAGAGTATTCGAATTATTATTGTTTACAGACTTGGTGATTTTTCATTTGTTTGAATATTTTATATGGAAAATGGGAATTCAAATAATTATTACGATAACATATTGTTGGCAATATGTGGACTTATATTATGATGATTAATTTTACCATTAAAATTAAGCATCAATCAAAATAAAAATTAATAAAAGAAATAGATTATTAATTTGTGAAATTATATATTTAAATCCTAAAAGGATTTGGCATGTAAATCAAAAGTTAAAAAGTATAATAATAATAATATTTTAATATTTAAAATTTGAGAGTTTTGAAAGGGACACGCCTTCATCTGACACCAAGTATGTGGCATCACGACATGCATTGATGCATGAAGCAACATTTGGAAGCTCAAAAATTCTCCATTATAGTATAGTTTCTTCATTATATTTTATTTTATTTTTCCTTTGTCTATTTTCATTCTTCTCTTCTAGAATACCTTCGTAAGTTTTGGAGGAAAGAAGGATTCAACTTGTTGGAGTAGAAAGAGTAAGAGGTTGCTGATTCTAGGTTTACTACAGGAATGAATATCTTCTCCCTTCTCTCTAGCATTATTTGTAAATAATGAAGAAATACACATTCTGTTTTAAATGGCAATTAAATGAATTTGTGGAAAGCTTCTGATTTAATTTCTTGGAAATGAAATCTAAAAAGGAAATTGGTGCATTCTGTATTATCTTAAGTTTTATTTGTGTGGCTTTAGCTAAACCTAAAAAAAACGTAGATGGGTGTTCATAAACATTTTTTATTTTATTTTATTTTCTATTCAAATTTGATTTCTTGAAACCAAAATCGATTTCTGCCTCTAGCTTTTATTACAGTCAACAATAATTTATTTGTATGAGCAAATCGATTTCTGTGTAGTGTGAAAAATGTTTTTACTAGGTATTTCATCATTTTGCCTAATATATTTGCTTCCGGATTCTAATAATTTCTAAATAGAAAAGAAATTAATGCTGGAATGAACTGATTTGGATATGGTACAAGTTAGTTTGCATGTAGGTATAATCTTATTACCTGAGTGAAAAATAAATTAGTGTTAACAGTCTAGGTAAGATGACTTTTTTTTTCAAAGTATTTCATTTCTAGAAATGTTAGAATCTTATTGTTGTTATTCAATACAAATAGACTTCAAAATTATCATTATGTGGTATGTGGGTCAATTTGTTTTGTTGATCTTTCGGTTACCTGAAAGAACATGTTAAAATGATTTAATAGATGTGTTTTTACACTGTTCCTATAAATATATATAAATGTATTTTGATTATTTGGAATAAAGTTATTGTGCATTTTATAGAGCTGCTCATTACCTAGAGGGAATATGTCTAATTGGTATTTGGAAACGATTATTTCAGACAATTTTTTTAAGTTGTTTGTTGATTGGAAGTTAAGATCAATAATAGTTGAATCTATACCATGTGAAGCATGATTTGCTTGTGGTTTAATCAAAATTTGGATGTTGAATGATTATGGTTTTATTATGTCTTAATTCTTGTGATTAGAGTGAAACATGATTTCTAAAATAAAAATCGGTTGTTCTATTGGTGTACATTCATAGTTGTATCTTGACGTAGAACAGGTAATAATACATTCTCCGTTGTATTACCATGCGTTTGTTGATAAAATAACATGTATATCATTTCATATTTTATTAAATAATTACATAAGAAATTGGAGTTAATATTCATGCCATTTCATTTTAAACTGACAACATACCACTACTCCAGTCTTACAAAACAACTAGCCATCACATTCGGATATGCAGAAACTCATGTCTTGTGAATTTTTATCGTAGCATGGATCTAAATGATATACTTGGATTTCAATTTGTAGAAGGATGATATCCAATAATTTTGACTAAATTTATTGGGATTTTGGACCCATTGTTAATATTCAAACCTCACTATGTGAGAGTTACCATAATAGTTATATATTTCGCCTTAACGGCATATGTAATTTATGATTTTAATAGAGATATGATTACCTTGTATGTAATAATATCTCAATATGAGTAAATTATAAATATTTGAAGTAAGAAATATTACTTATCATAAATTGTTAAATTTATTTATTTTATATTTGTCAATGTATGAAGCCGATAGTTGGGCAATTATTGTAACAATCAATTGTCTTTAATTTCTAAATTAAATAAGCTATTTAGTGGTGTAGTTAATCGAAGGCATAATTAAGTATACATTTTTTAATATATATCTAATTCGGCCTTCCGATAAACTTGGTTTTATTATGATAAGATTGTAAATCCTGTTGTATAAAGAATGGAAGAGTATCATTGTAAAAGGTAATTTAAGGTTAAAAAAACAAGCATTAGGAAAAGAGAGACTAAATGGGATGTTAAATAGATGAAAAGATCCATTAGACTTATCTCATGATGATCCTAGTTGACCTTTGGAATTTATCTCGATATAAACTTTTGCAAGATAGGTTAAATTGGAAATAAAGTATATACAAACTATAAGATCTAGATAATTGTTAAAGGGATAGTTGTGAGGTGCGGAAGACTTAAACTCATAAGACTAGTGTGTTGTCTTGAGTTTAGTTGTAACCTGCATGGCAGAAATATTTGGCCAAAGTAATGCATTGATGGTTGTGCATTGTTTGATCACCTAGTCCTCTAATTAAATTAAAATTTCTAGTAACCTGATCATGGGAAATTGAACACTGAACATGAGGTAGGCAATGGTCGGATACCGAAATACGAAGTTGGAAAAGTATCTTCATTATAGACCCAAGAACTTTCACATAGTTCCCATGAACTTTAAAAAAAGGTTGAGCCGAAATGCTAGTAAGCATTGTCACTCAAAGTAGTGGCAAAGGGAGATGGTGAAGGTCTGGGTACACCCTTCTCAGCTGCACATGGCTAACATGGAATTTATTAGATAAGATCAAAAGAACAAATTTGATTTAAATAATTTGATTAAATAAATCTATATCAATGTAGTTGCGTAATCTATTTTTATGTATGTTTAAAAAAATATATCCCAATTTTCCAATTCTAGTAATTTTGAGCATTACACTTGTGAACAGAGTCATAGTCAGTTTTGTTATTCACCTAACTATGTAGTTTTCCAAGAGCAAGAACATGTTGATTTTCGAGGTCATCATATTTATGAAGATATTCAATTGTAGTTTACGATGCAAAGAATGGATGCAGGCATGGTGCAGTCTAGAGCTACATAACATATGAAGGCATTCAAAACTAGCTTCAGGATACCTTGTCCATGAGTTGGCCATATGCCAAAGTTTGATAGCGTGTAGGAAAATATTTGTTTCATGACTAAATTACTATCTCAACTTGAAGGTTGGATCGAAGAGATAGATGTCTATGATTTTAATGCAAGGAAGTCTTGTCAATGGGTAAGTCCTACATCACCACCTCAGAGTCTTCTTTCCAATTCCAAGTCAATGTCATTTTAGTCAAAACCACAAATTCCAATATTTTCACTGGTTTCCCATGTCGAGAATTCCATTCCTTCATCTCCTATCTTTCCATCCCATCATGATTCTTTTATTCCTCATTCTTCCAAAGTTCCTTCTTTTCTGCAAGGATCACCAAAACAAGAGGTTGTACATCTTTCACCACCTAAAATAGTGCAAGAAGCCATTGCACCCCAACCCACCTCTCCTCTTACATTCCAAAATCCATTTTGGGAATACTTAGAATATGATTATAGTGAAGAAGAAGAGGAGAAAGTGTAGGAACCTAGTAAATATGAGCTTGTAAATAATCTAAAGGAGTGGACTACAAGATTGAACGTTAAACAAGTTCCCCTCCTAACTCAACCTCTATCCAAGGTTGAGATTCAAGAGCAAATGGTGGAGACTGAGTTTGCACAAGAAAAATTACAAGAGTATGATTATAATTAGTTTATGTGTTGAGAGTGTATCATACATGTTGGAACTATGTTTGTGGATACTGTTGATTCCCCATAAGTTGAAAAGTCGGTTGAACAAGAGAATATGCAAGTTAAAGAAGAAAGGTTCTCAAGTATACAAGGTGACTCTTATGAGTGAAATGATCCTATTTGCTAGGTATGTCAAGAACTTTCTAAATTTATGGAACATTACAACAACTTGCCAATAGCCTCATCAAATTCCACAACTGATCATAATAGGATTCTTGTGATAGTGGACTCAAAAAATTTAAGGGTAGATAATACCATGCAGGAAGTTTAAAATTCTTCCCCTTATTCCTTCTATCAAAAATATGATTTCTTAGATGAATTTGATCTTGAAAATTTTATGTTTGAAGATGAAGATGGTTATGGTGAACATATTGTTGTTTCAAAGGAATACATAGGAGAAATTAGGATAGATTCAGAAGAATTTAACATAAATTATATCATGGAGAATTTCTCGCTCTCGATTGTGCAACCTGTTTTGGCGAATGAATCAGTTTTGGAGGAGAATGTTTTTGAAGATCGTAAACAGATGGATGAATATGAATTTGTAGGTTTCTTGTGCGATGAGGAGGTTATAAATGCATAACAAATTTGTTTTAAGATGAAATTGGAACTCCTATATGAGCAATACTCTTCAAACACTTGCAAATATTTTCAAGTAATTCCATTGGAGGTTGTAAGTGGTCCAAAGCAGCTACATGATGGGGAGCCATTATTTGTTGTTAAGAAAGGAAAGGGAGATGAAGGCAACATCACTTTCAAGTGCCAATCATCCATGAGGAAGATAAATAATTTATAAATGGGCAACAAGAGGAAAAGGACATCACGTCAACACTTTTCAGACAGGGATTTCATCAAGGATACTTCCTTGTCAAATTTGAATCTCGGAGTAGTGAGCATATTCAAAGGGTTGGACCATGTCCCATAAGGTATTTGGCTTCTTTGAAGACAATGGAGAAGTCACAACTCATCACATTCACTTCAGAATGTGAGGATGAATTTCATTGCCTCAAGGATCAGTTGATATCCCTCTACAAAACAAATGCGGACCAGCTAAGAGAGGGATACTTCCTCTTTCCAATTGAATCCTTGGAAAATCAAGTTAAGGATTGGACTTGTTTCAGTTTTTCACTCTCATTCTCAGCCATGTCCATTGTCACATCATTTTCATGGCTGCCCATTGTGAGAAAAGGAACCTATTTTGCACAACCAATAGAAGGGTTTATTTAGTTCACCTATGTTTATGGTTAGTGTAGCGTAGTGATAGGTTTTATTTCATCATGAATAAGTGCATTGCATACTTTGCATGTTTCATTTGAATTATGTATGATTTTCGATTATTGTATGTATTGTGTTTTGTTTTTTCTCTTCCACAACATTTCAGAAGAAGAATTTTCAGAAGAAGAAAGGATCAAGTTTTAATATAGTTCGATGATGTCCCAAACTTGAAAAATGTTTACTTGAATTTCTGCAGTGTTTCGTGCATTCTAGGAGGTCATGGGTTCCAATGTGCTTGATATTTGGTAACATTAGATTTTGCGACACGATCAAACGGTCCACTTTAAGTTCAGGATCATTTTTAGGATACCAATGACTCCATGCCCAATGGATGTTATAGGCTAATATATTCATGCTTAGCAAGCAAAAATCCCCTAGTGGTCACCAAAAATGTTATCCGATTTTTCCCCTTGGGGAAAAATTGGACAATGGGAGCAAATTGTACCCTAGGACCGAAAAATCCCTTCATGAGCACTTTGGGTCATTTCGGGTAATTTTTTGTTCCCATTAACTCCTTAGTTTTGATAAGAGTCATCAAATTTAATAAATCAAGGTAGGATCATATTTGGAAAGAAAAATAGGCCATTGAGTGAGATGGCTCACCGAGAAGATCGACAAGCTACTCAGCGAGCTAGTTAACATATCTCAAGTTGAGCCGTGTAGGTTACTTGCATACGAATTGGTGAGTAGATATTGGGTGGCTCGAGAATCAAATCACTAAGTTGACATAGTAGTTTAGTAAAACCATTGAAGGAATCGACTCACTGAGCTCGACATTGAGCTATGCACAGAGCTTACGAGCTCGTAGAGGCTGGGTATAAAGAAGGATCGAGTTGCCTTACGATGTAGAAGATGTATCATATCGATGCATTGAGCTCAGACTTTAAAGTTTCTTAAGAAAAGGGGTCACCGGTGCATGGTGAAAAGATAGCTCGAACGTGTAAGACTCAAGCTTGGAGCTTGTAATGATGAGGCCCGACATATAGCAAGCTCGATAGTCTAGTTGTAGGAGAAAACGAGCTAGGAAAAGTGACATCTAACCGTAAAAAATGAAACATTACCTCATTACAGTAAGTCAATCCGTATTGCATATGGTCAAGCACGGTGAATAATTTGGAGGTAATGGGTTGATGTTTTTTGGTCTAGTCAACAAATAACTAGATCACTTCAGCATTATAGTGAGTCAGGAGAACGAACAATGAAGGGCTCAGAGGTAGAAACTGAGCTTAATTAGATAAGATTGAGTTTTACACTGTGACACTTACAGGCATGAATCAGCAAGCCCATCAAGCATGGCTCTAATAATGAGACAACTCAGCTTAGCTTAGAAGTAATTGGGCAGTGAGTCGGGTTTTTATTGAGGACTCGAGCTTAGATGAATTGGTTATGCATTGAATTGATATGTTTTGGATGGTAAGGCAATGTTATTATTGAATCATGCGATCCCTTAGAATGTCTCGATTTGGAGTCAAACTTCACTCATCGAGGAAAGATGAAGAATTCAAGTTTAAGGGATTGAAGCTCAACATGTCAAGACAGTGAGCTATAGGTAAGCCGAGCCTTAATTTTTCAAGATAAGTGAGTAATTAGGTAAGACTAGGAGAGCTGCTAGATGTTTGGCCATAGCAAAGGATTTTTGAATCATTTGTGAGTGTCTAGTTTAGCTGGAGTCACCTATTCACAGAATATCGTACCAACTCAACGGATTTGCATTAGAACCAAGATTACACAGGATGTCAAGCCAGTAATGAACAAATGGTGAATGAGATCAAATCTTGAGAGGTCAAGAAGCTTTCCCTGGACATGCTTGAAAGCTCGAGGAACATAGCTTGATCTAAGGGACACACTTCAGAGTTTAAAACAGAGGATTTTCAGAGTTCAGAAATTTTAGCACCAAGTTGAAACTAGTAACTCGTCTAGACCAATGCATGGAGCCCATGAATCATAAGAAGCTGAGAAGTGATAGGCCGGAAGCTTCAGTCATGCCAGTAACCCTGGAGAGTTCTAATCTTATGTCGAGCGGAATTGGCGTTGGTAGAGCTCTGTGTGGAACCCAAGTGGCTTGATGGAGGATGAGCTCACACTATAGGTTGGTTGTGACAGTAAGAATAAGCATCATGGGGTCGTGAATGAAGGTCAAGATCACATAGGAGCTCATAGAAAGGTCCCTAGGTATTGGTAATCTGATACCTATATGATTCGAAATTATGTTTCAGGGATTATACGAGTCAAGTTTGGGGTGTTTGGATCCTGAAGTTCGAAGTCTAGCCATTCCCAAGGCATACGGTGAGTCAAATGCCGAGTCAAGTAGTGCAATGGTGGTTGTAAAGGAGGTAAGCTGAGTTGATACGGTTCACGACGTGGTTGGGTTCTTCCCGTTTATCTCGTCGAAGTGTTAATTTAATATAATTTAATTGAAAATGTGGCTCAACTCCCTAATCATTTAAAACATATGGTTTGCCCAATCAATGAATCACTCCACTAATCAATAGAAGGTGGGTTATTAAGGAAAGGTCATTGGAAGTTATGTGGTAGACGGTTAGTGTAAAAAGTGAATAACTCGCCATGCAAGGTTATGTCAGGTGGCTCGATGTAAAATGGAAGAGTGGCGAGCCATTTTGTTTAACCATGTAACACTAAGACCCCTCCAAGTGTAGGTTTCAAATTATGGGGCCACCATAGACTAAGTTGTTTTTCGAGGAAAATTTAAAATGTTGTTTATAATTTGATGAAGATAAATTCAAGTTTGGAATTTATGAAGCATCGTGAGCCATTATTAAATAGCTGATACCCATGATACACAAACAATCAACGTTTACTCCCGAAGTCATAACTTCCTCCCCAGTTGCCTATTTGTCACAAAAGTATACTTGTTGGAATCAGGAAAATGAGAGATACGCCATGAAATTATCAAAAAGTGGATTTTCAGAGGTTTTAGTGTTCCAAATTTTGAGATTTCTTCATTCTGAAAAAGGTTCCTCAAAAGGTTGAGTTGCAATTAATGAAGCAATCATGGTTGATCCATTCCGCTACATTCTTGCCTAGTTTTTAGGCTTCTTCCTTCTATCTCAATAACTCAAAATTTTCTATAAATGTAAAAGGATGCTTATTCCAAAAGAGTTAGACATTCTGTAAAGCTTCCTCTCTCTTCACCAGCTGAGCTGTTGTGAATTCACAAGCTCTCAAGCCTTTCTTCTAAAATTGTAATGGCAGCCTATGTTTATCCCTACTGTAATGATGCACTGTGCAAGTCCTGAAGTAATGAAAATCATGTTTTGTGATCAATTAATTTTCCTTACATCATTTTACTATTTCTATTGCCTCTCTCATTTTTCCTTATAGGTGAACTGTGCAACCAGTGTTTTTTTTGCAAGTTTTGGAACTCATTGTGCTTATCAAGGAGTGAAGTACTATATGTAAATTGGGTTTGTAATGCATGTTCATTCTTTGTCATGATCATCTCTTTTCATTGTAAAGCCATAATTTTTTCTAGTGGAACCTTTTCTTATTGCATCATCACTTCTAATTTATGGCTTTATTTCTTGCAAATCTCTCTCCCTAATTCCTTGAAATGTTAGTTTAGGTCTAGGTAGTTGTTTCTATTACATTAGGAGTAGTATAGCACTTAGTTTAGGGAGGAATTTGGCCTTCTCCAGAGGTTTACCTCGAGCCCAAGTCCCGTAGCTTGAGAGGTGATCACATGTTACCCAATCACACCAAACATCCTGTTCACATTCTAGCCATTCGAGGGGTGCAGTGATTTAGCACTAACATATACCTCCACCAAACATGTTGGTGGGAACATTCCCCATGAATGTGCAGATGGATGTGTCCACGATCAATGACTAATATGCATCACCTATAGTAATAAATTACAACACATTAGACAACCATACATAACCATATATGAACCCATGAAATACACAATGCGTATACACTAATAGTTACGCTCAGCTACGGACACTGTTATGCGATCGGGGGCATGTCCTTCCCCCTCTCCTCCTTCTCTATGTGGTAACTCCATTGGACCTACAAATAATGGGTACAAAAATACCCATTGATGCATCATCCATCATGCCCGGTACTCCTCAATGCAACCCACATTGTCTCTATCAAAAGGCTCTATTACCCAATCTACCTCATGTGACCATCATGGTACTAGTTTCTTTGTTGAGGGCCTTGGCCTAGATGTTGCCCTCCTAGTGGGCTCTGATAGCTCGCAACCATATATATGGCTCTGAGGGAACATCTTGAGCCATGAAAAACTGATGTGACACTCTCTCTACCTAAAAAATATCTGCCACACTTGGAAAGCGGTCCTTAAGAAACATATTCCTCCGAATACGTCGCAAATTTTTATCATACTCGTACCATCCCCTATATTCATGGTATGGCCTCCATATTACTACCTCGGGCCTCATCCTATATGTCAATGCCTTATAGGTATTTATGTCCATCTTTCTACCATGAATATCAACCCACCGTTTCACATATATCTATGGCCTATCCCACTCCCCTTGTGGACCTCCAATTGGTCTCAATATGGCTATGTGCTCATATGCACATGAATGTAATAGTGTGGTGGCTCCAATCACTCCTCCATGCTCCTCATGAGTAAATCGGTATAGGTATCTATATAGGTGGGCCAACACACATCGTGCCCACATGTATCTAGTACCCTTCTCCTCTATCCACTGGCATATGTCATGCATCTTATACAAGATTCCTACACCTCCTCCCTTTATAGCTAAACATGATGCAATCACAACTGCTATGAACTTCCACAAGCATGGAACCCCAGACTATAAAATATCATCTAGACCTATATGGGCCTCGACAGGTAATCAAGTCCCCGTAAAATACCATCTTGCAACTCACATCTGTCACTCATTATCCTTCACTAGCATAACCCACACTCTCTCCCCAACCACTAGAAATCGTAGTATGCGATATAAATCTTCCAAAGTAACAGTCATCTCTCCTATAGGCAACCAAAATGTGCACGTATCGGAACACCATCTCTCGCATAGTGAATTCAACATGGGCATATTATGGGGCACATCCCTCGTTTGTGCTATGTGTTATAGGCTGGCACTTTTCATCACATACCAGCCATCATCTAATAGACCCAGTCTAAGTAAAGTAATTATATGCATCCCACCGTGAAACTCCCTCAAGTGGACATCCCTTTGCACACCACTAAATGACAAAAAATGCAATGTTAGAACACATTACAAGATCAAATGTACTCATTTATCATACTATAAATACATTTTTCACCATTATACACCAAATGCACACATTCTCGACTAGGGGGCCAGATGCATGACTGGGGCGCCTAGGAGCAAGACACTAGTGCCCAGTTCTATGCACTCATGTATGAGGGGTGACTAATGCCCTCATCGCTCTTGTTCAGGTCTTAAGCACCAAGAAAAACAAAAATCTAAAATTTTACAAAATTCAGTATAAATTATTATTAAACCATATGTTTTGTGAAAAACCAATGCACTTATCAACTCCATGGTCGCCACCCTCTGAAACCAATTATGATGTGTTGTTCTCACTTGCACGACATTTTCACTTACTTCATTCACCCTCTCAAAATCACGTAAACAAAAAATGAAGTGAATAAACACTTTTTCACATTACTTTTTATAGTTACTTTTCCACCACCTACATCACTACAATCATTATTTCGCGCTTACTACCACAACTAATACACACTACACCGTTTTCATCACATCTTGGGCATTTCTACTCCAATTTGCACCCTGTTTGCGGAATTATTTTTATAATTTTATCTACCATTGTATGGAACACATTTTGTGCATGTTATCCCCCTTCAACATTGGATTTAGGATTCCATTCAATTTATACACATTTTGACAATTTTTACCACTTTTTATCTATCTCGTGCTTACTTTCAACTTAACATTCATTCTTTTCATCACTTACCCTTTCACCAAAAGGGGAGAATATCATTGGGGTCATCCTATAATTCCCCTTACATCACCATGCACTCAAACACTACCAATTCACTGATTACTAATTCACCATGCAGTATTTCACCATTCATTCCCCCTAACGACCTAATCTGGGTGCAACAAACATACAATTTTTCTATGCGACATTTCATCACTTCCCCCTAATGACCTAACTTGAGGGAAACAAGAAATTAAAAATCTTTCCATGTGATTATTCACCAATCTTTATCACTTTTTCCCTAATGACCTAACTTGGGGGAAACTTGCGTCAAATTTCTCCACGAGTAACCAATAAAACAATCAATGAATGAATCAATTAATCAATCAATTAACACGTTAAAAATTTATATCAAATCGAGATCATTCGATCAATATGAATTCAACACAATTTCCTTCCCTAATGACAAAACTTGGGAGTCATGCATGACCTCCTAGATGACCTAACTTGGGAGATTCCATTCATCACTTTTCCTAGACAACTTAACTTGGGAAGTTAGTCTACATTTTGTACTTGATTCCAAGTGACCAAACTTGGAATCCCTCTCACATTCTACACTTGCTTCCAAATGACCTAACTTAGAAGCCCTCTCACATTCTACGCTTGTTTCTAGATGACCCAACTTGGAAGCCTTCATACATTTCATGTTTTCTTCCAGATGACCTAAATTAGAAACCATCACATTGCGGCAAAACCCATGGAGTGGTTGTAATATTTTCTTCCCTATATCACTCCTATATGGCTCAACTATTTGATCAAAATTATCTTGATCCAAAACAATGAGATTTTATGTGATTTCGTCTGTAGTGGCTAGATCTTGCGGATGTAGTTATAGATTGGAGAATAACACACTTTTCTCCCTACACTCTTCCTCTAGCATTAGGATGCCCAAATCCTCTAGTTTTTCATTCGTATACAAGTGTTTGGGTTAGGAAGTGATCAATCCCTACCCCATCTCACCATCATCATAATTCATCCTAATAACCACTTTTATTTAGTGCACTTCATCTTGACATTTACATTTTTTCTCTACATTATGTAGAACAACGCACTAATCCATGGTTTGGCACACTTTTATGGTCTTATCGACATGCTTCTACACATTTGCACATTCTAATACAACATGGGCTTCTCTGACTTTTCTCACGTACACATTTATATCTAATTTATGTTACCAAGCATTATGCTCACTAACATAAAGTGGCGAAAATGTAGTCACAAAATCATGCACTTACTATTTAATTTATACCACCAAGTATGTTATTTTATATATGGATCTTGCATAGAAAAAGTGTTCACTAATGACCTATCCCCTAGTCCTATCGTCAGTTAGTCGGTTATCATCGTCATTTTTTAGGTATAGTCGTCAGTTTTCCATATAGTTTTGGTTGTCTCTCAGGGAGCCTTAGGTGTTGTAATTTTCATTATTGTCATCTCCATTCCTCGACTAGGGCACCTTGGATAGTGTGGGGGCACCCATGGGCAGCCTGGTCCTTATAACACTTGGGTCTAATTTATCTGTTCGAGTTAGTCTTTGTCATTTTCCCATTTGTTCCCCTAGGTAATAGTCAGCATGTCGGGTCATTAATGCAAAATTTTGAACAAGATATCCATATATAAACATAGCATACTCACTATATTAGTGGTGGACTATCATCTATCAAAGGATAGCTATCTACTAAGGAAAGGGATTAAATTTGGGCATCTTCTACATCTGCATCACACAAGCATAAGGGGAAAGGGTTATATTTTTTCTATTCCATTCACCATTTGGATCTTTACATCTAGTTATTGCCCCCTAATTCTGTGTCATTGGCACTAGGGCATCCTAGGCAAAAAATTACGCACACACATAACTAAATTGGTTCTAGAATTTATTACAGTGCTTAGTTTTAAGTCCACCACTATGGCACCTAAGGTCAGTCTGATCGATTCATATGATGTTTTTTTCTTTTAAAGAATTTAATGCTTTGAATAGGGTTTTATAGGTAAATCTTCACATCAAATCCATGATGACATAAGCAAAGATATTGTGACAACCATGTGACAAGGATAAAGACATTGTGAAGACCTTGCCACACTGCCATATTCATATCTTGAAATTTTCTATAGAACCACAATACCTAGATCTCCAGCTGTTGCACTTCTCAGGGAAGTGTTTTCATATTATGTCCCTTTTGTACATCAGTTTGTTCAAGTCCAACACACTTGGAGGTAATTTATATTCAGGTTACTCTTTTATCATTATTATTTCAATTAATTCATTTCATTTAAATATTAAATATAATTACTTAGCATCACTATTTTAGTTTATATCAGTTATTACATTATTGTATCTTGCTTAGGTTGAATATAAATAGATAGATCATTTCTTTATTTTAGTTAATCAAATATTCGCAATATATCGATCTTTATCACCTGAGTGTCGTAGTACCTTCACTGACAGTGTCATAAAATTGCAATGAATATTCACCTACAAAACCGCATATAAATCATCAAACCCATAAGATAAAAAGATGTATATGAAGGGGTCAAACTAACCTTAGCAGCCACAAAGGTGGACTTACGAATAAGCATTGCACTACATTCCAAACCCAATGTAGTTTTGTGTGCTTACGAATGTACTTAGGGTTCCCCTAACACCAATGAAGTAGAAATATGGGGCAATAACTAGATGTAAATGTAAATGGTGAATGAAATAGAATCGAATTCCATTTCTTATGTAATGTGTGTGATGGAATGATGCCCAAATGCAGTCCCTTGCCTTAGTAGATAGATATCCCTTGATGGAAAATAGTCCACCCATTAAATAATGAGTATGTTATGTTTATATAGGGATCTCTTCCTCAAATTTTGACTCTAATGACCCGACATGTCGACTAGTACCTAGAAGGAATGATAGAGGAAATGACCAAGACCGAACTCGAATAAGTAAATTAAACATCAGTACTATGCAGACTAGGGCACCTAAAATAAGGACCTAGGCACTTATGGGTGCCTCAGTACTACCCTAGGTGCCCTAGTCAAATACAAGAGACAAAACATGACCAAACAATGACCCCTGAGACTCCCTGAGAGATGACCATAACTATGTATATAATAGACGACTATGCAAGATAAATGATAATGATGACTGACTAACTCATGATAGGACTATGTATGGGCCATTAGTGAATACTTTTATTACGCGAGATCCATATATAAAAAACATACTTGGTGGTATAATTTTAATAGTAAGTGCGTGATTTTGTGACTACACACAAAGTTAAAAGCATTTGTTAGCAATTTACTTGTAGTAAAAGAAAATTGTAGAATTACATTAGCTTTCCCTGAAAAAATGGTTAAAGACAAGGTTTTTTAGAGTCTGTTAAAGTAAGTTTTGGGGAAAAAATATGAAAAATGTGTAATCAACAGTTTGAATCACACTTCATCAGGATAAATTAGGATCTCATAGAGAAGATATTTAGGGATTTCTTCAAAAAAATTACACCTTCAGAGTATATCGATTTTCATATTGTTCATTTTGTTAATAGGTTTTCTATTTCATTTTTTTCCTAATTCTTTAAATTCATTGTCTCTAGAGAGACACAACAAGTAGTATTCTATTTTGTCTCTAGAGAGACAATCTCTTGAGGAATTAATTAGAGACACTTAGTTTGATAAATTATTTGAGGCATATTAAAAATTTATTTTTTTAATTTTTTTTTCAACCTGACAATTTATTCAATTATTATTTCAAATATTGTTAACACACAACTTCTTGTATTATTAATTATTGTAAGACAACCACTCTTCTGAGGAATTCAACTATTCTCACGGTTACCCAAGGTTCAACATGAAATATAGAATGCATCCTCAAACCCAATACATCGGTTGACTTAAAATTCATACCCAATAATGTATTAATTACTCTTATCACCTATGTTGATCGTGAGGTGATTTTGTTAGGTCCCAACCTTGTCAACAAGACATTTGTTTTCTGTGTGATATATCATGTTCTTTTATTTTACTCCATGTCAACCTATTAGAAACACTTGGTTCAAGATATTAGGGTACATCTTGGTATTCTTTTAATGGTATCCTCACCAGTAGGAGTCCCCATAGAAAATTTTGTTATGCTAAGTGATTTGCAGAACTTAGGCCTTTCGCTTATTTTGTCTACTATTTCATTTTTCATTGTGGTGCAATGGGAAACAATTTTTTTTATTATTTTCTTTTTCATGGTGAAAAAATAAGTATATCGACCTAAATATAATTTATTGATATGTGGGATTGGATCTTTAAGCAAAATTAAGGTATTATATCTATTCCTTTTGTTATTTTAGAATTCCATGCTTGGATAATGTAAATAGATGTTAATATTTGAAGATAAATTCCAACATATCTGTAGCCGAAACACTAATTATTGTTATCCTTTTCTTTTCTTTAGTTTGGTTATCTTATTTTGTTAGATCTAATATCAAGAAATTGTACTATTGAACTTGTAATTTGTTGTTTGAAGGGTAGATATATATAGAAACATTGGATATATAAAAACAAATCATGTGGTCAAGAAAGTGAAAGGAACATGCAAGAATGTGGAGATATGGCCTTACATGTCCTAAAATACGGTTATGAATCCTATTGTGAGTGTAAAAACATACAATGTCACAAGCTAAATTGTTGTATCGCTTCCATTGTCATCCACATCCTAAGTGTTGCAAAAATTTGTCTACAGACATCAAACTGTCTTGTGAAGTGGTATATCTTGTTCATATTAGTATGCTTATAAGGATAAAAATGTCACTTGTTGTATCACTTGTTTTGCATTTTTGTAAAAATATAGTGTTTTTTATACTAGTTAAGTCAAAAATTGAATCTTCATCAAATTTGTCACTTATTAGTTATTTCAAAAAAATTTAGTCAAAAACACTATTGCCTTTTCAACGTTGGATTTTGATCAATACTTTCTTTCCCTTACTCATTGTCATTTTTGTCACTTATACTCTTAACTTTGTTTAAGTGCTCATGATTCAACTTTGAATGCCATATGTCATCAAAACATTATTACCAAGGAAAAGACATGTAATTACCCTACATGTACATATAGTAGTTCTCCTTTATTAATCAAAATATTGCTTTTGTAATTGTTATAATTTATATAATAAGGTATTATTTGTTGATAATTCCGAGTTTAGTCTTTTGATCACATTGTTACCTATTCCACATTATTTGATCACTTAACTAAACTCACATTTCATATACCCCATCAAAAAAAGGTTTTTAATAACAATGCATGTATTCATGCAATCAGAATCACTGATAAATCATTTACCTCAACTGGAAGCTCCACTTCTTCATTTGCTACTCCACACCACATTTGAGTCATCAAAATATTTCCATTCGACATTAAAATCACACTTCACACATGTGATTGCTAGTTCTAAACCTCAACTTAGCACCATAGAGTCTCGAGTGAAACTCATCCACGAAGGATGGTTTCAACTAATCTGGCCAACCAATGGAAATGAAAAATCATACATGCATCCTTAAATGGTAAAGGGAACAAATCATCAATGAGAAAAACTACATGTCATAATGGACGTTTTAAGGGAAAGCAGATGAAATGTAAGTCCAAGACAAAATCACGGGAGAGGTCACGACCTATTTAAAGTCTTAGTACCATCGAACATGGGAAGTGTGGGATTAATACCCACGTATTATTTGCATGGTTGTTAAAAGCCTATTATAAAGGCTAAAAAATTTAATCTTCGCATGTGAAAATATGACCATTCCTTTTTTACAAAGCTTATTAGTTCTTGTCATAGGAAAGAATACTATACCTTTCACTCCAAATCAATAATTGTTTACTTCTAAAAAATCAATAATAAGAATTTTACATCCTTATCTAATTTTTAATTTTTATATTATTTAATAAATCTATTCAAATTGATTTATTAAATTTTTTATTGGTTCATATGTTTGAAATGACTATTTTTGTGTCTTATTACAGCATAGTGTTTATAAAAAATTTAAAACTAATTTTTTTTGGCAAGCCATGTGTCCAAATTTAAAATTGACATGATAGAGTATGACTAACATGGCGACCTTCTACAAAATTCTTGAAAAAATAGGAGAAATACTTTTTACGATGTGTTTGAAATTAATATATTTAAGTTACATTCATATGCCAGATTCTAGAAAAATCATACAGACTAGGTATTTGAAATTTTAGCAAAAAAATTGAAATTTTTCTATTAAAAAATTACCGACTAAGTGTGAGCGCTCAACATGTAGTGCCCTAAATTTGGCATGATCCAAACCAAACACAACCACCTAAAAATCTTGACAATTATTATTATTATTTAAATTTTTTACTTTATTAATATTTAATGCTAGCAATTATTTAACACTATTTTATTTTCCCTATTTGTTACTAGGTTAAATACCCTCTTTATCCATGTTAAATTTATTTCACAGGGGTCCACTCAGTTACCATACTAGCTCATGTCGAAAGCTCATTTCTTTAATAAGCTTTTTACAAATCCCAATCTCAAAATTTATCACTTTCCAAGTCTCATAAGATAATCTAATAACCCATACTACATAATGGTTTATTAAAAAAAATTCCAAAAATCCACATTGTAAAAATATATTCACCATGGCCTCTAATAAAATACCCTAGGTTCCCATTTAATTAAATTTCCCCAACAACCATTAAAACTATATATGCCCACAATTCTAAAAGTTGGAGGTTCAAATATGAGCCCTTGAATTCTTCTATTTTTTACCCTTGATCTTAGGTATTTCCTAAAAGCCCTATCCATCCTTTTGATTTCCTTTTAAACTTCTATCTTTTTTTTTAGGCCTCCATTTTTCACAGGTTTTGCAGGGGGTAAGGAGAAGCAAGAGGAAGATCCATGGAGGAGATTTCCACTTCCCTTTTGCCCAAATTTGCATTGAAGGGGAGGATTTTTCTCTTCCTTATTTCATAATTTTTGTTTTGTTTTTTTTTTTCCTATCAAGGGTTTCAAGAATCCCTTTTTGGTTTATATATATATATTGTGGTGTGTGTGTGTGTGTGTGTGTGTGTGTGTTGTGTGTGGTGTGTGTGTGTGTGGTATATAGGTATAATGTATATATGTACATTATATATGTAGATGGATATGGATACATGATATTATGTACATATATATATATATAGATCATATATAGATATATATAGCTAGGAATATTGTAGATAGGGAATAGCTGTAGACGCTAGTCGAGATCTCTCTATAGAGATACTCTCTCTCCTCCTCTATCCAAACTTGATCTCTCTGTCCCTCTCTCTTTCTCTCTCCCTCTCTTCCCCTCTCTCTCTCCCACTCTCTCCTCTCTCTCTCTCTCTCTCTTTTTCCCTCTCTATCTCTCCCTCTCTCTCCCTCCTCCTCATCACTCTCATCCCCCCCCCCCCCCCCTCTCTCTCTCTCTCCTCTCGCTCTCTCTCTCTCTCCTCTCTCTCTCTCTCTCCTCTCCCTCTCTTTCTCATCCTTCTATCTCCTCCCTCTCTCCCCCCCCCCCACCCCCCCCCCTCTCTTCCTCTCTCTCTCTCCCTCTCTCTCTTCTCTCTCTATCTCTCTCTCTCTCTCTCGTCTCTCTCTCGTCTCCTCCTCTGTCTCTCTGCTCTCCTTTTTCTCTCCCTCTCTCCCCCTCTACATATATGTACATATATATATGTACATAATATGTATATTTGTATATATTATATACACATATATATACATATATATATATATATATATATGTATATGTATATATATATATGTATAGTATATGTATATATATGTATATGTAATATATGTATATATATATATGTATATGTATATATATGTCACATTATGTGTATATGTACATATGTATATGTAACATATACATATGTACAATATATATGTACATATATATATATGTACATATATAATACGGGCGGATCCATAACTTGGCGCAGAGTTATGTTTAGTCGCGACAAGGTTTAAGAGCGTGGCAAACCTAAGTAAGCGAGAGGGAAGTGTGGTTATATAAGGGAGGTGTGTGGTGTGTCTGCAGTCACACCACACAATGCATTGTGAAGGGGAGTGGGGGGCCAAGCCTCACCCCAACCAAAATGATTTTCTTCTTACATAGACCTTTTATTTAGTTTAATTGAATCACATTTCTTTTCATATACATCTACACACACACACACACACACACACACACACACACACACACACAAATGTATATATATAAATAAATATTATGTATAAATACATTTTTAATATGATCTTTATAACACACACACATACAAAGGTTATACAATATAACCAATATTTCCTATAATTTCATATTTAATACATTTTATTTTTAGATATAAAATGTATAAGTAAATTCATATTTATAAATATTTCTAAGAAAATTTATAGACATATAGATATAAACATTTATAACTCATCTTCGAAACTATAAAATAAATAAGCATATACATATATTATTTTGAAACAAAAGGATAATACATTTAATATAGCCTCCACAAAACAAGGAATTGGTTTTCTTATTCACCACAACACATACTTTGTAAACTCCAAATCAATATCATGAGGCCTAAAAGAATATAAATAAATTTGTTTGTGTGGCTTTAGAATACAAAGGATGATAGTTTTACAACCTTTAAAATAATCTTTCCAACACTCTTTTTCAAGATGTAAAATGTGATAAGTCTTTCCACTGATAAGGATTCCAAAATTTTCAAATACAAGTATAACAATATTCCACCAATATAGGAACTATTATTAAAAGACTTCAAGACATCTTCTCAAGAGAGAAGATAAAATAACAAGATAATACACAATCATTACAACAACAATTTGTATACAATAATTTTCAATCCAAACAATATTACAATGATTGTAACATTTCCACATAAAGTTGATACAAGAAGAATATTCCTTACAAGCAAAATTCTTTCCTTTGAGTTTTAAGAATTCAACATATTTCACCAAAAGATGATATAAATTTACATATACTTCCCAATCCCAACATCATTTCTTCATTCTTTCATTTTCAAAATACAAATACATTTCAGATTTTTCACTAAAATAGATACAAATTACAAGTAAAACAAGGATATGAGTTTACCAAAAAATGTAGAAACAAGGCTTCAGTTCTACAATCATGTTTCTCAAGAGAGGATAAAAGAACTCAACTTTTCAAATGTAAATATTCAAGCTTCAATTGCAAGTTAGGCGAAGTCTTAACAAAGTTACAACATCATTACAAAAGCATACTAAAATGAAATAGGATAAGCATCCCCAAAATGGGGAACAACAGTGTCAAAATTTCCAACTTTTTATTATCCAAACTCCAAGGCAAATATGTAATGTTTCCACTCCAAGATGGTCTTCAATGCACAAGAGAAAGGGGTCCTAGTTTCCTCCCAACCAAATGGAATCATCACATTATATCTATAACAAATGGAGGAGCATGTTATCCTCCCTTCTAGGACCATGGGAGAGAGAATAGAAAACCTCAAGAATGCACAAGAAATGTGAGACAAGGGTCACAATAACACACACATAACTTGGCAACACACAACAACCAAATCAACAACACTGTAACACGAAGAGGAGAAACTCGATGTTTTCCTCAAATGGGAAAGAGTGGAAAGGAGCTCACCGCAAGCCATAGTGTGAAGCCAGCCATATGAACACATATAATAATCCTAATAATAATCATACATCTCACCTTTATCACTCCATCCCAAACTTGAAGCCTCTTCCAAGTAAGAATTTTCAAACCATTTTCAACCATGTGATGGTTTCCTCACAAGGAGGAAGATGATGTTCAAACCATATGTACAGTTGTATTCCACATCAAACCATATGAGGAGAGGAAATAATAAAATAGACCATCACAACTTGTCCATCAAGCCATGTGTTGTAAGATAGACAATGCCCCCTCTTCCCCTACATTTCCGAAATCCACCAAAACTATAGGATTGATTGGAAAAAAATAATGGAATAAGAATCACACAATACACCCACAACCAAAAATGCAACAAACAAGATTCAAGACAATCATTCTTTCTTTCCCACATCATACTATATAGAAAAAAAAAGAAAAAATTATGAATCCTGCCTCAAATTAGAAATCCAACTTCAAACACAAAAAGCTTCCCCAAGCTCCAAGCTCCAAGCTCCAAGCTCCAAGATTTCTCCCATTCTCAAAGTAAAAATGACAAGCCAAAAATAGTCCATATCCTCTCTCCATGAGGAGGTATAAAAATAATAAACCAAACACCATATCTTCACAACTGATAGAGGTAGACATCTATCACCCATATCATCTTCTAACATAATATTCCAAAATCCCAATAAAATATAAGACAAAAACACTTTTAGGAAGTAGTCTCCCAAACTTCCTAAAAATCCCATAAACCAAACACACTTCAAATTTTACAGAAATGACAAAAAACCAACCATGCTTACAAGACGGTGACATGAGATGGGTCAATATGGGAGGGAAAATCCTATTTTACCTTCAGAAAGAGACCCCCCTACCCAATATGCAGGGTCCAAAGGGCTCATTTCCATGTAAGGGAGATCCCCTAAAGTTAAAAGAGGCCTTTACAAATGCCACAATTAGCCCAAATTCGAGATTGGGTAAAGTGGCTCAAGGGTGGAGTTGGTGGGCACCACCCAAATAATAATCAGATGGTCCCAAACCATTAACAAAAAAATTAATTAACGTAAAACACAACTAGACACATGTAGGGACCATTAAGTCCCTAAACTATCTTATCTCAAGGCTTAAACAAAATACAATTAACATAAATACAATTAGGAATCACTAAAGGTGTCTAATCACAGAATACGCCATATACAAACAAGGCTACACAAAAATCATACATGGCTAAAAGACTTGAAACTATTCAACCATTTGTGCAACTCGAGGTGTAACTATAAAACCCACGTTCTCCTTTATGCCCTGATAATCTTCAAACTTAAGTTCGCACATTAAATGTACCTCCTTGATAAATAATAAATTAGAATAAATAATCCAATATAGTGATGAACCAAATCAATCATGGTTATTCAATTCCAACTATACATCAATTGATACTTATTTCACTTGATGATTGACAATTCTAAATCCCGATAAGGCAATCAACATCCAAATGAGATAACTATCCAAAAATGTCACATGTGTTTCTATACTAGATCAAAACATAGAATTCATCTATGTTATTCCATGATAACATCCAAAGAAGAATCATCATAATTAATGGTCACAATATGAAATAGATTCATCATTCTTTCATCTTATATAAAGTAAAATTCTATCTAAGTTGCATTCCGTTAGTATCCATAATAGTGTGGGTATAAGAAACTAGTAATATGTATCACAACATACTATTGACACAATGTGCCTCAAACACCACCTATGTCACAAGAGTAATTTACAAGAAAACCATATACTGCTTAAATAGTATTATATCAATGTAATTAATCCATTCCAATAAGATAATTCGTCAATAAAATAATGCAAAATGTAAGATGGTGGAAACTACATCCCCCTCTCCTAAGATTATAATTCCTCCTGGAAGTCACTGGATGAGATAGGGATATGACCTCATGAGGTATCATGTGTATCATTAGTGGTTTCTAGTCACAACAAAGCATGTCCTACCAATTCAAACTTGGTCATGCACTAAGTGTTTCTCTCATTTAGAGTAATTTAATTAAAGAAAGTTGTATATTCTAAGGAAATTATTTATTAACATCATTATCTAAAACCCCTACATAGTCACTTGTAAGTGGATGTCCAACATTATGGTCACTTTAAGGGAGTTATACTATTATTTATTGTTATCATTATTATTATTATCTTTAATAAACATAACTTACCAAATATAACATGGTTCAAATTCAAGTATATTTCAAATAAGAGAACATTAATCAAGGGAAATTGTAGCTTCCAAAGGATTTATCTGCATCATCATCTAACTTCCTGACAAGGTTCCACATAAGTGGATATACAACATAAGGCCCACATTTAAAGGAAACTATTGATGGGTGAGCAAAGGAAACATAATGGTCATTTCAAATAGGGTTAACAAGTTATGCATACTTGATGTGTATGAGCCCACTCATGGAAACCATCCAAGGTGCAACAAATACCACACAAGAAGAGAGAAAATTTTTCCAAGTTTATGTGTGGTTTCACCTTCTAGCTCACAATTAACTTAAAATTTGGGAAAATGGTTCAATAAGCCTCTCCTAAATTGGTCCTAACATCTGCATTATTCATTAAGGGGTCAAGGATGAAGATTCATCTAATACCAAGCATAATAAAGGGGTGATGACTTAGATTTGACAAGAATTTTTATGTTCACATAGTGATAATAAAGTAAATTGTGGGTGGAATATATAGATAGTCACTCAAGTTAGGATTGGTTTTCTAGTTTGGTTTCAAGGTTTCATAGCATGTACCATTTTCTAGAACATCTCAATTCTGGTTCAAAGTTTTCCTTAAAAAACCCATAAAGGATAGTATAGTTTGTGATTGTTTAAAATTTACCTAAGTTCCCATCATGAAAAAAAATTCAAATTTCTACACCCCAAACAAGCTATAACTCCTTAGTGAAACAACAAACAACAAATTTTTTGATTCAATAAGACATATACAAATTTTACTTAAATTTTATTATTTCTTTATCATCGTAACTAATATAATATATAAATGAGTTATGACGAAACAACAATTCATTCAAAAAGGACATTTCCAAAACCTATTAAGATACTAAGAAAATTGCAAGTTTATAACTTGGCATGGGATACACCAAATTTTCTATTCATACCTTCCTCAAGAGTACAAGAGGTCAATACACTCTTTTCCCTTTCAGGAAAGGTATAGCCTAATGCTTCTAAAAATATGGAATTTATGTTAACTTTCACTCAACAATTATTTGGTCATAAATGGCCCATTAGGTTGAAAGAGATGTATATAAATATACTTCTTAACTAGAGGACGAATTCTTCATTTTAACATAGAATATAAAATTTCACCACCATAATGAATGGTGAAACAATGGGGGCATGTTTTATAGAGCCCCCAAAACAACATAGCTCTCAAAAAAAACTCAAAATCCACATTTCTTAACTAGGTTTTACACTGATAACAAAGTATGTCTTCACCCAAGGCATGTAGAATGGATAGATAATCATTATTCTTAGTCCTTACCATAAGGGGTTACATCATTTATCTTATAATAAGTTACTAAGAGTTTTCTAATGTGAAATAAATATTACACAAGAGTCTCTTAAGAGTCAAGTAGCCAAAGGCATATATAATTTATGAGATCATTGCAACCTTTGGTTATTCACACTACTTTCTCATCTAGAACTTAGGAATGATAACACAATGGTTTAAGTTACTTACAAAGACCAAAAATTTAGAGTGTAATCCATATTATATGAATATCACATAAATAAAAATAGTAAACATCACTTATTCCATGTGAAACAATAAACTTATGGTCAACTTAATTTTAGATTATAAGGGGATAACGATTGATAACATTTTTGGTCAACCAAGGTTGTTCAAATAAGTCTTTGACAAGTTTTCCCATTTACATTTAATTTCACGATTTTATTGTTAATTATAAGGTATAAGTACATGTGTGTGTGTGTGTGGGTTACAAAACTTTTTTTCACCATTATTATACCATTTTAGTTGTAATTCCACGATCAACACTAACTCTGGTATACCATCTCACCCAACTAAGAGAGTAATCAATACTAATTTATTTTTATTTTTGAAAGATTATTTTTTTTTCGAGAGAGAGAGGACGAGAGATTTTTGTTATTTTCTCATAATCATGTTATTTTATCTACGAAATAAGGTAAGAGGGAGAGGGTGATTCCATGATTTCTACACATAGGCCTTAGTGTTATAAACATGATTATTTAGGAACATTTTAATCAATTCAAGAAGGTTTTATAATCACAAGTGCACTTACTTAGGTAAGATGTTTTAATGATGTTATATTGCACCCAAACCTTAGTAAATGATCATAGCATGAACATAGGTCTATCGAGCTCAAGAAGGGTTAAAAAATAACTAGAACATTACCAATGCTAACTCCAAATGTTATATTGAGGGCTTTGATGATAATTTTAAGTTTTTAAAAACCCAAGTCATTTTCTAATAGCTCAATGCATTGTTAGTATATGAGATAAGGATAAAATAACTATGAAATATCACTTCAAGTGCAAAACTAGTGTATATAAAGAGACACAAAAATCCTTTCTCTGTTATCATATATTGATTAACGACAAGTTAGAGAAGCTTACATTAGCAAAAAAATTTATCCAAGTATGCTTACTTATAGATATGCACTTTCGAAAGGAAAAAAGAAAGGTTATAAGGTTACATTGTAAATTTTCTTATAAAAATTGAGATTAGATAGTGTATACACAAGGAGTGAAAATTATTCTAGTTCTCAATAGTAAAATTTTAAAAACACGGAAGACCATCTTCTATTATTAGCTTATTCTACTTTTTTATTTTACGCTCATACCAAAAGGGTCTTATTGGGTTTAAAATTGATGCCCTTAACATGTGGAGTGAGTTTCCCAAGAAATAAAATATCACCCAAAGAGGAAATCCAACCAACCAAACACCCAGAACATATTCCTTAGATCTAGGGAAAAATACTACACTCCCATATTGAACTACTCATTACTTAGAAAACAACCATGCCTACATGTGGTGACCAAAATGACCAATTTATACCAAGGCAATTCACCACCAAAAATGCCTCGTAGCATCCAATTTGTCTGGGTCATAACGTTAATCCTAGAACACATGTAACCCATCACAATAATCATATATAAAATCTTGCACCCTCTAATGGTGTCCTAAGAATTCCAATGGTTCAATAAGACCTAGTTCTCTTGTCCTATGATCTACCAAAAATGGATACAAAATGGGCCTACCAAACAACTACTAAATACCCAAATGGTAATAAAAACACATCCAACCAATTTTTTATTATATAGGGAGTCCAAAAAGACATAGAGCACCAAAAATAGTAAATGAATCTCGAACTGGAAGCACCTTCTTGGGGCCAACTATTAAAGTTTTGTTATTGTTACCAAAATATTGTGTAACATTATTAAATAAATTGTAATATTATTAATAATGAGTTTATAGAACTCATATTGATAATACAGTTAGTATAGTTAAATTATTTGAGTGAGTTGTGAGAACAATTCACGTAGCTATTATGTAGTGTGAGTGATCCTTGGGATGTTTGAGAGATATTAGGAGATAAAACTGAGAGATTCATGGAGATTGATTGTAAGGATTGAAGATGAGTGTTGACTCCACAATTGTAGGAGATCAAACACTATATATGTAACCTCTATCAATATCAATTATCATCCGGAATGATTTCTAAATTAAAAATAATACTATTATGTGTTTTATTATTGTGTTAGATTATTTTTAATAATCTGGACCAAATTTATTAGTTGGTATTAAAGCAGGCTTCAAGTCAATCTACATTTTCCTGTCAAGATGAATGTTGCACTCTTGTATTTTATTGAATGATTATTTATTTTTAGTACGTGATCTTTTCAAAGTCTTCTTGTAGGCCGTGAAACGTGTCAAGTAGCCAGTCTGCAAATTCAATGACTTGCATGAAGAATCATTGTGTGAAGAATTCTACGGTCATCTTGAACAACGTTCTCAAAGTGGAGGCTATGCATGAGGCATACATATGAACGGTATGATTTTTGAGTGCAGTGACCCAGAATTCGGATAAACTAAATCTGCATGATCATCAAAGTTGATTGAATGCACTGAGATCATTATTTTTCATCCATTCATGTTTTCAGCTAGTCCAGTGAGCAGTCCATGCATTCTCTACAGCATATAATTGACATTGGAATCTGCATTGGGCCATAATTATCTCACAGTCATGGAAATAATATTAAGATCCGTGTGGACTTTCTATTGTTGACATGTCGTTACATATACATATTCATATCACCGGTTACATGCATGTCTAAAAGGCATGTTTGGTATTGTTTAGGTATTCGGTTTGTCAATTAATAGTCTTTTAGTAAAGTTTGTGTATTTTTTGTTTTATATCAAAACCCGTTAGCTTTGTCGTAAAGTCACTTATACTTTTATTTTATAGTTTTGTGTTTAAGCTAAATGGAAACATCCCCATGCAAAAGAAAATATTTAAAATAAAAAAGGTGGGTTATAAAATTAAAAGTTTCACGTGTGATTTATAAGATGTAATTCATTAGCAAATTTTTATTATGTGTAATTTATTAGTCCATTTTTATTATGTGTAGAAAATTTCATATTCCTTTTTAACATATATGTGGTTTTTAAATTATACTCGGATATTAGGTTTAGTGGTGATATTTTCTTAGATTTGAGATATAAATTATTTATGTCGTCAATCAATATTTATTCATTGTGAAGTGTGTTACATAGTCGTGTTGTTACGTAGTCAAAGAAGTTGATAAAAAAAAATTGTGTTGTTGAGTAATTTTTTTTGTTAAGTTAAAAGTAATTAAATAATACTTTTTTGTTATAATTGTTTGAGTCAAAAGTGCTATCATAAAAAGTCCAAAATCAAAAATAAAAAAAAGGCCCGCATTACTTCCGGACACATTTTCTCTTAAACGTGACGTCTAACTTGTGGGGGGTTATTTTTGAGCTTAATTATCAAAACTAGCTGAGTTAGCATCAGACACATGGAGGACGAAGGCAATGGAGGCTGGAGGTCAATCAGCGACCTATCGTCAGTCACCAACGATGGGGCCACATGAAGTAGTGGTGGCAGTGTGTGTGTGTATGTGTCTTTTCTTTTATTTCAGATTTACACGTAGTTTTAGTTGTGTGATTCTATTTCAGAGTTCCTATTTGAATAAGTGAAATGCTCACATTGGGGGGGGGGGGGGACTGGAACATGGTCTCAATGTTTAATTTTTCCTCTATTTAGTTTGTATTCAATAAGCAGTGGTTCCTACATGATTCCCTGAAGTAAAGTCATGGTGGATAGACGAAAGCAAAAGGAAAATCAACATCATGATATTGAGGTTGTTGGTTGTCCTATAAAACGATCCTTGTTGTGGTTGTTGGCTGTCTTGTAAAACCATCCATGTTGAGGTTGTTGGCTATCATGAAAAACCATCCAAATCATGAGCACACCCGGGCAGAAAGCTGCAGAAGGAAATGTGATTGTTGTTTCTATAATGTCAACATTAGGGGAGTGTATATTGGTAATTAATAATGTTAACAATAGCAGAGTGGATGTTACCAAAATATTGTTTAACATTATTAAATAAATTGTAATATTATTAATAATGAGTTTATAGAACTCATGTTAATAATATAGTTAGTATATTTTAATTATTTGAGTGAGTTAAGAGAACAATTCACGTAGCTATTTTGTAGTGTGAGTGATCCTAGGGATGTTTGAGAGACATTAGGAGATAAGATTGAGAGATTCATGGAGAGAGATTGTAGGCATTGAAGATGAGTGTTGACTCCACCATTGTAGGATATCAAACACTATATATGTAACCTATATCAATATAAATCATCATCCCAAATGATTTCTAAATTAAAAATAATAATATTCGGTGTTTTATTATTGTATTAGATTATTTTTAATAATCTAGACCAAATTTATTAGTTATTGCATTTGAACATATTTTTAGTGAAATTGCTAAGAAATGGGTTTTGAAAACAAGTGATCCTAACTCAACATATTGTTCTATCAATTCTCATCTATTCTCCTATAGATATAAAATTTGATGCAAATTACAAAATATAATTATTATAACCAGAACTCTAGTTATGGTATGGTTTTCGTCACTGATTTATATGATTAACTAGTTTTGTTTGTTCCAGAATGACTAGAGGCCTCTTAAACATGCTTGATAAACTCACTCGCCATTCCATTTTCTCAAAACTAATTGCTATAATAACTTTTCATGGAAAAACACTAAAGGTTAGAAGTGGTAGATTTCAATTTCCTAATAAATCTCCCTAAACCACAAGTCAAAATCAAAATAATTTTTCTTAGATTTTGTCTCATACAACAATGCAATCAATAGGGATCAAACTACCTTGAACTAAAGGATAAAATGGTCTTAAAAATGTGGTTTAAATGTTGTTTTGATATCCCATGTCACTAGAGAACATGACCATCCTCAACAATCTCCACTATGGGAGCCACGGAGCCATTTTGCACGCTATTTTTGAATGACTTTTTCTAACTATTATAAAGTATTTTAGAATAGATAATTTGAACAAAACTTGCATTCCAATCACCCCCAATTGTTCCATTTCTCAAAATTTTCCACCTAAGCTGGTATTCCATAACACGTCACATCTTAAGAGTATGGACAACACTTAAAAGTGATTGTTTTAGAAGTGTGATATGAAACACCTCGTTATGGTGTTTGGAATGACATAAGAAGGTAGTGAATAAGTTTAAGGGAAACATTTTCATCAAATCGGAATTCAAACCAAACCAAACTTTTTAATCTATTACATGATCATACCCAGTGTGCTTGGTGTTGGAACCCATGCTCTGATACTAACTATATTGCCCCAAATTTGACACGATCCAAACCAAACACAACCACCTAAAAATCCTGACAATTATTATTATTATTATTTAATTGTTTTACATTATTAATATTTAACACCAGTGGTTATTTAACACTATTTTATTTTTCATATTTGTTACTGGGTTAAGTACCATCTTTTTCCATGTTAAATTTATTTCACAGGGGTCCATTCAGCTACCATACTAGCTCGTGCTAAAAGGTCATTTATTTAATAATAGTTTTAATAAATCTCAATCTCAAACTTTATCACTTTCCAAGTCTCATAAGTAAATCTAATAACCCATACTACATAATGATTTATTAAAATAATTTCCTAAAATTCACATTGTAAAAATATATCCACCATGACCTCTAATAAAATCCCCTAGGTTCCCATTTAATTAAATTTCACCAACACCCAATACACAAATATATTCCCACAATTCTAAAAGTTGGAGGGTGAAATATGATCCCTCAGTGTAGTCATTTTTATACCCACCAAAAAACATGGGAATCCCATGCGCGTTGGCCTATCACCCAGCGGGCATTGGGTGCTCACCTGAGGCACGCGCGGGGTGCCAATTCTCTCTTTTATGTGAGTTGAGTGGGAAAACATTATCTATGATCCAAACTTTAAAGGAAGTGAGTGGGAATGAAACGTGTGAACATCATAAAGCTCAAAATAGCTCTAGATCATTACAATCATTACAGAAAGAGATACTTTAACTGACTTAAAGAATTGAATCAAAACAGAAAGGAAAATGCATAGGAACTCATATTCATCTTATAAACATACATGAAAAGGAACTATGAAGAATCATGTATGAATCCAAACCAAGAAGGATCATATTCAATCAACTTGGTAACCTCATTACATTCATTAGGCTTACTACAAAACACCACATTGCGGAAGACCGAAGTCATGCATCGTAACTGGATCCATATCATTTAGCTCTCAAAAAGAAATTTTATAACCCCAAGCCTTTGATACATCCTTCTCCTATATTTCATCTACCCCACCCAATATGACTCCTCGCGGAATTTTTGCAGATCTCTGCTCTCTATTGATCTCTAAATATTTTTCTTCTACGGCCGCTTGTATTTATAAGCACCCCGAAGTGCCAACTCATCCTTTTGAGGCCTCAGATCTGGCCCCAAGTGTCTGAATGTGGTCCTCCATAGGAGCATGATCCTTCAAGCCTGAGATCTCCACTTTTTTCCATGATGGTCTTCTAGAAGCTTCCATCGCATGGTATATTCCTTCCTAAGCCAACCTATCGCCAAGCTGGCACCTTATCCACTCTGCATGCATAGTCGGGTTATGCTTTTCTCATGGCTTGTCTGATATGCCAAATACAGCTAAGTCTCGAGACCTTGTTTGTCATCACATAACACGTCCCTTCTAAAACCCTCCTAGAACCGTGCCTTGCATTTCTTCTCCTTGCGCCCCCATCATTCAACCTAGGCCTTGCGCGCCCATGTGCCTTTGTGTATTTAGCCAATATTTTAGGGGCCTAACATCACCCCACACTACGCCTGTTCTCTGCCTACGAAAACACTTCTCTAATGAAAAAAAAATCACAATAGACTTAACATCTTGGGAAAAGAATAAGGGAATGAAGAATTTGGATATGAAGAAATAATGGGGAAGTGATCGTATTATTGAAACAAGCTAGGAATATCTTTTTCCAAGTCGGCCTCCAACTTGTTCCAGGCATCGATTTCATTTTGCGCTCTCTGGTAGAGGTCACCAACTAGGGCACTTATCTCCCCAAAACTCAGTTCATCTTCTTGAGCATTCATAGTTTCAATAATTTTTTCCAACTCCTTGCCCACATCCTCAAGCACATCGATCCTTCTAGTAATCTGTGGGTATATCTCCTTTAGACAGTTCTTGATTGTACCCCTTAGGGCCTCAATAGCTTCTAACTTCTTTTCAACCTTGACCAGGATTCTATCCCACTCTTCTTTGTTCCCTTTGTTCTATTCTTGGAGCTCTTTAAGCTCTACTTCATAGTTGGCGACCAGAATACTCACCACTTTATCTCTATCTGTGCAGTTGTCATATGCGGCCTTAGTGGTATGGGAAGTAATTTTTACATCAGCAAAGACTTTGTTGTTTTCAACCATGATTGCTACTACCTTTAACTTATCCTCCTTCTCCAGACATGTTGCCACTTCTTCCAAGAATTCTAAGGCTAGAGGTTGCCTCTCTATGGTGAGGATACGCATTAAGTCTTCAAGGCACTCAAGGGAAGATCCATACTTTTGTGTGGGTGGTGCCAAGTCTAGATGCTTCAAAATAAAGGCATCTGCAATAGATTCTATCTTCTTGTGTACTTTTCGCACCCTTTCCTTTTCTTCCCTAAGCTCATGCTTTAGCTGAGCACTAATTAACTCCTCCTACTTTAAATCCTTGGCCTTCTTTTCTAGATATTCCTCCTTTTCTAGTTCTACTTCTAGAAATTTTATCTTGTAATTTTGTCCAAAGAGCCTAGCTTTAACCTCAACCGAGACCTTATTGAGTGCGTTGCATAAATACTCATCTGAAAGCTATTGAGCATTTACCAAGGGGTTATCTCCTTTTGACTCAAGCATTTTCATTAGTGCCCCCTGGCTTACCTCAAACTTTGGATCATCAATGTGGGACTCAATTGCCTGAGAGAGAATCTTCCTCGTCCAAGGGTATGCATATACTTCATCAAATGATTTCATTTCCAAGAGTTGATCTGTTGGGATGGTGCTTTAGAAGCACATGCGCAACACCTTACTGGGATCATTAATGTAGCTCATTCCTTGCCTTTAGATCTCCATGCACTTTCCCTTGTGTGTGTGCCATTAGGAATAGTTACTGATAGACTGGGGCCTCCTGCGCTACCGTGATATTTCTTTGCACTTTATTCCTTATCTTCTTCCATAACTATATTGGCGTTGCGCTCCAATTCTTTGTCTACTTAGGCTTTGATGATTTTTGTGTCTTCTCTTTCTTTGGCCTCGTTTACTTGCTCCTTTTTGAGGATTGGAGTTTTCAGATCCTGTACGCATCCTCTTCACTTCTTCCCATGTCCTGGGTGCCTTCCTTCTCCTGGATACCCTTGCACCACATGAAAAAGGAACTCATGTTCTTCTTCTCCGCCCTCTTCTTCTGAATCATGCACACTGAAAACAAGTGGTCCTTGGTACCCTTCAGGATCATCTTCTTCATTGTCATCCCTCTCACCTATGTATTTCCCCAAGATCTCTGTCTCCTCCAAGTCAGCTTCCTCCATCACCTTTTATTTCTTCCTAACTGGGGATTCCAGTATAGGATATTCTCTCTCTCTTCCTCTTCCTCTGGTGATTTCTCCTCTACAACAAGCTTTTCCTATTTTGGCACCTCCTCTTTGACTGGGGACCACTTCTTGTGTGTGTATGTACTTATTCATTCACTTGTTCTTGGGGTGTCAACCACTTGAGTATCTTGGATACTAGGTGGCTTCTTCTTTATTTCTTATGTCTCCTTTTTCTTTGGCACAGTCTTCTTCCTACCTGTTAGGTCCTCAGGTATAGCTATCTCATTTTCAAGATAAAATGCCCTTCCTAAACATGGGCCTTATATGAAGGTATACACATGTCATGGATTTCCCTGCAATAGTCAAATTCAGGGGTTTCACCATTTAGAATTCATGCGATGCATAATTTTCCATGTACGCATGCTTGTTGGGGTAGACCAACGTCCTGCGCATCTCCCTGTGGTCCTGGTCAAAAATTCCAAGGTCAAGCTTTAACTTCTTGGAATCGTTGAATCTGTTAACTCCCTCCTGGAAGTATTGAGCTTTGAAGTTGAATGGGAGCTTGCACCATGGGCTCATGTTTTCATCAGTCAACTTGAACCTATAAATACAAAAATGTTAGTATGCAGCAAACTAAGCTTCTCCTACTGTAAGTGCTGACAGTTGTTCCGGTATCCCCCATTCTACCTTGAATGCATCCCTTAACCACGTATGCCATTTTTTAAGATGCACCTTATGAACGGGCATCATGTTATCACAAGTTTATTTCTCAAATATTTTTGCAAGCGAGGGGTCTTCCTCTGGGTACTCCTAAATGAACTTGTTTGCTGCATCTGGTACCCCGATCTCTAAGAACACAATGGTTAAGAGGACATTACCAAAGAGAATCTTGTCTCTTTCCTATACACTGGTGATAATTTCATCTATAATGTATGCAGACAGATTGTAGATGGTGCCCTCTGATATTATTCTATAAACATTCAACCAGGACTTATTCACATACATCCATCTTTCTTGTGCGTTGCATTTTGTTACCAGGCATGTGGCCATTCTCATCATTGGGTCTTCGATATCCTCAATATCAAAGTATCTTAGCCTCTTCTTGTACGTATATGCGGCCACTTTTTCCTTAATTGCTTCCTTGTCACACAGATCATCCTCTAAGATTTCTCCCTCATAGATAATGCATGTGAATCTTGAAATTAGCTGAGCGGTTATGCACATCTTGCGCCCCGCGAAGTGAAAGTGGTCTTCATGTACACACAACATTAGTTAGTGATAGAGGCACTCTGGCTTTTCGAAGTAGGGAAACTCATAGAGTTGTAATAATCCTGCCTTCTCTAACTTCACCTTGATTTCATCGTTATAAATTGGTAACCCCTCAGGTGTTCTCTGGTTAGTCAGGCACACTAACTCTAGTACCATTTCCTTTTCAATCATGGGCATATGATGATTGTAGTCACTTACTATGATTTTTCTCAAGTGGGATTCCCATTCCATCCCGAGTGAAACCCCATTTGGGTACTGCATTTTTGCGTACCATTCCTTGTTGGTACTTGTGGTAGTCTCTTTTATTATTTTCCTTTTCCCTTCCCCTTCTTAGGTGTTACTTCTAGTTTCTTAGGTGCCATTTCTTATGTTATCACTTCAACTTCTCTTCCTAGCTCTGCTCTTCTATCTTTTCCAAGTTTAAATCTCCAACCTGTGAAGAATACTCTTCTTTTATCCGTGCTCTAGTTGGAAAATCCTAACTAGAATATCTTTTCACAAGACAACGCTTCTCCACAACTCTTTCCATGCCCATGAATTACTTCCCTCCCAGTTTGCAGATCTAAACTAGTCACTCGCAGTTAAATTTCTCCAATTTTTCTTCACACGGATCACCTCTGGAAACCCTAGCTTGCAAAAGCTCTTTCTTCTTCGTATTCACAATGTAAATAATGAAGTGCCTAACCATCTATTTATATTTTTTCCCACTTTTTAACATTAAATGCTACCTTACCTACCACTGTACTTCAACATTTAATGTGGATTTTTAAAACAAACCCATCTTTGGCACCTTAACTCACGTACCCAACCTTGCACAGAAAATTCCCCAACCTTCTGGCACGCAACCAATCCATCTTGACAGGAGACTCTTACGCATGCGTAACTAGCACTAGAGGCACTTCTTCTATCATGATTTTTGCTCTCGCCTACCTTGTGTGGCTTTTGTGCTTCTTCTTCTCTTGTACGTGAATCCACAATGTAGCTTTACCTTGACACCAACCATCCCTTTTTACCTTTCCTTTCATGCACTTCCTTCACAGGGGATTCAACTGGGATTTCCAATGCAATCCTGCCTGGTACATCATACCTTACAATTTCTTCCACGTTACTCTACCCTAAAATAAAATTCTGTGCAGTCCTCTACGCAGTTACAATATTAAAAAGTAATGAGATTACCAGTGCCCAAGGCGCAACACAAAACAACAACGAGAAAGGGAAACACAAGAAAAGAAAATACATGAAGGGAAATCCTAAACTAACTGGAAATATTGCCTTATTACAAACACCAAGAAGACTTATTTATATTAGGGCTCCATCCTACTCACATTGAAGTGTCCCGACAATTTCATCCCATCTAGTTCTTGTAACTAGCATGCGCCTAAATCAAGGATGTACGAGATTATGTAGGGACCCAACCAATGGAATTTTAACTTTCCACGATGGCGTAAAAACTTAGAATCATATAGTAGCACCATTTTCCCAATCTCAAACTTCTTATTCTTAATGTGACAATTATGCCATGCCTTTTTTTTTCTTTTTCATTTTTCTAGCTCCACCTGGCTAATGATCGTCTTTCATCCAATTGCATTAACTTGTCAATTCTTTCTTCTAGTGCTTGTTCATCAGCCAATCCTCCTACGTGTGCTATACGCAGAGAAGGTAACATGAATTCAAATGGAAGGATAGCCTTTGTGCCAAACACCAATTGAAATGGTGTGGCCTTATTCAACCTCTTATAGGCTATCCTATATGCCCAAATAACGGATGATACTTTGTCATCCCAATCCTATCTACCAACATCATAGATCTTAGTCAATGTGTGGCTAAGTATTTTGTTAAATGCCTCAGTAGTTCCATTTTCTTAAGGGTGATAGGGAGTAGTTTTGTGATGGGCCACCATGAACTCTGATAGTAGAATCCTGACCATTTCATTGAGGAAGTGTGTACCTCTATCACTTGTCAAACTCAATGGGCATCCATACCTACTGATTATATTTTCCCACAAAAATCTAGCATCAGTAGCTGTTGTACAATCCTTTGTAGGCGCTGCCTCTGCGCACCTTGTCAAATAATCAGTGCAAGTGAGGATATACCATGAACTAGTCCTTTGCCTCACTAGCAAGATTGGTTTGACAAATTTGATAGCCCATTTCTCAAATGGTTTCGCGCTGCCTAGTGGTCACAAAGGCCTTTCCTTCCTTTTTCCATGTTTTCCAAGGCGCTAGCAATGGTCACAGACCTTACAAAACTCAATGCAATCTTGATAAATGGTCTCCCACCAAAGCCTTGCGAGTAGAATCTTCCACACGGTTGCATTTTCCACATAGTTTCCTCCTACAATCCCACCATGCACCTCTTCCATAATTGCATTTTTCTCATGTTCTAGTACACATTGACGCATAACCTCATCATGACCCATTTTGTATAGGTCTCCAGTAATTAGCATGTAGGGCACAATGTGTATGGCCAAATTTTTATTCTCCAAGGCCTTCATTCCATCTGGCACCACACCTGTTTTAAGGAATACCACAATGTCCTCCAAATATGAGGGCATGTGTGACAACCTAAACAGTTTTGCATCTGGTATAGTCTCTTCAATGCTCTATGCATCCTCTCCTGAATCAATCCTAGACAAATGATCAAGTCCGGAATTAATTTTTCTTGGTTTGACAACCACTGTGAATTCAAATTCTTAGAACAATAGTACCCACCTACATATGAGACCTTGTAGAATGTTCTTGTTCACCAAGTATTTCAATGCCATATGGTTAGTGTAAAATATAAAAGGGGTTACTAGCAAATACTGTCTAAACTTATGAAGTGCATAGATCATGGGCAATGCCTCGCAGTCAGTTGTAGTGTAATTCTACTCCGCTGGTGTCAACTTCCTACTTGCAAAGCAAAAAAGGATGATCAATAATCCCTTCACTAGGATGTGTAAGTACTACTCCAATGGCAGTCCCTGAGGCATCCACATAAACATGGAAAGTATTATCCCAAGAAGGGAAACATAGGATGGGCACCATGACAATCCTATCCTTCAAAGTGTCAAATGCCTCCTACTGTGCCTCTCCCCAATGAAAGGCGCTCTTATGTCTAAGAAATTCTTCTAAAGTTGTGGTGATCTTGACATATCCCTTGATGAATTTCTACAGTACCCCATATGCCCAAGAAATCCACAAACTACACTTTGACTAGTAGGCTCCCTCAATCCCACAATTACTATAAATTTTGCTGGATCCACTAGTAGGCCCTCCTTACATATGATGTGCCTCAATAATGTTCCAAACAGGGTAGAAAATACACATTTCTTAATGTTAAGGGATATCCTCAACTACCGACACCTTTCAATCATCAGCATTAAGTTGTCACAATGGTCCTTCACTAACCCATATACTATCCAATCATCGAGGTAGACTTGAAGGAATTTATGGATGAAGTCCTAGAAAGCTTGTACCACAATGCATGAGAATACAATAGGTGAGTTCTTCAACCCAAAAGGCATGACTATATAGGCAAAAATTCCCCACTCAGTGGCAAAATGTGTCTTCCTTTGGTTGTCCTTCATGATCCTTACTTGGTGATAGCCCGAGAATCCATCTTTGAAAGAATAGACCTCGCGCCCTACCAATCCTTCTAATTGTTATTCAGTAAATGGGATTGGGAAAGGATTAATGATACATACAGCATTTAGGTCCCTGTAATCAACACAGATCCTTATGCTTCCGTCCTTTTTTATGCTAATTACCATTAGAGTTATCCACTCTAACTCTTCAACGGCTTTAATAATTCCTGACACTATCATCTTATATATTACTTCCTTAACCTTCACACATGGGTTAGGATTCATCCAGTATGGTATTTTCTGGACCGGGAGCGCACCTTCCTTCAACTTAATTCTCATTTCCCCTAAGTAATGGTGGACACCTTTGAGTTCATGATACCTGTGCGGGAATAAATCCTCAAACTCATGTAAAATATCAATGATCTTAGAGACTTCTTTCTCTGACCAATAGTGTCCAATGATTTCCTTTTTAGGCTCTTCTTCTGAGCCAATGTTAACCTTTTTTGTCTTTAAAGGTTCATGATAGGCACACGCCTATTCATCAGTACTATCTATGACTTCGCACGACCTTACAGAGTGGTTAACATCTAAGTTCTCTACTTCTTCTACATCAATAACATACACCATCTTCCCCTTTTCTTTCTCTATACACGTGCAATCAAGTTGTATCTCTTCTGTTTCTTCCTCCTCAAAGCACACTTCCAGGCCAGGTTCTTCTAGCAATTCTTGTATTATGTCTTCCACCATAGCACTATCCCATGATGTAAGGTGCTTAACAACCTGCAACACCTTATGTACTGATGGATTCATACTCTGGTACTCAAATGTTTAGATGAGGTAAGCCGCCAATTCTTGCCAATTCCCTATCTAGTGGTGCATCTTAGAATGAATGTACCATGTGTGGGCACACCATTGTAATGTAGAAAATAGTTTGTGTACACATAATGAAGGTGGCAATGCTTCTGTGCTTCCCATCCAGGATGTCTCACATGCTTGGATATGGAAGTAAGTGGTCTCTTTATCATATTAGTCTTTTACAGCCATGGGCGTGTTACTCCTACAAAACCTTACAGAGAAAGTAATTATCACTTCATGCCATTCGAAGAGATTATCCCGATGTGTTGCCCACTAGCGCGCAACATTTCCAAGTAAGATGTAACTTAACATCCCCCTTCGTTCATTTTCCTCCTTCCACTAAACTTCCATCTCCTATAAAAAGACCTCAGGGAAGGATCCTCCTGAGTACTTAGGTAGCTTCTTTCCCCTTGGGCACTAGACTGTACATGGCTTTGTCACCTTTGTCACTGATCCCCTCAAATTCCATCTGATCAACTCATAGGTTCCATGCACCTAATTATCGCATGTTATACTGGTGATGTCACTTAGGGACTTAGCATCCTCAAATTGGATAACTCCCTCTATGGGATGAATTGTCTCTAGATCCCTAATTGAGCGCACATATATTCTATCCAGGACCTCTTCTCCCAAAGGTTCAGTATAGCATGTTAATTTCCCATCAGCTAGGGGTATGATGACCTATTCCTCCTTATTTTCAAATCTTATGTATCTCTTGTTGAACTGAAGATCCGCATTATTCTTATAACACCATGGGCACCCAGGTAGTGCAAGGAAATTGTCTTCCTTGGTGAGCGCCAAGACTTATAAGTCCCCAGTAAACTTAGCCCCTTGAATGGTGATAGTTGCATCCTTTAAGACATCGATGGGAATTTCCTTTTTTTTCTTCACCATATACAACACATTCAAAGATGGCTATAATGCAGGTCTTCCCATCTGATGCCATGCATCCAAGGTGAGAACATTGACCTCCATGATTGTGTCAATGAGGATATTACTAAGGAACCATCCATCCACAACCACATTTAACATGATCTCCCTATCATAGTAAAGGCTTTGAGGGGGAAGGTTTACATGCAAGACCTGCCTCTCGCACTATTCTCCAGTGCATGGTACCTTATTTCTTAACCATGCTCCTATCAAGGCAATAATATTCTCTTGCCTTAGCATTTTACATACTTCCTTGACCTCATCCAGGTCATCCTTTGGTGCCTCGACCTTCCTTCTTTGCTCCTCCCTCCTGGACTGCTCCTTTAGAAACTATATTTCTCCTTGTAAAGTCTAAATGATGTCCATGGTTTTTGATATACCTCCTTTTGATGCGCAGGGTCTGGGTACTTCCCATGTACCACCTCTTCCCTTGAAACTAGGTTCTTCTGCCATGGTATTTCCTTTACGTGTGTGGCCTTTGCTCTTGTTGTTACCATAAAAAGTTCCAAGCCTACATCACGTGTCACCTGTGGCATCCATTGTGTGTCATCCTTCTTAATTCTTACCATTTCAATGTCATTGTCTTTTCGGTGTTGTTGATTCATATGCTCAAACAACTCATGGCACTCCTCATACTTGTGCTTCTTCACGCACCATGAGCACTACAATAAGTCTAGGCACTCGCGCTTGTAGTGGTCTGTAGACCCATAATTAAAACAAGTTCCATGTGGGAACTCACTTCTTCCTCCTCTGCAGTTACCACAAGCACAGAATCCTCCGCGTAATCCCCTTCCATGCACGCTTCCATCTGCGCGCTCCTCATAATGGAAATCATCATTCTTAGAACTACTAGCAATGCTGGTCTGGCACACTCCATGATCAATGGCCTCATGGATATGATCAATAACCCTACAATTCTTAGTGTTATGGGTCGTAGAGGTGCAGATCTTATAGTAGCAAGACACATTCTTTTGAATTGTGCACTGTAATAAGGGACATCTATTTGCATCATGTCCCCATGACAAATTTCACATTATACTACTATGGTGTGTGCTATCTTTCGGGGGAAACTATCTTTGGCATGCCCCTTTACCTCATAATTTTTACACCAAATTCCATTGTGAGTCTTATGTGCTGCGTTCATAGACAACTTCTCTAGCTACTTAGCCATAGCAGTGACTTGAGCTTCTAGGAATGCATAACACTAGTATCAAAACTTTCAATAGCTTTAGCACGTAGGGCAGCTTCAAATGACTCATAAGGGTCTGTGAAAGTTATATGAGATAAAGATCTTCTAAATGGAGTTATCAACCCTCCAACAAACTATTGATCATGTTGTGAAGGGTAAATGTCATATGAAAATTTTGACAGGAGAGTCTTAAACCGCGTGTCATACTCCCACACACTCTCTACCATTCCTTATTGAAGCTCGTTAAGGGCGTTGATGCTCTTCTGTTCAAACTCAAGGATGTGTAATTCTGCTAGGAAGGTATTTTTCAATGCGGTGTAATCTACCACCAGCTGATGGAGGTCATACTTCATATACCAGCTATGTGTGTGCCCTTGAAACATCATTACAAACTGACTAACCTTCCTCTCTGGGGTTGTGATCCCCTTTACACATCATAGCAACTCACACTTATGAACATGCTCCGTAGCATCTTTGATACCCCTATAATCTGGAAAATGTAGAGACATCTCAAAGAAGACTTGAGGAGGTGGTTGGGGCCCTTTTCCTCCTAATCCAGACCCTTGGTTTCCTCCAGTGTTTCCTCGTCCACCAGATCCACTAGATCCATTAGGTCCTGTGCCTCTAGATCCACCAGTTCCACCTCCAGACCCATCAATAGCCAGTAACAGGCCTGAAGCGGTCACACCTAGGGTCCCTAATGTCCCACTAAATTATGTGCCAACTGTCTATGAAATTGTGCCACTGCCAAATGTGTGTCCTATGCCACTCCCTGATGCATTACCCAAGCCTTATATACTTTCTCCTTGTCCAAAAATTCCTTTGAATACTAGAATAGTATACATAGCCATAGAAGTGGGAAACAAAAAATTATATCTCCTAGGTGTAGATATTTCACTTACACTAATACCAACCGGGTCAGCGATACTCCTTCCTTGATCTAGAAAACCAAACACCAGGGTTTGGTCATGAGGTGGGTTCATATGCGCGCTAACGACTCTTCCCTCTCCACATGATGAAATTTCATATGAATCCGAAGGGGTCTCTCTTACGCACTTGCCAAGATGGGGTAGCACAGAATGCTTAGGTTCCATGTCCTCCGTGTGAACCTCAAATCCTTCTTGTAACAACTACCCCAATATATCCATCACACTTGCAACCTCACATTGTCTAGCAATCTCCCTTTCATGTTCTTCACTATACTTGAGTCATCTCTCCTCCCTTTCTTTCTCCATCGCAATGTCTGCCATCTTCCTCCACTCTACCTTCCTCACCTATCACTCAGAAAAATTTAGGCAACCATTGGAAATGCCTCTAAACTCAAGGTAACAATCAAGATCTTCATTGCCAAAGGGATAACAAATATAAACGATCCGCTAAAATCCTGCAGAAACTCAATCTTAGCAACTTCTAGACAAGAATATGTAGAAATAGCACACTCCAAAGTGTAGCTAACAAATACTCCTTTCCACAAATGATCCACATCATGATTCTACATCAGATCTGCATCCTGCAGCCTCTAGTATTCTTCTTGGGTCCACGCGCGTGATCTACAATACCAACTTAATCTAGACGCATATGCCGAGATCAATTAATATAGATCTATTGGGAAGCAATAAAAAAATGTTTCATATAACTCATGGGAGAGGTTATCTTCCACCCATCTACGTGCATCAAAATCAGGTCCAGTGCTAAATCTCTAAGAAAATTCTTCCTCCATGTTCTTAAACCGTGATTCAACACTTTCCAAAGTTAGGCGTTTTGTCATCGCTTGTTACACAGGTCATGATGTATGTCATTTCCTACTACAACTTTGAAAATATGTCTTAGAAATAGAACCAAAATGTAGTCATTTTTACACCCACAAAAGAACAAGGGAATCACATACACATCGATCTATCACCCAGCGGGTGCTGGATGCTCACTTGAGGCATGCGCAGGACACTGAGTCTCTCTTTTATGTGATTTGAGTGGGAAAACATCATCTATGATCCAAACTTAAAATGAAGTGAGTGGGAATGAAACATGTGAACATCATAGAGCTCATTACAGCTCTAGATCATTACATTCATTATAGACACAGATACTTTAACAGACTTAAAGAACTGATTCAAAATAGAAAGGAAAATGCATAGGAACTCATATTCATCTTATAAACATACATGAAAAAGAACTATGAAAAATCATGTATGAATCTGAACCGAGAAGGTTCATATTCAATTAACTTGGTAACCTCATTACATTCATTAGGATTACTACAAAACAAAACATTATGGCAGACCAAAGTCGTGCATCACAACTGGATCCATATCATTTAGCTCTCAAAAAGAAATTTTATAACATGTTGTCCTCTCAATTTTCCCCACCCTTTCGAATCTAATTTCGTGAAAATTGGAGCCCTGTCATAGAATAAATTCATGTTTTAAACTCCTCAAATGATTCTTTTCATTTCCCACAATTTTTTTATTCAAATTTCCTCAGTCTATTGCTGTTAAAATGTTTTACCTATTTGTTTTCATGTAAATGTGCAACAGGGAAATTAACAATTTCAAAGCACGACAACGATACCCCAGTGTTAATTTTTTCAAGTCCCATAATTCCAAGACACCCCAGGTCTATCCAATCTATCCAAGTGACCTCCTGAATAATGTAATCTCATCCCCCTAGGTGATTTAGGTAAGTCTATTCATCACCCCTAGGTGATTTTTGGGAGTTCTGAAAAGATACTATCTTCTGGCAGTATTGGGAAGGGCTATCGCTAGCCTTCCCAAGACTAGATTCAACTCCCTAGAGCAGAAAGGAAGGTAAAAATTAAATGTGGAGATGAAATTAAGACCTTAAAACATAATAGAAATGATTTTTGAAGGTTTGGGGAATTTTTGCAATACTTGGAGCAGTCTGAGTAAAAAACATGGTTCACAAGCCTATGCGGTAAAGAGGCCTAAAACAGCTGCTGGGCTTCAAAAGAAGATTATGGGAGCTCCAGATGGTGTTAGGAGAAAAAAATAATATCTCCAGAAAGAGGATTCCAAGGCCTAAATTATGGTTAAATAATATTTTTCACAACACTTTTGAGCATCAAGTCTACATGTAGTTTTTCTCAAGCACATGTGGAGTAAAAATTAAAAAATCCAATTTTTAAGGTACCAAATAGAATAATCAAGAGATGATACAAACACCATTGGATTCAGAATGCCATTTTTAGTCAGTATCATATAAACATTTTCCAAAAAATTCCATCATGAGCTCAAGTTATCACTGTTACAAGTTCAGGACTTAGCCAAATTTTTGGGAGGACACGTGTCAGCACTAGGAGCCTAGCGGGATTTTGTGTCCCTCACATCCCCCAAGGTTAGGGAAACCAATGTTGGAAAATTTCTTCCAGCCCCCTTTAATCCCTCTCAATCCTCATATGACCTCTTGGAGTCTCATGTGACCTACAGACTTGACAGTTCAACATTCAGGGGCTTATTTGGAGCGTGCATTCCTTGTCGTCAAATCGGGTGCCATGTGTCATGCTCTTAACCATCATGGAATTTGATGTCCCTTAAGCACCTGAGGTGGGGGACATCATACCATGAAAAATACACCCAGACCCCAAAGGGAATCATTTGAACACCCATGTGACCTCCTTTCAACTCCAAGTGCTTTAAATAAGCTTTTTCCTCCTTCATTCCCTGTTGTTGGATTTAGTGCCATGTGTCACCATCTTGCTCATTTTGGAAATTTATGTCCCTCATGTCCCTAAGCTTAGGGACATAAAGTATGGAAAAATTCACCCAAGCCCTACCTGTGCATATCTTTTTGAACTGTTTCCAAGTGCCGCTTTTTTCACTGCTAACTTCTAACATTTGTGTGTGCAATTCATTCCTCCATACTTCCTCTGCAACTTTCTTCCATCACTCCACCATTACAAGAACTCAAACCACACCTGATAAAAATTCACTCCCCTCCCACTCCATGAAATCATGCAGGTCTCAGAAGGAATCCTCATCAAACACAGAAGGAGAAACACGGAGCATAGAAGGGGAAAACAGAGAAAACTCCATAGCCATGAAATGAGAAGTTGAAGAAATCTCCCAAACGGATGCATGAAACAACAATATATATTTTCTACTCATTCCTCTACCCAAGGTCAACAAGAATAAACCTTCAAACTCCTACCATGTGCAACAGATCATCCACAATGAAGAAATCTCCTTACCTGCTCAACGAAGAAAGAAGTGGGATTTCCTGTCAAACCGGTTACCGGATCGAAGTAAGATTGCACGTGAAGAACCAGAAGAAAAAACCCACATCAAAAATAAAATTTTCTTCACAAATAGAGGAGAAAAACAAAACTACAATTTTTAGGTCCATTAATGGCTGTCGTACCCAGAAGCAATGCTAGGTCCGAAAATTAAAACTTTAAAATCTCCTGGATTATTAAGCGGGCGGGACCAAAATTTCAGAGGGAGGATATTGGGAAAAAAATCATATCAAAAAAATTTGTTCCACGTCAATCTGAATCCCAAAGGAAAATTTTCTAAAAATAGTAGGTTTACTACATAGGAACTGCTATTTTGGGAAAGTCGTCGATAGAAGAACATGTGAAGAAGACGAAGACATTGGAGGTGAATCACAATTCAGAATCCACCAGAACAGACATTTTTGGCACTTACTAAAAATAGTAAGTGTGCCCTCGAGCACCTGCTAAAAATAGAAAGTTGAACCAGAAGGAACAAGGAACGCAAGGAGAAAGAGGAAAATTGAGCCGCAACATCTAATTGAAGATCAGGGACATGATTTCTCATACTTACTAAAAATAGTAAGTTGATTTTTTGGATAGGTCAAAATCCTTCTCAGGATTATGAAGTGGAGAATAGTCAAAGAATGGAGTCAAGTCCAATGTAACAACTCATCCTTCAAAATAATTCTTCTTCTTCCTCTTCTATCTCTCTCTCTTTGCTCCTCATATGACACTCTCTCTCTTCAATGTTATATTTTTGCATTGAGGGTTGCACTTTTTAATATGAATTAAATGACTTTAGAAATATAATGTAAATTAAGTCACCTTGCTATTATAAAAGGGACTTAAATATTTAAAGTGGAATATGAATTATCTTAAGTCATATTAAGGGATTCGAAAGGTCATGAGGAAGACGGTAAGTCATCTCTCATTCTATAAATTATAACGCCATTCCCATTGCAAAAAGGTTCGTGATTGATCTTGAAAACTCAATAGTATATTTCCCCCTGAGAGAACAAAGGAGATAGCCATTTTCTTCTATTCTCCCCCCTTCTCAATTTCTTCCATTTCTCCACTATGTACAAATTTTTTCTAATCAATCAATACAAGAAGAATAAGTTTCTAGCTTTCTTTGACTAAGGGGTTTCATGATACTTTGTGTTCATCAAACTCTATTTGGTCTTTCTGCTATTTGCAGGGTTGTTTCTTCTCATGAATGCATGTGTTGAAGTTTCTAACTAGTGCGTGAAGGAATCTGATTTTCTACCTGCAGCATTAGTTCTCTTACCTATTTTCTCACTCCTCTTTCCCACTCTACAGATGAAGGCTTCCCTAGCAAGAGATTGCTAGCTTTATCGCAAGGTCAGTGGAGTGCACCTGTTAGATCCTCAATCGAATGGCATGCACAAAAATCCACCTTTTCATGTGCATGCACATACAATAGCTACACTGATTAAGTAGAGGGACTCAAACTCCCAGAGCATTGGCAAGAAATCCACAAGTTTTTCCACTTGAAAAATTTTCTCGCCAACAGTTTTTAGTGCCCACCATGGGGCAGATTTAGCAGCATCTGTACCCAAAATACGACCACAAGGTCCCAAAATTCAAAAAGAAAAATCGAACTTTAAAAAAAAAAAGGATTTCTTGAAAGTCCATTGATGAAGGCTACATTGCTGATTTTTGTACGTTTCTTTTCATATTCCCACTTCAATAATTTCAAAAAGCTGGTTGAAGGAAGACACACCAAGTTGATCAGGTCGAGAGGTGCTGATGATTTCAATTTCGAGGCTTCACAAAATCAGCAAGAATGAATTAGAGATAATCCATACTTCTTCTCTCAAGCCTTGTCTCCATCTGATCTTCACGAAGTTCATTGGGCAATCCTATTAAAAATCCTGTGGATACTCCGCCTTCAAATTCTTCCATTTTTCAACCACCATTGAGCATTGAGCTCCTAGAAGAAGAAGAATTTGAATAAGAATTCATAGAAGCAAGAGCAGAAGTAGAAATGACAATTATAAATGAAGAAGAAATATCTCGACCCATTTTTCCATGGGGAAGGAATACAGGCCCACTTTCTCTTGAGCCACCTCTACATGATCTACCAATGGGTTCCCACAAGAAGTTTCCAAAGTTCAAAGGCAACAACACACAACATCCTAAAGAACACATTGTTGCTTTCACGACATCATGTAGAATTCTTGGTGTCCAACATGAAGATGTTGCTGTAAGATTGTTCGTGGAGTCTCTCCAAGAAAAACCAGAAGAATGGTTCTACCTCCTACCTTCCCGATCCATCACTAGTTGGGATGACATATGGGCTGCCTTCAAGCAAAGATTTAAATCAAATGAAGATTGTAAACACCTATTGGTGCAGTTGGCTCAAATGAGGAAAGGAGAAAGTGAAACGATGAGAGACTTTGTGGCTCATTTAGAATTGTTGCTTCAAACGATACTAGAAGAAGATTCACCCTCTCAGAACAATATCAAAAGATTCTTCATAAATGCTCAATCACCGAAGGTAGGCTTTCTCCTACAAAGATTTCAACCAAGGAACATTGTAGATGCACAAAGGAGGGCCATTGAATTAGATGACGATCTCATCCTCTCTGGAAAGATCAAGAATCCATGAAAGGGAAAGGCCCAAAATTCTAGAGATGAGAGAACCAATCCATTGCTGAAAAAGTTGGTGAATGAAATGGCCTCTTTGAAGAGGGAATTATTTGAACTAGTTTCTTCTCAAAGAAGTAATAGAAATCAGATTACGGGAGCACCCCAAATGCTCACCTTGGAGGCCCCACCCATGAACATAAATTGCAGATTTCAAGAAGATGAAGAAGAGCTTGAAAAAAAAAGTGAAGGTGGCAGTTTCCTAGAAAGTGATGAGTTTGAGAATAATGCACAAATAAGATTTTGTGAGTATTCTGCAGGTTATGAAGAAGATGCACCCAATTTCTCATGTGTGGTATTCACTGCTGCAAAAGAAAAGAAGGTTGATGATCCTCCTATGGCGACTCCAAAAATTAAAATAATCAGTTGAGGATCCCCACTTCCATCTTCCATGAAGTCAGCATTGTTGGATCCTGATCCCGTAGCAAGTAAGAAGACTCCTGAAATCCCAATTAAGTCTTCCAATGTCTCTTCCATTTCTAAACCCAAATCTGCTCCTACAAAATCTAATTCCTTGAAAGATCCTAGTGTGCCATTCAAACTACCGTCCATTCCTCAAATATCAAATCCTTCGCCTAAGCCTATCCAGATTCCAAAATCAGTCTCTTCACCCCCATTATCCGCATCTGCCCCCTTTGACTTCAAAGAATATGCAAATAAGGCCAAAGTGCAGATTACTAAAACTGAATATTTGTAGACTCATCCTGAACAATTTGAGAGGTTCGTCCAATATATCGGGAGTGGTAGTCTAACACCCAAATTGTAACATCTAGTTCCAAAGGCATGCTACCAAACTCACCTACACCTCCCTCATAGAACATGCTTTCTCTGAGTGGATCAAATACTGATAAAGTTGAACCTTTCTACGTCTCCCTTCTTGTTGGAGAATATGTACTAAATAATTGGATAATAGATTCTGGTGCCTCAGATAATGTGATGCCTTTAAAGGTTGCCAAGGCTCTTAAACTTACAACGACTCCACCTAGTGGCTCTTGTTACTTTTTGGATTAAAAAGAGGTCTCAATTGTAGGGAAGGTCAAAGATGCATAGGTGTCTCTCGCCAATTTTCCAGAAAAGAAAATTTCAACGATGATTTTGGTAGCCGATGTCCTGGCCTCATTCGGAATGTTATTGAGTAGAAGTTTCTGCCAAGACTTGGGAGGAAAAATTCAGAGGAATTGGTCATCCGCATCCATACTAGTGAAGGGAGACATGGAGAAATTTCTTCCCTAGAAGAAAATGAGGTACACTGTATGAAATTTTGGAAGCCCAGAAGCTAACATCTTGTATCAAGGTAGCAGGAAGACGAATCACTTTGTGGCAATCGAGGAGGAAAAGGATATTCCCATCTTGATAGAGCTATACATGCCTTCCCAGAGAGATTTGGATTTTGAAGAAGCGGTGAGGAGATTCAAGCTACAAGAGGGCAGCCCCGAATTTTTGGATGATGCAAATCATAAAGTAGAGGAGACGACTCTTGATGATTTTCAAAAAGAAAATTCAGCTTATGTTCTTATCTGTGATGAAGACATTTTCACATTCCCATTTGAAGATGAAAACTCCCTTGATCATGTCACCTAGGAAGAGACCAAGCCAATCTATAATGAGCCCTTGAACAATGAGAAAGAAATGTGTGTACAAGAACTTCTTAGAGCTGTAGAAGAAACTGTAGATCCTAAGCTTGGCCTCGAGCTCCTGATGCAAGCCACAAATTTTCAAGACAAGCGTGAAGTTGATGTGAAGGTTAGCCATATTGAGATAAGGCAAGATATAATATATGATGCCTCTCTTGAGCTAATGATTGATGGATGCAATACCGAAATGGAGATATTTTATTTCCCATTTGAAGATGAAGACTCTTTCCATGATGAAGAAATTGAAGAAAGGATTTTCGATACCTCTAAAGATGAAGCTCTTTTTGATGAAGGATTGGTAGAGTGCAATGATTCTTGAGATGATGAGGTAATCCCTCCAGATAGTTTCCTTGAGCTGTTTTGGTTTGAAAATATGTCGAGAGGGCAGATCTATGGATAGATAAGCCAACAGTGTGCAGGGCATAGCCCCTCTTTGAGACAACAAAGTGAAACTGGTTTATTGCTATTCTACCATTAGGAATCTGCGTAAATCTTACAGTATTCTGCCTTTAGGGGGTTTGGAATCTCATCCCAGTAGAGGTAGTTTCAATGAAGAACATAAAGGAATGAAAGAAGGAAAGGAAGGAAGATAGATCAGAAGGGAGAAAAGAAATGAATTCCAAAGTAGAAAGGTCAGAGGGTCTATGTTTTGGGCTGGTAGTAAATAGAGCCAAACCTAATTGCATAGACGAAAAAAGCAATACTGATGAACAAATGACAAAAAAGTAGAGATAGATCCAACAGAATAAATGCATAGATCTAACATAAGAAAGATCAGATGCCCATAACACACATATTCAACACAAAGTCTTAATATTTGTATTAATGTTTTCTTCTGTTACAAAAAGTACGAAGCCTTTTCTTCTCACTTCTATTTTTCATCTAAAAAGTGTCCACACTGAATACAACAAGTATTCAAGTATTTATAGAAGGAGAAGAGGAAAGAAGACAAAAGCAAACCAACCACTTACAAAATATCCAGAAAATATCTAAAAAGTCAACAGTTGACTTGGGCAAGTTTTTGGATGGCAACATCCCATGGTGCAACATGGATGATGTCATCATGTATGCCAACATGCTTTTTAAATATTTTATAGAAATGATCAATGGATCCCAGGAAGAAACTACTCTTCAGTGTAAAAAGGGCACACTTTTCAGCATGTCGACAAGACTTTCTCAGTGCCTTGGCACACTTTTCATCATGTCGACAGGACTTTCTCAGCGCTTTGGTGTAATTTTGTCATGTCAACTTGAAATTCTTAGCACCTTGGGTGCACTTTTTGGCATGTCAACGGGACTTTCTCAGCGCCTTGGCGCACTTTTCAGCATGTCGACAGGAACTTCTCAGCACCTTGGTGCACTTTTCATCGTGTCAACATGAACTTCTCAACGCCTTGGGTGCACTTTTCAGCATGTCGACAGGAACTTCTCAGTGCCTTGGTGCACTTTTCAGCATGTCAACAAGAACTTCTTAGCACCTTGGGCGCACTTTTCAGCATGTCGACAGGAACTTCTCAGCGCCTTGGGTGCATTTTTTAGCATGTTGACAGGAACTTCTCAGCGCCTTACTCAAAAAGACTGAAAAATGGCTAAGTCCTTAAAACTTGATTTTCGGAAGGGAATTTTGGGCTATTTCAAACGTTGTCAAACTTCCTTGGGGCCAAAACAAAATTTTCAGTATGGTTACTCTCAAATTTCCCTTGACAATTTTGCAGGATAACAGCTGGCTCTTTCTGGGGACTATCTTTGAGCGAAACTTCAAGGGTAGAGAACCCCAGATTAACATGTGCCTATCCATTGGGCAAAAGAGGGTCAAAAATAAGGGCGACGATGAAAACAAACACATGATGAAAGCAAACACACAACATAAAGAAAATTGTACAAGGGAGAGAGCAAGCTACTACTTCCTGAATATTTTGAGATGCTCACCCGCTATGGGGAAGCGGGAGATCAGTTCCATCTAGATACGAGAGATAGAAGCTATTTTCTTTGTTGAGCTGCCTGATCTTGAAAGGCCCCCTCCATAGAGAATCAAATTTCCCGTGCATGCCCTTTGGCTCTCTTCATTTGTCCCACAAAAGGATGAGATCTCCCACTTGGAAATTTCTTTGCTTAGCCCTTTTATCAAACAATCTCTTTACTTGATTCTGATGTTCGGTGATCATGTCGACCACTCTTACTCTTTTTTCTTCGAGCTCTGATAGATACATGATCCTCTTTTCAAGGGAATTTTGGAAAGTCTCATCTTCAATTACTCGTGCCAAGCACAGAGCGGGGAGCTCTACAGAGATGGGAAGTTCGGCGTCGATCCCATATAACACTTGAAAAATGAGACATACCGAGAGACCTTTTGGGAGTAATGCGGTCCACCCACAAAGCATCGTACAATGACTTGTGCCATGTCCGCTGACTCTCATCAACTAGCTTCCGTATGATGGTCACTAAGTTTTTATTACTGGATTCTGCCTTGACCATTTCCCTGGGGGTAATAATCCGAGGTGTGGGCTAAGGTTATCCCATGTTCATAGCAAAAAGCCAACAACTTCTCGTGAGGAGAAGTTGGAAGCATTATCAGTAATGATTTTGTGTGGGACGCCAAATCTCACGATGATATTCTCTTTGATGAAATTGCAAATAACACTCAGAAGTGGCATGTTCTTGACAGGAATGGCTTCCACCCATTTGGTGAAGTAATCTGTTGCTGTCAGGACATAACTATGTCCAACACTCGATTGGGGATGGATTGCTCCGATAAAGTTGATTCCCCACTGTCTGAATGGTTCATCAATAACGACTGGCCCGAGGGGAAAAATAGCTAATTTTGGCTTGCCAACGAATTTTTGGCAGAGCTCACACTTTGCTACCCAGGTGGCTGTATCCTGGAACAGCGTCGGCCAATAGTACCTGGCCTGAATGATCTTGTGTGCCATCACGGAAGAGGAGAAATGACCACCACAGGCGGAATCATGAAAACTCTCAAGTAACTTTACCTGATGTGGCTTGTCAACACATCGCAAGAAGATGCCATCTATTCTGCATTTGTATAAACAGTCATCCCAGATGACATATTTGGCCACTCTGAGCTTTATAGCACGTTTCTCCTTTGAAGTTAGATGAGCTGGACACTCACCCATAAGTGAGAAAGAAAGCGATATCAGAATACCATTCATCGTTGGTGGCGAAAAATAGGACCATGGGTAGAGAATTGAATTTCCTCCAACTTGGCTTTGTGCTCTCTTGGTGCAATCATCTTTTTCCTTAGGGCCTTCTGAATCCCGGTTTTCAGCCATGAGCTGACATAGGCCCTTACCTCTTACTAGCTTGGTTGGTTTTATATCTAGATCATACTCCTGGACTTTTACAATCCAATTTCCTCGCATAACTCCCTAACTCTTGTTGAGTTAGGATTGACTTGACTGTCGTGTCAGGGACCAGTACCAATGTGTGAGAATTTAGAATGTAGTACCTGAAGTTCTTGACTGCTTTGACAACAGCGAAGGCATGCTTTTCCAACTGAGAAATCTTTAATTTGTGAGGCTTGAGAGGAGAGCTCATGAACGCAATTGAGGATTCAACATCTTCAAAATTCTTTTGCATTAAGATAGCCGATACAGTATGCTCAGACGCATAGCTATACATGATAAAATCCTTGGAGAAATCGGGACATACCAGGATTGGTGCGTGAGTGACGGAGGCTTTTATATCTTCGAACGAATTCTTTCCTTCTTCACTCCATCGGAAAGTTGGTGATCCTTTCATCATGTTTGATATGTGGTGAGTCTTTTCAGTAAAGTTGGGGACAAAGTGCCTGAGAACAGTTCAGTTTTCCAAAGAAAAAGTGAACACCAGTTTTGCTTGTGGGTAAAGTAAGGCTTTGAATAGCCTTAACCCTTTCGACATCTATCTTTGTCTCTTCCTTGCTTATAATGTGTCCCAGCAACTTTCCTTCTGTGACTCTGAAAAATAGATTTTTTCAGATTTAGGGAGATTCCATGTTCCCGGCATCTAATCAATACTTGCTCCAAATGATCGCAATGATCATTTCACTGTTTAGAGAAACACAGTTAAGTCATCCAAGTAGACTACGATGACTTTTCCCATCATACTTTTGAATGCAAAGTCCATGGCCGGCATTGAAAAGTGGCACCGGCATTGGTCAAGACCAAAAGGCATCCTACTTATAAGTGAATGTACCCCAAGGGGTAGTGAATGCGGTTTTGAATTGGTCTTCGGGTGAGACTTCAATCTGATTGTAGCCTGAAAAACCATCAAGCATAGATAACATTTCTGATCCAGTTATTGCTTGTAGAACCTGATCCATTATGGGAAGGGGGTAGTTATCCTTCAAGGAGGCTTGATTCAAGTTACGAAAATCCATGCATATGCATATCTCGCCATTCTTCTTGCGTACTGGAACAATGTTTGCCACCCAGGTACTGTGATGGATAGGAAAAATGATCCTTGCATCCAGTATTTTCTGAATTTCAGCCTGGATAGTACCTGAGATCTCAGGATTGTAGTGCCTCTGTTTCTGGCAAAAGGGTTTAACACCCTCTTTCAACGAGATGTCATGCCGGACGTCTTTTGGATTGAAAGAATTTAGATCGGCATAGGACCATGCCAATACATCCATGTATTTCTTCAGCAATTTGATGAATTTCCGCTTCTCTTCGGGTGTGCAACATTTTCCAATGTTCACAAACTGCGGATGTTCTACCAAACCTAGATTGACCGATTCAATTTCTGGGGAGGAGTTAGGATCATCTCACCTTTTCTTCTTGACAAAAACGATCGTGCCTGTCGAACAGCCTCTCTAAAGAAACCAGGCCTTTCAGAATTTTATTTCCTTTGAGCTGACATATGCCGTCGCTTCCTTCGGATTCCCCGTCCTGATCAGTAACAGACTCACGACATGCGGAAGTGGATCCTTCAAAATGAAGCTCACTAAAATTTTCTATTTTTCCAAGAAAGGCAATGAGTTGATTGTCATCGTTGAATACCTGCAAGTGCTGAGAATTGTTCGGCACGCTTGGGCGGAAAACCACCTCAATGGTATATGTGTCTGTTTTCAAACCTGGGTGAGGGAGCATGAGGGATGCTGAGACGGCTAACGAGTCGGCCATGTCATTTTGAGCTCTCGGAATGGCTTTTATTGAAAAAGTGTCAAACTCCTCAATACTGTCCCATACTGTGTTGCGGTAATGTATGAGCCTTTCATTCTTCACTTGGTATATCCTTTTAACTTGATTTACGACCAGCTCTGCATCACCATGTACTTTCAGATTCTTGATTCTTCTTTCTCTTATGGCTTGCATGCCCAGTAGCAAAGATTCATACTCAGCAGTATTATTCGTATTGAAAAACTACAACTTGAAAGAGAGAGGGATAATCTCTTCCTCGAGATATATTAGCATGGCTCTAGCGCCGCACCCACTAGTCGCGCAACTGCCATCAAACTGTAATGTCCAGATCTTATTAAGATCTTCTACTTGGACGAGGACCTCCATTTTTTCAGACTCAGTAGACAAGAAATAGTTTCCCATCCCTAATGATTCGAAGAGAATTTGGGCTTTGGGGTCATTAGAGTTAGTAACCAAGTACTTCTTTTGTGATTTTGGCTCCAACGTTTGAATTATACCTTTGACGGGGATTCTAGCCTTAGACCAGTCCATATGAATCTCTCCACCAACCTCACTGCAAAAACTCCTTCCTAATAGAATTCCGTATGCTGCCGGAATATCGACAACAAGGATGGTCATTTTTACTCTTTTCTCTGGGAACGCCGCAAATGCAAATTGCGTGTCTTTAATTTGACCGATCAGTGGAACCTATTTGGTTTCCAAGGAATAACATCTGCCAAAAGGCTTGGTAAGGGTGAGGCCCAGGGCATGGGCGACCTTTGCTGGCATGATGTTATCGGAAGCTCCAGAATCAATTATGCAGGTGCTTAGTTTGTGGCCATTGATTAGGAGGGAGAGATAGAAAGGTTCTATCTTGCCTGACGTAGATGTCGAGGCAACATTTATGCGAGATGTAGAAGGAGTAGAAAGGATTCCTTTTGGGGAAACCTGAGTAGTTATGACAGCTTGGCTTTAGATGTATTTGGTCAACCTTACAAGCTACTCAAGATTTAACTGAAGATATTCGGCTTCAAACATTTAGATTTTGGTTTTTTAACGTGATTGATTATGTCAAACGCGGCCAAGGGTTGCATTGATGAAGGAGTGAGTCCCTCATTTCGCGATGGTAGGGTAGGATTACCGGTCTTGATAGGAATATGTGGGGACTGATGCAGAGGGGAGATAGGGGAAAAAGACCTTTTTGAAAAAGACTTAACAATAGGTTAAGCCGGAAGGGGACTACCTCATTTAGCGATGGTTGGAGGCGTGTGTGACACGGCCTTTTCTTTTCTGCATATTGGCAGCCACTTTTGCTTCTTTTCCTTGCGAGCAGATAAAAACAACATATGACTACCCGCTTGCATATCCTTGGGTACCCTCTTCTTTGTCAAATTCTTCCTCATCAAATTCCATATACCCGATAGTAGAGTCGCCAGTCGGTTCACCGACATCTTGATCATCTTCACTTGGTGATGAAGATTCTTCATAATTTTGTTCCTCTTCTTCGATCTTGGCTAAAGCATTGACCAGAGGGGCTTCGAGTGCCAACCGTGGAGCAGCTGCAAGTAGGCGCGGCCTTTATGAGACGTTGTTAGAAGTAAAATTCCTCCGTGGGATATCCTAGTATGAAGAGCTGAGAGAAGACTGAGCTAGCTACTTTTTTAACGCGAGCAAGTCATTTGCCATCTTTTGAAATGCCGGATCAGATGAAGTGGCGGGAGAAGGAGCTAAAACTTTCAGCTTGGATGGCTCTCACCTTAATTCACTAGATATTAGCAAGTTATCTTCAATTCGTATGACAGCAGCTTGGGCGAGAACTAAGGTAGTGACTTGTTATTGTAAGAGTAAGAAACTTATTTTTGAGCTCATGGCGTTAACGAAGAAACATTTCTGATTTTTTGGCATTGGCAGCATGGTAGGTGGAACCCGGTTGATCAGTGAATTGAAATTGGTGATGAAATCATGTATGGTTTCATTGACCTCCTTCTTCAGGTGAGTGATCTTGGATAGTAACACGAACGCGTCCTCTGAAGGCTTATATCTTTCTTCGAATGTAGTTCGCAAGGTGGCCCAACTAGTAATAGATCCGGTCGGCAAATGCTGAAACCATTCCACTGCTGGTCCTTGCAAGGTTTCCAGAAAAAGGTGAACCAAACCATATTCATGGGTCACATCTAGGATACTGCATGACATGATGAACGCGGACATGTGTGAATCCGTGCTTTGGTTTCCACTACCATCAAATTTAGGAAAAAAAATTCAGTTTTCATGAGGGAGCGCATGAACAAGATGTGGCAAAGCGAGTGGGCCCATAGCATTTCCCCATGGCACTGCAATTTGGATGGCTGGAAAAAGGATGTGAGCCAGAAGCACAGTTCCACTAAGCAGCAAGGCGCTACAAAGAGATGAGGATATTCCTTGTGAGAGATGCTTCCTTCATGGAGGTGAGACACTCCTGGATGACCGATTAGTTGAACTTAGTGATGGGAAGCGTGCCGGTGTAACACTGAAGTTGTGCCTTTGAAGTAGATCAAAAGTAGGATCGATTACTCCATGAGATCTTCTGCTACAAGTGAACGGTTCACCCACCAGCGTACCTTCCAGATCTGCAATAATTGGAGCAAATCCTAAAAACTCTTTTTGGTTGTACATGCTGATTTTCAGAATTTTCTGACAAAAACCAGCAGCATGTACTTTTCTAAATATTAAATTTTATTCCTCTTTTGAAAACCGATTGCGGTTTAATGACAAATGTTAATGAGGACAAAATAACGGCCAACTTAGTAGGCTGATTTTCAGATTTTAGAGTTGACTTTTGGCAATGGTTTGAAATTTTGCAAAACAGTCAAGAACTTAGATCTACGGAAAAATACAGGATTTTTGTAAAAACTCAGTGAACTAAAGATCTCTAATTAGTCCTGATCTATGGATCCCCGAAGAAAATTTTCAATTCGGATCACTTTTGCAAAAATTGTGGATTTTGAACAAAAGTTAAAATTTGCAAACAGGTAGTGATTTTTCTGATTTTTACTGATTTTCTATCATACCACTATCAGAGATTCTGATAGATCTGTTTGATCCCCAGAGGAGTCACCAAAAACTATTGGTCTGAAAATCTATTAGGTGGACAGATCTATGGATAGATGAGGAAGGGGGAACAATAGAAGATGGGGGAGAGGAAACGACCAAAGGAATGGTCGCTTGGGTCACACAAGGAGGGGAAGGAGTAGAGGGAGAAGGGATAGAAGGGACCTCAGCAGTTGTAGTAGTGGCGACACCCTGGGTGGATGTGCCAGTTAGAACACCTTCCGCCACATCTTTCTCTTCTCTTGCGGAGTTGCCCCCCACCATTTCTTCTCTCATCTCTCAGCTCCCTTCCATTCCTACGTCTACCTCCCCCTGCAGTATCCCTTCCTCCCATGAGCACTTTCTCGGCCTCCCTCTCGATGCCACCACCAAGTGTCTCTACCCATTTCCCCTCATCCACTGCAGCTACTCCCTCTTCTACCTCTGGTCCCATTCCCTTAAGTCCAATATGGATATCCTAGCATCTGAGCCAGCAAAAGAGGAAAGTCCCTATCACACTGATGGACTTCTCCATCATCCCAGCAAAGGGGGCTAAGAAGCAAAATCCTATAACCCAATTCTCTCAAAGTGCATCGGGAGAAAGAGTAATGGAGATTGCATATCCTGATCCTTTAAAGGGTAAAAAGGATCTGTATTTGACAAATTATACAGTGACCCAAGTCACAATGGGAACGTCTTCTGAAAGTTTTCAAGGAGAGGCCCTATCTACGGTGGATTCCCTTTGCAAGAAACTTCAATAAGCAAAGGAGGAGAAGAGGTTACTAAAAGAACAAAACAAACATCTTCTCCACGCCCTGCAGAAAATGGGCAGTGCACCTCTTATAACTGCCAAGGTGGTGGATACTTTTTAGATGAAAAATAGAAGTAAGAAAAGACTTTGAGCTTTTTGTAACAGAAGAAAATATTAATACAAATATTAAGACTTTGTGCTGAATATGTGTGTTATGAGCATTTAATATTTCTTATGTCAGATTTATGTGTTTATTCTGTTGAATCTATCTCTACTTTTTTTTCATTTATTCATCAGTATTGCTTTGTTCGTCTATGCAAGTAGGTTCGGCTCTGTTTACTACCACCAGCCCAAAACATAGACCCTCTGACCTTTCTGCTTTGGAATTCATTTCTTTTCTCCCTTCAGATCTTTTCTATCTCTCCACCTTGTTTCTTTCCCTTCTTTTCACAGTTGGAAATACCTCTACTGGGATGAGATCGCAACCCCCGAAGGTAGAATATTGTGAGACTTGCACAAATTCCTGCTGGTAGAATAGCAATGAACCAGTTTCGCTTTGCTAACTCAAAGAGGGGCTATACCCTGCACACTGTTGGCTCGTCTATCCATAGATCTATCCACCTGACAGATTTTCAGACCAACAGGTGGCAAGCCACGTGTCACAGTGTGATTGGTTCACTATTGACTAGTTGACTAGAGTTGACTTTCTCGTTGTCTGAACTTTGACCAGACATATCTAGAGCTCCCATTGTCTATTTGTCGCGTTCTCATAATCGTTGGAAAAATCTCGAGATGATATTCTACACTGACACCATTTAGGGATGTTTAGGGAACTTTAAAAATGATCCCCTGATCAGGTAGTGATCCCTTTCGCGTGCCATAGTACATTCACAATTGTGCACATGCTCTACAACATCTTAAATACCCCTGTAGTATGGTAAGTGCAATGACATCTCAAAAAAAATTGTGGGGGTGGCTGAGGCCCTTGTCTTCCTGATCCAGAGCCTTGGTTCCCTCTGGTGTTTCCTCCACCACCAGATCCACTAGATTCACAGGTCCCGTTCCTCCTAACCCACCAAATCCTCTAGATCCACTAGGTCCACCAGGTCCACCAACCCCTACACCACCAAATCAACCTCCTGTAGCCAGAAAATGGCCTAAAGTGGTTGTGCCTACTGTTCCCAACGTCCCACTAAACTGTGCACCAATTGTTTTTTATATTGTCCCACTACCAATCACATGTCCCGCGCCACTCCCAGACGCGATACCCAAACCTTGCATACTTGCAACTTGTCCAAAGTTTCCTCCAAATACAGGAATGGCTTACGTAACCATGGATGTTCCAAATGAGAAATTATATCTCTTGGGCACAAATTGGTTACTCCCACCGATACCAACTGGGTTAACAATACTTCTCCCTTGATCTAGAAAACCAAGCACCAGGGGTTGGTCACCAGGTGGGTTCAGATGCACGCTGATGACTCTCCTTTCTCCATGTGATGAACTCTCATCAGAAGCTGAAGGGGCTTCCCTCCCACACTTACCAAGATGGGGTAGCACAGACTACTCAGGCTCCACTTCCTCTGCATGAAACTCAACTCCTTCCTACAAGGTCTGCCTCCATAGATCCATCACACTTGCAACCTCACATTGTCTAGTCATCTCCCTTTCACGAGATTCACTATACTTGAGTCGTCTCTCCTCCCTTTCCTTCTCAGCTGTAATGTCTCCATCTTCCTCCACCCTAGCTTCCTCACCCAACGCTCAAAGAAGCTTAGCCAACCATGGGGAATGCCTCTAAACTCAAGGTAATGACCAATATCTTCATAGCCAAAGGAATAACATGCAAAAATGATCCTCTGGGCTCCCTCAGTAACTCAAACTCAACAACTTCTTGGAAAGAATACGTAAAAATGGCATATTCTAGAGTATAACTGGTCAACACTCCTTTCCATTAGTGATCAACAACACACGTCCAAGTCGGATCTGCATCCTACAGTCTTTGATAATCATCTTGAGTCCATATGCGCGATTTGTAGTACCAGCTCGATCTGGATGCATATGCTGACAACCATTTATATAGTTCTACTGGGAAATAGCAGAAGAATGTCTCATATAACTCATGGTACATGTTCTCTTGAACCCACCTACGCGAATCGAAATCAGGTCCAGTGATGAATCTTTGAGAAAACTATTCCTCCATGCTCTTGAACCATGCTTCAACACTTTCCAAAGTCAAACGTTCTGTCATCACACATCACAGGGACTAAGATGCATGTCATTTCTTACAACAACTTTGAAAAGAGGTCCCGGCAACAAAAACAAGATGTAGTCATTTTTATACCCTTAGGATTAACAATAAAATCCCATGTGTGCCGACCTATCACCCACCGGGAGCTGGGTGCTCACCTAAGGCACGCGCAGGTGCTGAGCCCCTCCTTTATGCGTCTTGTGAGAATACATCGCATTATGACAGAAAATCAAGTGTAAATGAGTAGAAAAGAACCATGCAACATTATGAGAACCTAGGACGAGTTATCACATCAATGCATCCATAGAAGATAAATAACATAAAACATATAGAAATGGTTCATACATAAAGGAAATGCATAAGGATTATACTCAAGAACACATATATGATTTAGAACATAGTCTTATATTCATATTAATGAGTCCAGTGACCACATCACAATCCTTGAGGTCATAACAAACCCATGCAACAATGCAGAGCAAAGTCATGCATCAGAACTACACTATGTCCTTCACATTACAAAGATGAATACAAACCCATCCCTCTAAATATGTTATCACTCCTATATTTTCATAATCCCAACCCATAAAATCCTCCATGGTATTTTTGTAGAGCTTTTCCTCTTTTATCGCACTATTCTCTTTGCATCTCTTCTCTTAGCACACATACCCATCACCCTTTCTACCATCCACACACCTCAATATATATAGCTTTGCTGCCTCCACTACCATGCCTTCAAAGGTAATTGATCGGATGCTAAGTGTCCAAGTGGTCTTCCAATGGATCATGCCTCCTTTGATCCGCACTCTCCACTTTATGCAATGATGTTCTTCTAGAATCTTCCATCGCATGTATGGAATATTCCCTTTTTGATCCTACAGTCACCAGGCTAACACCTTATCCACTCCACATGCTGGATGGGTCACACTTTTCTCATGTGTTTCCTGTAACACTGAATATGGCTAAGTCCCCAAAATCTATCTCACCTTGCACACGTGCTGTGTGTTTTGCAAAACCATGCTAGAACTCTTCCTTACACGCCTTCACCCTGTGCACCCTTCTTCAACGAGGTCTCGCACCCCCACACACTTTCTTGTACTTAGCCAATATGCTAGGGCCCAACACATCTACAGTGGAACTCATTTGTGGATCTTGGGAAGTGTCTAAGTGACTATTACCCTCGTAGACTTTACTTCTTGTTGCTCATATTTTTGTGGAGGGATGTGAAGTAACTAGAATGCTCCCTATACAATTTTCTTCACCAACGGAGGAGAAAACCAGACCTGCAATTTTGAGGTCTATTAATGGCTGCCGTACGCAGAAACAATTTTAGGTTCGAAAATTAAAACTTTAAATCTCCTAGATTATTAAGCAGGTGGGCCTGAAATTTTAGAGAGAGGATATTGGGAAAAAACCCATATCAAAAAGAATTGTTCCACGTCAATCTGACTCCCAAAGGAAAAATTTCTAAAAATAGCAGGTCTACTACATAGGAACTACTATTTTGGGAAAGTCATCGATAAAAGAACCTGCAAAGAAGATGAAGACATTGGAGGTGCACCAAAGCTGAGAATCCACTAGAATGGACATTTTCAGTACTTACTAAAAATAGTAAGTGTGCCCTCGAGCACCTACTAAAAATAGAAAGTTGATCTAGAAGGAACAAGGAACGCAGGGAGAAAGAGGAAAACTAAGCTTTAACACCCAATTGAATATCGACGACTTGATTTCTTATACTTACTAAAAATAGTAAGTTGATTTTTTGGATAGGCCAGAAGCCTTTTTAGGATTACGAAGTTTAGAACAGTCAAAGAATGGAGCCAAGTCCACTGTAGCAACTCATCCTTTGGCATAGTTCTTCTTCTTCTTCTTCTTCCTCTTCTATCTCTCTCTCTCCGCTCCTCATGCGGCACTCTCTCTCTCTCTTCATTGTTATATTTTTTCATTGAGGGTTGCACTTTTTAATATGAATTAAATGAATTTAGAAATATAATGTAAATTAAGTCACCTTGCTATTATAAAAGGGACTTAAATATTTAAAGTGGAATATGAACAGTCTCAAGGTCATATTAAGGTATTCGAAAGGTCACGAGGAAGACAATAAGTCACCTCTCATTCTATAAATTGTAACGCCATTCCCATTGCAAAGGGTTGGTGATTGATCGTGTAAACTCAAGAGTATATTGCACCTTGAGAGAACAAAGGAGATATCCATTTTCTTCTATTCTCCTCCCTTCTCAATTTCTTCCATTTCTCCACTATGTAAAACTTTTGTCTAATCAATCAATACAAGAAGAAAGTAGTTTCTAGATTTATTTGCCTAAGGGGTTTCTTGATACTTTGTGTTCATCAAATTCCATTTGGTCTTGTTGTTATTTACAGGGTTGTTTCTTCTCATGAATGCATGTGTTGACGTTTCTAACTAGTGCATGAAGCAATATGATTTTCTACCTACAACATTAGTTCTTTTACCTCTTTTCTCATTCCCCTTTCCTGCTCTGTAGACAAAGACCTTCGCTAGCGAGAGATTGCTAGTTTTACTACAAGGTCTGTAGAGTGCCCATGTTGGATCCTTGGTCGAAAGGCCACCACAAAACTCCACCTTTTCATGCGCATGCACATGCACATACGGTAGTTGCACCGATTAAGTAGAGGGACTCAGACTCCCAGCTTGTTGGCAAGAAATCCAAAAGTTTGTCCACCCAAAAAATTTTCTCGCCAACACTATTTTCAATGGATGGGAAAGGATTTTATTTCTTATTTTATGCATTTGGAATGCATGGGACCTTGCATATTTCATTTTTAACCTTTTACAAAGAAATAAATTCTTCATCGGTAGCAAAAATGGCATTTTCCCCATTTCCTATGACTTCCTACATTCTTTTCCCCATCAAATTCTTTCTTAGAAGGTGAAGGTAATGTTTGCTTTTCATTGGATGCGGCCAGATAGGTTTCTTTTTGAACTTATCTATTTTGGGTGATTTTGGAAAAAATGTCAGATTTGTCCCACATCCCCACCGGTCCCTGATTGGCTAGAGCAGTTTCAACAGAACTTCGCGGTGATGGATCCATTTTATTCTCTAAGGCATTATGGTGGAAGGGGAAAAAAAAATTCCAAAATGACCTATGGCCCCGCTCACATGAAAGGTATAAATTCTGAGTTGAAGCCTACAGCAAATCGGAAAGGGGACACCTGGCCTACATTGACAAGTCAACGGTAGATGCATGGAATTTTGGGGGAAAGGTTTGAATTTTTTCCCTTTTCAAGACAAATAAAAATTGAAGCATGTCCCCGTAACCAATTAGGTGATGCCATGTGTTGAACAATTAGAAAGGGACGTGGTTATTTTTCAGGTTTCATATGCACTTTGGCGGACTGGCCGGGGACTTCAAGAATTTTAGCCTTGTTTCCACAAAGGGCGAAAAGTTCTAAAATGGCCCGCGGCCCCACTCATGAGAAGGGATAATTTCTAAGTTGAGGCCTGCAGCAAAATAAATAGGGACATGTGGCCTACATTTAAAAGTCAATGGCGGGAGACATGGAATTTCAGGGGAAGATTTGGAATTTTTCCCCTTTTCAAAAGTATAAAATTGAAGCGCTTTCTCTGCAACCAGTCAAGTGATACCACGTGTTGAAGATGAAATTAGAATAGTGGTCCTGCAGGGGAAATTGAGAATTTAAGATTTTCTCACCAAAAGGTTAAAATTTTGCAAATTGAGTCGTGATCCCTTCTCCAATCATCATGTGCCACATGTTCACATTGAAAATTCAAAGGGGGCCGGCTGAGGTTTTCGAGAATTTGAGATTTATTTTTTTTTAAAGTTTAAATGGCAAATTTGAACTGCATTTCCTCAGCCACTTAAATGGTTCCACGTGTCCGGCGTTTAGAAGAGCTACAGAGGGACAGAAAAATGAGAAATCATGGTTTTTCTCCCAAATGTGAGCAAATGCAGATTTCTCCCCTAGGGCCGTCGTTGGTTGGATCTTGCCACATGTAGGGTCCAAATTTGAAGGTAAAAGGGGGAAAGATAGCCAAATGCACTCATCTATTTTTTAATTCCATTAACAAACCAAAGCTCTACAAAATGCAAAAAATGGATCATTCTTCATTCTTTTCTCTATATCCTTTTCATTTCTCTATGAGATGCTTTTTGGTTTATTTTGGAGCCAAATCAATAAATTTAAAGAGATGTAAGGTTTGATTATTGGAAAATGGATTTTATTGGGAATATGTGATAAAAAGGGGAACACTTACCAGTAAGCACTTGAGTGCTATGAAAGTGGTCAAAAGGTGGAAATGGCAGGACCACATAAAGAAGAAAATCATGAGATGCCCCCTGCTAAGGTAATCATGCTCAAACAACTGGAATATTCATCTTCTTGAACTTCTAGTTTTCATGAGTGCATTTAATTCATGTCACTTTCCAAAAGTGGATCTGTAACAAACATTATTCCTTTCAGATATTCTTTTCTTGGGGAAAAAGTATGGATGTACACGAATTGTTATAAGAACATGGTTTTGACCATGGAAAAGGGGATTCTGGTTTTTCTGGGAAGGTTGTAAATTCTGAATTGATTCAATACAAAAGTTCTTTCTTTCTTGTTGCCTCTATTATCTCTCTTTGTCTCTACCTGATTCAAGGGATCATTTATTTTGCATTCAGTAGAAACTTTGTGCTCTGGTATGTATAATCTTTAGAACTTTGTGTCTGAAGTTTTGCATTGATGGTGAAGTAATTGATCCTTTTATATATTTTCTTAGTTCAATGTGAGTAGGGAGATACTCTCCTATCTATAATTTCCCAAAAGCATTGTTTTTTTCTTCCTTCTACCATCTCTTTATTCTTCCATTCCTTCTTATTGATAATTTTATAAGTATGAAAAAACTCCAAAATATCAGGGTCTAAACATTGAGAGTTGTATATTTGTGTATTTGTTTTTCCTGCTTTCAATAAGGGAACCTCTCCCATTAAAGAGGAGGGAATTTTTGTCCCCTGACTGTGGTTTCAACCCATGTTCCATTCTGAAACCCAACATAACCCCAAGCCCTTGATACATCCTTTTCCTATATTTCATCTACCCAACCCAATATGACTCCTCATGGCATTTATGCAGAGCTCCGCTCTCTATTGATCTCTATATCTTTTTCTTCTGCATGTGCTTGTATTTATAGGCACCTCGAAGTGCTAACTCATCCTTCTACGGCCTCAGATCTGATGCCAAGTGTATGAATGTGGTCCTCCATGGGAGCTTGCTCCTCCAGGCCCGATCTCTCCACTTTTTTCCATGATGGTCTTCTAAAAGCTACTATCACAGGGCCTATTCCTTCCTAGTCCAACCTGTCACCAGGATGGCACCTTATCCACTTTGCATGGACAATTGGGTCACACTTTTCTCATAGCCTGTCTGATACGCCAAATACAGCTAAGTCTTGAGACCTTGTCTACTGGCATGTAACACGGCCCTTCTAAACCCCTCCTAGCACCCTGCCTTCCGCGTCTTCTCCTTGCGCGCCCCATGCTAACCTCCATGAGATCCAATAAATGGAGGACATGCTAACCTCCCTCCAAGACCATGAGAGAGAGATTAACAAGCCTCAAGAATGAATAAGAAAGTGAGACAAGGGGTGATAATCACACATACACACACACACAACAACCAAATGAAAAAAACTTATCACAGGAGGAGAAACTCCATGTTTTCCTCAAAGGGGAAGATTGGAAAGGAGCTCACCGTAACCCTTATTGTGAACATACCATAGGAACACATAAAAGAACCTTCATAATCATCATACAACCCACCTTATCAATCCATCTTCAAATTAGCAATACAACTTCAAGCACAAAAATCTCCCCCAAGCTCCAAGCTCCAATATTTCACCAATTCTCATAGTAAAAATTACAAGCCAAAATTCCATACCCCTCTCCATGAGGAGGTATAAAAAGAAGGACCAAACACAAATACTCACTAATGAGAGGGTGACATGTGTCACCCATCGCATCCTCCAATATAAGATTCTAAAATCCCAAAAAAATATAAAACAAAAACAATTTAGGAAAAAGTCTCCCAAATTTCCTAAAAAAAAACCAATAAGGAAAACACACTTCAATATTTAATAAAATACATAAACAAACCATACTTACAAGATGGTGACATGAGAAGAGTCAAATAGGAGGGAAAATCCCATTTGACCTTTAAAAGAGACCCCCCCTACCCATAGGTAGGGTACAAGGTTCTCATTTCCATGTAAGGGAGACCCCCAAATTGAAAAAAGGCCCATACAAATTCCACATTTAGCCCAAATTCGAGATTGGGTAAAGTGGCTGAAGGGGTAGAGGTGGTGGAGCCCAACCAAATGATAATTAGGTGGTCCTAAACCATTAACAAAAACATTTATTGAATCAAAACACAACTAACACTTGTAGGGAACCATTAGGTCCCTAAACTAGTTTATCGCAAGGCTTAAACAAAATAAAATAAACATAAATACAATTAGGAATCACCAAAGGTGTCCAATCATGAATATGCCACATACTAACAAGGATACAAAAAAATCATGCATGGATAAAGGACTTGTCCCAGTCAGCCGCTTGTGAAACTCTGAAACCCATGTTCTCATGTGTGACCTACAATATGCATAATCAATTCACAAAGTAAACATACCTACTCAATAAATAATAAATTAGGGAAATAATCCAATATAACGAAAACCAAATCAATCATGGATATCCATTCAAACTATACAACAATCGATAATTATTTCACTTATGATTGACAATCCAAATCTAGAAAGCAAACAACATCCAAACGAGATAATCATCCAAAATGTCACATATGTTTATATAGTAGATTAAAACATATAATTCATCCAAGTTATTCAATGATAACATCCAAAGAAAAATCATCATAATTAATGGTCACAATATGATATATATTCATCATTCATCCATCTTATATCAATTAAAATATTTCTAAGTTGCATTATGTTAATATCCATAATAGCGTGGGTACAAAAAATAGTCATATGTATCACAACATTCTATTGTCACAACGTTCTTCAAACACCACCTATGCCACAAGAGTAATTTACGAAAAAAACATATACTACTTAAATAGTATTATATAAATGTCAATAATCCATTCCAATAAGATGATTCATCAATAAAATAATGCATGAAGATGATGGGTACTACAAACCACGACATAGAGGGAAAGAGCATAGTTAAAGGATATATTTCAGCTGGTGCTCCTAAAATAATTTAGCTAATGTTGCAGATATATTTCATGGATATTTTAGCATATTTATGGTCCCTTGGGATTTTTAATTTTTCTGAATATTAGTTGTTTATTTGCCTCTCCCTAGAAAAAAAACTCCTTCCAAAATTATTCCCATTAATGAATTTTTAATGGCATGGAAATTTCCATTTAACAAAAAACATTAAGCATGTGAGGGAAAGCTCTAGCCCCCTTTTTTCCATTTTCATAAATATCCTTCCTAAAAATCAGGGGCTCCAATTTTTCTAGGGCAGAGTCCTTTTTATCCTGCAGTATAGTTTGGAAATTCTCATGGGACCTATTGCAGAGTGAATTTTGGAGCAACAAACCCCTCCATGGGACCCCTCCTTACTGATGTGTTGGGCCAACATATCACAACTTTGATCATTTCTCTCATAAGAAACATCCACCACATCTATGCTAAAAATAGGAGCTTAGATCAAGAGTATACACACCCATCGAGAATTGTAGTGGTTTTCAATTAATGCAACCAACATATATTCACATGCTATATTCATTGTATGTTGCACTAACCCAGACTAGATTTTCTTATGGTTTTATTTACAAGTGCCTTGCTAGGTCGGTATGCAGAATATGGACGTAGTAACAAGGCAAGTGAATTGTTTGAAAAATATGCTTCCATTTAATAAACAAAAGAAATTTTCTATGTGAACAACTACTGTAGGAAATGCACAATGGGTTAGATTAAAATGCATTATATTTCATGTAAATGTTGTTGGAAGGAGTAAATTTAATTCCTAAGAGTTTGGTGGCATGTTATGAATTTGTTACACATGACCTCTGCAATTTTAATTCTATATAACCCCTACAATGGTGGGTTTTTCTTGGTTTTTTTATGTCATATTCAGTTTTCTTCATTCTCGAAGAGTGTGGGAAATCATTGGTAGCATTGTCTCTTTAAATTTGTTTCATATATTCTTGATTTGTGGATGTCCAAGTATGATGGATTTCTTATGGCTATTGTAGTGCAGCCATTGGTTAATTATGCAAAGGAATTTCTTAAAAAAGAATTCAATAGGTAAATTTTCTTAATTCATAGATTTACTATGTGTTTGCATAATTTTGTACTTATTATAATGGTGTTATGTCTTTCCTAGTTGATTCAAGATGGGGGCCATTGAATAGCCATTTTAATTCTTTAAATAATTAATTATTTGTGGTTTTTTCAGTGTTAGAGAATAGCATATGAATCTACCTTTTTATCAGTTATTCATGAAGTATTACCAAACAAAAAACTGCGAGTTCTATAAGAAGATGATCTCTATGATTTTGTTATTAAATAGGATGAAAAATATTATACTAATGAAGAAGAGAGGAGAGAGGTCTTGAGAAATATTATTATGCCCCTGATATGCTTCTCACAGATGACCTATAATTATCTCAAAATAATTCTACATTATGGAGACCTTGATCATTCTATTGAATGCAAACTAGCCTTGGAGGCACTTTTTTTCAAAGCGTAACATTTCTAGAAAAGGATGCCTTACACCTCAAATGAAAATCATCTCGATATGTTCTCTCAAATATATTACATTTTGAAAGCCTATTAGAGTGGTGGAGTTTTATACACCTCCGAGTGAATGCATGGTGTTTTGGGATAATAAGAAAGATGAGATTCATAACCAAAAAATTTTTGAAGATTTTTATTTGAGGCGAAAACCATTAAATCTCAGGGGCCGGATATCATATTAATAATTGTTCCTGGCTTTGTCTATGCATTTTGGCTAAAATCAAGGATTGTGAATTTTTTGTTCGAGAAAATACCTCAAGTAACTTTTTAGTGAAGTTCAACATTCTACTCGCATATTCTGATGGAAAAGTAGCTACCACAGCTTGAGGGACTGAAGGTCGCTAGGTTGAGGATTTATTTGACGCTGACATTTATGTCAGGTAACATAAATACTCTACTAAAGCGAAGGGGGTGAGTGCCCAAAAATTTTAAGGAAAAGAACATTGGACCTATAAAATTTCAATTAAAAATCCACACGGGAGATTGCGGATTTCTATTAGAAGATGTTCTTCAGCTTTTCGATTACTTACCAGAATTACTTGTACATGTATTTCTTCACAAGTTTGAAGTTTAAACTTATACTTTTTTTAATAAATATAAAATTGAACTACCACTGAACATTATTTTCTATAACCATAAACATGTTTATGCAAACAAACTAACTTCAATCATCTAAAAATACTTAGTGTGATCTTGATAGCTAATTTTTTTTTAATTTCTAGGAATCTGGTATCGTTCTATGTTTTAGGTGAAAATTATTCAGCATTATGAGCATCTTCTAAGATTAACTACCTAGGTAAACTTATCTCCTTCTTATTTTAATGATTAGCAAAAAAAGAGTGACCAAAGATGTGGATTACGATCGCAGGATTTAATGTGATGCAAATAATCAATGAGCCCACAGCTAGAGAAATGCCTTACGGGTTTAGTGATGCATTCATTGGAAACAAAATTGTTCTAGTTTTTGTAGTGCCCAAGTTTTTATAGCCTCAGTTACCTATTGACTTCTTTATTCATAAATATGATTTGATAGGGATTTGATATGATTTGGACATTATGCTATGTTATTTGATCTTCATGGACATGTATGGTGATTTTGGCACGTAGCGCCAATTTAGTTATGCTTAGTATATTGGTGGTTTTTATTAGATGATGTAGATTACTAACATATTTCTATGTTATTTTGGCCTAATTGATATATGATGGATACATAGTTTAGTCACATTGTTTGATGATGTAGATTTTTTGTTTATTGATGAGAACACATGATAGCATGAATGTATGTCATTTATATTTATTGCAATGGCTAACACATGGTGATTGGTGTTAAATGTGTGCATGTTTCTCATTTACGATTCCATGTTGATATTGTGATATCATAGATTGCATCTTTTGACTTGATCGTTTATTGAGTAGTTGATTCACATTTGTATTGGACAGATGTGTTTAATGTGTGCGTTGAGTGTGCAGGTGACAGGTGACAAGAGAACGTGGGTTTCAAGGTGGCTATGAAAATTGTGCACAAGCGGCCCACAAGGCTAAGTCTTAACCATGTTAGTTGTATGAGTCCTTATTGTTTGATTTAATTGTTTGGGCACCATGAGTGACACTTATTTTTAATGTTGAATGTCATGTAAACTTAATTGTGATTAGTTTATTTATTTTTCTTAAGTAAACTAAGTTTTGGGGACTTAAGAGCTCCCACTTGCATTAAGTTTTGTATTTGGGTAAGTGTCTCTTAATTAGAGAGGATTGGGGTCACATGACCACCATTGAGTGGGCCCAGATCCTCTACACTTGTGCTTAAATGTGCCAAACCCGAAATTGGGCTATTTATGGCATTTTAAGTGACCCCTTTTAGTTTTGAGAGTTCACTTAGCATGAAAATAAGTCTTGGACCCTACCTATTAGGTAGGGGGGATTAATTTCAACGCATAGAGGAATTTTCCCTCCCATTTATCCTCTCTTTTGTCACCGTCCATCTAAGATGGATTGGAATGTGTGTGGATTTTAGGAATCTTTGACTTGGAGGGAAGAGAGGGGTGACACACTTCACCCCCTCATTGGTGAGGAAATTTCTTTTCTTTTCTTCAAATACTCCCTCATAGGGGAGGAAGAGGACATTTTTTTGGATTTTCCTTAGTTCTTGGAGACTTTTTGGAGCTAGAGGTTGCTTGGATAAGGAAGTGGGAAAAGCTTAGAGTGTTGGAGATATTTTGGAGGTAGGCACTTTGGTATCTCTATATGTTATTTTTCATGATAGATCTTAGATTTGCTTATGGTTGTATATTGTGTTTTGTTTCATGTGTTGCATATTGCTTGTGTATGTTTTTGTATTATTTTCTCCATCCATTATATGGCTTGATGGATTTTAGAGTTTTACGGGGGAAGAGAGAGGTATTTTCTCTCTTAAACCTCATGGCTTGATGGGAAAGCCATGTAGTTTCTTTTTATTTCCCCTCATATGGTTTGAGGCAGGGAAGCTGGTTCATATGGTTTTAAACACCTTTCCCCATCCTTGGAGAGGAAACCCAATGAGTTTGAAAATCCTCTGAAGGAGAATTTAGACGAATAGGTAGAGCAATAAGGAGGTATTGTTGTTTTGAAGGGATAAGGAGGTTTTGTGAAGCATCTTGTAAGTGTGCATCCTATGGTTGGACCACACTCTTTGGAATTTGGATGTCTCATCTAATCTTCCTCATTTTTTATAATGAATATGGTTTTCTCCTCTTTCCTTTTTTGGTTGGTAAATGTTGTGTTTCTTTATTGTTTAGATTTGTATTATATGTGAATGTGTTTGTTGTTTATGTCTCCCTAAATCTTGTGCACATTTGTGGAAGCCAACTCTCTCACATGGGATTGGGGGAGGCTAAGATGTCTTCCAACCTTTGGAAAGACATGTAATGATTCCTATAGGTTGGGTGGTAAAACAAGATTTTCTCTATGTGTTGGTCTCTTGGAAAAGAACTCAAAGTTGGAGCTCAAGTTTGGAATATGGTTGGAGTTTCTTGACATCATGGATTCTCTTTGTTTCCTCCAATTTTTGTGATAGTTAATCTCATTGTAGCCTTTTGGATATGGATATGAGGGAGGTTTTATTTTTCTTGTAAAGTTCCCATTTTGTGATTTGGGATTGCTTGTAAACTAGCATTTCATTAGTATGGGTAAACTCCCTTTAATATTGGAATGAAGCCTCATAATGTTTTCCTTTGTATATCTTAAGTATCCTGGGAATAGGGTGAATTTGTGAGCTTAAGCTCCGTGGGAATGTAAACTTTCCTTGTATGATAAATGTTGTAACAGACTCAAACCTTGTAATGTAATACAAGAAATTGGTTGAGAGTACTCTTGTTTTAAGGTTGGAGTTTTCCTTTGCAAATAAAACTAATTGATTGTTATATGAAGTTGTTATATATGTATATATAATGTTATTCTTATATTCTTGATGGCATGGGAAATGTTTTAAAAGAAAAGGTGATATTTCTTTGTTGGATATCCATCATGTTTGAAATTTAAAATATTTATTTTGCTAGAGCATTGGAAAGGAAATCTATTCTTGAATGGAAAGAAATTAGTTCTGCTTCCTTTCCATGTGAAAATTAATGATTTGATCTTATTAGGAAATGAAATTTTGATATGTATTCTTCCGTACTAATTTTAAAACATATTCCAAGCCTCTCTTCTATTTGAACTATTTTGCTACATTCCCTTTTATGACATGAATAAATAAATCCTTTTAATATAGATATATTGCAAATCATTAAGTTTCATACTTCTCAAGGATAACAAAAAATAATAATCTATCATTTTGCAACTTGTAATAATTTTCTTCACATAGCATATGATATAAATATGTTAGAATTTATTTAATATAGTTATATAATAACATGTAACTATAACATGTTCTTACATAGTTATATATTATTATAGTTATATATTTTAAATGTAATATTTTAAAATTTATTATATTTATTAATATATTATAATTTTATTTATATCTATATATATAAAATAAATATTAATTTATATATATATATATATATATATATATATATATATATATATATATATAAAATATAAATTAAATAAAAAATATACGAAATAAAAGTTATGGTGAAAGTTGTTTTGTTTTAGGCTTTAAAACAAAGAAAAACAAGAATGTGGGGAGGGTCAAACCCCTCCCCAAACCTGCACACCAAACCCTATGTATACGTATATATGTACATATATACGTATATATAGGTATATACATACATACATACATACATACATACATACATGTGTGTGTGTATGTGCTCATAGGAAGATTTGCCTTCTTCAACAAAAAATGGGTATCAAATATACTCAACCAGAGAGTACATCTGGTTCATAAGAATACAAATAATAATAATAATAATAATAATAATAATAATAATAATACAAGTAAAATAACTTGAGCAACCATGAATACTTGACTCCCATAGCTCCTCCACAACATGCAAATGCAAGAAACAAGATGAAAAAAATGAGAAGAGGAAAAGAAAGGAAAAAAACAAAAAATTTAGTTAGGGAAACTTTAGGGCATGTTTAAAACCTAGGGCCAAGATTAGATTGATCATAGGGTTCACATTAAACCCTATACAACTATTAAGTCATGGGAATTTGATGGGAATGTGAAATAAAATAAAGAAGGGTGTGTGGGGAAAATTAAATCAAAAGGGGGAACTAATTAAAGTCAAAGGATGTGTAGACTTCCCTCGTGACCCCTAGCAAACTTATAGTAAAAATAAATAATTAAGTTGGTATTGGACTATTGATTTCTTAATTTGGGTAAATCCAATTAATATAAAATAATTATAATTGGGGATCGAGAAAAGTATAGTATTATTATTTATCTTTAAAAACATTACCCAAATTTTAAACTACCATTTGGTGGATTTTTCGAAGTCCCGAGGCGGGGCATTATAATTTTTGACTTCGGTGGAGGTACATTCGATGTGTATGTTCTTTCTGTTAAAAAGGAAAAAAATATGTCAAGGCTGTTGGAGGGAATATGCATTTGGGAGGTGAGGATTTTGATAGCATAATGCTCAATTATTGTGCTCAACAATTTAACAAAAAAAAAAGGTTTGATATATGTGTACAAATGTGAAAGATTTATGAAGGCTTCATTCTGAAAGCAAGAGAGCAAGAAGGAATTTATCTTGCGACGTAGAGACCATTATCACCATGAACTGTCTCTATGAAGGACATGATTTTTTTTTGCAAAAATAAGGAGGGCCAAATTTGAAAATTTCAATTCTAGCTTATTTGAACAGTGCATGGAGATAGTAAAAAGAAACATGCAATTCTGAAATGAACAAGCACCAGATCAAGGACATTGTTTTTATTGGAGATTTTTTGCGCATACTAAAGGTGCAGGAATTACTGAGACAATTTTCTTTTACAGAAAGGAGCTCTATAAATAAGTAATCGGTGGCAGATGAGCAAAAATTTTATCTTGAATCATGTAATTTTGAAATCCTTGAACATGATATGCAATTGCAAGGACATATATATCATATGAAAATTATGTTTTCTTTTGTTTCTGTCTACTCACATTGCAAGTTTATTTTTTATATTGCAAATGTTAATCAGGAGACTTACCTTTCTCTTGCATATTTTATATTTCAGATATCCAATTTGACGATGTTAATACTTTTATACGGGAGCTTCAATTTTTTCTAATTATTCATCTTGCAAAAATGCACGGATGCTCTTTCTCAAAAGATAATTTTTACTAGTTTCTCACTAAGAAACTAGTTTATTAGTTACAGTGATTATACATCATCACGTGCTTTCTATTTCTATCATTATTCTCATTCACTACTTTATATTAGCTATTTTGTTTTCATTTTCATTGTTATTATTTGTTTTGTTTCCACTTTTTATTAATAGATCATGAAGGGAACTCCCAATACAACTACTACTATTCCTTTTTCGAATTCAAACATCATGCAATCTATTTGGCAAGAACTAGTTGCTTCATGGCTCTTGTTAATTTAAATATGTCCCACGTGGAAAAAAATGGTGGTGGGATTAATATTAATCCCTTAAATTTTGTTAAAAGCCTATCCCAAAAATAACATGATGGGTGAGTGGGTTTTATCTCTAAATGGGAACTTATAACCCAAAAGGATCAAAATATTATCCATGTACTTTGAGTCTGAGAAACTTATATAAGGCTTGTATTTGTAAACACAAAACTCCAAGTATCTCAAGACCTATGCGAAGGAGCTTGAGGGGGAATGCAGAGAGCTCGCAGAGATGAGATGAAAGTTGGATGTTAAGGAGCTCAAAGACTCAAGATCACGGAGAAGAGTTCATGGATTATTTCACGAAGAATCAAAAAAATCTCATGGAGTAAAGATGGGGATTTTCTTAGAGTCTTTTAATCACGAGCCTATGAATGGATATTATCACGTGGATATCCTATCTACTTGGTAACAACATCATGGTTGTCATTTTCAGCTAGAGAGCCAAATTTTGTAACAAAACTGTAAAAAATACGACATAAGATCCTGTTGTAGCAACATTATTGTTGATTTTGGTGTAGTATGCCATTATAAGGGACCAAGCCATCAAATGGGGCTAGAGAGATCGCTAGTAATGTTAGTCGACACAGAGGCTAGAGAGCCCCCATCAAGAGGCCATAGATCCTGTTAGTTGTCAAAAAGGACATAGATCCTTATATTTCATCGACACTATTGCCAAAGGCTAAAGATCCCATTGTTATGGAGACATTATTACTATGAATCTAGAGAGCTCACTATGATCACATTATTGCAAAGAGGCTATCGAAGCTTATATTACATTGACATTATTGCAAGTAGGCTAGATACCCCATTGTGATCGCATTATTGCAAATAGGTCATAAAATCTTGTATTGCATCGACATTATCCTCGTTGATACCCTAATTTCCCTTTATAGAGACATTATGCTTGCCACATAAGTGAGTCACTCATCAAGGTGGATGGATTCATTGTCTTTATTGGTCATATTAAGGGCTTGTAGTATAGAGCCATGAGGACATTAAGACCGATAGAACTCGAGCTAGATCTGAGTTATCGAGCCAATGATAGAGAAAAATCTAGTGCTACAGAGCTAGTAGCCAAAGATAAGTCATTTAATGTAGATTGGAGATTGTTGATCATTTTCAAGTGCTCATAGTATGGAGTCGGATGTTATCTTTACAGATAGAGCCAGAGTGAGAGCTAAGTATCTCGTTGCCAGCAGCCAATCCTAGGATCCAATAGTTAGATCCAGGTCATCAGACACTGTAGACCGAGAGTAGATAAGTGATGTAAGCATTGTATTTACTACATCATTTATATATCTATGCGTATTTTCAGAAGACCCATATACATAGTCCATTTTAGTATGAATTTCGTTATCCTCCTAGTGTTTATTGTTTTCGTGATTTATTGGTTTTATTTTCTAGTTTTTTTGTAATTTAATTTAACCATTAATCATGCATCAGGAAAATCTAAAGTACCCAAGGGAACACGAGATCTGAGTCAATTTTTATAACTTCCATTTTCAGATCATAACTATTGAGTTTGAAATGTAGTGTGATGCTCAATGACTCACAAATGAGGTGATTGTTGAGGTCAATTCTACTTGAGCATTTTCATATTTTATTTTTGATCTAATGGGTGCTTGAGGTTCTTTCATGAAGATGTGTTTTTTATATGTACATAAGTGAAAACTAAATTTTGAGATGAATCTAAAGATATCAAAATGTGATATAGGAAATGATGAAGAAACATAGAGAATATCAAAACCCATAAATTTACATGTCCAATACTGTTAGGAATTAGTATTCACATGGTTTATTTATATGGTTAGTTTAATGTGTTATTAATATATTATTGTTATATAAACAATAATATATTATTGGTGTTGAGTTGTGTATTGTTACGGGAGTAACAATCACAACTAAATATGTTTATTTGTTGTAACACTTTCCTATTTTATAGGAAGTCAGTTTTCCTATGTATATGGCTATTTAATAGCCTGTGTATGTAATTCAAATTGGTCGAATACAATATCAATATTATTTTTTTCCTGTGTGACAATATTGCTGTCCCAATATTTGGTATCAGAGCGATTATGGATTCCTGAGCATTATGTGGGGTGGATCCAAGTTATTCATGGTCACCCTTGTTATGGTAGTGATTTTATTGCATCATTATTTTACCTATAGGCGTGCTCTTTATTGGATTCATTGCATTTCAAACTGACCTGCATCATCTATTCTATTTTTTCAAAGATTATTGTTTAGACAGTGTAATCAGGAAAAATAAAAGGCGTTTGAAAGGTGTTATTGAAACTACAGAATATTGTTTCCACACGTATTACTTCTTGCAGCTGTCAAAAAGAAAAAAAAGAGGAAGAAAGCATGTTTTTTTAGCCAGTTTAGGCGTCAAACTCAGTCAAGAACAGCTTTCATATCATTGAATGAAATAAAACAAAATGAGTACCATTGCAAAGCTCTGGAAATAAGCTTTCCCACGCATTAAACGGTTTGCAAATCGGAGCTCTGGTTCTCAAGTTATGAACAAATCATTGTTGGTCACTTAAAAAAAAAGCAGCGGTGAGTTTCTTGCCTTACCACAGCCATTTCTGATTGGCTAATTATTTTATAGTTTTGCAAAACTATAGTTTGAAAATATTTATTTTTTCTATAGTTTTTGCTTAAATAATTGCAAACTGAGGGAAACTAATACATTTTTGGCCAAATTAATACTTGTTTGGCGCAAGTTCTTGAGGTTATAAATATTTTTGGAATCTACATTTCCTCTCGGTTCCAACGAGTGGTCACACGATAAATTTGCTCTCCATCTTGAGTAAATTTTTAATCGTTGAGCCAATTTTAATTAAATTGGGTCTTTTTACGGGAAATTGTAACTTCAATAACTTTTGCATGGTAACTCGAAATCAAGTACCGTTTTTTCCAAAAGTGTATATTTTTTTATTCGTCCTAGTGGTTCTAATTTTGGGAGAAAATTTAAAAAAAAATTGAAAATCACCCTCTATTTTGGCCATCTTGTGGACGCATTATCGGTTGTACCCGACGTCCTGAAATAAAAGGTTTCACATTGAGGGGAGAAGCTTAAATAAATACAATGTGGAAACCATGTAGTCTCATATTCAGATCCGGCTGAGTTAAGCACCCATATGATGGAGGAAGGCGGCATCGGAGGAAGGAGGTCGAACAACGACCTCTCGTCAGTCACCAATGACGGGGCCCCACAGAATGATTTGGTGGCACAGGTGTGCAGTGTGAGTACTTGTTTTTGAGTTTTGCAGTGTTCCAGTTTCAGCTTGGTGTGATTCTTTTTCAGAGTTCCTATTTTGTTTGGTATTTGATGGATGTTGGAAAGAGATTTGTGTTGGAGCACAGATGACTATTAGTGATCCTCTGACTGACTTGGTCCTCTGACTGCCGTACTTCGTTGGAAGATGGTCAGCTAGGAGAATACATTCACTAGCATTAGTGACCATGTGCAGCAAGACCTAACTAGCAAGATCCATTCAGGAGTATGTTCTTCGATGCATTTTGCTTCTCAGTATCTATATGAGTGGAATTTCACATTGTGGGGGGGAATACATACCAATGTTCCATTCCCATTCTACACCCAAAATGAATTAGTCAAGGAAAGCTTCCAGTGGCAGTGGCAGTTTTCTATGTTGTTCGAGATCGAGTGGCAGCGATTAATGACAGAGACTACAATTAAGAACATTATGATTCTTATAGGAAGTAATGTGAAATTTTTTCAGTATTTCTTCTATTATGTAGTTTTGTGATATGCATGTTGTGTTTCCTACATAATTCCCCAATGTATAAGCATAGTGGTGAACAGTAGCACCAGAGTAAGTCAGTTCATGGATCTTGAAAGGGTTTGTGGGAGGATCCAGAAAACCACACGAGGTCGACAGTTGATGAGGTTCCTGTCGCATCAAGGTTTGTGGTAAGCCTGTTTAAAACCATGGAAGGAGCGAGCCTTTCTTTTGGATCAAGGTCATGAGTCACAGAGTTGGACATGCCACAGGGGTGAGCATAGTACAGAGGAGTGTGTGGATGTTTTTCTACCATGTAAACACTAAGGGGGGGGAATGTTAGGAATTAGTATTCACATGGTTTATTTATATGGTTAGTTTAATGTGTTATTAATATATTATTGTTATATAAACAATAATATATTATTGGTGTTGAGTTGTGTATTGTTACAGGAGTAACAATCACAACTAAATAGGTTTATTTGTTGTAACACTTTCCTATTTTATAGGAAGTTAGTTTTCCTATGTATATGGCTATTTAATAGCCTGTGTATGTAATTCAAATTGGTCGAATACAATATCAATATTTTTTTTTTTCTGTGTGACAATATTGATGTCCCAATAAATACCATACAGTAGGATCTGTTTATAAAATATGGTTATGCCCATTTGTATGGTCTTGCTTCTCCACAACTAAATGAATAGAAGTTGATTTGGGTACACTCAAAATTCTTCATCCTATTCGGATCTTTCAATCAAATAACCATAGTGTATCCTAAGTCCTCTAAGTCATCTCTCAAACCCCAGTTATACATCTAATTACTTTATTCATTTGGTATGCTCACAAAAATTTAGTTTTTGTTATGTAACTATAAATGAATGTAATTTGAAATATTCATTATCTTGTAACATACCTTAAATCTTATTTAAAATAATTAGATTACCCATTTTAATTAATTTAGGGTTCTTACATGATTGTTTTTTATCAATATCATATGGAAAGCTTAAGAAAATCTCAAACCTTATGTGGAATAGAATGGTGATGGATTTCAAGGTGACCTCCCGATCAACCAACACTTCATTTTGTGGTTTCATGCTATCAATTTCCATATCATTCCAATGGATGAGCTCCCTCAGGTGCATTTCGACAAGAGTTTCATATGAGGGTTTCAAACAATTCTATATTTCATACATCAAAGCCATAAATATACTTGACTTAAACCCAAGACTAAATTGATCTAACTAATAGTAGCCAAGTGTCTTTAAAGGATATTATAGAGGAAACCTTGGCAAGATGCTTCAACAAAATTTGTGCCATTTTCGTACTTAGATACTCAATTTTTTTAAATACTTAAATAGCAATGGCTATAATTTATTGTTATTATGATTTCCCATGATTAACAATATTAATACTCATTAGTCTTTACATTCTGCTACTTTATTTAGATCTAAATACTCCACATAATTTGGAATTCTATTTTATAACTAAAGCTTTTTATATATATATTTTATCTTATATTAGGGATCCCCTTTGGTTGTTTCCTTGTGTAATGCCCCATTTGACATTACCCCAGCCTTTCTCTGACGACCCTATTGATAAGCAGGGGTAGGTGGTGGGTGTGAGTTTGTTGATCACTAGTTGACATCGGCTGTGTCCTAGAGAAGGATTAGCACCCTTCCTACTCATTTGGCCTTCCCATGTCCGTGTCATTGCCGATGTGCTAGTAGAGTGCCTCCGCAGTGCCTTTTCAATTACCTTGTTAAGGAGAATCTCATTCTCGAGTTCTACAGGTGGTTTTAATGATGTATCATTATTGTTAGGGCATGTCTAGCTTGAAGTAACGTCTGCATAATAATTATTATATTGAATTGTTGATTTGTGCTTATTATTATTTTACTCAATGTTGACGGGCGACCATTATTAATACAGTTAATAAATTTGTGTTATTATTATTAATATGGTGATCATTATTAATTTTGCTTATTATTATTTTACTTCATTTTAGGTTTGTTTGTGTTTTTTTAGTTAAAACAAACAAAAAATAAATAAATCAAATGAAAGATTTAAAATTAAAAAGCCCGTGATTTTTTTTTTGGGTGGTTTAGGGCAAAGGGGGGGGCTCCTCTGGGATTTTTCTTGTCTTTTTTTTTGCTAAGGGAAGACAGCAGCCGCCGCCGCCATGGGAAGGGAACTCCAAACCGATCTGCACACCCACCAAACATGATGAAGGCATGGAGTAGGGCACGTGTGCTATTGGGCCAGAATGCCTGAAGGAAACGAGGTTTCATGTGATACTTGGGTCGCAGTTTTTGCACAGATCCATGCACTTAGGGCATTTTCTTTTGTTGTTTTTAAAGAAATGCCTCACCAGATGTCATCTTATGGAGTGTCATGGATTGTTGTGGCCTGTGCCAGCATCCTCCCAGCCTATGTAAAAAAAAAACGAGCCTAGACCTACGTGGACTTCTATCAAAGCATAAAAGACACAAGAGTTTGTCTAATGCTATTATTGGAAATAGTTTGGTAGACCAGCGTACAAAACGTGGAAGCTTTGGAACATGGTATGAACAATAGAATCTAGTTTTTTGTAAGATTGTGTACTTGCAAGTGTCATAGTTGATATGCGTGAAAAATGTGGAAGTGTGTCATAGTTGGTATGTATGAAAAATGTGGAAGTGTATTCAAGGCATGTGAATTGTTCGAAAAAATGCATCAGATATTTCATCTCATGGAATGCAATGGTTTCAGGGTATTCATAGATGAGCTTGTTGTAAAGGCCTTTGAAACTTTGAAGGAAATGTATTTGGTAGTTGTAAAGAAACACTTAACAACCTTTTTCCAACACCCTCTCAGCTATGCCAAAATAAGTGTTTTAAATTGGGTATGGACATCCTTCAAAGAATTATGGAAAAGGGTTTTTCTTGACATTTTATACAGTTGGAGAAAAGCATACACACAGGGTAGGAGAAATAGTTGACAAAATGGATTTGTTAAAAAGGTGTGTGAACTGTTTAATAGAATTCCTCAAACAAATTTTGTCTCATGGAATGCCATGATTGCAAGATATGCACATAATGGATTTGTTCAAAAGGCTTTAGAAATTTTCAAGAAACTACATTCACAGGTGTAGAGCCTCTTGTCCTTTGCCTACATTCTCTCAACCCGTGTGCAAGAATGGAGCCTTGTGTAGGCCCTAGAAAATTGTCAGAGCATAATGGGCAACTTATTATGTTGGAAAAAAAACTTCTAATGATCAGGAAGTTGTGTGACGTTGTGGAGGTTATAATGAGGCTCGTGAACTGGATGACGAAGTGCCCAAGCGAGATGCTTAATCGAAGCCTGTGGGTTTGACCAACTCCGTTCCTCCCAGGCATGGTTCATCTTCCCTTACCTCTCATGATTCTCATGTTTTAGTTCTCTTTTGCAACTTAATATAATTTTAAAATATTAGGATTTTAATATAGTTAAATGTTTATTTCAACTCGTTGCAAAAACAATGATATATCGTGTCATAACTCACAAAGTCAAAATAACTCGTTTACCTTAAACCAGGAACTTCCACCCTCATTTTGAGGTGATGTATAAAAATTCCTACCCAACTGGATCGCTACAACATTGTTTTATCAAACAGACGAAATTGACTCTCCAATCATAACGTTGATCATCACTTGGTTTAAATAGTTAATTTTTGCATTTTTTGAAGACTCATTAAGTACCCTTCGTAACTCTGAAAATGAGATGTTAAGCTTCATTCATGTACCTTGTTATATGAGGAGTCACCTTGACCTCTAGATTGACCCCAAACAAACATATGTGATCTTTTTGACTCTCTTATAGCAGCACTATTACACTGGTTTACAGTAGTAGAAAGCTGTTAAATCTAGAAAGTTGGCTTTCTGTTTGAACCACCAATTGAAATCGAGATAGAGAAATTAATATCTGTCTTCATAAACATCTAGTGTTTTTACTAGAAAATTGCACGGAACTTTTAGTTTAGGGAAAAACACTTTTCTGGATAGTTTGACAATGGCATTTTGTAGGCCTTTGGTCACAGTTTGATGAGGTCAAACTAGACCAATTTCAACTTGTCGCTCCCAAAAACTTGTCGCCGTTTGAAAATGGGTTTCTAGTTCTCAGTCCCATCAACTCTGATGAATTCTCCTTATATAGGGGAACTTGTAGAAAGTGTCTCATTGTGTGCTCATCCATAAAACGTCAATTTTGGACATGGTTTTGTAAGCCCTCGAGCTAACTTTTGTTTAATTTGCATTGGCCCAACTATGACCAGTCGCCCCGGAAAACTAGCCACCAAACACAATCCGTTTGCTTTATCCCAATTCCATCAGTTGCTATGAAATCTTGGTATATCTGGGGACATGTATAAATTTAATCGTGGTGTGTGTTCTCATCAAAAGACAACTTTTAGAAGCAGTATCTTAGCCTCCTAGCCCGTTTTGAACATTTTTGTAGCTATTAAGAAAATGTAAAAATAGAAAGCTGCGGGACCCTCGTCGAGTTGCCAAACCCCTGTAGATACTTTTGACACATCTAAATAACTATTTAAAACACTATAGCATAAATTTTTGTGTGAATTAGAACTTTTGAAAAAATGATGTTTTCTCTCTCTTCCCTTCTCTTTCTCTCTCCTGGGTTACAAAATGAAGTGAAATGAAATGCAATGAATACATGTCTCTAAACCCTTTTCTTTCATTTACAAATTGTAATTATTATCATTTGTAAATGGGAAAACTGAAAAATGATAATTATGTTAGATTAGGTTGGATGCCATGCTAGCGAATTATCGTTGATATCATGCTCACGTGGTTTTGTACGATGAAAGAATGACGACGAAAAGACGATGTCTAATCCATTTATTTATCTTTGTAATTTATATAATTCATTGATAAACGGATAAATGTATAATGTTGTCTCTTGTTACAGAGTATTATATTTGATAATTTGTTGATATGTATGAGATGCTGGTTTCAAGGACATCTATGACATGTGCATTTAATCTTAGGGTCGATTTGATTTATAGTACACTTGGTAAAAAGGTTTGATACTTATATAAGGTAAATGAATTTGAAGTAATATCTTGTAGTGCATATTTAGTGTTCATTAAATGATTAATGAGTCTGATAATAATGGTATAGCTTGGATACCAAATGATAGAATAGAATAAGATTGCAATGAACAAAGAGGGACGGAAGCCTCACAAATATTATTGATCATGAAATCAGCTTACATTACAATGCAAGAGCTATAATATTTATAGATATTAGATAGCCTCATATGGATAGACATGACACCCTAGCAGACACCAACTACGAGATGATAAGAACCATCTCACATGCACATGTAATTACTACTAATACCAATATTGAATGTTATCCAACATAACAATATTGAATGCAAGTCACTAGACTAGAGTGCACATGTTGCACATTATTAAATAAAAGAAAATGCAATAAAATGCAATAAATATGCCTATTTTAAATTATGCTAACATTCCCCCCCTTAATTTTGCATAGTTTCTAATGAAGTGGAGAGGAACTCTCTGAACAGTGTGAATTTGTCACATGCAAGTGACTTAGTGAAAACATCTGCCTTCTGTTCAGCTGTAGGACAGAAATGGAGCTGTATGTTGTGCTTCAAGACATGCTCACATATGAAATGAACCTGTACTTCAATATGCTTGGTTCTCTCATGAAATACTGGATTGCGAACAAGCTTTAGAACTCCTTCATTATTAACATATATTGGAGTAGATTTCTGTTGTGGTAGACCAATTCCTTCCAGTATTCGGCGTAGCCATATTACTTCACAAACAGCTTCACCTGCAGCTTGATACTCTACTTCTGTAGAAGAGCAAGAAACAAAGTTTTGTTTCTTGCTTCCCCATGATATCGGTCCAGATCCCATAAAGAAGACGAAGCCTGATGTTGACTTCCTATCATCCATGTTTCCTGCATGATCTGAATCTGAATATCCTGTCAAGAAGAAATTGTCATTCTTCTTGTACTCTAGACAAAGGTCAATTGTACCCTTTAGATATCTTAGTATTCTCTTTACTGCTTTCCAATGACATATTTTCGATTCTTGCATGAAGCGTGATAAATAGCTGACTGCAAAGCTGATATTTGGTCTAGTATATGTCAGGTAAATGAGACTCCTGATCAACTGCCGATAGAGAGTTGCATTCACCGGTGGTGATGGATCAGAACGAGATAACTGAAGTCTCGCTTCCATAGGTGTAGCAATAGGAGTGCAGTCCATCATCCTGAATTTCTCGAGTGTTGTCTTGGTGTATTTCAACTGTGACACAAAGATATGATTCTCTTTTTGCCATACTTCCAACCCAAGACAATAGTGCATGAGCCTGAGATCTGTCATGTTCGAACGATCGATTAAAATCCCTTCTTTGTTACATCGATCATCTTCACAGAAATGCCTGTAGACGACTAGATCGTCGACATAAACAACCACAAAGACAATCTCCCCCCCCCTTGCTTTTTGAGGTAGAGATTGCGGTCATAAGGATTCCTTTCAAATCCATGACTTATGAGATGCTCATCAATTTTGATGTACCATGCCCGGGGTGCCTGTTTTTAGGCCATATAGAGATTTTATGAGTCTGCATACCATCATCTCTTTTCCCGGTATTACATAACCCTCTGGCTGAGTCATATAGACTTATTCTTGCAAATCTCCATTAAGAAAGGAACTTTTCACATCCATTTGGTGGGACTTTCCAACCAAATTGTGCAGCTAGAGCAAAGATCATCCTGATTGTCCTTGATCTTGGTTGTGGGAGCAAATTTCTCCTCATAATCAATGCCTTCTTGTTGTGCATACCCCTTTGCTACAAGCCTTGCTTTATACTTGTCAATAGTCCCATTTGATTTGTACTTCGTCTTGAATATCCATCTGCATCCAATGGGTTTCTTCCCTGGTGGAAGGTCGACAAGTTGTCATGTGTTGTTCTTCATCACTGACTGATACTCTGAATCCATGGCATCTTTCCAAGCTTTTGATTGTAGGGCTTCCTAAACTGTAGATGGCTCAACTATTTCAACAACTCTTCTCATTAGGGCATAATTGACCTCTTCACAAGCTTGACTGCGAGTTCTAGGTCCAGGATTGGACGATGTGCTAGGTGCTTCATCCAAATTTGCATCTCTTATTAATTGAGTATACCATTTAGGTAACTTATTAGTTGTTCCATTGGATTGTGGTGGATCCAAGTTTTCACCATCATCCAATTCATCACAATCATCTTCAGTGGGAACATCAAATTTTGTCTTCACAAGAGGTGTATTCTGCATGTTTGTTGAATCGTTGAGTGGAGCATCTGTTTGTTTCTTCTCAAAGAACTCAACATCCCTACTTGTGTATACTTTCTTCGCTTTCGGATCCTATAATCTGTACCCAAGTGCTTCTTCACTGTATCCAATGAATATCAGTTTCTCAGCTTTCATATCCAACTTGTTCCTATTCTTCTTAGGTATGTGCATGTTAGCTTTACACCCAAATACTATTAGGTGTGCAATTGATGGTTTCCGATTTGACCATGCTTTTTGAGGTGTCACTCCTTCAAGAGCTACTGTGGGCACTATGTTCAACAAATAGACTACAGTTCTTGTAGCTTTTGCCCAAAATGTCTTTGTTAAACCTGAGTCGTCAATCATACATCGCACCATTTCCATGATAGTACGATTCCTTCTCTCAACTATACCATTCTGTTGTGGTGTGTGAGTAGGAGGAATTTGTCTACGAATCCCATGAGCTTCTAGGTAAGTCTTGAACTCATTGCTTGTGAATTCCCCCCTCGATCTGAGTGGAGAGTTTTGATCTTGCGACCAACTTCATTCTCAACAAGTGCTTTGAACTTCTGAAATGTCTCAAAGGCTTGACTCTTGTTTCTTAGACAATATATCCACATCTTTCTTGAGTAGTAATCAACACAAAGCATGACGTATTGACATCCAGAATGACTTGGTTTTTATGGGCCTGCAAAGATTGGTGTGCACCAAATCAAGCTTTCCCTTAGCTCTATATGTGTTCTTCTGGAAGGGTACTCTGTGTTACTTTCCAGCTAGGCAATTGTGACACTTTTCAGTGTTGTGCTTGAGTGTAGGCAATCTTTTCACCATGTTACCCTTTTGAAGTGTTTGGAGATAGCCAAAACTGATGTGACCATATCTGTGATGCCATAGTTCTGCATATTGTGTGTCTTTGGCCACTAGAGCTTGATCATCCTTGTGGACAAAATCAAGTTGGAACATGCGTCCCACATTGGAGGCTCTTACTACAATCTTGGAACCTCTTGACTTATCTCTTATCAAGCACACTTTTTCTCCATTATTACTGTCAAAATCCAACTTCAAGTTGTGATCAAGGAGTTGACTAACTGATATCAAATTCTTGGTCAAACCAGGTACATACAATACATTTGTGATTTTACAGTCATGCTTTCCAAGAGGTAGTGAAATGTTTCCAATCCCCTTGACATTGTATGATGAGTCATCACCTAATGACACATGGTTCTTGTTAGGTGAGTCACATAGTGTGTAGAACCAATCCTTACGTCTAGTCATGTGTTGAGTTGCACCCGAGTCAACATACGAGATATCTTGTGTGGACTTGGTTTCTTCATCAAATTGAGTAGAATACATGTGGTGTCCTTCATCTGAATCATCCTCATGTTCGGTAATGTACCCTTGTTGTTTGGGTTTTCTTTACCAATTACCATTTTTCTGCCCTTGATTATTGTTGTTGTTGGACTTCCCTTTATTTGAATTATTGTTACCCACTGTTGGTTATTGGGTTTTAAATTACTTGATGAACTCTTTTTATAGGAATTATACCAACAATATTTTATGTCATGTCCCCCTCTATTGCAAATGGGACACTTCTTGGTGTTGTCTTGTTGACTTTGATTTTGTTGGGACTTCTTGTGATTGGACTGAAATTTCCCCTTTCCTTTATGATTAGAAGATAGTGCTTGCTCATCTTCATGATCTTTGTTATTCATTGCGTCTTCTTGTTGGAGTAGATTGACCAACTTCTCAAAGGTGACTGTGTGTTCACACATATTGATAGTTGTTACAAAGATTCTGTAGGAAGTAGGAAGTTCTCGCAACACAATTGGTACGAGGTCTTCATCACTTATCTCTTTTCCCAATGCCAATTGAAATGCCCTCAAAGTAGCAACTCGTCTCAAAAAAACTTCAACCTTCTCATTGTGCTTGAACTTGAGAGTATGCAGTTGTGATAGTAGGTTGAGGATGGCATTCTTGTTCTTTGCCTCATAGACTGTGCTCAACTTATCCCATGCATCCTTAGCTGATGTGGCATCTCTAATGCGGGGTTGCACATCGTCTGTTACGCTAAAAAAGATGATCAACTTGGCCTTTTGATTTGCCCTGTCAAATTGAACTTGTTGTCTTCCATCATCAAGTGATCTTGTTGTTTGTCCATCTACAACTATCTATAGGTCTTCAAACTCAAGTAACACCTTGATCTTCGGTTTCCGTGCAGCATAGTTGTCTCCTCTAAGCAGTTGTGAATCTGGCAAGAAGAACTTTGGTGCTTGTGCACCTATTTCTGTAATCTGAATTTCTGAAACTCTGAATTTCTGACAAAGGGTAAGGCTCTTATCACTCTAGGTTTATGGTCTCCCTCTCAATATACTGTCAGGCCGATATACCAAACCTTTCTATATACACTCCCTTCCGATATACCTGTCGGTACATGGAAGAAGATCACCCTTTCAATATACCCGTCAGTACAGAAAGAGGTGTTAACACACGTGAAAGAATTTAGTACGTGGTACTTAGATAGTATGGAGAGGGGTTTGTGCAAGCACAAACGGATGGGAGGGCTCAAATGTGTGTGTATTGTGTCCTTATTACTCCCCGTCAATTTTATAGGGTCGATGCCCAGACGACGTTTAGGCATCTGTGTTAGGCGTTAAGTGCAGTAGTATTCGCGACGGCATCACCCGTAAGCACTTCCTAGAGGCACCGTATATACTGAACGTTGCTATGAGATCAAAGATCTCATGTGATAGAACCAAACATAATATAAAAAATTTGTACCCTTTTTTTTTCACTTTATGCACCAAGATTAGTACAAAATGCTCCAAAATTACATCGAAATGAAGGTTTTTTATGTCCCCCTCTTTACAAAAAAGGGTTTAGAATCACAAAATACACCATTTAGGCCAAAAAATATTTTTTTTACCCCCAATAGGTGTTTTTCCGCTAAATTTAGTGGTGGCTCTAAATGTGTTTGGTGAGCTTCTAAATTTGGAAATATCCCAAAATTTATTAATTTCTCCAAATTTTCCAAAAAAATAATTTAAGAAAAAATATGGAGAGAGTGGGAATTGAACCGCTGACCTGTTTGTTCCCAAGATCCAAACAAACAATCTGAATATTGTTTTCACCTTTTCTCACAAACCATGATCTTAGTTTTTTCTAAAATTTTGACAGCAGTATCATACAATATTTTTATTGAAACCCACAAAATTTCAGAAGAATCGGAATCTTATTTTTTGAGATTTTACCAATTTACCAGCTAGATCTGATTTTTTTTTCAGAAAAAAATGATCCAACTTGTACAGACTTTTCGTCACATTTAGAGGCCGAATCTGAAGATGATGTAAACTACAAAGTTGTGTGTCTCCTACTTATCTTTCCAGAAAAAAAAAATGGAACTTCAATCTGACATTGTATGAAAAAATTACATCCTTTTTTCTAAGAGCTATCTGCTGGAATTTTGTTGACGGGACTGCTTCAACCTTTGCTCCCGAATTCTTCACACCTCCACTTTCAGATTTGATTTTTTTTTTTCTAGATCTGATCTTTTTTTTTTTATTTTGATCTGCAATTTTTTTCAAGATCTCTTTCCTTTTTTCTTTTTTTTTAATATCTCTTTTTTTTTCCACAAATCCTTTTTTTTTTTTTAGATCTGCAATTTTTTCCAAGATCTTTCTCCTCTTTTTTTTAAAGATCTCCAAATCTGAAATATTCCACCAATATGTTAGATTAATTGGCTATGCCAATGACTAATAAAAAAAATTTACCTTCCAAATAAGTGGATAGGTCAAATTTTAGTTGATGGATGCTTGGGAGGAATGGAGGCTACATGATGCTTCAATGGCTCTCCTTTGATGCAGATCTTCTTCTCCAATGGATCCTCTCCAATAGTGCTCCTCTTCAACCTTGTTTGGATAGAACCTGCTCTGATACCAAATGATAATAATGGTATATCTTAGATACCAAATGATAGAATAGAATAAGATTGCAATGACCAAAGAGGGACGGAAGCCTCACAAATATTATTGATCATGAAATCAACTTACATTATAATGCAAGAGCTGTAATATTTATAGATATTAGACAGCCTCATATGGATAGACATGACACCCTAGCAGACACCAACTATGAGATGATAAGACCCATCTCACATGCACATGTAATTACTACTAATACCAATATTGAATGTTATCCAACATAACAATATTGAATATAAGTCACTAGACTAGAGTGCACATGTTACACATTATTAAATAAAGGACAATGCAATAAAATGCAATAAATATGCCTATGCTAAATTATGCTAACAGAGTCATCTTGTGCATTCATACCTTGTAAATATAATAAAGAGAATTAAATCGAAACACTCTACCCTTGTTCAATATCGGAGCATAACTTGTTTTCATGTGTGTTACCCTAGAAGACATTGAAAACCGTAGAGTTAAATTAAACCCTACACTCGATGGAAATCTCCTAGCTTGAGTAAACAAGATCCCAAGAATGGGTTTATCATCTTAGTCAGTGTGGTAGGTGACATTTTCATAAACCTGGAAGATAGGAGTGACACAGTCAAACTTCTTTTTGAGTAAGTATACCTAACTCCTCATTCGTATCCTAGTGGATTACTTGGTTCTCCGAAGATTAATTGAAAAGTAAATTTCTTCATCAAATGAAATCCCTGTTGGATCCAAACGACATAAATAGAGATCGAGATATAGTTGTTTCTTACATTGCACTCTTGTTAATGAACCCCCTTGGCTCCGCACAGCTAAATGTGCTACCTTGGTTCCTATCAACATAACACCTTGATCCCTTCTAGAAGGTGGTTTGCATAAATTTGTCCTCTCGCTTAAAACTCATATATAGTTGAGGGATAGACTCTTCAGTGAAGTTAGAATAAATCTAAACCTCAGTTGATTTGGATGTTAACTTAGGATTCATTTGTAGCATCAAGCCTTCTAACCATTTATGCCTTCAAGAGGTTAGTCAAACACTTCGTAACTCCTTTTTCAAGACAATGCTAAAAATAAGATCCTAACGTGACGTAGAAAATAAAGTATATAAGAGTAAAGACGAGATTTGAGGTTTGGAATAATGCCACCCTTTGAGGCCTTATTACTCAATAAAATATATGCATTTGTTTCAAATAATATGAATTGTTCTTGGTGTGATCAACCTTTGAGAAAACAAAATACATATATAAATCAAAATGGTATTCCTCAAGTCATTGAATTGGAATAACTATGGTAGGGAAATAACTAACCCATGGTCGAGGTATTGTTTCGGTAAAAAATCTATGTCGCATCTTAATCTCCGTTAAAACCTAATATCACTATATGAACAAAAGGTCACATCCACTTGAGTTGTAAGAATAAAAAGGTAGACATTGATTATATGTTCGAGAAGAAGATTTTTAACATAAGAACAAGATAATTAAGTATTTTATTTGCATTCAAATTATACCAAATAAGTATGCAAGTTATGGAAAATTTTTGTAAAGAATAAGAAGCCAACTTAAAATGGTCAAACTGCAAATTAAATGTGGAATGAACTTAAAGTTTTTGTAGATGGAAATTGGAGAAAGTTATTCTTACACAATAATGTTCTTAGAATGTTAATCGTAACTAAAATACAATTAAAGAAATGATGTGTCGTGGGTTCACCATTCTTAAAGTCATTTTTCCTGTCGTTGGGTCATTTCTAGTAACCATTCATTTAGAAAAGTGTGGCATCGACATGCCTATGTTGTGTTCATGTGTCTATGTGAGTCGATGACTTATGTGATTGTCGTATGCAAGTCGAGTTTCTGTACATGGAGCCCTTGCTGTGTTGGGTGTAGTGAGCAATGTAAGTCAAAAAAAAAAAATCCTGGTATTTTACTATTGTAATTTTGTGTGTAAAATGTGGGTACTACATATGGTATCATAGCGGAGGTTCATACTCTCGAACCTCTAGGATGGATTGGAGTTTTGATGATTCTGCATGATGGTGGTGAATATTAGAAGAGTAATGTGATGTATTCGTGATGTGAACTATGTCATAATTATGAAATTGTGAATGCACATGTTGTGCATGTCACTTAGTGTGGATTTGTTGTCATGTTGATGTGCTTGTGATGAGAGTATTAACTCTCTATTTCATGGATTTAATTTGGAATTCGTGTGTGATGTACCACCTTGTTGTTTGTGAATGGAATGTTATTTCAGATTACAGAGGGTTAAAACATTTGGAATTTATGTGATACAAAGGTGTATTGATGTATTACATGACAAAATTGATGTAAAGTGACCAGAATTTTATCGTAATGTTGTCACCGTATTGTGACGAGTTGTATGTATCGCCGTGTTGTATTGTAATTAACTATATGTTGTAAGGTTAGACATTGTGTTCCTCATACATAAACTTCATGTAATATGTGATGGTTCATGTCATGATTTAGGGGTGTATGGTGAGTATGACCCCTAGTGTACAGTGATTGCACCTTAGGTGCAGGATGTGGTAATGTGATGTATCGTGACCTGTGCAAGTAATGATTGTGTTATACCCTGTATATAAATACCATGCGTAAGATGCTATGGTTACATTGTGTGAATCATCATTGTGATAGTGATGTAGTATGTTTATGTTGTGAACCTTACACTAGATGACCCTAAGGGGATGAACTATCAAGAGTGTATGTGTGGAGAGAGGAGGTGTGGACCAGGTTTTCATAATCTTGAGCCGAGTATAAGTGAGTAAGTGGAGTCTTATATAGACTGAAAAACCACTTCTATCTATTTAGTATACTTCGATCTTGCTTAGTATATTGTGGGTGCACACCACGTTAGGCTCAACTTATACAACTAGAGTTCCCTTCTCTTTCCTATTGGATTGTTCATTGAATAATCCTATGTGATTTTGACTATGTTGATCCATGTGGGAGTATGAAGGAATGATTCAGGTAGAGATGATGACAGTACATTATTTGATATAATCATTTCTGGTTACATATATATATATATTTTTTTCGAGCTGAGGCTCGATGTCCAAGTGCCAACAACTCGATGAGTACCCCTTTGGTGGCGGCATGAGGCCACATAATGATTGTAATGTGCTATTTTCTCAATACGTATTTTATTCGTAAATTGATCATTATCTCTTTTTAGCTAGAACTAGTTGTTTTCTTGATTGACATGTTCTTATATTTTGGGCATTTATTTGATTGTTGCATTAACATTTGGATTTTTCACTAACCATGGCTAATTACCATTTGTTTTGCTTAGTTTTACAACTTTTTTTTTCATATTTAAAAGTTTGTAGCCTAGCCCAAGGCTTTTGATTTTTCCACTTGGCATTTGATTGGATTGCTATGTTGGTTCTAATGTCGTAATGTGTTGGAATAAGGTCATGGGATTAACCATGGAGTGGTTGAACCTATGGGCCCACTTCGCTGTATGGGGGTAGGCCCCAAGGAATTACAGATAACTAGTGGGTTGTTGAACCACGAATTATTATGTCACTTGGGTTAGGGGTGATGGGGCTCTATGTGCCCAGGGCCCTAGGGTGACTCGGCCTCATTAAAAGGAGAAAGGAGATGAGCCTCTATGGTTGAGTGACATGTTATTTTTTATGGCACTCTATGGTGGAGTGACCTGATATTCTTGATGGGGCTCTATGGTTGAGTGATCCGATTTGGTTTTGACACTATGAATTCCTTCTCTATAAGAGGTATATGGAGATTATTTGGTGATGGTTTGGGAGGTACATGGAGTATTTTTATGATGCTTCAGGAGACATATGCAGTTATTTCTTGATATTTCGAGATGTGTGGAGTTGGTATAGTGAGTTATGTGTACCCTTGTGAGTCTTTTTGACACCTTGTTATGTTTGAGGCGTGACTCTTCCCTTGGTTGGTATGGACTATTGGATATTGTCTTGCCATTATGTTGGTACAGTCATGGATTTCTTTGGGTCATGTGATACTCGTTGTATATTTATCAGTGCGATGATTATGTTGTCAATCATATATGTGTACGATCTATGTCTAGGATGTAATTGTTGGAAATTCCTTGCTATGTGGTCTACTTGTTGTCATTCCATGGAGGAATTAAAAGACCTTGTAATATGATATAGTCATGAAAGTAGGTAGCAAGATGTCTCATGGGTTGTTTGTGTTGTGTTAAGTTTTGTGTGACATCTTGATGGGAGTTATTGTTGGGCACCCATGAAACTTAAGACAACTGAAAAATTCTAAATAATGAATATTATAATCTTGAGATAAGAAATATTGTAAAAGAAAATGCTAACTAAGTAATAAGGTAAAATGGAACTACCAATCTTCACAGAACCTTGAAAGTTAAAATTTCTACCTGATGTTCCTAAGGCCACCTTGTGACCGTGACTTTGTGTTTGAAATCTTAACCTTAGATCATACCTTCACCCATATTTGTTCCTTGTTGCTTACCATTTCTCTTTCTTCTTTGTATGTCACATTAAGGATGATGCTTTCTTAACGGGAGGAGAATGCAATGCCTCGTTCGACATTACCCCAGTCTTTCTCTGACGACCCTATTGATAAGCAGGGGTAGGTGTTGGGTGTGAGTTTTTTTGATCGCTACGCGACCTCTGCTGTTTCCCAAAGAACGATTAGTGCCCTTCCTCCTTGTCTGGCATTCCCGTGTCTGTCATTGCCAATGTGCTAGTGGAGGACCTCCGCAATGTCTTTTCAATTACCTTGTTAAGGAGAATCTCATTCTCAAATTCTATAGGTGGTTTTAATGATGTCTCGTTGTTGTTAGGGCATGTCCAGCTTGAAGGAATGTCTACATAATAATTATTATATTGAATTGTCAATTTGTGCTTATTATTATTTTACTCAATGTTGACAGGTAACCATTATTAATATGGTTAATAAATTTGTGTTATTATTATTAATATGGTGATCATTATTATTTGTGCTTATTATTATTATTTTACTTCGTTTTAGGTTTTTTTTGTGTTTTTTTAGTTAAAACAAACAAAAATAAATAAATCAAATGAAAGATTTAAAATTAAAAAGCTCGTGATTTTTTTTTGGGGTGGTTTAGGGAAAAGGGGAGGGCTCCTTCAGGATTTTTCTTCTGTCTTTTTTTTTTTTTTGCTGAGGGAAGACAACAACCACCACCGCCATGGGAAGGGAACTCCGAACTGATCTGCACACCCACCAGATGTGATGAAGGTGTGGAGCAAGGCAGTGTGCTATTGGGCCAGAATGCTTGAAGGAAATGAGGTTTCATGTGACACTTGGGTTGCTATTTTTACACAAATTCATGCGCTTAGGGCATTTTTTGGTTGTTTTTAAAGAAATTCCTCACTAGATGTCATCTCATGGAGTGTCATGGATTGTTGTGGCCTGTGCCATAATCCTCCCAACCTGTGTAAAAACAAACGAGCCCAAACCTACGTGGACTTCTATCAAAGCATAAAAGACAGAAGAGTTTGTCTGATTCTATTGTTGGAAATAGTTTGGCAGACCAACGTGTAAAACATGGGAGCTTTAGAACAAGGTATGAACAATAGAATCTAGTTTTTTTGTAAAATTTTGTACTTCCAAGTGTCAAAGTTGATATGCGTGAAAAATGTGGAAGTGTGTCATAGTTGGTATGTATGAAAAATGTGGAAGTGTATTCAAGGCATGTGAGTTGTTCAACAAAATGCCTTAGATATTTCATCTTGTGGAATGCAATGGTTTCAGGGTATTCATAGATGAGCTTGTTGTAAAGGCCTTTGAAACTTTGAAGGAAATGTATTTGGCAGTTGTAAAGCAACACTTAACAACCTTTTTCCAACACCCTTTCAGCTGTGCCAAAATAAGTGTTTTAAATTGGGTATGTACATCCTTCAAAGAATTATGGAAAAGGGTTTTTTTTTGACATTTTATACAGTTAGAGAAAAGCATACACAGGGTAGGAGAAATAGTTGACAAAATGGATTTGTTGAAATGGCGTGTGAACTATTTGATAGAATGCCTCAAAGAAATGTTGTCTCATGGAATTCCATGATTGCAAGATATGCACATAATGGATTTGTTCAAAAGGCTTTAGAAATTTTCAAGCAACTACACTCATAGGTGTAAAGCCTCCTGTCCATTGCCTACATTCTCTCAACCCGTGTGCAAGAATGGAGCCTTGTGTAGGCCCTAGAAAATTGTCAGAGCATAATGGGAAACTTATTCTATTAGAAAAAAAAAACTTCTAGTGATCAGAAAGTTGTGTGACGTTGTGGAGGTTAGATTGAGGCTCGTGAACTGGATGACAAAGTGCCCAAGTGAGATGTTGAACCGAATCCTACGGGTTTGACCGACTCTGTTCCTCCCAGGAATGGTTCATTTTCCTTTACCTCTCATAATTCTCGTGTTTTAGTTCTCTTTTGCAACTTAATAGAATTTTAAAATATTAGGATTTTAATACAGTTAAATGTTTATTTCAACTCATTGTAAAAACAATGAAATATTGCGTCATAACTCACGAAGTCAAAATAACCCGTTTACCTTAAACCAGGAACTTCCACCCTCATTCCAAGGTGATGCAAAAAACTTCCTACCCAACTGGATCACTATAACATTGTTTTATCGACCAGACGAAATTGACTTTCCAATAATAACGTTGATCATCATCCAATTTAAATAGTTATTTTTTTACATTTTTCGAAGACTCGCTAAGTACCTTTTGTAACTTTGAAAATGAGATGTTAAGATTCATTTGTGTACCTTATTCTGTGAGGATTCACCTTGACCTCTAGATCGACCCCGAATGAACATATGTGATCTTTTTGACTCTCTTATAGGAGCCCTGTTACACTGGTTTACAGTAGTAGAATGTTGTTAAATCTAGAAATTGGCTTTCGTTTTAAACCACCAATTGAAATTGAGATAGAGAAATTAATATCCGTCTTCATAAACCTCTAATGTTTTTACTAGACAATTGCATGAAACTTTTAGTTTAGGGAAAAACACTTTTCTGGATAGTTTAACAATGGCATTTTGTAGGCCTCTAGTCGCAGTTTGACGAGGTCAAACTTGACCAATTTCAACTTGTCACTCTAGAAAACTTGTCGCCATTTGAAAATAGGTTTCTAGTTCTCAATCCCGTTGACTATGATGAATTCTCCTTATATAGGAGAACTTACAAGAAGTGTCTCATTGCGTTCTCATCCATCAAACGTCAATTTTGGACATGGTTTGCTGAGCCCTCGAGCTAACTTTTGTTTAATTTGCATTGGGCCAACTATGACCAGTGGCCCTGGAAAAATAGCCACCAAATGTAATGCATTCACTTTATCCCAATTCTGTTAGATGTTATGAACTCTTGGTATGTCTAGGGACATGTATAAATTTAATCGTGGTGTGTGTTCTCATCGAAAGATAACTTTTGGAAGCAGTATCTTAGCCTCCGAGCCTGTTTTGAATGTTTTTGTAGCTATTAAGAAAATGTAAAAATAGGAAGCTGCGGGACCTTCGTCGGGTTGCCAAAATCCCGTAGATACTTTTGACACATGTAAATAACTATTTAAAACACTATAGCATAACTTGTTATGTGAATTAGAACTTTTGACAAAATGGTGTTTCTCTCTCTTCCCTTCTCTTTATCTCTCCTGGGTTACAAAATGAAGTGAAATGAAATGCATTGAATTCATGTCTCTAAACCCTTTTCTTTCATTTGTAAATTGTAATTATTATCATTTGTAAATGGGAAAACTGAAAAATGATAATTATGTTAGATTAGGTTGGATGCCATGCTAGCGAATTATCATTGATATCATACTCACGTGGTTTTGCAAGATGAAAGAATGATGATGAAAAGGCAATGTGTAATCCATTTATTTATCTTTGTAATTTATATACTTCATTATTAAATGGATAAATGTATAATGTTGTTTCATGTTACAGATTGTTATATTTGATAATTTTTTGATATGTATGAGATGTTGGTTTCAAGGACATCTAGGACATGTGCATTTAATCTTAGGGTCAATTTGATTTATAGTACACCTGGTAAAAAGGTTTGATATTTATATAAGGTAAATGAATTTGAAGTAATATCTTGTAGTGTATATTTAGTGTTTATTAAATGATTAATGAGTCATCTTATGCATTCATACCTTGTAAATGTAATAAAGAGAATTAAATCGAAACACTCTACCCTTGTTCAATATCGGAGCATAACTTATTTTCATGTGTGTTAATTTTCACCCTATAAGACATTGAAAACCGTAGAGTGAACTTAAACCCTACACTCAATGGAAATCTCCTAGCTTGAGTAAACAAGAGCCCAAGAATGGGTTTATCATCTTAGTCAGTGTGGTAGGTGACATTGTCATAAACTTGGAAGAAAGGAGCGACACAGTCAAACATCTTTTGGAGTAAGTAGAGATAACTCCTCCTTCGTATCCTAGTGGATTACCTGGTTCTCCAAAGATAGATTTAAAAGTAAATTTCTTCATCGAATGAAATCCCTGTTGGATCCAAATGTCATAAATGGAGATTGGGATATAGTTGTTTCTTTCATTATACTCTTGTTCATGAACCCCCTTGGCTCCACACAGCTAAATGTGCTACCTTGGTTCCTATAACCATAACAACTTGATCCCTTCTTGAGGGTGGTTTATCATAAAATTTTTCTCTCGCTTAAAACTCATATATAGTTGAGGGATAGACTCTTGAGTGAAGTTAGAATAACTCTAAACCTTAGTTGATTCAGATGTTAACTTACGGTTCGTGTGTAGCATCAAGCCTTCTAACATTTATGCCTTCAAGAGGTTAGTCAAAGACTTCGTAACTCCTTTTTCAAGACAATTCTAAAAATAATATCCTAACGTGACGTAGAAAATAAAGCATATAAGAGTAAAGTCGAGATTTGAGGTTCGGAATAATGCCACCCTTTGAGGCCTTATAACTCAATAAAATATATGCATTTGTTTCAAAGAATATGAATTGTTCTTGGTGTGATCAACCTTCGAGAAAACAAAATACATATATAAATCAAAATGGTATTCCTCAAGTCATTGAATTGGAATAACTATGGTAGGGAAATAACTAACCCATGGTCGAGGTATGTTTTCGGTAAATAAATCTATGTCGCATCTTAATCTCCGTTAAAACCTAATATCACTATATGAGCAAAAGGTCACATCTACTTGAGTTGTAAGAATAAAAAGGTAGAAATTGATTATATGTTCGAGAAGAAGATTTTTAACATAAGAACAAGATAATTAAGTATTTTATTTGCATTCGAATTATGCCAAATAAGCATGCAAGTTATGGAAATTTTTTGTAAAGAATAAGAAGCCAACTTAAAATGGTCAAACTGCAAATTAAATGTGGAATGAACTTAAAGTTTCTGTAGATGGAAAATGGAGAAAGTTATCCTTACACAATAATGTTCTTAGAATGTTAATCGTAACTAAAATACAATTAAAGAAATGATGTGTCGTGGGTTCGCCATTCTTAAAGTCATTTTTCCTGTCGTTGGGTCATTTCTAGTAACCATTCATTTGGAAAAGTGTGGCATTGACATGCCTATGTTGTGTGCATGTGTCTATGTGAGTCGATGACTTATGTGATTGTCGTATGCGAATCGAGTTTCTGTACATGGAGCCCTTGCTATGCTGGGTGTAGTGAGCAATGTAAGTCAAAAAATAAAACAATTATCCTGGTATTTTTACTGTTGTAATTGTGTGTGTAAAATGTGGGCACTACACCTTGTGCATTTATTTAGGGACACTAGTCATATATTTTCTTTCTAGGTAAGATACATATTATGCATTTCTTTTAATTTTGTAAAGATATCCATCTGGCCTAGACGTGGATCTATTAATGTTCCAAATATTTTAGACTATAACCATTCATTTAGCAAAACATCCTCTCAAGATATTTTTTCGTTTCTTCCTTCTTCATTTACCCAAATTTAACATACTTTGAGAGTGTAAATTATTTTATTTATTTGGAAAGAAATAAATGTAGATTTATTTGCACATTTAACTTATTTTTATAAGTAATTGTTTGAAATGCTCTAAGGGCTATTACATAAGATGTTCAATGAATATCACAACAAAAAATAAACCACCCATAAAGAGAGTTAAGAAATACATTGACTCTAAATACCAACTAAGGAAAACCCTCTAAAACAAAAAATCTGAGAAAAATGAAAATCCCAGAAACCATCAAGATAGTCAAAAAAGGTGGCGAAAAGGTTGTTAGCGAATCTTAGAATTGGGTCTATTCCTAGAGCTAGGCCCATCCTTTTTGATTTTTTGTTCAATTATTCCTCGGCCTCATCATTAGAGCTACTCAAAACTAATTTCAAACTCTTATCCTTATATGCTTCTTCATTCCTTTGATTAAACTAAAAATGGAAAATAAACATCTAATTAAGTTTAATCTGATGCTATGCAAAGCAGTAAATACATACATTAAAATGTAGTAAATAGACCCAAGTAACTAAGTGAATGAAATATGAAACCCTAATCTACAAATAAGGGTTAGAAAGGCCTTAGTTGATTTGTAGACTCCTTGAGGTTGTGTTACAATGATGAACAGATGAACATAATGAAGAAATGACTGCACAGGAGCTCCAGAAAATGTAAATCCAAGCTATCTGAGCAGACTGTGGTGCCTGGAGAGGGAAGGTAGCACATGGGGTTCCCTAATCTAAGATCTGGGCACCTTGGTCTACATAAATGACTAGGAAACCTCCTCCGAGGTGTCACTTGGTGATCATCTAACTTCACTTCCTATCATGTTCATATCGTTAGACTGCACTGGATGTCAAGATAAATCAGAGATGAAGAAAAAACCTACAAAACCTCAAGCCAAGCATTAAAACCCTAAAAAGTAAAGATTCATATGAAGGGGTCAGATTGTCTTCAGCTTCCAAATAGATGGAATTATCAGTGATTTTTTCACTACATCTAAGACCCAATGTAGTTCTAGGTGTGTGTGTGTGTGTGTGTGTGTGAGTGTGTGTGAAAATTAGTCCTTCAATGCTCTTTTTCCTGTAGCACTCTGTGAATTGATTGTAATAACTAGATGTAGAATGTAAGTAAATGGTTCATGAAATAGAATTAACTCCCCTCCTATGAAATGTGATACAAAAAAATAGCCTTGTGTCCCTTGTGATGGAGCTAGATGGATGCAAATGGAGGAGTAGAAGTCGTTGATGGATGTAACTTTAGGTGGAGATATTAGTGCTTAGTGATTTGTCCCTAATTATGGTCTTGAAAATTTATATGTATATGGTTCTCTTATTTTAATTTCGTAATTAACCCTAAAAAGGCCGACCACCAAAAATAGGAAAAGCTCAAATGGCTAGAAAGTGACCAAAATATGAGAGAAAAGTGTAAAGAGGATCACAGTGCCCCCAAGGGGATAAGGGAACCTAAGGCACCCCAGTTCTGAATGGGTGCCCCAATTATAAATAGGATACATATAGAATGAAAAAATAGATTGGTAAAGTATATGCAGAAGGTTGGAAGTGACAACAAAAATCAAAGTAAACTGGAAAAGTGACATGGGTTAATTAGTACTTTCTTCACTCAAAAACCATATGAATAGTAGTATGAGACTAGGACTAAATAATACCCAAACTACATGATTTAGTGACTACATTTTCCCCCACTTTATGTTGGTGAGAAGAATTCTTGATAACATAAAGTAGATAGAGATGTGTACCTGATATCCATGTAGAGTGATGTAGAAAACGCTCCGAAGGACTAGACAAAGCATGGAATAAAAAATTTATGGAGAGTGGAGACTAAAGATGCAAAAGTGTAAAAATTTTATGAGAGTGAACCTAGGGTTTAAGCACGTTGTATATGCCAATGTGTGTCAGGTACCTGCATGTTAGTATGAGGTATGAAATGTCAAATGAAGTTATTATTGTTGTTGTTGTTGTTTTTGTCGCCTTTTTTGTTGTCGTTGATGGATTGCTTCCCATACAGATGGCCTACAAAGGAGAGGACGATAAACTAGTCAAATACACATGTATATATGTGTAAAAATTATGTGTGAAGATGTATGTATATAGTAAAAATATTGTAATGAAAATATGCAAATGGAAAAGGAACATGTGTATTTGATCCATAATGAGAGACGATGTAGAAAAGGATATCCTATAACTATTGGTGAAGTGTGATGTTTTTTGCGATCTCATGCCACTGTGGCTAAAGAAGTGTATGGATAAAGTTGTGTTATTATTTAACCTATAACTTCATCCATGAGAACATGAAGATATATTTGTAATGCCTAGTTTTTTGGGTGATCCGATGCCGATGGCCAAAGTAGTGTAGGGAGAAAATTCTGTTGTCTCCCCCAACCTGCAAATGCTCCCCAAAATGTTCAAGAAAATGTGTCCTATAAAATCCATTATGTATCAGAGTTATATAGACTGGTCTGAACCCATTCACTGTATAACCCACTATGTCATGGAAGAAAAAATTAAAAATTGAATTGCACCGGTGTAGAGCATTGTGTAGTTTGTAAATCATAAATGATGTCCCCCTGTTTGGGCGCACATATAACATCTCAGATAGGAGGATGCAGCCCCAAAGGATGACCGACCATGTAAAATGTGCCCTACAGAGGGAAGAGAGTGCACTTGGTAGTAAACAAGTCTTAGTAAAAAAATCATGCATATAGAAAAAAAATGTAAACTACACAAACAAAGTAGAAGCTAGTAAGCAAAATGATAATGTAAACACCCAAGAATACAATCATAGACCACAAAAATTGGGCACTGAAAGACAAGATGGACTAACATTACGAGCAGAAAGATATAGCTTCTCAAGGAATGACATGGGACATAAATTGAGTTCATATCTATTATTAATTAAGGTGCTCTTAATACCCATATTGTTCATGTGAGACATGATATGCAAAGGTGGGTCATTGTTGAAAGTATTAAGATCAGCAGGAGGATTTGATTTGAATGTCATTTTTTGAGAAAATTCATTAACAAATGTTTGATAAACTGAGTCATGATGCAAATCAACATGAATGCAAGTAGTAGAAAGAAGATGTTGGACTTGATTCCCTAAATCAAGATTTGTAAGCAAATACTCATTAATTAATATCCTCATGATGACTAGATGATATGATGATAAGAAATAAATAAGGATCCTGTAAGTGTGAATATCGAGTACGGGTTCACCAAAATGATCAAACTAAAAATGGAAAATGGACATCTAATTTAGTTTAGTATGATGTTATGCAAAACAATAAACAAATTAAGTAAAATGCAGTAAATAGACCCAAGCAACTAAGGAATGAAATATGAAACCCTAATATGGGAAGAAGGGTTAGAATCACATTAGTTGATTCAAAGACTCCTCGGGACTGTGTCACAGTGATGACCAGATGAACAGAATGAAGAAACGACCGCACAAGAGCTCCAAAAAATGTAGATTCAAGCAATCTTAGCAGACTTGGGCACCTGGAGAGGGAAGATGGCATCTGGGGTACCCTAGTCTAAGATTTGGGTGCCCTGGTCTATAAAAATGACTTGGGAACCTCCTCTGAGGTGTCACTGAGTGATAGTCTACCTTTTCTTCCTGTCGCATTGATTTCGTTGGACTGCACTGGATTTTGTTGTAAATCTGAGATGAAGAAAAGACATGTAAAACCCCAAACCAAGAAAATAGAAATATGCATATGAAGGGTTCTAACTGTCCTCAACTATGAAATATATGGACTTATCACTGAGAAATGCACTACATATCAAACCCAATATAGTTCTTTGTGTGTGTGTGTGTGTGTGAAAATTGTGCCCTATGTGCTCTTGTGTCAGTCACACTCTATGAGTAGCAAGCAATAACTAGATGTAAAATTTAAGTAAATGGTGCATGGAATAAAATTAACTCCCCTCCTATGAAGTATGATGCAGGAAAACAACCTTCTGTCCCTTGTGATGGAGCTATATGGATGCAAATGGAGTATTAGAAGCTTTGATGGATGCAAGCCTTAGGTGGAGACACTAGTGCTTAGTGCATGGTCCCTAATTATGGTCTCATAACTTTATATTTATATGGTTCTCTTATTATAATTTCGTAATTAACCCCGAAAAGACCCACCACCAAAATATGAAAATATCACATGGCTAGAAAGTTCTCAAAATATTAGAGCAATGTGTAAAGAGGATCAAGGTGCCCCAGAGGGGATAAGGGCACTTGTGGCACCCCAGTCCTAGTTGGGCGCCCCCAATCATAAATAGGATACTTGTAAAATGTCAAAATAAATTAGGCAAGTATATGCGGAAGGTCAAAAGTGACTGCAGAAAGTAAAGTAAAATGGCCAAAGGACATGGGTTAATTAGTAATTTCTTCACTCAAAAACCATATGAATAGTAGTATGAGAGTGAGACTAAATAATACCCAAAGTACGTGATTCAGTGACTACACCCTCTTATCCTAAATCACATCCAATCTCTTCCCTTAAACAATAACATCATCCTTTAACTTCTTAACCATATGAACCAGATTATTATTGTCCACCTTAAGAAATTCCACCATTTGTTCCATAAACTCCCTCTTTTGAAGAAATATCTCACAGAAATTAGCCTCCAAAATTTTGCCAAAAATAGGTCCATAACTAACCCCACCAGCCACACTATGAAGAATAGAAGGAGCATCCAAATTGACATCTATGTCCCTCTTGTTATTCTCTTTTAACTTATTGATTCTTTAAAAAAAGGAGGTCTTCCAAATCTTCACCATAGCAAAGAAACCCCTTCATTTAACAAAACCCTAAGGCAAATAACCGAAGAACTAGTTTTAAATAATAGAAGGATAAGCCCCTAATGGAGAGTGGATACAAACTTCGCAAACTGAAAGTCCAAAACAATGTTCCTCAATTAACAAAGCATGTAACAAGGAATACTCATTTGTTTATAATGAAGCTAATGATTGTGGACGAAGAAGTGACGAGTATACAACTTTCAAATTTTACCATCTAAAGTTATGTATCTCATAATATGAAAGGAAACCTTAGGCCATCTACCTGGAAGTGATGATCCGAGTAATCTCATCCTCCATATAGAGAATTATTTTATTAGCACTGAAAAAGAACTCCACTTCTTCCTTCCTCCTAGATCTGTGTTTGAAGAGCTTAAGGTCACCCGATGGCAGACCCAAAACCTTTTAAATGGTATCCTCAGTAACATGAAAAGAAACCCCTATAAATGGACACAACACCATTATCCCAGGTGGTAGCAAAATCAGCAGAGAGGGAAGGATCATTGCCTTTAAGCTTAAACAAATAGTTAGTGAGACCCCATTTTTTCAAAATGTCCCAAAGAACTTTGTTTGTCTGTAAGACAATGCAAGAAGAAGGCTCAACTTGCACAAGGTCACCACCCATCTTAAAAATGAAATCAATAAACTTTAAAATTTGAAGTAGAGCCACTGAACCTCGTTGTTGATAAAATACACAAAATCCTCACACACTTGAGAAATAAAATGGAAATAAGTGCACCAAATCTACCTCACAAGTGAAAAGAGAATGTTGTGTCTTCATTAATTAAGCTAATAGCCGACATGGGTAAAGAATCCACACTTTTCCATGAAGACTTGGTATGGTGTTTTTACCCCATAGTTTGCTAAATAATCAACACATTTATTTCCTTCATGGTAGATATGGCCCAATAATAGTTCCATCAAACCTCAGTAATAAACTTTGGATATCTTCCATAATATTCTTAACGTTATTGTAGCTTTTTAACTTATAATAAAATTATGTATGTTTCTAATATACCTTTACATATTAAAGTGCAAGATTGGAAAACCGCACTCAATGTCACCCTTCTCCAAACCCATCATTGGGGAAATCTCCTTAAACCATTAATTGTGTTCTCCTTTTTAATCATCTAGGGATTAAACTTGGAGGGGAATATGCCATCATGAAGGACACTATTACACTCTTCCACATGCACAACATGATGTTTGGGGTTCCCCATTGCCTCATAGAGCTAGTCAGGATTCTTCCACACTCCTTTGTCGATATAGGTGGACCGCTTCCCGATCTAACAAGTTTCCTGACTAGATCTAACCATTTTTCTCCCACATGATAATATTTGAGAATGTTGTCGCCACTAGCTGCTACACCATCATTGAGGAGGAGTTCTCATAATGTGGTTGTGGAAGAGTTATGGCAAAGATCCTCCTCCATTTATACTCTTTGATAATAATGATATTGTCTTGTTTATATACTAATTTGTTTAGTTTTGGTTTGTAGAAATTTCTACTCCACTTATCCTCTTTGATAGGAATGATATTGTCTTTATTTTTATATGAATTTGTTTACATTTGGCTTATAAACTTTTCTACTTGGCCATTTTAGTCCCTCGTGGTGTGCTCCCATACTGCCATCATTTTTTTTTTGTGAATAATATATATTACTTTTTGTTGTGTCAAATAAATTTATTTGATAAAAAAAAATTAAAGGAAAAATGTCATTAAAGTCATTTACCATGAAAACTGTCTAAAAAGAGTACAAAATTATTTCTTTCAATATTTTTTTCCAACATGAATGAATGTTCTATTGTTGGTTTGAAATTCCATAGAATACTTATAATTGTTCATTTGATTTTTGTGAGTAATCAATTCCTCTTTCAAAAGATAAATTGAATTATCAAAAAAAAACTAAAATCCCAAAAATATTAGACCAAAAGAATGGGTGTACTATGAGCAAAAAGGGCCAAGAGCATGCGGACAGCGAAGAAACGAGCCAGAGCATGGGATGCTCCGCGCAGGACGCTGCAACAACAAATGAAGTGGCCAATAATGCTGCCAGTGAAATATATACCGATCACATTATGAGAAAAACAAAAATTCAGATCACAAAAGACAAGTTCCTAAAATATAATTATATACAAATGTTTATAAAGGCCTGTCATAGTCATCCTGTCTATCACTGGAAATGATCCAAACATATAAAATGACAAAATACAAAAGACAAAAGATTCTCGCTATTGATCAAATATGTACAATGCCACAGATCTTCAACATTATTGATCAAGTTGAGAAAAGATGAGATTCTCAGTCAGACTATGTACAGTGCCACAGAACTTAACCAGTATTGATCATCTCGATACATTCATCTTCCTCTGGATCCAAAAAACATGCATGACCATGAACAGATCTGATCATAAGTAATAAGGTTGATAAAAACTAGGGATTCCCCACTGTGAGTTGATAACAATGGCAGGATTCTGATGCATATTTTGTAGGAGCTTCTTATAACAATCTCTGGCTCTTCTTATCATCGCAACAAGAGGAGATATTCTGACTCGAGGCAAACGAAATGTCAATCTCTTTCTTTTCATGAACAATCTGAATTTTAAACACTTTTGTCTCCGTTCCACATTGCTATTTTTCTTCCCAATCCTTTGATAAGCAAGCCCTTTAGAAGACTGAAATCTCCCATGAAACCTCAACTTGTTTCTTGCAGGAATTGTGAAACCATGGGAGTTAGCTGACAACATAGTGAAATCTTCTCTCAAATGCAGCTCTGAAATATCTTCTTCAATGCCACCATATGCTTTCTGTCGATCCCTAATCTTTAATACATGAATGTAGTCTTCCATAAATTGGGGCATGAAATTTCGTGCAAACAATTTGAAGAACTCAGAGTTATGTCGTATAAAGGGTATCCAAAGCTGGGATTGAACTAAGACTTGCAAAGCTGAGTATCCACGTTGATTCCCTCTGATTTAAATAGAGAAAAACGCCAAATGCATGCCAGTAGGATTACAAAATATATATTACATTTCTCTATTTATGGTTATAAAACATATTTGTTTTGATTTTTTTTCCCAAGTTCAAGGCATGAATGCAGTTGCTCGTGCAAACTTCACATACCCCACGTTATTGGTTTCTTAAGCAACTGAGATTCCCTCAATCACGAAGATATCCGTCATTGTTTACAACTATTTAGGGTTTCAAATGACTCTTTACAAGAAGAGTGGGACATCACTTGATATAACAATTCAATGACAAACATTGCCTAACTGATATAACCCTCCAACAACGAACATTGCTTAAATGGTTGTAGATGTAGAAAGTGGGTTTTCATTTAGAGTATGCTATAACCAAGCAAATACGTTGCAATATCTATAAAACAAATAATATAATTAATAAATTTAAAATTAAGAGAACAAAAGAAGGTTTTTAAGTAAAAATGTTGATAAGAGGATGTTATAGAGGAGTATGCGATTTAACATAATTCCGAAGACATTCATTAAAAAATACATAGTGGAGTGTGTTTAGAGAATTAGATAAAAAGATCCAAAAACAAATATGAATAGAATGCCATGACCAGAAGCATACAACTGATTAGAATTGTGTAGTTTAAAGGAACAATACCATACGTTTCTAGTAGCCATCAAATTATGTGATCAAATTTCCCAATGCTAGTCTCTTACTACAAAGATCTAAAAACCTTGTTTACTTTAGCATAATTTTGCATGAATCCATTGGAAACTAATTACCTTCCTTGAAACCTTAATGTGGTAGCAACACTTTACAAAACTTTAATAAAAAGTAGGATTAGTTGTGATGGGCCCATGTTATTCCTCCATTATTATGAAGCCCCATCATGGGAATAGTTCTTTGAAGACAACACACCATGTATAAAACACATCAAATGTTGATAGGGTTCTTCATCAATTTTGAGAACAATCCACAGAAGGAAGAAAATCCGTGGAATATAGAAGAAGCCACAGATAAATGGAAAAGTCGCCAAAGTCTGAAGTAAGCCGCAAGAAACTAAGCATATCCACAGAAGATTGTGAAAGCTGCCAAAGACTATATAAATCCACGGAGGTCTATCAGAAACCACAACACAAAGAATAACATAAAAGAATATAGAGTTAGCCGAGAGAGTCACATCCAAAAGAAGTGTCTTTTGACTATTTTGTAGAACATGATATTTATCGTACACTTAATCACAACAGTGTATGAGTAGATTAAGAATGTATGACAGGATAATGTGAGTGAATGTATAAATGAGAATGTGCATGTGATAATATGAGACTGTTAAAGTGTTTGAGATGGATGTGAAATATTGATGTAACATTTATTATATATAAATAAAGAATGATGGTTGATATAATGTATAATGTTTATTGTATGTAGTCACATTCTTTTCTGTTCATCTTATGAATCTAATTATTATTATTGGTACATCCTTAATGAAAGGGTGAACTTCTTAACCCTCACGCTATTATCGAGACATAAGGTCAACATTTTGGTGTCTGAGCCCAGGTTCCTTTTGTTAAGAAGATGTTCAAAAAAATTTCATCACCATAATATTAGAAACCAATTTAATGGAGATTGAAGATTGGTGGGAAAAAATGATTGATATATTCAATAAAAAGGAGGCAAAGAGACTTAGGGCATCTTATACAAAAACCGAAGCCAATTTCTTTAGAGATTCTAAAAGAAGAATTCTAGGCACAATTCCCACACCTATTGTGGCCTTGCATTTTAGCACATGCAAAAAGAACACATTGGTCAAGGATACAATTATGGAAAAACCATCTGAGTGGACTCAAAAGAGGCTAGAAACTCTAAGAGATTTAGAGGAACCTTGGAAAACACCAATAGATTACTAGTTGGAAACTACATTCGATTCATATATTATTACTTGGGAAATTTAGGGTTTGGACCAGTTTTTGATAATAAGGAAAAAGTTTTAAGCGGAGGAAGAGGAAGATTTATTTAAAAAAAAAAATTCTTAATTTGGATTTTTCTAGTAAAAAACAGCTTTGATTAAAAGTGTAGACACAAAATCACACACTCGGGTACATTTCTATGTCCTAAACACATACCAGCATTCATATAATTCCTAAGCAAGAAAAATAGTAATTGACTACTATCTTTGGCCTCTTTGCTTTCTTTATTGTTATTGATTTGGTCTTACACACCCTACAACCCAGTCAGTATTTTACTTATTTATCTTTTATGGAGCCCAGATACTAGCGCTTAGCTAGGATAGGAGAGCCTAGGCACCCCCATCCTGTCTAGGTGCCCCTGACCCTTTCTTACCTTACTCACCCCTTTTGGGCATGTTTTTTCCCTTATAGGTCAGCCTTCTAGTTGTCAATTATGAAATTCAAACCAGAGAATCATATAAATACAGAGTTGTGTCTTTAAAATCAAGGACCAAGCTCTAAGTATATACTATCATCACCTAACCTTGCATCCAAAGGAACCTAAATCACTTCAAGGCATCAATATAGAATCTAATCAAGCGAATAAGGGATTGCATCCATTTTTCTCCATACACAACATAGGAAGGGGAATTTTCTTTATTCCATCCACACATCTATCTACATGGTTACATCTATCTACAACCCATTATCAAGCACACTTGCGCAAGTGCATCCTAGGGCATGATTCTTACACACACTCACAAGAACTACATGGAGTCTGATATATAGTGAAGTGCTTGGTTGTAATCTCTCTCTATCATGTGGTATTGTGGTATTGATTTGGTATTGTGGGTTTTACAAGTGAATCTTTGTTTTATAGGTTACAGATACCTCATTGATCATATTGCGACACACAGACAATCAACATAGAATATTTGTGACACTTATGCAACATAGTGAAGATCAATTTCTAACCATTTTCACAGTCATAGGCACCCAATAGAGGGTCTCAAGATGTAGACACAAAATCACACACTTTGGGTAATTGTCTAGTCTTGATTACATATTACTATTCGTATGATTCCTAACTAAGAAAAGTAATAATTTAACCCATTTTTTTGGTCACATTTGCTTTCCTTTCTATTTCCACTTTTGGTCTTACATCCTTACTTTCTCAGTCTACCTTTTTATACCTTGGCATTTATCATCCTAGACATATATTTCCTAGCCCAGACGTCAGTGCTAAGTGGCCTTGACCTCAGTATACTTTGTTAACACTTTTTGGGTCCTTTCTATCCATTTGAGCATATTATTTTTTTGATAGTCAACATTTTTAAGGGTAAATTATGAAAAATAAAGGAAGGGAATCATATAAATATAAAGTTATGTGATCATAATAAAATACCAAGCACTAAGCATTAGCCATCACCACCTAAGGCTGCAACCATCAAGCATCTACAAGCTTAATTACATCCTTGTAGCACCATCTAAGGGGACATAAGGGCTGGTTATTTTGTATACACTTCATAGGAGGGAAGTTCATTGTATTCCATGGACACATGTATTACATTTCTTTCTTTATATATATATATATATATATATATATATATATATATATATATATTATTTACTATTAAGTGCGACACGCAAAAATATCCACCTAGGGCGTGATTTTGTACACATGCACATAGAACTACATTGGGTTTGAGATGTAGTGCAGGGCTTAATTGTAAGTTCACCATTATGACAACTGATGACATTATGAACCCTCATTCTACACCTTTATTTTTTAGGATTTTGACGTCTCTTTGAGGGTTTTGCAGGTCATTACTTCATTGCAGGTTTCCAACAACTTCGGCGATCATTGTGTGACCTCATAACAACCAAATGAGAAAAACATCGAATACATCGTGACCACTCAGACAAGGTTTCCTTAGCATTTCCGCAGACAAAGACACCCAAAAATAGGCCTATGAAACCCTTATCCCTCTTCAGGCACCCCAGTCCAGACAGATCATCATCTCACACACTTTTCTAAGGCTTTGTGCGACAATTCTCCCTCTCTTTTCATTCTGGTCAGCACTTTGGCATAATCCAGGGATCACTGTGAATCAGATAAGGCACTTATTACCATCTTTGTAACTAGGGTTTCATATATTTTTGGCTTATTATACTTAGGTTAATTTTTGTTATTAATTATTTATTCATTTACTACTACAATAGCAATTAGATTAGGCATATATTTCCATATTTAGCTTAATCATTTTGGTGAACCCGGCCTTCAAATCCACCTTCTCTTTAGGGCATTTATCCTTTTATCAAAATGGCTTGATCTTATGCTTAATTCACTGAATCCCACCATAAATACATTAATTATCATATCATTGATCATCTGCGAGACCTAAACTTACTTTTATACGTTACTTTTGAGGAAGCCACCAACCTTGAGGAGCTTCATAATTCCACCGTTATACCCACCTCCATTGTTACTCAACCACTCAGTTCCTCTCTTCCACCCATTTATACCATCTTTGTTTCCATTCCCACTCCCACCAACCACTTCCCTCCACCTCTTTTTTTATCACAAGTAGTAAGATTCTTTCACTAGCACTGAAGATTTAGCCTCCCTTTATCAGGACCTTTAAGCGCAAATTCGGTAGTTAGAATAGGATACTTATCACACCTCTTTATATTTGGATTCCACTCTATTACTTCAAACTTCATTCGCACCCACCATATTTTTCTTACTCCCTTCCTCCTAATTTTGTTACCCTAAGGAGTCCCTGTTATCCAAAATTCACCCCCCAGGGTAATTTTGATAACATGCATCAGAATATTCAAGTCCCAGGAAAATAGATTGTTTTAAGGCCCGAAATCATGTTTTTTTTTGGGGGTCCCTCGGCCTTTTTCTAACTCTCCTATCCCAATAGGTTGATAAGGTGGAAAAAATTACAGAAAACCAAGCTTGGGGCCGAAATATAGAGAAAATCAGCTAAGTCCTAGTCTAGACGGTCCTTGGGACAGTTGAGACGTCGAAGCACGAATCGGCCGAAAAAGCCGCCAAGCGGTCTGCACAGAAGTTGGGACAGATGGGACATCGGGATGCGCGGGACGTGAAAAGCCGAAACAGGGAAAAAATGAAGAAAATTTCCTAAGTCTTGTTTCGCAGAGTCTGGGACATCTGGACCAAAAGTACGCGGAAGACACGGATTCAGCCAGTTTGGCACAAGTCAGTCCATTTTTGGGTGGTTCGGAGATATTTGTCCCAGGCAGCCCGGGACAATTGGGGAAAAAAGTATGCGGAGGACGCGAACCGGCTAGTTTGGCCAAAACAGAGGACTTTCGTTTGGGACATCTGGGACAAAAGTACGGGTGGGACGCGAAAATCTGAAAGAGCCGAGAGCCAATGGAATCTTGCCACGTGTCTTCACCGGTAAACAGGAACAAGGAATCCCGAATCGGGGTGGTTCGGAGGAATTTGTCCCTGACAGTTTGGGGACAATCCGGGCCAAAAGTATGCGTAGGACGCGAAGACCCGGAAAAGCCGCCAACGAATCAGAATGTGACGCGTGTCACAAGGGGAGGCGCAATAAAAATTTTGAATAAGTGTTTTTGGGCCCCAAAATTTCAAAGGGTGAGGTTTAAAGGGCGGCCCGAGCCAATAGACACTGGACACGTGTCCCAAAGTGGCGGGGGGGTGCGGGGAAAAAATGGAAAATTTTCCAAAATTATAAAAAACGTCAAAATTTCAAAGGGAAACCCGCGAAAAGGGAAGGAGAGAGAATTGCGCAGCCAATCAGCACCTGACACATGTCATCCGAGTGGCAGAGCGCGGGGCAAAAATTCAAATATCCATTTTGGCCTATTTATGCCCTAAATCTTCAGATCGCCATAACTTTCAATCCAGAGCTTGGATTTTCACGTTCTTTACATCAATGGAAAGCTGGTGAAATTATCTACATGATTCCGAGGTCAATATTGCATTTTGGTTCAGTTTGGAGGGAGAAAATAAGGAAACATCTTTGGCGTGTGGTAATGGCCAGAACTTACGTTTCAACAACAAGTTTTAATGCACATGGGTTGCATTCTTCTTCAACAAGGCCAGAAATGACGTCTCAAAAACCAGCTTTAATGCACATGGGGTCGCATTCTTCTTCAGCATGGCTAGAAGTGATGTTTCAACCACCAATTTTAATGAAGATTGTGTTTTTGGTCAATGGTTGGACTACTTGCACGTTTTCCCGTGTTTCTCTCTCCTGGGCTCAAACCCATGCATTGTAAAAAGCTAGATTTGGCTCATTTTCTAAGAACATTCGAGTTGTTCATATTTTCGGCTCTGCCCTCCCTTCTTTTCTTCTCTAGGGTTGAAAATGGAGTTCGAACCTCCTCCCCTTCTCTGTAATGGCGTTTTTTGCCTTATACTATTGAAATGATGTTCTGTGTAAATTTCTGAAGCAACAAAAACGTGTTTCATGATGCATCTGTCCATCCCTTGCTCATTTTTTGCTTGTTTTCTTCTTGCCTCTCTTCATTGCAGGTATTTGTGCACGTTTGAATGTTCATTGTAGGTTTGGAGCTTATGTTCATGGAGTTTTGGGATATTTTATGTGTGAAATCTATCCTTGGGTTTGTGATGCATCTGTCCATCCTTCCCATTGCTCACCTCTCCTTGTCCCATGGCAGTTTTGATAGATGATCAACATTCTCCTTCTCTGGTGTGTCACCGTTTTAGTGTAGGCTTTTTTGTTCTTTTTCCCTTCTCTCTCTCTCCCTGTCTCCTTGGTGGTTAGATTAGGATTAGATTAGCTTTCCTGCACTGGAATAGCTTGTGGCAGGTAGTTTAGGAGCGGGAACCAGCCTTCTCTGGAGATTCCTTTCTCTTTTTCACAAGTCCCACACTTGGAGAAAGGATTCAATGTTGTGCAATCACACTGGGTCCTTCGAATGATCAAACTAGAAATATGATCACCGTCTAGGGGTGCTTGTGATTTTACACTAACAGTTTTGGCACGTCCCGGTGGGACCTTAGAGGGTCTTCCATTTCATCTTTTGCATGTTGGTGTGTTCCTGTGAAGATTTCATCCTTTGGAGGCACTTGCAAACACATCTGGTGACTTCATCTGATCAACAACCCATTTCTGAAGTTGCAGACCTGTTTTTCATCCATTCCCATCCATCTTTCTTTCCATCCCTCTCATTCTTTTCCATTCCATGAAGTTGTGTAATCATGACTTCATTTCCATCATGGAATTCACATTTTCAACAACAGCAGCAATGCTTCCCACCTCCAACATGCTTTTTAAATCCTCCAAATCAGCATTTTGAACAAATTCAGCATCAGCATGCATACCCATATGAGCAGCAATGCCAAAATCAGTTTGGCTATGGAGATTTCCAAGAGCAAGAGTATGCATATAATGAAGACAATCAGATGTAAGATGCTGGTCTGTTGGAGAAAATCCAAAAGATGGAGGTAAAGATGGTGTAGTCCAGAGCAACAGCTCAAATGAGAGATTTCATAATTGGTTGCAGGACTCCTTGTCCATGGGGAGGCCCATTTCCAAGACACTTCAGCCCTCAGGAGAAGCTGGGACTTCATGATGAAGATGCTGCCCCAACTTACAAACTGAATTGAAGAAATAAAGGTGTATGAGAGGAGTATTGAGAAACCTTGTCAATGGGTAAGCACGCCATCTCATGCCTTTCTTTTTCCTCTTTCCTAATCTGTTCTATCTCAGCAGTGTCAAGTTTTAAACTCGCCATCTGCTATCCCCAAGTGTTGATCCCATGTCTCCACCTCTCAGTCTTCCACCACACCTCAATTCTTCTTTCCTTTTTCCTTCCAAACAGTCATCCCCTCCACAAGAACTAACAAAAATACCCCCTCCTCCAAAGAAAACAAGAGGTTTCACCTCCTCTACCACCACAAAAAAAATGCCAAATCAATTGAGTTACAACCCACCCCTCCTCTTGCATTCTCAATTCCATGTGGGGAAGAAGAAATTGTAAAAATTAGTCATTAAGGACATTAAGAAGAGGAGCCCAACAGAAAAGAAATGACAGATAACTTGAGGGTTTGGGCTGCCAAATTTGGGATGACAAAGATCCCCTTGATGGTCAAACCTGCAGAAGAGGCTAAGGTTGAACAAATGGTGGTTAAGACTGATTTTGTGGCAGCAGAAAAAGAGCAAAAAGAAGAAGCAGATCAGCAGTCAGTTTTCTCATAAAGTAGTGTCCATGTTGGCACTCTATTTGAAGGGAATGCCGATTCAATTCAAGTTGCACAAGCAGCCATAAAGGAAGAAAGCTCAGAAGAAGATCTTGCAGTCCCAACTTGCCCTCTAGATTAGCAGATTGAAGAGTTTGACTAGACAAACTTCATGCTGGAGGAAGAGTTCAATCAAGAGCAAGACTGTCTTCAAACATTGGAGGAAGGAGAAGCTACTCCAAATCCAAAAGAAGAGGAGCACATTCTAGTTGTGGAGGAAGAAAGTGCAGATCCAAAGGCTTTGAGCACAAAGTAGGCTACAGGAGAACCTTCAGTTCTTCTTTCTACTTCATCTCTCTCAAGTTTCTAGTACTAAAGAAGAGTTTGATCTCTCAAACTCAATGTTGGAGGGAGAAAGAAACCATGGTGGTCAAGTTATAGATCAAGAAGACACCATGGAGGAAGTGGAGCATTTGCAACAGGACAGCCATGAGGTAGTTTATCTGTCAGATTTGGAGGACTGTTTTGATGGAGAAGAGCCAGTTGAGTTTCCACCATTCTCTATTTTGCCATCCACATTGCAGACACTTGAGTCTACTGTCATGAAGGAGAGCATTCATTTGCAGCAGCCTGCATCTTATAGCAGCTCTTTGGAACCAAGATTGGAAGATTTTAATCTTTCATGTTCTTCATTGGAGGAAGAGAAAGGACAGAGGAATTTCACCATTGCTTCCACACCATCCATTTAGGAGAGTCTACAAGAAGACTCCATTTTTTGGAGTTGAAAATCAGAGCTATGGGCCATATCAAACGGATTAGACCTTTCCCAATCAGGTATTTGGCTTCATTGGAGCCAAAGGAGAAGTCACAACCAGTCATGCTTGCTTCTGAGCATGAGGGTGAGCTACAAAGTACCAAGGATCAGCTGTCATACCTCTTCAATCCAAATGCAGAGCAACTAAAAGAGGTATTGCATTTGCCTTCAGCTGATACTTTGATGATTTGGGTGGAAAACCAGCTTCTTGTTGATTTTCCATCCATCTAAATAGCCATGATCAACTCCAAATCAATTACATGGCTGCCACTTTTGAGAAAGGGAAGCTATTTCTCACAACCAATTGTAGGGTTTGTTTAGCCCACTTTTGCTTCCAATTAGAATAGAGTAGGTAGGTTTGCTTTCAGCAGAAGAAGTGCTTGTGCACACTCTGCATGTTCCATTTGGAGCATGTATGATTTTCAGTTCTGTACATAGTTTTTGTGGTGCTGGTTTTGCTCTTACACAGTCCTTTTCAGTGGCATTTTGATGAGAACGACTCCATATCAGTGGGTTTCCAAGTGGCTCAGAGAGGAGGTTTTCAAAGTTCAGATCAGTTGCAGGTTACAACTCATGACTCCATGCCCAATGGATGCTTCAGGGAACTGGTAACTTCATCTAGCAGGCAGATGACCCCGCTGAGTCGCCAAAACTGTTATCCAAAATTCACCCCCTAGGGTAATTTTGATAACATGCATCAGAATATTCAAGTCCCAGGAAAATAGATTGTTTTAAGGCCTGAAATCATGTTTTTTTTTGGGGTCCCTCAGCCTTTTTCTAACTCTCTTGTCTAAGAAAGAATCCCAACAGGTTGATAAGGTGAAAAAATTGCAGAAAACCAAGCTTGGGGCCGAAATACAGAGAAAATCGGCTAAGTCCTAGTCCAGACGGTCCTTGGGACAGTTGAGACATCGGAGCACGAATCTGTCGAAAAGCCGCTAGGCGGTCCGCACAGCAGTTGGGATAGTTGGGACATCGGGACACGCGGGACGTGAAAAGCCGAAACAGGCGAAAAATGAAGAAAATTACCTAAGTCTTGTTTTGCAGAGTCTGGGACATCTGGACCAAAAGTACGCGGAAGACGTGGATCGGCCGGTTTGGTGCAAATCAGTCAATTTCGGGCGGTTCGGAGATATTTGTCCCAGGCAGCCCGGGACAGTAGGGAAAAAAGTACGCGGAGGATGCGAACCGGTCGGTTCAGCTGAAACAGAGAACTTTCGTTGGGACATCCGGGACAAAAGTACATGTGGAACGTGAAAAGCCGAAACATCCGAGAGCCAATGGAATCTTGCCACGTGTCTTTGCCGCAAACAGGAACAAGGAAGCCCGAATCGGGTGGTTCGGAGGAATTTGTCCCAGATAGTTTGGGACATCTGGCCCAAAAGTACGCGTAGCACGCAAAGACCCAGAAAATCCGCCCAACGAATCAAAATGTGAGACGTGTCACAAGGGGGAGGTGCAATAAAAATTTTGACTAAGTGTTTTTGGGCCCAAAATTTCAAAGGGTGGGGTTTGGAGGGGGGCGGCCTGAGCCAATAGACACAGGACACGTGTCCCAAGTGGCGAGGGGCGTGGGGAAAAAATGGGAAATTTTCCAAAATTATAAAAAACGTCAAAATTTCAAAGGGAAATCCATAGAAAGGGAAGGAGAGAGAATTGCATGGCCAATCAGTGCCTGACACGTGTCATCCAAGTGGCAAAACGCAGGAAAAAATTCAAATATCCGTTTTGGCCTATTTTTGCCCTAAATCTTCAGATCGCCATAACTTTTGATCCAAAGCTCAGATTTTCACGTTCTTTACATCAATGGAAAGCTGGGTGAAATTCTCTACATGATTCTAGGGTCAATATTACAATTTGGTTCAGTTTGGAGGGATAAAATCAAGAAACGTCTCTGGCACGTGGTAATTGCCAGAACTGACGTTTCAACAACCAGTTTTAATGCACATGGGTCGCATTCTTCTTCAACAAGGCTAGAACTGACGTCCTCAACAACCACTTTTAATGCACATGGGTCACATTCTTCTTCGGCATGGCTAGAAGTGATGTTTCAACCACTAATTTTAATGAAGAATGCGTTTTGGTCAATGGTTGGACTGCTTGCAACGTTTTCCCAAGTTTCTCTCTCCTAGGCTCGACCCATCCATTGTAAAAAGCCAGATTTGGCTCATTTCTAAGAACATTCGAGTTGTTCATCTTTTCGGCTCTGCCCTCCCTTCTTTTCTTCTCTAGGGTTGAAAATGGAGTTCGAACCTCCTCCCCCTTCTCTGTAATGGCGGTTTTTGCCTTTATACTATTGAAATGATGTTCTGTGTAAACTTCTGAAGCAACAAAAACGTGTTTTCGTGATGCATCTGTCCATCCTTTCTCGTTTTTTACTTGTTTTCTTCTTGCCTCTCTTCATTGCAGGTATTTGTGCACGTTTGAATGTTCATTGGAGGTTTGGAGCTGTGTTCATGGAGTTTTGGGATATTTTTATGTGTGAAATCTATGCTTGGGTTTGTGATGCATCTGTCCATCCTTCCCATTGCTCACCTCTCCTTGTCCCATGGTAGTTTTTGATAAATGATCAACATTCTCCTTCTCTGGTGTGTCACCGTTTTAGTGTAGGCTTTTTGTTCTTTTTCCCTTCTCTCTCTCTCCCTGTCTCCTTGGTGGTTAGATTAGGATTAGATTAACTTTCCTGCACTGGAATAGCTTGTGGCAGGTAGTTTAGGAGCAGGAACCAGCCTTCTCTGGAGATTCCTTTCTCTTTTTCACAAGTCCCACACTTGGAGAAAGGATTTGATGTTGTGCAATCACACTAGGTGCTTCGAATGATCAAACTAGAAATCTGATCAGCGTCCAGGGGTGCTGTGATTTTGCACTAATAGTCCCATTTCAATGTGGGCCTGTATAGATTTTTTTAGATGATCTCATTCTTATAGCTAAGTTATTTCCTCACATTCTCCACAATTATGTGATGTGTTGGTTTTATGACCTATCTTCCCACTTAGTAACATCTTTCATGCATCTAGCTGATACTTTTCTTACTCATTTTTCTATCAACATCAGCTCTAAGATATCTTATGTGTAACTTGCATAACTTGAACAAGGGTCTAATGAACATCTAGCAAACTATGTCTTACGATACAAAAAACAACCTAACTAAGATGTCTAATATGCTTGCAGACTCTGAACTTCAATACTTATTCATTCAAATTTTATTTCTACCTCTTCAGGAGAGCGTTCTATTTAATACATCTCCATCATTTGATCAGTTGTGTCATACTCTCAAGCTATGTGAAACCAAAATCATATCTATAAGAAAGATTAAGTATCAAGAGCAAGATTCATCCTCTGCACACTTTCAAATTAAATCAAATTTCAAACCAAACCGCAAAACCTACGGAGTCTAAGGTCACTAATTAACATTGTCTCTAATACCAATGAACTCCAATGGCAACCGCCTAAGTGTACATATACAAATTTTTCTATTACCCCACATCTAATATTATAACAACTTCTTTAGAGCAATCTTATTATGCTTCCTCCTCTTCTCAACTTGGATCCATCTCATTCCAAAGGTTGAAACTAAAATGAGAACTTTCAATAAGACTATAATAAATGTGTTAGATATTCTACGAATAGATATTTCAAACTTTGCACTATCATCCTGTTAGGAATTAATTATATCTAATGCGGAATAAATTACTCTGAATCACAATAATAAGAAGTATGAATAGAATTACAGAAATGAAATATGCACAACACAAAGACAATATCTAACGTGGTTCACCCAATGTTTGCTACATCCACCAAGAACACTTGCTTAGATTTTATTACAAGCCAACAATCTTCACAAGTACAATAATCAGATCTTGTTTGGATCTGCACTCAACAAACCCTCCTGAATTCACACTTGAATTCACACCCACTATTCACCTTCACAAAACACACTCATATCAATCCCATTGTATGTCCATATATTTATAAGTAAATCAATAGGTAGCTGAAGAGGCGGTTTTTACAAAAAAAATGGGGTACCGAAAAAAACCATGGGCCCTAAAAACCAGCCCATAACGGTTACCCATTACCCATGGGTTAATAAATCACCCATGAAAATTTTCTATGGGGGCTTTGCCCTTGAACCCCTTAACCCACTCACCCGTGAACGGGACTGTCGTAAAAATATCCAAGTGTAACACATGGAAGGTTGTACCAAACTCTAACATGAAAATAGGCTCCACAAACATAACAATCTCCCACATGGAGACTGATTTTCCACTGAGAAATCTTCTCAACCCTTCACTTTCATCCGTGAAGGCCAACCAAAGCTGAACATAGCTTTAGTTTATCCCTTGTGACCACCTTGGTCATCATGTCTTCAGGATTCTGACTGGTATGAATCTTCTCCAACTTCAACTTATCTTCCTCCAAAGTTGTCCTGATGAAGTGACATCTCAACTGTATATGATTTGTCCTAGAATGGAAAGAAGAGTTCTTAGCTAAGTTAATAACACTCTGACTATCACTATATAGCTTTCCAAATTCCTACTTATGCCTCAACTCATCAAGAAATTTTTGTAGTTAAGTCATCTCCTTGCTAGCTTCTGTAGCAACAACATACTCAGCCTCAGTGGTTGACAAAGCTACAACCTTCTGTAACCGTGAAGTCCATCTCATTGCTGTATCACCTACAGTAAATACAGAAAACTGTTGTGCTCCTCCTGCTGTCGAAATCTCCAGCCATATCTGAGTCAACATATCCACACAAAGTAGTGTCTGATCCACTGTAACACAAAACATTACCCATGGTCCCTCTCAAATATCGAAATATCCACTTTACTACCATGTCAGTGCTCATTTCCTGGATCACTCATAAACCTACTCACTGCTCCCCATTGCATGGGAAATATTTGGGCTAGTGCATACCATAGCATACAACAAACTACCAACTGCTGATGAGTAAGGTAACTTGGACATCTGGTTTCTTTCCTGCTCTGTCTTGGGACACTGATCCTTTGATAAATTAAAATGGCATGCCAAAGGAGTCCCAACCCATTTAGCATCCTTGCATGTTAAACATATCCAATACCTTCTTAATGTACTCTTCCTGAGATAAATTCATCTTCCATTCCTTCCTATCCTGAGTTATTCTCATACCAAGGATTTGTCTGGCTGCCCCCAAATCCTTCATATCAAAGGATTCACTTAGTTGTTTCTTGAGTAATTTTATTTCTTGCATGTTTTTACCTACAACCAACATCTCATCAACATAAAAACATAGGATAATATAACTTCCATCCTCAAATTTATTTGTATACATGCAATGGTCAAAATGACATCTACTATAACCTTGCTCCATCATAAAGCTATCAAATGTCTTTATACCATTGATGTGGAGCTTGTTTTAGGCCATACAAGCTCTTCTTTAGTTTGCACACCATCTCTTTTTTACCTTTGACTTCATATCCTTCTGGTTTCTGCATATATAGCTCCTCCTCCAAATCACCATGGAGAAATGCAGTCTTTACATCTAACTATTCTAAGTGCAAGTCTTCTGCTACCATTATTCTAAGAACAATTCTGATAGAAGTCATTTTTACTACAGGAAAAAAAATCTCATCAAAATCTATACCTTCTTTCTGTGCAAACCTCTTAACCACCAACCGGGCCTTATATATTTTCTTTCCTCCTTCTTCGTCTTTAACTCTGTGCACCCACTTGTTCTACAATGCTCTTTTTGGCTTCTGGTAGCTTCACCAAATCCCAAGTCTGGTTCTCCATGAGAGACTTATGCTCCTCATCCATGGCTTGCTCCCACTTCTTACTAGCATCTACCTACATTGCTTCATCAAAGCTCTCTGTCTCTCCACTATCAGTGAGTAATAAATAATAAAGAGAAGGAGAAAAACATTTAGGTTCTTTTATTACCCTAGAAGACCTCCTCACTATAGGAGTTTGGGGTTCCTGTTGATTAGGTTCCTAAACTGATTCATGGGTCGCTGTCCCCATCTGGAAGATCCTCTACCACTTCATATTCTTTCTTGGATTCTTCTCTATTTTCCCTGCCATTATTGCTTATACATGACTTTCTCATTAAAGACCACATCCCTAGAACGAATGATTTTCTTTTCCTTAATACTCCAACATTTAAATCCAAAGTCATCACCACCATAAACCAATAAAAGTGCATTTTTCTGATTTTAGCCTCTAGCTTGGTCTTATCATCCCTTGTCAATATGAACAAACACCTCACATCCAAAGACTCTAAGAAATGAGTAATCGAATTTCTTACTGTACCAAGCCTCCTCAGGTATGCCTCCATCCAAGGCACTTGAGGGTCCTTTGTTTATCAAGTACACGGTTGTGTTCACCGCTTCTTTCCCAAAAATAAAGAGGTAGTCCTGCATGTATCCTCATACTCCTAGCAAGTTCCATTATTGTGCTTTTCATCCTTTCTGACACCCCATTCTGCTGCAAGGTTCCAGGAACTGTATTTTTCCTATGGATTCCATTCTTAGAACAATAATCATCAAATTCATTGCTGCAATACTCCCTTTCATTATCTGACCTGAGACATTCTAACTTAAGACCTATTTCATTCTCTACCAAGGCTTTCCATTTAACAAAAGTATCAAATACATCAGATTTGTTTCTAATACAATAAACCCAAACTTTTCTTGTTGCATCATCAATAAAAGTAACATAATAACTTGAACCCCCAAGAGATGATACCTAAGCCGCCCCCCACACATCAAAATGTACCAACTCTAACTTACTCTCTTTCTTCGTAGGTCCAACCTTGAGAAACCTTACTCGCTTCTGTTTCCCATATATGCAGTTCTTACAAAAATTCAAACCTATTTCTGTATATCCAAGTAAATTATTCTTTATGATGTCCATGCCCTTATGGCTCATATGACCGAGCATGTAGTTCCATAATGTTGTATCTGCATCTGAAGCCACAAGATTACAATCATTAGTACTATCAGTGATCAAATACAAGGTTCCAACTTTCTTACCTCTTGCCACCACAAGAGTACCCTTGGTAATCTTCCAAGAGTCTGCTGTAAATATCACAGTAGAACCATCACTTCTCAATTTCCCCGCTGATATCAAATTTCTCCTTAATGTAGGCACATGTCTAACATCCTTCAATAGCCATGTATTCCCATTCTACATCTTAACCTAAATAGAACCTTTTCCAACTATAATTCAAGGATCATCATCACCAAGAAAAACATGCCCAAAATCCCCTTGAACATAATCAACAAAATAATGCCTATGTGGAGTAGCATGAAAAGAAGCCCCTGAATCTAAAACCCAAGATTCAGTAATATTATGCAAAGAAAGAATCAAAGCATCCTGGCATACATTACCTGATGCCACATTTTCCTCCTTTTTTTCTTCCTGTTGTTTCTTCTTATCTCAAAGCTCCCAACAGTCCTTCTTTGCATGCCCAGACTTTTCACAATTCCAACATACAATCTTGCTCTTGGATTTTGACCTTGCCCAATCTTTCGATTTTCCACGGTTTCCTCTATTCTTTTGTCTCCCTCTAGTTTCCACTGTCAAAGCATTCCCTAAAGTAGAAGATTCCCTAGAAATTTTTCTTCACATTTCCTCACTTAGAATCACCCCTACAACATCCTTAAACTTCAACTTCAAGTTAGCTAAAACCGAGTTTCTTACCACCATTACCAGGCTATTCCAACTCTCCGGTAAAGAGCACAAGATTAATAAAGCCCTAACTTCTTCATCAAATTCTATTGTAACCGAAGTGAGCATATTCACAACCATATTAAAATCATTTAAATGATCTGCTATTGAACTATTCTCATACATCTTCATATTAAAGAACTTTTTCATTAAAAGTATATTGTTAGAGGTAGAGGGTTTTTCATACAACTTCCCTAATGCATCCATTATATCTTTTATAGTCTTTTTCTTTGAATTATTAAATAATACCGAATATGCAAGACACATCCAGATCATTCTAAGTTCCTTCCAATCTAAAAAATCCCATTTCACATCTGTCATACTCGAGATTTTTTTCACCTTCTCAAATAGTGGAGTATAAAGATCCTTCTGATAAAGGTAATCTTCCATCTGCATCTTCCAAAGACTGAAATTCTACCCGTTGAATTTATCAACCCTAGATCTTCCATCATCTTCCATAGCTCCCACTCAAGCTAAAAACTTTCCCTACGATTCAACACTTCAGCAAACCAAACTAGGATCTGATACCAATTGTTAGGAATTAATAATATCTAATGTAGAATAATTCCTCCGAATCGCAATAATAAGAAGTATGAATAGAATTACAGAAATGAAATATGCACAACATGAAGAAAATATTTAACCCAGTTCACCCAATGTGGGCTACATCCACCAAGAACACTTGCTCAGATTTTATTACAAGCCAACAGTCTTCACAATTACAATCATCAGATCTTGTTTGGAGCTGCACTCAACAAACCCTCCTAAATTCTCACTTGAATTCACACACACTATTCACCTTCACAAAACACACTCATATCAATCCTATTGTATTTCCATCTATTTATAAGTACATCAATAGGTATCTCAAGAGGCAGTTTTACAAAACAATGGGTACCGAAAAAACCATGGGCCCAAAACCAGCCCATAACGATTACCCATTACCCATGGGTTAATAAACCACCCATGAAAATTTGCTTTGGTGGCTTCACCCCCCTAAACCCCATTGACCCACTCACTGGTGAGTGGGACCACTGTAAAATTATCCAAGTGTAACACATGGAAGGTTTACCAAACTCTAACATGAAAACAGGCTCCACAAACATAACACATCCAAGATCTAATAAATAGGTACAAACTCGAGCTTCAGAGCCTATAACCCTACATCAGTTAATGGAAATCATAAACTCAAAATATTCAATAATATTCTTCTAAAGAATGACAAGAAAGTGACTTACTCCTAAGAAAATCATATATATCGTATGCTACCTCCTCCTACATCAGGGGCTCTCAATTTTCTATTTGTTCATACAGACACATCCCTACCACTTATTACTTTTTTTACTATGATTATCATGCTATATTTTCTTCTGATCACTTACACATTAGTGCTTTTATTGGCTCGATTTCTATTAATAGCACTCAAGTTGATTCATCATGGCCTATCAACGCATGTTCCATTGCACTCCATTTTTCTATTAGCTATTGGTTATTGTAAATTTCATACCCGATTCCCAACTCATATGGTGTTTTCCAGCTTTCAATCACTTTCGGTCCTCTCAGAATGTTTTTACCTTTTCTTGTGGCACCATCACTTGAAGGGTGTGACATGCTTTCATTTTTCGCCTGACTTCGCAAAATTCATCCTATTATCTCCATGAATCATTTATGCTTAAATTTCATTCACAACATGAAATTCATCTCTATCAATGGTGTTTCACCCTCTACACCATGGCAACAACCACCCTTGAGGTTTTCATTTCTAGAGTACCTATGTCCCTGTAGCCTCTCAAAACTAAAGCAAAATCTACTTCTAGCTCACCTGTTCACAATCGGCCTATAAGGTATCATCATTCTTCTAGTCTGGCACATTAGTCTAGGTCCACTATTCGCATCATTCCTTCACATCAATATACTTCACCGCCTCATTCTCTTTTGCATGGGCATACATCACCCACCCTCTCTCCTACACTTAGGTGTCCACCATCTGGGAATTCTATTACACATTGATGTCCATCACATTCACGTTTTTTTTACACATGGCCCACATTATACTCATCGGTCACATGCATATATGATTCATTCACATGTGCAATGTATGTCTCATATATTGCCACTCTTGAAGAATAATCACACTCCTCCACAAGTATCATGACGAGGACCCTCATCTTTCACTTTCATTGGATATCTCATTCATCATCACACACTTGGGGGGCATTATACTTATTTCCCCCATCTAGCATTAACATGTGTATTATCTTCACTTTATTTCACACCTAGTTTCTCTTACACACCACACATATATTTATACACACTCATATCGTCATTTCCCAATGACACACTCTAGTTTTGTGGTTCATACTTAACTTCTGAGGGTTTCAATATAAAATTAACCTCATGACACTCAATCAATCAATCAATCAATCACACACTTACACTATGCTTTTTGCTTTGACGATCACATCTTTCCATTACACATAATTCAAACCATTTCCCGATGACATACTCTCATTTATGGTTCATTCTTGACTATTGAGGGGGAATATATAAATGAACCTCATCTCATACATAAAAATCCACTTGGGGGGGCACGTGGCTCTTATCATTCACACTACATTTCATTCCATATCATCCAAAGCATATTGCATATCTTGGTCATATTTATTGTTACTTAATTATGTTTTTACATGTACACTTTTTTACACATGCTAGATAGATATCTTATATTTCATTATGTTTATCATGCACACATTTTTGTTCACTTTCCTTTCTATTTTTGATCAAAAATTATATATATATCTATTACACGTAGTGTGGATGTTTGGTGCACTACCTATTACCAGTCAGACGACAAATCCTAGGGGCATCCACTTTCATACAATACAGGTGATATTGTTTCATTTTATTTCATAGGACATTATTATCAGATTATACATGCTTTGACATACTTTTTATCCTTCTACATGCTAATGGATGCTTCATGTGGAGCATTTGTCTTCCATGCCTATTTTCTTCCATGGTTGTCTATTATATTTCTTGTCATTTTCTTCCATTGGTTGATTGGATCATGCATGTTAAGATAATTTAAGAAAAAAATTATAAGGACACTTATACACCCCTCCCTTAATTTTTATTCTTCCAAAAATTGGTATCATAGGAGGACCTTTGGAGTATCTTAACAGCTTTAAGGTGATCCTTGAAGTAAATGCTTGGTGAACAATCAGGTTTAAGAAGGTTTCTCTACTAATAAACCTCCTCTTTTCAATGGGACCAATTATGCATTTTTGAGCATCAAGATGAATAACTATTTAATTTTATTAGGGTATGACATATGGAAATAAATGACTTTTGGCCACACAATTATTACTACACCCCTAATTGATGCAGTAGGAAAGAAGGCTTGTGAAAGTAATTCTAAAGCAATGAATGTTATCTTATGTATTCTATCAAAGGATGAGTTTTTCTAGGTCATGTATTATGACACCACCAAAGGTATTTGAGAGAAGTTTCATACAATATATATAGGATACATTAAGGTCATGTTGTTAAAATTACAAATGCATTGAAGATAGTTTGAAAGCATAAAAATCAAGGAAGATCAGAACATTTGTCCTTGTCTTTTGAGATTTGATGAAGTAGTCAATATCATTAGAGGTTTAGGAGAGAAGATGGAAGATTCAATAGTTTTCCAAAATGTATTAAGGTCCTTAACAAGCAAGTTTTTCTCTAAGTTATCTATTGTAGAATAAGACAAGGATTTAAGAACATTGTAGATGGTTGGGCTTCATAGGATCTTGAATTCCTATGAGATGCGAACAAATTATGGAAGACCTTCTAAGAAGGATGATGCTAGACACATGGTAATAAGGTCAATGATAATTCTAATTTAGGGATTGATGATAAAAAGTTAGAAGCCAAGTTTTTTTTAATAAATCTAAGCAAAGGCTCGATTAAGTACAAAGGTAAATCTCCATTTAAGTGTTTCAAATATGGCATTATTGTTCATTTTGCATCTAAATGTCCTACTAAGAACAAGTATGAGCATGAAGAGTATGAAGAACATAGTAAAAATCATGAAAAGAGAATCTTCAATAAGCATGATGGTAGGAAAGGATCACTCAAGAACAAGAAGAATATATACACCAAAGAAGATAACAACTCCTTTATTGTTAGCAACAGTAAATCATCTGATAGTTAAGATAAAAATTACAAGAATAACAGTGATTGAAATGGAGTCCTATCCATGGCTAAATAAAAAAGAGGTAAGCGTTTGAACAGTTGTAATTAAGACTCAAAATATGAAGAGGCAGAGGTGAACCTAGAAGAAAAAATGATAAGTGCTCTAGATGAGTTGTATATCCAAAGAAACAAGAAATAGAAATTGAAGTCATTAATCAAATATTATCAAGATAAAATAAGTAGCATGAATGATGAACATGATGAGATCATCCAAGAAATGGAAACTTAGGTGTAGTTGTTGACCATAGGTCTAAAAGCTATGGAAGAAAATTGCACTAAATTTAAAATGGAGATGAAGTCATTGAAGGTTGAACTAGAGAAAAAAATAGGAAATTTGAAGACCTTAGATAAGTTTGAGAAGATCATTGGGGCTCTAAATGAGATGCTGGGTACAAAAAATTACATTAGTTATATGATAGGTCTAGGATTCAAATAATATCAAAATGAGGAAGAGATGAATGGAATGACAAGTCATGAACCAACTCAAGCTAAGGAGAACAAGAAGGTTAATCTCAAGAACAACGTGAAGATAAAATCTATTAGATAGCCAAATTCCATGAGGTATGCAAGTTCATTTAATGGTTAATGTTATACATGTAATGTATTTGGTCATAGAGAAAGATATTGTAGAAGTTCCTCCAAGAATGGGTACACATGGGATTATGAAAGTTCTTTAAAAGGATATTATTATTCATCTAATGAAATGGACATAAGGTTGTTGATTGTAGATTTAATCTATTATGGAAGTATGGAAGGACATTCAGTTTATATCAGTCAAAAGGTAAGAATGCTATTGAATTTTATAACTATCATTAAAATGGTCATATTGTAATATTGTATCAACATGAGTCTCCAAGACTAAATAAAAATATTGAATATCCTAGAGTTCAAGACAAGAAGACATACATTATGAAGTTAGATCTTGTAGATGAAGTAAAGAAGGAACTAATGACAATCAAATTAAGTCGCGATGTGTTTGTTTCACTGTAAAGTACAGATAAAACAGATAAGAAGTAAGGGTGACAAGGAATACCTATAGATAGTCAAAGATTAGGTTGTGTATCACGTTGAATTTTGACCAAGATTATTGTGAAGAGCTTCCCTTTAGCTAGGAGGAAAGATCTAAAATTAAACACAAGACAAAAAAATAGGATTAAAAATATTGGATTGGTGGATTGCCTAGCAGAAGCTAGATCCGGGAAGTGGGGTGCTTCCTAAAAGGCTACCAATCCATGTTTTAAAATAAGTTAATGCTAATAAAGAACATGAAATAAAGAGACCTATTGTAGTTGTATAGTTTAGGTATCCTACACAACAATAGTAAATCAAATCTATTCTAATAAAGGCATATAAGAGTAAATCTAAAGAAGGTGGTTGATGGTTCAAGGTTTATCGGTATGACAGAGAAACTTGCAGAGGTTTAGGTGAGGTTCTGGGAAGTTTTGAGAGGTTTTGGATAGGTAAATTAGGTTGTTGGTTTAGAGGAAATTACTAGTCACCGAGACTAGTATCAATTGGGTGATGAATGCAAGTACCAGCAATGAACCAATGCCAGTTGGGTGACCGGTGTCAGTAGGGGAAATAGGATGGAAATATTATAAATGAGATATTTAGCTCTCTCTCTCTTGTGATTACACAAGAGAGTGAGGAAAGGTTAGGTTAAGGTCATTGGATGTCTATGAGGACTCAAAGGTAATAAAATGGGTTTTTTGGGAAAGGTATGAAATGTAAATGAGTAGATGGCTGAATAGAGGTGTTATGGGAAAGATCCGGGTATGGTAGAGGATGGGATAAAATAGATAACTAATAAAGAACTAATCTATTAAACAACATGAAAAAGGAGAAATATAATTACTTGTAGAATGTAGGTAGAAATCAGAGTGGTGGTGATGGTTGTAGGAGAGGGTGGTCTGGAATGAATGCAACAACAACAGGAGGGCACGATGCTTCCCTATGAGTGCACTAGAGCTATGGATTAGTTTGTTGAAGAATAATGTGGTGTCTACAACACTATAAGGTCCTCTGGTATGTCTTAAGATCACTAGAAAGCTTGAGAGTAAGTATGCAAGGTCGCAAGAGCTAGGAAATAAGATTCAGAACTAGAACAAAGAGTTTAGAAATCCTATTTAAGGAAAACTAATGGTTATTAGGTGACTAGTACTGGTTAAGGAATAACCAACGCCAGTTAGGGAGAAAAGGTCAGATCTACTAAAAATATCCTGATTCTTCCTAAATTTGGCATGATTGATATTTTGGTTATGGGTCACAAGTGTGGAATGGAGACTAAATGGAGTGGGAGAGTATTTTGAGGGATAATAGGCCATTAAGATTTGGGTTAGAATAATTCCTAGTTGGTTAAGGGGAATGTGGACTTGGTCTTGGTTAATTAATGAGTTTGGAATGGGTCTAGAGTGAGGTGGAGAGGTGAGGTGGATTAGGTGAGGTAGATAATTAATTTAAATTATTGGTAATTAAATTAATTAAAATGTGTGTCAAGTGGGCATGGTGGGGGGTAGTATTGAATTAATTAATTGAAGGCGGTATAGAGGGTTGTGACCTAATTTTGGGCTTCTACATTTTCCCCTTTTTTGTCATGTAGCTTGTATTGATAAGAGATGCCAAAAATCAAGGAGTTATTTCCCCAGGTATGGGTTAAGACTAAGTTTCCCCAGAGTATGGTTGGAGGTGATCCCCCTCAAACCAAGAAATTATGATGTAGCTAGTAGAATCAATGATGGGTTTGATAAAATGGTAAATGATGAATGAGGTAAGGTGTAGTTGTAGGTGATGATAATATTTAGTGGATATAATAGGTGGGGGAATTCAAATGCATGCACACATATAGAGTGCAACAAGGCACTAGGCTGAAGAGCTCACAAGCTCTACAACGTCAAAGTTTGATAGTTTATCCAAACAAGGTTTATGTGGTCCAAGTATCCAAGTTATACAATACAGTCCTAGAAACACAATGAGGCTATGTGTAGGAATAGACATTAGGTGTGTTCCAAGTCATCAAAAGGTTTGGTCTAGTCAAGATAAACATCATGACATCATGTAAGGAAATGTTGGTAGGCTAAACAATGAAGTAACATCATCACAACTTACAATGAGTAAGTGAATTTGAGTGTAAAATGGGTGAGCTCAATGTGGTTGTATAGATAAGGCCATGGGTAAGGCCAAGGTTTAGGTAAAATATGCCATGAAGTGCACTGAGGTTGGGGGTTAGGTGATAAGGCTATTATCTGAGCCTATAAGGCTAAGGTAAGGCTATGGTATCCATAAAATGGCATCATTGCATCAATATTTTGGGAAAATTAGGTATAATTGATTAGGCATGGTGACTAATACCGGTTGAGGGTGAACCAATTCCGGTAAGGCTAACAATGGGTCACCTACGGAACCTGAATGATGTCAGTCAAGAAAATTTTGGTTTAAAACTGAAAAACCCACATGAAAAAGGTTTCATTCGACATGTCCTAATTTCTAAGTTTGGAAGAGAGAGACAGAGAGAGAGCATTTTGTGTTTGAAGAAAAAATGACAAGGATGGAGGTCTTCTAGGTTGAGTTGGTGAGCTATTAGTGGTTGATAAGAGTGAACTTGATGATCCCATGAGATCTACCTGAGGGATTCAATTCATTAATAGCTAAGAGGTTGATTTAGTCATGGAAGAGGTAGGAGAGGGTGTAGGAGGACCTCCAGTTCAGAGACTAGACATCCCACTCATGGATATGATGATGAGTAGAGGTAGGATTCGAAGCTCCATTGGTGTTTTGGGTGAAAACTAAGGTAGAAAAATGAATAATTTAGATTTTGAAATTTGATTTGAAATTTGGTTTTAAAATCCATGAAAATCCATATGGGGAGGACCAAAACTAGTTTAATTATGTGAGATAAATGAAATTGATAAGTGATTTGGAGTTTTTTGGGTAGGTATTTAATGAATTTTAGTTAAATGTTTTAAAATGGGGATGTGGGGGTTTGAGCCCTAGGGCCGAAACTACTGACAAAGTTTGATTGGGTATTGGCCAACATGTGGTAAGCTAGTCGGCATCGATAAGGTCAAAGGGGGACCGATATCAGTCAAGGTAACTGATATTGGTCACTGTGATAAGTGATTAAGGCTTAAAAAGTGAGTTTGGGAAGGTGGACAAGAGTAGAGAGGTATGATTAGTGTTAAGTGAAGTAGTGGGTGGATGGGGTAGGGGTAAGTTAGAGAGGAGAATGGATGGGTTTGAGTTTATCTAGGTATAAATGAAGGGTGAATTAGGTAGGAATGGATTGTTTAGAGGTTAATTAGGTAGGAATGGTTGTGAGTGAGGGTGGGTAGGGTCAGATTGAAGGTATAGGTTAACCATGTAGGATAGGCGCAAGATAGATAAGGAAAGGTGGTACAACTGGTTAAGGGGTAAAAGGATTGAATTAGAATAAGGGTAGATGATTAGGAAAGATATAATATACATCATGTAATTAGCTTGGGTAAAAGGAGGGAAGGATAGGAAATGCACACGTAAGTATTGGTCTAGAGTCAAATAAATGATCAAAAGGGTAAAATTGATTAACACAATTGAAATGGTGGTGATGTAGGAAAGAAAAAAGTTGATAATAAGAGACAGGATGCCACCTCTTTTGGTGCAGATGACACCCTAGTGTTACTAGAGGAAGAGTGGGATCATATGTAGGATGTTGGACTAGGAATATCGTTATGCCATATAGGAGGATAGTATGAGATCATATCATGATGTTCACTCTCATCGTTAGATGGGATTCAACGACCAACACATTCCACCTACCTACAAGAGAGACGAGGATCACACTAGAGGACGTCTGAAGGATATTGAGGCTAGCTATTGTTGGGGAGATCCGTTATATTAGATATCTTCAAATGATTCATTTTATCCTATGTTTATAGTTGTTTGGAGAGGCCATGGGAGCTTTGTCCTATCATAGTGCTAGCATCAGTTATGGAGATATGTACATTGTAAACCCATAGGAGAAGAGATTATCAATGTTGATGATGGTGGTGATTGGATGTTATGCTCTCCTAGATTAAGAGGGTGGAGATATTTCTATGTGTATTGATGGTATTTTTAGAGGATATGATTGAGGAGAAAGTTTTGTTTGCATGGGCTCAAGCATATCTGGTACAAATTTATAGGGATTTGTGGGCATATCGGAGGATTTTGTGGATTGGTGTGTGTTGCACCTATATTCTTCATTATTGGACTTTTGAGAACATAGTGTGTCTGCATCCACAGGGACTTCCCTATGATAGGATTGAGTTCAGAGGGGTTTATAGAGAAGGTTTTAGGAGATGGATACCGATAGGAGCACATCCTATGGTGGACGAGGTGTCACGAGATGTGACATATTGCAAGAGACTATTATATGGTATATCAGGAGTCAATATTTTATGGTGTCCCTTATGTCTATTTCCCTTCATATGGAGTCATGGAAGAGGATTTGGAAGGGTTACAACTAGATTAGATGGATATATGGACAAGGATCTAGGGAGCATGAGATGATTCTGATTGACCGAGTCAGAGGATAGTTTGGGCATGAACAAGATGTGCCTCCACCATTTCCAATATCATAGAGATGATGTGAAGAGACCTTTATCTCCACCACATCCAATAGATCCAATAGGGAAGGAGGAGTAGGTTGACAATAGGATAATTTATTATGTAGAGACTAGTGATAGGTACAAGTTGTGGAGGATAGCCTGTCATCACCAATCTGGCACTATGATAATTCTTCACCGAGAACTCTATTTACTAATGCACAGCCTTTAGTTTGGTGGATGTAATCTGGAAACAAAACAACAACATAACACAGGAATACCATCGACTATGATAAGACGGAATGATGAAAAATTTGAACTATCAAAGTAAATTATAATATTAACACGAATTTGTTACAATCTCACCCATGAGGTACTTCAAGTGTTATTGACTTCACTTGCCTTCCACCAATACTATGGGAGAAACTTTACAATTACACCTCTTAATGACTTCTTCAACACACCTTTAAACTGATGGCTTCCTTCGCATACTTCCTACAATATTTCTCACTACTTCCTTCTATGTTAAATGAGGGGGGGGTGGCCTCTCTATTTATAGAACTTCCAGGCTTTATCCATCTTATCTCTAAGATAGGATAAGAAATCCACTCTGATGAATCATATTCTATACCTTAACTCTTATCTGTACATGTAAGCTTATCTTTTAAGATAAGATAAACCTTATCATTTTACATGGGTTCCACATTTTTAGAATTTTTACAAATAAAACACACAAAATATTTATGACCTCACTCCTTGCCCTTATTACCAATATAATATTTCTAATTCCTAATCATGTAGACCCTACTTCTCTAATTACCCAAACTTTGACATTTTAACATTACCAGACCGCTGTACAACAAGAATATTTACTTTTTACAACATTCCTACTGTACTTTGATTGTTACCGTACTCCACATTATTGGCGGCACCGTATTGACAGTGCACCGTTATCTTCTATTAGACGCTACTACTAATGTATACTTAACAACATCCTATTCCTAATACATACATTAATGAAATAGAAATTATGGAGGACAATTTTTAGTGTCGACATCTTCCCCCTTCCTAGCTTCTACTCCATCCTCGGAGTAGACTATTCTGGTGCTTGGAAAATCTTCAACTTGTCGTGGTTGACCCATTTCATAATGGGAGTGCCATCCAATTCCTCCAGTCGGTACGTACCATTTTCATGCACAACTGCTATTTTATAGGGCCCCATCCATTTTGGAAGAAATTTTCTCTGTCTTCTTTTTTTGTATCTGGAATCATATACTAGAACCAAGTCATTCACATGAAATGGAGACCAACGGATCTTTTGATCAAAGTATTCCTTCTACTTCATTTTCTTCTTATGGCTTGTATCCTTTGCTATTTCCCTCATTTCCTCTAGCAAATGAAGATGTACCAACCTTTCTTTTACTGAATCACTTTCATCCATCCTTTCATTTTTCATAACTCTCACAGTGGGAATATCAAACTCAATAGGAAGAACTGGATCAATGCCATAGGCCAACTGAAATGGGGAGTATCCTGTTGCTGACTTTGATGTTGCCCTATATGCCCACAATGCTGCATGAATCCTTTTATCCCACTTATGTACCTGCAAGGCTGCATCTTTTGCTAGAATTTGACACAACACAAAATTTGTTCGTTCCACCTGTCCATTTGTACTTGGCTTGTATGTTGTTGCCTTCCTGTGCTTAATAGAAAATTTATTGACTAGGGCTTCTACTACCTCATTAATGAAGTGGCTTCCTTGATCTGTTACAATTTCTAATGGACAACCAAATCTGGTGACAATGCGTTCATATATGAACCTTGCCACCTCATCCATGGAAGTTGTTTTCAATGGCCTAGCTTCAACCCACTTGGTTAAATAATCTGTGGCAACTACAATATACTTATTTTGGCGTGAGGTAGTTGGAAGTGGACCTACAATGTCTATTCCCCACTTTTCAAAGGGACCAAGTGGAAGAATAGGGCATAATGGAGCTGATGAAGTCTTACGGTTACCATGTGTTTGACAAATATCACATGTCTTACAATAATTATAACAATCTTTAAAAAGAGTGGGCCAGTGATAACCTGCATCCAAGATCCTTCTTGCTATAAGTTGTCCAGAGAAGTGCCCTCCACATGTACCATTGTGGAATTCTTCTAGCAATTCCTTCCCTTGATCACGTCCAACTGCCCTCTTGTACTGTCCATCAGGTCCTATTCGAAATAATACTCCATGCAGAATAGAATATGGACGACTGGCTTGAGTAATCTTTCTCTTAGTCTTTGCATTGGCACCATCAGGAAACTTGAATTCATTCAGATAATTCCAAATATCTATGTATTCACTAGGGATTGTGTCAAGGGATAACAAGGCTGCATCGGGGAAATCATCATCATCACAAGATGATCCTAAACCATCATAGGCTCGAGAGAGTGCATCTGCATTGACATGCTTCTTTCCTGGCCTATCTATAATATCAAATTCAAATTCTTGTAGCAAAATTATCCATCTTGCTATCCTCCCTGATGGGTTAGGCTTATTTACAATATATTTTAGAGCCTGATGATCTGTTACAACTAGAAATTTTTTCCCTAGCAAGTAATTTCTAAACTTCTTTACAGCAAAAATGATAGCCAGAGCCTCTTTTTCAGTTACAGTATAATTTACCTCAGCACTGCTCATTTGTCTGCTCCCAAAGTAAATTGGATGTTCATTCCCATTTTCATCCTTTTGGCTCAAAGTACTTCCTAGTGCTGCATCTGAGGCATCAGTGTACACAATGAATGGCTTGCTCCAATCTAGATTCTTCAAAACAGGTGAAGACACCAGGGCTTCCTTCAGTTGTCCAAAAGCTTCATGCGCCTTATTTCCTGGTTCATAAGTAACATCCTTCTTCAAGAACTGGGTTAGTGGCTATGCAATCTTTGAGAAATTCTTGATGAACCTTCTATAGTAACCCACATGGCCTAAAAATGATCTCAACTTACTTCTATTCATAGGAAATGGTAAATCTTTGATTTTTGAAACTTTATCAGGATCAGTACCAATACCATCTCTGGATACAACATGCCCTAACAAAACACCTTTAGAACATCCAAAGACACACTTTGTAGGGTTTAGTGAGGCTTGTGCTTCATCTAACCTTTGAAATGCTGTCTCCATCTGGTGCAGGTGGTCCAACTTGCTCCCATAGATGCAAAAATCATCCAGAAATACTCTGATGAAGGTCCCAATGTAGGGTTCGAACACCCTATTCATCAAACGTTGGAATGTTGCTGGAGCATTACACAACCCAAAAGGCATAACTCTATAAGCAAACGTTCCCCAAGGAGTGGTGAACGTGGTCTTCAGCTGATCTTTCTCTGCTATACGAACTTGGTTGTAGCCGCTATATCCATCAGCAAAACTATAGCACTCCTGGCCAGCTACTTCGTCCAAGATCTGATCTGAAAATGGAAGAGGGTAATGATCCTTCTTTGTTGCCTTATTGAGCTTCCTGTAATCAACACAAATGCGTAGCTTCCCATTCTTTTTTATTGAGATCACAATGGGAGAAACCCATTCTAAATTCTCCACAGCAAATATGAATCCTGCATCAAGCAACTTATCTATTTCTTCTTTTACAGTCTTGGAAAAATTAGGATTCATTCTATATGGCATTTGCTTTATGGGCTTAGCACCATCTACCAGCTCAATAGAATGTTCTACCCAACTTACTTGACGGAGTTCCTTGTAATCAAAAGTGAATATGTGTATGTACCTTCGAAAGAGCTGGAGGTAGGATTCCTTCTCACTCTCCATCACAGCATCACCAATCTTTATTTGTTGGAGACGATCATCAACTTCTTCTTCAGATAATTTTATGGGGTCATGAGTTGGTGTGACTGGAAGGATATCCATGACTGAAACATCAACCTCACTTTCTTCATCTTCAGTGTCCACTTCACTGGTACTAGAGTAATCAGAGGATGTCCAATCATCAGTTTCATCACTTGAATCCACAGGTTCTGCCTTATGATGTCAAGGGATCACGTTTATCTTCACCCTCTCTCTACCACGTCCAAGTGTCATGAAACCTTCATTCCAGTAGTTTCTTGCATGAACTCTCCTTATCCATGGTCTTCCCAGCAGCATTGGGTACGCAACAGTACCATTTTTCATCACCTGAAAGTCTACCACACATACAACACCCATAACAGATATTGCCACATTTGAAACTACACCTTCTGGTTTAGTTTTTCCTTTATTTAATGACCTTAACATAAGTGTTGAAGGGCGATCAATTTTTAAACCCAACATATTCATTACAGACTCGGTCATTACATTAACTGCAGCACCTCCATCAACTAAGACATCATGAATTGAAATACCATTACATAATACCTCAGCTTGTGGAGCATAGGGATCCGCCTCTGCCTCCAAAACAGGGACCTCAACCTCCTTCCTTCGTCGAGCATTGAGTCCACTTCGCAGCTCCCACCTCTTCTCAGAAGACATAGCCAAGAGTTGACCATATGTAATATTTGCAGGCCTTTTGGACAGATCTTCCAGGATGGAGTATGGTCCTTGCCCCTGTGAAATCAGAAAATCCTGCACACCCAGCTTTCTTCTCCTATGTTTCTTATTAGTTTCTCCTTTCATCTTCTTAGGATCATTTCCATCTTGATTATCTTTTTCTTTCTTTCTTTTTGTTACAAACACATCTACTTCATTATTTCTGCTCTTATCTACTACATCAAAAGAATTCACAGGTGCTTTTCCTTTATCATTATCTCCTTTACCAGATGTAGAAGCTCTATCTGGACAATTATACTTATAATGACCCTTTTTATAACAACCATAACATACAACTTCAGAAATATTTCTTTTTGGACCTCTATCTCCTCCCTGAGAACTAAATTCTTTTCCTTGAAGAAGATTAATAGTTAACTGACCCATCTTTTTTAGCAGATCTTCATACTCAGTAGATGTACTAGGAGAAATATTTGTGCTCACCGGGAGTGGTTGTGGATTCTGGACCAAAGGTGCTGGTGTAGGCTCTACTTTAGCAACAATTTCTTTGGGCTCCTCTTCCATGCTTTCTTCTTGCCTTCTTGCAATCTCCTTTGCTTGTTCAATGGTAGCTGGGCGGTCATACTTCACTCGTTGTCTGATCTCTGGCTTCATCCCAAGAATGAAGTGCTTACAGAGGAGATTATCCATGCCATTCATCAACCCATCCGCTAATCCTTCCTTTCGGATCTGGGCATCGAGCTTCCTCCTTAGCTCTAGAACACGAGCATGATAATCCCTTATCTTCTCCTTCTCTCCTTGGGATAGCTTTGTGATCTCGATCATGAGATCTGCATATTTCTGTTGTTCACCAAATTCTTCAAGAAAACTTTCAGTTAATAAATCCCATGAATTTTTCACATTATCACCTAGTGTTTCAAACCACCTAAGTGCTGAACCATCCAAAAAGGTAGGAAAAAATTCAGTCCATTGTTCCCTTCTTATAAGGCCATTACAAATACAAGATCGTTTAAACTCTTGAATGAAAGAAGAAGCATCTTCATTAGATTGAGCTGAAAAAATAGGAATCTTTCCCATTTTCAAAAGTAACCACCGTGAAATACCAACCCACAAGTACAATCAACAAGACTTATGTGCACAAATAATTGGAATCACTATACTAGAAAGTGACTTTACACCTTTCTACAGTAAAATAGAAATGACCACGGTAAACTATGGTAAAACTTGACTTACTGCGGTAAAAACTGACTTTACTGTGGTAAACACTATTCATGGTAAAAAGTGAAGTTACTGCGGTAAATACTATTCACAGTAAAAAGTGACTTTACTGCGGTAAATACTATTCCCAGCAAAAATGACTTTACCATGGTAACTACTATTCATGGCAAAAATGACTTTACCATGGTAACTACTATGCACAGTAAAAACAAGGTTACCCTCCAATTGATTTTTGACTAAGTGGGAATATCTCTCCAGAAAATCCACCAACGAGGAATGGTCCCGGCAACGGAACCAAAATGTCATCACCAATCCGGCACTATGATAATTCTTCACCGGGAACTCCTCGTGCTATGATTATTTACTAATGCACAGCCTTTAGTTTGGTGGATGTAATCTGGAAACAAAACAACAACATAACACAAGAATACCATCGACTATGATAAGATGGAATGATGACAAATCTGAAATATCAAAGTAAATTATAATATTAACATGAAATTGTTACAATCTCACCCATGAGGTACTTCAAGTGTTATTGACTTCACTTGCCTTTCACCAAGACTATGGGAGAAACTTTACAATTACACCTCTTAATGGCTTCTTCAACACACCTTTAAACTGATGGCTTCCTTCGCACACTTCCTACAATATTTCTCACTACTTCCTTCTATGCTAAATGAGGGGGGTGGCCTCTCTATTTATAGAACTTCCAGGCTTATCCATCTTATCTCTAAGATAGGATAAGAAATCCACTCTGACGAATCATATTCCATACCTTAACTCTTATCTGTACATGTAAGCTTATCTTTTAAGATAAGATAAACCTTATCATTTTACATGGGTTCCACATTTTTAGACTTTTTACAAATAAAATACACAAAATATTTATGACCTCACTCCTTGTCCTTATTACCAATATAATATTTCTAATTCCTAATCATGTAGACCCTACTTCTCTAATTACCCAAACTTTGACATTTTAACATTACCGGACCACTTATGACAAATATTTACTTTTTACAACATTCCTATTGTACTTTGACTGTTACCGTACTCCACATTATTGGCGGCACCGTACTGACGGCACCGTTATCTTCTATCAAATGCTACTACTAATTATACCCAAGCACAGGCACAAGCATGCGATAGGGGGTAGTTTGTAGGACTGCATGATCATTTGATTACCTTACAGGAAAAAGTGACCACATTACAGGCACAACTACTAGTTGCATAGGCATCGGAAGCTTGACAAGGTCATGTTGTATAGGCACAGGCACTGAGATAGTGTCCCATTTTATAGGTAGCAGGATATGATCCATTGGTACAGGGATAGAGGCCATAATTACTGGGATAGGGTCCATAGGTTGGAATCAGAATGATGGCACCTCCCCAGATGATATCCATGGCTAGTTATGGAGATGTTGTGTCTAAGGCTGGGTATTATCAAGACCGGTAGATAGAGAGTGGTATCCTGTATTTGACTTATGGAGAGCATGGAGTGCAATAGGCAGCCAGTGCGAGGACCAACTTAGGTACGCATAGTACTAGTAGCTCAAAGAGCCACCGGTATCATAGGTATGGTGAGTGAGAGGTGACCAACTCACAGTGACAGAGGCTAGATGAGTGTACATGAGAGAGCAACAGAGGTGTCATGCCCTCCTAACGATGATATGGAGATAGTTATTGATTAGTTTTTACTTTTTGAATTTATAGATATCAACCTGCGTGCTGAAGATGTGAGATGTATATGATATTTTTGTGATACTTGTATTTATATCTATGTATATAGTGTATTGATACACGGATACTACAGTATATAGATGGATGATGATATTTATATGTGTTGTGTTTGGTTTATTTAATTTACATTGTATTATTGTCATGGAAAGAAGATGTAGGCATGGTTTGGTTATGGTTATATGATTGAATGTTTTAATTTTTGTTGTTATTAATGCTATGAAAATTAAATTATTAGGCATGGTTAAGTGATGTATGTTGGGAATGATGTCATGGAAATCATATGAGTAGGCATAGTTGAGTTAATGTTGGTAGTATGTGATTGCATTTTGATTATATTGATGTTATGGGAACGATATGATTGGACATGGTTTGGTTTGATGTTATTTATGACATGAAATGATGTTGTGTTGAATGGTTTGATTTCCAATATAAAGATGTTATGGAAACTAGATGATATGCATGGTTCATCTTGACTTTTTTCAATTTAATTTCCAAGTTATTGGTATTATGGAAAATAAATGATGATGTATATAGGTGATGTATGGTTTCGTTTTGAGTTAAATTCCAAAAGGCAATTATGTAGATTAACTACTTAATTTTTTGTTTGATGGGGGAAATGATGATGGGGAAAAGAGTGATTGAGCTAACCTCATAGGGCCACATGACCTAAAAGTACTACATAAATAGCTCTTATGAAAGGGGCCTCAGACTGATGAAGTTCTCCCATAAACCAGGGAATAATGAGATTGGGTTCGGGAAGATGAATAGTTAAGTGGATCAGGTAAGGCATGTTTTGAAAATAAGTAAGGTCAAATATTGAATAAGTAATAGGAAAGGATAATTAGGCATAGGCATAGATGAATTTATCAAGGTGGTTTTAATTTCGATGGCCTTGTCTTGTGTGAAGAAGTAGCAAGTAGGAAAAAGGTGAACTGAAGAGAAGAGAAATGCTCCATAGTTGGTAAGAATGAAAATGGTCATACCCCTAAAATTGTTGAACAATTGTCCCTAGATACACTGCATGAGTGATGGGTCTAGAGTTGAAAGAATTTGTGTGATCACAATGTGTATAATACACACCACATCCCTTGAGTTGATTTAGAAGATAATAAACAGAAGGTACGGTGGAAGAGTTTGTTAAGTGTAACCTTATTGTGAGACAACATGCCCCTTCTGCAAGATACCCAAAACCAAAATAGGAAATTCCATGACAAACATTTTCTATTTTTCTTGATTTTTTATTTTCTTTTTGATGTCATAGACTAATCTATGTGGGAATTTTATATCGGGATAAATAGGTTCTAGTTGAGGTCTTCATGAAGTTGATCAATGCGGGAAGCTTTAAGATTATTTTATTTGAGAGTTACAGATTAGTATTCTTTTTTGATAGACTAATTACAATAAGTGGTTGGATATTTATAGTTTTCCTTCGAGGGAGCAATCTACTTATAGTAGAAAGAGAGAGACATAGATATCCTTTTGGGGGATTCATCTATTTATGAGAAGTTTGACTCAAGGAGTAGAGTTTTTGTATCCCATATATTTGTTTTGCTTTTATTGTTTTTGTACCTAAAGTCATGGACCAGACTATAAAAGAGTATAGGCCTCTTTTATGAGGGAAAAACCATAGCATGAAAAGGTTAGCTATGAAAGAGGGGTTTTTAGTGATGAATGACAATGGGATTCCATCCTCAAAAGGATGAAAAGTATCCATGAGAATCATGCCATGAGTAGAGATATGGTACTCATATTGAAGACAAGACAAAATGGTAATGGATAATCACACAATTCTACTTTAGTCATTGGTCCTTAAAAGAGGTAGGTGGAAGGAAATATTCACTCAAATGGAAAGCATATAAGTGACATAAAGTGATGTAGTAATTTATTCAATAGTAGAAAATTTGAGGATGCAAGGAATTAATGGGCTCATGTTTGGGATTACCCTCAAGAGAAGATAAATGATAAGCACTTGATCCATAGGTATGGGTTACAATGTAAGGGTCAAGCCAATTGGGACAAAACTTGCCTCATTTTCTTTTCTCCTCTTTTGTTACATGTTGGTTTTCCTTTAAGACAATTTCGCCAATTTTGAAAGCTCACTCATGAGCACATTTTTCAATAGGCACGCTTGATGTGCTTTTAGTAGATTTGAAGATGGTCCAGCGAATTTAGATGGATTTCATCCAATAGCTCAAGTTATGAAAAACGTTCTTGGCAACAATTGTCTTCAGAGAGGATATATTTGAGTGATGTATGAAGAGATGGAATTTCAACTTCGAGAGGTAGGAAGGCCTCTGTACCATAGACCAAAGAGAAAGATGTAGCATCAGTGGAGGTGTGAAAGCTAGTACGGTAAGCCCATAAGTCGAAGGTAATGTGTGTGTGCCAATCCTTACCAGTATCCTCAATGAATTTTATTAGAATTTTATTGTTGGTTTTCTTAGAAGATTTGGTTTGGAAATTTTCCTATGGGTAATAGGGTGAAGAGAAATTGAGTTGAATACCAAAATTATCACACACCTTTTGTAGGTTTTTTTCTAAATTGTTTTCCATTATCAGTGATGAGGTGATGAGGAAGGCCAAAGAGACAATTGATATGATGGTTGATTAATTCACATATTTTCTCAGCTTTGGTAAAAATGAGAGGGATGGATTCCACCCATTTTGTGTAATGTTTTGTTGTTGTGATGATCCATTGATGACGTTAAGAAGAATGAGGGTTAATATCTCTGATAAGATCCAAAACCCATTAAAATAAGGTCCAAAAGTCTCGAGCAACTTATAAGGCATGACTAGGGGTGTGGTGAAGGTTAGCATGTTGTTGACACTTCACACAAAGTTTTCCATAGTCAAAATAGTCATGGTAATGGGTTGTATGTTAATAGTCGAGGTGAAGGATAGGTTTGGCAATAGCGAGGCCACTTAAATGTCCGCCACAAATACCATCATGGATTTCTTTAAAGGTGTATAGAATTTAAGAACTAGTGAGGCACATGAGGAGGATACCATCAAAGCCACATTTGTAGAGAATACCTTTTGGAGGAAGGCTGGCTACCCATTACAAGTGAGATCTGGAGGCAAGACTGAAAGGGAGAGATAGTCATCAAACTGCTTATACCATATGTCATGTGGGTCAATTTTGATTTTTCCCACAAAATTTATGCCACGAATAATATAAGAGGGCGACTGCAACCGTTGTACTATGACAAAAATTTTAGAGTATGAAGGTGAGGCATGTATTTTTGAGATGAGGCAAGAAAGGGTATCTATTGATGATCATCCATGGAAGGTTGTGTTGTCAGAGTCAAGGGATTCTTTAGGTTATTGGGAAGTTTTCCCTAAGAGACCTCCAGATTTTAAAGAAGATGGATCTTCTCTGTAGTGTGAGATGAGGGTTATAAAAATGAAACAGAACATGAATTTAAATGGGGGTGATGCGATGAACAAGCCTTCTAATAGATCAATTGAGAACGCAACTGTCTAAAAAAGGGAAATGGTGAACCACTAAAAAGGGTAGATGAAACTGCACCATAGGTTAGAAAGGATCACATAGAACACTACCTCAAACTACTTAAGCACAATCTTTGAAGATAGTAACAAAATTGGAATATGCACAGTTTCTACGTGAAAATAAAGGTGATAAGAGACAATAAGGATATGCAAATGATAAATAGAATGCACCACAGAACATATGTATTGCTCCAATAGTTTTGCACAATATTACATTAAAAATGAGGTAAGATTGTTGTTATAAAACCCTGGAAGAAGGATAGAGCTCCAAGCCCCTGTCTTTCACAAAAGAGGGACTTGAGATAGCAGAAGAAAACTGACTGACTCCCTACTTTTATCTATAACTACTTACATATATTCTTCCTCTTTTACATACCATCTATATATGAGGAGGAAGAGGATATAAGAAACCATCCCTTACTCCTTTCTAACTACTTTTGATTATGATAAATGGAGTGAAGTGACACGAAAAAATTTCTTGAGATCTTTCTCACACTTTCCCATTATCTACACTTTCCAAAGAGTGAGAACCATGCCTATTTAATGCATATTTAAGTATCCTACAACTGAATCCTTTGAGATGGACTCACCTTCTAAGAAACATCCCTTTGGCTCTTTAATACATAACTAGATATTTTGATCCCTTGCGCATTAGTTTCCTGTCTCATGACTCAAATGGCACGTATTTTTTCATTATACTGAAGCGACCCTTTGAATGCAGATGAATAACTTGAGTCTTTTCAGGTTGGCACTCTTCACATGGGGCTATGAATTAATTCACTACTAAAATGACAAGCCAAATGACCCATCACCTCTGATCTTTTAGAAAATTCTTGAGCATTTAAATCTTACAGATAAGCCTCATAATCACTCATACGTGATACATGGTTTGTCACCTTTTGTGACCTATGTCAAACTTGGAGTCCATTTCTTGCAAGATCCATGTGTAAGGCCTGCACATCCTTAAGATTTATGTTTCCCTTCAGGGTTTTAGGAATGCGTTGTGATGTCACTTGGCAATGTCTGTGAGCATGAAGATTCATTCGATTGGATGAGTAAAGGAACCCACCACGTATAATGTCAAATTCCTTTTTGTTTGGGACCTTTATAGTTAGCTCCATGTGGAAACCCTGCGGGATTCTGAGACTTTACCCCCTCCTTTGAATATTGAAGTTGCGATAGTTGGACACTTGGCATCATTTACGAGCCTACTCTACTTTTTTTTTGTATGAGATTCGACTCTGAATAGGCTTTAAAAACACAGGACTATTCATGTCTGTGGAATTCAAATAATAGTCTAGCAACTCACTAGGACCATTATCCTACTAAATGGAAAGAACCCACAATCTCTCACTATCAATTTGGTCAGTAACTATTCTTCAAATCCACTCTGAACCTGGTCTTGTATCACTTTTGGATGTTACGGATCCTTCATAATTGCAGAATGATTCTTGTACCTTCCTAATCTCATAATAAAACTATGTAATTTATTTTTATGAGAGTAGAAAATTGAAAATACAACCAACAGAATCTTCTGACTGGTTCTAGTTACACTGCATTTGCTCGAAGTGAATCTTGCAAATGCCTCAGCTAACTATGAATTCTCTAGTGATCCAAAGTACTTTTATAGGATCTTGTGCCTATTTTGGAGCAATATAAGCATAGGCCTATACAACAGACAAGACATACATGCCTCAAATGATTCATGTAGAGCGTTTGTAAGAACTTATTATTCTGAAAGCAATCTACTCCTACTCCTAATCTAATTGGTTTGGTACAATCTAAACAATACCTAAAACATGCAAGGAGAATATCTTCCTTTTCTTATAAAGTGTGGTTGTATGATTAATTTATCTATTGATATGGCTTGTAATAAGAGTGAAAATTTACCTTTCATCTTCCACCTGTGGTATTAGCAAACAAAATGACTACACCCTTTATATGTTCCTCTCTTGGCTAGAGGTATTGTAGTTGACCCTTGGGGTCTTGAAAATTATCCTCATGCTCTAAAGTGAGCATGACTGGTGTTGAGGCTTTACTTGGTCTTGAGGAGGACCATTCTTTACTGGGATTCAGTCTAACTCTCTCCTTCTACCCGTTGTTTTGGATTGCATCTTTTGGAATGGGGCCTTTTTGTAGGATTCTTTGAAGGGTGTCATCCCTATCCTTTCTCTCCTTATTTTAAGCATCTTTTTCAGTGAATCCAGGATCTTCGATTGAAATAAAAAATCTCTTAATAATACTTTTTTCTAGAGACCTTGGACTAGTCCTAGGGGAGCTTTTGTGAGCGGAAAGTTTCCTTTGTTGCGGGGTTGATGAATTGGCGAAGGCTGTTATTTCCACAAGCCCTTCTTCATCGAGGCATCCCCCCAAATTTGTTAAGCACTTAAGCTTATCTTATTCCTCCTTTGTAAAATCTTTACACTTTTGTATGATGGTTTTTGAGTCTAAAAATTATTCATCATATGTGGCTTCATCTTGCAGTATGAAGCCCATTGATAAAAAATTTTCCAGGGGAGCTTCTTTATGGGGAGGAAAAATAGAGGCAACTTCTACAGCCTCTCTATTACTCAACTTGTGATATGAACCTCCTAATTCCCATATCACTTCTCACCATATGCTCCTCTTATTTTCAATTTAGAGCCATTGTTTACTGATGCAAGGGGTATAACTACTTGAAGAAAGGGGAAGGGTGGACTAGGTGGCTTGGAGATGGACAAGGGGATGATCCCTTTGTGGTAATGAATTCATGATTGCATGACTTCATAGGATGAATAGAAATGGAAGATGTAGAAATAAAGATGAGTGGAAATGGATGAGAGGGAGGTCTATTACCCTTTGTAATGATTTTTCCAAACCATGTGGAGTCGTTGGATGTGATTCGCAACTATCTTCATTGAATTTTTGACTTTATCAAGAATATACCAAGTTGATGCCATGATAAAATATCACTTTCAGTCATCCCACCAGGCATGCCAGGAAAACTATTGATGATCATCCTTGGACGATTGAACCATCAATGTCGTGGGAATATTTAGGTTAGTAGGACGTGCACACTAAAGAGACCTCTAGATTTTAAAGAAGTTGGCTCTTATCTGTCGTGTGAGATGATGGTTAGAAAAATGAAACAAAACATGAATTTTAAATGGGGGTGATGTGCTAAATGAGCCTTCTAATAGATCAATCGAGAATGTAACCGTCTGAAAAAGGGAAATGATGAACCACTAAAAAGGGTAGACAAAACTACACCATGGGTTAGAAAGGATCACACAGAACACTACCTCAAACTACTTACGCACAACTTTGAAGATAGTAACAACATTGGAAGATGCATAGTTTCTATGTGAAAATAAAGGTGATTCAGAGACAATAAGGATATACAAATGATAAACAGAATGCACCATAGGACATATGTATTTCTCCAATAGCTGTGCACAATATTACATTAGAAATGAGGAAAGATTGTTGTTATAAAACGCTGGAAGAAGGATAGAGCTCCAAGCCCCTGTCTTTCACAAAAGACGGACTTTAGATAGCAAAGAAAACTGACTAACTCCCAACTTCTATCTATAACTACTTACATATATTCTTCTTCTTTTGCGTACCATATATATAGAAGGAGGAAGATGAGATAAGAAGCCCCCCCTTACTCATTTCCAATTGATTTTGATTATGATAAATGGAGCGAACTGACAGGAACATATTTATTGAGATCTTTCTCACACTTTCCCATTATCTTCCCTTTCCAAAGATTAAGATCCATGCCTATTTAATTCATCTTTAAGTATCCTGCAACCGAATCCTTTGAGATGGACTCACCTTTTGAGGAACATCCCTTCATCTCATTAATACATAACCAAATATTTTGATCCCTTGCGCATTGGTTTACAGCCTCATGAATCAAATGGCACATATTTTGTCATTTATACTGAAGCGAGCCTTTGAATGCAGATGAATAACTTTAGTCTTCACAAGTTGTTAATTTGCTACTAAAATGATATGCCACATGACCCATCACCTCCGATCTTTTGAAAAAGTCTTGAGCATTTAAATATTACAGATAAGTCTCATAATCACTCATACATGATACATGGATTGTCACCTTTTGTGACCTACTTCGAACCTGGACTCCATTTCTTACAAGATCCACGTGGGAGGCTTGCACATCCTCTAGATTTCTAGTACCCTTCAGGGTTTTAGGAATGTGTTGTGTTGACACTTGGCATCATCAGCAAGCATGTCGTTTCATTCCTTTGGGCGAGTAAAGAACCCCACTGTGTATAAATGTCAAAACCCCTTTTAGGGTGGGACCTTTGTAGTTAGCTCCACGTGGAAACCATGTAGGCTTCCGAGACTTTACCCCATCCTTTTACCTCTTGAAGTTGCGACGGTTGGACACTCGGAATCATTCGCGAGCCTCCTCTGCTTTCTTTGTGTTTTTGGCTAAGATTTGACTCTAAATCAACTTCAAAAATATAGGAATATTCGTGGCTATGGAATTTAGATAACAATATCCATAAATTTATTAGTGTATCTCAGAGTGGTTTGAATGAGGTAGGTGTATGAAAAGGTTCGAGCAGATTTGCATATAATAAAACTGAACAAATAAAAAAAAAATTATTTCATTTATCAGGGATTACATAATATATAGGATAAATTGCTTCTATATTCAAGTAGATAAAATCTCCATAAACAACTCCTATAACAACTCTATAATAATATACGTGAGTTGTTATAACTCACACAACAAACATTGTTATATGAGTTGTTAAACTCATATTGACTTTTACTATATACGTGAGTAAATCACACATTATTACAATCCAAACATAATTAATAATGTCACCAATATAAATTCCTAACATTCACCCCATTAGTGTGAACATTATTAATTGCTAATATTCACCCCTTTAATGTGAACATGGGAAAACTATATTTTGAAGAAGTTGAACCACCTCCTGAAAGCACTACTTAGACCAAGTACAAACTCTATAGATTATCTCTTTACTCTCGTAAAGGTGTAGTATCAAACCAAATTATCCCTTCCTCTTTGGGTTCATGTGGGACTTTCCCTTCCTCTTTGGGCACTCAAGTTCTGAATCTCCAAGATCCGCAAGATTCACACTAGCTGGATAACCTTCCCTTGAGTCTATCTCGAAATCTTCTCCTACTCCGCAAAAGTGATTTTTCTTAAAATATGAATATTCCCAAAAACTATGGAAATGGGTTTATTCAAAAAACCATCACACAGCAAACAGGAACTCAAAAATAAACAAATATCACACACTATTAAAAAATGTCACCAAATCATGTGCGCAGCCCCGTTGTTGGTGACTAACGAGAGGTCGTGTAATGACCTCCATCATCTAATAATGCCTCTGTCCTCACATTTTCTGCTACTTAACTTATTTTAATTTCACTTTGAGGCTCATTTACAACTCGAATGTTAGATTCCATCAAAAATGTGTCTGTGAAGCAAATTTTTTTATTTTTTGGACTTTTACAATAATTCAATTTTTCAAATCTTATTTGACTAGACACATTATTACTATTAAAGGACAAATAATGGAATGACTATTTTTTTAATGACTCTTTTGACAACACTACTCACAAATTAGACGTAGGAAAATAATAACACATATATTATAATAACAAAACTCAAGAAATGACAAAATACGAATCTAGACAATTAATATTTAATGAAGACAATCTAAAATAGAAAAGGCTATATACTAAATCCATACAAAGCCATACCATAGTGGGACACATGAAAATGATTTAACAACTCAACTAAATGACTTTTGATTTTTCCCAGACATAAGCATTTGACCCACAAAACTTTTAAGTCATACTTATACTCTCTTTTTTTTCTCTCTTTTTCTTTAAAAGAGGTATCAGAAATAACAAACTAGAAATGAATCATAACCATTCCATTACACTTACATGCCAAATGAATTTCAAAGGATGGAGAAACATGTATTAATGGATGGAGTGTTGGAGAGAATAAATAGCAAAAAGAAAAATCTTGACCGACTTCTACATGGATATATGGGAGAGCATACAATATACGTGCAACAGTTTTCAAGATCCAGGTCAAAGCTAATACATAATATATATACTCTTCCCAAGCAAGAATGGTTGACCTTCAAGATATCGTTGAAGCAGATCTAATCATCACATGTAAATCCTTTGTATGTAGAATACCAAGGATGTAATGATTTGGAATTAGATCCAATTCAAATGAATACAACCAGAGAGATTAAAATGCTAATGATGTCGATATGCATGGCTGTAAGTCAGAGTTATTTTTCAGTTATGTAATATGAAATTTGTTGTAGATCAGAATCGACACCTATGCATGTGTAAATAGTTTGACAAGGCAAATAACGTGTGGCTCTAAGTATGCACAAACAAAATATAACATATTATTATATTAATATTATCTATTCAAGATCATATAAGGTGTTGATGAAAGAGGACACCAAAAAATGAGTGACACCACTTTATGATTGATACACAGACTGCGTACAAGCTATATATAATAACCAATTTTAAAGTATTCCAATAATTTATGCTACATATTACTCATGGAAACATCAAAGGAGATGTAATAAATAGAACACCAACTCTTCACCATCAAGACATTAGTTGATTATGTTTCCTTTCTCTAGTATATGGGAAAAATTTGATGAATGTGGGTCATAAATGATAAACACCAGCCCAAAAGCAACGCCAAAACCACCACCAAAACACACAACATTTTGTGATCTAATTCTCTTTCAAAAAATTACTATCATCAGATGTGGCAACCAAAACATATATATAATAACTCTGCCCCATACAAATGACTCAAGAATCGATTTCTTTGATACTAGATGAAAAGGTTCGAGCATATTTTCATATAATAAACTAAACAAATAAATTTATGTTGTATTTCATTTTATCTAGGATTACATAATACATAGGAGAAGATGCTCCTATATTTAAGGAGAGAGAATCTCCATAAACAACTCTATAATAATATATGTGAGTTATTATAACTCACACAACAAACATTGTTATATGTGTTTTTAAACTCATATTGACTTTTACTATATACGTGAGTAAATCTCACATTATTACAATCCGCACATAATAAATAATGTCACCACTGTAAATTCTAAACAGTGTCAAACGTGGTCGAAAGTATGTCGACATGATGTTTATACTTTTTAAGGACTTTGTTACAATACTAGTACAAACCATTGACTTGGTTCACAACAAATTGAGAGTCACCGAAGATATTAATGGTTTTAACATCTAAGGTTATGGAAGATTGAAGACCCAAGACAAGTGCTTCATACTCGACGATTTTATTAGTGTAGTCAAAGTCAAGTTTGAAGGATAAAGGCATAGGCTCGCCATCAAGAGGAATGAGGATGAACCCCACACCTCCCCCACATTGACATTTAGAACCATCAAAGAATAAGGTCTTTTGGTAAATGGTGTCATCAAGGGAGAGGACCTAGTAATGGATTCGTCAAGAAAATTGAAATTAGAATATTGTTTTCCAGGAAGCGAAGCGTCTGCAAGGTTATTTGCAATGGTTTATCCCTTGACATACTTTTGATAAATAAATTCTAGGTCTAGGTATGCGAGGATCATGAGCCAACGCGAGGTGTGTTGATGTTGGTAAGTTTTAGCATACATATAATGGAGAGGGTCGGTGTTGGTGATTGACGAAGGTTTCCCTGTTAAGTAGGTAGTGGCGAAGTTTAGTATCCATAAATACCAAGGCTAGGCATAGTTTTTTCAACATGAGTGTACCTAGTCTCATAGTCTATAAGAGTATGAGTTATGTAATAAATCGTTTGTTCCTTGTTTTACTCATCGTGATGAGCGATCATGACACCTAGGGAATGATCAGTGGCATAAATGTAGATGTAAAAAGGTTTTTCGTATTTAGGTGGGATGAACACAAATGGCTGAAGGAGGTATTTCTTCAACACTTCAAAATCTTTATGGCACTCATCGTTCTAATTGAAGGAGACATCCCTTTTAAGAAGATGATGAAAAGGGTGACATCAATCAGAAAGTTGGGAAATAAAGTGTCAAATGGATTGTAATTTTCCCTGCAAACTACGAAGTTGTCAAAGGTTAGTAGGTGGTGGCATCTCATGAATAGCCTTAATTTTGGAGAGATAGACTTCAATTCCCTGCAAAGAGATGATGAAACCAAGAAATTTTTTGGAGAGGATGGAAAATACACACTTCTTTGGTTTGAAGGAGAACGTAATATTTTGATGAGACAATCAAAGATGAGTTTGAGAACTGGGAGGTTTGGGGCACAAATTTTGGACTTACCAAGAAGGTGGTCGACGTAGTCTTCCAGTAAACCATGCATGATGTCATTCACGATATAGGTCATAGTGCGTTGATAAGTGGCACTAGCATTTTTTAAGAAAAAGGGCATTACATGAAAACATAAGGTCCCCCAAGGGATGATGAAGGAAGTTTTGTGTTGATCTTCTAAAGAGAGAGTAATATTTTATCATAACCTGAGAATCTATCCATAAGAAATAGCATCTCATGGCTAGTTGTAAGATCAAAAATTTGGTTGATGTTAGGAAAATTAAAATCATCCTTGGGCCAAGAAAGATTAAGGTCACAGAATTCCATGCAAATGTGGAGTCACCATATCGCTTTGGTGATAGGAACAATGCTAGAAAACCATTGTGGATAATCAATTGGTAGAATGAAGGAAACAAAAATAAGACACTAGAGTTATTCTTATACAAGGAGGGCAATGCGTGGATGCATTTTTTGCAACTTATATTTCATAGGTTTAGCATTAGGGATAGTCACAATATTGTAAACCATGATCATGATTAGGGTTTAGGAATTCTGAAAATATTTTGGCCGATGGATAAAAAACACAAAGAACAAACCCTAACTAAAATTTCAAGAGATTTCCGAAAATATAATTTTTTCTAAAAAATGCCCATAATTTGCTTCCTAAAAAGTGAATTTATGAAAAAACCTAAAACACCAATAACATCTGTAAAAAATATTCAATGGAGCTGAATTTTTCAGATAATCTGACTTAGAGTGTTTCCCAATTATGAGGCAAAAATTGGGGAAAAAAAACGATACCCTCTTCAAGATATATTCGAAACAAAAAATAGGGTTTTTGCCCTAATTTTGACTGAAATCGTTGCTTTGATACCACTTGTACCTTGGGATATGATAATATAATATATATGGGTTGATGGAGATGCCGACATGTGGCACCCATCCCCGTAGTTAGTTATATGGGATCACATAAAAATTAATTATATTGGGTAATGGGTCGGCCTACATTGGGATTAGGTGTCACCCATCCTATTTAAAGGATATGAGTATCATTATTAGGGGGGGATGAGTTGAGTCTTCTACTTGGTAGAGGTATATTGGAGGTGTCTCCCTCGAAGTGGATTCTCATCTTGGGAGATTGTGGAGTTACTCCTTCCTTATGGAGAATTGCATGGTGTTGCCCTACCTTAAGGATATTCTTCTACATATATTGAATATTTGGGCATATAGGCCCACAAATATATCTTTTGTTGTGTTATATTCTGTAGATTTTTAGATTTATTATATGCAAAGAACTTATCATTTAGTATTAGAGAATCGATTTCGGCATTGAATTTTTGGGTCTGAAACCTTCATGTTGGTGATTCGGACCTATATCTAGGATATTGACTTGGAATGTTTTCTCATTTGTTTTACCAAATTTGTGGATAGGGTAATTCATAGGGAGATTCCCTCCAAATTTCATATTTTTTTGAGCTTGTGTGTGTGAAATGATATGTCCATTGATCAGGGTTGAAAACCTAGTTTTACGGTTCATGGTCTATATAATTTGAATAATGAAAAATTAGTTCTTAAAATATTTTGGGTTGATGTAGAATATATATTCAGGAATGTTACCCCTAAATTTTAGAAAATTTGGATATGTTTTGAGATACTTGTTACAGGTTTATGGGTTTTTAAATATTTGATCCACATGTCACAATATTAGACATTTTACTTATTTTTTACATTCTCAACAATATAATTGGGGTATTTGTTTAGTTTTTCTGATTTTTGGCCAACCTCTAGCCAAATGGTTAGAAAAAGTTTTTATTAAAAGGGTTTATTCCTAAAACCCTAGTTTTTTTATCATGGTGATGAGAAGTTGTTATGCAGATGGAGAGATTGATGTCAGAGAATGGTGGGAGAAATTAATGGATAGTTTTTCTACATCATCAGGTATTTGATTATTCAAATTTTAGATTAGTGGCCCTGTACAGATTTGGTTTTCTAAGTTATAAAAGGAAAGGTCTAATGGGTCTTTGGAGGAGCTGGAACAAGTCTTCATGGATAGATGGGAAACAAAAGAAGAAGATAGGAAGGAAGAATAAAAATTTAAGGATAATAGTGAGGAAGAGGAAATATCAGAAGAAGAAGAAGAAGAAAATGTTGATGATGAAGTTGTTACACATGATAGTGCATCTCCAAAGAAGGAAGCTTCAATATTTCAGTTTGAAGGGTGTATTCAAAGGAAAAGGGTAATTGTTTCCATAAACCCTAGTAGAAAATATAACTTCATCAATATGGATGTAGCTCAAAATTTACATGTACAAGCAAAACATATTAAGGAAGCTCAAGTGGATGGTAAGAATATTCAAGTTTTTGAAGATTTAAATATCTCTATGGATAAATATGTTTTACAATCAGATTTTTATGCTTTAGTTATGGATGGTATGGATATTGTTCTTATATATCCTTGGTTAGAGAGATTGGGAACAATTAATCTTAATGTGCAAAATAAATTCATGAAATTATGGTACAAGAGAAAGAAAATTACATTGCAAGATATCACATTTAGAAAAAAATAAACTAATGTAAAATTGGATCATGAAGATGAATTTGAAGATGGTGAAGAAGGGAATAAGTATGAATCAAAAGGAGAGGATGAAGAACATAAAGTCACAAATAATTTCTCTACTCAAGAAAAAAAAAAAAAAGTAATAAACAAGGTGGAAGAGGACAAGAAAGTTGAGGAAAAGGTTGATAAGGTTGAGTATACAAAGGTGGCACCATATCGACACCCACACCATCATGAGAGGAAAAAATCATAGAGACATGTTAGGACACATGAGGATAGAAATCCATATGGTTATACAGGGAATCACAAAAATACTTTTGGCTATACATGGAATCAGTGGAACAATAACTATATGACATGGAATCACGGGAATAATAATTATGGATATGCATGGATGCCGAGAAGGAACACATATGGACTAGTATGGAACCAGATGAGCACAATGGAATATGAAATCAGGTTTGGAGTAGCATCACCCACTAGGATTTCATATGGGTGGTTAGATGATTGAGCATGGTGACAAGAGTGCAATAATTTAAAGCGCACTCATTATATGGCTTCTTCTTATGTTTCAGGGACGAAACATGTCAAAGAGGGAGGAAATGCTATGTACCTTGGGATATGATAATATAATATATATGGGTTGATGGAGATGCCAACATGTGGCACACATCCCCTTAGTTATATGTATGGGTTCACATGGAATATAATATTATAATGTATATGGGTTGATGGAGATGCTGACATGTGGCACACATCCCCGTAGTTAGTTATATGGGCTCACATAGGAATTAATTATATTGGGTAATGGGTCGGCCTACATTGGGATTAGGTGTTACCCATCCTATTTAAAGGATGTGAGTATCATTATGAGGGGGCGAGGGTGAGTTGAGTCTTCTACTTGGTAGAAGTATATTGGAGGTGTCCCGCTTGAAGTGGATTCCCATCTTGCGAGATTGTGGAGTTACTCCTTCCTTAAGGAGCATTGTATGGTGTTGCCCTACCTTAAGGGTATTATTCTACATATATTGATTATTAGGGCATGTTAAGGAGGGAACCAATGTTATGTACCTTATGATATTATATTATAATGTATATGGGTTGATGGAGATGCTAACATATGGCACACATCCCCTTAGTTAATTATACTTTTATAATATATGGGTTCACATAAGATTTAGTTATATTGGGTAATGAGTCAACCTACATTGAAATTAGGTGTTACCCATCCATTAAGAGTAATGCATATCTATATAAGGGATGTGAGTATAATTATGATTTATGTCATAGATGTATGAGTTGAAGATTCTTCTTGGTAGAAGTATATTAGATTTGTCCCCCTCGAAGTGGATTCCCATCTTGGGATATTGTGGATTTTTCCTTCATTAAGGATAATTTTATGGTGTTTCCATACCTTAAGGGTCTTATCATACATATATTGAATATTTGGGCATATTGCTACCATAAACCATCTTTGGTTATTCAATAGTTATATTTTAGGATATTATTCATTAAGTTATATGACACGGTAGTCTTATGACTTGTACATAGTAAGGAACATTTTCATGGATAGTATTGTTCCTATATTATTTATTCATCATATAGGTTGAGCATCAGGAATTTTAGTCTTTGTTCTCTGTCAATTTTGAGTATTTTATCAAAATATCAACTTTTCATGACACTCTTAAGACCATTTATGTAATTATCCATTGATCATGATCATTCACTCAGGAAAGAGGTGAAGGATTCAAGTTTTGTAGAATCTAAAGATTGACCTATCTTTAGAATTCAAGGGTCATCTTGAATGTGAATGTTGATATCTATGGTCGATTCATTCAACATGGTTTTTTTCTCAGAATTTAATGCCTGGTGAATGTAAGAATCTTCAGCACCTAAGTATGTGAGAATAAAATCATCATTTTGACATTGAGTGATATTGATAGAAGGTGTGTCTTCATGTAACATGTCAGGATAAAGAAAAGGAAGGGAAGAGGGCACCTTGCCAGCACGTTGATAGGTTAGAGTTCCCAAGGAAATAGTGTTCATGAAAAAAAAAGTTAGGAGGGATGGATTCTGGATCCATGGACTCCATGAGTAAATGTGGCACAATAGGTGAGGAAGGTGGGGAGCATGAAGATGACTTTTCATATTTGAAAAGTGTAATGTGATTCTTCTTAGGAGGAGGTTGTGAATAAAAATCAATTCCATGATGGTCCTTGTGTTTTTGGGTGGTACAAGGTATGATTGTATGACAACCCTGCTCATAAAGATAAAATTTAAAGCCCTGCTAGGCACATCGATGAAGAAAAGTGTATGCAAAATGGTAGTTGGTGAGGTATTGGAAATTAGATGAGAAATATTGGGTTTGGATAGGTAGTTCAGGAGAATAAAAAGTAATGTCAATTACTCCAAATTTTAGGTTGGTGTGCAGGTGGGGAGACCGTATGGAAAAACCTCACCTACACGATGGTCGTAACGTGGGTGTTGGTTAATGCTTCCATACTTTTATCGAGTTAGGAATGTGTTTACATTGTATAAATGGTATTCCCCCAAGGAAATGCATTGAAAAAAACCTACTAAGGGATCAGAGGTTGGGATTTAAGTATCTGAAATAGATGGGCTACTTGAAGCCTAGGAAAGTGGGGTATCGGTTGATGGTGAAATAGGTGTGTTCGTATATGGGCTAGTTATGGAAGCTACATAAATTGAAGGCATAGATGGGTTGATTTTGGAATATGTAGTGGCAAAATTAGTAGATGAGGCAACGGAAGATGTAGTAAAAAAAGTGGTAGATGAGGGTAGAAGCAGTTGTAGATACCTTGAATGGAATAAGGACATCATTTGGTCGATAAAGCATGTTGTGTGTTTTGAAAGGGGAAGGGTATGTCTTAATGATGTAGGGTTTCCCTTCATAACATAGAACAGTTTGAGACTAGTGTGGGAACCCGCGCGGATGTGGAGGATGAAAGTGCTAAGGGTAGAAGTCAAGGCATCATTGAATAAACCCAGCATAACTGTGTTTTTTATGCATGAAATGGCCGAGTATGAGAAATTGTTCATATGCATGGGAAGAAACAATATTGATGTTAGTACCCCCATCGATCATAATGCGTTGAACATGAGTATCATTGATGTAGGTAATGATAAAAAGAGAGGGATCAAGATCATCTGATTGTAGATGGGAAATCTCATAACCATCAAAACTGAAAATGGAAACTCGAGGAGAGGAAATGGGTGCAGAATTTTGAGGCAGAGTGGTTACAGAAGCCACATGATGAGTGGTAAAGATGGCAGACATAGGTGTCAGATCATTTGGAGGAACCTCAATAGATTGCAGGACCTCAATGAGGGCCTAACAATGAGATTCATAGGTTTACATCAGGCCATATAAAGACATGTTCAAAGTAATTTGATGAATTTATTTGATCAAAGTATGATGTGTGAATCCGTCAGAGATAGGATATGTTGACTCACAGATGGTTACCTTAGGGGAAGGTGTAGATGGAATGGGGAGTAGAGATGTACTAGATGGGTTATCAATAATATTTTTTCCTTTTTCTTTATGTGATCAAGTGGCTACTCAGACCATGTTAATTTCAAAGATTGGAGGAGGAAAATAGGGTTGTGGCAGTGGAGATGAAGGACTTTGAATAGATATAGGATGAGGTTGTGTGGCGGCAGGTGAAGAGAAAATAGAAGTATCCTCCAATAGGTCAGCTTTGTCAAAGATACCATCTGAAGTGCAGAGTTGAAGGATAATGTTTTTGAGGGCCTTACACCATTTGACATCATGTCTATAAGAACAATGATATACATAATTTTTAGTGTTGTCAAACCCTTTTGGTTTGGGATTGAGTGGGTTGTAAGGCTTAATGGGTGGTAGTGTGATAGTGGATGTTTCTAATAACCAAGTGAGGATGTTAGAATAAGACCCTGCCAACTTATCAAAATGGGAAGTTAGAGTGGATTTAGATGAAGGTGTGGATTATTTTTGTGAAAGAGGTGGAGTTGGGGCTTGAGTCAGTTTAACTACCATTTTTCTAGGTAATGTGGTTTTTGGTTTAGGTTGCACCTTCTTGGGTAAAGGTTTTGGGGTAGTGCGCAAAGAAAAAGGTGATACAAAAGGTGTAGGAATGCGAGTCAACCAAGGTGACAATGGAGGTGTACGTAAGATCATGGTCAAGAGTAGTGCAAATGGTGTAGGGAAATGAGGAGGTTAGGCATGGGTGACGAAGAAGACGTGGATAGAATAGAAGATCGAGGTGAAGGTGTGGGTTGTTTCACTTTAAGTTTTCCTTGGGGGAGAGGTGTTTTGACCAAGGTCAATGGATGCGGGCCTAAGATTGATGGAATATGTGAAGGTTAATAATAATTCATGGTAGAAACTAGGGTGGAGGTTGGGTCTTCCTCTAATGCGTGAGAATAGACTTGGTGGTGGTTTGTGAAGATGTGTTCAAATCTAATTTCACGGGGGGGTATACTAGACTAGGTATCGGAAAGGCCCCTAACGTAGTAGTAGGTTTTAGTGAAGTTGAAGGCTTAGATGCAGATAAAGGTTTGGGTGCAGGTGAAGGCTAAGATGAAGGTTAGGCTGATGGAGAGGAGCCTAATACAACTGGCTCAAATGCAACAAATTTGTCTTCCTTGAATATTTTAGGATAGAGAATTGAAGCATCTAGGGACAATATCTTAATTTGGGTGGATATAGGTAGTCAAATGTGTTCCCAAAGTGTGGAGTAATCAACATACTCTAGCTGATCAGCCAAATGAGATATTGGCATAGAAGTAGAGGAAGAATATGACAACTTAGTGGTAATCCATGTGAAGAATTCTAAGGCCAATGAGATAGGGAATTTTTTAGCTTCTGACTCTGTAGGTAGAAGAGACGTAATAAGGCTGACAGAATATTGGAGGACCCTAGAAGAGGCATCAGTTACAGGAAGAGTACATAAAAGTGGTTCCTTTATGAGTCAAGTAGGGGGTAAGGTAGGTGTTGTAGACTCTTCCTTAAGTAGAGAAGAGGAGATAATAGGCTCTTTCATGGATAGAAGCATGGGTAGTGTGGGCTCCTCGATAGGTAGAGGGATGAGCAGGGTAAGCTCCTTTATAGATGAAGGAGTAGGTGAGGTAGGTTGCTTAGTGGGTAAAAGAGTGGGTAGGTTAGGTTCCTATGTGGGTAGAGGAGTAGGTGAAATAGGCTCCTCTGTGGGTAGAGGAGCTTGCACAATAATTTCCTTATTGGATGGGATGGGAGGAAACTGAGTAGAAGGGACATGTACTGTGTCAAAGACAACATGGACCTCGTGAAAACTGGTGTCATTTGTAGTGGTCTCGTCAGCCTAGTTTGACGAAGGGGTATGATTTGGAAAACATTTTTAAAGACATGAAGTTTTTGATTTTCTAGTGCATTAGGGTTGTCCAAAATCAGATCTGCATTATCTAACATTTCTTGTACAATGTTCTCAAATGTTTTAAAATTTCCATCACTATGCCCCCAATGTGGTTATATTTACATTAGTCATTCTCCTTATACCATACGGGTAGGACAGGAAGGGTCAAAACCAGTATGTGGTTTGACAGGTGGAAGAGTAATGGCTCCTGCTTTTAACAACTTTTCCAACATATAGTAGTAAGGTTCTCCTATGCGGGTATAACGTTTTTGTTCATACTTGTACTACAAATTCTAAACAAGGGACAAATTAGAAGGAGGTTTTAGTTGGCTTGCTTGATGAGAGGGGCTGGATTTCAGGACCACCACATTGGAAGATCCTTTTTCCTTATAATGATTGTTGGAATGATTGTTTGGTAGTTTACAGTAATAAGAGGAGTCACTTGGCCTAGACAAAGCATTCATGTTACACGACTTAACCATTTCCTCTTCAAGGGAACGGATCTCTAGCTTCTGAGCTATCGTGAAATCCTCGTCAAATGTTTGTAATGTTTGTACCTGAAGATTGGGGGAGACGTGCTTGGCACAAGCCCTAGTGAACAAATCTATCAGCTCGATTTGTGGAAGTTGAAAGGTAAGCTGATTAATGAGATCCTTCCAACATTCAAAAAAATCAATGATAGACTCGTCATCGTACTTAAGAATAGAGTATAAATCATTCATGGAGACCTTCTTAGATATATTGATGGAGAAGTGGTCTAGGAATGCTTCTGCTAATTGATTGAAGGAGAAGATTGAGTGTTTAAGTAGAGCACTGAACCAATATAGAGCAGGTCCCGTCAAGGACATGTAAAAGATCCTAAGGAACAAGGCATCGTTGTGAGTGAGTAAATAACACATGTGTTTGAACGATCACAAATTTTTTGTGGATATTTATTGCAATTAAATTGATTGAACTTATTCATCTCCCAATGTGTGGGATAAGGATGAATGGATATAGATGGATGAATATACTCATTACATATTTCATCATAATTCAATGCATTGCGAGATCAGGAAATAGATGCTTCAATGGTCTACATCTTATCCATCATCATATTTATAATATCCTTTTGTAGGATTTGATTGAGGGATGCCCCCCATAGTATAAGGGGTTGGATGAGGTAGAAAATTTGTAGATGGCACACCAGTGTATGGTGGTGCCGAATAATAAAATTGTGATGGGCATATGTAAGAGGGAATAAATGATGAAGGCATGTACCCTGAATAAGAAGTAGAGGTGATGGATGCTTTTTGAGGTAGGGTATAGGTGGGAGGAACTTATGTGAAGAGCCTCGTAGAAATAGGTTGCAAACTTTGGGGTATATAATGGACTAGGTTCTAGAAGGTGGTATGAGATGCCAAAGTGACTGGTGCCTGGCAAGAAATGGGTATATGAGGTGTTGATGATATGGGTATCTCTACACTAAGAGTTGTAGATGATGGTTAGGCAGACGTTAAAGGGGTAAGATATGCTGAAGGTGTGATATATGTCATAGGTTCGAAAAATATAGAATATGTAGGGATGATTTGATAAATGACGGGTAGTGAAGTTAAAATAGGTAACACTACACTAGTGTTGGCCGATACGGAAGTGGGAGTGAGAGTATAATAAATGGAGGTAGGAAATATGAACATGGGCTAACCTGATGAGTCATGGGTGGAGAAATGGGAAAGATAATACTGCAAGGCTACAGTATTATGATCAAGGAAATTCATGAATTCCTCGTCACCTACAAGTATAGCGGTAGAAGCAGTAGGGTTCATGGGTGAATAAATGGAAGGTGGTGAAGGGATAAGAGGTAATGGTTGATGGTTGGCATGAAGAACTAGGGTGTTGGCTTGTTGGAAAGTAAAAACCATTTGAATGGTGGAAAAATAGGTGGTTAGAACTCTAACAATGCTACAAAAACATAGAAACATAAGAGAAGAATTTGGAGGAAGAAATAGGTTGTTTTTTATAAGAATAAAAAACATAGAGACCGATACTGGTCGAGTAACCGGTGCCTTTTAGGAAAGAAGACCAATTCCAATCACTTGATCGATGTCGGTTACTCTGGATAACCAAGACATTTGGAAATTAGGATTAGAAAAGTCCAAAACAGGTGAAGCTAGTTTCCGTTAAGAGGGACAAAGACTCAAAAATCAGTATATTGTAAGATGTTAAACATAGAAAGTTACAAAAATCTAATATGTAAGAAGGATGTTGCTGACAGAATAATAAAAAACACAGAGAAACTGATGTCGGTCAGGTAACTAGTGCTGGTGTGATGAATGAACTGATGATGGTTGCTAGACCGATGCCAATTACTGAGATTTTGGAGAAAATGAAGAAATGTTTGATTTGGAGTGAATTAAGTCAAAATAAAGCCAATCCAGAAGTTGTGTATGACAACAAGATATCCTATCACACTAAAAAAATGAGAATACACTGGCTATGATGTTAGAGTGTGAAAGAGAAAAAAAATGATGAATTGTTATCACAACTGAAAACACAATTCAATCAATAAAAAACTAGCAAAACACGTAAATCCTAGGTATTATATTTTAATGTTTAGTGGCTTATGTATTTTTAAACTGACTACGATTAGAATAGAGTTTTTAGATAATGAAGTTTCCCTATAAGCAAGCTATGGTTAGTTTTAGGATAGTAATGATCAAATTGGCCCGATATACCTTTCAGTATGTGTGGTTCATGCTCTGATATGATAAACCAACCAAAACAGTGGGTGGGGCCCACCATCAACGAGTTGTTAAATCCTTGACGGATTCTTCCTAAAAGGGAAATGTTTAAGAAATGTGTAAATTATTTAAGTGGTTTAGCTTGGGGAGTGTTTGTACAAATGTGAATTACGCTTAATCTAAATTCAATCACCAAGTGGTCATGACCTCCTCCATTTGATTGCTAGTTAAATATATGTGATATAATGTAGCAATCAAAGGATGAAATGCACAGATTTCAAACCCAAATTGAAAATGATGTTCGATGTACAAAGAGGAGAATAAGAAGAGGAATGCTCTTTCACTAAATGCAATACAGAAGAAAAGAATAAATGTTCCTTTAAACCACCAAAAGACAGATCTCTTTGAGACAAATAGAAAGAAATAATATTTCCAAGGAGATATTTAGTGTGAATTTTTTAGGAAAGAAATAAACACACAAATGCACCCTATATGAACAATGAAAAAGAACCCACAAAATGGTGTCCCACCGAGCGTGCCTAAATGTTTCACCACAAAGTAGAGATAAAACATATAAGAGGTAAGGGCAAGGAGGAATACCTTTAGATAGTCAAAGAAGGTTGTGCATGCATTGAATGTTGACCAAGCTGATTGTGAAGAGCTTCCTTTTGGTGAGGAGGAATGACCTGAACTAGAAAACAAGACCACAAAATAAGATTAAAAATATCAGTTGGTGGATTGCCTAGGAGAAGCTAGATCTAGGAAGCGGGGTGCTTCCTAGAAGCATATTAATCCATGTTTTAAAACAAGTTAATGCTAATAAATAATATGAAATAAAGAGACCTAATGTAGTTGTACAGTTTAGGTATCCTACACAAGAATAGTAAATCAAATCGAGTATAATAAAGGCATATAAGACTAAATCTAAAGAAGGTGGTTGATGGTTCAAGGTCTATAGCTATGACAGAGACTGTTGTAGAGGTCTGGGTGAGGTTCTAGGAAGTTTTGAGAGGTTTTGGATAGGTAAATTATGTTGTTGGTATGAAGGAAATTACCAGTCACATACACTGGTATCATTTAGGTGACCGATGTTGGTACTAGTAAATGACCGATGTCAGTTAGGTGACCGGTGTTGGTTGGGGAAATTTGGTAAAATGACTAAAAATGGGATATTTGGCACTACTTTTGATTGCACAGAGAGTGAGGGAGGCTCAGGTGAGGTCATAGGATTTTTAAAGAGACTCAAAGGTGATAAGATGGGAATTTAGGAAAGGTATGAAGGTTGTTTTAGCATATGGTTTGATTAAGGTGATATGGGAGAGATCTTAGTACAGTATAGGATGAAATGAAATAGATAATTGATAAATAACTAATATATTCAAACTACCAACAAAGAATAAATGTACTTACTTGTAAAATGGAGATGAATAGCAGGAGGTGGTGATGGTTACAGAAGAAGGTGGTCCCAAACGAATGCAGTAGCAATAGGAGGGAACGTTCCTTCCAAATGAGTGCACTGGAGCTTTGGATCAATATTTTGATGAATGGTGTAGTGTCTGAGTGGTGTATGGGCCTCTGGTATATTGCAAGAACGCTGAAAAACTTGAAATTCAAGATGCAAGGTCGCAAGAGCTAGGAAACAAGATTCAAAACCTAAACAAAGAGTTTGGAAATCTTATTTAAGGTAACTGACATTGATTAGGAGATTAACAATGGCCGAGGAATAACCGGTGCTGGTTAGGGAGAAAAGGTCATACTTGCTCAAAATAGCCTGATTCTTCCAAAATTTGGCGTGATTGAGATTTTGGTTTCAGGTCACAAATGTGGAATGGCACTAAATGGAGTGGGAGAGTAGCTAGAGGGATAATAGGCCATTAATATTATGGTTAGAATAAGTCATAGTTGGTTAAGGGGAATGGGGACTTGGTGTTGGTTAATTAATGAGCTTGGAATGGGTATAGAGTCAGGTGGACAGGTGAGGTGGCTAGGTGAGGTAGATAATTAACTTACTTTTGGTAATTAAATTATTTAAAATGTGTGCAAGTGGGCATGGTTGGGGGTATTATGGTGGGGGGGTTAGTGGGTTGTGACCCAATTTTGGGTGTCTACATATCTACAATAAAGTTGAACTATTTTCTATAGAAGAGCATAGATCAGATTTGGAAGAGTTCCAAGAGTATATGGATGATAATAAACCATATTTTGAAGAACACCAAGTGTATTCATTATCATCTCATATAGAGGAGAATAAGGATGATATTGAGATCAAGCCAAATGTGTCAATCAAGACCAAGAGGATTTTAAGGAAAGACTAATAGCATAAGGATTACAAGGTGATGGAGATATATGAATCTCCTAAATTCATAGTGTTCTAGAGCTCTGTGAAAACATGGTATCTATATTAGGATTCATAGAGGCATTCATATCTCATTAGAAACATCATGAAGATGTATTTAATGGGTGATATATAAAATTTCATAAATTATGCTTACAAACTTGAGGAATCTGTGAGATGGATAGTAGAAGAAAGGATTACTAAGTTATGTGTGTATGATGACTTGATCAAACCTGGTATTGTGAGCATCAAGAAGGTTTTGTGAAGACTTATAGGTAGATAGAAAAAATTAAGAGTTTGGTGTGCATGTATGAGCTTAGGGTTTTTTTTAGTGGCCTCATATAGGTCTATGACACTTGAGAGTAGGTGATTGATCTATAATACAAAGATGATTTATTTAGACTATATCCTATATGGATATGCATGGCAATAATACCTAACTAGATCCATGGAGAGTGCTTTTGAATTTATGATAAAAAAAATTTAAGGAAAGATAACATGTTATAGGTGTACCTTGGAGAGAGATCACAGAGGTTAGTCAAAATTGGGTATAAAGAACACAAGGTGAAATCATGAAAACCAATATGTATAAATATTTTTTGAAGCATCATCATAAAGATGTATGTGTTCTATGTGTATATAGGTTCATGTCATATGTTGAATATTGTTAGCTTAATTTTCATGAAGAAGAGAAGTCGGTCATTTATCATAGTGGTGCATGCATGTACAGACCTGGTTGATATAGTGGTACAAATAAAATTTTATATTGAGGTTTTGGTGACTTGTGAAACATGAAGAAAGTAATTTTATCTGAGACATCATAGTGAAACAGAGCATGAATTGTCTCCTTTCTCTAATATGTTGGACTATTTTTATTTTTTGAAATAATATCGTTGGTTGTTGATTGACCTAGCTGAATTTGGAGTCTTGATAAAGACATTTGAAGCTTGTTATCTTTGTATGGCTCAAGAGAACAATATGAACATAGGTGTGATTGTCTATTTTGTGAGATAGTGGATCAAGATATGATTTTTTTTTTGTATTTATGGTTTTTCCATTCTATATAAGGTTTGTGCTACATTTGATGAGCATAAATAATGGGTCCTTGCACTATTATTAAGAGGGTCCATATTAGTTGCATGAAGGGAAAGAAATTTAGTGAGTTTTGCATAAACCCAATTGGTATTAATTTGTCGATAAGTGAAGGATTCAAGAACTAAGGGGGATCCAAGCAAGAGTATCTCTATCTCCATGACCAAGTATAAAGTGTCAAGAAGATATGAAGGTCCTGAAGACATGTAGAATGATGATGTCATATTTGGGAGTGTTTTGGATGTATAAAAGGTAAAAAAAAATTGTTTGTTGAATATAAAAATTAGTATCAGTAGTTTGTATTTGTTCATGGTCCATTGGTATCAGGTATAGATTGATTTGATCTTGTCATATATTGAGAAGTAGCATTGATATCAGTGTTTGGTCTATGTTTGAGAGATAATTGTCTTAGTAATGACAACGTAAGTGATCTTGTATTAAAGTTCATTTGAATTAGATATGCATGATGATAATGGGAGCATGTCATATTTTATGCTTCAAGGTTTGGTTGATGTTTCCAACCTTTGCTTCCAAGTCTGAGTTCTAAGTTTGATTTCAAAGAAAGAGAATCAATGATTATTGTAGTTATGATCATGTTTATTTCAGAAAATTTCTAGTTCTGGGAGAAGTTTCAGAGTGATAAAACTAGTATGTTATTCATCTAAAGGAGAAACATCTACTTAGGGGGATCTTTGTAGCTCTATGTTGAGAATTATAATTCAACAATTGGTATGCCTAAGGTGAGTGTTTTTTCAAAATTGGTATCAACATTTCATTTTTTTAATCCAAGAATCAGATGGAAGTTTTTTTATATCATCCTTGTTGATATTGTTTTACAAAAGGATTGTTTCAAAAGTTACATGTCTCATTTGTCATTAATATCAAAGGGGGAGAAGATTATTTAAGGGGGGAATGATTTCATATTGATCATATTTGCGATTTGTTTCCATATTATTTTTTGTTATGGTTGACATCAAGAAAAAAATGGGGAGATTTGTCAATGTTGTCATTGATGTCAAAGCATGGTATGCATGAGGTCATTTGTGATGTGATATTAATGTCAAAATGCGTGAAGGTTCGTTGGAAATGTAGACAATGTAAAGACAAATGTTCTTATGAATATGTTCTTAAGAATGTAGGTCATGATACCTTGGTGAGATGAGTGCACACAAATGTGATAGGTTGTATGTCATTGTTTGAGCAGGAGAACAGGGTTTAGAATGCATTACAAGAGGTATAAAGGTTTATTTAAAGCTTAAAGACCAAGATATAAAGAGTAAGGTGAAAAAAGCATGGCCTATTGATGCATGTGGATCAATTTTTATTGTAATATAGAAAAGGTGAGAATTTACATAGTGTAACAAGTTTTTTCAAGTGTGTTGGAAAAGTTTGAAGTTAGGGCTTAAAGGAAAGATCATGAAAAGTGGTTTTTGAGGTATGCACCTAAACCTAGTTCTTGATTTTGTCTGTCCTAATGAGACATGATGATAATTTTTCAAGGTGAGTATGTACAAAAGTTAGACATGTTTATTTCAGTATTCTTGTCAAGTATCAAGTCGTGGTTTGGAAGATTTATCTTAAAAATTCATTTTTTGTCTAACCAAGTTCTCATAATAAAGAATGCAAATTTGAAGTTCACTTTCTGATGCTTGTTGGAATGTGTAAACTCTGTATGGAATTTTGGTCTCTTTAGGATAGATGTGGAAGGGTTTTATCTAAAATCTCTCATAATTGTTTTGCGGTTTAAGGTCTATACCTTTATGTACAATTGTCAACACTGAAACCACTCATATACCCTTATTAAACCATAGCTTGAAGTTGATATGAGATATATTACTCGAACATGATCAGATATGGGTATTTTTAGCTATTTTTATGATTGAATCAGGTAGAGGACTCTCCCAGATGTCTCCATATGAGTTTTTCTTGTTAGAGGAGTGAATGGACCCCACGGAAAAAGTATTTTTTATGAATATTTTTATGTAGAAGTCAACTTTTTACATTAGAAATACTATATATATATATATATATATATATATATGAGGATTTTATGGAAATATAATACATGTATATAATGTTTTCTAGACAATTTCTATCCATTAAATGGTCATATGAAGTCAAATTTGTGAAGACTAGTTTTGGGGTAGATTTGACAGTTCTGGTGACCAAGTTACAGACTTGTGATCTTGTGCCTTTATGCCCTAAGTTGGTGTGTTAAAATGATGTGATGATGACCTTAAAATCCTGTATTACTTTTACACATGTTTCTTTAGTCATGGTTGATCAACTTGAGAATGTTCAAACTTCATTCTTAAAGATTTGTGGAGCAGTTTGGTAGTTCTTATTCTCAAGAAGGTTTCATGGTGATAATGGTCGGTGTAGAGATTTCCATGCATGAAGGAAATTTATTTTTTGGATGATAGAATATAACCTAAGTATGAAAGTGCAGAAGGATTGGGCATGCAAGATAAGGGCACGTAGATGCACGCGGAACTATAGTGGAACAGGGCACTCCCAGGATAACATGAAATCAAGACTTGGTCATTTTGTAGATTGAGGATAATTATAGACATGGATTACAGAGAAATTTTTGTAGAAGCATTTAAGAGAACATGAAGGCTATTTTGGATAAATAGAAGATAAATTTCCATGCATAGCTTTGATACTATTAATGGGATTAGACTGGATTTGTATTGTTAGGTAGTCTATTATTAGTGAGCTTGCATGCTTTTGTATTTATCATGTAAGGGCACATAGATATTATTAGAAGGTAGCCTATTTTTGACAGGTGCATGAGCAGTGAAGGGAACATTCCCACCCCTATAAATATGTATTAATTTTCACAATTTACACAATTCTATGTTTTTGTTAGAGTTATGTTGCGAGTTTATGGGCGCGCATGGCTATGGTGACTATATTATGTATGTATAAAGCTTCAGTGTGTTACAACAATCAATTTAATGGATATTTGTCACTGGATATGGATTGTAGACACATATGTGAATGGTTATTATATGGTAAATTTAATCTTGGTTCTTGTTTAATTGTTTTTGCATATGGTTAATATCTAGATCTAGTTTATGCACTGAAATATAATTGGTTAACTGTTATGGATCTGAAATATTTATATAACCATGTTAACTCCTTGAAAATCCTGACATAAAAGAGGGACATGGCACCCTTGTGTGCTTTGAGTGAGCACTCAGTTTATACTGAGTGATGTGTTCATGCGCCTTGGGCTATTGTGGGTAAAATCTAGGCTACATTTTTCTTCCATTTCTAGGACCTCTTTTTTAGTTATTTTTTAGGATGTTGCATGATGAATACATATCGATTGACCTTGGCCATTATTGAAGAGTGATTACACAATTTGGAGGAAGAGTATGCTCGTAGATTTAGCACTAGACCTAATTTTAATGCATGTGTGTGGGTTGAACATAATCTATAGCATAATTTGTATGAAACATTCTTCACCATCTTTCCTATAGAGTTGTATAAGTGGTTCATTGTTTACACATCAAATAAAAACTGGAGGTTTCTTACACTTGTTTAGACACATGAATAATTCCATGCTTTGTATGATGCAGATATGACTTGGATGCACATTGTAGATCATTGGTGGAGTCATTTTCTAAATAGCTATAATCTGGAGTACATAGTTTCTACTTATTTATGTCTAGAGGTTGTTGAGTTCCAGTTCATGCACAAACCTAGAGGATCGTATTTTTGTAGTATCCCTTTAGAGATTAAGATCTTGATCGTAACTTTGGATTTGGAACATTGTCTTATGGATATCTAAACCCCACCATGCATAGGGGCAAGAGTAGGTATAGTGAAATATGGTGGACCTAGCAATAGAAAGATAGAGAAAATAAAGGTGGGTTGATTTTAATGAGGTGCACAACATGGATCTGGAGAAGAAACGTGAAGTTTGGGAGTGAATGACATTGTGGAGAGAGATGGCTTGTGAAGGATTTGGAGCTCACATAGAGGACATGGAGCCAGAGCATCTGGAACTACCCCATCTGGGAAAGCATGGTAGAGAACCCTATTTAACCTCATATGAGAGTGTGTTGGTGGAAACTACATGGACCGCAGCCATGCATTTGATCCCTCCTAGAGACCTATACCATGTGCTTGGTTTTCCAGTTTCTACTATAGCTATCAGTAAGCTACTGTGGGAAATAGAGTAGTGATAGATATAGTTAATTTGTAGTCAAGTTCAAGAGTGAATCAGGTAGCTTATTCATCTATCCTTGCGCAATCATTGTTTTTGTTATTTGGAGGTCGGGTTGGGGGTATCTTTTCTGATGAATCATCAACACAGAACTTGGGCGTGCAGAACATTGGAGTCACATTTGGAAGTAGCACAACTTCGCAGACTATGGTAATCTAGTTTAACAAAACCATTTGAGCACAAGGTAGTGCATCCTCTAGTCCATTTACCACTTCAGGAGGGGGATCAGGAGGATTAGGTGGCTCAACATCTAGTGGATTTGGTGTTCTGGGGGCTGAGGAAACACAGGAGGCAATATGAGTTCGGTATCTAGTGGGCACGGTTCACACTAACCCCAACAAATTTTTATGGAAATTTCTCTTCATCTCCCATAATATATAGGGATAGAAGATGCAGTTGAGCACGTACATATGTGTGAGATACTATGGTGCACGAAGGGGATTACAACTCTAAAGCGTAAGGGAAGTTAGTTTACAACTACATTCCAAGGGAGCGTGCATAGTTAGTACAGGATATTTGATCCGAACCAGACTTGTGTAGACTATATTGCACTACGTGATGCCTTCTTAACAAAGTTTTATATACCTAAGTTTGAGCAAAAGAGCATCAGCATGCTAAAGAACATCAAACAGGGTATGAATGAGAGTGTTCAGGAGTATGATGCATAGTTGAAGCCAACATGCTCAATGGTTTGTTGGAGAACTGATCACACCTTTTAGAAGGGTGCTCTCAAGACTTATACAGATCGATGCAAAGCACTTGAAGCATCTCTATGCATTGTGGTAGTTGGGATTGTAGACACAGGGGTGAGCCCATTCTTGGAATCTCATATTGTAGTTATGGCTAAAAAATGAGAGAAATTATCACCTAATTCAACACATGAGATGCACAATGGAATTTAGTGCACAAATTGTGAAGTAGAAGGGCATACTAAAGATATTTTTCCTTGTAAATCAGTACATGCCATGTTGCTAGATTGTGAGATCTATCACTTGGAGCATGATTCAAGTCAGATCCCCCTATTGTAATGCACGATAAGGAAGAATGTATCTTATTACTACAAGATTTACAGATCTACCACTCATGATACTGAGAATTATAGGTTTATTGATCATGTTCATTATGTCATTGATACTGGTGTAGGTCAGACCAGTGTTGTAAACAATTCTAAGGAAAAAGGTGAGCATCATGATCATGATCACAATGAAGGGCGCTTTAATAAAGGTCATGGAAGAGGTTGAGGTTACCATGATGGATTCAAAGGCCAAGTTCATGGTAGTGGAAGAAGTGAATTTCCATGAGGAACATGTTACACATGCGGATCCTCTTATCATTACAGGCATGAGTTCCCTCAGATTATTATTTGTTATTTTTGTAGTAATAACCACAATTATGAATAATGCTCATACTTGTATGAGCACTTGAGTAAGAAGCATAAGCATGAAAAGGGGGTGGAAATGGTTAGAGTGCAGTGCACTTTAGAATATTAGTGGATGCCAAATTTATTTTTTGATCTTGAGTTGGTACATGTGAAGATCACTACGCGTATTGAGGTTGCGTGCACCAGGGAAATTCTAAAGCAGAAGCTTGCTATTACAAATGAGGAGATATTACATGAAAAGTATCCAAACCCTATGCATCATAAGGAATTTTATCAAGAAACCATGGAGGTGATTAGGAATTTATAGGGTGAGATACAATGTTTGAAATAACAATCACAAAAATTAGAACAGAAAAAAACAACTAAGCTTCCTCAAAAGGATGTGGATGACCTAAAGGACGTTTACAAGTTGCTGAGATAAGAGAACATCATTCCTTTATTAGTGGAATGGTTAAGGGGATAAATGTCATGCACTGGATTTGAGCATGAAAGACAAAATTTGTATGTTAACCTTCCTCCTCATAGTTTTTATTATGACAAGGAGATCACTCTAAATTTTATTATTGATGAATGGCTCTTAAACAATATTTTGATTTACACAGGTGTAGAAGTGAATGTACTCACTTTGGACACATGGATTCAGATGTGCATACCACCACTACATCCATCTTCAAATTTGATGTTTATGGAAAATAGGACTAAATTCACACCTATTGGGGTTTTAAAGTATGTGTCTATTACTATACAAGGGTTCAAGTTTACTATGGACTATTAGCACTTGTAGATGTCAACAATTTTCCAATCATTACTTGGGTGCTCTTCATGTTATGAGAACAACACTAACTTGCTCTTCATAAAAGGTTACATAAGTTTTGAGAACAAGGAAGAGTGCTTCATTATCCCTTTAACAAATGGAAAAGATGCATCTTATGTAGATTCATTAAGTGAAGAGGATTTGAACAAAAATTATGTTCGTACCATTAGAGATCTACAAGTTCTTGAGCCTTCAAATGAAGGAGTTCTCTAGTTTAATGATGCACACTCCATGAGTGATAATACAAGTGTTACATATGAAAACTGGGAACATGGAACTTATGAAATGATTGGGCATGAAATAAGGAGTTTAGTTACGTGCATAAGTAGGAATCGTTGTGTTAGGTGTTTCAGTAGTAACAAGGTACCAAGGTATATTGGTGAGGGAAATCCTAAAGTATTCATGTGCAATATGGAATTTAAGTGGATAGATCAGGTGGAAAGAAGGTATATGCTAGTTTATACTCCACATGGGACAACAACGTGCTAGTGGATACTTCATAGGGATAATCTCTTAGAGTGGAGAGAAGTGAGAATTTATTTCTCAGTTATATTTCTCTAGAGTAATGTGCCTACTTAGATCTATGAATTCCATGGTAAGGATCCTATCGCACACCATGTTCAATAATGTGAGAGACTCTAGACAAAGGAGTAAGAAGCTTTACCACCATTGTTGTGGGTACATAATATTTACTTCACCTTGCAAGGTTGCATGCAAATGGTATGCCTATATAAAGTTGAATATAGAGACTAGAAATTGGCAAGAACTGACTATAGGTATGATTCAAACCTTGTACTATTTTTCCCAAAAACCATCGGTGAATGAGACATTATAGGTTATGAAGTGTTTGACTATGGGAGATAATGAAAAGTTTGAGGAACTTATCCAGGAATTACTAGGTGATTCAGACCTGGAGGTTCACTTTGAAGAGAAAGAGACATGCATAATAGCTTGGGCGTGCCTACCTAGAGAAATAAAATCGTAAGATGGTCTATGTTATTGATGATGGATAATTGGATAATTTAGATGTTGAGCATACAAAGAGTACACGTGAGGTATTAGACAATGCATATGAGAATACACGTAGCTTGTCAGGTTGTGCAACCTATTTTCATGTGTGAAAGTGTTGAAGACTATTCACTAAGAGTATTGTACTCTTTCCACAGCTGTCACACCAAGGTTCAGATCCAATTCGAGCCTCGAGTGGGGGTCCAGGGTCAGCAGCCCCCGAGAAAAAAAAATTGGCCTCAAATAAATGTGCCCAATATACCAAAAAATGTGCTTTTCTCATATGGGAAAGTTTTTGACCCATAGGTTTATGGGACAGTTTTGGCCCAAGGTTTTGATACCCATGGTTTTGTAAAACTTCTTAAGCAATTGTCTACTTATGTGGTTTTGTACATGTGGTAGGAATTATGTTACATTGCAAATGTGTCTGAATTCAGGTGTGAATTATGTAGAGTTTGTTGAGTATAGCTCCAAACATATATGGGTATTGTATTAAGAGAGTGGTGGTTTGTCAAAAAAAAATGAGCAAGTGATTCTTGGTGGACATAGCCCAAATTGGATGAACCATGTTAAATATTATCTCTTTTTGTTGTGTTATTTTTATTCTGCACTTTTTATTTGATATCTGTAATATTTATAGCATATTAGTTTCTACTATTGGGATTCTGTGAGGGATTTATCTATATATTTTGTCCCTTATTTCTTGACATGCCTATAATGAGATGATGAAAATGAAGAAGGTAAACATTGGAATATATGTTGAACCTAAGGAGGCCATCATTAGAGATTATTGGTCTAACTATGAGGTTACTAAGATAATTGAGCTATTGCATGACTTCTAGGACTTGATCCCTAGGGGCTATCATGAATTGAAATGGGTACATGAATCTTTGGGCTAGATGAGAATAAAGTTAAAGGAAGGTGTGCACTTGGTTAGGTAGAGGCATTATAGGATAAATCCTAACATGTGTGTCAAAGTAAACGAAGAAATTGATAAAATGTTGAATTATGGAATCATTTAGCCCATTGAGGAGTTGTAATGGGTTAGCCCTATGGTGATCATCATAAAGAAAGATGGCAGAATAATAATTTTTGGGGATTATGGGGAGTTTAATGTTTTTTTTGTAATAGATCCCTTTCCCATGCCATTTACAGAGGAGATTCTAGAAGGTGTTGCAGGGAAAAAATTATACTCCTTCACTAAAGTTTTTTCTAGATATCATCAGGTCATGATAGCTAAAGAGGATCAAGAGAAGAAAAATATCACCACTGACTAGGGAAGTTTTCCATACACAGTTATGCCTTTTGGGTAAAAAAATGTGCCTGAAGTATTTTTGTGCATTGTTGTACAAGCATTCTAGGACTTTATTCATAAATTCTAGTAGGTTTATCTAGATGATTGGATAGTCTATGGGCTATTGAAAGATCATTGTGATAATTTAAGGCTTATGTTTGAGAGATGTCGGTAGTTGAGCATATCCTAAAACATTAATAAGTGCTTGTTTGCTACAACTTTTGGGACTTTGTTGGGGCATATTATTTGTAAGAAAGGCTTGTTAGTGGATCCTACTAAGGTTGTTGTCATTTTGGGCTTAAATGAACCTTCCAACCAGATTGAAGAGTGTGGATTCTTGAGGCACATAGGATATTACAGGAAATTTATCAAAGGTTATGCTAATATTGTCACCCCATTAGAAGAGTTATTGAAGAGTAAAGGAAAGTTTCGTTGGGGTGAAGTGCAACAGTGTGTGTTTGAGACACTGAAGGAAAGGCTTACTACAACACCTATTATGTTCTTTCTTTCATGGACCAAACCTTTTCCTATACATGTGGGTGCCTCTCATAGAGCCATTGGCACAATATTAGTCCAACCTAGGGAAGGTATTTTTGATCATCCTATTTTCTTTGCAAGCAATAAATTGACACCAGCTGAATAGAATTATACTACTACAGAGTGCAAGGCTTTGTCAATGATCTACGTGCTGCATAAATTTTGACAATACTTGCTAGCAAAACCCTTTATTTTCTATATAGATCACATGGCTTTAAATTACTTGGTGAACAAGCCCATTTTACAGGGTTGCATATTTCATTTGATATTGTTACTCCAAGAGTTTTATTATACAGTGGTGGTTAATCCTGGAAAGAGTAATTCTAGACTAGACCCTTTATCGAGAATTAATTCAGGAGAGGACACTCAGATCATTGAGGACACAATGTCACATGCACATCTTTTCAAATGAACCACATGCCCTCTGAATTAGAATATATTATAGTATTTTTACGTACTGGTGTAGCGCCTGAAGGCATAAAGGCCTTGGAGAAGAAATGACTTGTTATACATGTCGCGCCCTACATATTGATTAGTGGGGACTTATACAAACTAGGTCATGATGAATTTTTGCATCGGTGCGTACATGAAGATGAGTATGAAGATATTATGGAGGAGGCTCATGTCGGTATTGCAGGCATAAATTATGCAGGAGATTCTACCATGCGTAAGATTTTATTGGTTGGTTTGTGGTGGGAAACACTATATAAAGACTATAAAGAATATTGTAAGGCATATGACCATTGTTAGCACCTTGGAAATCCTTGGCATAGAGATGAAATTACTTTGATGCCGATTGTTAGTGCAGATGCTTTTGAAAAATAGGAAATTGACTTTATGGGCCATATCTCCCCACCCGCACATAGGACTGGATCATGCTACTTTTTAACTTGTACTGATTATCTAAAAAGGTGGGAAGAAGCGGTGGGTACAAAGGATTAAATAGCAGATATAGCAACAAGGTTTTTATGGGAAAATATTATTAGTAGGTATGGATGCCCATTGAGTTTGACCAGTGATAAGGGTACTCATTTTCTTAATGAGACCATTAGGATACTAGTGATATAATTTATGGTTACGCAACATAAAATAACACCATATCACCCTCAAGATAATGGAACCATTGAGGCTTTCAACAAGTTATTGAGCCATACATTGACTAACATTTGTGATATTAGAAGGAAAGATATTGATGATAAAATATCTCTAAACTTTAGGCATACAGGATAAGCTACAAAATGTTTAACAAGGACACACCCTTCCAGTTGGTGTTTTGCACGGAGGCTATTCTACCTGAGGAATTCATGTTACCTTCTCTTCATATTATACATGCATGAGGTTTGGCTAATGAGCAAGCACTTGAAGAGAAGATTGATATGTTGAATATTTTTCATTATCATATATGTTTTCATTGATGAAAATATGGATGAGTTGGTATCTAGTTGCATTGATGGCAAAAGGATTCATTTGATAAAGTGAGCAAGCTAAAAAGATGAAGGTTTATTGGTAGTGTCAACCCACAAAAGCTTTGAGATGATCAAGGATAAGCCCTAAAGGACTTAGACATCATTTGAGTAAGCCATAGATATAAGGTGTTAGTTGCCAAGTAAATAGATAGTCGCAGAGTAAAGAAGCTCAAGGAAGGAACCGCAGACTTAAGGAAAGCCCCAGAAGAAGCTGTCGAAGGTAGGAGAGTGTCGCAGAGTGAAGAAGGTCAGAAGGTAAAGCCGTGGATATGAAGATTTGTGAGAATGCCGCGTATAAAGGGAAAACATGAAAAATTGTGGATAAACAGAAAATCCGCTAAGAATAGAAGTTTTCCACTAACAGAAAGAAATCCGCGAAGAACTAGAAAAGGAGAAAATCCGCATAAGGTAGAAAATAAGGAGGAAGCTACGAGAAGCTGAAAAATCCACACAATGCAGATAGATGCCGCGGATAACTAAAAATCTGCATAAAGAAAGAAAAAGCCAAAGGAAAAAAGGAGAAGCCCGCGATATGAAGGAAAATATCAAATATGCTAAAGGAAGCCATAGAACGATCAAAGTGAACTGGATTGGATCAAGGAAAAATTAGTTAGAGTTCAAATTGAAAGAGTGAAGGTTTGCATTCAAATTTCAAAGAGATTTGATTGATAGAGAATTACAACTGCAAGTACATTTGAAACTTCGCACAGACCAATGAAATTCTCTATTCCAGCTACCAACATTTAATGCATGTTGACTATGAGGAAATTTGGTTATAAGCTCGATGGAGATTCCCAATTTTAAGGTTGAATTAAAATAATGCAAAGAAGATGGGTCACCGGTTTTGATTTCACGATGCAAATTCTAAACAATGCAAGTTTTCTAATTTTGGAAGTCGAATAATAAATTGTTTTGTCAGATGTGTGGAATAAGGAGGAATGAATTCCGAACAAGGAAAGAATAAAATCTAGACTCAACTGGGAACATTTAATGATCCAGATTCACAGGCAATAGATCAAGAAGAGTACATGATGTAAATTTTGAAGCAATATTTTGAGTCATTTATGTAATAAAAGAAAAACTTGAAGTGAATTCAATGTTTTTTTCTCATGAGAGCAAAAGAACTAAGGCACTAGAGCCAAAAAGAGTGACAGGGGGAGAGAGAAGAAAATACGATGCAATCAAGCTAAGAAGAGCTACAACGGTGAAGCAAAGAGAAAGGGTGAGATCGAGAAAATAATGAAGAACATGATCAGATAAGCAAAGTATAAAGGTAGTAGTTTTAATGAGTAGAAGAGAGTGATAAAGGAAGAAAACAGATCGAGCTAGGAACATGATCATAATTCATTTTATCCATAATTTTTTGTAACTACATGATCAAAATGTATATGTAAAAGAATTCTAAGTTGTAGCTTAGTACATTCAAGGAGTTGTAGCTTCCTTGTAGTTGGGTGCCTACAGAAAAGAATATCTTGTGATGTGTAATATTCACTTGAGTCCTTTTTTGTGTGTAATATCAGCATAGGTGTAGGGATTGGTGCTCCTTGTGGGATTGATGTCTAACTAAACAAATATTGTAAGATGTGTTATATTCTTATGAGTCCTTGCTTTGTGTAATAAAAGCAATGGTTTTGGTGGTTTTTCCTCCTAAAAGGGTTTCCCAGGGTAAATCTCTTTTATCAGTATTTATGTGTATGATGAACACGTGTTTGATTGTCTGCTACTCATACATATAGATCGTAAAGAATATAAAATTGAATCAAGAGGTCTGTAAAAGTTTTAATTTACGTTGATTCACCCCCCCCCCTCTTAGTGCTTGTAATCTGTAACAACTGGTGTCAAAGTGAGTCCTTTTTGCAGAAGCCTAACATATTCAAGGAGATCTTCCTATCTCAATCATGGCATTAAACGAGACACAAGGTAGTTGTTAGGTTATGGAGCCTGTTTTCATGTGAGAAAGTGTTGAAGACTGTACACTAAGAGTTCTGTACACTTTCCATAGTTGTCTCGTCGAGGTTCGGCCTTAAAACGTGCCCGATATATCAGGAAACACACTTTTCTCATATGGGCGGGATTTTTGACCCATAGGTTTATGGGATGGTTTTGGCCCATGGTTTTAATACCCACTGTTTTGTAAGACTGCTTAAGCAGTTGTCTACTTATATGGTTTTATGTATATGGTAGGTATAATGTAACATTACAGACGTGTTTTGAATTCGGGTGTGAATTCTGTAGAGTTTGTTGAGCATAGCTCCAAAAAAAAATTTGGGGTATTGTATTGAGAGAGCGGTGGCTTATAATAAACTCTGAGCAAGTGATTCTTGGTGGATTGTAGCCCAAATTGGGTGAACCGCGTTAAATATTGTCTCTTTGTGTTGTGTTATTTTATTTTGCACTTTTATTTAAGATTTGTAATATTTTTCTGCATATTAGTTTCTACTGTTGCGATTCTGCGAGGGATTATTCTACATATTTTATCCCTTATTTCCTAACACTAGTTTGTCACTATCCAAAACACCTTTGTTCATAGGAACAAATTATGCATTATGGAGAGTAAAGATGAAGACATATTTGATGTCACTTGGGTTTGACATATGGGAATGCATTGAGAAAGGATATACAGCTCCACCCTCACCGATAACCTCTTCAGCTGATAAGGCTGAATATGAGTGCAAATCGAGAGCTATGAATGTTATTTTATGTGGTTTAACTGAGACATAATTCATGAAGGTAATGCACTGCATAACAACAAAGGAAATATGGACCAAATTACAGAGCATCTATGAAGGAGATGAGAAATTTAAACTGAAAAAGCTGAAAACTTATAGAGCTCAGTTTGAGAATCTAAAAATGAAGGATGATGAGAGCATCGCGGCATATATGCAAAGAACAACTGAGGTCATAAACATGATCAGAGGCTTGGGAGAAACGCTATAAGAATATGTCATTGTTCAAACTTTTTTGAGATCCCTGACTAACAAGTATGATGAAAAAGTTTCCGCCATAGAGGAAGCAAAGGACATGAAGACTCTGACAATGGATGAGCTACAAAGCACCCTTGTTCCATACGAGATGAGAATTGTTGGAACCAAGACCACCAAGAAAGAAGTGGCTTTCAAGGTCGAGAAAGAAATAAAGTCCAGTCAAGAAGATGAAGAAGAATCAGGCTCTACATATGAGCTGGATGAAGAAAAAATTAAGGGATTGTTTGTGAGGAAATTGAAAAGAGACTCTGGTAAGTACAAAGGAAAACTCCCATTCAAATGCTTTTGTTTGCAGACAAGTAGGTCATTTTACCAGAAAATGCCCAAACAAGAATAAAGATAATCAATTTGAGCATGAGGAGCTTAGTCATAAACATAATAGAAGAGTAACTGAGTATAAAAAGAAAGATAACAAGAAGAAATTCTTCAAGAACAAAAGAAACTTCTATTCTAAAGAAGAATCTAGTGAATCGGAGCTGAGCAACATAGAAAAATCAAAAAAGGAAGATAATGAAGATCAATCAGAATGTTTGTTTATGGCTATGAATGTGGACAAAGAAAGTAGCTTCAGAGGGAAGAACTCAGTTGAATATGAAGATTTTAATGAAGAGGAAGCTAAGGTAAATCTTGAAGCAGAGTTGGTATGTACACTCAAAGAAATGCAACTATGTAGAAAGAAAAATCAAAAACTAAGATGCACATTAAAGGATTATGAGGAACAAATCCACATCTTTGAGAAAAGACAAGCACGGAAAGAAGAAGAAGAGGCTAATGAGCTAAAGGAACTTGAAACTTAGTTGGAGAAGATCTCTAAGTCCTAAAAATTAAAGAGGAGTGCTCAAAGTTGAATACAAAATTGGTGGAGTTGAAATCTGAGATGGACCAAATGTTCAACAAACTATGTATGAAAATCTAGAAAAGAACTCTATCGTGCTAATGGATATACTCAATAGCCAACGTGATACAACTGACAAGTCTGGAATTGGTTTCAAGGGAGAAATCAAGGAGAAAGAATCATCAAAAACTAAAGAAAATAAGTTCATGGCTACACCAAGTACTTCCTCTGCTGCAAATAAAGATTTCCACAAATCTGGGATAAGAAGAAACATTTTTTCCTAGGCTCACCCATGCAATGGGGTACACACCTTTTATGGGTATTGTTTCTCTTGTAATCAGTTTGGACATAAAGCTGCAAAGTGTAGAAAGAACTCTAGAGGCTATAGAAGAACTTTTGGCCCATCTTACACTAGTTCAAACTTTAATGTTGCTTAGTACACCTATCGACAAGAAAATAAATAATCCACCAGTAAGGAAACAAGAGCCACCTAAACAACAAAAGTGGATATATGTGAAGAAAGATGCAAATAAGAGAAAAGAATGTTGCTCGGCAGTACAGACCACATTCCATGTACATAACAAAGATAAAATTTGGTATTTAGACAATGGATTGCTCCAATCACATGAAAAGTGATAAAAGTAAATTTATTTCTCTATCAAATAATGTAACAGGTGTTGTGAGATTTGGTGACAACAACTCTGCCAACATAGTTGGAAAAGGGACATTAAGTTTGGATAATGAAAATACTATTACAGAAAATTTTTTATATGTTGAAGGCTTGAAACATAACTTGTTAAGTGTGATTCAAATGTGTAAGAGAGGATACAATGTCATATTCCATGACCGAGGATGTGATATTATCAACGACAAAACATGTAAAAGAGTTGTAAAGGCCAAGCGGACAAAGAACAACATGTATGTGCTGAATGAGATAAATAATGAGAAATGTTTTCACATGTAAAGTTGATCATAGCTGGCTATGGCACAGGAGACTTGGACATATGATCTTTGAGAATTTAGTTAAATTGAATGCTAAAGGGTGTGTGAGACACATGCCTAAGATTATCAAACCCACATATACACTTATGCAAGGCATGTATGCATGGTAAATAGACAAGGAGTTCATTCAAGTCAAAGAAGTACTCTACAACAAGACCGCTGGAATTGATCCATACAGACATGTGCGGCCCTACCAGAACTAAAGGAATATTAGGTGAAGTATATTTTATGTTGTTTATAAATGATTATAAAATAATGACCTGGGTAGCATGTTTAAAGTAGAACTATGAAGCCCTAGATAGATTTAAGAGTTTTAAGGCATTAGTTTGAAAATGAAAAGAACAAGAAAATACAAATGCCTAAGATCAGACATAGGTGGTGAATTCTAGTCAAATGAGTTTGATGAGTTCTGTGAAGAACATGGAATTAGGAGACAATTCTTCAGCCACACAGACTCCTTGGAAAAATGGAGTTGTTGAAAGGAAGAACAGAATTGTGCAAGAGATGACAAGGACCATGTTAAATGAATCCAAACTTTTAGACAGGTATTGGAGTGAAGCATTATATATTATGGGCTATCTTTTGAATAGAGACTCAGCCAAGATTAAACAATGATAAGACCCACTATGAATTATGGAAGAAGAGGCCTACAAATGGGAAGCACATCAGAGTGTTTGGAAGTAAATGCTACATCAAAAGGGATGAAGAAAACTTAGGCAAATTTCACTCAAGGAGTGATGAAGGTATTTTCCTTGGATACTCAGCGATTAGCGCTGGCCTATAGATGCTACAACAAGCAGTTAAAAAATATAGTGGAAAGCACTAATGTGAAGGTGGATGAGGCACAATATGGAAAAATCTAGCACTCAGCATACTGGCGGAAATGAAGAATAAGAAGATGATGAATACTTTGACAATCTGCATGTGAAGAAGCAAAAGAAGAAGAAGAAAGACCAGACACTAAGGCACCCTATATGAAATAAAATCAACACATGACCTTCTTGCATACCCAGCTTCATTGGAGGTCATGGATGGTGACAGCCGGTGTAGACAAGGAAATGGATGTGTGTGAGTAGCGATGAACAAGCTAATGAGGAAACCTTATGTCTTCATTTCCATGATAGATATCGATAACTATTACATAAGATTCCAAGACATAGAACAGTGGTCCTAAACTACCAGTGAATGTAATGGAATTGGATCAGATAGAATAGCTACTTAGAGGCATCCAGTCGATACTTGCAGCCAAACTGTCGGAGAATAATGTGATTGTAACTAAGTTGTGGAACTTCGCGAATAAGTGACCTGTGGATGTCTAAGTATAGATTTCCAGACAAGTTGATGGACTAGTGACAATAAGAGACATAATGGGAACCACGTGGTCTATGGGATTGACTTTCCAGTCTAGTCCAGAATTTGCACCAATTAGCAAGAATCGGATGCAATAAGGTTGTTTCAACACTGAAAGTTGCATGTAATGAATGTCAGGTGGAAGTGGTCTAGATGGATCGTGAAATACCAGTTTCATGTAAATGGTTTCCTGAATGTCGATGTTTACATTGGTCAGCAGGCCCATTGGGTTACCACTGGGACCTGGGGATCACAACCGTGAACTCGTGAGTAGGTTGAAGAAAGTCTTTGTATGGTCATATGAGTAATCAAACTCCTATTGCCATGAGCATTTCAATAGATCATAGGCTTGATTAGCTATAATTTTTCAATGTGTTTCAGAAAAGTTTTATGCAGACATCAATCTATACCTAGCAGAATGTGCGTAGAACATCTAACAAGCATAGTACCCATAGTCATATGTCGGATCAACAACTCATGTCCATTGGGTATCATGGGACCAATGGATCACAAATGAATGTTTGTAGACTTGTTGAAAGAAGACCTTTGAGATGGTCAATGCTGGGAGATGAATCTGAATTTATCTTGGGACTAAAGATCAACTAATCAGATCAAAGGAAATTCATCTCCCAAAGCTATATTTTTTAAAAGAGATTTTCACAATATATCTATAACAAAACAATGGACAAAACTATTGGGACTCTAGTAAAAGTAAATGGATTTTTTATCTTTTTGGGGATTTTAACTCACCATAAGGTCTAAAAAACGTAATAAATATATCAATTATAGGATAGTTGTACGTTAATCAACAACATCAATTTCAATCATCTTGCAGTAAGTATGTGAATCTAGATCTAAAATATTTCGAAACTAATTTAATCAAAACCCTTTTAACCCTACCTCAAGGCAGGTAAAGAACAAATCTGATATATCTCATAGAAGCAGCTAGTTGAATATCCCCACTACTGGTACCCCAAAAGTAATGTCAACAGAGCAAGTGTATACTAGATGTAGATTGCTCTATTTGTAATTGCTTGATTATACTGAAAGTGGAGGATCAATCTTTGTCTAAAACTATTTGATATGCTATTTGAGCAATGAAACAACTCAAAATTGGATAACTGAATAAATGAATCAAATTATATAGTTGTAGTAATGTGTTGCGCTCAACCTTTATGGATGAAGTAAAAATTTTGCCAAGATTACAAGGTTATATCTATTCTTGTCCCCTCAATTTATTCATTCTTGCTTTGTGTGTCCAGTATGAGTCCAATTAGTGAATTGGGAATGCAATCCAGTGAACCACTCAAAGACCAAGCATGTACCTATGAGCATATGGCAGCTTCCTAAGGCAGTCTGGTTGCAATGCAGGTAGGAAGAGGGACATTCTAGAATATGTGAGCACTAAAGCTAAATGGCTATGCATATTTCCTAAGCAGGATTGCTGACAGCAATACATATGCAAGACCTACAGGAATGAATTCTCAGCCTTTCATGCTCCCGCAATACAACTAGCAGGGTGAATATATGGGAATTGGTTGGGATAATTCCTTCAGTACATAATGCACTCCTTTAAGTTCTGCTAAAGTCATTGGGCTGAATTTAGGTAGTTCAAACTAATTAAATCTATGCATAAAATAGAAGAGGGAAGGAATTACCATGCAAATCACCAGACTATTTGGATAGGAAATTATGGTTCACAAATGGAGCTTCTTGGAAGTCAAGTGTAAGTCCAAAATTCACCCCTCATGTTAATTTTGATACCATGCATGAAATTAGTTCAGTCCCAAGCAAGTAGATGTGATGCAAGGACCGCCACCCTGCCTGGGTGGTGGTTTCAGAACCGCCGCCTAGGCAAGGTGGCAGTCTCTGACACTAAAGTCCTAAACATGCATAGAAATGAGTGGGAAGCTGGAACGAAAGTGTGGAAAATATGGAAGCAAGGAATGTCTAGGCTAAAAATATACAGGTGTGAATGGACTGTTTTAGGAAGCATTGAACACCTTCTGAAAGGACATTCGGATCATACCAGTTAGGGACGTATTGTAACCATTCGTCGTACCAAGCTTGGGGCCGAAAAACAAATAAAATTGGCTAAGTCAGACAATTTTGTCCCAGGCGGTCCATGGGACAGTTGGGACGTCGGGACACGAGGGACGCAAAAAGCCGAATCGGCTGAGAGCAGGGAAAATCGTCAAGTTTTTGTTTCACGTGGTTTTGGGGATAGCTGGGGAAAAAAGTACACGTGGGACCCGAATTAGCTGATTTGCTGAAAGATAGTCCATTTCGGGCAGTTCAGAGATTTTATTCCGGGACAGCTGAGACAAAAGTACGCGAGGGACACGCAGGACGCGAAAAGGCGAAAGGGACGCGAGGGACAAGGAAGCCCAAATCGGCCGATGTGGGAGATTTTCATCCAAGACAGTTGGGACAAAGTTATGCGAGGGATGCGAGGGACGCGAAAAGCCAAAACGGCCAAAGGCAAAGGAGAAAAGTCAATGTTTGACCCGTGAACTTCAAAAGGCCATAACTTTTGACTCCAAGCTCCGATTTTCACAAAATTGGACTTTCTGGAACGAGCACGACGTCCTCTACGCCAAATTGGACTTTCTGGACTTTCTAGATTTCCTATTTTTAACAAGAGTAGATATATTTAACTAAAAGAAACATATTCAGCTCCAGTCAGTTGAATGCTCATTCCCGTCAAATTACAGAAAACACCTGCCAGACCCAAAATAGCTTCCCGCACTCAGAAGGCCATAGAAAAATTTTGCATTTCTCAACGAAATCACACAAAATTTGTACCGTTGGAATCATGGATCCGAGCTCGATGCACAAAAAATCAAGAAATTCTAGATTTGATGAGAGATTGATTGATATTTTTAGAAAACGTGGCTGGGTTCATAACAGTGTTTTATTTGGTGGTTGGGAGTGTAATTAAGAGGCATGGTCATCATTCTTTCTCTAGTGCAGCACCTAGGATAGTATGGGGGCCTTTTTCAAGTAATATACAATCATTTTACTCCATTTAATTCCTCTTACAAGTGGTTGAAGGAAATATTTCAGGATTCCCATTTTCCCTTCTCTTTCTCTTCTCATTTTTTCTATAAATTCGAGTGTTGGGCTCATTGTAAAGAGAGGTAGTTTTTATAGCAAAGCTCTAGAAAAATTTCTTTGTGAAGCTAATGTGTTGCAGGCCCTTATTGTGGACTCCTTGCATGGTGATCCAGGCCCTTTTCTTGTAACTGATTGAACTGTGCATATCAGGAAGTAATAAAATATAAGTTTATGGATGCATCTTCCCCTGCTGTGTTTTCTGGAATTCTTCTTGCCCCTTCAACCTTGATTACAAGGATATTGTGTATATTATTATGCTCTTGTAGGGATCTATTATCATTGTGTATGTTTGAAGTATTTTTGTGAAATGCATTTTGCTAGATTGTGGAGAACTGTCATCACCCCTTCTAGCGTGCACTTTGCTTCTGTATCTCACGCATTTGAAGACTACTCTCACACCATCCTTTTCTGGTGTATCACCGCTTTATTGTAGGATTTCATTTTATGCATCGTCTCTCCTTGGTCCCTTGGAAATTTAGATTAGAATAGTTATTTTCCCCTGCATTAGAGTAGATTGTGGCAGGTAGTTTAGGAGCAAGATCCAACTTTTTCTGGAGGTCTATGTCAAGTAGCAAGTCCCACAACTTGGAGATAGTATCCATGTTATCCAATCACACTGTGAGTTCAAGTATATACACTTGTATAAACTCAGAGGGGTGTTGTGATTCGGTGATAACAGTAAGCACATGAAGAAACTAGCTTACAAGTATATTCAGTTATATGCAGCATAGATGGCCCTTTGTCATTGTTTTCAAAGGAGGAGAAAAGCTAGAAGTCAGAAACCAATGGCTCACAAAACAAAAGGGGAAGAAATGAAGAAACCAGAAACTAGTATGTGGACATAGAAGAATAGGAGAAAGGTGGATCCAGGTATGTAATCATTTTTCCATCGAAAGGATATAAGGTTATAAAGGTTTCTATAGGATGGAGTGTTTCCATTAATGAAAAATGGAGTATTTTTGAATATTTTTCATTATTATATATGTTGTCATTGATGACAAGCTGGATGACTTGATATCCACTAGAATTGATGGAAAAAGAAGTCATTTGTTAAAGTGATCAAGCTGAAAAGATGAAGGTTGATTGGTATTATCAACCCACAGAGGCTTTGAGATGGTCAAGGATAAGCCCTAAAGGACTTAGAAAACATTTGAGTAAGCCGTGGATATAAGGTGTTAGCCACCAAGTAAATAGAGATCCACAGAGTAAAGAAGCTCAAGGAAGGAACTGCACACTAAAGGAAAGATCCAAAAGAAACTATCGAAGTCATATGAGTGCCACAGATTGAAGAAGGTCAAAAGGTAAAGCCATGGGTATGAATATTTGGAGAATGTCATGTATAAAGGGAAAAGATGCAAGACCTTAGATAAACAAAAAATTCACTAAGTATAGAATATTGCCACAGATAGAAGGAAAGTCACGGAGAATTAGAAAAGAAAAAAGTCGTAGAAGGTAGCAAACAAGGAATGAATCTGTGAGAAATTGAAAAATTGGCACAATGCATATAGATGCCACGGATAACTACAAAAAAACCACATAAAGAAGGGAAAGTATAAAGAACAAAAGGAGAATCCGCGACATCAAGGAAAAGATCAAAGACGCCAAGGGAAGTCACATAACGATCAAAGTGAACTAGAGTGGATCAAGGTTAATTATTTAGAGTTTAAATTGAAAGATTGGGCATTTGCATTCAGATTTCGAAGAGATTTTATTTATAGAGAATTGTGACGACAAGTAGAAACCAATGAAATTCTTTGTTCTAGCTACCAACATTTAATGTATACTGACCATGAGGCACATGGTTATAATCTCGATGCAAATTCTAAATAATGAAAGTTTTCTATGTTGGTAGCTAGAACAAAGAATTTCATTGGTTTCTATATTTTAATTTCACGATGCAAATTCTAAATAATGAAAGTTTTCTATTTTTTGAAGATAGCTATTTAGTTGGTTTATCAGATGCATGGAAGAAGGGGGGAATAAATCTGAAAAATCAAATAATAAAATTTGGACTCAGTTGGGAACATTTAATGATCTAGATTCACATGTGAAAGATTAGGAAGAGTAAATGATGCAAATCTCAAAGAAATATTTCTAAGAAAAAGGTGCAATAAAATAAAAAATCTAAGGTATTCGATAGTTGTTTCTCATGAGAGAAAACTAACGCACTAGAGCCAAGAAAGTGACAATGGAAGAGTCAAGAAAATATGATGCAATCAAGATAAGAAGAGCTACATCGGTGAAGAAGAGAGAAGGGTGAGATCGAGAAAATAATGAAGAACATGATCAGATAAGCAGAGCATAATAGTGGTAGATTGAATGAGACAAACAGAGAAGAATGAAGGAGTAGAAGAGTGTTAGAGAGAAAGAACACAGATTTAGCTAGGAAAGTGATAATAATTCATTTCATTAGTAATTGCTATAACTACATGATTAAAATGTTTATGTAAAGAAGTATAGGTTGTAGCTTAGTGCATTCAGGGAGTTGTAGCTTCCTTGTAGGTGATTTCCTGTAAAAATAAATCTCTTGTGATGCATAGTATTCACTTGAGTCTTTTGCTTTGTGTAATACTAGAAAAGGTGTAGGGGTTGGTGCTCCTTGTGGGATTGGTTGTCTCACTAAATAAATCTTGTAAGATGTATTATATTCTTATGAATCCTTGCTTTGTGTAATATAAGTAATGGTTTTGGAAGTTTTTTCTCCTGAAAGGGTTTCTCACGATAAATATATGTGTTTAGTGTTTATATGTATGATTAATACTTGATTAATTATATGATGCTCATACATATAAATTAGTAAAGAATAGAAAATTGAATCAAGAGTGTACAAGCTTTAATCTGCACTGATTCACCCCCCCTCTTAGTGCATATGATTTGCAACATGATAAACTGATGCAGTTGGATGAAAGTTGTGCCATAGCCCAATGGAGTTAGAAGATAGAAAAGGTTGGGTAAAAGGCATGGCATGATAGGAATATTAAGGATAAGAAGCTTGAAGTTGGACAGATGGTTCTTATTTATGAATCAAAGTTTTTACACCACCCTCGAAATCTTAAGTTGCATTGGCTGGGACCATATTTTATAACTTATATACTTGATTCAGATGCTGAATGGGACATGATTTCATGTTTATTTCAACGCGATTAAGATGAAGACCTATAATAAATAAGTCTTCATGGTGTTTATAATAAGGCATTATTACCACTTAGATTATATTTCCTTAACGTTATTTGTTTATATGCTTTTTCTTCATCGTTGTTATGCTTTCTCCATTTAGTTCAGTGTTTTCTATAATAAGCAAGCTTGCGCACTAGAAGATGATTTATCTCTAAGTTTTTTCATGAACAAAGGACCGTGCATACCCTTAGTGGGGGTTGGAGCATATATAGGTTACCTGGACCAAGTTTGAATGTTCTCAGAAGATGGGTATGCATAAATATATTTGTGCATGTTCTTAAAGTAAAGGTACGGATAGAAAAAAAAATTCTTATGATTGAAAACGGTGTATGGGTAAATGGACACACAATGTAGCACGAGGCAGGTTGTAGTAGGGGTAAGTGCACAAAGTTGGGGGCCAAAAAGTGGACAAAAATCTAAAAAAATCAAAACATGTATGTGCTCTATTATAACGTGATCACATTTAAAATTGTTAGGTTTTGTATTTACCGAGGCATAACATGTACGCGTTATGCCTACTATATAAAAAAAAAGAGACCCAAGCCTCTATCATTTTATCTCCCTCAAACGCAAGTTTCAGAGCTTAACCGTGGCCTCACGTTTTTTCATTCAGCTGGATCTCAAACTCAAAGGATCATTTATGGATCACCGGGAAGATCTGAATCAATGATGGCACCACGGAGAAAAGGGTAAGCACAATTCTTTTCTCAAAATTGCATTGAAATATGATAATTAAGATTAAAATTTGAATTGAATACATATTTTTATTGTTACAATCAAAGGTCAAGGGAATCAACCACAACCAAACCCTATTATTCCTGTCATCCCTCCCGACACTCCCACAATTTTTCAACATCCCCCGAATAGTTAAGAAGATTTAGCAGCCCACATAGTTCAAAAAAATTGAAATTGAGGATTTAATCTAAACAATGAGGGATTCACAATCTACAAACCCCCACCGCACCTCTCTTGCAAACACATTGGATGCATTACTTATTCAAGTTGACATGGAAACGAGGTAAATTGATCATTGGAAAACTTACAGAGAGGGTTGTAGGGTTTATTATTCCAACAAATTTTCATATGTGGATGTAAAGAAAAAATAAATTTCAAAATACCTCGTATGCACCTTATTCACGGACCCCCACACTAATTTTCCTGTTTCGTTGTCATGTAAATGGTTTCCCATCCATTAGTGTAATAAGAATTTGATTAAATATAATTTTTGGGACCAATGGTGGATGGTGTTTGATTTTCCACCTTGTAATAACAACGAGGTGCCACTATACTTTATGAGGAAACTCTATTGCAAGTTTATCCTCAACGAGATCCCAAATTATTTTGATTTATGAGATTTCTAGGGCCGAGGAAAAGGATATGCACAGGATCGACCAGGTGCACAATGTGAACCTATTTAGCAAGGTAGATTCCCCGCACAAAAGCCCCCTCACCCTAAGATTTTCCCTCAAGCAGTGAAGGAGACAGTAGAGATTGATACACTCCACGCATTTTAGGGGCTATCTGTGACCCTTGTTTGACATACGAAGGAGATTTCTGAGCCAGATGCTCATGGAGGTACACAAAGTATTCCCTCAAGGAGTACTAGCATGAGGCCACATCTTTTCTCGTCATGTGGTAGAATATGTTTGGGGCCAAAGGACGACAATACATTTATGCGTACTAATTTTGGAGAACTTGGTGCTAGGGGTGCTTGTGATAATTTCATTATGTCAGATGTCCTTTTGAGTGAGACATTTGGATTATATTCATCGGTGTCACCTTTGTAGGTAAATTTGTTATGTTTTGTTATGTGTGTTACAAAAAGTTTGGAGTACTTGATTTACTTATATATGTTAAATTTTTGAAATAATTGTATTTGTACATGTATATGCATTGATATTACAGCGCGCGGGAGGTGTATCTTCATCCCAACCACAGGTGGTGAGCACCATGTGTACACATACATTCACAAAGGTAATTTAGAATGTTAATTGTGTAAAATTTTCACATACATGTGTGTGTGTGTGTGTGTGTGTGTGTGTATTTACATGTATATATATATATATATATATATATATATTAGTTTTGAAGTCAAATATATGTATGTTCTTATATGTCCATCTAACTCACGTGATATACATGTTTTATAAAGATGTTGACTTCACTAGACACCCCACCATCTCTGTGACAAGTAGATAAATGTGTTGCCACTGTGATTTCATCTGTGTAGCAACTCGCTGAGGTATTCAAACAACACATAAATTTTGTTAAATTTCTCGTGTAATTGATATTATGTTAAATTACATGTGAGTAATGTCTTTCATTGTAGAATTATTAAATTAGGTTAATAATGTCCTTCATTACGTATATTCAGGAGTTACCTACGATAGGTAGTAACCCTATTCATTTGACTCACAAGCGTAGCAGGGTAAAAACAATAGTTCTATATTGATAAAATTAGTTAAAATATTGTCATTATGAACATACATGTACATAGTTCTATTTTCACTAATTATGATGTTAGATTTTCTGATCTTATGTGTTTGTAGGGAACTTCAACCCCCTCCATTTTGACTTCGAGGGCATAGACTCCTCCATCTCGTCATCTTCATACCCTCGTTTGTACTACAGGAGCTCCCAATGACTCATCTAAGCATGAGATGCAAATTCGGTGTGATCGACAACTTACTGTAAGTTTGTGTATTTATGTAAATACTTTCATTCTAACATGGTCTTAAATACATGTTGAAAAAATATATAAATTAAGTTTTGACAAAAAAACATTGTTTACATTTACAGGCTCATCTACAAGCGAGTATTCAGTGGAAGAGGACTTGAAGCATGGGCTTAGATGATCCAAAGTCATCCCAATCATCTCCACCTTCATCTAAGGGAGGGCCTTCATCCAACAAGGCCAAGAGAGGGATAAATTTTGATGAGTAGCAAATATATATGTCTTACATGTCATTGTTTTTGTATGCCTATGTGCATGGCATTATATGTACGCCTATATGACATTTGAACTTGATGGTATATGACCTATTTGGGCATTTTTGTATTTATTATGCACATTAAAATACTATTTGAAACTTGATAATTTTGTATGAGACCTTACATTTCTGAGATTATTTTCACGTGAAACTAATATGATGTGCACTTGACAATGTTTAAGACATTATGGATTATTTTTTCATTTATTGGTGATGTACATGTACTAGCATTTTTAATGTATAATATGCATCAAAATTTGGAAATACATATTTATATGATGTATGTCTATAAAGAGTTACCTGATCTGAGTAATTATTCATTCAATTTATCAATGTTTATATGTGTATTTACCTTACTTGCGCTTCTTATTACTCGTTGTCTCTTTGTATTGGTTCCCATCTTATCATGCACTTACTACATTATTCTATGCTTCTTAGTCTTCTCCCCTGTTAAAACACCTGAGAGTCATCACAATTTGATGCCTTTCATCTGTTGATATTTTGAGAATGTCTCTCCATATACATTACTCCAATACTTTAGAATGTCTCCAGATGCAATGACATTCTGATTCAGACACTCAATGATTCTTGATTGTCTAATCCTGTCCAATTTTTTTTATTACCTTTAAATATGTAATCATTTCAAGTTATTTGGAAATCACATCACACCCTTCACTATGCTTGATGACTACCCCTATCCTTTAGAAGGTGCTTTTGAAAGCATCTATGGGTTTATCATAGCATAAATTATCAATGAATGGAATTTCACTAAGTTGTAAGTGAGCTGACTCCTATTTAGAACTAAACAAGAAAGATTTACTAGGTGATTGATACCTCCCATGTGTTCTTAGACATACCCCTATCAAATTCATTCTTAAGCCAATCTAGTCATTCAGGGCTCTTAAGGGACTACGCCCAGACGAGGTAGCCTAAAAGCACGAGTAGCATAGCAAACCAAAAAAAATCCTTCACTATTATTCACCTAGCCACCACGATGTGTTGGCATAGTTGGTTTGGTCCCATGAGCTTCCGTTTGCAAACTACAGTGTCTAGAAGCCCTACACTGACTCAGACTACAATATTTCACGCATTTTCAAACAATAGGACAACGAGAGAACCGAATGGAGATGGAAAAAACTGGGAGAGGCTTTTGTAGAGGGCTTCAACATGGAAGTTTTGGATCTGACAAGACGTCTCTAGGTGTCATGGATTCTGAGAAATCACATGTCAAGGATATAATATGTTTTGGTCTCAAGGCTCTTATGAGACTACGCCTAGACAAGGTATCCTGAAAGCACGGGGAGCATAGGGAACCAAAACAAATCCTCCACTAGCATTCATCTAGCCACCCTGACGTGTTGGCATAGTTGGTTTGGTCCCACAAGCTATTGTTTACAAAATACAACATCTAGCATCCTTACACTAACTTCGACTACACTATTTCACATGTTTTCAAATAATAGGACATTGAGAGAACCGAATGGAGATGGATAAAATGATGATATAATTTCGTAGAGTGCCCCGATGTGGAGGTCTTAGATTTGACGAGATGTCTCTAGGTGCCACGGAGTCTGATAAATCACACGTCAAAGATATAGAATGTTTTGGCCTCAGGGCTCTTAAGAGACTACGCCTGGACAAGGTAGCCTAAAAGCACGGGTAGCATAGGGAACCAAAACAAATCCTCCACTAGCATTCATTTGGACACCCTGACATGTTGGTGTAGTTGGTTTGGTCCCACAAGCTTCCGTTTGTAAACTACAACGTCTGGGAGCCCTACACTGACTTATATTGTAGTATTTCACGTGTTTACAAACAATAGGACAATGAGAGAACCAAATGGAGATGGAGAAAATTGTGGGATTATTTTGTAGAGAGCTTTGACATGGAGGTTTTGGATATGACGAGACATATCTAGGTGCCATGGAGTCTGAAAAATCACAAGTCGAAGATATAACGTGTTTTGGTCTCAGGGCTCTTAAGAGACTACACCCAAACGAGGTAGCTCGAAAGCACGGGGAGAGTAAGGAAAAAAAAAATCCTCCACTAGCATTCACCAATCCAACCTGATGTGTTAGCATAGTTGGTTTGGTCCCACGAGCTTCTGTTTGTAGGATATAGCATCTGGAATCCCTACACTAACTCAGACTATAGTATTTCGTGCCTTTGTAAAATATAGGACAACGAGAGATCTGAATGGAGATGGATAAAATCGTAAGATAAATTTATATAGGGCCCCAACATAGAGATATAGGATCTAACGAGATGTCTCTAGGTGCCACGGAGTCCAAGAAATCACCCTTCAAAGATATGGCGTGTTTGGGCCTCAGGGATCTTAAGGGACTACGCCCGGACGAGGTATTCTGAAAGCACAAGGAGTGTAGGGAGCCAAAAATAAGACTCCACTAGTGTTCATCTAGCCACCCTGATGTGTTGGCTTAGACAGTTTTGTCCCACGAGCTTCTGTTTGCAAACTACAACATTTGGGAGCCCTAAACTGACTCAGACTACACTATTTCACATGTTTACCAACAATAGGACAACAAGAGAACTGAATGGAGATAGAGAAAACCAAGAGAGGATTTCATATAGGGCTTCAACATGGAGTTTTTGGATCTGAAGAGATGTCTTTAGGTTCCACGAAGTCCAAGAAATAACATGTCGAAGATATAATGTGTTTTGGTCTCAGGGCTCTTAAGAGACTACGACCGAACGAGGTAGCCTGAAAGCATGGGGAGGGTAGGTGTTTTCCTCTCAAAATTTCCCTCTTTTTAAAGTAAAAAATTGAAAATTTTGAGTTGACACCCTTTAATGATGTTCTAGTGAAGTGAAAATTTGAGGAGTTAGTGAAAATTCATGTTTTTGGAGTCATTTTGGTGATTTGTGGGTCTGTCGGAGGTACCTGCTCAAACCTCTTGGTGCAAATGATCAATGACAATGGCCTTGCATATGCTATGGTTTTTCCAATCTCAGTACAATCTACCAACACCATGCTCACCTGTGGGGCTTATTTTAACCTTGACACCAAGGAATTGTCTAATGTGCACGGGGAGCTGATTGTTAAACTAGATGTTTCTGCTGTTATTGCTAATCTATGGATTCCATAAGTTGAGGACTCCATTGTTATCACTCAAGCTCAAGATCAGACTCTATTCGAGTAGGATAGTGATAAATGTAAGGAAAAAATAGTGAAATCTTGGTTGAAAACCCCTAAAAAGGGAGCATCTCAACTTTCCAAAGCATTATTTAGAGTTGATTTCAATGAAGAGTTCTCTAATTTCATTATCTTGCTAGCTCAAGTCATGGGACTACCCTCTACCAATGAATTTAACTTTTGGATGTGCCCTCTTATTAACATTGTCTGTAAAGGTATTCAAAGCATAAATTGGGCAAAAATCATTTGCATGAATTTGACAGAGCAATTGTCCAATGTGCAACAGATTAAGAAGTTCTATATGACTTCCTATCTCATGTATACCCTAGCAGCATTCAAGAAGTGGTTTGGATTCACTTACATAGAAGGTCAAAGGGATGAACCCATTTATGCATACTGCCCTCAATTCACCCTTAAAACCAGCAACCAAAACTTCAGGAGGGTGAATGATGCCTTTACCATCTATATTGTGAGGCATTTAAAAAGTGATACTGCCAGGAGATTTTCTGATGAAGCCATAAACCTGATAGAAAAGTATGGAGATTTCTTCATTTAGTTCAGGAGGTTTTCATATATCAGGCTAGATGGTTATGAGAACACACCTCTCAACCTCCCCATGTTTTGTAATGACAAGATGGCTTTGATTGAAGTGTGCAAGCAATTGGATAAATTGCATAGAACCTTTAGGGAAAAGAAGATCTCTGGTCTACATTTCCCTATTTCCTTGGGTAGCTACACATGCAAAACAACCTTGGATGCTCAAAATATAGAAAGGGCCCTAGCTACCATCACTATTCACTTTTTCAAGCCTAGGACTTGTTTTTATTTGAAGAATTTCATTGAGCTAAATCTCATAATTAATTATCATCATAGGTCAGATATTGAGGACTACTGGGCCAATTGTGTAGATGACATTGAAGCAAGGTGGAGGCACTATGGAAGATTCTCTCTATAGTTGATATAGGAGCTTAATCTCTACCAAATTCCTGAAGGGTTCCAAGATGATAATGAAGACTTGTTGTCTTAAGAAGAATCCAAGTGGATCTTCCTCAAAGGATACTTTAACACATAGGAAGGAGTTACATACACCCAGCATGGAGTGGTACCTACTCAAACCCCTCATCCTTCCTAAAATAAAGAACATGAATCATCTACTCCCTCTTCTTCTACTCAAGTGTACCAAAAGAAGGTAAAATAGGTTTAAACAAGAGTCAATTGAAGAAGACCCCTTTCTAAGGCATTCAGAACCACCTTGAGGGCTAGAGAACATTATTTTTCTTAGTGAAAGTGATGATAGTGAAGTACCATACCCTGCTGGAACTTCAGAGGCTACAATAGATAAAGAGAAAGAAGTGCCTAGCACTGAACCTCCAAGTACCTTTGATTCCTCTACTCAAGAAGCTCCAGATGCCTCACTCACATCTCTACTAGAAGTAACAGTCGTAAATAATTTAAGTGCCATGAGCTCACTTTCTCTTAGATCTCTTGTTCCTCCTTCTTCCTCCACTTTTACATGGGTGCAACCCTTAATTGATAGCAAGAAGAGAAAACATTATTCTCAATTGACAGGGCCAAATTTTCATGTTGTGACAGCTTTGTTGGGCACTACTCCTCTTTCTCCAGCACAGAGAGCTAAAACAACTTCAAGGATAGTGACAGATGCTCAGGGCCAAAAATTTCTAGAGGTTGCAAAATCTAAGGTTGATAACGCATAGCAAGATCTATTAGCCTCTAAGCTTTCTAGGATTCCAATGGGAGAATCTACCCCTTAGAGTGAGGTGCATAACCTCAAGGAAACAGTAACCAAGGTTATTGAAAGAGTAGAAAGGGGTAAGCAAACTATAGAACAATTGGAAGAATAAAATCAAGTTCTTTCTAGTTTCATCAAGTAATTATTGACTAAGGATAAGGTTTTGGATCCTACTCCATTGACTGCCCTTCCACCCCCTACTGATTCTTAGTCAGGATGAGGTTCAGAGTATAAAGGATATACACACATATTCCACTTATGTAAAGGCTATGGAAGCCATGGTTTATTACATGATCATTGCAAACTTGAATTTCATTGTAGAAGCTTAAAAACTCAATGAGAAGGTGGCCAACCTACAGTAAAAACTCTCCTCCTCTATTGGAACCATGGATAAATAAGTGAAGCTTTGGAGTAGTTGCATCATAGATCTTCGCCTTCTGGAATAGGAAGATGAAAAGATATTGATGGCCGATAAAATTTTTGATGATGCCAAGGACAACTTGTCAAGGTCATGAGTTTTTTCAACATGGAATGGGAAATAAAAGTTCTGGAAGAAGCCTTGGGAGAATTGAGGAACAGTTTGCAAAAGAAAGAAGCCTTCAAAACTTATATTGTGTCTGCCTTCAAAGATATTCATTATCATCTTCATGATGAAACTTCAGGTGTTCCTTTCTCTCTCCAAGAGATTAAAACTTAGTTCAGGGCATTTGTTAAAGAAAACTTGTTCAAGGAGGAATTGATTACCAAAGAGAAGATAAAGGAGATTTGCTCTTTTCAATCTGCTATTGAAGAGGATAATAAAGAATATCTTGAACATACTGAGTTTGATAAGGACATGGAGAAATGTCTAGGTACTTCATCTAAAGCCACTGCTAACACATCAGTCCCATGAGGTAGGGATATAGTTGAAGCATTGAAAAGATTCAAGCAATGGATCCTCAAGTCAGTGGGCCCCTCCTCAACAATAAGCGGACATTTTCCCTTCTAGCTTCTCCTCTCCTCCTTTTTCTCAAATCGGGGCTCATTGTAATTAATTAAGGATCTTGTGTCAAGCACTCCCCTTAATTAACATTTTAGTTAAAAAAATAGTTACCAAGTTTAACTAATTTGTAAGTTATATAATGGGCTCTCTGCGTCATTTTCAGGGATAGAAATCTATTTATTTTTGAAAGTGTAAAGGAGTAAAAAGTTATCAATACAAAAATATCTCTATTTCTATTTCCACCTACTCTTGTTCTCTCATTTCTATCTGTTCAAAATTTTTGAATCATTAAGTTTGTTTTAATTCAAGAAGCTTTATATTCTTATGGATGCCATCTCTAGAAATTTGTGTCTATGAAATAACACCTATGGTATTAAATGCAAATGATTCTGCTCTATATGATTCCCTTCTGATACATGCTTAAAGAATTATTTTGTTATCTATATTTATTGAGAGTGATTTTATACCCCCCTCCCATTCCTTAATTATTTTATCCTTTTGTATTGATGATCTGTTATATTATAACACTTTCATGATATTAGAGTTTCTCATTAAAACTACACATTGTACATTTGTAAATAGGTTTTTGCCTTTAATAAGGGAACCTCTCCCATTAAAGAGGAGGGAATTTTTGTCCCCTAACTGTTGCTTTCAATAAATTCCTTATTTGACAACCAACAGTTTTTGGTGACTCTACTGGGGATTCATTTTGAACGTATTCCAGTTTTATGAACAATTTCTTGATCATTCTTTGATCTGGTGACTCTACAGTTTACTCATGGCAGGAGGGCCTTTGGAATTAAAGATTCTCAGTTTCAGCTCTTTGAGTAGCAAGGTTTCCCCTCTTCCTTCAACAGGAAGAAATATAAGAACTCGTTCTACAAGCACTCTTCCTATTGAAGATAGAACCCCTGTAAGTGGTATCCCTCCAGAGTAACCCAGTCCTAATCTCCACACTTTAATTCTTGTCATTTTTTCAATTTCCCCTTCAAGCAATCTTTCCAAGTATGGTAGTTTCGTTACCTTAAGGCCATCATGTTGGGCCTCTCATCCTTCCTCATCCTTTACATGAGTTACCCAGGGGTAACGGGAAGAACTTCCCCAAGTTCAGAGGTGACAGAAAGGTCCATCCTGATGAACATATTGCAGCCTTCATAGTTGCATGTGGAGTCCTCAGAGTTGAACATGAAGATATCTCAGTGAGTCTTTTTGTAGAAACTTTGCAAGATAATGCAATGAATTGGTTCTATCACCTTCTTGATAGGGCCATTACAAGTTAGACCATGATGAGAACAAGGTTTTAAAACCGTTTCAAACTTGCAGAGGATGTGCATGCTTTGCTAGCCCAGATTTCTCAAATAAAGAAAGAATCACAAGAACCCATGAGAAATTTGTGGCCAGATTCAACAAGTTGATTAAAAAAAATCCCACCCAAACACTTAGCCTATAGATAAAATTCAAAAATGTTTCTTCCTGAATGCTCAATTGCATGAGGTTAGTTACGCATTGAGAAGGGAAAACCTTACAACATTGGCTGAGGATCAGAGATTAGTTGTTAGTGTTGAAGATGACTTGATTATGTCTGGTAAGTTGAAAATATATCCTTCGAAATCTAGAGCTTCTTCTTCCTCTTCTTCTACTCCTGGAGCTAATACAGATCCATTAATACAAAAGCTTCCAAATGGCCTCATTTCCTTCAAGAAACAATTGGCTCAGCACACTCATTATGCAGATGTTCCAAGGAGGAATTTTCAGCCTAGAAATCATTTTCCTTCCTCTCAGACAAGGATGGCAATTGAGGGGCCACCCATCAAGGTCCCTGTCAATGCAACTTGTGAGGTCAAAGAGCTTGAAGATGAGGAGACTAATGAAGATTGTGAAGAACTTGAAGAAGTTGATGAAAAACTGGAGGAACTTGAGGGATCTCAAGTTAATTTCTTCACCACTGAGGGTGTTGATGAAAAGGATGATTATGATGAAGTAGTAGCAGATATGAATAGTGAATCATACACTGTCAATGATTTGAGAATAGACAAATAAGAAGGAAAAAGTGATGCAGCCTGCTAAGAGATCCAAGGAGCATCCCATGATTATCCCTGTTTTTTGCAAGAAGAGGAGCTCCTATTCCCACTGCATCCACACAAAAGGTGAGTTCTGCTAATTCTTCTTTTCCTAATAATACTGCTAAAGCTTTTTCTTCTCCAACTCCTAAACCTGATAAGCCTAAGATTCCTAGTGATGATAGGCCCATCCACCTCTAAATCTTTTGATATCATTGATCACCTTAAGAAGACAAAGGTTCAAATTGCAGAGGCTGAGTATTATCAAACCCACCCTAAAGCCTTTGCCAAAATGGTCCACTTTGTCAATTCCCATTCCAAAACCACCTCTAAAGGCATTTTTCCTACTCCATCCTCTGCACCCCAACCCAACCTTGTAGCTGTAATCACCTCACCTAATGAGAAGATCAAACCGTTTTATGTAACACTTCTTATAGCATGGTATAAACTTAGCGACTATTTCATAGATTCAGGAGCATCAGATAATGTAATTCCTTCCAAAGTGGCTCATGCTTTGGGTCTTACTCTCACATGCACTTATGGGTCTTGCTATTCTATGGAGAGTAAGGAGGGTTCCCCTGGTTGGAAGGATTAAAGATGCAAAAGTAGCTTTTGCCACTTTACAACAGAAGAAGGTTTTGGCTACTATTCTAGTAGCAGATATCCCTCCTTCATAATGGTATGTTGTTAAGTAGGAATTTTTGTAAGGATGTGGGAGGAGAAATTCAAATGGATTGGTCACATGCCCTCATACCAGTTAATGGAAAGATGACGAAGTTATTGCCTAATAAGCAATCAGAGTATATTGTGCAAAAAATGGATGATCCCAAAGCCCAGATACTTTAGGAGGACATTAGGCATGGTAAATATATGATTATGTCTCCATAGGAAACTCAAACTTCCCAACAAAATACTTCATGATCCTAATGGTGTTTGGAATCTAGAATTTGATGGAAGTTGCTCCTCAGTTGGTTCTGGAGCAGGTGTGGTGTTGATATCACCTGAAGGAAAGATTCATCCTTTCTCATTCAACCTACAGTTTGAAAATACCAATAATACAGTAGAGTATGAAGCCCTCATCCTTAGACTTGATGTGGAAAAAGAGAAAAGGTGTTAAGAATCTTCTAGCTCATGGAGATGTAGAATTAGTTGTTAAACAACTCAGAGAACTTTTTTCAAGTTAAAAATAGAAGGTATAAGCATTACAGGAATCAAGTTTGGGATTCTATAGAATTCCTTGATGCCTTATCCATTGAAGCTATGCTAAGAGAAAAGAACACCCAGGGGCCGATTCACTAGTTGTCTCAATATCGTTGCAAATACCTCACCCTGATTTCTCTTTAGGATAAAGTTACCATTGAAATGATCCATAGGCCTAGTGTGCCTGATAATGCAAGTAACTGGAAAGTTTTCAATGATGATCAGCATTTTCTTTCTTTCTTGGAGCTCAAGGATAACTTTGAACAATTACACTTCTAAGGAAGTGATAATTTTCCTCGTGAATGTGTATCTTCCAATGAGGAAGGTGTCAAAGAGGAGACAGATCAAGATGGGTGCATCAAACTCAAAGGTAACAAGATTCCTAAAGGGCTGGTGAGTTTAGAAGAATTGTTTGATAAACATGACAGGTATATTAATTCTAAAGCATCTGCATGAGGGTGGCAATCTGCTGAGTATGAAAAGATTAACATTGGGAGCTCTGCTGACCCCAAAATGGTGAACATTGGAAAATGTTGTACGCAGCAAGGAAAAGAAGAAGGTGGTGAACCTCTTAAAAAAAGTATAGGGATGTTCTTGCATATTCATATGAGAACCTAAAACATTTCTGTTGGTGCAGGTTATTTTCCATGTATTTATTTCAAATACATGGGAGTACCTCCACATAGGTGATTCACCATGCTTAGGTGTCCTAGGATGTCATTATGGCTCTTACACGTCATAGAGCGTCATTGGAGTTACATTTGACCGGCTATTTTAGGAATGTAACTCCCACTTCTTGACAGCTACATTTGTGGGGGAGTTACACACCCCACTACTATTTGTACACCCTTTCATCTTGAGAAACACATGGGGAATGCAATAGAGTTTGGTTTTTTTTAGCTTTTGTTTCTCCTCAATGCATGCATATTGCTTCCATGAACGATTTCTTGCTTTGATCTTAAAGCTACATCATTTTGCTGTTGAGTGCAACGTTTTGGTGCTCACATATTCCCTCTAGATCTTTGGTCATTCCTCTGACATGGTATCAGAGCTTGGGCATTGGAATCGTGTTGCTCACAATAGTTGCTTACTACTCTCCATCTCGTACTTTCTTATGTGAGCTATCATTTGCATGTGCTCTTCAGTGCATTGATTTGGGCATTTCTACCTCCGTTCAGGTTATTCGTGGGTTTTTTGGGGGTGTTCATGGTTTTAACCACTTTTGCATGTGGTATTTAGAGGTTATTGTGTTGTTTTGTATCAGGGCTGCATCCATTTTCCAGTTCCTACGCGTGACATTAATTTATAGCTTCCCTGCTCACCGTTGCTTCCATGTTGTGCATTTGGCTATGTTACCAACTCATGGTTTTTTCTTTGTGCCAACCATTGGCTTGAAAACTCATTGGAATGTTGCTACGTCCCATTTTTTTCTTGCTTCTTTGGCTCGTGCTTTACATTATTAACATCTCAGTTATTAGTTCTACATGCTCTGTTGGATGGATTGATCTCTCCTGCATTTTGATTAACATGGCACATTTCTCGTGACTTCATTGGTTTTGTGATCCCCTGCTCAAGGATTTCTCCATTTCCAGCTTGGTACTATTTCCTGACACGTTCTACTCATCCCTGTGCTGGCATGTAGAACTGTTTCAAACCTGCACGGGAATCCTACCCTCTGCCAACCCTCCAACAATTTCACCAGCTCCTCCATTCAGCCGCTCCAAAATCTTGATAGCTGCTCAAAGGTTTCACCAGCTCCTAGTTATCTAGGCGATTACACTCTGCAACTTTAGCGACTGGCTTCTCCTTCAACTCTTACACAATGCCCATTTCAATCTCTAGTGGATACCCCCAAACATGTGGTAACTTTCCCACCTGCAGCACCTGGCACACATTCCACTCCAACGACTCCTTCAACATGGACCACCTACATTGAAACAAGCACGTTGAACAAGTGTGCAGCTACACGTGCACCTTTTTGGTGGTTTCAACCTTCAAACCTACATCTCCAGTCCACCATTCTACTTTGTCTAGTGACCTGCACTATCACCAAGTGGCTAAACAAACTCATTCAATCAACTCAGCTTGGTTTGTGTCATCAGCTCATTACAGCCACATGGCTTGACAACATGGGCCCCCTCATCCCTTTTAGAATTGTTGGGTGGTTAAAAAAATCCATTTTTTGATGTTTTAAGGATAAAAATAGTATTCCATGGCATGTAATAGATTTTTAGGCTATGATTTTTCTTGATTTATGTCCTTCATTCGAGCGTCAAAGACGAAGGGCGAGGTCCGGGGTTGGCAGGAGGCTAATATTCCCTCACAAGCAAAACAAACCCTGTCTAAAATTTGATGTTGTTTCCAACGAGTAGTCACACGATACCCTTTGCACTTGTTTTGAGCACTTTTTTAGGTGCGTTTGCAGTGTTTAGTGGTATTTTCCATTAGTTGCGAGAATCGTTTTAATGCCATAACTTTTGACTCGCAACTCATTTTTGAGCGCTTCTTTAGTCAAAGTTGCATGATTTCTTGAACATTACGTGATGACATTGTCAATTTTGTAAATGCAACTACTTTTATTAAGTGCTGCATTCTTGGGGGGTTGAATGTACTCTTGGGCCTTCACACGTAGATGCATTATCGGCCAAGTCCGACGTCTTGCTTTTGTGCATCTTGCATTATGCATCATAGAGAGTGTTATTTCCAAACTTGAGCATTGTAGGATCACTTTACAACCTCTGCCACTTCTCAACAAGAGAGGGAACTATTTAGCTTGGCATGCTTCCATGGAACGTTACTTCACACACGAGGGTCTTCTACCCTTCTTGCTTGGGCTAGTTTCTACACCCGCTGATCATCGTCATCTAGAGGACTTCCTTGACACTTGTGACCATGTCTTTGGTCACATGATGATGCATGTCTTTCGTTCTCTCTGGTTTAATGTGGCAGACTCAGATCCACCCCACCGTGTATGGAGAATTCTTCAGTTCTTCTATAGAGACCCTTCACATACTGCAGTCGTTGTTCCTACTACTGATTCAGTTGTCTCCTCTTCTTCATGTGATGACAGTTCCACTAAGATAGACTCACTTGGTTCTACTTTTGATGACAAGGATTGTGCACCCAGTTCTGATGTTGAGAGTACTACAGAGGACTCTTATCCTCTTTCTCTCACTATTCTAGAGAGTGTTGACACATCCCACATCTCATCAAATATTGAGCAGTCTCACACCGTCATTACACCTGCCTCCTTTCCACTTCCAGTGTGTGAGGCCCACTTCACTACTCTACCTTCATTGGATGACTCATACCTATCTGACATCGCTCTTTTATTTGTTGAGCCCCCTCATTGAGACGAGTATCTACCTGACCTTAGTCCTCTTTTCACAGAGTCTACTTGTGATGCTCTACAGGTCCCTCATCCATCTACAAGTGTTTCAGAGGATTTCATCATCTCTATTATTGGGAGTGCCCCTTCCGGGAATCATGTCACTTCCATATTTCCAGAGACCTTCATTAATCCACCCTCAGTTGCGGATCCCTTTTCTGTTGTGGAGGATGTTTTTTTCCCTTCAAATCACGTGGAAATCCTTTTTATAGGTATTCACTCTTCACACTCTGACAGTTCTATGCACGTGGCATTACCTTCAATTCCTTGGCACTCACTCACTAGACCTATGTCACACTTTAGTGCACTAGACTCAGAGTTCTTCATGTTGTTGCCTTCAGTTTCCTTTGTGGAGTGGGTGGACTTCCAGCATGTCATTTCTATCCTTCCTAAGGGCAGGCACATAGTTCGATGTGGGTGGCTCTTCTTCAGTCAAGAGGTAGAGGATCTCATCATCGACATTATTCTGGGAGACCTCTTAAAGTTACAGAGTTCTGATCCGTCAATGGCATCTTTTGCATTCCTCTCATCTCCCTCTTCTTCTCTCTTCTTCTTCTTTCCAAGAGATTTTCTCTTTGTACTGTCGACACTAAAATTTTCCTCCATAATTTCTATTTCATTAATGTATGTTGTTAAGTATAATTAGTAGTAGCGTCTGATAGAAGATAACGGCACCATCAGTACGGTGCCACCAATAATGTGGAGTACAGTAATAGTCAAAGTACAATAGGAATGTTGTAAAAAGTAAATATTTGTCGTAAGTGGTCCGGTAATGTTAAAATGTCAAAGTTTGGGTAATTAGAGAAGTAGGGTCTACATGATTAGGAATTAGAAATATTATATTGGTAATAAGGACAAGGAGTGAGGTCATAAATATTTTGTGTATTTTATTTGTAAAAAGTCTAAAAATGTGGAACCCATGTAAAATGATAAGGTTTATCTTATCTTAAAAGATAAGCTTACATGTACAGATAAGAGTTAAGGTATGGAATATGATTCGTTAGAGTGAATTTCTTATCCTATCTTAGAGATAAGATGGATAAGCCTGGAAGTTCTATAAATAGAAAGGCCACCCCCCTCATTTAGCATAGAAGGAAGTAGTGAGAAATATTATAGGAAGTGTGCAAAGGAAGCCATCAGTTTAAAGGTGTGTTGAAGAAGCCATTAAGAGGTGTAATTGTAAAGTTTCTCCCATAGTCTTGGTGAAAGGCAAGTGAAGTCAATAACACTTGAAGTACCTCATGGATTACATCCACCAAACTAAAGGCTGTGCATTAGTAAATAATCATAGCACGAGGAGTTCCCGGTGAAGAATTATCATAGTACCGGATTGGTGATGACATTTTGGTTCCGTTGCCGGGACCATTCCTCGTTGGTAGATTTTCTGGAGAGATATTCCCACTTAGTCAAAAATCAATTGGAGGGTAACCTTGTTTTTACTGTGCATAGTAGTTACCATGGTAAAGTCATTTTTTCCATGAATAGTAGTTACCATGGTAAAGTCATTTTTGTTGGGAATAGTATTTACCACAGTAACTTCACTTTTTACCGTGAATAGTATTTACCGCAGTAACTTCACTTTTTACCGTGAATAGTCTTTACCACAGTTAAGTCATTTTTTACTGCAGTAAGTCAAGCTTTACCATAGTTTACCGTGGTCATTTCTATTTTACTATAGAAAGGTGTAAAGTCACTTTCTAGTATAGTGATTCCAATTATTTGTGCACATAAGTCTTGTTGATTGTACTTGTGGGTTGGTATTTCACAGTGGTTACTTTTGAAAATGGGAAAGATTCATGTTTTTTCAGCTCAATCTAATGAAGATGCTTCTTCTTTCATTCAAGAGTTTAAGCGATCTTGTATTTGTAATGGCCTTATAAGAAGGGAACAATGGACTGAATTTTTTCCTACCTTTTTGGATGCTTCAGCACTTAGGTGGTTTGAAACACTAGGTGATAATGTGAAAAATTCATGGAATTTATTAACTGAAAGTTTTCTTGAAGAATTTGGTGAACAACAGAAATATGCAGATCTCATGATCGAGATCATAAAGCTATCCCAAGGAGAGAAGGAGAAGATAAGGGATTATCATGCTCGTGTTCTAGAGCTAAGGAGGAAGCTCAATGCCCAGATCCGGAAGGAAGGATTAGCGGATGGTTTGATGAACGGCGTGGATAATCTCCTATGTAAGCACTTCATTCTTGGGATGAAGCCAGAGATCAGACAACGAGTGAAGTATGACTACCCAGCCACCATTGAACAAGCAAAAGAGATTGCAAGAAGGCAAGAAGAAAGCATGGAAGAGGAGCCCAAAGAAATTGTTGCTAAAGTAGAGCCTACACTAGCACCTTTGGTCCAGAATCCACAACCACTTCCGGTGAGCACAAATATTTCTCCTAGTACATCTACTGAGTATGAAGATCTGCTAAAAAAGATGGGTCAGTTAACTATTAATCTTCTTCAAGGAAAAGAATTTAGTTCTCAGGGAGGAGATAGAGGTCCAAAAAGAAATATTTCTAAATTTGTATCTTATGGTTGTTATAAAAAGGGTCATTATAAGTATAATTGTCTAGATAGAGCTTCTACATCTAGTAAAGGAGATAATGATAAAGGAAAAGCACCTATGAATTCTTTTGATGTAGTAGATAAGAGCAGAAATAATGAAGTAGATGTGTTTGTAACAAAAAGAAAGAAAGAAAAAGATAATCAAGATGGAAATGATCCTAAGAAGATGAAAGGAGAAACTAATAAGAAACATAGGAGAAGAAAGCTGGGTGTGTAGGATTTTCTAATTTCACAGGGGCAAGGACCATACTCCATCCTGGAAGATCTATCCAAAAGGCCTGCAAATATTACATATGGTCAACTCTTGGCTATGTCTTCTGAGAAGAGGTGGGAGCTGCGAAGTGGACTCAATGCTTGACGAAGAAAGGAGGTTAAGGTCCCTGTTTTGGAGGCAGAGGCGGATCCCTATGCTCTACAAGATGAGGTATTATGTAATGGTATTTCAATTCATGATGTCTTAGTGGATGGAGGTGTTGCAGTTAATGTAATGACCGAGTCTGTAATGAATATGTTGGGTTTAAAAATTGATCGCCCTTCAACACTTATGTTAAGGTCATTAAATAAAGGAAAAACTAAACCAGAAGGTGTAGTTTCAAATGTGGCAATATCTGTTATGGGTGTTGTATGTGTGGTAGACTTTCAGGTGATGAAAAATGGTACTGTTGCGTACCCAATGCTGTTGGGAAGACCATGGCTAAGGAGATTTCATGCTAGAAACTACTGGAATGAAGGTTTCATGACACTTGGACGTGGTAGAGAGAGGGTGAAGATAAACGTGATCCCACGACATCATAAGGAAGAACCTGTGGATTCAAGTAATGAAATTGATGATTGGACATCCTCTGATTACTCTAGTACCAGTGAAGTGGACACTGAAGATGAAGAAAGTGAGGTTGATGTTTCAGTCATGGATATCCTTCCAGTCACACTAACTTATGACCCCATAAAATTATTTGAAGAAGAAGTTGATGATCACCTCCAATAAATAAATATTGGTGATGTTGTGATGGAGAGTGAGAAGGAATCCTACCTCCATCTCTTTCGAAGGTACATACACATATTCACTTTTGATTACAAGGAACTCCGTCAAGTAAGTTGGGTAGAAAATTCTATTGAGCTGGTAGATGGTGCTAAGCCCATAAAGTAAATGCCATATAGAATGAATCCTAATTTTTCCAAGACTGTAAAAGAAGAAATAGATAAGTTGATTCATGCAGGATTCATATTGCTATGGAGAATTCAAAATGGGTTTCTCCCATTGTGATCTCAATAAAACAGAATGGGAAGCTACGCATTTGTGTTGATTACAGGAAGCTCAATAAGGCAACAAAGAAGGATCATTACCCTCTTCCATTTTTCAGATAAGATCTTGGACGAAGTAGCTAGCCAGGAGTGCTATAGTTTTGCTTATGGATATAGCGGCTACAACCAAGTTCATATAGCAGAGAAAGATCAGCTGAAGACCATGTTCACCACTACTTGGAGAACATTTTCTTATAGAGTTATGCCTTTTGGGTTGTGTAATGCTCCAGCAACATTCCAGCGTTTGATGAATAGGGTGTTCGTACCCTACATTGGGACCTTCATCAGAGTATTTCTGGATGATTTTTGCATCTATGGGAGCAAGTTGGACCACTTGCACTAGATGGAGACAGCATTTCAAAGGTTAGATGAAGCACAAGCCTCACTAAACCCTACAAAGTGTGTCTTTGGATGTTCTAAAGGTGTTTTGTTAGGGCATGTTGTATCCAGAGATGGTATTGGTACTGATCCTGATAGAGTTTCAAAAATCAAAGATTTACCATTTCCTATGAATAGAAGTAAGTTGAGATCATTTTTAGGCCATGTGGGTTACTATAGAAGGTTCATCAAGAATTTCTCAAAGATTGCACAGCCACTAACCCAGTTCTTGAAGAAGGCTGTTACTTATGAACCAGGAAATAAGGCGCATGAAGCTTTTGGACAACTGAAGGAAGCCATGGTGTCTTCACCTGTTTTGAAGAATCCAGATTGGAGCAAGCCATTCATTGTGTACACTGATGCCTTAGATGCAGCACTAGGAAGTACTTTGAGCCAAAAGGATGAAAATGGGAATGAACATCCAATTTACTTTGGGAGCAGAAAAATGAGCAGTGCTGAGGTAAATTATACTGTAACTGAAAAAGAGGCTCTGGCTATCATTTTTGTTGTAAAGAAGTTTAGAAATTACTTGCTAGGGCAAAAATTTCTAGTTGTAACAGATCATCAGGCTCTAAAATATATTGTAAATAAGCCTAACCCATCACGGAGGATAGCAAGATGGATCATTTTTCTACAAGAATTTGAATTTGATATTATAGATAGGCCAGGAAAGAAGCATGTTAATACAGATGCACTCTCTCGAGCCTATGATGGTTTAGGATCATCTTGTGATGATGATGATTGTCCCGATGCAGCCTTGTTATCCCTTGACACAATCCCTAGTGAATACATAGATATTTGGAATTATCTGAATGAATTCAAGTTTCCTGATGGTGCCAATGCAAAGACTAAGAGAAAGATTACTCAAGCCAGTCGTCCATATTCTATTCTGCATGGAATATTATTTCGAATACGACCTGATGGACAGTACAAGAGGGCAGTTGGATGTGATCAAGGGAAGGAACTGCTAGAAGAATTCCACAATGGTACATGTGGAGGGCACTTCTCTAGAAAACTTACAGCAAGAAGGATCTTGGATGCAGGTTATTACTGGCCCACTCTTTTTAAAGATTGTTATAATTATTGTAAGACATGTGATATTTGTCAAACACATAGTAACCGTAAGACTTCATCAACTCCATTATACCCTATTCTTCCACTTGGTCCCTTTGAAAAGTGGGGAATAGACGTTGTAGGTCCACTTCCAACTACCTCACGCCAAAACAAGTATATTGTAGTTGCCACAGATTATTTAACCAAGTGGGTTGAAGCTAGGCCATTGAAAACAGCTTCCATGGATGAGGTGGCAAGGTTCATATATGAACGCATTGTCACCAGATTTGGTTGTCCATTAGAAATTGTAACAGATTAAGGAATACACTTCATTAATAAGGTAGTAGAAGCCCTAGTCAATAAATTTTCTATTAAGCACAGGAAGGCAAAAACATACAAGCCAAGTACAAATGGAGAGGTGAAACGAACAAATTTTTTGTTGTGTCAAATTCTAGCAAAAGATGCAGCCTTACAGGTACATAAGTGGGATAAAAGGATTCATGCAGCATTGTGGGCATATAGGGCAACATCAAAGTTAGCAACAAGATACTCCCCCATTTCAGTTGGCCTATGGCATTGATCCAGTTCTTCCTATTGAGTTTGATATTCCCACTGTGAGAGTTATGAAAAATGAAAGGATGGATGAAAGTGATTCAGTAAAAGAAAGGTTGGTACATCTTCATTTGCTAGAGGAAATGATGGAAATAGCAAAGGATACAAGCCATCAGAAGAAAATGAAGCAGAAGGAATACTTTGATCAAAATATCCGTTGGTCTCCATTTCATGTGAATGACTTGGTTCTAGTATATGATTCCAGATACAAAAAAAGAAGACAGAGAAAATTTCTTCCAAAATGGATGGGGCCCTACAAAATAGCAGTTGTGCATGAAAATGGTACGTACCGACTGGAGGAATTGGATGGCACTCCCATTATGAAATGGGTCAACCACAACAAGTTGAAGATTTTCCAAGCACCAGAATAGTCTACTCTGAGGACGAAGTAAAAGCTAGGAAGGGGGAAAATGTCGACACTAAAATTTTCCTCTATAATTTCTATTTCATTAATGTATGTTGTTAAGTATAATTAGTAGTAGCATCTGATAAAAGATAACAGCACCGTCAGTACAGTGCCACCAATAATGTGGAGTACGGTAACAGTCAAAGTACAATAGGAATGTTGTAAAAAGTAAATATTTGTCGTAAGTGGTCCGGTAATGTTAAAATGTCAAAGTTTGGCTAATTAGAGAAGTAGGTTCTACATGATTAGGAATTAGAAATATTATATTGGTAATAAGGGCAAGGAGTGAGGTCATAAATATTTTGTGTATTTTATTTGTAAAAAGTCTAAAAATGTGGAACCCATGTAAAATGATAAGGTTTATCTTATCTTAAAAGATAAGCTTACATGTACATATAAGAGTTAAGGTATGGAATATGATTCGTCAGAGTGGATTTCTTATCCTATCTTAGAGATAAGATGGATAAGCCTGGAAGTTCTATAAATAGAGAGGCCACCCCCCTCATTTAGCATAGAAAGAAGTAGTGAGAAATATTGTAGGAAGTGTGCAAAGGAAGCCATCAGTTTAAAGGTGTGTTAAAGAAGCCATTAAGAGGTGTAATTGTAAAGTTTCTCTCATAGTCTTGGTGAAAGGCAAGTGAAGTCAATAACACTTGAAGTACCTCATGGATTACATCCACCAAACTAAAGGATGTGCATTAGTAAATAATAATAGCAGGAGGAGTTCCTGGTGAAGAATTATCATAGTGCCGGATTGGTGATGACAGTACATGGGAACCTTTTCAGGCTCGTCTATGGCCAGGACCCATATTTGACATCTTTCTTAGATTAGAGAGTGTTTTGTTCTCTTTTGGTGGATGTTTTTCCTTCTGGGTTTTCCTTCACTGCTTGGGATCTTCTTTCTTGTATGTGGGTACCTCATTAGGATTCTTTCCGGGAACCACTTCTCTCCTTGTTTTCATCTATGTCTCCACCTAAGCTATGTTTCAAGGGGATGTTGATGTAGGTTATTTTCCATGTATTTATTTCAAATACATGGAATACCTCCACATAGGTGATTCACCATGCTCAGGTGTCCTAGGGTATCATTATGGCTCTTACACATCATAGAGCATCATTGGAGTTACATTTGACTGGCCATTCCAGGAATGTAACTCCCACTTCTCAACGACTACATTTTTGGGGTAGTTACACACCCCACTACTATTTATACACCCTTTCAAACTAAACAACACATGGGGAATGGAATAGAGTTTGGCTTTTTTAGCTTTTGTTTCCTCAATGCATGCACACTACTTCCATGAATGATTTCTTTCTTTGATCTTGAAGCTACATCGTTTTATGGTTGAGTGCAAAATTTTGGTGCTCACGGATTCCCTCCAGATCTTCATCATTCCTCCAACAATTTCCAACCAAAGGAAATGCAGCATTTCATTCCTCTCAAACCTAGGATTAAACCTTTTAGGAAAAACCAAACGAAGTACAATAGAAAGATTGTTGACACCATTTTTCAAGAAATACAAAAGTTATTGAAAGCCAAAATTATCTTCCCCATTCACCATTCGACATGGATTGCTAATATTGTGCCTATTAGGAAGAAAAATGGTGAGATTCGTATCTGTGTTCACTTCAAGAATCTGAATCAGGCCTCTTTAAAATACAACTACCCTCTACCCATGATGGATCAAGGTTTGCAAGTTCTTATAGGTTCTGAAATGTTGTCCAGGTTTGATGCCTTCTCAGGGTATAATAAAGTGGAAGTTAATACCACAGATCAGCACAAGACTGCTTTCACCACACCCTGGGGTACTTTTTCCTACAAGAGGATGCCTTTTGGACTCATTAATGTCGTTTCAAATTTTCAAAGAGATATAGACTTGGGTTTTGGAATCTTGAAGGGAAATGTATTGTTGTGTATCTAGATGACCTGACCGTGTTTTCCAAAACTAGAGCAGATCATTTTCAACATCTAGAAATAGTTCTCTTGAAATGCAGAGAACATGGGATCTCTTTGAATCCTAAGAAATCTGTCTTTTGTGTCATGGAGGGAAAATTTTTGGGGAATGTTGTCTCTAAAGATGGAATCCAAATTGATCCTGAATGAGTTCAAGCTATTCAGTAGATCCCTTTTCCCGCAAGTAAGAAGGGAGTGCATTCTTTCTTTGGTAAGATCAACTTCCTAAGAAGATTCATTCCTAATTTTGTAGAGCTAACTTTTAATATCTCCCAAATGATGAAAGGAAAACAAACATTTGGGTGGTCCTCTAAAGGGAAAGAAGCCTTTGAAGGTATTAAAAGGGATATTTCTAAAACTCCTATCTTAGTATGTCTAGATTTTAGAAAAGATTTTATTATTTATTGTTATGCCATAAAAAGCACCCTGGTTGTTGTCTTGACTCAAAAATGGTTGTTGTCTTGACTCAGAAAGATTCTAATGATCATGAAATCCCAATTGCATTCATTAGATAGATTCTTAAAAATTAGGATTTGAAATACATGATGATGGAGAAACATGCTTTTGCAGTGGTTAAAGTTGTCAAGAAGTTTCATTTTTATATTCTTAATTCTCACTCCATGGTTCTTGTGCCTGATACAACCATCAAGTCTATTCTTACGTAGCAATAATTTGGAACTAAGAGTGGGAACTGGGTAGAAAAGGTTCAAGAATATGATATTGACATCAGACCAACCAAACTATTTTGGGGTAAAGGCTTGTGTGAACTCATTGCTGAAGGATATAGTAATGAATTATCCAAGGATGAAAATGATGTTCCTATTGTTCTATTTCTTATCTCGACTGATAAATGGTATGCTGATATCACGTATTTTCTCACCTATGGTGAGTGTCCCTCTCACTTGACTACCAAGGAGAAGAGAGCTATCAAGTTATGATCAGCCCAGTATGTCTTGTGGGAGAATGCTTTGTTCAAATGTGGATTGGATGGGAGATTTTTGAAATGCGTTGACAAAGAGCAACAGAAGAAGCTTTTCTCAGCTTTCCATGGTCAAGCATGTGGAGGGCATTACTCATCTGTTATTACTTCTCACAAGATTCTTCATTTTGGATACTATTGGCCTACCTTATTTAAAGATGCATCAAAATGGGTTGATAAATGCGAAGCCTGTCAGACCTTTGTAGGAAAACCCAAGTTGGCTTCCTTGTCACTTACACCACTTGTGATTGAAGAACCCTTTCAACAATGGGGTTTAGATTTCATTGGAACACTCAACCCATATTCAAGTGTAGGAAATACTCATGTCTTGACTACCATATATTACTTCACTAAGTGGCTGGAAGCCATTCCAATAAAAAGTACTAATTCTGAAGTACTATGTAATTTTATCAAAGAAAACATCTTGGTGAGGTTTGGTGTACCAAACAAGATTGTGACTGATAATGCTTCAATTTTTTTTTGCTAAGATGATGGATTTATATTATGGATATGGAATTTCCCTAGCCCACTCTTCAGATTATTATCCTCAAGGAATGGACAGGCAGAATCAACAAACAAAAATCTAGTGGCTATAGTAAGGAAACCGGTTAATGAATATCAGAGGAACTGGCACAAGAAACTTTATGATGCTCTTTGGGTAGATATAATTACACCTAAAAGATCCATCCATGGAACTGGGTAGCAAATGTTCAAGGATATGATATTGACATCAGACCAACCAAAGTAGTTTGGGGTAAAGGCTTGTGTGAACTCCTTGCTGAAGGAGCTAGTCATGAATTACCCAAGGATGAAGTTGATGTTCCTATTGTTCTATTTCTTATCTTGATTGATGAATGGTATACTAATATCATGCATTTTCTCACATATGGTGAGTGTCCCTCTCACTTGACTACCAAGGAGAAGAGAGCTATCAAGTTAAGATAATCCTAGTATGTGTTGCAGGAGAATGCTTTGTTCAAACGTGGATTGGATGGGAGATTTCTGAAATGCATTGACAAAGAGAAATAGAAGAATCCTTTCTCAGCTTTCCATGATCAAGCATGTGGAGGCCATTACTCGTCTGTTGTTACTGCTGACAATATTCTTTATGTTGGATACTATTGTCCTGTCTTGTTTAAAGATGCATCAAAATGGGTTGATAGATGTGAATCCTGTTAGACCTTTTTAGATAGACCCAAGTTAGTTTTCATGCCACTTAAACTAGTTGTGATTGAAGAACCCTTTTGACAATGGGGTTTAGATTTCATTGGAACACTCAACCCATCTTTAAGTGCAGGACATACTCATGTCTTGACTGCCATAGATTGCTTCACTAAGTGGGTGGAAGCCATTCCAGTAAAAAGTACTACTTCTGAAGTAGTATGTAATTTTATCAAAGAAAACATCTTGGATAGGTTTGGTGTACAAAACAAGATTGTGACTGATAATGCTTCAAATTTTTCTTCTACTGAGATGATGGATTTTTGTTATGGATATGGCATTTCCCTGGCCCACTTTTCAGATTATTATCCTCAAGGGAATGGATAGGCAGAATCAACAAACAAAAATCTGGTGGCTATAGTAAGGAAACTAGTTAATGCATCTCATAGGAACTGGCACAAGAAACTTTATGATGCTCTTTGGGCAGATAGAATTACACCTAAAAGAGCTATTGGAATGTCCCCTTTTCAAGTGGTGAATGGTGTGGAAGCTCAATTACTAGTAAAAGTGGAGCTACCAACTTTATTTTTATTAATGATCATCATTGAAGATACTAGCTTCAATGATTCTTTAGATAAAAGGATCATGTATCTTCATAAGTTGAATGAATATAGGATGCAGGGTGTTGATAGAATATCTACCCACCTGTAGAAGGTAAAATCTTTGTTTGATAAGAAAGCCAAGTCTAGGGATTTCAATGTTGGAGACAATGTTTTGTTGTGGGATAAAGGACATGAGCCTTGAAGAAGCCATGGCAAGCTTGATTCTCTTTGGCTCGGGCCTTTCAAAATCAAGCACTTTGCTGATGAGAATTATTTCTATCTTGATTACATGGATGGTTCCTCTCTCCCACTTCCATACATTGGGTAGTACCTAAAATTGTTCAAGTCCTAGGTTATTAGGAGTTCTCTTTGTATATTATGTATAGGGTGTGTGTCCTTTCCCTTGCTTCTGGTGTGTTTCCTTTCCCTAGTTGTGTGTTTTCTTCTATATTGGTTTGCTTTTTGCCTCCGTGGCTCAATGGATAAGGCACTAGTCTTCTTCCCCTAGCTTTCTAAGATTTCTTTCCTTATCTCGTTCTTTTAATCTAGCCAGGTTATCCCCAGAAAGAGCCAGTTGTTGTCCTCTCAAAATTTCCCTCTTTTGAAAGTAAAAAATTGAAAATTTTGAGTTGACACCCTTTAATGATGTTCTACTGAAGTGAAAACTCAAGGAGCTAGTGAAAATTCACATTTTTGGAGTCATTTGGTGATTTGCGAGTCTGTCGGACATTTTTGTCCCGTATGTCCCAAGTTCTATTGTGCCTTCTATTCCCCGATCGGCCACATTCCCCGAAAATATTTTAACTTGTGGTTATGTTGGCTCTATCACATATCTTTGTACCAAGTCCTTCCGGCCTTCTATTCTCACATCGCCGCATCGGCCACGTTAGGTATATAGCGTACTTTTGTCCCATCTTCTCCAAAAGCGTCCATGCCTTCTGTCCCTACTTTACCCGCATCATGCGCATCGACTGAATTGCATCTTCACATCTGTCACGTTTCCAAGTTTTTAAACTACCTGTGCTCATTTGGCCCACTTTTCCTGAATTACCCACGTCGGTCGGATTATGTCTTCACATCCCCCATGTCCCAAATGTACCAAAGACCATCCGAGCCATTTTTTCTACTCTTCCCAATTCTTGTCTTTTTGAGTCGGTGTATATGAATTTAATACACATTTATGACCTTCTCTCTCCTAAATGGCTATTTAATGGGACTACCCTCTACGCATTTAACACACTGCTCACTTGTTATCATTCACTCAAATCCCTGCGATTAAAATCATCTGCTTGTGCTCCCAATCTCTTTGCATTTTTCATCACGAATTCGATCTATGAAGGCTATTTCTCTGTACATTGCAAATATGAAGATTAAATTCCAAGGTCAAGAACACATTTCGCCGCTTGAGTCCTCTATTCCTGATATTGGGGATAGTGAGGTTTGACACCTAGATTTTGGTGATTTCTGGAACAGATTGACTAGCCCTAATACTTCCCCATGGCGATAATGATCAATGACAGTGGCCTTGCATATGCTGCAGGTTTTCCAATCTCAGTACAATGTGCTGATACCATGCTCACCTGTGGGGCTCATTTTAACCCTGACACCAAGGAATTGTCTAATGTGCATGGGGAGCTAATTACTCAACTAGATGTTGCTGCCATTACTACTGCTCTATGGATTTCATAAGTTGAGGACTCCATTGTTATCACTCAGGCTCAAGCTCAGACTCTATTCTAGTAGGACAGTGATAAATATAAGGCAAGAATAGTGAAATTATGGTTGAAGAACCCTAAGAAGGGAGCATCCCAACTTTCCAAGGCATTATTTAGAGCTGATTTCAATGAAGAGCTGTCTGATTTCATTATCTTGCTAGCTCACATCATGGGACTACCCTCTACCAATGAATTTCACTTTTGGATGTGCTCGCTCATCAACATCGTCTGCAAAAGTAGTCGGACCATAAATTAGGTAGAAATCATTTGCATGAATTTGACAGAGAAATTATCCAATGTGTAATAGATTAAGAAGTTCTATATGACTTTGCATCTCATGTATACCCTAGCAACTTCCCAGCAGTGGTTTGGATTCACTTATGTAGAGGGTTAGAAGGATGAACCCATTTATGCATACTACCCTCAATTCACCCTTGAAACTAGCAACCACAACTTTAGGAGGGTGAATGATGCCTTTACCATGTATATTGTGAGGCTTTTAAAAAGTGATACTACCAGGATATTTTCTGATGAAGCCATGAACCTGACAGAAAAGTATTCAGCTTTCTTCATTCATTTCAGGAGCTTTTCATATATCAGGCTAGCTGGTTATGAGAACACACCTCTCAAGCTCCCCATGTTTTGTAATGATAAGATGGATTTGATTGAAGTGTTCAGGAAATTGGATAAATTGCATAGAACCTATAGGGATAAGAAGAGCTCTGGTCTACATTTCCCTATTTCCTTGGGTAACTATACATGCAAAACAACCTTGGATGCTCAAAATATAGAAAGGGCCCTCACTCCCATCACTGTTCACTTTTTCAGGCCTAGGACTTGCTTTGATTTGAAAAAGTTCATTGAGCTAAATCTCAGTATTAATTATCATCACATGTCAAATACTGAGGACTACTAGGCCAATTGTGCAAATGAATTTGAAGCAAGGCGGATGCTATATGGCAGATTCTCTCTATAGCTAATATAGGATCTCAATCTCTACCAAATTCCTGAAGGGTTCCAAGACGATAATGAAGACTTGTTGTCTTATGAATATGAGACATTGATCAAGCATACTCCCTTGGAAGATCTAGACTGGTACAAGAGGGATAAGGATGAAATGGTTTATATTTTGGTCCCTGTCCTTGTTAGAACCAAGGTTTGGTTTGATAGAAAGGTTCGAGAGCTTAAGAATAATCCAAGTGGATCTTCCTCCAAGGATAATTTAACACCTAGGAAGAAGTCACATACACCCAACAAGGAGGTACCTACTCAAACCCCTCCTCCATCCTCAAATAAATAACCTGAATCATCTACTCCCTCTTCTTCTACTAAAGTGTACCAAAAGAAGGTAAAATAGGTTAAACAAGAGCCAATTGAAGAAGACCCCCTTCTAAGGAATTTAGAACTACCTTCAGGGCCAGAGAATGTTATTGTTCTCAGTGAAAGTGATGATAGTGAATTACCAAACCCTAAAGGAACTTCAGAGGCTACAATAGATAAAGAGAAAGAAGTTCCTAGCACTAAACCTCCAAGTACCATTGATTCCTCTACTTAAGAAGCTCCAGATGCCTCACTCACATCTCTACTAGAAGCAACAATGGTAAATACTTTAAGTGCCATGAGCTCGCTTGCTCTTGGACATCTTGTTCCTCCTTCTTCTTCCTCCACTTTTGCATGGGTACAACCCTTAGTTGACAGCAGGAAGAGAAAACCTTCTTCTCGATTGAGAGGGCCAAATTTTTATGTTGTGGCAACCTTTTTGGGCACTACTCCTCCTGCTCCATCAAAGAGAGATAAAAAAAATTCAAGGATAGTGACAGATGCTCAGGGCCAACAATTTCTTGAGGTTACAAAACCTAAGGTTGATAAGGCAGAGCAAGATCTATTAGCCTCTGATCGGGAGCTTTCTAGGATTCCAATGGGAGAATCTACACTTGAGAGTGAGGTGCATAACCTCCAGGAAATAGTAGCCAAGGTTATTGAAAGAGTAGAAAGGGGTAAGAAAACTATAGAATAGCTCGAAGAATAAAATTAAGTTCTTTCTAGTTTCATCAAGTCATTATTCACTAAGGAAAAGGTTTTAGATCCTACTCCATTTACTGCCCTTCCATCCCCTATGATTCTCAGTCAGGATGAGGTTCAGAGTATCAAGTATATACATAGGTGTTCCACTAATGGAAGGTCTATGTAAGTCATGGTCGATGACATGATCATTTCAGGCTTGAATTTCATTGTATAAGCCTTCAATCTCAATGAGAAGGTGACCAACGTACAACAAAAACTCTCCTCCTCTATTGGAACCATGGATAAAGAATTGAAGCTTTGGAGTAGTTGCATCATAGATCTTCACCTTATGGAATAGGCAGATGAAGATATATTGATCGCCAATAAAATTTCTGACAATGCCAAGGACAATTGTTCAAGGTCATGGTTTTTTCAGTGTGGAATGGAAAATTAAATTTTTGGAAGAAGCCTTGGGAGAATTGAGGAATAGTTGGCAGAAGGGAGAAGCATTCAAAACTTTTGTTGTGTCAGCCTTCAAATATATTCATTTTCATCTTCATGATGAAACTTCAGGTGTTCCTTTCTCTCTCCAAGAGATTAAAACTCAGTTCAATGCATTTGTCAAAGAAAACTTGTTCAAGGAGGAATTGATTACCAAAGAGAAGATAAAGGGGATTTGCTCTCTTCAATCTGCTATTGAAGAGGCTAATAAAGAATATCTTGAACATAATAGTTTGATAAGGACATTGGGAAATTTCAACGTACTTGGTCTCAAACCAATACCAACACATAAATCCCACGATGCAGGGAGATAGCTGAAGCATTGAAAAGATTCAGGAAACACAACCTCAAGTCGGTGGGCCCTCCTTAGCAATAAGTGAACGTTTTCCCTTCTAGCTTCTCCTCTACTCCTTTTTCTCAAATCGGGCTCATTGTAATTAATTAAGGATCTTATGTAAATCACTCCCTTAATTAATATTTTAGTTAAAATAAACAGTTACCAAGTGTGACTAATTTGTAAGTTATATAATGGGCTCTCTGCGCCATTTTCAGGGCTGGAAATCTATTTATTTTTGAAAGTGTAAAGGAGTAAAAAGTTATCAATACAAAAATATCTCTCTTTCTATTTCCACCTACTCTTGTTCTCTCATTGATATCCATTTAAAATTATTGAATCATTAATTTTTTTTTAATGCAAGAAGCTTTGTATTCTTATGGATGTCATCTCTAGAACTTTGTGTCTTTGAAATAACATCTATGGTCTTAAATGAAAATAATTCTGCTCTATATGATTCCCTTCTGGCATGCGTAAAGAATTATTTTGTTATCTATATTTCTTGAGAGAACTTTTCTACCTCCCTCTCGTTCCTTAATTCTTCTATCCTTCTGTATTGATGATATGTTATATTATAACACTTTCATGATATTAGAGTTCCTCATTAAAACTACACGTTGTACATTTGTAAATAGGTTTTTTCCTTTAATAAGGGAACCTCTCCCATTAAAGAGGAGGGAATTTCTATCCCCTGAATGTTGCTTTCAATAAAGTCCTTATTTGACAACCAATAGTAGGGAACCAAAATAAATCCCCCACTAGCATTCACTAGGCCACCCCAACATGTTGGCATAGTTGATTCGATTCCACGAGCTTTTGTTTGCAAACTATAGCATCTGGAATCCCTACACTAACTCAGACTGTAGTATTTTATGCCTTTGCAAACAATAGGATAGTGAGAGAAACAAATGGAGATGGATAAAACATGAGAGGATTTCATAGAGGTCCCCAACATCAAGGTCTCAAATCTAACGAGACGTCTCTAGGTGTCACAATGTCCAAGAAATCACCCGTCGAATATATGGTGTGTTTGGGCCTTATGACTCTTAAGGGACTATGCCCAAACGAGGTAGCCCAAAAGAATGGGGAGTGTAGGGAACCAAAACAAAGACTCCAATAGTGTTCACCAAGAAACCTAGATGTGTTGGCCCAGATGGTTTAGTCCCACGAACTACCATTTGAAAAATATACTGTCTGGTAACTTTACAGTGACTTAGACTGCACTATTTTGCACATTTGCAAACAATAGAACAACGAGATAACTGTATGGATATGGATAAAACCATGAGAGGATTCTGTAGGGCCCTAAAAAAATTCCATGTTAGTACTGAAGAGCTTCAAACTTTTATTGAATGACTACATAAATCTAACCTAAATAGTCAAAGTAATAGAAAAAATTGGAATTCTATTTCTCACATACAAAATGAATTTCTTCCTTCAAAAAAGAAACTATGGGTGAATTCTCAATCAAAAAATAAATTACAAATCTAAATGAGTTTCAGGCTCAATTATCAATACTTCATTGCAATTTTTCTTACCAATATGCTGCTTTTGGAACTACCTGGTTTGATTTGTGAAGTTGAAGCAGTTGGGATTAATACAAATAATCAACTTGGCATGTTGTCCTTAAGATTATCCATAATTATATTAACAATAGCACATAGATCTTCCATTCCAGTTAAGTTGTGATCCTTCCATGGTTCCCTTTTTTCCTTTTCTTCTTCTCGTATCTTCTCTTTAAGTCTTCTAGATGTTTCTGGGTAATCAAATTGACTCTTTATGACTTCAGGAGGCATTTCTTCTTGAATCATAATGACATCTTCACCTAATTATTTTTCTTCACGATGTTCATTGTCATCTAAATTTGAAGATTGAAACTTTATATGGCCTTCAACTTCTTTTTGGGCACAAACAACCTTTTATAATGTCCAAAAAAAATCAGGCTCTTCATTCTCTATTTGATTGAAGATATTCATTCTTTCAAAATAAATAGTTGGAACATTGGTGGTCTCCCCAAAAAAAATAAGTTCATAGTTGACATAGTTGCATCTTGTGGTAAAATCATTGAACATTGGTGGTTTCCTCCACTCATGCTTTCAGGCTACCTTGTCCGGGCGTAGTCCCTTAAGAGCCCTAAGGCCAGAACACACTATATCTTATATGAGTGATTTATGGGAATTTTTGGCACCTAGAAATGTCTCGTCATATCCAAAACCTCCATGTTGAATCCCTCTATGAAATCCTATCACATTTTTCTCCATCTCTATTGAATTCTCTAGATGTCCTATTGTTTGTAAACATGTAAAATAGTGTAGTCTGAGTCAGTGTAAGGCTGCTAGATGCTGTATTTTACAAACAGTAGCTTATGGGACCAAACCATTTGAGCCAAAACATCTAGATGGCCTGGTGAACACTAGTGGGAGGCTTTGTTTTGGTTCGCTACCCTGCCCATGCTTTCGGGCTAACTCATCCAGGCATAGTCCCTTAAGAGCCCTGAGGCCAAAACACACATCTTCGACGGGTGATTTCTCATAATCTATGGCACCTAGACATGTCTCGTTAGATCCAAAACCTACATGTTGAAGCCCTATACAAAATACTCTAGCAGTTTTCTCCATCTCCATTGGGTTCTCTCGTTGTCCTATTGTTTGCAAACGCTCCAAATAGAGTAGTATGAGTTAGTGTAAGGTTGCTAGATGTTGTATTTTGCAAATGATAGCTTGTGGGACCAAACCATCTATGAAAACATGTCTGGATGTCCTGGTGAATTCTAGTGGAGGATTATTTTTGGTTCCCTACACTACCCATGCTTTCAGGCTACCTTGTCTGGGCGTAGTCCCTTAAGAGCCCGGAGGCCAAACATGTTATATCTTCAATGGGTGATTTCTCAGACTCCATGGCACCTATAGACATCTCAATAGATCTAAAACCTCCATGTTGAAGCCCTCTACGAAATCCTCTCGTGATTTTATGTATCTCCATTTGGTTCTCTCGTTGTCCTATTGTTTATAAAGGCTCGAAATACTTCAATCTGAGTGAGTGTAGGGCTACCAAACGCTATACTTTGCAAATGGAAGCTCATGGGGCTAAACCGTCTTGGTCAACACATTTAGATGGCATGGTGAACACTATTAGAGGATTTTTTTTGGTTCCCTATGCTGCCCATGCTTTTGGGCTACCTCATCCAGGTGTAGTCCCTTAAGAGCCCTGAGGCCAAAACACCATATATCTTCGACGGGTGATTTCTCAGACTCAGTGGCACCTAGAGGTGTCTCGTCAGATCCAAAACCTCCATGTTGAATCCTTCTAAGAAATCCTCTTACAATTTTTTCCATCTCCATTTGGTTCTCTCCCTATCTTATTGTTTGCAAACACGTGAAAGTCTGTAATCTGAGTCAGTGTAGGGCTCCTAGACGTTGTAGTTTACAAACGAAAGCTTGTGGGACCGAACTAACTACATCAACACATCGGGGTGGCCAAATGAATGCTATTGGAGGATTTATTTTGATTCCCTACACTACCTGTGCTTTCAAGATACCTCATCTGGGTGTAGTCCCCTAAGAGCCTTGAGGCCAAAACACGCTATATCTTTGACGGGTGATTTCTCAGACTCTGTGGCACCTAGAGACGTATCGTCATATCTGAGACCTCCATGTCATGGCCCTCTACGAAATTCTATCATGTTTTTATCCATATCCATTCAGTTATCTCATTGTCCTATTGTTTACAAACGTGTGAAATAGTGTAGTCTGAGTCAGTTTAAGGCTGATAGATATTGTATTTTGCAAACAGTAGCTTGTGGGACCGAACCAACTACGGAAACACATCACGGTGGCCAAGTGAATGCTAGTGGAGGATTTTTTTGGTTCCTTATGCTCCCCATGCTTTCGGGCTACCTCATTTGGGTGTAGTCTCTTAATAGCCCTAAGACCAAAACACGTTATATCTTTGACATGTGATTTCTCAGACTTTGTGGCACCTAGAGGCATCTCATCAAATTTGAAACATCAATGTTGAAGCCCTCTATGAAATCCTCTCCCAGTTTTCTCCATCTCCATTCAGACTGAGTCAGTGTAAGATTTTCCATTACCAATCACCTAAATAATATAGGTGGTGAAATGAGAATTTTAATAAGATATTTTTACAATATAGGTGGTGAAATGAGAATTTTCTGATTGTTGTTCCTTTCTAATATTTAATTTATCTTAGCTTCACTTGGCTTCAAGAATAAAAAATTCTCTACTGACAGTGTCAACCACGTGAATGTGGAAGCTTTTTGGCACCACTAATCTACATAAACATGTTAGTAAGAAATTAAATAGAATTTTAAATCATACAAAATTTAAACAAAATCATTTAAGTAAATATTCAAATTAAATTCATGAAGAACATACCTTTACAAACTCAATCTAATGAACCGCAAGGAGCAACTCTATTCTTGACAGTAACAAGAATTGCTTCATGATATAATTCATGAACCTTCCACAGATTCTTGTTTGATGGCCAACCTTTATATTTGATCAATTTAATATTTTTGCAAGGACCAAATGTGAATAGTGAATTATCTTCTGATGTACTTCATATTTTTCAAACATCTAAATGTTTGATTTTTTGATAAGATATCATCGAAGCCAATTTCCAGTGACTACCACTGACCTAGTGGGATACTCAACGTCTTCACCATCAATGACTGTAGAAGTCAATTTTTTCCCCCTTTACACAATGAGAAATTTAAAAATACATTAAGAGTTGTCCATTTAATAATTTATAAATCTAAAACATGGCATGTACATATATGTATGTACCTTGTTGCACTAAATCAGAGACTTGGTCAAACTCAGGTGATGTTGTCATTTGATTTGAAGACCCTATAAGTTGTAATTCTTATGGAACTTGATGTGTGTTGAGTGGAACTAGAGGTTTATAAGTCCATTCATCCACCCACTACTGTGACTCACATTAATTCCACACAAAATCAATGCATGATATACAAAAACATGTCATGTACCTAGTATAAATAGTCCAAGCATTTACATCTAAACTATGGAATGAGTGCATATCACTTGATCCTACAATTGTCATACAATCTTCAAAGTTTGTCAGATGTTTTTCCTCTATCAACAAAAATATCTACGAGCCATTGATCTCTCTTGAGATTCATGGCCCATATTCTTGACACACCAATCAATAATGTTTTTTGCAACATGTGAAATTTAGAACCAGTCTTTGAACATCAATTTTTCTCTTACAAAGTGATCTTTTCACATATAATCTTGCACCATAATGCTATTTTAATCCATGTCTTTCCTTAGTGACACTCCAAATATCTTGTACATATGTGGTCACATGTGCATCCTTTTCTAGCTAATTTTATATCTAATGCATTCTTAAAATAAGACATGTGAAGTTGTCTGACTAAATATAATTTTGATTGTAAACTAATGTTCCTCTCATTAGATAGCTTTGCATAAAACAACTAGAAATACACCCTTGTACATATTCTTTAGAATGTGTCTCGATCATCATTGATTTTAGAAATGGTATTTTCTTAATATTTTTTGAACTTGCTCATGTAATTTTATGAGAACTGCATGAATGTTAGATATTCACAAAAATAGTAAACTTGCAATTGAGTTTTAATATTGATGAATAAACCTCAACTTATTTGTGGTTGCTATGTGTAATTCTATGGGAATTCAACTACTAAAAAAATAATACCAAGTCAGAAATGTGTTCCTTTCTCAACATGAATTTTTCATCGAACCATCAAGCTCTATATGTGTGTCTTACATAATCGTATACAACTTTTCGTCTCTGAATTTGACCATATAGTTCTTATAGAGGCATAATTGTTTTGTAACAAGATTGCACCTTTTAGATTATTTTCCATCTTTTAAATCATATATTACCGATAATTATACTTACTGAAGACCAAATAATTATTTTCCTAATTGAACGGTGTACCCTCCTCACAGATACAAATTTTAATTTTTTTCAATCCAGTGCATATGTTGCACAGTTCCATCAAAACATAATTTGTTGTGAAAAAAAATATCTTGTGATTGTTCATAATTTTTTGGGAGGAATGAATTCCCTTGCTAGATTTTGGTGGAGTCAATTTCATTCGTACACTCCTGCAAAATGATGTCATTAGTATGCAAAACTCAATGTACATGATGGAAATCATCATAATGCATTGAAAATTCCACATGATGCATACAACAAAAATTGGTACATGAGTGATTGATTTTCACATAAAAGGGTTTTCTCATTTCAAAGAATATTTGGCTAATGTTAATTTGTGGATTTTCATTCTTAAACTTAGAGAACAATTTTGTTTGAGTCATATCTAGGAAATGTTTTGCACGTGATTCATGATTACAAGAACCTATTCTTATTTTTACTATATCTCTTCTATTCGGTGACACCCTTGTGTTCTCATTCCAAAATTTTACAATTAATTCTTTTATAATATCAGATGTATTCTTGTCTTTTCGTGGAAGTCTGCTAAAGAAAGCCCAATAGTTAGTGTTTTTGACTGACTCAAGATGTTTACGTCTCTCTATTGCTTTCATTAGTGTTTTTTTGTTTAGCTTCAAAGCACTACTTGTTTTTTCTAATCAAGCATTTATTAAATATTTTATCACTTACCATATAATTAGTAAGTGCATGCCATGTAGCATTACTATCTTTGGTGTGTCTTTTGCCACCTACAGTTTGGTATGCTTTATGTATATTTTCAACAATTGACACATTTTGATCAACAACATCATATGTTCTTAACCCCAGGGTCTTCATTATAGGTCTCATCTTAATTAATTTCATCAATTTAACAAATAATTGACATATTTGTGTGTCATTTAAATTCTCAAAGTAATTATCCCAAATTCCACTAGTTTTTCTTCTCGCATTTCTTTCAGACATTTTGTTAGGCATTGGCTTTATAATGTTTTCATCAATTTAAATTAAGTGAATTGGTTTTCTTTGCAAAATAGAAGGAGGTGTTCTTAGAGGTGAAGATTCGTTTACAAGGTTACTTTCTTCATCTAGTGTTTTCATACAAATTTCAGGGTTAACATTTGGATTCTCAGGTAAGGGTTCAACAATTGGATTCATATCAATTTCTTCATCCATACCAACATTATCATTCAATTCAATATCATTATTCATTGCAAAATCATTATTCGTTACAAAATCATTATTCTCTACATTTTCATTATGTATTTCATCCCCATTTTCTAATACATTAGCTACATTTGATATAGCAAATGTAACTTTCCCTGCTCGAAATTTTTGCATTCTCTTCTCTTCCAATTGCTCCGGTGTCTTGTTCTTTACTTTCCTCGTATCCTTAGCTTGATGTTTATCACCCATGATTATAAAAAATCAACTAGTGGGGTAGGGGACAAAATGAACTGCTAAAAAATTGTGCAATAATGTAGAGAAAATTGCAGACGAAATAGAATGTTTGCATAATTCCGGTGAAAGAGATGTAAGGGATGTTAGAGGGCCACAATATATAAACAAAGAAAAACGTGTATGCATTATAACACATACGCGTTTTGTATTTTATATTTTTCCAAGACATGCCTCAAGGCTTGGGATCCAATTTGGATCCGCAAGCCTGCGGCATGGACTTGTACAAACACAGCAAACAACATGTTATTTAAGAAAATGTAAAAAATGTCACTTCCTCTATGATAAATCAAAATAAAACAATCGATCCATTTTAAAAAAATTATACCACGACGTAGAGCAGAGTTTCTTCTTTCTAAAAATATAATTTTTAAAATTTTCTGACTAATATATGGTTTCCATATTATTTATTTTCTAACTATGCCTTTTTATAGCTATTGTTTTAAGTGTAAATATGTCTATCTCTCATGGTGTATCTTTTTTTTGGGTGATCAAATTTTTAAAAAAAATCATACTAGCCCAAACTAGGCATAATTCTATACATATTCAAAAAAAATCTAATTTTCGATATTTTTTGAGGTAGTTAGGGGGGGCACGGTTAGAGCTCCGTTATTTTTCAAAACATAAAATTTTTGTACTAGAAAAATTATAAATAAAAAAATATTCGTTAAAAAAATCTAAACAAAATGGAGCCCAAACTATATGCTCCTAGTTATCTTTCTACCAAAGGGTTTTCAAAAATACTAAATGGTGCTCAAAAAATGGTGGGGGGCACGAAAGTCAATCTATTATGTTTTTTAACAAAAATAGGAGCATCTATTGGTATTTTAGTTTTTTGACCCACTTAAAATTATCCATTTTCAATAAAATTTAGTAGCTTAGAAACTAGACTCAAAATGCTACGATTTATATTTGTACAACATCTTTCAATTTTGAGTGTAACTATTTTGAAAAACTCATACAAGTTGAAGTTTTTTTCCAGAAAAATGTGTCCACTTAAGACCCCCTTTTGGCCCCCCAACTTGGTGAACTTACCCGTAGTGGAAAATACTTAGTGAAAGACACAGTGGATAACTACTTCGATGCATGAAGGTGCATGAAAGGAGATCTGTGGCCAAGGAGTAGAAGGCGTGCCAGAAGGTTATGGCTATGGCGTGGAAAAACCACGGGGGGTTCACTTTGTAAAAGTATGGTATAGCAAGTTCATTCGAAGGGTATTAAATAATACCCTTAATTCTAGTTTTTACCTCTAATTATTCCATTTATAATACCCCCTCCCATTATATTATTAGAATGAAAATACCCCTTATTTATCCATGTACCTTACTTACCGAATTTTTCATGACAATTTTATTTACCCCTTTTATTTCTACCCTAATATATTAAACAAAAAATATATCATATGTCGCACTCAATTTTTTTAATATGCATTTTCTCTCGAAAGATAGTTTGAATCCATTTAAGATTATTACCACTTACCTTATAAATTTTGAGTTTTAACCATTTATCAATAGTTCTTCAAAGAATTAATTTGGTGAAATAATATCACTTATATTAAAAAGCATACTCAATCTTAGTCTTCTACCATCTTATTATTTATTGCTTAAGAATCTCTTAATTGAGATTTATTTATTCAAAAAGAGATTATAATTTAACTTTATGACCACACTCCTTAGATTGAAATTTTAATATATTTAGTTTTAAAATACTAGGGTTCAAATGTTTTAGTTTTATATTAAAATTAAACCTCCCTTTCCTTTGTCCTACCTCTCTAACCTACCCCCAATACCTGATTCGAAATATTAATAAATTAAACCCTTTCACCCCCTCTTGTCTACCTTTATATTGAATCTACTTTTACTAATTTTAATTACCTCAATATGAACTCACATGCTAGGATATTGCCTAGCTAATAAGCCCCCCATGGGAAAATCCAGGGTGGAAAATAGAAGAAATGTAAAATTAATGATAAGTACAGTGGTAGGTGGTGAGTAATAAATGTAAAGAATTTTTGAAAAGCTATTTAAGGAGGTATTGGGAAATCATTATTACCTTTGCAATCAAGATAATTTGAGCGAGTTGAATTCAAGAGAGCTAGCAAGTGAGTTGTGAAGTGCAAAGAGCTGTGAACCAGTCAAATTTGTCATATTTAGGCACGGTATTGTCTGACGTACCATTGGAGAAGGTGTTTGAGTGACACAAAGGCATGTGGGTAGGAGAAATCAACTATTATGGTTTATATTTAAGCTAGGGAACATGGAGTTGAGCTAGGGCACACGGATTTGGAATTGTAGAACTCGAATCAGTTATAAGAACAAACTTTTACAGATACTACGACACCAAAGAGAGCACCTGAAGTGGCCATGAGGGGAAGGAAGTAAAAATAAGTTGAGGTCGAAGTGGAGGACACCCCTAAAATCCATTTTTCTGAGATACAGTACCCATAAGGGGTTTTCGTGGGTTGCGATTGGGACTCATACGTTCACTGGTGCAAAGTCGATGATTACAACCATAGAAACAAAGATAATAAGGATGAACTGGATAAGATGCTAGTGGTAAAGACAACAAAAAGAACAACGGATGACATGGTCATGTATGATGACACGGGGAAAAAATTGTTGACAAGGGTGGGAGTTTTACAGTTGTATGAACTTCCTTACTTTGGCAAACCAGATAAGTTGTACTAGTGGTTAATGAGGAGAGTCCATAAGGAATTTTTCTATTTTTTAGGTGATGGATGAGGATCACCACACCCCTGATTGGGATTTTGAGAAGACTAAGGAGATCGGGTACAGATTTGAGCAGTGACCTCACTGAAAAGGAGGCCATAGAAGAAAATAAAACATTTCTAGGATATACTAAAGGAGCGCATAGGATAGATATCCATAAGTTTTAGAAGTATCCAATGGTTCAGGTAGCAATGCACCTGCTGACAAAGTTTAGAAATCAAAAGTGTTGGTCGCAGGTAAACAAGGTCTGGTTGCATGTGGTTAAAAAGATGACTGGTGGTGTGATTTACAATTTGGCTGGTTACATTGATGAAACCATCATTGAGGAGCACACCAAGGTGAGAAAATAAGTTTTGACACGATCCTTTTGTCACTTTTCTTTGTAGAAATTTGAGTTCCCAATACGCCAATGGATAAAGTATGATAGTATCCTGAGGAGAAGAAATATCTTGTAGAGAGATTTACTAATTATACATGTGATGGGACCATGAGTGGACCCTTTAAATAGAGGAAAGAGTCGTGTTTTGAGTACCTTTACACTGTGTTCGAGGAGGAATGAAGAATACCTTCGTTATTAGATAAACAAGTATAGTTTATAGTGTACCAACACTTTTGTATTGATCACTTTGGAATGAAGGATGGGAAGTGGAGCCCTTGGTGTAAGCTCCCCTATGCCTTCACCACATGTTATTTCTAGGCATCTGTTAACAGGTTTTCAAATGCGCGACGGATTATTTTCAATGCAGATAAGGTAGACTATGACTACCACACCCTCAATAAGACTTACGTTTATTCAAGTAAATCTGCATATACTAAAAAATAAATTTCATTTGATATCAACTTGAAGGCCACAAATTCGGGCAATTGGAAATTCTAGGTAGAATTGATTTATATATATTTGAAGCTCAAGTTAGAAAATGCCAAATATGTTGAGAATGAGTTCAAGCTTCTTGGGCCACCCAAGGGGAACACACAGTTCGTACTTTATAAGATGAGGTGTCCATTTCACCCCTTCTAGGTGAAGAAGATGAATAAGAGGGGGAATAAGAGAATGAATACAGTGTTGGCTTGGTACATCATAGGAAATAGCCAACCACTAAGGAGAAGAGAGCGTGTGAGGAGACCCCTCTATTCTAGTAACCGGATGAGGAATTCTTGGAGACAGCAACTATGGAAGTAGATGTTTAACAGAGCATTGAGGAAACTTAGTTTAAAAGAGTGCTAAGAAGAATGAGGACTCAAGGGTTGGGACCTTCATAACCCCTTAGGAGGTCACCTAGGACTACTCCTGTGAAGGTGGAACCGAAAAAGAAGAAAAGGTGCAAGGACATTCCTCGGAAGGAGAGTGAAGAAGCTCATAAATTTGATGACAGTGTGCCTAGGACTCCAATATACACTGTGGATACATAAGAGCCTAAAGGAGAAGAAATGAAGGGTGAAATATAGATAGGGGAAGATAAGGGTGATTCTTCAGGCAAACCTCATACAACACATGTAGGTGGGGAACTAGTGTTGGATTTGGGAGTGCACACCCCTAAAGGTAAGCACTCAAGGAAAGGAAAGGATGAAGAGACTTATGAGACTCTAAAAATTAGGTATGTTTATGACTCGACCAAAATCATACGTGAGAGGTTCCAAAGTACTGTGGAACCCAAATACCTTTATGGCTGGGAGTTGATGGATAAAGATATGAAAACTATGCACACACAGAAATAACTATCATGGAGCATACAGACTCACATGGATGATCCTGAATTTTATGTATGAGAAGGATTATGTGTTTCGTGCAGGTTCAATAAGGCACCACACTCGTGCCATGTGACTATTAAGCTTCTTGTAATGTCTGACAAGCAGGTGAGCAATGCATTAACAAAGGTATTTTTTGAGGTTCCGCGTAGAAACATAGAAAAAGTGGAAACTATTACGGACCTCTTAAATGATAAGAAGGATAGAGATAATGAGATAAAGCACTTAACTACCGAGAAGGTGCAAGATGAAGCAAATTCTGAGGCATTAACAAGGTTGGTGGAAGATTTTACAGATGAAATTTTGGAAAAGAGGCCGCACTTTGAGAAGAACTTACCACAAAATTTTCCATCTTTGATGCATTATGTACACAAATCTTTTCAAATGGTAATGGAAGAAATACATGTGCATATTCCGGATCCAAAGACTGATGTACCAGAGGTAGAAAGGGCCAAGGCAGCTATTGCAAGAAAAATTACAAGTTATGAGACCATTTTATAGACTTTGAAGGATGGACTGAAGAAGGAAGATATGGCATTGAATATTTGTGCAGTGCCTGATGTGATAATCAATACAAGGACCATGGCTAAGGAAGATGATATCCTTCAAGCAATGAAGAACCAAACACATGGATTGTGGAGAGGCTTACATTAGTAGAGGAAAAGTTTGAAGCACTTGCAGTATCCCAAGACCCGCACAAGGAACAAATTAAGGACATTGGAAAACTCATCACCTAGAGGATGGATATAAGGGAAGGAATGGTTTCAAACATGGAAAATGTTCTCAGGGTCTTACAGAATAAAGGTAAAAATATGACCCTTGATGAACTAGATGTCATGGTTATAAACATTCCCGATAAAAGTAATCAAGCACTGAGTGATTGGAACAAACTAGAAGCACAAATCAAAATAAAATACTTCTTGCAGATGTATAGCGTGTCAATTATTAATTCATTATTTGTATAGTCATTCTTCGTTATTTATTCTTTTTGTTGGAGAGATAAGTTATTATTACACATTGTCAGGGGTGGCAATGAAATTAGTGTGGGGTAATATTGGGATAATAGAATACAACATAAGTATGAGAGCATAGAAGGATTCGACACGTAGGAGAAGGGCGCGTAGATGCACATAGAACTATAGTTGAACATAGCTCACCCAGAACAACATGAAATTAGGACTTAGCCATTTTAAAAATGAGGCTAATTATAGATATGGATTGGGTAGCACGTTTGTAGAAGAATTGAAGATCACGCAAAGGCTATTTTGGATAAATAGAATATCAATCTCCATGCATAGTTTTGAGGCTATTAATAGGATTAGACTGCAATTGTATTATTAGGTAGTCTATTATTAGCGAGCTTACATGCTCTTATATTTATCATGTAAGGGTGCATGGTTATTATTAGCAGGTAACCTTTTCTTGAAGGTGTGTGGGCGGTGAAGGGAAAGTTCCAACCCCTATAAATATGTATTGATTTACATGGTTTAGATATTTCTATGTTTTTGTTAGATTTATGGTGCAAGTTTATGGGTGTGCATGACTATGGTGACTATACGATGTATGTATGAAGCTTTTTTGTGTTATAGCAATTAATATAATGGATCTTTGTGGATGGATATTGATTTTACACACATTCGTGAATGGATATTATATGGTAAAATCAATATTAGTTCTCATTTAATTTTTCTTACATATGGTTAAGATCTAGATCTGGTTTATGCACTATAATATAATTGGTTAACTATTATGGATCTAGAATATCTATATAATCATGCTAACTCCTTGAATAATCTAACATAAAAGAGGGACCTGACACCCTTGTGCGCTTCAAGTGAGCGCTGAGTTCAGGCTAAGTGATGTGTCAGCGCACCTTGGGATATTGTGAGTAAAATATAGGTTACATTTATATAGGTCTTTTATAATGTTCTTGAATAAGTGTTGATTTTATAAGATGATTGTGTGATCACATGGTTTTCACGTTGCATCGTTGTGCTAGTAGACCTAGTGTTTGTAGGTCTTCATGAGGCCTAAAGGAGAAAGAGACCTAATGGAGCTATTGTAGACCAAATGGAGGATATGCTACAAGTATTTCATGTTTTTTCAAAGGTCATATGATCTTGAAATTTATTACCTAATGTATGCATGAACGACCTATGAGGTGTATGCTCTAAGACTTGTATATATACAAGACATATTAGGCTTATTTGAAAGAGTTGAGATGATGATATTATGAGTGAACTATAGGGGATAGTAATAGGTGTAAGAATTCTTGAAGACCATGAATAATGTGTGTATATTTAATATATGAAGTGGTCAGCTTATAAAGGGTAGATCATTCATGTCTATGTGAAGGTGAAGAAGTTGAAGAGCAAGTAAGCATGCCATGAAATATTGAGACTATTCAAGAGCAGGTGAACAGCGATATGAAGACAAGTTGATGTTTGAGTATCAGAGTGTGTGAAGGAGGCTTGATATCAATATGATGTGACTGGTACATGAGATATAGAGAGTAGAAAAAGAAGAATAAGATCAAAAGATAGAGAAGAGCAAAGAATACCATCATTTGTTGAGATAGCCTCCTTACAAGTTAGTGTTTGCTAAATTCAAGTTGTTGCTTTATAAATTCAAGTTGGTGCTTGATAAATTAGGGGTTTGTTCTCCTTTTGAATTTGGTGTTTAACTAAATCTTAACTTTTTTTTATTAATAAAAAGATCAATTTTTTTTCTTCCTTTTCAGGTTTTACTACATAATTGATGTGTTCATTTGTTTTGTCTTATCTCATGCTCGTGTGGATGGTTTCTAAGTTTTTTTTATGGTTTGTTAATCTTGTTGACATTTCTCATAGTGGGTAATGTATATTGAATGGTTCAGGAAAGTTAAGATAATTGAAGTAAAATTTTATAAGGACACTGATTCACCCCCCTCTTATTGGTTGTTCTTATAACACTAATTCCCTTCTTCAAGAAAAAAACATGAAACAATAGATGTTTTTTTTTATATAGAGGAATCTCTAATCTATATGTCACACTACCAATTTTTTTCAACACTTGATAAGGGTCATAGTATGGGTGAAATATTATTATCTTTTTTCTTGTTTCACGTATGGTTTCTTATATTGCTACAATTGTACATTAATAAACTCTCCAACTTCAAATTTTTGTATACTATGGTGTTGATCAACTTGTTGTTTCATGCGGTTTTGTGCCATTACCAAGTTCTGTTTAAGGCTTCATAGCACCTCTTGTTGGTGTTGAATGTGATCTTAAATTTATCTTACTTAAGGCTGGAATAGCAATTTGTAAGTGGGGGATGGTGGATAGTAACCATATAATTCCAAGAATAGGGACATTTTGGATGAAATGTGAAATGAAGTGTTATACCATAATTCTACAAGTAGTAGCCACTTGATCCATCTTTTTTGTTTATCTAAAGCAAAGCATCGTAGATACCGTTCAAAACATTTTTTTGCTACCTCATTCTATCCATCAGATTCAGTGTGATATGATAAACTACAAGCCAATTGAGTACCCAAATATGAGAATAAATTAGTTTTAAAAATGCTAGTAAAAATATCTTCATGATCATTGACTATAATATTGGGTGTTCCATATAGCTTATGAATTGTATCCATAAAATACATAGAAACTATACTCATTATAAATAGATGACATAAGGGAAAAAAATGAACATACTTGGTGAGTCTATCCAAAACTACTATAATTAAACTTTTCCCTTTAGATTTAAGTAATCTAGTGATGAAATCCACTAAAATGTCAGCCCACTACTCACTAGCAATATATAGAGGCTATAAAACACCTGAAGACTTAATATTTTCACCCTCGTTACACTTAAACACCAAGAATTATACCATAAATGTTTCAATGTATCCTTTCAATCCTTCCTAGAAGAAATTTCATTTAATTCATTGATAATATTTCTAGAATCCTTAATGGCCACCCACTAGAGAAGAATGGACCACTGAGAGAACCATACTTTTGAGGGTAGATAATTTGCATAATTACAAGTATTTTTTGTACCAAAATGCATCCCCATTCAATACAAAGTTATTTGAAATGCTTAGATCCTGTTGGAGATTATGAACAAGAGTGTGGGTCTATTTTTCAATTTTCCATTCCATCCTTACCTAATCTACCCAATCTTCATGTAATATGGACATGACATATACCAATGCCTCTGTGGACTCATCTCTCTTGGACAATGCATCAACTACCACATTTTATTTCCTTTTTTTAGAAATGGTCTTTAATTCATATCCTAACATCTTCATGATCCTTTTTTTGTTCTTCATATGATATTCTTTACTCTAAGAATTATTTTGAAGCTTTCATTATCTATCTTTACCTTGAACTGACGACCCATGAGATAGAGTCTCCATATTTGATAGCATGGATAATATTCATCATTTCCTTTTCATAAGTTGGTTTGTATATATTCCTACCTTTGAGTTGAAAACTCTCAAATGAAATGGGGTTTCCCTCTCTCATAAGTACCACACTTATGCCACACCATGAAGCATCACATTAAATAATGAAGGTTTTAAAAAATATGGGGTAGTCATAATTGGTGTGGTACACATGGCCTTCCTTAGTGATTAAAATGCATGTATTTCTTCCTCATTCCAATGAAAAGAGTCTTTCTTCAATAACATTGTGAATGGTGTTGTAATTCTACCATAATTCTTTGTAACTATGTGATAATAACTTGTAAGCCCTAAAATTATCTTGAGGTTTTTAATCATTTTATGAATCTACAAATCCACCATGGATTGGATCTTATGATAATACACTTTTATACCTTCATGCAATATGATATGACCTAAGTATTCTACCTCCCTTACCCCAAAATAACACTTGGAAGGCTTGGCATAAAGGTTTTGTTGTTCAAGTGTGTATAATACCTTATTAATATGATGTGAATGTTTCTCCCAAGTCTTGTTATGGATTAATAAATCATTAAATAATACCAGGAAAAAAATCCACCAAAATGGTCGAAAGATTGAATTCATCAAACTTTGTAAAGTAAATTGTGCACTTAAGATCAAAAGGCATTACTATAAATTCATAGTGGTCCTCATGTTTCCCAAATGTTATTTTTATAAATATCTTCATGAATTATGATTTGATGGTTTTTTTAATTGAAGACCTAATTTTGTAAAATAAACAACACCATGTAATTCATCTAACAAATCTTCAATGACGGGAATAGGATACGTATATTTCACTCTGTAATTTTTTGAGCTCCCCGTAGTTTAAACACATCTGAAAACCTTAATCCCTATTTCTTACCATCACCGCTAGAGAAGGGTAAGAACTTCGACTATGAAAAAATAACTCATGATTTCAACATCTCTTGTATCAACTTTTTAATCTCACTCTTATGTTGATAAGGATACTAATAAGGTCGAATGTTGGGTGGTTGGATTCTAGGAACTATTTAAATAACATGATCATGATCTATTTTTTGAGGTAACCCTTTTGGAATATCCTTGAAAATAATTGAGCGCTTCTTAATAATTTCTTGTAGATATGATGGTCCAGTTCTTGTTTATGGTTAATATTGTAGTGAAAATAGTTGTGCCAAAAACCCATTGATACCCTTATTAAAAATCTTATGCATTTTATGAGAACTTACCAAGTGTGGAGTATTTTCTTGCATCCCTCACAACTCAAAATTCCTCCCTTCAAAATGGAACCACATGAAAAATTCCTAGAAATTCATCTCCACGATTCCCATTGTATTAAGCCATTAGATCCCTAACACAATGTCTGCTCCCCCATTCAAATCGCATACATGGGACTTTGTAGTAATCTCCCATGGATAGATTAATCTTACAAAAATTTCCCAAACAACTAATTATACCACCATATGCCACCATAACTTGAAACTATTGGGCTACATAAATAAAGAAATTTAAGTGCAAATCCATCTTATTATTGATGAATTTGTGAGTACTTATAGAGTCAATCAATACCATGATAGTTTGTTTCTTCATGAACCAAACTACCTTGAGGTTTTCTGGGGTAGTAATTTCATAAATTACATGGCAAGAAATAGTTGTTTGAGATTCCTCAATTATGATCTTAGGAATCTCTTCCTATTTTCCAAATTCTTCATCCTCTTACCTTCCTCATTCAGTCCCTCAATATAGAATGATTTCTTCTCAACACTTTTATGTCCTTTTATCCATTTACTATAAAAATTATAACATATCCCTTTTACTCGTTTCTCTTCAATTCGTTTGGAGTCAACTAGGTAGGTTAAGGGAATGATGGTACTAAGGTGCTACAATCTCTAATGTTATTGAAGTTATTCCTTTCCATGAAAAGGAATTTTTTCATTATCATATGTGCCATGATAATAGAATAATAAACACTAAATGGATTAAACATGTGTACCTCGTGTTGGATGTGATCCTTAAGACCACCTAGGAACTAATCATTCATATTGTCTTCTAAAAATGTATCCACATACAATGACAACCTCTAGAACTATTGAATATAATCCTTTAGTGACCTTGTTTGTTGTAGCTTTTCCAAGTGGCTAAATTGATTCAAATCCACACTAATACTATAGTGTGTTTTAACTCCTCTGTAAAAACTAACCAAGTGACATTAAGATCATTTTTTATTTTTAGTGCACAACCAATGATACCAAGTGAATTTCTCTAGTTCCAAATATAAGGATGCCATCATCACCTTTTTCTCATTTGGGACTTGATGCAAAACAAAAAAAATCTTGATTTTGTTGATCAAAGTGATCATATCATTCCCATTTAACATGCATATTTCCACTGTTGGAATAGTATTACACCACTAGCTAGAAGATTAATGAGATTATGAAGAGGATCCTCCTTGGTTTATATGGATATGGGTTTGCATTGCTTGAGAAACTCTTGTGACTTGAATGGGAATTCACACCCATTTTCATGCTTGAAAGAGTGCTCATCATATCCTTTATTATTACTACCAACCCCAGCTATATTTCACTCTTCATTAATTAAAGACCTTGGCTGAGGTTACCTTCCAATACTTGAATTTTGCCTCCTAATTCCTGAAGGTTATCTTCCATTTTATCTTTTTGGATTTAAAGATCATGGTGCAAGTCCTCCTTACTTATCGTATTATTGATCCTTTACTGAAGTTGAATAAATACCTTTGATACTCCAAAACCTTAAGATTCCAAATCCATATGTTCCTTATTGAGAGTCATTCATATAGTTGTTTGACCCTTTCATTGGCCTATACTTGATCTCACTGTCATGATGTAGGGTTTGGGTCTTGGGATACAAGGATTAGGGTAAGAATTTAGGGCTTTGGGTTTCGTACGGTTATTGACTAAATACAGAGAAACACCAAGAACAAGCCTATCTAATTTTTGGAAATCTTTCCAAAAATATAGGAAACTTAGAAGAATTCTTATAATAGTAGTCTAGTGGACAATTTTATGAAAAAACCTAAATTGGCTATAACTTGTGCACACTAATTCAACAAACCTTCAAATTTTGGGAGAAACATACTTGAATTATTTTTCTAATTCAGTTAAAAATTGTAGAATCATTCGTCATAGTTTTGGAAATATAGTTGAATCTTCAAAATTAGGGGTTTAAGCCAATTTTGGCCAAATCAACACTCTGATATTACTTGTAATGAAATTACTTAAATAGATATGAATATTAATAGCAATATAACACCAAATAACAAACAAATATATAGTAAAATTATCACAACATGCAAGTGGAATGACTTAGCCACTTTGAAAGGGAAACCTATAAACCATACAATAAGACTCAAGTGCTCAATATGATGATAATATCCTACTCTTTAACTCCTATATATACCCTACTACACTCTGCAAAGAACTAAGACCGACCCAATAAGCATATGAAAGTATAAATAAATATGGTATGACATGATAAGAGATTATCGTAGCCACATGTTGATTATCCATATCTTGATATATGCAATAGGGTTAAGGGTGCAGCACAAGTCATCTATGCAATACTATTGTGTATACTCAAGTCCAAGACTCTATGGTCTATATCTTTGAAACTCCCACAAAATCCCTACACTCAACACGCCTTATGTAATAGACCTTTCCACATTCCTTTCAAACTCCATGCATGTTCTTTACGTGGTCTTTATGCACACTCCTACATGTAATTCATTCGGACCCTTCTTACACATTTTTGCTCCCCTACTACGCACTCACCACACGAATCAATTATTACTGCACAAAACATTCCATGCAATCGCCAATTGTTAGGTCAGTTTCTCATAATTCTTTTCCTTTCTTATTAACCTTTGCGCACACTCATACATGAACTAAAATTCCTATCTTATGATGTAATATTTCTCTAAACTTGGGACATCAATAAGTGTCGCAAGGGGTAAAGGAGAGAAAGGGCTCATAAAAAAGCAAGATTATACACTTCACATTCTAGACATACCATCAATGTGAATTAGATGTTATGGACAAAGGGAGGTATGTAGAAATGAATTTATAAAAACAAGATGATGACATTTAGAAAGTACAAGAAGATTGATGGAGACCAATAACAATTAGTAATTTCATCAATACTTTAGATCTACAATTAACAAGAGTGCACCTAACAACTAAATTATTGACTAATAAATGTTTATGAACCACATGAACCCTAAAATTAGTGCCACAATATCATTCGACAACAATTCATGACATGAATTTCCATTCATTTTTGTCCTCAAAAGCACCCGGGGTCTTCTTTTATGGGACTTCGTTACCTTTTGGTTAAAGCATATTATTGTTTTTATACCTTTAAAACAACTTTAATAGGAACTAATGTAGGTAGCAAGATGTACCAATCATGGCTGGTGCCATATCAGTTTCAGGTACTAATAACATGGAAAATGTGATGTGTACGTGAACAAATTTTTGTCATATTCAATGCATGATTTGGGTCATTCCTGTCCACCAAACCTGCCTCGGATGCTTTTATTCTGCACACTCTTGAGTTACATTGTATGCAGAAAATACTATATTCCAAGTACCAACTAATGGAGATTTACAAAGATCTATTTCAGAAAAAAGATCGTGGTATTGAAGAGGTTTTCTCAGAGATGCATGGAAGAGAAGCTTTCACTGTGCTGTCTAATTCCCATGGCTTCACGAATTCTGAAAGAAAGAAGGTGAGATTTGATGGGAGATCTCAGTCTGTCAAAAAAGGATTTTCTTATCAGACGATTGCTAAAACTGGTAAGGAAGAAATCAATGTGGTACGAAGAAGAAAGAGTTCAAAGTTCAGATTGTACATTAAAAAGAAGAGAATGACATTTCGTTGGCCTCGAGTCAGAATATCTCCACTAATTGTGATGCTAAGAAGAGCCAGAGATTCTTACATGAACCTCTTCGACTCACAGTGGCGAATCCAACGTTTTTATCAGCCTTATTTCTTATAATCAGATTTGTGCATAATCATGCATATATCTTTGATTAAGAAGGTGATGAAATTCAGGGAGAGGAGTGATCTAACACATCATGTTTTTTCTTCAACCTTTTTTTTCATATTTGTGTGAACCATTATGATACTTTTTCGTTCTGATGATAGATTACGCAGTGTGATTTAAAACGCTGATTCTGATTATAAGTAAGTATTGGTTCTGAACTCTTTTGATGCACATAAGTCTTGATCAAATTGTTAACACATTTTCATAAGCTTTTGTCATTTCATTTCATAAGATTATTTCTGTCGGTCTATTATTCATGCATCTTATATTAACACATACTAAAATACTGTGAAAATCTGAATGTTTATCTTTTTATCGAAAAAATTCAGATCTGTAATTCGTGTTTTAAGTTGTTTTGTGTAGGGTAGCTTTTTCTTCTTTAGCTTTTATTTATATATAGAAAGAGATTATGATAGCAGTTTATATACTTTACAAGTATGAACTTTCTTGTACATTTGCTGCTTTTTTTGGTTGGAATTTCCGATAAGAAAAATGGCTGAGTTAACTCTATACGATAACATGTGCATGTAATGGCATGGAGTAAGTTTAGCACATACTTGATTATGGTGTGGTATTTCGACTCCGTAGAAGCCAAGTAGTAAAACATGTATATTAAGACAATTGAATAGAAATTGAATTTAATTGAATAGAGCAGAAATGAGAAGAGGGGGAAAGATGAGTGAATTTATTTGAAAGAGATATTTTAGGATAAAATGCGTAGTTTTTTATTTTATTAAATCACCAATGTCTGGACATAATTAATCATCAAACTTTTTTTTAATTAAAAAGTGTGTTTCTATCAATAACACAAAAATATAATATTGATCATATAAAAAATGGGTAGCATGAGGTCACACCTTAGAAGTCAAATTTAGCTATAAAACCTGCTAGAGAGATGATGAACATCCAATTATCAAAAGCTAACAAGTCTTGAATATGATTAAAACATTTTATTCACTATTAGTAAGAAATAGTTTTTTAACCAAAAATTTTCAAAGTAACAAACCTCAAGGGTAATAAACTCCACAAGAAAAAGAAAGACCAAGTGGATGACATGTACAAGATATTGAAACCCAATCATCATCGCTTTCATTCCCTTTTCTTCTTCGTTCTAATTGGTAGGGGAAATTTCAAGAGCCATGTAGGGCAACTTGTCTCAAGGAAGTAGTCCCTAGTATCCAAACCCACCACATTTTCTAGGACCTCTTTATCCCCCTCCACTTCTACTAAGAGAGGAAAATTTGAGCACACTGATATACACCTATACTATATAAATAATGTTTGCAACGCCCTCTAAGGCCATAACATTGTGAAAGAGACTCATGGAAAGGATAATCTAGTATAGCCATGTTAATATTGCAAGGGGCTATCCAAAGTGGCCGAGAAGAATAGGAGTTTCTCCACCTCCATTTAGACCCTCTCAACTTGGTCTTAAATCTAGAGAAAAATATATGAAATGGCAATTATTTACTAACCACAAAAAATCTCTATCTAGAGGAAGAAGATTGAAATTAGCATTTGTTTTTTCTTTCCATATATGATATACAATATCATCATGAGATATATGTCAAATTTGATTTTATTTTGCAATTAGCAAGACTAAATCTCCTCAAAGTTTCATTCTCTAGGAAAATAAATTTAGAATTAACAATTTAAAGACTGCAAAATTCTAGCTCTAAGTAGATTCGGGATCAAGATCCGCACAACTCTTGATATCAAATGCACTACATGTAATGGGATTTTAAGGACTCAATAATGGATTTCTATAAACTAGAGAAGCATCTAGGCCATGTGATTTTTCTAGACTTAAGATTCCATTGGTGATTTATGGTTTTAACCTAAATGTGGTTAGTAAAAAAATTGACAACCAAGTTGGGGTTTGTATCGGTAAAATGGGGTTTTCGTCTACCAATTATAGTATTTCCACTAGGGAGGCCTGAAACCGATCCCAATATTCTGAAGGTGTTCCTCACATATGAAAATTTGTATCTCAACATTTCCAAATTATTTAGCTCAATTTTTTCTTTGAAATATGTCAAAGGAAGCCAATGGCGAGAAACATTAGAAAATAGGCTAGAAATGTAGTTGATAGCTTCATTAAATAATCTGAGACTTTTGACAAAGGGGACCAGGAGGAAGAAAAAAAGTATACATATCTAACACAACAGACCACTACATCAAATGGGAATCAAGGGAGAGGCCATTCCTAACACCATCCCCATCCTAAACAAGAATAGGTTTGAGTAACTCCCAGGTCCTTCCTAACAATTCTACCAAAGAAGGTTCCACCATTTTTCACAGGCACATAGGTGATAACAAGAAAATTCATCCCTAAACACTAAAAATATTTCCTCCCATAAGGCCAAACCCATTAAATATAATTTCTCACTAGGACTTTCCAAGCATTATTTCCTATAAGGGCTCTAATTATCCATTTTACAAAAAGAGAAGACTATTAAATCTTAACGTTGAGGAATCCAAGTCCCTAAAACTAATTATTTTTACAAAAGATATGTCAAGAAACTTTTTGGGATCCTTCTTTACCTTCTAAATTAGCCCAAAATCAAACACACAAGAGATTTACTAGCTTTCCACATGTGACTTTAGAAGGATCCCAATAAGAATAGTTATTACACATGGGTTGTAGTTAACACCTAAGAAGAAACCTAAAACTTTCCAACTAAGGAATGGGGCTTGGTTACATAAAACCTAATATTTTTCTTAACTCTTTAAATCACATAGTTCCAAATAACATAAAAAGAGGATTGAAAAGTTGAGGGGATACCTTAGAATTTTAATTGTTCCCCTTATTAAATCTACTTCCCTAAGATATCACTCATGCCAATGAGGAATGTGAGAAATAGATTATCTATTATTGTTGATCAAAGAATACTTGTCTAAAATCACATGAGGAGTCCACGCAGGATAGAAGGCTCAGAACTAAGGGTGCGGAAGGATAGCAAGGACCTGCGCACAGAAGAAAAGTCCAGATTTTAGGGCTTAGCTGATTTTGAGCATGATGATCTTGTTATCTAAATGTGCCCCCTGCTCATTTTGTGGCTAACTCCCTTTCATTCTTTCCTTCTATTGTGCCTCAGTCATAAATTTTTACTTTTTAGGCACTCAAAACCTTCTGGAAATGACACCATTGGATAGAGCTCTTTCTCAGCTTTCTAGAAAGGTAAAGATTTCCTCCTAACTCCACGTATTTTTCAAGTTATGGCTCGACAGAGTTTTTGTGGGAAATTTTCCCTTACAAGGTCCGCAGCCAATCAGAACTCGCCACGTGTCTAGGTTAAAAATATCAAAGCGGTCCGATTTTGGCCTATTTTTGCCCTAAAACTTCAAATCACCATAACTTTCGATCCAGAGCTCAGATTTTCACGTTCTTTATATCAATGGAAAGCTGGTGAAATTCTCTACAAGAATCCATGGTCAATTTTGAATTTTGGTTTAGTTTGAAGGGAGAAAATCAAAAAATGCTTCTTGTACACGCCCATGGACAGAACTAACGTTTCAACAACCAATTTTAATGCAAAATGGGTCACATTCTTCTCCAACATGGGCAAAAATGTCAGGGCATGGGTTTGTAAGGACCTCCATGCTGTTTTTAATGCATTTTGGTCAATGGGGAATGGTTCCCATGTTTTTTCACGTTTTCTCTCTCCTGGGCTCGACCCATGCACTGTAAAAGCTCGATTTGGCTCATTTTTCAAAGGGGGGAACACTTTTTTTGCATAGCAAGCTTCTGTTTTCACTTTCAACAAGTGATTTTGGCAAGTATCAGACCTTCTAGGGATTGTAACAGGTTTTTCTACCTCTTTGGTGTTGGAATACAAGGATTTTGATGTTGAAAATCACAATGCAGGCTCTGTGAATGCTTTCAGTCCTTTGTATGTGTTGTTTGCTTCATTTCAAACCCTTGTTTACAGCTTATCAACCTATGCATGATGTTTTATGTTGCAATTTCTGATTTGTGTCAATTTGCATGAGCAAGAAGTGCTCACCACTCCTTTGGTGTATCACCCTTATCAGTTTAGTTTTAATTTTTGCATTTCTTGTCCCTGTCTCCTTGCAAATTAAGATAAAATTAGGATTCTGAACCTCTGCAGTTGTGCAAATAATAGATCTGATTAGAGGAATTTGAGGAACTAGCCTCTAATTTGGAGATTCCTCTCTCATTTTACAAGTCCCACACTTGGAGAGAGGTTTCAATATTGTGCAATCACACTGGATGCCTGAAACATCAACTTAGAAACCTGATTTGCATCCAGGGGTGATGCTGATTTGCAACAACAGTACAAAGTACCAATTAATCCCACCTTTTGGCCAGCTTTTTCTTATATTTTATTTTATCTTTTTCAGGTATTTCCCGATACCTATTAGCCAATTTCATGACCTTTTTGACATTCTAGCCTAAAATCAAGGAGCCCAAGCCTATATTGGGGTACCTCGAGGTGCCCTGGTCCCATTCTAGGCATCCCCAATCTATGCATAACCTCTTCCACTTCTTTTTGGGTCACCTCTAGCTGTTGGTCATCCTTATTTTCTTCTCAGTCGACCTTTTTGGGATTAATTATGAAATTAAGCTTGAGATCCCTATAAATATAAAGTTATAAGACCGTAATGAAGGTATTTTCATCTTATCAACTATCACTCCAATGAGGGTCCTAGGTATTTTCATCAAATTCATCAGCATACATCCACTCCATCTAGAGTTGCATCCATTACATCACTTTGCTATGTGCTATGCATTCAAGCTAGGATATCTGCATCACACACACTTCATAAGGGTAGGGATTCCATTCTATTCCATGCACACATGCTACTTACATTTCGATAGCAACTATTTCTCACTACTTCATAAAGTGTGACTTGTTTGGTTGTGGAGCCTATTTTTATGTGAGAAAGTGTGTAAGACTGTACACTAAGAGTACTGTACACTTTCCACAATTGTATCGTTGGGGTTTAAGGGCGCAATCCTTGAAAAAATAAAAAATTGGGCCTTAAAATGTGCCCAATATATCAGGAAACATGATTTTCTCATATGGACAAGGTTTTTTTGACCCATAGGTTTATGGGACGGTTTTGACTCATGATTTTGATACCCATGGTATTTGTAAAAATGCTTAAGTAGTTGTCTATTTATATGGTTTTGTGCATATGGTAGATATAATGTAACATTACAGATGTAGTCTTCCATTTGGGTGTGAATTCTTCTAGAATCCTTATTGAGGATAGATCCAAACAGATCTGGGTCCATTATATTGAGCTAGAGTGGTGACTTGTAATAAAATCTGAGAAAGTGATTCTTAGTGGATGTATCCCAAATTGGGTGAACTGCGTTAAATACTGTCTCTTTGTGTTGTGTTATTTTATTGTGCACTTTTATTTGAGATCTGTAATAATTTATGCATATTAGTTTCTACTATTGCGATTTTGTGAGAAATTATTCCGCATATTTTATCTCTTATTTCATAACATGAATGGCATGAAAGCACCTAGGGCATGACATACACACACACACCAGAACTATATCCAAGTTTAAAATGTACTGCAATGCTCAGTGATAAGACCACTAGTTTGGAGGTTGAGGTCAGTCTGACCCATTCATATGCATCTTTCATTTTTCTAGGGTTTGATACTTCTTCTTGCATTGCATGTCATTCTCTAGTTCATCTGAAAAATCCAGTATGACAGACAGAAAGTGTCCGAAGGAACTTAGAGACCATACCAAATTCAAATTCTGAGATTTACAGTGTTCAGAGTGCTTAGATTCTAGACCAGTGTGCCCCGAGGCACCCCAATACAATCCTAGATGCATGTGTCATCTCAGATAGGCCAAATCTACCCTTTGCAGGGTCCTTGTGGGTTTGTCTACACTTCTAGATTTTATTTCCAGATCTGTAAAACTATGTGACAATATTTATTTATCAGCTACGTCATTTCCTTCCTTTCTCTTGCATATTAGGGTTTTATTTCATTTAGAGTAATTTATTTACATTTATGTCATATTTTTTTAGTTCATTTATAGTGTTTTAGTCCTCCTGATTAGATTAACATTAATACCCTAGATATCCCTTTAGTTCTTATATGAATCTTGATTTTTGTTAATCATTTTGGTGAACCCGACCTCTCTTACACTTTCACCAACACCCCCACTACTTCTTCTGGTTATAGCCCTTTTCCTTCATTTATTGAACTTCCATATTTTGGGATGGATCATTGTACTATTGAGGATGTTGTTACCTCTTACTTATGCACTATTAATCCTGCTACTTTATCTCGTCTCATCACCAAATTCCAAGCTCTTCCTCATGATCCTATCATCCTCTCTCATACCTTGGACATACATGACTCTAGCCCTACACCTCCTTCTCCACCCACGATCGAGTCTCCACCTCAACCAACTCCACCTACCCTAGTCCCTACTATTTACGTGGTCGATCTAGTCCCTTCTACTTTTGTTGTTACTTTGACACCATCCACTACACCCATCCCGCACTACTCGATTTCTTTTCCTATTCCTCCCATGTCCCCTTTTCTATATGACATGACATTCATAGCTACTCTTTACATGCTTAGTATTGTTTCTTCCCCACCACCTATCACTACTACTGCTATTGTGCCATACCAAGAATTCTCACCACCTCTTGATATCATCCCGTTATCACCATCATTCACTTTCACTCTCTTCATAAACAATTCCTATTGGGATCATATACCACTCGCCACCTCATTTCATACCACTATAATTTCCTATGACGTTCTTCATCGACTAGGTTTTCAATTTGATGACCTTCATCTTGCTTTGTGTGATCCGCATTTGTATCATGGTTCTGTTATTCTCATTGTTGCTTATGGTTTGCTATGTTTTTAATCTTGTGGTTCATCTCACATGCCATCCTACTGCCTATCCACATCCACTAGGCCAGTCTTGGTTAGATTATATTGGGGGTACCCTTGATCCTGATCATATTGATATCACTTTCCCCATGTTATTCCACACAACTAGTATCTGTAGTAGTTCTTTTTCTTGCTATACACCCAACCTCACTGTTTACTATGCTTAAGGATTTCCATTACCTACCTTTACGGATGAGAAATATGCCATAGTCATGTACATTTTACACATTCGTGGTTATCTAGAAGACTCCCACATACACTTGCCTATCATGTATCTCAAGTAGTCTAGTAGGAATTTTAAACTTCTCTTGATGATCCTTCTGATGATCTTTCCCCACCATTACCTTCATGCGGTCCATCTCCAACTACACCCTATTCTATATTCGCCACCACAGTCAATGAATCTCACACTAGTTGTCCCCCATCTCCTACCCACTTCTTGGATATTATACAGTTACTACAAAACTAGTTTTAGTCCATGGAGGTAACAATTTCATCTCGATCTGCGTTCAAATTGGGCTAACTTATAGATTTTTGCCCTAAATCTTCACATACTCCTATATTACTTTCAGATCTACACGATCTTTGTCCTTTTCACGTCCCCCCTTACTACCCCAATAGCTATATGATTAACTTCAGCCATTATTCTTCTTTCCACTGCTACACCACATGACCTTCTTGGCCACCTTCTTCATCATAAAATCATTTCTCTACCATCTAATCACCATTATCTGCCACCTCAACCAATCCACTATCATGGTCCATCATTCTACTGTTACCATCACATTCAAGGGCATCATACTGATTCTTGCCATGCGTTGAGCCATATTATTAGAGAGCTCCAATAGTTTGGTCTCCTTTCATTTGACACGCGACCTTCTTCTACGCTATGTTGTGTTCACCTGGTTTTCCACATAGGGGGGAAACTCGTGTTACCCACATCTCACCTCAAAAACAACCTTTCCTACATTCTTCACTTCCCTCATCCTTGCTTTCCAGTCCAGCTACTTGTACATCCTCTCCTCTTCCCCACATAACTACTACAAGGTTATGTACATTGCGTCCTATACCTCTTCCATCTTCTTTCCAATCACTCTATTCTGTTAGTTTGCTACACATCGACATATGCATCTTGTCCTACACATCGTTACCAAATATTTCAACCACTCACTGCCTCACTCTATTCCACTTCAATCATCATCCTCTTTACAAACAGAATCTCCTCAATCTCCCTCACTTTTGCACTTTACTATGCCACAAAGTTCATCTTATATCCACCCCTCGCATGCATATCAGCTTCATTACCCTACACAATGCTTATCTCCTATACTACCATTATTAGAGAATCCTTCTAAGATTTTTATGATCAAAGAATACTTGTCTCAAATCACACAAGGATTCCGCGCGGGATAGAAGTCCAAGATCAAAGGTGCGGAAGGATAGGAAGGACACACACATGGAAGGCATGTTCAGACTTTAGGACTTAGCTGATTTTAGGCATGAGAATATATTATTGAAAGATGGCGTGCAGAACACATTAACAATGTAAATATATGCACGTCATGCATTGTTTATATTTGGAGAAGCGGTTTAAAACATCTATGCATGGAGGTGAGCTAACAATAGAATTAACACTTCAGTTAAACTGTAAGAGGGCTATAGATATCACACTTGCATGTGTGGCTATAATTGTAAACGAAGTGTGGCTAATAATAGCATACGACGTATTTTTGGAGTAGTTAAGTGGTAAAGGGAAAGTCCCCATCCTATATATATGATGTTAGGTGCATAGTAGATAGGTGATTAATTCGGTATGTATGATTCTAGATGTATGAATGTGTGTATCAGATCCATATGTGCCTTGGTATACATTGACAACACTGTAAGGAGCTTCTATATTTATTAATAGATGAAAGATATTGCTGAATCTAAGTGTCATTCTATGTAATTGAGTAGTGCATATTATTAATTTAATCATGATTACCATTTAAGCTTGTTCTATTATAGATCTGTGGGTAGTATGCACTGTAGAATGATGGATTAGTTATGAATCTATATGTTTCTTCCTTAATCATGTTATCATCATGTTACAACAACCCCAAAGAGGGACCTAGTACCTTTGCGTGACTTCGAGTGAGCACTCAGTCTAGGCTGAGTGATGTGCCAACATGACTAGGGTGTTCTCCTGCAAATTCTAGGATGCATCATTGGTTCCATTGCCGACACCTCTTTTTCAGTTGTTTTCAGGATGGTTCACAATGAAGATGTACCGGTTAACTCTAGCAAGTATTGAGGAATGGATACAAGATCTGGAGGAAGAATATGCATGACGGTTCAACAGTGGATCTGAGTTTAATGCACGCACTTGGGTAGAACAGAACCTGTACGACATCTTATATGAGATATTTTTCACTATCTTTCTAGTAGAACTATACGAGTGGCTTACTGCTTATGCATCTCAGTGGAATTAAAGATATTTCGCACTTGTTTGGACATAGGAAGAATTTCAGGCTCTTATGATGCTAATCTGATTTGGACTCGCGTGGTGGATACATGGTTTCGTGGTGTTCTAAACATTTATATTATGGAATACTCAATCTCGACATACTCTTACCCAGATTTTGCTGAATTTCAGTTTTTGAGGTATCCAAGAGAAACATATTTACATAGTATTCCGCTGGCGATTAAGATCTTAATGGTAGCTTTGAACTTGGAGAGTAAACTGATGGCTAACTAAACTTCACCATGCGCGGGGAAGGAACAGGTTTGGTATTAAGATGGCAGACCTAGTGGCAGAGAAGCAGACAGAGGAAAGGCAACATAAGTATGATGAGGCATATGAGAGGGAAATAGAGAAGCAACATTCTGTTGTGGAAAGCATGGTGTTGAGGAGAGAGATGGCTCATGAAGGATTTACGGCTCATGTAGAAGACGTGGAGCTAGAGCATCAGGAACTCCCCCATCTTAGAAAGCATGATAGAGATCCATTCTCGACATCACACAAAAGTGTGCCAACAAAGACTACTTGGGCCATAGGTGCACATCTTAATCCACCTGGTGACCTAGCCTTTGAACTTGGTTTTTCAGTATCTAGTACGACAAGTAACCAACAAGCTAACTTGGGAAGTAGGAGAGAAGGAGTAAGTCAGGGATTAAGTACATCAATGGCAGGACAAATAACTTCAATGTTATTTGGAGGATCATTCTTAGGCACATCATCCACAGAATGTGAGCACGAAGAATGTTGGATTCACCTCTAGAAGTGGAACTACCTCACAGACTATAGGGGTTAAGTATAGTACTACTGTCGGAGCACAGGGGAGTACATCTACAGGTCCTATTCCTAGCTACAAGTGGAGGATCAGGAGGTATAGGTGGTTCTAGTTCCAGTGGATCTGGTGGTTCTGGAGGTAGAGGGAACATAGGAGGTTCTGGATCAGGTGGTTAAGGTCCGCAACAACCACAAAATATTTATATGGAGATGTCTCTTCATTTCTCCAGAGTATAGAGGTATAGAGGATGTTACCGAACATGTGCATATGTGTGAAATCTTGTGGCATGCTAAAGGGATCACGGCTTCTAAGTGAAAGGCAAGTCAATTGTCTACTACATTACAGGGGCACGTGCACACAGCTGGTATAGGAAGTTTGACCCTGATCAAACTTGCGTGGATTATGCAACATTGAAGGATGCTTTCTTGAAAGAGTTCCATATCCCTGAGTTTGAGAAGAAAAGTATAAGTGCGCTCAAAGATATCAAGCAAAGGCACTACTGAGAGTGTACGTGAGTATGATGCTCATTTTAAGACACTTCTATCTAAGATATCTTATGATATTCATGCTAGCCAACATGCACAATGGTTCATTGGAGGAATTGATTACACCATTTAGAAGGGTGGTGTCACATAATACATACACTGATCCACATGAAACACTGGAAGTAGCTTTGTGTGCTAAGGTAGTTGGGAGCATTGACACTAGCGTTAGTCCATTTCTTAGAGGCACAGATTGTAGCTATGGAAAAGCAGTTAGAGAAGCTATCAACAAATTCAGCCCATGAAACGCGCTCAGGAATTTGGTGTACAGATTGTGAAGTGGAAGGTCACACCAAGGATAGTTTCCCTCACAGATCTGTATACTCATTACTATTGGACTTGTGAGATTTGCCATTTGAATCATGATGCTAGTCATTGTTCCTTTGTTACAACGCACGATAAGGAAGAATGTATCTTGCTTTTACAAAATTTATAGGTCCACGACCCATGATAGTGAGGATTGTTAGTTGATTGGTCAAATCCAAGATGCTATAGACATTGGGGTATGACAGACAAGTGTAACAGATAATTCTAAGGGTAAAATGAGCACCAGGATTGGGATCATAATCAAACACGCTATGACAAGAATGAGGGGTGTTTTGAAGGAGGTCGTGGAAGGGGACATGGATATCATGGTGGATATGGAGGATGAGGCCGTGGTGGAGGAAGAGGAGAGTTCCCTCATGGAACATGTTATACGTGTGGATCTCCTGACCACTATAGGCATGAATCTCCTCAAAATATTGCATCTTCTTTCTATAGAAAGAACCATAGCTATGAAGAGTTCCCAGACTTATATGAGCATCTGAGTAAGCAACATAAGCAAGAAAACAAAGGCATCGGGATGGTTAGAATCTAGCATGTGGTAGAAGATTAGTGGATGCCCAAGATAGCAGAAGGACCTTGAGGCATTGAATAGTGAAGATTACTACATGCATGCTGAAGCGGTGCACATACGAGAGAGGCATTGCACCAGAAGCCTATGATCACCAAGGAGGAGGTTTTGCATGAAGGTACCTAGATCCTGCTCATCAAAAGGAAGTTTACCAAGATACCATGGAAGTGCTAAGGAATCTTCAGGGTGAGATACAGTACCTAAAGGAGTAGAAGAAAGCATCGGAGATAGTCCAAACTGATATCGATGATCTGCAGAGAAGTGTGCAAAATGTTGCGTCCAAGGAGAACATTATTCCACTATTAGGAAGTTGGTTAAAAGGGAACACTCCATGCGCAAGTCTTGAGACTGGATGGTAGATTCTACATGAAAATATTCCCCTGATAGCATTGACTATGACAAGGAAATTACTCTGAATATTGTTGTGGATGGGTGGTTGTTGAGCAACATATTGATTGATACAGGTGCGGAAGTAAATGTGCTTACATTAGATGCATGGGTACAAATGGGGAGGCCTCCATTGCAGCCATCATCTAATGTGTTGTTTATGGAAAACCAGGACTAAGGCCACCCCCATAGGAGTTTTGAAAGATGCATCTATAACTATACAAGGGGCCAAGTTCACTTGGGATTTTGAGGTATTAGCACTTGCAGAAGCAGACAATTTTCTGGCCTTGCTTGGACGCCCTTGGTGTTATGCGAATAATGTTGACTTGAGATTCAATAAGGGGTATATCAACTTTGAGAACAAGGAGGAAAGAGTTGTGATACCTTTAACAGATGGGAAGTCTACACCATATGTTGAGCCTCTAAGTGAGGAGGACTTAAAAAAAAATTATGTACGCACTATTTAGGACCCAGAGGTCAATGAGCCATTGAAAGAAGGCATCCTACAGTGGGAGGATTCTCATTCTATTAGTGATACTACAAGTATTGCTTGTGACAATTGGGCTCATGGTACATATGAATTAGTAGGGTGTGAGGTAAAAAAGTGTGGTTGCACGCAATAATGGACTTTGTTCAATTTGACGGATAGGTAGCACAGTACCTTGGTATATAGGGGCAGAAGATCTTCCTGCATTTTGAAAGCCATGGAAACACCGTGGACAGATCAAATTAAGAGAAGAGATATGTTTAGTATATACACTTATGCGGGACAACAGCGTGTTGGTGGGTATCCACAGAGATAATCTTATAGAACTGGGAAGAGATTGGGATCACCTTATCTACTAGGTTTGTAAGGAACAATGCACCTACACAGATCTACACTTATCATGGTGATCAACCTGTTCAGCATCACATTCAGCAGTGTGAGAGACTCTGGATAGCAGGATGGGAAGTATTACCACCTTCACTCTAGGTGCATAGATTGTACTCTACGCTACAAGGATGCGCACACGCCTGGTATGTATATGCAGAACTACATAGAGAGACTAGGAACTAGAAAAATTGGACTGCAGGAATGATCCAGACCTTTGACTACTTTTCTTCTCAACCTCCAATAGAAGAGGCATTAAAATTTGTCAAGCGCTTAACTATGGGAGATAGTGCAAAATTAGAAGATCATATTCAGGAATTATTTGGTGAGGCAGAGTCCGGAGCATGCATTTTGAAAAGGAAGAAGAAATAGACTCCAACTACTTGAACACGCTTGCCTTGAGAAAGAGAAAGGAAAGATGGTTTACATCATGGATGATGAGGAAGTTGAGAACCTAGATATTGAACATTCACAAGGGGTGCACGAGGTCTTGGATAGTGTAGAACAAGGATACACACACCTATTACATGAACCCATGAAGACAAATAAGGTGAATATAGGTTCAGAGGCTGAGAGGAGGCCATAATTGGAGATTACTAGTTAGACTTGGAGGTAGCAAAGATCATTGAGTTACTCAGGGATTATCAGGACTTATTCCCTCGAGGGTATCATGAACTAAAGGCGTGCATAATCACTTGGGGAAATGAAGATAAAACTTAAGGATGGTGCACGACCAGTTAGGAAGAGACCTTACAGAATGAATCCTAATTTACGTGAAAAGGTAAAAGAATAAATTGATAAAATGTTGAAATCTGGAATTATCAAGCCCCTTGATGAGTCAGAATGGGTTAGCCCAATGGTGATCAGTATCAAGAAGGATGGAAAAATTAGAATATGTGTGGACTATAGGGAGTTGAATGTTGCATGCATCACAGATCCATTCCCTACACCATTCACTAAGAAAATACTGGAAGGAATGGCAGGGCACAAAATATATTCTTTCACAGATGGGTTTTCTGAGTATCATCAGGTTAGGATTGCTCAGGAGGATCAAGAAAAGACAACATTTACTACTGAATGGGGTAGTTTTTCCTATACTGTGATGCCTTTTGGATTGAAAAACACACCTGTTGTATTCTCGCTCATAGTTGTTCAGGAATTCAAATATTTTATTCACAACCTCTTACAGGTCTACCTAGATGATTGGACAATATATGGGCTTGTGAAAGATCATTGTGACAATCTGCGCTTAATGTTTGAAAGGTGTAGACAATTGAGTATCTCTTTGAACATCAAGAAGTGCATATTTGCTACACCATTTGGAATATTGTTAGGACATATAATCTGCAAGGAAGGTTTGCTAGTTGATCTCAGCTAAGGTTGCAGTCATTTTAGGCCTGGAAGCACCTACCAGCCAAAGTGAGGTGCGCAGGATTTTTGGGTCATATAGGATATTATTGAAAATTCATAAAAGGGTATGCCAAAATTTCTTGCACCCTTGGAAGAATTACTGAAGGGGAAAGGTACATTTTATTGAGGAGAACCGCAGCAGCACGCGTTTAAGATATTATAAGAGAAACTTACTACCATGCCCATTCTACGTTTTCCCTCATGGGGTAAACCATTTCATGTGCATGTGGACGCTTTTAGAATGGCCATTGGCACTGTGTTATCTCAACATGGCGAAGGTATTATAGGTCATCCTATTTGTTTTACTAGTAGGAGTTGTCGACACTAAAATTTTCCTCTGTAATTTCTATTTCATTAATGTATGTATTAGGAATAGGATGTTGTTAAGTATAATTAGTAGTAGCGTCTGATAGAAGATAACGGCGCTGCCAGTACGGTGCCGCCAATAATGTGGAGTACGGTAACAGTCAAAAGTACAATAGGAATGTTGTAAAAAGTAAATATTTGTCGTAAGTGGTCCAGTAATGTTAAAATGTCAAAGTTTGGGTAATTAGAGAAGTAGGGTCTACACGATTAGGAATTAGAAATATTATATTGGTAATAAGGACAAGGAGTGAGGTCATAAATATTTTGTGTATTTTATTTGTAAAAAGTCTAAAAATGTGGAACCCATGTAAAATGATAAGGTTTATCTTATCTTAAAGATAAGCTTACATGTACAGATAAGAGTTAAGGTATGGAATATGATTCGTCAGAGTGGATTTCTTATCCTATCTTAGAGATAAGATGGATAAGCCTGGAAGTTCTATAAATAGAGAGGCCACCCCCCTCATTTAGCATAGAAGGAAGTAGTGAGAAATATTGTAGGAAGTGTGCAAAGGAAGCCATCAGTTTAAAGGTGTGTTGAAGAAGCCATTAAGAGGTGTAATTGTAAAGTTTCTCCCATAGTCTTGGTGAAAGGCAAGTGAAGTCAATAACACTTGAAGTACCTCATGGGTGAGATTGTAACAGTTTCATGTTAATATTATAATTTACTTTGATATTTCAGATTTATCATCATTCCTGTCTTATCATAGTCGATGGTATTCTTGTGTTATGTTGTTGTTTTGTTTCCAGATTACATCCACCAAACTAAAGGCTGTGCATTAGTAAATAATCATAGCACGAGGAGTTCCCGGTGAAGAATTATCATAGTGCCGGATTGGTGATGACATTTTGGTTCCGTTGCCGGGACCATTCCTCGTTGGTGGATTTTCTGGAGAGATATTCCCACTTAGTCAAAAATCAATTGGAGGGTAACCTTGTTTTTACTGTGCATAGTAGTTACCATGGTAAAGTCATTTTTACCGTGAATAGTAGTTACCATGGTAAAGTCATTTTTGCTGGAATAGTATTTATCAGTAAAGTCACTTTTTACCGTGAATAGTATTTACCGCAGTAACTTCACTTTTTACTGTGAATAGTGTTTACCACAGTAAAGTCAGTTTTTACCGCAGTAAGTCAAGTTTTACCATAGTTTACCATGGTCATTTCTATTTTACTGTAGAAAGGTGTAAAGTCACTTTCTAGTATAGTGATTCCAATTATTTGTACACATAAGTCTTGTTGATTGTACTTGTGGGTTGGTATTTCACGGTGGTTACTTTTGAAAATGGGAAAGATTCCTGTTTTTTCAGCTCAATCTAATGAAGATGCTTCTTCTTTCATTCAAGAGTTTAAACGATCTTGTATTTGTAATGGCCTTATAAGAAGGGAACAATGGACTGAATTTTTTCCTACCTTTTTGGATGGTTCAGCACTTAGGTGGTTTGAAACACTAGGTGATAATGTGAAAAATTCATGGGATTTATTAACTGAAAGTTTTCTTGAAGAATTTGGTGAACAACAGAAATATGCAGATCTCATGATCAAGATCACAAAGCTATCCCAAGGAGAGAAGGAGAAGATAAGGGATTATCATGCTCGTGTTCTAGAGCTAAGGAGGAAGCTCGATGCCCAGATCCGGAAGGAAGGACTAGCGGATGGGTTGATGAATGGCGTGGATAATCTCCTCTGTAAGCACTTCATTCTTGGGATGAAGCCAGAGATCAGACAACGAGTGAAGTATGACCACCCAGCTACCATTGAACAAGCAAAGGAGATTGCAAGAAGGCAAGAAGAAAGCATGGAAGAGGAGCCCAAAGAAATTGTTGCTAAAGTAGAGCCTACACCAGCACCTTTGGTCCAGAATCCACAACCACTCCCGGTGAGCACAAATATTTCTCCTAGTACATCTACTGAGTATGAAGATCTGCTCAAAAAGATGGGTCAGTTAACTATTAATCTTCTTCAAGGAAAGGAATTTAGTTCTCAGGGAGGAGATAGAGGTCCAAAAAGAAATATTTCTGAAGTTGTTTGTTATGGTTGTTATAAAAAGGGTCATTATAAGTATAATTGTCTAGATAGAGCTTCTACATCTGGTAAAGGAGATAATGATAAAGGAAAAGCACCTGTGAATTCTTTTGATGTAGTAGATAAGAGCAGAAATAATGAAGTAGATGTGTTTGTAACAAAAAGAAAGAAAGAAAAAGATAATCAAGATGGAAATGATCCTAAGAAGATGAAAGAAGAAACTAGTAAGAAACATAGGAGAAGAAAGTTGGGTGTGCAGGATTTTCTGATTTCATAGGGGCAAGGACCATACTCCATCTTGGAAGATCTGTCCAAAAGGCCTGCAAATATTACATATGGTCAACTCTTGGCTATGTCTTCTGAGAAGAGGCGGGAGTTGCGAGGTGGACTCAATGCTCGAAGAAGGAAGGAGGTTGAGGTCCCTGTTTTGGAGGCAGAGGCAGATCCCTATGCTCCACAAGCTGAGGTATTATGTAATGGTATTTCAATTCATGATGTCTTAGTTGATGGAGGTGCTGCAGTTAATGTAATGACCGAGTCTGTAATGAATATGTTGGGTTTAAAAATTGATCGCCCTTCAACACTTATGTTAAGGTCATTAAATAAAGGAAAAACTAAACCAGAAGGTGTAGTTTCAAATGTGGCAATATCTGTTATGGGTGTGGTATGTGTGGTAGACTTTCAGGTGATGAAAAATGGTACTGTTGTATACCCAATGCTACTGGGAAGACCATGGCTAAGGAGAGTTCATGCAAGAAACTACTGGAATGAAGGTTTCATGACACTTGGACGTGGTAGAGAGAGGGTGAAGATAAATGTGATCCCTCGACATCATAAGGCAGAACCTGTGGATTCAAGTGATGAAACTGATGATTGGACATCCTCTGATTACTCTAGTACCAGTGAAGTGGACACTGAAGATGAAGAAAGTGAGGTTGATGTTTCAGTCATGGATATCCTTCCAGTCACACCAACTCATGACCCCATAAAATTATCTGAAGAAGAAGTTGATGATCGTCTCCAACAAATAAAGATTGGTGATGTTGTGATGGAGAGTGAGAAGGAATCCTACCTCCAGCTCTTTCGAAGGTACATACACCTATTCACTTTTGATTACAAGGAACTCCGTCAAGTAAGTTGGGTAGAACATTCTATTGAGCTGGTAGATGGTGCTAAGCCCATAAAGCAAATGCCATATAGAATGAATCCTAATTTTTCCAAGACTGTAAAAGAAGAAATAGATAAGTTGTTTGATGCAGGATTCATATTTGCTGTGGAGAATTCAGAATGGGTTTCTCCCATTGTGATCTCAATAAAAAAGAATGGGAAGCTACGCATTTGTGTTGATTACAGGAAGCTCAATAAGGCAACAAAGAAGGATCATTACCCTCTTCCATTTTCAGATCAGATCTTAGACGAAGTAGCTGGCCAGGAGTGCTATAGTTTTGCTGATGGATATAGCAGCTACAACCAAGTTCGTATAGCAGAGAAAGATCAGCTGAAGACCACGTTCACCACTCCTTGGGGAACGTTTGCTTATAGAGTTATGCCTTTTGGGTTGTGTAATGCTCCAGCAACATTCCAGCGTTTGATGAATAGGGTGTTCGAACCCTACATTGGGACCTTCATCAGAGTATTTCTGGATGATTTTTCCATCTATGGGAGCAAGTTGGACCACCTGCACCAAATGGAGACAGCATTTCAAAGGTTAGATGAAGCACAAGCCTCACTAAACCCTACAAAGTGTGTCTTTGGATGTTCTAAAGGTGTTTTGTTAGGGCATGTTGTATCCAGAGATGGTATTGGTACTGATCCTGATAAAGTTTCAAAAATCAAAGATTTACCATTTCCTATTAATAGAAGTAAGTTGAGATCATTTTTAGGCCATGTGGGTTACTATAGAAGGTTCATAAAGAATTTCTCAAAGATTACACAGCCACTAACCCAGTTCTTGAAGAAGGATGTTACTTATGAACCAGGAAATAAGGCGCATGAAGCTTTTGGACAATTGAAGGAAGCCCTGGTGTCTTCACCTGTTTTGAAGAATCCAGATTGGAGCAAGCCATTCATTGTGTACACTAATGCCTCAGATGCAGCACTAGGAAGTACTTTGAGCCAAAAGGATGAAAATGGGAATGAACATCCAATTTACTTTGGGAGTAGACAAATGAGCAGTGCTGAGGTAAATTATACTGTAACTGAAAAAGAGGCTCTGGCTATCATTTTTGCTGTAAAGAAGTTTAGAAATTACTTGCTAGGGCAAAAATTTCTAGTTGTAACAGATCATCAGGCTCTAAAATATATTGTAAATAAGCCTAACCCATCAGGGAGGATAGCAAGATGGATAATTTTGCTACAAGAGTTTGAATTTGATATTATAGATAGGCCAGGAAAGAAGCATGTCAATGCAGATGCACTCTCTCGAGCCTATGATGGTTTAGGATCATCTTGTGATGATGATGATTTCCCCGATGCAACATTGTTATCCCTTGACACAATCCCTAGTGAATACATAGATATTTGGAATTATCTGAATGAATTCAAGTTTCCTGATGGTGCCAATGCAAAGACTAAGAGAAAGATTACTCAAGCCAGTCCATATTCTATTTTGCATGGAGTATTATTTCGAATAGGACCTGATGGACAGTACAAGAGGGCAGTTGGACGTGATCAAGGGAAGGAACTGCTAGAAGAATTCCACAATGGTACATGTGGAGGGCACTTCTCTGGACAACTTACAGCAAGAAGGATCTTGGATGCAGGTTATCACTGGCCCACTCTTTTTAAAGATTGTTATAATTATTGTAAGACATGTGATATTTGTCAAACACATGGTAACCGTAAGACTTCATCAGCTCCATTATGTCCTATTCTTCCCCTTGGTCCCTTTGAAAAGTGGGGAATAGACATTGTAGGTCCACTTCCAACTACATCACGCCAAAATAAGTATATTGTAGTTGCCACAGATTATTTAACCAAGTGGGTTGAAGCTAGGCCATTGAAAACAGCTTCCATGGATGAAGTGGCAAGGTTCATGTATGAACGCATTGTCACCAGATTTGGTTGCCCATTAGAAATTGTAACAGATCAAGGAAGCCACTTCATTAATGAGGTGGTAGAAGCCCTAGTCAATAAGTTTTCTATTAAGCACAGGAAGGCAACAACATACAAGCCAAGCACAAATGGACAGGTGGAACGAACAAATTTTGTGTTGTGTCAAATTCTAGCAAAAGATGCAGCCTTGCAGGTACATAAATGGGATAAAAGGATTCATGCAGCATTGTGGGCATATAGGGCAACATCAAAGTCAGCAACAGGATACTCCCCATTTCAGTTGGCCTATGGCATTGATCCAGTTCTTCCTATTGAGTTTGATATTCCCACTGTGAGAGTTATGAAAAATGAAAGGATGGATGAAAGTGATTCAGTAAAAGAAAGGTTGGTACATCTTCATTTGCTGGAGGAAATGAGAGAAATAGCAAAGGATACAAGCCATAAGAAGAAAATGAAGCAGAAGGAATACTTTGATCAAAAGATCCGGTGGTCTCCATTTCATGTGAATGACTTGGTTCTAGTATATGATTCCAGATACAAAAAAAGAAGACAGAGAAAATTTCTTCCAAAATGGATGGGGCCCTACAAAATAGCAGTTGTGCATGAAAATGGTACGTACCGACTGGAGGAATTGGATGGCACTCCCATTACGAAATGGGTCAACCACGACAAGTTGAAGATTTTCCAAGCACCAGAATAGTCTACTCCGAGGACGGAGTAGAAGCTAGGAAGGGGGAAGATGTCGACACTAAAATTTTCCTCCGTAATTTCTATTTCATTAATGTATGTATTAGGAATAGGATGTTGTTAAGTATAATTAGTAGTAGCGTCTGATAGAAGATAACGGCGCCATCAATACGGTGCCGCCAATAATGTGGAGTACGGTAACAGTCAAAGTACAATAGGAATGTTGTAAAAAGTAAATATTTGTCGTAAGTGGTCCGGTAATGTTAAAATGTCAAAGTTTGGGTAATTAGAGAAGTAGGGTCTACGTGATTAGGAATTAGAAATATTATATTGGTAATAAGGACAAGGAGTGAGGTCATAAATATTTTGTGTATTTTATTTGTAAAAAGTCTAAAAATGTGGAACCCATGTAAAATGATAAGGTTTATCTTATCTTAGAAGATAAGCTTACATGTACAGATAAGAGTTAAGGTATGGAATATGATTCGTCAGAGTGGATTTCTTATCCTATCTTAGAGATAAGATGGATAAGCCTGGAAGTTCTATAAATAGAGAGGCTACCCCCCTCATTTAGCATAGAAGGAAGTAGTGAGAAATATTGTAGGAAGTGTGCGAAGGAAGCCATCAGTTTAAAGGTGTGTTGAAGAAGCCATTAAGAGGTGTAATTGTAAAGTTTCTCCCATAGTCTTGGTGAAAGGAAAGTGAAGTCAATAACACTTGAAGTACCTCATGGGTGAGATTGTAACAGTTTCATGTTAATATTATAATTTATTTTGATATTTCAGATTTTTCATCATTCCTGTCTTATCATAGTCGATGGTATTCTTGTGTTATGTTGTTGTTTTGTTTCCAGATTACATCCACCAAACTAAAGGCTGTGCATTAGTAAATAATCATAGCACGAGGAGTTCCCCGGTGAAGAATTATCATAGTGCCCGGATTGGTGATGACAGACTCTGACTACTGTTGACAGGAATTATACAACTACAGATCACAAATCTTTGTCCATGATCTATGCATTGCACTCAAGTTTCAAAATTAATTGTCAGAAACACCATTTGTATTTTTATATAGATCACATGGTATTAAAGTAATTCATAAACAAGCTCGTCTTACAGGGGTGCATGTGCATACGGGTACTCTTATTTCAAGAGTTTGATTTCACAATTGTGGTGAAGCTAGGGAAAATCAATTTTGGACTAGTCTACTTGTCTAGAATTCACTCCGGTAAAGGAAGCATAGACAATTCAAGAAGACCATGTCTAGATGCACCAGTTATATATGTTTATAACGTACATGCTCATACGAATTAGAAGAAATTACTATCGTTCTATAGACTAGGTGTAGCACTAGAAGGAATGAAGGCGTTAGAAAAGAAACAACTTTCTATACATGCAACACCGTTTATGTTAATCAATGGTGATCTCTACAAGTTAGGCAGAGATGATAGTACTACGCCATTGTGTATTAGAGCATGAGTACAAGTATATTATGGAATAAGCCCATGGTGGAATTGTAGGAGGTTGTTATACAGGTGATGCGACTGGCCTGGAAGATATTACTTTCTGGCTTATGGTGGGAGAAATTGTATAAAGGACTGTAAAGAATATTATAAGGTATGTGATCATTATTGATCACCTAGGAAAACAAGGGAAAAGAGATGAGATGCCTTTGAGACTAATTCCTAGTGTTGAATCATTTGAGAAATGGGCCATTGACTTTGTAGGACCTATTTCTCCAGCCACGCGCAGGATTGGGTCGCGTTATATCATTACTTGCACAGATTATCTCACACGATGGGTAGAAGAAACACCTATGAAGGACTGTACAATAGCTACAACATCTAGGTTTCTATAGGAGAATATTCTTACAAGATATGGATGTACTTTAAGCTTGAAAAGTGATAGAGAGTACACACTTTTTGAATGAGACAATTAGGATCCTATTAGATGAGTTTATGGTTACACATCATAAAAACTACACCCTATCATCCTCAGGTCAAATGGAACTGCTGAGGATTTACAACAAGATTTTGAGCCAGGAATTTGAAAAAATATTGTGATGTTGGAAGAAAGGATTGGGATGAAAAAATGCTCAGTTTTTCTTTGGGGCATATAGAACAACTTATAAAATATTGAATACAAAGCCACATCATTTCAACTGGTGTTTGGAGTGCAGAAGTCCATTCTCCCTATAGAATTTATGTTACCTTCTTTGTGCATTGCGTGTGTGCTGGAGTTCTAGCTGATGCAGTAGAGCTTTAGAAGAGCATATCGAGAAGATGATTCAACTGGATGAGCGACAATCCATAGTACGATGGAGTCATAAGTAGGGAAATAGGTCAAGCAGAAGGCATGGCATGACAGGAAACATAAGGGATAAGAAGTTTGAGATTGGACAAATGGTACTTCTTTATGACTCTAAGGTTCTTACGCATCATCTAGGCAAGCTCAAAGTACATTAGTTTGGGTCGTATGGCATCAATTACATACTTGAATTAGGTGCTTTCTAGTTAGAAGCACTTGATGTAACATAGTTACCCTATTACTTTAACCGAGAGTTGGCTAAAGCACTACTATAAATAAGACTTTTTTGTGTTTTTAATAAAGTAATATTTCCATTCAGATTATGTTTTCCCTTATGTATTTACTTACTATATTTCTTTTATTGTCGCTATACTTTATCAATTTAGTTGTTTTTTCTTGTGTAATAAGTGCGCTTGCGTGCATGAAGCTAATTACTATGTGAATATTTTTTATGCGCAAAGGACTATACATACCTTTAATATGGGATGGTTGTAGTTATCCAAGTAAAAGACCGTGGGAATTGAACGGTGAAAGGAATAAGTTGCTACGGGTGTGCTTTAAGTCAAAATAATATTTGCTTCTCAAAAGTGACCAAGGATGGAGATGAATGAAAGGAAAGTATAACACGAAGTAAGTAGAGGCCATGATAACTACTAGGAGAAGGTACAGTGATGAGGTACTCGGGTACAAGGGCATGCGCTGAAGAGAAGTATGTGACTAGAGGGTAGGAAGGCACGCTAGAAGTTTATAGCTGGGGCGTGAAGATGTATCACATGGAATGAACAAATTATGTCAATGAATGAGGGGATATTTGGTAGGTAAAGGAGTAATAAATGCATCAAAAATTGAAAATTCTATATAAGGATGGGATGCAAATTCATTTTTACCATTGCAACTAAGAGTATTTGAGAGAAGAGCCAAGTGCGAAGAGTTGAGTGATTGAGTTAAGGTACAGAGGGTGTGAAGCCAAGAGTGACAACCAGATCTATACGACAAGAAGCTTGCATCTCCGGTGGTGAAGGGTTTGAGTGAACCAGGGAGACAGAAAATATTTAGGTTACGAAGTTTCCACCTAGGGCATAATTAAATTGAACTAGGGTTTGATTCGCAGAGTTGCAAGGTAGAAATGGCACCAAAGAAGGCATCCACAATAGCGGTAAAAGGAAATAAGAAGGTAGTCGTTGAGGAAGAAGAGATGGCACCTAAAATCCATTTTTAAGAAATTCAATACCCAGAAGGATTCATGATTAGCCAAGAGTGGGATTCACCCATTAGAAAGAGAAAAGTGAGTGAATATAATCATAGGACTTTATAGAAAAAGGAACTCGATTCTTTTCTCATGACTAGAAAAAACAGGCGCATGATAGATAACTTTCCAGTGTATGACGATGTGGGTGAAAATATTTTAAAGAGAATTGGGGTCTATCAGTTGTATGAGCTTCCATATTTTGGGAAGTATGAGCCCTTGTATCGGTGGCTCATGAGCATGGTACATGAAGACTCCTACTTTGCAGGACACAAAGCTAGAATTTCATCTACGCTAGTCTCATCAGTTACAGGTCTAAAGGCCACAGGAGAAGATATAAGAGGTGACCTTGTAGATAAAGTCATGATTGTAAAGACCAAATAGGACTTGGGATACTTGAAGGGTCCACGAGCAATGGACATAGATAAATTGAAGAACTGTCCAATTTTACAAGCTTCAGCACACCTTGTTATCAAGTTAAATGATCAGGAGCAGTGGTTGCAGGTAAACACTATGTGGTTACATGTGGCACGTAAGATGTTAGAGGGGAAAATCTACAATATTGTAGGCTATATTGCAGAGAAAACAGTCAAAGAAGAGTGCACATGAGGGAAGATCAGATTTGGGGTTGTTCTACTATCACTGGTCTTCATGGAGTTTGGAGTACCAGACGGACCAAAGGAGAAAATATGGTAATACCCCATGGAGAACAATTCCCCAGCTGAAAGATTTAGCAAATACCTATGTAAGGGGACCATGACAGATGAAGTAAAATAAAGGGTGGATAAGTGGTATGACAGGATCTACGTGGCATTTGGAGAAGAGTGGTGCATCCCAAAGGACCTACCAGTAGTGGTAGGGAAATAAGTTTAGTTTGTTGTATATCAACATTTTTATACTGTGCGCTTTCCAATGAAAGATGGAGTTTGGAGCCCTTGGTGTAATTCACCTTATGCATTCACTGCAAGGTATTTTCAAGAATCTGTTCATAGATATATAGACATGCGCTGAATGATCTTCAATGCAAATAAGGTAGACTGCAACTACCATACATTGAGGAAGAAGTATGTATATCCTAGTAGAAGTTCTTATACATAGAGAATCATTTCAGAGGTTCTGAATATCAAACCAATAAGTTTGATTGTAGCAGATGTGGGGGCAACATTAGTGTATCTCTAGCTGAAACCAAAAATGGAGAATAAAAAATATGTGGAAGGTGAGTTCGCGCTTCTAGCACCACCAAAGGGAAAGCATATAATGGAGAACATCCCAGTGCATAAACCCACAGAGCCAATTGAAGTGTAGGATGAGGAGGAGGAGCGCGAAGATAGTGGTGGTTTGGAGCATAGGGGTAGGAGACATCCTAGAATTCAGAGTGAAGTTAATCATGCTATTACCCCACCTCAGCCACAAGAGGGGGATGAAGAGGACTTGAATTCGGTCCAAGGGGAGCACAGGTTTAAAAGAGTATTCATGAGAACAAGGACCCAAGGTGCTACTCCAACCACTATGCGCAAATCACTCCGACTCTCCCCACAAAAGGAAGTGACTACGCAAAGAAGGAGGAAGCTAAAGTGAATGAGGAGGTGGAAGAGTCAAGGGAGAGTGTGCCTACATCTCCTACACTTCTAAAGCACATAGAAGAATAGGGTGAGGCATCAAAGGAGGAGGAAGAAGAAGAGAAAAGGAAAAAGGAAACAGCTGCAGAGGATATTCGGGACATGGAGATGCATGTCCCAAATTTGGAGGCTAGAGTTCCTATGTAGAAAAGGTCTAGAATGATAAGTGGGGATCACATTCCACTAACCATGGGGTATGAAAAGGATGCAGGAAAAATTGTCTTTTCTCGCTTCCAGAGCACGATCACGCAGAAATATTTGTTTGGCTGGGAGTTGATGGATGAGGATATGGTGACTATGCGCACATGAAAGCAACTATCGTGGTCGATGCATACCCACATGGATGAACCTGACTTTGATGTGTGTGAAGAGTCATTTGTTTCTAGGTGACTGATGAAGGCATCTCATGCTAGACACATGACAGTAAACCTTATTGTCATGTTAGACGAGCAAGTCATCAATGCACTGGTGAAAATTTCTGCTGAGGTCGCTTGAAGAAATATGGACAAATCTACCACAATCAAAGTGATGTGTGAAGAATTGAAAACAAAAGACACAAAGATAGCTTGCATAACATAGGAAAGGGACTTCGGGTAGAAGAAGAATGAAGTGTTCATAAGTATTGCAGAGGAGATTGGGGATAATGTAATCAAAGCAATGCCACACTTGGAACCCAAGGTACCACAGACATTTCCTTCAGCGATACACTATTTGGGAAAGTTGGTGGAATTGGTGCTTGAAGATTAAACTATGTGTATGAAAGTGCCAGAAATATCAAAACAAGATGCCGAATGGGAGAAAGCATCTGTGATGAAAAAAACACATCTTATGAAGGGTTGTTGTAGGCATTACAAGAAGTATTGAAGAAAGCGGACCAGGATTTAAATATATGTGCAGCTCCAAAGGTTCTCATCAACATTAAGACCTTGGAAGAGAATAATGAGGTCTAGAAAGCAATGAAAGATGATACATGGGGCCATGCACAAAGGTTGTCAATAGTTAAACAGAAGCGCGAGGCCCTGGCAGCAGCACAAGAGTCGCACAAGACTCAACTGGAAGAACTTGGAAATATGATTACACAGAAGATGGACCTTTTGGAAGGGAGAATGACATCCATGTCTAGTTTTTTGTTGGTACTGCAAAATGAGAAAGGATAAATTGTGAGGGATGAGTTAGAATCCATTGTTGTGGACATCCCAGAGAAAGCAGAATAGGCACCCACTAAATGGCAGGTTTTGGAGGCCAAAATAAAAGAGGAGTATCCAGATCTAATAATACAAACTGATATAGAGGAGGTTGCCTAAATGACGTCATAAAAATTATTTATTTATCCACATTCTTATTCTTTCCTTCAAATTTTTGGAGATACCCATTATCGGGATGACAATGAGATTAGTGTGGGGTAATGTTCATAAAAAGAATACTTGTCTAAAATCACATGAGCAGTCCACACAGCATAGAAGGCCTGAAACCAACGGCACGGAAGGATAGGAAGGACTTGCACATGGAAGAAAAGTCTAGATTTTAGGACATAGCTGATTTTGAGCATGAGGATCTATTTTTGTAAGATGGCGTGTGGACCACATCAACGATGCAAAGACATGCATGACATGCATTTTCTATATTTGGAGGAGCGGTTCAAAGTGTCTATGCATGAAGACAAGTTAAGAATAAAATTGACACTTCAGTTAACTACAAGAGGACTATAGATACTGCACTTGCATGTGTGGCTATGATTATAAATGGTGTGTGGTTATCAAAAGCATGTGACCTATTTCTGGAATAGTTAAGAAATGAAGGGCAAGTCCCTACCCTATATATATATGATGTTAGGAGAATAGTATATTGATATGTATCATAGAGAGCAGTTTATGTATGACTCTGGATGTATGAATGTGTGTATCATATCCATACATGCATTGATATAGATTGACAATACTGTAAGGAGCTTCTATATTTACTAATAGAAGGAAGATATTGGTTGAATCTAAGTGTCATTCTGTGTAATTGAGAAGTACATGTTAATGGCAAAATCATGATTACTGTTTAGGTTGGTTCTTTCATAGATATGTGGGTAACATGCATTGTAGAATGATGGATTAGTTATGAATCTATATGTTTCTTCCTTCATCATGTTAACATTTCTTCCTTCATCATGTTAACATCCTATTACAAAAACCCTAAAGAGGTACCTAGTACCTTTGTGCACTTTGGGTGAGCACTCAGTCTAGGCTGAGTGATGTGTCAACATGACTAGGGTGTTATCTTGCAAATTCTAGGTTGCATTAATTACATTAAGGTCTCCTCTGTTGATTGGATTTACATGAAGAAAGAGAAAATTTTAAATGAAAAATAATTTCACAAAATAACCTCTTTTATAAGGTAAGAAAGGAGTCATATGTGAAATTTCCATTTATTTTTTATTATAATTGGGAAGAAAAATTCCTTTGACCAAACCCTAGAATTCATAGCTGGCATAACATTAACTGAATCCTTTAACAACCAATATATATAGAGGGATCTAATGGATAAACTTTCCTATTAGATATATACATACCAATCCTATTTAATAAGGAACCTTTTATATTCATACAAGCACTTGATTTAACAAATATTGGAATTTGTAAAACCCTAATTGTAGAGTAACATATGATAAATAATAAATAAAGTATTGAATTGACACAAGTAAGAAAGCTAATAAATTTAAAACCCTAGGTGCAAGAGAGGGAATAAAATATGTAGTTGATTTTGCATTTGATCCTAAAGTGTTCTGGATTGGAGAATTGATTAACAGGAAGAGGAAATTGTGGTAACTATTTCTAATAAATTTTATAACTGTCAGATATGTTTGGACTGGAGTACCTGGACTGGGTCAAGGGAACCTAGGCACCAGAGTTTGCTCTTGGGTGCCTGTGTCTACAAAAATGGCTAGAATCTTATTTTTCTTATGTCACTAACATATGTTGTTGATCACCTATGTGTCACACTATGTCCACAAAAGTTTCCTGTATCCCCAACGATCACCTGAAAAAGTGAACTTATGACCAAGCAATGCACTACATCTTAGAATCCATGTAGTATTGTCTGCGTGTGTGTAGAATCTTTCCCTAGGAGGCTCTTGTGAAAAATGCACTTGATAGCGAGAAATAGCTAAATGTAGTAATGTAGATAGATGCATGAATGTCAAAATGAACTTCCCCTCCTATGAAGTGTATGTATAAAAATGCAATCCCTTGTCCCTTGAATGAATGCTAAATGTATGCTTTGATGCTCTTAGAATTCCTTTGGATGCAACCTTAGGTGATGATAATAGATGTTTAGATCTTGGTTCTTTATTATGGTCACATAGCTTTGTATTTATATGATTCCCTTGTTTGAATTTTGTAATTGACAACTAAAAATCTGACCCATAAGAAAACAAGTTTCCCAAAAGATAAAGGAGGCCCAAAAGGGGTGAGAAAGATACAAAGAGTTCGGGATTCCCATAGGGGACAAGGACGCCTAGGTGTTGGTGTCTAGAGTGAATAAATATAAAGCAATGAATATTAGACTAGGTCATGGGGTGTGTAAGACCAAAGAGGAAACCAAAAATATAGAAAAGAGGCCAAAGATAGATGTCAATTACTATTTTTCTTACTTATGAATAGTAGTATGTGATTAGGACCTAGAAATGTACCTAAGCACATGATTTAGTGTCTACATTTGCCCCCACTTTATGTTGTTGAGTGAATACTCCATAACATAAAGTAGATAAGAGATGCATACCTAATAACCATGTAGATCAATTTTGAAAGTGTGCCGAGGAGATAAGAAAAGCGTGGAGAGATAAAATTAAATGTGTAAGCTAAGGAAGATTAAGTGACCCTAGGGGTGAATTTTATGTGTCGTATCATGTGGTACATGTTTTTGTTTTCACTTATACTTGATGTGTTCACTAATGTGACTACTTTTTCTCATAAGGACAGACCTGCAAAAAAAGAGGAAAAGAGTAGTCAAATATGTGTATATGCAAAATTCAATCCAAATATGTAAAAAAATGTGTAAAAATGTGACAAAGCGGTAAAAGGAACATGTGCACCTGATCTGTGACGAGTGAAAAGAATAGAAAGTGTCCTGAAATGCTATAGGAGAGTGATTTTTTTGGGCAATCTAACGCCAAGAGTGAGTTTTTCAGGTGATCTCACACCATGGGAGAAGAAGTGTTGGGAAGAAATATCTAGAGTTATTCTCCATCCCTGACTGCTTCCTAAAATTTATACACCATTACAGATAGTGTGATCCTTCTTTGTTCTAGTTCAATCCAATTTGATCCAAGTAGAAAAAGAAAAAAGGAGATAGAATGCATTATGATTGTTGGAGGAATATGCATGTATTGGGTAAACTATTTTGTGCAATGCTAAAAAATTGTGTTAATCTGAGAATAAATATATGATTTCCCCTAGTCATAGGTGCCCAAGAAATCTTAGGAGTGCCCAAGCACTCATGTCTATCTATGGGAGGTGGTGTCTTTGTTGTGTTGAGGACCCAAGTTAGATTCTAGGTCATTTTTGTAACTGAAGACTACTTTGTTCCTGTATTGTGTAGGTCTGAACTGTGATTGTGTGTTGCTGACTGGGTGACTAATTCATCCAATGTGTTCCACCCTTATTTTGGGTGCATATGATGTCGCTATGAGGATGCGGCCCAAAGGAGAGGACCAGATATTGATCTGATACCCTACATGGGAAGGGAATGTGCATGATAGAAACCAAGGCATATGCAAACAAAGTGGCTAGGACATGTGTTAGTGCAAACAATACAAATACACATATAGAAGAAAATGTGTAATCTAGAAAGAAAGAAGATAATGTAGACCATGAAAAGTGGGTTGCAAACATGGGACGTCACTCACAATATCGCAAGACAATCAAGGCTGAATTGGAATTAAAGCATACAAGAAATGAACAAGAAAGAAATAGGAAAAAACCTATAAATAATGGTAAATAATGGAAAACAGTAGTAAGAAAGGTATAATAGATAGCCATGGTGGAAAATATTTCCTCCAAAGAAAATGTTGCACAGAGGGTGTGATATTCACAATCAACCTTATCCGCATCAAATCTGTGTTTTCACACATTGGAAAACCTTTTTATATAAGCTTGAAAGTACCTCGTGGTGAAAACATAAGGAATTTTAAACCAAGGGCTTCATGTACCATCCTTCTCTTGAAACCTGCCAATGCAATAGTGCTGAGAGATTACAAATTACACCTGATTATCCACCATGACATGTAAATCCTTTGGTATTCTCCACTAGTTTTCAAAGGCCTCGTGCATGTGCTTGTACCAAAACTCTAGCCTTTTCTTAGGGTAAGTGCATGAAGTTGGTGGACAATTCCATGGACATAAAAACATGAAATTCAGGGTAACCGCGATCGCAAGTTCTTGGACATTTCAGTGGACATAAAAACCCATGAAATTCATGTACCAACAATCATCAATTATTGTTTTTCTACAGGTTTGGGAGATTTCCGAAACCTAAAACCATGATTGCAGTTATAAACCATGATCACGGTCCTCTAAGACAAAAAAAATAGACCCGCGACCCCTCATTTTCCCCCATTTCCCCCCCATTTTCTCCTGCGAACCGTGATTTCTCCTCGACTGTTTTTCACTCGATCTTTGAATACCCCTGTGCAAGTTTCTCTTCAACTTCTAGATCGTGAAATTTTCAACGATGCCGCCAAGACGAAGAGGTAAGCCCTCTATTTTGATCAAATTTCTTGCATTTTAGGTTTTTTTTGTACATTTTCATGGGTTTTTTAATTTTTTGTTTATGTATACAATTTTTTTTTGTCAGTTGGTCGGCAAGCTTGAAATTGTATAAACTCAAAACATTCCTTAAAACCTGCTGAACATTCCTCAAAACCCTCCAAACATTCCTCAAAACCCTCCTCTAAACGTAGATCTACCTCTTGTGGCTCCTTCTGTCCCCACAGAACCAACAGGAACACAAGCTAATATCATTGGAAGAATATGACAAAATAAATTTGTCAATGAGAACCTTATTCAGACAATAAGACAAAATCATGCCACAAATCCGTCTTGTATGACTTTAGCCAACACATTACAAACATTGATTGGCAGAAGTTGACTCCACAACCAACCAAATAGACATAGATGGAATACCTTTAGAGGTGATTATAGGTGGTGGTATGTAGATAAATTATCCCATGCAGTCCATAAAAGATAAAAAAAAATTACAAAAGACCTGCATTTTTGCATTATTTACTGACCCTGAGAACCAATGCCCCCTACAACTACTTACAAACGGTTCCTAATCCATTGGTGCCACATATGACAAAATCAAAAATAATTTTTGGGACTGATGGTGGATGGTTTTTGATTATCCACCATGCAACAACAATGAGGTTCCTCTCTATTTTTTGAAGAAATCATATTGCGAGTTCATGCTTAATGAGGTCCCAAATTATTTTGAATTTTCTAAATTTTTATGGGCAAGGAGGTGGCTCTACACAGAGTAGACCTAGTGCACGCATTGGTCAACCAAGGATCCCCCATGCCCCAAAACCCCCACTTCCTTCAGTTATCCCTCCTACAGTGAAGGAGGTTGTGGATATTGACACACTACATGCATTAAGGGAGCTCACTGACACTCTGACCCAACATAGTGACCAGATTACATCTGGTGATGTTGGTGGAGGCATGCCAGTTTTAGCACACCACACCAATGTAGATCATGTGGTGCCATATGCACTACGGGTGAGACATCATTTGCTGGTTCACATGATTTCTTTTATATATATGAGATGCTGGCGGAATGTTTTTGGAATTGGTGTAACTGATATTGGTATTTCATAGGTAAATGTCATATAAATATTTAATAATATATATATGTAATAGTTTAATTCATATTTGAGATGTTAATATATATGTATTTGATTGTATTCATGTACATACATGTAGAAAACTAATTTTTTATTTTAAATTTTAAATAGTAATATCTGGTGAGGGAAACATCCGGCGTCGACATGCTAGCTATTGCAGTTGGTCATGTTTCAAATGTAAGTTTCAAGTTACTTACAAACTGACATTTTTTAATTTCATTTGATTGCACTTGGTATTATTAAATACATATGTTTGACATGTAATGTACATGTGCATATTAATATGTTTGTCTTTTATACGCATATATATATATATATATATATATATATATATATATATACAATAGTTTAATTCATTTAATATTTTAATATATATGTATTTGATTATGTCATGTACATACATGTAAAAACTAATATTTTTTTGATTTTAAACAGCAAGAGCTGGTGAAGGACACATTTGATGTTGACATGCTAGCTACTACAGATGTGCGTGTTACAGATGTAAGTTTCAAGTTACTTACATTTCAAATTCATTTGATTGAACTTTCATTATTAAATACAAATTTTTAATGTTCGTGTATAATGTTTCACGTGTACATGTTCATATTAATACGTTTGTATTTTATTCGCAGGATCCTGACGCATCATCATCAGCTCTCAGCACTGAGGCTAGTGGCATGCCTCACGTAAATTTTACGCAGGTTAGTTTCTCTTTACACTTTTTTTTTCTAATTAAGGAAGTTTAGTTGTGTATCTACTCTTGTAGGAATTTTGGAGACTTGAGTAACATCGAATCTTCCCTAGGATCATTAAGCCTAGATTCCTACTCTTCTAAGAGGTCATACGACAATAAGCAATATTATTAACCTAAAATGGAGGATTATTGGGACGATTATGTCAACAAGATTAATCTTTATTATTGATAATCCTATAGAATGACATTACAACAAATAACAAACTTTCGTCTCTAATAGGTCATAGAGGACATAAAATATGATTCTAATGAATTTGTTCAAAATGGGATACCTAGAGTAAATTCACTTCACACCTATCCCTTCTATAGTCAGTTCATTTGTGAAGCCTATTAATACACTAACTTGTACTGCAAAATTTCTCCAAATATATAGAAAAGTGTAGTTCATTTAGAATATGCATGAACTTAACTATACTACTTTGCCTACTTACATACAATCCCCCCCCAAAACAAAAAGATTTAGCTTCCTAAATAATATTTTTCTAGTACCCAACTTCTTAGTGATACAAGTTCAATTGTTTCCCTTATTGAAATAAAATGATGTTTTTATTACCATGGATTTGAACCATGTTCCACACTCTAAACTAACTTCTTTTAGATTAAAAAAATATAAAATAGAGAAGTTGAAATTGATATCTTTCAAGGACAAGCTGACTATACTAGAAAAATTCAAAATTTTCAAATACCTGGCCAAAAGTAGTCTTAATAAGGTAATTGACTTCCATATCTCATTAAATGTGTAGAATTATTATTTTCATGCATAAATAATTATAAGCTAAATTCTTGGGGAAGTGAAAAAGGATTTACAGTACTCCATTAGCACAACTAAACAAAGACTCTATTGATACTTACTTCAAAATACACATTTGTGATATTTACAATGACTTAAGCATTAATGGTGTGTTAACTTACTAGGAAAATCATCAAGAATATTCTCTAAAAGGAAATTAATTTTTCATGGCTCCAATTTTACAAATAGGGTAGATCCTAAGTCTATGAGAGACTCCAAAAGTATGATTTAAATGATGTTATTTTTAATGTCATCACATTTTTAATTTAAGTAAAAGGAGATAAGGTGATATGGTGTTTTGAGACTTAAATATATAGGTCATTTCCATCATTAGTAATGAGACAACAATTCATAGATTGAAGGAAAGAAAACATAAATGATAAATCTCATAAACAACTAGTGGACCTCCCTCGAGCTCAAAAATTATTTATGCCTTCTAACCTTATTTATTGTACTGTGAGTCTTAGACATTGTTGGTATGTAAAATTTCTCCACATTTTACTAGATAACCCAATCAAAGTTGTGAAATTGTCTCTTTTCAAAGATCAACTTGTATGTCCAAGGTCTTTACAAGCCTTGGGTGATTTCAAAATACTAGGTTATATTAATTGGGAAGGTATATAATTCTACTTCACATGAAAATATGCAATGAGAGAGAAGGCATTAAGAGTATTTTACTAGTATTGGGAAAACAATCAATTCTGACACTTTTTGGTAGAAAAATTGTATTCCCAATCGTAAAAGGAAAATAAACTTGGGAAGAATTTACTAAGAGCCTTGGTTGGTTTCTATTATCAAATTAATACATTGGTTTGTTATGGGTCGATTATGATTTGGGTGTGTTACGTAGACAACTTCTTGTAGATTAATATTAATATGTACATGTTTTTTGTATAGCTTATGAATGCGAAAGGCACTCCTCCCTATATGCAAACTTGTGGAGGCTACTGTAGATGCTGCCATAGCATCTGCAAATCCACTAACTCAGGTACAATTTTTCAAATTTGTTAAATTTTGGAGGAAGTTTTTCTTATTACTATATATAATATCAAATTTTATACATGAAATATTTAATTTGAACTATTTATTTGTATGTAGCCTACCCCTTGTGAGTCTACCATTGACCATGCAATGCATCAATGAAAAATTGATAGGGATCATGAGATTGCGGTAAGATTTCACATGCATTATAAATTCTAAGTTTCTAAATTTTGAATGTATTTTAAAAATTTGGGTGTTAAAAACTTGTTGTTTATGAATGTGCAGGCTAGGTTACAGGCCTTCTTAGAGATGCACTAGGACCACACAGATGAAATCCGTAGTGGTATCTCCCTCCACTACATCCACAGGTCATGGACATGCTTCTTCTAGTAGGGAGAAGAGAGGGAAGATGTTTCATGATTAGATTCATAGGACCTGGATGTATAGATATATATGTCATCTGGTCCTAGTTCATGATTCTTCATATAGTCCATGTATATAGCCTTATGTGACCGCATGTGGTCCTATATGTATGACACACTTAGTTCGATACATTATGAACTTATATTTTTAGAGACACATGAAACACTTAGTTTGATACATTATATCCATGTTGAGTTTTCATAACGATATTACTTCTATGTTTGATTTGATTTCATTGCACATGATATCCTTCTATGTATGTTTTCATAACCATATTAGTTCTATGTTTGATTTGATTTGATGTCCTTGATTATGTGACAATTATCCATATGATATATATGATATATGATGTTATGTTATTGTTAAATGATATATGATGTTCTGTTATATAATGGTTTTGAAGGTTCTTGGGTGTAAGATCGATTTTTTTTCAAGAGATTCAAGTGTGGACTTATATCAATTTTTTTATTTTAAGCACGTGGTTAACACACTCCAAAGCGGGGAAAAAATGTAAACAATTAAAAATGGTCTTGATGGATTTATTATAATTCGTTTTATATGTTTTTCGTGTACTTACAATTTATTTGTTAAGTATTATTTCAAATTAATTGTTATTGATGTGTGTAATAATAAGATCCTAATTTGAATTCACTTATTTAGAAAAATACAGAACCATTGTAGTTTAGTTGGAACAAAATATGTAAAAACTATTCTTAACACTCTATTCTGTATTAACATGCTTTAAAAAAATATCAAACAATCATTAGAGTATTTACATGGTAATGTGTTAACCTTGTTGTAATTTCATTGATGCGAGCTGAGTAGTGAGAAGCCATGCCCCGGGACATCATAGGAGAAAATTATCACCTCCAACGCATCTAATTGGGGGGTATATGCCTTTGGGTGTAATGGTGGGCTCTAGGGAGGCCTGATTTGGAGTCAGACCACCCGATCTGGAGCCGAAAACCCCTTACCTATTAATCTCAATTCACGTTTTCAACAAAAACTTATGATGATCACAACTTGGTGCTCATTCATCCAAACCAAGAATCGTCTAAGCCAAAACTTGAGTAAAGGAATTGTCTAGTCGCACCCAAGAATTTAGGTTTGTGGCATTCCTTGAGCCTCTGTGGCATACTTTTTTACTAACTACCTTTTCTAGGCAGTCCTAAGAAATGAACGGAGGTGAGTAGTGAGAAGTCGTGCCTCTGGACATCGTGGCACCAAACCAACTGCGCTAACATGTCCATGTGGCTAGGTAAATGTGAGAGGAGACATTATATTGGTGCATGACAACGTCGTTGCTTCTGGGATACTTCGTTTAGGCGTAGTCTCTTAAGAGCCCTAAGACCAAAAAAAATTTCAACTTTGACGGGTGATTACTCAAACTCCGTGGCACCTAGAGATATCTCATCAGATCCTACACCTCGGTGTAGGGACCCTCTATAATAGAATGTCTCAGTTATTTTCATCTCTAATCAGTTCTCTCTTTTCCCTATTGTTTGCAAATGCGTGAAATAGTGTATTTTGAGCCAGTGTAAGGTTGTCAAATGTTATATTTTACAAACGATGGGTCATGGCACCAAACTGACTGTGCACACGCATACGGATGGCCTTGTAAACATTTAGGGAGGCATCATTTTGGTTCCCTATGCTCCCGGTTCTTCCGGGCTACCTCCTTCGGAGCCAAGAACCCCCTCCATAGGTACATAAACCATTATTAGTTGCTTCTCTCTTCTTGTAAAACAATGAAAGCTTCTCTTAGCATCGAGAATATAAAATTATCTACTAATAGTGCCAACCACATGAAGATGGAATATTTTCTGACACCACTAACCTACATAAAAGTGTTAGTTAAAGAAATTTAAGTTGAATCAAAATCATACTAGATATATACAAAATACACAAATTTACTCAAATATATGAACTTGAATCTAGAACTGAAAAATTTAAACAATTCAAAGAAATTATATATATGAGACAAGCTCATGTAAATTCATTCCAATTTTCACCATCATGATGTGAAAGTGGAAGCTTTTCTGGCACCACTAACCTAAACATAAAAGTGTTAGTCACATAAATTTAAGTTTTGAACCAAAAGCATATACTAGATCTATATATACAAAATACACAAATTTAAAATAAAATATATTCAAACTTAAATCTAGATCTTGGTAAACTAACAAATATATATATATATATATATATATATATATATATTGAAAAGAAATTATATATACCAGACATGAACATTGTAAATTCATTCCAATGAACCATCAGGATCGGATCTACTCTGAATAGTAGACAAGATTGCTTCATGATCTGAGTGATCGAACCTTTCTAAAGAATCTTGTTCATATAGGCCTTCCTTGATATCTATACAGTTGAATATTTTTTGCTAGAACTAGATGCAAATATAAGAGTATTTTCTTGTGTGTCTCAAAGTCTTCAAACACCCAAATAGAAGAATTTTTTAATGGATACCATCGAAGCCAAGTTCCAGTAACTACCACTGACCATGTAAGGTACTCAATATCTTCATCATCTATAACAGGATCTAAGTCAACTTCTTTATTTTCTTGATGCAACGACATAAGAAATAGCATGTTCCTTCTTCATTTTCTTCTGTTGTAATAATTGCAAACACATATCCTACCAAAAAAAAGGTTTCAACTCAAATTTAAATTACATATTAATTTCAATGGACATAACTCAATACAAAAATTGTAAATAACCATTTACTTTGTCACACCAAAATCAAAAATTTTCCAAAGTCCTTGGATGTTGCAACTTCATCTCGAGAAACAATTTGTAATGCATGTGGAGGTTGATAACTGGGAAGTAGGGTTAGAGGCCTATAAATCCATCCATCCACCCATTTTTGTGAATCACACTTATCAGTGATAAATTCTATATAAGATACATAAAAACACACCAAATTTCTTGTCCATGTGGCCCACGAAGTAGCGTCTGAGCTAAAAAATGAGTGCATATCACTGGAACCTATGAGTTTCATACAAACCTCATAGTTAGCAATTTTTTGTTTCTTTATCAACCAAAAATATTTCTGAACTATAGAATTTTCTTGTGAACCTTGGGTCATGTTGTCAATACACCATTCCACTATGTTTTTTACATCTTTCAATTTAGCACCATATTTTTACTTCAACTCTTCTCTTGCAAGAGCTCTTTTCACACATGTCGAAGTATTGTCATGCTCTCCTTTTCCATGTCCAGCCTCAGTGAAACTCTAAATATGTTGCACACCCATCTTGACGTGCATGACACTCATCCAATAAAACATTCATGCATTCTTAAAATGAGACGCACAATTATTTGACCATATATAATGTTGATTGAAGTGGATGTCCATATTAAACAAGTTTCCATAAAATAACTAGAAACACCCTTGCACAAATTCAGTAGAATGAGTTCAATCATCACTGATATAAAATTGGTACTCTCTTTTAAAAGTTTAATCATTCTTTGTAGTATCAGGAGAATGTATAAATTCTATATGCACAAAAATGGCAACCTATACTGAGTTTTAATATTGCGATTGAACCTCCCTTTGTGATTGTAATGTGTAATTCTCTATAAAATTGACCACTGAAACAATAGTACCAATAAAAAATGTGTCCTTGTATATCTTGAATTGTTCATCCATCCATCGAGCTCTATGTGTATGCCTAGCATACTCATAAACAATCTCATCCTTAAATTTTCTCATAAAATGAAAAACAGGCATATGTTCTGTAGCTAGCTCACGCCGTTTAGACTCCTTTCCATATTTCAACTAATATGGTACTGATTTATATTTATCAAACTCAACTAAAATTTTTCTTATTGCACCTCCAATTTTCTCATGGATTAAAATTTCCAATTTCGGTAATCCGCCACATATACCACAGCTTCCATCTAAACAATCCTGACCATAAAAAAAATTTCCAACTTCTCTTTCACAAAATATCGTAGGAATGAAATCCCTAGAAGATATTGGTGGAAATTGGACACCACATTATGATAACATAGTTTCAGAATGAAATTCAAAACGAATACATAAAAATTTAGCATAATGCATCACAAATTCAACATGTTTCCTATAATAACAAATGGTGCGACATGGTTGATATTCACATAGAGTGGTTTCAGCATTTCAAAAAAAGTTCATTAATGCTCATGTTCAAACTTAAGAAAAAATTGAGTTTGATTCATATTTAAGAAATGTTTTGGATGTGGTTCACTATTATTAGAACCAACTCTCTAGTTTATAACATCTCTTGTATTAGGTGAAACTCTAGTGTTATCATGCCAAAATTTAATAACAACTTCTCTTATAGCATCAAATATATTTTTTCTTACGCGGTGCTCTAATAGAAAATGCCCAAAAATCGTTGTTATTGAGTGATTGAAGGATATTACATCTTCCAATTGCTTTCATTAGAGTTTTTCTATTAACTTTCAACATTCGACTTGTTTGCATAATCAAACGATGTTTTTTTGTTGATACACTTATAACACTAATAGCAAGTACACGACACACAATATTACTATCTCTTATGCATCTCTTGACACCAAAAGTGTGATATGGTTCATGAAGTTTTTCTACAATTATAGAGGTTTGACCACATATATTAGATGTTTTCAATCCTAAGGTGTTTAATGTAGGTCTCATTTTAATCAATTTCATCAAACTAACTAACAACTAACATCTTTGGGAATCATTTAAAATTTCAAAATGATTATCCCAGATTTCAGTGGTTTTTCTTCTGATTTGTTGTTTAAAATGTTTTTCAGACATTGGTTTCAAAAATTTCTCATCAATTTCAATAAAATAATTAGTTTTCTTACGTAAAATCCTAGGAGGTTTTTTTGTCAAATTTTGCTTGTCTATAGTTTCAACCTAAATTTCTTGATTCGCATTTTCATTGTCTCCTTCAATTTCAACATCAACTACATAACGAATATTTAATTCTTCTTCAACATTGACAGTAAAAACATATTCATCACAAGTATTTAATTCATCTTCAACATTGACAGTAGAAACATTACCCGGTTCCTCATTGCTTACAATAGTAGGGGTTGAAGAAGAACCTCTTCTTGATTCACGAAGATTCTGCATTTTCTAAGAATTTTGAAAATCTTTTTACCTCTAATTCATTTGGTGTTTTTTTACTTATTGACTTCCTTTTTTGACTTCATTTCTTATCTCCCATGATGTTTTTCTTCTAGTGATAAGAAAAACGTGTAGAAAGTGACAGAATTTAATAGTAATTCGTACAATAAGGCCAAATAGTAAAAATCACATGGTAATTTAAATGTTGGGATGTGTGTAAATATGATTTAATAAACGCAATCATGGTTTATAAAGATTAATCGTGGTTTATAAAGAGTGATCGCGGTTATAATATCAAACATTGTGATCATGATTTATAAAGTGCACTCACGGTTCTATCTGTATCATCAAATCCGACCCTTAAGGCTCGAGAAATCTTTTTTTCCAACAAGAGCTATGGGAGGTCATTATGGTGTGTAAAAGGTCAAAAAAATAAAATTTTCTCTTCTGTGGGCTTAAAACATGCTAAAAATTTGAAAACAACTCACAAATATGGTACCATTGCATAAGGGAGACTATTAGCTTCGTAGAAATATTGATTTTAAAGTGAATAGAATAAGATAAATATCATTTTATAATTTTTTACTAATAGTAGGTCTTTAAGACATTTTTTCCTATAAATGTTCATGTCTACGTTTAAGACTGTGACTTTTTTTTTATTATCAAAATGTGATAAAACCTATACCATCCCAAGAATGGAAAAATTCTATACACATTAAAAATATATATATTTGATTTCAAAATATTTTGATATAGCTACGATGGGAAAACAGAAAGTGTTCCATTTTCTAAAAAAAAATCAAACCACTTTCACAGAAAAAATCATTAAAAAAATATTGCTCAAAAAAATACAATTTAAATCCATCCTAAGGTAGACAATGACATCTAACTTTTCACCAAAGTAAAAAAAACAAGATTTGGTCATCCAAATCGCGGGCAAACGGACTACAATGTTATAGGTTTTTTCAAAAAAAAAAACAAGTCATATAATTTTGAGTGTCTAATATAGCTAAACTTGTCCTTTTAAAAAAAAAGTTGTTTAGAAACTAGATTTTGGATGCTATGATTCATATTTATATAATTTTTTCTAATTTTGAGTGCACGTATTGCTAATAATCCCTACAATTTGAGATTTCGTTGTTTTTTGCAATATGACATCCACTTATGACTCCTTTTTGGTCCACCAACTTGCTACACTTACCCAAGCGTAGCGTGTCCCCCAAGTAGATGTGAATGAGTATGAGTGAAATGAGGTTCATTTATAAAATACCTCTCGGTAGTCAAGAATGAACTATAGAACAAGAGTGTGTCATCGGGAAATGGTTTGAATGATGTGTATGCTAGAAATATGTGATCATGAAGTGTTAAGTGTGAAGTGTGAAGAAGGGGAGGTTCATGTTCAGATTTAGACCCTCAATAGTTGAGTATGGGTTGTGGAATTATAGGGTGATGAGTGTGTTGTGTGAATAGAAGTGAAAAAAATGTATCATGAAGTATAGAGCATGAATTGTAAGTGATGCGAGGTTCATGGATGTAGTATGCCCTCAAGAGTCAAGTGTGAACTTCAACACAAGAGTGTGTCATAGGGTAATAATGATACAATTTGTGTATCAATTTGTGTATGAATGATGTTTATAAATATGAATGATGAAGCACAGGGAGTGATATTAGAAATTAGAAACACTTAAGAATGTTAGGACTGGGGGGAAGAATAAGTATAATGCCCCCCAAGTGTATAATGTATATCTATGTGGTGACGTGAGATATACCATGCCATTGTGGGAGAGCATTATATGTGTCATGAAAATAGAGAGAGGGAAAGGATAATGGTAGGCAGAAGATACAATAGGACCATGCCATGGTGACGAAGTTTGAAATGTGTCTTGACCATCAATATAAGGAGTATTTTATTTGACAAAAGTGATTAGTTGGAGCTTATATGAGATTGATGACACTACAGAAGACTTGATAGGAGAAGAGGGTGGACTTATTTTTGGAGGTGTTTATTTCGTTTGACTTGGTAGTGTCATATATGACTTGAAAAGAGGAGGTGTTAGACTAGTTTTGAGAGGTGGTTGCTTAGGTGCAATGGGCGGAATAAGTAGTGCTTGATTGATCAAAGAAGGAACATTAGAAGTGATAACATGATGCTCATTAGACATAGATGAATCATATATAGGAACCCATTGGGATGTAGTCATTGGATATGAACATGTAGTAGCATGTTGTGTAGTGAATGAGATAAAACCTTGATGCTCAAGATGTTTGATTCTTCATTGTAAAGCATAGCAATAATTTTCATTATTTCCATTGATTCGATGATAATTACAATATGGATGACCTTGAGATTTTGTAATCCGATAAGTAGGATAACAATCAGTAGATGGCAAGCTGAGAAATTGATGAGTGAGTAGTTGAGGAATAATATATTATTTCTTAGCATTGAGATCAAACTTGAGAGGCATGTGGAATAGAAAGATTTGAGATTCATTGATATGAGCACATGTAGAATACATAGAATGAGGACGAGAAGAAGAACTAGCATGAGCCTTAGAAGCATCCTTAAGACGTTGGATTTTAGATTCAAGAGATGTGATCATAGATTCCATATCCTAAAATTTATCTTGAAATAAATAATGTAAAACTTGAATTGATTTGAAAATAGATTGATTTGAATTAGGACCAAGAGAGTCATCATAAATATGATTGAAGATAGCACTAACTCGAGTAGGTGGTGGATCAAGAGATAGATAGATAGAGTGTACAAATTTTTGGATAGCATCTTTGCAAGATGGGTGCATTTGAAGTAATTGATCTAAGGGGACTTGAGGTGCTTGAGAACCCATGAAAGAAGAAAAATGAGGATCCAAGATTATTTGAATGAGATAGGTTTACCAAATGATTTCACAAATATTAGAATTTGTAAAACCCTAATTGCAGAGTAATAAATGATAAACAAGTAATAAAGTACTGAATTGACACAAGCAAGCAAACTAATAAATTTAAAAACCTAATTGAGAGAGAGGGAATATAAGACTTAGATGATTTCGCAATTGATCCCAAAGTGTTCTAGACTAGAGAATGATTAACAGGAGTAAGAAACTATCGCAAATATGCCTGATTAATTCTACAACTGTCGGATATATCTGGACTAGGGCACTTGGACTAGGTCAAGGGGGCATAGGAACCAGATACTTCTCTTGGGTGCATGTGTTTGTGAAATTGGTCAGGATCTAATTTTTCTTGTGTCGCACCAATATTGCTAATCTTCATTATTGATCGCATGTATGTGGCACTATGTCCAAAAAAATTTCCTATAACCCCAACGATCACTCGACAAAATGAACTTATGACCGAGCATTGCACTAAATCTCAAAATCTATATAGTTTTGTGTGCATGTGTGTAGAATCATGCCTTAGGAGGTTCTTGTGCAAGATGCACTTGATAGCTAGAAATAGCTAGATGTAGCAATGTAGATAGATGTGTGGATGTTGAAATGAACTTCCCCTCCTATGAAGTGTACATGTAGAAAAATGCATTCATTTGTCCCTTGAATTAATGCTAGATGATTAAGTTAAATGTAATTTATGAGGCCTAATATAAATGCAAGATTATAGTAAATGAATGATAAATTAAGTATAGAAATATAATCAAGTGAGCTAAGTAATTAAATGTGAAAACCTTAAGTGCAAAGAAGGAATAAAAAGACTTAGCTGATTTACTGAGTCATGGAGAATACACAGAGTTGGAGAACAAGAAAATGTGAAGCATTGACCATCACACTGGAGCTCAAAAAAATGTAAAACTAGAGGAATAAGATGGACTAGGGCACCTAGGGAGGGACAAGGGCATCCACAGGTGCCTTGGACCTGTATCTAAGCATTTAGGTCTATAGAAATTCTTAGAATACCTCCTCTGAGGTGTTGCAAGGTGTTTTCCTTTAGTCACCTTTGATCACTCCAAGGTCACACCAAAATCATTGAGGTCGCTTGAAAACTAGAATAAGAATGAACCTGCAAATCCCTCACATAGACATCAAATTCTAAAGAATAAATAAGAAAAATGAGGGGTCAAACTATCCTCAACTATCACAATGGTGAACATATGACTGAGCATTGCACTACATCTTAGACCCAATGTAGTTCTATGTGTGTGTGGAATTGTGCCTTAGGTTTCTCTTGTATGTGTCACACTTAGATAGCGAGAAGGTAACTGGATGTAGAATGTAGTAAATTTGTGCATCAAATAGAATGAAATTCCCTCATATGAAGTGTGATGCAGAAAACTAGCCCTTATGTCCCTTTTGATGTAGCTAGATGGATGTAATGGAGATATTCTATGCCTTGATGGATGCAACCTTAGGTGTTTATAGCTAATGCTTAGTTCTTGGTCCTTTAATATGATCACATAACTTCATATTTATATGATTCCTAATTAACTAAAATTTGGATATGGTAGTATAGGAAAAGTAGTAATCCTAGTTAATCTAATTAGGAGGAATAAAATGATGTAATAAAAGACTAGAATAGGATGAAATAAACGTAATTAAATTATTCTAAGTGAAATGAAAACCTTAAATGTGTAAGAGAAGGAAGAGAGAAGGCTTAGCTGATTTGTATAGACTGTCATAGGTTTGAACATAGAATTTGGAAGTGGAGACGATTACTCAGGGACCCTACGAAGGGAAGATCTGGGTATTCTGAGCATTCTTAGGCACCTGGGAGTGTATTGGGGCACCTTGAGGCACCCTTGTCTACAATATGGGTGCTCTAAACACTGTAAATGCACCAAACCTAAGTTTGGAAGTGTCAGAACTTGGTCTGAAACCATGCCTATTTTTCACATTGGATTTTTCGGATGAGCTTGAAAATGACCTAAGATGCAAAGAAAAGTATCAGAACCCTATAAAAATTAAAGATGCAAATGAATCGATCAGACTGACCTCATTCGCCAAGCTAGTGGATTTGTTACTGAGATTGCACTACATTTTGAACCTGAATGTAGTTCTGGTGTGTGTGTGTGTGTGTGTGTGTATTGTGCCCTAAGTGCTCTCGTGTCATTCACCCTTTTTGAAGTATCAAGCAATAATAAGTATAGAAAATGTAAATAGAATGTGTGCATGGAATATAATAGAATCCATCCCCTTATGAAGTGTGTGTGATGCGGATATCCTATCCTTGATGCATGGTGTTATGTGGATACAAGTGATGCAATGGATGCAGCCATAGATGGATTGATAGTAGTGTGTAATGTTGTGACCTAGGACCCTCATTATGGTCTTATAGCTTTATATTTATAGGGCTCTCAAGCTTAATTTTGTAATTAATCCCGACAAGGCCAGCTGAGAAAAATATAACAACCAACACCTAGAAGTGACCCAAAAAATGAGTGAAAGGAGGTTTACATAGATCGGAGCACCCAAAGTGGGATTGGGGTGCCCTGGGGTGCCCCAATACAGGCTGGGGCACCCTGATTTAGGGCTAGAATTTTATGGCAATTGTGAAATGTGTGGATAAGTGCTAGAAAATACATGGGAACTATGAAATAAAATATAAAATAAATATGGCCAAAAGGTGGGATTAATTAGTATTTTGTACACTTGAGAACCTTCTAAATAGTAGTATAAGACCAAGCCAAATTATGTGTAAAGTACATAATTTTTTATCTACATTCTATCCCCACTTTATGTTGGTGAGCGAAAAGATCAGTAACATAAAGTAGATAGAGATGCGTACCTGATATCCATGTAGAGTGTAGAAGAAGATGTTCTGATGGACTAGACTCAAGTGTGGAATGACAAATAAAATGTGGAGCATGGATTCTAAAGATGAAAAATAAACATTACAATTTATGAGAGTGAACCTAGGGAAGAACAGTGTGTAGTTGTTACGCTATGTGATGTACTTACATGGTTAGTATGGCAAGTATCGTTGTGGTGTGTTGTCACTATCGTTGTTCTATTTTTATTGTTTCTGCTAATTTGACTTCTTGTTTCTCATACGGTAGACCTACAAGGATAAAATGATCAAGTAGTCAAATATGTATGTAGGGTTTATTTTAAGAAGCGCCTCTAAAAAATTAGTTTAGAATTTGTGGCAAATCTCAAAAATTGACTTTCAAATTGTTGGCAAATTTCTAAAAAAAGTTCCGCGGAAAAGGTGATTTTCCAAGGAGAATTTTCCTTTGGTTTCACATAGTTGGTCAGGTAAGTTGGTCAGCTAGGTTGGTCGGTTAGGTTGGTCAGCTAGGTTGGTCAGGTAGTTTGGTAGGGTAGGTTGGTTAGGTAGGTTGGTCAGGTAGGTTGGCCAAGTAGGTTGGTTGGGTAGGTTAGTTAGGTTGGTTGGTTGGGTAGGTTAGTCAGGTAGGTTGGTTGGTCAAAAATCTGAGTCCGAGGGATCCCTTCATGCTGTAAATGCTTAGCAAGAATTTTTGAAGTGAGATCTTAAACCCTGTAATGATTTAAACCACGTATCAAAGTACCTTTGATTCATCAAAAAATAGTTTTTATTTTTGTTTAATATGATAGGAGTTGGTTTTAACTTTCATGAGGAATATTTTTTCATGATTTGGATTGATCTATTAGGATTGATCTAAATTGTTTATTTTCATCTGTAGCTTTGATTTTATTAGTTCTAAAAGCTTATGTTGGTCTTTGTTACTGCATTTGATTCTCATTGTATTCAAATTTCAATGGATTAGTTTCAATCTTTAGCTGGGTAGGTTGCTCGGGGACATTGGCCAAGCAGTTGGGTCAGGTGGGTTGGGTGGGTTGGTCGGGTCGGTTAGTCGGGTGGGTTGGTCAGGTGGGTTGGTTGGGTGGGTTGGACGGGATAGCTTGGCCTCGAGGGTTGATCAGACAAGTTAGACAGGAGGGTCTGGCAGGAAGGTTTTTCGGGTGGTTTGACAGGCATGTTAACCATCCATCTCTATCATCCAACCCTTAGCTACCCAACCCCTTACTCATCCAACCCCCTCGGTCATCCAACCCCTTAGCTTTCTAACCCCTTAGCCACCCAATAGGGCTGAGGGGTTGGACTGCTAATGGGTTAGACGGCTAAGGGTTTGAACAGATCTTAGAGTCTGAGGTTGTTCAGACTTAGGGTTAGAGTCTGGATGGATTTTGATAGCATATTTTGTATGGTGCAAGTTGTTTGTGTTTACTTCAGTGAATATGCACACAAAATAATTTGAAATGGTGGCGAATTACATTCATAAGCTCTTATATATGTGTAAAATCTAGGCAAAATGAATATTACAAGGGACATGTGGGTCGAAATTTTTGGCAAATAAGTCGGCTATGAATCACAAAAATTTTCCAATTCAAATTTCCATAAACCTCGATTTTCGTGAGTTTACGAAAATTTTCCACTAACATTTTTCGTGTATGTATGTATGTAAAAGTGTTGTGTAAAATACACAAATGTAAAGTATGCTAGAAAAGTGTAAATGGAACATGTGCACCTGATTCATGTCGAGAAAAAGGATTATAAGGATATCTTGTACTGTCACGAGTTTTTCAGGTGAACTCATGCCGCCCTAGTTGAAGAAGTGTAGGGAGGAAATGCTCTTTCCTCCAACTCTAACTACTTCTGTTGAAACTTTTTGAAGAGATCTTTGTATTTTCCTATTTTTTGGGGCAATCCGACACCACGGGAAAAAAAGTGTAGAGAGGCACACCCACTTTTACCCCTGGTCCTGTAACCACTCCGTAGAATTACCAAAGGACACCATGTCCTGTTAAGGCTATTGTGTATAGAGTTTGTAGGTTGGTCTGAACTCGCTCGTTGTGTTTTGAACTAGTGTAGATACGTTGTGTTAGTATAAAACCCTAAATGATAGCCCCCATCTTTGGGGGCGCATGTGATGGACCCAGGAAGGAGAATGCAGCCCCATAAGAGGACTAACCACACTCTAACCTATAGAACTCTTCCCTATAGGGGGAAAGGGGAAAAACACTTGGTAGATACCAAGGTGCGCACAAAATGGGATGACTCGCCAATACAAGTGTTAGTCTAAATACACATGCATATAATAAGTGTAAAAACATAAACAATGTAGAAAAACTACCAAGCACATTAGTTTAAACATGCCGGAAATAGTAAGAAGACTGCACAAAGTGGGTCAGAAACATGGGACATCACTCACGATGTTGCAAGACAAGAAAGGACATCATGGCCGCAAACACTAGACAAGTGAGCACACAAGAAAAGGGAAAATCCCACATACAATAGAAAACAATGGAAGATAAGTAAACAAACAAGAATTCATGGTAACATGTAATCCTGCAAAACAAGTGTTGCACATGGAACACCCGTTAGCATGTGACATTGATAACCAATAGTATAAGATGTTAAGTATAAAGTGAAATAATAGCACTTAGATAAGATGAATGTGGATGCCCCCATCGATCAGTATAGTAAGGGTAGAAGGTGAGAATACATGCCGTGTGTAGAGTCTTGTATCTACAATCACACTAAACAAATACGTGAACATGGATGTGTGTATGATAATTACATATAAGAAAGCAATCGAACATGTGTAGTAAAGTGAGCATGCAAAACACTAATAGGCAAGAGTAAATGCTACTAAGATAATGTAGTATGTTGTGGCTGGATGGAATGGAGTTCAAGATGGAATGATAGGAGAAACATGCCCCCCTAGTGAATGGAAATACATGCAGTGAGTTTCATTTTTTTTCCCCCCTCAAAAGTCAAGAATGAACCGTAAACGAGAGTGTGTCATAGTGAAATGGTCGAGTAGTTTTCTTTGTGTCTAACGCATTGTGGTGAGTGTGTATGTGTAGTGGTGATGAAATGATATATGTGGAGAGATGTTCATGGACCCTATAGCATAAGCGTATACCATGACTGTGTGAATAAAGGAGTGATGATTTAGCCCTAAGCATATATCACTATGGAAGGAGTGTATGGTCAGGAGACAGATGGAAAGAAAAGCGTTGACCCTATAGCCTAAGTGTATACCACAACGTGTGGGAGGTTTGAGTGATGATTTAGCCCTAAGCGCATATCACTACCTGATGGAAGAAGAAGGTGATAATTTATCCCATGAAGTATGTCACTACGAGATGGGCAATGAAGTCGGGTGGAGCATATATGAGTATATGGTGGATAATGGAAGGTTGTGATTTAAACTAAGTGTATACCACTAAGTGATGAGTAGGATGAATGATGATGTAATAGGATGACATATGATAGGATAATAGAATGTGTGATGATATAATGTGATAAGATAATGTATAATGTATGAAGGGAGTGGTGTTTTAACCTACAGTGTAGACCAATACGATATGTGATGATGCGTGTGGGTGAAAATACATCCTAGAGCATTGGGCACTAGTCTAATGACTGTGGTATGATGATATATAACATGTAGGTAAGGTCCATTTGATTGGTAAACCCTCGAAAGTTGAGTATGGACCAAGGAACTAGAGTGCATCATATGTTAGTGAGTCCAACACGTAGGACAATGTAGTGTAGGTTACCAAGTTATGGATAGGATGTGTAAATGCAATGTATAATGTATAAAGTGTGATGATAGGTATAGATAGAAATAGAATATGTAATGATGAGAAAAATAGACCCATATGTAATGGAATCTAGTGTAGCATGTAGAATGGAGATGAGAGATAACTGTGTGATGGGAACAAAGCCATGTAGGAGATGTATGGTGTGGAGGCTAGATAAGATGTGAATGTAAGCATAGATAGAATATGTAGTGATGACATGTAAAGCTAAGCCCATGTATAATGTGACTGAGCATAAATATGGAATGTAAGAAAGAGATGTAAAACTAGACGCAGGTGACATGATGACTAGTGTAGCATGTATGATATAGATGATGTATAAAGACTAATAGATGAGGTATGTATAGGAAAATGTATGATGTGTGGTGTGTGGAGTTCAGTGTAATGGTAATCCCTCAACAGTCGAGTGTGAAATGAAGCACAAGAGTGCATCATCAGGTTATGAGGGTGGGATAATTTGTGATAAATAGGCCTATAGGCAAGGGATCAAAGGAAAAAGAAATGTAACTATGCTAGAATGAGAATGGGGGGTATAGCATCTATGCCCCCCAGACCGATAATGTTAAAAAGAGTACTATGAAATGCCATCAAGCAAATCATTTTTGTCTTGATCAAAACCAATGGGAGCACTGTTGGAAACTTGATAGGTGATAATATGAGGTGAATTGTATAAAGATGCATTACGATGAAGGAGATAAGCATTCATCGCATATTCTTCATCTGTAAAAACAATTGGTAGACAACCATGAGCACACCAACGTGAAATTTTAGGCACATAGTTATGAGAAGAATCATTAGCAATGGAGATAGTGCCAAAAGGAATGGGGAAGGAGAGTGAGGAATGAAGCGGGTCTAGTGTGCCAGCAATATAATTAAGCTAAGAGCATTCAAGTGTAAATGGAAACCCACGGGAAGCACATGCAACAAATACTGTCAAGTGAAAAACCCGTAAGCCATAAGCTATTGCAATATGGAAGTAACTATAATAAAGATGGGGTGAATGGAGGGAGGGCAAGATGTCATTAAGCATCATGCCAAACCTGGGTAAGCAATCACATGTACAAATAGTATCAAGGCTAGTAAGATCAAGAGGCATGTGTTCCCAGAATGTCATATTGATATATAAAGTGTGGGTGAAGGGGGGTCATGAAACGACTTCTGGTGGAGAGGAAGAGGAATTTGTGTCAACAATGTTAACAGATCCCTTATATAGGACCATGAAATTAGTGGATAGAAGGTTTTTGAATCGATACTCACTTAGGCCATCAGCGAAAAATGTTTCATCAAAATAAGAGTTTTCCATGTCCAAAGGGGTAAAATCAAGATTTCTTAAAGATTCATCAGTGAGTTCTATAACATCAACCTTTTCATCAGACTCAGTGGAAATTTCGGTGTGTGTATCATCTGTTTGGGTAGCACTATTAAGGACATTTGGAGGTGGGTAGGAGGAGAGGGTAGTAGATGTGGAGTACTAACAGACACAAATATAGTGGGAAAAATAATAGCTGAGGTGTGAGGGGAGATGATGGGAGAGTTGACGTTAGGGGAAGTGGAGGTAGGTACACTAATAAGGACAAATACAATGGGTGAAATAATGGTCGAAGGGTGAGTGGATATATCATGAGAATGAATGATAGGAATATTGGAGGTGGGTATACTAGATTGACCGATATCATATTCATCCAGGCTATCATATGGAATAGGATGAGGTGTTATGATGAGCATAGAATTTACAGGATCAATGTGATAATATTTGAATGTTTCAGGGTCAACGGTAATAGTATGTTCATAATGATCATGAAGAAATTTAACACATTGATGTACGGTGGAGGGTACATCTTGCATGCTGTGGATCCAAGGTCTACCTAAGATGAGATTTAATTTAAAACAAGCATTGAGGACATAGAATTTAGTAAGAATTATTTTAGGTCCAACACGAATATGGAGGGATATAGTGTCGAGACACATGTGAGTAGAATATTTGTAACCACGGATGAGAGTGGAGATACGAGAGATGAGACTATCATTGATACCTAATTGTTGTAAGAGAGAATGGGCACATAGGTTAATGGCTAACCCATTGTCAATAAGGACATGATTGATACAAGTAGTGCTAACGACAGTGGTAATGAGAAATGGGGCACAAGGGTTATTTTTGGTAGTGGGTGATATGTCATCATCTATAAAGGAGATAGAATGAGGAAAACTAAAAAGAGAGTGAATGAGATGGGCAAAAGATTTAGTAGAGTTTTCATGTTTGACATGAATAGAATGAAGGGTAGCCTTGAGTGTGGTTCAAAAATCTAGCGCAGTATGTAAGAGGTTGTAAAGTGATATTTTAGTGGGTGTATTCCTGAGTTGGTTAATAATATCATAACATTTGGAAGGAGTTGATGGAGCAGCTAGTGTGACCAGTGGAGATAGAAAAATGGGTGGAATAATGGGTGGAATAATGCGAGAATGGTAGGTAGTAATGATGTTTATGGATGGATCAAGTGAAGGCATCAAAAAGTGAGGTAGGTGTTGGGTATGAATGTGCATGAAGTCGGCAGAAATAGTAACTATGTTAGTGATCTTGGTAGGTGTATAGGTAAGATACAGAGATTGGTCCATGACCTGGGAAGGAGATGACATGGTGGAAAAGGATGGGAAGACAAAACCACAAGTTTTATAAGGAGACGTCGGGTTCACCACAATGATTATCTAAAATTTGGATATGGGAATATAGGAAAAGTAGTAATCCTATTTAATCTAATTAGGAGGACTAAAACGTTCTAATAAAAGACTAGAACAGTATGAAATAAACACAAGTAAATTATTCTAAGTGAAATGAAACCCTAAATGTGCAAGAGAAGGAAGAGAGATAGCTTAGCTAATTTGCAGAGACTATGGCAGGTTGTCGTAGGTCTGAACACAGAATCTGGAAGTGGAGACAAGTACTCAGGTCCCTGCGAAGGGTAGATCTTGGTATTCTAAGTAGTCTGGGGCACCTATCAGTGTACTAGGGTGCCCCGGGGCACCCTGGTCCTACAATCTAGGCACTCTGAACATTGTAAATGATCTAAACCTAAGTTTGGAAATGTCACAACTTGGTCTAAAACTAAGCTTGTTTGTCGTGTTGGATCTGTCAAATGAGCTAGAAAATGACCTAGAATGCCAATAGAAGTATCAAAACCCTAGAAAAATAAAATATGGAAATGAATGGGTCAGGATGACCTAAACCACCAAGATAGTGGACTTATCACTAAGCGTTGTAATACATTTCAGACCCAAATGTAGTTCTGGTGTGCGTGTGTGTGTGTGTGTGTGTGTGTGTGTGTGTGTGTTATGTTTTAGGTGCTCTTGTGTCAATCACAATTTGTGAAGTAGTGAGCAATAGTAACTATAGAAAATGTAAATATAATGTGTGCATGGAATAGAATAGAATCCCTCCCCCTATGAAGTGTGTGTGATGGAAATATCCTAGCCTTCATATATGGTGCTATGTGGATGCAAGTGATGTAATGGATGTAACCCTAGATTGAGTAATAGTAGTATGTAATGTTGTGACCTAAGACCCTCATTATGGTCTTATAGCTTTATATTTATAGGGATCTCAAGCTTAGTTTCATAATTAATCTTGACAAGGTCGACTAAGAAAAAGATAAAGATGACCAATGGATAGAAGTGACCCAAAAAGGAGCGAACGGAGGTTTGCATAGATCAGGGTGCCTAGAGTTGGACCGGGGGCACCCCAATATAGGCTGGGGCAACTTAATTTAGGGCTATAATGTCAGGGAAGTTACAAAATGTGTGGATAAGTACTAGAAATTACATGGGAACTACAAAAAAAAATATACAATAAATATGGCCAAAAGGTGGGATTAGTTAGTACTTTGTATACTTGAGAACCTTCTAAATAGTAGTATAACACTAGGCCAAATTATGTGTAAAGTGCATAATTTTGTGTCTACAATTCCTTTACTTCAATTTCCTAACTAACCCTGAAAAGGCCAACTACCAAGAAGATAAGATGCTCAAATGGCTAGAAAGGGCCCAAAAAGTGTGAGAAAAGTGCAAAGGGGTTAAGGTCTCCAAGATAGGATGAGGGCACCTAGCTTTAGCACCCTAGCTAGGCGCTGGTTTCTAAGATGACGAATGTCAAAGAGTAAAAATGAAGACTAAAAGTAGCAACAAAAAGAAAAGAAGGTGGCCAAAGACATGGTTTATTTAGTAATTTTCTTACTTAGGAATCATATGAATAATAGTATGTAATCAAGACTAGATAATTACCCAAAGTGTGTTTTTTGTGTCTACATTTGCCCCCACTTTATGTTGGTGAGCGGACCCAAAGTGTGTTTTTTTTTGTCTACATTTACCCCCACTTTATGTTGGTGAGTGGAACACTCAGTAATATAAAGTAGATAGAGATGTGTACCTAATAACCATGTAGATTGATGATGAAAGTGTGTCGAGGGACAAGACAAAGCGCGGAGAGATAGAAAAATGTGAAGCTTGGATGCTAAGGAGGAGAAAGTGCAAAAAGTGATGAAAATGAACCTAGGGAAGAAATGCATGTGTAAATCTCACGATGTACCTTTTTTTGATGTCAATGTCATTGTTGGTGTCTGTGATTTTTTCATTGTTGATGGTGACTAATGCTTCCCATACGGATGGACCTATAAAATATAATTTGAAAAATAGTCAAATACGCATGTATATGATCAAAATATGTGAAACAAATGTGTAAGGAAAGTATGTAAAAATGTTGAAAGTGTAAAATATGAACATGTGCACCTAATCCATGATGAGGAAATGGTGTATAAAAATTATCTTGTAGATGATGTCAACATGCAAGTTTATCCAAAAATATCACGCTAGTGAAATGGAAAAAGTGTAGGGAGAATAGTTTGGTGTCACCCTCCAATCCTTTAACTGCTTCCCGCAATGTAGAACACCACTACAAATGGTGTGTATAAATATATGTGATAAGGACCATATGACCTATAAAATTCATTGTGTATGGAGTTCTCTAGTTTTTTTTTGAACTACCAGTCATTGTGTAACTACCCCCTGGTTTTAGGCATCTAGGAAAGGTCATTGTGTAAATGACCCAAGTTTGATTGTGAGCCTTGTCTGAAATTGAAAAATGTGCTATACCAGTAACCATGCTATGTTGTGTATAATGTTGTGTGGGGTGACTGATTCACCCAAATGATGCCCACCTCATTTGGGGTGCATGCAATGTCACTCAAGGAGTATGCAACCTAAAGGAGGACTGACCATTATGCTAAACTGTGTCCTACAGGGGTGAGGGAATGTGCTTGGTAGAAATCAAGGCACACACAAACAAGTGGCTAGGAGACAAGTGTTAGTGTTATCCAAATTTCTCATTCATAATGGGGATTAACGCACTAAATACTAAATAAACTACAAAAACTCGAATGATGGAGGGTTTATGTTACCTCAGATGCGATGTGATGGATATGGGCACTGAAGTGATTGATCCTCACTATTGTAGGTTTTTAAAACTACAAAACTAGAGAAATATTTGATTACATAGATTTATGTGGGGGATTCCTGGACAATGTCGGCTCTAAGAAGCATTAAATTCCTTGGCGGATGTCAACCCCCATGTTTAGATTAAAAAAATGATAAAAGCAATAACGATAAACTGGATATTTTCTAGAACCTAAGGCACACAGAAACTAGAAATGTATAGATGTTCAACACATAAAAATATGATATAAATGGACGTAAATTAAATGGTACCTGACTTGATCGATAATGACCCGAACTGTGAAGAGGCAGGTCGACGACGGCTTGGATGTGTAGATCTGATCAATAATGTAAATATGCAGATTTATGGGGATCTAGATGCCAAGTGGTAACTGCATGACGTTGTAAATGTTGGGGGTCAACCTGGGGGAAAGGAAACTAGAAATTGATAGAAATCAGAGATGGAAAAGGGGATATTAAGGATCGAGATCCTAGTCGATGGCGACTAGGGTGAGACGACGGTGACTGTAATGCAAATAGGTTGGTAATGTTGCAATAGAAGAGCTAGATGGTGGATATGGGGTTTGAAATAGATGTAAAATATATGCAGAGGCTAGGGGGCTCTAGAGATGGAAAAGATGATAACAAAGGGCTGAGTTGATGGTGACTCAAGTTAGGTGACAGATACTGTAGCAGAATAGGGAAATTCCAAAGTTAGATTAACTGAAAAGGAAACCTGCAAGTAGAAACACTGATAGAGCAACCTAAAAAAGGAGTCTCGACTGTTGTTGGACCTGCAATGTTAGATTTTACAAGATAATAGAAGAAATAAGAAAGGATAGTAGAAAAAGCAATGTAAACCTCCTAATTTTATGCAGATGATCTAGAAAATATTCCAAGTGTTGCAAGAAGGATTGTTGAGATACTCTAGTTTGAAGAATGATTCACAAAGTAGAAGAAGATCAAATAGAAGTCACACCTATGTGTTTTGTGTTCTTCTTGGCCGTGGTTTGGTAAGGGAACGAACTTGGATTTATAGGGTCAATGGTGACCAATCTGGGTCGTCGTCGATTGCGGGGAAAGTTTCCCAAAAGTGAGGGTATTTTTTGATTTAGAACGGAATTTTTTATTTGTAAGAGTTGGAAAAGTTGTTTTAAAGCATGTGGGTGGGATTAGGTTGTTTAGGGATGAGTTGTAGGTGAGTTGGAGATAAGGATAGGCTAGAAAAAGCATAGGGATGCATAGGATGTATATTTAGAATGAAAGCATCCTAAAATTGAAGGTTGTTTAGGGACAGATTAGGATGTTGACATTAATTAATTTTTTTTTATTATGGGTAAATAGTTTTGAAGGTACTATACCATGTGTACAAAAAGGCTCAAAATCCAGATACCAAAAGAGGAAAAACCAACCCTAAAAATTTAAAACATTCAACATTAGGGGGGTCAACAGCCATATAATACAATATAGAAACAAAACAGGATCAAGAGAGATAGTGATCTGAATAAAAGTAGAAGAGACAAAATATGAACAAGAGATAACCACCACTGGTCTTCCCAGCCAAAAAATAGCACCAAAAACACCAGTCAATAAAAACTTCACCGCTAGTAAATAGCAACAAAGATCCACATTGCTTGACAGCCCGATCAATCTTGGCTTTAATCATTTAGAGTGAGATGAAGAACGCAATGGTGGTGGCTTGGGATGGATCTTTCAAATCTTCCTGGGCAATTGCAAGATCTGTGTTCTCCTTGAAACCCCAAATATCCTCAGTAATATCGCTGAGACTACAAATACTATGCACATGTTACTCGATAAAATTATAGATGCTTTTAAGAGCTGAGAGGATACAGTCATTACGCCCTTTTGCATTGCCAAGCCTAGCATCCAAAGATACAAGCTTCTTGAAAACTTTAGCAGTGATATCATCATCTTCATCGTTTTGCAGTTTCTTTTTGCCCTTTTTTATCCATATCCCTAATAGCACTCTTTAGGTCCTGAATCTCCTTTTCCATATTTTCTACTCTGACCAACAAGTCCTCATCTTTAGGATCCTCCACCGGATTACTAATGTGCAGTAAATTTGTAGCAAGCTCTAGGTCTTTATGACTTCTAAGAACCCTCTAAGAAGTAGGGACCTTAGTTTTCATCTCTTTCCTTTTCCTACTAGTGGTAGCAATGTCAAGTTTCCTATCTGGAAGGGGAGGGATGGAGGCAGGGGGAGGAGCAGAATCCGAGCGGGGGTAGGCTGAGTAGTGGCGGTGAATGAGAAGTATTAACCCTTAATGAAGGGGAATAGCCCTAGTGTGGTTTTGCACTTCCAGTATAGATTTCTCCAAAGAATTCAACAAGCAATGAGGAAAGTTTATGGTGAGATTTCTACGAAAGTGATTAAGGAAGATTAAGTTCTTTTGGGGAATAGTGACAAATCTCCCCTCCAGAGTAACATACCTTACCACCATCCTTGCGATCTCAGTGAAAGGCTCTGGAACAAAAGCAATTTTGATGTCAGTTGTCACAAACTCCAGATTCTCTCCCTCATCTAGAAACTTCTTAGCCTCCACCTCTCTGTCCATGTGCTTGTTGAAGAATTTGGTTCCATCTAGACTGAGCCTGGTGACCTGGGCAATAAGCTCCTCGGAAATCTCAACCTTGATATTACTGTACTCAACCACATGATTCCTCCATCCATGAGAAAATTTAATTGAGAGATCCTGATCAAAACCTTGGACTTTTTCAATAAATTTCATGAGACCCCCCTTTTTGTAAATAGTTCTAGAGAACTATATCATCTTTCCATGTTCGATTATGGGTGGGATCAGTCTTGCAAGGTAGTCCACCCATTTTTCCTGTGATATTACCTCTTCCCGCAATGGTAAAAATTTGAAAACTATACGAATCATCCTCAGCTCTGCTTTTGAAGCCCTCCCAATCGTGCGAAGAGATGTAATTATTAATCCTCACTTTGTAATTAATTAACCACTCCTTAGCATCTGCCCTATATCTATTAATGATGACACTCCAAGTTGTGCAAATATTTGATGATGTCATCACTTTGCACTTAAAAAGCTACTCCTTAGCATCAACACTACAACTATTAGTGATTATGTTCTAAGTCATGCAAATATTTGATGATGTCATCATTTACTTTAGTAGGAAGAATGTCACCCCCTTAACCAAGTTTGAAAAGTATTATTTACCCCAATATTTTCCAAACCATCTGCCACACTATTGCCTTCACAGTAGGTATGTTTGATTTCAAAATTTTCAAAACTCTTGCAAATATTAGTAGCTTCAGCAATAAAGTCCCTAATTGACCAACTGGGGGGTTGTTTTTGGTTTAAAAGATTGATAATGTTTAGCGAATCACCCTCAATTATAATATTGGAAATATTACAATCTCTAGCTAGCCTTATTCACCAAAAGAGAAGCAAGAGCTTTAGAGTAGTGATTAGTTTCCCTACCCATTTTACTAGAAAAAGTAGCAAAAAAACAACCTCTGTGATCTCTAATGAATCCCCCACCTCCAGAATCCCCATGATTGCCTTTTGAGGCCCCATCATAAATTCAACTTATGCCAAACACTGGGAGGTTGAATTCATCGGACAGTGGATCTATCAATACTATTGTTATTCTTGTTCAAAATAGTGCCAATATTCAAAGCAGCCAGAATGTGCTCTTCTTCGTCAAGGTAAAGTCTATTTTTGGGGAGTTTAAATCTTTCAATGTTGTCTTTCACAGCAATGATAATTTCTTTGTAGACTTTTTTGCATAACTTTCTGGTATTCCTAAAAATGACATCGTTATGAGCTTTCCAAACTCGCTACATGGTGTGAGGGACAACTAGTTGTCCATAATCTCCTCACCACACAATGTTTGTAAGGAGAGTTCCATTATTCCTAGGCCTGAAGACAAGTATGGGGAAAGATCCATACTTGATTGAAGTTTTCAAAAATGAGATGCCAAATTTTGGAAGTGTACTTACAATGAAGAAAGAGGTGTTTTGATGTCTTCTAGCTTCTTCCTGACACATGCAACATCTTTTAGGCATGATGAATCCTTTCCTATTGATATTTTCATTAGTTAGGATATTTCCTTTAATGATAAGCCACCAGAAAAAGTTTACTCTAGGGGTTAGCCTCGGGCATCCACAACTTATGCCACTCAGTATCACTTTCAATAGAGGCAAAGAAAGAGTTGTAGCCAGATTTAACTGAGTACTCTCCATCAAAGGAATCTTTCCAAATGAGTTCATCCTTATGATTTTGAGGATTGATATGAATTAGGGAGAGATGAATCTACATAGATGAAACATCAGACTACACATTATCCTCATCTACTTTGATCTATTTCCATTTCCTTTTATTTTCAACCACCTCAATATAGTCCTGGACTTTGTGCCCATAATTTCTAATTAAGTTGTCTTTAATGTGACCATACGAGGAAATCCAATTAATATCAGACCATTTTTCAGTCCAGAAATCAATGTCTTGTCCATCCCCAAGCTTCCAGCTACATCCCTGAGAGAGAACATGTCTGATGTGGAGAAGATTGTTCCAGAAAATAGAACCATTCATGAAGTAACTGATCAAAAATAAAGGAATTCATGCTTTGATTGGAAAGGTATTTGATTTTGATCAACTTGGTCCAAGGCTTGTGCTCTTTTATAAGTCTCCAACCCAACTTTGTCAATAAGAGAAACATTCATATGTTTGATATCTTTGATTCCTAAACCCCCAATCCTCTTTGGTCTACAAACCTACTCCCAAGCAACTAAATGGTACCTAAATCTATCTTCAGTACCATGCCATAAAAAGTGCTTTTGAATTTTTTCAATGCTATTCATCACTGTTGTTGGAATGCTAAACATTGAAATGATATAAATAGGTAAGTTCTGAAGAGTGCTTTTTATCAATAAACACTTGCCTGCACTTGAAAGTAAAGCTCCTTTCCAACCAGCAAGTTGACATTAATTAATTAATTAATAGTAACCAATTAATAAAATTAATTAAAGGGGATTCAATTTGATGAGGTAATAGATGGGAAATTGGTTAATTAATTAATTAAAGGGGATTAATTAATTAATGATGATGGTATAATAAGGGCATTAAATTAAAGGTAGGGGGTGAAATAAATAAATATGCACATGCGGGTGATTAAGGGCTATATACTGATTTTAGGCGTCTACATTTTGCCCCTTTTTGTTGAGCGGTTTTCGCTAACAAATCGTGAGACAAAAACAATAAGAGTTAGATGAGGATTAACAAAAAGGATTTATGGTGAGCTCCCCCTCAAATGGGGGATCGATGACATCAAGGGAAATCAATGATGAGCTTGAAATAGGTAGGTGAAAAATGGCGGGCGGGTGATGAAAATATGGGTAAAAGCATAACAAAGGCAAGATGCCCCAGGAAAAGGATCACAATTTGGATGAAAACTATGACAGTGACTTCAATATCACATTGGTAGAGGACAATTGAGGTCTCAACGGAGATGAGCTACAATGTTCTATGGACCAGTGAGTGGGTGAAGACCACTGCAGTATGGATGCAAACCATAATGACCAAGAGGTCATAGGAAAGTCATCAAAATATACGTAACTATATGCAAAAATGTATGTTAAATCCTTCGTACATAAGGAATCGAGAATAAAGGGTATGTGTCCATAAGGGATGAGGATGAATGATATGGTTCCCAATGGGACACATAAATTACTGAGATTGAAAAATGAAAAAGCGAATGATGAAGAAGGTATGCTCCAAAGGGGGAATGCATGGCTCTAAAGGAAAAAAAAAAGAGGAAAAGTAAAAAATATACCCCAAATGGGGAAAAACATGGCCACAAAGGAAAAAAGTAAAATTTATTCCCCGATAGGGGAAAAGCATGGCCACAAAGGTGGACTTTGATGAAAATTAATGGTTCCCCAAGGAAGGCACAAATATGGCCAAAAGAGTGGACTTGATATAATATGGTCCCAAAGGATGACTTGATATAATATGGCCCTAAAGGAGGACACTATATAATGGATGTAATGCCCAAATGAGAAGATGAATATGGCCTCAAATGAGGACTTTGTGTGTAAACAAGGATATATAGATGAAATTAATGGTGGACCAGCAAAGGACACAAATATGGCCAAAGAGGCAAGATATTAAAAATGTGAGATATGTTTCCCCGAGAGGGAACACAAAGATGGCCACAATAGTGGACTTAAGATGAGATAAATTGGATAAGATTTGATGAAATATATGGATAAGATCAAATGGATTGATAATATTAGATGAAATGTCAAATTGGATTTGGATGAGATAAGAGGTAGATGTGACTTAACAATGGCAACCTAAGAGTATAAATGAGACTATGTCAAATCAAGGAACGTGCAAGGAAAATATGCCTCCAACTGCATTGGAGGAAAACAAGAAGGGGATCTAAGTAATGCAAGGCACATGTTTCAAAAAAAATGTTAGTATACAACCAACGACATTTGGTCATACCAAAGACCATAAGGAAGATGGATGAAATGATCTCATAAACCTAGTGTCAACATGACAAAGGGGTTTGAGATGAAACTTTTAGGTGGGAAGAGGGTTCTCCAAAAGTGATGTTCCCTAAAACTATGCCCCGTCTCTAGGAAAGAGAAAGAGAAAGTTTATCAATGTGGGAAGCTTTCTTAGGATGTTGATAAAATGGAAGGTTGATCAATGCAGGAAGCCTTCAAATTTCATAATGAGTAGGCATCCTTTGAGGGTATGGTCTACTTTACATAGAATATAGATGGCAAGAGTAATATATGATAGTCTTCCTTCGAGGGATCGGTCTATATCTTTTGATTTGTTTTTTATTTTGATTTACATGCTTCTAACTATATTTTCTTTCTTTCTTTTTTCTTTTTTTTACATGTGTTATCCTATAAAATTGACAAGGGAAATTTTGCAGGTAACCATACCAAAATTTTTTCTGGTTCCTTGTCAAGGTCCCTCAGTGTTCGGAATGGCGTAAAATCCCTTTCCGGAAAATCTAGTTTTTCGAACTTAGTCATTTTGGTCCTTTTTGGGCTGGGCACAGATTTTGTTCATGCAACACAAACATTATTTGCACCCCCTTCTATTCCTTTGGCACACCCTTTGGAGTGTTAACACAACAGATTGTTGCACCTCCCCGTGATGCACCTTTCTTGCATGTGCCAAGGCACATGCGCCAACCTGTCAACAACAAAAATGTTGCGCCCTTAAGCGGTGCGCCAAAGCACTCAAAATCCCATGTTGACAGTCCTGAATTTGTGCCAAAGGTGCAGAATAGTTTCTTGCTGACAGACACATAACCACGCTAAAGGGTGCAAATATTTTCATGTCGACATACATTTTGGTGTGCCCTTTGAAAAATGTTGGTGGCACATTTATTGCACCTTTTGCTATATATAGGCGCATCCGCCCTGTCATTTTCACAATTGAAAAACACGTGAAAATTTATTCCTCTGCACCTGTCAGCACTCCTATCATCCTCGTGTCACATTCATGGACCCCACTTCATTTCTCTCATTCTATATATTCTAGGTAAGTGGTCCTTTCTTTTCTTATGTTTTTTGTTTTGGTTTGGTTGTTTGTGGGATTATAATAAAATGAATCTGAAGAAACCATAAACCCCTCCAGCCTGTTTTGCATTTTCCTCCCAAGCCAGTTTTACCCTCCTTCCAGATCTACTGGCCTGGAGGGCTTTGTCTCAGAAACGAACCCAACAGACCTCTTTGCTTTGTTCCCCTCACTGTCAAATCATGTCGATAAGGCCTAAAAAATCACAAACCTGTCCAAGAAGAGAGAAAATGTAAAGTTGTTACATTTCCACCCTGTAGTTTTCCTTTGGCGCAATCGCCATCCTTGTTGCATAAAACATAGTCACACCAAGAGGGTGCACTGTCCTTGATTGCAACACGCATCCTTCCTGTGCCAAACAAAACTAAGAATCCTTACACAGGCGCAGGCGCAATCCTGCTTACACCAACAAAGTTTGTTATGCAATCTCTTCTTGCGCCGTGCCAAAGGCCCCCTTGGCACACATAAAGTTAGTGATACACCCTTTAATGTTGCACCCCTTGGTGCACCAAAATTCCCTGCAACATGTCCCATATCTACACCATTGGCGCATCCTGCTCCCATGCAACACCAAACTTATTTGTGCCCAGTTGTGAACCTTATATAATGGCGCAGCCACAAATTTGTCTACAACAACATTGATGTTATGTGTAAATTTCCTGTACCCTGCGCCTTTGGTGTTGTTTTCTTCCTTGCAACACTCCACATCAGTGCACCATACTTTTGACCCTGCAGCCTGCAATATTCCTGTGCCCTGCCCAGAAGCTTTTAAATTGCTAACTCCTCATTCTATAAAGCTTTGATGGAAGATCTAACAGCTAACATGGCTCTTCTGCGTTGGACTTCACTCCTTCTTCTTGCAGATCAGCAACTGAACTCAGATTTGCATATGTCAACATCAAGCAAAAGGCCAACCAAGTCAAAGGGTAAGGCCAAACTCATGGAGGAAGAGATGAAATACAAATATCAAAGGGTCAGAATGCCCGAGTCCCAGGCAGAATGTGACTTAGACATCAGAGATTCCGAACTTGGCCATATAGACATGGAAGATATTTTTGGGCTAGAACAAGAAGGGTCACAGGCAGTCCTTGGATGGACAAACTAGTGGGCAGTGGTCTACATTTCACTGGGGGAATCCCTGTTAGTGCAGTAAATAATGAGTTCATGATGGTGGTGGCCCGCTGCTATAACAAAGACACAAGGTGTGTCGAGAATGAAAAGGGTGAGGTCATAATCAACCTCACTGCCTACACTTCGAGATCATGCTAGGTATTCCCCACCACCGGCATTTTGTGGCTATAAGCCAAGAAGACTGCATCAAGGCATGGGAGGAAAATGAAGACAAATGCATGTAGTTAATGAATGAGGTGTACTTGAAAAATAAGAAGGTAATAACCAGGTGGCCACAGGTTATTCACCACAGTGACTTCTCTGAGGAACTGAGTGATACCATCACCTTCCTAAGTAGGGTGTTTGGGCTTTCTGATGCCCATTACTTCAATAAATGGATGCTCAGGTATCTGGAAACAATGAATAAGAATGTGCCTGATCAACGTTTTGAGTGGGCAGAGATCATCAACAGCACCATCTCTAAGCAGCTCCAACAACTCACCACAACAGGGAGGTTCTACATGAACTCCTACGTAGTCTATGCTGCAGCCTCAGAGAGAGACTATCCAGCACTGAGATGATGCGGGGTATGGCCCCAAGTAAAAATATATGAATACTACCCAGAATTGAAGCTGGAGAACAGCATCCCACAGTTCACCAAGATCAATGATGCCTTCTTCTATGGCATCATCTACCTATTGAGGCCCAATATGACTCACGGTCGACGACCAAGAGCATAGTCACGGAAACCGAGAAGTGGGGGGCATTATTTACACAATTCCCCACTTTCACCTATCTCAGAGTAGCTAACTTCTTGGGAGAGCCCACCAAGTTACCGAGGTATGCAGGCCCTAAGTTGATCCTGTTGGAGCTGTCCAGACAGCTCATAACATATCATGAGAAGTTCCTGAAAAGGAAGAAGGGTGGAACTCCTTTCCCCCTCACAGTGGGCAGGTACACCTGCACTTCTCACACCAAGGCCCAGGAAATGTTCGCAGAGCTGGAACTGCTTAATCTAAAGCACAATTTCCCGGCAAGGCCAACCTTTGATCCATGGAATTACCTCCCAAAGGCAAAACTCGATCCGATCCATGTTCCACAGATCGAGGACATCTACATCGACCTATATCACGAGGTCAAACTCAGAAGAAAGGACCACTCCTGCGTGGCCCTACCAGAAATTATTCAATATGGCATGGCCATTGTTCCAAAAGCTTTCCAAAAAAACTGATCAAGAAGTTGATCAGGTATATCTAGATACGAGATGGGGACAACTGGCCGTTTACCGATATTGATAGAACAAAGGCACCTCAGATGATTGAGGAGAGGGTTAAGGGCACATTGCAGCGCACAGAGCATTGGTGTAGAATGAACGACCTCATCTACCTTGGAGTAGATTTCACCACGTCCCCTTTGGGCAATGCACCTGCCAGGCCAAAGCATTTGTCGAAGGGAAAAGGTAAAGATAAAGAGGGAGAATCAAGCTCCACTCAAGAAGAAGCTCCTGAGAGCCCTCCTTCCACCACACAGGAATAGGTTGTAACCCTGGTACCTCCAGAGAAAGAAGCGGCAGAGAGTGTTCCAACAGGCACATCCACTTAGGATGTTGCCACTGCTACAACTGTTGAGTTTCCTTCCATCCCTTCTCCCTCTCCTCCTTCCCCTCCTCATGTGACTCAAGTGACCATTCCTTTGGTTGTATCCTCTCCCCCATCTTCTACTATTCCCCCTTCCTCTTCCTCCATTTTCTCTTCCCTCATGGAGCTGTCCCCCACCATTTCTTCTCTCATCTCTCAGCTCCCTTCCACTCCCACGACTACCTCCCCTGCAGTGTCTCCTCCTCCCGTGAGCACTTTCTTGGCCTCTCTCTCGATGCCACCACCAAGTGTCTTGACCCATTTCCCCTCATCCATTGCAGCTACTCCCTCTTCCACCTCTGGTCCCACTCCCTTAAGTCCAACATGGATCTCCCAGCACCTGAGTCAGCATAAGAGGAAAGTCCCCATTGCACCTATGGACTTCTCTGTCATCCCAACAAAAGGGGCTAAGAAGAAAAATCCTATAACCCACTTCTCTTAGAGTGCATTAGGAGAAAGAGTAATGGAGATTACGTATCCTGATCCCACAAAGGATAAAAAGGATCTATCCCCTACAGATTATACAGTGACGTAGGTCACAATGGGAACGTCATCCGAGAGCCTTCAAGGAGAGGCCCTATCTGCGGTGGATGCCCTTTGCAAGAAACTTCAAGAAGCAAAGGAAGAGAAGAGGCTACTAAAAGAGCAGAATAAACATCTTCTCCATGCCCTGCAGAAAATGGGCAGTGCACCTCCTACAACTACCACTGAAACTCCTGAGGCCCTTAGTCAGGATAAGATAAATGAATACACCAAGATTGGCGAACAAGGCATGGCAGTATCCACCTGGAGAGACCAGATCCTCAAAGACAGTGAGGAAGTAATCGTCAAGTTCACCGAGCTATATCAGAACATTGATCAGGTGAACAAGGAACTCTAGGTGATCGCAGGACCTATCTCCAAAGAGTTGGACCATGCTAGGTTGCAACATGAGACATTCCAGAAGATGCTCGACTGCTCAGTCGATGATTTAGTTAAATTTGGCATCTTCGATCACCCCAGAGTACCCAAAAAAATCCTTGCTTCTTTGGACTACCGGGTCGATCAGATGGAATTTGTCCTAGAGAAGATAGACAAGGTCAAGGAGGAAGCCCTGGATGCAATGCATCAAATGGAGAAAATTTTCCTAAGGATGTCTCCGGGCTTGCTCACTCCGTCATTCACCTTGAGGAAGGTAGATGAAACCATCTGGATCTTCAAAGAGATCATCTCGCAAGGGTTAGGGCCAGAAGCTACTTTTGACGCTGAATCCATCAATAACCTTCTGGCCTGCCACGATTTTGTGGGGTACCTGATGGAGGTAGGTAATGAATACTTCAAGCTCCCTGAAAAACTCAGAGATGAATGGGAGACTTGTGAAGTCATCGGCGATCATACCAAGGGTCCTGCCCAGGATCAACTTCAGCTGATGGTCAGCAAATTCATGGAGTACCGGGCTCAATTCCACATTGCCTCTCCTGAGCAGAAGCAAGATACTCCCTTCCAGCCACGAGATGATGACGAATAGCCTTCCTCCTCTTGGCTTTTCTTTTGTAATATCTAAAAGTATGTTGGCACAAATGATGACATCATCCATGTTGCACCATGGGATGTTGTCATCCACCAAGTTGTCCCAAAAGTCAACAGTTGACTTTTAGATATTTTGTAATTTTTGTAATTAGTTGTTGGTTTCTTTTTGCCTTCTCTCTTCTCCTCCTTCTATATATACTTGAATATTTGTTGTATTCAAGGGTGGACACTTTTTAGATAAAAAATAGAAGTGAGAAGAAAAGGCTTTGTACTTTTTGTAACAGAAGAAACATTAATACAAATATTAAGACTTTGTGCTGAATATGTGTGTTATGGGCATCTGATCTTTCTTATGTCAGATCTGTGCATTTATTCTGTTGGATCTATCTCTACTTTCTTGTCATTTGTTCATCAGTATTGCTTTGTTTGTTTATGCAAGTAGGTTTGGCTCCATTTATTACCAATCCCAAAACATAAACCCTCTGACCTTTCTGCTTTGGAATTCATTTCTTTTCTCCCTTCGAACCCATTCTTTCCTTCGTCTTTCTCTCCATTCCTTTCTTTTCACAGTTGGAAGCACCTCTACTGGGATGAGATCCCAAACCCCCGAAGGTAGAATATTGTGAGACTTGCATAGATTCCTGCTGGTAGAATAGCAATAAACCAGTTTCACTTTGTTGTCTCAAAGAGGGGCTATGCCCTGCACACTGTTGGCTCGTCTATCCATAGATCTGCTCTCACCCGACAGATTTTTCAGACCAACAGTTTTTGGCGACTCTACTAGAATCTCTGGAACATTGTGTCGAAAGGATCTATTTGTAACTAAGAAATTGATAAAAATCACTACCTATTTGCAAATCATAACTTTTGCTTAAAATCCAAAATTTTGCAAAAGTGATCCAAACTGAAAATTTTCTTCAGAGACCCATAGATCTGGGCTAGTTAGAGATCTTTAGTTCGCTGAGTTTTTACAAAAGCCCATATATTTCCGTAGATCTGAGATTCTGACAGTTTTCAAAATTTCAAAACCCTTGCAAAAAGTCAAATCTAAGATCCGAAAATCAGCTTACTAAGTTGACCATCATTTTATCCTCGCTAATCTTTGTCATTAAACCGCAATCAGTTTTCAAAAGAGGGATAAAATTAAATATTTAGAAAAGGTACATGCTGCTGATTTTTGTCAGAAAAATCAGAAAATCAGCAAGTACAACCAAAAAGAGTTTTTAAATCTGCTCCAAAATATTGCAGATCTGAGAGATACACTGGCGGGTGAACCATTTACTCGTAGCAGGAGAGCTCGTGGAGAAGTTGATCCTACTTTCGATCTACTTCAAAGGCACAACTTCAGTGTTACACCAGCACGCTTCTCATCACTAAGTTCAGCTGATCGGTCATCCAGAAGTGTCTCACCTCCACGAAGGAATCATTCTTCACGGGGAACATCCACATCCCTTTGCAGTGCTTTGCTGCTCAGTGGAACCATCCTTCCGGCTCGTGTCCTTTTTCCAGCTTTTCAAATGGCAGTACCATGGGGAAATGCTATGGGCCCTCTTGCTTTGCCACATCCTGTTCACGCGCTCCCTCATGGGAACCGAAAGAATTTCCCCAAATTTGATGGAAGTGGAAACCAAAGTACGGATTCACATATATCTGCTTTCATCATGTCATGTAGCATCCTAGATGTGACTCATGAAGATGTGTCAGTTCACCTCTTTCTGGAGACCTTGCAAGGACCCGCAGCGGAATGGTTTCAGCATTTGCCAGGCCGGATCTATCACTAGTTGGGCCACATTACAGAACTGCATTTGAAGAAAGGTATAAGCCTTCAGAGGACGCGTTCGCGTTACTGTCAAAGATCACTCACCTGAAGAAGGAAGTCAATGAAACCATGCGTGATTTCATCACTCATTTCAATTCACTCATTAACCATGTGCCACCTGCCATGCTGCCAATGCCAGAAAATCAGAAGTGTTTCTTTGTGAATGCCATGAGCTCGAAAGTAAGTTTTTTACTCTTGCAAGAACAAGTCACTACTCTGGTTCTCACCCAAGCTGCTGCCATTCAGATTGAAGATAACTTACTCATATCTGGTGAATTAAAATGAGAACCATCCAAGCCTAAAGCTTCAACTCCTTCTCCCTCCACTTCATCAGATCTGGCATTCCAAAAGATGGTGAATGACTTGCTCGCGTTAAAGAAGCAAGCTAGCTCAAGCTTCCCCCAGCTCTTCGTACCGGGATATCCCACGAAGAAATTTCACTTCCAACAACGTCCCACAAAGGCCGCGTTTACCTACAACTACTCCACGGTTGGCACTTGAGGCCCCTCCGGTCAATGCTCTAGCCGAAATCGAAGAAGAGGAGCAAAATTATGAAGAACCTTCATCTCAAGGTGAAGATGACCAAGATGTCGGTGAACCGACTGGCGACTCTACTATCGGGTATATGGAATTTGACGAGGAGGAATCTGATGAAGAAGAGGGTACCCAAGGATATGCAAGCGGGCAGTCATATGTTGTTTTCACCCACTCGCAAGGAAAAGAAGCAGAAGTTGCTGCCAGGATACAAAAAGAGAAGGTTGTGTCAAACACGCCTCCAACCATTGCTAAAAGAGGTAATCCTCTTCCTGCTCAACCTCCTATTAAGCCTTTTACGAAGAAATCTTTTCCTCCCATCTCTCCTCCGAATCAGCCTCCTCTTATTCCCACAAAGACCGGTAATCCTACCCCACCATCGCGAAATGAGGGACTCATTCCTTCATCAATGCAACCCTTGGCCGCATTCGACATAATCGATCATGCTAAAAAGACCAAGATCCAAATGTCTGAAGCTGAGTATCTTCAGTCAAACCCTGAGCAGCTTGTAAGATTGACTGAATATATTCAAAGCCAAGCTGTCATAACTTCTCAGGCCTCCCCGAAAGGAATTCTTTCTACTCCTCCTGCATCTCGCATAAATGTTGCCTCGACTTCCATGTCAGGGCAAAATAGAACCTTTCTATCTCTCCCTCCTAATCAATGGTCACAAGCTAAGCAACTACATAATTGATTCTGGGGCTTCCGATAATGTCATGCCGGCAAAAGTCACCCATGCTCTGGGCCTCACCCTTACCAAGCCTTTTGGCAGATGTTACTCCTTGGAAACCAAACAGGTTCCATTGATTGGTCAAATCAAAGACGCGCAGTTCGCATTTGCGGCATTCCCAGAGAAAAGAGTAAAGATGACCATCCTCATTGCTGATATTCCAGCAGCATATGGAATTCTACTAGGAAGGAGCTTTTGCAGTGAAGTTGGTGGAGAGATTCATATGGACTGGTCTAAGGCCAGAATCCCCGTCAAGGGTGTAATGCAAACATTGGAGCCTGAATCACAAAAGAAGTACTTGGTCACCAACTCCGATGACCCCAAAGCCCAAATTCTCTTCGAATCATCAGGGATGGGGAATTATTTCTTATCTACTGAGTCTGAAAAAATGGACGTTCTCGTCTGGGAAGAGGATCTTAACAAGATATGGACGTTGCAGTTTGATGGCAGTTGTGCAACTAGCGGATGTGGTGCTGGAGCTGTGTTAATTTCCCCTGGAGGAAGAGATTTTTCCTCTCTCTTTCAAGTTGTAGTTTTTCAACACAAATAATACTGCTGAGTATGAATCTTTGCTACTTGGCATGCAAGCCGTAAAAGAAAGGGGAATCAAGAACCTAAAAGTACAAGGTGATGCAGAGCTGGTCGTAAATCAAGTGAAAAGGATATACCAAGTAAAAAATGAAAGGCTCAGGCATTACCGCAACGTGGTATGGGACAGCATTGAGGAATTTGATGCCTTTTCAATAAAATCCATTCCAAGAGCTCAGAACGACATGGCCGATTCATTAGCCATCTCAGCATCCCTCATGCTCCCCCACCCAGGGTTGAAAACAGACACATATACCATTGAGGTAGTTTTCCGCCCAAGCGTGCCAGATAATTCTTAGCACTGGCAGGTATTCAATGATGACAATCAACTTATTGCCTTCCTGGAAAAGGTGGAAAATTTCAGTGAGCTTCATTTTGAAGGATCTACTTCTGCATGCCGTGAATCTGTTACTGATCAAGATGATGAATCAAAAGGAAGTGATGGCATATGTCAGCTCAAAGGAAATAAAATTCCAAAAGGTTTGGTCTCTCTGGAACGTTTGTTTGACAGACATGATCACTTTATCAGGAAGAAAAGGCAAGATAATCCTAACTCCTCTCCAGAGACCGAGCCGGTCAATCTAGGTTCTGCGGAGTGTCCGCAGTTTGTGAACATCGGAAAATGTTGCACACCCGAAGAAAAGCGGAAGTTTGTCAAATTGCTGAAGAAATATATGGATGTATTGGCATGGTCCTATGTTGATCTAAAGTATTTCAAGCCAACGGACGTCCAACATAACATCCTATTGAAGGAAGATGTCAAACCCTTTCACCAGAAACAAAGGCACTATAATCCCAAGATCTCAGGTACCATCCAGGCTGAAATACAGAAGATGCTGGATGCAAGGATCATTTTTCCTATCCATCACAGTACCTGGGTCATGAACATTGTGCCAGTACGCAAGAAAAATGGTGAGATACGCATATGCGTAGATTTTCACAACTTGAATCAGGCGTCCTTGAAGGACAACTACCCGCTTCCCATAATGGATCAGGTTCTGCAGGCAGTAACTAGATCAGAAATGTTGTCCATGCTTGATGGTTTTTTGGGCTATAATCAGATTGAAGTCTCACCTGAAGACCAATTCAAAACAGCATTCACTACCCCCTGGGGCACATTTTCCTATAGCAGGATGCCTTTTGGTTTGACCAATGCTGGTGCCACCTTTCAGCGAGCAATGGACTTCACGTTCAAAGGTATGATGGGAAAGGTTATTGTAGTCTATTTAGATGACTTAACTGTGTTCTCTAAATAGCGAAGTGATCATTATGATCATTTGGAACAAGTATTGAATAGATGCTGAGAGCACGGGATCTCCCTGAATCCAAAAAAGTCTATTTTTGGGTCACAGAAGGAAAGTTGCTGGGACACGTTGTTAGCAAAGAAGGGACAAAAATAGATGCCGAAAGGGTTAGGGCTATTCAGAGCCTTACTTTACCCACAAGCAAGACCGACGTTCACTCTTTCTTTGGAAAAGTAAACTTTCTCAGGCGCTTCATTCCCAACTTTGCTGAAAAGACTTGCCACATATCAAACATGATGAAAGGGTCGCCAAACTTTCCGGTGGAGCGAAGAAGGAAAGACATCATTCGAGGATATAAAAGCCTCTGTCACTCACACACCAGTCCTGATATGTCCCGATTTCTCCAAGGATTTTATCATGTATAGCTATGCATCTGAGCATACTGTATCGGCCATCTTAATGCAAAAGAATTCTGAAAATGTTGAATCTCCAATCACGTTCATGAGCTCTCCCCTCAAGCCTCATGAATTGAAGATGTCTCAGTTGGAAAAACATGCCTTCGCCATTGTCAAAGCAGTTAAGAACTTCAGGTATTATATTCTAAACTCTCATACAGTAGTGCTGGTCCCTGACACGGTAGTCAAGTCAATCTTAACTCAACAGGAGTTAGGGAGTTTGCGGGGGAATTGGATCGCAAAGGTCCAAGAGTATGATCTAGATATAAAACCAACCAAGCTGGTAAGAGGCAAGGGCCTATGTCAGCTTATGGCTGAAAACAAAGATTCAGAAGACCCTGAAGAAAAGGATGATTGCATTAATGGGACGCAAGGCCAGCTGGAGAAAGCTGATTCTCTGCCCATGGTTCTATTTGTTGCAACTAGCGATGAGTGGTATTCTAATATCACCTTCTTTCTCACTTACGGTGAGTGCCCAGCTCATCTAACCTCAAAGGAGAAGCATACTATAAAGCTCAGATCAGCCAGATATGTCATCTGGGATGACGGTTTATACAAACACAGAATTGATGGCATCTTCTTGCGATGTGTTGACAAGCCACAACAGGTAAAGTTACTCAAAAGTTTTCATGATTCAGCCTACGGTGGTCATTTTTCCTCTTCCGTGATAGCACACAAGATCATCTGGGCTAGGTACTATTGGCCAACGCTATTTTAGGATACAGCCACCTGGGTAGCAAAATGTGAGCTTTGCCAACAGTTTGTTGGCAAACCAAAATTGGCTGCTTTTCCCCTCAGGCCAGTCGTTATTGATGAACCATTCAGGCAGTGGGGAATTGACTTTATCAGAGCACTCCATCCCCAATCGAGTGCCGAGACATAGTTATGTCCTAACAGCAACAGATTACTTCACCAAATGGGTGGAGGCCATACCTGTTAAGAATGCCACTTCTGAAGTTGTTTGCAACTTCATCAAGGAAAATATCATCGTGAGATTTGGCGTTCCACACAAAATCGTTGCTGATAATGCTTCCAACTTCTCCTCATGGGAAGTTATTGGTTTTTGCTATGGATACAGAATAACTTTGGCTCATGCCTCGGATTATTACCCCCAGGGAAATGGTCAGGCCGAATCCAGTAATAAAAACTTAGTGACCATCATATGGAAGCTAGTTGATGAGAATCAGCGGTCGTGGCACAAGTCGTTGTATGACGCTTTATGGGCAGACCGCATTACTCCAAAGAGGTCTCTCGGTATGTCACCTTTTCAGGTATTATATGGAATCAACGTCAAGCTTCCCATTTCTGCAGAACTTCCTGCTCTACGCTTGGCACGAGCAATCGAAGATGAAACTTTCCAAAATTCTCTTGAAAAGAGGATCATGTATCTAGCAGAGCTTGAAGAAAAGAGAGTAAGAGTGGTCGACAGGATCACCGAACATCAGAATCAAGTCAAGAGGTTGTTTGATAAAAAGGCCAAGCAGAGGGATTTCTAGGTGGGAGATCTCGTCCTTCTATGGGACAAGCGAAGAGAGCCAAAAGGCATGCATGGAAAATTTGATTCTCTATGGAGGGGGACCTTTCAAGATCAAGCAGGCTCAATGGAGAGTATAGCTTCTATCTCTCATATCTGGATGGAACCGAGCTCCCACTTCCCTATAGCGGGCAACATCTCAAAATATTCAGGAAGTAGAGCTTGCTCTCTTCTTTGTATAGTTTTCTTTGGTTGTGTGTTTGTTTTTGTCGTGTGTTTGCTTTATGTTTGTTGTGTGTTCCCTGTTTTCCCTTTTGGTCACCCTTGTTTTTGACTCTCTGTAACCCAATGGATAGGCACATGTTGATCTGGGATTCTCTACCCTTAAGCTTCACTTAAAGATAGTCCCCAGAAAGAGCCAGCTGTTATCCTGTAAAATTGACAAGGGTAATTTTGTAGGTAACCATACCAAATTTTGTTCTGGTTCCTTGTCAAGGTCCCTCAGCATTTGGAATGGCGTAAAATCCCTTTCCAGAAAATCTGGTTTTTCAAACTTAGTCATTTTGGTCCTTTTTGGGCTGGGTGCACATTTTGTTCATGCAACACAAACATTATTTGTGCCCCCTTCTATTCCTTTGGCGCACCCTTTGGAGTGTTAACACAACAATTGTTGCGCCTCCCCATGATGCACCTTTCTTGCATGCGCCAAGGTGCATGCGCCAACCTGTCAACAACAAAAAATGTTGCGCCCTTAAGCGGTGCACCAAAGTGCTCAAAATCCCATGTTGACAGTCCTGAATTTGTGCCAAAGGCACAGATAGTTTCTTGCTGACAGACGCATAACCGCGCCAAAGGGTGCAAATATTTTCATGTCGACATACTTTTTGGTGCGCCCTTTGAAAAAGTTGGTGGCACATTTATTGTGCCTTTTGCTATATATAGGTGCATCCATCCTGTCATTTTCATGATTGAAAAACATGTGAAAATTTATTCCTCTGCACCTGTCAGCACTCCTGTCATCCTCATGTCACGTTCATGGACCCCACTTCGTTTCTCTCATTCTATATATTCCGGGTAAGTGGTCCTTGCTTTTCTTATGTTTTTTGTTTTGGTTTGGTTGTTTGTGGGATTATAATAAAATTGAATAAAGAAACCATAAACCTCTCTAGGCCATTTTACATTTTCCCTCCCAAGCTAGTTTCACCCTCCTTCCAAGATCTACTGGCCTGGAGGGCTTTGTCTCAAGAAACGAACCCAACAAACCTCTTTGCTATGTTCCCCTCACTGTCGAATCATGTCGATAAGGCCTAAAAAATCACAAACCTGTCCAAGAAGAGAGAAAATGTAAAGTTGTTACATTTCCACCCGCGGTTTTCCTTTGGCACAATCGCCATCCTGTTACATAAAACACAGTCACGCCAAGAGGGTGCACTGTCCCTGATTGCAGCACGCATCCTTCCTGCGCCATACAAAACTAAAAAATCCTTACACAGGCACAGGCGCAATCCTGCTTACACCAACAAAAGTTTGTTATGCAATCTCTTCCTGCGCCGCCAAAGGCCCCTTGGCGCACATAAATTTAGTGATACACCCTTTAATGTTACACCCCTTGGTGCACCAAAATTCCCTGCAACATGTCCCATATCTGTGCCATTGGCGCATCCTACTCCCATGCAACACCAAACTTATTTGCGCCCAGTTGTGAACCTTATATAATGGCGCAGGTGCAAATTTGTCTACAACAACATTGATGTTATGTGTAAATTTCCTGCGCCCTGCACCCTTTGGCACTGTTTTCTTCCTTGCAACACTCCACATCAGTGCACCATACTTTTGACCCTGCAGCCTGCAATATTCCTACGCCCTGTGCCTAGAAGCTTTTAAATTGCTAACTCCTCATTCTGTAAAGCTTTGATGGAAGATCTAATAGCTAACATGGCTCTTCTTGCATTGGACTTCACTCCTTCTTGTTGTAGATCAGCAACTGAACTCAGATTTACATATGTCTACATCAAGCAAAAGGCCAACCAAGTCAAAGGGTAAGGCCAAACTCATGGAGGAAGAGATGAAATACAAATATCAAAGGGTCAGAATGCCTGAGTCCCAGGAAGAATGTGACTTAGACATCAGAGATTCTAAACTTGGCCATATAGACATGGAAGATTTTTGGGCTAGAACCAGAAGGGTCACAGGCAGTCCTTGGATGGACAAACTGGTGGGCAGTGGTCTGCATTTCATTGGGGAATCCCCATTAGTGCAGTAAATAATGAGTTCATGATGGTGGTGGCCCGCTGCTATAACAAAGACACAAGGTGTGTCGAGAATGAAAAGGGTGAGGTCATAATCAACCTCACTGCCTAACACTTCAAGATCATGCTAGGTATTCCCCACCACCGGAATTTTGTGGCTATAAGCCAAGAAGACTGCATCAAGGCATGGGAAGAAAATGAAGACAAATGCATGCAGTTAATGAATGAGGTGTACCTGAAAAATAAGAAGGTAATAACCAGGTGGCCGCAGGTTATTCACCGCAGCGACTTCTCTGAGGAACTGAGCGATACCATCACCTTCCTAAGTAGGGTGTTTGGGCTTTCTGATGCCCATTACTTCCACAAATGGATGCTCAGGTATCTGGAAACAATGAATAAGAACGTGCCTGATCAGCATTTTGAGTGGGCAGAGATCATCAGCAGCACCATCTCTGAGCAGCTCCAACAACTCACCACAACAGGGAGGTTCTACATGAACTCCTACGTAGTCTACACTGCAGCCTCAGAGAGAGACTATCCAGTGCTGAGCCGATGTGGGGTATGGCCCCAGGTAAAAATATATGAATACTACCCAGAATTGAAGCTGGAGAACAACATCCCACAGTTCACCAAGATCAATGATGCCTTCTTCTATGGCATCATCTGCATATTAAGGCCCAATATGACTCACGGTCAGATGACCAAGAGCATAGTCACATGGCAACCGAGAAGTGGGGGGTGTTATTTACGCAATTCCCCACTTTCACCTATCTCAGAGTAGCTAACTTCTTGGGAGAGCCCACCAAGTTACCGAGGTATGCAGGCCCTAAGTTGATCCTGTTGGAGCTGTCCAGACAGCTCATAACATATCACAAGAAGTTCCTGAAAAGGAAGAAGGGTGGAACTCCTTTCCCCCTCACAGTGGGTAGGTACACCTGCACTTCTCACACCAAGGCCTGGGAAATGTTCGCAGAGCTGGAACTGCTTAATCTAAAGCACAATTTCCTGGCAAGGCCAACCTTTGATCCATGAAATTACCTCCCAAAGGAAAAACTCGATCCGATCCATGTTCCATAGATCGAGGACATCTACATCGACCTGTATCATGAGGTCAAACTCAGAAGAAAGGATCACTCCCACCTGGCCCTGGTAGAAATTATTCAATATGGCGTGGCCATTGTTCCAAAAGGTTTCCAAACAACCGATCAAGAAGTTGATCAGGTATATCTAGATACGGATGGGGACAACTGGCCATTTGTCTGAGATTGACAGGACAAAGGCACCTCAGACCATTGAGGAGAGGGTTAAGGGCACATTACAGCGTGCATAGAGCATTGGTGCAGAATGAACGGCCTCATCTACCTTGGAGTAGATTTCACCACGTCCCTTTGGGCAATGCACCTGCCAGGCCGAAGCATTTTCAAAGGGCAAAGGTAAAGATAAAGAGGGAGAATTGAGCTCCACTCAAGAAGAAGCTCCTGAGAGCCCTCCTCCCACCACACAGGAACAGGTTGTAACCCTGGTACCTCCAGAGAAAGAAGCGGCAGAGAGTGTTCCAATAGGCACATCCACTCAGGATGTTGCCACTACTACAACTGTTGAGTTTCCTTCCATCCCTTCTCCCTCTCCTCCTTCCCCTCCTCATGTGACTCAAGTGAACCATTCCTTTGGTTGTATCCTCTCCCCCATCTTCTATTGTTCCCCCTTCCTCTTCCTCCATTTTCTCTTCCCTCGTGGAGCTGTCCCCCACCATTTCTTCTCTCATCTCTCAGCTCCCTTCCACTCCCACGACTACCTCCCCTGCAGTGTCTCCTCCTCCCGTGAGCACTTTCTTGGCCTCTCTCTCAATGTCCGCCACCAAGTGTCTCGACCCATTTCCCCTCATCCACTGCAGTTGCTCCCTCTTCCACCTCTGGTCCACTCCCTTAAGTCCAGCATGGATCTCCCAGCACCTGAGTCAACATAAGAGGAAAGTCCCCATTGCACCTATGGACTTCTCCATCATCCCAAAAAAAGGGGCTAAGAAGAAAAATTCCTATAACCCACTTCTCTCATAGTGCATCGGGAGAAAGAGTAATGGAGATTGTGTATCCCAATCCCACAAAGGATAAAAAGGATCTGTCCCCTACAGATTATACAGTGACACAGGTCATAATGGGAACGTCATCTAAGAGCCTTCAAGGAGAGGCCCTATCTATGGTGGATGCCCTTTGCAAGAAACTTCAAGAAGTAAAGGAAGAGAAGAGGCTACTAAAAGAGAAGAATAAACATCTTCTCCATGCCCTGCAGAAAATGGGCAGTGCACCTCCTACAACTACCACTAAAACTCCTGAGGCCCTTAGTCAGGATAAGATAAACGAATACGCCAAGATTGGTGAACAAGGCATGGCAGTATCCACCTTGGAGAGACCAGATCCTCAAAGACAGTGAGGAAGTAATCGTCAAGTTCACCGAGCTATATCAGAACATTGATCAGGTGAACAAGGAACTCCAGGTGATCGCAAGGACCTATCTCCGAAGAGTTGGACCATGCTAGGTTGCAACATGAGACATTCCAGAAGATGCTCGACTGCTCAGTCAATGATTTAGTTAAATTCAATGTCTTTGATCACCCCAGAGTACCCAACAAAATCCTTGCTGCTTTGGACTACCGGGTCGATCAGATGGAATTTGTCCTGGAGAAGATAGACAAGGTCAAGGAGGAAGCCCTAGATGCAATGCATCAAATGGAGAAAATTTTCCTAAGGATGTCTCTGGGCTTGCTCACTCCATCATTCACCTTGAGGAAGGCAGATGAAACCATCTGGATCTTCAAAGAGATCATCTCGCAAGGGTTAGGGCCAGAAGCTACTTTTGACGCTGAATCCATCAATAACCTTCTGGCCTGCCGTGATTTTGTAGGGTACCTGATGGAGGTAGGTAATGAATACTTCAAGCTCCCTGAAAAACTCAGAGATGAACGGGAGACTTGTGAAGTCATCGGCGATCATACCAAGGGTCCTGCCCAGGATCAACTTCAAGTCGATGGTTAGCAAATTCATGGAGTACCAGGCTCAATTCCACATTGCCTCTCCTGAGCAGAAGCAAGATACTCCCTTCCAGCCACGAGATGGACGACGAATAGCCTTCCTCCTCTTGGCTTTTCTTTTTGTAATATCTAAAAGTATGTTGGCACAAATGATGACATCATCCATGTTGCACCATGGGATGTTGTCATCCACCAAGTTGTCCCAAAAGTCAACAGTTGACTTTTAGATATTTTGTAAATTTTTGTAATTAGTTGTTGGTTTCTTTTTGCCTTCTCTCTTCTCCTCCTTCTATAAATACTTGAATACTTGTTGTATTCAAGTGGTGGACACTTTTTAGATAAAAAATAGAAGTGAGAAGAAAAGGCTTTGTACTTTTTGTAACAAAAGAAACATTAATACAAATATTAAGACTTTGTGCTGAATATGTGTGTTATGGGCATCTGATCTTTCTTATGTCAGATCTGTGCATTTATTCTGTTGGATCTATCTCTACTTTCTTGTCATTTGTTCATCAGTATTGATTTGTTTGTTTATGCAAGTAGGTTTGGCTCCATTTATTACCAATCCCAAAACATAAACCCCCTGACCTTTCTACTTTGGAATTCATTTCTTTTCTCCCTTCGAACCCATTCTTTCCTCATCTTTCCTCTCCATTCCTTTCTTTTCACAGTTGGAAGCACCTCTACTGGGATGAGATCCCAAACCCCTGAAGGCAGAATATTGTGAGACTTGCACAGATTCCTACTGGTAGAATAGCAATAAACCAGTTTCACTTTGTTGTCTCAAAGAGGGGCTATGCCCTACACACTGTTGGCTCGTCTATCCATAGATCTGCTCTCGCGATAGATTTTCGGACCAACAACATGGACAGTTGTCCTTTGAGGGATACGTCCTTTTTTTATAGCTTTAATTTTTGATTCAAGCATCCATGAATTTTTATTTTACATGGGAGAGAGTTAGGACTAGCTAAGTAGACTACTTAGGAGGGGATAATGATGTACAAGATACACCCCTGGACCCTTTGTATAGCTTCAATAGGTGAATGAGAGGGTGATGGACATAATTATTGTGGATTCTCACAAAAGAAGAGAACCTATCCATAAGGAATATGCTACGAGCATAGTCATGGTGCTCGTATTTAAGATCACATCTAGGAAGTGACAAAATACCACATGGTTCCAAATCATCATAATGAGAAATGGAAAAGGGCTAAGATGGAGGGATGATCCAAGTATATGACTAATGGAACATTGGTAAATGTGCTAACAATAGAAAGGTGACAAGATCAATGCATTAAGCGGTTCCACTTCCAGTTTACCACTATAGGAGGGAAAACTTTCCATGTTGGCTCCTGATTAAAGTTGTGTTTGAGATAGAATGACAGATTGATAGGATGGGATATGATGAGATAGATAAATGCAGATGAAAATATGCACTACCCTTAAGGAATTGAAAATATGCGCCCCAACAAGATGAGTAAATTGTCCCCCAAAGGAGGGACAAGTATAACCACAAAGATGGATTTTGAAATAAAGATGAATGGTCCCCCAAAGGAGGGACAAATATGGCCACAAAAGGTGGACAAAGATGAATGGTCCCTTAAAGGAGAAACAAATATGACCACAATGGTGGGTTTAGGATAAGATGAAAAATTGAATAAGATATTGTGGGATAGATAAGAGGGAAACTATGCACTACCTTTCAAGAGTGAGGAAGCAAGAAAACGATATGCATCCTAGTAAGACAAAAATGGCCATAAGAGTGGGCTTAGGATGGAAATATGGTGCTCTCAAAAGAGTCTCAAACATGGCCATAAATGTGGAATTTGAATGAAAAATATGGAAATATGGTTCCCCAAAGGAAGCACAAGTATGGCCATAATGGTGGACATTGAAAGGAAAAATATGGAAATAGATGGTGCCCCTAAAAGAGGCATGAATATGGCCACAAAGGTAGAATTTGATGAAAAGGGTGGAAATATGGTGCCCCAAAGGAGGCACGAGGATGGCCACAAAGGTGGACTTTGACAAAGATGGTGCCCCAAGAGAGGCATGAATATTGCCACAAAGGTGGAATTTGATGAAGATGGTTCCCCAAGAGAGGCATGAATATGGCCACAAAGGTGGAATTTGATGAGATGAAATGGTCCCTCAATGAAAGGAAAAATAGGGCCACTATAGTGGACTTTGAAATGAAAGTATAAAAATATATGGTTCCCCTAAAAGAGGCACGAATGTGACCACAAAGGTGGACTTTGATGAAGAAAAGAGATGAATGGTACCTCAGAGGAGGAACAAATATGGCCGCAATGGTGGACTTAGATTAAAAAAAATATAAAAATATGGTGCCCTAAAGGAAGCACAAGTATGGCCACAAAGGTGGACTTTGACGAAGATGGTGCCCTAAGAGATGAACGAATATGACCACAAAGGTGGACTTTGAAGAGATGAGATGGTCCCTCGATGGAAGGAAAAATATGGCCACAAAAAGGGACTTTGATGAAAGGGATGGAAATATGGTGCCCCAAGAGAGGCACTAGTATGGCCACAATGGTGGACTTAAAATGAGGTGAAGATTTGGACAAGATTAATTTGGATTTAAGATTAGATGAGATGGATTGGATGAGATCAAATAAAGAGATGTTGAAAGGTAAGTCCCCCAGCATCAAGGGAATTGTATGGGTGGATAAGAAGATGCATTGATAGGATGCATGGATGAGAGGATTAAAAAAAGGAAGGGAGTGTACTACCCCAGCAGAAGAGGTTGTGTCTCATTTGGGTGATTTGGATGTGGATGAGCACATGTATGCCACAGGGGATTAGATGGTATTATTGATTATAATTTTAGATTTGGATTGGATAAGGGATGACTAGAAAGGACAAAAATACTGATGAATAAGGGAAGAACTTCCTTAGGAGGAATGCCATGTGTAGGAGAGATGCAAAGGGATGGTGTGGATGAAGGATGAGATTTAGTAATTTTGGTGGATGGAGATGTAAGAATTGGATTTGGATTGCTTAAGGTGGATGGAGAAGAATGGTTCCCTTGAATGAGGAAATCATCTTTCTCAATAATATTATGGACTATAGTCTAAAAGGCCTTACAATGCTCAATGTCATGACCCAGAGTACGATGATAAACACAAGTGTGATTGGGACCGGACCATGAAGGTTTGGGACTATTTGGATTAAAATATTTTATAGAGGGAACTCTGATGGCAAATATTTGAGTTAGATGTTGAAGGATATCTACATAGGACCCGATTGAAGTGTCAAAAGGAAGATAACTCTTACGGGTTTTAATAGGATGTTTTGGCTTGGATTTAGGGGAAGGGATGGATGTATATTGGATGGGTGAATTAGGTGCCTTGGGAGACAAATCAATTTTGGATTGTTTGGATTGGGATTTAGGTGTGGATGTAGATTAGATGGGTATATTAGGTGTCTTAGAGGAAGAATCAATTTTAGATTGTTTGGATTGGGATTTAGGTGTGGATGCAAATTGGATGGGTAGATTAGGTTTCTTGGAAGACAAATCAAATTCGGTTGAAGGATTGGATTATTTAGATTTATCGTTATGAGATGTCCTTTATTTTGAAGTCTTTGACTTGGCTTTAGACATGGATGTTTGGGATGTGGATGTATGAGCTGATTTAGATGCTAAGGATGGGGTGGATTGCTTTGGGGTTTTGGTATTTTGGTTTTATTTTCAGTGTTTGTTTATGATTCAGGGTCACATGGAATGGACCAAGTGGTTACTCAAACAAGTTTGATTGATAGTGGAGGATCCTCTTTAGGAGAATCGTCATTTAGAGGTGAAATGGCTGCAAAATTTTGTGAAGAACGAGGGGAAATTTGCATTTGGATAGATGAAGTCAAAGGTGCAGATGTTGAAGTAGAAGGAAGAGATTGGTTTGATTTGGGAAGGAGGTGTCCTTCCTTAATGAAGTTATGAACAATGTCTTGAAATGTTGTGCAATGTTTAATAACGTGTCCAGGGGTACAATGATATGCACAAATGAGGTTGGAATTAAACCATGATGGCTTCTTTCTATTTGGCTCAAAGTCCCTAATAGGAAAAAATGTGATTATAGAAATTTGTAACAAGTGTCAGAAGACCTCTGTACATGATTCAACCAAATCATTAAGAGGTGCTTTGTCTTTACGGAATATATTGGTCTTTGAAGAAGAATTGGATGTTTGAGATGCTCTGGATATTGAGGATAAAGTTCGAGCATGTTGTTTTCTTGATGGACTAAATTCAATTTTTGTATTGGTAGATGCCATAGTGTTGAATGATTTCATTTTTAGTTAATGAACTATTCCTGAATGATTTCAATTTTAGAAAATTTGTCTTGTAAACAAATTGGTGGGTTTCAAGCCAACGCTCTGGGAATATAAGTCCCTCTACTTGAATGGTGAATCTTTCATAGGTGCATGCAAAAAAAATGGATTTCAATGGTGGCCTTTCGACCAAAGATCCAACATGGGCACTCCACTGACCCTATGGCAAAGCTAGCAATTTCTCACTAGGGAAGAAACTTTGTCATGAGAATGGGAAAGGGAGTGGGAATGGAGATAGGAGAAACTAATGTCGTGAGTAGAATATTAGATGCCCACACACATTAATTATAAATTTCATTTACATGCATTTATAGTTAGAAGAAAAACAAATCTGCAGGAGAAGCTACAAGACCAAATGAAATTCATTGATCGCAAGGTACCAATCAATATCTCAATCAAAAAGGAAAAAATTCCTTCTTTTATTATTGAAGATAAATTAGCATTTGTACAGAGCTTTGAGAATAGAGAAAAATCTAAAGAGAAGGGAACATAGAAGAAGTATGGCATTTTCTGTCTCTTCCAGGTATAGAGCACTCTGGTCTTTTTTGAAATTGATTGCCAGCCCTTAATGAAATTCATAGATCGCAAGGTACCGTTACAACTTCACAAATCTTCAATGCCTTTTCAAATTCTCAATGCCTTTTCAAATTCCTTTATTGTGAATAAAACGCTCATGATGGGTTAAAAAAAGATCTTACAAAGAAACCGTTACATTCGATTTGCCAGTTTAAATATAGACCCTTTGATTTGTTTCTCTAACTCTGAAATTGGGTCGTCCATGTGGCAGGAAGGGATTGGAGCAGTTACGGGGGAAGCCTTTTGCATTTTGTGATTTTTCGTGAGATTTGGCAATTTGGAAAAAATTGACCCACAGCCCCGCTTTGACTTTTCAACTTAGACACGTGGAATGTTCTTATTGGAAATGGGATCTGTCATCACTAATCCGGCACTATGACAATTCTTTACCGGGAACTCCTCATGCTATGATTATTTACTAATGCATAGCCTTTAGTTTGGTGGATGTAATCTAGAAACAAAACAACAACATAACACAAGAATACCATTGACTATGATAAGATGGAATGATGACAAATCTGAAATATCAAAGTAAATGATAATATTAACATGAAATTGTTACAATCTCACCCATGAGGTACTTCAAGTGTTATTGACTTCACGTTCCTTACACCAAGACTATGGGAGAAACTTTACAATTACACCTCTTAATGGCTTCTTCAACACACCTTTAAACTGATGGCTTCCTTCGCACACTTCCTACAATATTTCCCACTACTTCCTTCTATGCTAAATGAGGGGGGTGGCCTCTCTATTTATAGAAATTCCAGGCTTATCCATCTTATCTCTAAGATAGGATAAGAAATCCACTCTGACGAATCATATTCCATACCTTAACTCTTATCTGTACATGTAAGCTTATCTTTTAAGATAAGATAAACCTTATCATTTTACATGGGTTCCACATTTTTAGACTTTTTACAAATAAAATACACAAAATAATTATGACCTCACTCCTTGTCCTTATTACCAATATAATATTTCTAATTCCTAATCATGTAGACCCTACTTCTCTAATTACCCAAACTTTGACATTTTAACATTACCGGACCACTTACGACAAATATTTACTTTTTACAACATTCCTATTGTACTTTGACTGTTACCGTACTCCACATTATTGGTGGCACCGTACTGATGGTGCCGTTATCTTCTATTAGACGCTACTACTAATTATACTTAACAACATCCTATTCCTAATACATACATTAATGAAATAGAAATTATGGAGGAAAATTTTAGTGTCGACAGATCGCGGCCCTTTTCTCAACATTTTAACCTTTTTTGGAAAAAGGGCTCAAAAACTCAAATTCCTCCGTCGGCCCACTCTCCTGCTCTGAGTTTTCAACTTAGACACATGGCACCCTCTGATTGGAAATGGGGTCGTGACTCTTTTCTAAACTTTTAAAAAAAAAAACTAAAAAAACCTCAATTTCCTCCGTTGTTCTGCTCCTCCACTTTGACTTTTCAACGGCAGGCCCGAGACCTTAGCGGAGCCATGGAGGACTCTAGAACTTTTACTTCACTTTTGGGAATTTGGTTAAATTTCCAAAAGTGCCCTAATGGCCCACTCATCCACTTTGACTTTTCAGTAGTGGGCTTCACCTTTGAATTTTTTCTACGGGCTCAAAATTTGACTTTTACCTTTGTAACCTGATCGGGGCCACAGGGAAAATTTACCGTTTTTGCCAAAAGTGACCAAAAGTGTTAAGTTCACAAAAAATATCATTCCTCCCTATCCAATAGGATTTGACCACGTACCTGTATTCATTGGGGCTAGAATTTGATAGGGAAAAGACACCCGTCATCCTGACTGTGGAAAATACGCAGAGGAATAAAACTTCATCATTTTGAGTCCAATTTTTAATTTTCCTTCATGAACCAAAGGCATGTAGGCAAAAAAATGATTTAACGACCCAAGCCATAGAACAAGTGAAATTTTTTTATCAAAAATGGAGGTTGTAAAGAGGATATTACATGCATAGACCGGGAAATGGAGGATTTCTAAAAACGAGCAAAACAGAGGTTTAAATAGCTCTAGGGCATGAATTTTGCTAATCTCTTGAATCTCTAACTTGGCTTAAACACCAACGAAGGGCATGAGCTCAAAAAATTTGAATTTGGCTATGAAAACGTAGAGTTTTTTTTCAGGAGACAACAACTGGATCTAGCTTGGGGACATGGTGTGAATTGGGCATGGCTAGGGCATGACATGAGGATCCAAAATCTCAAGTTTCAAAACATATTACTTTGACCAGTTCCTTATCCATTGGGCCTTGCAGAGTCATATACAATTTTGAGAAATAATGGAAGAAGGAGGAAACACACAAGCCAAACCACACACAAAAAAAACAAAACAAAACAAAACAAAACCACACAACAGAAAAGGGAAACACACCAAGAAAATACTTATTGTATAAGGCGGGGGACAACCTGCTTTCACTAATGATACAGTTTCAAGTATTGATCACTTCAAGGTAATTCCAATGGTGTTCCATTCATGTATGAGAGGAGAAAAACATTCTGACCACAAGATCCATGAATTTGGAATGGGCCTAGCCACAATGAATCAAACTTTCCATGGATGCCCTTTAGTTCTCTTATCTTGTCCCATTGCAAGACAAAATCTCCAACTTTGAAATTCCTTGCTTTGGTCTTCTTGTCAAAAATTTCTTCACTTTCAACTGATGCTCTTTAATTCTATCAACCACTTGGCATCTTCCTTCTTCCATCTTTTCTAGGAAGAGGATCCTCTTGTTAATGGAGTCTTTGTATTCACCATCTTCTATTTCTTGCAGTAACTTGAGAGCTAGTATCTCAATTGTGAGGGGAATCTCTGCCTCAACTCCATACAACATTTGGAAAGGTGACATACCTATTTCCTTCTTAGGAGTGATCATATCAGCCCATAATGCATCATATAACTTATTGTGTCAGTTCCTTTGATTCTCATTTACCAGCTTGTGAACAATGGTCACAATGTTTTTGTTGCTTGACTCAGATTTCCCATTTCCCTGTGGGTAGTAGTCAGAAGAGTGAGATAAGGAAATTCCAAAGCCATAACAAAACTCTGTGAGCTCCTTGGAAGAGAAATAGGTGGCATTGTCTACAAAAATTTTCTGTGGTGTTCCAAAATGAACAATGATATTCTCCTTGATGAATCTACAGACTGTTTCAAAACTGGTTTGCTTGGTTGGGATGGCTTCCACCAATTTAGTGAAGTAATTAGTTGCAGTGAGTACATAGGTATGCCCTACACTAGAATGAGGATTCAGGACACCAATAAAATCTAGCCCCCATTACTGAAATGGTTCTTCAATCACCACAGGCCTGAGTGGCAATGCAACTAGTTGTGGCTTTCCAACAAATTGTTGGCATGCTTTGCATTTGGAAACCCAATCCTGAGTGTCTACAAAGATGGAGGGCTAATAATATATCCCGCTGAGGATCTTATGTGCAGTGACCATTGCTGAGAAATTTCTACCATAAGCTTAATCATGATATGCCCTGACCAGCTTTTCTTGTTGCTCCTTAGCTACGCACCTGAGGAAAGAACCATATAAGCCTCTCTTGTTAAGTGCATGATTCTAGATCAAAAAATTGGTTTCATTTAGCTTGAGTTTCCTTATTTGTTTGTAATCAAGATGAGGAGGTAATTCTCCATAAGTGAGATAGTAAGCAATGTCATCATACTATTCATTAGTAGTGGTGACAAAGAGCACCTGTGGACTATCTCTTGAACAACTTGAGAAAACACTATATTTTTCTCCCTGTTAATCCTTGAGAGCTTCATCTTCAGAAATCAACTTGCACAAACCATTTCCTCTTACCAGATTAGAGGGTCTGATCTCCAAGTCATTCTCTTGGGTCTTTTCAATCCAACTTCCTCTCTTAGCCCCAAGATCTTGTTAAGGTAAAATGGACTTGATTGCACTTCTAGGGACCATCACTACTGTATGGGAATTGAGAATGTAGAATCTAAAACTTTTAAAAGCTTTGACCACTACCTAGGTATGTTTCTTTAATTGGTTGTACTTTAGCTAATGATTTTTCAAAGGACAACTCGTGAAAGCAATGGGTTCTTCCAAACCTTCATCATTTTTGTGAACAAGGATAGTAGAGAGTGTATGTTCTGATGCATAGAAATACATGATGAACTCCTTGTTTAAATCTAGAGATATAAGAGTTGGAGCTTTGGTAATGGCTTTCTTTATCTCCTCAAATGTTATTTTTCCTTCCTTATTCCACTTGAAACTTTCTTGAGGCTTCATCATGGAAGTTATATGCTTAGTTAGTTTAGAAAAATCAGGCACAAAACGATGAAGGAAGTTTACCTTTCCAAAGAATGAACGAACTCCCTTCTTTCTATTTGGTAAGGCTAGTGCTTGGATAGCTCTGACCCTCTTAGGATTGATGTGTGCTCCATGTTTGTTCACAATGTGTCCTAGCAACTTACCTTTTGTGACTCCAAAAATGCACTTCTTTGGATTTAGAGAAATTCCATGTTTCCTACACCTTGCAAGGACTTGCTCCAAATGACTGATATCATCTCCCCTCCTCTTTGAATAAATCGTGAGGACATCAAGGTAAATGCCAATGTAATGTTTCAAATCTTTGAAGGCCAAGTCCATTGCTCTCTGGAAAGTGGCTCCAACATTGATCAAGCCAAAAGGCATTCTGTTGTAGGCAAAAGTGCCCCAAGGTGTTGTGAAGGCTGTTTTGTTGCAATCCTCTTCTGCCACCTTGATTTGGTTGTACCCTGAGAATCCTTCAAGCATAGAGAGAATTTCAAATCTAGTGACTACTTGAAAAATATGATCCATGATTGGAAGAGGGTAGTTGTCTTTGAGAAGGACTACAGGAGGGTTTTGAGAGTGTGGTTTTTAGCCACTCTATCCGCTGAATGTCTTTCAAGAGGTTGCAAACAAACTGATAAGGTGTCCATTCACAGATGGAGAACCCGAAGTAAAGGTATTAGCATTGGATCTAGAGCCTGGGTTGATATTGTTAAGGTACCTACTGACAAAAATGTGGGTCCCCTTTCTCTTGCATTTGGATTAAATATTTTTTAAAAGTATAAAAGATAATGAGGGGGTGACCCACATACAAGTACCTGACAGTTGTCTACATAGAGCTCTAGAGAAAACTAATCTCGCCCTCATGGGAAATTTTTTGGGATCAAGTCCCAATCTCGATATTATAAGAAAATGGGCCATACACTGATGGAAACCAAAAGGATATTTGATTATCACCACCATGGATAAGGGTTTTTTTTCTAGCCCGACTTCAATCTACAAGTTGATGTGGATTCAGTCTTATTGGGTGGTCCCTGGTGTATTGGCAATATGGGGATTTTTCTGAAAAAATGGTATCCCGGGTTTAACCCTAATACTGAGAACATACATGCCATACCCATCTGGTGTAGACTCCTAGGGCTGCCCTTACATCTCTGGGATGATGAGATCCTTCTTCATATGGCTAGATTGATTGGTTCACCAATTGGGCTAGATGGGCCTATGAAAAATAGATCCAGACTTGCCTTTGCAAGGTTCTGTGTCTCATCTGAAATGGAAAAGGAGCTTCCTGAACACATCATTCTATAATCCAAATTTGGGGCATGGAAACAACCAATAGAATATGAGGCTTTCTAGCTAAGATGCAACAAATGCCATAAATTAGGGCATTTTGCCAACAAATGTTCCGAAGAGAATGAAGCAACAGCTGGAAAAACCCTTTGATCATACTAAAGAACAAGGACAGAAATAGACAGATGAGGCTGATAAAGCCTCTCTGACTGACGGTCAGGATCAGAATACAAGGGATCACTGCATGCAGATGAATCTAAGAATCAAGGACCGGAAAAAAGGATTTAAGACCATAATAAAGAGGCCACCGGTTTATAGGAAACTGTGGAGACCCAAGATCCACCAGTTCGGAAAAGCATGTTGAAGCCCAAAAGGAAAAAGATACTGAACCGAAAAAGGGTGAAGAAGCTAAGAAGGAAATTGAAAAATATCAAACAATGATACTTGAGAAAACAAATCCTATAAGGCTGAGCATGGAAGTGGATGAAGAAAATGAAAAAGTATACATTCATCTAACCACTTCCAATGAAGAGGAGATGGAAAAAATCACTCCTCTACCTCATCAAGAACTGATAACTAAGAACATCTCTTTGGAGCTACACAAGATGAGACAAGGAAAAGCCAAAGAACTTCTGGAATCCATAGCAAGAGATCTAAATTAGGATAAAGAGTTTGAAGATATGGAGGAGCTCACACCTCTAATAGCTCAACAACTTGATTTTGACAAAGGAAAAGAAGAAGGAGAAATTACTCCTACTTTAAAGAAAAACCTATCTGAATGTGATAAAGATGGATTCATCACAGTGCGAAGTAAGAAATGAAGACTAAAAGGGTTTGAAGAAATTCCTGAATCACTCTATAGTGATAAAAAGAAACAAATAGGAAGTTGGGAAGCTTCCACCTCAAGAATCACAAGGGCTACTGCCAAGAGAACTACAAATATTGGAGTCACTTATAGAAAAGGTAGACTTTCCAAGAGAGAAGTAAGGGAAAAAGAGACTGAGAAAGAAATTGTAGATGGTACTCAAAGGCTTTTGAACCATCTAGCAACTACATCCCCAAAACTTTTTTAATGAAGGTTATTTCTTGGAATGTCAGAGGACTCAATGGGGGACCTAAACAAAGAATGCTTAAGGAAATCAAAAGATCAAGCAGGCCCAACATCCTTCTAATTCAAGAAATGAAAATGAAAACTAAAGCTGTTGAAGATTACAAAAGGTCTTTCTGGGAGAATGTTGCCTTTGCTGTTGCTAATTCTCAAGGAGCTTCTGGAGGATTAGCGGTCTTTTGGGACACTAAAACTGTTCATGGTAATGTGCTTTCATCCTCCCAGAATCATTTATCTATAATTTTTAAAATCCTTGAGAATAATTCTAGCTGGATTCTTTCCAATATTTATGCCCCTAATACTGCTGCTGGTAGAAGAAATATGTGGAAAGAGTTAGTCTTGTTTTGAAATAACTTTGAGGATATGAACTAGTTGATAATGGGGGACTTTAACACTCCTTTAAATCTGGGGGAAAAATTTGGAGGGAACTCTGATTTCTCTACCAGCATGGAAGATTTTGCAGGCTTCATATCGGCTCTTAACCTTATGGACATTGAACTTCATGGTAATCAATACACCTGGTCTAACAGAAGAATTGGGGAAAATCTGATTCAGGTTAGATTGGATAGAGCTCTCATTTCTGCTAACTGGATCTTAGATCAGAATTTTTATCTCTCCTCTCTTCCCAGAATGGGTTCAGACCACAATCCTATTGCCCTTAATTTCTTCAATTGGTCAAAACATTTTCACTGCAATTTTAAATTCGAAAAGATGTGGCTTGAACATGAGGACATTTTGGATAGAATTAAAGAGTGGTGGACTTGGGAAGGGACTAGAACTGCCCAATTCAGACTTCTTCAAAAGTTAAAAAATGTGAAACAAAAGGTTAGAATCTAGAATAAAGAGGTTTTTGGTAATATTTTTGAAAAAAAGAAAGAGCTTAAACAACAACTGGAAGAGTTTGAGCTTAAAGTCTCAATGAAAGGTATGACCTTTGAGGATCATCAAAAGGAAAAAAAGCTTCTCTCTGACCTACATAATATCAACAATCTATGAGGAAACCTTTTGGAGAATGAAATCTAGAGCTCTCTGGCTAAAGGTAGGAGATAGAAATACAAAATACTTTCATATGACAACCCTCAAGCATAGGGCTTGTAACAGAATTACTGAAGTCTCCAAGGGAAATGGTACCATTACTATGGATTCTAAGGACATCAAAGTTGAAGCCCTCAAATTCTACAAGAATATACTCATAGAGAACAATTCCTACAATGAGCAAGTGGCCTCCTTTCTCTTAGACTCCATTCCTAATAATTTGCTGCCTGAAGAGAGATTTAAGAGCCTTTCCAAAATAGTCACCATTGAGGAGTTGAAAAAAGTTGTTTTTTCTCTGGAAGGGGATAAGGCTCCGGGCCTTGATGGTTTCTCTACAAAATTCTTCTAAAGATGTTGGGAAATTTTCTCCGAAGATCTGCTGAAAGCTGTAAATGAGTTCTATAGAACTGGAAATATTATAAAAGAGTTAAATAATACACATATTGTGCTTGCACCTAAGAAGCTGGATGCAAAGGATTTCAAGGATTTTAGGCCAATCAGTTTGGTTAATGTAGTCTATAGGATCTTCACAAAGATTTTAACCACTAGACTGCAACCTCTTCTAATGGAAATTATTTCCCAACAGCAGAGTGGATTCATACAAGGTAGAATTATCCAGGATGGAGTTATTATGGTTCATGAAACAATTCATTCAATGGATAAAAGTAAAAAAGATGGGATGGCTATCAAGTTAGACATGCATAAGGCATTTGATAGAGTCTCCTGGAAATTCATGGATGAGGTTTTGTCCAAGTTTGGGTTTCAAAATAAATTCAGGAAAATTATCCAATCTTGCATATCCTCATCTAGATTCTCAGTGGTTGTCAATGGTGAACCAGTTGGATTTTTTTCCAGCACTAGAGGAATTTTCCAAGGGGACCCCATATCCCCTTTGTTGTTCATCATAATGGCTAATAGTTTAAGCCATCTATTTCAAAAGCTATTCATATTGGTATGATAAAGGGTTTTCAACCTACTTCTGGCAATCAGGTTTCCTCTCACCAATAGTTTGTTGATGACACTATCCTACTTCTGATGGCCTCAATCATTGAAGCTAAGGCTATCAAAACTATTCTAAGATTTTATGAGGAAGCCTCAGGACAAAAAGTAAACTTTGACAAAAGCTCAGTCTATTTTTTCAATACTCCTATTGAAAGGAAAAGAAAGATTGCTCTCATTCTTGGCTATACAATTAACTCCCTTCCAGTTACTTATCTAGGGCTCCCTATGAGTACTAGTAAGGTTTATAATGAGGTTTGGAATGATCTTCTTAAGATATTTCAGAAAAAAACTTGCTGGTTGGAAAGGTGCTTTACTTTCAAGTGCTGGAAAATGTTTATTGATAAAAAGCACTCTTCAGAACTTACCTATTTATATCATGTCAATGTTCAGCATTCCAATAGCAGTGGTGAATAGCATTGAAAAAATCCAAAAGAAATTTTTATGGCATGGCACAGAAGACAAATTTAGGTACCATTTAGTAGCTTAGGAGCAGGTTTGTAAACCAAAGAGGATTGGGGGTTTAGGCATCAAAGATATCCAACATATGAATGTTGCTCTTATTACAAAGTTGGGTTGGAGGCTTATAAAAGAGAAAAAGCCATGGACCGAGTTGATCAAAATCAAATACCTTTCCAATCAGAACATGAATTCCTTTCTTTTTGATCAGTTACTTCTGAATGGTTCAATTTTCTGGAATAATCTTCTCCACATCAGGCATATTCTCTCCCAGGGATGCAGTTGGAAGCTCAGAGATGGACAAGACATTGATTTATGGAATGAAAAATGGTTGGACATTAACTAGATTTCCTCTTATGGACACATTAAAGACAACCTAATTAGAAATTATGGGAAGAAAGTCCAGGACTATATTGAGGTGGTTGACAACAAAAGGAAATGGAAACAGATCAAAGTAGATGAGGATAATATGCAGTCTGTTGTTTCATCCATGCAGAGTCATCTCTCCCTAATACATATCAGTCCTCAAAATCATAAGGATGAACTTATTTGGAAAGATTCCTTTGATGGAGAGTACTCAGTTAAATTTGGCTACAACTCTTTCTTTGCCTCTATTGAAAGTGAAATTGAATGGCATAAGTTGTGGATGCCCGAGCTAACCCCTAGAGTAAATTTTTTCTGGTGGCTTATCATTAAAGGCAAGATCCTCACTAATGAAAATCTCATTAGGAAAGGATTTATCATGCCTAACAGATGTTGCATGTGTCAGGAGGAAGTATAAGACATCAAACACCTCTTTCTTCATTGTAAGTATACTTCCAAAATATGGCATCTTATTTTTGAAAACTTCAATCAGGAATGGATCTTTCCCCATACTTGTCTACAGGCCTGGGAACAATGGAACTCTCCTTACAAGCACTATGTGGTGAGGAGATTATGGCAACTGGTTCTCCCTCACACCATGTGGTGAGTCTGGAAAGCTAGAAATGATGTCATTTTCAGGAATACCAGAAAGATATGCAAAAAAGTTTACAAAGAAATTATCATTGCAGTAAAATACAACATTGAAAGATTTAAACCCCCTAAAAATAGACTTTACCCTGTGGAAGAAGAGCACATTCTGGCTGCTTGGAACATTGGCACTGTTAGGAACAAGAATAACAGTAGCATTGATAGATCCACTATCTGATGGATTCAACCTCCCAGTGCATGGCACAAGTTGAATTTTGATGGGGCCTCAAAAGGAAATCCTAGGGATTCAGGAGGAGGTGGAGTCATTAGAGATCACAGAGGTTGTTTTGTTGCTACTTTTTCTGGCAAAATGGGTAGGTAAACCAATCACTACTCGAAAGCTCTAGCAGCACTTTGGGGAATAAGGTTAGCTAGAGATTGTAATATTTCCAATATTATAATTGAGGGTGATTCACTGAACATTATCAATTTGTTAAACCAAAAACAACCTCCAAGCTGGTCAATCAGGGACTTTATAGCTGAAGCTATTGATATTTGCAAGAGTTTTGATAATTTTAAAATCAAACATACCTACCGGGAAGGCAATAGTGTAGTAGATGGTCTGGCAAATATTGGGGTAAACAATACATTGCAAACTTGGCTAAGGGGTGACACTCTTCCTACTAAATTAAGTGATGACATCATCAAAGATATTTGCATGACTTGGAGCGTAATCATTAATAGATGTAGGGCAGATGCTAAGGAGTGGTTTATTAATTGCAAAGTGAGGATTAATGATTACAATTTTCCACACGTTTGGGAGGTCTTCAAAAGTAGAGCAGAGGATGAATCATATAGATTTAAAATTTTTACCATTGTGAGAAGTAGAAGCATCACAAGGAAAAATGGGGGGACCACCTTGCAAGACTGAGCCCACCCATAATCCAACATGGAAAAATGATACAGTTCTCTAGAACTATTTGCAAAAAGGGGGTCTTACAAATTTTATTGAAAAAATTCAAGGTTTTGATCAGGATATTTCAATAAAATTCATGAATGGATGGAGGAATCACACTATTGAGTACAATAATATCAAGGTTGAGATTTCTGAGGAGCTAATTGCCCAGGTCACTGGGCTCAATCTAGATGGAACCAAATTCTTCAACAAGCGCGTGGACAGAGAGGTGGAGGCTAAGAAGTTTCTTGATGAGGGGGGAGAATCTGGAGTTTGTGATGGATGGCATCAAAATAGCATTTATTCCATAAGCCCTTCACTGAGATTGCAAGGATGGTGGTAAGGTACGTTACTCTGGAGGGGAGATTTGTCACTATCCCCCAGAAGCACTTAATTTTCCTTAATCACTTTCACAGAAACCTTACCATAAATTTTCCTCATTATTTGTTGAATTCATTGGAGAAATCTATTCTTGAGGTGTAAAATCACACAAGGGTTGTTCCCCTTCACCAAGGGTTGATCCTTCTCATTCACCGCCATTGCTTAGCCTACTCCCACCCCCAACCTACTCCCCCCTGCCTCCATTCCTCCCCTTGCCGATAGAAAACTTGACATTGCTACCACCAGTAGGAAAAGGAAAGAAATGAAAGCTAAGGTCCCTCTGCCATCTTCACAGAGGGTTTTAAGAAGCCATAAAGATCTGGAACTTGTAGAGAATTTACTTCACATAAGTAAACCAGTGAAGGAATCTAAAGAAGTGGACCTGTTGGTCAGGGTTGAAAAGATGGAAAAGGAGATTCATGACCTAAAGAGTGCTATTAGGGATATGGATAAAACAAAGGGCAAACGGAAGCTGAAAACTCTGAAGAAGATGATACCACTGCTGAAATATTCAAGAAGCTTCTCTCTCTAGATGCCAGGCTTGGCAATGCAAAAGGGCATAATGACTGTATCCTCTCAGCTCTTAAAAGTATCTATAATTTTATAGAGCAACATGTGCAAAGTATTTGCAGTCTCAGTGGAATTACCAAGGATATTTGGGGTTCAAAGGAGAACCAGAGATCTTGCAATTTCCCAGGCAGATTTGAAAGATCCATCCCAGGCCATGGCCATTGCGTTCTTCATCTCACTCCAAATGATTAAGGCCAAGATTGACCGAGCTGTCAAGTGATGCGGTGCCCTGTTGCTGTTTACTGGCGGTGAAGTTGCTATTGTTTGGTGATTTTGATGTTGTTTTTTGGCTGGGATGACCAGTGGTGGTTCCCTCTTGTTCATTTTTTGTCTCTTTTGCTCTTATTCGGATCACTGTCTATCTTGATCCTGTTTTGTTACCTATATTGTATTATCTGGCTGTTGAGCCTCCTAGTTTATGGTGTTTGGCATATCTAGGTTTGGTTTCTCTTCTTTTGATATCTAGATTTTGAGCCTTTTTGTACATAGGGTATAGTCCCTTCAAAACTATTTACCCATAATTTCCTTTGGCTGAAAAGATTTGAGTTCATCATAGGAGTAGGCCAGGACATCTGAGTACCTTTTTTAATAGGGAAAAAAAATTCTCTTCTCTTCTGGTGAGCAACATTTACCAATGTTAACCATCCTTGGATTCTCTAAAGTGTCAATGCTTTCTTGATCAAAATTAGATGGACACCGAGAAGACTGTTTTTCTTTCTCCTGGATGAACCTATCATGCTTTTCAAAGAGGTATTCCAAAGAAACTAGGCCTTTGAGGATATTGTTTCCTTTCAGTTTGATTACTCCCTCTTCATCAATTCCCTCAATTCCTTCCTTCTCTTCTTTGGGGACTAATTCACAGTGTAGGTTTTCACTTCCTTCAAAGAAAATATTATTGAAGTTATCCCTTTATTCTAAGAAGGCTAGGATCTGATTGTCTTCATTGAAGACTTGTCAGTGATTTACATTGTCTAGTACATTGGGTCTGAACACCATCTCAAAGGTCACTTTATCCTTGCCAAAAGAAGGATGAGGTGTCACTAAAGAAGCTGACACTACTATAGAATCATCCTTTTCATTCTGCTCCCTAGGGATAGCTTCAATGGAGAATGCATCAAAGGATTCAATGCAGTCCCACACTCTATTTCTATAGTGCTTAAGTCTGGGGTTTTTTACTTGATATTGTTGGCGGACCTACTTTACCACAACCTCTACATCACCTTTGCATCTCAACTTCTTAATTCCCATGTCCTCTATTGTATTCATGCCTAATAGTAATGCTTCATACTCTACTATTTTGTTTGTATTGTCAAATTGCAGCTTGTAGGCAAAAGGATATACCTCATTGGAGGGAGAGTATAATACTACACCAGCTCCTGAACCTGCTTTGGAATGACTACCATCAAACTCCATTTTCTAGATTCGGTCTTCTTCTTCCTCCATGAGAAGTGGCAATTCCTCTTCCTTATGTGATGTAAGGAGGTAATTTCCAAGCCCACAATCTTGAAAAAGGATTCAGCTCTTGGATCATCATTCCTCCTTACTATGAACTTCATTATTTTGACTGGCAGTAGATTATTCATTTATCCTTTCACTGGGATAATCACAGATGACCAATCCATTTTTATTTCTCCACCTAGATCTCTACAAAAACTTTTACTCAACAACATACCAAAAGATGTTGGGATGTCTGCCACCAAAATGGTCAAGAGTATCTTCTTATCAGGGTAATCAGCTAATGTAACCTAATAATCCTAATCCTTCCTACCAATGGAACTTGTTTGGATTCCATTGAGTAGCATGTGCCATTTACCCAGGTCAAAGTGAGGCCAAGAGCATTTACAAATTTTGTTGGCATCACATTATCTGAGTCTCCAGAATCTATAATGCAATTGTTCAACTGAAAACCTTTGATGAGAAGTGACAGGTAAAAAGGCTCAACTCTGTTGGTGGTGGAGACACTGAGGGCTAGCATGTTTTGAGAATATGGTGTGGATGGTGTGGGGAGTAATCCTTTAGAATTAGAGATTGGGGATGTAGATTTACTACCCCGGACTACCTTGATGAATCTGTCAACTTGAGTAGGATGTGTTTGTAGGTATTCAATTTCAGAGAGATGAACTTTGGTTTTTCTAGCATGCTCTACAAATTCAAATGAAGTTATGGTAGATGGGGACTTAAATGGAAGATTCGTCATTAATTTTGGTCTTGGGTTCTCCTTTTCAAAAGTAGCAATTGGCTTGGATGGAGATGGGGGAGCAGCCTTTGATTGAAATTTATATGTTCTTGTAGAACCAGTATTTAGAAGAGATGTGGATGATGGAGTGGATGAGGTATATATAGGTGTGGAATCAATGGTAGATGTGGGTATGGGTATTGAAAGAGGTGTTTAATGTATAATATTAATTGAATAAGGATCGAAATCATATGGTGTGGAAGTTAAAAATGGATCTATTGATGGTTGATTTGGAAAGGTTTGTTCAAAGATATCCAGGAGTGGAGACTGAACTAGTTGGGAGATTGTGTAATATTTAGAAGTATGGACATAGTAGGATGGTAGATACTATGGAGTCACATAAAGTGTGGTAGATGAAGCAGGGATGGCATTGGTATAAGGTGACAGGGATGGAGTAGGACCCTCTGGTTGACATGATTGAGAACCAAAGTTAAGGTGAAAGTATTCGTAGATGGGGCTAGAAGGATATAAGAATGAGATATCGATCATGCTAGATGTTGAGGAGTGGTGGTAATTGATGTGATAGGCATGGGGGTTGTAGTTATGGTTGATGTGAGTGTAGGATAAGTGTTGTATGGTTTTGGTTGTACAACATAAGGAGTGGATGGATAAGGATATAAGGAACCTTGGTGGGTTAAAGCTGAAGGATATGTTTGATAGCATGCATGAGGTTAGATTAAAATATTTGATTGTTGAGGCACATGGGTAGATTTGGGTAATTAAATGGGTATTCTGTTGGAAATTCCATATGAAATAGGGATAGTATTGATATGAGAGGATGTAAGTGGAATAGAACCCTCTAGTTGAATGGGTTGGGGTTCTACAAAGTAGAAAGTCATAGATGGGACTAGAGGGAGGCTCAGAGGCCTCTGAAGGATCACGAGATGGAGATTATTGAGGTATGATATCCTTTGCAAATGGGTTATATTTTTTTGGTGTGGTTGGTGAAAATAGATTTGTTGGTGGTGAGTTAGCAAAAGGCTCTCTGAAAATGTCAAGGAGTGGTGAAGATCGTATTGGTTGAGTGGGTGTATGATATTGGGAAGGAGAAACATGGTAAGGTAGTTGGGATTGGATAGGAATATCTGATGTATGGGTAGATATTTGTGTAGAACCATTTGGGATGAAGCTTTGTTCCATTTTAAATCAATCAAGTCGGGAAAATAGTAATTTTTATGTTCTTGTTTAAGAAAGTATGAAAAAGAAAGGGGAAATGGATAATGAGGTAGCTAGAAGAAGGAAATCTATGTTTGGTTTCAGGTATGTTTTGGCTTGGGAAGTCTCAAGTGGCTTCTTTTTGGGTGATCAAATCCCAATCAATCTACCGGGTAAGGAGATGTTTTGATGTGTTAATTTGATTTGTGAGGTTTAAGGATGTGTGTGATAATGTGTGATATACAGTAAGTTATGCCCCTATTTAGACTATGTGACAAAATAGAATGTAAAAGGATGTTCTTTTTAAGCCCAAAATGAAGTGTGGTATTAGATGAGGACATAGAAAAGAATGGAAAAGTGTGATGCAAGAAGGAGAAAATAAGGAAAAAACAAGGAATATTTGGATAGCACTTTTCCTATTTATCTGTACTTCTCAGGTGATGGGCGATCTGTGAACATGAATCCAGCACTCTGATAATATTTCACCGAGAACTCCTTGTGCTATGATTATTTTAGTAATGCAAAAATTTTGGTTTAGTGGTAGTAATCTGGAAACACAACAACAAACATAACACAAGAATACCACAGACTATGACAAAAAAAAAATGATGACAAATCTAAAATACAACTGTAAAATATATTATTAACATGGAATTATTACAATCTCACCCATGAATTACTCCAAGTGTTACCAACTCCACTTGATTCCAACAATGGTTATGGGAGAAACTTCACAATTACTCCTCTTGATGACTTCCTTAACATACCTTCACAAAGAATCCTTTATTTATAAAATAATTATTACAACTTTTCTCTATGATAAATGAAAGAGGATGGTCTCTCTATTTATAGGAATTCTGGCTTATCCACCCTATCTCTAAGATAGGATAGGAAATCTCTTCCGGCCAATCATATTCTATGCCTAAACTCTTTCCTTTACATGTAGGCTTATCTTCTAAGATAAGATAAACCTTATCATCTCACATGGGTTCCACCTTTTTAGACTTTTTTACAAATAAAATACATAAAATATTTATGACATCACTCCTTGTCCTTATTACAAATATAATATTTCTAATTCCTAATCATGTAGACCCTACTTCTCTACTTACCCCAACTTTGACATTTTAACATTACCAGACCACTTACGACAAATATTTACTTTTTACCACAAAATTCCTTTTGTACTTTGACTATTATTTTTACTCTGATGAAGTTTCCAATGTAGGGTTCAAACACCCTATTCATCAAGCACTGGAACATTGTCGGAGCATTACACAACTCAAAAGGCATAACTTTATAAGCAAACGTTCCCCAAGGAGTGGTGAACATGGTCTTCAACTAATCTTTCTCTACTATATAAACTTGGTTGTATCCGCTATATCCATCAGCAAAACTATAGCACTCCTGGCCAGCTACTTCGTCTAAGATCTGATCTGAGAATGGAAGAGGGTAATGATCCTTCTTTGTTGCCTTGTTGATCTTCCTATAATCAACACAAATGCGTAGTTTCCCATTCTTTTTTATTGAGATCACAATGGGAGAAACCCATTCTGAATTATCCACAACAAATATGAATCCTGCATCAAGCAACTTATCTATTTCTTCTTTTACAGTCTTGGAAAAATTAGGATTCATTCTATATGGCATTTGCTTTATGGGCTTAGCACCATCTACCAGCTCAATAGAATGTTCTACCCAACTTACTTGACAGAGTTCCTTATAATCAAAAGTGAATAGGTGTATGTACCTTCGAAAGAGCTGGAGGTAGGATTCCTTCTCACTCTCCATCACAGCATCACCAATCTTTATTTGTTAGAGACGATCAACAATTTCTTCTTAAGATAATCTTATGGGTTCATGAGTCGGTATGACTGAAAGGATATCCATGACCGAAACATCAACCTCACTTTCTTTGTCTTCTGTGTCCACTTCACTGGTACTAGAGTAATCAGAGGATGTCCAATCATCAATTTTATCACTTGAATCTATAGGTTCTACCTTATGATGCCGAGGGATCATGTTTATCTTCAACCTCTCTCTACCACGTCCAAGTGTCATGAAACCTTCATTCCAATAGTTTCTTGCATGAAATCTCCTTAGCCATGGCCTTCCTAACAACATTGGGTACATAATAGTACTATTTTTCATCACCTGAAAGTCTACCACACATACAACACCCATAACAGATATTGCCACATTTGAAACAACACCTTCTGGTTTAGTTTTTCCCTTATTTAATGACCTTAACATAAGTGTTGAGGGGCGATCAATTTTTAAACCCAACATATTCATTACAGACTCGGTTATTACATTAACTACAGCACCTCCATCAACTAAGACATCATGAATTGAAATACCATTACATAATACCTTAGCTTGTGAAGCGTAGGGATCTACCTCTGCCTCCAAAACAGGTACCTCAACCTCCTTACTTCATCAAGCATTGAGTCCACTTCGCAGCTCCCGCCTCTTCTCAGAAGACATAGCTAGAAGTTGACCACATGTAATATTTGCAGGCCTTTTGGACAGGTCTTCTAAGATGGAGTATGGTCCTTGTCCCTGTGAAATTAGAAAATCCTACACACCCAACTTCATTCTCCTATGTTTCTTACTAGTTTATCCTTTCATTTTCTTATGATCATTTCCATCTTGGTTATCTTTTTCTTTCTTTCTTTTTGTTACAAAAACATCTGCTTCATTATTTATGCTCCTATCTATTACATCAAAAGAATTCACAGGTGTTTTTCCTTTATCATTATCTCTTGTACCAGATGTACAAGCTCTATCTGGACAAGTATACTTCTAATGACCCTTTTTATGACAACCATAACATACAACTTCAGTTATATTTCTTTTTAGACCTCTATCTCCTCCCTGAGAACTAAATTTCTTTCCTTGAAGAAGATTAATAGTTAACTGCCCCATCTTCTTGAGTAAATCTTCATACTCAGTAGATGTACTAGGGAAAAGATTTTTGCTCACCGAGAGTGGTTGTGGATTCTGGACCAAAGGTGTTGGTGTAGGATCTACCTTAGCAGTAATTTCTTTGGGCTCCTCTTCCATGCTTTCTTCTTGCCTTCTTGCAATCTCCTTTTCTTGTTCAATGGTAGCTGGGTGGTCATACTTCACTCGTTGTCTAATATTTGGCTTCATCCCAAGAATGAAGTACTTATATAGGAGATTATCCATGCCATTCATCAACCCATCCGTTAATCCTTCCTTCCAGATCTGGGCATCAAGCTTCCTCCTTAGCTCTAGAACACGAGCATGATAATCTCTTATCTTCTCCTTCTCTCATTGGGCTAGCTTTGTGATCTCGATCATGAGATCTGCATATTTCTGTTGTTCACTAAATTCTTCAAAAAAACTTTCAGTTAATAAATCCCATGAGTTTTTGACATTATCACCTAGTGTTTCAAACCACCTAAGTGTTGAACCATCCAAAAAGGTAGGAAAAAATTTAGTCCATTATTCCCTTCTTATGAGGCCATTACAAATGCAAGATCGTTTAAATTCTTGAATGAAAGAGGAAGCATCTTCATTAGATTGGCCTGAAAAAATAGGAATCTTCCCCATTTTTAAATGTAACCACAGTGAAATACCAACTAACAAGTATAATCAGTAAGTCTTATGTGCACAAATAATTAGACTCACTACAATAGAAAGTGACTCTACACCTTTCTACAATAAAATAGGAATGACCACGGTAATCTTACATTTACTATGGTAAAACTTGACTTATTATGGTAAAAACTAACTTTACTGTGGTAAACACTATTTATAGTAAAAATGAAGTTACTGGGGTAAACACTATTCATGGTAAAAAGTAAAGTTACTGTGGTAAATACTATGCATGGTAAAAACTGACTTTACCATGGTAACTACTAGGCACAATAAAAACAAGGTTACCCTCCTATTGATTTATGACTAAGTGGGAATATCTCTCCAGAAAATCCACCAACGAGGAATGGTCCCGGCAACGGAACCAAAATGTGAACAAGAATCCAGCACTTTGATAATATTTCACCGGGAACTCCTCGTGCTATGATTATTTTAGTAATGCAAAGCTTTTGGTTTGGTGGTAGTAATCTGGAAACACAACAACAAACATAACACAAGAATACCACATACTATGACCAAAAAAAAAGAATGATGACAAATTTGAAATACAACTGTAAAATATATTATTAACATGGAATTATTACAATCTCACCCATGAATTACTCCAAATGTTACCAACTCCACTTGATTCCAACAATGATTATGGGTGAAACTTCACAATTACTCCTCTTGATGACTTCCTTAACATACCTTCACAAAGAATCCTTTATTCATAAAATAATTATTACAACTTTGCTCTATGATAAATGAGAGGGGATGGCCTCTCTATTTATAGGAATTCAAGCTTATCCACCCTATCTCTAAGATAGGATAGGAAATATCTTCTAGTCAATCATATTCTATGCCTAAACTCTTTCCTTTACATGTATCTTCTAAGATAAGATAAACCTTATCATCTCACATGGGTTCCACCTTTTTAGACTTTTCTACAAATAAAATACACAAAATATTTATGACATCACTCTTTGTCCTTATTACAAATATAATATTTATAATTCCTAATAATGTAGACCCTACTTCTCTACTTACCCCAACTTTGACATTTTAACATTACCGGACCACTTACAACAAATATTTACTTTTTACCACAACATTCCTTTTGTACTTTGACTGTTACCGTACTCTACTTTATTGGCGGCGCCGTACTGACGGCGTCGTTATCTTATATTGGACGTCACTACTAATTATACTTAACAACATCCTATTCCTAATACATACATTAATAAAATAGAAATTACGGAGGAAAATTTTAATGTCGATAGATCCAAGCCATGAACCCAACATGAATAAGCAATAAATTGGAGCCTCACACTGCAGTGTTAGTGGAAGATAGAAAAAGAAAAGACAAAAGGCAATAAATGTAAGAGATCACCTAAAGGGTGGTCCCACTGGGCGTGTCAGGAATGTTGTTCAAATTTCTCCTTTGTAATGTGTATTAATGTGTTATAAACTAAAGAAACTAGAAAACCTTGAATTATGGAGGGTTTATGCTACCTCAGATGTGATGTGATGTGATGGATACAAGCACTGAAGTGATTGATCCTTGTTGTAAGATATAAAAAAACTGTAAAACTAGAGAAAGATTTGATTAGATAGATTTATGCAGGGGTTTCCTAGACAATGCCGACTCCAAGAAGCATGAACTTCCTTGGAGGATATTAACCCCCATGTGATAAAATCAATAATGATAAACTAGATATTATGTAGAATCTGAGGCACATAGAAACTGGAAATTCATAAATGTAAGGCACATACAAATATGATGTCAATGGATGTAAAATAAATGTTACTTAACTCGGTTGATGGTGACCCAGAATGTGTAGAGGTAGGTTGACAATGACCTAGATGTGTAGATATGATCAATAATGAAAATATGCATATCTACGCAGATCTGGATGCCAACTAGTAACTTCATGAGGCTGTTAATGTTGGGGTCAACCTGGGGGAAAAGAAACTAGAAGTTAATAGAAAACAAATATGGAAAAGGGGATATTAAGGATAGGGACCTTGGTCAATGGTGATGCGGGTTAGACGGTGGTGAATTGAGTGCACATAGGCTAGTAATGGTACAACAGAGGAGCTAGATGGTGGATATGAGATCTAAAATAGAAGAAGAATATATGCAGAGGCTAGGGAGAGCTCCGTAGATGGAAAATATGATAACAAAAGGATGAGTCGATGGTGACTCAAGTTGGGTGACGATGACTGTAGTAGAATAGGGCAAGGCCGAAGGTAAATTGACTGAAAAGGTAGCCTACAAGTAAAAACATTGATAGAACAACCTAATAATGGAGTCCCGACATATGTTGGACCTGCAATGTTGGATTTAACAAGATAATAGAAGAAATAAGAAAAAATAGTAGGAAAAGCAATGTAAGCCTCCTGATGTTATGCAAATGATCCAGAAAAGCTTCCAAGGGCTGCAAGAAGGATTGTTGAGATACTTTGGTTCAAAGAAGGATTCACATAGTAGAATAAGATCATATTGAAGTTGTGCCTCTATGTTGTGTGTTCTTCTTGGCTATGGTTTGGGAAGGGCATGAACTCAGCTTTATAGGGTCAACGGTGACCAAGATGGGTCGTCGGCGATTGCAGTGAAATTTTCCCAAAGGGAGGGTATTTTGTGATTTGGAACGAGGTTTTTCATTTTTAAGAGTTGGAAAAGTTGCTTTAAAGTATGTGGGCGGGATTAGGTTCTTTAGGGATGAGGTGTAGGTGAGTTGGAGATAAGGATAGGTTATAAAAATCATAGGGATGTATAGGATGTATATTTCGAATGAAAGCATCCTAAAATAGAAGGTTGGTTAGGGCTAGATTAGGATGTGGACATTAATTAATTAATAGTAACTAATTAATTAAAGGGGGTTAAATGTGATGAGGTAATAGATGGGTAATTGATTAATTAATTAATTAAAGGGGGTTAATTAATTAATGATGATGGGATAATAAGGGCATTAAATTAAAGGCAAAGGGATGAAATAAATGAATATGCGCACACGAGCAATTAAGGGATAGATACTGATTTTAGGTATCTACAGTTAGTACGAGTAAAGACAAACATGCATGTATAAGACAAAATGTAAGCTAAGAAAACATTGTGTAATCTAAGATGCTTGTAAACATGTAAGAAGACGATATAGACCATGAAAAGTGGGCTACAAACATGCAACACCACTCATGATGTCACAAGACAATTAATGCCATAATGGACACAAGAAATTAGAGAACAAGAAATACATATGGCAAATCCCGCAAAAAATGACAAGCAAAGGCAAATAGTGTATCAGACAACCATGAAAGTAAATAGTCATGTTGATGCAGGAACATCACTAGAAGGGCATGTAAAGGTCAAATTTTTGTTTGTCTAGGTCCTTATGAATGTCTCATAATCAATTTTGTTGTCATTTTTTGCTTTAGGAGTTTAAAATTTGAATTATGGAGTTTCCCTCCATTTTGGTCTATTCAAAAATTTGAATTCTCTAAAGCTAATTTTATCTTTTTAGGCTAGTTTAGAAGGTCATTTGGTGCATTTCAAGTAAGTATATTAGTTTTCTTTGTCTTTTATGATGTTGGACCTTCATCTTAGGTTTAAGATGGTGTAATTAGATCTAAAGTGATGTAATAAGCTCTCAAAGCTTCATGTGAGCTCCTTTTTGTCAACTCAAGACTCCACATATGACCTTGTACATGTGTCATGGAGGTGGTTACATGAGAGAAATTTTAACGGGGGAATATAAAAAGACTTTGTAACTATTTAATCCTCATTGATCAATCAAAAAAATAAGTTATCATTGGAGCTCCAATCTTGAAGAGGAGAAGAAGTTGTAACTGTACAATTTTTTTCCATTAATTTTGACTTTGATTTAAGGTTTTAAGACATTGCATGATTATCATCAACAAAATAAGTAGTGTATCTAATGAATTTAGTCATTATTGGTTTTTTGTTAGTAATATTGGCGTGAACTTTCACTTGTGGGTAACTGTGAGTGCATGACAGAGGTAAGAAAACTTGTGACAGATAAATCTAATTTGTATAGACTGGGTTGAGAACACTGAGACTAGGATAAGAGTGAAAGATAGTAAAATACTAGAGGAAAAATGAGAGTAGAGAATGTTTCCACAATTAGTCCTGCTGCAAGGATCTCTATGAGATATTGGAACACTTGTTGTTTTCAATAAACCATCACTATGTACTTAGAGATCGGGTTCCTGTGATAGAGAAAGAGATTTATGAGATATAATCACATGTGGATAAGAGGTGATAAAGGATATTGGTAAGGTAATGAGTCCTTAAACACCTTTACAGATCTCTTCGAGGTGGGTTTGAGTCTTTGAAGTTGAGTATAAGTTTTGGTGATAAATTTACACTCTCGGGCCTGATATAGAAACCCTCTAGGGTTTAACAGCAGTTCTTTTTTTATTAGCATTACTCCCTAAACTAGAGGCTCAAATTCTCAAGAAAATATCTTCGGAAATACCTAGTCAAGAATCATTAAGAAAATTATAAGGATAATGCAATAAATGGTAGTATTTGAGGACAAGTTTCGTAGGAATCATATAACATGCCGTTTAAGACCTAATGGAGGTATGAGAAAAGTAAGTTTGCGAAGATTTTTTTGAAGGAAAGAGTCTTGATATTTTTCAGCCTTTAGGTTGACCCAAATGGGTATTTGAATCACTATATTGTTAGTGGTTTTGACCTTGTAATCAAGAATTATAACTAAACTTTCCCTAGAGAAGGCCTGGTAAGGTGTAATGGCCTAGAAGGATAAGTTGTGAAGGAAGTAGGGAAAGCTTTGAGATTTGGATCAAAACCAAGTTACCCACACCTCAAAATAATTAAAGGGTGTTCAAAACCATTGGCACTTTCTTCATAAACCTTGTAGATTGTGTTATCCCATACCATTCTAATGATCATATTTTTGAGAAGCCAAGATCACAGTTTTAGTAAAATTTGTCAAATTCAATAATTCTTGTGTTTCTACTTGCTTAGACAGTTGAAATAGGTTGAAATAAGGATCATGAAAATTTTTGTATCCTTGAAGAAGGAAATTTGACCTTATAAGGCAATTAATTGTGGATATGATGCTTTTCTAGCTTAGAGGAAGAAGTTCATTTTTCCAAGTTTGGACTGAACTATAGTATTTCTATAATTAACCTTGTTGAGTGGATGAAAGGGAATTGGATTTTTGCATCATAATTGGTATTAGAGCAGAGAAGAAGAGGAAATTGGTAAGAAGGTGACAGGAAGAAAGAGAAAGTAGCAGTGAAGGAGAAAGAGATTAAGAGAGAAGTGAAGAAGTGAGAAAATACCACTAAGAAGAGTAGGTGGAGGTGGAAATAGAGAACAACTTGAAGGTTCTGAGTTGGCTGTAGTGCTAATAAATATTCAAGATAGGTTAGGAGCACTAGAGGTCTCCTAGAGAAGAGGCAAAGTATTAGAAGAAGACAGTGATGATGAGAGAGAAAGACCAATGACAACATCAGAAGGAGAACAAGAAGAAGGACCAAAAGAAGGAACTGAAGGTAGTCATGGGAGTAAGAACAAAGAAAGATGAAAGTGACAGAATAGAGGTGGATAATCTACATCCAGAAGAACTCATAGATTGATATCCAAGATGTGAAAATATTTATATGGATAACATTATAGAGAAAGAAAGTGAAATTTGGAGTGACTAAGATACACGACTTACATATGGTGGGACTTTTTGCATGGAAAGATTAAGCAGAAACAAAGAATAGATCACAAAAAGGGACAATATGAAGTTGAAAGAACTTTATCAGACTAGCACTATGCAAGAAATTGTAAAATTTGAGACAAAAAGAGAAGTTTAGTAGACATACTAATGATTTTACAAGTTGGCTAGAATTTGGTCATTGAAAATAGAAGAATTGGAAAGATATGGAAATGGACTGGAGTTGAATATTCAAGATGATTTATGTAGTCATTTGAAATCAGTAGACCATATCAGGAAACCTTAAGGGTAGAGGAAAAGTTATAAAGAATCACATAATCAATAATTGGTTAGAGGACCTTGACAATAGAAGAATTAAATCTATAATATGGAAGAGGACAACAAAAGAAACAAAAGAATGAGAAGTTGTAAGGATTGTGGATTGAATTACTTCACAAGGAACTCAACATGTTACTGGTTCTGACAGTAACCAGCGTAGGGTGTAATCTGTTATCGGTCAGTATGGATCAAGTCGTTCAACACAGTTAACCACCATCGGTCAACATAATTAACCATCGTCGGTTAGCATATTAACCGCCGCCAGTCAGCATAAGAACAATCGATTAACTTCATAAAACTTGTAAGATTGTTTTATTAACTCTCAGGAATTAGATCTATTTTTAGCATTAAAGTAGATCTATTGATTGTTGAGATAAGTGCCCTAAGTTTATCATAGCCTATTTAGTAAAATTGGGTTTAGAAGTAGAATTAATTCTTGGATGAATTTCCTATTCTCCTTAGATTGAGAGGATGAAGATAAGAAGTTGAAGACAAAGAAAGAACATGTTACAAAGACAGAGTCTCCATGAAGAAGGCAGTTGGACATAAAGAAATAGTAGGTACATCTGAAGTGGTGAGAAAAGGGTAACATCTTCTATGTATTTCCTTTGTATAGTTATCTTATTGTAATGGATTGAAGTATGCATTTTCTTCTTGTAGATCAAGTTGGTGAGATCTTGTACTATAGATCCATTAGATCTAGTTAATGTATTGTTGATCCATGTAGATCTAGATATTGTAGAGGAGTTGGATTTATGTTTGCATATTATTGGTATGAAGATGGAAGACATAAGGTGCACAGTAGGTTGCACATTGGTAACCCATGCAAGTTTGATACAGATCCACAGAGAACTTGGTAACAGTTCAGGAGATACAGTAGTTCCTAGAGAGAGGTTTTCTAGAAGTGATTGGAGGCACATTTTTAGTTCAATGCACGGAGAGTAGAAATCTGGAGGAGAGAAGATAGAGAATGCAACTCATATGTATTGAAGAGTTGGTTTGTAGTTGTATATATAAGATCTATATCAAGAACGTAGCCCACATTGGGTGAACCACGATACATGTTGTGTCCCATGTGTGTGTACTTTGTCTTGATTTGGATAATTCTAGAAGAAGACTACTGTGATTTTGAGGAATTGTTTAGATCATGTGCGCAATTTTATTTGTTATTAAATCATAGCACAAAGTCTCGAATTCCCAACAGAAGTAACTATTTCACAAACACAGAGTTCATTTAGAGGTGGATACAAGAGGTGGATATTCATACAGAGGTAGAGGTGGATATGGAAGAGGAAGAGGTGAATTTACTGAAAGATGCTTCAAATGCAACAAGTTTTCTAGACACAGATCATTTGAATGTCCTGAATATCCTCAAACAAGTAGTAACATGGCTAATGAGGAAAGAAATCAAATAGCACATGCAGAAGAAGAGAAGAGTGCAACATCACCATCCTTGGGAGAAGAGCTTGAAACTAGAGAATATTTGATGATGAGGAGAACTATGGTGAATGAAAAAAGCAAGAGGAACCATGTGCAAAGAAGAAATTTGTTTAGGACAATATGCAAAGAAATAGGTAAGTGTTGCAAAATAATTATTGACAATGGTAGTACTGATAATCTAGTGTCCACTGAAATGGTAGAAAAATTAAATTTGAAGAAGGTAAAGCATCCTAATCCATACAAAGTCTTTTGGGTAAAAAGGGAGCATCAGGTGTTAGGTAATCAGCAAGTGTCTAGTTGATTTTAAAGTGGGTAGATATCATGATCAGGTTTTTTGTGACATATTTCCCATGGATGCATGTCATCTTCTATTGGGAAGACCATGGAAATTTGACAGGAGAGCCATCCATGATGGGTGGAAAAATACATATACATTTGTGAAAGATGGAGTGAAGTATACTCTGAATCCATTGAAGGATAGAAGTGCATGGCCTGAGCAGCAGTCAAGGGTGATGTTTATGGGTATGAAGCTATTCTTTCAGCAAAGATAATAAGGTGAGGTGAATGAGAACAAAGGCAACACAATCAAGACAATGTGGCAGTGGCTCAATGGAGAGCATGAATACCAAGAACATTTTCAAAAAGGAGTAAACATGAAGGTTGAGGATGGATATGTTGATCATACTGAAAAGAAGAGCAATGATATAGTAGAGGAAGGATGTAATGCAGATCATGGGAAATAAATACATCAATCAGACCTAAAGGAGAGTGAAAATAGACTTGAAGCACACCTTGAATCAATCCAACAAGACCAAAAAGTGCAAGAACAAGGTGAAGATAAGCCTAAGAAGGAAGAAATAATAGTCAAGCATAAGGAAGAAACTCATATTTTGAAGACTAATCTCTTGTTTGATTGTTGTTAGTGCAAGTCTAATGATGAAAGAAAGAATGGAGCAGTCACATGGAGAGGGATATACCACACAAGCATCAAAATTTCTCAATCTTGAGAATGAATTAGATCAACAAGAGGTAAAAAGGACTAGGATAAATTTTATGTAGCAGTCAAGGAACATCAAGTGTCCTTCCATAAGGACATGAAGCAGATGGTTAAACTTAGTAAACTGTTGGAAAGGACAATGTACAGTCCTATGACAAGTAAAGAGCTAGTGATGGTGACTTGTTCAAAGAAAAAGCACCTTGCCAAGAACATGACACTACTCCAAAGCACACTTAAAGCCACATGTACAGTCCAAGATCATTCTCAAAAGGTTATGTCAAATTGGAAACAAAGGAAGAAAGGGAAAGAACTACCTTAAAAACAATTATGTTACAGGAAATATTTTTAATCCCTTGGTAGTATGATGCAGGAACATCACTACTAGGGCATGTAAAGGTCAAATTTTGGTTTTTCTAGGTCTTTAGGGATGTCTAAGAGTCAATTTTGTTGTCTTGTTTGGCTTTAGGAGTTTAAAATTTGAATTATGGAGTTTCCCTCCATTTTGGCCTATTCAAAAATTTGAATTCTCTAAAGCCAATTTTGGATTTTTTTATGCTAGTTTTAAAAGGTCATTTGGTGTATTTCAGGTAAGTATATAGGTTTTCCTTATCTTTTAGTTATGTTGGAGCTTTCATCTTAGGTTTAAGATGGTGTAATTGGGCTCTAAAGTGGTGGTTTAATAAGCTCTCAAAGCTTCATGTAAGCTCCTTTTTTCAACTCAAGACTCCACATGTGACCTTGTGCATGTGTCATGGAGGTTGTTACATGAGATAAATTTGAAAGGGGGAGTATAAAAATATTTTGTAACTGTTTAATCCTCATTGATCAATCAAAAAAATAAGCTAGCATTGGAGCTCCAAACTCAAAAGAAGAGAATAAGTTGTAATTATATAGTTTTCTCCATTAATTTTGACTGTGATATAAGGTTTTAAGGCATTGCATGATTATCATCAACCAAATAAGAAGTGTATCTAATGAATTTAGTCATTATTGGTTTGTTGTTAGTAACTTGGTGTAAAATTTCACTTGTGGGTAACTGTGAGTGCATGACAGAGGTAAGAAAGCTTGTGATAGAGCAATCTAATTTGTATAGACTAGGTTGAGACCAGGGAGACTAGGATAAGAGTGAAAGAGAGTAAAATAATAGAGGAAAAATGATAGAAAAGAATGTTTCCATGATTATTCCTTCTGTAGGGATCTCTATGAGAGATTGGAACACTTGTTGTTTTCAATAAACCCTCACTATGCTTCAAAGCTCGGGTTCCTATGACAAAGAAAGAGATTTATGAGATATAATCACATGTGGAAAGAGGTGATAAAGGCTACTGTAAGGTAATGAGTTCCTAAACACCTTTACAGACCTCTTTGAGGTGGTTTCAGTCTTTGAAGTTGAGTATAAGAGTTTTGGTGATAAAAATTACACTCTCGGGCCTGATACAAAAACCCTTTAGGGTTTAACAATAGTTCTTTGTTTAGTAGCTTTACTCCCTAAACTAGAGGCTCAAATTCTCAAGAAAGTATATGAGGAAATCCCTAGTCAATAATCATCAATAAAATTGTAAGGATATTGCAAGAAATGGTAGTATTTGATGACAGTTTCCTAGGAATCATGTAACATGCCATTCAAGACCTAATGGAGGTCTGAGAAAAAGATGTTTGCGAAGATTTTTCTGAAGGAAAGAGTATTTGATATTTTGTATCCTTTAGGTTGACCCAAATTGGTATTTGAATCACTATTTTATTAGTGGTTGTGACCTTGTAATCAAGAATTATAACTAAATTTTCCCTAGGGAAGGCCTGGTAAGGTGTAATGGCCTAGAAGGATAAGTTGGAAGGAAGTAGGGAAAGATTTGACCAGTTGGATCAAACCAAGTTACCCACACCTCAAAATCATTAAACGGTTTTCAAAACCATTGGCACTTTCTTCATAAACCTTGTAGATTGTGCTATCACATAACATTCCAATGATCATAATCTTGAGAAGCCAACATCACAATTTTAGTAAAATTGGTCAAATTCATTAATTCTTATGTTTACACTTGCTTGGACAGTTGAAATAGGTTGAAACAAGGATCATGAACATTTTTGTAGCCTTGAAGAAGGAAATTTGGCCTTATAAGGCAGTTAAGTGTGGATATGATGCTTTTCTAGCTTAGAGGAAGAAGTGCATTTTTCCAATTTTAGACTAAACTATAGTATTTGTTTAATTAACCTTGTTGAGTGGATGAAATGGAATTGAATTTCTACATCACCTGCATAACAAATGTTACACATGAAACACCCATTAGCACATTAGAAAGATAAAAATTATGTCAAAGTGTGTATAATATGAGGAAATAGTGTGCAATAAAACAAAATGAAACAATAACACCTATAATGTACGAAAGGTGATGCCCCCAGGAGCCGCTGTGGGACTAGTGATAGGTACTATGCTAATAATCCATGTTGTGTGTAATGGACTTGTAAAATATGCTATCATAACTAGAAAGAAAGTAAACGTGCATGTGTGTATGGAAAGATAATGATATAAAAGATATCTATCTAGAATGTGTAACAAGATGAACATGTAACAAGTAAATGTAAGAAAGAGTAAATACAACCAAGATATGATGTATGTTGTGAATGAGGTGGAATATAATGCAGAGTAAATGATACGGGCAAAGTGACCCTCAAATGGATGTGTATGTATGTAATGAGGTTCATTTATTTATGCCCCCTCAGCAGTCAAGAATGAACCGTAAATGAGAGTGTGTCATCAGGAAATGGTCTAAATGATGTGTCATGTGTAGAAGGAGTTGGTGCATTAAGTGTGGAGGGTTGATTATAGAAGGATGATGTGTATATGAATGTGATATATGGCTAAGTAATCATGAAGTTATAAACTGATATTATGATTTATCCTAAAGCATATATAACGAGGTGTGTGAGTAGGATGTCAGAAAGTGTGATGATGTAACATAAATTGTATATCACGAGATGAACGAATATGAAAGTAAGAAAGGTGTGATGATTTAGCCTAAAGCGTATATCACGATATGTATGAAGAAAGCATTGGCTAGGAATGTCGCATGGTAATAGGATTGAGTGATTGAACGTGTGAGTTTGATGAGGTCCATTTGATCTGTATACCCTCCGCATTCAAGTATGGACCGTGGGACTAGAGTGCATTGTCGGGTAATGTTGACAACACGTAGAGGATGATGAGTAAAATGTGAAATATGTATAGTATATACCATAGGTATGTGATGGGAAAAGAGTGTAATGTTTAATGTATAGTGTGTAGTATGCAATGCAAGATTTGTAAAAGCATGTGTGATGTCGAAGATGCGGAAAATGTAAAATGTAGAATAATGTAGTGCGTAGAATGTATATGATGTATAGGTGTACGAAGAACAAATTGCAGATGATGCAGAGTAGGTGGAAGATTGTATAGGTAGAAAATTATATGATGTGTGAAGATGTGATGTGTATTATTGAAAGTGCAGTGTGTGAGGCTCATGTATATAGGATCCCCTCAATAGTCAAGTGTGAACCATAGCACAAGAGTGCGTCATAGGGAAATGATGATTCAACTGTATCAAAATATGCATGATGAATGTGGAATACTAAATATGACATGTAAAATATATAAGACAACTGGATATGTCAGAAAATGGGGGGGAATAAGTGTGATGCCACCCCAAGTGCATGATGATGAGAGTGTTGTGTGATGCATGAAGTTTGGAATAGATAAATAGGTGAGGATGATGAAATATAATGGATAGTGTACAATTGATGTGATAATTGATGAAAGATTATATTGTATGCAAGAATAGCAATAAAATGTAATGGATGTATGATTTTATGAGTGATTATGTAATAGATAGATATGTCAATGAAGTGTGTAAGACGAAGATGAAATGGGTTTCTTATTATAAGAGATCCCTCAACAGTCGTGTAAGAACCGTAAGAACATGATTACATCATCGGGTAATACTGATATAAATGTATCAAGAGTTTTGTAAAAAATTTAGAAAATATTAGTACAAAGAGTCAAGTGCATGATATGATATTGACATTTGATATTAATGCAAATGGGAGAAGCTATGATGCCCCCAAAGTATGTAAGCGATGTAGATCTAGTCAAAGACACTAAGTGGATCAATGTAAGGAGTAATTTCCTTAACAAAAGTGATGGGACACTGAGGTGGTTATGTCGTAGGATCCTTGAGAGGTGGAAGTTGAAAGGGGTAAACTAGATTTTGGTGGTCTTATGTAGCGAGTGGTTTCTTATTTACCGTAGATGACTTGTGAGGTGGAGGAGTTGTATTGATATTTAGAGGAGGTTGTTTAGTTTGACTTGGTAATACTGTAGATGACTTAGTAGGAGGAGGTGTTGGACTCATCAGATGCATGCAAAAACATCTGATCTCTCTTATGATATGTGAACTTTATCTCTTGCTTGAATGCTTCTGCAACAATCACAGATATCCCAGACATCATTTCATTATGCTTACATCGCTCACGATCATATTTTGTGAGATTTATCAATATCTCTGTATATCTTCATTAAGATTTTTATCAAATTATCTTTGTATTTCTCATATCTAATTTTTTATAGGTTCATATTAGTCTCAACAACACTTATACCTTCTCTAACAACCTTCATTTCTATCCTTTTTCTTGTAGGTTGTCCTCATCCATTCATCCTCAGCTTTATCTAATTCTTCTACAGTCATTTCCGACCCTGTCAGATCGTTGTCGACCCAGGCCTAGTTTTTCAAACAAATTTCTTCTGCCACTGTTTCCAGTCATTTCCTAGATTTTTCTACCCCTGGTCTCTCCCTGTAGACTACTCATAGCATACACATATCCATAACATCCTCTAGTTGGCATTCAGACTCTCCAAGTCTACATATTTATCCTAAAGTCAAGATCTTCCTTCCCAGGTCGCCTTCGACCTACCTATGCATAGTCTAGGTCATCGTCGACCTAGACCAGGTAACAGCCAATTTACATTTATTGCAATCTAATTTTCTTTTAAATCAATGTCAGTCATTTTTTAGATTCAGTAACATTGTTGTTTCAGCATGATATCTTCTGTTACAGTCCTTAAATCTCTCTTTCTAAACAAAAAGGTGTTGACATCCATAAAAGGAAGCTAATCACTTGTTGGAACTACATTTTTAGGAAACCCCCGCATATATCTATCTAATCCATATTCATTCCAGTTTTGTAGGTTTGTCAAGTTATTGCGAGAATCACCCCTTTTGCACCCATATCCATCACATCACACATCTGATGTAACATAAACCCTCCAACATTTCTTAGTTACTAGTTTCTTTTATTGCTATTTCATTCATTTGATCGGTGAGGAATTTTCTTGTCCAACATTTTCTGGCACGCCCAGTGGGACCACCCTTTAGGTGATCTCTTGTATTTATTTCTTGTGTCTTTGGTTTTTTGTTTTCTACTAACACTGCAATGTGAGGCTTCGCTTTATTGCTTTCTTGTGTTGGGTTCATAACTTGGATCGCTCGTCACTCAAGAATTGTAGATAAATAGGAAAATCACTATCCAGGTATTCCTCACTTTTTCCCTATTTTCTCCTTTTTGCATCGAACTTTCCCATTCCTATCTAACTCCTTATCAAATATCACACTTCTTTTTGGGTTTAAAAAGAACGTTATTTTTGCATCTTATTTGCTCATATAGCCTAAGTATGGGTCCAACTTACTACATATCACATCTTATCAGTATCACACACAACTTGAAACTCACAAATCAAATCACACATCAAAACACTTCCTTTCCCGGTAGATTGATTGAGATTTGATCACCCAATAGGAAGCCGCCTCATACATTCCCTAGCCACAACTTACCTGAAACCAAACATAGTCCACCTTCTCCTAGGTCTTTTGTTATCCATCCCCCATTTATTTTTCACATATTTAATCAAAACATACAAGGAATTGTTTTCTTGACTTGTCTTCTTAACAATGGAACTAAACATTTCCTCGAACAGTTCTCAACAGTCAACCATGACCTTATGCAAACCATTGGTCACCTTTATACCTTCTTCTAGCCCCATCTATGACTACCTTCACCATAGACCCTCTACCTCTCGATCACGTTGACCAGTGGAACCTGTTCCACCCCCTTCATCTCTTATCATCCCTACTTCATTTGATAGCATCATGCCTAGTCATCCTATTCACCTTTATGTCTCTCCTGCATCAGATTTCCCTATACAATCCCCATCATCCTATCATGATCTTACTTCTCCCCATCTTATATCTCCTCAGTCAATCCAATCATCACCATCTGATATCTTCAAACAATCCTTTCTTAACCCACCACTAGAAAATTCATTTTCATCCTCTACACCATATTGATGCAATCCATTTTCAATCAACATCATACATCAGATATCTCCTTCTACATCTATCTTATCTAACTCATCATCCACTCTTATTCTAGACATTGTACCTACGCCTCCTTCAAGAACTATTCTCACATCAACCATACTCATGATCCCATTACCTACCATCTTAACCTCCACTACTTCTCTTTCATCTATAACTAGTCCTACTCTTACCACATCCGCATCAGCCTTGACTGCTCTTGCCTCCTTATCCGCACCTATCACACCTAAACCATTGACCACATATCTTCTGAGAACACCCATCACTACCCTTATATTTGCTACATCCACAAATCCACCCAGATATATCTTGAAACATGTTTTCTTGCCCATGCTTCATCCCGGTCTTCTAAATCTACCATCCCCATATCTACATCCCCTTTTGCATCTTCTCAATCCACATCTACATCCAAAATGCCTCTTGAGACAAACACAAAAGGCATTCATACCTCTACTACAAAGCCCCTCATTGCTACATTGATTCATCCACCATCTATATCACCTCCTTATCAGATAGAGCTCATCAATCGAATCATCCAAACACCCCTTTCTATTTCTATAACCACGCCTAGTCCTATTATTGATTCCACATATGCATCTACCCCATCTACCTCAATTGACTATACTCCTCCATCCCCATCTATTCCACCTTTTTTGGTCATACCGTCTCTAGAGCCTATACCAAGTCCTCTTTCCATGCTTCTACCCATACCTATCACGTCAACTATCGTGAACCCATCCCCATTATCTCCTTCTTCATCCATACCACCTACATCATTAGAGTAATATTGGAAAGCACTTCAACTTGCAACCAACATAGGTGATCCTCCCATATCATCCACACAACCAGACATTCCCACATCGAACTAATCCCCATCCTCCTTGGAACAAATCATGTAAAAATTTCTCCCACCATCCACCACAACACCACCTTCTGATCCACTTGTTGAAATCATTGTCATCCCTGCCAAGGGCACTTCTCAACAATCCAAATCCAAAAACATTGGTATTCTTCCACATCGATCTGTTGAGCATCCCCGTAAGAAGATTGACATTCCTCCTATCAAGACCATATCTACACCCTCCATCTTGGGGCCATATCCCTCTGTTTTAGGACCCCCTCCTCCATCACAACCAATCAACCAATCCAAATCCAAACAATTTGATTCACTCCTAGGACCAATGCCCTCATAAAAAACACCTCTACCTATCCAATCATCCAAGCCTAAATCATCCACCACTATGTCTTCTTCTAGATCACCTAGACCTTGGAGTAATCCACCTTTATCCTCGCCATCCATGCCATCTCATTGGACCTATCCTGGTGCATACATTGAATCATATGTCGAGGTCCTCCAACATCTACTCTAGACTTCCGCCATCGCACTCCCATTGATCAGATCCTTCGACCCAAACCATCCAAATCTCTCATGGTTTGATTCCCACTGCATTTGTGCCTATCATCATACTCTAGGTAATGACACTGAGAATTGTAAGGCCCTTTAAACTATCATCCATGATCTTATTGAGTGAGAGGACCTCCTTGATGAGTCTCCTTCTCCATCTACTACCTCATCCATAACCCATCCAACTCCTTTTACCACATCTCCATCCATCCAGCCTCTTCGTCTTCCCACATCATCTTCTGTTACCCCTCTTCCACACATCATTCCTCCTGATGAGGGTCCTCCTTTATCCATTGATTATGTTTTCCTTATTACACCATCCTCCTAAAATCCATTTCATATTCTTTGACATCCACTATCTTATCCACATATCTTTTGTTGGGGGAACATCTTCCCCTCATTATTGATCTTTTATCATTCTTCTTCTCATCTTCATCGATTCATCCTCCAACGCTAGGGGGACTTCTTTCTAGGACTTGTCTGTTCACAAATTATTTCCTATCCACATTCGGCATCATGATATCTCATCTAGTTCGGTTTATCTAATCGTACCTTTCATCTTCCCCTCCTACGACCACTTTCGTGGCCATATGCATGTTTCCCTTTGGAAGTACCATGGATTTGTCTAAAATCTTCCATTAAGGTGCATATTTTATGATCTTTATTCATCTCATCTGGTCCTGGTTTATATTTTTTCTCTCTAAGAGGACCATCCATTTGTCTTAGGCGTATGTCTTTACTTCCTTAATGAGCAACGCTTATCCTTAAGCAGCCATCGTTATCACATGTAATATAAAATCCATCATCATGACATATAATACAAAATCATCATCACATCAAATTACAATTCATCACATCACATAATGAACACATGATAATCCACGACAAAACCATATATCATATATCAAAAAAATGTATCAATACATCATGGTCCTCTAAGGGGCTCCCTCAAAGAAGAAATGCTATCAAAATATGTGAAGTGAATATCTGAGGCTCTCAATTCCTCATCTCCTTGGGCAAGCACAACACCTAATCCCTACACATCTCTACCACCCTTTTGGCCTCCCTCTACTCGATGTGGTTATGCCACACTCGTCATTCTCCTAGACGGCCCTATTCCTCTTGTCGGTGTCTTCTTTAGGTGTTCCCAGTAACGCAGTGTCTTCGGCAACTTCTGGAACAAGATCCACTCATAATATCTAGCCTCTACAGATATTGGAATTACCGCCATTGTTTTATTTCATATTGAGATCCTTTTTTGCTTGGAGCATCTTGACTTGGTAATCATTTTACCCATATTTTCTTCGCCTACCTGCCCTTTTTCATCTACCTTTTTCAAACATGTCATCGATTTCCCTTGACGTCATCGATTCCCCATTTGAGGGGGAGCTTATCATGAATCCTTTTTTTAATCCTCATCCAACTCTCATTGTTTTTGTCTCATGTCTTGCTAGCTCAAACCACTCAACAAAAGGGGAAAAATGTAGACACCTAAATTCGGTATCTATACCTTAACTGCCTACGTGCGCATACTTATTTAATTTATCTCCTTCATCTAATTAAACGCCCATCTGATCCGCATTGATTAATTAATCATTTAATATCTTACATGCCCAATTATTCCATCCATATTAATCCTTATCCCTATTAATTAATTAATCCTTATTATTTAATTTACCCTTCATCTTGCCCTAATCAACCTGCTATTTAGGATGTTTTTAATCCTAACTTCATCCCTTTTCTTTTCTAAGCTTTTCTCCCACCTATTTTTATGCCCTACCTACCTTTAATTCATCTCCAAGCAATCTAATCCCACCTACATGCTTTAAAACATTCGGCCAATCCGTAAAAACACAAAATCACGCCAAAATAAAAAAAATTGACAATTGGGGAAATTTTCCCCACAATCGGCGGCGACCTAGCCCAATCCTCGTTGACTCTATAAAACTAAATCGGTCCTTTCTAATTTTCAATTATAATCAGATGCATGCAAAAACATCCAAGCTCTCTTGCGATGTGTGCACTTTCTCTCTTGCCTGAATTCTTCTACAATGATCACAGATATCTCGGACATCATTACATTGTGCTTGCATCTCTCACGATCATCTTTCATGAGATTTATCGGTATCTCTGTATATCTTTATTGATCTTTTTATCAAATTATCTTTGTATTGATTGTATTTAATCTTTTGCAGGTTCAAATCAATCTCAACAACACTTACAGCTTCTCCAACAACCTTCTTTTTTAACCTTTTGCTTGTAGGTTGTCCTTCTCATCCATTCATCCTCAACTTTATCTAATTCTACTACACTCGTCATCGACCTTGTCAGATCGTCGTCGACACAAGCCCAATTTTTCAAACAAACTTCTTCTGCCGATGTTTCCTAGAGTTTTATGCCCCTGGCCTCTCCCTGTAGACTACTCATAGCATACACAGATCCCTAACATCCTCTAGTTGGCATTTAGACTCTCCAAGTCTACATATTTATTCTACAGTCCAAATCTTCCTTCCCAAGTCATCGTCAACCTACCTGTGCATAATATGGGTTATCGTCGACCTAGACTAGGTAACCGTCAATTTATAGTTATTGCAATCTAATCTTCTTTTAAATCAATCTCAATCATTTTTCAGTTTCAATAACATTGTTTTTCCTGCATGATATCTTTTGTTACAGTCCTTACATCTCTCTTTCCAAGGAAAATTTTAAGGAACGCGCCTAAAACAACTTATAGAAATCATGGTGAATATGGCCATAACCAGATTCGCTGGGTTGGCAAATTAGCTAAAATAAAAATTTGTGGCATTGGAAAAATAAGATATATTTTTTGAAGGAAAATTTTGATGGAGTGGCGTACGAAGGATAAATTTTCATATTATGGACTTAGCCATTCTTTGCAAGTATAGGACCACTTTACATTTGAAAGGATGTTAAATATAAAAGACACACTAGTTATAGAGACTCCACCACACATCCAAAACCCCACCAAATACATGACATGTGTCACCATCCTAGAAATCTCCCAACAAAAAGATTCTTTTAGACTTGAAGCCCACGGAATAATCCATAATTAATATAACTTTTGATTCTGGAACTGGTGTCAGGTCTTCGGTCAGTGATCAATGGAGGACACATGATGACCAAAGAAGGAGATACATGGTACAAATCAAGAGCATCAACAGGGACATGTGTCAACATTCCGGCCCTCTTCAAAGTAATTGGGTTCCACTTAGTGATTAGTTTCTAAAATCTAGATGTATGTATGTATGTATGTATGTATGTATGTATGTATGTATGTATATATATATGGAAAATTTAATCAAATTAAAAAAAAAAATTCCCAAACATGTCGGTGAATGAGACCAAATGACTAGGAAGGTTTCATAGATTTCTTGGCGATCCAAGAATATTTTAAAATCTCGACTCGTTAATCATGTGGCGACTCAATAAAAAATATGCGTTAAGATTGGAGATCCGTTGGCTATTTGCATGGGAAAAATTAATGTTTTTGGAAATTTTGGGTGAAACACGGGCACTGCTATGGTTGTAAAAATAGCCAAATTCATAATCCAAAATTCCTAATTTTAGCCAAATTACGAATATTAGCTACTAAAATTTTCCATGTCTTTTTCTAAACAAACGGGGGTTGACATCCGTGAAAGGAAGCTAATCACTTGTTGGAACTGTATTGTCGGGAAACCTCCGCATATATCTATCTAATCTGTCTTCATTCCAATTTTTCAGGTTTGTCAAGTTGTTGCGAGAATCACCCCTTTTGCGCCCATATCCATCACATCACACATCCAAGGTAGCATAAACCCTCTAGTATTTCTTAGTTGCTAGTTTCTTTTATCGCTAGTTCATTCGGTTGTTCGGTGAGAAGTTTCTTGTCCAACAATATGGACCAACAATAAATGAAACTAACATACACAATATAATTGAAATGAAAGGAATGATAGCTAAGGAGTTGATGATAAATAAGAGCACCATGCTAACTAGCATCCAGACATATGTAATACTAAGCTAACATAGCACAATGAGGGAAATCGATAAACTTATCTATCCAAAATGAAAAGAGATGATTAGAGCACTCACCTTGTACCTGTAGAGTGATCACTGATGTGTCTATCTCTTTAGATAAGCAACACATCAAGATAGAATCACTATTAGGTGGAGAAGGGGAACATCCTTCTTGTCCTAGACTCACTATGGGTGACCTAATAGTGCAAAAAAACCATCCAAGAAGAAGAGTATCCAATCCAATCCAAGTAAGATGCAAGATGAACTAAGAGTTAGGTGAGTAGATGCGAAGATGGCACAAAAGAGTAAAGAAAATGGAAGTTTGAATGATTCTGGATTCGTTTCCTTATAAATGTCAAATGTATGACAGGTATATATAGGACACCATCACTCGTGGGAGATGACGTTAGCCAAGGATAATGAAAAGAGGTAATGTGTCATGAAACATAAAAATAATTTTTCGTAGATCATGGATGTGGATAAATAAGGTGCAAAGTAGTGAGATGTAAAACAGAAGTTGTGAATGCAATGTATATGAGACCTAAGAGGGTGAGTATAACTAGTGCAAGGAAAACTAAGGCTAAGACCAAATATTGACACTCTCTTTGTGTATTGTCTCCAACCCACAATGGTCACATGAATAACCCTTCCCTGTTCCCAGCTGGCCCCTTAAGGCACCCACTCTAGAAATAGATGCATCAGTGACCCTTATCTGAATAAAGAAAATTGTTAGTAACATGTATGAAAGATGAAAAGTGAAAAATTAGGTGTATACAAAATATGTTGTGTTGTACCCAGAGAACAAAGATCATGTCCTTGCCATCCAACTTATCCTCTCCATTAAGAGATAACAAAAAATCAACAAAATAACAAGAATGACATAAAGCCACCATATCCCTCCACTAACAAATTTTTTGTAGCTCTCCATTGTAGCCGCTCTTCTAACCTATTGAAACAGGGGCACAACCAAAAAATTGTAGATCAACGATTAGGGTAGCGAGAGTTGTTGGAAATGTTTTATATGTTTTCCATGAGTTACACTCTTCTTGACTTTACAACCCAACACGGCTGAGGGGCTTCCGTTTATGGGATTTTAGGCCTATATAGGTAGTTTTGATTTATGTTATTATCTGTGGTTAGATCACTCATGTTTATGGGGAGCTGTTGTGGGGTTGTATTCTTGGACCATGCTTTTGGTACTCATTATTTTGTAATCCCGTTGTGATAGTTACCTACTCATGTGTTTACATATAGCTAGACATGTGGTAGGATAGACCTGTTGTATATATCTTCCCCCTCGAGTAGATATGGGAATAAAAGAAATTTGCGCCTTGGCGCAAGTAAAGGGCGCACGACATAAGGTGTCGACATGAAGAAATTCACGCCTTGGCGTAGGTAAAGGGTGCACGACATAAGGTGTTGACATGAAGAAATTCACACCTTGGCGCAGGTAAAGGGCGCACAACATAAGGTGTCGACATGAAGAAATTTGTGCCTTAGCGCAGGTAAAGGGTGCAAGACATAAGGTGTCGACATGAAGAAATTCGTGCCTTGGCCCAAGTAAAGGGTGCACGACATAAGGTGTCGACATGAAGAAATTCACGCCTTGGCGCAGGTAAAGGGCGCATGACATAAGGTGTCGACATGAAGAAATTTTCTCCTTGGCACACGTAAGAGTATGTCGACATAAGGATGGATGCGCCGGGGCGCATCTTCAAGAGGCGCAATATTTTGAACGCTGACAGGAAGCAGACCCTGACCCAGATATTCAAATGGCCATAACTTTTCACAGGGAGCTCGGATTCACACAAGGTTGGACTTTTCGGAAAGCTTACGAGGTCCTCTGTCCAACTACGACTGGATATCTTTAATTGGGTGAGAAAAAATTATTAAATATGCAAAATACAGTTCGCCACTTTTTGGGTTTGCTAGGGTTCTCACCTACTGCCATAATGAGATAAATTAAATGTAACCTAGAGGTGGTTGGGGTGGTTTGGATTTCCTCTCTCTTTCCTCTCTCATTCTTCCTATAAATTGTAAGGAGGGGCTTCTTTCTAAAGGTTGGAAATTCTTGTTTTGCCTCTCCCTTCTTCTCTTTGGCAGGTGAATTTGTGGAGTTCAAACCTCCCATCTAAAACTGTAATGCAACTTTGCCTCTTGGCATTTTGTAGTGTATTATATCAATATTTGGAGCAAATAATGCATGTGTGTGGATGATTCTCAAGCCTCTCTAGTTTCATTTGCATCCTCCTGATATTTCACTACAAATTTGGTTATTTGTGCATGATCTTGCATTACATTTTAATGGTTTGTGTATATTAGCAAGACAGGTGTTCTTCATTCCTCGGTGCATCACCTTTGTTAGTTTAGGTTTATTTTTTATGCATCTTCTTACCCTGTCTCCTTGCAAGTTAGATTAGGTTTTTGAGTAAACCCTCTGCATTTTTTATGTGTGCATCTAAATAGAGGAATAGGAACCGGCCTTCATCCGAAGAGCTTACCTGATTCACAAGGTCCCACACTTGAGAAAAGCTCCATGTTATGCAATCGCACTAAGAGTCTCAACCCATCGAGTTGCAGACACTCAGGGGTGTTGTGATTCGCCATCAACAGTTTTGGCACGCCCGGTGGGACCAAGGGGTCATTCCACAAGATTTGAAGGAATTTTCAAGAAATTTGGACTTAAAAATTACAGGTTTTACAATTTTAGATTTTTCACCTTCTAGGATGAACTTTGAAATCAATTTTCAAGGGCTTAACTTGCTCAAAACAAGTCAAAATTTCACCAATTGATAGATCTAGGGGTAATCTTCAAAAGGGTATTCTTAGATTTTTGATATTTTGACTTTCGAAATTTCATGGTTTTTAGTATTTCAGGTTTTCCCAGGTAATGAGCATGTCCCAAGTTCTAACACGGTGTATTTCAGGTTTTGTATGTTGCCTTGCATGACCTGAGTTTTGCCTGTACCTTTTGGGGATTAGTAGTTGCAAAACAAAACCCGATAACCGAATTGAAGAACTATATCTTTTGGGTCCTTCAAGGTTTTAAATTCTATTTTTAATATTGTCAGGTTTGGTGTGTAACTTGGTAGATCCAGCATTTTCAGGCTCATTCTCTAACACATCTGGTGACTCTGAAGGGATAGAATTCAGTGGTGTAGCAACAAAGGTTACCCAGGCACATGAGAAGAATTCGAACCACATCTGATACTCGAGAAGAGGGGCTATTTGTTCACTTGCAACTATCACCGGGCAGAGGAAGGAGAGGAAGAAGACCACAAAGATCACCACCTAACAGGACTTTATCAACCCCTCCACCTGGTAGACCTTTCATCCAATCAACAAGGGTTCTCAGGCCAATCAGAATGGCGCAACAAAACCTTTTTGTCAACTTCACTGGCAGCAGCCCACTTGCCCTTAATGCACAGAATCTAGTTCCAATTACAGCATTGAAGAACATTCCATTTTTCACTGGAGAAAATCATACCACTCCTGGTGATCATGTCAAAGACATTGCTAACATTTGTGCAATCCATGAGATAAATGAAATGGATGTTGCTGTCAAATTGCTGGCATCTTCATTCAAAGGGAAGGCATTGCAATGGTTTAGGAGCCTTGGAGCTGGTTCTATCCAAAATTGGAATCAGTTATGCATAGTTCTCCATGAGAAGTTTGGGGAAAAGGGAGACAATTTGTCTCTACTAGAACAATTGACAACTATCAAGAGAGCTCCCAATGAGCAGCTGACTGACTTCAACTTCAGATTTCAAAGGTCTTGGGATAAAATTCCAGTGGCCATTAGGCCAACAGCTAAAGGTGCTTTTCTATATTATCTTAAAGTTTTGAATTCTGATATTTCTATGTTAATTCAATCTATGGGAGGCACAACCTTACCTGCTGCTTATAGCATTGCCATTAGGGCTGAAAATTGTCTTATTCAAGCTGGTAAGCTGGCTCCTAGGCCTCCCATGCCCTTGTATCCAAACTTAGAAAATCCAAGCACTAGTCAAGCACCTACTTTGGCTCCTATTCCCACTCCTAGAAATCAAAGTTCAAATGAAACTTCTACTTCATCCTCTAGTGCTTCAAATGAACTCCAAGAGGTTATGAAACAATTGCAGAACCTTGGAAATGAGCTGGTGACTATCAAAAGACAGCAAGCTCAAAGTGCTAGACCATATCAGCCTCAAGCGCAGTACCAGGCTAGGCCCCCATACCAACAAAATAGGTCACCAGCTCAGGCTGCAAATCAAAATCAAAGCCAAGTAAGGCCTCCCGCCAATAGACCATTTCAGCCCTATAACCCCAATGTTGCATCTACTTCTAAAGCATTAGTGCCAGTGCAAAACAACATAGCTCAAGAGTATGATTGGTGTTTCCCATGCAATGAACCTCACAACCAATCTATGTGCTTCAATGGTGCTTTGAACCAAGCCTTGATGGTGACAACTACTAGCGTAGAGGGTGAAGTGAGTCAAGAAACAAATCAGCAACAAGGGACATCTCTGCAAAACACAGCTCCAAATGATACTGCACTTGTGAATTGGCAAGCTGAGGATTTTTGTGGCATAAATCAAACAATTTCTCAGAGTGTAGCAGCTAACACAAGATCAAAGAAGAGGAATATTGGTGAAGGGAAATCATTGGCTCCAAGTGATCTACAACCTTCCATCACTCCAAAAGGTGTTGGTAAGTAAAATACAGCTCCAAACATGCAAGGACAGCCCAAACCACCTTCTAAGCCAACTCAAATGCCAGCTATTATTGCTCCCATGTGCAAGAAAGGAATGTACAGCCTAAAGGACATCAAAGAGATCTTTCATCCCCATTTATCATCATTAATCAAATGAAGAAGACAAATGTGAATATATCAATGTGGGAATCTTTATCCATCCCAGGCCAAAGAGATCTTCTACAAGCTGCCATGAAGAATTGGTCAACTTCAAACCAACAGGTCCATATGCAAGAGAATGTCCTCACAAATGTTGCTCAGCCTGAAGGGAATCATGGAGGACAACAAGGTAAAATTTTGAAACCCCCTCCATTCTACGTTTCATTAATCATTGGGGATAAACTAGTACACAATTGCATGATTGATTCTGGGGCAAGTAGTTCTGTCATGCCCAAGCAAATAGCTGATCAGCTGGGTCTCCAATATGAAGTCCTATCTAAAGGGGTAGTGCAATTGGATGGGACAACAGTAGCAATGGTGGGAGTGATTAAAGGTTTGAATCTTATCTTGCATGCATGCCCCAATGTTACCGTTTTGCAAGATGTGTCAGTGATAGATTTGCCACCACTCTTTGCCCTATGCTTATCAAGGGATTTCACAGCTAGAATTGGAGGCTACTTATCTGCTGACTAGTCACACATGTTGTTCAGAACAAGATATGGTACTAAGGTCACAATCAGATTTGAACCAATTGCAAACTTTCATATTGAGCCTCATACTCCAAGCCAAATCAATGCCAATTGTTCAGCATTTGATCAAGAAGATTATCCAAGCACAGATGAAGCTGACACCAAAGTTGGAAGCATCCCAGATTTGACTCTTGATGAATGGGCAAGCAAGGTACATGCTTTTGATCCCTACCAAGAAGTAGAAGAATCTGAGCTAGGAGTTTATTGCATACATGAAGAAAACCAGCCTATTCCTAGCATCACCAAACCAGACCATAAGGATGAGAATGAGGTATGGCAGTTATTTTTTGATGGATCAAGGAGTAGGCAAGGTGCAGGAGGAGGAGCTATGCTTGTTTCACCTCAAGGCATCAAATATTATTCAGCTTTCTGTTTCCAGTTTTCCTGTTCAAACAACACAGCTGAATATGAGGCCTTGATTCATGGACTTCATTGGGCTAGGAAAAAGGGCATAAAGAACTTGCAGGTGTTTGGAGATAGCGAGCTAATCGTCAATCAAGTCAGGGGACAACATGCTACAAAGAATGACCTGCTGAAGAACTACAAGAACAGGGTATGGGACCTCGTTGAGGATTTCGAAGCTTTTAACATCGTGTCCATACCCCCAAAAAAAATGAAGCTGCAGATAGGCTCGTAGTCAGTTGGAGCAACGTTTGATGTGGTTGACAACATCAAAAGGGGAAAAACACAACCACATATCCATGTGATTGTGAGGCCAGCAGTTCCAGATAATAACACAAGCTGGCAGGTGTTTGAGAACGATCAACAGATCGTCAATTTCTTACAAGAAGAGGCTGAATTCTCAGCTAGGAATCAAGACAGATTAGAGCAACAGTATGGGGATCAAGTAGTGCAGCTACGGACAAACAAGCTTCCCAAGGGTTTAGTAAAATTGGAGTCTATCTTCAACCCTAATGACCAGTTCCGTAAGGAAAAGGCTAACATACAGGTCAAGAGAGAAGATTCAGAGCCAATTCTGGTTGGGGAAGGCAAAACACTTCAAATTGGTAAAGTGGCCACTGAGCAGGAGAAATCAGATTTCATACAACTTTGCCAAGAATTTCCAGATGTCTTCGCTTGGAGCTATGAAGACTTGAGAGGTTTCAATCCGAAGTTGGCACAACATACCATAGAATTGGATCCAGATGCTAAGCCCATCAGGCAGAAGTAGAGACCAGTCAACCCTCACATTGAGCCTCTAATGAAGAAAGAGTTAAACAAGCTAATAGAGGCAAGCATTATATTTCCGATCAAGCACTCAAGCTGGGTTGCAAACTTGGTTCTGGTCAGGAAGAAGAGCGGAGAAATCAGGTTGTGTGTAGACTTCTGAGACCTCAACAGGGCATCTCTTAAAGACCATTACCCACTTCCTTCAATGGAACAAATATTGCAAGTAGTATCTGGTTCGGAGAGATTCTCTCTCCTAGATGGCTACTCAGGGTATAATCAGGTAATGGTGAAAGAAGATGACTAGTTCAAGATAGCTTTCACCACCAAATGGGGCACCTATGCCTACAAGAAGATGCCATTTGGGCTATCAAATGCTGGAGCCACTTTCCAAAGGGCAATGGATATGGCATTCAAGGGGTTGATCAATAAAATAGTTCTGATATATCTTGATGACATCATTGTATTCTCCAAAAATGCAGCGGATCACCTCTTTCATCTGAGGCAGGTATTTCAGAGGTGTAGAAGATTTGGGGTATCATTGAATCCCAAAAAATGCATATTCTTGGCTCACAAAGGAAAACTTCTAGGCCATATTGTTTCAAAGGAGGGATTGACAATTGACCCAGAAAGAGTTGAAGCAATTCGAGCGTTGCCATTGCCAAGTCATAAGAAGGCTCTTCAAAGCTTCTTGGGAAGGATCAATTTTGTCCGTAGGTTTGTTCCAAACTTTGTAGCTCTCGTAAAGCCAATAACGCTGATGTTGAAAAAGAGCATGACATTTAAGTGGACATCTGAAGGCAAGGCAAGTTTTGAGGCAATAAAAGAGGCTATATCTCAAGCTCCGACTCTCGTCAATCCAGACTTCTCCAAGGATTTCATGCTATATGCCTTTGGTGGTGGAGACACAATTTCTGCAATCCTGGTACAACAAAACAAAGAAGGATTAGAACAACCAGTTGCTTTCTTCAGTCAAGGCTTGGAGGAATACGAAACTAGGTACTCTTTCATTGAAAAGCATGTCCTTGCAGTGATCAGGAGCTTAAAGAAATTCAAGCACCTAGTCTCAAACAATAAGATCCAATTATTGGTCTCTCATGCGGGAGTCAAGGACTTCCTTCTAAACAAGGATCTGAATGAGAAACATGCAGGATGGATCACTCGTGTCATGGAATATGACATCGAAATTAAGGTCACTAAGCTAGTACGTGGAAAAGGACTATGTGAACAACTAGCTTTGAGTCAGAAAGTTGAAGCAGGTGATGAAAAAGAGACTGCCTTGGTACTGCAGGATGGTCAAGAACAAGAAAATGATGATGTGGCCACTCCTTGTTGGACTCAGAATATGATACACTTCCTACAGGCAGGCCTATGCCCTCCAGAAATGAGCAAAGCAAAAAGGAGATACTTCAGATTACAAGCCATTCCATATGTGCTTGTTGATGGTGTTTTGTTTAAAAAAGACATCAATGGAGTTCTATTGAGGTGCATTGGGACAGGTCAAATTGAGAGGGTGTTACGAGATTTTCACGATGGAGATTCTGGAGGACATTTCGCCCCACGAGTAACAACTCTCAAGATAATGAAGGTAGGGTATTATTGGCCCACGAGTGTTCAGTGACTGCTATACATGGATAAGAAAGTGCAAGAAATGTGCACTCTTCACAGGAAAAGAAAGACTAGCAGCGCTTCCATTGCACCCAATTTTGGTTGACCAACCATTTATGCAATGGGGATTAGACTTCATCGGGGTCATCAATCCAAACTCAAGCCAAGGCCACAAGTGGATTCTCATGGCAACAGACTATTTCACCAAGTGGACCAAAGCAGTAGCGCTCAAGGAAGCAAATGAGTCTAACATACTAGACTTTTATGAAGGAATAGTGACCAGGTTCGGTGTGCCAGCCACTATCATATCAGACAATGCATTGGCATTCATAGGTTCCAAGATTACATAATGGGCTGTCAAGAATGGAATCTATTTGAGCACCTCTTCAAATTATTACCCGCAGGGTAATGGACAGGCAGAGTCCACGAACAAGAATTTGCTAAGAATCATCAGAAGAACACTGGATGAAAACCAAAGGACATGGCATACCAAGCTAAAATCAGCATTATGGGCTGACAGGATAACGCCAAAGAGATCTACAGGTAATTCTCCCTACAAGTTGGTCTATGGGAAAGAGGCAGTATTGCCTATATCATTAGAATTGCCAGCATTGGAGCTCATGAAGCAGTTGGAGTTGTCTGAGTTCGAACCAATGGAGGCCAGGTATGCAGAGTTGATGGAATTAGAAGAAATTAGAGAATATGCAGTTCAGACGATTGAAAAGGATCAGGCCTTAGTAAAAAGATGGTTTGATAAGAAGGCAAGAGCAAGGACCTTCCAGGAAGGGGACCTAGTTCTGAAATGGGATGCAGATCGGGCAAAACTAGGAAAGCATTCCAAGTTTGATGCCATTTGGAGTGGCCCCTACATGGTCACGGGATGTAAAAGTAGTAATGCCTTCCAATTGTCTACATTGGATGGAGAAGAACTCCCGATTCCGGTTAACGGAATCTACCTTAAACATTGCTACTAAAAGGAAAAGGTTTACCCTTGTAAATATTAGCCTAGATTTCAATTCCTCTAAGTGCGTATGCACATTGTCTTGTTGTAGTTAGGTTTCAATTTCCCTAAGTGCTTTGGCACAGGTTTTTTTGCTCTCAGGTTGAATTTCTACAGTTCAGCATGCTCTCGGAGAAGGAGTTGCGGTATCAGGCTCGGGATCAGAGATCAAGTTGGTTTCAGGTTATTGCTTATGACTCCATGCCCAATGGATTGCTAAAAGGCCACTGATCTTCTACCTAGCAGGCAGGTGATCCCGTTGAGTCACCAAATTGTTGTATATATCTTCCCCCTCGGTAGATATGGACAAGTAGAAGAATAAAAGAAAAGATGTTCGACATGCCTTGGCGTAGGTAAAGGGCGCACGACATAAGGTGTCGACATGAAGAAATTCGCGCCTTGGCGCAGGTAAAGGGCACATGACATAAGGTGTCAACATGAAGAAATTCGCGCCTGGTGCAGGTAAAGGGCGCACACATAAGGTGTTGACATGAAGAAATTTGCACCAGGTTGGGCGCAGGTAAAGGAAGAAATTTTTGTTGTGGCACAGGTAACACGACATAAGGTGTCGACATGAAGAAATTCGCGCCTTGGCGCAGGGCGCAAAGGGTCGACACGACATAAGGTGTCGACATGAAGAAATTCGCTCCTTGGCGCACGTAAGAGTATGTCGACATAAGGATGGATGCGCCGGGGCACATCTTCAAGAGGCGCAACATTTTGAGCACTGACAGGAAGCAAACCCTGACCCAGATATTCAAATGGCCATAACTTTTCACAGGGAGCTCAGATTCATGCAAGGTTGGACTTTTCGGAAAGCTTACGAGGTCCTCTGTCCAACTACGACTGGATATCTTTAATTGGGTGAGAACAAAAATCTTAAAAATGTAAAATACAGTTCGCCACTTTTTGGGTTTGCTAGGGTTCTCACCTACCACCATAATGAGATAAATTAAATGTAACCTAGAGGTGGTTGGGGTAGATTTGGAATTCCTCTCTCTTCCCTCTCTCATTTTTCCTATAAATTGTAAGGAGGGGCTTCTTTCTAAAGGTTGGACATTCTTGTTTTGCCCCTCCCTTCTTCTCTTTGGTAGGTGAATTTGTGGAGTTCAAACCTCCCATCTAAAACTGTAATGCAACTTTGCCTCTTGGCATTTTGTAGTGTATTGTATCAATCTTTGGAGCAAATAATGCATGTCTGTGGATGATTCTCAACCCTCTCTATGTTCATTTGCATCCTCTTGATCTTTCACTGCAAATCTGGTTATCTGTGCATGATCTTGCATTACATTTTAATGGTTTGTGTTTATTGGCAAGACAGGTGTTCTTCATTCCTCGGTGCATCACCTTTGTTAGTTTAGGTTTATTTTTTATGCATCTTCTTACCCTGTCTCCTTGGCAAGTTAGATTAGGTTTTTGAGTAAACCCTCTACATTTTTTATGTGTGCATCTGAACAGAGGAATAGGAACCGGCCTTCATCCGGAGAGCTTTCCCGATTCGAAGGTCCCACACTTGGGAAAAGCTCCATGTTATGCAATAGCACTGAGAGTCTCAACCCATCAAGTTGCAGACACTCAGGGGTGCTGTGATTCGCCACCAACAAGACCAAAATCGAGAAATATATTATTGTATGGTAAACCAATTGAGTTAATACAATAAGGAGATAAGTTGCTACATTGAGTTTTTTCCCGAAAGGGTTTCCCAGGATATATCTTGTGTGTTGTGTTATTTTGTTTATGTCATTTCTTAATTTCTATTTATCGTAAAGATTATGTGAAGTGTTGTTTATCTCGTATTTACTTGTCAAATCAAATTCTCTTCAAGATTAAAGTTTGGGACGAGGACAACTGGGATGACGAAGTATGTCAATGACTGCCCACACCCAATCTTGACCAACTCAAGAACCTTGCACATGGGAAATATATTCAGACAGCAAAGTGGGCTGTTTTCTGACGTCACAAATCATTTTTAGAGGGGGTGTGCACATGACATATTTTGAAGTGTGGTCCACCCTGCAAAAATTCGATAAAATTCAATTATAAAAAATGTAGTTTAAATAAAATTTGAACACAACTTTATAACTATAAAACATAAAATAATCATAAGTACAATGGAAAATTAATAAAAAATGTGATAGAGCTGAAAATTTAATTGAAATTGTCATAATACTACACCCAAGAGGGCGGTTGAGGCAGTGTCAAGATCCAATGGATAACACACACATATGCGCTCAGGGCATCCTCAAATGCGCTCCTAATACACATTTCTGCCCCATCTGGAGGGACCTTCATGTGTGTCAGAGGCAGCCCCCCAACATCACCTATTGGCATAATTAACAAATATTATTTAATGTAATTTTGTATATTGTATAATACGTAAGGTATAAGCGAAATGGTTGTTTTGGTAATGGTTTTAAATCTTTATTTTTGAAACTATTGAACGGGTGTACGAGCTTTGCTTCGTATTAAAAACTAAGTTGATGATACTAATAAAATAGTTACACGTCTTCATAATATATTGGAAATTTGGAACCACACAAGTTCCAACCATTTTTCGCCTGGACCGCGAGCAAACAAAATAAAATAAAATTGCATGATGGGACACAAAGTACAAGTACTCTCATCGTGCATATAAATAACCTTGGTTTTTTAAAGGACACTGCCCAGTGCCAGGTTTCCTTACTTTTTATAAAGCTGCCTTCGCAACTAAATCATACACATCCATATCTTCCTAACATATCCATTATTCCACGCCAAATTTATAATTTTTTAGACGGTCATTTAATGAGTTGCTGTCAAGATATGATGAATCTTTTAATGCTTTCAAGATGTGATGGATCTGTATCATCACCTACAATCTTTATTGAAGATTGCCCTCGCATTTAATAAGTTAGATGTCATGTAATTTAATAATATTATATTGATTATTATTATTCTCTTCTTCTAAAGACAATTTTTAACATGTGTTGATGGTTGTTTTCACGGTCCTATGGATAATGGAGGAAGTCATTGTTAATAGAAGTGGTTTTATGAAGTGCATAATTTATTTTTTAATTTGGGAAGAATGTAGTTGGGAAAATCTAAGTGAGAAAGTATAGCAAAGTAAATTTAGGAAGTGGTGAGGGAGGGATAATGATTAATTTTATAGTCATTGTTTCAGATAAATTGTAGGAGAAGTTAGTAGGGATTTGGTCTCATGTTCTTCCAAAATTTCTCTTTACGATAATCTGTAGGGAAGCAATTTTTTGAGAAAGATTTTAACTAGTGACAAATGACACGGCCATAAAAATGGATTGTAGCAACAAAAAAGTTTAGCCCCCCACCTCTCTCAGTCCTTTTAAATGCCCTCCCTTTATAGTTGTCGCTTGTACTTTTTTTTAGAAACTATTTATTATTTTAATGTTTATTAAAATATGTTGTTGCAGGAGACTCCTTGCTACCTTTTAAATCATTGGAGATGCCTCCTACATGGGACCCTTTCCTTAAAATAACCAACCAGAATGAAACAATGTAAACAGGAAAAAAAACTAAATAGTTGGGGGAAACTTCTAACCCCATCCCCCAAACAACATTTATAAATAAAGGTACAAAAAATTAAATTAGATGTCCCCTCCATAAAAACCCCTTCCCAACCATAATGCAATCACATGCAACGCCAAAGTACAATATATAATGAGGAGAATTTCTAAATTGTTGGAGAAACTTCTAGCCCCACCCCCAAACAGTTCTTATATTTTGTAGGGGTCCCTATAGTTTATTAACAAAAACTCCAACGAACCTCTAACTAGTAACTACATTTTTTTTTTACAGCGAAATCATTTCATATAAACCTCGTCCTTTACGATGTAAGTTCGTGTCAAAATGTAATGAATCTAAATACGCATTTTCCAAGACCATGGGACATAACCTGGCTTGGCTTAGTTAAATACTGGAAACAGCATGGGACATGTGTAAGTCCCGGTGCAGAAAGCATGGTCTTATTACAACATTTTGTACTACTCATCACATTATTTTGGCATGTGGGGTCTATGTGAGCCACAAGTGCAACCCTAGCAAAGTAGCCTAAAACTTCACGTGAAACACAGATCATACCTCAGTGCCATATTCTCTACCGATCCTCCATAAATATGAGACATCTCTCGTATCTTATCATTGTATGCATAAACCTTACGTGCAACTTGCAAGTAATGGAAGACTGCATTGATTTATTACACAGTGGAGAAGCAGAGAGAGCATATCATGGTGCTGATGAATACTTATCAAAGCTGCAATTCAGAAAAGCTTTCACCATGTTCTCTAATTCCCATGGCTTCACAAATCCAGCAAGAAAGAAGGTGAGGTTTGATTTGAAATCTCAGTCTGTCAGAAAAGGATTTTTTATCTATCAGAGGATTGGTGATGAGGAGGACATCAATGTGGAAGGAAGAAGAAAGAGATCAAATTTCAGATTACACATTAAAAGAAAGAGAAGGGTATTTCGCTTGCCCCGGGCCAGACTATCTCCTCTGTTTGGGATGCTAAAAAGAGCCAGAGATTCTTACATGAAGCTCTTAAGAAATATGTATCAGAATACTGGGTATATTGTCTTTGACCCACAATGGGGGATCCCAAGTTTTTATCAGCCCTTGTTACTTATGATCAGATCTCCTATCACTTCCACACACCTGCAACTTACGTTCAGCGTCACTTCTAGGGTTACCAAATATAGGCAAAGGCACAAGGGTTTACAACTCTTTTATTTGTGTTCTCTTCTGTGTATTTTTTTACTATCAGATCTGCAGATAATCATGCAGGTTTTTTTTAGTTTTATTTTGTAATCTTAGAAGACGATGAAAAAAGAAGAATGATAAATAAGGACTGTTGGATGTAATTTTGGGTTACTTATTTCCGTATCCTTGTGTACCATTATCTTAATTAACAGAATGTTGATGTTAAGCTAATTTCATGTTAAACGTTTTTCCGACATTTTTGTATTGGGAACATTAAAAATCAAACTATCTTGAGAATTTGTCTTACTCAAGCTGTTGAAGTTATTTGGTTGGATTTTGTCACATGTATGGTGATAGTCTATATATATATTGAACATTATTTAGTTTTTTTTTTTTTGTTATATTCAGGAAGAGATTCAAAATTATGTTGAACACGTGAAAGTTTGTTGCAATATTCTGTTTAGTTTTTCTATGTTAGAAGTGAAAAGGGTTGTGATCCTAATGTATGTATGAGGATGTAATGAGGTGACCTACTCATATGTTAAAATTCGAGGAGGGCAAGATCAAATCTGTAAAGAAATTCACTGAATTGAATTGAATACAATCATTCCTGATATCCTTAGAAGTCGAGCCTAAAAATCTTTATACACAAACATTTAGATTAATCAACAAATTAATAATCAATATAACATATTTTTTCCAAACAATTATATATGTACAAATTTATACATTACATATAATTAATGTGTATAATATTATATTTGTAAATATCAACATAGTACTGCAATGAATCTTCTATTTTGTCTAACTCTAAACTCTAATGGATTGTAACAAGCAATTGAAAAAAATGTACCTGATTTCTTGCTTTATGATGTAAATTGAGAGGTCTCTTCTGTTTCCAGGCAGACCCATGTTAGCAAGTGGAAAGAGAACGACCCTCCCTCATGAGAAACGTACATTGTTACATGTGGAAAGAGAATATTTTGATATTCCCGCCACCGCTATTATTACATGTGGGGTCCACCACACTGAGCCTTCGAGTTCACAAGCCTAGAAAAAACATTATTTATGATTGGTGTTATATGGTTATATTTGATTAAATAGATACTTTTTAATTTTGAACAGTAAATTTAAGACTGATAATTTATAACGTTAATTATTATTATTATTATTATTATTATTTTTTAAAGATTTGATACTTTTCCATCTTTAAAAAGAATAATTCAAATCTTAATATAATTTTATATATGATTAAAATTAATACTTTTAATGAATTTTATTGAGAGATCCAATTAATAAGGACAGTTAATAATTCAAGGTAAAAATTCTTGGGAGGTGTTATTAGTTTGAAATATTACTTATCATAAAATTGGTAAAGAAGTTAATATGTTATCATAAAATTAATATGTAACAAAAGAAAGTGTTCTAATTTAGAATCATGTCATTGTAGTCAATTTACAAATGAAATATCAAAACTTTTATTGGGTTTGCTTAATTTATTAAGTGAAAGAAGATAACATTTATTTAATAAATTTGTTTTACAATTAATTTGATTATGAATTAATTAGTTTATTAATTTTCATATATATTGAGTTTGAAATCTTTATTTTTCAAATATAATTGGAATCAACTTTAAAAATTTAAAATAATAAAATTATAATATATTGAATGATATTTAATTTGAAGTAAATAATAATAAGCCAAATAACTCTACCAATAAACTAACAACCTATTTACTATAATACTCTATGTACTATAGATCTTTCTCCTATGTTATTGCACCAGTACACTTTTCAAGGTGGGGTATACAAATATAAAGCGGTAAAATAGTTTAGGACTAATATTCGGTTGTTGATGATGCATTCGAATCAATGTGAATGCCTTACCGAAAAAAAAATGTTTTTCGTCTGTAGTGGTGCAATGCTTCTCAAATTTATTAATATCTTTCGCTTATGTCTTTTTGATAATAATATTAATTTCAAAAGTAAGCTCTATGTAGCAAAAAAATAGCTTTCTCGAGTCTACTATGAAAGTGACATACTTTCATTAACCATAAGTTGTCCATAATTTTATTAATTATGAATATGAGAGGTATATCCAAAGGGGGTGTAAATGTAAAATTAGCTTACAATTGGACGCTGTTCTACATATATAAAAAACGTAATTAAAATATAATATAATTAGTGTAAATAGTATGAGATTGCTTAATTTTGGGAAATTGTGAGACAATTTAATAAGCTACATGTTTCATATAAGCATTCTGATGTGTATGAAGTTTGGCCGATAATTTCACCCTGAGTAGTAATTTCCTTCTATTTTTTAAAAAGTTGTAGTATATTTCTAATTTGTGTTGTCCTACTTAGTATCATATTATTTAACAATAATTTGTCAACATGTGCAAGTTGCAAATAAGCATTAGCCTTGGTAGAAGGCATAATTTTTACCTTTCTATTTACAAGACCTCCAATCGTGATAATAAACAAGATCACTATCGTATCTCAATAAGCAAGAAATGGCTCATTGTAGACACTTAAATTTCGTAATTTACTCTTTAACACCGTTGGTTTTGACAATGCACTCTTGCTAAGATAAACACAATCTTTCTATTTCCATTTCGTACACTCTGAAGTCTTTTGTCTAGCATGTTTATCCTTGCACACTGATATGTTGACACATTCTAAGAAATACACAATATCCATTTACCAAGTTAACTTGATAAGATACAAACTTTATTTAACATGTTTTCAATCCTTAATCAAGGTTGTACAATTTGGTCAAAAATTTATATCCAGACCTGACCTATATGTACAATTTTGCACCAATATATCCTCCATCTCTGCTTTTAATTCCAAATTCTCTTATGGGTCTTCTACTCCCTCTAGGTTGGCATTTCTTTGATAAATCATTTTTAGAACCTTATATAAGCACGGTAACACTACCTTATTTTCTAACGTGGAAATCTTATGCCACTACATTGATACACTCACTTCCAACACTTGCAAAAGACATCTAAGTCACCCTAAATCTCACAAAGGAACATTCACAATCATTAGGGAAACAATCTCTACATGTCTAAAGATTTTTACCATGTTAAGACATTAGTCTCTCTCAAACACAAGCACTCAAACATCCCTTCTCCAAGTATTTAAGCAAGAGCTTTTAACTCAACTCAAACAATGTCAACGAAGTTGTCAAATCTAGTTGCATTATTTCATATATCACATTCTACCTAGATAATGTCATGTAGTCTAAGGCCTCTTTGAAGTAATGCCAACGCTAGCAGTGCATGGGGGTGCCCACAACCCAACTAATGTTTGTTTTGCAAGGTTTTCCATTCATGGATAGAGTTTGAGATCATATTCACAATATTCAGAGAGCTTCACAACATGACTGACAACTAGGGTTTGACAACAACAAATATTTCTAGGAAAGCAATAATCTCAGGAAGTTTAGAAACAACAACCAAGCAGGTCCAAGATTGTACATTAGGGTAAAAAATGTATGAATAGTATTGGAAGAGTTGTACGCTCTTACCCTATATAAGTTTCTAGTCATGGTTCCTAGAACAAATCATCACCATGTTCCGATCTCTCTATTTCAATAGTGTGCACTCCCAGAACCTTCGAGATCCATCTATAATCAACTAAGTGCAATCATTCTTTTATTTTTCAAGTTCATATATTGTTTCGTACATTAGTTGTAAGTATTAATGCATTGTTATGATGTTACATAATTAATGTTGGAAGTTAATTAATCAAAATAACCCCCTGTAGCTCCCCTTACATCCTTTAGTGCACTTAATTCACTAATTCTAGGATTTCACATAATCTACCAAGGGTGTAAACATTTTTCGTGAATCCAACATTGCATTTTCACCTTCCTTTAAACCATAGTTACCTCTTGGTTCTATATCTACATTGTATATTCAGAAGCAAACATGATTTTCATCTATCATTTTCCCTAAGTATGGTTTTCACAATTTTCCCAAGGCTTTCATGGTTGGTTCTACCTTTTAGGTCTCTTTCTAGGGTTCTTCGTTGTTGAATCACCTTTTGTTGCATATCTTCAGCACAATGACTCTATTTTCAAATTCCTTTGAGGTTATTAATAATTTTCATATATTTAACGAGAACATCTTTGTAGTGCCCATCAAATACACACAACAAATCCATGACCAAATAAACTAGGATAACTCTTTTTTGAATTGCGTTACTTGTTACAAGACAACACAGACTTACTCATAACACTCCACATCACATGAGACACCTATACAAACATGAACCCACTTATAGAACAAGACCACACAAGATCCATATCAATGTCTTTCTTTCTACAATGACATGTACTGAAAAAAATGACCCAACTACAATATGGCTCTACATAGGCTTATTCCGCAACATGGGCATTTTCATGATTTACATATTTATTACATTTAGGTTGTATAGCTTTATAGTCAAGAAAATTAAACATGTAAGGGTGTAAATTCCCTTTTCTCAATCTGCACATAATTTATTTCACATAACAGTAATCTTAAAAGGAGAGTGCATTGCTTGGTTCCTGTCTCAATTGTTATTTGACACAGTCTAAACACATACAAAACTCCAAATGCTCGTCCTTATGCTAAGGTTTTGTTTTCTCAAAAATAGGTTTATTTGACATTAATTATTACCCTCATTACACAACCTTGGGAACTAACATGAAGTCAAGGGGGAAGAAATCTTAAGATTTAAAGGAGATTAGGGTTCAAGCTACCTCTTCCTATAAACTTCCCTCCATTAAAACACATATATTCTCCCGCTTTAGTTACTATAGCTGAAAAATTACATTGATTCAACTTAACATTACACATCATGAAATTCTTTATTTATTTTTATATATAAAAGAGTTTATGTTGCCTCAAAATTTTGATCTCACCAAGAAAAAATCGTATTCGTTCTTAACAACAAGAGAATGCCTAAATCAGTTAGAAAGAATTCAAGTATAGCCATATTCCTAAACCAATATCTCATTTACTCTTGTTCTCATTACACTTATGTTGTTACTTTTGTCTCTTATTAGCATTCCTATACAACAAAATGAGCTACAAAAGCATTTGCTTACACATCTTGAAGAAATGCATGATTGGAAGTATTTTAAACTACACACGAATCACAAGTGATTTGTGTTCAAGGTAAGAGCTCATGCATCCATATTACATGATCCTGGATGGGACATTTATTTTATTCTTAATGTCATGAAAGGACTTAGCTAGGGATTAAGGGATCAAGTTTTCAGTTTCTCCATTTCTCTTAAGTCATCATCTTCCAAAAATAATTTCATTTACTAAGAGTTAGTTACATTTTTTGCTCACAAGTTAATCTCTTTCTGGGCCTTAGTTTAGTTTAATTCCAAATGCCCTCATGGCCTCTATGCCCAACTATAAAAAAATTTAAAGTGTTCAAACCTCTTTAACTAGTAAAATCTCCTCTTTAACTAGTAAAATCTCTGTAAAAGCCCAAGTTGCTTTGTGATTAATAGTCAAAGTAACACCTTGATCTGTAAGGATTTAACGTGATTACTAACAAGGGTTTAATGCATAAGAAAAATGGTACAATGACTCTGCCTGTATCATTTGGATCCTTATGAAGGGATCAATTGATGGATTACTTAACCTAAACTATTTTCATAAGAGTTTTAGTTGTCCACTAGGATACCAAGGTCATATGCGAATATTGAACACTAACTTATCCCAAAAGACGAGTATACCTATGATACCAAGAAATTTTAGTCATATTTACCCTATAATTAGCAAGGTCACTCAGTGGATTTGTTGCTTCGTGTAAGGACACTTAAGTTATAGAAATGGTCTTTTGGAAGAATTCAAGGTGTATGAAAGGAAGACACCCTTGTTAGTTCTAAGTCATGTCTCCAAAGACATTAGGGGATTTTGAACTAGTCATGACACAGTTAAGAGAGGAGATACGACAAAAGGATTAAATCTTAGCTAACTTTCATTAGTTTAAGTGTAATGAATTTCTCTCATATACATTGTGATCATTATGAGGGGACTATGAAAATTACAATGGTCAACAATTGCTTGCATATAAACAACACAACATGAGCTTATACATTTAAATAAGATTATCATTATGTCAAGATGGTAGTAATATTTCTCATTCTTGATACAACATTGTTATTCTATAAAATTGCACCAAATAGTGCTACTATTACTAACTATATTGTATTCATTTAAGAAAGTACAAACTGACATCACAACCTATTAAGTGTTGATCGGAGAAAACACTTAGTTGAACTTGCACACAGAGTCCGCGCGGAAGAACAACATAGGAGAAAAGGCGCGAAGGTATAAGAAGGCGTCACGCGCGGAGGTGTAGAGTCAAACTTTCAAGACTTAGCCGATTTTGGAGATCAGGTCTATTCTTAGAGATTGGCATGCGGAGCACACAAAGCGATGCCGAGACTTACACGCCACTCTTCGTGGAGATTTTTAAAGAGTATGTCAAATCACTCTTGCATGGGCATAAGCTAAGGATAGATCCACCACTATAGTTAACTATCAACGATCTATAGATAGCATACTTGCATGTATGGCTATAGTTGTAAAAGGCGCGTGGTTGTTATTAGCATGCGGCCTATTTTTGGTAGAGTTAAGTGGTGATGGGCTAGTTCCCCACCCTATATATATGTAATGAATTACTTAGTAAGAGATATATAGAGACACATGCTTTGAAGGATGAGAGATACATGAGTACATGAGACTGGATAATTGTAACAGATCCATGCACGCATGTCTGGTATTGTATGAAGCTTTTGTACTGTTGGTACGATGAATATATAAAGAATATTGGCCAAACAACAGTGTCTGATATGTTTTGTCAACGTATATTATTATTATCATGATGATTTACATTTAAGCGCTTATAGATCTAGTTCAGTATAATGATGAATAGATGGATTGATTTCTAAAATATATATTTACTGCTTTAGCATGCTACCATTCTGCTACAGCAACACTTAAGAGGGACCTAGTACCTTTGCGTGCTTCGGGTGAGCGCTCAACCTAGGTTGAGTGATGTGCCAGCATGACTAGGTGTTAACTAAGAATTCTAGGCTGTATCATTGGTTCCGTTTCTGGGACCTCTTTTTCAGTTGTTTCAGAATGGTTTGCAATGAAGGTGTACCGGCTAACTTTGGCAAGCGTTGAAGAATGGATTCACGATCTGGAGGAAGAATATGCACGGAGGTTAGACACTGGATCCGAATTTAGCGCACGCACTTGGGTAGAATAGAATCTGTATGACAGTTTGTACAAAAGCTTCTTTGCTATCTTTCCGGTAGAATTGTATGAATGGTTGACTACATATGCATCTAAGCGGAATTGGAGGTATCACACACTTGTTTGGACACAAGAGGAATTTCAAACACTATACGATGCTGACCTGAGCTAGACTCGTGTGGTGGATACTTGGTTTCACAGTGTCCTAGACAACTATATTATGGGGTATTCAATTTCAACTTATTCGTGCCCGGAGGTAGCGGAGTTCTAGTTCCTAGGATATCCTAGAGGGACCTATTTGCAAGGTATTCCACTGGCAATCAAAATACTAATGATAACATTGAACTTGGAAGCTAAACCCATGGAAAGATAAAAAATCTCCACCTGCGGGGGCAGGAATAGGATTGGTGAAAGATGGTAGACTTAGTGGCAACACGTTAGAGGGAAGAGAGGCGGATGAAGTATGATGAGGCGCGCAAGAGGGAATTATGCAAGAAAAAAGAAATTGCAGAATGAATGGTGTTGTGGAGAGAGATGGCTCGTGAAGGATTTGAGGCTCATGGGGAGGAAGAAGAGTAAGAGCATCAGGAACTCCCCCATCTAGGAAAGCATGAAAGAGAACCCTCTTCGGCCTCACATGGAAGCACACCAGTACATATGACCTGGGCCATGGGCACACATCTAAACCAACCTGCTGACCTAGCCCTTGCGCTTGGTTTTCCAGTATCTAGTACAACAAGTTGTAGACACCAAATTTGGGTCTTACGACGCCCTGTCCCCCGCATCTCGTCTCGCAACCTAACCCTACCTCACCACCTAAACCTTACGCACTTAATTATTTATTAATTACCTTATAATTAATAAATCCACATCTACAACCCTGCCACCTCACCTTGCCACCTCACCATGACCTAGCCCTAACCCTAAACTAACCTAATTAAGACCTATAACTTGGTCCAGACCCACACCCATGACTCATCACCCCTAACACGCACCAAAACGAACCTAATAATGACTTGACCAAGCCCACAACTGACCCCTCGGGAGAAAAGGAGGGAAAGTTTACTAAAAATAGCCAACTTTGACCTAACCGACATTGGTCCCTACGTGACCGACATCGGTTAGGTAACCGCCATCGGCTCCCTGTAAATGACCTCCCCCAAAAAAAACAAAAGGATCTGAATTCATTTGGCAAGGGAGGGACAAGTGAGAGAGAGAGAAGAGGTTGTAGAGAGGAGTATTGAGCCCAAGACTGTAACTGAGCAACTAGATCATGGTCACACTCATCCAAACATCGGGAGAGTCAGAGGATAGCTTCATCAGCTCACTTACGATTGTTGGATCATCCCAACTGAGCCTTGCCTTCGCCACTACATTACTTGGACCTGCATCCGCATTAGAAACTAGTAAGTAGTCTCTTTTATTACCTTGTATGCTTCTAGACACTACTTTGTGAACTTTTGATTCATAGTGATTATAAGCTCACTCCTGGATCTACCACCCGACATCACCCTGCACCTAACCTTCATTCATCCATCTCTATATTGCCCCAAAGACAACTTTCTCACTCTCTAAGTCTTCTCTATCACCCTAATACTCCCCTCAACCATCTACCAACCTTCTAAACCCCATAACCACCTTACAAACAACCTCCATTAAAAGCCCCTAAATCACTGCCCCTACTGATATTGGTTATCTCCTACCGGTACTAGTTTTATAACCGCGGTCGGTTATCCAGTGACCGGCATCGGTCACTGTGACTTATACCGAAAACCAACCTTTCACCTATTTATCTCCAAACAATCTCATATTCAGCCTTGTCTATCCCTGTAACTTGATATGAACATATCAATAACCAGTGACCAAACAAACAACATGACATTTTATTATTGGTAGTTTAGTCTCTATTGCTTTTAGTAACGAGGTACCTAAATCATGATTTCACAATAGCTTCTTTATTATCATTTGCATTAATTTGTATGAAAAGGGAACTGACCACCTTCGAAAGGAAGTCTAATATTTCCTGGGCCCAAGCTAGTTCCCTCACTTATTGTTTAACGAAAATCTGGTGGTCTTGCATTCTTATTTACAAGTAGTCCTTCCCAGACAAAAAGGAGCTCTTCACAATCGGTCTGATCTCTCTACAGTATGCACACACCTTCCGAACACCCAACAGGTATTCCTCCTAGCCCTAACCCTTAACTGTTTCTCAAGAGAATGAAGAGATAGAAATAACTCTATTCTGGAACAAAATTATGTGCGAAACATTTTGGCAGGCCCGGTGGGACTTTACCAATTTTTTTGATGCTAATCCTAGCGCTGTATAGTATTATTTGTCTTATACCCCTGACTGTACACCCGACGGTAAACTCCTCTTTGGTATGCCTATTAGTATAGCCACTCACTTAGACTCTTCCCCACCTAATAACTCCGCCTCACCGTCTTCATCCTTAGCCCCGTCTCCCAGCTCAGTGGCTTTGGTGGTTCATACTGTACCAATTGGCCTTCCTTTGGTTAATCTGGGGCCCCACATATCACTATCGTCCACTACCCCTACCTCATCTCTCCTGCAGATTGCCTCTTTCATAACTCTCTCTCTACCATCTATCCACACGAGCTTTCCCTCTCAGGCTCTGCCCACCTTTTCGTTTCTGCAGACTCATCCGGTGGCCTCAACATCTTATATAAGACACCCTTATGCAGCTGCCCTAACACATTCATCATCGTTACCTTATCAACATTCAACCCCACCATTGTCTAGTAGCGGCTCTTGGCCCAATCCTCCTCCGTTTACGACAACATCACCATCATCTGACCCAACCAATGATTTAATCAAACAAATGATGGGCAAGATGCAAAATCTTGAGGCTTCTGTTTCAGGAAGCTGTAACATCCTGACATACGAGTAAGTTTATCAGGATCTTATTCATCCTTCTGTCCCCCTTCATACATATCCTCCTCAATGGGAATTACCGAAATTTACTCGCTTTAGTAGTAAGGAGGACCCTCAACAACACTTGCGATCGTTTAGACATGCCTGCTATCTGATTGCTCATGATGATTCCTTACTACTCCATACCTTCCCCATGTCCTTATCAGGACCTGCCTTGGAGTGGTACAGTGCTTTAGCCTAGCACTTAATCTTCTCCTTTAACCAGTTAGCCCAATCTTTCTTGGATCACTTCTCCATCAATAATTCCAAAAAAGTATCCATTACCGACCTCTATACCATCTGACAATTTGAAGATGAGCCTATCGCAGATTTTGTTGGACGATGGTGGGGCCTCATCAACCAACTTACTTATGCCTTACCTCAGGTCAAGCTCATCGAAATCTTTACGCGGGCCTGCACTAAACACATTTCTCTCACCCTCCAAATTAAAACTTTCCGCACCTTTGATGAGGCCTTTACTATGGCTCGAAAACTAGAGATTCGAGCCTTAGAGGAGGAGAAATTGAAGTTGTGCAAAAAAAACTCAAATTTTTGAACCCAAGACTCCCCCAAAAAACCTAACACCACCAACTCTCATGCATTGGCTGCTTCGAAATCAAAAGGATCCATACACGTGGTGACGGTTAAATCTCAAGCACCATCTAATACCCAGCCGAAATCCACCTATAAGTATAAAGTCGAGCCCATCAAGTACACTCCCTTGGGAGAAACTTATGATGTGATCTTTGACAAATTGCTTAAAGCAAGAGCTCTCACCTTGCCTCCTGTTAAACCTCACTCCGGGTTTGATTCCACCCGCGCTATACCTTCTTGGTATAAAGAGAATGACTTCTGTAACTTCCATCGCGTGAAGGAACACAGCCACGAAAACTACAAGATGTTGAAAAAAATAGTGCAGGAAATGGTTGATGCAGGGGATATAACCCTCGATAATCCTAATGCCCCTGCTAATCAAAATTTAAAAATCTTCAACAAACCATTTCCAAACCATTCATCTAATAGTAACACAAACCAAGAAACCTCAGCCGAGGAGAAGAGTGTGCATGAGATCCATGTGGTTTTCAACTCCCAACCAAGGGCTTCCATCGAGGAAATTCTAAATCGAGCCTCTTCACACACGCAGGGGTCCTCGCCCCCTTCTCCCTCATCAGGAGAAGAGGACAGCCCCGCTATTCCTTTACCCATAAAGGAATCAACCACCCAGATTTCTTTTCTCACAGAAGATTCTTCTTACACCTCATCCTTGTAAGACTGTGAGAAGATGTTATCCAACCTATCTATTTCCCAAACATCTCCTTCCACCACTCTTACTGCAAAAGAAGAAGGATCACCACTTTTTCTATCGTCCTTAGAGGAGAAACCCCTTGAGCCTACATCACCAAACTCCTTAACCATGATGGATCCTCTAGAACATGCCCTCCTCCCTATTATTTCTTCATCGCCTAAATCTTTCTAGCGACCGGTTGACCTCTTAACACCCATTGATAGAATGCCTCATGTGCCCTCTGTATCACACCCACAGTGGACCGGAATCACAGCCCACTTCTCTTCCATACCGAAATTCCCATCCACACGTGAAGATTGTCATCCCCTAGAAGATAGATGAGTCTTATGAGAACGTTTGAGTACACCATGTTCTACTCAAATACAGATGACTAATCCAGACACCTCTACCATATGCCCGAAGTTTTTACAAAAGCTCAAAATGCCTATGTCCTCACCTTCACCCCCCTCATCTCTACCGAATACCTCATCCACCTCTATCAACCTAACCAAACCTTCCCCTACGCTTGGGACTTCACCAATACCCAGCCTGATGCACCCATCTAAACGGTTAGATTTATCCAAAAATAAAGTCGTCAATCCACCTAGGAGACAGAGCCAATCTCCTTGAGTCCAATCTATGCCTCCGCCACAACTAAAACCATCACCCTCGATCACACCGGTACAGCAGACATGGTTTCAACCCTCGCCGTCACACCTACCTTCTATATTGGGGCCTCACCCCTCCACCTTGCCTCAATACACCATGCCTCCCACATCTTCTTTAACACGACCTACACCTTCTGCACCCATACAGAAATCCACGGGTGGCTCAACACCATCGCCCCAAGTATCATGCCTACCTACCAACCCTAAGCAAACTCGATCATTGAAGGACTTGTTTGTTATCGCTCATCTTTCCCCGTGGTTGTTTCCTGCCACCACATCATCTGTGGCCTCATCATCTAACAAGCTAAACATGACTTCTGCGCTAGAAGAAGCCACACCTAGTTAAACCCAATCATAAAAATCCCTTTCCTAAACCACCACCCATATGAACCACTCATACCCAACCATTACCAAAATAATCAATAATCTCACCCACTCAATCAATAGCCTCATCTTCATCTAAATTTGACCCGCTTAAAGGATCTTACGCCAAGATCCTTGCTATGTTGGTAGGGGATGCGACCATTTCCCTACCCCTACTCAGACCCTATGATCCATCTAAACCTCGACCTATAGGTTATGATGAATCTAAAATCTGTGCCTACCACCACACTACAAGGCACAATGTAGAAGGATGCAAAGTTTTGAAAGCCATCTTTCGCTAGTTGCCTATCTCGGATAGAAAATATAAGAAAGACAACTTACGAAGGGAAAAGCCCTTAGCTTCAACCCCTTCTCCTATACCACTTGTCCCCACCTCAAAAAAATCTATCATCATTGCAACCCCGCCTCTCGAGAACAATGACTTATCCCTACCATCTTCCTCATCTCGTATTCACGAGATCAACATGATTAGCATTGCTACTCGAGGTCAGAAAAACAATGGAAAAGCTAAAGAGAGCACACCTGCGGCCTCTCTTTCTCCTTTTGCCATCTCGATTGCACCACCACCTAAAGTGGTTATTCATGGACCTGCCTATCCAGTCTCTGATGGAGTTTCCCATCGCACCATGATCAAACAACTTCACCAATCTCCTGTAAAAATGACACTCTATGATCTCATTCAAACATCTGAATCTCATCGACAAGCTCTAATTGAGATCCTCCAAGGGATAGAGGTCCTACCTAACGAAACCCTTCCCGTCGCCTCCATCTTAACACCCAACCACATCGCTTCTCTCACCAAACAACCTACCTCCACAACCACCTCTGTCCCTGTACAACAAGCTGTTGCTGTCAGTTTTTCCGAAGAAGAAATTGTCGTCTTTGGTGCAGAAGATCCTGACCCCGCTCTTTTCATCTCGGCTTACGTCCAGGACATCTGGGTACATCGTGTTATGATCGATGGGGGCACTAGCCTAAACATCGTCTCTTCCAAATACTTCCAACAGATGAATATCCCTCCTAGCTGCATGTGTGCCAACCCCACCATGTTGCGTTCATTTAACGATGCTATTACTTCTACCCTAGGCACTGTGATCCTTAACATTCGTGTAGGGCCACGTACCTTGCCCGAACTCTTCTATGTCCTTGAGGGAGAGTTCCAATACAACATGTTGTTAGGCCGCCCTTGGATCCAGGGCTATGGGATGCGTTCCCTCCACCTTACATAGATGCATAAAATTCGAGTATGAGGGGAAGTCATACACCGTCACAGCTGACGCTTCCCCCTTCAAAACCTGCAATATGTTATACCACCCTAATGATGTGCTTGTACCAGTCAAGGCACCCATTGATCTGACCCAACCATCTACTTCAACCACGCCTCAACCATCCACCTTAGCTGCACCCACACCTTCGACCAATGAAACCACCGACGCGAATACCTCTTCCTTCCCCGTGGACAACATCCCAACCTCGGATCCCTTGGTAGGTGTTTTTCAATGCCTTACATTGGGGGAGTACCACCTATACAATGTTAGCACCTTCCATACCCCACAAGAGTATGGACAGTTACATGCGCATCCTACCTATGACCGTCGTGTGGGGGAGGTGATCTCCTACGGACCACCTAATTGCTGCACCAACCTAACGTATGGGGGTGTCAACGCATCCTCTGTCACCCCTGAACCTCCCCTTGGTGTGGTTCCCTTCCAATTTGATTTTCAATATCTAACCAACTGTCGTTTCACCCTCACCTTCTTGACTCACTGTGCTTGGAAAGGTTTTGGTTTCGGTCTTTATGAACAAGGCCGACATACGATCATTCCCATGACTACACGCAAACACAAAGATCGTAGTGGTCTTGGATTTTTTGAACCACCTACACCAAAGAAACCTCGTGTCAATTGTATCCAGGAAGACGACGCAGTCACCCCTTCCGAACCATCAATGCCCATTTTGCCATCTTCACCCACGGAGTCGATAGACCCAGAATCTATCACTCCTAACTTTTTTTTTTTTTTTTCATGAATGCTATCTTCCTAGGTCCTCTCACTTATCAACATGATGGTGAAGACCCATCTTCTTTCCCCTTTTGTATCTAGACATGATCATCACATTAATTAATGTCGTTTTGGTGTTCCTCATCGCCTGATAACTGATAATCAACGGCAAATCTGAAACTCAAAAATAATGCTGTTACGAGCCCTTTGTGACAATTCTTGGTATCAAACAAACTAGCTTCTCGTCACCTTACTATCCACAAGCAAATGGTCAAGCCGAATCTTCTAATAAAACCTTAACCCTTGAAATTCTCACGAAACTCATTAAACGAAATCTGGGAAAAATTGGCATGATCACATCCCCTTGATCCTAAAATAGAGTTTTAACCCTTTGGGCTTATCGTACCAGCATTCCTAACTTCCACTAATGCCACACCATTCTACATTGATTTAAAATGTGTATGGTACCGAAAGGCTGTCTTGCCCCTACGAAATACAAATCCCTTCTCAAAACTTAGAATATCTCTCCAGGATATTCTCACCAATCATGACTTCCAAAATTCAAGAGCGGTTAGCCCAATTGGAGCTTCTTGACGAGTGTCGTCTTACAGCTCTTGACCATCTTCAAATTTATCAAAAGCGCATCAAGCGTGCTTATGATAAGTGAATTCATGAGTGTACCTTTAAGATTGGTGATCTTGTCCTCAAAGAGAATCAACATGTAACCAAACTAGAAAAAAGAAAACGTGGAAAATTTGCTCCTAATTGGATTGGGCCTTACATTATCACTCACACTTATGGATCAGGTACTTATCATTTAGCTTCGCTTAATGGTAAACCTGAGTCCTGAACCCCTTAATGTATTGCATCTCTGACCATTCTACTGTTGAATTTAGTGTTACATCACTTCTTATCTACCTTGCGCTCGTCCCTTGAGCTCATTTACCACCTCATACACCTTGTTTCGTGCATCTCAAAATAGAATCAAACTCACGTGGTTTGATCATCACCTCCTCTTAAAGATGCCTTCCCCTTTTTAGTCTGGTCCATGACTTAAAAGTATCAAAATAACAAGTTCTCAATTATACAATTCTGGGATATTCTTGAGTCAAACTTCCTATAAAACTAGATGCTTCATGCCAAACCCAGACATCTAGACCTCTAAGCTATAAACTAGACTGCTCCCTCGAAGGACAGCTATGTGCAAAGCCACATCTACTACTATAAGTAGACTGCTCCCTTGAAGGACAGCTATACAAAGTTAGCCTCTATCAGAAGCTTCTCGCATTGATCAGCTTTGTAGAAGACCTCAAGAACAACAAAATGCATATCCCATATAGACTTCCCACATCAATCAGTCTATATCCAGAAAAATAAAAGTCCGTATTCAAAAGCACTTTTGAGTCATGGACTTGTCTATTTAGGTTTGGTTCTCTTTCATCAGAATAATCACCTTATAACAAGTTCTCTGCGCCCTAGCTATACCATCGACCTCACCTCACCATTCTTCAAAACAACAAAACTCAAGGGACATGACGTATATCCGATATATTGTGATTATACAACTCTTTTCACCTATCGACTTCTTGCCTATGCAAGGTACCTAGGGATTCAAGCTCATCCTATGATAATACGTGGTTTGTTTAGCATCTTTCCAACTATGGGACACTTTTGCCTCTTTTACCCGAATCTAGGATTATGTGTTGACCTTAATCAGGACACGGTTCCCTATGCTTGGGTAAGCTAACCCTCACTTCACCTATACCCACATCCAACACCGCCAATACCTTACCAACACCAACAACATTACCCTACCAACATCAAACTTTTACCAACCAACAAATTGCCTAACCACAACCAAATTGCCTGAATTCACCTCTCCCTGGTCCTAAGGAAGAACTACATCGGTCTGAGGCCCCTCCTTGCTTTGTGCAATGGGCTATGTAGGTAGCACTTAGGAGACATGGGGTCTCCCAAGGTTAGCTCGACCATCCCCTACCATAACCTATCATGTGTTGTGTTTTCCTTAAAAATATAAATATTTTCACATATTTATATTGATAACACTCACCTTTGTCCCTTATCCACCAATCTCTATTTTTTACCACATCAATCCCTGACTTTGCTAAATAGCCTTATTTTGAATTCATCAGCCCGATCTAAGGCCAAGACCACCATGATCGGCCCTGACCCAAGGCCACAACCAACCAATCGGCCTGACCCAAGGCTGCAACCAATCAATCGGCCCGACCTAAGGCCGCAACTCACCAATCGCTCCGCCCCAAGGCCGTAACCAACCAATCGGCCCGACCCAAGGCTGCAACAAACCAATTGGCCTGACCCAAGGCCGTAACCAATCAATCGGCTCGACCCAAGGCCGCAACCAACCAATCGGCCCGACCCAAGGCCGCAACCAACCAATCGGCCCGACCCAAGGCCGCAACCAACCAATCGGCCTGACCCAAGGCCGCAACCAACCAATCGGCCCGACCCAAGGCGCACCCAACCAATCAGCCTGACCCAAGACCGCACCAATTAAGTACCTCGAACTAGGCCCACAAATTACGATTCTATCCACCCATCATGTAGTTGTTTGTTCAATCGAGCTCACCTGTTCGTGTTTTAGCATGACTAGGATACTTGAATTGATCAGCCAACCAGCTTTTCCTAGACCGAGACCGTGACATTTATCTCAACCAAACCAACCATTTGGTACTGCCGAACATGCCTAAACGTTCTGGTACCTTACCCGTTATATCCCCTGGAGCTACTTCCTATGCCTTGGATACCAGGATTATATCAACCTTGTTTGGATAAACTATCGACCTTTGCCTATGAATTGCTTGTTTGCTCTTCAAATCATGTACCCTGGTCGCACTACTGCATTTCAACGTGCGTCTGCTTCCTTGAACTTACCCCACCATCTTACCATCATCTCATCATCATTCACCCTTTATCAACCCTATCCCTGATTTCACGTCACCTCAATCTGTGATAGATTTGAGGGGGATTACCTATACCCTTAACTGGGGCAACCACTTCTTATTATTGTCAGTGCAGCTTTACAAGACAAGCTACATGACAACAAGGGACAAATGTAGACACCAAATTTGGGTCTTACGACGCCCTGTGCCCCGCATCTCGTCTCGCAACCTAACCCTACCTCACCACCTAAACCTTACACACTTAATTATTTATTAATTACCTTATAATTAATAAATCCACATCTCCAACCCTGCCACCTCACCTCGCCACCTCACCATGACCTAGCCCTAACCCTAAAATAACCTAATTAAGACCTATAACTTGGTCCAGACCCACACCCATGACTCATCACCCCTCACCCGCACCAAAACAAACCTAATAATGACTTGACCAAGCCCACAACTGACCCCTCAGGAGAAAAGGAGGGAAAGTTGGCTATTTTACTAAAAATAGCCAACTTTGACCTAACCGACATCGGTCCCTACGCGACCGGCGTCGGTTAGGTAACCACCATCGGTTCCCTGTAAATGACCTCCCCAACCAAAACAAAAGGATCCGAATTCATTTTGCAAGAGAGGGACAAGTGAGAGAGAGAGAAGAGGTTGTAGAGAGGAGTATTGAGCCCAAGACTGTAACTGAGCAACTAGATCACGGTCACACTCATCCAAACATTGGGAGAGTCGGAGGATAGCTTCATCAGCTCACTTCCGATTTCTGGATCATCCCAACTGAGCCTTGCCTTCACCACTGCATTCCTTGGACCTGCATCCGCATCAGAAACTAGTAAGTAGTCTCTTTTATTACCTTGTATGCTTCTAGACACTACTTTGTGAACTTTTGATTCATAGTGATTATAAGCTCACTCCTGGATCTACCACCCGGCAGCACCCTGCACCTAACCTTCATTCATCCATCTCTATATTGCCCCAAAGACAACTTTCTCACTCTCTGAGTCTTCTCTATCACCCTACTACTCCCCTCAACCATTTACCAACCTTCTAAACCCCATAACCACCTTACAACCAACCTCCATTTAAAAGCCCCTAAATCACTACCCCTACCGATATCGGTTATCCCCTACTGGTACCGGTTTTATAACCGCGGTCCGTTATCCAGTGACTGGCATCGGTCACTGTGACTTATACCAAAAACCAACCTTTCACCTATTTACCTCCAAACAATCTCATATCTAGCCTTGTCTATCCCTGTAACTTGATCTGAACGTATCAATAACCAGTGACCAAACAAACAACATGACATTTTATTATTGGTAGTTTAGTCTCTATTGCTTTTAGTAACGAGGTACCTAAATCGTGATTTCGCAATAGCTTCTTTATTATCATTTGCATTAATTTGTATTAAAAGGGAACTGACCACCTTCGAAAGGAAGTCTAATATTTCCTGGGCCCAAGGCAGTTCCCTCACTTATTGTTTAACAAAAATCTGGTGGTCTTGCATTCTTATTTACAGGTAGTCCTTCCCAGACAAAAAGGAGCTCTTCACAATCGGTCTGATCTCTCTACGGTACGTGCACACCTTCCCAACACTCAACAGGTATTCCTCCTAGCCCTAACCCTTATCTGTTTCTCAAGAGAATGAAAAGATAGAAATAACTCTATTCTGGAACAAAATTCTATGCGAAACATTTTGGCAGGCACGGTGAGACTTTGCCAAATTTTTATTTTGATGTTAATTCTAGCGCCGTATAGTATTCATTTGTCTCATACCCCTGACCGTACACCCGATTTGGTCAGCTTCTCTTTGGTATGCCTATTAATATAGCCACTCACTTAGCCTCTTCCCCACCTAATAACTCCACCTCACCATCTTCATCCTTAGTCCCGTCTCCCAGCTCAGCAGCTTTGGTGGTTCATACTGCACAAATTGGTTTTCCTTTTGTTAATATGGGGCCCCACATATCACTACCGTCCACTGCCCCTACCTCATCTCTCCCACAGAGTGTCTCTTTCATATACTTGCTCCCTACCACCTATCCACACGAGCTTTCCCTCTAAGGCTCCGCCCACCTTTTCATTTCCGCACACTCATCCGGTGGCCTCAACATCTTATATAGGACACCCTTATTCGGCCGCCCCAACAAATTCATCATCGTTACCTTATCAACATTCAAACCACCATTGTCTAGTAGCGGCTCTTGGCCCAATCCTCCTCTGTTTACGATGACAGCACCATCATCTAACCCAACCAATGATTTAATCAAACAGATGATGGACAAGATGCAAAATCTTGAGGCTTCTGTTTCAGGAAGCCGTAACACCCTGACATACGAGCAAGTTTTTCGAGAAGCCTATTCATCCTTCTACCCCCCTTCATACATATCCTCCTCAATGGGAATTACCGAAATTTACTCGCTTTAGTAGTAAGGAGGACCCTCAACAACACTTGCGATCGTTTAGACATGCCTGCTATCTGATTGCTCATGACGATGCCTTACTACTCCATACCTTCCCCATGTCCTTATCAGGACCTGCCTTGGAGTGGTACAGTGCTTTAGCCCAGCACTCAATATTCTCCTTTAACCAGTTAGCCCAATCTTTCTTGGATCACTTCTCCATCAATATTGCCAAGAAAGTATCCATTACCGACCTCTATGCCATCCGACAATTTGAAGACGAGTCTATCGCAGATTTAGTTGGACGATGGCGGGGCCTCATCAACCAACTTACTTATGTCTTACCTCAGGCCGAGCTCATCGAAACTCTTTACATGGGCCTGCGCTAAACACATTTCTCCCACCCTCCAAATTCAAACTTTCCACACCTTTGATGAGGCCTTTACTATGGCTCAGAAACTAGAGATTCGAGCCTTAGAGGAGGAGAAATTGAAGTTGCGCAACAAAAGCTCAAATTTCCGAACCCAAGACTCCACCAACAAACCCAACACCACCAACTCTCACACATCAGCTGCTTCAAAATCAAAAGGATCCGTACACGCTGTGACGGTCAAATCTCAAGCACCATCTAATACCCAGCCGAAATCCACCTATAAGTATAAAGCCGAGCCCATCAAGTACACTCCCTTGGGAGAAACTTATGATGTGATCTTAGACAAATTGCTTAAAGCAGGAGCTATCACCTTGCCTCCTGTTAAACCTCACTCCGGGTTTGATTCCACCCACACTATTCCTTCTTGGTATAAAGAAAACGACTTCTGTAACTTCCATCGCGTGAAGGGACACAGTCACGAAAACTGCAAGATGTTGAAAAACATAGTGCAGGAAATGGTTGATGTAGGGGATATAACTCTCGATAATCCTAATGCCCCTCATAATCGAAATTTAAAAATCTTCAACAAACCATTTCCAAACCATGCATCTAACAGTAACACAAATCAAGACACCTCAGCCGAGGAGAAGAGTGTGCATGAGATCCATATGATTTTCAACTCCCAACCTAGGGCTTCCATTGAGGAAATTTTGAATCAAGCTTCTTCACCAACACATAGGGATTTTCGCCCCCTTCTCCTTCATCAGGATGAAGAGGACAGTCCCCGCTATTCCTTTACCTATAAAGGAATTAACCACCCAGAGTTATCTTCTCATAAATGAACCTTCTTACACCACATCCCTGCAAGACTTGTGAGCGGATGTTATCTAACTTATCTATTTCCCAAACATCTCCTTCTACCACTCTTGCTGCAACAGAAGAAGGCTTTCCACTTTTTCTGTCACCCTTAGAGGAGAAACCCCTCAATCCTACATCACAAAACTCCTCAATCATAATGGATCCCCTCGAACATGCCCTCCTACCTATTAGTTCTTCATCACCTAAATCTTTCCAGTGACTGGTTGACCTCTTAGTACCCATTGATACAGTGCCTCATTTACCCCCTGTATCACACCCACAATGGACCGGAATCACAACCAACTCTCTCTTCCATACCAAAGTTCTTGTTCACACGTGAAGAGTGTCATCCCCTCAGAAGATAGATGAGCCTTATGGGAGCGTTTGAGTACACCCTGCTCTACTCAAATGCAAATGACTAATCCAGACACCTCTACCATATACCCGAGGTGTTTACAAAAACTCAAAATGCCTATTTCCTCACCTTCACCCCCCTCATCTCTATCAAATCCCTCATCCATCTCTATCAACCTAACCAAGCCTTTTCTTATGCTATGGACTTCACCAATTCCCAGCCTGACACACCCACCTAAACGTTTAGATTTATCCAAAAATACTACCATCAATCCTCCTAGGAGACAGACCCAATCTCCTCGAGTCCAATCTATACCTCTTCCACAACAAAAACCCTCACCCCAAATCACACCGATACAACAGGCATCGGCTTCAGCCTTCACCATCACACCTACCTTCTATATTAGGGCCTTAACCCTCCACCTTGCCATCAATACACCTTGCCTCCCATGTCTTCTTTAACACGACCTATACCTTTTGCACCCCTACAAACACTCACGGGCGTATCAACACCATCACCCCAACTATCCTCACCTACCTGCCAACCCTAAGCAAACTCGATCATCGAAGGACTTGTTTGCTGTCACTCCTATTTCCCCGTGGTTGTTTCCTACCACCATGTTAGCTGGGGCCTCATCATCTAACCAGCTAAACATAACTTCTGTGTAGAAGAAACCACGCCTAGTTAAAACCACTCACCAAAATCCCTTGCCTAAATCAGCACCTGTACAAACTACTCGCACCCAACCCTTACCAAAACAATCAAAAATCTCACCCACTCAATCAACAGCCTCATCTTCATCTGAATTTTACCCACTCAAAGGATCTTACTCCAAGATCCTTGATATGTTGGTAGGGGATGCGACCATTTCCCTACCCTCGCTTTCAGACTCTATGATCCATCTAAACCTCAACCTATAGGTTATGATGAATCTAAAATATGTGCTTACCATCACACACCAGGACACAATGTAGAAGGATGCAAAGCTTTGAAAGCCATCCTTTGCCAGTCACCTATCTCAGATAGACAGATCTAAGAAAGATAATTTACGAAGAGAGAAGCCCTTAGCTTCGATTCCTTCTCCTATATCACCTGTCCCCACCTCGTCAAAATCTATCATCATTGCAACCCTACCTCTTGAGAACAATGACTTATCCCCACCATCTTCCTTCATCTCATATTCATGAGATCAACATGATTAACATTGCTACTCGAGGTCAGAAAAACAATGGAAAAGCTAAAGAAAGCACACCTGCGGCCTCTCTTTCTCCTTCTGCCATCCCGATCGCACCACCACCAAAAGTGGTCATTCATGGACCTTTCCTATCCTGTCTCTGATGGAATTTCCCACCGCACGATGATCAAACAACTTCCCCAATCTCCTGTCAAAATGACACTCTATGATCTCATTCAAACATCTGAATCTCATCGACAAGCTCTAATTGAGATCCTCCAAGGGATAGAGGTCCTACCTAACAAAACCTTACCCGTTGCTTCCATTTTAACACCCAACCACGTCATTTCTCTCACCAAACAACCTACCTCCACAACCACTTCTGTCCTTGTACAGCAAGCCACTGTTGTCAGTTTTTCTAAAGAAGAAATTGTCATTTTTGGAGCAAAATATCCTGGATCCCACTCTTTTCATCTTGGACTTACGTCTAAGACATCTGGGTACGTCGTGTTATGATCTACGGTGGGTGCTATCCTAAACATCGTCTCTTCCAAAGCTTTCCAACAGATGAATATCCCTCCTAGCTACATGTGTGCCAACCCCACCATGTTGCGTTCATTCAACGATGTTATTACTTCTACCTTAGGCACCGTGATCCTTAACATTCATGTATGGCCACGTACCTTACTCGAACTCTTCTATGTCCTTGAGGGAAAGTTCCAATACAACATGTTGTTAGGCCAGCCCTTAAATCCGGGCTATGGGATGCGTTCCCTCCACCTTACATAGATGCATCAAATTCGAGTATGAGGGGAAGTCATACACTGTCAAAGCTGACGCTTCCCCCTTTAAAACCTGCAATATGTTATATCACCCTAATGATGTGCATGTACCAATCAAGGCACCCATTGATCCGACCTAACCATCTACTTCAACCATGCCTCCACTATCCACCTTAACCACACTCACACCCTCAACTAATGAACCCACTGCCACGAATACCACTTTCTTCCCCACGGACAATATCCCAACTTCAAACCCCTTGGTAGATTTTTTTCAATGCCTTACGCTAGGCGAATACAGCCTATACAACATTAGCACCTTTCATACCCCACAGGAGTACGAACAGTTACATGCACATCCTATCTACGACCATCATGTGGGGGAGGTGATCTCCTTTGGACCATCTAATTGCCGTACCAACCTAATGTATGGGGGTGTTGACGCATCCTCTGTCACCCCTGAAACTCCCCTTGGTTTGGTTCCCTTCCAATCTGATTTTCGATAGCTAACCAATCGTTGTTTTGCCCTCACCTTCTTGACGCGTTGTGCTTGGAAGGGCTTTGGTTTTGGTCTTTATGAACAAGGCCGACACACGATCATTCCCATGACTACACGCAAACACAAAGATCGTAGTGGTCTTGGATTTTTTGAACCACCTACACCGAAGAAACCTCATGTCAATTGTATCCAGGAAGACGATGGAGTCAGCCCTTCCGAACCATGAATGCCCATTTTTCCATCTTCACCCACGGAGTCGATAGACCCGGAATCTATCCCTCCTAACTGTTTTTTTTTTCGTGAATGCTATCTTCCTAGGTCCTCTCACTTATCAACATGATGGTGAAGACCCATCTTCTCTCCCCCATTTGTATTCAGACATGATCGAAGAAGGCTCGCCTTCCATTAATGTTGTGGAGTGCTAGGATGACGACTCTATCCTCACCTACCTTGGTTCCGAAGACTTTGGGAAAAACTAGCATGATCACATCCCCTTTTCCCTTTGGGCTTATCGTACCAACATTCATACTTCCACTAATGCCACACCATTCTCTTTGGTGTATGGTACCGAGGCTGTCTTACCTCTTGAAATCTAAATCCCTTCCCTCAGAATATCTCTCCAGGATATTCTCACCAATGATGACTTCCACCAAGGGCGGTTAGCCCAATTGGAGCTTCTTGATGAGTGTCGTCTTACAACTCTTGACCACCTTGAAATTTATCAAAAGCGTATCAAGCGTGCTTATGATAAGCTGAATTCATGAGCGTACCTTTAAGATTGGTGATCTTGTCCTCAAAGAGAATCAACATGTAACCAAACTAGAAAAGAGCAAACGTGGAAAATTCGCTCCTAATTAGATTGGGCCTTACATTATCACTCACACTCTATAGATCAAGTACTTATCATTTAGCGTCGCTTAATGGTAAACCCGATCTTGAACCCCTTAATGCCTTGCATCTCTCGACCATTCTACTATTGAATTTAGTGTTACATCACTTCTTATCTACCTTGCGCTCATCCCTTGAGCTCATTTACCACCTCATACACCTTGTTTCATGCATCTCCAAAGTGGAATCAAGCTCACATGGTTTGATCATCACCTCCTCTTAAAGATGCCCTCCCCTTTTTAGTCTAGTCCATGACATAAAAGTATCAAAATAACAAGTTCTCAATTATATGATTCTGGGATATTCTTGAGCCAAACTTCCTACAAAACTAGATGCTTCATGCCAAATGGACATCTAGACCACTACGTTATAAACTAGACTGCTCCCTCAAAGGACAGCTATGTGCAAAGCCGCATCATGGTACTATAAGTAGATTACTCCCTTAAAGGATAGCTATACAAAGTTAGCCTCTATTAGAAGCTTCTCACATTGATCAGCTTTGTGAAGACCTCAAGAAACAAAAAAATGCATATCCCATATAGACTTCCTGCATCGATCAGTCTATATCCAGAAAAATAAAAGTAGTATTTAAAAGTAATTTTGAGTCATGGACTTGTCTATTTTGGTTTGGTTCTCTTCCATCAGAATAATCACCTTATAACAAGTTCTCTGTGCCCCAGCCATACCATCAACCTCACCTCACCATTCTTCACAACAACAAAACTCAAGGGATGTGGCATATATCTCGATATATTGTGATTATACAACTCTTTTCACCGATTGACTTCTCGCCTATGCAAGGTACCTAGAGATTCAAGCTCATCCTATGATAATACGTGATTTGTTTAGCATCTTTCCAACTATGGGACATTTTTTCCTCTTTTACTCGAATCTGGGATTATATGTTGACCTTAATCAGAACACGGTTTCCCTTATGATTAGGTAAGATAACCCTCGCTTCACCTATACCCACACCAACACCAATAATACTTTACCAACACCAACAACATTACCCTACCAATATCAAAAATTTTACCAACCAACAAATTGCCTAAACATAACCAAATTGCCTAAATTCATCTCTCCCTGGTCCTAAGGGAGAACTACATCGGTCTGAGGCCCATCCTTGCTTTATGCAATGGGCTATGTAGGAAGAACTTAGGAGACATGGGGTCTCCCAAGGTTAGCTCGACCATCCCCTACCATAACCTATCATCTGTTGTGTTTTCCTTAAAAATATAAATATTTTCCGTGCTTATATTGATAACACTCACCAATTGGCCCAACCCAAGGCTGTAACCAACCAATCTCCCAACCCAAGGCTGCAACCAATTTTGGCCCAACCCAAGGCCACAACAAACCAACTAGCCTATCCCAAGGCCGCAACCAATCACTTGGCCTAACCCATAGGCCGCAACAAACCAATCGGCCCAACCCAAGGCCACAACCACTCACTTGGTCCGACCCAAGGCTACAAAAAACCAATCGGCCCGACCCAAGGCCACAACAAACCAATCTAGCCCAACCCAAGGCCGCAACCAATCACTTAGCCTGACCCAAGGCCGCATCCAATCACTTGGCCCGACCCAAGGCCGTAACAAGCCAATCGGCCCGACCCAAGGCCGCATCCAATCACTTGGCCTAACCCAAGGCCGCAACAAACCAACTGGCCCGACCCAAGGCCGCAACAAACCAATCTGGCCCGACCTAAGGCCGCAACAAACCAACTGGCCCAACCCAAGGCCGCAACCAATCACTTGGCCCAACCCAAGGCCGCAACAAACCAATTGGCATGACCTGAGGCCGTAACAAACTAACCAGCCCAACCCAAGGCCGTATCCAATCACTTGGCCCGACCCAAGGCTACAACAAACCAATCAGCCCAACCCAAGGCCGCACCCCATCACTTGGCCCGACTCAAGGCCGCAACCAACCAATCGGTCCTGACCCACAGACTGCACACTAATTAAGTACATCGACCGAAGCTCGCAAATTATGATTCTATCCACCCATAATGTAGCTGTTTGTTCAATCGAGCTCACTTGTTTGTGTTTTAGCATGACTAGGATACTTAAATTGATCAGCCAACTAGCCTTTCCTAGACCAAGACCGTGACGTTTATTTCAACCAAACCAACCATTTGGTACTTCCGAAAATGCCTAAACGTTCCGGTACCTTACCTGTTATATCCCCTAGAGCTACTTCCTATACCTTGGATACCAAGATTATATCAGCCTTGTTTGGATAAACTATCGACCTTTGCCTATGAATTGCTTGTTTGCTCTTCAAATCATGTACCCTGGTCGCACTACTACATTTCAACTTGCGTCTGCTTCCTTGAACTTACCCCACCATCTTACCATCATCTCATCATCATTCACCCTTTATCAACCCTATCTTTGATTTCACGTTGCCTCAATCTGTGATAGATTTGAGGGGGATTACCTATACCCTTAACTGGGGCAACCACTTCTTTTTATTGTCAGTGCAGCTTTACAAGACAAGCTACACGACAACAAGGGGAAAATGTAGACACCAAATTTGGGTCTTATGATGCCCTGTGCCCCGCGTATCATCTCGCAACCTAACCCTACCTCACCACCTAAACCTTACACACTTAATTATTTATTAATTGCCTTATAATTAAATAATCCACATCTCTAACCCTACCACCTCACCTCGCCACCTCACCATGACCTAGCCCTAACCCTAAACTAACCTAATTAAGACCTATAACTTTGTCTAGACCCACACCCATGACTCATCACCCCTCACCTACACCAAAACAAACCTAATAATGACTTGACCAAGCCCACAACTGACCCCTCGAGAGAAAAGGAGGGAAAGTTGGCTATTTTACTAAAAATAGCCAACTTTGACCTAGCTGACATCGGTCCCTATGTGACTGGCGTCGGTTAGGTAACCGCCATCGGTTCCCTATAAATGACCTCCCCCAACCAAAACAAAAGGATCCGAATTCATTTGGAAAGGAAGAGACAAGTGAGAGAGAGAGAAGAGGTTGCAGAGAAGAGTATTGATCCCAAGACTGTAACTGAGCAACTAGATCATGGTCACACTCATCCAAACATTGGGAGAGTCAGAGGATAGCTTCATCAGCTCACTTCCAATTGCCATATCATCCCAACTGAGCCTTGCCTTTTCCACTGCATTCCTTGGACCTGCATCCACATCAGAAACTAGTAAGTAGTCTCTTTTATTACCTTGTATGCTTCTAGACACTACTTTGTGAACTTTTGATTCATAGTGATTATAAGCTCACTCCTGGATCTACCACCCGGCAGCACCCTGCACCTAACGTTCATTCATCCATCTCTATATTGACCCAAAGACATATTTCTCACTCTCTGAGTCTTCTCTATCACCCTAATACTCCCCTCAACCTTCTACCAACCTTCTAAACCCCATAACCACCTTACAACCAACCTCCATTTAAAAGCCCCTAAATCACTGCCCCTACCGATATCGGTTATCCCCTACCAGTACTATTTTTATAACCGCGGTCGGTTATCCAGTGACCGGCATCGGTCACTGTGACTTATACTAAAAACCAACCTTTCACCTATTTACCTCCAAACACTCTCATATTCAGCCTTGTCTATCCCTATAACTTGATCTGAACGTATCAATAACCAGTGACCAAACAAAAAACATGACATTTTATTATTGGTAGTTTAGTCTCTATTGCTTTTAGTAACGAGGTACCTAAATCATGATTTCGCAATAGCTTCTTTATTATCATTTGCATTAATTTGTATGAAAAGGGAACTGACCACCTTCGAAAGGAAGTCTAATATTTCCTAGGCCCAAGGCAGTTCCCTCACTTATTGTTTAACGAAAATCTGGTGGTCTTGCATTCTTATTTACGGGTAGTCCTTCCCAGACAAAAAGGAGCTCTTCACAATCAGTTTGATCTCTCTATGGTATGCTTTCACCTTCCCAACACTCAATAGGTATTCCTCCTAGCCCTAACCCTTATTTGTTTCTCAAGAGAATGAAAAGATAGAAATAACTCTATTCTGGAACAAAATTCTGTGCGAAACACAAGTAAAAACATTTTTAATTTAGGAAGTGAAAGTGTAGAAATAGGTTAGACAACAAGTACATCAATTGTAGCATAGACAACTTTGTTATTCTTTGGGGGTACATTTTCAGGCTCATCTTCTGCACAGAATATGAATGTACCAGGTGTGGGATTCACCTCTGGAATTGGGACTACTTCATAGACTATAGGGGTCCATTATAGTACCACTATTGGGACACATGGGAGTGCATCCACGGGCCCTATTCAAAATCCTGGAGGAGGATCGGGCGGTATGGGAAGTTCTAGTTTAGGTGGTTTGGGTGGTTTTGGAGGAAGAGGAAACCAAGGAGGTTCTGGGTCGGTGGTCAAGGCCCGCAGCAACCCTAGAACATTTATATGGAGATGTCCCTTCATCTCCTAGAGTATAGAGGTATCGAGGATGTTTCTGAACATGTTCATATGTGTGAAATATTGTGACGCGCGAAAGGTATTACGGCCTCTGAGTGCAAGGCAAGTCAATTTTCTACTACATTATAGGCGCGCGCGCACAGCTGGTATAGGAAGTTTGATCCCAATCAAACTTGTATTGACTATGTAGCATTGAAAGATGTTTTCTTAAAAGAGTTCCATATCCCAAAGTTTGAGCAAAAGAGTATAAGTGCACTCAAGGATATAAAGCAAGGAACTACTAAAAGTGTACGTGAGTATGATGCCTATTTTAAAACACTTTTATCCAAACTCTCTTATGACATTCATGCAAGTCAGCATGCACAATGGTTTATTCAGGGGATTGATTACCCCATTTCGAAGAGCACTGTCGCATAAAACTTATACCAATCCTGTGTAAAGCATTGGAAGCCACTTTACATGCTGAAGCAGTTGGGAGTATTGACACTGGAGTTAGTCCATTTTTGGAAGCTCAGATAGTAGCTATGGCAAAACAGTTAGAGAAATTATCAGAAAACTCAGCTCATGAAACGTGCTCAGGAATTTGGTGTACAGATTGTGAAGTAGAAGGGCACACCAAGAATAGTTTCCCTCACAGAACTGTACGTTCATTACTGTTAGACTGTGAGATTTTCCATTTGAATCATGATGCTAGTCACTGCCCCCTACTACAACGCGTGATCAGGAAGAATGTATCCTCCTTTTGTAAAATTTGTAGGTCCACGACCCATGATACTGAGGAATATAGATTGATTGGCCAGATCCATGATACCATTGTTATTGGGGTAAGATAGGTGAGTGTGGCTGATAATTATAAAGGGAAGAATGAGCATCAGGATAGGGATTATAATAAAATGTGCTATGACAGGAATGACAGAAGGTTTGAAGGGGTTCGTGAAAGGGGCCGAGGATATCGAGGTGGATATGGAGGACGAGGCCGAGGTGGAGGAAGGAGTGAATTCCCTCGAGGAACTTGCTATACATGTGGTTCACCTGACCATTATAGGTGTGAATGCCCACAGAATATTTCCTGTTCATTTTTTGGAAAGGGGCATAGTTATGAAGAGTGTCCAGACTTGTATGAGGATCTCAGTAAGCAGCACAAGCAAGAAAACAAGGGTGCAGGGATGGTTAGAATCCAGTGCACAATAGAGAATCAGTGGATGCCCAAGTTAACACTAGAACCTGAGGCAGTAACAGTCAAGATAACCACACAAGCTGAGGTGGCATATGCAAGAGAGGTGTTACAACAGAAACTGACAATCACTAGGGAGGAGGTTTTGCATGCTAGATATCCCAATCTAGCTCATCAGAAAGAAGTCTACCAGGAAACGATGGAGGTTCTTATAAGACTTCAAGGTGAGATACAGGTTTTGAAAGAGCAGTCTTGGAAATTGGAGCATAAGGATACAAAATAGGCCCCATCAGATATTGACGACATCATAGAGGTATGTAGAATGTTGTGCCTGGAGAATATTATTCCTTTATTAGGAAATTGGTTGAAGGGGAATACTCCGTGCACAGGAACTGAGACTAGAAGACAAATACTTCATGTGAATCTTCTCCCCGATAGCATTGATTACGACAAGGAGATCACTTTGAATGCTATTGTGGATGGATGGATGTTGAGCAATATCTTGATTGACACAGGTGTGGAAGTAAATGTACTTACATTGGATGCATGGGAACAAATGGGAAGACCCCCATTGCAGCCATCATCTAATGTGTTGTTCATGGAAAATAGAACAAAAGCAACTCCCATAGGAGTTTTGAAGGATGCATCTATCACTATACAAGGGGCCAAGTTCATAGGAGAATTTGAAGTGCTAGCACTTGCGGAAGCAGATAACTTCCCAGCTTTGCTTGGGTGCCCTTAGTGTTAAGCGAACAATGCTGATTTGAGGTTTAACAAGGGGTATATCAGCTTCAAGAACAAGGAGGAAAGGGTTATAATACCATTGACAGATGGGAAATCCATGCCATATGTGGAACCTTTAAGTGAAGAGGACTTGAACAAAATCTATATACACGCTATTCGGGACCCAGAGGTCCATGATCCATCTAAGGAAGGAATCCTTCATTGGGAAGATTCTCAGTCAATCAGCAATACTACCAGTGTTGCTTGTGATAATTTGGCTCATGGCACTTATGAAATGGTGGGGCACAAAGTTAAGCACGTGGTTGCTTGCAAAAAAGGTTTTCGCTCCGTTCGAGTGTATAGGTCGCTCAGTACCCTGCTATATTGGATCTGAAGATTTGGATGGATTCTTACAGGCCATGGAAATAAACTAGGTTGACCAACTTAAACGATGAGATATGCTGTCATATACTTTGGGCGGGACAACCATGCGCTGGTGGGTGGTCTCATTTGTTGAGATGCCTCTATGACCAATTACAAGTGCAGAACCCTTTGAGAAATGGGCAATTGACTTTGTCGGGCCTATTTCACCAGCCACGCACAGGATTGGATCATGCTATATCATCACTTGTACAGATTATCTTACCTAATGGGTAGAAGCAACACCTACCAAGGATTGTACACTTATGCTATAGCAGCAAGGTTCTTATGGGAGAATGTTCTTACAAGGTATGGCTATCCTTTAAGTTTAACAAGTGATAGAGGCACACATTTTTTATAAGAGACAATACGAGTTCTTTTAGACGATTTTATGGTTGCCCACCATAAGACTACACCCTATCACCCTCAGGTAAATGGGAATACTGAGGGTTTTAACAAGATTTTGAGCCACACATTGACCAAGATTTGTGATGTTGGAAGGAAAGATTGGGATGATAAAGTATATGCTATTCTTTGGGCTTATAGAACAACATACAAAAGATTGAACAAAGCCACACCTTTTCAATTGGTGTTTGGCGTGGAAGCTGTTCTTCCTATAGAATTTATGTTACCTTCTTTGCGCATTGTGCGCGCTGGAGGTCTAGCTGATGAGCAAGCCTTGGAAGAATGGAATGAGAAGATGGTTCAAATAGATGAGCATCGAGCCATCACACGCTAGAGTTAGAAACAGGAGAAAGCGCGCCAAAAGGCATGGCATGATCGACACATTAGGGATAAGAAACTTGCGGTAGGACAAATGGTACTTCTGTATGACTCCAAGTTTTTGTGCCATCTAGGAAAGCTCAAGGTGCATTGGTTGGGGTTGTATGTTATCACTCATATACTTGAGTTAGGTGCTTGCCAGTTAGACACAATTGATGGCACAAGGTTACCCGGTTACTTTAACGAGAGTAGGTTGAAGCCCTACTATAAATAAGTCTTCTTGGTGTTTGTAATAAGGCAATATTGCCAGATAAATTAGGTTTCCCTTTCTGTATTTCCTTAATTTGTTTCTTTCATCGTCGCTATGCTTTGTCAATTTAGCTCTTGTTTGTGTAATAAGCATGCTTGCACTCATGAAGCTAACTACAATATGAAGCATGTTGATGTGCAGAGGGATACACATCATTTTCATGTGGGGTGGATTGTTGGTGACTCTCAGGTATATGCTACGAAGATTTCATGCTGCGGGTGTTGAGAAAGAAGGTTGCTAAGGGTAACTGACAAAAGATTACTTCTCAAGATAAGAAAGGATGAAGATGGATGATGGGACATATAATGTGAGGTAAGTGGCAGCCATGGTAACTACCAAGAGATGGTGCAGTGATGAGGTACTCGGGCACTAGAGCACACGCTGAAGAGAAGTCAGTAACAAAGGGTAAAAAGGCGCGCTAAAAGGTTATAATGTTTGGCGCGGAAGGTATATCTGCGTGGAAATGATAAAAACGAGTAATAAATGAGGATAATTTGGTAGGTGGAGGAGCAATTAATGTAGTGAAAAGTGGAAATATATATAAGGATAGGATGTGATTTCATTTTTACCCTTGCGACTACGAGAATTTGACAAAGAGCCTACACGTGAAGAGCATAAGTAAAGCAATTCAAGGTATGAAGCAAGCGAACTAGGTGCGAAAGATAGATCTATTTACTGGAAGGGCTTGAATCCCCTAGGAAAAGGGTTTGAAAAAAGTAGCGTAATAGAACAGAGCTAGGGTGTGCGATTGTAAATTAGGGCACGGTTGAATCGAGGTAGGGTTTGAAGTAAACTACTAAAAACTTACAACAAACAGTCTAGAAAACAAAACCCAAAGAGAAGAATGGCACTAAAGAAGAAAGCATCACCGGTAAAAGAAAAGAAGAAGGTAGTAGTAGAAGAAGAGGAAGAGATGGCCCCGGAAAGTAATTTTTCAAAATGTAGTACCTTGAGGAAGTAATTGTGGGCCAGGAATGGGATACCCACATACGACAGAGTAAGATAAGTGAATATAATCATCGGACCAATGAAAACCAGAAGAAATTAGATGACTTGCTCACTTCCTGAATGAACAGGTGAACTGAGGATGGCATGCCAATATGTGATGATGTCAGGGAAAGGCTACTAAAAGGGAATGGTGTCTACCAGCTGTATGAGCTCCCATACTTTGGAAATTATGCACCATTGTATAGATGACTGATGAGCCGAGTCCATGAGGACTTTTTCTATTTTGCAGGATGGAGGGTAAGATTGACACCCATTATTATTGCCACAGTAACTGGATTAAGGGAAACATGCGAATATATTAAGACTGACCTAGCTGACAAAAGTGCCATCTTGGAGACATAGAAAGTGCTGGGCTATCAGAAAGGACCATGCGGAATGGACATTGATAAACTAAAAAAATGTTCAATAGTACAGGCAACATCACACCTAATTACAAAATTGAATGACCAAGAACGTTGGTCACAAGTTAACTCTATGTGGCTGCATGTGGCAAAACGCATGTCAGAAGGAACCACTTATAACATTGCCAGCTTCATTGCAGAGTAGATAGTAGAGGAAGCGCGCGTAGGAAATAAGATAAGTTTTGGCTGTGTCTTACTAAGTTTAGTCTTCATGGAGATTGGGGTACCATATGGCCCAAAAGAGAATATATGGGAATACCCCATCAATCACAAGTCTCCAACCGAATGATTCAACAAGTATCTATGTAAGGGGTCAGTGACGGATGAGGTGAAGGAGCAAGAAGAGATGTGGTATGATAGGCTCCACGCAGCGTTTAGAGAGGAATGACGTATACCCAGGGATTTTCCTTCGGTTCTAGGGAAGAAGGTATAGTTTGTAATCTACCAACATTTCTATATTATGCGCTTTCTAATGGTAGATGGGTTGTGGAGCCCCTAGTGCAAACTTCCTTACACATTTCCCACGTAATACTTCCAAGCTTCAGTTCATCGGTTCACCAACACAAGAAGGTTAGTGTTTAATGCAGACAAGGTGGACTGTGAATACCACACCCTGCGGAAGATGTATGGATATCTAGGGAGGAATGTGTATAACGAGAATAATATCTCGAAGATTTTAAGGATTAGGCTAGAAACACTATCCATTGCGGATATCGAGGCCACACTATGTTGGTTTGAAAATCTGTCGAGTGGACAGATCTATGGATAGACGAGCCAACAGTGTGCAAGGGCATAACCCCTCTTTGAGTCTACAAAGCGAAACTGGTTTATTGCTATTCTACCAGCAGGAATCTTGTGCAAGTCTCACAATATTCTACCTTCAGGGGTTGGGATCTCATCCCAGTAGAGGTATTTCCAACTGTAAAAGAAGGGAAAGAAATAGGGTGGGGAGATAGGAAATATCTGAAGGGAGAAAAGAAATGAATTCCAAAGCAGAAAGGTCAGAAGGTCTATGATTTGGGTTGGTAGTATACAGAGCCGAACCTACTTTGCATAGACAAATAAAGCAATACTGATGAATAAATGACAACAAAGTAGAAGTAGATTCAACAGAACAATCACACAGATCTAACATAAGAAAGGTCTGATGTAAAACACATGTATTCAGCACAAAGTCTAAATATTGTATTAATATTCATTTCTGTTACAAAAAGTTCAAAATCTTTTCTTCCTACTTCTATTTCTCATCTAAAAAATATCCACACTTGAATACAACAAGTATTCCAGTATTTATAGAAGGAGAGGAGAAAAGAGAAGGCAAAAGCAAACCAACCACCTAATTACAAAAATATCTTACAAAATATCTCAAAGTCATTTGTTGACTTTTGACAACTTTTTGGATGACATCATCCCATGGTGCAACATGGATGATGTCATCATTTGTGTCAACATACTTTAGATAATTACAAGGAGAAAGTCGAGGAGAATGAAACTATTCATCGTCATCCTGCGGCTGAAAGGGGGTATCCTACTTTTGCTGCTGCTCAGGTGACGAGATGTGGAACTGGGCATGGTATTCCATGAACTTGGTGATCATGGGTTGAAGTTGATCCTGAGGAAGGATCCTTGTGCCGATCACTGATAGCCTACGCAAGTCTCCCGCTCGTCTGTGAGCTTTTCTGGGAGTTTGGAATAATCATTTTCTGTGTCTATCAGGTACCCAATGAAGTCACGGCAGGTCAACAGGTTGTTGATGGATTCGGCATCGAAAGTGACTTCTGCTCCCAACCCTTGTGAAACGATCTCCTTGAAGATCCGTAATAGTTTCCTCTACCTTTCCTTAAGGCGAAAGAAGGAGTGAGCAAGCCCGGAGACATTCTCAAGACAATTTTCTCCATTTGGATGCATAAGCTGCATCCATTAGGGCTTCCTCCTTGATCTTGTCAATCTTCTTCTTGGCTTACGGCCACAAAGTGCCGGTGGTGAGGAATGCTAAGCATTATTTCGAAGTGCCGGGCAGTGAGGTTGATCACGACCTCACCTTTCTCATTCTGGACACACCTGGTGTCTTTGTTGTAGCAGCGGGCTACTACCATCATGAACTCGTTGTTCACAGCACTGACTGGGATCCCTCCAGCAAAATGTAGGCCACTGCCTACCAGTTTTTCCATCCACGGACTTCCTGTGACCCTTCTGGTTCTGGCCCAGAAGTCCTTCATATCGATATGACCAAGTTCTGAGTCTCTTATATCCAGGTCACACTCTTCCTGGGATTCAGGCATCCTGACCCTCTGATATTTGTACTTCATTTCTTCCTCTGTAAGCTTGGCTTTACCCTTAGACTTGGTAGGTCTCTTGCTATGTAATAGTGTGGTTGTTGATCTGCACAACGCAAAAGTCATGGTGTTCCCACAAGGGACAAATTAGGGTGCAGGGCCAAAGGGCTGCAAGTGCGCATGGATTAGCTAAAGCACATGTATGGATACTGCAGACTTTTTTGTTGTTGCAAGCGGGAATGCGCCGATGCCATTTATATGCATTTTATAACGGGTGCATGTATTTTTCATGTTGCATGGGGATAGGATGCGCCAAAGGTGTGCATATGTTTTTCATATTACACGGGGATTTGGTGCGCCAAAGGGGAACTGCAGGGTTAATGGGAGTTGCAAGCAAGGAAAGTGTGCCTTGAGGGCGCAACTGTTTTTTATGCAGCAAGCATGACTTGGATGCGCATGAATTGGCATGACTGATACCTCAATGTTGCAAGGGGTGGAGATTGCGCCAAAGGGGAGTAAGCAAGGAAAGTGTAGTTTAGGGCAATTTTTAAGCCTGGCTGTCTTTCTCTGTTGCAAGGGTTTTGAATGGGTGTTAAGCCTCTTCTGTAGGGTTCCGCGGATAGAGAAGGGGGTACAACAAAAAGACCCAAGTGCTTTGAGGCAAGGCTCTCTTTACCAACAGATCTAGAAAGAGGAGGGAGAGCATGGGAGAAAGACAGCCAGGGTAGCAAAGGAGGATTTTGACAAATCCATGCAACCTACTACACAAACAAACAACAACTAGCAAAAATACAGGGGAAAAGACCACCTACCCAGAATATATAACGTGAGAAGTGAAGCGGGGTCCACGGACATGCGACACGAGCATGATAGGTGTGCTGACAGGTGCAGAAGAAAGAAATAATCACGTGTTTTCTGACTGGTGATAATGACAGGGTGAATGCGCCTATATATAGGCAAAGGTGTAATAAATGTGCCAACCACTTTTTGAAGTGGCACATCAAAACACCTGCCGACATTACAAAACTTGCACCCTGTGGCGCACCAAGATGTGTGTTAACACGTTGTTATGTGCACCTTTAGCACACAAAAAGTGTTGTCAACACGGAAATACGTGCACCCTTGGCGCACCAAAATGTGGCGCACCAAAAATATTGTTGACACAAAGGTGCATGCGCCTTGGCGCATGCAAGAAAGGTGAAACATGGTGAGGCGTGCCAAAATGTGTGTCGACACGCCAAAGGGTGCGCCAAAGAAAATGAAAGGGGGCACAGATTTATCCTGTGTTGCATAGACAAAAGGTGCGCCCAACCCAAGAAGACCAAAAATGGCTAAGTCTGGAAAACCAGATTTCCCAGGAAAGGGTTTTACAACGTTCCGAACGCAGCGGGGTCCCTGATGAGGGACCAGAACAAAATTTTGGTATGGTTACCTAGTAAAATTGCCCTTGCCAATTTTACGGGATAACAGCTGGCTCTTTCTAGGGACTATCTCTAAACAGAAATCAGGGGTAGAGAATCCCAGATCTTCATGTGCCTATCCATTGGGTACAGAGTCAAAAACAAGGGCGACCGAAAAAGGAAACACACAACCAACAAAAGCAAACACATGACAAAAACAAACACACAACTGAAGCAAACTGTACAAAGAAGAGAGCAAGCTCCACTTCCTGAAGATTTTCAGATGTTGCACGCTATAAGGAAGTGGGAGTCCAGTTCCATCTGGATACAAGAGATAGAAGCTGTTCTCTCCATTGAGCTGTTTGATCTTGAAAGGTCCCCTCCATAGGGAATCAAATTTTCCATGCATGCCCTTTGGCTCTCTTCGTTTGTCCCACAAAAGGACGAGGTCTCCCACCTGGTACTCTCTTTGCTTAGATTTTTTATCGAACAATCTCTTGACCTGATTCTGATGTTTGGTGATCCTGTCGACCACTCTTACTCTCTTTTCTTTGAGCTCTGCTAGATACATGATCCTCTTTTCAAGGGAATTTTGGAAAGTCTCATCTTCGATTGCTCGTGCCAAGCACAGAGCAGGGAGTTCCACAGAAATGGGAAGCTCGACGTCGATGCCATATAACACTTGAAAAGGTGACATGCCGAGAGACCTCTTGGGAGTGATGTGGTCCACCCACAAAGCGTCGTATAATGACTTGGGCCACATTCGTTGATTTTCATCCACTAGCTTTCGTATGATGGTTACTAAGTTTTTATTACTGGATTCTTCCTGACCATTTCCCTGAGGGTAATAATCTGAGGCGTGAGCCAGAGTTATTCCGTACTCATAGTAGAAACCAACAACTTCTCGTGAGGAGAAGTTGGAAGCGTTATCAGCAACAATCTTGTTTGGAATGCCAAACCTGACAATGATATTTTCTTTGATAAAACTACAAACAACCTCGGAAGTGGCATGTTTGACAGGTATGGCTTCTACCCATTTTGTGAAATAATTTGTTGATGTCAGGACATAACTATGTTTGGCACTCGATTAAGGATTGAGTGCACCAATAAAATCAATTCCCCACTTCTTGAATGGTTCGTCGACAATGACCAGCCTGAGGGGAAAAGCAGCCAACTTGGGCTTGCCGACAAATTGCTGGCAAGGCTCACACTTTGCTACCCAGGTGGCTGTGTCTTGGAAAAGCGTCGGCCAATAGTACCTGGCCCGGATGATCTTGTGTGCCATCACGGAAGAGGAGAAATGGCCCCCACAGGCCGAATTATGAAAACTCTCAAGTAACTTCACTTGCTGTGGCTTGTCAACACATCGCAAGAAGATGCCATCTATTCCGCGTTTGTATAAACCATCATCCCAGATGATAAATCTGGCTGCTCTAAGCTTTATAGTGCACTTCTCCTTTGTAGTTAGATGAGTTGGGCATTCACCATAGGTGAGAAAGAAAGCAATATCAAAATACCAATCGTCGCTGGTTGCGACAAATAGGACCATAGGTAGTGAATCAGGTTTCTCCAGCTGGCTTTGTGCTCCATGGGTGCAATCATCTTTTCTTCCGAGAACTTCTGAATCTTGGTTTTCAGCCATAAGTTGACATAGGCCTCTGCCTCTTACTAACTTGGTTTTATATCCAGGTCATACTCTTGGAATTTTGCAATCCAATTCCCCCGCAAGCTTCCTAACTCCTGTTGAGTTAAAATTGACTTGACTGCCGTGTCATGGAGCAACACTACTGTATGAGAGTTTAGAATGTAATACCTGAAGTTCTTGACTGCTTTGACCATGGCGAAGGCATGTTTTTCCAACTGAGACATATTTAATTCATGAGGCTTGAGAGGAGAGCTCATAAATATAATCGGGGATTCAACATCTTGAGAATTCTTTTGCATTAGGATGGCCGACACAGTGTGCTCAAATGCATAGCTATACATAATAAAATCCTTGGAGTAATCAGGACATACCAGGACTGATGCATGAGTGACGGAGGCTTTTATCTCTTCGAACGACTTCTTCCCTTCTTTTCTCCATCAGAAAGTTGGTGACCCTTTCATCATGTCTAATATATGGAGAGTCTTTCAGCAAAGTCGGGAACAAAGCGCCTGAGAAAATTCACTTTTCCGAAGGAGTGAACGCCGGTCTTGCTTGTAGGTAAAGTAAGGCTCTGAATAGCCTTAACTCTTTCGGTATCTATCTTCGTCCCTTCTTTGCTAACAACATGTCCCAGTAACTTTCCTTCTGTGACTCCAAAAATAGACTTTTTTAGATTCAGGGAAATCCCATGCTCTCGGCATCTAATCAATACTTGTTCCAAATGATCACAATGATCATTTCGCTGCTTAGAGAACACAGTTAAGTCATCTAAATAGACTACGATAACCTTTCCCATCATACCTTTGAACGCAAAGTCCATTGCTCGCTGAAAGGTGGCACCAGCATTGGTCAAACCAAAAGGCATTCTGCTATAGGAAAATGTACCCCAGGGGGTAGTGAATGCTGTTTTAAATTGGTCTTCAGGTGAGACTTCAATCTGATTGTAGCCTGAAAAACCATCAAGCATGGACAACATTTCTAATCCAGTTACTACCTGCAGAACCTGATCCATTATGGGAAGCGGGTAGTTGTCCTTCAAGGATGCCTGATTCAGGTTGCAAAAATCTACACATATGCGTATCTCGCCATTCTTCTTGCGCACAGGCACAATGTTTACCACCCAAGTACTGTGATGGATAGGAAAAATGATCCGTGCGTCCAGCATTTTCTGAATTTCAGCCTGGATAGTACCTGAGATCTTAGGATTATAGTGCCTCTGCTTCTGGCGAAAAGGTTTGACGTCCTCTTTCAACGGGATGTCATGCTGGACGTCCTTCGGCTTAAAATACTTTAGATCGGCATAGGACCATGCCAATACATCCATGTATTTCTTCAGCAGTTTGACAAACTTCCGCTTCTCTTTAGGTGTGCAACATTTTCCAATGTTTACAAACTGCGAATGTCCAACCGAACCTAAATTGACCATTTCAGTTTTTGGGGAGGAGCCAGGATCATCTCACCTTTTCTTCTTTACAAAATGATCATGCCTGTCGAACAAACGCTCTAGAGAAACCAAATCTTTTGGAATTTTATTTCCTTTGAGCTGACATATGCTGTCGCTTCCTTTTGATTCTTCATTTTGATCAGTAACTGATTCGCGGCATGTAGAAGTGGATCCTTCAAAATGAAGTTCCCTAAAATTTTTTGCCTTTTCTAGAAAGGAAATGAGTTGATTGTCATAGTTGAATACTTGCCAGTGCTGAGAATTGTCCGGCACGCTTGGGCGGAAAACCACCTCAATGGTATATTTATCTGTTTTCAAACCTGGGTGAGGGAGCATGAGGGATGCTGATATGGCCAATGAATCAGCCATGTCATTTTGAGCTCTTGGGATGGCTTTTATTGAAAAAGCGTCAAACTCCTCAATGTTGTCCCATACCATGTTGTGGTAATGTTTGAGCCTTTCATTCTTCACTTGGTATATCCTCTTAACTTGATTTACAACCAGCTCTGCATCACCTTGCACGTTAAGATTCTTGATCCCTCTTTCCTTTGTGGCTTGCATGCCAAGTAGCAGAGATTCATACTCAGCAGTATTATTTGTGTTGAAAAATTGTAACTTGAAAGAGAGGGGAATAATCTCTTCTTCGGGAGATATTAGTACGACGCCAACGCCACATCCACTAGTCGTGCAACTGCCATCAAACTACAAAGTCCAGATCTTGTTAAGATCCCCTTCTTGGATGAGGACATCCATTTTGTCAGGCTCGGTAGATAAGAAATAGTTTCCCATCCCTGATGATTCGAAGAGAATTTGGGCTTTGGGGTCATCGGAGTTAGTAACCAGGTACTTCTTTTGCGATTCAGGCTCCAAAGTTTGCATTACACCTTTGACGGGGATCCTAGCCTTAGACCAGTCCATATGAATCTCCCCACCAACTTCACTGCAAAAACTCCTTCCCAGCAAAATTCCATAGGCTGCTGGAATATCGGCAACAAGGATGGTCATTTTTACCCTTTTCTCCGGGAATGCTGCAAACGCAAATTGTGCATCCTTGATTTGACCGATCAGCGGAACTTGCTTGGTTTCCAAGGAATAACATCGTCCAAAAGGCTTGGTAAGGGTGAGGCCCAGAGCATGGGTGACTTTTGCCGGCATGACATTATTGGAAGCTCCAGAATCAATTATGCAGTTGCTTAGTTTGTGGCCATTGATTAGGAGGGAGAGGTAGAAAGGTTCTATCTTGCCTGATGCGGAAGTCGAGGAAACATTTATGTGGGATGAAGGAGGGGTGGAAAGGATTCCTTTTGGGGAAACCTGATTAGTTATGATAGCCTGACTTTGGATGTATTCAGTCAACCTTACAAGCTGTTCAGGGTTTGATTGAAGGTACTCAGCTTCAGACATTTAGATCTTGGTCTTTTTAGCGTGGTCAATTATGTCAAACGCGGCCAAGGGCTGCGTTGATGGAGGAATGAGTCCTTCATTTCGTGATGGTAAAGTAAGGTTACTGGTCTTCATGGAAATAGAAGAAGGCTGGTTTGGAGGAGAGATGGAAGGAAAATATTTCTTTGTAAAAGAATTAACAGGGGGTTGAGCAGGAAGAGGATTACCTCTTTTAGCAATAGTTGGGGGCGTGAATGACACAGCCTTCTCTTTCTGCACATTGGCAGCGACCTCTGCTTCTTTTCCTTGCGAGCGGGTAAAAACAACATATGATTGTCCACTTGCATATCCTTGGGTACCCTCTTCTTCGTCAGATTCTTCCTCATCAAATTCCATATACCCGATAGTAGAGTTGCCAGTCGGTTAACCGACATCTTGATCATCTTCACCTTGAGATGAAGGTTCTTCATAATTTTTCTCTTCTTCTTCGATTTCGGCTAAAGCGTTGACCGGAGGAGCCTCAAGTGCCAACGCGGAGTAGTTGTAAGAAAAACGCGGCCTATGCGGGACGCTGTTAGGAGTGAAAATTCTTCGTGGAATATCCCGGTATGAGGAACTGGGGGAAGCTTGGGCTAACTGCTTCTTTAATGTGAGCAAGTCATTCACCATCTTTTGAAATGCCGGATCAGACGAAGTAGTGGGAGAAGGGCTCGAAGCTTTAAGCTTGGATGATTCCCTTTTTAATTCGCCAGATATTAGCAAGTTATCTTCGATTCGGATGGCAGCAGCCTGGGTAAGAATCAAGGTAGCTACTTGTTCTTGCAGGAGTAAGAAACTTACTTTCGAGCTCATAGCGTTTACGAAGAAACACTTCTGATTCTCCGGTGTTGGAAGCATGGTAGGCGGAACACGGTTGATCAGTGAATTGAAACGTGCGATGAAGTCATGCATAGTTTCATTGGCCTCCTTCTTTAGGTGAGTGATCTTTGACAGTAACATGAACGCATCTTCGGAAGGCTTATACCTGTCTTCAAAAGCAGCCCGCAAGGTGGCCCAACTAGTAATAGATCCGGCCGGCAAATGCTGAAACCATTCTGCTGCGGGCCCTTGCAAAGTTTCCAGAAAAAGGTGAACCGACACATCTTCATGGGTCACATCTAGGATACTACATGACATGATGAATGCAGATATGTGTGAATCCATGCTTTGGTTTCTGCTCCCATCAAATTTGGGAAAATTCTTTCGGTTTCCATGTGGGAGCACGTGAATAGGATGTGGCAAAGCCAGGGGGCCCATAGCATTTCCCCATGGTACTGCCATTTGGATGGCCGGAAAAAGAACGTGGGCTGGAAGCACAGTTCCACTGAGTAGCAAGGCACTACAAAGTGATGTGGATGTTCCTGATGAGAGATGCTTCCTTCGTGGAGGTGAGACACTCCTGGATGACTGGTCAGCTGAACTTAGTGACGAGAAGCAAGCCGGTGTTACACTGAAGTTGTGCCTTTGAAGCAAGTCGAAGGTAAGATCAACTTCTCCGCGAGCTCTCCTGCTATGAGTAAATGGTTCACCTGCCAGTGTACCTTCCAGATCTGTAATTTTTGGAGCAGATTTAAGAACTCTTTTTGGCTGTACCTGCTGATTTTTTGATTATTCTGACGAAAAATCAGCAGCATGTACTTTTCTAAATATTTAAATTTTATCCTCCTCTTGAAAACCGATTGCGGTTTATTTGTTTGATTAACAAGGATAAAATGATGGTAAAACTTAGTAAGCTGATTTTCAGATCTAGAGTTGACTTTTCAAAGAGTTTTAAAATTTTGGTAAACTGTCAGAAACTCAGATCTATGGAAAAATACAGATTTTTGTAAAAACTCAGCGAACTAAAGATCTCTAACTAGACCAGATCTATGGATCTCAGAAGAAAATTTTCAATTTGGAGTATTTTGCAAAAAAATTGGATTTTAAGCAAAAAGTTCAGATTTGCAAACAGGTAATGATTTTTCTGATTTTTACTGATTTTTTTTATACACACCACCATCATAGATCTGATAGATCTGTTCGATCCCCAGCGGAGTCGCCAAAAACTGTTGGTTTGAAAATCTGTCGAGTGGACAGATCTATGGATAGACGAGCCAACAGTGTGCAGGGCATAGCCCCTCTTTGAGTCAGCAAAGCGAAACTAGTTTATTACTATTCTACCAGTAGGAATCTTGTGTAAGTCTCACAATATTCTACCTTCAGGGGTTGGGATCTCATCCCAGTAGAGGTATTTCCAACTGTAAAAGAAGGGAAATAAACAGGGTGGGGAGATAGGAAAGATCTGAAGGGAGAAAAGAAATGAATTCCAAAGCAGAAAGGTCAGAAGTCTATGATTTTGGGTTGGTAGTATACAGAGCCGAACCTACTTTGCATAGACGAATAAAGCAATACTGATGAATAAATGACAACAAAGTAGAAGTAGATTCAACAGAACAATCACACAGATCTAACATAAGAAAGGTCTGATGTATAACACACATGTATTCAGCACAAAGTCTAAATATTGTATTAATATTCGTTTCTGTTACAAAAAGTTCAAAGCCTTTTCTTCTCTACTTCTATTTCTCATCTGAAAAATATCCACACTTGAATACAACAAGTATTCCAGTATTTATAGAAGGAGAGGAAGAAAAGAGAAGGTAAAAGAAAACCAACCACCTAATTACAAAAATATCTTACAAAATATCTCAAAGTCATTTGTTGACTTTTGATGTTAACTTTGATGGATGACATCATCCCATGGTGCAACATGGATGATGTCATTATTTGTGTCTAACATACTTTAGATAATTACAAGGAGAAAGTCATAGACCTTCTGAGAATGAAACTATTCATTTCATCCCACGGCTAAAAGGGGGTATCTTCCCACTTTTACTGTTGCTCAGGTGACGAGATGTGGAATTGGGCATGGTATTCCATGAACTTGGTGATCATGGGTTGAAGTTGATCCTGGGAAGGATCCTTGTGTTGATCAATGATAGCCTCGCAAGTCTCCCGCTCGTCTGTGAGCTTTTCTGGGAGTTTGGAATATTCATTTTCCGTGTCTATCAGGTACCCAATGAAGTCACGACAGGCCAACAGGTTTACCCTTGATGGATTCGGTGTCGAAAGTGACTTCTAGTCCCAGCCCTTATGAAAGTAGTGATCTCCTTGAAGATCTGAATAGTTTCCTCTACCTTTCTTAAGGTGAAAGAAGGAGTGAGCAAGCCCGAGAGACATTCTCAAGACAATTTTCTCCATTTGATACATTGCATCCAGGGCTTCCTCCTTGATCTTGTCAATCTTCTCAGCTTATGGCCACAAAGTGCCGGAGGTGAGGAATGTCAAGCATTATTTCGAAGTGCCGGGCAGTGAGGTTGATCATGACCTCGCCTTTGTCATTCTGGACACACCTGGTGTCTTTGTTGTAGCAGAGGGCTACTACCATCATGAACTCATTGTTCACAGCACTGACTGGGATCCCTCCAGCAAAATGCAGGCCACTACCTACCAGTTTGTCCATCCACAGACTTCCTGTGATCCTTTTGGTTCTGGCCCAGAAGTCCTCCATATCGATATGACCAAGTTCTGAGTCTCTTATATCCAGGTCACACTCTGCCTGGGATTTGGGCATCCTGACCCTCTGATATTTGTACTTCATTTCTTCCTCTGTAAGCTTGGCTTTACCCTTAGACTTGGTAGGTCTCTTGCTTGATGTAGACATATGTAGTTCTGAACTTAGTTGTTGATCTGCAAGAAGAAGAAGTGAAACCCAACGCAGGAGAGTCATGTTAGCTATTTGATCTCCCATTAAAGTATTGACAGAAGGAAGAGTTAGCAATTTTAAGGCATCAGGGCGTAGGGCGCATGAACACTGCAAGATGCAGGGCTAAATAGTGTGGTGCACAGAAAAATGGTGTTGCAAGGGACAAATCAGTGCCAAAGGGCACAAGGCGCATGGATGCTGCACATGACATTTTTTGTTGTTGCAAGCTGGAGTGCGCTGGCGCCATTTATATGCGTTTTATAATGGGCGCATGTATTTTTCATGTTGTATGGGGTTAGGATGTGCCAAAGGTGCATATATTTTTCATTTTACATGGGGATTTGGTGTGCCAAAGGTGCGTAGGGTTAATGGGTGTTGCAAGCAAGGAAAGTGCGTCTTGAGGGCACAACTATTTTTTATGCAGCAAGCATGACGGATGCGCCGTTGGCATGACTGTACCTCATGTTGCAAGGGCGACGATTACGCCAAAGGGTAAAAAATGTAGTTTATCAATTTTTAAGCCTCTTCTTTCTCTGTGGGGTTTGAATGGGTGTTAAGCCTCTTTTGCAGGGTTCCGCGGATAGAGAAGGGGGTACAACAAAAGGACCCAAGTGCTTTGAGGCAAGGCTCTCTTTACCAGCAGATCTGGAAAGAGGAGGGAGAGCATGGGAGAAAGATAGCAAGGGTAGCAAAGGAGGATTTTGAAAAATCCATGCAACCTACTACACAAACAAACAACAACCAGTAAAAATATAGGGGGAAAAGACCACCTACCCGGAATATATAACATGAGAAGCGAAGCGGGGTCCACGAACGCGACACGAGGATGATAGGCATGTTGATAGGTGTAGAAGAAAGAAATAATCACGTGTTTTCTGACTGGTGATAATGACAGGGTGGATGCGCCTATATATAGGCAAAGGTGTAATAAATGTGCCAACCACTTTTTGAAGTGGCGCATCAAAACACCTGTCGACATTGCAAAACTTGCGCCCTGTGGCACACCAAGATGTGTGTTAACACGTTGTTATGTGCACCTTTAACTCACCAAAAGTGCTGTCAACATGAAAATACGTGCACCCTTGGCGCACCAAAACGTGGCGCAACAAAAATATTGTTGACATGAAGGCGCATGCAAGAAAGGTGCAACATGGTGAGGCACGCCAAAATGTGTGTCGACACGCCGAAGGGTGCGCCAAAGGAAATGAAAGGGGGCACAGATTTATCCTGTGTTGCATAGACAAAAGGTGCGCCCAACCCAAAAAGACCAAAAATGGCTAAGTCTGGAAAACCAGATTTCCCGGGAAAGGGTTTTGCAACGTTCCGAACGTAGCGGGGTCCCTGATGAGGGACCAGAACAAAATTTTGGTATGGTTACCCGTAAAATTTCCCTTGCCAATTTTATGGGATAACACACTGATATACCTCCAACTTAATCCTGAAATGGAGAATAACAAGTATGTGGAAAATGAGTTTACGCTTCCAAGGCCACCGAAGGGGAAGCATACTATGGAGAACATTCCGGCACCTAGGCTCTCTGAACCTGTTGTCCACTCAAAATTTACCTGCTTTTGAGAAGTTGAAAATTGAAAATTTTCAACTTAAACACCTTTCTGTTTTCCTGGTAATGGAAAAAGTCAAAAGATTGAGAAAAATCTGCGTTTTTGGGTCATTTTATGTGATTTTCGGGTCTACCGAACATTTTTGTCCCAAGTGTCCCAAGTTCGTTCGAGCCCCATGTTCATCGATCGGCTGATTTACCTGAAGTCCGTTTCTTTCAGGCCCGTTGGAAATTTTTGTTCCAAGTGTCCCAAATTCAACCGGGCTCATTGTTCCCTTTTCATCCGATTCGGCCGAATTGCGTACTCTGCGTACTTTCGTCCCTCATGTCCCAGAAGCATTTGTGCATACTTTTCCTGCATCGCCCGTATCAGCCGAATTTCGCTTTCGCGTCCCACGTGTCCCAAATGAACCAAAGGCCATCCGAGTTAATGTTTCCCACTCTTCACAAATATCTTGCTTTCCAAGTTGGTAGATGTGTATTTAATGCGCATTAATTATCTTTCTCTCTCCTAAAAGGCTATATAATGAACTGCTCCATATGCGTTTTTGACACACTGCTTTCTTACTATCCATTGCTCATACCCTTGCAATAAAAATTTCTACGTGCTTATCCATTCCCCCTATAATTTCATCCCAAGTCCAGATTGCAACCTTGGCTTTTCAAATTGTCAACGACATGAAGATCAAATTCTAAGGCCAGGAGTAAGTCTCACCGCTCGAGGCTACCGTTCCTGATATTAGAGACAGTGAAGTTCACCACCTTGACTTTGGGGATATCTGGGCAAGAATGACCGACTCAAACACCTCTCCTATGGCACAGATGATTCATGACAGTGGTTTGGCATTCACTGGTGGTTTCCCTATCTCAGTGTAATGTGCAGATATAGTGCTCTCTTGCGGTGCTCATTTTAATCCTAATTCGAGCGAACTAACGAATGTGCATGGGGAACTCATTGTGAAACTTGTTTTGACTTGAAGAAGTTTATTGAGAAGAACATCAAGATCATTTATCATCATAGGGCAGACACAGAGGACTATTGGGCTGACTGTACTGATGATTTTGAGGCAAGGAGGAGACACTATGGCAAATTTTCTCTTCAATTAATTCAAGAGCTTAACCTGTACCAAGTTCCTGAAGGGATCTAGGATGATAATTCTGACCTGTACTCATATGAATATGATAACGTGGTCAAACACACTCCCTTGGAGGATTTGGATTGGTTCAAAAAAGAGAAGGATGATCTGGCAGGAATCCTAGCTCCCGTCTTGGTAACAACCAAAATCTGGTTTGATAAGAAAGTCCGTGAGCTTAGAAGGCACTCAGGGGAATCCTCCTCCAAGGATACTCCAACACCAAGAAGGGATGCATTGACACCCAGTTCAGAAGCACCTGTGCAGACCCCTCCTGCTTCGTCAACTCAAGGTCCCACAGTCTCCACTCCTTCCTCATCCACCCAAGTATATCAGAAGAAAGTCAAGGAGGTTAAGAAGGAACCTATTGAAGAAGAGCCTACAGTGAAGCATTCTGAATTGCCCTCAGGTCTAGAGAACATTATTGTTCTCAGTGAAAGTGAAGAGAGTGAGGTGCCAGCTCCCATGAGTGCCCCTGAAGCCCCAATAGATAAGGACAAAGAAGTCCAGAGCACTAAACTTCCAAGCACCGTTGATTCCTCCACACCAGAAGTCCCGAGTGCCCCGAGTGCCCCACTCATATCTCAACTAGAGGCAATAGCAGTGCAAACCTTGGGTGCCATGAGTTCTCTGTCTCTTGGTCCTCTTGCCCCACCTGCTTCTTCCTCCTCCTTTTTGCATGGGTGCAGCCTCTTGTTGACAGTAGGAAGAGAAAGTCTTCCTCCCGAATCTCGGGACCCAATTTTGATGCTGTGGTGGCCTTATTAGGTACTACTCCTCCTACTCATGCCAAAAAAGCTAGAACTACCTCTAGGATAGTGTCTGATGCTCAGGGCCAACAATTCCTGGAGATAGCCAAGCCTAAGGTAGACAAGCCAGAGTAAGATTTGCAAGCATCCGACCTTGAGCTCTCAAGAATTCCCATGGGAGAGTCCACCCCTGAAGGTGAGATCCACAATCTTTAGGAAACAGTCACTAGAGTCATTAGGAGGGTAGAGAAAGGACAACAAACCATAGATTAGTTAGAGGAGCAGGCCTAGATTCTTATAGGTTTCATCAAGTCACTACTATCTAAAGATAAAGTTCTAGATCCTACCCCATTGACTACTCTTCCACCACCTGTGATTCTCAGCCAAGATGAAGTGCAGAGTATCAAAGATATGCACAAGTATTCCATCTATGAAAGGGCTATGGAGGCCATGGTGGATGATATGCTTGTTGCAGGATTGAATTTCATTGATGAAGCCTTCAAACTCCACAAGAAGGTGAACAATTTGCAACAGAAACTCTCCTCCACTATTGGGAACATAGATAAAGAACTTAAACTTTGGAGCAGTTGTATAGTAGACCTTCACCTCATGGGACAAACTGATGAGAATATTTTAATGGCAAGCAAGGTCTTCGATGATGCAAAGGATAACTTGTCAAAATCATGGGTGTACAGCGTGGAATGGAAAATCAAGGTGTTGGAAGAAGCTTTGGGAGAATTGAAGAATAGCTGGCAGAAGGGTGAAGCCTTCAAAACTTTGGTAATATCTACTTTCAAAGACATACATTGCTATCTCCATGATGAGACCTCTGGTGCATCCCTCTCCTTGTAAGAAATCAAAGCTCAATTCAGAGCTTTTGTCAAAGGTAATCTGTTCAAGGAGAGTTCCATTTCCAAGGAAAAGATGAAGGAGATCTGCTCTCTTCAATCTGCTATAGAGGAAGCAAATAAAGATTATCATACTCATGTCGAATTCAACAAAGAAATGGAGAAGTGCCTCGGATTTTGGACTCAGTCCACTGCCAACACATCAGTCCCACGAGGCAGAGACATAGCAGAGGCGTTGAAAAGATTCAGACAACAGATCCTAAAATCAGTGGGCCCCTCTCAATCATGAACACCTGTCTTCTTCTCCTGATTCTTCTCTTTTCTTCCTTTCTTCTCAGATTTAATGTAATTAGTTGGGGTATTGCGATTAGCAGCCCTTTAACTAAAGCATTAGTTAAAAGAAGTAGTTACCAAGGGTAACTAATTTGTAAACTATATAATGGCCTCTCCTCGCCATTTTTGGAGGAGGAACTTGGCTTATTTTTGAAAGTGTAAAGGAATCATAACGAAATCAATACAGAAGGATTTTCATTCTTTGTCTATCTGATTCTTTTTATTCGCGAGCTATCCATTAAATATTGTTAGATCATTTGTCTACATTATGCTGAGAAGCTTTGTATTCTTGTAGATGTTATTCATAGAACTGTGTGTCTTTTCAAATTTCATCTTATTAATGTGGGCACAAATGATCTTATTCCAATTCACTGTATTCTTGCACGCATAAGGAATTATTCTGTCATCTATAATTTTGAATGGTGCCTTTCTGCTTATTTCCACATTTTCATTCCTCTGTCCTTTTGTAATTGGTGATCTATTTAGGAAACACTTTTATGATATCCAAGTTCCATAGTGAAACCATGCTTTGTACATGTGTAAATAGGTTCGTTTCTGAATAAGGGAACCTCTCCCACTAAAGAGGAGGGACTTCTTGTCCCCTGACTACTGCTCTTCTTAAAGTTCCTTTTCGACGACCAACAGTTTTTGGCGACTCCGCTGGGGAATCGTATTCCAGTTCCATAATCATTTATCGATCATCTTTTGATCTGGAGACTCCACGTTTTACTCGAGGGAGAAGGGCCCTGGGTATTGAAGATTCTCAGTTCCAGCTTTTGGAACAGCAGGGTTTTCCTTTCTCTTCAACAAGAAGAAATATAAGAGCTCGATCAACAAGCACTCCTCCTGTCAAAAATAGAACCCCTACGGGTGGTATTCCTTCAGAGAAAATCAGTCCTAATCTCTGAGCTCTGATTCTTGCTGGTGTTTCAGTTCCCCTTCAAGCCATTTTTCCAAGAATGGTAGTACCATTGCCTTGGGGCCATCGTGTTGGGCCCCTCGCCCTTCCTCAGCCTTTGCATGAGTTACCCAGAGGTAATCGGAAGAAATTTCCTAAATTCAAGGGTGATGGCAAGGTACATCCTGATGAACACATCGCGGCCTTCATAGTTGCATGTGGAGTTCTGGGAGTTGAACATGAAGACGTCTCCGTAAGGATTTTTGTTGAGACTTTACAAGATAATGCTGCTGATTGGTTCTATCACCTTCTGGCCGGAGCTATCACTAGCTGGAACACAATGAGAACTAGGTTTGAAAACCATTTCAAACCGGCGGAAGACGTGCATGCTTTGCTAGCCCAAATTTCTCAAATAAAGAAGGAATCACAAGAGCCCATGAGAGAATTTGTGGCTCGATTCAACAGGTTAATTAACAAAATTCCACCAGACACTCAACCTGTAGATCAAATCCAAAAGTGCTTCTTCCTAAATGCCCAATTGCCTGAAGTTAGTTATGCATTGAGAAGGGCTAATCTTGCAACATTGGCCGAGGATCAAACTCTTGTTGTTAGTGTTGAAGATGATTTAATCATGTCAGGAAAGTTGAGGAGAGACCCTTCTAGATCCAAGTCTTCTTCTTCCTCCTCTTCCACTCCTGGACCTAATACTGATCCATTGGTACAAAAACTTGCAAATGATCTCATCGCCATTAAGAAACAATTGGCTCATCATGCTCCATATGCAGACGTTCCAAGGAGGAATTTTCAGCCCAGAAATCATTTGCCTGCTTCTCAAACAAGGCTAGCACTTGAAGGACCTCCTATTAAAGTCCCTGTCAATGCAACCTGTGAAGTTGAAGAACCAGAGGATGAGGAGGTTAATGAAGATTGTGAAGAATTTGTTGAAGAAGTCGATGATGAAACAGACAAACTTGAGGGATCTCGAGTTAATTTCTTCACCACTGAAGGTGTTGATGAAGGAGATGATTATGATGAAGTAGTAGCAGACATGAATAGCGAATCATACGCTGTCATGACTCGAGAGCAGACAAATCAGAGGGAGAAAGTGATGTAGCCCACCAAAAAAATCTAAGGAGCAGCCGACAACTATCCCTGTAATTGCAAAAAGAGGATCTCCTATCCCCATTTCATCCACACCAAAGGTGAGTCCTGTCAATTCTGCTACTAAAGTTACTTCTTTTTCTCCTAAAACTGATAAGCCTAGAATCCCAAGCGATGATAGCCCGTTCACTTCTGGGTCTTTCGATATTATTGATCACCTGAAAAAGACCAAGGTTCAAATCTCAGAGGCTGAATATTATCAAACCCATCCCAAGGATTTTGCTAAAATGATTCACTTTTTCAATTCTCATTCTAAAACTACCTCTAAAGGCCTTTTACCCACTCCATCTTCTACACCACAGCCCAATCTGGTAGCCGCTGTCACCTCACCCAATGACAAAATCAAACCATTCTATGTGACACTCCTTATAGCCGGCCATAGGCTCAGTAATTGCGTCATAGACTCAGGGGCATCAGACAATGTAATGCCTGCCAAAGTATCCCATGCCTTAGGCCTAACTCTCACATGCACTTACGGGTCTTGTTATTCCATGGAGAGTAAGGAAGTGCCCCTGGTCGGAAGAATTAAGGATGCACAAGTAGCCTTTGCTACTTTGCCTGAGAAGAAATTTTTAGCTACTATCCTAGTAGCAGACATTCCTCCTTCATATGGGATGCTGCTAAGTAGGAACTTCTGTAAGGATGTGGGTGGAGAAATTCAAATGGATTGGTCACATGCCCTCATACCTGTTAATGGGCAAATGAAGAAGTTGCTGCCTGAGAAGCAGTCCGAGTATATTGTACAAAAAACAGATGATCCCAAAGCACAAATACTCTATGAGGATATGGGGCATGGCAACTACATGATTATGTCTCCAAAAGAAATCTAACTCCCCAAAATATCACCTAAGGATCCTAATGGTGTTTGGATATTAGAGTTTGATGGAAGTTGTTCTTCAGCTGGTTCTGGAGCTGGTGTAATATTGGTGTCACCTGAAGGAAGCATTCATCCTTTCTCATTCAAGTTGCAATTTGAAAATACCAATAATACAGCAGAATACGAAGCTCTCATTCTCGGGCTTCATGTGGCAAAAGAACAGGGTGTGAAGAATCTCCTAGCTCGTGGAGATGTGGAACTGATTGTCAAGCAAGTTAGAAACCTCTTCCAGGTAAAGAATAGAAGATTGAAACATTACAGGAATCAGGTTTGGGACTCCATTGAATTTCTTGACGCCTTCTCCATTGAAGCAGTGCCTAGGGAGGAGAATACCAGGGCTGATTCACTAGCAGTCTCGGGGTCATTGCTTATACCTCATCCTGACTTCTCTCAAGATAAGTTTACCATTGAGATGATCCATAGACCCAGTGTACCTGATAATGCAAGTAACTGGAAAGTTTTCAATGATGATCAACACCTGCTTTCTTTCTTAGAACTCAAGGATAATTTTGAACAGTTGTACTTTGAAGGAAGCGATAATTTGCCTCATGAAAGTGTGCCCTTTAACGAAGAAGCCATCAAAGAAGAAGAGGCAGATCAGGATGGATGTATCAAACTCAAAGGAAACAAGATTCCAAAAGGATTGGTGAGTTTAGAAGAACTGTTTGACAAACATGACAGGTATGTAAAGTTTAAAGCTTCTACTGGACCTCAACAATCAGCTGAATATGAAAAAATTAATATTGGGAGTTCTACTGACCCTAAACTCGTGAACATTGGAAAATGTTGTACACCAGATGAGAGGAAGAAGGTAATTAATCTTTTAAAGAAGTATAAAGATGTCCTTGCTTATTCCTATGAAGATTTAAAATCCTTTCAACCAAAGGAGATGCAACATTTTATCCCTCTCAAACCTGGAATTAAGCCTTTCAAACAGAAATAGAGGCAATACAATCCTAAGATAGCTGACACCATTTTTCAGGAAATACAGAAGTTATTAAAAGCCAAAATCATTTTTCCTATTCACCATTCAACATGGATTGCCAATATTGTGCCTGTTAGAAAGAAAAATGGTGAGATCCGCATCTGTGTCAATTTTAGGAATCTGAATCAAGCTTCTTTAAAGGACAACTATCCTTTACCCATGATGGATCAGGTCTTGCAAGCAGTAACGGGATCCGAAATGTTGTCTATGCTTGATGGCTTCTCAGGATATAACCAGGTAGAAGTTAATACCGCAGATCAACACAAAACGGCTTTCACTACCCCTTGGGGTACCTTTGCCTACAAAAGGATGCCTTTTGGGCTCATTAATGCCGGTGCCACTTTTCAAAGGGCTATGGACTTGGCCTTTGGAAGTTTGAAAGGGAAGTGTATTGTCGTATACCTTGATGACTTGACTGTATTTTCTAAAACAAGGACAGATCATTTTCAGCACCTGGAAACAGTTCTTCTGAAATGTAGAGAACATGGGATCTCTTTAAATCCTAAGAAATCTGTCTTTTGTGTCACAGAGGGGAAATTATTGGGGCACGTTGTCTCCAAAGATGGTATAAAAATTGATCCTGAGCGAGTTCAAGCTATTCAGACAAATTCCTCTTCCAACCAGCAAGAAGGGAGTGCACTCTTTCTTTGGTAAGATTAACTTTCTGAGGAGATTCATCCCTGATTTTGCAGAGCTAACTTTGAATATCTCTCAAATGATGAAAGGAAAATAGACATTTGGTTGGTCTCCTGAAGGGAAAGAGGCTTTTGAAGGTATTAAAAAGGCTATTGCTAAAACTCCTGTTTTAGCGTGTCCAAATTTCAACAAAGATTTTATTATCTATTGCTATGCCACAGATAACACCCTGGCTGCTGTTCTGACTCAAGAAGATTCTAATGATCATGAACTCCCAATTGCATTCATGAGCTACATTCTAAAAAATCATGAGCTAAGATACACCATAATGGAGAAACATGCTTTTGCAGTGGTTAAAGTTGTCAAGCAGTTTCATTTTTACATTCTTAATTCTCACTCCACAGTATTTGTACCAGATACAACCATCAAGTCCATTCTCACACAACAGGAGTTCAGGATCCAAGAGAGGGAACTGGGTGGCCAAGGTCCAAGAATATGACATTGACATCAGACCAACCAAGCTCATCCGTGGAAAAGGCCTGTGTGAACTCATCGCTGAGGGAGCTAGACATGAGTTACTAGAGGATAAGGCTGATCTTCCTACCATTCTGTTTCTTGGCTCAATTGACGAATGGTATGCTGATATCACACATTTTCTCACCTATGGAGAATGCCCCTCTCATTTGACTGCCAAAGAAAAGAGAGTTGTTAAACTAAGGTCAACCCAATATGTGTTGTGGGAAAATGCCTTATTTAAGCACGGATTGGATGGGAGATTTTTAAAATGTGTGGACAAGGAACAACAGAGGAAGCTGCTTTCATCTTTTCACAATCAAGCATGTGGAGGGCACTATTCATCAACTGTCACTGCCCATAAAATACTTCGTGGAGGATATTACTGGCCTACCTTGTTCAGAGATGCATCAAAGTGGGTTGATAAATGTGAAGCATGTCAGACTTTCGTGGGTAGACCCAAGTTGGCCTCTTTGCCCCTTAAACCAGTTGTGATCGAAGAACCTTTTCAACAATGGGGTTTGGATTTCATTGGAACACTTAATCCCTCTTCTAGTGCTGGTCATACCCATGTATTAACTGCCACAGATTATTTTACCAAGTGGGTAGAAGCCATTCCAGTAAAGAGTACTACTTCAGAAGTAGTATGCAGTTTTATCAAAGAAAACATCTTGGTAAGGTATGGTGTGCCAAACAAGATCGTGACAGATAATGCTTCAAATTTTTCTTCAACCGAGATGATGGATTTTTGTTATGGATATGGCATCTCCTTGGCTCACTCCTCAGATTATTATCCTCAGGGGAATGGACAAGCAGAATCAACAAATAAAAATCTGGTGGCTATAATAAGGAAATTAGTTAATGAGTCCCAACAGAACTGGCACAAGAAACTCTATGATGCTCTTTGGGCAGATAGGATCACACCTAAGAGAGCCATTGGGATGTCTCCTTTTCAGGTAGTATATGGAGTGGAAGCTCAATTTCCAGTAACAGTGGAGCTACCAGCCTTGCATCTAATGAAGGCCATTGAAGACACCAGTTTCAATGATTCTTTGGATAAGAGGATCATGTACCTCTACAAATTGAATGAGGACAGATTGAAAGTTGCTGATAGGATATCTACCCACCAACAGAAAGTAAAGGTCTTATTTGATAAAAAGGCCAGGTTCAGAGATTTCAAAGTTGGAGACATTGTTTTATTGTGGGATAAAAGGCATGAACCTCGTGGCAGCCATGGCAAGTTTGATTCCCTTTGGCTCGGACCTTTCAAGATCAGGCACTTTGCTGGTAAGAATTATTTTTACCTTGATTATATGGATGGTTCTTCTCTCCCACTTCCTTATAGTGGGAAGTACCTGAAATTGTTTAAGTCATAGGTGATTAGGAGGTCCTTTGTATATTCTGTATAGTGTGTGTTCTTCTTTCCTTCCCTTGTTTTTGTGTGTTGTTTGTTTGGAGTGTTGTCTTCTGTATTGGTTTGCTTTTGACTCCGTGGCCCAATGGATAAGGTACTGGTCTACTTCCCCTAGTTTCTCTGAATTCTTGCCTTGTCTCATTCTTTTGAACTTATGCCAAGTCATCCCCAGAAGGAGCCAGCTGTTGTCCACTCAAAATTTCCCTGCTTTTGAGAAGTTGAAAATTGAAAATTTTCAAGTTAAACACCTTCTCTGTTGTCCTGGTAATATGAAAAGTCAAAAGATTGAGAAAAATATCTGTTTTTGGGTCTTTTTGTGTGATTTTCGGGTCTACCGGACATTTTTGTCCCAAGTGTCCCAAGTTCGTTCGGGCCCCGTGTTCACCGATCGGCCGATTTACCCGAAGTCCGTTTCTTTCGGGCCCGTCGGAAATTTTTGTCCCAAGTGTCCCAAATTCACCCAGGCTCATTGTTCCCTTTTCATCCAATTCGGCCGAATCACGTACTCTGTGTACTTTCATCCCTCATGTCCCAGAAGCATTTGTGCATACTTTTCCCGCATCGCCCGTATCGGCCGAATCGCGCTTTCACGTCCCGCGTGTCCCAAATGAACCAAAGGCCATCCGAGTTAATTTTTCCCACTCTTCACAAATATCTTGCTTTCTAAGTTGGTAGATGTGTATTTAATGCGCATTAATTGTCTTTCTCTCTCCCAAATGGCTATATAATGAACTACCCCCTATGCGTTTTGGCACACTGCTTTCTTGCTATCCATTGCTCATACCTTTGTGATCAAAATTTCTGCGCGCATACCCATTCCCCCTGCAATTTCATCCCGAGTCCAGATTGCAACCTTGGCTTCTCAAATTGCTAACAACATGAAGATTAAATTCCAAGGCCAGGAGCAAGTCTCACCGCTCGAGTCTGTCGTTCCTGATATCGGAGACAGTGAAGTTCGCCACCTTGACTTTGGGGATTTCTGGGCAAGAATGACAGACTCAAACCCCTCTCCTATGGCACAGATGATTCATGACAGTGGTTTGGCATTCACCGGTGGTTTCCCTATCTCGGTGCAATGCGCAGATACAGTGCTCTCTTGCGGTGCTCATTTTAATCCTGATTCGAGCGAACTAACGAATGTGCATGGGGAACTCATCGCCAAACTTGACGCTGCTGCCATTGGCGCTGCCCTAAGGATTCTTGAGATGGAAAATGCTATAGTAATTTCTCAGAACCAGGCACAAGCCCTCTTCGATCAGGACAGTGAGAAATATAAGGCGCGGGTGGCGAAGTCCTGGCTTAAAAACCCTAAAAAGGGGGCGTCTCGTCTATCCAAGGTTCTTTTCCATGTAGATTTCAATGAGGAATTGTCAGATTTTATAATCCTACTAGCTCGGGTCATGGGCTTACCCTCTACAAATGAGTTCCATTTTTGGATGTGCCCACTTATCAATATGGTGTGCGAAGGAACTCAGAATATCAACTGGGCAGAGATCATTAGTATGAACCTAGCAGAGCAGCTATCCAATGTACAACAAACCAAGAAGTTCTATATGACTTCATACTTAATGTATACTCTAGCAGCATCGAGGAAATGGTTTGGATTCTCATACGTTGATGCTCATAAGGCTGACCCTGTGTATGCCTACTGCCCTCAGTTCACCCTGGACACTAGCAATCACAACTTCAGAAGGGTGAATGATGCTTTCACCATGTACATTGTCAGGCTTCTGGAGAGTGACACAGCGAGGAGATTTTCTGATGAAGCTATGAATCTGATATCGCACTACGGTGCCTACTTCATCCAATTTAGAAAATTTTCCTATATAAGGCTTGCAGGCTATGAGAGCACTCCTCTCAAGCTCCCCATGTTCTACAATGATAAAATGGCCTTGATAGAAGTATGCAGGCAATTGGACAAGTTGCATAGAACCTGCAGGGATAAGAAAATTACTGGCTTGCACTTCCCCATCACTTTGGGAAACTACACCTGCAAAACAGCTCTAGATGCACAAAACATAGAAAGAGCCCTAGCTCACATCACTGTCCATTTCTTCAGGCCAAGAACTTGTTTTGACTTGAAGAAGTTTATTGAGCAGAACATCAAGATCACTTATCATCATAGGGTAGACACAGAGGACTATTGGGCTGACTGTACTGATGATTTTGAGGCAAGGAGGAGACATTATGGCAGATTTTCTCTTCAATTAATTCAAGAGCTTAACCTGTACCAAGTTCCTGAAGGGCTCCAGGATGATAATTCTGACCTGTACTCATATGAATATGATAACATGGTCAAACACACTCCCTTGGAGGATTTGGATTGGTTCAAAAAGGAGAAGGATGATCTGGCAGAAATCCTAGCTCCCGTCTTGGTAAGAACCAAAATCTGGTTTGATAAGAAAGTCCGTGAGCTTAGAAGGCACTCAGGGGAATCCTCCTCCAAGGATACTCCAACACCAAGAAGGGATGCATTGACACCCAGTTCAGAAGCACCTGTGCAGACCCCTCCTACTTCGTCAACTCAAGGTCCCACAGTCTCCACTCCTTCCTCATCCACCCAAGTATATCAGAAGAAAGTCAAGGAGGTTAAGAAGGAACCTATTGAAGAAGAGCCTACAGTGAAGCATTCTGAATTGCCCTCAGGTCCAGAGAACATTATTGTTCTCAGTGAAAGTGAAGAGAGTGAGGTGCCAGCTCCCATGAGTGCCCCTGAAGCCCCAATAGATAAGGACAAAGAAGTCCAGAGCACTGAACTTCCAAGCACCGTTGATTCCTCCGCACCAGAAGTCCCGAGTGCCCCGAGTGCCCCACTCATATCTCAACTAGAGGCAACAGCAGTGCAAACCTTGGGTGCCATGAGTTCTCTCTCTCTTGGTCCTCTTGCCCCACCTACTTCTTCCTCCTCCTCTTTTGCATGGGTGCAGCCTCTTGTTGACAGTAGGAAGAGAAAGTCTTCCTCCCGAATCTCGGGACCCAATTTTGATGTTGTGGCGGCCTTATTAGGTACTACTCCTCCTACTCACACCAAAAAAGCCAGAACTACCTCCAGGATAGTGTCTGATGCTCAGGGCCAACAATTCCTGGAGATAGCCAAGCCTAAGGTAGACAAGCCAGAGCAAGATTTACAAGCATCCGACCTTGAGCTCTCAAGAATTCCCATGGGAGAGTCCACCCCTGAAGGTGAGATCCACAATCTTCAGGAAACAGTCACTAGAGTCATTGGGAGGGTAGAGAAAGGACAAAAAACCATAGAGCAGTTGGAGGAGCAGGCCCAGATTCTTACAGGTTTCATCAAGTCACTGCTATCTAAAGATAAAGTTCTAGATCCTACCCCATTGACTACTCTTCCACCACCTGTGATTCTCAGCCAAGATGAAGTGCAGAGTATCAAAGATATGCACAAGTATTCCATCTATGGAAGGGCTATGGAGGCCATGGTGGATGATATGCTTGTTACAGGATTGAATTTCATTGATGAAGCCTTCAAACTCCACGAGAAGGTGAACAATTTGCAACAGAAACTCTCCTCCACTATTGGGAACATAGATAAAGAACTTAAACTTTGGAGCAGTTGTATAGTAGACCTTCGCCTCATGGGACAAACTGATGAGAATATTTTAATGGCAAGCAAGGTCTTTGATGATGCAAAGGATAACTTGTCAAAATCATGGGTGTACAGCGTGGAATGGAAAATCAAGGTGTTGGAAGAAGCTTCAGGAGAATTGAAGAATAGCTGGCAGAAGGGTGAAGCCTTCAAAACTTTGGTAATATCTGCTTTCAAAGACATACATTGCTATCTCCATGATGAGACCTCTGGTGCATCCCTCTCCTTGCAAGAAATCAAAGCTCAATTCAGAGCTTTTGTCAAAGGTAATCTGTTCAAGGAGAGTTCCATTTCCAAGGAAAAGATGAAGGAGATCTGCTCTCTTCAATCTGCTATAGAGGAAGCAAATAAAGATTATCATACTCATGTCGAATTCGACAAAGAAATGGAGAAGTGCCTCGGATTTTGGACTCAGTCCACTGCCAACACATCAGTCCCACGAGGCAGAGACATAGCAGAGGCATTGAAAAGATTCAGACAGCGGATCCTAAAGTCAGTGGGCCCCTCTCAATCATGAACGCCTGTCTTCTTCTCCTGATTCTTCTCTTTTCTTCCTTTCTTCTCGGATTTAATGTAATTAGTTGGGGTATTGCGATTAGCAGCCCTTTAACTAAAGCATTAGTTAAAAGAAGTAGTTACCAAGGGTAACTAATTTGTAAACTATATAATGGCCTCTCCTCGCCATTTTTGGGGGAGGAACTTGGCTTATTTGTGAAAGTGTAAAGAAATCATAAAGAAATCAATACAGAAGGATTTCCATTCTTTGTCTATCTGATTCTTTTTATTCGCAAGCTATCCATTAAATATAATTAGATCATTTGTCTACATTATGCTGAGAAGCTTTGTATTCTTGTAGATGTTATTCATAGAACTGTGTGTCTTTTCAAATTTCATCTTATTAATGTGGGTACAAATGATCTTATTCCAATTCACTGTATTCTTGCACGCATAAGGAATTATTCTGTCATCTATAATTCTGGATGGTGCCTTTCTGCTTATTTCCACATTTTCATTCCTCTGTCCTTTTGTAATTGGTGATCTATTTAGGAAACACTTTTATGATATCCAAGTTCCATAGTGAAACCACACTTTGTACATGTGTAAATAGGTTCGTTTCTGAATAAGGGAACCTCTCCCACTAAAGAGGAGGGACTTCTTGTCCCCTGACTGCTGCTCTTCTTAAAGTTCCGAGAAAATGGAAGGAGAAGAAGGGGAACAATCAGAGGCTAAACATGACAAGGGTAAGGATACATCTAGTAGTCCTAACTTTTATGCAGCCATTCCCAGAGGGCCTAAATCCCGTTGAACAGGGGAGGATGCATAGGCACATACCATGGGGTATGAAGAAGACCCAAAGCTGATTATTCACACTCGGTTTCAGAGCACCATTGATCAGAAGGATCTATTTGGATGGGTGCTCATGGATGAGGACAAGGAAACTCTACGCACAAGGAAGTAGCTTTCATGGTTAATGCACACACATATGGATGAGCCAGACTTTGATGTCGGTGAAGAATCATGTGTGTCAAGACAATTGAAGAAGGCACCTGAAATAAGGCACATGACAATTAAGCCAACAATGATGTCAGATGAGCAGGTAAGCAATGCTCTGGTAAAGGTATCTGCTGAAGTAGCAAGAAGAAACATTGATAAATCTACTACCATTAAGGTGCTGATGTAGAAATTGAAAGCCAAAGATGTGGAGATAGCACGCCTAGTATAGGAAAATGATTTTATCAAGAGAAAACATGACACTTTTGTTAATATGGTGAAGGAAATTGGAGATGATGTCCTTAAGGTACGCCCACATTTAGAATCCCAAGTGTCAAAAGAATCTCCTTCTGCAATGCACTGTGTAAAGACAATGATAACATTAGTGTTGGAGGATGAAAAGGTGCGTGTATCAACACAACCAAAGGACCCCGAGGAAAAGGCAGAGAAAGTGCAGGATGCAATAGAAAGGAAGATTGCTACTTATGAAGTCCTACTGCAAGCCACCCACGACGAACTAAAGAAAGCTGATCATGCGCTAATGATATGAACAGCCCCAGATGTGCTGATCGTGATAAAAACATTGGAGGAGGAAAATGAAGTACACAAGGCTATGAAGGATGCTACCCTAGGCCACGCTGAATGATTACTCCTGGTGAAGAAAAAGTGTGAGACACTGGCTGCGGCACATGCACTACATAAGGAGAGATTAGATGAGCTTGGAAAGCTCATTGCTCAAAAGATGGATGTATTGTAGCGGGTGCAAACCTCTATGTCAAGCGTAATGCTTGTGATACAAAATGAGCAAGGAAAAATCACTATGGAAGAGTTGCAGTCCATCATTACAGATGTGCCTGAGATGGCAGGAGCAACATTAATAGAGTGGGAGAACCTAAAAGTAGATATAAAAGAAGAATATCCAGATTTGCTGCTTCAGGATGAAATGAAGGGGCTTGAGGCTTGAACAATTTTGTTAGTTGCATATACCTTATTCAAAATTCTTTATTTTAACCATTCTTTATTTATCCATTCTTTGTGTAAGTTTTGGACATCGCCATTGTCGGGGTGAAAATGAGATTAGTGTGGGGTAATGTTGATTGGAGAAAACACTTAGTTGAACTTGCACACAGTAGCTGATTTTGGAGATTAGGTCTATTCTTAGAGATTGGCGTGTGGAGCACACAAAGTGATGCTGAGACTTGCACGCCACTCTTCGTGGAGAGTTTTAAAGAGTATGTCAAATCACTCTTGCATGGGCATAAGCTAAGGATAGATCCACCACTATAGTTAACTATCAATGATCTATAGATAGGATACTTGCATGTATGGCTATAGTTGTAAAAGGTGCGTGGCTGTTATTAGCATGCGACCTATTTCTGGTAGAGTTAAGTGGTGAAGGGCTAGTTCCCCACCCTATATATATGTAATGAATTACTTAGTAAGAGATATATAAAGACACATGCTTTGAAGGATGAGAGATACACGAGTACATGAGATTGGATAATTGTAATAAATCCATGCACGCATGTCTGGTATTGTATGAAGCTTTTGTACTATTGGTATGATGAATATATAAAGAATATTGGTCCGAACAACAGTGTCTGATATGTTCTGTCAACATATATTATTATTATCATGATGATTTACATTTAAGCGCTTATAGATCTAGTTCAGTATAATGATGAATAGATGGATTAGTTTCTCAAATATATATTTACTGCTTTATCATGCTACCATTCTGCTACAACAACACTTAAGAGGGATCCGGTACCTTTGCGCACTTCAAGTGAGCACTCAGCCTAGGCTGAGTGATGTGCCAACGTGACTAGGTGTTAACTAAGAATTCTAGGCTGCATCATTAAACATGATTTTGAATCCTCCTATCTAGGGTACCTGCACCTACAACATGGTCAACACAGAGATGACATGGCATCTTCCTACCATCTAGCATAATCAACAATTTCATAGTTTTCCATTCACGATAATAACACACAATAAGGGAGAGTAAGAGACATTAATTTCATTTCATTTTCAAAAATGGAGAGAGAGAGAGAGATTTTGCACAATCATTTTCCTTACAAAGAAAGCTTCAAAGGAAGTTTCCTACAGTCATGTATTAGTGTTTAAAGGGTTTTCAAATTGATATTTTGCTTGGATAAGGTCATATGAAAAAATTTCACATTTCGTTACAAGTTTCCAAAAAGCATAAAATATATACAATGGGGGACTGTAGGAATTTATTAGACAATGGTAGTAGATAATTAAAGCACCATGGTGGTAGGTAGATTATTTATGATGTTATATGGTTAAATTTGATTGAATAAATATCTTTAATTTTGAACATTAACTTTAAGAAGGATAATTTATATACTGATATTAATTAATATTATTTTCTTATTTTTTTTAAAGATTTGATTGTTTATATTTTTAAAAAATAATAATTAAAATATTAATATAATTTAATATATGATAAAAATTAATATTTTAAATGAATTTTGTTGAGAGATTCAATTAATAAAGACAAAAGTTAATAATTTAAGGTGTAAATAGTGTATTTTTGAGTTGTTTATGAAATAAATTTTAGAACTGTTACAATCTTCCTCCTTTGTTATTGCGCTAGTACACTTTTCAAGGTGGGGTATAGAATATAAAGTAGTAAAATAGTCTAGGACTAATATTCAATTGCCTATGATGCATTTGAAACAATGTGAATGCCTCAAAAAAAGTTTTTCGTCTTTAGTGGTGCAATTCTTTTCAAGTTTATTAATGTCTTTCACTTATGTCTTTTCATAATAATATTAATTTCAAAAGTAAACTCTATGTAGTAAAAAATCATACCTTTCTCAAGTCTATTATTAACCATTAAAGTGGTCCATAATTTTATTAATTATGTCGAAGGTTTTTCCTATTAGAATTGAAACCCCTTGAGTCTGACACAGTCAAAATGTGGATGGTTAGAATGCAAATTGTCGTTAATGCACAGATACATCAAAACCGTCTAAAATTTGTTGTGATATGTCATGTATTGTAGCGATGATTTTTTTGTTTGTGTATGTTTCTGCACGTCACTATCCGTTGAATAGCTCATGAAAGTACAAAAAGAATGCTTGATCGTTACGTTTCCTCTGGCGGAGTGATCTCAGTTAGGTGTTTCTCCTCCCTCTCCTCCTCTTCTCGCTCCTAGAAAATGATAGTAACGCCTGGGTGCATCAAGCCAAAAAATATTTATCCGCAGACAATTCTATTTACCATATATTTATTGAACCACATGGATATAAACTGATTGCGTGACCGAAGACTCGATCGTTGTGTCTGCAGTAAACAAAAATAATTTGAGCTAGTGTTTGTTTTGTGTCCTCTGAATAGGGGTCAAATTTGATGACCGTTTAGACATTTTTGTGATTTTGGATGTAAAACACTTGTAAATATCTGATCTAACCATCATACGTAGCTTGTATATTTAAAACTTGACCGTTATATTTTATATAGATTTGTATAAATATTATAAAAAATATGTAAATTTATATTATAAGTGATATAATAAATATAGAATAATTAATAAAAATAACATTATTTTGTGTTTTTTAAGGGCAGTATTGAAAAATTACTGCCACCCAATTTTTTTTTGACAGTCATAGGTGGGAGTCAAATTTAACCCCTATGGCTCCGAAAAATTTGATCTTGTGATGTGTGTTAGAGTTTGGCAGAGCTAGGGTTAGAGTTTGGTAGAAGCAGGGTTTACGGGGTGGGGAATACGGATCTGAGTTCCTTTACCCTCGGTCGTTTGACTTTATAGAATTGAAGATACCCATCTATTTGGATTTTTTTTAAATATCCAAGACTTTTGATAACGTCAGATTTTCAAATGTCTTTTGTGTCGAGATTATATTGGTGGCGTAGGATATATTGACTCTCTAAAAGAAAAGAAAATGTCCTTTTAATGGTAGCACATCATTATTATTACTCTGAAGGTGTATACAGTTAGAATGTATATGGGTGGAGGCTATCCAAGATTGACACATTTTAGGAAATCAATGGTGCATAGTAGGTTGTAGTACATGCATTAAAATCATATGGTGGAAACTAGTCTATGCAGAGTCCAAAAAAATAAAACATAATTGCATGAATGTGAATTAGGACAACACCTTGTCCTCCATGTCATCCATGAAGGCGTTGAAGATAGGTGAAGCACCTGTAACTAACTAGAGCTGTATACAACCATATACGCATATGCTTGCCCTAAAATGAGCATGGAAGGCATGGAAAATATGTAGGCGTAGATACACATACAAGACATCAATTTAGATCACAAAGTCGACGTTTTCATCACAATTGTCAGGTTGGAAAAAAACCCACAACCATTTTTATCCACTGCAATTGAACTTAATGCTTATGAATCACACTTAAAAGATGACTTTTCACATTTATAATTTTTTATATTTCAACTATGAAGTTAGTGCAGGCCACACAGTTTTCAAACAAAAAAATTCAATGAAAATCACTAAGTGCAACTAGGTATGAGGTGCCCATCATTTTTCAATGCATTGTCTCTTATTTTTTAAAATTTCTCTTATATTCTTCAATTTTATTTCAAAGTGAACCTAAAAAAAAATAACGTATAATTTATTTTGGCTTCACTTTTAAATAACAGGAAAGAGTAACAATATAGTTCAACCATAGTTATCAATTTTGACTCATGGATATGTGAAGCTCTTAATTCTTTAGTAGGGGAAGTTTGAGGTTTATATATCGTTCCTATCGATGGAGACAACCATAACATAGAAATAACACAAATGTATGTAAGAACAATATATATCATATTTTTTAAGTACAAATTATATATGGACATAGTTACAATTACAACTTTTTTTAGTGTCATAGTTATATACATGTAACATTTAATCAAGCTATATGTTTTTCGCAGTTAAAGTGCATTTATAATGCAAAAAATTATTTTTATAATAAAATTTAATAACCTATTAAGTATTAACAATATATTATAGAAATTTATTGTAATGAGGGTTTTGATAGTTGAGTTGGGAAGGCCTGGTAAACAAATATACTCATCCCCACAACCAATGAACCATTATCTTAGTAAGAGGTCCACATCCATTGTGGCATCACCAATATAGACATAAGGATCATGATATATTAGGGTTTATATGTTATCACAAACCAAACCAACCAACCAATGTTGGATACACTTCATATGTGTCAAATTCTTCTTTAGATGTTAAAGGAGTTCAAAATTTAATATGTTTCTTAAGTTCATCTTGGGATTTCTTAGACACGACTCTAAAATAATGATTCATCTAAATATACAATGTACACAACTACAATTTCAAATCACTTTTCCATGCCCATAACTTATTTTCCATTGACCTTATGATTAATTGAATCTAAAATGATGAAAGTGAAATATAAATAAATTCAATTCAATTTCTAACTAATAAACTATATCTCACCAACTATAGTTAATCAAATATATTTAAACACTACAATAACGCATCAAATTTGTTTAAAAATATGGTGAACTATTTCTCCATGTTATATAAATAAAACATTATTAATTAGAAACTCTTTCCAAACTTTTTAAAGGTGTCCTCAATGAATTGGGACATATGGTGGTGCCATTTGTAGCAAAGCATTGTAATGGTTTATACATCACATATCACACATCCACTCTCGACCACTCTCCCAAATACCATGCATGTTTGTCTTCGGGCATGGTTCCTTCTATGTAATTGCATATTTGACTATTATTTAGAGTGCACCTTCCATATGCTCCATAGAGACCATTCAGGGCATATGGATCTTTACATTCAAACCATATTATGTATGAATCAAAGTATAGTTCGTTTCCTCATAACATGTCCTCTACAAAGTGTGAGAGTGCCTTCAAGATTTCAGGCATGCATGTATAAGTGATAGATGATCAAGGGTAAGATTTTTCCATACTAAATTTACAGATATGGTTGATGGCCATTGAAGGAATCTGATCACTAAAAATTTGTGCATGTCGCTCCAATTTCCATTATAATAATACAAAATAGAGGAAAATCTGTCCATCAAAATGCATGGGATGGTGAAATATGTGTGTATTTTTTTATGTTTCATGTCTCATAATTAGAATGCCAAGTGTTAAAAGTCCACATAACAACACACTAACATCCATGAACATATAGAAAATAATGGCATAGGGGAAAATCATTGTATGAAATTGAAATTTAGCTTTAAAAATCATGCCTCACATTTGATGTTCTTATTGATTTTATTACAATGAAGGTGTTATTAGGTTTCAAACATGGAAGCCATTGGTTTTCCCCTATTTTTAATTTTAGCTCATTTAAGAGAAAACTATAGTCAAGTGAGAAATGTGAGCGAGATCAAGAGGATAAAGTAGAGCACATGTAGCATATATTATTTTTTGTAGGGACATTCTGAGTCATGGAATAGGTCATTTTAGTTGTGTGAGGGGCGGTTGTCGATGCCTTAGAACTAAAAAACAATTTTATAACATCATCCAATCAGAAATATTGATGCTATAGAAAATAAAATTAAAAAAATATTGAAGCCCATTTCTCCAATATTTTCTAATAAATATGTTTATTTCACTTGTGTAAGGATTGGTTGTTAGTGTCATAGATCTAATGGACAAGTTAACAATTCCGACATAATGACCCCTCCATATGGCATAAAATAGATGTGGTATAATGTTATTCTTAAGTACAATGCTATTTATAAATAGGTTGAATCATGTTATTCTGAAGTGAGAGTGGCCTTTTCTTATGTAGTTGATGTCTTTGCAATGGAGAGGTTATTTGTTCGTATGACATGGGTGTTCCAGAATTTTCTGCGCACTACATGTGCTTTGTGCAAGAAGCCACCCCACCTAGGCACCGATCTTATTTTAGCAATGCCAGACTTAGACTGGATTTTCACTTCCTTTAAGAGCCATTCCAATCACCTCTCTTAACAAACCATCATTCAAATTCTCTTATATAATTTCATCCACCTAATTCTGGAAAAAATCATACTTCCTCTTGAATTTTTTTAATGTTTGTTTTGGGATATAAAAGACTTTATTCAAATGATGTAAAGGGGAGGGAAACCACTTTGTTTTGATATGCCGTATTGTTGCATCCATAAATGTTCTAAAATACGTTGTGAGTCATCCTCCCTGTCAACAAAACCATAAAGATGGAAACAACAACACAAAACATGTGGTCAATAACCTAAGAGGATAAGGGATAGAGGTATTTGATCCACATCTAAACATGGCTAAACATAGATTGTTTTGTATAATGACACCATTAAAAGTCCTTTTCCTATGAATTTGTGTAACCCTCACTGCTACAAAAGAGACTTGCGATAACAAATACTATATTTCAAAAACAACATTTGTTCGAAAAGATGTGGCTCTGTCATGCTCATTCATAGCTCTACCCCACCTAAATATAAAGCACTTACCTATAATTAACGAAAAATGACACCACCACCAGATTCCCCCATCCCTTCTTCAAAAGGAATATTTTGTTGTATTTTGATGTATTTCTTGGTGGGGTTGCTGAGATTGCAGTGATTTAAATCATCCCCAACTTGGAGCCAGTTGCCAAAAATGGACACCACTCGGGAACACAACATTAGTTTTAGTTTCTTGGATCTTAGTTTTGATATAAATATGACTCCAACCTTTGCAATGAACAAGGAGACCAACCCCTTAAAGAAATCCACTCCATAAACAAAGAAAACTTATGCATTTCACAACATGGAACTTTTGGCGTAAAAAATATAGAGATTAGATTTATTAATATGGACTTTTTTTTTTTGCAAGAATTAAATAATGGATTTCATATCCAGGATGTTAATATTTCAAAGGATTTCCATATACATCGTCATGTTGTTCGACATTTGAGTTTCACATTGTTTCTACTTTCTATTTTAGTTGCCCCCACACTTAACAACCCTATAACCCCTTCATCTTCACCCCTCTTCCTCTCCCAATGTTTCTCTCCTTCCAATATAAATCCTTCAAAATATCTCCTTTGGCATTTCCATCATACATTTCACGTACGATTGCTAGTTATATTAGAGATATATAGGAAGGGGGTGTCAAATCTAAAGTTAGTTTATAATGGGAAGCTCTTCAAAAAATGTGTAGTAAAATTAAAAATTTCTAATTATAAACTAGAATATATATATATATATATAATATATATATATATATATCTTAAATGTGTGATTTAATTTTAAATGATATATTTAATGCAAGTAAAATATAATATAATCAATGTAGATAATATGAGATTGCTGAATTTTGGGAGATTATGGGACAAATTTAATAAGCTACATGCTTCATGTAAGCACTAACTACCCATTCAGATGTGCCTTAAGTTTGGTCTATACTATCACCTTGACTAGTAATTCCCTTATATTTTAAAAAGAACTGTAGTACATTTCTAATTTTGGCTGCCCTACTTAGTATTGTATTATTTAACAATTATTTTTCAACATGTACAAATTGTAAATGAGCATTAGCCTCAGTAGAAGTAATCCATAGGATCCTTACTAAGAAATAAATATCTACAATCTCCTTGAAATATATTATAATCAGTTTCACTGCATAGAATAGATCAAGAGCTTTCTAATGGTATATTGAATGCTAAAAACATAAATTGTATGCAAAAGCTATTGCACACTGAAATTTTGGGCAATCTGGAAAAAATATGGGACTACACGCAACATGTGCACATTCACCATGTGGACCAATGAAAAGACGACGAGTGGCAATGTGGTATTGAGAAATTTTTTGTTTGCACCTCTGTTCTTTGACACTCATTATCATACAGGTGGGCCCCACTATTTGTTGGCTAAGGGCTCTCACCCAGGGTCAACACACTATTTTTGCGGAGGGATTTCTTTGCCTCCATTTCTTCATATAACCATTATCAAACTTCTATATTTAAGTGACTTTTTTATTCACCACAATATGCATGTGGGATATTAAGTTCATGTATTGTAAACTATGCTATGTATATTTACCAAGTAGTGATTGAATTACTATGCATAGCCAGCTACGCTTGTTGAGTCAGCTTAATAACTTGGCCAACCTGGATTTTTTTAGCTTGCCACCAAATTTTATATCCCACACTTCCATCTCATCTACTCAACCTATCTCATCCCACTTGAATCCCACACCACCATATCCCATACCGCTTGATAGACCCCAAATCCTTATTGCCAACTCACCGCATCACCTCCATACTTAGCTTGGAAAGCCAACACATCCACCCAACATAGCTAGCTACCTACCATCCATTCAACATGGCCTCAACCAAAAGCAGCCCTAAATCCAACACAACATACCAATTTCCCAAATTTATACACACCACCCATCTCCTATGCGATGAATGTGGGATTTAATCCTAATTTAGTTTAACAAAGCGGTGGTGGAGGTTAGGGGGGATCGACCCCCTAACCACTTGGATTCTAAAAATATATTCCATTGTTGGGCCATAAGGGGGTCAATATGGTTATAAAAGGAGGGCTTGCTATTTGTAGAGGGTATTTTGCAGGTCTGTGAAGGATTATAAGAATTTTTAGAGAGTTAGAGCCATTTTAGTGAGAAATTTTCAAAAGAAGCTAGGATTATTTTTGTAGATAGAACATTGTGACAAGTTGAAGAAGATCTTAACTACCTTGTACACTAAAATTGTAAGTGTTTGAAGGTTATTTTAATATATCGACACCATTCCAATGGACCTGGATATGTAGGATTCCCGTTAAAATCTGTTCTCAACTGATAGCATCATTTGTTCTCTACTTTTTTCTGATTTCCATAGTCAGCTCGCAAATTTTATTCATTAATTAAGTTACAGAAAATTGTAATATTTAAGTTAATCTGAAAAGTCATATTTAAAGAAATTTTAATGGTGTGTGTTTGTAATTTCATTTGATTACAGATCATTTGGTATTAGAGCTGGTTTATGATCAGTTTAATAGTTGCTTTGGATTTCAAGTTTGTTGTGTATGTTGACAAGGTCCTGCTCCAAAAAAGGTGAAGGAGAATCAACAAGCTTTCATCTAGAAATTGGATTGATAAGGTCACAAACAATAAGAATTTCATCAATCCTTCATGTAAATGAAAGAAATGGTAGAGGAATTATATTGAGATAGGAGAAGAAAGATGGATAAAGAAGCCAAGAAAGGTAAAAAAACCTAAGAAGGAAGAGTCTTCTTCTTCATTTGAATCTAGTTCTCTGTCTTAAAAAAGTGGTAAATGAAATTATGATTTTCTTCCTTCATCAAAACTAGATATTAAGTTTGAATTGCCAATGTATAATGAAAAGCTTAATGCAGAAAAGTTGGATAACTAGATCAAGCAGATTGAAATATATTGCAGGGTTCAGAAAATTGTTGATGACAAAGTAAAAATTCATCCGAAGACTCTTTGAATGGGTGGCACAACAATCATTTGGTAGGAGAGTAAGCTTCAAGAGATTGATGAGACTCAGTTGGTGTTAATCCATGGGGTGCTTCAAGTGTTTTTATAGTAGTGGTATGAGGTTGTGCCTGTAATTCTGACTCCTTCTACTTATCCTTTATCTCTTTTTACTTGTTTTGTGCTTCTTTTTGTTTTTGTTTTTCTTCTTTTGATTTTTCTAGCTTCCTAATTTTGTTTTTTTTCTTGTCCTTTCTTCTTCCTTTTTTTATATTCTTCTTCTTTTATTTTCTTTTCCTTAGCCTCATTTTTCCTTTCCTTCTCTATCCTATTTTATTTTTATTTTATGTAGTCTTCTACTTTTCTCTTCTCCTCTTCTTCCTTCTTTTGTTTCTCTTCCTCCTGCCTCTTTTCTTATTCCTTTCTCTTCTTATCATCCTACTTTTTATCTTCTTCTCATTTCCTATTATCCTCTGCCTTTTTCTCTCCTTCTTCTACTTTGTTCTTTTCTATTTCCTTTTTTATTATTTCTTCCTCTTTTGTTTTCTTATTTTCCTCTTTCTTCCTTCTTCCTTATTCTTGTTTTTCCATTTTCTCTTGTTTCCTCCTCAACCTCCTTACCTTTTGTTTGTTTTTCCCATTTTTCCTCCCTTATTGCTCTCTTTTTTATTATGTTTATTCCCCTTTTTTTGTTAGCTACATCAACTCTTCTAGTTCTGTAATTTGGATTTTATCCTTAACTGTTTTCTTTTTCTTTCTTCTAATTTGTTCAAGTTAATTCTCAAATGTTTCTAGGATAATTTTTTCCTCTATGTCTATTTGTGCCTCTAGTTATTTTAACAAGTCACGTGGAAGTAAATCTATAATGTCTTCTATTACCAAGGAGAACCTTTTCAAGTAGTGGATGAGTGCTTCTTCTATTATGAATTGTTCTATAGATGTACCAACATCATACTGCTAAGCCACTTGTGAAACTCCACCATGTTTTAAACAAGTTTTATAGAATTTATATGATGTCTTGGTTAGGTATGATACCTCCCATGATTTAATTTCTACTGTGAATTATGAACCCGATTCTTCTTCATCATGTGATTATCCTAGAGGAGTGAGTGGGGTATGTGGATATTCCTCTTCATTTGAATCTGAAATTTGCATTTTCTTTGTTTCTAACTCTTATATTTCTTCACTTGTTTCTAGCTCCTTCATTATTTTTCTTGTTTCTTTCATTTTCTATCTTTTGGTGGGTGGTTTTGGAGAGGATTTTTCTTTTTGATCACTTCTTTTATATTTTTTTTGGCCCTACTTTTCTTATTCCTCCTTGGTCATGGTCTTATAGATATTTGTTTTTAAATTCTTCCCATTGTAGACAAAAAATCACATACATATTACTATTTTACTTATGCCATCAATATGTTGGTATATGCATGAATATTAAGTAAGAAATGTAATCACTGGTGACACAATCCTTTGTCCATCTAATTTCTCTAATTGATTTCTATTGTGATTCTCTCCTACATCTTTCATTTTTGTATCCACTTCTGGTCAGGTCACACAGATCCTTGTTTTTATTTCTTTTCACATATGTCGTCATTTATCCTAGGACACCAACACCCATTTTAGACACTAGTGCCTACACACTTGTGTCCATTCTGGAAATTTTTTTCCTATTTATTCTTTTTACATATTTTCACATTTGTGGTTGGCCTTTCTAGTCTTCTTATCCTTATCTTGAGTTCATAATAAAAATTCTGTTTCACTAGTGTCAGAATTCAAACAAGAGATTCATACACACACACACAAACAACATACACACTATTATTGTGGCTGGAAATTGAAAAGGGGTATCAAATATACATACTATCACTACTATCAAAGGGACTACATTTTTGGGCTGCATACATTGCATAGAAAAGGAAGTGTTGAATTCCATACCACACATTTGGATTAAAGCTAGCTATAGCCCAATATCTTGGTGTCATTGGCACAAGGGAAAAATAAGGTCACCATTTCACACATAAGCACAAAGAACTATATGGAATCTGGAATGTAGTGTAGTTCTCGGTACTAAGTTCACTCATCAGGTGACTGCCGAGTTCTGTCCTACTTCACATATTGCATATTTTATTCAGATTTAATGGATTTGTGAGCTTGTGCAGGTAGATAAGGTTTCTTATTTAGGTTATATGAACTATTGAAAACCTAACATTGAATTCAGAGTGATAAAAAAGTTATTAGAGAGAAGGCCTTAGGACCCAGAAATGAAGCAGATCCTAAAGATTCACATAGTCACCGACACCCAGAATAAGATACCGACACCTATGTTCCTTTTTCTTCCTGAAAATGCTCCTTTCCAGTCTAGTTTAGAACCCCAGAACTCTTAGAGAGCTCATGTGGCATCATTTGCGTCCATATCCAACAAATATATAGTCCCGACTATTTATAGATAGCATAAAAATCAAATAAGTCACCTATTCCTTTCACTTGCTTACAATATTGCATTGTTTGGGTATTTAGCATTTGTATTTTACTTATTTTATCATATTTGTAGATTGTTACTTACTTTGAAATTAATATTTAATACAATTTAGATTAAATCATTTTGGTGAATCCTACTCTTATTCAATCTCCTTGCCTTAGGATCACAAAACCCTTATGGCTAAAAAAGGTTCCCATCCCAAAAGTATGATATGACCTACACATGCATGAAAATAGTTTTTCCCAATGCCTCTGAAGAATCTAAATTTCGTGACCTCATGCACAATCCTCAATATGATCCAATAGTACTTCAACAACTCTTTGCCTTCCAAGATTCACTTCCTGTTGGCTACCAAACCAATGATTTTTATATCATTTCCCCATACCAATTTTTTTCCCAATGTTCTCCCTCATCTACCGAAGCCACCAATGATGTTTCATCCTCTTCTCCCTCTCTTATAGAAAATGATAACATTGATATAGATTCTTTACATGATGAGGTTCTTGTTTATGACGACGTGGATGTTAATAATTTTACTTTTGATAATGACAAAGTAAATGTGAATGATAATGTTTCTAGTAGTAGTCAATATGAATGTAAATCTATATCTACTACTATTCCTACTTCTGAAATGGTTTCCAATGATTGTTATCATAAATCTAATGCTATTACTCCTACACTTCTTTGTATGATGATGATAATCTTGACGAAATCCTTTCTTGCAAAAAATATGACGGATAGTGATTCTTATTATGCTTCTGATAATGTGCATATTAATGATGATATTGATTCCCTTAAGACTACTGAATGTGAATCTACCACTCCTCTTTCTTCTACTATTGAAGTAATTTATAATATTTCCCATGATGACTCCAATCCTACCACTAGTGTACCTCTTCATGTGTCTCATGAGGCTATACCTAGTATCTCAGTCGATCCTCCACATTCCTATCCACCTCTCACACCTCCATCCCCTCCTTCCACATCTACCCCCCCTTCTTAGGATCACACGATAAATCACAATAGAAAGGTTCCACCTCTCAATGTGCCTCTCACTTATACGAAAATCCCTTCACACGATATCCTATCCATAATGCATGATGTTGGTAAATTTCAAGCTCAACTTCATCCCCTTACCCTTGAAAGTAAATCCTATTATGCCTCCATTGACAATGATTTCCTTCCCGACAATCCTATTCCTAATAAGATTCACAATTCTACTTTCCCCAAGGGTTTCATCATGCATACCTTCACATGTTTCGATGACACATGTAATCCCTATTTACATTTAAAACATTATCAATTAGCCATGGAATCCTATTGTAATGATCGATTGTTACTCAAAGCCTTTTGTCATATCCTTGTTGATCACACTATCCAATGGTATAATCATTTTCCTAATGGATCTATTAATACTTACTATGATATGGATGATGCTTTTCTTAGACACTTTATTTCTAACAATGGTCTTAAAGTTACATATGAGTGCTTTCCTTCTTTGCATCAAGGAAAGAAAGAACCAATTTTAGATTACATTTTATGCTTTAATTCTTGCATGCATCAATTACTATTTCATCCTATTGATTTACAAATGCAATATATCTTTTGTCCTAGCTTAATTCCCTCATTGAAATAAAAACTATTATATGATATATGTGAGTCATTTACTCTTTTTTGTTATAAAGACATTGATTTAGAGCATGAATTAATTGTAGAACATATTATAACACATCCTTCTACTTCTTCTACTCCTCATTTCCCTACTAACTCTTCCCCTCTCGCATCTATTTATTTCTCTCCACGGTCACCATCTCCTCCTCCATGTAAGTGTCTTCCTTCCCCACCACCGAGTTGGAATACATCTAAGTCTTCTCTAACTCCCACTCGTGAACCATTACACTTTTCACATGATGCTAAACCACATGATGTCTTACATGCCTTACTTGACAAGAAATTAATTTGTCTATCTTAAAACTAGCATTATCCTCCTCACTTCTTGCACCACCAGCGTGATCACCATTTCTGTAATTTTCATCGCATCAATGGTCACCGTGATAATGAGTGTTTTGATCTCCATGATAAACTACAACAATTAGAAGATAAATGTGTCATTTATTTTCACTCTCATTCTCATGAGTGTTTTCTATCCTATTCCACATAAGCAAGCTTCTGTCACTTTTAACTTGTCTCCTTCACCTCCTCCTAAGGTTATCATCTTCCCACCTCAAAATGTCATCATTCATCCACGTCCTCTAGCCGTCCCACCTATAGCCACATCATCCTACCCTCCTCACATTGTTACTGCATCTCATTAGATTTTTAAGCAGTCTGCTTCCACACTTCCTACCTTCACACCTCTAATTATTGGCACCATTTCCTCTGAAATCAAATTTGGCACTTATTCTCACACTACTATTGCTTCACATGCTCATACCATACATCGCAAGCCTCTTCATTTCTGGTAGAAGATATACATTTTCCATCTCATTACCCGATGACACACTCGTGTTCTTAAGGTTCTTACATGACTATTGAGGGAATTATTACTAAAATGAACCTCATTATCACACTGGGGGTATCGATATTCTCTCCCCCATTCATCCTTATCAAGCACGATTAAAAACATTGTCTTACATCTCCTCATTATATAACTCTCGATACATCATTTTTTTTATTCTCTTATCTTCTCTAAATCACATTACATATACACATATTTATATTCATCATATACTACACTCTTCACTATCATTCAAATACAAATCTTATTCAATTCATTATAGCTATTATTTCCACATCATTATACCTTTCGACATTCAACAATCAACACAACCATTTTAATAATGCATATAGAATCTCACAAACCAAATTGTAAATCACAATCATCACATCATATACTCACAATCATCACATCATATACCAATGAAAATTAACAACAAATATGATATCAATACATGACTATATATATATATATATAATCAAAATCATAGTTAGAAAATACAATCCTTGGGAAGAAATCCCCTATCTATCCATACACCATATACAATACATCATATCTCATCTTTGCTATCAATATTTATAATCGCAGGAGCTCTAGAACTAGAAGCTTCAGCGCTAACTCTACGCCACTGATCTGGGCCTCTATATTTCTCAAGATGGATCTATAACATGGTAATATCCAATTTCTACTTTGTATATCGGTCATGTAGCTTCACATACTATGAAAATGTATCTTTATCTAGGAATCCTCCTCTTATATCCTCTCACGCTCACTCTGTCTCTGCACGGGCCTCATCACACTTTCTCAACAATATGGTACATGTGGCTATTTTTATATCCATTAACTCAAACAAATGGACATGCTCACCCACAATTGTGTCTACCCAATCTAACATCCATCCTCCCACGAGCACATCCAGGGTCATGTTTCGTGTAAAAGTGCCTATAGAGGAATATATAATCAGTGTCTAATATGCATCACCTAAAATCACATGATAAACATTAGTTATTACACATTTTCATTCATCCAATATAACAATAAAAAACTCAAAAATAGCATTGAACGATACTTACGCTCTACTCACGCCACTGCTACATCATCTACATTAAGGGTAGGTTCCTTCCCCTCTACTTCTTCAACTACTAGCTCACCTATCACATATACGATCACTGGAAATAGTTTCACCCATCAGTGTGTCTCCCATAGTTCCTTGTATGCCTAGGTGCACCCTGCGTCATCAACCTGTATAGGATCTATGGCCAGATTTTCCTTGTCTGGACATGGATGCGCTAGTTGTTCTCCTGTCAGGCCATGCCTTGACCCTGGTCATCTTGACACCCTAGTAGATCGACACCATAAATATGGCTCTAGGAGCACATCTTGGGCCATGCCAAACTACTTGAAAATTCATCACCTTAGAACAACTCCTCTACCCATGGGAATCGATCCTCTAACCACATGGTGCGATATGTACCGCAACTCCACACCATCCTCCAACCATCCTCCATAGTCTCTATATGGCCTCCACATAATGGCTCCAGGGCCCATCTGATCTATCATAGACCTATATGTGGTAATATCCATCCTCCTACTATGGTTTCCCACCCACCTCACATCAAAAATATCGGGTCAAGCCTAATTGGCCCATGGCCGATTGAGTGGCCTCAATATAGATTTATTCTCATACACCCATACATGTAACAACATTATGACTCTTAATCCACCTCCATAATCCTACTGAGTAAATATGTACAAATACCTATAAAAATAGACTAATACACACCATGCCCATGTATATCTAGTACTATGCTCCTCTATACTAGACAAATATCATGCATCCTATACAAGATCCCAGCTCCACCACCTTCCACTACCACTGGCAAAGCTAGAACCACTACGATAATTTTTTGCAATCTTAGAACACTGGATCTCACAATCACATCTAAGCTAATATGTGTCTCAGCCTATACTCAAGTCCCTATAAAATACTGTCGTGCTACCCTCATCTGACTACTGACATCCAATAAATCCATGATCTATGCTCTCTCTCCCATAACAGGAAACAATAATATCCTATATACATCGTCTAGTGTCAACGTCATCTTTCCTCTCAGCAACCAAAATGTACAATTATCCACACACCATCTCTCTCACAAAGAAATCAATAAAGGCATATCATGGGGTATTTACCCCAATCTAGTAAGGCTTCACGATTTGACATGGTCCAATATCTCTCACTCATCATCAGAAAACCTCAAAACAAGTAACGTGCTCAAGGGACAACACACATGAAACTCCCTAGAGTTTATATTCCTCTACAAAACAAAAAAGCAACAAAATTACTATATTAAAACATCGTACGTACTTCAAAAGCACTCATACTTGCATAAAATTGATCATAATACATGCATTTAAAAAAAAAGTGCAAAAACCCTACCCCAAGACACTAGCATCTAGAAGCGGGTCACTAGCGCTCAGATTTGGGTGCTAGTGTCTCAAAGGAAAAAAATTCCTTGTCCAATTTGGTCCTAGTCAGAAACGCAAAAAATATAAAAAAATGTAATTTTTACTAACACTGATAAAAATAAGCATATTCGTCAAAATTTTCCAAAAATAGTTACACATACCAACTCCTCCATTATCTGCTCAACCATGACCGCTGCCACTCTCTCAAATCTCGTAAGACTGAAAACTCTAATGCATGGCACCATAGCTCAAAGCTCATATCTTAAACACTCTTAGTACAAATGAAATTACTATTCACATTGCCAATATTACCATATATGGTAATTCCAATTTACCATATATTATGGTTACTATTTACTACCATTTTCACAACCAATACACGACACACGGTTTCAATCGTATCTTGAGTTTTATTAATCTATTTTCCACCCAGTTGGCGCCATCTAGACCATGGTCTAATCTTGCATCATACTATATTACCTCTTATATAATATGTACCTGCATCTGATTTGGAAGGGCATTTCCTTCTTGTGTTCACCTTGTTGCAGCTTTACCAAGAGGGCATCCTTGGTCTGTATTTCTTCTTGCAACTCTTTAACAAAGCCCATAAACTTCTTGCTTTGTGTAAGCATATAATTGAAATATTACTCTTTCTTGGTTATAGTGGATTGTGGCTTAGATTTTAACTGCACTATTTCCTCTTCTAAGGAATAGAATTTATCTCTTAGGAAAGAGTTTTCTTCCTATAGTTGGTGGTTAATGGCTTCAAGCTCATCCAGTTGCTCCTGTTTAGATGACTTGCCCATGATTCCTTGTTCCTGTAAACACAACATGTACTTCCAAAACTACACACTTGCAAAAGAAGATTAACAAGCCCCAAAATGTTTGCACACTAAAAACTGAAATCAATACTGAAACTGTAGCCAAATTTTCAAACACAATTAGAAGCTAATCCGACAATCTAACTGCTTTGATACCAAACTTGATCCAAAAATGGGTGTTTTATTTTTTCCACTTTTAAACGATTTCAAGGATCTTCAATTTTAATCAACTTAAAAGGATTGTATACTTCCACAAACTAATCAAAATATGATTTATGGAGTGAATTCAAAACTGAAATTGAGTTTGTAATTTACTCAAAATTTCACTGTTTGATCAAAGCCCCAAAAGTCACTGTTTTAGATTTAATTGATTTTTCCAATTTTATCAATTCTGATTATAGTTGCATCCATATTCAAATTGAAAATGTAAATTACTACAAATAATCAGAAACTAAAAATAAAAATTAGAACACAACACCATATTGTTTACGGGGTTCGGAATTCCTACGTCCTCAGGTTCGTGATGAACCGATCCATTAATAATGTTAAAAAATATAAATATAATAACCTTTACACTAACCAATAATGAATAAAAAACTTGTAGAACTTTTTTTTAGACCTTTGAAGGATGTTAATGGAGCTCAGCCTATGTCCTTCACCTTCCTGAATCCACTTGTAGCAGTGTCTCCCTTTGGTTATATGGCTTCGTGTGACTTTAACAGAAAATAAATCTATCAAAAAATCTCCAAATCAAATTAATTATCACACTATCATGATCATCTCGATATTATGAGAAAGTTTCATATATAACTCGAGATCTGGTTTTAAGTGGCTGAAGTGCCTCAAAATTGCATTTTTCCAAAACTGCCTTCTTATTCTTTTAACACAGACCCTGACACTTCCATTACAAATACAAGTGAGTTTTATTTATACCACTTACAAGAGGGTGGTAGGTTGGTAAGGCCTCATGTATCTTTTTAGATAAGGTGTCTGGGTTCAAATCCCCCTTCCATTGGTTTAGGCACCCAATTTAGCCATTGACCCCACATTTGGTGGGAAAGGGATAGGATAAGCCTTTAAATAGCTATTTGTCCAAAAAATCCTCCTTATCCCATGGGATTCGGCTTATTCCCATGGAATGGATTGTATAAAATATTATTATTATTATTATTTAAAATATAAAATCCACTAAAAACATGCCAAGTGTCATGCCCATAATATGTCATTTGTCCACATGTCAGAGTGTGTCACGTCATCATTTGACCACAACTTTGACTATGCATATCTTTCACATACAAACTTAGAGTTGGTCCATTAAAAATGCATCAGAAAGATTGTGATGAGATCTATACCATGGAACTTATTTTTAAAAAATCACAAGACCATAAATTCTTGCCTTGTCACCAATTTCCATGTGTCACCTTGCCATTGGTCCACTTGTTGACCTGTTGACCAAAGTTGACTTCCCTGTTGATTGAACTTTGGCCGAGACATAACTTGAGCTTAGAGTTTCCATTTTTCACGTTCTTATTGTCTTCAAAAAGCTCTCTAAAGGATTTAATTCAACGAAATGGTTTAGGGAAGTTTAGAAAACTTTTGACATTAAAAAATATCCCTTGATAACTAACCAGTCCCTACTGAGAAGGCTCAAAAGTCCACAGAGAAAGCTAGTGCATTGAAACAACAAATACATGCTATCTCTTCCTGCATTTGGGGTATGACATACAATGAATTTTCACAACATAATTATAGGTTAATCATATTCAAATGATTTGATTACCTACACTGAAGAATTAATTTAGATATTAACACCCATTTAAGCTACTGTTCAACTGAAACTAGTGTCAACCCTGCTCATACTAAAGTACACAACTGTGAGCTATCATACCCCACTGATAGATCATCCATGTTAAATAATTGACCAGATAATAGACATTTTATGCCTATTACAGAATGATAAGTTCAACTAAAATCATTTTAGTGATTTCAGACTGAAAATCAATACCCAGAATTATAATTTCATAACACATGATCAAAATACCAGACAACAAAAAACCCAATTATGGGCATGGTATTGTTAGAAGGGAAAAGGTACTGAGTATGAAGGGTCAAAGTTTCATAGAACCACTTTGAAGAAAATAAAGATTTCCAGAGTGAAAATTAAACTATGATTCAAACATCAAAGAGAATCTCATCAAAATATGCATATATCCCTAAGATTACACAAGAAACCCATTATTTATTGCAAAAAAAATTACAAACCTTAGGAGTTTCATCAAATGAGGTTATCAGTCAGATAAAGCGATATACTACCAATTTGCTAAATAGCCAAAGCCGAAACCCTTGAGGACTCATCAAGTATGGAATCAAACCTAGAATGAAGATTCCACTAGCTATGGGCTAGGCCTCACAGAAGTATCACAAAGCCAGAAAAGATAATTCAATACCCAGATAATGGGTTTTGTTATTATTCAAACACATTATTAGACTCAATGAGATTACGAAGAAAAATAGAGATATCTACAATTACAAAATGACAAGCTCGACCTTCCACTTAAAACGACTCTTCAAATGACGACTCATATATTAGTCAATACTAGATCTTAGGAATTTGAACCAAAAAAGGGGCCATAGAAGTTTATAGAAACTTTCAAACAGTAATCATGGTCAAATAAAGACATGAAGGATTCTAATTTTATGCTCGTCAAGCTTTCCACATTAGACAATGAAATCACAAAAAAATGGCGTCAAAGGTGTGCCTAAAATTCAGGGCTTTGCCATAAAAATAGTTCCAAATGTAAATGAATAATCTAACTAGACCAGGGTTTCATTTATTTTGACTCACCCAACTAATATCCATAAAACCCATTAATCATTAGGGTGTAAAGAATTTCATAACAACATAGATCAAGAAAGAGAAAAAGATCGATGGTGTACAAGGAAAACCCAAGGATAACCATAGTTGTTAGCAAGACTTGTCTGGATGGAGATAAATATGTACTAAGATCTAATGATGAACAAACATTTAGACTGCTAACTTCACCTCAAATATCATTCATCATGAGACAAGTAACATATAATTGCTAGAAATATCAATGAATTCTACAAATAGAGGATACACCTATCAAACTGGATCCAATTCATGTACATACCAGCCGTCCAATCCTAAAGTTTGATCTTAACTACTCAAATCCGACAATGTATAGAGATCTACAGTGCACTAATCTTGAACACACATGTGGTGAAAAATATCCAACGTGGCAAGTGTCTAAGAAGAATCCTAACTCAACCCTAGTTTTAATCAAAGCCACTGAAATTAGAAGGGTCGAGTCATTTATATCCATGGAGGGGGACCAATTCCCAGATTAATACATTCACATATTATCTGACTTCTGACAAGCTTCTCAAGAGTCCTATCAATAAGCATATTATATGGCACCATGAACTCAAATCAATAAATCGAAGGATTATCCATAACTAAAATTATAGCACTGTGCACACATCATATTCCAAAGTAAAACATGTAATAATCAAAGGGGCCATGATTACAAGGAGCCAAATCCATTTATGCAATGATCAGATTCAAAGCATGGACTAACCTTCATTGGCAAGGTTACCATCTAGTTTCTTAAACCAAGGTAAGATTGCTGGTAAGCTCAAACATGCACTCAATACTGAATTATTGTCTCCAAACTCAGTTCATCCCTTCGCTAACTTCATTAAGATTATGTAGACATCCCCAACATCATCCATCATATTTGAGCATATTATCCTTTGCAAGTTTTACTTGCACACTGAAATCTTCTTAAAGAGACTATTTTTGAGTGGAGCCCACCAAGTGTTGAAAATCCAAATCACCATGGAAATGTGATTTTAGGAGTTCTATACATGTTCTAATATTTTTTCAAGAAAAAAAGTTGATTTTGGTCACCTAACCAACTTAATTTTCCAAAACTGGTCCAAACTGGGTTTTGAAGGACTACAAATGCATGCTCACAAAAATGGATAGAACTTATAAAATACTAAACCAATCACCAAATTAATTTTTGCAAAATAATATTATCAAAATTTAAGCAAATTTTTGTCTCTTAATACTTATCTGAAGGATGATTCACCCCGAATTTCTCGTGACTGATAAGAAGTTTGGTGCTCAATTACATACTTTGAAAAATTAGGTTTTTGAAATACTTGCATAACTTGCAAAATATTCATCCTCAGCTTCTAAATTTTTTCTCACACCTTAAGGAAACATCCCTCTCACACTTCCAAGTGATGTTTTTCTCTGGTTCATCCTACATATTTCCATTCCGTCTCATCTCGGTACCCTTTGGTACCTGATTCTCAACTACTCTACTAGTCTGACCTATATGAGTTCTCAAAACATACGACTGACCACCTATGAAGCCATGTAAACCTCAGAAAACACCATTACATGCTCACACCATGTTTTTTTTCATATTCATTCCTTGGATCATCATATCAAACCTTGTTTGCATGTGGAAGAGCTTAAGAAAACACTATATTGACTTGTTTCACATTCAACCACCTAGTTTGAATTATTTATCGCCTTCTATATCTCTTATTGCACCTCATGATTCTATATCCATGCTTTTTCTCCTTTGATTTTAGTGGATTTGCATGTTTCTGAAACTGATTTTCACCATGCTACTTGCATTAGGCCAAGGCCTAAAATGACTTGACTTGACCCATACATTACCTGACTCAACCATTTGGACATGTTACAGACTCATTGGCATGCCTCACTCACCTTATGGACATTATTTTACCTTCATACCACCTTTGAGAGACTCAAGCCACATAAATGCAACATATGAGACCCCTAGATCACCTAGCCAACATACCTAGATCACTTAGCCAACATGCCAAGATCACCTAGACCACTTGACATCAATGACAACACAAATGATAAATACTTCTAACAAACTCCCCCTTTTTCATTGACGGTAACCTACGTAGAAACATTGATGACAACTATGACGAACTTGGATGACTTCATTTGCATGTTTCTTGACACACTTCTCCCCCTTTGAAATCTATGACAAAGGTTTCATTGACTCTCAGACATGAGAAATGACAACATCAAATTACACTAATGAAGAAAATTCACAATCTTGACTTGCTTGGCCAAGAAAATCTCCCTAGGATTGTATTGTCTTCAATTTATTCCTTCAGCAACATGAAGATTATCTTGGACCTAAAAAGACTCCCATTGAGCATGATATCCACCTTTATTCATAGTTTACATCACTTTCTAGGATTGATTAATGTTCAAGAAATCAAATTTCACCTCTAACCACCAAATACTGAACTTAGTTTCCTTGTAGTTGCTGAAAACACTTTTCATAGTCCCGAGGATGATCCTTTAGTGTTCTTCACTCCTTTTTCCTGTAAATGATAAATCTTGCTGCCTAGATTAGCCTTCTTAGAGCCTAGAATATTTGGAGGATAAGTGCCAATTCCCCCTACCTCAAAAAACACCTATAGGCTTTTACACTATCTTTTTTCTTGACTCTTCCATGCTTTGAAAGAACACATACTATCTCAGATTATAAAAGTGTCCATTCACATGCTCGATCTCTCATATCTCTCTATCACAGTACTTGTATCCAGTTCTTCATGTTTGTACCATGTCAGAATAGTTCTTGGAATACTTTATACTCTTCCTTTTAAAGACACATCCACATATACTTCTAATTGCAGTCTTGCAAGTTCAGTAACTTTCTACTTCACATAGCTTTAAGTGTTTCTTACAATTTCTTGAGGTCTATTCATTTTCTTACCAAGGTTACTTGACACATCATTCTCTTGTAGATAATCATTTTCAATTCTTTTGGACCTTAGTATGATATATTTGATTATGAGTTCAGTACAAAAAACTTGTAGCCTATTATTGAAGAAGATTTTCCTAACTAGAAAAACACATCTAGTTAATTAGGACTTCTAGTGATTGTTCTAAATCTTATAAGAGAACTTTCTAGTTTCTTGTTCTTTGTCTCATGCTGATGTCAAGTCTACTGTACCTTATACTATTTCTCATTTTTTCATATCAATTTAAGGCCATCATTAAGACCAATGCACCGAAGTTGTCATAGATCTTGCATAGCTTACAACATTGCATTCTCTTCACAAGCTGAGATTAGGAGACTTTTTCACAAGCTTTTAATGACTTGTCACTTCTTGGTCTACTTGCATTATTAATAGTTTGTTCACTTAGGGTGATTCATTATGTAGGAATTGATCAAATTCTACTTATTGAGAAAAGGATCCTCTTGTCATCCTAAACTCTCTTAGACTTATTCTTGGCAATTTCTTCTTACCAGGGCTCACTTTTTCAATATTGGCCCACTATTATAGTTAACTTATAAGGATGTTGTCATATGATACCTGATCTCACAGAATTGAGTATATTTTACCTACTTGTAGAGTTTCTTTTCCTGAGATCACTTAAGAGAAAATTTCCATATTACACCATCAAAATTTCTGTATCACCTTTTCATCTTCTAAGCATCAGTTTTCACAAGTTCTTCATCACATTATCTCAAAAAATTATTCTTCTCTCTTAGTCATACACGTATATACTTTCATTTTTCCAAAGATGATAAACAATCCACCTTCTTTACTTTTATAATTCTTTATATTCTACACACCTCAAGCTCACTCACTAAGAGAAAGGATCTTCACATCCTCACATTGATATCTTTTGGTGTAAAGCCATCAACCTCTTCAACTTACCAAAACAATCTTTTCAATATTATTTGTATTTTTCTACAAAAGACTCTTCATCTTCTCTTTTTACTTCAACCAAGTTTGAGCTTCAACTCTTCATATTACTACTTGTAACATAAAGATCCAAGACCCTTTCTCTTCTACATCAAGAAGAGAAGTTGAAAAAAAATGGACCAAAGGAGACTTACATAATGCACTACCTCGGATTCAAAGCTTTGAAGGAGTCTTCTTTTATGCTTTGCACTATTTTGAACTTGTCGTGTACTCACTCAGTGATATTCATAGAGTATTGGATCATATATTGAGACAAATCATGCTTGGAGACCTTTAAGACCATTAGTATCCTGATATTAATCTTCCTTGTCTTGAGAGACAACACACTCTAAGTACCTTTGAAATATAGTTCAGTTGATGATGCTCAGAAATAAAATGTTCTCTACCACCAATTTTTTGTACCTCTATTTCTATTATCAAGTATTGTATCTAACAGGGAACTATACATCTTCTTTTGTTGATCAAAACTTTAAACTTCAACTTCTATGACATCATCATTGTTTCTCAACGCATGAGACTTCTTGAATGCAATTTAGAAGTTCAAAGGTTGGAAGAGATGAGTTAATAGTTAGGAGACTTATGAGCATCTAATTCAAAGGAGAAAATTGTTACAAGTCTTTTCACCTTTTTAATACCTCTTTTCCTTCTTCAAGACATTCTTAACTCGGTCAAGAGTTCTCAAGTCTTATTTAATTCCAAGCATAAGTGTTTACTTTGGCACATTGTGTTCCTTGTTGAAGATTTGTCTCATAACTTTCACAACTTCAGACTGAATGTAATCATTTATAAAGGATTTTTAAAACTCAAATGCATGCCCCAATGTGATGAATAATCACTGATAAACTTGAATATCCTGTAGCACAAGATCAGTTGAAGGATTTTGTAAAGAAAAAATCAAACCTACAGTTGCATGAGCTAATAATATTTCAAACCATGTTTTTGAAGAAATCTTTCAATATTTGTACATGAGCACACTGATTCAAGTAATCAGAAGGACTTTCAAATTTTATTTACCCAATATTGTTCTAAGTTAACATGAGAACATGCACCAGATATTCAACTCTTGAAGAAAAAACAACAAAAAATGAGACATTAACAATCAAGGATGAATTCCAAAACCGATTGTTTCACCAAAACTTGTTTCACACTCTACCCTTTGACATAAACACTTTTGCAAAGGATTTAAATAAGTGATACAAAGTTATAGCTTTAATTTTGATGGATCTTATTATGTGAAATGGTCACAGATAACACCTTTTCTTCTTTAAAACCCTAGGAGAGGGTTTATGCACAGTTACTAGTTGAAATTAGTAAACAAATCCATTTCTTATCCAATTTTCAATGTGAATGGTGTGAGATTGCTTCTGAGATATCCAGTACCATATATCCTTCTTTTCAAAGTAAGTAGAATCAATGACATGATGAAGAGTGTTTTAATAGGACTCCCGTTCCTTGTAAATGTTGGGAATAAGGTTTTGTAGGGGCAAGAAAATCTGATAAAAACTTAATTACTTGTCCATTTAATGAATTCAATTCATGAATATCATTTATACCTTGATACTCTTCAATTTTAGATGATATACGTCTCACAAGGACTAATAATGGTCTTGGATTGTCATGATGCACCATTAGGAAAGTGAGCTCCTCCAATTTGCATTCATGAGGCTATATGGTCTTGAGCTTCAATCTTGTCACTTCAAATAACTGATTTTACACTTCAAGGATGAAAAGGGAGTTTCTCAAATAATTTTACATGATGCCTAAGAAGATTGTAATCAAAGAAATTAAACAAAACTGCTCACTAGGATGACGACTTTATGGAAACACAGAGTGGATTTCCTTGTTTTGATCTTCAGGATTGTTTGGCTTAATGAGAGTTACATGTTTGGATTAACCAACAAGGTCTTGAAATTATTAAGCACATATCCATAGATATGTGAAAAATGTCTTTTTGCTCCTATCGATTTGGTGCACACAAAAGAGAGAGACAAAAAAAATGCTCCACCAAAATGCTTATAAATTTTCAACCACACCTCATTTTGAGAAAATCATTTTTGCACATGATTTTTATGCCAATTTAATCAAAAAATTCCTTCTATGATTTATTTGAAGGAGACCATATATTTTTTTTAGGGCTAAGAAGTCAAGCAACTCAAAATGAATTTTTCAAAAAGCCTATTTTACAAAAACTCACATAACTTAAACAAATGGCATAAAATTTTGCATGAAGCATCAAGAAACCTTCCTCTATCATCTCCCATAATTTATAGAAAATAATAGGTCTACATTTTTCTATTCCATCTCATTTGCATGCATAAACACTACTTGTTTCCAACACCATTTATGACCAACATACAAAATAGACTCCTGGAATTGAACTGAGCCTAGTATTTGCTCATACATGTTGTAGATACACTCTCCAAATCTCTCCCATACATGAAAAAAAAATCTTGACAAATAAAAATCCCCCCTCACACCAATTACCCATGGAGGATCTTGATGAAATACCTAACAAGGTCTCAAATATTCTTTTGGTTTCTTGATAGGTTCATGGTTCTCTGATTCTTTGTTTGTCACAACATACTTCTTATATTGATTAGTCACACTCTTAAAATCCTCTTTAGAACTTTTATTGGATTCTCCCTTCCTTTTGTATGTATGATTTTGTTGCTTGGGTTTTTAGCTTCCTTTCTTTATTTTACCTGCATCACAAAACCTGTCATCCAAAATGTGCCCCGTGCTCATTTTGTGGTTAACTCCCTTTCATATTTCCTTCTCTTGTGCCTCAGACATAATATTTTTATTTTCAAGCACTCAAAACCTTCTGGAAATGGCACCATTGGATATAGCTCTTTCTCAGCTTTCCAGAAAGGTAAAGTTTTCCTCCTAACTCCATGTATTTTTCAAGTTATGGCTCGGCAGAGTTTTTGTGGGAAAATTTCCCCTAGAAGGCCCGCAGCCAATCAAAACTCGCCACATGTCCAGGCCAAAAATATCAAAGTGACCCGATTTGGCCTTGTTTTGCCCTAAAACTTCAAATCACCATATCTTTCGATCCAGAGCTCAGTTTTTCACGTTCTTTATATTAATGGAAAGATGGTGAAATTATCTACAAGATTCCAGGGTCATTTTTGCATTTTGATGGAGTTTGGAGAGAGAAAATTGAAAAACACCTCTGGCACGTGGTCATGGATAGAAATGACGTTTCAACCACCATTTTTAATGAAGAATGGTTCGCATTCTCTCCCAGCATGGCTAAAAATGTCAGGGGATGGGTCTGTAAGGATGCCCATGCTGTTTTGAATGCATTTTGGTCAATGGTTGAATCCCTTCCACGTTTTCCCGTGTTTCTCTCTCCTGGGCTCGTCCCTTGCACTGTAAAAGCCAGATTTGGCTCATTTTCAAAGGGTTGAACATTTTTTGTGTATGGAAAGCTCCCTTTTTCACCTTGGAAGTGATTTAGTGGAATAACAGACCTTTTCTAGAAATTGCAACTGTATTTTTGCCTTTTAGGTGTTTGAATGCAAGTGATTTTGATGTTAAAATAACAATACAGGCCCTGTGATTAGTTTTTATCCTCTGCTGGTGTTGTTTGCCTAATTTCTAACACTTCATTACAGCTATCAATTTGTGCATGTTGTTTTTGTTGAATTTTATGAACTGTGTTAATTTGTAGAAGTAAAAATGGTCACCACTCCTTCGGTGCATCACCTATTAGCATTAGTTCTTTTTTTTTTTTCATTCTCTATCCTTGTCCCTTTGGAATTTAGAGTAGATTTAGGAGTTTAAACCTCTGCAATTGTGCAAGTGAAATAGCTGATCAGAGGAGTTGAGGAACTAGCCTCTAATCTAGAGATTCCTCTTCCATTTTGCAAGTCCCACACTTGGGAAGAGGATTCAATGTTGTGCAATCACACTGGATGTATAGGGTGATCAAACTAGAAATCTAATCAACATCCAGGGGGTGCTGCTGATTTGCAACAACAGTTTTGGCACACCCGGTGGGACCTTAGAGGTCTTCCACTTTATTTTTGATAGGTTGGTGTGTTCCTATTAAAGATTCATCCTTTTGGAGGCACTTTCAAAAGCACATATGGAAACTCCATCTGGTAAACAACTCATTCTCTAAGTTGCAGACCTGTTTTCCATTCATTTCCATCCATTCTTCTTTCCATCATTTTCATTCTTTGCCATTCCATGAAGTTGTGCAATCATGACTTCATTTCCATCATGGAATTCACATTTACAACAGCAGTATATCACACCTCCAACATGTTTTACAAATCCTCCAAATCAGCATTTTGATCAAATTCAAAATCAGCATGTCTACCCATATGAGTAGTAGTGCCAAAGTCAGTTTGGATATGAAGCATGTCAAGCACAAGGGTATGCTGGTTGTGAGGATAGTCAAGAAGAAAATGCAGATCTGCTGGAACAAATCCAAAAGATGGAGGTAAACATGGTGTAATCCAGGGCTCAAGCACAAATGAAAGCATTTAGAATCACTTGTAGAGCACCTTGTCCATGGGTGGGAACTTTTCCAAGGAATTGCAGCCCTCAAGAGAAGCTAGAATTCATGATTACAACACTACCATTTCTTGCAAAGTGGACTAAAGGAATAAAGGTGTATGAGAGGAGTATTCAACAACCTTGTCAACAGGTAAGCACACCATCTCATGCCTTTTCTCTCCCTCTTTCCCAATCTATTTTATCTCAGTAGTGTCAAGTTTTAAACTCTCCATCTGTTGTCCCAAGTGTTGAATCCATTTCTCCATTCCCTAGTCTTCCACACCATTTCAATTCTTCTGTCCTTTTCCCTTCCAAACAGCCATTCCCTCGAAAGAAACAAGAGTTCCTACCTCCTCCACCACCACAAAAAATTGCAAAATTAATTGAGTTACAATCCACTTCTCCTCTTGCATTCCCAAATCCATGTTGGGAGGATAAAAATCAGAATGCCAATCAAGGAAAACAACAGCAGAAAGAAGAGCAAAACAAGGATGAAGAAATTCAAATTTTGTATTCTGAGTTGGGCTCTTAAATTTGGGATGAAAAGAAGAGGAGCATATTCTAGTTGTGGAGGAGAAAATTGCAGATCCAAGGGCTTTGAGCACAAAGTAGGCTACAGGAGAACCTTCAGTTCTTCTTTCTACTTCATCTCTCTCAAGTTCTAGTGCTGAAGAAGAGTTTGATCTCTCAAACTCAATGTTGGAGGATGAAAGAAACCATGATGATCAACTTACAGATCAAGAGGACACCATGGAGGAAGTTGAGCATTTGCAGCAGGACAACCATGAGGTAGTGTATCTGTCAGATTTGGAGGACTGTTTTGATAAAGAAAAACCAGTCGAGTTTCCACCATTCCTTCTTTCATATTCCACGTCCCAAATACTTGAGCTTGCTGTCATGAAGGAGAGCATTCATTTGTAGCAGCCTGCATCTTATAGCAGCTCTTTGGAACCAAGATTAGAAGATTTTAATCTTTCATGTTCTTCATTGGAGGAAGAGAAAGGGCAGAAAGGTTCTACCATTGCTTCCACATCACCCACCCAAGAAGGTCTACAAGAAGACTCCATTTTTGGAGTTGAAAATCAGAGCTATGGGCATATCAAATGGATCATACCTTGCCCAATAAGGTATTTGACTTCATTGGAGTCAAAGGAGAAGTCACAACCAGTCATGCTTGCTTCTAAGCATGAGGGTGAGCTATAAAGTACCAAGGATCAACTGTCATACCTCTTCAATCTAAATGCAGAGCAACTAAAAGAGGTATTGGATTTGTTTTCAGTTGACACCTTGATGATTTGGGTAGAAGACCAACTTCTTGTTGATTTTCCACTCATCCAATCAGCCATGTTCAGTGCCAAATCAGTTGTATGGTTGCAACTTTTGAGAAAGGGAATCTATTTCTCCCAACCAGTTGCAGGGTTTGTTTAGCCCACTTTTGCTTCTAGCTAGATTAGGATAGGTAGTTTTTCTTTCAGTAAAAGAAGTGCTTGTGCACACTCTGCATGTTTCATTTTGGAGCATGTATGACCTTTAGTTTTGTACATAGTTTTTGTGGTGCTGGTTTTGCTCTTGCGCAGTCCATTTCAGTGGGTTTCCAAGTAGCTCAGAGAGGAGGTTTTCAAAGTTCATATCAGTTTGCAGGCTACAACTCATGACTCCATGCCCAATGGATGCTTCAGGAAACTGGTAACTTTATCCAGTAGGCAGATGGCCCCTCTGAGTCACCAAAATTGTTATCCAAAATGTGCCCCCTACTCATTTTGTGGCTAACTCCCTTTCATCTTTCCTTCTCTTGTGCCTTAGACATAATATTTTTCTTTTTAGGCACTCAAAACCTTCTGGAAATGGCACCATTGGATAGAGCTCTTTCTCAGATTTCCAGAAAGGTAAAGTTTTCCTCCTAACTTCATGTATTTTTCAAGTTATGGCTAGGCAGAGTTTTTGTGGGAAATTTTCCCCTAGAAGGCCCGCAGCCAATCAGAAATCGCCACGTGTCCAGGCCAAAAATATCAAAGTGACCTGATTTGGCCCTGTTTTGCCCTAAAACTTCAAATCTCCATATCTTTCGATCCAGAGCTCAGTTTTTTGCGTTCTTTATATCAATGGAAACTTGGTGAAATTATCTACAAGATTCTAGGGTCATTTTTGCATTTTGATGGAGTTTGGAGAGAGAAAATTGAAAAACACCTCTAGCACGTGGTCATGGACAGAAATGACGTTTCAACCACCATTTTTAATGAAGAATGGCTCGCATTCTCTCCCAGCATGGCTAAAAATTTTAGGGGATGGGTCTGTAAGGATGCCCATGCTATTTTGAATGCATTTTGGTCAATGGTTGAATCCCTTCCATGTTTTCCCACGTTTCTCTCTCCTGGGCTCGTCCCTTGCACTGTAAAAGCCAGATTTGGCTCATTTTCAAAGGGTTGAACATTTTTTGTGTATGGTAAGCTCCCTTTTTCACCTTGGAAGTGATTTAGTGGAATAATAGACCTTTTCTAGAAACTGCAACTGTATTTTTTGCCTTTCAGGTGTTTGAATGCAAGTGATTTTGATGTTAAAATAACAATACAGGCCCTGTGATTAGTTTTTATCCTCTGCTGGTGTTGTTTTCCTAATTTCTAACACTTCATTATAGCTATCAGTTTGTGCATGTTGTTTTTGTTGAATTTTATGAATTGTGTCAATTTGCAAAAGTAAAAATGGTCACCACTCCTTTGGTGCATCACCTATTAGCATTAGTTCTTTTTTTTTTGCATTCTCTATCCTTGTCCCTTTGGAATTTAGAGTAGATTTAGGAGTTTAAACCTCTGCCATTGTGCAAGTGAAATAGCTGATCAGAGGAGTTGAGGAACTAGCCTCTAATATGGAGATTCCTCTTCCATTTTGCAAGTCCCACACTTGGGAAGAGGATTCAATGTTGTGCAATCACACTGGATGCATAGGGTGATCAAACTAGAAATCTGATCAACATCCAGGGGGTGCTACTGATTTGTAACAACAAAACCTTGCAATGTGCCCAATCTTATGGCACCTAAGGCATTTATTTTGCTTCCTTTACACTCAAAATCCCTACGTCCAAACTCATTAGAAGCATAACAATAGCCATTAAATTTTCTTTCATACCTTCTCATGTTTTATGGTTCCTTTTTCATGACAACAATAACATTTAGCTCCATATCTTTGTACAATGTTTTTGTCTTCCTTCTAACCTTGTTCTTTAGTTTCTTATTTAGAATCTTCATTATTTTCCACGTTAGGATTACATGCATTAGCTGTGTGACCATAAGCACCACACTTGTAGCAATTGCCATGCTTAAATGCATTTGGTTGCCTAGCAGGTGATATTTTATGATATGAATTCTTTGTAATACTTCCCTTGCTTGAATGTATTTCTCTATTTGAACCTTGTCTTGATTCACCTTCATTATTCTCAAAACAATATGCATCTTCTTTGAAAACTAGTCATGTTCTATGACCTATGACTTTTTTTCCCTAACATCCTATCCAATTTTTCTGAGCTTTCTTGAAAAGATGATACGTTACTTGTCATAATGTTTATCTCATTCTTCATCTCTTCATTCTCTTTCTTGAGTTCTTCTTTTTTATTTAGATCTTCCTTGAGTTGAATTTGCACACACTTGATAATTTCCTCTTGAGATATAGTCAATTTATGCAATAGTTATTCACATGAGTCTACTCCTTTCCTTACACAATAAATATATCCCATCCTTTTCACCAAAGATCTCCCTTTATCTTGTTAAGACTATTGTAAAGGGATTTCTCTTATACCAATTAATAGAATTGAAAAAGGACTGAGAGGGGGGGTGAATCAGTCCTATAATAAAATTTGCTTTTCTACTTTACACAAACTATGATCATATTTAAATAAAGTTCATCAAGATATGCAGATATATCAAGAACAAAAGAAACATTATTTATTAGAATACAAATAAGATTACATCTCATTAAGTGAGATTACTGTCAAAATAGATATCACTAATTTTCTTTATTCACATCCTTCTCATGAAACTACAACTAGCTACAAACCTAGAAGAGAATTCCAGAGATTATGGGATATGCCCAAGAGGTTTTTAATTTCAGAAAAGAGCTATTCAACAGAAGATAATGGGGGTTATCAAAACCATCTCACAATTGAGCTAACATGAATGGATATACCTCTTAGACATGAATTTTAACCTTCCACTTACCACAACTCTTCAACTCACTCATAGTTTTGTCTTCTAGCTCTTCAAAATTGTCATCAAGTGTTTCAGATTTTTGTTCATGTGGTACATGGTCCCATCAAGTCAAATTATTATATTTTATGATTATAAACTCACCACATCATCCAATGTATCCATTTAGGCTCATAGGTGTGCCTAAATCAAATTCTATAAACATCGTTCTAAAAAATCATCTAACTAGACCATTTACACTCATCTTCATGATACAAGTAATATAAAAAAAATGAATATTAAAATGTATATTTTCATTAAAATTTACCATCAAGAGAAAAATTAAGGTTCAACATGCCAATAAACAAAACTTTGCAAGACTTGTTTGGCTGCTTTCAACATCTCTGAATTTGGTCTTCAAAACTTTAGCTGGTACATACCTCAAATATATTCATCATGAGGAAAGTAACATATAAATTTAAATATCATAGAGTATATAACTCATCCAACTATCATACTTCTCCAATTCATGGCATAAGCCTTCCAAAAACTTGGATCTTTGCAATTGATCTGGTTGGTCCTGAAATCACATAAACTAGTCTTCTACACAATGTGGTCAAACACCTCCAAGGAAATTTTAAGAGAAATATATCACCTAAAACACTTAAATTTGGATTTATAAAACATTTTCAATCATATTTATCCATAAGTCAAATAGAGAAACATTCACCTACCATCTCATTCTAATAAGCCTCTCAAGAGGCCTAAATAAGCAATTTTGGCACCATCACCTCCAAGAAAGAAATGACCTTTCTAAAATAAAATAAGCACTTCATCACATAATATTTCACATAAAAATGATGATAAAGACAAGAAAAAAACATCCATATAATGAAATTCAACATGGATATCATCATTCTCCTTCATTAGCTTCTCAAAACAAGCTCCTTTTACCGGTAAGCTCAAACATACACTCAATACTCAAATTTTATCCAAATGAGTTAATTAAGTAACTTCATTAAGATGATTTATACATCCCCAAAATCATCTACCTTAGATTTTAGCATATGATCCTTTGCAAGTTTTACATGTACACTGAAATCTTCTTAAAGAGCCTATTTTTGAGTGGGGCCCACCAAGTGTCAAGAAGTCAAATCACCATGTAAATGTGATGTTAGGAGTCCTATGCATGTTACAATATTTTTTAAATAAAAAAATTTGTTTTTGGTCACCTAAACAACTCAATTTTCCAAAACTGGTCCAAACTGGGTTTTGAAGGGCTACAAACATGCTCACAAAATGGATAGAACTTCTAAAATACACAACCAATCACCAAAATAATTTTTTGCACCATAATTTTATCCTAATTTAATCCATTTTTTATACTATGAATTATCTGAAGGAGGCTTCACAATTTCTCTTGATTACTAAGAAGTTTGGTGCTCAATTTGCATACTTTGAAAAACCCAGTTTTGGAAATACTTGCATAAGTTGTAAAATATTCATCCTCAGCTTCTGAAAATTTTATCATGCCTTAAGGAAACATCCCTCTAACACTTAACAGTTATAATTTTTCCCTTTTTCATCCTACATATTTCCATTCCATCTCATCTAGGTACCCTTTGGTCTTTGATTCTCAACTCCTGTACTAGTCTGACTTGTATGAGTGCTCAAAACACTTGACTGACCACCTATGAAACCTTGTAAAAATCAAAATATACTATTCCATTCTCACACCATGCTTTTTTTTCATCTTCATTCCTTGGATCATCATATCAAACCTTACTTGCTTGTGGAAGATATTAAGAAAACACTATATTGACTTGTTCCACCTTCAAGTACCTAGTTTTAATTTTGTATCACCTTATATATCTCATGTACTACCTCATGATTCTATATCCATTCCTTTTCTCCTTTAGTTTTAGTTGATTTGCATGTTTTCTTGATTTACACTATGTACTTGCATTAGGCCAAGGTCTAAAAGGACTTGACTTGACCCATACATTTCCTGAATGAACCATTTGGACATGTTATAGACTCATTGACATGCATCACTCAACTTATGGAACTTGTTTTACCTTCATACCATCTTTGAGAGACTCAAAACCACACAAATGCAACATAAGAGACCCCTAGATCACCTAGGCAACATACCTAGATCACCTAGCCAACATGCCTAGATCACCTAGACCACTTGAAATCAATGGACTTGCCATAAATGAAAACATAAGTGATACATACTTCCAACAATCACTATTTTACAATACCATCAGTATGTTGTTATATACATGAATCATAAGGAAGAAAAGTATTCACTAGTGACACAATCCTTTGTCCATCTACATTCTCTGATCGATTTATATTATGATTCTCTCATATATCTATCATTTATGTATCCACTTCTAGTTAGATCACATGGATCCTTGTCTATCTGTCTTTTCACGTTTGTCGTAACTTATCCCAAGACACTAGCACTAAGGCACTTGTTTGCATTCTGAGCACTTCTATCCTATTTATTCTTTTTACATATTTTGACATTTGTGGTTGACATTTTTAGTGTTCTTATCCTTATCCTATGTTCTTAGTTGGAATTTTGTGTCACTAGTGTTAGAATTCAAACAAGAGATTCATATATATACACACAACATACACATTATTATTTTGGATGGTAATTCAAAAGGGGTATCACATCTACATACTATCACTAGTATTAAAGGAACTGCATTTTTGGGCTGCATACACTACATAGAAAGGGGACGTGTTGAATTCCATACCATAAATTTTCATTAAATCTAGCTATATCTTGCTATCTTGGCATGATTAGTGCGAGGGAAAACTAAGGATACTATTTCACATAAAATCACAAATAAATACATGGAGTATGGAATGTAGTGCAATGCTCGGTACTAAGTTCACTCATCGGGTGACCACCAAGGTTAGTCTGACTTCACGTATTGCATATTTTATTCATATTTAATGTGTTTGTGAGCTTGTGCAGGTATCTAGGATTTTTTTAAGGTTACAGGAACTGTCAGAACCATAATAGTGAATTCAGAGTGACAAAGCAGGTATTAGAGCAAAGGCCTTTAGACCCGGTGATTAACTAAAATATGGAAATAATGGTAATTGATATAATCTAGAATAACATGTAAATATAGTAAATAAATGCAACAAGTAACTATGTAAAGTAACCCAAACAACTATGGAAATTGAAATGCAAAACCCTAGAGTGCTAAGAGAGTCAGAATGAACTCAACTGGTTGAAGGAGCTTGCTAGACTGTGTCATAAAAGTGACTAGAGAAATAAGAAGTAGGAGTGACTATGTAGAGGTCCCAAAAGGTTGGATCTGAGCTATCTAGGTAGAATGGATCACTTTTAGAGATAATGGGGAACCTAAAAGGAACAATAACCAGATCGTGCCAAGCCAAGAACACAGATTCTAATCAAACATCATGATCAATAAGATGAAAACAATTCGCCAGAATAACTTTACATAAACCTTTGCAAACAAATGAGCAACAATATCATATATTATTATGGAACTCAATGAAATACAATGAGAATGGGCCTTGCTTAAATAGGCAAGGAATAACAATTTAAGAACCATTCAAGGTCGTAGATCAAGCCATAAATCAAGGAAATAACTAGTCATCAAAGAACTAGTCAAGACCATAGATTTAGGAGAGAACTAAACATCAAGGATCTATTCAATACCATAGATCAAGGAAAGAACTATACCCAACAACTAGATAATATCTCCTAATATCTAAATAAGATAAAAGAAATATCCACACACATAAGTGGGTGAGGATAAATACAATAAAGGTAAATAAAGTACCTAGGTGAACATGAGCTAAGGTAAATACCTACTCTAACACCCCCCTCAAGTGAAGCTAGGGGCCAAAATAGAAGTCGCATGTCCATAGTATGAGTCCCGACAACTAGGCCTGATGAGGTACTCATATACAATAACTGGGAAAAAATGGACATCGCAAGGTACCTAAAACCAGTAACAACAAAGTAAAGAGAGTAAAAACCTGCTCCAAGGCATCCCAAGAAGCTCGGCTAAAAAAAATCATACAATGCTGAAGAAGTTTGGTGTGCACTGTGGTCTGAATCCACTGCTCGATCACAAAACTCAAAAACAACTGACATTGGGTTTCACTAGAATAGCTCCATACAAGGAGACTGTCAACAGAGTGATGTTGAAACTGTAAAAAAACACCAAACATAATTCGATCAATTGCTACAAATAGGTGTAGAAGCAGGATCAACACCACACCCTCCCATACTACTGAATGGGTGGAGTGATGCTACAAATCTGTATGATTTGTCAAAATAACTACTCGAAAATTGACAAGCTAACACTGGGCTCCACTAGAATAGCTCCCCCACAAGAGAGACTGTCAACATGCCAAAAGTGTTGAAAATACAGATACAAAATATCTCAACAAAGAAGAGAGATACACTACACATGCTAAAGAAAAATGCTCAAAACAAGAAGCATCACAATGCATAAGGTATAGAAAGTGGAGCAAGAGGCCGAATGGTGGAGGAGCCACGCCTATAGAGATATAAAGTCCTCTCAACGAATGCCTATGTTGCCACCATGAGTGATCAAATATCCACCCCAAATCAACACAGATGGATGAAGAATATGTCTGCATATGACTTGGTGTAAAATGCACAATGGGTGCATGTAAAAGAACATCAGAATGCGTGTCAGGTTAATTATGGCTAACAACTAAAATCTCAGGTTTCTCAAGCCTAAGTGAAGATGTAAAACTCATGTGTTGCTCATGATCCTCAGAAAGAGTCGAGTGAACAAAAAAGGAGCTCTATCAATGTGTGATTCCAATGAAGTATTTGCTCGAAAACTAATGTCATGATGAGAATTCCACTTAACATGTGAAATAGTGGAAACAATACCTTGTGAATGTCTATCAATGACTCCGCTAGTGAGACCCATAGAACGGAGCATATGAGAACTGAATACAGTGGTATGCTTCTTAAAAAATCCATGCAACTGAGTAGAAGTAGGATACACAACATGTGGTACTATAATAGGCATAGATGTGGAAGAGCTTGCAGTAACAAGCCTCACAAGTTTAGAAGCATCAAAAGTAGGTTTAGGGTCAAAGACTAGCAGATCAATGTCAGTGGGTATAAGAGCAATAGCTGTAAGTGGACTAGGAGCATGGATATGGTTGTCCACAATATGATGGTGATGTTGTAGGCTAGCAAGTTTTCTCTGCAGGGAGTGTATTGTTGTATCCTTATCATGAATGAGTGATTGTAGAAGAGAATTTCACTTCTTGAGCGATCTATTTTTTCCAAAAATTTTACAATAACCTCTTGAAGTCCACATACTTAAGAGAAAATCATATCATTCTCACAATCCATGATAGGTACAAACTGCAACTCCCAAAAATTTAGGACGTCGGGCTCAGCTGAAATTCCATCCATAATTGATTACAACACTCCTTCATATTTGGCACTTTATAATTATAGTGCAAGTCTCAAAAATAAATAACTCCAATGGAAAGAGCATGAAAAAAGAAGCACTTTTGCAAAAAATGGCACTCAAAACTGAGTTACCGATCAAAAGTTACAAGCTATTTAATATTTTGCTCTATTATTTATTTTAGTTGCCACTAAAACAAAATAAATTGTTGTTACCTTCACCACACATAAAATTAAAGGGGGCTGAAGTTAAGCACCTACTAGTAGGAATCAAAAGCTTTAAGCCCTCATATGACCAAGGGATTACGGTCCAGTGCCCTTTATTTGCCGAAAATAGCAACCTGCGGATTTGCCCAAAATAGTAAAAAACATCCGTGGACCCCTGCCAAAAAAGGAAAGATCAGAAAACATTTCTGTGCGTAAACTGAGACAAATATGCTGCAAATGAAAATTTCCCTATGTAGATCTCAAGAAATCCAAAAGACCTAAAAAATAATCCCACAATTTTTTCTTTACGGCATGAATCCTAAGGTAGATCGGTGTGCTTCCCTGCAACAATACAAAAAACCTAGAAAAATGACTGCCTCCAAAAATTGTCGATCTTAGGGTTTTCTCACCTTCCAGATCCAATGGAAGCCTCCGTTTTTCATGAAAACATATGCAGCAAAAAAATATGACCAAATCCCAAACATATGAATATACAATGAATTTATTTACAAAATAAAACTTACAGACAGATGCCAACAACAATCTCCAGCTCTGATACCATAAAAGGAACGATAACCAGATCGTGCCAAGCCAAGAACATAGATGCTAATTAAACATCACAATCAATAAGATGAAAGCAATTCGCAAGAATAACTTTACATAAACCTTTGCAAACAAATGAGAAACAATATCATATATTATTATGGAACTCAATGCAATACAATGAGAATGGGCCTTACGTAAATAGGCAAGGAATAACAATCGAAAAACTAGTCAAGGTCATAGATCAAGCCATAAATCAAGGAAATAACTAGTCATCAAAGAACTAGTCAAGACCATAGATTTAGGAGAGAACTTGACATCAAGGATCTAGTCAATACCATAGATCAAGGAAAGAACTATACCTAACAACTAGATAATATCTCCTAATATCTAAATAAGATAAAAGAAATATCCACACACATAAGTGGGTGAGGATAAATACAATAAAGGTAAATAAAGTACCTAGGTGAACATGAGCTAAGGTAAATACCTACTCTAACAGAACCTATAGGCGCTCTAGTCTGTAGAATGGGTTCCTTAATCTATGTAAAAGCTCTGGAACTAAATTTTATAGATTCAGAAGGTGGTTTGAAACTCTCGTTCTCTGTTGCATCAGAATCGCTGTATTGTCAGGTTTTGCTGTTAATCCAAGATGAATAGAAGACCCATAAAAGGACCACAAGAAGTATAAAAAATCCTAAAAAATAAGAATGAAAATGAATGGGTCGGACTAACCTTAGTATTCCACAACAGTGGGCTTAGTAACTGAGTATTGCACTAAATTTTGGACCTAAATGTAGTTCTGATGAGTGTGCACATCATGTGTTTTAGGTGCTCTTGTGCTAGTCATAATTTGTGAAGTAACAAACAATAACTAGATGTAAAAGTGTAGTAGAATGGTAGATGAAATAGAATAGAATGGAATAGAATAGAATCCCCTCATATGATTTTGCGATGTAGATGAATGAACCTTGTCCTTTTTGATGGAGCTAATTGAATGCAAATAATCTCTAAAAAACTTAAATGAATGCAACCCTAGGTGGATGATAGTACTGACTAGTGCTTGGTTCCTCATTATGGTCTCACAACTTTATATTTACAAGGTTTTCTTGATCTAATTTTTTTAATTTTCCCAAAAATGGCCAACCACCCCAAAAGATAAGAAGCTAAAATGGATAGAAAGTGCCAAAAAAGTGGTGAGAAAGTTCAAAAAGGATCGGGGCACCCTTGGTGGGACTAGGACACCCATGGGTTCCCCAATACTAACTTGGGTAGCCCAGTCAAAGGTAAAATAATGGAAAGTTATAAAAATTGACTGGGCATGTGTGTGGTGGAGGTCGGGAATAACAAAAAAAATCAAGAAAAAATGACCAAGAGACAGGGGTTAATTAGTACTTTCTTCACTCAAAAACCTTCTAAATAGTAGTATGAGATTGGTACTAAATATTGTCTAAAGTGCATGTTTTTATGTCTACATTTACCCCCACTTTATGTTGGTAAGAGGAAATCTTGTTAACATAAAGTAGATAGATATGCATACCTGATGATAATGTAGAGTGATGTAGAAATGTGGTGAGGGACTAAACAAAGCGTGGAATGAAAAAAAGATGATGGAGCATGGAAACTAAAGATGCAAAAGCACAAAAAGTATTGAGAGTGAACCCAGGGTGGAAACACGTGTGTAGCTACTGATGTGATGTATCTGCATGGTTAGTATGGTGTGTGCTACTGTAAGATGTTGTTATTTATGTTGTTGTTTTTCCCCATTCTGACTACTTATTTCTCATACGACCAAACTTGCAAGGAGAAAAATGATCAAGTAGTCAAATATATATGTATGTATGTGTGAAAAAGAAATGTAAAACACACATTTATATAAGTGTAAAAAGCATGTGAATGTAAAATATGCAAATGAAAAAGTGTAAATGGAAAATGTGCACCTGATTCATGTCGAGAAAGGGAGTGTAGAAGGATATCTTGTAATGCCAGGGGTTTTTTGGGTGATCCGATGCCATATGCTAAAGAAATGTAGGCAGGAATTCCGCTGTATCCTCTAGCCTGTAACTACTTTCGAGAATGCTAAGGACTACCTTGTCTTGTAAAATATACTATGTACGGGGTTCTTAGACTGGTATGAACCCACTCGCTATATGTAACCCACAATGCCAAGCATGAAAATTACACTGAACTGAACCAGTGTAGAAGCACAATGTAGTATGTAAAACCCCAAATGATTCACCCCTGCTTTGGGGACGCATGCGATGTCACTGATAAGAGAATAAAACCACACAAGAGGACTAACCATGTGAACTCTGTAATTTTTCCCTACAGGGGGAAGGGAATGTACTTGGTAGAAACCAAGTCACGAATGAACAAGAAGGCTAACCAAAGATAAGTGTTAGTACGAATGAGCATGTATGTAGAAAACAATGTTTAAGATACCAAAAAAAGTAGTAATGAAAACATGCAAGAAGATAAATTAGACCACTAAAGTGGGTTGTAAACGTGGGACATCACTCACGATGTTGCAAGACACACAAGGCCATCATGGCTGCATACAACAAATAAGTGTGCCACACCAAACATAGGGCAAGGCCCACATACGAGAACAAACAATACTAGACAATATAACCAACAAGTATGGAAGAAAATATTCCCCGCATAAAAAATGTTGCACATGAAGCACCCATTAACATGTTAGAAAGATAACTAGTATGTCAATAGCATGTATAATCAAGTAATGTAAAGTGATAAGTACAAAATGAAAAAATAGCACCTGTGAGAGATGAATGTGGATGCCCTAAACGACCATTGTAGGAAGGGTAGAAGGTGAGAATCCATGTTGCATGTAAGAGACTTGTATCTACGATCAAATCTATAAAAATACATGAATGTGCATGTGTGGATGATATAGATAAATTACATACATGTAATCTAACTAACATGTGTAATAAAGAGACCATGAACAAGAAAACATAAGAAAAAGTAAATAGCAACCATAGTCTACAGTACGTTGTGGATGGATGGAATGAAATACAAAATGGGGTGATAAGGAGCCTGCGTGGCCCCCTCCCTCCTGAGTGGATGGAATTTTATGCAATGAGGAACATTTTGTGTTCCCCCCTTAAGTATTCTAGAATAAACCATAAATGAGAGTGTGTCATCAGGAAATATTCAAAGTGTGTGTTGTGTCTATTACATTGATGATGATTGTGTATGTGTAGCGATGACATGAAACCTAGAAATCATGTATATGTATGAACCCTATAGTAGCTGAAGCGTATATCATGATAAAATGAATGTAGGAGTAATGATTTAGCCTAAAGGTTATATCACTACAAGATGGATAGTAGGGAGTGGCGATGTAGCCTAAAACATATACCACTACACAATGATGAGAGGTTGAAGTGACGAGGTTAGCCTGATGAACGTAAGTGTCCACTTTATCCTAGAAACCCTTGTCAGTCATGTATGGACCGAGGAAATCAAATGCATAATATGGTGGTGAATGCAGTGCGTAGAGGATGACATTTTATATGTGATGATAATAGACCCTCAGCATATCATGAGTATGGACCCGAGTGATACTGGAAGTGTGTCATAGGGTAGTGAGTGCAATGCATAGAATGTATAGATATACCAATATGTGTGATAATGTGATGACCACGTGATGAGTAGAATGGAATGCTAAATACAAGTGAGACATATGTATGAATGTGGACTAGTAAGATGTGTAGAATGTGTAGATACTGTAATAGTATGTGTGATTTAAGATGTAAAATGTGATGAAATAGACTTGGAATAAATGTAGTATAGTATGATGCGAGATGTGTGAAGATTCATGATGTGTAGTACCCATCAGACAATACGTGGGGTTCATGATGTAGTAATATTTTAACAGTCAAGTGTGAACCAAAGCACAAGAGTGTGTCATTGGTTAATGACAATGCTAAAATATAGAATATAGGATGCCTATGTCAGAAAGATGATGTGAATGAGAATGTAAAGTTTGATAGAGACCTATTATGCAGTGTGTGGGGATGTCATGTAGATAGTATTCCCTACAATAGTCAAGAATGAAATGAACTAAATAGCACAAGAGTGTTTTCATTGGACGTAATGATGATGCTATCCAATGTATGTGATGATGCATGCCTATGACTAGGAAATTGATGTATGAGAATGCACAATGTGAAGATATGAGTATGATGACAAATGATGGGAGTGTGATGTAGTACGTTGTAATGATATAGATGAGTCATAATGTAAAGACTAAAATGTGCCTATGATGCTATGAATGTTGAGAAAGGGAGATGTAAATACTATGCCCCTAAAGCATGTGTGAGATGAAGGAAGTTATCATGTAATGTCATTTAGGATGATCATTGCTCTTCAGGGTCAAAATCAAATGGATAAGCATTGGTGACTATGATAAGCTATATTATCTAGGTTGATTGTGTAATGAGCCATTGAGGCGTAAGTGTGTACATGCCTATAACATACTCCTCATCGGTGAATGGAGGAAGTGGAAAACCGTGTGCATACCAAAAAGTGAGATTTTGTGTGTAACCTAGAAAAGAGCTACTTACAAATGAAGATACATGTCCAAAAGGAATAGGGAAATGAAATATGTCTATATGATCAGGATCAAATGTGACCCCCATATATGAGTCAAGCCATGACTGTTCCCTAATGTAATTGGTGAAGAAAGAGGAAGTCTGTGTTATATAAACAATAAGATGAAAGACGCATAGACCCATAAGTAGTAGTAATAGTGATGAAACCATAATAGAGATGAGAATCATGAGTAGGAGGATAAAGATCCTTGAAAGATCAAAAAAAAGTAGAACCATTACCATCATGTGTGCATATAGATAGTAACATCATATGTAGGATCAAATGGAATATGTTCCCAATAGGATTTATTGGTGAAGAGTGTGCAAGTAAATGGTGATCGAGTTGATATATGTAGGTGGTATATGAAAACATGCGGGTGATAAAGTGACATGTCCATAGATTGGACATGCCCTTGATAAGGAATCACGATAGTAGTAGTAACAGGGTGGCATAGAAGGAACTGCATCTATCACACAAATGACACCGTCAAGTGGTGGTAAGTGAGGTGGTTCCTCAGATAGGTTGGGGCTCGTCTGTAATATCCATGTGCATGAAATAAGGAAGACTAGTATTAGGATCTCGGTAGCAATATTCAAATGGATCGTGGTCATGAAAAATGGTGTACTCAATGCTTTCATGTAATAATTTTACACAATTATGTATAGTAGAGGTGAAAGCTTGCATGACATGAAGCCATGGCCTACCAAGTAGACAATTATAGGAGCCACGTGGAAATCGACAACGAAAAAGATAGTGTGGATAGTCTTGGGACTGAAAGTGTGGACAATGATGGGAAATGTAATGTGACCAAGACATGGAAGGACATAACCATCATAAGTCACGCAGATGAAATACTATATGGACTAATGACATGAGCGGAAACACCTAAAACTTTAAGGAATGACAATGGGACACAAGTCAAGTTCAGACCCATTATCAATCAAACGTGTCCTTAACAACTACATTATGAATACAACATATGATATGTTGAGGTGGATCATTATCAAAAAGTGTGGACCATGCGAGTGGGAAGGTTAGACTTGAAGACCATGTGTAAAGAAAATGCATCAGACAAATGCTTGTTAAACTGATTCTTGATGCATGTCAACACAAATGCGAGTAGTAACAAGAAAATGGTTGAGAATCTATGTAGTAAATCATGATTTACAAACCAAATAACTCATTGATTGAGATACTCATGATGACCAAACCATAGGATGACAAACAATTAATGAATAATTTAGAATCATGAATGATCAAGTCAGTTTTCCACCCAAAATGATTAACTAAAATACGGAAATAAGGGTAGTTAATATAATTTAGAATGACATGTAAATACAATAAATAAATGCAACAAGTAACTATGGAAAATGACCCAAGACAACTAATCTAATAGGAAATGTAAAAATCTCTAGATGTGCTAAGTAGAGTGAGGAAGTGAACTTAGCTGATTAGTAGAAGATCGCTGGAGTGTGTCGTAGAAGTGATTGGAGAAACATGAAGGAGGAATGACTATGTCAGAGGCCCCAAAAAAGGATGGATCTGAGCTATCTAGTTGGACTGGAGCAGCCTGGAGAGGGATTGGGGAACCTATAGGTGAATCTGGTTTGTAGAAAGGGCACCCTAGTCTATACAAAATGCTCCAAAACTAAATTTTATAGGTTCGATAGGTGGTCTAAAAACCCTCGCTGTATGTGTCACATTGGATTCACTGCACTATGTTAGGTGTCGTTAACAATTCAAGATGAAGAAAATAACTTGCAAAAGGACCACAAGAAATATGAAAACCTTAAAAAAAGAAGAATGTAAATGAATGGGTCGAAATTGACCTCAGCTTGCCACAATAGTGGGATTACTAACTGGACCACTGTTGCACTACATTTCGGACCCAAATGTAGTTCTGGTGAGTGTGTGCATCATGTGCCATAAGTGCTCTTATTCCAGTTTCACTTTGTGAAGTAACGAGCAATAACTATGATGTAGAAAATGTAATAGAATGTGTACATGGAATATAATAAAATACCTCCCCCTATGCGTGTGTGATGTAGATGAACCAACCTTGTCCTTTGTGATGGAGCTAAGTGGATGTAAATGATCTCCAAATGCCTATGCAAATATAGGTGGATGATAGTAGTGAATAGTTCTTGGTACCTAATTACGGTCTCATAACTTTTTATTTATAGGGATCTCTTGATCTAATTTTGTAATTAACCGCAAAATGGCCAACCACCCATAAGATAAGAAGCTAAAATGACAAGAAAGTGACCAAAAAGTGGCGAAAAATTTAAAAAAGGATTGGGGCACCTCTGGTAGGACTAGGGTGCCCATGGGTGCCCTAGTACTAGCCTGGGCACCCCAATCAAAGCTAAAATGACAAAAGTGATTAAAACTGGCTGGGTATGTGTGTGGTGGAGGTTGGTAAAAATGAGAAAAATCACATAAAAATTACCAAGAGACGGGAGTTAATTAGTACTTTCTTTGCACAAAAACCTTCTAAATAGTAATATAAGACTAGGACTAAATAATGTCTAAAGTGCATGATTTGTGTCTACACCCAGAAACAAAACAAATCTTGAAGATTCACATAGTCATCAACACCATGAATAAGACACCAGTGCCTAGGCACCCTTTTCCTCCTGTGGGCACTCCTGTCTAGTCCACTTCAGAACCCCAGAATTCTTAGAGAGTTCATGTGGCATCATTCATAGCCATATCCAATAGATATATAGTCCTGACTATGTATAAATCAATAGAAATTAGATAAGTCACCTATCCCTTTCACTCTCTTACAATCTTGCATTGCTTGGGTATTTAGCATTTTTATTTTATTGTATTTTATCATATTTGTACATCATTAGTTACTCTGAAATTATAATTTAATAAATTTTAGACTAAATCATTTTGGTGAACCCTACTCTTATTCAAACTCCATTCCCTAGGATCTGAAAACCCTCATGGCTAAAAAAAGGTTCCCATCCCTAAAACATGATATGACCTATAAGATCATGCAACCGGTTTTTTCCAATGCCTATGAAGAATCTTAATTTTGTGACATCATGCCAAATCCTCAATATCATCCCATTTTCCTTCAACAACTCCTTTCCTTCCAAGATTCACTTCCTATTATATACAAAAGCTATGATTTCAATATCATTTCTCCTGAACAAAAACTATTCCAATGTTCTCCCTCATCTATCGAAGCCACCAATTATGTTCCATTCTCATCTTCCTCTATTATAACAAATGATAACATTAATATAGATTCTTTGCATGATGAGGTTCTTGTTTGTGACAATATGGATGTTAATAATTCTAATTTTGATAATGACAATGTAAATGTGAATGATGATGTTTCTACCTGTAGTCAAGATGAATATAAATCTATATCTCCTACTATTCCTACTTTTGAAATAGTTTTCAATGATTTCCATGATAAATATTATGATAGTACTCCTACTAATTATTTGTATGCTGATGATAATCTTGATGAAATACTTACTTGAAAAAATATGACTTATAGTTATTTTTATTATGCTTCTGATAATGTACATATTAATGATGATATTGATTCCCTTAAAACTATTGAATGTGAATATACCACTCCTCTTTCTTCTACTATTGAAGTAATTTATAATATTTCCCATGATGAATCCAATCCTACTACTACTACACCTCTTCCTATGTCTCATGAGCATACATCTAGTATCTCAATCAAGTCTCCATGTTCTTTCCTTCCTCTCACACATCCATCCCCTCCTTCCACATCCAATCCCCCTTCGTATGTTCCCATGATCACACACAATAGTAAGATTCAACCTCACAATGTGCCTCTCACTTGTTCGACCATCCCTTCACACAATATCATATCCCTCATGCATGTTGTTGGTAATTTACAAGCTCAAGTTCATTTCCTTACCCTCGAAAGTAAATCCTATTATACCTCCATTGACAGTAATTCCCTTCTTGGCAATCCAATTCACAAGAAGCTTCACAATTCCACATTCCCCAAGGGTTTCATCATGCCTACCTTCATAAGTTTTTATGGCACATGAAATCCCTATTTACATTTAAAGCATTACCGATTAGTCATGGTGTCCTATTCTAACAATTTATGGTTACTAAAAGACTTTTGTCATAGCCTATTTGGTCATGCTCTCCAATGTTATACTCATTTTACTAATGAATATATTAGTACTTACTATGATATGGAGGATTTGTTTCTTGGACAATTTATTTCTAATAATGGTCCTAAAGTTACATATGAGCGCTTGCCTTCTTTGCATCAAGGAAAGAAAGAACCAATTTTAGATTACATTTTACAGTTTAATTCTTATATGCATCCATTACTATTTCAGCCTATTGGTTTATAAATGCAATTTATCTTTTTTCGTGGCTTAATTCCCTCATTGAAAGAAAAACTATTATATGATACATGTGAGTCATGTACTCTTTTGTGCTATAAAGGAATTGATTTAGAAAAATACTTAATTAATAACCATATTATAACACCTCCTACTTTTTCTATTCCTCCTTTCCCTACTAAGTATTCCCCTCTCCCATCTATTGACCCCCCTCTAGGGTCACCATCTCCTCCTCCGCGTAAGTGTCTTCCTTCCCCACCACCACGTTAGTATACATCTAAGTCTTCTCCAACTCCCACTAGTGAACCATTGCACTTTTCACATGCTGATAAAACACATGATGTGTTTCATACCTTACTTAACAAGTGCTTAATCCATTTACCTTCCAACCAACATCCTCCTCCTCACCTCTTTCACCGCTAGCATGAGCGCCCTTTCTGAAAATTTCACAGCATTAATGGCCACCATGATAACGAGTGTTGTGATATCCATGATAAAATAAAACAATTAGAAGATAAAGGTGTCATTTCTTTACAATCTCTTTCTCATGAGCGCTCTCTCTCTCCTATTCCACATAAGCAAGCTTATTCCATTATTAACTTGTCTCCTTCACCTCCTCTTAAGGTTATCATCTGCCCACCTCCAAAGTTCATCATTCATCCACGTCCTCCAACTATCCCACCTATAGCCACATCATCCCACCCTCCTCAAATTCCTACTACATCTCATTAGATTCCTAAGTAGCATGCTTCCGCACTTCCTACTTCCACACCTCTCATTATTGGAATCATTTCCTCTAACATCGAATTCGACACTTATCCTCACACTGCTATTTCTTCACATGCTCCTACCATGCATCATAAGCCTCTTCATCTATAGTATATGATATCCATTTTCCATATCACTACTCGATGATGCAGTCACATTCTTAAGGTTATTACATGACTGCTGAGTGAATTGTTACTAAAATGAACCTCATTCTCACATTGGGGGCATCGCACCTCTCCCCCCTTCATCTTTATCACATGCAATTACAAACATTGTCGTACATCTCCTCATTATACTACTATCGATGCATCATTTTGTTTATTCTCTTATTTTCTCTATAGGCAGATCACTCAAGTGAATAACAAGCTCATAAGTAGGAGAAATAAGTTTATTTAATTCCCTATATCTCTAGGGGTGTTCACGTGTAAAAGATCAAATGATGCATCTTTCCTGGATTCCAATTTCGCACATATGACTTTACATTCCTACATTGCTAGGTCATACTTTGACATCTGAGAAGATCCCAACTTGTTCTATGTCCCAGAATTGCAACATGAGCTACAAGTTGAGGAATACTGAGCCAACTATATTGACGAGTTGAAAGTACATAAAAAGGACCACATGAGGAGGAAAATCAATGATATGAATAAATTCAAGTTCTCTTGGTATGAAGACATCTTACATGATGATGGGACATAAATATATGATCTTTAGTATGTAATAGTAATGATGTCCCCAATGCTCCAAATCAACTGGCATGTTCGTGAATCAGGAGATATATTAGAGTGCAATAAAAATGTGGTGAGGATAATGATGAATTGGTTTCAGAAGAAGAGGACTATGGTGATCCTGTCATGAGGAATTTCTCTAAGTTAGAAGAAAGCTTCACATAATTCATCTTCAAAAGTGGTGGAGGTGACTTCCATATCTAAACACTCTAGAGAGAGTTCAAAAAGGAAGGCCAAAAAATTAGAAATTTCTTCCTGCGAGAAGAACCCCAAGAAATTTAGGGTAGAAGAAGGCTCATTGGCATCACCGCAGGAAGAAAACTTGATCTTAGCAATGTAAATAGAAAATCCAGTAGCAGAAGCACGGGGCAAACGAAGACTACATAGTTTATGATTTATTCTTTGAGCTACCACAGGAGGTCTTGCCTCTTGTTGACACCAACACCCCTCTCATTCAGGACTTTCTTCCTCCTCTATATCAAAGAATGGTTTGTGCACCCATAATTGATCATGAATCCAGTGAAATGTTCCCTTGGATGCATGAAACAATCATCCTTGACACTCACACTATGCAACAAGTAGTAACCCCCGATCTATTAATGATTATCTCATTAGCTAAACAAAAAAGGTCAAGAAAATACACCCAGAAATATATGGAGAAAACTCATTTTTACTTGCACATGCACATATGACAGCTGCACCGGTTAAGTAGAGGGACTTAGACTCCCAAAGCGTTGATAATATAACCACCAATTTTCTCCCAATTTTTTTTCTCACCAACAGGTTTTTGGCATCCACCGCGGGGCATATTTAACAACATTTGCACCTGAATATGACAAGAAGGTATGAAAAATACAAAAAAAATTCAGAAAATTCAAAATTAAAAAAAAAAGATTTTTTTTGGAATTTGAATAGCTATATGAGCCACATCTCTACAACTCATGGCTATTCCAAGAAATCCTCATGTTGAAATATCTGAATTGCTCTTCCACATCTAAGAGGATATTGCTTCAAATTTGAGAGAAGCTATCTGACATAACAAGAAAAGTGTCAATCATTATTTCATTGCTACAAAAATTATTGACCTTGAAGAGGAACATGCTTCTGAATTAGAGAGGCAAAGACAAATTCTAGCACCACAAAGAAGAGCATAAATTTCCAATCTGGTATATAGAAGATACACCCAGAAATAGAGATAAGGAGGACAAAATGACCCTATATTTGAAGAGCTTCAAAGAAGACAAGAGCTACTTAGAATTCTGAGGTCTCCTTTTCATCAAGCAACCAGTCATGTTGGGAACCTCAGTGTTGTCAATCCTTTGGAAAGTGAATTTCCATACATCAACGAGAACATTGAATATTTGACTGATGTAGAGAATGAAAAAGAAACTAGAGAAAGAGAAGCAAGAGAAAAAGAGGAAATAAGAGCTTAGCTCAAAGAAATTGAAAGACTTCAAGCTGAGTTATAAAAAAGAGCAACAGCAGAAGCCGCAGCCTTAGAGATGTTGGAAGCTAGAAACATAAAAAAATGGAGGATCGTTATCATGATCGTGAGGTCTGTAGGCCTAATGTACCATGGGGTAGAAACACCAACCCAATCACCCTTGCTCAACCACTCCATGAGCTACCAAGAGGCTCAAGAAAAAACTTTCCAAAATTCAAAGGGGATGGTTCTCAACTCCCTGAAGAACATGTAGCAGCATTTATCACCATTTGCAGTGTATTGGGCATGGAGGAAGAAGATGTGTTAGTTAGGCTCTTTGTTGAATCACTACAAGAAATGGTTTCTGAATGGTTCTACATGCTACCCCAAGGTCTGTCACATGTTGGGAAGATATAAGAAGTGCATTCGAACACAGTTTTAAGACCACAGAAGAATGTCTGGATCTCTTAGTCTAATTGGTACAAATGAAGAAAGAAACTACCAAATCAATGATATAATTCATAGAAAGATATAATAGAGTGATAAGAATTGAATCCCTGAAGATGTGGTTCCTACTAAAAACAATTTGAAGAGGCTGTTCATCAATGCCTTGCCATCAGAAGAAGGTTTATTCCTTAGAAGAACCCAACTAAGAACATTGAGGGAAGCTCAAGACCATGCGATAGAAACCGATGATGATCTAATCCTATCTGGAAAAGTGAAAGGCCCAAATGGAAAGCAAAAGGTCCAGAGTTCAGGCTCAGTCACCAAAGACCCAATGTTCCAAAAAATGGAAAATGACTTGGTTTCCTTAAATAAAAATATATCCTAGATCACAATGCGGAACACTCTAAGGAAGCCAAATCCTCCCAATAGACCAAGGATTTCCCACCTCCTAGCTAGCTCGATCTTGAAGCACCACTAGTTAATTCCACTTGTGATACTGAAGAACCAGAGGAGGAAGTAGAAATTGAAGAACCTAAAGAAGAAAATGTGGAGGATTATTAAAAACATCTTGAGGTCAAGGAATTTTATGGTGATACACACAACAACCTAATCGAGTATGTTGATGATGAAGATGATGAGGATGAAGAAGATCTTAGTTTCTCATGTGCATTTTTCACTCACACATAGTCCAAGAAAGGTGATCCATCCTTGGTGACTGCAGTGAAGGAAAAGAAGAAGAATGAAAATTATCTTACGGAGGTCCCAGAAAATAAAATCATCAACAGAGGATCACCATTACCACCTTCTATGGAGTTAGCTAAAGAAAAATTAGACCCACTGGTTAGCAAGGATTATGCTGCCATACCAAGTGAGTCATCTAATCATTCTCTTAGCTCAAAGGTTACTAATAATAATTCTCCTTCAAATGTGGTTCCCATAAAAACATCTAAGGTTTCATCAAAACCTACATCCCCATTTCTTTCCAAGCTAGTTAATGCACCCGTGAAGGAAAACTCAACATCAAAAATAGAAAATCCTTCACCATGTAAATCTTCCATCATTCTTGGAACCTATTCCTCACCCACGATAACCCCATTTGACTTTGTGGAAAACACAAGAAAAACTAAAGTCCAACTCTTAGAAATAGAATACCTACAAACATATCCTGCCCAATTTAATAGGTTCATTGATGTGGTTCGTGCCATTTAATCCTATAACCTTAGGTCCAAGTTCCAAAGGCTTATCCCCCACACTGTCCACACCACCTTCTCAAAACATGATAGCTCCTAGTGCCTCCAAAAATAGCAAGGTTGAACCTTTCTACCTGTTAGTCCTCATTAAAGGCTTCTAGCTAAATAATTGTATCATAGATTCCGGAGCCTTAGATAATGTGATGCCCATCAAAGTTGCAAATTATGTAGGACTCACCTTGACCTAAGTGAATGGAACCTTCCATTCAATGAAATCTAAACAAGTGCCATTGGTAGGAAGAATAAAAAATGCATAGGTAGTACTAGCTGATTTTCCAGACAAGAAGGTGTTCCTAACCATCCTCATGGTGGACATCCCAACATCCTTTGACATGCTATTGATCCGCAGCTTCTACAAAGACTTGGGAAGAGAAATAAAAATGGATTGGTCATCTACAACTATTCCAGTGAAAGGTGAGATGAAGAAGTTGCTACTAGTAAGAAAGATGAAGTTCACAGTCATAAAGTCCGATGATCCAAAGGAAAACATTCTATTTCAAGATAGCGGGCTAGGAAACTACTTCCTCACATCAGAAAAAGATGAGAAATTTCCACTTCTTATGGAAGAGGAAGAAGATCAAGTTTGGACAATGGAATTTGATGGTAGTCATTCCAATGCATATTTGGGAGCAGGTGTAGTGTTGTACTCTCCTTCTAGTGAATTGTACCCGTTTGCCTATAAGTTATAATTTGATAATATAAATAATGTGACAGAGTATGAATCTCTCCTCTTAGGCATATGTGTGGCATAAGACATGGGAATCAAGAAGATGAGATGATGAGGTGATGCGGAGGTGATAGTAAAGCAAGTCCGTCAATAATATCAGGTGAAGAATCCAAGACTCTGACATTATAGAATCATAGTATGGGACTACATTGAATCTTTTGATAGCATTTTCCATTGAAGCTATCCCAAGAGAAAAGACTAAAAAGGATGATTCTCTTGCGGGTGTCAGCTTCCCTAGTGACACTTCATCCTTCTTTTCGTAAAGACAAGGTGACAATTGAAATGGTATTCAGGACTAGTGTACCAGATAATGCAAATCATTGGCAAGTATTTAATGATGATAACCAAATTCTAGAATTTTGGAACAAAGGGATAATTTCAATAATATCTTCTTTAAAGGAGGTGAAAATCCACACCGAGAAGTGGTATCTAGAGAAGAGAAAGAAGGAATTGAAGGGGTTGATGCAGGAGTGATCAAGTTGAAAGGAAAAAAGATTCCTAAAGGCCTAGTTTCTCTAGAAGACCTCTTTGACAAACACGACATATTCATTAAAGAGAAAGAAAACCAATCTTCTTGGTGCCCAACTGATTTTGATAAGGAAAAAATTGGCATGATGGAGGAGAAAAGGATGGTCAACATTGGAAAAATTTTCTCACCCAAGGAGAAAAGAATATTTGTTACACTACTCAAGAAATATTCAGATGTTTTGGCCTACTCTTATGATGAACTCAAATCCTTCCAATAAAAGGAAATGCATCACTCAATTCCTTTGAAATAGGATGCCAAGACATTTAGGAAACAATAAAGGCCATACAACCTAAATATTGTTGATACCATCAAGGAGGAGGTAATGAACATTCTCAATGCAAAAATCATCTTTCCCATCCACCATTCAATGTGGGTGACTAACATTGTTTCGGTGCAGAATAAAAATGGTGAAATAAGAATATGTGTAGATTTCTACAACTTAAAACAGGAATTATTGAAATAAAATTATCCTCTGCCTATCATGGACCACATTTTGAAAGCAGTCACTAGATCTGAAATGATTTCATTGTTTCACGGATTCCTTAGGGTATAATCAAATCAAAGTGGCGGAGGAGGATCATACCAAGACAACCTTCACAACACCTTGGGGCACTTTTTCCTATAGAAGAATGCCTTTCGGCCTAATCAATGTGGGAGCTACATTTCAAAGGGTGATGGATTTGGCATTCAAATATCTAAAACATTACATTGTCATATATCTTGATGATCTCACCTTGTTTTCAAAAAAGAGGGGAGATCATATCCATAACTTAGAACAAGTACTTGTAATGTGTAGAAAACATGGCATATCACTAAATCCAAAAAAGTGCATTTTTAGAGTCACATAAGGTAAGTTAATGGGGCACAATGTGAACAAACATGGAGCACACATTGATCCTGAGAGAGTACAAGCCATTCAAGCATTATCTCTTCCCACAAGAAAGAAAGGAGTTCATTCATTTTTGGAAAAGTGATTTTTTTTCATCGCTTTGTTCCTGAGTTTGTTGAATTAAAAAATCACATCACAACCATGATGAACCCATAGGAAAAATTCAAATGGAACAATAAAGGGAAGGAAGATTTTTAAGATATAAAAAAATCCATTTCCAAGGCTCTGAGTCTTGTGTCTCCATATTTTAACAAAGAATTCATTATGTATTGTTATGCATCAAAACATACCCTCTATGCCGTCCTTGTTCAAAAGAATGATGAAGGAATGGAAGAATCTATTGATTTCATGAGTTTTTCATTGAAAAATCATGAATTAAAATACAACCAATTGGATAAGAATGCCTATGCAATGGTCAAGGATATAAAAAATTTCAGGTTTTATATCCTTAATTCTCATACGGTGGTGATGGTCCCCAGAAGTGCAATCAAGTCCATCTTGACACAACAAGATCCCAGAGCTAAAAGAGGAAATTGGATTGCAAAGACTCAAGAATATGAATTCGATATTCGAACCTCCAATATGTTAGGGGGAATGGTTTTTGCAGGTTGATTGCTGAAGATGAAACACTCAAAGCTCAACATGATGAAGAAAATTGTGCTTTCTCAACATGTTCCAAAAACAACCCACATGTTCTCTTTGTAACCACTACTAATGAGTAGTATGCTGATACAACATATTACTTAACTTATGGAGAATTCCCTCCTCACCTTGATTATAAAAAAAGGAGAACACTCAAGTTGAAGGATAAAGTTTTTATATTTTGGAATCACGCACTTTACAAGAGAGGTCTGGATGGATGTTTCCTCAAGTGTGTAGATAAAGGGCAACAAGGAAAATTACTTAAAGCATACCATGACCAAGCATGTAGTGGAAATTTCTCAATGATGGTCACTACGCACAAGATCCTCTGAGGAAGGTATTATTGGCCTATGTGTTAGTGCAAAATCACAGTACCCCTGGATGCAGATCAGGCTTCTAGGTTGATCACTCAGGCATCCAGTGTGATTGCACAACATGGAAACCTCTCTCCAAGCGTTGGACTTGTGAAATCGAGAGAGGAATCTCCAGAGAAGGCTGGTTCCTGCTCCTAAAATACCTACCACAAGCTATTCCAGTGCAGGAAAGCTAATCTAATCCTAATCTAACCATGCCAAGGAGACAGAGAGAGAGAGAAGGGAAAAACAACAAAAGCCTACACTAAAACGGTGATACACCAGAGAAGGAGAATGTTGAACATCTATCAAAACTTCCATGGGACAAAGAGAGGTGAGCAATGGGAAGGATGGACAGATGCATCACAGGCCTAAGGATAGATTTCACACAGAAAATGTCCCAAAACTCCATGAACATAGCTCCAGACCTGCAATGAACATTCAAACATGAAAAAAAAACCTACAATGAAGAGAGGCAAGAAGAGAACAAGCAAAAATGAGCAAGGATGGACAGATGCATCACAAAACACATTTTGTTGCTTCAGAAGTTTACACAGAACATCATTCCATTAGTAAGAGGCAAAAACGCCATTACAGAGCAGGGAGGAGGTTCGAACTCCATTTTCAACCCTAGAGAAGAAAAGAAGGGAGGGCAGAGCAGAAAGAATGAACAACCTCTTCAAATGAGCCAAATATGGCTTTTTACATTGCATGGGTCGAGCCCAGGGGACAGAAACGTGGGAAAACGTGAAAGCCCATTCCTCATTGACTGCAGATGCATTAAAACGGCATGGGATACCTTACCAACCCATACCCAGCCATCTTTGACCGATTTAGAGGAGAATGCAACCCATTCTGCATTAACTTGGCCGTTGAAATTTCACTTCTGGCCGTGCTGAAGAAGACTGCGACCCATTAGCATTAAAACAGGGTGTTGAAACGTTGCCTCTGGCCATTATCACGCATCAGATCTGTTTCTCAATTTTCTCTCTTCAGACTAGACCAAAACTCGAGATTGATCCCAGAATCATGTAGAGAATTTCAACAGCTTTCCTTTGATATAAAGAACGTGTAAATCCGAGCTCTGGATCAAAAGATATGGTGATATGAAGATTTAGGGCACGGAACAGACCAAAACGGATTTTGAAATATTTCCCGCGCTTCGCCACCTGGATGACACGTGGCACGCATTGATTGGTTGCGTGATTCTCTCTCCTCTGCCTTTCGGTGGGATTTCTTTTGAAATTTCCTTGTGGGCACCTGCTGGGACACGTGGCGCTATTTCATTGGTTTGGATCAGTGCTCGAAAACTCGCCCTTTGACCTTTTGACCTTTTCCCTTGTGACACGTGTCATGATTTGATGGGTCGATGGGTCTATTGGCTCTTTCACGCCCTTCGCGTCTTTTTGTCCTGGATGTCCCAAACCGTTTGGGACATAAACCTTCGATCCACCCGAAATGGGCTTCCTTGTCCCATATTTGGCCGATGACACGTGGCATGCATTGATTGGATTTCGGCTCCTTCGGCGATCCGCATCCCGCGTGTCCCTTCATCCCATTTTTCCTTGTGCTCCGCGGGGAAAAATTCTTCCGGTTCACCCGATTCGGCCGGTTCGCATCCTCGCGGCCCAAATGTCCCATTTTGTTTCGGACTGAAGTTCCTCATTTCGGCCGATCCGGCCGGTTCGGGTATTTTTGTCCCAGATGTCCCAAATGCTTTTCAGACTGTTTGTTCCCATTTCGGCCGAACTGGCCGGTTCGGGTCCTTCGCGTACTCTTGTCTCGAACTATCCCACTCAGCAGTTAGTCATTTTTATTCCTCTTTCGGCCGGATCAGCTTCTCGCGCCTGCCGCATACTTCTGGCCCGATTGTCCCAAATGCTTAGCGGGCCGCCTGGAGGATTTTTGGCCGATCCACGTCTTTCTGTCCCACATGTCCCTACTGTCCCAAGGACTAGGACTTAGTCGATTTTCACAATTTTTCCTGGATCAACCTACTTGCCTTCTTGCAACTTTTTCACATTTTCTCAGAGCTTGCTCCCTCCTTCTTCGGCCAGGGGAGTTAGAAAAATATCTGAGAGAACCTCAAAAACATGATGTTTGCTCTGAATCAATCAATTTGCCTGGGACTTGAATATTCTTATGTATGTTATCAAAATTACCCTGGGGGGTGAATTTTGGATAACACTACCATCTTTACAGAAACTCAAGATTGGGTTTAAAAATGTGAAGCTTGTAAACAATTCATTAGGAGACCACAACTTGCTGCACTACCGCTCAGCCTGGTTGTTATTGAAGAACCATTTCACCAGTGGGGGATAGAATTCATTGGTGTTATGAATCCTCAATCAAGTACAGGGAACACCTATATCCTCACGACATAAGATTAGTTCACAAAATGGGTGGAGGCCATTCTGGCCAAACAAGCCAACACCAAAACAATATGCAACTTCATCAGGGAGAATATCATAGTATGTTTTGGAGTACCACAAAATATTGTAGTAGATAATGCTACGTTTTGCTCTTCGAGGGAGTTGACCAAGTTTTTCTATGACTACTAAATCTCTCTATCTCATTTGTCTGACTACAATCCATAAGGGAATGGACAGGCCAAATCAAGAAACAAGAACATTGTGACTGTCGTACGTAAACTCGTAGATGAAAATCATAGGAATTGTAACAAAAAGTTGTATGATGCATTGTGGGCAGACATGATCACTCCTAAGAAGGCAATATGTATGTCACCATTCCAGTTGTTGTATGGAGTCGAAGTATAAATTCCCATCACAATTGAGATGTCGGCTCTCAAGTTGCTATAGGGAATAGAAGATGAATAATACAAGGATTCCATTGAAAAGAGGATCCTCTTTCTTGAGAAGCTAGAAGAAAATAGACTCTGAGTGGTGGACCATATCAAAGAGCACTAGTTGAAAGTAATTTTTTTTTTTGATAAGAAATACAAAGTGAGAGAATTCAAAGTTGGAGACTTTGTCTTGCTATGGGACAAGAGAAGGGAACCAAAAGGAAGCCATGGAAATTTTTATTCATTGTGGCTTGACCCATTCCAGATTCATGAAGCTTACGGCGAGAATGTTTTTCTACTCTCATATTTGGATGGAACACTGCTGGAATTGCCTCGTAGTGGGTAATACCTAAAATTGTGTCATTAGTGAAAGCGAGTTGTCCTCTACCTTGTAACATAGGTGATTTATAGGTGTTTCCCCCCCTTTTTTTGTGTGACATATGTTTTATTTCCATCTTTTGTGTGTGTGTGTGTGTGTGTGTGTGTGTGTGTGTGTGTGTGTGTGTGTGTGTGTGTGTGTGTGTGTGTGTGTGTGTGTGTGTGTGTGTGTGTTTCCTTCTTCCATTCCTTCTTTCTCGAAATTGTACATGACTCTGCAAGGTCTAATGGATAAGGAACTGGTCAATGAATTATATGGTCTAAAATTGAGATTATAGTTTCCCATGTCATGTCTTCACTACACTCAGTCCATTTCATATCACCAAGTTAGAGCCAGCTATTGTCATGCAAATGTGCAACAAGGAAATTGATGATTTCCAAACACAACAACTATACCCCTATGCCAAAATTTTCATGTTCTTCCATTCCAAGGAATACCAAGTCTACCTAGGAAGTCCACTGACCCCAAAAACAATGTTATCTCATCCCCCTTGGTAATTTAGGAAAGTCAAATCAGTCCCCTAGGTGATTTTAGGAAGTTGTGAAAAGAGGTTATCTTCAGGCAGTATTGGGAAGGGCTATCGCTGGCATTCCCAGGACTGGATCAACCCCTCATGGAGTGTAATATAAGTGAAAAATTCAACATGGAGGTGAATTTAAGACATTATAACATCATGGGAATTATTTTGGAAGGTTTGGGGAGGTTTTGAAAGACTTGGAGTAGTCTGAGTAAAAAACAGGGTTCACAAGCCTAGGCAGTACACATGCCTAAAACAACTGCTGAGCTTTAGAAGAAGATTTCGGGAGCTCCAGATGGATTTATATGTAAAACAAAACATCTTCAAAAATAATATTCCAAGACCTACATGATGGTGAAAAAATATTTTTCAAAAAACATTGGTGCACAGGGTTTGCAGGCAGTTTTTATCAGGAACAGGTGGAGTCCCAAATCAAAAATCTAAATTTTCAAGGATAAAAGGATGAATAAAGACATGATATCCCCAAAATTGGATTAAAAATTTCATTTCTAGTTAGGATCATATATAATTGTACTAAGAAATGCCACCGGGGAGCTCAAGTTATCATCGTTCAAAGTTACCCTCTTGAAGGCAATTCATGACACATGTCAGCACCAAGAGCTTGGTGGGATTTCATGTCCCTAACATCCCTGAGGTTAGATGGTAAGATACAACAACCTTGGATAAATGAAACTAGCTCCCATGTGACCTCTAGGACCCTCATGTGACCTTCAGAATTGACAGTTCAGCCCCCAGGTGCATTTTGGAGCTCAAATCCCTTATCATCAGATTGAGGGACACGTGTCAGATCCAGGACCACTGTGGAATTTTATGTCCCTCACATCCCTAAGGTTAGGCACAGAAGTCATGGAAAAATGGACCCAACCCCTATGGGGAGTCTTTTGGTCATCCATGTGATCAAATTTCAGCCCCCCAGTGCTTTAAAGTAGTTCTTTTCACCTCCATTCCCTACCATCAGATCGAGGACACGTGTCGTCCTCTTTAACACTATGGAATTTTAAGTCCCTCATGTCCCTGAGGTTAGGGAAATAAATACATGAAAAATTGACCCAGCCTTCTCCCTCCATGATTTCAAAAATTTAAAAATCTAACTGTCGCTTCACCTACTTCCAGTGCTTCTAGCTGCTTCCACTCCCGTGCACGGATATTGCCATTCTTAATCTGTAACTTCTCATCCATCATTCCACCATTACGTAAAATTGAACTAGACCTGCCAAAAAGGTAATTCCCTTCCACATTATGAATCCATATAGGTCCCAGAAGGAAATTTGAGCAAACACAAAAAGGAGAGGCACATAACGAAGAAGGAGAAAACAAAGAAAAATCCATGGCCATGAAACAAGAAGTTGAAGAAATATCCCAAATGGATGCATGAAAAAAATATATGTATTTTTATGTTAATTCCTCTACCTAAGGCCATTAAGAAGACACCTTCAAACTATCCTCTCGTGGCTAATAGAGCATACACAATGAAGAAATCCCACTTCTAGCTCAACGAAGAAAAAATCCAATTTCTCGTCAAAACCGTTGAGTGAAACGAAGTAGAATTACACGTGAAGCATCATAAGAAAAAACCCACATCAAGAATATAATTTTTTCCAAAAATGGAGGTGAAAAAACAGACCTAAAATTTCAAGGTCCATTAATGGCTGTCACATCTAGAAGCACTTCTAGGCCAAAAATTTGAAACTTTAAAATCTCTTGGACTATTAAGCGGGCGGGCCTGAAATTTTAGAGGGGTGATATTGGGAAAAAAACCATATAATTTTTATTTTCTGCATAAATCCAACCTCCAGAAGCCCACTTTCTAAAAATAGGAGGTCTACTACATAGGGACCACTATTTCGAGAAAGTCATCAACATAAGAACCTGTGAAGGAGACAGTGAGATTGAAGATGCACTGAAACTGAGAACTCACCATAATGGAGATTTTTGAAACTTAATAAAAATAGTAAGTGGTCCAATAAACACCTACAAAAAATATAAATTTTATCCAGAAGGAACGAGGAACATAGGTAGAAAGAGGAAAATAGAGCTGCAATATCTAGTTGAAGATTGAGGACTTGATTTTTCACACTTACTAAAAATAGTAAGTTGTTCTTAATGGGATAAACATGAAGTCGAAGTGGATGGGTTAGAATCCAACATAGCCGTTTTCCTACAAGTATGATGTGGAAGATATCAATGTCTTGTACATGGACCAAAATGACCTTAAGACTCACATGGCCTTTAAGAACTGAAGGAGGATTGAAGACCAGATATTCACAAGTGGCTTGTTCACCCACTTCAGGATACCCCGTGTGTGTGCAAAGTCTCGAGTTTGTCCTAGCCTGCTCTTTCAACTACAAGCCTGAGACATGAACCATCCAAACTGAAAATGTGTTGGGTTTTAAAATGGTACTTTATCAAAACTAGAGTCAGGGGATGGCGAGTCCCTCCTCTTTATGGGAGAGGTTCCCTTATTAAAAGGAAACACCAAATATTATATACAAATTTACAACTTTCATCTTAAGGCTAGACTTCTGACATCTTGAAATGATTTTTTACCAAAATAGCTTATCAATACAAATGAATGGAACAAACTGAAGAAAGGGAAGAGTAGAATATAATAGTACTTTCAAGAAATGTAGATAACAAAGTATAACCCTATACATACTAAGAAAAGGTGATACATAATAGAATCATTCACATTCACAACATAAGATATCATTCCATAGACACAAATTTATAGAAATCATATCAATAAGAACACAAAATTTCTTTTTGTAGAAGATAAATGATCCATAGATTTCAGGTAAGCAAGAAGAGACAATAGATGAAGATAGAGAGAAAGGGGAAATTCTTTTGTATTGATTTCTTTTAATTCTATTTACACTTCAAAAGTATTCAAGTCCAACATTTGAAATGAGCCAAGCTCTTACATTTATAGATGAAGTGAAAAGAGGAGAAGAAGAGAAGGAAGAAAATCTGATTTGGAAGCTCAAGCACCAACCATCAATGCCACTGCAAATCCACCTATAATCTGTCAAATCTGGTTTTGCATGTCTTTGGCGTGTTGAAGAAGGAAGGATGGAAGATCAGATCAAATTTGATCTAGTTGAAGCATTCTGATCACATATTAATGGCATATAAGATTTTTTCTATATTTTCACCCAAATCAAGATATCCATTCAGTTCTCCATGTCAGTTTGGCATGTTGGAGAAGGAAGGATAGAAAATCAGATCAGATCTGGGTAGTTGAAGCAATCGGATCCTGCATTAATGGCTTGATTTTTTTTTTCAGATTTTTATCCATCAAATCCTACTGAAAATAATATTTTATATTTCCATGGCATAGAAGGCGTCGATATCTTTCCAATGGTACCAAATTTTTAAAATTTCGAGCATTAGAGAAAAAGTTATGCTCATTTGAACATTTGAATCGAATTCGTACAAAAATGGCGAAAATGCAATTTTTGCAAAATGGATCCGTGGGCCCGAAATTGAAATTGCACCTTTAGCACAAAAGATGTAAAAGTGTGAAATTTCCCCATAGCCCCACATGCCTGTAACTTCACTTTTGATGTAGGTATGACACGTGGCTTTTCCTGAGTGGTAACAAAGTTGCGGTTCACTTTATAATTTTACTTCTATTGGAAACAAGGCTCAAAATCTCAAAGTTCTCCACCGACCTACTTCTCCACTTTGAATTTCGATGTGGGCTCAACATTTGAATTTATCCCTTGGTATGAGTGGGGTCGTGGTTCACTTTATCACTTTATGCCTTTTATGGAAACAAAGACAAAATTCCTAAAGTGTCCCGAATACCCGCCTCTCCACTTTGACTTTCGATGTGGGCTCAACATTTAACTTTATCCCTTTTGGAAATAAATCCAAAATATTCAAAGTGCTCCAATGATCTACCTTCCTGCCTTCAGTTGAAACATGGCCACATGTCCCTTTGCGGGCCTGTTTTGTATTTTTTGTGTTTTGAATAAGTCCCTCTGTTTGGCGAAGGATTTATGTCTGATCTAGGACATATGGAGGCTTCCTGCTCATTTGGAGACTCTGTTTGGACCTGACATTCAGAGGTGTGCTAGTTGGACACATGGTGTCATGCGCGGGCCCACTCCATTTCCTTTATATTCTTCCTAAGTCACTCTCGTTGGCGGAGACATTCTTCCTCACTAGAGACATGTGGAGAGTTGGCGCACATTCGGGACCTACTTTTGGATTCGCCCCTTGAAAGAGCGCTGAAGGGACACATGGGGCTTTCCACTAGTTCTCCTTTCCTTAGCTGATTCAATGGATGGTTATGCCCCTTTTGAATTCTATTAGACCCTAGACATGTGGAGAGTTGGCACTTGTTTGGGGAACCACCTTTGGCTTCGACCCTTGAAGGTGTGTCGATGAGAGACATGGTGTCATCCGCTGGGCTTAGAATTTTCAATGGTCGATTTAACTTTTTGAAGATCTAACCATGTGGAGGGATGACACTCATTTGGGGTCTGTCTCTTGGGTCTCACTTTGTAAGTTACACCGATAAGGCATGTAGAGGTTTCTGTCGACCCTCTTATACTTAGTCGATTAAACAACTGATTGTGTCCTTTTTCCGGACCTTGGAAACATGGAGGTCTGGCACAATTTTAGGGCTGTCTTTAGGCCATGCCTTTGAATTTTTTCACTGATGAGGCATGTGGAGAGTCTGTGCTCACTTAGGATCCTACTTTGAACTTGACCTTTGGAGGTGTGCCATTGGGACACGTGGAGGCTTTCACCGACTCTTTACACTTAGCTGATTCAATGGCTAGATTTGTCTTTTTGGAATCAAACCACGTGGAGGGCATGCACACATTTGGGGTCTCTGTGTTTGTGAATTATACCAAAATTTTGCTGAAGAGACATGTGGCACCATATGCAGTCCTTCTATACTTAGCCGATTCAGGCCTCGATTGAACACTACCTTTCTCCATTTTCTCTTGTGTTCTCTGATATCCTTTGATGCCGTGGGCCTCCTTTACCAACCCCACCCCTTAATTGTTGGATTTGGAATGTGGGCTTGCATGACTAAACCTCCCCTTCTAATTTTCTTCTGTGTGGGGTCATGTTTGATCTATTTTGCTGGGGGGTAAAATAGGGATAACAGGCACCAACTCAAAATTTTCAAAACTTGACTTAAAAAAAATGAGGGGAATTTTGAGGGTGATAACACAACGGTACAATGATGGTGATCATCAAACCTAGGACCATTTCACTCTCTCCATAGATACTAACATCCCCTAACATGGTCTTCATCTCAAAGGATAGAGCCTCGCACGATTGGGAAACAATGAATTCATATGTCTAAGGAGTAGTGCTTAGCTCATGGTAAAAAACAAGAAGAAATCCTTCTATGATGCCCAATAATCTTCTAATGTGTGAGTTCTGAGAAGGGTATTATGATGTCATCACTCTCCTCAATAGAGTTACGGGTGAAGCAAGCACAAGAGACTTCCAGGACTGGATGGGTGTTTTCATCCTGACATTGACAAAAGGAAAACAACAGATTGATTGGGGGAAGATCATCAATGAGAATCTCCATCTACAACTTCTCAAAGTTCCCACGAAAAGGAAGTTCCACATGAATTGTTACCTAGTTTATCTCCTTACAAGATCAAGATCATTCAAAGGATTGGCTCTCACACAGAACATTTCTACCAAGGTGCCTGCATTTGAGAAAATTCCACAGTTGGTAATGAAGGAGAGCACTAGACATTTCACTCGTGTGAACCACACATTCACCATGTATGTGGTACAAATCTTAGAAGGGGATCTTAAAGCCAGGATGTCACCACAAGAAACAATCTCGATCAAGGAATATGAATCGTACTTCATACAATTATCAACCTTGTCCTACATATGAGTCGTTGGCTTTGACAAAGCTCCACTGAGACTGCCTAAGTACCTCAGTGACTAGATTATATTGTTTGAGCTCTGCAGGAAGATCACTCAAGTGAATAACAAGCGTAGAATAAGGAGAAATAAGTTGATTTCATTCCCTATATCTCTAGGAATGTTCATGTGCAAAATATCAAATGACGCATCTCACATAGAGACCATTTTTTGCACATCTGACTTTGCATTCCTATGTCACTAGGTCCAACTTTGACATCTGAGAAGATCCTAACTCATTCTATGTCCTAGAATTACAATATGAGCCATAAGTCAAGAAATATTGGGCTAAGTATATTGATGATTTTGAAACATGTAAAAAGGACCACATGAGGATGATAATAAATGAGATAAAGAAATTCAAGTTCTCTTGGTATGAAGACATCTTGCATGATGATGGGATAAAAATGTATGATCCTGAGTATGCAGAAGTCAAGATTTCCCCAATGCCCCAAATCAACTAGCAAGTTTGTGAATAAAGAGATATATTGGAGAAGAATAAAATGGTGGTGAGGAGAATGAGAAATTAGTTTTATAAGAAGAGGACTATGGTCATCCAGTCATGGGGAATTTCTCCAAGTCAGAAGCAAGCTTCACATAATTCATCTTTAAAAGTGGTGGAGGTGACTTCCAACTCTAAACACTCAAGAGAGAGTTCAAATAGGAAGGCCACAGAATTGGAAACTTCTTCCTGGGAGAAGACACCCAAGAAAGTCTTGGTAGAAGAAGGCTCATTGGCATCGCTACAGGAGGATAACTTGATCTCATTAATGCAATAAAAATTCTAGTAGTAGAAGCACAAGCTAACGAGGAGTACATGGTTCATGATTCAATCTTCGATCTACCATAGGAGGTATCACCTCTTATTGAAACCAAAACCCCTCTTATTCAGGACTATCCTCCTCCTCCAGAACAAATAATGGTTGATGCACCCACCATTGAGCTCTAATCCAGCGAAATGTTTCCATGGATGCAGGAAATGGTCATCCCTGACACTTACACATTGCAACAAGTAGCAACCCCTAATCTATCAGTGATTATCTCATTGGATTATCAATACATCTAATTATCTTGTCCAAAGGTAATCAAGCCAGTGGATGAGATGACATTAGGTGACTACGAGATGAGTACAATCTAATTGGGACTAGCTACTAATGAGGGAGATTTGCACATATATCAACAATATTCTGCTCGCATGGTGGAAAGGAATCAAGAATATAAAGATAAGATTGAGGTACTAGACGAACAAGTATAAAATCTTTCATCTTATGTGCAACACCTAGTGAAACCAAGCACTACAACACTTCCTATTGAGAAAGTAGTGCCCATCAGTAGCTTCGATCCAGAATCCATCAGAAGAATGCATGACCGCACGATGTAGGAGTGAGAAAACAATGAGTTGATCGACCCAATATCCAAAAAAGGGAAGCCAACACTTCAAGAGGAAGTCAATATCTTTGCGTACATGTGCGTAACAACCAACACAATGTGAGCACTCGAAGAGGATGTGGAGAAAGAAAGAGAGTACTGGGAACCTCTAGGACCATTAGTGAATGAGATGAGCAACACCCATTGTCAGGAGTTGATCGAGAAGAAGGTTTTTGAAAATCATGTAGAAAATTTGACACATGTATGGGAGAGGACCATGTAAATCAGGTTTGAGGCAATCAATCGGGACTTCACAGAGCTAGAGGAGAAAGAAGAACAAACATATAAGTTGCGGGATAGTATAAATCAGAAATTTCAGAAACTTGGAGTACTTGCAATGAACGAACACACAACTGCTAATGAGTTGATCAGTCCTTTCAAAGAATATGTCAAGAAAGGGGTGGGAATCCCATTATCCTTCACTAAGGATACTCTGAATTCCTCTCAGAGATTGGAGACTCCATTACACTTATCACAAAAAAGAACTCATCATGGTTCGGGAAGTGCAAGGACATCAACAATGTGATTGATAGATGGACCAAAACCTTGAGCTACATTCACATCCCTCATGCCGACAAAGTAGAACCTGCAACAGCTCATTTCAACAAGGAACTTGGAAAGAAATAATTCTTCTCAAGAACATGAAGTGGAGAGCAGTCAAAGAATGGAGCCAAGTCCACCACATCAGCTCATTCTTGTACATAATTCTTCTTCTTTCTTCTTCTCCTTCTCTTCTCACTCAATGATCTCTCTCATCAATGTTATATTTTTGTGTTGAGGTTTTCACTTTTAAATATTACTTTAAGTGACTTTAGAAACATAATGTAAAATTTAAGTTCCCTTGATTTTATAAAAGGGACTTAAATATTTAAGTGGAATATGAACAATCTAAAGTTAAAGTAAAGAATTTGAAAAGTCACCGGGAAGATGAAGAGTTGCATCCTCTTCTATAAACTATAACTAGCTCCTCATTTGACTTCTTCTCAGACAACTTCTAAAATATTCTTAAACTTCTTTGATATTGGAGCTGTTTTTTGTGAATTCATGAGAGAAATATCCTTGTGAAGAGAGCAAAGAGATAGAAAATTTCTTCTATTTTTCCCTACTTAAAATGTCTTCCATTTTTATGATATGTACAATTTATTCTTGAGCTTCAATAAAGGAAGAAGGAATTTTAGCCTTTTTTGACTGAGGGGTTTAGTGGTACTTTGTGTTCATCAAAATCTATTTGGTCTTGTTGATGTTATGTAAATTTGTTTTCTTCTAAATTCATGTGAATGTAATGAAGTTTATAGCTGGTGTATGCAATTCTATGATTTTATAGTTGCATCATTAGTTTATCTTTTCTAATTTTCTCACAACCTTTCCCACTCTCCTAACAAATTCTTCCCTTGCAAATATCTACAAGCTTTTTCTGCAGGGTCAGTGGAGTGTTCCTGTTGGATCCCCAACCATAAGGCCACCAAGAGAAAACTCATTTTTACTTGTGCATGCACATATGAAAGACGTAATGGTTAATTAAAGGGACTTAGACTCCCAAAGTGTTGGTGAGATAACCACCAATTTGTCCCTAAAAATGTTTCTCGCCAACAGTGTTATACCAAGGTTCTAATTTAACTCTTAGTCATCAATCTCTACTTCTTGGTATGAAAATCTAAAATATTTGTTTGATTTCTTGGATCAATAGGTTTTTTATGAGAGGTATTCGAGCCAAGAATGTATATATTATCTTTTTGTAACTGTTTATATTCATTGATCAATCAATTGAGAATGAGTTTGGAGCTCTAAAGGAAAGTTAGAGGGTTTTAATGTTCTTTGTATCCATATAATATTGGAAAAATTATGGTGTGTAATTTGTCAATCTGAGAATGAATACATTGTATTTTTATTTTTAAGTGATCATCTTGTAGGTAAGACATTTTCAAGAAGAGCATTGAAGTTTTGATGCTTGAAGAGTTGGATAGGTTTGGAAGGCTATAGTTTTCTTTAAGAGAAGTTTTCAAATTTGTCTCTGCGTGTAGGTATGAAAGGAGTATGTGTAAGTGTTTAAAGGTGGTACTGAATGTTATTATCCCCAGTCAATACAATAAAATTACCTATGTTAATCTAGTTTTAGTAAACTCCTTATGCCATTAAGTGAGTAGATTGTATAGTCCCTTGATGTCATAGTTAAACAAAACAAAGTACCATGTATTTTGCAGAGAGTCTCAAGTTTCACGATGTTTTTGAGGATTTTTCAAGGGGAATTCAATGTATAAGAAGACATTATTAGGTGAGAGCATACTTCTAGAATTCATAGATTCAAACAAGGATAAAAAAGAGAAAGAAACTTGTTAAAAACACCCCTTGAGCCGATACAATCTCTAAACTCTGATATTAAGGCATCGAAACAAGAAAATCCACTTATCTCGAGTTATAGCCAAAGAAAATTTTTGAGATTTTGAGGAAACCTCTTTGGAGAGGTTGGAAAGCTAATGAATAAATAATTAAGTCAAACCATCACCATTTGAAAGAGAATTTAGTGATAGTCTACAGTCATACTCGGGACGGGAAAGAAAGACTAGTTTAGCAAGAAAAGTCCAATTTTAGAGGCTATAGAGTTTTTCAATCCATTTAATAGTTCAAACAGGTCAAGAGGGAAGTAGGGAACCAATGTTACCATTTTGGAAGTGCCTGAAAACCATCAGAACCTTGATGGTGCACCATTACAGGTCTAGATTGAGATAAACTAAGTAGTTAGCCAATAATACAGACTTGTGTGCTAAATTTCTTGAATTAACTCTCTTTTCATAGTTACCAAATTACCTCAAGGGAGATTGTGAAGGATTCTTCCATGATATTAAGGTGTTTTAGGATTGAAGAGTTCACTTGATCACTGATATTTTCACTTGAAATGGCTTAAGAATAGAGGTGAGTGTATATTTGAGTCTAAAAGTTTGGGCAAATTAATTAAACCTTAAGATTACAATGACAAAGAGTGTTGAGATGAAATGGGTAAATGATAACAAACTTGAATGAAGTAGTGATTGAGTAGGTTTAACTCCTTAGAATTCACATAAAGTTTTCTAATTTCTAGTCTTAAAAGAAGAAGATAACTTTACATGATATAGGTTGAGTTTAAGAAAGTTATCAAATACATCTTGTTGAGAGTGTGATGATCCTAGGTGCACTACATCACTACTCCCACAAGCACATCTGGGGGAATGTTCCACATTAACATGCATTTAGAGGAATCTGTAATCAATGTCTAATAGGAATCACCTGTAATCACACAAAAAACATTATTTATTACACATCTTTGCATTCATCTACTATAACAACCGAACAACAAATTACAAATATAAATGAACGATACTAACTCTCTACTCACGCAATTGCTACATCATCTACATTGGGGGTAGGTACCTACCCCTCCAATCCTCCAACTTCCAGCTCACTAGCCACATCTAAAACCACTGGAAATAGTGTAGAGAAAAAATCACACACTTGGGTGTTAGGAAATACAAGTTAGTGCTCATGGTTTTATTGATTAAATGTAAATGAGTTTTTGAATAACTCATATTTTTTATTTTACCCATACTATTATAAATGGGTTATTAGATCCTATTAAAACATAGGTTTTTCTTCTATCTCTATGGCTATATAATAGCCATTGTACATATACTACATTAATGATTATAAATCAATCTATATTTGTTTGCGTGAATTTTTTCATGTACCATCATTTGGTACCAAAGTAGGAATATAGAAGCTTGTGATGTTAGTTTAATTTCATGGGTTTTCATGGAAGTTGGAGCGCAGACTTGACATGTTGGGTTCCACAATTTTGCATTGTTCTTTAAACAAAATGGTACATATTGATAATTTTTTGGGCACCGTTAAAATATGGGCCACATTGAAAATGAATTCATTCACATTTGCAACAGTTAATTGGTATTTATATCAAAGGTTTGAGATTTTATTTGTGGCCGAATTTTTATACATTCCAAGGAGATTCTTTGTAGAATGGTCTAGCTATCCGACACTTTTCTTTCAACCAATTTTATACTAGACGTGTTTCAAACCTGGTTCTATTTTATAGTGTCTTCATTGAATTCACATTCTTCTATTCAATTCCACGTACTCTCTACATTTACTATGCATTAATAATTGTTTTGCATTGTCATGTTGGGTGAATTTCACCAGTTTCTTCTTCCCAAGTCGACTCAAATTTTGATTGGCATTTTGCATGCCCTGAGATCACTTCATCGACATTACTATGGATGATATATCCATGCGGTTTGATATTTGTATGCATACTATGCGTAAATCATCCTCTCTCCATGCATTTCAGCTTCCACTTTGTTATTGCAATGGAATCACAAGTTCTGATTTCCAACAAACACCAATTTTGAAGGATTTTCAACAAATCATGTGGATTCCAAAACAAGAGCATGTAGTAAGCATTTAGTGAGTTTTTTTTTTGATATTTTCTATCCTCTTTGATAATGGAAACATATGTAGCACCAATTGATAAATTCAATGGTGTGAATTTTCACACATGGAAAGTGAAAAGTCAGATGTAACTTATGAACAAGAATTTGTGGAGGATTGTAAATGGGCAAGAAAAAAAAATCTTCGGATCCTGATAAAGAAGCAGAAGGGGAAACAAGGGATGATAAAGCCAAAGCCATTATCAGCTTAGCTCTTTTAGATACTGAATTGCATTATGTTGCTCTTGAGAAATCATCAAAGGAAATGTGGGATCATTTAAGTAAAGTTTTTGGTGAAAAGTTCTAAATGCTAAGTTTTCTTTAAAACTTCAATTTTTAAAATTCAAAATGGATGAAGGGGTCACCATGTCTAGTCACATTAATGAATTTAGATCTATCACTAGAAAATTAGATGAAGTTAATGCTCCTGTTGATGACAAGGATAAAAAATCCAAATTACTGTATAGTTTTCCTCCCAAATATAGTAATTTAGTGATTACTCTTGGTCAGATGCCTTCTAAAACTCTAAAAGACATGACTTCAACTCTCCTAGTTGAAGAGAAAAGAACCGAAGAAAATGATGAAGAAGAAAAATCCTTTTATACAAAAAGGAAACATAAGAACTTCACTAAAAAGAAAGGTGAATTGGAATACTTCTACTGCAAGAAAATAGCCATACCTCTACATACTGTAAAGTTTGTGCCCGAGATGTACTAAGTGGAGAAACTAGAAATGAAGACAATATAACAGCACATGAAGAATCGTCAAAAGAAGAAGAACTTGAATAAAAGGAATGTGGATATGCGTCTGAATTTTTTTTGTATTAAAAAGTATTTTACTGGAGGATGGAGGAAAATCAACGTTGATTCAGCCTCAAATTTACTGTGAATAACCCAAGCACACTAGTCAACCTAATATGAGCACTCACCCAAAGTGTGAAAAGGTACTAGGTCCCTCTTTAGAGTTTCTTGTACAAGATGTTAGTGTGATGATGTTTAAACATATTCAGACTCATAATTATACATAAATATTCCACAGTGTATAATCTAGATGTATATATTAGAGAATCATGATAAATGAACTAAACAATAACTATGAAAGGATTAACCATACAAGAACCATATCCAGTCATATCTAATACCATTATCCAACCATTTACTAATGAATATACTCCATTGCATTACACACTATAAAAAAGTGAATCTTCTTACACTATAATAACATCTCCATGAGTTATACGCGTCAAAACCAATAGCACAACTCTATAATAATTCAATCCCTTATAAACTACACAAGTCAAAACATATTTATAGGGGTGGGGACTAGCCCTTCACCACCCATTCCCTTATCATAATAGGTCACATGCTAATAATAACCAAGCACTTTTATAATAGTATGCACAAAATGCAAGTGCTCTAACAATAGATGTCCTATAACTAACTCCAAGTAGAAATTGTATTATTATCTTAAACTATTCATGGCGTTTATTTTCCACTTGTTCCTAAAATACCATTGCGTGTAGCAAAAGTATTCATCTCTATGTGTGCTCTGCACGCTATCTCCAAAAATAAAACTTATCCACAAAATAACTAATTCCTAATTTTATGGGCTTCAATACTATTATAGAGCCATGTGCTTCCAACACCCTATATTCATACGCCAAATAATTAGAATGTTTATGGCTACTCAACATTACGCCACACTAAAGTACATTACATCCAGGCACACTAGAGAAAATCAAAGAAAGCTATGGTAAGTGCCAACCAAGCACAAATAATTATTCAGGAAAATCATCGTTTTTGTTGCTTTCATTGGAAGAAAAAAAAAATGGACGTGAGAGTGGATATTTGTAACCAAATTATGGAGAATTTGGATAACACTTGTCAGTTTTTGTAGAAGAAGCCACCACAGGAACTTCTCATTCAAGGAGCAAAACAAAGTTTCGCTATGCAGTCACCGTATCTACCTACGGATTCTCTGGACCTGACTATGGGGAAACAAGAAGAAGGGGAGATACAAGGAATGGTGGTGACTATAGCAGCAATGTAGTTGGAGAGGATTTGGCTGATCCATCTTAGGAGACAAAGAAAAGAAAGGAATAAACCACTATAGTATGGGACCTTTGCCATACTTGAGCAGGTTGGAGAAGAAACCTTTAGGCCATATTTCGTGCAGATGCATGTGATAGTAAGTTGCAAGTGCTCACATCCACTAACGCCATCTATGTATGACAAAGAAGGTAAGATACAAAAGTTACCTTCTAAAGAGGATTGTACTCGAGGAAACTCAGAGGAGGATGTAGCACTGAAACAACAAACTAGAGATCCACATGAGTCTTGGCAGGTTAGACAAGAGAATACACAAAGGCAGACCTAGTGGTACTCAAATGAGCACGAGAGGGAGTTGATTCCTCTACCACTCCCCCACTAAGATTTTGTGGGACCAAAAGCATCCTAAGTAGGTGAGGTCTGATCCATAGGGATCCAAAAAAACACACCACTTCATTAGTTTCATCAGCACCAAGAAGGAGAAATAAGAAAAGTGAGAAAAAAGGTAAATAGAGGTTCTGGATAAAACCGCCGCTCTGTGTAGAGTGGTGGTTTCAGAACCGCCGCCCTGCAGGGTGGTGGTCCTGAGACCACCACTCTGCACACGGTGGCGGTCCTGAAACTTTCAAACATAAAAGAAGAATGTAATGTGAGTGGATACATTCTTGAAGAGCCCAACCATGTCTCTTCCCTTCCATGCCCTTTCACATCCTCTAGTGCACAGGAGGACATGGGAAGGCCTATAAATGCATGAAAGGAACAACAGAATAGGAATTTAAAGATCCAGAGAGATTGAGAAGCATAGTTTAATGAGAGCAGTGAGCAATATCTTCAGTGCTGGAATGGAATTGTAGGAGCAAGGTGTAGAAACAAAGCAAGAAAGTAATTAGAGAGAAGGTTTACACTGTTGCTTCTTTTCATACTTATTGTAATCTGTAATTGTCTATGTTAGACCAATAAAAGTGGGAAGAAAGAGCATTTTCCCTTCCCGAATGGTTTTCCTCCTTGGATATTTTCAAGATAAAATTGTTGGTGTTGAAGTCTGAATTAATTCCTTCTCTGTAATTTCCTTTTCTATAGCACTAGATAATCAGTCACGAAGCTCTAATCTTCAAGAAAATCTGTCATTTTCCAAAGTTGAAAGTAGAACAACATAATTGTGTGATTCATAGAGTTCCAAAGTAGAAGTCTACAGATCATAAACCTTTCTCCTTCTATTCCTCTTGTCTTTAATCTTGAGTTTATTTCTTTTTCATGCCTCCTTTATCCACCCCACCTAAGGGTATGTGGAGTACTCTGTGCATATAAGTACTTTAGATTGTGATAAGCTTCTGGCACATAAATGCACTTATTACACAAAATAGTAAACTAAATTGACAAAGCATAGCAATGAAGAAGGAAATACATTAACTGAAATATAGTGAAGTAAATCCAATCTAAATGGAAATACTACCTTATTACAAACAACAAAAAGAATTATTTATAGTAGGGCTTCAGCCTACTCCCATTGAAGTAACTGGGTAACCATTTTCCATCAAGCGCCTCTAGCTGGCAAGAACATGATTTAAGTATGTGAGTGATACCATACGGTCCCAACCAATGCACCTTAAGCTTTCCTGTGTGGTGCAAATAATTTGAATAATAAAGAAGTGCCATCTTCCCAACCTCAAGCTTCTTGTCCTTGATATATCTATCATGCCATGCCTTCTGTCTGGAATTTTCATACTTTTGACTCCAACATGCTATGATGTGTCTGTCTTTTAGTTGTATTAAGTTGTCTATTCTCTCTTCCAAAGCTTTTTCATTAGCTAGACCTCCAACGTGTGCAATATGCAAAGAGGGTACCATTAATTCCATGGGAAGAAATAATTATACACCAAACACAAAATAAAAGGGTTTGGCCTTATTCAACCTTTTATAGGTTGTTCTATATGCCCAAACTATAGTAGAAACTTTATCATCTCAATCTTTCCTTCCAACATCACAATTTTTTTTCAAGGTTTGGCTCAATATCTTGTTGAAGGATTCAACAGTCCCATTTTCTTGAGGGTGATAAGGTGTAGTATTGTGGTGCATGACCATAAATTCATCCAATAATATATGGATTGTCTCATTCAAGAAATGTGTGCTCTTATCACTTGCCAGACTCAATGGACATCCATATCTAGTAAGAATAGTTTCCCATAAGAACCTTGTTGCTGTAGCTACTATACAATCCTTTGTAGGTGTTGATTTTTCCCACCTTGTAAGAAAATATGTATAAGTGATGATTTAGTGTGATTCAGTTCTATACGTGGCTCTGGAAATTTGACCCGCAACGTTTATTTCCCATTTTTCAAACGGTTTTGCAATAATAATAGTCCTTAAAGGCATTTTATCTCTTTGCACAGGTATTCCAAGGCACTGATAGTGATCACATGCCTTATAATAATCCTTACAATCCTTGTACAAGGTTTCCCACCATAAACTAACAAGTAGAATCTTGCGCAAGATGGCTTCACCTGCATAGTGTCCACTTGCAATACTACCATGAGCCTCTTCCATGATTTCTATGCACTCATGTTCTAGTACACACTGACGTAATAAATCATCTAGTCCTAGTTTTTATAAGTCACCACTGATCAACATGAAATGTATGACACAAATTGCGAGTTGTTTGTTTTCTAAGGCTTTCATTCCTTCTGACATCATACCTGTGCAATATCCTGCAATTCTTAGGGTGTGTAGTTTAACCTATACAACTATGCATCCAACATTGTATCTTTAATTTTTTGTGTGTCCTCTCATGATTGAATTCTTGATAAGTGGTTTGGGCCAAAATTACTTTTACCTGGTTTTACAAAGACTGTAAAATAAAACTCCTGGAATAATAGAACCCATCGACATATGCACCCTTGTAAAATGATATTATTTACTAAGTATTTTAATGCCATGTGATCTGTATAAAACAAAAAAGGTATTGCTAGTAGGTACTATCTAAACTTATACTACACGTAGATCATTGACAAGGCCTCACACTCTGTAGTTGCATTATTCTACTCTGCAGGAGTCAACTTTCTCCTAGAAAGACGAAAAGGATGATCTATAAAACCTTCTGTAGGATGAGTTAACACCGTACCAATGGCCATGACAGAGGCATCCACATGTACGTGAAAAGGTTGGTTCCATGAGGTAAAGTGCATAATAGGCACCGTAGTAAGCCTCTCCTTTAACTCTTCAAATTCAATTTGTTGTGGTTCTCCCCAATAAAATGGCCCTTTTCCTTTTAGTAATTCCTCAAAGGGCATGACAATATTAGCTTTTCCTTTAATAAATTTTCTGTAATACCCTGTGTGGCCGAAGAATCCGTGTATCTCACTCTAGCTGGTAGATTCCTCCAGGCCTGAGATAACTGCAACCTTGGCTAGATCTACTAACAAACCCTCCTTGCAGATGATATGCCCTAGTAGAGTTCTAAAAGGTGTAGTAAAGATGTACTTCTTGATGTTTAAGAAGATGCTTAACTATCTGCATGTTTCAAACATCAAGTGCAAGTTGTCATAATGATCCTTGACAAGCCCATATACTGTCCAATCTTGCAAGTAAACCTGCAATAATTTGTGAATAAAATATTGGAATGCTTGAACAACTATGCACAAAAATACATCAGGCACATTCTTCAGACCAAAGGACATCATTGTATATGCAAAGCTTTCCCATTCAGTCATGAATGTTATTTTCTCTTGATCTTCCTTAGCAATTTGTACCTACTGATATATAGAGAATCCATCTGTTAAAGAGTAAATTTCACACCCTGCAATTCCTTCTAATATTTCCTTAGTGAAAGGTGTAGGAAAATGATCAATCACACATGAAACATTTAGCTCCCTATAGTCCACACAAATCCTAATCTGACCATACTTCTTTATACTAATTACCACGGGGCTAACCCACTCTATTTCTTCTAGGGGCTTAATGATGCAAGATTTCAACATCTTTTCAATTTCTTCTTTAAATTGTACGCACATGTTATGGTTCATCTTGTAAGGTATCTTCCTAACCGTGTGTGCACCTTCTTTTAGCTTGATCCTCATCTCACCCAAAGAATCATGTACTCCTTTTAATTCATGGTAGCCCCTAGGAAATAGGTCCTAGAAATTGTGTAGTAACTAAATTATCTTAACCACTTTAGAATCATACCAATTATCTCCAAATATGGCCTCCTAAGGTTCAACATCTGTGCTAATGTTCAATTTCTTGGTCTTCATAGGTTCATGATAGGCGCGATCCTTATCTGAACTATCTAAAACCTTGTGCATACCTTCTGAATGATCAGTGCCTCAAATTTCTACTTCTTCCTCATCCATAATGTAGTCCATATTTCCTTTTTCCTTCTCAAGGAAATCACACTTAATTAGTTTGGCATCAGTCTCATTGTCTTCATCAAAATGCACTCCTAAGTCTTCCTCACCAAATAACTCCTGAATTAGTTCTTCAAACTTTGCACTGTCTCCCATAGTCAAATGCTCCATAACTCGTAATTTCTCTTTCACTAGAGCTTTAGTGGAGAAGTAGTAAAAATTTTGGATCATGCATGTAGTCAAGTATTACCAATTTCTAGTCTCCCTATGCAGCTCCACATAAACATACCAAATGCATGCACAACCGCGTAAAGTAAAATAAAGTTTGTGAACCCATAGTGAAGTAGGTAAAGCTTCCTTTCCCTTTGTCCAAAGTCTCTCACACTGCTGAATGTGGTGCTAAATAGGTTGATTACCATGATATATGTAGATTTTAGTAGGTGCATTTCTCCTGAGGAATTGGGTCACTGGAGAAATTCTCACTTCATTCCAGTCTATGAGATTATCCATGTTAACTATCCACCAATGCATTGTTGTCCCATGCAGGGTATACACTAACATATTCCTTCTGTCCACTTGATCCTTCTAGTTTTCTTCCATGGTGTGTTGGAATACCACAGGGTCTCCTTCCCTAGTGTACCGGGTTACATAGTTGTTACTTATCCTCCTAATACATCGAGGTTATTCCCCTCATGCACATGTAATTCTTACTTCATGCCCAACCATCTCGTAGGTTCCATGCACCTTATTATCATAAGCAATACATGTAGTATGTAATGTCCTCATTTTATACCTTAGAACAAGTGAATTTTTTTTTTTGAAAATTGCATCCTGGTTCTAAATACATAATTTAGAACTCACAAATCAAATAACCATTCTTATAACAGACAACCATATGCAGTTGTAATGACTCGGAGTACCTCCGATCTATTCATTCCATGACTCGGTAATCTACCGATCTATTCATGAGTAATAAGAGTTGGCGTTTTTATTTAACACTTCACTCTTGCGGTTCTCTTCCCTATTCTGGGATTCAGAATGCTCTATCCAAGGAACCTAACTGAATAATTGTTACCATTATTCATCGGCATCTCATCCCTTAGACTAGGTGAATTAGGACAACGCAATCAGCAGCTTGCGATACTTTGGCCAAAGATTTGAAACATACTGTTTATGTCTCGTATTCCTTAACGGCATACTCATCAATCTGGAATACGCCCTTCACCCCATTCTTATGTTATGTAGAATGTCTTATACCGACTTCTGTCAGTCCTTCCTATCTCAACTTAATCACTCGGAGATAGATTAACAAGGTGATAATGTTATATGGATGCCCACGAGGATTAGGGATATGATGACATACTGGTTCAATCCTAGTTAAACCAATGTGTCAAGATACCCCGAATCTCCTAGGCAGCCTTATAGCGTGACCACATTCCTAATCGGTCCCTGAGTAACTCGTTCGAGATCAAAGTGTAAATCTTAGCGATCAATGCAAAGGGTGTCGTCATAAGTCACTTGCATTATTGTAACTTCGAGAAGATCCTAATCTTCTCAGAGGTACAACCCTGCAGTTGACTTGTGCCGTCAACCTTTAAATCCGCCTCAAAAAGATCTACTTATTAATATGCGTTACGCACATTGAGTTTAAATTACATTAAAGATGTTCCCCGAAGGTTAGCCTTTCCCGATCCCTAGATTCTTGGTCAAAGGATGGCCTTCCTCAATAAAAACCATTACATGGTGGAGATATTAAGGCCAAGGTCTCATCAAGGAGTTCTTAGAATATACATGATTCTAAAATAACAGAATTGAACAATAACTCATAACCTTCACATGAGATTTCCATCTGAACCCCATTAGATTTATATCAATTCTCCTAATTGAATTTATATCATACTTATTAGTATCAAGATATCAATGATTAAGAATCCAATTTAATGTTGTCCTGTCATAATCAAGACTAGGGATTAGTAATTTAATTCAGCCTGATTAGCGTTCTGCTTAGGTTCATTTTAACCCTATCTTTTAGAAAGACAAAGATTTAAAATTCATTTTTTGCTTTTGATAGAACAAATTAGAATTACTAAACACTCATAAGAATTCAATCTCATATTCTTGTAACTATCATTGACAATCACAAAGTCTCCAATTTATACAATGATAATAATGCCCCTCCGGTATATAACCAAAGAAGGTCAACAATCAGAATAAGAATACAACACATAAGTAGCAAATACTTATTTCCATTCTTTTCAGATCTATACAGATACATTTTGTACAATCAGCATACTTAATACAATGCTCAACAGAAAAAGGACATCTTTCCTCATATAATACATTTTAGAGAATCTATCTGAAATTCTACTTAAAATCAAATTTAATCAATCTGATTATCCTATCAGATCTGCATGCTTTTACCACTTACGGCAACCATCTGCAAAAATAGTCAACATGAGTCAGTTCGATGAACTGAGCATGATAAGCACTAACTTTTAAAATAATTGCAATCCATCAATTGTTTTCATTAAACACCCTGTTTAAATGATATAAAATCACCAATCAAATAAACATGACTCAGACTATACGTTAAGAATATATCATGTCTATAACGTGTAACGATAATTTTCGTTACGGAGTAGTCCTATATACTTCTCAAATATTTCATCAAAATATTAGGGATCAAGAAGAACAAAAGTGTCCTAAGCAATTATTCATTGTAAATCCCAAGTTGAACAAACATCAGACAATCATTATATTCAACTTAAAAAGAGGAATATCATATCAATCCAGTTACCGTCATTATGTAAAATCAATTACAGATGTTAGTTAAACAATTATATCAACTTATAATTTACAAGAGAAGAGAAATAAACAAATTGTACATGTTTCCCTCTGAACTAGCTCATGTCTATACCATCTTTCCAAAAGCAAGGCATTCACTTAATACACATGCTAATAAATCAGTTGATTCCATCATCAACACCACCGTTTTATTAAAACTTACAATAAAGCAACTATAGTACAGTAGCCTTCTTGCCAAACAACGACGTCTATCTACCAAGCGGACTCAGTATGACCTTACACAAAAGTGACAGATAAGAAGATTAGCACTGAAAGGCTTTTAGACACAAGGTCGAAATCAAAGAACTCCTTTGCTATCGCAGTCAACCAAAGACTCATGATCATTTAAGCAATGACATTTCCCTACGACTATGTGAAGGGATTTTTAAACGAAATCCAAGCAGCATGCACAGCCACATCAAACTGGAATGTAATAAGAAGGAAAAGATACACAGAATATCATAATCACCCCTGAACGAAATCAGAGTTGAAAGTATGGTATTCGCGACCTACTTAAAAGGCCATAATTCATGTTATCAAGCTTAATTAAAGAAAACCAATAAAGCCAAGAACATTACATGTTCATACTCAGGCTTATACGGAAAACAGTGACATAGATTACCATTCGAGGAATTAAAACTAAGTCCATAAACAGTATTCATAGTTTAGCTTATCCAGAAGCTGACATACAATATATCTTCCCATACTCACAGAACCCAACAAGTCAAAAACAAAGTAAACCCAACAGTTATAATTTGAAGCAGTTACTCTGTTTATCTATCAAGAATTCAATTGAGTCCCAACAACAGTAAACAAAATACATAGAAGATAATGATTCCATCCATGCCAACATTGGCAAGCCTTTAAAATCAGGTTTATACAAAAGCTATATAATGATTTAGTAACAAGAAATCCAACGGAGCCCGTATAAATATATTTGCTCCAAGCTTACATAGAGTGGAATACCTATTTAAATGCCCAACTGAGTCTGACCACAAATTCCTTGTAAAACGAAAGTATTCATTACCAAATAACAGAAGTCGCCTTACCTGTTACTCCAACAAGACTCAGACAAAGTAATTTCCAACATTCAAATATATATATATATATATATATATATATATATATATATATATATATATATATATATATATATATATATATATATATATATATATATATATATATATATATATATATATATATATATATAGCTTCCACAGTGGCCCAATCTATACGAATCATTTAATGGACTCTACAGAGTCGTTCAAATAAAATACATATATCCATATTATATACTGTCAACGGGTTGAATCCCATTACCACAATAAAAAGGAAAAACAACTTCCACAGGGTCGTAATGACTACTGTAACACAGTAGTTACCTCTTCCCAAACAACTTTAAAGGACAAAACGAAACCCAACAAGTATCAATAACCACCCCATCAATAACCACGACAGAGCTTACAAGGTTCTTTTAAAACTGAATAATCAAACAAATGTCCAGTAGTTTCCCTTCCAACAAGTATTCACAACATGCATCGACGACAAAATCGACAAGCATAACAGTGGTCTGTACCCATCACAAGAATAATTTATGGGCTCTCGCCGAGCAGGCTGAGCATACATTCCTTTCATATATTTCGCATATTTAAGCCAGAATGCAAAACACAAAGAAATAAAGCCACAGTTCGAATTTAATAAACACCCATCAAGGGATAAATGAAAAATCAAACCAACATGAAGATACAGTGTCAAAATCACACAAGACATCCAAAGAAAATCCTCTATTACCATAAATCATTTGAACAGAGTTCTTCTAATGAAATCACTTGAAAGACAGCAAGATTTTTAAAGGTTAGGGCCTAACATGCCTGGATTTTTGCTCAAAATTCCGAAGCAGACCACTGAAAGAGCTCGGACTTCCTTTTCCTTTTCCAAGTTAGAGCGACTAACAAAATTTTGCTATCTCCATGACATATATATTTTCCTTACCAGAGAAAAGAGCTAGATATGCTCATACTCGCCATGCAACACAAAGAAGACTGGTGCGAAGAACCAGTGAACAGGCAGAAGGAAAACTGAAATTCGCGATAAGCCAAACAAAACAACAACTTTCCAATTTGCATGCCTTCTCACGAATTCCGAGCTCGACTACCGAGCTCATTAATTTCATTTACTCCAAATTTCCTGCTCAAACTCCACTGCCACCGACCACCAAAGTTGGCGATAGACAAATAGAATTTCAAGACCATTTTCAGTTTTGGTGACCTGCCACATCGGCTCAGTTAGCCGTTTCTAAAACCTTCGCTAATACCTGTCCTTCATACTTATCCTTTGCATTAAATAACATAGAAACTTCCGCCCATGGTTCGCATCCCCTCCATAGGTCCCCATAATCCTTGCCCAATAGTTAGGTTAGTAACTTAGGTTAGAATTTAGGATAACACCTAGTCTAACTTCATAGAACATAGATACTAACTTAGGACATTAGTTCTTAGCCTAGGTCTAGGTTAGGTTTAGTTTTAGGTTACTAACATTAATAATTCCAGTTAGGTCTACATTCCGTACACTCAGAAAAAGACCTAAAACATGCATTCTTGAACAGGGTTAGCTCCTGTTCTGCCTTTAGGGTACAAAATTGTATGAAACCGAATTATTACCTGGTCCACGATCGAGACCTTCCAGATATACTTCGATATCGGGAACCAATCCATTTCACATGATCAACCTGAGTTATACTCCGGACTAGCTTATTCAATGCTTCTAGACCTTGCAACCTGTTCAAGGTCTATAATTTTAATTCATCACGAACAAACTTAAAGCAATACTTGGATCAATTCCACTGATCCAAGGCTAGGTCTTATAGATGGATAACTCTATGATTCATTCTGAGATCAGATTAAACTCAAATACAAAATGAAAGAAATAAAAGAGTCCAATCATATTCCGACTCAGTCAAAGATCTGCAATCTGCAAAGAAGATACAATACATATCAAGCATGATTTCTCAATCAAGGAACACATCCTTTTCACAAAGAAATCACATATCAACACTTGTATGCTCAGGAGGAAGTAACAACAGTTCAGGGTGTTACATAGTATCGCTAATAGACTATGCATTTTCCCACTGAAGGATTACTTCCTTATATGGATCAAGTACATCCAGATCTCGAACAATGCACACATAAATTATGTTCACGTATTCATCACTCAAAGGTTCAACATAAGGTACATATTTCCCATCTGTTAAAGGGATAATAACTCATTCTTCCTTGTTCTCAAAACTTATATACCGCTTGTTGAACCATAGATCAACATTATGTGCATAACACCAAGGGCACCCAAGTAGAGCTAAGAAGCTATCTACTTCTACAAGTGCTAAAACCCCAAAGTCCCTAGTGAACTTGGCCCCTTGTATAGTAATTTATGCATCCTTTAAAACTTCTGTTGAAGTGGCCTTAGTTCAATTTTCCATAAACAATACATTAGAAGATGATTGTAATGCAGGTATTCCCATTTGTACCTATGCATCTAAGGTAAGCACATTAACTTCCATTCCTATTTCAATCAATAGATTGCTCAAAAGCCACCCATCCACAACAACATTCAAAGTGATCTCCTTTTCATAATCCAAGCTATGAGGGGGGAGATTATCATGAAGGATCTTCCATCCATTCTCAATACCTGAGTGTAGATTGTTTCCCTTTAACCAATTCCCTAGTAATGGAATAGCATCTTCCATACCTATTTCAAATCATCAACATCTGACCAGACCATCTCTGTTGCCTTCTTTTGTTCCAAATTTCATGACTATTCCTTTAAACATTGTATCTCACCCTAAATATTTTTGAGCACCTCCATGGTTTCCTGATAAACCTCCTTTTGATGTGCAGGATCTAGGTATCTTGAATATGAGACTTCTTCCCTGGTAATGGTAGGATTTTGTTTCAACACTTCTCTGGTGCGCACAACTTCAGTGCATGTAGTAATTTTCTATAGGTACTACCTCAGGTTCTGGTGCCAACTTTGGCATCTATTGATTTTCCATTGTGAACTATATTCTAACCATCACTTCTCCCTTGTTCTCCTACTTATGTTGCTTGCTAAGATTCTCATATAAGTCTAAGCACTCCTCATAGTTATGATTTTTTCCACAAAAAAGAAAAATTAATATTTTGAGGGAATTTGTGCCTGTAGTGGTCAAAAGATCCACATGTATAACATGTTCCATGAGGAAACTCACCTCATCCACCACCATAGCCTCAGCCCCTGAATCCACAATGGTATCTTTGACCTCTTCCATGACCTCCTTCAAAGCACCATTCGTTTAGATTGTAGCACCCTTAAGTGTGATCATGATCATGGTGCTCGCTTTGAACTTTAAAATTATCCAATACTCCTATTTATTATACACCAATATCAATGGAATCATGGATATGATCAATCAACCTACAATCTTTTGTATTGTAAGTCAAGGACCGGTAAATCTTACAGTAGCAAGATATAGTTTTCCTTATCATGCATCGTAGTAATGGGTAGTGGCTTACATCATGGTCTAAATGACATATCTCGTAGTCTAACAACAATGAAAAAATTAGCCTACAGGGACAACTATCCTTTGTGTGCCCCTAAAATTGATTATCTGTACACAAAATCCCAGTGCACATCTTGTGCATTGAATTGGCTGATAGTTTCTCTAACTACTTGTCCATAGTTATAATCTGACTGCCTCAGTGTGCAATGCTTCTTTAAGATCTTCATGCTAATCTGTATATGTCTTATTTTACAACACCCTCTTAAAAGGTGTGATCAAGAATCCAACGAAGCACTGCGTATGCTAGCTTGCATGGATATCATAGGAAAATTTAGGCAAAAACATTTTGAAACATGCATCATACTCCTGAACACTCTCAGTAATGCCCTGTTTAATATCCTTGAGCATGTTTATACTCTTCTGCTTGAACTTAGGGATATAAAATTCCTTAAGGAAAACATATCATATTGGTGTCTAATCTACACAAGTTTTATCAGGGTCAAACTTCCTATAGGAAAACTATGTATGAGTCCCTACAATGTAGTTAGGAACTGACTTGCCTTGCACTTAGAAGCTGTGATCCCTTTTGCATGCCACAGTATCTCAGACATGTGCACATGCTCAACAAAATATTCTATTCCCCTATACTCTAGAAGATGAAGTGACATCTCTATGTAAAAATTCTGGGGTTGGTGACGACCATGCCCACTGGATCCAGAAGCTCTTGTGTTACCTCTACCTCTAGACTCACTAGATTCACTAGAACTAGAGCCACCTATGCCCCATGATCCTTAACATATATCAGAAAGGGAACCAGAGGACGTACTTCACTGTGTGCCAACAATCGTACTAAACTAAACTCCTACAGTCTGTGAGGTGGTACTACTCCCAGAGGTGATTCCTAAATTCTGCACACCTATGTTTTGCACTGATGAAACTCTTGAAAAGGTACTTCCAAATAACAAGGAAGATGTATGCCCGACCATATATGTAATTTCTATTTGATTTACTCTTGTTATTCTACTTCCCTAACTAGCTTGCTGACTATTGACTGTACTAGAAATTGGAAAACCAAGTGCAAGGGCTAGGTTACTAGGTAGATTTAGATGTGCACCTGTGACCCATGTTGTCTCTGCTGGCGTGCTCTCATATGAGGCCGATGAGGGTTCCCTGTCATGATTTCCCAATTGGGGGAGTTCCAGATGCTCTGGATCCATGGCCTCTACATGAGCTCCAAATACTTCATGAGCCATCTCTCTCCTCAACACTATCCATTTTGCAATCTTGCACTGCTTCCCTAACTCCCTCTCATGCTCCTCATTGTACTTAAGTTTCCTTTCTTCTCTTTGCCTCTTTGCCACTAGGTCCTCCATCCTTCACCAAAACTACTCCTACCCCCATGCATGGTGGGGTCTAGATAGCCATCAGATTTTCTTCTAAATTCAGGGTTACCATTAATATTTTTTTATCTCTAGTGGAATTCTTTGCAGATAGGTTCCCCTGGGATAACGTAAAAACTGGAACTCAACTACCTCTGGGGAAGAGTAAGTGGAAATTGAGTACTGTAAAATATAACTATTTATAACACTATGAAACCAAGTGTCCACAATGTGCATCTAAATCAGATCAACATCATAAAGGGCATGAAATTATTGCTACGTCTGGACAAGTTTGTGAAACCTCTAATTCCTTTTAGATGCATAAGAAACCAACCACTCATACAACTCTATTGGAAAGATAGTATAGAAAATTTCATTTAAATAGTCATACAAGTTTTGATCTACCCACGTGTGTGTGTCAAACTCAGATCTAGTGCTAAACCTCTGAGCGTATTCTTCTTCAAGATCTACTATCCACTCCTTACCATTGTATAAGGTTAACTGGTACATCTTCTTCACAAAACATCTTGAAAATAGCTGAAAAAGAGGTCTCGACAATGGAACCAATGATGTAGCCTAGAATTTAATGTGAATAACCTAAACACGTTAGCGTATCACTCAACCTAAGATGAGCATTCACCCGAAGCATGGAATGGTACCATTTCCCTCTTTAGAGTTTCTTGTACAAGATGTTAGTGTGATGATTTTTAAACATATTCAGATTCACAATAATAAATAAACATTCCACAATGCATAATCTAGATGTATATCTTAGAGAATCATGATAAATGAACTAAACAATAACTATGGAAGGATTAAACATACAAGAACCATATCCAATCATGTCTAATACCATTATCCAACCAATATACTCCATTGCATTAAACACTATAAAACACAGAATCTTCTTACACTATAATATCTCCATGACTTACGCACGTCAAAACCAGCAACACAACTCTACAATAATCCATTCGCTTCTAAACTATGCAAGTCAAGACATATGTATAGGGGTGGGGACTTTCCTTTCACCACCCATGCACTTATCAAAATAGGTCACATGCTGATAATAGCCTTGTGCCTTTACAATAGTATGCACAATATGCAAGTACTCTAACAATATATTTCCTATAACTAACTCCAAATAGAAATCCTATTATTATCTTAAACTATGCATGGCGTTTGTCTTCCACTTGTTCCCAAAATACCATTGTGTGTGCTACACACTATCTCCAAAAATATCCCTTATCCACAAAATAACTAAATCCTAATTTTGGGCACTTTAATACTATTATAACGCCACACACTTCCAGTGCCCTATATTCATGCACCAAATACTTAGAATGTTTCTAGATGCTCAACAAGAATCCTCTCTTCAATCATTAATGATAGTGATGCACACGATGGTTTGGTGACATGTGTGTTTATTTTAGTGTGATTTTTTTAGAATAATATGTTATTGAACTTCACATTGTGGGGGGGGAGATGACACAATATTTTAGTTTGATTTGATTGATATGTATGGATTCCAAAGTAATATCTTGAAGGTGAAGACATGATGATATCTGAAGTAGTACTGCACATCATGATATCACTTGGGTTAAACCATTTGAAAACCTCTTTTGTCTCAGTTTTTGGTCAACCGATAGAAAACCATATCTCTAGCTTTGTCACACAGATCTCAGTTTCTAGTTATCCGATAGAAAATTATTTTCGTCTTCATTTGTGATCAACCAATAGAAAATCACACCATCATGAAAGTAAGTGCAGGTACTAAATTGATGTGTTCCCCATGTTTGAACTAAGGGGGGGAATGTTAGGAAATATGAGGTATTTCTTATGATTATGTTGATTAAATGTAAATGAGTTGTTGAATAACAACTCATATTATTTGTTTTACCCATACTATTATAAACGGGTTATTAGATCCTAATTCTATAGAGGTTGTTCTACTATCTCCACGGCTATATAATAGCCATTGTACATATACTACATTAATTCTTAGAAATCAATCTATCTTTGTTTGCATGAATCTGTGCCTGTGCCATCATTGGGTACATTTCTAGATCCTAATCACATATTATTATTTATATGATTCCTAAGCAAGAAAACTAGTAATTGAAACCTATATTTGGCCTCTTTTCTATCTTTCTTGTTTTCTCTTTGATCTTACACACCCTACTACCCAGTTGGTATTTCACTTAATTGTATTTTATGACTCTGGACACCAACACCCATGTGCCTTCATCCCCTTTGGGTGCCCCCAACCTCTTTGTATCTTACTCACCTCTTTCATCATTTGGGCATCATGTTTTCTTATGGGTCAAAATTTTAGTTGTCAATTACAAAATTCAAAAATAAGAATCATATAAAAAAAAACCTATGTAACCATAACAAAGGACCAAGCTCTAAGCATCTATTATCACCACCTAAGGTTTCATCCAAAGGAATTATAAGAGCATCAAGGAATCCATCTAGCTTCATTTAAGGGACAAGGGACAACATTATATATATATATATAGACATAAGATGGGAAGTTCATTTTTCCATCCACACATCTCTTTACAATATTACATCTAACTATCACTTCCTATCAAGTGCATCTTGCACAAGATATTCCTAGGGCACGATTTCTGCACACACGAAAAGAACTACATAGAGTATGAGATGTAGTGCAACACTCGGTTGTAAGTTCAATCTATCTAGTGACTACTAGGGTTAGTCTAACTCCCCATTTTCATATTTTTTTTTCAGTATTTGATTTGTTTTGGGGGTTTATAGGTTATGTTTCTCTTTGCAGGTTACATGCGAGTTCTACAAACATAGTGCGATATACAAGAGACCAACAATAAAGGTTAGTGACAACCTTGTGACACAAGAAAAACTAGTTTTCAAGCTCCCGCTGTTACAAATATATTGTGACATTATTAATAAATTGTAATATTATTAATAATGAGTTAATACAACTCTTATTAATAATATAGTTAATAGTTGTGTGTGAGTGAAGTTGTTGAATAAACAACTCACGTAGCTATTTTGGTGTGTGAGATAATAAATGGATGTGAGAGATATCCTAGGGATAGGTTTGAGAGATTCATGGAGAGAGATATGAGGGATGAAAGATGAATTTTGACTCCACCATTATAAGAGATTAAACATTATAAAATGTAACCTCTTTCATTGTAATTGATATCTAGAATGAATTTCAGTTTATCTATTATTATTATTCAGTGTTTTACTATATTGCAACTTCTATTAGTGGTATCAGAGAATGTTTGTCGAATGAGAGTCTAAGAGAATTTAGGATTGCATGCAACAAGAGATAGATTAGTTCAGGGTGGAAAATACGTATGCAGTCATTTGTCATCATTTTTCTTTGACTTCAGTCCTACATGCTGCATCGACTTGGTCTGCAGATCTAATAAAGCATCAACGCATTCAGCACTGCAGTCACCATCAATAACTATGCATCACAGTGGGAATTGTATATGAATTGATTAGAGATCAAGGAGCATTGATTGATCAAATTGGCTTGTAAGAACATAGAAAGTGTAGTTCAGAAAGGTCTATATGTAGTATTTATTAGTGGTAGTTAATAAACATTTTTCAATTGTATAATAGCACACGTGTTAAAATAAAGGCACTCTCGCATGGATTAGTCCATACATGTGGATATAATCTAGTAGACTATTCTTTAATTTCTATGCCTGGTTATTCACATGTTTCTCTTGTTTGTTTATCATTTTATTTTGTCGTTGAAGCCACTTGTTGTTCCACTCATTTTGGAAAATACATTGATTAATTTCTATGGATATCGCTGATGTATTGAGCCTGCTATGTGAAGCTTCCTTGATCAAGATTTCATTCATGGTGGTGAACAGAAATGTATTGTTAGATTCAAAATTTAATGTGAAATATAGGGCTTTTGGTGAATTTGGTGAAACAGTGATCTTGGAAATTGCCTATGAGAGGCAGCTTGTGGAGTGCTAAGATATTAATTTACATGGAAATTTCCCTGATTTTCTTGTTGTGCATCGTACAGAACTGTAATGCATGTTTGTTCCATTGTTTGATCTATTTGTATATCAATACAAATTTGTATGTCAATGTGTTTTCATCCTTGATAGATCTGACCGCATGCTACATAGTTTCTTGAAGATCATGCCACATGAGGTATGAGAAGAATACAAAGGACATATTTGTTGCATGTGGTATGACTTGTTGTCAACCCTTCATTATCAGTTAAGGTACCTATAGGCTACGTACTTGTATTTATCCTAAAAATTCTTCATACATATTTGTCTCAATGTTTTAGCATGTGTGTTTTCTAGGTTAAAATAACTAGTGTCCATCGTGCCAAATATATTATTAAAAGGTTGTTTCCTTTTATATCCAGTCTCTTTTCAAAGATAAGTTGTAGTTTTCTAGTTAAAATTTTAATTTTCATCAAGCTGTTTCACCTAATTATAGAGTGTTTCTTTGAATATCGACGAAACAAATAAGGGTAGAGGGCTAGGAGGAATACTTGTTAAAATTTTGGCTGTAGGTTGTTGCATGTGTATGACTTCTTGATCGATAGTTGATCGTTAGAGATTCCTTTTTGCTAGGAGGAACTACCTGAAATAGAAAAAAATACCACCAAATAAAAGTTAAACAATGTATGCAGTGGATTGCCTAGCGTATGCTAGATCCGCAAACTGTGATATTCCCTAGATGACTGTCAATCCATTGTTTAAAACAACTCAATGTTAACAATAAAGGAAATCCTATTGTAGTTAAAATGATTTAGGTATCTCATTTGAATACAATAAGAAAATTCATTCACAACAGGCTAAGCTATGCTTGAATCTGAAGTTGAAGATCTCTATCAGATTACTAGAACTGGTCAGGGTATGGTTCTAGGGTGTTTTGGGTATTTGGTAGCAGTTTTAAGCTTTGTTCTTGGTCTGAGGGTAAAAACATAGAGACTGACATTAGTTTGGAATGAACGATGTTGGTTTAGGTTAACCAACGGTGGTTGTGGGTAACCGGAATCGGTAGGGTCGGGGTACAATAAACCTAATAAAAACTTGATGTGAGGGTAGATCTAGAGCTAAATGGAAATGGAAATGGTAAGTTTTGTATAGGTCTTAGGTATACTCAAGGATCTCTAAGAACTGGATATGGGTAGTTCAACTGTGTGGGTGAAAGAATGGTCAAGTTTTCATGGAGGTAAATGGTGGGGGAATGGAAATGGGAGTAGAAACTAATAACAAAATTAAAAGAGTCTACTAAAATGATAATGGAAAAGTGCTGGTTAACAAAACACTTACTGTTGTATGAGATTGATGTCTGGTTAGCAATGGTGGGTGATCAAACAAAAAGAACTTGGTGTGGTGCTGGTGCTTCCCTAGATGCTCCTATGAAGGAAAGTGGCATTGTGATTACTTTTGATGCTAGCTAGGGATGCTCTGATGCATGTACGAATGCTAGTTCTACTTGCATGAAGCTTTGGTTACGTCTCTTGCTCTCAGAAATGTGCCAACCTCGAAATAAGGTTGTTTTGGGGATTAAATGGTAACTGACGATGGTTATGGGTGGACCGGTGGTGGTTTAGGGTAACCGATGTCGGTTAGAGTGGGATTTCCTAGGTTTTCTAAAATGGGCAGATCCCCTTGATTTTCTTGGATCTCATTGGTTTCCTTCCACATATTAGAATGGAAACTTCCTTTCCAATGGGAGAGGATGTGGTTAGAGGGAATGTAGGCTTTTATTTTTAGGGTTTAGGTAGGTCTTAGTTAGTTATGGAAACATGCTAAGAATAGGTCTTGGGGTGAGGTGGCTAGATGAGGTGTATAGGTGAGGTGGACGGTGTGGGCATTATCTAATTAGGATATTGAACTAATAAATATTGTGAGGACACAGATTAATTTAATTAAATTAATATTAGAGTCGGGTGAAAGGGGCCATGGTTAGGTCAGTGTGTTTGAGGTGGTTATTTGTCGAGGGACCAAGGGGAGTGTGACCCAATTTTGGTGTCTACATTTTTCCTCTTTTTGTTGCGTAGCTTGTATTAGTAAGTGACACTGAAAAAAATAAGATGTGGTTGCCCCATGTGTGGGTGAAGGTGATCCCACTCAAACCAAGAACTGATGAGGTAGAAGGTAGAATCGGTGAGTGATTTGATAAAAGGTGAATGTGATGAAGAAGAAGGTGGGCAACGAGGGTAAAAAGGGAAAAAGGTATACTTGGGTAATCTAGGTAATGGGTCAGGGTCAAAGGTAGTAACAGTCAATGCACACACACATATACACTGCAACATGGTACCGGGTTAAAGGGCATGAAAAATATATATTTTATAAGGTTGAGAGGTTTATCCAAATAAGGTTTAGGTGATTTCGGTATCTTAGGTAGAGGATATGGTCAAGAAACATGACGCATGTCAGGTGCAGGAATGTTTAGGTATGTTCCGGTACACCTAGGGTTGGTTCAGGATAAATGGTCACAATAAAAGGAAAGGTAAGGTCAGTATGCCAATCAACACGAGAAACAGTGCCGTAAGTTATAGCAAGCACATGAGGTCATAGGTCACTAGAAATGTTCCAGGTCCCAGTATCTAGGTCATGACATGGGTAGGGATGAGATATGGGTAAAATAAAGAGTCCCAAAATGAGGATGCAGTGAGGGGGTAATGATAACGTCAGGAAGATAATAAGAAGTGTCCAAGTGAGGTGTGGGTGAGGTAAAAAGGATTCATGTAAAAAATTTGGGGTAGGGGGTAGGAAAAAGATGAAGCAGGTAAACTGATGACGGTTTTAAAGAACCGATGTTGGTTGTGATGGATTGACCATGGTAAGCTAGGGCATAGGACCTATGTCGGTCAAGGTAAAAATGTTGCTGGTCAAGTTAGGTGGGTTAGAAAAAAGGAAATTTCCACGTTTTACAGAATCATTTATCTCTTGCCAAATAGGAGAAAATGACAAGTGAGAGAGAGAAATGTGAAAATCATCCATGCAAAACAGAGAGTTGAGTTGGTGAGCGATGTAGCGGGTGATTGGTAGTTGATAAGTGGGGTCGATGAGATTCGATTGACCGATTTGGTTGGTTGGAAGTGAGATGATTGATTGGGCAATGAAAGAGGCGGGAGAGGGGTCAGATGGACCATTAGTGCAGTGGCCTGACGTGCCAGCATGGCGATGGCACCATGATGAGGTAAGAGTCAATCATATTCTTGGTTTTGTGTGGTAGATTGAATTAGATGTCAGGTGGGGAGAAAATGGGTATGGGGGGGAATTGAATTTTGAATTTTGGGAGGGAAAATCAGGTTAAATATACATGGGGAGAGAGGTGATTGGGTGAGGAGGGGTAAGGAAGGGTGGAGGGGGGATTTAGGTGGGTAGAAGGGACAGAAAGGAAGATTTTAAAAAGAAGGGGGGTTTGGGAATCTTGATTTTTTTGTGGCAATAGTGACTGATGTTGGTTGAGGGTTAGTTGATGTCAGTGATAGTGAACCGGTACCAGTCGTGAAATAGGTGATCGATGTTGGTTTATAGGGGACCGGGGTCATTTAGAGATAACCGGTACTGGTCATAATTTGGGGAAAAAGGGGGAAAAGGTGCCCTAGATTGGGTGGGTAAGGTAGGTAGTGGTCAGTAGGAGATATTTTGGGGAAAATCATAACATAGGTAAGGGGTAAAAATAGGTAAGGGTGAATGATAGTGAATAAGGGTTAGGGTGGGTAGATAGAAGATGTGATACAAAGGTAATGGGGTCTAGGGAAAGAGAAGTAGGGTGGTAGGTGTAGGTGAGGTGTCGAGTGGGATTGTGGTTATGATTAAGGTGAAATTAATGTGATGTTTTGCTAAATGTAGGAAAGAGATCAATTGAGGATGAGAGACAGGGTGCCACCCCTGCTCTTGAGATTTTGAGGTGTGGCGACCGTCGAGGAGTGGATGCATGTTGTAGATGTGGGCTTGATTGGGGTCTGACACTACTGGCATGTAGTCTGAAAGCCAAGCTTGATGGTCACTCTCATTGATAGATGGGATTCAATGACCAACATGTTTCACCTATTGATAGGGGAGATGAAGGTCACCCTAGAAGATGTGTATAGGATCATGTGGTTACTTGTATTAGGGACACATGTATATTTGATCTCTGCAGAGGCATCTAAGGAGTTGATGTTGATGATATTTGGTGAGGGAATGGAGGAGATGACATTCCATAATTCTAGCTAGAGTTATGGAGATATGTACCTAGCTTGTCCAGAGGAGATGAGACAAGTAATATTATTGATGAAGGCATTCTACTATTTTTTGCTACCAGATGCAGAGGGTGGGAGATTCCCATGATCACTAATGGGGGTATTGCATGATATGATGATGGACAGGACCTAATTTTCATGAGCACTAATATTCCCAGTGTAACTATATAGAGAGCTATGGGCATATGGATGGCTCCGTAGGTTCAGTCTATGTTGTATGTTTATTCTTCACTGTTGGGCCTATAAGCACATTATTTGTGTTTGTCTGATTGGTATGCCCTGGGAAGATGCATTTGAGCCTGGCTTTTCTCGGGTGGGGTATAGGTGATGGGTGCCTGTGATGGGAGAGCATTGAGTAGGTAGGGTTACACATGATGTAGCTTATTATAGGTGGTTACTTGAGGGATTGTTCAGCGTGGACATTATTTGGAGACCGTATGTGGGCTATCCCTTATACAGACAAATGGCTGATGAATTAGATGGCTTGTAAATACTCAAATGGATTAAGGGGCATCATGGAGGGGAGCACGAGATGATCCTAGTAGACAGGGTCAGACAGTAGTTTAGGCTACTGCACGATATACCACCACCTTTCCCATAGTATCGGAGAGATGATGTGGGGAAACCACTGCCGCTACCACAGCTGACAGTACCTACAGGGCAGGAGGAGTAGGTGACCAACTAGTGGATAGATGATTCTAGAGTGACTGATAGGTATAGATAGTGGTGGGCAGCTTTGTTATGAGTAGTACCTCCCAAGATTGGGTAACTATATTTAACCACCATCACCGTGTAGAGAGATGCCCTACAAGAGTAGGTAGCGACCCTGATTACATCATTGGGGATGGTACAGGGGTAGTTGGTAGGTTCAAAGGTGGAGGTGGTCATGTTGCATGCATAGGTGGCCAGTCTACAGGCCCAGATGGCCTAAGGTGGATATGGATATGGTAATGATGAGTAGGTGGCCACCCTACAAGCACATGTTACAAGTTTGTAGGGCTAGTTTACCACTACACAAGCACAAATTAACGTATTATAGGCTCAAGTACATGTACAGGGTGCAAGGCCGATGTCACCTCCATAGGCACCGGGATAGGGTCACAATTCATAGGTAGGGGTGGGATAAGGTCCCATAGGATAGGTATAGGGGCTGAGGCCGATGAGGCCACCGTAGATAATACCCATATATAGGTTACGGGTTTCCTTAGGTGAGGATAGGTATTACCAGGATTAGTTGATGGTGGTGGGGATATATTTTCTATCCTATGGAGAGTACATGGCATAGTAGGCCTCGAGTGAGAGGACTAGATCCCATACCCACAACGTGGATAGCACAAGGAACCATCAATCCCTGAGACAGGATTAGGGTGAGGCCACTAGTTCACGAAGTCCATCCCCAGGCAATGTACCGGCAGGGACCCAACCACGCCCCATGAGAGGTGGTGAGATGTTATCAATCCACCAGGCAAGAACTGAGTAGGAGACAAGAGAGACCGATATGGAGGATATCAGTCATGATGATGCCTAATGTATGTCGCTCCTTTTTGATGTATTTATTCATTTTTGATATATACCATCATGCGTGTCGAAGAGAGTGAGGATGTGCACAATAGTTTTTGTATATTTTTTATCATATATCGGCATGCATGCTGAAGATGGTGAAGATGTATATGAGAGTTTTGAGAGATTTTTTTATATACACCGGCCTGCGTGCCAAAGATATTTGATAGATATGTATATGGACACATGTTTGGATGTTTTTTATTTATAGAGATGATGGTGATTTTGGCATGATGTATCTGTGTTGATAGAATTTTATTATTATGCATAGATGGATTCATGATAGGTGTGTTAGGCATGGTGGAGTTAGGTTATAGGCATGGCTGAGTCAAGTTGTGGTTTAGGCATGGATGGAGTCAAGTCATAGGCATGGCTGAGTCAGGTTGTGGTTTAGGCATGGATGGAGTCTGGTCATAGGCATGGATTGAGTCAGGTTTTTGGTTTAGGAATGGATTGAGTTGAAATGGGTTGAGTCTGTAATTCATTAATTTGTGTAATTAATGATGATATGGGCCTCGTATGAGATGTTTTTATAGTAACATGCATGATAATGGTAAAGAAATGGTAAACATAATGAATGTATGTTTGATGATGATAAAGGTGTAAAGTAATTTGTTGTTTGTTTGGTTTAATTTCCAATTATTGATATAAAAAGGGAATTAACTATGGTAAAATGTGATTTAGAAAAATGAAAGGTGAACTAGTTAGGGTAGAAAGTGGCCAAGCTAACCTCCAAGGGCCCCATGCCCTCGGAGTGCTACCTACATAGTCCCAGTGAAAAGGGACCTCAGGCTGATGTAGTTCTCCCATAAGCTAGGGAAGTATGCGAGGAGATATAAGAATGAGTTGGTAGGTTATAGGCATGATGAGATCTAGGTCTTTTAGGTATGGGTGAATTGTGGGCACATTGGTATGAGTGATTTGGAGTTAATTATGATGAAAGAGGAAAATGTATTACCTAAAGATAAGCGTTGAGAATCTAGTCATGTATAAGGTAATCAATACGTAATGAAGAAGGTTAAAAGATAAGTGGAGGAAAGAAAGTCACTTGATTGGTAAGGATCATAACGGGTGGATCATACCTTAGATAGGCTGATGAACATAAGACCCTAAAAAAACTGCATGATTGATTATTCTAAAGGTGAAAAGTAATCACACAATCACCAAATGTCTCAGTTCTAGTAGGTCCCTTGAGGCAGTAGGAAATGAAAGTGCAAATGGTGAGAGGGTGAAAAGTGCTTAGTTTATATGGTATTTGGTAGCATGTGTTTGGGTAAGAGATCCAAGATCACAATGGGAAAGTCCATGACAATTTTTTTTTTCTATTTGACTTGTATTTGAGATAGACTGATCGATGTGGGAAGTCTATATGGGATGAATAATTTAACTCCTTGAGGTCTTTGCGAAGATGATCGATCTGGGAAGCTTCAGATTATCTCTTTTTTTTTCTTTTTTTGAAAGAAGGCTTTACATAGCTATCTTTTGAGGAATAATTCTATTTCTAACAACGATGTAGAGAGAAAGATGTCCTTTTGAGGGAGTCATCTTGTATTGGAAGTTTGACTCGAGGAGTTGGATTACATGTGAGGGATTTTGAGTCATGGACAAGAATAAGGTGAAGAATTGGATTCTTGTTTAGAAAACAAGGTGAAATGACCATGGGATCTCATCTAAAAGTAGACAAAAAGTATCCATGAGAATCATGCCATGTGGAGTGCTGTGGTACACATATTTAAGAGAAGATAAAAGAGTGATGAGTATGCACATGATTCTTGTTTAATCATTGGATATGGCATAGTGAAAGGAGGGAAGTGAATGGTGCTCAAGGGATGAGCATGAAAAGAGGCAAAAGGTGAGGTAGGACTAAAGGTCAATAGTAGAATGGTCAAATATGTAAGGCATAAAGGGGCTCAGGTTCAGGTTTACCATCGAGTGAAGATAAACAATAAGCACCTGATTCATAAGCATGAGTCACGATGTATGGTCCAAGCCAATTAGGAGTAAATTTTACCCGTTTACTTTTTTCCAATTTGGTTACATGTTGATTTTCTTTCAGGACAAGGTCATCGACTTGGAAGGCTTATTCATGGACACATTTTTCATAGGCACATTTGATACATTTTTGATAAACTTGAAGATGTTCAAGAGCGTTAAGACGATGTTCGTCTAATAACTCATGTTGTGCTAAATGGTCCTGGAAAAACTCATCATCATTGATCACATCATGAAGAGAAATAAGAATAGAGGGAATTTGGACTTTGAGAGGAAGAACAACCTCTATACCATAGACCAGAGAAAAAGGTGTGGCGGTAGTGGAAGTGTGAATACTAGTGTGGTATGCCCATAGGGAAAAAGGAATGTGTGTATGTCAGTCCTTCATAGTATCGTTAACCACTTTCATGAGAATTTTGTTTAGGGTTTTATTAGTGGATTCAGCTTGGCCATTGGTTTGTGGGTAATAAGGTGATGAGAAACTGAGTTGAATGTCGAAGGCATCGCAGAGTTTCTGTAAGGTTTTATTTTTGAATTGTTTTCCATTATCAGTGATGAGGTGATTTGGAACAACAAAGCAACAAATAATGTGATGATTGATGAACTGACATATTTTATCAGCTTTTGTGGAGATGAGTGGTATGGCTTCAACCCATTTGGTGTAATATTCAGTAGAGGTGATGATCCATTGATGTCACTGAGAAGAATGGGGATTGATTTCTTCGACAAGATCTAAACCCCATTGAGAGAAGGGCCAAAGGTCATTGACGACCTGTAATACATGAATGGGTGTATGATGAAGATTGGCATGTTGTTGGCATTTTAAAAAATGCTTAACATAATCACAACAATCATGGTTAAGGGTCGACCAGTAATAGCCTAGTTGAAGAATATGCTTAACAACAACAAGGCCACTGTAATGATCTCCACATATTCAATCATGAAATTCCTTAATGGTATAAGGAATTTCAGAACTCGTAAGGAATCGTAAGAGAATACCATCGAAGCCATGCTTATAGAGGAGGTCACCCATGATGATGTAGCGAGAGACCTTTTTAAGAAAGGCATGTTATCCATTACGAGTGAGGTTGGGAGGCAAGATGGAGAGGGAAGGATAGTCTGAGTATTGTTTATACCAAAGGTCACTCGGGTCGGGAGTAGTGGTTCTAATAGAGTAAACTTTGCGAGGTATGTAAGAGGGTGATTGGAGTATTTGTACGGTGACAAATATTTTAGAATGGGTGGGCAAAGCGGGTATCTGGGAAGCTAAGAAGGCCATGGTAACTAAAAATTTGTTGGTTGAATGTGGGACAGTTTGAAGGTCATAACGATCGAAGGTGGTCAAAAGTATGTCCACATGATGTTTATACTTTTGAAGTATCTCATTACGACACAAGTATATACCATTTTCTTGGTTTATGACCAATTGAGAATCACCAAAGATGTTGATTGACTTAACATCTAAGGCATACACAGCCTAGAGACCTAATACGAGTGCTTCGTACTCAACAATACTGTTTGTATAATCAAAATTGAGTCTGAAAGACAAAGGAATAGGTTCACCATCAAGTGGAATGAGGATAACACCAGCCCCACCCCCACACTGACACTTGGAACCATCGAAGAAGAGTGTCATTTGGTACGTGGGTTCATCCAAGGAAAGGGTAGCAATGGACTAATCTAGAAATTCAAAGTTAGAGGGTTTGTCCCTCGAAATAGGTGCGTTAGACAATTGGTCCGTGATAGATTTGCCCTTGATGGAATTTTGATGGGTGAATTTGAGGTTGAGGTCGGCCAGAAGCATGAGCTAGCGTGCAGCTCATTGCTTTTGGTAGGGTTTGGCATACATGAAATGCAAGGGGTCGGTGTTGGTCACAACACAAGTTTTGTGGTTAAGTAGGTAATGGCAGAGTTTTATGGCTACAAAAACTAAGGCTAAGAAAAATTTTTCGACATGGGTATATTGGGTTTCGTAGTCCAAAAGAGTACGGATTATGTAATAAACCACCTACTCCCTGTGTTATTCATCATGATGAGCGAGCATGGTGCCCAAGGAGTGATCGGTAGTAGAGATGTATAGGTAGAAGGGTTGATTGTCTGTAGGTGGAATGAGTACAGGTGGTTGGATAAGGTATTGTTTTAAGGTTTCAAAAGATTTATGGTAGTCATCATCCCATTTAAAGGAGACATCCTTCTTGAGAAGATGATGAAAGGGTTGACACCGATTTGACAATTACAAAATGAAATGGTGAATAAACTATAACTTACCTTGCAGGCGATGGAGTTTCCTAAGATTAGTTGGCAGAGGCATTTCAATAATGGCCTTGACCTTATTAGGGTCAACCTCTATACCACATAAGGAAATGATAAATCCCAAGAGCTTTCCCGAGAGAACCTCGAAGACACACTTCTTGGACTGGAGGTGAACATAATACTTAATGAGGTGGTCAAAATGGTTTTTAGGATGACGAGGTGCTTAGAGCAGCACTTATATTTGGCCAGGAGATCATCCACATAATATTAAAATATATGGTGCATGATGTCATGGAAGATGTAAGTCATAGCCCACTGGTATGTGGCACCACCATTTTTAAGGCCAAATGGCATGAATCGATAGCATAAGGTCCCCCAAGGTGTGATGAATGCGGTTTTGTGCTGATCCTCTGGAGCAAGCAAGATTTGATTATAACTCGAGAAACCATCCATGAGTGATAGCATCTCGTGACCAACAGTAAGGTCAACTAGTTGGTCAATACCGGGTAGAGGAAAGTCATCTTTCATGAAAGATAGGTTGAGGTCATGAAAATCTATGTAGATGTGGAGTCCCTCTATTGCCTTAGTGACAGGGACAATGTTAGAAATCCACCAGGTATAATTAATGGGTGAGATCAAGGAAACGAAAAGAAGGCGCTGAATTTATTGTTTGACTAGAAGTGCAATGCGAGGGTGCATTTTCCTCAGCTTTTTTTTTATGGGTTTAGCATCGAGAATGGTTATGATATTATGGACCACTATGGTGGTGTCAATATTGGGAATGTCGGTGTAAGAAAAAGTGAAATCATGATTATGATCTTTGAGGAAAGAAGTGGTGGCTTCCTGTTTAGTAGTATTTAAAGATTGGCCAATCTTTAGAATGTGTGGGTCTTCCTGAGTATGAATGTTGATCTCGATAGTCGATTCATTCAACATGGTTTGTATCTTAGATGGTAATGACCGATAAATATATGAGTCTTCTGCACCAAGGTAGGTGAGTATAGATTCATCATCCTGACATTGAACGACATTAATAGAAGGTGTATCATCATTGATCATTTCAGGATACAGGAAGGGAAGAGAGTAGGGAGCCTCACCCTCACGTTGATAAGTCAGAGGCCCCAAGGAAATGGTGTTTATGAATTTTTTTTAGGAGGAATGAATTTCAAATCCATCGACTCCATTGGTGAAGGTGGTGATGGTGGTGAAGAAGATGGAGTGGGTGAAGAAGGTAGAGAATGGTAGATGTTCTCAATGAGGTCAATGCAAGCCTTCTTGGTAAGTTGTTCAGTAAAGCCGATACCATTATGGTCGTTATGTTTGTGGGTAGTACATGGAATAATAGTGTGACGACCTTGCTCATAAAAGCCAAAACCAAAACCCTTCCATGCACATCGGTGCAGGAAGGTGTGGGCGAAACGGTGATTGGTGAGTGACTAGAGGTCAACAGAAAATGGGCAGGTTTGTGATGGTGGTTTAGGTGTATAAATGGTAGTATCAAGTCCCCTATAGGTGAGATTTGTGCGAAGGTGGGAGGACCATACAAGAGATTCTCTCCCATATGGTGATCATAGCAAGGGTCTTGATGAAGACTTCCATACTCTTGTGGAGTAAGGAATGTGTTAACACTATATAAGCAATACTCCCCCAGAGTGAGGTGTTGAAAAATGACTTATAAGGTATCAGTGGTTGATATATGGATAGCTCAGATAGATGATGTGTTAAAGGTTGAATTGGAGGTGGAGATAGCTGATTGGGAGGCTGACGAGTTGGCCGTGGAGGTTGTAGTAGTCGTAGGGATGGAGGATGTAGGTGCAGTCGAGGTAGTGGCAGTGCTGGTGAGTGGAGGTGTAGGTGAAGAGGAAGTGGTCATGGATGTAGATGCTTTAATGGGTATAAGAATTTCATTGGGTTGATAAAGCATGTTGCAAGTTTTGAAAGGTAATGGGTCATCCGGAATGGTATAGGTGTGCCCTTCATGCTCAAACTTCACACAATGATGCAAAGTAGAGGGAACACAACCCATAACATGAATCCATGGTCTACCAAGCAACATGTTATATTTAAATTCCCCCTCCAAGATGTAAAATAACTCTGGATTAGTGCGGGGGCCCACGCGAACATGGAGGATGATGGTGCTAAGTGTAGAAGTGATAGCGTCATTGAATGAATGCAACATGACAAGTTTTTTATGCATGTAATTTTCAGGTATGCACATTTGGTTGAACACATGGTAGGAGATGATATTAATGTTAGCGCCCCCATTGATCATAACATGTCGTACATGGATATTATCGATATGGATAGAGATGAAAAGAGATGTATCTGGGTCATCGGTTTGGTGCGGTGTGATCTCTTCATCCGAGAAGCTGAGTGTGGCTACTTGGTAAGTAGATGAAGGTGTAGAAAAAGATGATAATTTGGTGAGAGAGGCTACATGATGGGGTCTAATAATGGAGGCTACGGGTGTAGTATCATTACGTAAGACCTCAATAGATTGAAGGACCTCCATGAGAGCTTAACAATGGGATTTTGAGGTTTGAATGAGGTCATATATGGACATTTTGAGGGGGGATTGGTGTAATTGTTCAAGCATCGCGTGATGTGTAACCCCATTAGAAATAGGATATGTGGGGACGTGGATAGTGACTTTAGGTGTGGGTGCAGATGGTATGTTGGGTATAGGGTTGGTTGGTGGGTCAGTTGCCTTTTCCTTACCTTTGTCCTTCTAAGCACATGTAGCATCGTGGATCATGTTGATTTCAGGAGGAGAGGTAGGTGAGTGAGCCACGAAAGGTATAATGACAAGAAGGGAAAAAGCCGAGCCATGGGAAGGAACCTTGTGAGATTATTTGGGCACACCGACATTTTGGTGGAGGTTTGGTGAGTTCTCTGATGAAAACCATGTTAATTTAAAAACTTTGGGGTGGCTGTAATAGTTGTGGAGGTGGAGTTCTTGGTCGCTAAGTAGGCAATGAGGGAAGAACTGTGGAAATGGGTGCTGGTGAAATGGGGTCCTCATCGAGAAGATCATCATCATCAAAGTTTTCCTTAGGAGGACACAATTGGATAAGAACAGTTTTCAAAGCCTTATAGTTCTCTACGTTGTGCTCTGACACATGATGGTAGGCACAAATTTTGGTTTCATCAAACCCCTTTGGTTTGGGTTCAAGAGGGTCATAAGGTCTGAGAGGCGGTAATGTGATGACAAAAGATTCAAGGAGGTTAGTTAAGATTTTGGCATAGGATCCCTCTAGTGGATCACAATGAGAAGTGAAGGTGGGTTTGGGTGTAGGTGCAGCTGAATATATAGGAAGGGTCTTTGCAGGAGGGGGAGTCGGTCATGCTATGGTTTTAGGTACTGGTGTGGTCTTAGGTGTTGGTCATGTCTACTTGGGTAGGGTCATGGTAGATGAATTGGCGATAGAGTGTGTGGTTGGTTTGACTACCTTATTGGAGGGTAACGGATTTTTGTCTTTAGGTTTCACCTTCTTGGGTAAAGGTTATATGGGCGCAAGAGATCTAGAGGGAAAAGTAGATGGTGGAAGAGGGAAAGTTACCCATGGGGATAACTGAGGTGCTGTGAAGGTAGATGGTGTGGGTCATGCAGGAGGTGCAAGGGAAAGAGACTGAAGTGTCGTGGGTAGTGAATAATTTGTTGATGGTATTGAAGTTATGGGTGGTAAAAATGTTGCAGGTGTTGGTGGAAGTTGTGTCGAGTGCTTGGGTATGTTAGAGGTTTGCGATGGAGGAATGGGCTGCTGTTTTTTTAGTTTACCGGTAGGTGAAGGTTTCTTAACCATGCTAGAAGGATGAGGTCCTAAGACAAACGGAAGGGGTGAAGGTGATGAAGGTTTGATCGGCGAGGTTGGGTTATGAGATCTAGGGGATTGGTTTTTCTGTTTAGGGGCCAGATTAGGTTTTTTGTTAGCTTTGGAGGATGTGGATAAATCTAATTTGATGGGTGGATGAGTAAGGCTGGCTATTGGGCTGACCCCTAAGGTAGTAATAGGTTTAGGCAAGGAAGATGATGTAGGTGTGGGTTTGGATGTAGATGCATGTTGGGTTATGGGTAGGGGTGCGAGTTGAGCCATGAGTGGTACCATGGGGAAATTTGTGATATTTGTGGTTGTGTGTGGTTCGGTTGGTCGAAATATTTTTGGGTAGATAGTGGAGGTATTAGTGAGTGACATCTGCATTTTTGTTGAGACAGGAAGCAGAAGATGCCCCCAAAGTAAGACTCTAACCAAATAATTTAGGCAGTTAGCTAAGCATGAGAATGACACTACAGTTGGTGAGGTTGATGAGGATCTAATGGTGATTCCCATAAAATGTGTCTTAGAAATGGGGAATTTTCTAGCTTCAGCTTCTATGGGTAAGAGAGCCGAGAGTAATTCCATCGGATCTTGGGTAGCTAATGGAGAATGGTCACCTAGAGGAAACAACATTTCTAAGGGATATTTGATAGGTGGAGGAGATGACAGGTGTTCCTTTGTGGGTGGAGGATATAACACAATCGTCTTCCATAGGTCAGAGAGGTACTGCAGGGGACGACTCTCTAGATGGAGAAGCTAAAGGTGAAATGGTCTCAATAGTAATTAGAAGGCTATCTCGAAGGTGAGGGAGGAGACGAAGGGTGTTCCTCTGTGGGTGGAGAAATAGGTGAAGTGGGTTCGTGTGTAGGTGGAGGATTTCAGGCTAGGATTTCCTCCATGGAAGGAATATGAGGGAATTTGGAAGCAATTGGTGTGTTGCTGAAAATAGCATGGACCTCGCGGGTATGGCTATCATGAGTTGAGGTCTCTCTAGTTTGATCAAAAGAAGGGGCATGATTAGGAAATGGTTTCTTGAATATGTATAGGTTTTGATTGACAGGTCCATTAGGATTATCCAAGGTTAACTAACCTTTCTCGAGCATTTCTTAGATAATGTTTTTGAATGTGATGCAATTGCCATCACTATGACCTTTTACCCGGTGATAGTTACAGAAGTCGTGATCTTTGTACCACATGGTTATGGGGTGAGCATGATCAAAAACATTGTGTGGTTTTACGAGAGGAAGAGTGATGGCCCCAACTTTAATGAGCTTTTCTAAGATAGAAGAATAAGGCTCCCTAATTGGGGTGTATTTCCATTGTTCCCATATAAATTGAAAGGTTGGAATGGGTGAGAGATTAGATGAGGGGTTAGCCTTATTTGACAGATGGGCTGGGTCATTCTTGAGTACCACTGTGTTAGCGGTTCCCTTGGTTTTTGAATAATTGTTCTATGGTTTCGAAGAAGAAGAGGTATCATTTGACTTAAATGTCAAGTTTTATTGCGTAGTTGAATTTTCTTTTCTTCGATGGCCCAAATCTCTTGCTTTCATGCCTCATCGAAGGTTCAGAAAGTTTACACCCTGTAGGGTTGGCAAGATTATGTATAGCACAATCTTGTGTGAAGAGCTCTATGAGTTTAGTTTGTGGTAGTTGGAATGTGAGTTAAATGTTCAGGCTATGCCAATGAGTGACAAAATTTGTGATAGATTCATCGTCATATTGATGCGTAGAGTAGAGGTCAGTCATGGTAATCTTCTTAACAACATTGATGGAGAAGTGATCTAAGAAGGCTTAGGCTACCTAATTAAATGAGAAGATCAAATGTCTAGGCAACCCTGTAAAAAATAATGTGGGCCCGGTTAGAGACATGGGAAAGGTCCTCAAGAGCAAAGCATCATGATTGACAATAAGATAACACCAATGTTTGAAAGACCACAAATGCTATTGTGGGTCCTTTTTGCTGTTGAAGTGGTTAAATTTACAAATTTCCCAATGTACGGGATATAGACGAATAGGAATGGATGGGTGGATGGGAACACTGCAAATATCATTGTAGGTGAGAGAGTTGCGTGTGCCAGAAACCAATGCCTCCAATTTCTACATCTTGTCCATCATTAACTTGATTAGGTCATTGGTAGGTTGTGATGGCTAGGTACCTCCTATAGTGTATAAGGGCTGGTGTTGGACATGAGCTGGCATTCCAGTATATGGCGATGTTGTAGAGGTGGAGTGAGAAGGAGGGAGTGAAATAGGGGTACGTACCTATAATGAATGATAGATGAAACGAGAGGTTGTTGATAGTATGTATATGGAGGTGGAAGGGTCGTGGTGACCCTAGTGGCAATGGGGGCTAAGGACTATGGAATAGAAAGTACAATGTTTTGAAAATGGGTAGGGGTCATCGACACTAGAGGTGGTTGTGTAGCTATGTGTATATGTGAGACAATAGGTGCAGATGAGGTTACATTCTGGGTGATTGGTGAAGGTATAGTGGATGTAGTGGGTGCAATAGATGTGGTAGACACTGCGGTCATAGCAGGTATAGGGCCTAGCTGTGAAACGATTGGGGGAAAGGTAGATGCGAGCAACACGAAGGTAGAAGAAGTTGGAGAAGAAGTAGGAGCAAGTATTAGGAGGATAGATACGGGCATGCCGTATATCAACTGAACCGAGGCATCTGGAGTGGATGAGTGGGAAAGATTGAACTGTAAGGCACCAGGGTTCTGGTCAAAGAGTCATGCGTAACTCCTCATCCCCTGTGGTGATAGTGAGAGGTTGGGTAGGATCCATGGGTGATAAAATAGAAGGTGGCTAAGGGCTAGGTGGAAGTGGTTGACAACTAGCGTGGAATATGAGGGCATTTTTCTGGCTATGCATTAACACCATGTGAACAAGTACTGACATGGTAGGACTACTTTCTATAAATGACACAGAAATACAACAAAGACAGGAAAAATAGGTGGTGGAAGGTAGATTAGGTATACAATTTCAGCTAGAAATTTAAACAAGCTAACCGATGCTGGTTAGGGTAAACTAACTCCGGTCACAAGTAACCGTGGTCGGTCACTTTTGAAAATGGATAGTTTTTCAAGACAAGGAAAAATGCTAACAATTTGCTAAGTAGACAAGATGCTGATAGAATTTACCTGGACAGTGAATATGATGAGAGTGACAGAGACTTTGAACAACAAAGAAGGTGAAGAAGGTGTCCTTTTGGGTAGGTTAACCAAAAGACCAGTAAATCGACGTCGGTTGTGTAAAACTGATGATTGCCACTGGATCGGCACTAGTTACTGTGAATTTGAAATAGAGATGAAGAAATGGTGGTTGTGAGTTAAAATCAAATGTAAAATAAGACCCATAATTATGAGGATAATAAAATAGGGTCCAGGCACACTCAGATGAAACTGGAATATACCAAATTTGATGAGGAGTGTGCAAGGAGAAATGAAAATATGAATAACATATCCTCTCACCTCAAAAAGCAATCAAAGTAGAAACACTAAGAAAAATACGATCCTAAGAGTGATTTTTCTATTATGTTTGTTCAGCTTATGCTATTAAGGACTGACTGATGAAATTTAGAATATAATTTTTGTTGAGGAAGGCTTCCTACGAAGAAATATATCTAAAGGGATAGATTTCAGGTATGTTATGGCAGGGGCGGGTCATCTCCTGAAGTATGACTCGATAGAAGTAGCGAGCTGGGGAGTACCTACCAATCCTCTAATCAGTGTGATCATTGACAGGTGTTCCTGGGAAAGATGTCATTTAAGAATGTGTATATTTTGAATTTGTATAGTTTGGTAAGACACATAGAGAGAGAGAAGATGTGCTTTCTATGATTCGTTTGTCAACCATCAGCTGGAAATGACTTCCAGCATATAGGTTACCCTCAGTTAATGTGAGCTAGTGTAGAAAAAGAAGAATGATCTAAAATGATTTTTAAACCCAAATCAAAATATTGAATTTGATGACACAAAAGGATGAACAAGAGAAGGGATTCTCATTCACTAATGTGATACCAATGAAAGGAAATAAATGTTCATTTTAAAGCACTAAAATATGATTGCTCTTAGACAATAGAAGAAGAGAAGATTCCAGGGGAGAAATTTTAATGTGAGAACCTTTTATAAAGGAAACAAACGTATAACTTTTCACCTAGAAATGAAGAAATGCAAAGAACCCCAAATGTGTCCTACCGGGTGTGCCAAAATGTTTCACCTGATTCTAGAGTGTTTCTTTGAATATCAACAAAACAGATAAGGGTAAAGGGCTAGGAGGAATACCTGTTAAAATGCTGGTTGTAGGTTGTTGTGCGCGTATGAATTATTGATCCATAGCTGATCGTGAGAGCTTCCTTTTGGCTAGGAGGAAGTACCTGAAATAGAAAACAAGACCACCAAATAAAAGTTAAATAGTATATGCAGTGGACTACCTAGCGTATGCTAGATCTAGAAAGTTTGATACTCCTTAGACGACTATTAATCCACTGTTTAAAACAACTCAATGTTAACAATAAAGGAAATCCTACTGTAGTTAATTTGATTTAGGTATCTCATTCAACTACAATAAGTAAATTCATTCACAACAGGATAAGCTATGCTTGAATCTGAAGGTCAAGATCTCTGTTAGATTACTGGAACTGGTCAGGGTATGGTTCTAGGGTGTTTTGGGTATTTGGTAGAGGTTTCAAGCTCTGTTCTTGGTCTGAAGGTAAAATCACAGGGATCGACATCGGTCTGGTATGACCGATGTCAATTTAGGTTAACTGACGACGGTTGTGGGTAATCGGCGTCGGTATGGTTGGGGTACAAGAAACCCAATAAAACTTGATGTGATGGTAGATCTAAAGCTAAATGGAAATGGAAAGGGTAATGGAAAGGTTTGTGTAGGTCTTAGGTATACTCAAGGATCTCTAAGAACTAGATATGGGTAGTTCAATGGTGTGGGTGAAAGAATGGTCAATTTTGCATGGAGGTAAATGATGGGAGAATGGGAATGGGAGTAGAAACTAATAACAAAAGTAAAAGAGTATACTAAAATGAAAATGGAAAAATGCTAGTTAACAAAACACTTACTGTTGTACAAGCTTGATGTCTAGTTAGCAATGGTGGGTGATCAAACAGAAGGAACTCGGTGTGGTGCTGGCACTTCCCTGGATGCTCTCATGAAGGCAAGTGGCATTGTGATTACTTCTGATGCTGGATGTGGATGCTCTGATGCATGTACGAATGCTAGTTCCGCTTGCATACATCTATGGTTTCATCTCTTACTCTCAGAAATGTGCCAACCTTAGAATAAGATTGATTTGGGGATTAAATAGTAATCTACAATGGTTCCAGGTTGACCGGTAGCAGTTTAGGGTAACCGATGTCGGTTAGGGTAGAATTTTCTAGGTTTTCTAAAATGGGAATATCCCCTTGATTTTCTTGGATCTCGTTGGTTTCCTTCCATGGATTAGAATGGAAACTTCATTTCTAACGGGAAAGAATGTGGTTAGAGGGAATGTAGGCTTTGATTTTTAGGGTTTAGGTAGGTCTTAGTTAGTGATGGCAACATACTAAGAATATGTCTTGGGGTGAGGTGGATGGTGTGGGCATTATCCAATTAGGATATTTAAATAATAAATATTGTGAGGACACATATTAATTAAATTAAATTAATTAAATTAATATTAGAGTGGGGTGAATGGGGCCATGGTTAGGTGAGTTTGTTTGAGGTGGTTATTTTTTGAGGGACCAAGGGGAGTGTGACCCAATTTTTGTGTCTACACAAGTTATACGAATATCAATATAGTGTCTTTTATCAAAAGATTGATCAATTTGAGTTATTGTCAAAAGAGTCATTTTCATTTTAAAAGTAATCTCATTTTATTACTTTTTAAATTTTTAGTTGGGTCCTCTCCTCTGAGTCAAAAGTGTTATCAAATTTATGAGTTGTCTTCAAAATTCATATCACTGTTAAATATTTTTTTTCCCTTACAGATGCATTTTCGGTGTCAGTTGATGTCTAATGTTTTTAGAGAATTAGGTGAATAATATTGTATTTTTGATGAATTCAAATAAGGAAAATGTGCTTGTATTCGGGGGTTCCACCCCTCGACCCCACCATGTACCATGACAGGGAGTGCACCCAGGGTGTTGCCCTAGGACCCTGTGTGGTGCTGCCGTCCCTAGACCCCTGCTTTGGAATTTTAGAACCAAATATAAGATTTGTGGGGAAGATGCATTGAAAAAAGGTGGTGCAAATTTGAGCTTCAACATCCAATTTGTTGAGTAAGTAGCATTGTTCATGGAGGAGGGAGGCAACATAGGATGGAGGTCAATCAATGACCTCTCCTCAGTCACAAATGATAGGGTCACATGAAGCTGTGGTGGCAGTGTGTGTGTGTATGTGTTAATTTTCTTTTATTTCAGTTTTGCAGTATGATTTCATAGTTCTTGTTTGAATAAGTGAAATTTTCACATTGAGGGGGGGAACTGAGACATGGTATCAATGTTCAATTTTCCCTCCATTTAGTTTGTATTTAGTAAGCAGTAGTTTCTACATATTCCCTGAAGGAAAGACATAGTGGACAAATGAAATCACAGAGGAAAATCGGCAACATGATATTTGGGTTGTTGGTTTTCTTGTAAAACTATCCTTTGTTTTAGGTTATTGGTTGTCCTGTAAAACCATCCTTTGTTTTAGGTTTTTGGTTGTCCTGTAAAACCATCCTTGTTGAGGTTGTTGGATGTCCTACAAAACCATCCAAATCATGAGCACGCATGGGTGGAAAGATGAAGAAGGAAGTGTGATTTTTGTTTGTATAATGTCAACATTTTTTATTATTATTGGCAAATAGTTTTTTGAACATTAGGGGAGTGTATATTGGGAATTAATAATGTTAACAATAGGGAAGTGAATGTTACAAATATACTGTGACATTATTAATAAATTGTAATATTATTAATAATGAGTTAATACAACTCATATTAATAATATAGTTAATAGTTGTGTGTGAGTGAAGTTGAATAAAAAACTGACATAGCTATTTTTGTGTTTGATATAATAAATGGATGTGAGAGATATCCTAGGGGATAGGTTTGAGAGATTCATGGAGAGAGATATGAGGGATTGAAGATGAAGTTTGACTCTACCATTATAGGAGATCAAACATTATAAAATGTAACCTCTATCATTGTAATTGATATCTCGAATGAATTTTAGTTTATATATTATTATTATTCGGTGCTTTATTATATTGCAACTTCTATCACCCGCATATTCACAAGAACCTAGAAAAGGTATCTAGTGCCTCAGGTCCCCTAGCCCCATTCTAGGTGGCCTAATCTAGGCTCATTTGAAAATTACATAATTTTCTAAGTGCGGTTGTGAAAGTCTCCTCCTCTTGTTAAAATTTTTTCCATTCCATAATACTTTGGGATCAAATGCAAAATTAGTTAAGTATTCTTCCCTCTCTCTTCCACTTAGGGTTTCAATTTTCATTATCTTATTGCTTGTGTTGATTATGTACCTCAAAATTTATTTATCATATGTGACATTTGTTAAATCATTTGGTGAACCCATCACTCAAATCTAACCTTCTTTCTAGATTTTTTTTTCTTATGTTTATCACCCATAGTGGTCATTTTGGGTCTTTTGAGTATATATAGCTCCCTCCATCAACCCGTAGGGTTTCTCAATCAATGGATGAAGATGATAACCCAATTGTTAAATATAAAAATTTTCCTCTTGAAAATATTAAATTTTTTGATAGTGAGCAATCATATGATGAGGACGCCAATGTTGATAAAGAGAAATTAGAAAAACTTATCAATTTTTGACTAGCTTTCTGTGATAATACTACACATTTTCTGAATATTCTCCATGCTTTGATGGCTACTAAAAACTCTCAAGATGCTACTTCTGCACCCCTTGTCAATTCTTCCTTGAATTTCATAGCCTCCACTCAACCCTTGATATTCCTACTTCAATTCCCACTACTACTGCTCCCATTATTCAACATAATGCTTCTACTGCACACTCTGTCTCTTCTTTAAACACTACTGATTTATCTTATTTATATAAGGATTTACAGACTCAAATTCATCAACTTCAAATGGATAGTTTTCACACATCTCCATCTCTGGATTCCACTTTACTCCTTCAAACTCCTTTCACACCCACTATTTCAGCCTATCAACATCCTTCAAATTTCTTCACCCCTAAGTTGCTCACCTTCAAAGGCCATGGTGACCCTCAAGAGAATCTCTGAGCATTTCATGTGGCATGTATAGATTATGGAAATGATCATACTTTACTAGAAAATCTCTTTCCTAGAATCCTACAAGATTATGTTATGCATTGGTTTTGTAATCTACCTATTCATTCGGTAATATAATTTATGGATTTATTACACATTTTTCAATCAATATCGTCTCTAAGATATTATATGCTTAACTCACATAAATTAAACAAGGATATAATGAGCATATAACAGATTATATGTTACGATATAAGAACAACTTAGCTAAGATGTCTAATATACTCATGGATTCTAAAATGCAAGCTCTATTTGTCTAAAGTCTTTTGTCTCCATTACATGAAAGTGTCATCTTTGAGATTTCTCCATCATTTGATCAACTATGTCATACTCTTAAGTTACACAAAATCCAACTCTTATTTATGGGAAATCTCAAGTATCATGATCAACCTTCATTATCTTCTAACCAGTTTCCAAGTAAATCAACTTTCGAACCATCTAGGAAACCTAATGAAGCAAAGGCTACTGTCAACGTTGTCTCTACTTCTAAAAATATTTAATGGCAACCTCAAAGAATACATTCACAAAATTTCCTTTTGATCCACACATTCTATTGCCTTAAATTAATGAGAGAAATCTTATTACACTTCCCCCCTACACTTAAGCATGATCCATTTCACCCAAAAGGCTGTAATTATAAAAAGATTAGATGTGACTATTGTCAATGCATTGGGTATTCCATCGATCGATGTTTCAAACTCATACATCTCATTCAAGATATTATAGAAAATAATGAAATCAATCTCCCCTATCCTTTATGCATCTACATTGGTTAATGAAATTAAAAATATCAAAATGTTTAATGATCCTCTTCCTAAGAATGAAAAGAAAGTTGTGTACTCTTATACCAATCATACATATCGTGAAGTTCCTCCTCCTTCATGGGGGTATTGATTTTCTTGTTTCTCATGCGGATGCATAATCACCATTCATTACATTTTCTAATTACGATTATCATGCTACATTCTCTTTTATTACGTTACATAACAAGGCTTCTATCAGATGTCATGCTATCAATAATATAATGATTGATCCATCGATTAATATGAGTGTGTTCTCTCCAAGGAAAATTTTAGCGGTGAATATTCGTAGTTTGGAAAATAATATAATTTCAGAAACTTGATTTTGTTGAATTTTACAACAACGATAGTACCCAGGTTTCACCCAAAAATTCCATAAAAATTAATCTATCCCATTTGAATTGCCAAGGAATTTCCAATCCCAATGTATATTTTTATATTAAATTACCGCATGATTTTCACGCTAAGATTTGAAAACATTAATGTTTTGCCAAGAAATCATCACATCGAGATTCGAAAACATTAATGTTTTGCCAAGAAATCGACGCATCAGGATTTGAAAACATAAACTTCTTCCCAAGAAATCGACACGCCGAGATTTGAAAATATTAATGTTTCACCAAAAAATTGACACACTGGGATTTGAAAACATTAATGTTTTTCCAAGAAAACATTTCCCAAAATTTTCCCGATATATACATAGAGGTGATGTTTTCCCTCAATTTTCCAATTTACAAATTTGTGAAGTAGTAGAAAGGGATTTATCTAATCGACATATTGCAATCTACTTACAAAATTTCAAATAAACCTAGGTCTTTCCATGGATGGACTACTACATTGCATTTTACATTCTAGTGACACTTACTACAGGTGAGTCCCTAGTCTATTTGAGACTTCTTTTCTTTCATGTTAAATTTATTTATCTATGATTCTTCCTTTGTAAGTTATTACAATGTGTGAACACCCTCATCCTCATAACCAATATGATTTTTTATGTCATTTAGAATAGTCCTCCGTTTGCAGAGAATCATAACTAGTTTTTCTATCTTAGATACATCTATGTAATATATATATATATATATAGTCACTTCATACATCTCCACAAGATGAAACTCTATATATTCCTTATTTTATCAGTGTATCTTATTTGAATCTTTTTGTTAATGTTATCTCTTCTACTATATATATATATATATATATGTAGTTTCAGCAGACAATGATAAATGGTCATAGTATTGGTCATGGAATAAATGGAAAGTGAAACTGTGGTATATATATACCGCAGTTTCACTTTCCATTTATTCCATGACCAATACTATGACCATTTATCATTGTCTGCTGACACTACCTCATCCCACAATGGATCCGAAGGATATATAAAATGTGTTACATTCCATAGGTTTCACGTTTTCCAGGGACATTTCCTTTGCAAAAATAATGGAATGGTGATGCATGGCATAGACCTCTCGGGAGCGCGGACCCACTCCAGACCCGAAAAATTATCAATTGTGGCTCATTCCACAAGGTTCATGTCCACTGGGAGGATTTGGTTGGGAATGGGAGGTTAACAAAATACTGAAAAATAATAATGTATGAAATAGAGACTGTTGGGACCCTATTGTAGCTTCCAAATCTTAAAGGCACATAGGCGTGCATGGTCTAGAGGAAGCACGCAAGGTAGGATTTAAAAAGAGTTCTTAGAGAACCAAGGATGCGTACCCACAAAGCACCATTCAGGACTTAGCTATTTTCGGCCTTTTAGATAGAACACATGAAGAACATGTTCCATTTGGATAAGGTTCCAGCATGGCAACAGGTTGTCCTGGAAGGAATATACCTTGCGATAAGAAGATCCAAAAAGCTAATCATGACATGGAGAGGCATACACCTGAGGCAATCCACACCTTGACATTTGGGGCTAGATCTGAGGTTGCAGAGGATTTTGTTAGAGCTCAGATGCATATTTGTACGTGTGCCCTTAGAAAAGAAAAAGAGAACCCAAGAAGGAAGCGGAGCTCTATAGAATTACTGTGAGAACTATGGGATAAAAAGGGTAGATGATTATAGGAAGGATGTAATAAGGGAATGGGGAATGTAATTTTTTTTTGAAAGCCTTCATGTATGGATCCAGATTTGGCGCATGACTACGGTCTCCCCTTCTGTGATATTCTATAAGTAATGCTATGAATGAATATGATAAGGCTACCATGAAAATTGTGTTAAGATCTTTTCTTTGTATTATCTATATATTTATATTATGTTTTTGTTCTTGTATAATCATGAACCTTATTTGAATGTTAAATCTATTTGTGGATTTACAACTTCCTAGTTCTGTTAATTCTGTTAAGTGCTTTCACTTTTGATATGACTAAAAGGGTATAGAAGCCGTTCTGAGCTCTATAGATTTTTCATGTCCTTTAAATCACTAATTCAAGATCCTGAATGATGCCTTCTACTAAAATCACATAAAAGAGAGACTCGGCTCCCTCTTGCATGCCTCAGTTGAGTGCCCAGTGCCCGATGGGTGATAGGCTGGTGTGCATGAGGTTTTGTTGTTCTTGGTGGGTGAAAAAATGAATACATCTTGGTTCCGTTGCCGGGACCTCTTTTCGAAGTCGTAGTAGAACATGGAATACATCGTGGTCTATGCAAAAAGTGATGACGGAGCACTTAACACTTGAAGGTGTTGAAAATTGGTTTAAAAGCATGGAGGATGAGTTTGCTCAGAGATTTAGTATTGGACCTGAGTTTAATACGTGAAGATGGGTGGAAGACAATCTCTATCATGAGTTGTATGAAACCTTCTTCTATTGTTTCCCAGTAGAGTTATTTGAGTGGCTCTTGGCATATGCATCTAGGTCGGGGTGGTATTATAAATCACACCCTTGGACCCAAGAAACATACCAGAACTTACAAGATGATGATCTAACATAGACCCATGCTATAGAATTGGTGGAAGGGAGTATTGGCTAGCTACACTCTGGAATATGTAATTTCCACGTATTCTTGTCTAGAGGTTGCTGAGTTTGAATTTTTATGGGAGCCTAGAGGATCATTCTTGCAGGCTATCCCCTTGGAAATCAAAATCTTGATGGTAACCATGAGTTTAGAGGCATTCCCAATGGCTAACTAAACCACTATGAGTGCTTGGCGAGGAAGCCAGGCTGGGGGAAAGATGGCTGATATAACGACTGAAAAGGAAAGGGAGGAGAGATGGCTCAAGTATGGTGAAGTGCATGAGAGGGAGATTGTGAGATGGTGTGAGGTTGCATTTACGATGGATCCATGGAGGTAGACATTTTTGGGAGAAGAGGTTCACATGGAGGATGTGGAGCCTGAATAGTCTGTGCTACCCCATCTTGGAAAGCGCAGAAGAGAGAACCTCTCAGCTTCAAATGAGATCCTGTTACGTGGAGAAAGAAGAGTCGTTGGCGTGCATCTGACCCCACCTAGCAACTGAACCTTGGCGCTTGGTTTTTTTGAATGAGGGAAAAGTATAGTTGATCCATTTGATATCAGTGAAAGTAATCGATTAGTGCCCAGAAGATACAACTTCTCATTTGGGACTTATATGGCTTCACAAACTATTCCAGTATTTGGTGGAATGTTTGGACAAGGCATATATACAAGTGGTTTTGGGAGTGCATCAGGAAGTGGTGGAGGAAATAGGGACTGGGAGTGGCACTAGTTCACAAACTTTCGATGGGAAATTCAGTAGGACATCGGGAGCATTCGACATGACAAACATAGGCCCTGTACCTAGCACAGGAGGATCTGGAGGTGGAAGTGGTGGAGATGGTGGCTCAGGATCTAGTGGGTCTGGCAGAGCAGGAAACACCAGAGGAAATCAAGGAATTGGGTCAGGAGGACAAGGGCCTCAGCCACCTCCTCAAGTCTTTTTTGAGATTTCTCTGTAGTTACCAGATTACAGTGGGATAGAAGATGCCACAGAGCATGTGCATAAGTGCGAGCTGCTATGGTGCGCGAAGGGGATCAAGACCCAGGATCGAAAGGCTAGTAAATTTACAATAACTTTGCAAGGATGTGCGCATAGTTGGTATAGAAAGTATGAACCTCATTAGACTATTGTGGATTATACCATGCTGAAAAATGTGTTCTTGGTGGAATTCCACATACCTGAGTTTGAACAGAAGAGCATCATCTCTCTTAAGGAAATCCTACAGGGAATGGCATAGAGTGTGAGGGAATTTGATGCATGATTTAAAACTCTATTGTATAAACTGTCTAATGATATCAACCCTTCACAACATGCTCAGTGGTTTGTCGGAGGGTTGATCACAGCCTTTAGGAGGGCTTTGTCTCATAAAACTTTCACGGACCTGCACGAAGCGTTGGAAGCTACTTTCCACACTGAGGTAGTTTGTAGTGTTGACACTGGTGTTATCCCATTTCTGGAGGCTCAGATTGCTGCAATGGCTAAACAGTTGGAGAAATTATCTTCCAACACAATTCTAGAGGCTCGCTATGGGATGTGGTGCACAGATTGTAATGTAGAAGGGCACACAAAGGATAATGGTGAGATATGTACTCAGAAGGTTGTACACGCCATAGTGGTAAATTGTGAGATATGTCATGGGGATCATGATGCAAGTAGGTGCCCCCTTTTACAGCGCGTGATATGTAAAAATGTATCTCGTTATTGTAAGATATGTACCTCAACCACACATGACACCAAGGATTGTAGATTGATTGACCAAATCCATGAGACAATTGACCTTGGTGTGTGCTAGAATTACATTGCTAGCAGTTCTAAGGGAGATGAACGTCAGTATGAAGAGTGTGGAGATGGAGGTGCGCGGGGGAGGGGATTTTGTAGAGGATTTCATGGCCGTGGGAACCGTGGGGGAAGAAGTGAGTTCCCGTGTGGGACATGCTTTAATTGTGGAGCCATAGACCATTATAAGTGTGAATGTCTAGATCTTCTACAATGCTCCTGGTGTGGAAAAAAACATAAGTACGAAGAGTGCCCGGAGTAATACGAACATATGAGTCAGCAGTATCGGAAGGATAAGGGAACTACCATGGTGAGTATTAAGAAGACTGACATGCAATGGCTCTTGCGAGTAATACGTGAATTAGAACTAGAGCATGTTATGGTAATAACAAGGACAAAGTCTACGCGCACAAGGGAAGTGCCTAGGTAGAGACCTCTAGTTTCAATGGAAGAAGTAGTACATGGGAAGTATCCAAACCCAGCTCACCAGAAAGAAGTCTACCAGGAGACCATGGATGTAATTCAAGGGAGATCCAATGCTTAAAAGAGTGAACTAGAAAAGATGAGAAAATAAGACTAGTAGAAGCACCAAAGGATGACTTGGATAAGGTTAAGGACGTGTGAAAACTGCTGAGGTAAGAGAATGTTATTCCCCTGCTAGGATCATGGTTGAGAGAAAAGGTACCACGTGCCAGGGAAGAACACGGAAGGTAGATCCTACATACAAACCTCCCACCTCACAGCCTTGATTATGACAAAGAGATCACCTTGAACGCAGTAGTGGATGGATGGCTACTTAGCAATATCCTCATTGACACAGGCGTGGAGGTTAATGTTCTCACTCTAGATGTCTGGCATCAAATGGGAAGACCTACATTACAACCATCTTCAAATGTGTTGTATATGATAAATAAGACAAAGGCAATGCCCATAGGTGTCTTGAGGGATGCGAACATTACCATTCAGGGGACTAAGTTCACTGGGGATTTTGATGTCTTGGCACTTGCTGAGGTAGATAATTTCCTAGCGTTACTTGGGTGCTCATGGTGCTATAAGAATAAGGCAGATCTTAGGTTTAACAAGGGGTACATAAGCTTTGAAAACAAGGAAGAGAGGGTGATTATACCACTTGCTGATGGAAAGTCCACACCCTACACTGAACCCCTTGGGGAGGAAGTCCTAAACAGAATATGTGTGTGCTCCATAAGAGATCCAGAGACCATTCACCCTACAAAAGGAGTCATCTAGTTTGATGATGCTCAATCTGTCAGTGATACTACTAGTATAACATGCGATAATTGGGTGCATGGGACTTATGAATTGATTGGGAGACATCTGAAAGGATTGCTAACCAAGGTAACAATGACACATACATTTCGGTGCCTCAGAGGAAAGGAAATAACCAAGTATTCTGGGGATGTATACCCTGAGGTCTTTATGAGAGAAATAGAAGCTCAATGGAGGGAGGATGAGCGAAAAAGTATGTTAGGTTATGTTCTGATAGGCATAGCAGCAAGGTGGTGGGGCCGCACATAGTGAAAAATTGTTGGAGTGGTGTGAATTTAGAATTGCGCTCACTGTATGATTCTCAGGGAGTAATATACCCATCGCTATCAAGGATTAAAATGGCATTGAACCCACCTCTTCTCACATCCAAGCATGTGAGAGGGTTTGGGGAGAAGGCACGGAAGCTTTACGACCCTCCCTTTGGGTGCACAAGCTGTATTTGACACTACAAGGTTGTGCATGCACTTGGTACATCCATTCTAAAACTCACTGCTAGATAGGAAATTTGCAAGAATTAGCGGCTAACCTGGTTCACACATTTGAGTACCGAAGTACCAATCAACCGGTTGATGAGGTGTTGCAGGCTGTTAAGGACCTCACTTTGGGGGATTGTGCCATGACGAAAGATAGATTAGTAGACTTACTTGGTGGGGCCTAGCTTGGAAGCACAGTTTGAAGAGGAGGAAACATAAGACATATAATTTGAGTGCGCATGTACTGAAAAGGAAAAAAGGAAAGATGGTATACATTATTGATGGAGAGGAGATGGAGAGTCTGAATGTCGACCATTCGGTTGGGACACGTGAGGTAGTTGATAGTGCGGATGCATGTGCGCACATGTATCATGAACCACTCAAAACCAAGAAAGTTAGCATCGGCTCATTAGGGACTACTGGTCAAACAAGGAAGTATCAAAGATCATCGATCTCTTGCGTGAATTTGAGGATTTATTCCTACGTGTATACCATGAGTTAAAAGGTGTCCACAATTCATTGGGGGAAATGAGGATAAATTTGAAATATGGTGCGCACCCGGTCAGGAAGAGGCCCTACAGGATGAATCCCAACATGCATGTAAGGGTTAAAGAAGAGCTAGAAAAAATGATAGCATCTAGTATCATTGAGGCTGTGGAGGAATTAGAATGGATAATTCCAATGGTGATCAACATAAAGAAGGATGGGAAGATTAGGATATGTGTGGATTACATGGAGTTGAATGTTGTTTGTGTCATAGATCCTTTTCCCACCCCCTTCATTGAAGAGATTTTGGAAGGAGTTATTGGACGCGAGGTATGTTCCTTCACAGATGGATTCTCGGTATATCACCAAGTAAGGATTGCCAAGGAATACCAAGAAAAGACAACTTTCACCACTGAGTGGGGAAGCTTTGCATACACAGTAATACCCTTTGGATTGAGGAATGTCCCTGCTATATTTTTGTGCATAGTGGTACAAACATTTAAGGACTTCATCCACAAGGTCCTTTAAGTATATTTGGATTATTGGACAGTGTATGGATTGGTTAGGGACCATTGTGATAACTTGAGATTGATGTTTGAAAGATGTCGACAATTTAGGATTCCCCTCAACATCAACAAATGTGTCTTTGTAACTCCTTTTGGAATGTTTTTGGGGCATATCATATGTAAAGAGGGCTTACTGGTGGATCCCAAAAAAGTTACAGTTATTATGGGATTAGGGGAGACCCCTAACCAAAGTGCCGTGTGTAAATATTTCTTGGACACACTGGGTACTACAGAAAGTTCATTAAGGGATACGCAAAGATCGCCATGCCTTTGGAAATATTACTCAGACATAATAGTGCCTTTCAGTGGGGAGAGGCGTAGCAGAGGGCATTTGAAACTCTAAAAGAAAGGATTATCACCGCACCTATTCTATGATTCCCATCATGGGATAAACCTTTCTATGTCCATGTCGATGCCTCTGGTACAATAATGGGAGGCATTTTTGCCCAACTAGGAGAGGGGATTGTTGATCATCCCTTGTGTTTTGCAAGTAGAAAGTTGACACCAACAAAACAAAATTATACAACGACTGAGTGCGAGGCATTTTCAATGATCTATGTACTCCACAATTTTGAAAATATCTGCTGGTGACTCCCTTCATATTCTATACGGATGATATGGCCTTGAAGTATCTAGTAAACAAAGCAGTGTTGCAAGGGTGCATATGTCATTGGGTACTTTTATTTCAAGAATTTGAATTCAGAGTGGTGTTAAAACTTGGAAAGAACAATTGTGGGCTGAATCATTTATCAAGGATTGATTGGAGAGAGGACATGCAAAGTATCGAGGAAACCATTCTGAACGTGCAACTATTTAGGTTATGGTACGCGCCCTCAGAGTTAGAAGACATTGTTGTTTTTCTCAAGGAAGATGTGGCACCCGAAGGGATGAACGCAATGGAAAGGAAAAGGTTAGCCATACGTGCCACACCCTTCAGGTTGATCAATAGGTATTTGTTTTAAATGGGCCGCAATAAGGTTTTGTGCCGGTGTGTATTAGAACATGAACGCATGGCCATAATAGAAGAAGCCCATGGTGGGATTACTGGAGGAAACTATGTGGGGAATGCAACCACGTGCAAGATGATAGTCGCCGAACTATGGTGAGAGACGGTTCACTAGGATTGCATTGAGTTTTGCAAGGCCTGTGACCACTGCCAGCGCCTTGGAAAACCTGGAAGAAGGGATGAGATGCCCTTGAACCCCATCACCAGCATAGAACCTTTTGAGAAATGGGCAATAGATTTTGTCAGACCAATCTCACCAGTTGCACGAAGGAGTAACTCGTGGTATATCATTACCTTTACTTATTATCTGAAAAGGTGGGCGTAGGCTATGCCCACTAAGGATTGCACCGCAGCCACGACTGCTAGATTTTTGTGGGAGAACATTATCAGCAGGTATGGGTGCCCATCAAGTTTAACAAGTGATAGGGGCACTCACTTCTTAAATGAAACCATCAAGATTCTATTGGTAGAATTCATGACATCTCATCACAAGATTACCCCTTATCACCCTCAGACAAATGGGACTGCAGAGGCATTCAACAAAATCCTTATTCACACATTGACTAAGATATGTGATGTGGGTAGGTAGGATTAGGATGACAAGGTTTCAATAGTTCTTTGGGCATATAGAACAATGTATAAAATATTGAACAAGGCCACACTATTTCAATTGGTGTTTAGTGTGGAAGTAGTTTTGTTGGTTGAATTCATGCTACCATCTCTGCATATAACACACGTGCTGGAGGGTTAGACGATGAGCGAGCGTTGGAAGAAATAATAGATGAATTGATAAAGTTAGATGAAATATGCTCACTAGCAAGATGGAGTCAAATAACTGAGAAGGCAAAGCAAAAGGCATGGCATGACCACGATATTAAGAATAAACAATTTGAGGTTGGCCAGATGGTATTGCTATATGATTCAAAATTCCTACACCATCCTAGAAAGTTGAAGGTATATTGGTTGGGTCATTATATAATTTCATACATCCTTGATTCTGGCGCGTGCCAGTTACAAGCGTTGGATGGAACAAAATTACCTAGACACTTTAATGGGAGTAGGCTGAAGCCCTACTAGAAATAATGCTTCTTGGTGTTTGTAAATAAGGTAGTTTTTCCAGTTAGTTTAGAATTTCCTTTTATGATTTTCCTTTCTTGTTTTTCCCTTTCACGTTGTTGTTTTGTTTTACACTTTGGGTGTTGGTAACCTTTTTACTCGTTGACTTATGAATGCACAGAGGACCATGCATCATTTTAGTGTGGGGTGAGATGATGAAGAGAAACTTGGATTTATTCTGCTAGGATGATTTGGGTTGGTGGAAAAATAAGGTTACATTGGAAATCCATGTACAAAGGAGAAAAAGTGCAAAAACATGAGGATGGGAGAAGTGCCTTTAGTGCTAGTAACACGTGCGTAAGAGTTTTCTGTCAAAAAGGATTGTTTGTGCACCATAAGGTTGGAAAAGTTTTGCGCAAGGATTGGATGCGTAAGGAGAAGTGTTAAAGTCAGGTTTTGTTTGAAAACACAACATTGAATATTGTCGTACGGTGGTAGGTAGCCTAGCCTTAAATGCATAAAAGTGGGAAAATATATAAATACAAGAGTGGGCATTTCATTATTTCACTTTGCGAACACAAGAAGAGCAATTTTATTTCAAGAGCTAGGGTTTCGAGAACTGACTTTTGTGAAGGAAAATCCTAAGAAATTAAGTGCAATCAGTCTTTTGGATCTACAAACTAGAGCATAAGTGATTCACAGGTATGAGGAATGTTTTGAAGAAGCACCGTGATCAAAGGAGAAAAATCTGAGATTAGGGTTTGTTTTTTAGGGCAAGGGGTGCACGAGGAAAATGTTCAAACAACTCGCAAGTTAACTTGGGAATGAAAGAAAAGAGTGCAATGATGGCAATGAAACCAGTTGATAAACCTGTAGAACAATCCAAGAAGGGAAAGGGTAAAGGAAAAGGAAAGAAGAAACAAGAAGAAATACCCTTAGATACAAATGAGGAATGGTACTTGGAGATGCAATACCTAAATGGGGTTTTTCTAGGGCAAGAATGGGAGTCCCACATAAGACAGATGACCATGATCGACTACAATCACCGATCAAGTACAATTGTGAAGGAAATGGTGCTGGAGTTGGTGCGCCCCACAAATAAATGAACACCTGATGGGTTACTGATCTACAATGACATTGTCAAGATTAAAATGGAGAAGGAAGGGCTTCTCCAACTTTTCAAGTTACCATATTTTGGGAAGCCCGAGCGCTTGTATTAGTTGTTGATGACGCGCATACACGAAGATTTCTTCTACTTCACAGGGTGAAAAATGTGCATAACTCCCCAACTAATTTCATGCTTCACAGGCCTAAACTGTGAAGGGGACGAATTCAAAGATGACCTCTTGGATGAGGAGACAATAAAATAAACCATAGCATCCCAGGGATTAAAGAAGGGATCAAGGTACTACAACGTCTCGGATATCAGCAATCTGGTGATGAAGATAACTGCACACCTAGTCTCAAAGATAAATGGACAAGAAAGGTGGACCCAAATGAGCAAGCCCTGGCTGAATGTCTGCAAGAAAGTCACAGAAGGCACCATATACAACATCTCCCAATATATTATAGATGGAATCATAAGTAGCGCAGAGAAGGGAGGAAAGATCCTATTTGGAAACATTCTGTTGACAATTGTGTTCTCAGAAATTGGGGTGTTGGTTACATCTGACATGTTCATGTGGGAGTACCCTACTGAAGCTCCCTCACCCATGGATAGGTTTCAAAAATACACACGTGAATCAATGACACGGGTACACAAGGTGTGCTTAGAAAAATGGTATAAATGCCTTAGCAATGGATTCGAGGCTAAATGGCGGATCCTTGAACAACTCCCCATGGTGGTTGAAGGAGAAGAAAAGTTCACAGTCTACTAGCACTTCTATATTGGTAGGTTCATTTTGGTTTATGGAAGATGGAGTCCATGGTGCAAACTCCCATTCTCGTTTATTGCCCAATTTTTCCAAGCGGGAGTAAATAGATACCAAGAGTTGAGGAAATTAGACCTTGAGTTTTCCACCCTTGACAGAGAGCATAGGGAAATGAGGAAGAAGCTGGTCTACCCAGAGAAGCATGCGTACGTTGAAAGTTACGTGTCGTAGGATGTGCATATTGTAAGGCCTTTGACCTTACCTATTTCTGGGAGTAATGCCACAAGGATTTACCTATGCATAAGGCCAAAGTTTGAAAAGAGCGTGTACGTGGAGAATGAGATATCCATCCCAGATGACCCTATTGGAAGAAAGAAGCCCACGCCAAAGCATAAGGAGAGGGAGGAGAAAGAGGAACAAAGGGCGGTGGAGAAGCAGGATGTAGGTACAATGGGGACAAGTACCGACATCTAGAAGAAGAAGAGGATGGTGGTAAAGGAGAAGACCCCAGAACCTACGAAGCCACCATCCCCTGAGGAACCCTTAGATGAAGAGAAGACCACATCCCCAACTCCAGAGTTTTCAGAAGAGGAAGAAGAATATAGGACGAAAGAACAAGAGTTCGAGGATATAGACGATACGAACACCTATATATGTGAAAAGGATGATCATGAAGAGGAAGAGTTGGAGGAATATCAAGAGCTAATTGATGTCCACGATTTGGAGGGAGAGGAAGTAGATGATGCAAATGATGCTTTCATCTTTGTAAGGAGGAAGGGCACCCAAGGGGAGGAAGGCACACAAAATGAAGAAAGGAGCTAGGGGGCAAGTACTAAGGAGCCAGATATGCCCAAGCTCACTCAGGAGGAGGTGGATGAGAAAGTGACAAGGGAGGTAGAGAAGTTGATTAATTCATTGGTCGACGAGGAATTGGAGCGCAACGTGGAGCTCATGCTTGGTGAATTTAAGAAAGAGAAAAGGGAGAAGAGTGTAAGTAGCACAAAAGGCCCAACTCTTTCAGTAACTGTTCCTAAGGGTGTGCACACAGGAAGTAAATGCGCGGGAGGGGGAAGAATAATGATGGGATATGTTGATGACCCCAAAAAAGTTTTACATGTGCATTTCCAAAGTACCGTGCCCACTAAGGAGTTCACCACCATGGATTCCTTTGATCATGAGGGTGGATACCCACATATAATAAAGATGCTATCGTGGGCGTTCAACTCCCACCTTGATGAGCCCGAGTTCAAGGTTAACCAAGGAGCGATACTAGCACTATCTAAAGGAAAGGGGGAAAACCCCATTATAAACATGCAACAACTATTGGATGAGCAAGTGTGTAACACACTAAAAAAAGTCTCTGTGGAAGTTAAGGCTAGGATCTTCTACAGAAATGATAGGGTTAAAGTCTTGGAGGACCTGATGGAGAAGAGGAAGGAAGAAATAGTTAAGCTAACGAAGGAACTCAGCTTTGAAAAGCTGATAACTACTCAAGATAAATGCGTGAAGTTTCCAAGAAGGTGGAGCTCATCTCCCAGGACATTATCATGAAGCACCCAGACCTTAACCCTCACGCGCAAACATATGGTTCCTCCCTGGAGTGTCTTAAGGACTTGACTCGGATCCTCACCATGAAAAGGCAGCCTTTGGCCTTGGAGTCAGAAGAGGATGTAGCTACATGCTTGGAGCAAGAGGAAAAGTTGAAAGTCATCGTGCTTATAGATGAATACAAAAAGGTGCTCTCTGATGTAAAAATAGTTGCACAAACTGCTGGGGTCGCATATGACCATTGCGCGGATCAGAACAAGGTGACAAGCATGCTGCTTGCCAGCAATGAAGCCAAGCTAAAGGACTGCGGGGGAAAGAATAAAGGCAATAGAGCCAAGTGAGAAAATATCCTAGTTGAAGTGGAAAAGAAGTATGAAGCTACTGAGATCCTGTGGGTCTCAATCAAAACCCAGCAAAAAGATCTCTACAAGGTCATTACGAGGAAGATGGATGCCTTGGAAGATCAAGCAAAGGAACTGGAGATGGTGGTAGAGACCATAAACAAAAAATGGGAAGGGTTAACCTTTGACGAGGTGAGTGCATTGGTTGGCGACCTTTGCACAACAGAGTAGGATGAAGTTAGTGCATGGAATACGCTGGAGGCTAACCTGTGGCAGAATTTCCCTCTTCTTCTTCTTTAGGCAGTTCTCCTTCTATTCTTTCTCTCCCGCATTATTTATTATTTCCCTCCATTCTTTTCCAAGGCAAGGCCTTTCCTTTTTGTACTACATTCTTTGAAGATTTTCCTGAGGGCGGAGAATAGGTGAAGTGTGGGGTAATGTTGGGACCCTATTGTAGCTTCCAAATCTTAAAGGTGCGTAGGTGCGCACGGCCAGAGGAAGCGCACAAGTTAAGGCGCGCAAGGTAGGATTCAAAAAGGGTTGTTGGAGAACCAAGGACGCGTGCCCACAAAGCACAATTTGGGACTTAGGCCTTTTGGATAGAACACATGAAGAACATGCTCCATTTGGATAAGGTTCCAGCCTGGCAATAGGGTGTCCTAGAAGGAATATACCTTGCGATAAGAAGATCCAAAAAGCTAATCCTGACATGGAGAGGCATGTGCCTGAGGTGATCCAAACCTTGACACTTGGGGCCAGATCTGAGGTTGTAGAGGATTTTTTTGGAGCTTAGATACCTATTTATCTGTACACCCTTAGCAAACAAAAAGAGAACCTGAGGAAGGAAGCAAAGCTCTATAGAATTACTGCGAGAACTATGAGATAGAAAGGGTAAATGATTATAGGAAGGATGTAATAAGGGAATGGTGAATGTAATTTTTTTTTTGAAAGCCTTCATGTATGGATCTGGATTTGGCCCATGACTATGGTCTCCCCTTCTGTGATATTCTATAAGTAATTCTATAAATGAATATGATAAGGTTACCATGACAATTATGTTAAGATATTTTCTTTGTATTATCTGCATATTTCTATTATGCTTTTGTTCTTGTATAATCATGAACCTTATTTGAATGTTAAGTCTATTTGTGGATTTACAAATTCCTAGTTCTGTTAGTTTTCTTAAGCGCTTTCACTTTTGATATGATTGAAAGGGTATATAATCCATTCTGAGATCTATAGCTTTTTCATGTCCTTTAAATCACTAATTCAAGATCTTGAATGATGCCTTCCACTAAACTCACAAAATTGAGAGATTTGGCTCCCTCTCCCACACCTCGGGTGAGTGCCCAGTTCCCGCTAGGTGATAGGCCGATGCGCATGAGATTCCCTTGTTCTTGGTGGGTGCAAAAATGACTATAGAGACCATACAAATATTTCCAAAATGAAAAATTCAAGAAATGCAAAAGGGAAAAAAGTTACAACAATGAACCAAAAACCATATAATTAGCATTTGGATAAACAAAAGACAAAAATAGCAGTTGTGGGAAAAATACATATATCTTGTCACAAGCATGCTTACTTGTTACCATCATTTTCCTCACTACAATGTACTTAAAAATTTTAAACCATGGAAACATAATGTATTGAATATACTTCAAGAAATCATGCATTTACTTTAACAATTTGAGGAGGAAAAAATGCTTTCTTTATCTTCACATTCACTTTTGGAACTTCCTGTGAAAATAATTGTGTTATAAATCCATCAAAAACTCTATAGTAATACTAGTTCACTTTTATTAATGTTGAGGCTATGTTGGAACCTATCTCTCCACAACAAGAATTTTCCAAAAAAGAATGTAGGGGTTTACACCACCTCTTCTTCCTCCATTAACATTGTAAAAGTGGGAGCACTCTTTGACATATTTTCTTTTCCTTGTTGTAGCATGCTTACTGTTTCTGTTGAGAAAGTTCTTAATATGTCGTTAGACCTGATTGGGTGTATACTTGGCTTCATTATGTGGGAGGGTATTTGCGTAGCAACTGATTAACACGATGAAATCCCTCTCCACCATCAGTTCGAGATTTTGGTTTAATGGCAAGTCGTGCATCTCTGATACCAGGCAGTTAAGTGTGTCAGCCCTAAAGTAGTGTTGGGATGGGTGACCTTCCGAGAAATTCCCAGTGTCACTTCCTCTTAATATGCCGTTGGGCCTGATTGGGTGTATACCCGGCTCCATCGTGTGAGAGGGTATTGGCGTAGCAGCTGATTAACATGATGAGATCCCTCTCCACCATAAGTTCGAGCTTTTGGTGTGACGACAAGTCATGCAGCTCTGATACCATAAAAAGATTTTGTGAGAATCGAATCAGAAATGAGGTACCACGAATTAGTTTCACTCTAAAAAAATCATGAAAGCTCCAGTGATAGCAAGGAAAAGATTGATCAGTAATGGAAGAACTTGCTCAACAGAAACAAATCTTGCATAGAGGAAAGACAGCGAAGTCTCTTGGCATGCTCATAAATGAATAGAAAAGGGGTACATATAGGGTGCTGAGTAACCCTAGTGCATGACACATATGAAACCCTAAAACTAACCCTAAACCTAACCCATGTGAGATGACCCTCCAACATGAGAGGAGGACACATAGGATAAATCACACTAACATTAGTAATGGAAGAACTTGTTTAACAGAAACAAAGCTTACATAGAGGAAAGACAGCAAAGTGTCTTGGCATGCTCATAAATGAATAGAAAAGGGGTACATATAGGGTGCTGAGTAACCCTAGTGCATGACACATATGAAACTATAAACCTAATTCTAAACCTAACCCATGTGAGATGACCCTCCAACATGAGAGGACACATAGGATAACTCACACTAACATCAGTAATGGAAGAAATTGCTTAACAGAAACAAATCTTGCATAAAGGAAAGACAACGAAGTGTCTTGGCATGCTCATAAATGAATAGAAAAGGGGTACATATAGGGTGCTGAGTAACCCTAGTGCATGACACATATGAAACTATAAACCTAATTCTAAACCTAACCCATGTGAGATGACCCTCCAACATGAGAGGACACATAGGATAACTCACACTAACACCCCCCCTTCATCAAAGTTGGGGTAGTAGCTGTGATGAGGGGGGGGGGGTGTTAGTGTGAGTTATCCTATGTGTCCTCCTCTCATGTTGGAGGTTCATCTCACACGGGTTAGGTTTAGGGTTTCATATGTGTCATGCACTAGGGTTACTCAACACCCTAATATATGTACCCCTTTTCTATTAATTTATGAGCATGCCAAGACACTCCGCTATCTTTCCTCTATGCAAGATTTGTTTCTGTTGAGAAATTTCTTCCATTACTGATCAATCTCTTCCTTGCTATCGCTGGAGCTTTCATGATTATTTTGGAGTGCAACTACTTCATGGTGCCTCATTTCTGATTCGATTCTCACAAACTCTTTTCACTTACTTGTTACCACCATTTTCATCACTGTGATGTACTTCAAACCTTTTAAACCATGGAAACATAATGTATTGAATGTACTCCAAGAATGGATTTTCTTCAACAATTTGAGGATGAAAAAATTCTTTATTTATCTTCACATTCACTTCTGACACTGCCTGTGAAAATAATTGTCTTATAAATCCATTAGAAACTATATAGTAACACTAATTTACTTTTATTAATTTTGAGGAAAAGTTGGAATCTATCTCTTCATAGCAAGAATTTTCCAAAAAAGAATGTAGGGTTTTAGACCACCTCTTATTCCTCCATGAAGATTGCAGAAGTGGGATCACTCTTCAATGTATTTTCTTGTCCTTGTTGTAGCATGCTTACTTGTTACCACCATTTTTCTCATTGAGATGTTCTTCAAACATTTTAAACCATGGAAACATAATGTATTGAATGTACTCCAAGAATGGATTTCCTTCAAAAATCCGAGGATGAAAAAATTCTTTCTTTATCTTAAAATTCACTTCTGGTACTTCCTATGAAAAATAATTGTGTTATAAATCCATCAAAAATTGTAGTGTAATAATAATTCAATTTTATTAATGTTGAGGAAAATTTGGAATCTATCTCTCCACAATAAGATTTTTCCAAAAAGGAATATAGGGGTTTACACCACCTCTTCTCCCTCCATGAAGATTACAGAAGTGGGATCACTCTTCGACATATTTTTTTGTCCTTGTTGTAGCATGCTTACTTGTTACCACCATTTTACTCATTGTGATGTACTTCAAAATTTTTAAACCATGGAAACATAATGTATTGAATATACTCCAAGCGTGGATTACCTTCAATAATCTATGGATGACAAAATGCTTTAATTATCTTCACATTCATTTCTAACACTGCTTATAAAAATAATTTTCTTATAAATCCATCATAAAATGTATAGTAATACTAATTCACTTTTATTAATGTTGAGGAAAATTTGGAATCTATCTCTCCAAAGAAAGAATTTTCCAAAAAATAATTTAGGATTTTACACCACCTCTTCTTTCTCCATGAAGATTGTAGAAGTGAGATCACTCTTCGACATATTTTCTTATCCTTGTTACCACCATTTTCCTAACCATGATGGACTTCAAAAATTTTAAACCTCGGAAACATAATGTATTGAATGTAATCCAAGCATGCATTTCCTTCAACAATATAAGGAGAACAAAATGCTTTCTTTATCTTCACATTCAATTCTGAAACTTCCTGTGAAAATAATTATTTTATAAATCCATCACAACCTGTATAGTAATACTAATTCACTTTTATTAATGTTGAGGCAAAGTTGGAATCAATCTCTCCACAACAAGAATTTTCCAAAAAAGAATCTAGGGGTGTACACCACCTCTTCTTCCTCCATGAAGATTGCAGAAGTGGGATCATTCTTTGACATATTTATTGTCCTTGTTTTAGTCCAGAAAACATGTATTTAATATTTAATATAAGGGAAAAACATGATGTAATGTGAGACTAGATATAAAAGGCATGAAGTTAGATATTAAAAACATCAAGATCCAAGAAATTTTTAATTCCTACATCCTTCAAATTTCTTGACCACATGCTCCAAGTAGGAACATGAAAATATACAAAGAGTACCCTTATCATGGTTGTATCATATATGAAACATCAGATGAAATAGTTCAAGATTCTTTACAGAATACTGATACTTTAGATTGCTTTGACACATTGACATTTCATTGTCAAGCCAAAAAACCCTGCATACATTATCAACCTTGAATTCACAGTCTCATACCACAATGAGTCATATATGAAAGACCATATATTCTATCTTAGATCCTTTGAAATGATGAACATTATTAGTAATTAGATATTCTTATGACATACCTCATACATCTGATGAATCAATAATCTCTTCATGAGTAGATGCACACCTTATTTGGCTTGATGATAATATATAGAACCTCTATACATTATGATAGAGATTGGTCATCAAGAATCCTTCCTTAATAAACTAAAGACATATCATACCTTGGATGGATCAATGAAATTAGAGTCCTTGATGAGCAGATACTTAATATACTTTGATTTCAAACTGAGCATAGACCTTGAGATCACCTATTTTATGTTTTATTAGCCACAACAGAGACTTCTTATCACTATAGTGTCTTATCATTAGAGTGTGTTTGCCTGCTCAAAAAATCACTTAAGTTGTTTGTTTTCTTCTCAAACGTCTGATACATATTTAGTTTTCTTGATGTATGCTCTAATTATGATTGTAGTAATATTCTTATTCCTTCTAACTAAGTTATATGAGAGATAGTTAAAAATATAACCTCATCCTTTCACTTTGTTCTATATCAATTTTGTCTTTCAAAAGAGTCAAACCTTATGATTTTTATACTAAAACATGTAGATCATACAAATACAGATCAAGTGCATTGAAACTAAATAAATGGTATGAAATCCTTATCCAATTTGATGTAACATTTCAATCAAATAACCATGAAAAATTGTGGAAGTTTTTTTGTAATTTCTTCTTATACTAATGTAACACTCTTGAAAAAATTAGTACATGTTAAGTGACACAATATTATATATCCCATGTCAAAAATCACTCGAAAAGAATTTAAATATCTTTGAAGAATTCCACTGGGATTAGCTACATTTTGTTCTCCTTAACTTTTTTATTTTTACATCTAAAATTATTCTAGGTTTCCATGATGACTCTTCTTTTAAATTATTATTTCGTATTTTTCTATTTCTTATAAGATGCAATTTTGATTGTTGTATCCTCTTATATGTCATTATTTTATGCATTTTTTTGTCAATTGAAATCCATTCCATGATACATCTTGAGATGCATTATCTAGTGTTTTTAGAACATGATATATGGATATCAAAATCACTTCTTTGTAATCAATGTTAACATTAGCAATCGGTCAATGAGAGTGCCTTTGAGATGCTTCATGATGAATTTCTTATGTTTGTTTTCTTTCTACCTGAATCAATTCATCTGTATGCATTTGCATGCATAATATTTTTCTTTATACATATTTCTCATGTTGAGATGTTTGTGCACATATCAATATCATTTAATCTAACATGTTGTATCTTTTTTTCTTTCAATTCTATAGGATTCAATGATTCTAAAAAATAACACCTAAAAAGGGAAGCTCAGCCTCAGGAAAAAATGTTATTCAAACCCCTCCTAGTAGTGGTAATGGCATTCAAAAAATATAATATTTTTTTGAGAAACCATCTAAGGAAACCCATCCTTCTCAAACATGACCATCACAATTAAGGGATAATGATTGCATTCAAAATGAAACTCATAATGAGAATGTGTTAATTTTTATTTACCTGATGTTGTTAATGACAACAACAATGAAATACCTCCCCTTGAAGACATTCCATTGAATGATTTTGATTTTGACACTGTACCACCCATCCAATTGAATGAAGATAACATTGCATCACTTGTTAGTGCCCAATTGAATGGTGGAGATGAAACTTATGGCAGTGGTAGTCAACAAAATTTCAATTCCACCAAAGTAAATACTTAGTGGACACATGTTTCTGGAAGAAAGAGAAAGGAAAGAAAATGGGACTTGGGAAGGAGTTTCAGGTTAGAGTGGGTTTCTAAGTTTCCATTTATTGAACATGTTGGAAATGAGAATAAAGTTGAACCTCCCAAATAATGTAAATGTACAATCTGTATCTTGAAATTGGGAAAGGACAAGACAATGCAACTCTTAACCAAAATAAGCTCCCTCTTATTTTGGGTTAACTAGCTTCCTTTCTATGCCTCAATCAATTTTTTACACATTTCAGGCTCTCAAAATTTTTTGGGTACTGCTTCATTAGATAGAGAATTTTTTCCACTTTCCAGAAAGGTAAGAAAGTCCTCATAACTTCTTGTATTTTGCAAGTTATGGCTCAACGGGGTTTGGAGGGAAAATTTGCCAAGGTGAACCCGTGGGAAAATTTTTGGCACTTAAACCTTTTGGGAAAAAAAATCAAAGGAAAATTTAGGCCCAAAAGCCCGTAGAGGGAAAAATTGGTTAAGGCACGCAGCCAATGAAATGATACCACGTGTCAAGGCAGAGCGGTGGGCATCGGAGGGACTTCAAGTTGTTTGGTGTTTGGTTAAAATGTGTCAAAGGTAAAAATGAAAGCACAAACCTGTTGACCAATAAAAATGCACCATGTGTCCATTCATCGGTGGGGATTAGGGCATCAGGAGGATTTTTGGTTTTTTGCAAAAATCATAAAAGTGCAAAGGTGAAAATTTGAGGTGCTTCCCCGCCAAGAAATCAAAAGATGCTACGTGTCTCGGAATAGTAGGGCCACGAAGGATTTTTGGAAAATTTTCCAATTTCACGAAAAGGGGGAAAATGTTGTTTTGAAGCTACGGATCAACTAGAGGGTGACACGTGTCATTAGAGGAGCAGGGCGTGGAGATTTTTTGGGAAATTTTCCCAATTTGAAAAAAGAGGGAAAAATCTCAAATTTTGGCCCGCGAACCCGAATTTTGCCATTTTTTTCCCTAAATATTCAGAGGGGCATATCTTTTGATCTAGAGCTCAGATTTTCATTATTCTGGTGTCATTGGAAATCTGTTGAAATCCTCTAGATGATGGACACTTCAATTTTAAATTTTAATGGATTTTTCTGGGAGAAAAATGGGAAAAAATCTCTGGAATGGAAAAATTATAGGAAATGACCCCAACCACCAAAATTAATGAAGTATGGGCCTCATTCCTGCTCTGCAAAGCAATGTACTTTGAAGTATGGGATTTTTCATAGAAACCCATCATTTTGCAGGCCAATTAAATGGATCTTGTAGGTAGGTTGAAGTTTCAAATCAAATTTGCCCACGTTTTCTCATTTCCTTCATTCTTTTCGAGCGATAAAAGCCAATTTTGGCTCATTTGTAAAACGTTGTTCATCCTTCTTCTCTACCTCTCCCTTATTTTTTTCCTAGGGTTGAAAATGGAGCTTGAACCTCCTCCCTTCTCTATAATGGCATTTTTTCCTCTTACCCATGAAATGATGATTCTGTGTAAACTTTTCGAGCAATAAAAAACATGTTTTGTGATGCATTTGTCCAACCTTGCTCATTTTTTGGTTATTTTCTTCTTTCCTCTCTTCATTGTAGGTATTTATGCATGTTTGGATGTTCATTACAGGTTTTGGAGTTGTGTTCATGGAGTTTTGGAACATTTTTTGTGGGAAATCCATCTTTGGTCTGTGATGCACTTGTCTATCCTTTCCATTGCTCACCTCTTCTTGTTCCATGACAGTTTTGATAGATGATCAAAATTTTCCTTCTCTGGTGTATCACCGTTTTAGTGTAGGCTCTGTTTTTTCTAGTTTTCTTTCTCTCCCTGTCTCGTTGGAAGTTAGATTAGGATTAGATTATCTTTCCTACACTAGAATATCTTATGGTAGGTAGTTCGAGAAGAGGAACTAGCCTTCTCTGGAGAGATTTCCCCATTTTCAAAGGTTCCACACCTTGGGAAAGCTCAATGTTGTGCAATCAAACCAAATGACATTGCTTTAGAAAAGTAGATCCATAACTCATTTGGGGGTGTTGTGAATTTGCACTAATAGTTTTGGCACACTTGATGGGACCGTAGAGGTCTCCAGTTCATTGCAACAAGATTGATGTGCACTTGTTGCAATTTCCATCTTATTAAAAGCTTCAATTTGCACATCTGGCGACTTCATCTGGTAAATAACTCATTCTTTGAGTTCCAGACCTATTTTCCATCCATTTCCATTCATTATTCTTTCCATCCCTTTCACTCTTTTCCATTCCATGAAGTTGTGAAATCATGAATTTATTTCTATCATGGAATTCACATTTAAAACAGTAGCAATGTTTCCCACCTCCAACATATTTTTCAAATCCTCTAGATCAGCATTTTTATCAAATTTAAAACCAGTATGCATATCCATATGAGCAATGCAAAAATCAATTTTGTTATTAAGCATATCAATCAAAAGAATACGCATATGATGAGGGTAGTCAAATGCAAGATACTAATTTGTTAGAGAAGATCCAGAAGATGGAGGCAAAAATGGTGCAGTCAAGAGGTACAACTCAAATGGAGGCTTTCAGAATTGGTTGCAGGGCACCTTATCCATGGGTTGTCCCTTTTCCAAGACACTATAGCCATTAGGAGAATCTGGACTTCATGATTGAGATGCTGCCCCAAGTTACACAATGGCCTGTGGAGATAGAGGCCTATAAACTTGGTGCTGAGCAACCTTGTCAATGGACAAGTTCTACACCATCATCTGGTTTTTCTCTTTCCATTCCTCAAGCAACACCATATCAATTTGGCCTTCAATTTTCAAGATTCCCATTGAATGCTGCCACAAGTATTGATTTCATTTATCCATCCCCTAGTCTTCCACCTCATCTCAATTCTTCTATCCTTTTCCCTTCCAAATAGTCATCCCCTCCAAACAAACAAGAATTTCTACCTCCCTCCCCACCATAAAAGATTGCAAAGCTGGTTGAACCCCAACTTGCCACTCCTCTTGCCCTAAGCCTGTGTTGGGAAGAGACTAAAGAATCTAGTCAAGGACAAAAAAGAGAGGAGCCCAACAGAAAAGAAATGACAAACAATCTGAAGAGTTGGGTTATCAAATGTGGGTTTACAAAGATCCCCTTGATGGTTAAGTCTATAGAGGATGTCAAGGTTGAAGAACCTTATTGGTGGCTAAGCATTATCATTTGCAAATAAAGAAGGGGCTTATTCTAATGAATAATTGTTATTAAAAGTATTGGTAAGCTTGGCTCATAAATCTTAGGATAACAATGACCCCCTTCAATGGTACAAGCCATTTTCCTTTTGAGATCTAAAGTTGAAGTAGCTATTTTGTGAAATGGCCAAGGATGATCTTTATTAGCAGCACTTTAAGCAAGAAGACAAAAAATCCTAGTTTGTTACACAGTGATCAGTGTACCTTGCTTGGCACTCAATTTGAAAGAGAAAACCTATTCTAGATTACATTTTGCATTTCAATCAACCATGCATGAGGAAGAAAAATTAGTATTTCAATTCCTATTGATCTATAGGAGAAACTAGAATTTATATTTTATTGTGGTTTGATTCCTGCATTAAAAGAGAGATTACAATATGATACATGTGAATCATTTACACTTCTATGTTATAAGGCTCTGTGCATTATGGAAGTCAATTAACGAAAGGAGAGGGGATTAAAACAATGGCACAAATATAATAAAAGACCCTATTGTAGTAGTTGACTATCATAAAAGAGAGAGTTAGTCTTAGATATCTGGTGAATTAAATGATAGAGATGATCCAGGTCTATCAAGCTAGAAGCTTCCATTTGTGGATATCCCTTGATATAGATGTTCATATAATAATTAATATATTCAAATATTCAGTACATTGTTATGATAATATATTTTTCCTTATTTGTATTTTTAAAAAATCTTTGTGTCGATTTGTAGTCTTTGGAATGAAACTTGAAATACATTGCATTGATATGTTATAATATGTACTGAAATGAGCATGCATCCATACAAATTTAATCTCCAACGTAATTAAAAAGGATTAACATTTACCAAAAATTTACATGTGCCTAAAGTTAAATCAACAAGGAAAACAATAAAAATACCTACATAAATTTATGAAATATTTGTTGAAAATAAAGTCCAAATGTTGAACCTTGGGTCATTGGTGTTGTTATTGATGTCAAGTGGAATTGATGGAAAATCAGTGAGTGGTGAAGTGAGGCTCTATAGAAGGAATGAAGGTTGATTAGTAGTGCATCCAGGTTGGTTTCAAGATGCTAAAAGCTCAAATTAGTAGGTGGTTAGTCTTTAAAGGAAAAGTACAGGTTGGATTATTGGTTTTAGATGGTCTACCAGTCAGTAATAGTGTTGCAAGCTTGAATTTCTTTACCAAAATGTTGTTCAATGTCTTTGTAAGGTTTCTTTAAGTTACATGTTGGATTGCTGGTTTCAGATGGTCTACATGTCAGTAATAGTGTTACAAGCTTGAATTTCTTTTTCAAAATGTTGTTTAATGTCTTTATTAGGTTTCATGAAGTTATTTTTCTCTCCATGATCCTTGACCTATATAAACATCTTTAGTATTATTTTCTATGAAGTTTTAGTCATGGTTAACCTTCATATCAATTGAAATGACTATTCAATATCATCATGTTTGTAATTATCTAAAATCTTGGGATTCTGCTGTGTATGTTCATCACCGTACCTACTTACATGACTTCTGGGAGCTAATTGAGAATGTCCAAGGTTGTAAAGTAGTGTGATGAAATCCTTCAAGTATAATAGTGTTTTCTGTAGTGTGATGAAATCCTTCAAGTGCAATAGTGCTGTATGTAGAGTGATGAAATCCTTCAAGTGCAATAGTGATGAGATTATAATTAAGTGTGCTCTTTTCTCTAGTCCAAAAATAATTTCAAGAATATTAGATAGTTACATGAACTTTTTTTCTCCTTATGAAGCTTGAAATAGAATGTAAAGATCCATGGTGCACAAGTAAAGAAAAAAATGAAACAAAAATGATGAAAGTTCAATTTAAAAATAAAAATATTCCTCGTTCAACATGCTTGAGACATGCCTTGTATGAAAAAATTAAATATTGCAAAAAATGGAACAATTTTCAAAATAAAATTACTCTTAATTATATCATATTCTGTAACATACTCCACTCTTCATCTGTTGGAATTAAAATTTATTGTAAATCAGAGTGACTGACATGTAACTTTGTTAGCAATTCATAACAAAGAGTGGAGCTTTCCTTTACTGTTGTAAGAAAACTTACCGACAAGGTTATAAATGGTTTAGTAATTGTTTTTTCTCATCTAGCTTCTTAGGAATTTGGTTCTTCTCTTGCATAATTTTTTCTTTCATATTCTTCTGGAATGAATCCTTCTTAATGAATTGATGTGTTTTGTCAAAAGGCTTGCGAAAACCAAGATTTGTGAACTCTTGTACCTTTCCATGCAACTCTTATAACATTATTTTACACTTATTCAATAATTCATGTGCTTCGCCTAACATAACACACTTCCGAATGATAAAAGATACCTTTAATAAGGCATCAAAATAGTTTTGAATTCCTTTGGATGCCAGTTCTATGTCACTGAATTTGTAGATAGCTTCCAAATGTTTCCTTGTTGTTTCCCCTCTAAATCCATCCAACTTTTAGGCTCATCCAGTTACGTATCCACGAAAATTAGAATATAGTCTTTGCACCCATCGGCGATGAATGCCCACCATCTAATGAAATCATCAGGTCTTTTGTACAGTTCCTGCCAAACATCTACCTGTCATATTAGCCTTATGCAATTGCATCAAACTCATCTAGACCAGATGTTGGTAGATTATACTGTGCTCATGTGGGCCTTGGCCATTGCTCCAGATTGCACCACAGTGCATCTTTGTGGCTTCTCACCCATTTACATTCTGCCGCTGAGTTTTCTATCTTCTTCTAGGCTCTATTAAATTTTTTTGGCATTTTATTTCTTTGCCTTAAAAACCTCTTTCAATTATCCCAATGTTTGGTCTAATATATTATTCTTACTTGTTGTTTCTTGTAAATTTTTCTTGGCTTCTTCTATTTCTACATGTTCCTGTTCATTCATAGCAACTACAGTCATAAAGGGAGATGTTTTTATCTTCCTCTCCAAATCACCTATCTTATTAAGTGTTGCTTTTGATATTTCTTTCTCATTTTCCAGGTCTGCCTCTAACTTTTGAATCTTATTATTCAACTTATTGTTCTCCCTCTTTGGATTCAGTAATGTTTTGTAAAACACATCATTGTTCCTTTTTGATAGATTAATTTTCTTAGAAGGTTTCATTTCCTTAAAATTCATTTGAAGGGAGCTCACCTCATATTCACTAGAAACCATTTAATTCTATGGTTTTACAACTTTGGGAACAACATACATGTATTCCAATTTATCTGTGACTAGGTTTTATGTTGGCAATACCCTCATTATAGCAAGATTTGAACTTACAGTAGCATGTAGAATTTTCTTCTTATTTTCTTTATCTCTATCTAATTTATTGGAAAACTCAGCTTTGTAATCAAAAGATGAGGTGTTTTTAGGAATGAACGATTTCACATTGAATGGAGAAGGAGTAATTGAAGTTTGGGGAAAAATTTCATGTGGAATGGAAAATTCTTGAGGGGTAGCAGTGGCAGTGCCTTCTATAATTAGTTGCTTTAAGGTAAGAGTAATTGTACATATATTTACCTTTATATTTTGCCTCTTCTCAGTTCCTTATTGGACAATAGCCATAGGAACTTCAACTATCTATATTGTCTTCTTCAAGTTTACAAGACTCTGTTGACTACTGCCATCATCACTAAAACCACCAACATTATTAAAACTAACAGATTCATGGCCAACTTCTCCTCTAGGATTTTCAACATATGGCTAAACTGTTTGCTGAGGATTTGACTCTGAAGTAAATTGCATTGGAATATCACTTATAGATGTTTTAGCATGCAGTGATGCTTTCTCTTAAATAAAATTTCCAAGGCCTGACCTATCAAGAAAATATTATAGGTTGTGCCTTTGTTGGAATCCAAATGTCTTGGCTTGTTGAACCCAAACCACCACCACTAAAACCCATATTTTCAACAATAACTGCTCCTGTAGAATATCTTTGTTTCAATCCTTCATCGAGACTTGGTTAATATGTTCTAGCCCTAGGGGGAGTGTGTAATTCCTCAAAGTAAGTTTCATCATCACTACTTTCCTCTTCAGGATGCACAATATTCCATAATTTGTTGAATGCTTCATCTTCTGGAATAGAATCATACTTTAAAACAAATTCTAGATGGCATAGGTCCCTGCCTCATAGACCAAAAGGAAGTAATTTTTGACCTTGTACAATTTTTATATCGCAATTTGTGCTGTAATGCCTTTGACATGCTTTTAGAGGACTTTTTATCAAATTTTGCATAAAATTTGGCAGATTGAAAATCCTCTGCTTGTTTTTGTGGAGGATGAGGTAATCCAAAAAATTTGTGTTGAAAAATCTTGGAAACTAATTCCTTTCTCAACAAAAATTTCATCCATTGTTATTTTTAATTCATCCCAAGAGTTCTTATTTTTCAATTTTTCTAGCAAAGGTTGGCTTTCATGTTGAATTTTAGTGGTAGAGTTCTTGTTTTCCACTTCCCTTGCTTGAATCACCTCACGTGGGTCATACACCCAGTGAAAATAAACATCAAAATTGAAAATCTATAATACTTCATGTGTCACATTGAATGATTTTATTTTGAATGTGAACCCTCCACATGAAAATAGTAAGGAAGGAAATATAATCCTCTTTTGATGAGTAACAAAATAGCTCGTTTATCGGTGATTTCCATTTTCCATATATATTCCAAGGAAAAAACTCTCTCTATCACATGTATTGGCAATTTGTAAGGTTGTACTCATGATCCATAAAACCTTAGTACAATATATTCCTCCATGAATTACCAGTCTGCTAATTGTATCTCTGATCCCAGTTGAATGTAATCTCTACAGTTCATAGAAAATCTAAGCAATGTACTTTTTGAAACTGCTTTATAAATTGGAGCCCAAAAATAATCCACAAACTAATTGTAGTCCCTTCTATTATCAAACATCCTTATCTTGGGGGTCCACTCAGTTAATGGATGATTCACTTTTGGTTGGGCCTCAACATTATAGGGCTCAATTGCAATATTTTTGTTGCCAAACCATTTAGCAAACCACCATAGAATTAAATAGCACAAGTAGGAAGTGAACCTAAAGGTCTTAGTGTTGGAGCCTTCTTTGATTGTTAAGAATTGTTTATTCATAGATTCTACAATGTGTCAAACAAATATGTATGCACATGGTGGAGAAATGAAATGGATATTGTATACCATTTCCAGGAGGGTTTCATCCACTTTCTCATCACTATAAAAGCCAAGATAAAACACTAGCATAGAAATGGTATCCCTGACCCATGATTTAAACATATCAATTACATATAGAGGCTTCCCTTTTGGTATCGCTCCATCGACTATTAATTTTCACAAAAAGTCATCTCTGGCATTTTGAGTGGTGGCATGATGATCGCTAGCAATGTTTTCTAGGTTTATGCTAACGGTTCCTAAATATTTACTTTCAAACCCCAATGCATGGCCAAGATTTACCTCTGCAATGGAAAAAATTTATTCTCGGGTGCCATTTGCAACAATTCCTTTTTTTATTCTATTGTAATTCAGGGCAAGGTAAAACCTCATGGAGCATCATGCATCTAAATCTAGAACCCCATGTTATCCAACCTTTATGTTTCATTTTACCTGATGGGTCCAAATGTTTACTTTCAATTGCCTTATTATCATATGAGTATCTAAGATGTGAAGTTCTTGTGCCAATTACAGGATCATAAATATCTTGATATTCATTTCTAAAACTAGGGGTTTTAAGTAGTTTTGTGTATGGGATTTGGGTTTTACTTTTACTTTGGAGTTATGTGGAAGTAGACATGCTTGGAAGTTTAGATTCTGCCTCTAGAAACCCTCAACCCTTATATTGAAATATTTCAAAGTGAAGGCTTAAACATTGATACTTATAAAAAGATAATCTTTAAAGAATCAAAATTCAAATGTAGGATGAAACTTACTCGGAAATATGAAAATTTTGAGTCTTACACAGTCCTCAACTATTATGAATCTATTTCTTCTTCTTTTGTAGTAAACCTTCCAGAAACAAAATTTCAACTGTCAGTAGATGTTTAATACCGCCTCACAACTTGCAAGAAGTTACACGTATCATAATCCACATCACTATAAATGATTATGTCTTTCAATGAAATTTATGGACATCAAATTTATCCGGGCCTCCTCGAGGAAAAGACAATCCTCGGGCTCCAAGCTCGTGGAATGAACCAATTCAATAACATTTCGAGTCCACAGTGATAGGTGTGGGCATTTAATGACTTGGACATTAAAACATTATTGATTTCTTAAATTAGATTCTTTCTTTCTTAAATTAATTTAAAGTTTTAAATAAATTAAAAAAGCTATCACCCCCGGTTTTTCCCATGCCACATGGAAGAATTCTGTGGATTTATGTTTTCCTTGCTCCCATGGATGTGAACCTCCTAGATTTAGGTGGGATGAATTAAAATTTCAAGTCTGGGTTTATTTGTTCATTGTTGGTCATGGAATATATGATGGTCCCCTGCATATTATATATATATATATATATATATATAAAATTTATATATCATATAATGTTATTATATATAATTATAATGCAGTATTAAATGTATTATATATATATATATATATATATATATAATTTACAAAGGGTAAAGCTTAACCTAGCCAGTCAAAGTAAAGTATGGGGAGCCCTTCAAATTTGATCACTGAATGCAATGATGGTCATTTCATATATATATATATATATATATATATATATATATATATATATATATATATATATTACTATTTGAATTGAAGTAACTAATGAAAATGTTGTTTTTAAATAGAATTCAAAATTGTTGATGTCATTACTGATGAAATATAGTGTTTTCACATTTAGATAGTGTTTTCAAAATTATTTTTAGATGCTATATATTTCATAATTTTGACATTTATCATATTTATTTTATTCAAATTAATCAGATATCTATTAAAAGAAAATTAACATTTTTATTTTTTTCTGTTGAAGGGTAATGTGTTTTTTAATATCTCATTTATGAAGGGTAAAGATTAACCTAGCTAGTCACAGTCAAGTATGAGGAGCTCTTCAAATTTGATCATTGAATGCAATGATGGCCATTTTAATATATTTTATAGGAAATTTCCCTTTTCATAAAGATTAGTAACTTTTGAATATACATGACAACTGAAATATGCCACTTCTACATTTCTAAAATATCATTTCTTATATTTTATATATGTAGTTAGTTTCCTTTTTTTCCAAACATATCTCCTCATATATGGGATGAAATCTGAACAAATCTTAAAAATCTAAATAATAAAATTTAAATGCATCACTTTAAAGCCTAATTTATAAAAAACTTATTTTCCATATTTATTAAATACGTCACTTTTATGATAAAAGTCTTTTCCATATTTATTAAATATCTTATTTCTTGGGCCTTCATGCCAAAAAAATATAACGTGACCAAGATTAAAATTTGATAAGACATTTCTTAACTTTGAGGGTGCCGATTAAATCTCTGGTGGCACACTTTACATGAATAGGTAATTAATTTTAATTAAAATTTACTTTGAGGGTTGAGGCTATCATGATAAAAGGACGTTTAAAAGGAGGATGCACGTGGGATAATGACGCCAGTTTAAAGGTGAAAATTTCACCATGGCCCACGGTTTTCATTTAATATTAACCATCAATTTTAATGAGACTCTATAAAGCTTATTGGGCCTTGGAATATTAGCTAAGTAGCAAAAGGCGCGCACAGAAGGCATAGCATTGGGATCAAAGGACTTAGCCATATTTGGCATTCTAAGAAGAAATTGAGGAAAAAACATGACCTAACTAGGTGTGCTGTGTGGATAAGGTGCTAGCCTGGAACCTTGGAGGTCAAGAAAAGAATATTAAACGTAGGGGAATATTCCTAGAAGACATCATTATAGAAAGTGGAGAGTTCTAAGAGGATAAACATTCACCATTGAAGGACCACATTGAAACTTGGCATACAATCTATTCAGGAGAGAAGGCATGGTGGTGGGTGCTGATACTATAAAAAGATATGCTCAAAAGCAAGGAAGACATGCAAAAACAAAGAAGAGAATTCATAGAGAGTAAAATGCTAAGTAACAGAGTGTTGCAGTAGTGCTAGGGTTTAGAGCACTTAGTTCTAAGGGTTTTGAAGGATGTAATAGGCCTCTGTATGACACTAGGGTCTATAATAAGGATTCAGATGGGAGGGTATAGCTAGGATCTTATGCTAGGAAAGATATGTAGGTGTTGGGTCTCTGTTATTTAAGATGTACGGTCTGTGATGACCTCTTTTGATTATAATATGGCTACCAGAACTATTCTGAATGAATGTGTGTGTGTGTCTGTGTGTGTAAGGGTTTTTTTTTCTATATATCATGCTTTGGGGTGTAAATCCTTGTGTTAAATGGATATCATGGTTCATATCTGATTTAGCATGCTTATTACTTTGTTTCTATAATGCATTAATGTGTGATATGCGAGATGCTCCTTATTAACTAAATTGAATGTATTACTCATTTTGTATATAATCCTTTATGAATGGAAAAAAATTCTCACAATTCTCACATAAAGGAGGGGCTCGACACCCCCACATGCCTTGGATGAGTACCCAGCGCCCGTTTGGGTGATAGGCTCGACGTGCTTGGGGTTAGAAAGTTATATTGAGGGTAGATAAAATGACTACAAATCCCAATGAAGAAGGCAATGGTCCAAGATGTGTATTTTATTGAGATCATGGAGTTAATTATTATCATATCCTCACTCTATTTGATCCAGAAAAAATCCCCAAGTGAGAGCCAACTATTTTCATGTGTATTTGCAAGGTCAAAATTTAAGGTGAAAGCATGACAATTGTACCCCAGTGTTGAAAATATTGTCAAAACCCTTCCTGAGTCATCATTTAGATTATTCTTCTTTCTATGTCATGACCCTTACATCATTTAAAAACTTCATAGTATGATGTACATCCTTCCTAAGTGTCTACAATGTGTTTAGGAGGTCACTCGGTCGATTCAGTGAAGTGTTGTCAAGAGTGGAAATTTGTACTAAGACTAGAAAGGTTATTACCTAGCCTTTTCGAGGTAGGTGTGCATCCTCTAGAGATGATCAAGAATACCAAATTCATATGAGGATTTTATAAAAGAGATTGAAATGCAAAGGAACTAGTTTAGCAAATTTTTGGAAAGTTATGAGGTTTTGGAATCAAAACAGTGAAAATGGGTTTTGGAGACTTGAGGATCTTGTAGTGTAAAAAAGAACCTAAAATTCAAAGAAATATTCTAGGAGCTCTAGTATGAGACAAGAGGAAAACAAGATATAGTTAGAAATATTATATAACCATCTACATGATGGCGTTTCCACATCTTTCACAACACCTAAGCGTTTATCTATACGGACTAATATTAGTAGACTCACCTCGTGGTCATGAATGAAAAAGTAAAATTTTTTATAGAATGAGATAGAAAAAAAATATTATAAACCATCCCATTAATATAAAAATATTCTTTGGAGTCAAAGTGATATAAAATTTCACCTAAAACAACCTTGTACAATTTCGGGAAAGTTGGTTTCATGATTCTAGCACTTAGTCAAATTCAAAGTTTGGACCTAGCACATATCGGTGTCCCAAATGTCCCAAATGTCTAGGAAAGTGGAGATAGTAGGGACAAAAAATTTAACCCTACCTCATAATTTAATCCCCTAGACCCTCATCTGACCTCGTTCCTCTCTAATAAGGTGCTAAGTGATCAAATTTACAATTTTGGCTAACTATTCCTCTTCCTACAATTGGGTGCTTTTATCTACCCCCTAATATCCTAAATTTATAGGAAATTTGGGATAGTTTGGATAGTAAAGTTATCCCTACCCATAGATAGATCTCAGTTTCATCATTTGACCTCAAATCTTGCCTATCGGGTGCTCCAGCCTTTCTCTCTCCTCGTCCATGTTACCCAACCATTTCCTGCCACTTATCAGGCCTAGGGAAGAGGGCACGTTTTACCACCCCTGATATCCAAAATATCATGGGAAAATTTGGATAGTTGGAACAAAATAATGTTCCCACCCCCCCTTTACTTTACAAATCAAGTTTTAAAGCGTGCTTTTAAAGATTAAAAAAACACTATTTTTAACTTTTAAAGAGCACTACTTACCTTTTTCACTCCATTCCTTTAAAAGGTCAACCCAGGAAGCCATTGAAGAAATATTGAAGCTTTGATAAACCTATAAATTCTTTAGATAAACCTGAAATTTCTCTTTGGTAAGCCATGAGAGACAAAACTAAGAAATTTTCATGTCTTTCAAACCGTTGATTCGATGTGAACAAATATTTCTCCGGAACTTTGTAATCTAGGAACCTTAGATAAATATGTAACATAAAACCCTCTCATGATCTATATTTGTTATGGTATAAAACCCCCCATTATTTTCCCTAGGTTCACACATTTTTTATTTCCCATAATTCTGGTAGGAAAATTGTGACGAAATTTAAAGCACGAGATCTAGATAGCAGGCTCATTCCAATGAAGTTGTTTTCATCGCCAGCCGGCAGGGGGAAGGAGAACTTCCAAAAATATTAAGTATCTAGTATTTATAATTACTATAAATAGAAACCCTCTGAAAAAATAAAACCTTCTAAAGACAGTGCACTCAGAATTTAACTATGAAGACAAACTAGGCAAATTCTGTCAAAAAAGAAAAAAAGAAAAAAATAGTTTCTAAAAATATAAATTTTCAAATCTCATCAAAATAACCCCAAAGAAAGTGTATATGGTATGTTAGGAGTTATGGGATATTGAAAAAATCAAGAAAAAATAAAAAATTAGAAAAAAATAGTCCCCACCTCCTACTTACTAAAAATAGAAAGTGTTTGTTTTAGGTGTAAAAACTTTTTATCTTCCTCATTTTTCTCACCTAGCGTGTTTTTGCTATAGTGAAGTTTAAATTTATTGGTTTGTAGCCCATTTCAACTATTTCATTTGAGTATCTAAATGTGGGTGATAATAATGTCACTCACATGGATTTAAAAGAACTAAAAAATCGAATGCTTGGTGAACTAGAGAGCTTGTGGAAGATAAGATACACACAAGTGGTTTGTATGCTACAGGTGGCCACCCACTATCCATGAAAAGTGAAAAATTGGTGATGAATTATGCTTATCATTATGAACTAGACATGAGAATCATATGGGTGAATAAGAATTCAATCTTGGCAGTGCTCACCCCCAAGGTGATATCACAAAGTATGCAGATTCTAAATTGGATGTGTTTACAAAGTTTCTCGTTCTTAATGAAGTTAATGCACTAGTTACTAAAAAACTAGAAAATTAAAAAAAATTATGGAGGGTTTATGTTACCTCAGATGTGCGATGTGATGGATACGAGCACAATATATATGATGGATTCCCATTGCTCCCAACCAGATGGAACCTGTAAATAAAACCCACTAAAAGGAAAATGATTAGATGGTTTGGGCAGTGGTTGCTTAACAAAAGAAACCTGAGAAGCGTTAACTTCCTTGGCAGATTTCAACCCCCCATTGTTAAAAAAAATTGATGCAAAGTAAAGATAAAATGAAAATATGCAAAAACTGAAATATTTATAGAATCTGAAAAGAATTATGATTGATTTAATGCTGATTTTATGGAAATAAAATGTAGATTGAATGTACCTAGTGTGGTTCGATGGTGACCTAGGGCGAAAGGATGAAACATCAACTATAAGTGTAAATTTGGATGCTCTGAATGCAAGCCTAGCAGAGAAGAGGCTCGTGGATATTAGAAACAACTTGTAGAGGAGGTCTGAGCTAAGGAAATGAAAGGAGTATAGGGTACAAGGATTACGATGGATTTGGGCTGAAAAACAGATAGGTTAAGAGAAGAAAGATGGAAAATTTTGGGCTTGGAAACAATGGAAGAGCTGGAATAGACACTGAAAGGAATCTAGAATAGAAAGGATGAGGATAGAGGATTGGGTCAATGGAGATATGGGAAGATCGACAATGATCTAGAAAGTGCTGAACAAGGCTGAGAAAAACAAGCTAAAAAGGTAACCTGCAAGTAGAAACACTGATAGAACAACTTGATAATGACATCATGAATGTTTCTGAATCTACAAAAGGTTAGATGAAAGCAATGCTGCAATAATATGATAATAACTACATAAAATTATACCAAATGATGATAACATCACAAAATAATGTCTACGAGCAATGAAAACAAACTATAAGGAGATCCGAGAGCTCTATGATCATTACATAGATATTTAGGCATGAGGAGATGCTCACAAATTTCCAAAAATATGGGGTATGTGCATGAAACTAATGATGAATAGAAAGAAAGGACCTATCTTTATAGGTTTTATGGAAAATGGGTTGGGTTGTTACCGATTATGGGGAAAGTTTCCCCAATGGGAGGATTTTTCTACTTTTGGCATGATTTCCTATTTTTTATAATAGTTGGCGAAATGCTTTAAAGCATTAGGTGGGAAGAGGATGTTTAGGGATGATGTGTAGGTGAGTTTGTAGTGCAAATAAGTTGGAAAAAGCGTAGGGGTGGGAAATAGAAAGTCCATTAGGGCAAGGGATAGGATAATAATTGATAAATAAGAATAAATTAATCAAAGTTAATAGGGATGGGATAAATGGGGGAAATTTTCATAAATAAAGAGAACAGGATCAATTAATTTAAAATTAATTATGTGCATGCAGATGGGCAAGGGGTACAAATATCAAATTTAGGTGTCTACATTTTTCCCCTTTTTGAGTGGTTTGAGCTAGCAAGCCATGAGATAAAAGTTAGGAATATTATATTGTTTACATTAGTGAATGTTTTATTGTAATATATATTATCATAGAGATAATATATGTGGGTGAATAAATAAAATGTAATATTATTAAATATGAGAAAATATATCTCATATTAATAATATAGGTTTTATATATTAGTGGTGAGTTTGTTCTATAAACAACTCACGTTGGTATTTTAAGGATTAGTTGTGTGTGTTGAGATAACTAAGGGATTGAGAGAGATTAGAGAAAGGTTGAGAGATATGTGGGATAAAGGATGACTCCTATTTAATAGGAGATCATATGTGTATTTATACCTCTTAATGAAAATGAAGATTTATCCCGGATGATTTGAAAATTATTCTAATATTATTTTATTTGGTGTTTTTATTGTGCAAGATTATTTCCAATAGTATGTACCAACTTCAAGAAAAAAAATGATGAAATTTTTATGAGGATTGAAAGGATTGATGATAAGTTCCCCCTCAAATGGGGTTTGATGACATCGATAAAAATCGATGACGCATTTGAAAAAGATATATAAGAAATGGCGGGTAGGTGAATAAAATATGGGTAAAATGATTACTAAGGCAAGATGTTCCAGGAAAAAAAGATCGTAATATTAAAAAAAATATGGCAGTGACTCTAATATCACATTGGTAGAGGAGAATTGTGGTCTTAAAGGAGATGGGATACACTTTTTTGCGTACCACTGAGTGCGTGAAGATCACTGTAGTATGGATGCAAGACGGGATGCTGAATAGGTCATAGTAAAGTCATCAAAGTATGCAAAACTATATGTGAAATCCTTCATACATGAGGGAATTGAGTGTAAAGGTGTGTGTTGACAAGGGATGAGGATGAAATGTTATGGTGCCCAATGAAACACAAAAAAATATTGAGAAAGAAAAATGAAAAAGAAAGGCAAGTGATGAAGAAATATGTCCCAAAGGGATAAAGGGAAATTATGGCCATGAAGGAAAAAAAAGAGAAATAAAATATGCCCCAAGTGGGGAAAGTATGGCCATGAGACTAACTTTATGCACAGGCTGAATAGGAATGTGAAAATGGCCAAAGGAAGAGTAAGTAAGGACACAAAAGTGGACTTAAGGGGTGAATTGGAGTAAAATTCCTAAAGGGGAAAATAATTATGGCCACAAATGTGGACTTAGAAATAAGAAGATGATTCAGAATATGTAAACAAACTTTCCTAAAGGGAGAAGATGGAATATGGCCATGAATGTGGTCTTTGGAAAAAGAATGTATTATGAAAAATAGATAATTTGAATATCATAATAAAACACCGAGGGGGAAAAGTGAGTATGGATTTAAATAAATAAATTGTTAAGAGGAGTGTCCCTAAAGGGGAAATATGTATGGCCCAATAGGTCTTATGATGAGAAAGAGGGCGTATTTAAAGACACAACCTATAGATATAAACATCTCTATGTCATGTCAAGGAATGTGTGAGGAAATATGCCTCCAATTGCATTAGAGGTAAAAAATAAGGGTACCTAGATAACCCAAGGCACAAGTTACCAAAGCAGATGCTGGAAAATAACCAACGATAGGTATTCATTTTAAAGATCATGAGGAAACAATGGATGAGATGATCTTATAAATCTAATATTTCGATGAAAAAAGGGGTTTTAGATGTACTAGTATAGAGGAAAGAGGGTTCTCTAAAAGTGGCGTTCCCTAAAAATATCCCCCATCTCTGAGAAGGGGGAGAGAGAAAATTGATCAATGCGAGAATTCTACTAGAAGAAATCTTATCAATGCGGGAATATTTCTTAGGATGCTAATAAAATGGAAGGTTGATCAATGTGGGAAGCCTTAAAATGTAATAAGGAGTAGCTATCCTTTGAGGGTATGGTCTACTTTATAGAATATAGATGGCAAGAATAATATATGATAGCCATCCTTCGAGGAATCATTCTATTTATTTGATTTTGATTTTGATTTCACATGCTTTTATTTTGTCTTTTTTTTGCACGAACAAATTTCCTGTGAGGGATGAGTCTATTTTGTATAAATTTGATTTTTGATAAAAGCATCCATGAATTTTGACTTTTACATGGGGAAGACTTGGGACTAGCTAAGTACACCACTTAGGAGGGGAATAATGAGTGTACAAGAGACACCCCTTGGTCCCTTTGCATTGTTCCAATAGGTGAATAAGAGGGTGATGGATGCAATGATCACGAATTTCTCACCAAAGGGGAGAAATTATCCATAAGGAATATGCTATGGGAAGAGCCGTGGTGCCCATATTTAAGGTCACATCTAGGAAGTGACCGAAGACTAGATAATTCCAAATCATCACAATGAGAAATGGAAATGGCTAAGATGGAATAATGATCCAAAGATATGACTAAGGGAGCATTGGTAAATGTGCTAACTATAGAAAGGTTACAAGTGCAATGATTTAAGTTGCTCCACTTCTAGTTTACTTTTAAGTGAGGCCAAATGATAGGATCTCAACCCATACTTGTGTGTAGTAATGTATGGTTTAATCCAATTAGGGGAAAACTTTCAGTGTTGGTTCCTTTCTAGGGTAGTGAAATTATGATTTTCTTTGAGGATGAGGTCATTGAAATTAAAGTCATGTTCTGTAAGGTGCTTATTGAAAGCACATTTTATGCACTCTTGATAAATATGATGGTGTCCAAAAGTGAGATGGTGACATTCATCTAGCAACTCAAGATGCATTAGACAAGCTTGACGATAGTATTCATTAAAGATGAAGTCGCGAAGGGACATGCAAAAATAGGGGATTTAAAATTCAAGAGGAAGGAATACTTCAGAACCATAAACAAGAGAAAAAGCTATATCTCCCTTGGAGGTATGAATGCTAGTGTGATAGGCCCAAAGGGAAAAAGAAAGCTAGAGATGCCAATTATAACCTATTTTATCAATAGTTTTGGCAAGAATATTATGGAGAGTCTTGTTAGTGGCTTTGGATTGGCCATTAGCTTGAGGATAATATGGAGAAGAGAAGCTGAGTTGTATGTCAAATGCATTGCATATTTTATTAAGATATTTGTTTTTAAAGGACTTTCTATTATCCATAACAAGTTTGTTCAGAATGCCGAAGTGTCAGATAATGTGTTGATAAATGAAATTAATGATTAGGCCAAATTTTGTTGAGGTGAGTGGGATTGATTCAACCTATTTAGAGAAATATTGAGTTGCAGGTGATGATAGAATGATGTTGGTGTGAAGATCAAGGATTAATCAGACCAATAAAGTTAAGGCCCCATTGTGAAAAGGGCTAAAGGTCCTGAGCCGGATATAGAGATTGAATAGGAATACAAATAATATTGATATGTTGTTGATATTTTTCACATTTCTTAACATACTAACAACAATCAAGATTGAGGGAAGGGAAATAATAGCCAAGACGAAGAACATGCTTAGCAATGACTAAGCCATTAAAATTTCTACAACAAAAACTATCATGGAATTCTTGGATGGATCAAGAGGCTTCATGGGATTTAAGACATCGGAGAAGAACAATTTCAAATCCACAATTATAAATAATGTCACTAAGGATCACATAGTGGTGAGTGCACTAAAGAAAATACCTCTTTACATTTTAATAATATTTACCTGAGGTAATTCATGGAAAGGTTGATCATGGGTATGAATGAAGAAATGAATCTTAAAATCCTCTATTGTCCATGGGATGAGAGCCACGAGGGTTGCCATCATATCAGAAAAATGAATTGGTCGATCAAGGAACAACTTGGATGGTGTAGGAATCAAAAGCTTTAAGAAGAAGATGAACAATATCGTGATATTTTTGAAGAGTGTAATTTTTTACATTGATACTAACCTATGACTTGTTTTATTATAAGCTCAAAATCCCCGCAGATGTCAATAATTTGAACACCTGAAAAGAAAACAATTTTAAGACCCAAGACAAGAGCCTCATATTCTGCCATGTTTTTTTGTACACTCAAAATTGAGTTTATATGCAAGGGTAATAGGAGTTTCCCAAGGAGTAATGAGAACAATGCTAACACCTCTACCTTGATGAAATTTTGAGCCATCGTAGAAGAAAGTGAATTTAAAGTTTCATATTCATGATGGAATTGATTAATGGGTTTGTCAGGAAATTGCTCATGAGGAAGATGTAAAATGGGAAGAGGGGATGCTGCTAATTTATCTACGATAGCTTGGCCCTTAATGTATTTTTGAGAAATGAACTCAAGGTAAAACTCAGTCATGAGCATGAGCCACCGAGTAATGTGATCATTATGGTATGGCTTAGAATGCAATCTTTTAAGGAGGTAGAAGCTAGTAATGACATAAGTCTTGTAATTAAGATGGTAATGTCGAAGCTTAGATGTATTAAAGAAGAGAGTGTAACATAGTATTTCAGATTTAATTTATTGGTTTTCAGAGTCATGAAGAGAGCGGTTGATGTAATAAATAACCTTCTCATGACCTTGGTCATCATGATGTGCTAGCATGGCTCTTAGAGCATGATTAGTATAAAATATGTACAAATAGAAGGGCTCCCCCTCACGTGGAGGTGTGAGCACCGGTGGAGATAGGATATAGTGTTTAAGGTTATCAAAATCCTTCTAGTAGTCATGATCCCAATCGAATTCTATGTCCTTGTGAAGGAGGTGATGAAAGGGTTGACAACAATTTGAGAGTTGCAAGATGAAATGGTGGATAAATTGAAGGTGACCTTGAAGGTTACGAAGTTGCTTAAGATTGTAAGGAGGAGTAATTTCAATTGTTTCCTTAATTTTTGTGGGTTCAACTGTAATGCCCCTAATAATGCCGATAAATCTAAGAAGTTTTCCAATTAAGACTCTAAATACATAGTTTCCTAGATTAAGATGAAGACAAAAATGAATAAGATGCTCGTAACATACTTCAATAATAGAAATATGGTCGCGTTGATGCTTATATTTTCCTAAAAGATCATCAACATAGTATTATATGGTTTTGTGGATGAGAACATGAAATATATAAGTCATGGCCTACTAATAGGTAGTGCATGAATTTTTTAAAATGAAGGACATGACGTGATAGCAAAATGTCCTCCAAGAAGTAATGAAGGAGGTTTTGTGCTGATCTTTTGGTGCGATAAGAATTTGATGTAACCAGAGAAAGTGTCCATGAAGGAAATAATCTCATGACCTATGGTAATGTCCACAAGTTGATCGATGTTCGGGAGAGGGAAGTCATCCTTAGGGCAACAGAGATTAAGATCTCAAAAAATTGGTACATATGCATAGATTTACTTATGCTTTAGTGACAGGGAAAATATTATAAAACCACTGGGGATAGTCAACGAGGATGATGAAATTAGCAGAAAGAAGGTGTTGTAACTATTTTTTAACAAGGAGAGAAATGTGAGGGTGTATACAGAGAAGCTTCTACTTTATCAATTGAGCATTGGGATAGGTGATGATATTGTAGATGATGATAGAAGGGTCAAGACCTAACATGTGTGAATATGACCATGAAAACACCTGAATATGATGAGACAGGTGATGTGTAGAATAATATACCAATGATATTAGGTCTCATACTCTATTGTTCATTAAGTTTCAACCCAGGGGCGTAAGATTTTTAGAGAGCCTACAAAATATATGCTACAGTACTTTGGAGTAAAGTCTTTGTAGGCTAGAAATTCATCAAAGAGTATAAAGTAATGCTATTCAAATTAGAAAGTAAAATATGGAGGTTGCTGATCTGTAGATCTAAAAACTCAACACACTATGCACTCATTAACTTTGAGAAATGAAATGAATAACTAATAATCAATCCACACAACATAAATAGCAAATGAAGGAATATGATCTTCCCTGCAATTCCTTCCGAGCGGGCCCTTCCTCTTGTAGAAGTGAGTTTTGATCCTACCCTAGAAACTCACAGAACTACTCAAGAAGATAAACGATTCATCTATTGAGCTGTAACATTTAAAGATTGCTACAGAAAAGATATATTAAAATGAACTCAAGAGCACAACTCACATTAATATATTCTATCTTCACACATTTACGATTATGCTTTTCTCACACAGTTATCACTTCATTCCTTAATCTATTACTCCTTCTTCGTGTGTACATTTCTATCTGAATATATGTATATATATATATATATATATATATATATATATATATATATATATATATCACTAACTTATTCGATACTAGGAATATGATCAAAAACCACTCAAACAGATTATAGTTGTTCAGTTTCATATTTTTTAAGTGAAGACAACTAATTCCTGTCTTATTTACATGATAGGAACTAATTACAAAAATACTTAACAAAATAACCATATCATTACATATGATGCATTAGGATAGCTGGCACTTTTTGTATTATGCTACGGTGTGAGATGGATAAGTTCTCTTTGGCTATGGGTAGTTGGAGGTGCATAATGCTCTGTTGCTACAGGTAGTTCTTGAAGATGCTACGGGTAAGATAAATCACCCAAAGACTTATTAGACTTGTCCAAACAATGATTCCACTTGGTTTACTCGTTCTCTAGCTTCATATGCTCAGCTCCATATACTTCATGATGCGTCATCATTTGTTGAATACCATGACTCTCTCTTATCATTTCCCAGCTTGTGGCTACGGGCTGCTATAGGAGCATAGTCAGTTGTTACGGGCTGCTGTAGGAGCACAACTAGAGTTGCTACGGGATGGGGCCTACTACTTAAAAAGATTATGACATCTTGTATTTTGTTCATAGAGACATCAGAAACATCAGTTTTCACAAGAGACAAGATTCACCAAAGTAAATAAGGATATTAAATCATAATGAACATATAAAACTAAATATATGCAAAATCATAACTTTATCTCATATCAACCATCAAGAGGAGATCAAAGTCTCAAAAATGTATGTGCAAGAGGCTTCAAAAAGGATTTATATGGGGCCAAAACATGCCAATATGTGGCCTCATCACACCCCCCAACTTAGCTTCTTTCTCGTCCCTGAGCAAGCTAGCTCATCTTGAGGGCACAATATTTTCTGTAGTCATAGGGGTCCTGATTACCTATCTGGCCATATCCATAGAGACCTCCCCTTATCCCAAGCTCATGCCATAAGGCTATCTCTTTTTATTTATCCAAAGGTACTATTTCCCTCCAATCTAGAAAGGGATACCAGAAGATGGGAGGATGAAACCTCAATCTTATCCATCCTTCCTTTTTCATTCTTACCAGTTCTATGTAATCATGCACCCTTTTTAAGGCCTGCTTAAAATTTGCAGGTGATTTTGGATCTTTATTTCTCAGTATGGTGGGCAACTCATTCCATCTTGATTTACATGATACATAATCCGTTTTACCTTCTTTATCCAAGAATATCAAATATTGGTTTTGGACAGCTATCCACCTTTGCCTAACCCATGTAGCCAATCTATCCTTTGATACAAACTCTACCCACTCTTCTACAATTTCCTCAGGGTAACCACTTTCTCCCCTTATCATTAAGGTGAACTGGTTTTCCATTTCTAGATACTCATCTACCTCTTCTTTCCTTCTCTTCTCATTTTTAGGTAAGATGTGAAGGGATCTAGAAGTATGTCACCCATGTACATGTTAGGATTCCAGTTTACACTAGAAGGAACAAAAAAGTTATGAATATAAAACTCACTCAGCTATGCCTGAGTTTCAAGATCAGATTCTATATACATGTTAAAGAATGTTTTGGGGTCATCCACAACACAGGGAAGGTTATTGTATACCTTCTCATATTTGAAATGTAACCATTTCTCCTGCAGATATAGGGCATATACTCGTGTTGGAGGTATTAATTCTAAAATCCTAGTAGAAAGATCATACATATTTTCTACTTTCAGCTTGAGTCCCTTTATTTCTGCTTCCTATTTTTCCACCTTCTCCATCAATGTGTCATGTTTTTGCCTTACTTCAACATTCCCTTTAAATATTTGTACTAGCCTTTGAAAAACATTATAATCTTCAAGAAAATTTTCTTCTAAGAATGTATATAGGTCATCCTTAGGTCTAACTGAATAGATATTTTCAGAAGTGAGGTCAAAATGTATTACCTCAAGGTCTGTTGTAGGCTATTTCTATGCTTTATATGGGACCATTTCGAGTAAGGACTCATTCTTTCCTCCTTTCTATTTACCTTCATATTTTGGTTCAAGTTCATGTTCAGGTTCTTCTACAGGCTCTTCGTATTTTTCTTCTTCCATGGGAGTCCTTTTCCAAGGCTTCTTCTGCTCCTATCAGGGCATCCAATCCTCTTGTTCCCTCTGGGTTTCTTATGATGCTTCTCAAAATGTTGATTTCCTTCACTATTTGTTCCAGAGTTTGGAATTCAGGTTCTTGTTTCCCTTCACTTTTCACCTCTTCAATTTCTGCCTACTATGGTATCTCAGGAGGTATTTTTTCTTTCTTCTCCTCTTCTTCTAAACTGTCCATCTCTCTTACTATCTCAAAACCTTCTTTTGTGATAAATACTTCTTCCTTTTTCTTCTTTGGAGGTGTTTCTTCATTGATTTCTATGGTCTATGTTTGTGTTTTTCTTCTCCTCCTTATCCTGTGAGATCTTCTTACAGCTACCATTTTTCTCTTTTGTTCCTTCTTGGGGGTAACTTCCTCTACTACCTTCTCTTTTCCTTTTTTCTTAGGTGCTGAGGTAGTCTCAGTTTCTTCAGTTGTCTCCTCTACTATAGGTGTAGGGGTTTTTTTCCTTTTCTTGTATGTTATGATCTCTAGCAAGTGACGTTGCCTCTACACATTTCATCTTCTTGGAGACAGAGACCTTTGATTCTACAGATAGAGAGGCATTTGTTTCTTTCTGAGGGCTACTTTTATTACTCCCTACCTCTTCTTGGGTTTCCTTCTCTACAGAAATGATGAGCCTTCTCCTTCTTCTGCCCATAGCAGTAGAGCTCCTATTATTTTTTGCTATAGGTATGCTAGACTCCACTTCTCTCTCCCGAGGGACCCTTATGATAAACTTTCTTTTTGTCCTACTTTCTTGTTGTGGTTGTTTCTCAGGGGTTTCTTCTTTTTCCACTCTTTCTTCAACTTTTTCTTGACTCTTCTCTTTTTCTGATGTTGCAGGTGGTTGGTCTGGATTCCCTATTACCTGGTTTAAATCAATCCTGGGTTGGATATTTTGGATGCCTTGCTTGGTGATTAGCCAGATCAGACAGTGATGATACAAGGTGTACTTTGCCCCTTTATGATATTCTTTTACCATTTTATTTAGGCTACTCTGCAAGTGGTTTGGGACATTTATTACTATTCCATGCCTCAAGTGATTTAAGTATTTAAATTACATTGTATAGAGTAGGGAATACCTTCCTTCGCATGTGAAGTATTTGATGATGAATGTAACAATTTATCTCCAGGCCTCATGTAGGCTTCTTGGCTCAATACCCCCTTTTGTCTGATTGTATTGCTCCCCTTGGAAGAATTGTTTTCTGATTTGCTATGCATTGGGTTTCTGCTCCCAATTTTCTCCATTTTGAGGGAGTCCTGTCACTTTCTAAATCAAGTCTTCTATTACTGGAAATGATATGCCAGCTATCGTGGATTTCTATCCATAGAATGTGCTTACGAATTGCTCTACTCTCTCATTCAAGTATTCAGTTAGTAGCTGGAAGTAATTTGTCCATCCATCCCATTTGAATATATCCTAGCAATGAGGGTTATTTCTCAAGGGTGTGACATCGGTGGGCTCTCTGCAAACAACTGTTCCTCCCATAGCTTCTACAAACAAGATTTTTTCTTTCTTCTCTCTACATTGATTATCGCCCTTCTCTATTTTTAATTTATCACATCTCAGGGGAAATCTTTAATTGTCCCTTGTAATCGAGGTGTCCATCATTACTTCCTTGGTTCTTGTGCTGAGGGTAATTACGTTTTCCTGTAGCGGGATCCAATCTTGCCTTCTCCCCCAGACAACTGTCACTCATCCTGAGTGAAAAAAAATGTTTCACACATGCCATATATTTATTGTTGAAGGAACTTATTAATCTTTCCTCATGATGGTGATAGAAAAAGAGTAAATGATTAAGGCGTATATTCAATTTTAACATGTCTTTTCAAGAAATAAATACTTACTACTTGTAGATATTACCTTTTTACCTTAGTGTCACCTATTTTTCCTCCACGTGACACCTTTTTATGGAAATATGATTTGTGAAAGGGTTTGGTGTGCAACACTTCTTCCAATGAGTAATTTGATTGCAAGAATCATCTGAAAAATGATTGCTCTCCTAAAATTCGTTTATGTAATTTTTATGCTTATGTAGATAAGACATGAGGTTCCTCTTGGAATCAGCTGGAGGTGCTTGTTTCTATTTATGCATCTGCAACATGTGAAAACCTGTAAAAATGATACCTCCTTGCATGATGCTTATGATTTTCAGAAACTTACATTCCTTCTTCTGTTGTATGATGCCTGCAAGTTCTGGAGTGGGTTTGTGCATCCCTTGTCTTGACTACCCATAGCACTGCTTTGCTACAACACTCTGAAATTGTGCCTGTAGTGACCATGAGGTGGCCCGTAGCACTGAACAGGTAGCCTGATTTAACCAAGGGTTTTCCTGTAGCAAGTAAGGAATGTTTGCAGGAAGGGAAAGAGTACCTGCAACATGAATTTAACTTTGTGAAATTGTTTATGACCAAAATTTTTCCTTACCTCCTTCTGAATATGCCTGTGGCTATCCAAAACTCTACCCATAGAACTTTTAGAAAGTTCCCACAGTAATTGTTTGAGGAGCCCACAACAACTGGAAGGTTGCCCGCAGTAACTGGAAGGTCACCCACAACAACTAGTTGAGGAACCTGTAGCAATTGGAAGGTTTCCCATAGTGACTAATGTAGCCCAAAACAACTAGAAGGTTACTGTTGTCAAAAATTCCCCCCCTAGGTAATTTTGATAACAGATTGATTCAGGGCCCAAAATCATGTTTCTGGGGTCCCCTCAGCCTCTTTCCAACTCTCCTATCTAGGTTGAAAAGAGCAAGATCTGAGAAAAGGTGAAAAGGCTGCAAAAAACAAGCTTGGGCTAGGAAAAATCATGAAAATTGGCTAAGTCCTAGTCCTCACAAAAGCCAGAACAGTTGGGACATCAAGGCGCGGATCGGTCGAAAAAGCCTCCAGGCGGCCCGTGAAGCAAAGGGACAAATGGACGCGAAGGGCACGAACCACCCGGATCGGCCGAAAAGGAGAACTTTCGCAAAGGAACAATCAGGCCATCAGGACATGTGGGACATGAAAAGCCGGTTCGGCCGAAGGAGAAGAAAAATGACTAAGCATTTGGGACATCTGGGCTGCGAGGACTCGAAGGACGTGAAAAGGCGAAGCGACCGAGAGCAAAGGAAGCCCATTTCGGGTGGTTCAGAAGAATTTGTCCCAGACAGCCCGGGACAGTTGGAACAAATGGACGCGAAGGGCGCGAACCTCCCGGTTCGTACCGAAATCAGGGAACTACAGTCCGGGACAGTCAGGACAAATGGACGCGTGGGATGTGAAAAGCTGGCAGACCTCGCGGACCAATCAAATCATGACACGTGTCACAAAGGAGAAAGTCTAGAAGTCAAAGGGTGAGGTTTCAAGCACTGACCCGAACCAATGAAATAGTGCCACGTGTTCAAGTTTAAGGGCCCACAAGGAAATTTCAAAAGGAAAGCCCACAGAAAGATGGAGGAGAGAGAATTGCTCAGTGAATCAGAGCCTACCACGTGTCATCCAAGTGACAGAGCACGGGGAAAGTTCAAATATTTTCCCGCCGACCTGTTTTTCCTGTTTCGTGCCCTAAATCTTCAGATCGTCATATCTTTCGACCCAGAGCTCAGATTTACACGTTCTTTATATCAACAGAAGGCTGTTGAAGTTCTCTACATGATTCTGGGATCAATCTGGCATTTTGGTTTGGTTTGGAGAGAGAAAATTGAGAAAATTCCTCTGAGCACGTAATAAGAGACAGAAGTAATGCTTCAACAACCAACTTTAATGCAGTAGACAGTTCACCGCTTCTGTTAGATAGCCCGCCGTTTTGCCAGGATCCGCCACTTCTGCCATAATGAGATGATTTTAAATGTGACCTAGAAGTGGTTGGGGCAGATTCTAGATCTCCTCTCTCTTCCCTCTCTCATTCTTCCTATATATTGTAAAGAGGAGCTTCTTTCAAAAGGTCAAACATTTTCTGTTTTGCTCCCCCCTTCTTCTCCTATCAGGCGAATTTGTGGAGTTCGAACCTCTCATTTGAAACTGTAATACGACTCTGCCTCTTGGGATTATGTAGTGTATTGTATCAATTTTTGGAGCAAGCAATACATGTTTGTGGATAATTCTCAACCCTCTCTGTGTTCATTTTGCATCATCCTGGTCTTTCACTGCAAGTTTTGTTATCTGTGCATGATCTTATATCACATTTGAATGGTCTGTGTTTATTGGCAAGATAGATGTTCTTCATTCCTTGGTGCATCACCTCTATTAGCTTAGATTTATTTTTATGCATCTTCTTACCCTGTCTCCTTGGTAGATTAGATTAGGTTTCGAGCAAACCCTCTGCATATTTCGTGTGCATCTGAACAGAGGAATAGGAACTAGCCTTCTCTGGAGAACCCTTTCTCACTTTTCAAGTCCCACACTTGGAGAAAGGATTCAATGTTATTCAATCATACTGGATGATAGTATGGTCAACCTAGAAACCTGACCAGCATCCAGGGGTGCTGTGATTTTGCATCAACGGTTACCCGTAGCAACTGATTGAGTATCCCGCAACAACTAGAAGTGGAAAAAGTAGGTTTGGCTGAGGTGTTTTTCTTCCCATTTTTATTTATGTTTTTAGTTTTTGCCCCTGAATGGCCAGCGAGCTGGTTTTCCATTCAGGCCCTTTTCTATATTTTTGAGTAGCCAGTAAGCTGATTTTCTACCAAGAATCTGCCAACAACGCTCAAAAAGGGTTTTCATTGTTGGTTTTTTTTTTATCCTACTACTTCCTGTAGCAGGATGTTTATTATGGCCTTATTAAGGTCCATATACAACATTTCAATCTTCTTCCCATGGGAGGTAGAGATCATCTTCCCTTCCTTCCTCATTAATCTCCTTTTCCTTTGAACTTGGTGGGTCCATATGAGGGTTTGTCTGCATGGATTGCTGCACTTGCTATAAAAAATTACTCCTTTGATAAGGGTTTCTAGTATACTTTGAGTCTGTGACCGTTAACCAAGAGTTTGAATCTCACTGGATCAATTGTTCATAGTTAGACTGCACCATTGTCATAGACATGTTCAGTCTCATATAGCCCAAGCCATCTTGTTTACAAATTTCCTTTATGGTCTTTGTATTTTGAATCGAACAGTAGGGTCCAATCTCCATGTGTGGACTACCTAGGCTTAATCTATCTGTCATGCCATCCTATTCACTGCTGTTATATCAATTATGTGTTCTGAAGTGCTTGTTGTCTATACTCATCCAAAGCATTGAGTTACATCAATCTTTGCTTGTGTGCTTTGAAAATATCAATTACCAGCTCTACTACAGTCCTCAGGGTTTTGTGTTCAAATTCTATTGGCAGCATTGGTTTCTTCCCATACACGAGCTCATATGGTGTGAAGCTAGTAGTTGTTTTCCATGTGATTTTGTATTCCCATACAGCCTCGTGGAGTTTGGACTCCCAATCCTTTCTTGATAGATTGACTATTTTGGTCAGGATATTTTCTAATTCTTTGTTCGTGACTTCAACCTGGCCATTGCATTATGGATGGTATGGTGTGGGCTTCTTGTGTCTTATCATATATTCTGCCACTAGGTCAGTAATGAGATCAGTAGTAAACTGTGGCCCTTGATATGTAACTATTTCCCGTGGTACACCATATCTTGTGAATATATCTTTGTATAAGAAAGCTTTTACTTTCTCATCTTGAGCATGTGTCAGTTCTTTTACTTCAGCCCATTTGGTGACATAATCTATACATACAAGGATGTACTCTTTTTTGTTTGATTTGGGGTCTATGGGCTCAACAAAGTCCAGCCCCCATTTGTCAAAAGGTTCTAGTTGCAGCTGAGGCTATAATGGCATCTCATTTGACCTTGTAGGCCTCCCCATACGTTGGCATTTATCACAGTGAGCTGTATATCTGTTTACATCCTTTTGCAACGTAGGGTAGTAGTATCTTGCAGTTAGGATTTTGACTGCTGTTCTTTTGGCTGCAAAGTGTCCTCCACATGGCTTGTCATGGCATGCTTTGAGAATTTCAACTACTTCATCTTCTTGTAGACATCTTTGTATTACACAATCAGGTCCAGTATAGAAGAGAAAACTATAAATCCAAGAGTACTTACCACTTTTCCATATCAAGGCACGCTTCTCTTTTGAGGAAAAGTGCAGTGGCAGTTGTCTAAAAAACAAGGTAGTTTTCTATATCAGCAAACCAGGGTGTAGAGATAGAGAGGGAAAAAAGGTACTCATTGGGAAATGAGTCATCCACTATGACATCCCCTTGATTGCTTTTGTAATCTTGAAAGGAAGTCAGCTACAATGTTGTCCTTCCCTAGTTTATCTAGTATAGTAATGTCAAATTCTTACAACAAGAGAAGCCATCTTAGCACTCTTTCCAGATACCGATGGTTTATTCATGAGGTACCTGATGTCAACATGATCTATGGGTAAGTGCACCAAGTTGGGGGACAATTAAGTGGACATCAAATCCTGAATTTTACATTAAAAACAGAAAAACGTCAAATTTAGTCTTCCGCGGACTTGAACCATGCCGAAAAGTAAAAAATATGTCATAAAAATAGTACCATTGCGTAGGGGAGACTATTAGCTTTGTAGAAATATTGATTTTAAAGTGAATAGAAGAGGATAAATATCATTTTAATAATTTTTTACTAATAGTAGGTCTTTAAGACACTTTTTCCTATGAATGATTTATGTCTATGTTTAAGACTGAAAAATTTGTTTCACTTATCAGAATGTGATAAAACTTATACCATCCCCAACCGTGGTGAAATTATATACATGTTCAAAAAAAAAATTTATTTGATTTCAATATTTTTTGATGAAGTTATGGTGGGCAAACGGAAAGTTCTTTGTTTTCTTTATGTTTTCATACCACTTTCACAGAAAAAATCATAAAAAATAAAATATTACTCAAAAAAATACAAAATAAAAATCTATCCCAAGATAGATAGTGGCATATAACTTCTCACTAAAGAAAAAATATATATATCAATTTTTGGTCATTCCAAATTGTGGGCAAACAGACTATAATCTTATCGGCGTTTTTAAAAAAAATACCAAGTCATTGAATTTTGAGTGTTTAATATAGCTAATCTTGTCCATTTTTTACAAAAATTAGTATTTTAGAAACTAGATTCTAGATGCTAACGATTCATATTAATATAATTTTGTCTAATTTTGAGTGTATGTATTGCCAATAATCCCTACAAGTTGATATTATGTTGTTATTTGCAATATGATGTCCACGGATGACCCTATATTTGTCCATCAACTTCCTGCACTTACCCCTATGTGTATGAAATTTTTTATAGCCTGTGATGTAATGTTTGAAATTGTTGATTGCATATATAACCGCCAAGAATTATTTCTCCGTGATCGTGTAGTTTAGCTCTGTTGCTTGCATATTTTTTCTTACAAAGTAGATAACATAGCTAAGATGGCCTTCTTTCTATCCTAGTACTACACCTAGGGTAGTATCAGAGGCATCTGTATATATGTAAAAAGGTAATGCCTAGTCTGGTCCATGTAATATGGGGGTTGATATGAACAACTGCTTCAGTAGATTTAATGCTTCATTACAGGCGGGAGTCCGTACAAAATCAACATCTTTATTTAGAAAAGTGAACAATGGGGTTGCTATTTTGCTGAAATTGTTGATGAACTCTAATAGTAACCAACATGACCCAAGAAGCTACGTACATCTTTTTGTTTTTTGCGGTACCCCGGCAGGTCCTTGATTATGGCAATCTTGGCTGGGTCCACTTTGATCCCCTTTTTAGAGACATGGTGTCCTAGAACTATCCCTTCCTTGATGAGCATGAAAAAATTTCTTATGACTTAGCGATAAATGATTTTATTGACAGCATATTAATAATTTTTTCAAGTTATTTAGGCATACCTCAAATGTGTCTCCGTAGATGGTTAAGTCATCTATATATATATCTCTACACAGTCATGTGATAGATCTGAAAATTTGCTAAGGATTGTTCGTTAAAATGTGGCAAGCACATTGCATAATCCAAATGGTAGGACAACATATGTGAATGTTCCCCATGGGCATGTGAATGTGGTCTTCTCTTGATCCTCAGGAGAAATGCACATCTGATTGTATCCGCTGAAACCATCTAAGAATGCAAAGTATTTCTTTCCTACAAGTGTATCTAGCACTTGATCAATACATGGAAGCGGTAAATGGTATTTCCTTTTAGCTACGTTCAATTATCTATAGTGTATACATATATGCCACTCACCTCTTTTTGTTGGGTACAATGACTAACGGAGAAACCCAACGGCTGTCAGAGATTAGATAAATGAATCCTGCATCTAAGAGTTTCTGTATTTCAGCCTTGACTATTTATTTTATTGCTGGGTTCATCCACCTTTTTGGTTAGCATATGGGTTTGCATTCTTCTTTTATGTAAATGTGGTGTGTACACTTTTCTGGGCTGATTCCTTACATGTATTCATAGTCCCATGGAAAGGATCCTTTGTTTGCATGAAATATGGCTATCAATTTTCTTTCTTCTTCCATACTTAATTTGTTATTTATGTGGAGTGTATTGCTTGGCATTATTTCTATGGATTTTTTGTCTTCTGTCATTTTCTCTATGTTGCTGATTGATCACATGTGGCTGTAGCTATATGGCAATAGCTGATGGAAGATCCTTTGATGACTTTTAGGCGGTTCTTCTTTTGAACATAGATTAGAAAAAGGACAATGAATGAAAGGTAAGTCTTCAGGAGTGGATTATTCTACCTGATAATTGTTTTGCAGTATGTTGGAGATGATGGTATCCTCTTCTAGATCTGCCAATGTGCATGCATGATCTTTTGTTAAAGCAGGGCAGATGGGTACCTCTTCTTCTTCTTCAATCCAGACAGGCTAGTCCTTGTCTTGTGATACTTGTGTTGGTGGGTACAAAACCAGTTTCTTGGTGATGTTACCATTTGAAATCTTCATGTTACCAGATCTACAGTTGATTAATGCATCTGCAGTGGCCAACCTTGGCCTTCCCAATATTAGAGGATATCCTCCAAGTTTTGTTTTTGGATGCAATACGATAAAATATGTAGGGTACTCCCATGAATCTACTGATATGACTAGATCTTCTATGATTCCTTCTGGTCATACTATGGACCTGTCTACCATTTGCAACATTGTAGATGTGGGATGAATATGCTGCAGGTCAAATTTATGCATTGGTTCCATTATTATGACATTGATGGCCGCTCCCAGATCGATCAAGGTATTATGGACTTGTTGTCCATTGATTTGAACAATGACAACTAGATAGCCTGGGTCTGCATATTTCTATGGTAGCGTTCCTCCAAGCATGATTTCTTCCAATTGTCCAATGATATGGACTATATTAGGATCCTTCTTCTTCCTTCTAGATTTTCGAAGGCACAAATCTCTGACTACCTTGGAATAAATGGGGACATATTTAATGGCCTGAAACAAATGGATATTTACACAAACATTCTTCCTTTTCCCTAGAATATCAAACTCAGGTTCAACAGGAGTGCATTGAAGGTTCAGACATTATGGGAAAGGTGGTGGTATTGTTTTTGCATTCCCTTTATTGGCTGGTTTAGGATCCTCCTGTGGTTATGGTGTAGACTATGGAATGGATATTGTGGGGTTTTTCACTATGGGAAAACTTGGAGGTGGTATATTTCTTCCTGAACATAGGTGGACTTCATTGATGTCCACTATATAAGTGGGGTACTGTGTTATTTCACTAGTACATGTTGGTGGAGCTAACTTATTGGTAGGATTTGGCACAGGTTGAGAAGGTATTTGAGCCGGTCTTGTTGGTTATGTGTTCGACATTATTGCATGATGTTTTGGTTATTATGGGAACCCACCTTACTAATTTTCCGAAGGTTTCTACCCTCTCCATGGTTGTTGCCATGGTTTTGCAATATTTTTTAGACCTTGGGTTGGCTAATTTTGCCATTGATTGTGTGGTGGCTGCCATGGTTGATTTTTCCATGGTGGAGTGGGATACTACTACCATTGATTGGGATTATATGGTTGTTGCATAGGCCAATGTGGGTTGGGAGGGGCTAGGGGCATCCAGGGATTACTCCAGATGGGAATGTTATTTTCCTTTTGATTGAAAAATGATGATTGTGAAAATGGTGAATTTGATCCCATACATGGATAGTTTGTCCTTGGTTGCCAAGGTTTCCTTTGTGCCACGTAGAAAATTTTATCTTCATCTCCTCCCATGGCATGCATTGCTATAGAATTTGGTTCTTCGGATGTAATGCTTTCTACCTTTGTCTTTATGAATTGACACTTACAATCGACTTGCTTCTTCTGACAATCTAGGCAGTAGACCATAAGGGCTTGGTCCATTGCTTGCTATTTTTATCTAGTATGTAGCATATCCAGATTTATGGCCATGTGGCTGATTATATCCATCTTCATGTCCTGTAGCAGATTACTTACATCAGCTTTAGAGATCCCATTGGCTGATGATGGCAGCATCTTGTTATTCCAAAGTTTACCCAATGTTGATCTCGAATAATTCGTCCCTAGTTGTTGTATCTCTTCAAAGGTTAGTTGAGATGCATCTCCTCCACTCATGAGGTCTAAGGCTTCCAAGCAGTCATCTCAAATTCCTTTTAGAAATACTATCTTGAGTGTAGCTAGGTTGAGATTATTTTGCTTATGCTTCTGTAGAGTGAAGGTGAACCTCTTCGTGTAGTCTTCCAAAGATTCATCCTCATCTTGAGTCATGCAGAATATATCATTTCTTCTAAAGTTTTTGCCTTTTCCATATTCTTGATATTTGGTCATAAAAATTTTCTTCATCTCATCCCAACTACTGACTATGTTCCCCCTAGTCTCATAAACCATCTTAGTGTTACATCCTTCATGGTGGCTAGGAAGAGCTTAAGCTTTTGTTCATCCATTCGGTAGTCATAGCTTTAGCATAACACATCATAATAAAAAAGGAATGTATCTGGATCCTCATTGGACATCCCCTTAAAGAGTGGGAGGGATGAGGGTGGAATATTATTCATAGGAGTATCTTCTGTGGTTTCTGTAATTAGGAATTCAAAAGTGGGGGAAGCAGGTTCTCTACCTTCAACTTCATTTCCTAATGCTCAATCCATGGTGTATTTCCATGTTATATGGATCCCAAGAGATTTCAGAATAATGTCCTCAAGTTCCTGATCAACTTCCCCCTCGGTACAATAATTTATAGATACTTGAGGTGTTGTACGATGGGTGGCAGTAGTTGTAGCAGAAATTGTTGAATTGAGTAGGTATTCTGGTGTTCTTTCTACTTGTGGATTATGGGATTTTTTCGAATCCTCCTCTTGTCTTTCTTTCACTAGCACAGCCAAGATCTTCTCTACTTCTTCTTCTTCTTGAATAAATTTTAGCTCCTCTATCACTCTTCTTCTCTGTGTGGAAGTATACTCATTGTATTGGGAAATAAGTGGCTCCTCTGCTGCAGCAATTTGTTTTTGATTTGGCAAAAATCTTCCGAACGAGTCTCATTCTCTATGCATAAATTTTCTAGCTCTCTCTTTCTTTTTCCTTCTTTTTTCTCTCTATTTTTTTAAATATATGAGGGGGTTGGTTCTTAATGCTACTTGCAGAAATTGAGCAATACGGTAATGAAAATTTTATCCTAGAAAGCAGGAATTCTAGCTCCTAGAAAGCTTTTGAAATGACAGGAAGAAAAGCTCATCTAAAAAAAAAGCAGGACGACTATTCTAGAAAGCATGAATGGTTATTCTAGAAAGTGGGAAATGAAAGCATGAATTGAATGAAAGCGGGAAATGGAATCACTTCTATGGTACTATCTGGACACCTTCCCTAGCAACGATGCCAAAATGATGTGCAGAATAATTAACCAATGATATTAGGTCTCATACTCTGTTGTTCATTAAATGTCAACCCAGGGGCGTAATATTTTCAAAGGGCTTGCAAAATATATTCTACAGTACTTTGGAGTGAATTTTTGTAGGCTATAAATTCATCAAAGAGTATAAATTAATGCTATCAAAATTGGAAAGTAAACTATGGAGGTTGCTGATCTGTAGTTCTAAAAACTCAACATACTATGCACTCATTAAATTTGAGAAATGAAATGAATAACTAATAATCAATCCACACAACATAAATAGGAAATGAAGGAATAGGATCTTCACTACACTTCCTTCCGAGGGGGGCCCTTCCTCATGCAGAAGTGAGTTCCGATCCTACCCTAGAAACTCACAGAACTACTCAAGAAGATAAACAATTCATCTATTGAGTTGTAACAATTAAAGATTGCTGCAGAAAAGAGAGATTAAAATGAACTCAAGAGCACAAATCACATTAATATATTCTATCTTCACACATTTACGATTATGCTTTTCTCACACAGTTATCACTTCATTCCTTAATCTATTACTCCTTCTTCGTGTGTACATCTCTATCTATCTATCTATCTATCTATATATATATATATATATATATATATATATATATATATATATATATATCACTAACTTATTCTATACTAGGAATATGATTAAAAACCACTCAAACAAATTATAGTTGTTAGGTTTCATATTTGTTAAGTGCAAACAACTAATTCCTGTCTTATTTACATGATAGGAACTAATTACAAAACTACTTAACAAAATAACCATATCATTACATATGATGCGTTAGGATAGCTAGCACTTTTTGTCTTATGTTGCGGTGTGAGCTGGATAAGTTCTCTTTGGCTATGGGTAGCTGGAGATGTATACTACTCTGTTGCTGCAGGTAGTTCTGAAAGATGCTACGGGTAGGCCTGGAGCTTGCTATGGGTAAGATAAATTACCCAAAGACTTCTTAGACTTGTCCAAACAATGCTGCCACTTGGTTGACTCGTTCTCTAGCTTCATATGCTCATCTCCATATACTTTAGGATGCCTCATTGTTTGTTGAATACCATGATTCTCTCTTATCATTTCCCAGCCAGTGGCTACGCACTGCTATAGGAGCAGAACCAGAGTTGCTACGGGTTGGGGCCTACTACTTCAAAAGCTTATGGCATCTTGTATTTTGTTCATAGAGACATCATAAACATCAGTTTGCACAAGAGACAAGATTCACCAAAGTAAATAAGTATATTAAATCTTAATTAACATATAAAACTAAATATATGAAAAATTATAACTCTATCTCATATCAACCATCAAGAGGAGACCAAAGTCTCAAAACTGTATGTGTAAGAGGCTTAAAAAGGGTTTTAGATGGGGAAAAAACATGCTAGTATGTGGCCTCATTAAGAGGAATGAAGTGAATGATTCAAGTTCATGTGGATAGATAGATTGGCGCACTTTTAGAATGCGAGGCTCCTGAGGAGTCTCAATATCAAAATCAATGGTGGATTGATTGAGAAGAACATGTGTGTCATATGGTAAGTTATTTTGAAGATAAGAATCCTCTATCCCCTTGTGGGAAAGAATGGAATCATCGTCAGCCCACTGAAAGACATCAATAGTAGAAGAGTCCTCTACTATCATTTCCGAATAGAAAAGAGGAAGGGAACTAGTATTATTACCACATTGATAGATGAGCAGTCCCAAAGTTATGGTGAAGATTTTTTTTGAAAGAAATAGAAATAGTGTCATCCATTTCCATGTCTTCAAGAGATTTTTAGGAAGATATATTCATGTCTTCGGGAGTCAGAAGAGATGGGGAAGGTAGAGAAATCATTTCCATGTTTTCGAGGGTTGGAAAAGATGGAGAAGGTAGAGAAGGTATGACCATGTCTTTAAAAGTCAGAAAATATGTAAAAGGCATGTCTATGAGTATCTAAGATGGTGAAATGGGGTCAGGGGACCACTCCCAATATCCTTACATGAAATTATTGTGAGGTTTACAAAACTGATCGAAAATAAGACCATGTGGCCCATGCTCATAACATCCCATTTTGAATCTTTTCCAGGTGAAACGATGGAGATAGGTGTGAGAAAAAGATGGCTTGTTTAGGAATTGAAAACCAGTGGTATAATGTTTGGCATATGGAACACCATCGATGTGGGAAGAGGGGGTATCAAAACCACCATAAATAATATTTTTGCAAAGATGTGGTGGACCGAAAGGAATAACATCCCCAATGCTTTGTTGGTACAAAGGTTCCTTATTGGGTCTACCGATATGGTGAGGAGTAGGAAGGGTGTTGAGTGTGAGCAGCTGATACTCCCCCATTGTAAATTTTTCCATTATGTTATCTAAGGAGTCATCATTAGGAAGTTTAGACAATGGAATGTCTGAGTTAGAGGTTAGTGAAGATGAATCAGTCTTAGGAACGAGTACATCATTTGGTCTATAGGTCATGTTACATCCTTGGAACGGAGGAGTATCCATAGGAAGTGTCAGGATCTTTCCCTTATGCTCATATTGAAGGGAACATTGGAGTGTAGAGGGGATGCAACACATGTCATAGATCCAAGATCATCCTAGGAGAACATTGTATTTAAATTCCCCCTCGATGATGTAGAAGATCTCATGGAAAGTGAAAAGAACCACAGGTGTCTGGGTGAAAAATTCCATTGGGATCTTGAGTTGATCAAAAATATGCAACAAAATGATATTAATGCTTCCCCCAATATCGATCATGGATCGTTGAATGAATGTATCATTAATCCTAACTGTAATAAAGACGGGAAGGTTGTGTTCTTCTAGTGGGATGCCTGGAATTTTTGTTTCATCGAATGATATAGTAGGAGAAGAAGTGATTGATCCTACGAGAGATGTGTGAAGGGCTGAGATTTGTCACCAGATGTTGGAATGCACTTTAAGGCCTCAATAAAATCCTATATATGATCTAGCGAGCTTTGGATGAGCTCGTAAAACAACATCTTGACTGGGACATAGTGAAGCTATCTAATGATACTTTTTTCAATAGGCTTAGGAGGTGCTAAAATGGAAACCTTTGGTTTTGATGGTGTGCTCAAATCCTTAGGAGGAGGGATGACGATGAATATTTTGGATTTTGGTTTGGATTCAGGTGGGCCAGATTGAGTGGTTACCTAAACTTCATTAATAAAAAAGGATCATCACTAGATGATTTATCTCCTGAAGCTAAAATAGTAGATACCGTACTAGATGTGTAAGGAAGGGAATGACTCGGTGCAAGGAAAAGTCTTTCCTCTTCAATGAGTTTATGAATAATGTCATAGAGTGCTCTATAATTCTCAGTATCATTCCCATGGGTAAGGTGAAAGATGCACATAAGGTTGGAATTAAACCATAAATGTTTCTATCATTTCAGGTCAAAGGCCTTAATAATAGGAAGTGTGATTGTAGAGGTTTACAGTAAGTGTTCAAAATTTTCTATATATGATCCAACTAATGTGCTAGAAGATGTCTTGCGATATATTTTGTATGTTTGGGGTAAAATTGTAGTATATTGATGTTTTGGTGATTTAAATTCAGTTTTGATGTTGATTGGTTTTGGGTTAGTGGATTGAAATGTTCGTAGTTCTGAAAGAAATGATTTTGGATTAGATTGACCAAATCTAGGAGGGATTATATATTTTTTTTTACATGAAGATGCATCCTTGGAAGGAGTGACCACAACCTTGATCGGGGGATCTGATGGTAATGTTATGGTTGGTTTGGGTGTAGGAAAAAACATTTTTCTAAGGCAATACATGGAGGGAGGGGATTAAGGGGATTTTGTTGATGACATGAAAGAAATATTTTAGGTCATTCCAAGGTAAAATTATTTTAAGCATTCCTCGAATGATGAAATTTGCATGAAGGAAGAAGGTTACATAGATGTAACCACAACAATCGATGGGGGAAAAAGAGTGGGAGGAGGAACCAATATAGGTTCTACGAATGGTATTACAAAAAAGGGTGGAATGGATATAGGTGAGGTGGTCAAGCTTACTGGAATGAATGAAGTAGATGATGAGGTTGATATGATAGGGAATGAAGTTGATGCAATACCAATGTTGGATGTGAAATTAGGTTGGAAGGGTTGCTTCATGAATGTTTCTAGGGGTATAAATGATATATTTGTAAATGGGGTTCTAGTAGTTGTAGATGTGGGAGTGGACATCCAGATAGATGTAGGGAGGATATCAAAGGGAATGGATGTGATCGATGATGAAGGATAAGAAGTTGTGAATGAGAGAGATTCCTGATCAGTAGCATTCATGGTGTTTATAGTATGAGTGTTAGGTTCTTAGGCTATAGTAGAAGTGGTAGATTTTCTTTTCGGTGTATGATTTGGGAAATGCTGTTTAAATATGTCAAGTGGTTGATTGGGTAAAACCTTTAGATTTTCCACTTGAAGATCACCCTAATCGATGAGTCTTTAGACCCAATCCTTGAAAGTTTGACATCTTTCTATGGCATGGCCTTGGACTTGGTGGTACTTGTAGTAATGGTCATTATGATACCACACAAGTTTTGGTCTAGACTCATCAACTGGACAGATATGAGGAAGTGTGATAAGGTTCAATGCCACCAAATTGTTAAATATTTTACTATATTACTCCCCATGGGGAGTGTAGTTAGGCATTGGTCGAGTGACTCATTGTTAATTCCATGTGCTAGATGTAGATGTGGGAGATGATTTAAAAATCACAAAATTGGCTATTGTATTTGATTTTTTGTTTTGTGTGGATGATTTAGTAAATTCATGTTTGGATTTATTTGATTTTAGTTTTAAATGGACCTCCTCCATGGCACATGTCTCAAGTTTTCGGGTTATGGTGAAGGCCTCTTAAAATTTTCAAAATGATTGGATTTGTAAAGTAGAAGATATATTCTTTGTACAAGAATGTGAGAATAGCTCGATGAGATCAACTTGTGGACAGGGGAAGGATACTTGGTTTATAATGATGTGCAATTATGTGAAGAAATATGTAATGTATTCATCTTCAAACTCTCATCTGGGGTATATATTGTTGATGGTTATTTTTCACACAATGTTCATAAAAACGTGTTTTAGAAATAACCGTGCGAGTTGGGAGAAATAGAATATTGATTATTGAGGGATACTATTATACTAGTCCAATGCAGGACTGACCAAGGACATGGAGAAAGTGTGGAGCATCAAGTCTTGATCATGTGTGATAAGATAACATGCATTTTTAAATGCACGAAGGTACAATTATGGCTCTTCTTTGATGTTAAACTTGGTGAATTTTGGTAATTCCCAATGTAGAGGATATGGTTTAATTGGTACAGATGGGTGAATAGGCTTGTTACAAATTTTCTCATATGATAATGAGACATTGGATCCTAAAGTAGTGGCCTTGAGGTTGGCTAGCCTATTCATGAGGACATTCATGGGATCATTCAAAAGAGTCTATTTGGGAATGAGAGGTGGTGGTTGCATATAAGAAGTAGTCAGATGACCTTGTTGATGAACTTGCGGATGTGTAGGTGTTTGAGGAAGTTGTTGGGGGTGAGTGTAAACCATGGGTTGTGATTGAAAGGGTAGTTGTTGAAAGAATTGTTGCTGGGAGATGGGAAAATGATAGGATTGTTGGGATTGGGTAGGCTACTGCAGAAAGTGCAGAGTAGGAATGTGGGTATGAACAAGTTGAAACTATTGTTGAAAGGGGTTAGATATTGAATAAAGTAAAGCACTCGTGAAAGGAGGTTGGGAAGTATTGATAGGCATACTATATGTGAGAAGATCATATTATATAGATAGGGGATATGATGTTTGGGCATATTGATTAGGGAAACTAGTGGAAATAGTAACCAAAGAGGTGAGGGAAAGAGTAGTGTTGATTTTCATGTTGAATAACGATAGATTGTGAGGAATAGGTGTGAATATTTGGGTAGTTTGATGAGATGAGGGATTGGTGGATGAGGAAGCAAGGTGGGTTGTAGTAGGTGTATTAGCTACAAACTAGGTACTTTGGGGATTGGTTTGATAAGGATAATTTTTTTGAAGTGATGAAACATCTGGGGGAATCTGATTCGATATCTAAAGGAGATAGTCATGGAGCACCACTAAATTGGAATCTGGAAGCTCTTGGAACATGGTATCACCAAGAGGGACATTAGGAGGTCCAAAGGACTCTGATAAAATGGATGGTGTTGTAGCTGGTCTAGCCAAGATATATTTATGGTGTAAGAATGGGTTAGTCTTAGCTAAATTTGTAGTGTGATCAAGGGGTTCTGGGTGAGAGGCATTGATAAGAGGTTAAGTGCTCATAAAATAAGTACTCAAGGGAAAAAATGAGGTATTTTTTGTGGTGAACATTAGTTGAGATAAGGATTTGTTTGAATCAAAGTTTTCTTCCATTATTTTGGATACTAAACGAGTAACTTTGTCCATGAAATAAGTTTTACCCAAGAATGTCAAACAAAATATTCATTTTATGTTTCTAATTTATATAAGAAAGTGTGAAAAGAAAAGGAGATGGATAGCAATGTACCTAGGAGAAGGAAAACTATGTTTGGTGTAAGGTTGTTTATGGATGGGGAATGTTTGAGATGGTTTCCTATTAGGTGATGAAAACCCTATCATTTAACTGGGTAAGAGGATGTCTTGATGTGTTAATTAATTTGTGAGGTTTAAAGTTGTGTGTGATAAAGAGTGAGATGCAAAACGTTAAACCCTTATCTAAACTAGGTGAGAAAACAAGATGCAAAAACGTTTTTTCTTTTAAAACCCAAAACAAAGTGATATTCGATGAGGACATAGACAAGAATGGTAAATTACAATGTAAAAAGGAGAAAATAGGGAAAAATAAAGGAATACCTGGATAATGATTTTCCTATTTGTCTACACTCTTGAGTGATGAGCAGTCCAAGCCATGAACCCAACATGAGAAAGCAATAAAGCAGACCTTCATGCTATAGTGTTAGTGGAAGATAGAAAAAGAAAAATACAAAAGTAATAAATGCAAGAGATCATCTAAAGGGTGGTACCACTGGGCATGCCAGGAATGTTTATCAAGTTTCTCATTCTCAATGAAGTTAATGCACTAGCTACTAAAGAAACTAGCAAAGTCAAAAAAATGCTGCAGGGTTTATGTTACCTCGGATGTGTGATGTTACAGATATAGATGCAAGATAGATGATGGATCCCCACTGCTGCCAATCAGATGGAACCTACAAATAAGACCCCCTGAAAGGAAAATGATTATATGTTTTGGGTGGGGGTTTCCCAAAAAAGAGGACCCAAGAAGCATTAACTTCCTTGGTGGTTGTCATCCCCCAGTGTTAAACAAAATTGATACAAAGTAAAGATAAACTGAAAGTATGAAGAAACTGAAATATTTATAGAATATGAAAGGAATTATGATTTATTTAATGATGATCTGATTGAAACAAAAATGTAGATCGAATGTACCTAGTCTAGGCTGATGGTGACCCAGACTATGTAGAGGCAGGTTGACGGCAACTTGGGGTGGAAGGATGAAACATCAACTGTAAGTGTAAATATCGATGCTTTGAATGAAATCCTAACATAGTAAAGGTCTATAGATACTTGAAACAACCTACAAAGGAGGTATGAGGCAAGGAAATGAAAGGAATATAGGGTAACAAGGATTATGATAGATTTGGGCTAAAAACCATATAGGTTTAGAGAAGCAGGACGAAAAATTTGGGGCTTGTAAACAATACAAGATCTAGAACAGACACTGAAAGGAATCTAGAATAGAAAGGGTGAAGATAGAGGATTGGGTTGGTAATGACTTGGGTAAATCAATAGAAATCTAGGTAGTGTTGAACAAGGTTGAGAGAAATAAGCTGAAAAGGTAACCTGCAAGTAGAAATACGGATAGAACAACCTAATAATGGAATCATAAATGTTTCTGAATCTGCAAAAGGTTAGATGCAAAAAATTTACAAATAATTCGATACTAACTACATAAAATGATACCAAATGGTGATAACCTCACAAAATAATGTCTACGAGCAATGTAAAAAAACTACGAGATCTGAGAGGACTATGATTGTTGTAGAGATGTTCAGGTAAGAGGAGCTGCTCACATATTTCAAGAAAGTTGGGTTATGTGCATGTATTGAATGATGAATAGAAATAAATCACCTACCTTTATAGGGTCAACGAAGACTAGGATGGATCACCGTCGATTGTGGGGAAAGTTTCCCTAATGGGAGGATTTTTCTACTTTTGGCATGATTTCCTATTTTTTAATAAGATTTGGTTGAATGCTTTAAAGTATTAGGCGGTAATAGGGTTTTTAAGGATGAGGTGTAGGTGAGAGGGTAGTGGAGATAGGTTGGAAAAAGTGTAGGGGTGGTAAATAGAAAGTCCATTATGGCAAGGGATAGGATAATATTTGATTAATAAGAATACATAAATTAAATTCAATAGGGATGGGATAAATGGGGGGCATTTTCATAAATAAATAGAAGGGAATGAATTAATTTAAAATTAATTATGCACATGTAGGTGAGAAAGGTGTATAGATACCAAATGTAGGTGTTTACAGGAACAACATGGTTGTCATCCCAAATATGGTTACAATAGGTGAATGTTCAATGATATATTCATACCTTCAAGGCCTTGCATTGGGGTTTTGGCAGAAACAGGTGATAAATCCCTCCCACGTGCCAAATTATTAGTCCACGCATGAGTTTCACAAAGGGTTTCTCAGATGCCATCATTCTCTTGAGCATAGTGATGGGCAGAGTAAAGTACCAAAGAGTTAAATGAATTGGATGGCATTGTTCATCCTCACCATCATAAAAGGTAAGAAATTGATTGACTGGGTCTAAATTATTAGTGAGAAACATCCATTTCCAATTGCTCTAAGCTTCCACTCATAAGAATTTTTTCCATGAAATTGTATCTAGTGTATGCTCTTACTATTAAGAGACCCTATAAGGGTTTTGAAACTCACAACAAACATCTCCCAAAAAGCTCCCACCTACGAGAGATATCCACATCTCATATTGAAAGAGAGTAACCATCACTTTTTCGATGGTGAATGATGCATTCACCATGTATATTGTGAGACTTCTTGAAGGAAATCCAAAGCTCATACTTTGCTCACAAGTTACCATGTTGATTCAAAAAATATGGATCCTTCTTCACATAGTTTGTAAATTTCTCATACATCAAGGTATATTAATTTTACTTCAATCCAAAAAATATTCCCTCAGTACCTGAGTGAAAATATTTTCATGTTTGATATTTTTAGACAACTTTATTACATGCAATTGAAGAAAGAAAGAAGGAATGTGTGTCTTTCCCCATACTCCTTGGTAATAGTTTTCTTTCAAATATCTCCATTTATGCCTCAAATTGGCAAGCCTTTTTCCATTAGATGAATCTCTTTTCCTACACTTCGAGGGCTAACTTTGATAATTGGATCACTTCTTGATATATTTCATATCCTTGACTTGCACCATGTGCCACAAGTTGAGGAATATTGGGTAAAACTATGCCGAAGATTATGAAGTTAGGAGAAAAGATCACAGAGGATGAACGTAGAAAAAATGAAAAAGTTAGGCTGAATGGTTCAAGGGAGGCATCAAGGATGATGGAATAAATTTGTATGATCCAGAGTACCCATTTGTGAAAGATTTTCCTCTTCCTTGGGTTTCTTGGAGAATCAGGGAAATTGGGTGATATCAACAAAAGGAAGGAGAGATTTGATCAAAAATAAGAGGGTAATGTTCATTGATTCCAGAGGTCTCCACACTCTCAAGAAATAGCTATCTACCCTCTCTGTTTTGGGTGCTATTGAGAAAGATTCGAGTTTAGCCCATTTTTGAAATAAATCAAAGGATAAAATCCATGAACAACTAAGCAAACGTACTAGAAGATAAATCAAAAGAAGGAGAAATCAGCTCAAGAAATGGTTAGAGGGATTGGAACAAGGTGAGATTTAAATTCCTCAGCCACTTATCATTTAGAGAACTTAGAACATTTCTTCTTCTACAAATGTACCTATTCAACTGGTCCAAGATCTACTTTCTCAATGAGAACAAAAAAGTGCCATCATGCCTAATATCGAGTCCAAGATAAATGAATCATTCTCACGGGTATATGATATATTCAAGGGGAGAAACACACACAAGTAAATAGGTGGTGGTATTAGACTTACATGCCATATCTGTAATAATTAAGGTAAGGAAAGGAAAGGAAGTACAAATTGCTTCCCACTTTTTTAGTTCCACTTTAGGTAAGCAATATGTCGAGGTGGCTCAACCCAAATTCATTAAGATTATCAGTGAGATGGACACCATGGGATTATGAAATCAAAAATATTCCATCTTGACTAGTGAACACATGAATGGGATGCCCATCTATTTCATGAGGCTTTCCACTCTCCTTCTCGTGAGAAAAACCAAGAATACAAAGAGAAGCTTGATCCAGGGGAAGGACCATATAAAGACACCCACTTCATACATGTAAAAAATTCTTGGATACGAATGCTACCACTTCTCTCCTAGATGAAGAAGTTACTCCCATCAGTAGCTTTCAACAATGAGTCTATTAGAAAAACACAAGGCTTCACTGTTTAGGGTAGAGAATATGAAAAATGGGTGAAAATGATATTAGAAAAGGGTAATGTGTTTCTTTCAGAAATCTTGTCATTGTTCAAGTACATGGGTGGAATGACTATAAAAGTAATCTTGACACAAGAGGAGATTTAATTAGAGAAGGATAATTAGGACTAGGTTTATCCTCCAATCATTGAGTTGGGCAAGGAAAATTCATCATTCTTGGTAAGAAAGGTAGTATTATCTTCAACATCAGATAACTTGTCTCAAGTCTGCGCTTAGACTTTGGTTTCTTGTTATGAAATGATAAAATATTGACATTGGTTAACTTGATTCATACATGGAACATGTTGCAAAGATTCAAAGGCATGTCAATGTTGATTTACAAAATTTTGGGGGTGTCAGTAGTGAATAAATACACTTTGTCGGATGATATATTGAGGCCATTTTAAGATCTAGGACTCAAGAAGGAGGCTAGAGATCCCCATTTTCAATTCAATTAAGAACACATTAGAGTCCCTGGGTGAGATAAGAGCAGTCATATCAAACGCCATGGACGGATCATCATTCTTGTTTCATAGAATACAAGAACATCAATGCTCTTTCTGATAATTGGATCAAGTCCTTGAGTTTTTTCCACATCCTACAAGATGAGAAATTTGCACCTTCGGTGGCAAGATACAATAATAAATTCAAAGGAATTGATATTTCTCCTAAGGAACTTTCCAAAATTCCATCGGGAAAGTAGGTCTCCACAAGTAGAAGCATATTATTCAGTTTCAGTAGCTATCTTCTTACCCTTTTCACTCCCCTCCCTCTCTTCCTTTATGTTTTAATTCTTCATTGGTTGATTGCAATTTTAAATTTTTTCTTATTCATTAATGTGACTATATTCTAATTTTGTAATAATCTTGCCTCAATTAAAAAGGGGGGGATTTAATTTATTTCCTAGGAATTTCAAGAGTCACATGTTGAAAAAACAAGTGAAGAGACACATGGGGGGTAGGTGAAGATTCGTCTCTAATTCTATATATTGTAATGACTCCCCCATTATTAAGGGTTGTAAATTGTGTATGTTTATAAGTAGATAACTACAAAATAATAAGAAAAAAGATATAAATGTATTATACTTATCTCTCTATATGCTTTTCCTCTTTTCCCTGTAATGTACAATTTTGTGAGAATGTTAATAAAGAAAGGAGTTTTATCTTTTTAAAAAGGAATGATAACCAGATCATGCCAAGCCAAGAACACAGATGCTAATCAAACATCACGATCAATAAGATGAAATCAATTTACCATAATAAATTTACATAAACCTTTGTAAACAAATGAACAACAATATCATATATTATTATGGAACTCAATGAAATACAATGAGAATGGGCCTTGCTTATATAGGAAAGGAATAACAATCTAAGAACCAGTCAAGGTCATAGATCAAGCCATAAATCATGGAAATAACTAGTCATCAAAGAACTAGTCAAGTCCATAGATTTAGGAGAGAACTAGACATCAAGGATCTATTCAATACCATAGATCTAGGAAAGAAATATTCAATACCATAGATCAAGGAAAGAACTATACCTAACAACTAGATAATATCTCCTAATATTTAAATAAATAAAAAGAAATATCTACACACATAAGTGGGTGAGGATAAATACAAATAAAGGTAAATAATGTACCTAGGTGAACATGAGCTAAGGTAAATACCTACTCTAACACCCCCCCTCAAGTGAACCAGGGGAAAAAATAGAAGTGGCATGTCCATAGTATGAATTCCAGAAACTACGCCTGATGAGGTACTCATGTATAATATATCCATGAAGAAATCTCGAACTGAAAGGAGGAAAGAATCCTACTATAAGGAAAGAGAAAGAATAAGAAGAAGGAAGATGTTCTCACGAACACCCCCCAAGAACAACTTCTGAAACCCCAAGCATGCCATGCAACTCAAGGTAGCGAGGTGATGCAAAAGGATTTGTAAAGATGTCTGCAACCTTCTGCTGAGTCAGAATGTACTCCAAGAAAATAAATCCATCCTGAATGTGCTGTCGAATGAAGTGTATGTGTATCTCAATATGCTTGGTTTGCTAGTGCTCAACAGGGTTACGAGAAATGTGAATTGCACTTTGGTTGTCACACCAAATTATAGTCGGTGAATCTTGTGGGAATCCAAATTCTGTCATTAACTGTCAAAGCCAAAGAATCTAATGACTCACTGTAACTGCTTGCCCTGTACTCTACCTCTGATGATGAAAGTGCAATAGCCTATTGCTTTTTGCACACCCAAGAAACTAGAGAAGAACCAAGACAAAAAAGATAGCCAAAAGTGGAACGCCTGTCATCAATAGAACCTGCCTAATCTGAATTTGTATATCCAACCAACTGAGTAGAATCCCTAGTGTAGTGTAGACAAAAGTGGGGAAGTGCCCTGTAAATAGCAAAAAATCCTTTTAGCATCCTGTCAATGACTACTATGAGGAGAATGTATAAACTGAGATACAAGCCCTACTGTAAATGAAATATCAGGGCGAGTATGGGTCAAGTACATGAGACTTCCAACCAACTGCCTATACAATGTAGGATCACAAAGTGGAGTGGTACATGTGGAAGTAAAGAGTAACCCCATACTGAAAAGGAGATGGAATTGGCTTGCAATCAGCCATATCAAAGTGCCTGAAGAAGATCATGGGTGTACTTTTGTTGACTCAAATGAATCCCTGAATCTGTTTGAGAAATCTGCAATCCAAGGAAATAATGCAATAACCCAAGATATGTCATGTCAAACTACGTAGAAAGAGCCCTCTGAATACTCTGAATGTGGGAAGAAGAGCTTCTAGTAAGTAATAGATCATCAACATACAAGAAAAGTATCAAAATATCCTCACCAACATGCTAGAGATATACACTGTATGATCGAGTGGCAATGGAACAAAACCAGTAGATAGAAGAAAAAGAATCCATCTTCTCATACCAAGCCCGAGGGGCATTGTTTGAGACCGTAGAGAGACCTTCAGCAGTCTACAAACAAGAGAAGAATCCTGAACAAATCTAACAGGTTGCTCCATGTATATTTCCTCTTGTAAATCTCCATGTAAGAAAGAACTCTTCACATCTATCTAGTATACAAGTCCACCCCTATGATGCAGCAATATCAAGTACAAGGTGTACAAAATCCAATCTTAGCAATGGGTGTAAAAGTCTCAAAGTAATCAATACCTTCAACTTATGAAAACCCCTTTGCAACAAGACGAGACTTATACTTGTCAATGGACCCATCAACTGTGTATTTGGTTTTCTATCCATATTTACACCTAACCATCTTATGATTACTTTAGCAAGAGATACCAAATCCCAAGTATAATTCTTCATCAAATAAGAATACTCAGTTGTCCATTGCATCAACCCACTCCTAGTATCCCATGAGCCTATAAAAAAGACTATGGATCCTCAAAAACTACCTGACACAAAAAGTCCATAAACCTGTAGAATGTACGTGATGATGCCTAGTGGGTGGAAGATCCTCTATGAATGGTAATGCTATTGCCTCAGAAAACTGTAGTACGAGCCCACTTAGACATACTGACAACATCAGTGGGGATATGATCCTCGTTAGCATCTATAACTTCCTCATCAACCTCCTCAAAGAAAGGATCCTCAATGGCATCTATAACCTCCTCATCAATATCCTCAAAGAAAGGATCCTCAAGATGAGATGAAGAAGTAGAAGTAATGGAATAAGATGAAGAATCATGAGGTGTGAAGTGCTCATCAAATTAAACATGTGTTTCGAAAAATAAACCTCATGAGTATGAAGATTCTAAAAGAAGATAAGATATCATTTCCTCAAAATACCCTACAAAGATAAAGGGTTTTCTCTTCTTATCCAAGGATTTCCTTTTCTTATTAGGTAACAAAGGCCCAAGCATGGATCCCAAAGACTTAAAAAAGTGAGACATTTAGCTTAGTGTTGGAAAAAGATTTCTCTGGATTCAAATTCTCAAGTTCTCTATATGGCATGTGATTCTGAATGTAGTTCAGCACAATTAACTACTTCTGCCCAATAGATAGGAGGTAAATCTCTAGAATGCATCATGCAGTTAACCATTTCCTTCAAAGTTCTGATTCTTCCGTTATGTACTAAGCCATTATGTTGTGGAGTATGAGGAATAAAATGTTAGTGAATAATGCCCTGAGTTGCTAAAACTTTAGAAAACTCATTGCTAAAGTAATCCCCTCATTATCAGTGCAAAGGTTCATTATGCAACTAGAATATTATTTCTCAACCAAAGCCTTGAAGAATTTGAAGTGTGAAAAAAACATCACTTTTGTATTTGATAAAATAAACCTAAGTACGCCTTCGAGAAATTCTCAATAAATGTAAGTGCATACTTAGCTCCATTGAAAGAGGGGGGTAGGAAAAACCATCAAGTCACTATTGTCACAAGTTCGAGTGGTGAAGAAGATATCTTAGACAAAATTATTAGGAAATGGGTGTTGGTGTTGTTTTCCTAATACATCAACCATGAAAAACTCCCTCAAGACAAGAAAATCTAGCAATACCATCAACCATACCATGAGTTCTCAAATATTTCAAATATATGTAATTAAGATGTCCAAATCTCTCATGTCAAAGCTTACTCTCTAAATTTGCATGAGAAACCAATCGTCTCCCTATAAAGGAAGTCTCATCAAAACCCTCAAAGTGATATAGTCAAGAAACTATGATAAAAAATACCTTGAGAAAAAAGTGAATGAGGCTCCAACAAAGTTTGTAATTCTACCCCACGTGATGTAAAAATCACTATTTTTCCTTGACCAGGATGACAAATTTTATATACGGAAAGAAAATTTGTAGTGATGTTAGGAACATATAGTGCGTCTTGGATACCACCATCAATTTGTATGTCACCTTTTCCTTTAATATAAAAAAGGAAGAATCTCCAACTTTAATTTTGGAAGTAGAACTCAAAGCTAGAGATACAAAAGAATCCTTAGAAGAAGTCATGTGATGAGAAACACCAGAATCGATAACCCAATTATCTGCAAGTGGTAATTGAGATATCCTAACAACATTAAGTGATTTCCCATGTTGATTAGAAGGAGGTAGAGTGGAGATGGAGATTTTTTATTTCTTGATTGCATCATCTAAGGCTTGTATTCACTTATAACATATTTATTCTTCATGACCAATACCCCCATAGATAAGATCATGAAATGCTAGACTTTTTCTTGGATTTAGAAGACTACTTGAGTTTAGAGTTGTTTTCTTTAGGTTTAGGAGCACTTTGAGATTGAGAAGGGGTGGATTTGGTTTTGCTTTTTGGTTTTCCCTTGCCCTTAGGATTAGATGAAACTAATTACTTTTGAGAGGTGGAAGACTCAAGGTTAAACAATTTGGATTATTCCCTAGTAAGTATTTCACAAAATGTTTCTAAGTCAGGATTTTTGAAGGTGTCACCTAAGGCATCCATGCTAGAGAAAAAGGTAGAAGCAAATATTTGGAATGGTCATCTCAGCTTGGATAGAATTAAATAAACACACTCTTCATCTTTCTTATCTCTTCCACTCCCCTTCAATTGTGTCAAAAAATGCTTGAACCTAGTAAGATAGTATATAATTAATGGAAAATATTCAGTATTAAGAGAGATGATCTCAATTTCAAGTTGCATGGCTCTCATGTGATTCACCTTACCAAATAAACCCTCAAATTTATCCCATATTTTTAAAGGAGAGTTACATTTTTCCAAATGCAACAATAGAATATCACTTACATAAGTTCCTATCAAATCCATACACTCATTAAATTTGTACTAGTACTGAAATTTCTCATATTATCTAGTTAAATCCCATAATCCTTTCTGGTTAATGATTGTTTCCATTCTTGGTTTCTATGTGTGGTAATTATGTGTTGTTAATGGATCAACATGATCTAATGTATAAGTAGATAAAGATGCCATTCAAAAATCACCAAAAGCATGCAAGAACCAAGTAATGCAACAAGACCCCCTATATTTTGAAACTTTATAATTGAGTGCGGTGTAACAATATGACACTTTATAATTATAATTTTTTTCTCAAAATAAATAGTTGGAATAGAACAAACATGAAAAAAAAACTTTTGCAAAAAAACAACACCCAAATCCGAGTTTCTGATCAAAAGATACAATCTTTTCAATTTTATGCTCTACTATTTATTTTAGTGGCCACTAAAAAAAATTGCTCTTTCCTTCACCACACAAATAAAATGAAAGGGGGCTGGAGTTAAGAACTTATATGACCATACCATATGACCAGGGCATAAGGATTTCAATGGGTTTTTTCTTTTCATACTATTTTGGGGGTGTGCTGCTTATTTTTGAGAAAGTCACATCCAATTGCTTCTTTTGGTAAAACTTACTATTTCTGGACTATGTTGAAAATGACCTGCATGCCAAATAAGGAAAAAAATGGCCTTCTTGAAACAGTTTAAAACCCAATGGTTTTCTTGTGTTTTCTTCCACATTGACATGAATTCCAAAGTGGATTTGTACGTGCTATAGAAAACAAAAAAAAATACAAAAAAAACAACTACCTCCAATATTGGTCGAGTTTATGGTCGTACTTAGGGTTTTTCCACCTTGTGAATCCAATGAAAGACTATGTTTTGCATAAAAATGTATGTAATAAAAAAATACTAAAAAATTCCAAATATATGAATATACAAAAAAACCTTGTTTGCAAAATGAATCTTACAGATGGATGTCAACAACAATATCCTATTTTGATACCATAAAAAAAATAACCAGATCGTACCAAGCCAAAAATAACTCAGATGCTAATTAAACACCATGCTCAATAAGATGAAAGTAATTCGCCACAATAAATTTACAAAAACCTTTGCAAACAAATGAGCAACAATATAATATATTATTATGGAACTCAATGAAATACAATGATAATGGTCCTTGCTTATATAAGAAAGGAATATCAATTTAAGAAAAATTTAAGGTCATAGATCAAGCCATACATCAAGGAAAGAACTAGTCAAGACCATAGATTAAGGAAAGAACTAGTCATCAATAATCTAGTCAATACCATAGATCAAGGAAAGAACTATACCTAAAAACTAGATAATATCTTCCTAATATATAAATAAGATAAAATAAATATCCACACACATAAGTGGGTGAGGATAAATACAATAAAGATAAATAAAGTACCTAGGTGAACATGAGCTAAGGTAAATACCTACTCTAACAGTTTGACTATGATATCTCATGGGAGGTTAGAAGAAACCTTGTAGCATATTTGAAATTGTTTTATCACCTTGTGACATCAACCCACATGTTTTAACTCAAGTAAAGGTATACCTTTTTCCACCTTGAGTTAATAGAACAAAGGGTGGTTAAGTTTGCAACTGAAAATCGAAACAAAAGTGATAAAAGTGGAACATAAATTTGTAGAGGGAGAAGGCACAAGAATGTGATAGAGATTAGATAGAGAGGAAGAATGATTTGAAAACCAAAAATTTGAGAGGTTATTGAGATATGTTGTCAGAGAACCGTTAAGAACTCATAGAAAAAGGTTGGCATAATTTTTCTATGTTGTTAGGCCCCTGATGATGTAAGGAAGTTTAGGGATCTAATAAGAACGATGAGAATTTTCTTGATATTATGATTTCCTATTTATTTTTAATTATGCCTTCAACATTATGAACTTTGTATTTTTCCATTATTGACAAGACTATATTATTACATATTCCTTATATCTTTATGGGTTATATGGGTTGTATTGGGTATTCATGTCTTCCTTGACAAATATGCATACCAATGACATTTCCAGAGGATTGTAGAATGCTTAGAGGAGTGATATGATATAAATAAATTGTTACACATGTTAGGATAGAAATATATTTATCTCTGACTAGTCACAAACTATCTCAAACTCAAAACTAATTTTTTCCCTTCATGTTCCTCTAATCTAGTTGTTTGATTATAATATGAAAGAGTTAAACACATGTTAGATGAGATAGAAAGGGTTTAAAGTATATTATCCCTAAGACCTCTATTACTCTAACTCCTTGTAAAATTGAAACCCTGTTTTAGGGTTATAAATCATATTCAACAATATTCAAGAGGAAGGTACTGAAATATGCTCATTTTAATCTTGGGGTCCATCAAGGAGTATAAAATATCCCGTTAACATGAACTGAAAGCTAAATTCTTTTAAACCCTAGTAATATTCCTATAACAATATTAGTTTGACTATAGACTCTACATTAAACCATGTTTTCATTCATTTCCATAGTTTTATCATTTGAAGGTTTATTTGAGCATCAACACATCCATACGATTAGTATGCATAAAAGGTATTTGGTTTTCTAGAAGAAACTGAGAAGGAAAATGGTAAAAATAAGCTTGCAAGAAAAGTGAGAAGTGGCTCACAGAGCTAGGAATAGAAGAGGACAAAGAAGGCAACTAAGAGAAGAAGAGTTGATAACATCGATGAGGATTATTCAAGAATGCTTGGAGGAAGTGGAGATTACTCAAAGAAGAGTTTTATTAGGTGGTTGATGTAAGTGATAGAGAAGAAGAAACAAGGAAATGATAATTGTAATAATAAGGTGTAGAAACAAGGCTATCGAAAATAGTAATAGGGTCAATTTCCAAACCAAAATTGAGGGTTCTTGAGTATGGAGGAGTTTTAAATGGATAGGAATTGATTGATTGGACAATAGAGATACAAAATTATTTTGACTATGAAGGATTAATTGATGAGAAGAAGGAAAAGTTTTCTTGCACGAAATTGAAGGGGCATGTATCCATTGGGTGCGATTATGTTCAAACTTAATGAAAGAAGAAGGGAAAGGAGAAGATCAAATCATGGGACTAGATGGTTGCAAACATTAAATCTAAGTTCATACCTTTAGACTGTTGGAAAACCCTATTCAAGATGCTAATATATTTGAAGTAAAAAGATATGAATGTGAAGGACTATACAAAAACATTCTACAAGGTCTCAATTAGGACTAGTCATATAGAATAAGATGCAGATAAGGTGGATAGTTACTTGAATGGACTAAGATATGAAACTCAAGATGAAATCAGATTACTGACCTTGAGGATAGTAGAAGAATCTCATAAATCTTTCTTTCAAGAACAGGATAATTTTAATAGGAATCAAACACAAGATTCTAGAGGAAGAGGTAGAAATTTTAGAGGTGGAGGACAACATGCTAGTAGAAATCAACAACATAGTCATGAAGGAGAAGGTAGGAACTATCAAGGTAACAATACTACAAGAGGAGGTTACTATTTTAGAGGAAGAAGACCATATGGAGGAGGAAGAGGTAGAGGTTTTTTGGGTAGATTTTTTAAATGCTACAAGTATGCAGTATATAGGTCATTTGAATGTCAAGAACATCCTCAAACTAGTGGTAGAGTGACTAAAGTCAACAATCAAATAACTTAAGTTGATGAGGAAAGTGTTGGATATCCATCACATGTATAAGAACTTGGAAAAGTATAATATTTAGTAGTAAAAGTAATACTACTGAAACTAACCAATGAGATGAAGGATCCAAATTAAAGAAAAATCTTATTCAGGACCATATGCAAGTCAAAAAGTAAGTTATGTAAAGTTATCATTGATAGTGGAAGTATAAATAATTTAGTTTCATCATAAATGGTTGAGAAACTAGGATTAAAATTACTATCATGCCTTACTCCATATAAAGTTTCTTGACTATAAAATGGACATCAAGTATTGGTCAATGAGTAATGTCAAGTTGATTTTCAGATTGGGAAATATAAGGATGAGGTCCTTTGTGACATCATGCCTATGAATATTTGTCATGTGTTTCTTGGAATACCTTGGTATTATGATAGGAAGATAGTACATGATGTAAGGGATTAAATAATATACCTTGGAAAAAGATAGTAAGAGGAAAAATTTGACACCACTGAAAGATAAATATGAAGAAGTTGAAAATAAAGCTAAAGTAATGATGATAATTAGAAAGGAGTTCTTGCAGTAGGTTAAGAAAGAAGAGGATAGTTTTACATTTGTGCCTAAGCTTAGAAATATAATTACATCCAATAATATGATTGATTTTCCATGGATATTCAGAAATTTTTATGAGAATATGTTGATATGGTAGTGGAAGAAATCTCATACTAGGATCTAGCCTACCTAATGAAACAACCTATGGAATGAATTCTATGGAGAATGGAAATATTAATATGTAAGTACAATATTTATTAGGATAAGGGATTGATTATAGAAATATTAATTCCATGTGTTCTACCAAAAAAATTGAATCCTTAAAAAGATGGAGAAATGAGGATGTGCAAAGATTCTAGGGCTTTTAATATGATAACTATCAAATATAGATTTCTGTTGGTATGATGTCCTAATAGGTGTTGACATTGATGTAAAACCACATTAATGACCAAGTGAATGTTTTAGGATGATGTCATGATGTGTTTTTATGGTATTTAACATGATGTTTTAAATGTTTATTAGTTGTTTCAGTAGGATTCAATGATGCATGCTTACTCTAACAAGCCCATACAGGTGCGTAGGAGGTGTTACTTGGAAGAATGAGTTTCTTAGATGCTTGGAAAGTATGTTGGCATGTTGGATAGTATGATTTGAGGGTGTTTGAGAACTCACAATAATGGAATAGTGCAAGTATAGGTGATTCACCATGTTACAGGTGCTCATTGGGAGCATGTATGTTTGCTTGGAGGTGCAACAGAGTATATTGGAGCCATTTGAGCTCATGGATACCTGTTATAAGGTGTATCATGGAAAATGAGGTATTTTTTGGTCATCTTTAGAGGTTTCATGTTCAGTTATTGCACTATTTCAGTTGGTCCTTGTTGTTACTGTGAGAATCTAACATGCAAGAATATATAAGTCTTAGTGATTGGAGAGATTGAGCCATGAAATTGACATTATGATGATTGAATATGTTATAGGGATGAGGATTGATGATCTCAGAAAAATTTTAGGTTCCCATGTTGTGTATTTTTCCAGATATGACTGATTTTGTTAGACAGGGTCAAGAACATGTGAAAATCAAGCTTGAATTTGAACTTCTGATGCTCGTTGTGAACAATGTTCTTTTAATGGGAACTTTTAAATTCTAGTGATTCTTATAATATGATTTTATAAGGTTTAAAAAAAAAAATTAGGTCAGTTTATCATCACGTGTTTATGAACGAATGTTAAGAACGTAAACTATTTTTTGTGAGTTTGAAACCCTAGGTCTAGAGCAATGGAAAAGATCTTCATGATAGGTGCCCAGAATTGATTTTTTATTGTTATTATGATGGTTTGAGGTTTGATAAGAATCCTAAATATTTATAAAAATGTATGGTAGATCATGTGATGATTTTTGGACCCCACTCAAATAGGTAAGTTTATGAAGATGTTCAGTCTGTGGTGAAGTTGTCCAAAGGAGGTATGAAACAAATTCACACTATTTTTAGCCTGGGAGTTGTAATTAATTTCCATGATTGTTTTAGATCATGGTTGAGGTTATAGAGTGAAAAGTGTTCCCTATTTATGAAGATTGGTCCTTGACTCCAAAAAGGGGAGTTTTGGAGCAGTTTCAAAGATTGACCTAGTTAAAGTCCTTCCACTTGGATTTGGAAGGAAATGTAAAATATTAAAGAATATTCATATGTATTTCTAATGGTATATGGTTTATCTCATGACGAGGTTATTTGATAGGCCAACCAACTTAGTTTGTTAAGAATAAGGTTTCTTGTTTTTTAGAACATGATTTCTCTGGCTAGAAGATGGAGGTAGAAGAAACATGATTTAGATTTGTTGGTGATTAATATATATTGGAGAATGAAGAGGGATGAATTTTATCCTTATTTTAGGAATTTTAAGGTATTGAAAGTGGAATTTAAAGGGTGCAAACCAGTTGATGTACTAAAACTACTTTCTGGGAAGCTTATTTTGGTGAAAAGAAAAGTTTGTGTGGTTTGCATGTATGGATGTTTCATGAAATATAGAATGCATGGATGCGATCCACAAGTCAATGGATTTTGATTGAGTCATTAAAATCCATAGTTGAGATGTTATTAAGTGATATAGAGCATGATAGGTGAAGACTGGTTCTTGGAAACATATGTTTTGTGAAGGAAATGAGTCTTCTTGGTAGTGTTATAAAGAATTTGATTGGTTCAAGATAATGTACAACCCTCTATGATTTTTTATGTCATATTTGAAATTTATGAGATATTTTTTGGCTTGAATAACCATGGTGATGAGGTTTATGGTCTTTAGTGAACCAGGTGATGTGGTTTTGAGCTATTTTTGAGCTTGTTTAGTGTGTTTGATTATGGACGACCTATATGGGTGCATTCCAAATGTTTTTATGAATATTTTGTTATATTTTTGATAGTTTATGGTCTAGATAATTATAGAAACCTAAAATTATCACTGATAACTTCCCGTATTCACATCCCCTAGCAACCCTTCACTATCAAATCACTTTCATATTATACATTAAATCTCTATCCTAAGTCTGATTTGTCCCCATTATATTTACTCCCTATAAATATCATTCTACAGTTGTAGAATCCTATTTTAACCTTTCCTAGACAACCCAAAAACCACTTAGAAACCAAAATCAAATAACACAAAACGAATTAAATAACCTCATAACCATCTAATAACATTCCTGAGCCATATAACCTCTTTCAACATCCTTCATCAAAACAAATAAATACCTTGATTTGGAAAGCTGTTACAATATTTTTTCTATGTTTCCCAGATCGCCAATGATTCTAACCAATCACTGGTGATTCTCATTTGTTGAGATAAATGTATATAAACTTTTTTTAGGCCTTCATTTTGGGTTAGCTTCCTCAAGATGGACTTAGCTTATAATAGGACTTGGATCAAGGAATTGATATTGTAATCTTACTGTATTATATTTATCTTGATCACATTTATATTCAACACTCTTATTTTAAGACTTGGAGGTCATTCACATATCCAGGAATTCAACTCAACAAATCTTCTGACATCTATAATCTACCTCTCTTAGGTAATATCATATCTTACTCTCAATTTGTCAATTGGTACAAGGTAATAATCTTTGCTTTTGCATTTTCATCTAATTTACTTGTCTCCTACAAGTTTCAATAAAAACTATCTCATTCATCATTATCCATTATATTTCAACAACAATAGCCAATGATTACATTAATTATCGGCAATTTTCCCCAATCACCAACAATTCACTTGAATTGCCAAATATTCCTATCTATTAGATCATTTAAACTCAAATCTCATCCTTCAGCCATCTAGATCTCATCACCTATCACTACTCTACCTTTGTAGGTCCCTATGAAACCTTATCAATCTCCTTTGAGCCATTTATATCACTCTGTCAGCTATCTTAAATCTAACATATTGCTCATCTCACCTTTATGAGTATACATCCATCTACATTCTTTCTCCTTTGAGCCATTTTGTGAATCCATAGACTCCCTTTGGATCAGGTATCACCATCATACCATCATAAAATTGTGGACCACATTAGTCCCTTTTCCTTTGCATTGTTGGTTATATTGTCTATTTTATCATTTTATCTTATCATTATCAGATTAATCTATTGATCACAGATTGACAAGCTTGTAAAGAAGTCCATTTAATTCTGGGGACTGACCTTTTCAAAGAAATCCACCATATATCTATCTAATCCCATATGTTTCTAATTTTTTTTCATTATAGGGATCTTATCCCATTGGAAAGAAGAATTTGTGTGCACGCTTGGATCCGTTGATGTCATTCAACCATCAAGATAAACATCCAATATCTCATGGGTATCGGTAAACCACTATGTCTTTTGAGGTTTGTTTTGTTTTTATTTTTCAATTCACTAATTTAAAATAGGAAAAAAAAACATCTATGAACACTATGAGAAGGGTATAAAGCGCATGTTTTTGTTCAGATTTGAACTGACTAAGAGAGAGGAAAATTGTTTTACCCAAGTAAGAGTGTGAAAAAGGTATGAAGGCATCAATTCAGAGCTGAGAAAGTGTGAAGAATCCTAAGGAGAGTTAGAGAACTTTAGTGCAAGGTTTTATATTTAAATTTGTCCAAGTTTGATCAAGATAGAGCAAGTTGAAGGAATGAGGATTTAAAATGTGTTTGAAGGAGTTTAGAGATAAATCTTGTGATAATCATCAATTGAGTTATCGTAGCATATTTTCAGTGATTCTCTTATCAAAATATTGTGTAATGATTCATATTCATGCAATTTTCTTGTTGTGGGTAATATCAATAAGGGTTTAGGGTTTTTTGTTCCTGTAGGGTTTGTGCCTCACTAACAAAATATCTTGTGATGTGTAATAACTTGAGTATTTGTTGTGAGTAATATAAAAAAAAAATTTAGTGGATTTTCTTCCCCTTTAGGGTTTTCTACTTACATCTTGTGTTCTTGTGTACTCCTTCATGTTTATGTTTTTTTGGATGGTTGTTACTTATTATTGAGATCTCGTTAATGCACAGTTGAATGTTAATGGTGTATAAACTTTAATTTGAAATTGTTTAAGGGTTTTTAATGAATAATTCACCCCCCTCTTAGTCCAATTTTCTTCCAACAATTGGTATCAGATCTGGTCCTTTTGGAGAATTTTGATCACTTGAAAGAAGATCCTTGAAGAAAAATAATGGTGAGCCAACCGAGTGGCTCTTATTCCAGCAAGGCACCATTTTTTGATGAAGTGAACTATGATTTTTGAAGTCTAAGGATGAGAACTCACATCTTATCCTTAGGGTTTTATATTTTGTAATCTGTAGAGGATGGTTATACTACTCATACTACTTCTGCAGACAAGAAGATTTGTAGTGATAATTCTAAGGATATGAATTCCATTATGTTTGGATTGGTTGAACCCAAACTTGTGAAAGTGATAAATTACAAATCATAAAAATATATGTGGGAGAAAATTTAGGTATTATATGAAGGAGATTCAAAGGTAAGGATAGCTAAGCATCAAACTTTAAGAAATTATTTTGAATGACTGAAAATGAGTGATGATGAACCTATTACTACATATTTTATTAGGGTTGACAAGGTTTTCAACACCATGAAAGGATTACGTGAAGATGTGAAGGAATAAGTTGTAGTTTAAAATGTTTTGAGGTCTCTTGTTCCTAGATTTGATTCCAAAGTGTCTTCTATTGAAGAGGTGAATAACTTCACTCTTTTGAAATTGAATGATTTACATGGAACCTTGATTACATATGAAATGAAAATTCAGAGTGATAAAACTATCAAGAAGGAAATTTCCTTAAAATTTGAGATGAAGTCCAAGGGAAAGAAATATAAGGATCATGGAGATATTGTTGATTTTGATGATGAAGAACAATTTTCCATGCTTTTCATGAGATTAAAGGATGGCTCTGGAAAATATAAAGGTAAGGTTCCTTATAAATGTTTCAATTGTGGTAAAGTAGGTCATTTTTATATCAATTTTACTGATAAGAATGAGGAGAAATATCATGATGAACATGAGCATGATGAAGATCATGAAAAGAAGCATCACAAGTATAGCAAAGGCAAGAAGAACTTTAAGAAGTTTGATAACTAGAAGAAGGGAAAGAAGAGATTTTATAAAAAGGAAGAGGCTTTCTCATTTGAAACAATTAGTTGTGATAGTGGCACTTCAAATTATAAATCTGAATCAAATCATGGAGATGTAGGTGATGAGGTGTTATTCATGACCTAGGGTGTACCTATCTTTATGAGTAATGTTCATATTATTGTTAGTGATTCAATGTACAAAGGTAAGAGTTTAGTTGTTTGTTTTAGTTGTACTAAGAATGGAAATGTTGTTAGATATTTTTATAGCCCTACAAGAAGAGAGAGGATATTTCATGGTCCTTATATTCATGTTAGAAGGAAAATCATATCTTGGGAGCCAAGAATGAACAAAAATGTTCAACAATGGATTAGTATGAATGGAAATCGAGATATATCTCATGGTGAAGATTAGAAAAAAGTGGAAAGATTATAGTTTCATGTGTATAATAAGGCTTTATACCTCTTTAAGTTATTATTTTAGGTGCATCATGAAGTGATATGTCTCTACTAGGCTTCTTAGAGACATAATGATTCATATGAACCATTACAAGAAGGGGGAGATCTCTAGGTTGAAGAATGTTGTTGTAGAAGTACTTGAAAATGTCAAGGTATGTAATCAAAGGGTTAAATATGTCTTTTAGTCCTATGAAAGTATTAAAAAAAAATAAAGGTGTAAAGTTACAGTCAAAGATTCTTCTTAAAGATGTACATATATGTGTTGCTATTGATGGTGTACATTTGGTCTTGTTCTTGATCCTTCAAGGTATGGTTGTGATCTGATTCTTTGTAGTCCATGTATGTTGAGTGTCTTAGTTTGAGTATAGAATCATATAAAGATTCAATGTACCTCAATGGTGATGATTGTGACTCAATGTGTCTAAAAATGTTTTTCATGCCATGATCTAACACAAAAGGATAGTTTTCATGGATACGTCTCAAGATTATGTAAGTAAAAGGCATCCCTAGTCAAAATATGTCATGTTATGGATTCAAGTTGTTGTGTCATGTCAAAAGGATGGAATAATATGTAATTTTTTTTCTCTCAGTTAGTATGCATCAAGAGATTTTGTCTTATCTTAGTATGATTTTGAGATCTTGTTAGTCCTTCAAGAGGTCTATATCATTCCGTCTTGTGTATTGGTCATAGTGTGTTCAAGTAGTATCATAAATTTTTTCATGTGTGTCATTGGTTTAAGCATGCCAAGTGTGTTTATTTCAAGGAGATGGTATGAGGAGTGTCTAGGTCTTTGAAATACCCAAGAAGAGTTTTTCCACTGTCAAGAGTTGGCTATAATCTTCTATACTAAGTTAAGTGTCATTGAGTCATGTTCATAATGGTTCTAAGAATTCCCATACTTCATGGAGGAGAAATTAATTAATGATTCATAAAAAATAATGACTTGACTAGACCATCATCACAAGGTGAATTTTGGAAAATTTCATGAAGATTGGTTGAAGACAAGCCAAGAAGGATACAAGAAAGTGGATTGTGGTTTATTTTCTTTTGTAGACACTAAATCATGCACTTTGGGTATTTATCTAGTCATAATCACATACCACTATTCATATGATTCCTAAGAAAGAAAAGTACTAATATATCACTATCTTTGGCCAGTCTATATTTTTATACTTCAGAATTTATCATTTTGGACACTAGCACCTAGCCAGGATGCCACTGACAGGTTCCCCCATCCCCTCTAGGAACCCCTAAACACATTGTACTTTGCTCACATATTTTGGGTATTTTCTACCCACTTAGGAAAATTACTTTTTACTAGTTTTCCTTTTAGTGGTTAATTATGAAATTCAAACAAGGGAGTCATATAAATACAAATGTATGTGATCATAATAAAGGACCAAGCACTTAGCATTAGCTATCATCACCTAAGGTTGCATCTTAAGAGAATTATAAGAGCATTCAAGCATCCATCTAGATCCACACAAAGGCCAAGGGAATAGCATTTCTGCATACACTTCATAGGAGGAGAATTTCATTATTTCATGCACACATCTATTTACATCTTTTACATATAGCTACTTTCTTAATATCAAACGCAACACACACAAGCACCACCTAGGAAAAACATTCAACTCACACAGACATAACTACATTGGGTTTGATATGTAGTGCAACCCTTGGTCATAAGTTCACTTTGTTGACAGTCGAGGATAGTCCCAAACGTAATTTTACATATTTATTTTTAATATTTGATGTAGTTTGAGGGTTTTGTATGTGGTTCTTTCTAATTATAGGTTTGAGGTGAAGAACAATGAGGTTCATTGAAGTAAAAGGTAGTCAAAGGTGATAAAAAGTGAGCAACTTGCAATAGTGAAAAATTAGGTTTTGTAGCTTCTAAGAACTCACGGGTGCCAAAGAACAGGTCTCTAACACTACAGGAACCCCTGACCCTCTATAGGCACCTTAGCCCTGGAACTTCCAAGACCCCTACAATTATCTAGGTCTAATTGTGACATCCTACCTCTTTGTTCCAAAAAATTTCCAAGTCAACACACCTTCGGCATCACTAAGAATGAGCTACGCATTTCATTCCCTTCATTTGTAACTAGGGTTTAAAATTTAAATTGCTTATTATCTTAGATCAAATCTACACTTAATTATTTGTATTCAGTGTTATTACATATTTAGAATTATGAATTTATTTATTCAATATTTTCATAATCATATGATGAACCCGTCTCGTTCAAACATCCTTAGCATCCTCCTACTTCTAATCTTCTCATTTTTCTAAGATCCTTTCATCATGGCTATCTCTATCCATGATTTCTTGGTAGCCGATCCTGAGGTCGTGCTAAAATCATCATATTTTTGCTACTACCCCCGCATTCCTGCCACTACTCATCCGAATGTTGTTTATCAAACATTCATCAATGCATTTTCTCAGAAGATAAATTTTCCATATTCTATAGCTTAAAATATCATTATATATTGTAGACAATATATCACACACTTCGGGTATTATTTATTCCTTGTCTCATACTACTATTAATATGGTTTTTGAGTAAAGAAATTACTAATTGGAAACCATATTTTGGCCATTTTTATTTACTTTTTTGTCATCATTCCAGACCTCCACCGCATACATACCCAGTCAATTTTTATCACTTAGCAACATTTTATCCTTGATTGGGATGCCCAAGCTAGTATTGGGGTGCCAACATGCACCCTAGTTTGAGTTAGATGGGCCTAATATTTTTCACACTTTCCCACCACTTTTTAGGCACTTTTTAGCTATTTAAGGTCCTTATATTATTTTTGGTCATCATTTTCGGGGTTGATTACAAAATTAGAACAAGAGAACCATATAAATACAAATTTATGAGACCATAATGAGGGACGAAACACTAGGCACTACTATCATCATCTAAGGTTACATCAATCTAGAGCTCATTTACATCCATCTAGATGATCACAAGGGACAAAGATGGTTAATCTGCATCACACCAACATAGGAGGGAAGTTTATTCTATTCCATCCACCATTCTATTACATTTTCTACATATAGTTATTGCTCACTACTTTCACAAAGTGCGGCTGACACAAGAGTAACCTAGGGCATGATCACAAACACATATAACTACATCGGGTCTGAGATGTAGTGCAATACTCAATTAATAAGTCCACCATTGTCACTACTGAGGACATTCTTATCCCTTCATTTTTATTTTTCCTTTTTAGGGTTTGATGCTTGTTTTGGGGTCTTACAAGTCTTTCTTTCATCATTGATCATTGCCTACATTCAACATAGAGGAGATAATTACATGCAACACACATCAAAGGATTAATTTCATCATTCGACACTCCAAATCTGGTTTCTAGACCTCCTGCATAGACCAGAGCACCCAAAACTCAGATTAGGGAACCCACAGGCACTTTGATCCTCTCCTAGGTGCCCCAGTCTAGCCACACAACTTAGATATGTCCCTTTAGGACCTTTGCATGTTTGTTATTTCTCCCAGAATATTTAGTTAATTTTATGACACAGTCCAGATCATCCTTTGAATCAGCTAAGATCTTTCCAACCCTTCTTACACATTAGGGTTATTTACTTTCATCTACTTAGTGGCTTGGGTAATTTTTCTATATTTATTTAGTGCATATATTTACTATTATTCATTGTTTTACCTAGTTAGATTAACTACTCTAATACCAAATTTTAGTTAATCATTTTTGTGAACCTATACTTAATATTCATGCTTATAGGTCCTTCACTTATTTCTTATCACATTAGGGGTTGCTCATAATGAATATCTCTATTCACACTTATCTTCAAAATAACCCTAATTGTATTGGTAAGCTCAAAAAGTACTTAACCACTAATTATATTCCTCCTCACATGTCTCCTAAGTATTATACCATAAGTTCACTTATGCTCTATCCCTCAATGAGGATCAAATAACTTTCACAACTGATGACTTACCTTCTCACGAAGTACTACAACATGACCCTCCATTGTATATTCAAATTTTTATTAACAAAGTTGGGGTAAATTGCTCTTTAGTTAACAATGAATATGGAATTAAAATTTATAACATCCCTTTTCTTCATCACATAGGTATGCCAGAAAAATCTCTAGCTCCTTCCTCCATCTCTAGTCGTGACTTTGATAACATTCCCAAATGTGTATTAGGTACTATTATCTTTCCTATCACTATCGGTCTATGTATAATCAATATTTTTTGTCTTGTCATACCTAATAACCTTAATTATAATACTATTCTTGGACGACCTTGGATCCATGCTATACATGTAGTCCCCTCTAAATTACATGCATGGCTTAAATTTTGTCATCAAGGAAGTGTTTATGATGTTCTAGACTATCCTTCACTCTTCGAGTATTGTAATTCTATTAAGAAATCTAGCAATACTTCCACTTCCTCTGATGTTACTCATGAGTTTTCTAGATATGGGTTAGGGTACAAATTCTTGTGCTGCTGTGGTTTATCTAACACAACTTTAGATCAACAAGACCATAAGGTCACAAAACTCTAGGATCTCCCTACATAGTCACACAAGTTTAGGCTAGGGTAACACCCTCCTTCTTTACTAATTGTGGATGATCATACTACCTTTCATATTAGTTCACTCCATGTAGTACATCCTGAACTTATTAGTGATGATGCATCTACCACTTGGGATACCTTAGATACCTTTATTACTGATGATGCTTTACTTTATTATATGGGCTTTTATGATCATCTTCCTTCTTTTCACTATAAATGGAACCTCCCATCATTTCTCAATAATATGTTTTATTTGAAGGAATTTGATGTCTCCCCTGAAAATGCTGATTCCCCTGACACTATTCCTACTAAACCATACATTGAATATCAATTGGCCCTTCTCAATGGAGAAATTATTCAATACAAATCTTATCCATTTTACCCCCTTGGGTAAAAATGAACAACTGAGAAGTCTTGGACAGGGGCAAATGACAAGGTATTCAAGGATGAATATGAAGTTTGCAAGGGAATTTCAGGTTCTAGGAGCATTTACATTTGATTTAAGGAAATTTTGGGTCACTTAAGGAATTGTTTCCTCTTATGGGTTTAAAAGGGTCCATAGCTTAACTAGTACAGGAAGACAGTATCGAGGGCCCACATTCATGCCAAAATGGATAAAAATGAGAAAAGTTGAGAATTCATCTTTAGGGTGCTCCATTATAACTTCATGGCCCTGGAATTCTAGAGATTCTTAGAAAATCCAAAACAATTAGGAAAAATATGAGAAGAGATGCAAAAAATAGCTTGGAGCTTGAAACAATTTATCGAGCTATTTGGTGAGTTGGAAACAACTCGGTGGGTTGGTTAGAATGCATGATGAGTTGGTTGTTTGGAATGTGTAGGTTAGTGAATTCATGATGTTTAGAAAAGTGTGTGGATTAACTCGCCAAGTTGATTGATGAGATGGATAATTTGGGATGTAGACTTCCCCGGTCTTTGTGTGCTCACGGGAGTTGGGGAGAACTTGGGCTGTGGGGACGTGAGTATTTCGCTGACTTGAAAATGCTTCACAATGTGGGGGTATGTGACATTTTGGTGAAGTTAGGGTTTAGGACCCCCTAAAAATTGAGTTAAAACCATGACAAATTTTCTCCTCATATCCAGTGTGGCTGGAGGACAATTTGGTAGAATGGCTTAGGACAGAGTGTGAATGAGTTGGGGGTATGTGATGATGTGGAAAAACTAGGGAACTTAAACCTAGAGGGCTCATGGGGTACTAGGTAGACTAGACATCAATACTCAATCTAGATGTAAGGGGGGTGTGGGGAACAATATTCCCCATGGAACATTATTCTACGCATTGGCGAGGTATTCACGAAGTAAGGAGTGGGCTAGGTCAGTGACTTGCTCGTTTACATGGACACGATGCGGGTTAAGGGGAAGCAGAGAGCCCATCAAGATGAAGAATCATGGGGCAAAATCAGAAAGGAGGTGGGTGATATTGTTGGGTTTCCATGAGGAAAGTAAGTATAGTGTGGAGCTAGAAGGAGAAAATTCGTGAGCCATCTTGGCATGTCAGCTGGTGAGCTGACACTGAGATGGTTGGAGTCTTGAGCCAATAAAAACCCCCAACCTCTTTTCTTGGAATTCTAATTTGGTGCCTCCCCTCCTTGAGAATTTTAAAATACCTTCCCAATAGTATTTAAAGCATAAATTTTATGAATTTGGAGGTAATAAGTTAAAATTATTATTGCCAGCAACCTAATTAATTGCATAGTCTTGTAAAGTTAGAGAATGGGTAAGGAGTGGCCTGCATTCAAACTACCATAACTTCCTCATTTTTTCACCAAATTTGACAAAATTATACTCGTTGGAATAATGATTTTGTCTTGTACACTTAGTAATCAATAGATCATAGATTTGGTGGATTTAGGTAGGTGAAATTTTAGAAAATGAGCTCATTTCCACATGATCTCTTCTAGGTAATTTAAATTGAATTAAATGAAAAATGGGTAGACATTTTCTTATGTAGAAAGATCCAATATAGCAAGGGATGGGTTTCGCAGGTGCTCCTTCATGATTTTTAGCCATTCAATGCACTTTTTTAGTGGGTGAGAAGGGAATTTTAGGAACTCTCTCTCTCTCTCACCTTCCTTTGTATAGTGTAATCCTTCTCATTTGAGAAGGGGAGATTAATTAGGAGTTAGCAAAAACTCTTGAAAAAGTGTTTCTCATTTTCCCATTGAGCTACAAAAATTCACTTGAGCTCTGAAAAATGTAATGTTTCCGCTATCCCATAACTGTAATGGACTATGTAAATTCCTAGAGCAATAAAATTATGCATCGGACATTTATCTCAACCCTTTTGTAATTTTCTTGTGTTTTCTTACTTCTCCTTTGGTGTTGTTTTGTCATGTGTATGTTTCCTAATATTTGAAAGTTTATGTTGTTGTGGTTTTTGGATATTTGGTAATGGGTGCATACCTGGGATTGTGTTAAATCTTTCCTAGCCTCTCTTAACTTTATTTCACTCCATTCTTCTCCCTCAAAAAATTATTTCACACCTTTCTTGGTTCTATCACCACATATAGTATAAGATTTATTTATTTTCATGCACTCTCCCTCTCCTCGGTTCCTTGGAAATCATATATTAGGATTAATTAGTTGCATTTTCTTCATTAGGAGTATTTTGAGCATTAGATGAGGAAGAGGAACCGGCCTTCTCTAGAGAGTTATCTCATGTTTTAAGGTCCCACACCTTAAGATAATTCCATGTTTCCCAATCATATTGGTAGCTCATGTACAAACACATGAAAAATCAAAGGGTGCTATAATTCGGTGATAACAACAACTCAGGTACATCTTAAAATATGCACATAATTTTTCTAAGCTACCTCCCTTACTTCGACTAAACAAAAAGATATCAAGAATTTCATCCATGATTTCTCTGATATTTTTTCATGGGACTAAAGTGATATGTCGGGAATTGATCCATTCATCACAATACAATATATTTTCCTCAACCTTGGTGCTAAACCCGTCCAACAAAAAAATCTGTAAAATGCATCTCAAAGTAGCACTTCTAGTTAAAGAAGAGATTCAAAAGCTTCTCGGCACCCGGTTTTATTCGTGTTGTTGACTATCCTGAATGTGTATCTAATAGTGTACCAGTAAAGAAACTGGATTGTTAGGTTGATTATTGCACTAATTTCCATGACTTAAACAAAGCTTGTACTAAGGATATTTTTCCTTTGCCACATGTAGATACTATTGTCGATTCTACAGTTAGATATGACATTATTTATTTTATAGATGGATTTGCGGGTTACAACTAAATTAAAATCAACCTTGCTGACCAAGAAAAAACTTCCTTCACCATGCCATGGGGAAATTTTTTCTATACATCTATGCCATTCAGTCTTAAAAATGTGGGAGCTAATTATCAAAGGGAAATGACACATATTCCATGACTATATTCACAAGATCATCGAAGATTACGTAGATGAAACTTTGGCTAAATATCGATGATGCTCTTCCCATGAAAATTATTTAAGAATACTATTCAAATAACTACGACAATATCATGTGCATCTAAATCCAAAAATTTGTGTTTTTGGGGTCATAACGGGGTAAGATCCTCAGATATATTATCTACCAACATGGAATTGAGATCAATTCTAACAAAATTAAAGCCATTATTGATATGCCTCCACCCAATAATTTGCATCAATTATGATCATTACAAGGAAAAATTTAGGCTATTTGGTGATTCATTACTCAAATTTCTGATAAGACTCAACCATTCACAAAGATCAGGAAGAAAGATGCTAAATATGTTTGGGATGAGAAATTTCAACAAGCATTCGATGATATCAAAGATTACTTGTTAAACCCTCCTGTTTTAGGCCCTTTTGTAGTTGATCAACCTTTCTTATTATATATTTACTCTGTGTTTCATGCATTAGGTTCTCTACTAGCACAAAATGATGACTCTCAATGTGAAAAAACAATATACTATATTACTTGTACCCTACTTTGTTATGAATGTAACTATAGCTATATTGAAAAAAAATTTCTCGACCTGGTTTTTGGTGTGGATAAATTACAAAATTACCTTCTAAATAGTGAAGTACATATTATCTCTAAAGTCAATCCATTGTGGAACTTACTATTTCACAAACATCTATCTTGATTCTTGGCACAGTGGGTTATACTTCTCAATGAGTTTGATTTCAAATTTATACCACAAAAATCCATTAAAGGACAAGTTATAGCTGATCAATTAGCTGCAACACCTCTCTCAGATGCATCACCTATTTTTGATTCTTTTCGTGATGGTTTCACCACCTATACTATTGAGTTACACACATGGGAAATGTATTTTGATGACTCCCATTGTTGATCTGGTGCTGGAGTTGGGATTGTCTTAATTACCCCATAGGGTGACCCATTCCCCTCCGCATATCGATTAGGATTTTCTTGTAAAACTAATATTGCAGAGTGTAAAGCTCTCATTTTAGGATTGCTTACTACTAAAAAATCCTCCTTCATAACTTATGCATACATGAAAACTTACAATTATTCATCAATTAGGTCAATGATACACATAATACAAATGAGGAGCATCTAATTCCATACAACACGCTTGTCAAAGATATCCTATCTAAATTCAAGCCCTATTACATTACTACCATTACTCACAAGGATAATCATCATATAGATGTTATGGCTAGTGGTGTGTCACTCATCCCACAAGATATCATATATGAATAAGCCACATTCATAATCATGCACTTATGAAATCCTTATATCTCTAGATTACCTCTTGCATCTTGCGCCATAACATGTAGTCAAGACAACTCTGAATGGTTTTCACTTATTTATAATTACTTATATGAGCAATCTATGCCTGACCATCTACAACCGCATGAGGCTAGACGGTTACAACGTGAAGCTAATCACTATGTCATTTTTAGTACATAATTATTTAAGTGTGCAATTGACGATCGTCTCTTACATTTCCTCACACTTGCAGATGTACCCAATGCCATATCATAAATACATGATATCATATGTTGTGGTCATTTTTCTGGTACAACTATGTCACAAAATATTTTATGCCAAGGGTACTATTGGCTTACCATGGAACAAGTTTTCCTCGAATATGCCAATCGTTGTGAGAAATGCCAAAAACACAGTAATCTCAAGCCCATTGAGCCAACTTGGCCTTTCTCCCTTTGAGAAATTGATCTTATCGGTATGATTAATCTTGAATCTTCTGACAGATACAAATATCTTATTACAGCTACCGAATACTTTACCAAGTGGGTCGAGGCAGCCCCCTTACATTCAATCACTAGCATCGACATTTGCACTATTCTCACCATGCATATTATCACACGTTTTGGCGTGCCCTCTGCCATAATCAGTGATAATAAAACTTCCTTCAAAAATAAGGATGTTAAAAAATATTGTGCAAAATTCATAATAAAGAAATAATTTTCAACTCCTTACTATCCCCAATAGAATGGTCAAGCTGAGGCCACCAAAAAAACCATTGTAAAAATTATATGCAAGACTATTGATTTTAGTGGTACCGATTGGCATAACCAATTATTCTATGCTCGATCGACCTATCATACTAGAATTCAAACACCTACTAACACTACTCATTTTTCCTTGGTTTATGGTGCTAAGGCCATTATCCCACACGAGCTCAAAATACCATCCTTATGGATCTCTCTTAAGGGAATCCTTAAAGACAATGGATATCACAAAAACTATTTACATGAGCTAGAAATCTTGGACTCATGTCATGTCTAAGCACTCGAACATCTTCACACATATAAATATCATATCGCACATGCATAGAATCGAAAAACTCACTCTCATGAGTTCAACATTGGTGACCTCATCTTAAAATAAAATCAAAAGAATACAAATGTTGAGGCACCTCTTAAAGGAAAATTCAATCCCAATTGGATTGGTCTATACATTATCACTGACAAACATGGTGGTGGATTTTATCACCTTGCCACCCTTTTAGGAAAACCGATCAAGAATCCACATAATGTAAGGAATTTTAAGAAATACTATGCTTAAATACAAACAATTAGACCATTACCCGATGACACACTCTTGTTCTCCGGTTCACACTTGACTGTTGAGGGAATACTACACATAAACCCTACACATTACACCCTAGGTACTACACACTACATCTATTCCCGTGTCTTGCATTATACATCATACATTATACATTTAGTTTACATCATCCTGACCATTGCATATCTTCACATTATATGCATTTTCTACATGTCTAGTATTATATACCTTCATCCTACATACTACATTGCTATATCAACACAAATTACATTGTATACATCAAATATTTACATATCTAAACATCATACATCATACTAGTATTCACCATACATGTGTCACACTTTTATCTAGCATTCCACACTTCTCATCATGTAAAATCATTTCCTCCTACATACATTACATATTATACATTGTACATCACACAATATACTCATCACATGGTCAGATTTTATCATAACATATACTACATTGTCTTCTACATGCTACACTCACTAACCTGTGGCACACTTTCATTGCTCAATCCATACTTGACTACTGATGGTTTACTAATCTAATGGACATTATCATACTTACATGCTCATCATTTGAATTTTTATCATGTGACATTCCTAGATTAGTGACATACACTATTGGTTAAATGGTCACCCACTCTATCATCTTATAGTGGTATACGCTTTAGGCTACATCACGACTACCATGTATTTATCTTGTAGTGATATAATCTTTAGGCTATATAATCATTCTTTCAATCATTGTGTCATGCTATACACTTCTTCTATAAGGTTTACACACATAATTTCTAGGTCACATTTCATCAATACACATACGCACTCATCACAATGCATTAGACATGACACACTTTGACCATTTCCCGATGACACACTCTCATTTATGGTTCATTCTTGATTGCTGAGGGGGTAAAATAAATGAACATGATTGCATATGACTCCATTCACTTGGGGGCACACAACTCGTACCATTCCATATTACATTCCATTCCATCCATCCAAATAATATTGTATATTATGGTTACCTTTACTCTTTCTTGCATTTTATTGTATATGGTCAGTTTCTTACACATGCTAGCTAGATTTCTTGTATGTCATTTACCTTTACCATAAACACATGTGCGTTCATGCCTTTATTTAGTTGTGATTGTAGATACGAGTATTAATCACGCAACATGGATGTTTTCTTTCTACCCTTCCTATATTTCTCATTGAGGGCATCCGCATTCATCTCTCACAGGTGTTATTGTTTCATTTTGTACTTATCACTTTTCATTAATTGGTTATACATTTTTTGGACGTACTTGATATATTTCCATCATGCTAATGGGTGCTTCTTGTGCAACATTTATTATGTAGGGATATTTTCTTCCATATTTATTTGTTACATTGTCCGTTACTGTTTGATTTTGTATGTGGGCCTTGCCCTATGTTTGGTGTGCACAATTGTTTGTTGTATGTAGCCATTATGGCCTTGTGTGTCTTGCGACATTGTGAGTGGTTTCCCATGTTTAAAACTCCCTTTGGCGGTCTACTTTATATTCTTGTGTGTTTACATTCCTATATTTCTTGGTAGCTTACACATTGCTTTCTACATACATCATTTTTCATACTAGCACTTGTTTTGGCTAGCCTTCTTATTTGTGCGCGCCTAGTTTCTACCAACTATATTAATTTCCTCATATTACTCTACATCTTAGACCTAATGTAGTTCTATGTGTGTGCGTGATCATGCTCTAGCTTGTTCTTGTGTTAGTTGCACTTTGTGAAAGGAGTGAACAATAACTATATGTATAAAATGTAATAGAATGGTGTATGGAATAGAATAAACTTCCCTCCTATGCTTGTGTGATGAAAATGAACCAACCTTGTTCCTTGTGATACGTTAGATGGATGCAAATGAGGTCTAGATAGATTCAACTTTAGATGATGATAGTAATTCCTAGTGCTTGGTCCCTCATTATGGTCTCATAACTTTGTATTTATAAGGTTCTCTTATTCTAATTTCATAATTAACCGTGAAAATTCCCACCATCAAAAATATAAAGACTTCAAACAGCTAAAAAGTGCCCAAAAAGAGGCAGGGAAGTGAAAAAAGGATTACGGCACCCCAATAAGGACTAGGGTGCTTGTCGGTGCCCCCATTACTAGCCTGGGTGCCCTAGTTAAGGCTAAAATGATAGTAAGCGATGAAAAATGACTAGGCATATATGTGGTGGAGGTCTGAAATGATGACATAAAGTAAATAAAAATGGCCAAAAAATGAGGGTTAGTTAGTACTTTCTTCACTCAAAAACCATATGAGTAGTATTATGAGACCGAGACTAAATAATACCCAAAGTGAGTTATTTAGTGTCTACATTTTCCCTAACTTTATGTTGGTGAGTGGAAAGATTGGTAACATAAAGTAGATAGAGATGCGTACCTAGACAACGTGTTGAACGAAAATTAAAAGTGTGGAGTGACAACAATATGATGGAGTGTGGAAACTAATGAAGAAAAATGTGTAAAAAGTGATGAGATTCAACCTAGGGCTTAAACGTGTGTGTAGTTGTTGATGTATGTGATGTACCTGCATGGTTAGTATGGTGTGTTCTTCTGCAAAGTGTTGTTGTATTTGCCATTGTTATTGTTTTTTTTGTATTGATTTCTTCTAATATGGTTGGACCCTGCAAGGAGAAGATGATCAAAAAGTCAAATACGCATGTATATATGTAAAAAAACATGTAAAATATGCATTTATATGTAATTAAAATACTAAAATGAAAGTATGAAAAGTGTAAGAGGAACATGTCCACTTGATATGTGATGAGAGAAAGGGTGTAGAAAGAGGATATCATGTCATGTATTTTCTGGGTGATCTTACGCCATAGGCCAAAGAAGTGTAACGAGGAAATATGATGTATCCTCCAACCTGTAACTACTTCCATGAATATGTGTGAAGATATCCCTGTACTGCGTGGTTTTTTGGGTGATCTGATGCCACTGGCTAAAGTAGTGTAGAGAGGAAGTCTGTTATATTCTATAACCTATAACTTCTCCCCAGAATGCTAAGGATAACCACATCTTATAATATCCTCTTTGTACAGGGTTTGTAGACTAGTTTGAACCCATTCGCTGTATAACCCACAATGCCAAGGGAAGAAAAATGCATTGCATTGGACCAATGTAGAAGTGTTGAGTAGAATGTTAAAACCCCAAATGATGTCCCGCCTCTTTGGGGGTGAACGTGACATTTTTCATAGGAAAATTTGGCCCTAAAAGAGGGCCAACTTTGTGAACTAGTGAACTCTTCCCTACTTAGTTAATAAGTCCACCATTGTCACCACATAGGACAGTCTAATCTCTTCATTTGAATTTTTCTTTTTTAGGGTTTGATGCTTGTTTTGGGGTCTTACAAGTCTTTCTTTCATCATTGATCATTGGTGACATTCAAGATAGAGGAGAAAATTACACACAACACACATCGAAGGATTCAAATCATCATTCAACGCTCCAAATCTAGTTTCTAGACCTCGTGCATAGACTTGGGTGCCCAAAAATCAGATTAGGGCACCCATAGGAACCCTAATCCTCTCCTAGGTGCCCCAGTCTAGCCAGACAACTTAGTTATGTCCTTTTGGGACCTTTGCATGTTCTTTCTTGTTGCCAGAATACTCAGTTGATTTTATGACATAGTTAATATCATCCTCTGAATCAGCTAAGCTCCTTCTAACCCTTCTGGCATATTAGGGTTTTTAATTTCATCTACTTAGTGGATTGGGTCATTTTTCTATATTTATTTAATACATATATTTACTGTTATTCACTTTTGTTCCCTTTAGACTAACTACTCTAATACCATATTTTAGTTAATTATATATGACAATGATCCTCCTCTCTATATATAAGTCTGCATCAATAACTTAGGTGTTAATCATGCTTTAGTCAATATTGGATCTGAGCTCAATCTTTTTCCTTTATCATTCATTCAGAAGATAGGATTTTATGTATCTAATCTTAACCCCACATCTCTTTCTATTTGAACATATGATTCTACTGTGCATCTATGCTTAGGAACTGTCACCTTGTCACTCAGAATTGGGCCCAAAACTATTCCAATTCCATTTATTGTCATTGATCTCCCACTTTCATATAATTTCTTACTTGGCAGGCCATGAATTTATTGAATACATGCAATGTATTCTATAGTTCACTGATGTGTTATATTTTAACATGAGGAATTTGAATATGATATTCCCACTGATAGTAAACCATTCCAATATTGCAACATAGATCATAACACTACATTACATGTTTCTACTTTTGCTACTATACATCTTGCTGCTACTCTATCACCTGAACATTATCTAGATAATTTATCTCCACTTAAGGGAAGTATTTGTACATTAATGTTGTTCCATTTGCTTCAAAATCCCCTCTCCTTCTACTAAAACTATAGTACTTTATCAGGATATGTCTGTTCATTGGAGATCATACCACCTTCATTGTCCCCTCATGAGAAACCTACATCTGTGACACCTCCTTTCACATGAAATCTTCTCATAAACAATACTTTTTGGTTGTAAATTCCACTAGATACCACTTTCTCTTACACTATTTTCACACATGATGGCTTGACTCAGCTTGGGTTCACACTTGATGAGATATTACCTCCACCTCATTCACCACATCTATATCATGGACATGCTTGCATTATTTCTTATTATGGCCTCAAAGTATTTCATCTCTTGGTATTTTTTGCATACACACCACATATTTCACCACTTACTCTTTGCCAATATTGGCTTGATTATATCGACTATACTTTAGATCTTGACCATATTGACATCTCATTCCCCATGCCTTCGGTCATGTTTTCTTTTGAAATGACTCATTTATCAACTATTCATAAAACCTTACTCATTGGTATGTACATGGATGGCCATTACCAACCTTCACTAATGAGGAATATGTAATGGGAATGTAAAATTTATGTCGCAACGACTCTTTATAGGATCAACCACATACTATAGCTTATCAAGTCTTGGATGTATCACCTTTTGGTTTTTACCATGAAAATTATGATCTTCTTGATGATGTTACTTGATCATGATTATCATCATGCACTTGGGGGAATCATGATTATTCTTCCCCCCTTATAGTACTATCAGGTGTCTCAAAATTCCACAATCTCACTCTACACTTTTCATCTAGTCTCTCACACACATCATGCATATCTTACATAGCTTGATACACTCTCGTATTGTCATTACCCAATGATGCACTCTTGTGCTTCATTTCACACTTAACTATTGAGGTCATACTATACACATGAACCTCACACACTTCACACTTCACACATTGCACATTCATCACAATGATTTCTTACAGCTTCTATTACACATGGTATGAACTATACACATTCATGACACTCATTAATTACATATAATTTTACATGTTACACTAATTACCCTATGACACACTCTAGTTTCATGGTTCATACTCAATTTTTGATAGTATCAATTCAAAATGAACCTCACCACACTCACTCACTCTCTTTATGCTCTACACTTTATCGATCATATATTTCTAGGACACAAAATTCACACCATTTCCTGATGAAGAACTTTTATTTTACCTTTCATTCTTGACTACCAAGGGGGCATGTATAAATGAACCTCACCACTACATCACTCATACTTTACACTCTATGCTTTATCATCACATCTTTCTAGAGAACACATTTAAACCATTTCCAAATGAAACACTCTTGTTCTACGGTTCATTCTTGACTGTCGAGGGGTATTTTATCAATGGACCTCATCTCATAAATGCACATCCACTTAGGGGGCATGCTTCCCCTATCACACTCACATTACATTCCATTCCATCTCATCGAGAACATATTGCATATCTTGGCTGCATTTAATCTTGATTTATTATGCTTACATGTACATTTTATTACACATGCTAGATAGATACATTGTATATCATTATCTTTCTATATACATGTTATCCATTTTTTACACCCTTGCAAAATGGACATCTTATCAGGTCTGAATTTTGGTGGTTTATGGGTGCAACACCTTGAAAATTGTGGCAAAGGTCTGAGATGAAGAGGGAAAAACAATCGTAAGATGCTGCCGGTTGAATTTTATATGCTACTGGCCGCTAGCAGGAACATATGCTACTAACTAGTAGAGATGTTTTGTACTACTGAATGGTAGTAAAATTGGTAGGATACAGATAGGTAAGCAATGCAGAAGTGCCAATAGCATGTACCAATGATACCGGTTAGTAGCGAACAATGAAGGTCCATGAAGCGGTCAAGGAAGCTATTAGTCGATGGAATTTTTAGCACTACCAACCAGCTGCACAAAGGAGATGATGAAGCAGTTGATCAACAATAAGGTCACCAGTAGTAGTTATATGGATGCTACCGACTGAAAGTGGGTTTTAAAAAAAATTGACATATGGTGGGAAAATAATGTTACCGGTTAATTCCATTTATGCAACTGATCGATGCCAGAGATGATAGCTCTACCATTTGAGAGTGAAAATACATGTAACCAACCGGGTGTAGGAACAAATTGGTCATTAATGCAAGTGATACAATGTTGTTTAACTACCAGCTCAATGAGCTATGGAACCTATAACTACACGTGAAAGCAAAGTAAAATATTCATATGGCCTCCCATACCTGTTTAATGAAACCTATTGGTTGGTGAGGAAATTTCAAGGCTCTTCTTCTATATATTGTAAAATTTTCCTCATTTTTGAGGGTATACTTTCTGAAGAGCAAAGGAACTCTATCAAAATTTTCCCAGAACTTTTGTGAGCTAAAGGCCTCGAATTTTGGCTTATTGTAAAAAATTTAGCCTTGTGATTATGTTATAATGGATTTTTCATGTTTCTAAGAAATAATTTCAAGTTTTTGGGCCATTTTCACCCTATCTTGTATGAAATTGCATCTATTGCCTTCCATTATATTCACAAGCATATTATTCATGTATGTATCTCTTTGCAGGGTCTATAACTTATTGTTCTTTCTGAATATAGGGAATTTAATATTGTTTTGGATATGGTGCTTCTACTTGCCCTCCATCACTTTTTTTACTTCCTATTGTTCACTCACTTAGAGTATCTCACTCCCTTTCTTGGTGCATCACCTTCACTTAGAGTATATTTACTTTTATGTATCCTTCTATCTTTTTCTCCTTCAAAATTATTAGGGAAAGATTAGTTTATCCTACTTGCAACATCCCACACTATAGGATAATCCCATGTTTTGTAGGTTACACTGATTGTTTCACACACAAAATCACAAGTAATTAGGGGTGCTGTAATTTTGCACTAATAGTTGTGGCACGCCTGGTGGTAACATAAGTCAATATTTTTATTTCATTGGTATTGGGTGTGTGTCTTGTTGAATTTATTTCCTTTGGAGGCTTCGAAGAAACACATCTGGTGACTCCAAATATAAAATTAACTAGTTTCAACAGTAATAATGGTTCAAGTTCATGAGAAGAATTAAAACTCGATATAGAGCAAGAGTAGAAGGTGTATCTAAACACTTTTAGCTATCACCAGGTAGAGGAAATAAATGAAGGAGAGTACAAAGGTATCCATCTCCACCAAACAGAACCTTATCTACCTCTCCACTTGGTAGACCCTTCTTTTAATCAACTGGGGTTCTTAGGCCAATCATAATGTCACATTATAATAACTACCACCACTGAATCCCTATGTCAATTTCACATGTGGTGTTCCAATCACCCTCAATGCACATAAAAATATTCTAGTTGCAGCATGTATGAGCATTCCTTACTTCAATGGGGAGAATCATACGACCCCCATTGATCATATAGAAAGACATTATAAATGTAGGTGTTATTCACGATATCAATGAGATGGATGTTTAAGTTAGGCTCCTTATTTCTTCTCTCAAAGATAAGGTGCTACAATGGTTTAGGAGCCTAACCGTAGGGTCGATTACAAACTAGGATGCATTGTCTTCAACCTTGTGTAACTGGTTCAGAGAGAAGGAAAATAATATTTTTTTGTTAAAATTAACCATAATAAAGAGGGCCCCAAATAAGCAGATGCATGACTTAAACTTTAGGTTCCAGTGGACATAGAATTAGATTTTGATTTCCATGAGGCCAACAATGTAATGTGTGTTCCTCTACTTTTTAAGGGCTATGAATACCGACATAGCTATGATAATATAAATAATGGGGAGAAAAAAATTTCCAGGTTCATATGATATAACTATCAGAGAAGAGAACTACTTAATTAAAGCAGGTAAGTGGGCACCTAGGCCTCTTATGCCTCAATATCTAGAATTGGGGACACCCTCTACTAGTCAATAACCTAAAATATCCCCTATAAATCAGAATAATAGTGAGACCTCTACTTCTTCTAGTACTTCCAAGGAACTCTAGGAAGTCATCAAGCACCTGTAGAATTTGGGGAATGAGTTGGTGACAATCAAAATGCAACAAGCTTAGAGCTCCAAAACTTACTAGCCCCAAGATCAAATGAGTAGGCCTCCATATCACCCTAACATGCTTATAGCTTAGGAAAGAAATAAAAATCCAAACCAAGGGTAGTCTCAAACTACCAGGACATTTCAGCCTTATAATCCAAATGCAGTTTTGACGTCAAGGGCCATGGTTCCAGATCATAATAACATTACACAAGAGTATGAATGGTGTTACCCTTGTAATCTACCTCATAAAAAAACAATGTGATTTAATGGCACTCTGAATCAAGCCTTCACAGTGCAAACCATTGGGGTGGCCTAAGAACCAAGTCAGGAAGAAAATTAGCAAGCATCTCAGTAAGAGACTCATCCAACTAAAACCACATTGATCGATGGTAGATGAAAGAATTTTGTAGAGTTTATCAATATCCTTTCCAGGGTGTGGCTATAAATATAAGGTCTAAGAAAAGGAACATAAAGATGGGGAAATCATCTAGTTTAGTTATTACTCAGCCCAATCTGACTCAATAAGGATTTGGCAAGCCAAATGTACCTTCTAATGCTCAAAGCCAACCCAAATAAATTGGTATAGTATCCCCCAATGTGCAAAATCAACCCAATTGGCAGATCAAGGACCAAAACAGGTACTAGAACAAGGAGACGACACCTCTATTCAGTATCATCGATCATATGAAGAAGACTAATGTCATTATTTCCATGTGGGGGTATTTGGAAATTCCAAGGTAGCGATATTTTTTGTAATTTGCTATGGAAAATTTGTCCCCTTATTATAAGCCATAAAAAATTTATGAGAGGGTTCTTACTAACACCGTACAACAAGAATAAGTTCATTTAGGTAATAATGTGAAGCCTCCACCGTTTTATGTCTCATTGATCATTAGAGATAATTTAGTGCACAATTACATGATCAACTCAGGGGAGATAAGATCAGTGATGCCAAAGCAAATCATAGATAAAATGGGCTTAAAATATGAACCATTATTGAGGGTACTAGTATAATTAGATGGGAAAATAGTTGGCACAATTAGAGTGATCAAATAACTAATCCTTACGCTCCATGTTTTCCCGAATGTCATAGTTCTATAGGATGTATCGGTGATTTATTTCCACCACTATTTTCCTTGTACCTTTTGAGGGATTTTACAACCAATATTGGTGGTTACCTATTAGCTGATTGGTCCCACATGTTATTTAGGACAAGGTATGGAGCTAAGGCCACAATCATGTCAGATCCAATTGCTAATTTTCACATTAAGACTTATGTGTCCAGCCCAATCAATGCAAATTTTACCATATTTGATCAAGAATAATGCGTGGAGGCTCAAGAGGAAAAAAAAGGTTGAAAGCTTTCCGGACCTAAGACTTGATGATTGGGTTCATATGATACATGATTTTGATCCATAAAAGGAAATGAAATAAGTTGAGTTGGGAGTTTAGTGTCTACATGAGAAGAACCTTCCCACCCCTAGCCTCACCAAGCTAGAAAATGACAATGTTAATGAAGTGTGGTAGCTATTATTTGATGGTTAGAGGAGCAGGAAGGGTGCTGAAGGAGGTGTAATGATTTTTTCACCATAAGGTATGAAGTACTACTTAGATTTCTATTTCAATTTTTCTTGTTCAAATAATACAGGTGAGTATGAAGCTTTGATACATGGATTGCATTGGACAAGGAAAAGGGGTATAAAAAATTGCAAGTGTTTGGGGATAGTGAGTTGATTGTCAACCAGGTTAAAGGATAACATGCTTCTAAGAATGATTGGATTAAAGCCTAAAAGCATTGGGTATGGGATCTCATGGAATATTTCAATGCATTTAACATTTAGACCATACCAAGGAAAAGGAACGGGGTTATGGAAAAGCTAAAACAATTGGAGAAACACTTGATGTGGTGGACAATATCAAAAAAGAAAAAGCATTACCACATAAAGTATTTGATATTGTACAGGATGAGGCAATATGAATATAAAGAAAAAAGAAATACTATACCGGATAACAACACAAGCTGGCAAGTATTTGAGAATGATCAACAGATCACTAATTTTTTATAGGATGAGGCCGAGTTCTCAACTAAAAATTAGGATAAGCTAGAGCAGAAATACAGGGATCAAGTCGTGCAACTAAGAACAAATTTTTTTTCGCAAAGGGTTAGTGACTCTAGAGTCAATTTTCAACCCAAATGACCAATTCCAAAAGGAGAAGGCCAACATTCAAGTCAAAAATGAGGAATCTGAGTCCATTTTGGTTGGAGAAGGTAAGACTCTCAAAATAGGAAAGATGAGCATAAAATGAGAAAAGTACAAATTTGTGTAACTTTAACAAGAATTCCCAAACATTTTCATGTGGAGCTATGGGGATTTAAAGGGTTTTAGCCCAAAATTGGCACAACACACCATTGAGTTTATTCTGGAGGCTAAGCCCATTAGGAAAAAGAAAAGGTTAGTCAATGCTCATATAGAACCTCTCATGAAGAAGGAGTTGAATAAGCTCATTGAGGCGAGTATCATTTTTTCGATCAAACACTCAAGTTGGTTAGCAAATTTGGTTCTAATTAGGAAAAGGAAAGGGGAAATAAGATTGTACTTGGATTTTTAGGATTTAAATAGGGCCTCCCTCAAGGATCACTATTTATTTCCCTCCATGGAGTATATTCTATAGGTAATGGACGGTTCAAAAATATTCTCCCTCTTGAATGGATATTCTAACAATAATCAGATTATGGTGAAAGAGGAGGATTAGTTCAAAAAAACCTTCACCACAAAATGGGGAAATTATGCCTATAGGAAGATGCCATTCACGATATCAAATGCTGGAGAAAAATTTCAACGAGTAATGGATATGGCATTTAGGGGGCTGTTAAATAAAATAGTGTTTGTCTATCTTGAAGACATCACTGTATTTTCTAAAAATGTAGAAAGTCACCTCTTTCATCTTAGAAAGGTCTTCCAAAGGTGCAAGAGGTTTGGAGTGTCCTTGAATCCCAAAAAATGTATATTCATGGCATATGAGGGTAAACTTTTAGGCCATATCATGTCAAAGGAAGGATTAATAATTGATCTAGAGAGGGTAGAATCCATATGTGCTCTACCATTTTCTATTTATAAGAAGGCTCTCCAAAGCTTCTTGGGGAGGATAAAATTTGTTTATAGGTATATACCAGATTTTTCTGCTCTTGTGAAGCCTTTAACGATGATGCTTAAGAATAATTTGGATATTAAATGGATAGTGGGGGGAAAAGAGCATTTCAAAGCTATCAAACAGGCCATATAGTAAGCTCCAAGTGCCATTAATCCAAACTTATCCAAAGACTTCTTTCTCTACGCCTTCAGTGGTTCAGACACCATCTCCACAATCTTGGTGTAACAAAATAAGGAAGGACTGGAATAGCCTATTGCATTCTTCATCCAAGGCCTTGCAGACTATGAGATAAGATATTCAATCTTTGAGAAACATGTCCTTGCTATGATTAGAAGTTATAAGAAGTTTAGACATTTAGTATCAAATAATAGGAATCATCTTCTAGTAACACATGTTGGTATAAAGGATTTTCTTTTAAAAAAGGACCATAATGAAAAAAGGGTTGGTTGGGTAACCAATGTCATGGAATATGGCATTGATATTAGAGTGACCAATCTTTTTAGGTGCAAGGGATTATGTGAACAGTTAGCCTTGGGACATCATGCTGAATCAATTGGTAGAGAGAAGGCTATTTTTGTATTACAAAACAGTCAAGAATTTGCAGCAGATGACATTCCTACTCCATTTGGGACTCAGGAAATAGTCCATTTCCTTCAAACAAGTCAAATTCCTCAATGGCTAAGTAAGGAAAAAAGGAGTTATTTCAGGAACCATTATATCCCCTTTGCATTGGTTAATGGTATCTTGTTTAAGAAAGTTGTAAATGATGTCCTCCTAAGGTGCCTCAAAGAATATTAGATAGATAAGGTGCTACATGAATTTCATGATGGAGAAACTAGTGGCCATCTTTCCCCAAGGGTAACAACAATTAGATTATGAAGGTATGATATTACTAGCCTAACCTTTTTCATGATTTTTATGCATGGATTAGGAAGTTTAAAAAGTGTGCCTTCTTCACGGGAAAAGAGAGGTTAACAGTTCTTCCACTCCACCCCATTTCTGTAAATGAACTATTCATGCAATTGGAGATGGATTTCACTGGGGTCATTAATCTAAATTATATCTTGGGCCACAAGTGGATCATCATAGCCACAAATTATTTCACCAAGTGGATGGAGGCGATTGCACTCAAGGAAGAAAACAAGGCCAACATACAAGAGTTTTATGAGGGGATAGTGACGAGGTTTGGAGTACCCACCACCATTATATCATATAATGCTTTGGCATTCCTAGGTGCCAAGATCATAGAGTGGGCAGTAAAAAATGGGATATACTTGAGCACGTCTTCAAATTACTATCCGCAAGGTAATGGGCAAGCTGAGTCTACCAACAAAAATATTTTAAGGATTATAATGAGAAATTTAAATGAGAACTAAAGAGCTTGGCTTGCCAAGTTAAAAATCAACCTTGTGGGATGATAAGATTGCTCCCAAGAAGTCAACAGGAAACTCTCCTTACAGGTTAGTCTATCTAAGGGAGGAAAGGCTTTCTATATCCCTCGAATTACCCACATTGGAGCTCGTGAAGCAACTAGATCTATCTGAGTTTAAACCCATGGAATATAGATATGAAGAGTTCATGGATTTGGAAGAGCTAAGAAACCAAGCCATGCACATCATGGAGAAGGATCAATCGTTGATGAAGAGGTGTTTTGAAATGAAGGCAAAGGAAAAGACCTTCAAAGAGGGGGACTTGGTCCTAAGACGGGATGCAGACAGAGCCAAAACATGAAAACACTCCAAGTATGATGCAATATGGAGTGGTCGTTATATGGTTTCAGGTTGTAAATAAAATGATGCTTTCTAGTTATTAAGGCTAGATGGAGAAGAAATGAAAATTCCATTCAATGGAATCTATCTCAAACATTGTTATTAAGTTAAATATCATTCAAGTACATATTAGTTTAGAATTTCTATTCCTCCAAGTTCTTGTAGAAGAGTATTGTTTTTGGTTTAGGCTTTCTTTGTAATAAGTTCTGGTGTAATCTCTACATATTTCACTAGGGATGTGTATGATTTTGTTGATTGTGTATAGTTGTGCCTTTATTACTCTTGCACTTTCCAGTTTTAGGAAAGGTATTATGATGAGAGAAATCAGTCTCTAGCCCAGGGTTTTGAGAAATGACAGGCCCTAGTAGGGTTTCAAAAATTTGAGGGGTGAATTTCTAGGTGTCAGATTAGTTTCAGAATTTAGAATGACTCCATGCCTAATGGAAACAACAAGGTCACTGGTATTTCAGTTCTAACAAGCAGATCACCCCATGAGTCACCAATTTTTATCCATTTTTTACACTCGTTCAAAATGGACAACTTATCAGGTCTGAATGTAGGTGGTTGATGAGTGCAACACCTTGAAATTTAATAGGGTAACTCGTGGTGAGCCATGACAAATTTATGAGCCGAACAAGGAAAAAATGACAGTAATATGTCACCGGTAGCAGGAATGGATGCTATTGGCCAATAGAATATTTTTTTGTTACTGACAGGTAGAAAAATTGGTGGGTTGCAGATAGGTAAACAATATAACACCCTTGACAGTTGTTATTTTCCTCCTTTGCATTTCAAGTGTTGACATGTGATTTTCCTTATAAGGATATGTTCTTTTGATTATGAGAAATCATGCTTGATGTGGATAAGTCTTTTCTTCTCTTAAGATCCTTTGACTGAATTGGAATGGCTTTCCTGTATCCATTTTTCACTTTTTATAGGTAAGTTACAATCTAGTTTATGAGTTGTAAACTTATCTATTTATCTGACTCATCCTTGGATCAATTTCAATGATCCAAGGAATGTTTTAAATCTGTTCAGATTGAAAAAATGATAAATTGACATTCCATGAATTAAGATACATATGAACCAAACTTTGTAGATACAAGTTCTTTGATCTTTGTGTGAATGTGTTCCATTCAATGGTATGTTTTGCTTGGGTTTTTGGATATCGACCATGGCAGGTCATTGCTGATGTAAATGGAATTGTAGTCTGTTCACGGCATGGTAGAGATCTAGGATCCTTTAAAGGACTAACCTACGGGATCCTAAGCTAGGTAAAAATTATTTCCTACCTAAGCTATGTCATTTGATAGAATTCTGATTCTAACCTAAAAGCTTCTAATTCTACTATTTGGTTGATTTACAACCTAACGTAAGCTTGGTGCTAATGGAATTGGAAAGGTTACTGGGTATTAAAATTAACCTAGATCCTAATACTACAAGGTTATATTGTGATCTAACCTAATGCCTAAAACCATTGTATTTTGAATTATTCACCTATGTGGAAACTACCTAAATCTATTTGCTAAAGACCTATGGTGGGGGTTATTAGTTGTTAGTGTTATATCTTAAGGTATAAATTTTAATCTACCTAAGATCTAACCTATGCAATGTAATCTACCCTAACTATTGGGCATGAAGGGGGAATTAAGTGGTCGCATGTATTTGGGTAATGGTTCCTAAGGAATTTATGATGTTGATAAGGTTATTAAATGTATGCGGTATTGCCAGCTTTAGTAGGGACTAATTGGCTTGGCGGAGTCTTAGGTGGTAATATCGCTAAAGTTAAAAATGCATGTTATTTTGGACTTGGCATTCGCTAGAATTGGAAGGTGGTGGCAAGGATGGATAGGCAGGAAATGGGAGTTAAGGGAATTTATTATTTTCAGTTTTTGAGCTCAAACCGCCTTGGAAGGCATGCAAGCGGATTTTTATTGGGTTGTTTCACTTTGCATGTTTCGTGATTTTTGCTCTGCATGTTCTATGGTTTTTCGAACCAGCAGATTGAACTCCAATTCATGGCTATTTTTGAAGTTTTAGATCTATTTTCATTTCATGGAATGTATAAGAGGAATTCTGGAAAACGAATTTGGTTATTTGATCTTTTGTGGAGAAGAGGTGAAGTAGCAGCTCGGTTGGAGGTCTTCTTCGATTTGACAGAAACACTATTAGCCATGATAGGCTCTAACTGTTAAAATCTCTTGCTTTCTTCTAAGTGTTTTCATAAAACAACTCTGCTATGTTGATATTTGTACATTGCATGTTCTATCTAGTTATTTTTTTAATGGGTTTATTAAATCTTTTACTCTTGGTTTCAAATCCATGGAAAAAGTGGTCTGGTTTGAAATATATGTTGTGTTTGTTAAAGCACATGTAGAATGCATGCAAAAATGAAATATTTAAATTTGCTTGGCTTATTTGGATTTGGTAACCGATGGTTCTAGTTTTGTTGACTTTCATTCCAATGTATTCTTGTTGAGTTCTTAGGAGAACCTTGTGTTCTGCATGTTTCTTTGTGGAGTTTTTTATTTGTGTTCTTGATCTAGTAATGAGCTTGTGCCTTTTTTTATGGAGCTTGTTTTCGAGCTCGGGTTTTTAGTTGAAACTTGTATGGTTTTTGAAAACTATTGAATATGCACAGTACCTTGGTGCTTATATTTATTTCTTGGATAAAAAGGGGACTGTGGCTAAATCCATGTATGGCTTGATTCTTGAATTTTATCTTATGAAAACTTGACAGTTGTGGAATCCACTTATAGTTGGGTACCTGAGTTTTATTATCTTGTGATGATGTGGATTTTTGTTTGAAGACCACGAATAACTTGGTACTTGTGTTTTAATTATTGGGTGATATTATGGTTTGTTGTTGAAAAAACACATATAGCCTGATGTTGGCATTTTGTATCTTGAATAATGAGGACTGTTAGGAAGTGTATGTTATACACGACACTCATATTTTTTGTGGTGTGAGAAGTTGAACTCTTAAAAATGAACTTGCGTTCGTAGAGTTGGAATAAGGGCGTGATAAGTTACAGATTGGTAATAAGAACCCTGTTATTCTGAATTGTTATAAATATTTTCATTATAAATTTCCTAGTATAAGGCACTGATGTTTAATAAAACTCATGTTGGGTTATTGTGATGCAAAACTATACAACGAATTGTTACATAGTATTGGAATGGTAATCTGAACCAGTTCTTGGGTTTGTGTTTTCTTAGTTGATGACGTAAACTAAAATAGGATCAAGTTGTCATCCTGAGCTTGAGCATTATCACTTTGATGCTCGTGAACCTTGGTGAGAACTTATGATTCAACATTGTGTTTTGATTTATTCTTTAAGAGTCTGTTGCTAAACGTATTTTTATGTATTCAATTTGGTAATGGTATACAAACTAGGTTTACTATTTGGTTGAATGGACTACGAACTCAGAAGTCTTTTTATAAAGTAAACTAAAAGGGGACATATTGTTGTTTCCCTGAACCTAAGCATATTATCTTGGGTGCTCTTGAATATTTGTGAGAACTTTTGATTGAACCTTGTGTAAAACATATTTTTGATTATGTCGATTTTGTCTTGGCATACAAATTGATTTTTCTATTTTATTGACAATTGTACATGTAAGAAGAAAACTGCAAGTATGGTTTAGTGGGTTATTTGGTAAACTCTTCCAGAACTCTATTGGAATTATCTTGTTGGTTTATTGTTATTTTTGGGAATCCAATATGTTTACTCTTGTCGTAATATATTGAAATAGATGGCAAGGCAGTCCTATTTCGACTGAACTCTTGAGAAATTCTAAGTGCTTGTATCTATTTAGTTTTAGCACTTCTTGTTTGGTCCAAGGAAATAATGTTGAGTTTTTAAAAGATTACATGTGATTCTTTTATAACTGTAGGTTGTGTAAGAACTTCATGGTTATAATGTACCGATGTAAAAATGGAACTCTTGCATTATTATGGGAAGATTTTGAAAGGTAGGTTGCATTAAGTTCTTCTTTCCTTGAAGATGTTCTTGTTCCCTTTCTTGGGGACTCTTTTATGAACTTGAACTAGTTGTACGAAAAAGGGAAATTATTATATAAGTTGGAAAGAAATGATTGCAGGGTAGAAATATTTTTTGTTAGGACTCCTTTTCTAATTCAGGTGGGATAAGATCATTTGCTTGGAATCTTCTATTAATTATTCTTTTGGGAAAAGACAATCATTACTTGATTAACCTTCTTATACTTATCATTTTACTGAAATGAAATAGAAGGAGAATGATGACTGTTTTGTTGAAAAGAAAATGCAAACTTGTTGATTGCTTGTTGATCCATCTTCCTTCTGGGATTTTGTATATGATTCAATTCTGATGAATATCTTAAATGTTTGAAATTAAAGTAAGAATCTTAAATAGAAACAGATTAGGTCATGAGGTGAACCTATTTTTGCTTAGCAGACATTATGTGATTTGGTATAATGAAATGGTTTCTCTTCTACTTTTCTTGGAATTTAGATGTTTCATCTTAATGAGAACCATGTTGAAAACACTTCTTTTGTTTCGTATTAAAGATAAGTGTTGTATTCTATTTTGATAGATTTGGGGAAACAAAGAGATGTGTGATCTGTTATTAATTAAAGGTAATTGATGGGATCAATTACACTTAAAAAAATTGTAAGACATATAATATAGATTATATTCTTCTCTCCTCTTTTAGGAGTAAATTCAGATTTATTAATGCTCTTCTTTTCTGACTGTTATTACTTATGCTTATTTTATGATGTACTATTTGTTCATTAAAGAAGGGTTGTTTTATTGAAACAAATAGTGGAATGTACTTCATTTTAAGGATTAGTGTTTATCATGCTCAGTTCTTTGAATTGACCCGTGTTAGCAATTTTTGCAGATGGACTTCGTAAGTGATAAAAGAAGGCACAAAAGTTTATGATGAATTGGGTGATTTAAGTCTGATTCTTTGTGAAGAATTCTGATTTGTTCTTGAGTTGTATTGAAAAGAAAAGTTATATTCTTTTTAGAAGGAAGGTTGTTGTTATGCAGTATGCCTAAAATGCATAAGTATTGTAAATGTATAAGTTTTGAAAATGAATTGAAGGATGAGGATTTACTTGTATTGGTTGTGTAAATTGTTTTGTATTTATATGTAAAGAGATGGGCTCTTATCTTGTTCTTAATATTCATATTATTTATATGTTGAAATGTGCTAAATTCTTGGATAAGATTGGATCAAAGGGGATTAGAGTTCAATCTCCCTACTTGTGATGCAACTTGCATAAGTTTTAGAATATGATATTCGTTATTTAAACTATATCAACATAGTAAGACAAAGTGAGGATGAACATACATTGAAGACTATACAATTTGTAAAGGACATAAGTGGTGTGAATAAACCCTAGATGCATTAACCATGATAGTGAAAGACTCTTTCTCTTTCATAAATGTTCATAAACCTCAAAAGTTTGGTATCATGAACTTCTAATTTATCAAACTTAATTTCTTATGAAGTCTACACTTAAGTTGGATACCTATTTTGGCGTTGACACTTTCAAAAATGGTTAAGCCATATTAAATGTATTTTTACATAAGACATTGTTATAACACTATTATTAGTTAGTGCTTAATTGATAGCTTAATTATGTATTCGAACATTAAAAGTGGCAATATTAAGTATAACAAAGTTCTTGAATGCGCTAAATTGAATTTGATATTCGAAAAAGAACTTAAGGAGTGTTGGATTAGGGTTAGGCAAGTTGCTCAAATCTATTTTCGATAATCCAAATTAATTAAATTATTAATACATTCCTTGGGGTATGTACATCTCGATGAGGCTATTCAACAGGATGATGGCACACGCCAACTGCAAGGTTGTACCTTCGAGAAGATTAGGATCTTCTTGAGGATACAACGATGTAGTCAACATGTGGCAACACCCTTCGGCATTGATCATCTAGATCTACATAAAGTGGACTTGATCTTAGTTTTTCTCTAGCTCAAGTTAGAAACATGTTGTAAGATATGGGGTAGCCCTCAAAAACTCAGGATACCATGGCACACAGGGTTGACTTAGGTTGACCTAGTATGCCAACTTACCCTAAGTCTTAGTGAGATTTCCCTTATCATAACACATGTTGTTAACACAAACTAGGGTTAAACCTCGGGCAAGTGAACTGACGTGAGTCAGTAAAAATTTTCTAGATGACAATAGAGTGGGCTGAAGGACGTATTCCAGATTGACGAGTATGCCATCAAGGAATAGTAATATGTATATCATGTTATAAATCTTTGGCCAAAGTATCACAAGCTGCTGGTTGCGTTGTCCTATGTCATCTAGTCTAAGGTTCATGATGCAGATGAATATTGGTAACAATTATTCAAATAGGTTCCTTAGATAGATCACTCAATACCCTGAATAGGGAAAGAGAACCAATTATATCTATTATACGGATAAGTATTCAATATTTAATGATAAACATGAATAGATCAGTAGTTTACCGAGTCATGAAATGAATAGATTGGTGGCACACCAAGTCATTATAGCTGCATATGGTTATATGTTATATGAATGGTTGATAAAGAATGTGTGTTCTAAATTATGAAATTTAGAACAAAAAAAATTATTTAAAAAAAAAATTCCCTTGTTTCTAAAGTCTTAAAATGGGAATGTTACAACACATACCTCCATATAAGAAATTAATGCATCATGTTAGTTGGTGGCCCAATTTTCCTCATTTTGGGAGGAGGCATTCTTGAATGTAAAGGAACTCTACCAAAATTTTCCAGCACTTTTGTGAGCCGCAGGCCTCAAATTTATGCATTTTGTAATGGATTTTTTTGCCTTGTGCCTACATTGTAATGGATTATGCATCATTTTAAGTAATAAAATTGGTGTTTTTTGGATTTTCTTTCCCTAGCTCGAGTTGTGTTTCCTCCTTTTCCTTTCATTTCATTTTCAGGTTATATTGTTCATGTCTTATTCTTTTGTAGGACTTAAATTTTTTGTGCTCCATGTAATTTAGGAAGTTTAAATGTGTTCTTTGAACTGTGGAAGCGGTTTATCTGCCCTCTTCTACCTCATTTCCTTCCATTTTCACTCACTTCAGATATTTCGAACCTCTTTTCTATGTTCTATTGCCTCTCTTAGTTTAGGATTTTTATTTTATGCATCTCTTTATTCCTTGGTCCCTTATAAATTCTAGGTTAGTGTTAGAATAGTTACATTTTCATTTCTAGGAGTAGTTTTATCATTAGAATAGGTAGAGGAACCAACCTTCTCTAAAGGTTTATCTCATTTGTGAGGGTTCCACACCTTGAGACAACCCCATGTTAGTCAAGTAGGGTTTTATAGTGTGTAAATCCTAGGGTGCTAATTTTTATACATAACAATATATATTTTTATATGAGTACCACCTTGACCGTCTTCCAATATACTTAAATCATGCACTGAAGACAAAGACCATATAGTATAGGAACAAACTTTGCTCATGCTAAGAGTTTTTTCATTGAGAATTCCATACTTGAAGATCATTGACAACCAAAGGAACATGAAAAAATAATTAATGAAGCATGAAAATCTTTAAATATTCTCATCAAAGTTCTTTAGAAGACAAACAAACATATTTTTCTATCACTGACTCAAGAAGGTGCGTAGGGAAAAAAATATGGCTAGAAAAGTTATCATAACTTCTCTGGATTACTATTCCAAATTCCCTCAAAAAATTTGAAACATTTCAGGGTTGGGATTCTCTCTAAATATTTCTTCTATGATTTATCTAAATAAGCTTCCATATTTTTTCTTGAGTGCTAAAAAAACAGAGAGCTGAATTTGTATTTCTCAATAAACCAATTTTAGGAACTTGCATAACTTTCACATACCTCTTAGAAAATTGACTAAATTAGTGGCATGATGGCACTAAAAGGCACCCCTCTAAACTCTCCATAGGTTGGTTATCCATGAATTTTTCTTTCATGCTCATACCTTTCTCATTTACCTCAATTTACACTGTCAGTCTTCAAAATCAATTTGGTAAACTATTGAATTTTGTCTTCAGAAGCTAAACTAATCCTTTTGATTATTCAAACATGCCCTAATAATTTTTCATATGCCCCTCCCATGCTTACTTGGTGTTATCATGACCTGCATTTATCTCTTATACCTCATTAGGCTCTAGAACTAGACATAATTGAGTCAGTTACAACTATGACTCCCAATTTTGACTTGTCGCTCACTCGAGAAGCTATGTTTCATGATAAAAGCACCATGTATTACCTATAGAGCACATTTTATAAGTTTACCAACCATTTCCATACCTACAGTGGACTCCTACCTCACTTGCCAAGCTTGTATTTCCCTGAATCCATCCTAAACCCAACCTGAATGCTCAATACACCACTGATGAGACACTACCAATCAACCTTCATGTCCCTTACAAATCCTCAATGTCAAAGACCCTTTAGTTTCAACACATCAATTCCACTTGACATCAATGACTACACCAATTTTCAAGGTTCAACACTATCTTCTCTCACAATTAGGCTTATAAGACTTTATTTTCCTTTCCCTTCAGGACTGTCATAATGATCTCACACATGTGAGGTCTAAATGACATGGTTATTTTAATAAATGTGTGATAGAGATATTTATATGGTAAGTTATAATTCTTACTCTTAACTATTCTTCCTTAATAGATATGACCGTTTTCATTATGAAACCATAATCTAGGTTTTGCCTAGATCCCGAGAGGAGGTTATTGAGCTAAATTCACAGTTTAAGCATTTGTTAATGCCTAGATTATGGGAATGTCTTCCAAAGACATCAATTACACCTCTATATCATCTTGAACGTGTTGTATAAGTAATATATGTGCTCTTAAGTGCACATTCAAGTAGGAAAGTATAGAGTTCCAAGTTAGGATAGGGTTTCATAAGTATATAACACGTTTATATAATACTCATTAACTATGTGATCTAATTACCTATTTGAAACATCAACATGGCCATAAAAACATATATAAGAATACAAAATATTATAAAATGGGAACTTATTTCAATTCCTCAAACTTTCATACCATTGCACAGTTTGTGTGCTTCTTCCATTCTACACATTCTTACACACTTATATGCTCCATAACTCCTCTAGTATCTTCCTAATATCTCTCCCATGGAGATATTTTACCTTTACATGCATAATACATCCTTTTAAGCACATTCATTACTATCTTTACCTGATTTTGAAAATAATACTTGACTTTATCTTCTATTTGAGATAATGTATCAAGTAACAAGCAACATCAAAAAAAGGTACAATGCAAAATCTAAACATACGGTCTCACCGTAGGGTCATCATCATAATTTTCACTTCATCTTCTCTAGCTTTCATGCTTCACATTTTTATCACTCCATGATTTTTCTTATTCCTCCCGGCACACTTTTTTCCATCAATCTACATGGGTATCAGGTACATATCTCTAATATAATTTATATTATCAAGAATTTTCTCAACAACATAAAGTGGGGGAAAATGTAGACACTATATCATGCACTTTGGGTATCTATCTAGTCTTGATCACATACCACTATTCATATGATTCCTACGTAAGAAAAATACTAATTGATTACTATCTTTGGCCATCTGTGCTTGCTTTTATTTTAATCTTTTGGTATTATGCTCCTTTTCCAGTCTATCTTTTTATACTTTGGAATTTCTCATTTTGGACACCCACACCCATCCAGGACACTAGCGTCACGCACCCCCAACCTCATTGTACTTTGCTCACATATTTTGGGTATTTTCTATCCATTTGGGCATATTTCTTTTTACTGGTCATCCTTTTAGTGGTTAATTAAGAAATTCAAACAAGGGAATCATATAAATATAAAGCTCTGTGATCATAATAAAGTAAAAAACACTGAGCATTAGATATCATCACCTAAGGCTACATCCCAAGAGCATTCTAAGAGCATTCAAGCATCCATCTAGCTCCACATATGGGACAAGGGATTTCCATTTTTTCATAAACTTCATAGAAGGGGAAGTTCATTCTTTCATGAAAACATATATTTACATCTTTACATCTAACTACTTACTTGCTATCAAGTATGACTCACACAAGAGCCACCTAGGGCACAATTTCTACACAAACACACACATAGAACTACATTAGCTATGAGATGTAGCACAACGCTTAGTTGTAAGTTCAATTTGTTGATAGATGATAGTATGACCCCTCATTTTTCATCTTTCTTTTTTAGGATTTGATGTAGTTTGAGGGTTTGACAAATGCTTCTTTCTAATTACAAGTTTTAGGATAATAACATCAAGGTTCAATAATTGAAAGGTGATCAAAGGTGAAAAAAAAACACCTCGCAACCCTTAAAAAATTTGGTTCCGCAGCTTCTAAGCAATCATATGCTCTCAGTTCTTGGCAATTATGAGACCCCTGTAACATTTTGGGTCTAATTGTGACGTCATACCTCTCTATTCTAGCATTTTTCCAACTCAGCACACCTTTGGCATCACTGTGAATACACTAATTATTCCATTCCCTTCAGTTGAAAATAGGGTTTTAAATTTAAATTGTTTATTTTATTGGATCAAATCTTTACTTAAATGTGTATATTCAATGTTGTTACATATTTAGATTTAGGAATTTATTTATTCAATATTTACATAATCAGATTCATACCTAAATATGACTACTCACTATCTTAGAGGACTTTGATACAAAGATCTTAGCAAAATTGGAGGACTTGAAATAATTTATTTTGCACTTTTACTTGTTTCTACCTCAACCGGGATCTGGGAAACCATGATAAGAAGTTTGATGAAAATCATGTGCTTAAGGGAGTCAATGGATGAGTTGAAGGTTGTATGCATGAAAATATTAGCTATGACAATAACATGAAACTAATACTTAGTAGTTCCACAACATATCTACATCTATCATAAACATCAAGATGATAGCTTAATGAGATAAATTTATACAATAATACATGAATCAAACTAACATTACTATGTTACCTCTACTTCCCTAAATTCCTTAATATAAAGATGAACCTAGTTAGATGCTAAGAAATCAATTTTGTGTATTGTTTTCTCCAAGTGGTGAAGAGATCTCTATAAAATGGCTACAAGACCATGTTTAGATATTCTCCTACTAACCAAGCTTAGAGGAATGGATGCAAGATGGAGAAGCTACTATAATAAGGGATGGCTTAAGATCAAATTCCTTATAGCTTTAGCTACCACAAATGAGATCTAAATATTTTCAAAGTATTAAGGTGTCAAATTGAGAGGGATTCCTTAGGCTTGTATTTATAGGTTTCCATTTGGGAAAGCTTGGAATCCTAGTGCATGTGGAACAAAAGGTAAAGCCAAAATAGAATTTTTTGAATTCAATTAACTTTCTGATTAGATTAGGAGCTAATTAATCTTTTAATATTAATTAAGTATTTTAAGTAGGCTTAGGAAGCTTTTTGAGAGCATGTGGAATGGGTTTGGATAGATTTTTGAAGTTCTGGATGTGGGATTTAGCCAATAAGAAGGTTTATTAGTTAAATGAAAGATTAAGGGAATAATTACCGTATAATTAGCTAATTTAGAGTATTTTCACTAATCAAAATGCCATTAATTGGAATTCTGAGTGAATTAGGAGTATAGTTCGATAACGAAGTGTCGTTATTTGACCAAAGTGAGAGGGAGTGAAGATTGTTAGTGCAATTTAAGTATTAAACTGTGTAAGTGGATTTTAGGTGTCTACACAGGCCATAATTTGGAAAAAAGTATCTACTTTAGTCCATAAACATTCAAGAACAATTAATCCATGATAAGACTGCAAACGATGGGAAATTGTGACATTTCTCATATTTGACTGTGGTGTGCACTAGGAGACCTAAGATGAAAGGAGTAACTTACAAAATGAGAAGAAATCCTTCAAGAAAATTCTACAATATTTATAGGGAAGATGTAATGGCCAAATGGTCACTCAGAATAGGTAATATTTCTATGTGAAAGTGAATGAATCAAAACCTAGGAGTGAATTCTTCTTGGAGCAACACTAGTAGCCCGTGAAAGCAGAATGAAGAAGTGAAAGTGGGACAAAAGCTAACTTGTAATTTTTTCATCAAAGGAAGTCTGAGTCATTTCATGGAGTTTAATGAAGTTTCTAATCAATGTTAATCAATGAATCTCATCAGGTTGACAAGAGAGTTAGGTCTGTGCATCCATGATGAAGAAAAAAAGGTAAAATATTATTGTTACAGTGAATTTTTATAAATAATTCCAGGTATGTGATCTTAGTGACATGATCATGACATCATTAGATTTATTCACATCACATGGAAGGTATATGAACATGGTCTGAGGTTGTCAAGACTATGAAGGTTAAAGAGATATGTTCTTTAAGTTATTTTGCATGTTCATAAGCTATAGTAGGTTGTGTATGGACTCTGAGAATTTTGAGGGTGTTAGTGTACTATATCAATGGAAATATGTGGGAATTATTCTCTAGAATAGGATGATATAGGTAATCAAGAAACATAGTTGTGTTAGATTCACCAACAAGGTTTGAAATAAGTCTTTTTTATTGAAGTGGTCTTGGTTGAGGAAATGAAATGCTACAGTTATAAAGGTTAGGATGACATTACCATTGATATCTATGAGTTCTCTAAATTAGGATACATGTGATCTAAAGTGTGTTCACATAACAAGGATGCCAAAAGGAATATAATGAGTTGACAAAAGAGAAAGGTGAGTTTTCAAGCTAAGGTGGTCTTGTAAAGACTGTGGAATGGAGAAATGATAACCTACACATCTGAAAGGGACCTATGAGACAAGGGGAGCTACATATGATCTTAGATAAGATGATTTAGGCATTAAGGAGATATAATAGGACAAGATGATGAATGATATGTTTGAAAGGTAAGCATTATGACCTTTATCGTTTTGAGTAGACAATGGATCATGTCAAGGGATTGTGAAAAAATGTAAACACAGGCTACATGACCGTGAAGTTTTCTAAAGGTTCAGAAGGATTTTATATGCATTGAGAAGTGCAATAAATATTGGAAATAACATATTACAAAACTAACTTGATTGATTCATTGTGCCATGAGTAATTGATGTACCTTACCAGGGTATTGTAGCACATTATTGTTGTGAATAATCACCTATAGGTTTGTGAATGTATTCAGGGAAAGAAGGGTCTATCTTGTCATCTATCAAGGTGTTAAAATGGTATAAATGGAAGGTAAGATATATTTTTTGATGGATGAATATATAATAGGAAGGAGAGTGAATCAAGTAATCAATATGACTTCATTAGCTTAAAAATATGACCATGGATACTAAAGAAGTGCTAAGGGAAATGGTGATTTGCTTTATCCATTCACATGGCTTGAGATTAAGGTAAGAAGTTTAATATTTGTGTTTTATACTAGAGAAGGGTTTTATAAGTATAGGTGTAGCTATAAGGTATTAGTTCATGTTGTGATTGGGATCCTAGAGCAGGGTAAAGTTCGTTCAAAATGCATTGAAGGTATGTTTCAAGGATCTTAGTGCCAAAAGAGGTGTATAGAAAAGGTATACAAGAAATAAGCTAAGTTTGAACCTTATCAAGTAGAAAGAGGTAAAAATGATGTTTTTATCCCAGATTCATGGTTTTTGGTATGGATGAGTCCAATTATGCTTCTTCCCAGGGCACTTTATTGGTTTCAAGCTATGTAAAATGATCAAAACAAATGGTAAGGAAGAAATGATAGTTTTGTATGCTTATTTGATGAATTTGGTTGATTATTTACACCAAACGATGATCCAAGAAGTCTGAGAAATATTAAATAACATGATCTATAGGTTTAATTTTTTATTAATGTAAAAAGGGGGAGAAAACTATATAGTTTTCCATGAATGACAACGGGGGAGATTATTGGCATGTTGAGTTTTAAGTGTTGTCATTGATGTAAAAGCTTAATAATGACAAAGATGATGATAAATAAGTGTTAAGATATGATCACTATGTTTATTACCTAGAGCATCAAGTTATTTCATGATTGCATGAGTGGATTTACTGATATTGACTTGGTCTAGCAAGCTTAATCAAGTGACCTAGCTAGCCTAGGTGATATAACATGGTGGATCAAGCTACATGGTGACTTGAAAATCATAAAATAAGAATGAATATAATGTTAGGATAGTTTAGAAATTCTCACATGAGTCTCAGGTTTTAGGTACAGTTTAAAAGGCCTTGTTTTAGGTGCTCATCTAGACCTAGTCTAGGTGCTTAGAGGCCAAATAGAGCATGTGAGCGAGGTGTAGATATATGTGAGATCATGGAGGAATGTAGGGTTATGATATATGTTGTTTCATGTGTGTTAGGAAATTTTGGAGAGGTTTCATGACGAGGTATGAGGTTCTTCTAATATGACCTAGCTGAAACCATGCAAAACCCTAAGGGCTAGTCATGAAAACTAGATGGGATATGAATATACACACATATTTGAGATATGATTATTATTTGATATGGTTCATATGGGTGTCTTAGAGGTGTGAGAAAAATTTCATTTCATTCTAAATAATATTTTGTAAGTTATGATGTTCTAGGTGAAATAAGGTCAGAGAAAGAGTGATTTCCATCTCGAATTACAAATCAAAGTATTCAAGCTCTGCAAATGATTCAGAATGAGCCCTAAAATTGGATAAGTATAAATATGTTGGCAGAAGCTGCCAAGTTTCCAAGTGGCGCACCTCCAAAGTATAAATCTAAAAGGGAGAATCAAACAAGCACCAATCCCCCACGTGTCTAGAGCCCCAAAATTTGCACTAGCTATTGAAAAGTATTTAACTTAGAGGAAGGTGCCAAGTGTCTAAACGATGCTACTTCAAAGATAAATCCAAAGAGTGGAGACCCATATGAGTGCATGATCACCATGTAGTCCAAATTTAAAAAAAAATGGGATAGAGTCGGGGGGTTGAATAGTTGAAATAGAGGCAGGCTAGTAGAGGGAGTCAAGTGTCAGTGCGTCGTTACTTCAAAAGTAAAATTTGGGGTAGGTTTCCAAAGAAGCGCCAAACCTCCACATGTCGAGGGTAATAATTTTGGCCCCACCAAGCAAGGAGACTTTGGAATAATACAAAGGAGCCCAAGGATCTTGCAAAAACTACCACATGTCAATCTGGTGTAATTTCAAAAATCCTAAAGAAGGAGCCATAAAGGAGAAGATGCGCGAGGCTACCACATGGACCCTGTGTGGGAAGACTCTTGAAAAAATTAAGCGTTCGACCTAAGGAACTTCAAATGGCTATATGTTTTGACTGAAAAACTCATATTTGGATGGGAAAATACTTTTTGGAATCGTCTCGACACCCTCTATGCCATGGAAACATAAAATATCATTCTTATTAGGCTTTAGTAGGTGAAAAATGGGAACACATCTTCTAGGCCATTAATGTAGAATCTAATTTCATCAACTACCAGACTAGATTTAATTTGATCAGATAGGGAACCATAATCGATAGATTGTAGGTGGATTTGAGAGCAGAATTTATTGATGGTGGTTGAGCTTTCAAAGTAGGATTTAATGCATATCTCAAGGTGGTTGAAGCAGGATTCAAATTCTTCCCTCCTCTCTCGCATTCTTCCTATATATTGTAATGAAGGGGCATATTTAAAGGGTTGGTAATTTTTTCTCCTCTGCCCCCTCTCTCTCTCTTCCTTATGATAGAATTAGGAGTATAAGGGTTGGTCATTATTTCTCTAATGAAATTTTCTTACCTCTTTCCCACTGATGATGTACCGTGTCACATTTTGGAGCAATAAAATATGTTTCATGATGCATCTATCCATCCTTGGCTTATTTTGTTGTCTCTTCTTACCTCTCATCATTGCAAGGTATAATGTGCATACTCTGATGTTTGTTGCATGTTCTGGGAGCTATGCTTAATGGATTTCGAAGTGGTTTTCTATGTGAAATATATCTCTGGTCTATGGTGCATTCTATCCACCCTTTCCTCTGCTCACATCTGTCAACTTCAAGCAGTTGGATTTTTTCTCAACCACTTTCTTTTCTGGTGTATCACCACTTAGTGTAGGCTCTTCCACTATCTATCTCTCTCTGTCCCCTTGGAATGGTTAGTTTAGGATAGAATACGTTCTTCCTACACTGAAGTAGCTTGTGGCAGGTAGAGTAGGAAGTAAGAATTGGCTTTCTCCATAGGTCCATCTCAATTTTTGCAAGTCCCACAACTTGAGAGATGGTCCCATGTTGTGCAATCACACTGAATGCACCACTTCACACCTAGGCCATTCGAGGGTGTTGTGATCCTACACTAACAATATTGGCATGCCCGGTGGGACATGTCTAAAGCACCTTACCACTTCATCTTATCAGGTTGGTGTGTTCTTGTTGAGGTTCAGCCTTTTGAGGCACATGTAAGCACATTTGGTGACTCCATCTAGTAAACAACCCCATATCTGAGGTTACAGACCTTTTCCATCCATTTCTACATATATTCATTCACTTTTCTTTCCATATCTCCCATTTTTCTTCCATTTCATGAAGTTTTCTAATCATGACTTCATTCCCTTCATGGAATTCACACCTACAGCAATGCAGTCTACCTCCAATGTTTTTCCCAACTCCTCTAGATCAACATTATAATCAAATCCAGGACCATTATGCTTACCCATATGACCAGGGTCACAGTCAGTTTGGCCATGGAACTTATCAAGAACAAGGGGACACATACAATGGTGACAGCTATGTGGAGAATGCTGGTTTGTCAGAGAAGATTCAAAGAATGGAGGCTATCATGGTGCAATCTAGGGGTACAACATAGATGAATGCATTCACGATTGGTTTCATGATAGCTTTTCCATGGGGAGACCCTTTTCCAAGAAATTATAACCCTCAGGAGAAGATTGATTTCATGGTTGAAATGCTACCTCAACTTACATAGTGGATTCAAGATATTGAGGCTTATGAGTTGGACACAAGATAACCTTGTCAATGGATAAGTCCACCACCTCCTAGCTCTTCATTTTTTCTTTCACAAACTTTATTATTTCAACATGATAAAGAGTTAAGCCCCTATTCTGCCCCAATTGTTAATTTATTTTCTCCATCTCCTGATCTCCCATCCCACCTCAGTTCCTCTACCCTTTTCCCTTCCAAACAGTCATCCCCTCTAAAAAGAAAGAAGTTCCACCTCCCTCCCCACAAAAAACAATTAAAAATTTGGTTGAATCCCAACCTGCCACTCCTCTTTCCTTCCCAATTCCATATGGGGAAGATATTCCGAACACCAGTCAAGGAGAACAACAAGAGGAGAAACCCAACAGAGAAAAAATCATAAAGGATCTAAAGAGTTGGGTTTCCAAATTTGGGTTTACAAAGATCCCCTTAATGGTCAAGCCAATAGAGGAGGTCAAGGTTAAAGAGCCAGTGGTGGCTGAGGCTGAGTTTTCAGAAGAGAAGGAACAAAAACAACAAGAAGAAGATCAACAATATTTTTTCTCTGAATATAGTGTCCCTAATGGCACTCTATCTGAAGAGAATGCTGATCTAATCCAAGCTGCACAACCAGTTAAAGAGGAGGAACAATCAGCTTTAAGCCCCATTGAAGAGGAGCAGTTGGGAGGGATCAAATCAATGTTAAATCCACTCAATGAAGAAATCATCATTGAAGATTCTTTTCTTTCATTTCAAGGGCCTAATTTGATTGATGAACCTATGATGGAGGAGGACCATACAGTTCCAAAGGATCTAAGTGTGGAGCAGGCTACAGAAGAACCTGCAGTTCTTCCTTCCACTTCATCCCCTTCAATCTATAATGTTTAAGAGGATTTTGAGCTTTCAAACTTCATGTTGGAAGATGAAGGGAACCATGGTGAGCAAGTTGCAGATTAGGAGGACACCATGAAGGAGGTCAAGCACATGCAACAGGACAACAAGGAGACAAATTATCTAACTGACTTGGAGGATTGCTTTGATAGAGAGGACCCTAAGGAAATTACTTCATTTACTACTCTATCACCCACCTTCCAAGCATATGAGCCTACTTCCATAAAGGAGGGAATTCAAGAACATCATCCTATGTCTCACAACATCCCTCTGGAACCAAGGTTAGAAGATATGAGTCTTCCATGTTCTTCACAGGATAAGAAAGAGAAAAGGCAATAGGATTTCATCATCCCTCTCACACCATCCATCCAAGAAGGCCCACAAAAAGAATCAATTTTTGGAGTTAAATATCATAGTAGTGGGCAGATTCAAGGGATCAGACCATGCCCAATCAGATACTTGGCTTCATTAGAGCCAAGGGAGAAGCCACAACCAGTCACAGTTGCTTCTAAGCATGAGGAAGAGCCTCAAAGTGCCAAGGGTCACCATTAATGCCTCCAGAAGTCCAATACAAATCAACTTGAGGAGTTATTTTCCATTGATGTTGATAACTTGATGATTTGGGTGGAGGACTGACTTATTGTTAGTTTTTCACTCATCCAAGAAGCCATATTTAGTGATAAACCATTTACATGGCTGTCCCTTTTTAGAAAAGGAAGCTATTTCTCCCTACCTTTGGCAGGCTTTGTTTAAGTTTTTTTCTCTCTCTGGTTAGTGTAGGAGTAGGAGTAGACTTTTTTTAGTAGAAAAAGTGCTTGTGCACACTCTGCATGTCTCATTTGAGGCATGCATGATTTTTTCTTTGTACATGAGTTTTGTTTACATTGATCCAGAGCTACCAAGGCCAGGCCCTTCAATATCCATGGAAGAAGACCTATAGTTTCTTGTAACATTTTTTAATTTCAAAATAAAACAAATGCAGAGCAACTAAAAATGTTTTCAAGAAAATCTATTTCTGGGATAGGTTCAGGGTCAACAAGTGCAAGCAATTGAGGAGTCCATTTAAGGAAAATATTAGTACCAAGCTATCATTCACGACTCCATTCCCAATGGATGATTCAAGGCTACTGGTCTATTCATCTAGCAGGAAGATGATCATGCTAGTTTCCAAATTGTTATCCTAATTTTTCCCCCGGAAAACTTGATCAAACATGACCCCGTGTAGGATGAAATTCAAGAAATAGCTCCATCGAACAAGCTCAAGCTTTAAATCCAACAAATAGGTTGCAGGAGGGCTCAAAAATGGAATAGCATTATCAGGGAAGAGAAAAAATGTCAAATAAACTAGAGGCTCAAAGGAAAAGAAATGGAAAAAAATGAAATTCTTCGAGCTCTGCAAATGATTCAGAACGAGCCCCAAAATTGGCTAAGTATAAAGGTGTTAGCGGAAGCTACCAAGTGTCCAAGCATCACACCTCCAAACAATAAATCAAAAAGGGAGATTCAAACAAGTCCCAATCCCCCATGTTTCGAAATCCCCAAAAGTTACACTAGCCATTGAAATGTCTTCGACTCAGTAGAAGGTGCCAAGTGTATAAATGACGCTAGTTCAAAGATAAATCCAAAGAGCAGAGACCCAAATGAGTGTGGGCTCACCACATAGTCCAAATTAAAAAAAAAAGGGACAAAGCAGGGTCTTGAATAGTAAAAATATATGTAGGCCAGTGGAGGGATCCAAGTGTCAGTGTGACACTACTTCAAAAGTAAAATTTGGGGCAGGTTTCTAAAACAAGCGCCAAGCCTCCATATGTCCAGGGTCAGAATTTTGGCTCTGCCAAGCAAAGAGACTTTGGAAAAATATAAAGGAGCCTGAGGAGCTTGAGGAAACCACCACATGTAAATCCATTGAAATTTCAAAATCCTAAGGAAGGAGCCATATCTCCAAGATGCGCGAGGCTACCACATGGACCCTGTGTGGGAAGACTCTTTAAAAAATTAAGCGCTCGACCTGAGGAACTTCAAATGGCCATATCGTTTGAATGAAAACTCAGATTTAGGCAAGAGAAGAATTTTTGGTAATGTCTTAAAACCCTCTATGCCATGGAAACATAAAATATCATTCTTAATAGGCCTTAGTAGGTGAAAAATGGGAAAACATCTAGGAAATTAATGCAGAATATGATTTCTTCAGCAACAAAACTAGATTTAATTTGATCCGTTAGGGAACCAGAATCGATAGATTGTAGGTGGATTTTAGAGGGGCATTAATTGATGGTGGTTGAGATTTCAAATAAGGATTCAATACATATCTCAAGGTGGTTGAATCAGGATTTGAATTCTTCCCTCCACTCTCTCATTCTTCCTATATATTGTAATGAAGGGGCATATTCAAATGGTTGGTCATTGGTTCTCCTCTACCCCCCTCTCTCTTTCTTCCTTATGGTAGAATGCAAAGTATAAGCCTCCTCCCATGGATCTATATGGAATTTTCTTGCCTTTTTCCCAGTGATGATGTATCGTGTAATATTTTGGAGTAATAAAATCTATTTTGTGATGCGTCTATCCATCCTTGGCTTATTTTGTTGTCTCTTATTAGCTCTCATCATTGCAAGGTATACTGTGCATACTCTGATGTTTGTTTTAGGTTCTGGGAGCTGTGCTTAATGGATTTTGAATTGGTGTTCTGTGTGAAATCTATCTCTGGTCCGTGGTGTATTATGTCCACCCTTTTCTATGCTCACCTCTCTCACCTCAAGCAGTTGGATTTTTGATTAACCACTTCCTTTTCTGGTGTATCACCACTTAGTGTAGGCTCTTCCACTCTCTCTCTCTCTCTCTTTTTCCCCTTAGAATGGTTGTATTAATATAAAATAGGTTCTACCTTCACTGGAGTATCTTGTGGCAGATAGATTAGGAAGCAAGAACCAACTTTCTTCGGAGGTCCATCTCAAGTTTTGCAAGTTCCACAGCTTGAGATATGGTCCCATGTTGTGTAATCACATAAAATGCCCCACTTCACACCCACGCTATTTTGGGGTGATGTGATTCTACACTAACATGTATTACATCTCATAATCTATCATGGATTGACTAACATTGTAAACAATGCGATCCTTATTCTTTTCATCTTCCTGTGATAGTATTTCCCCAACAAACATTGGAGTGGATGAGGTATATAGTAACCAAGGTTGATTAGGAGAAGGATGTTTTAATGTTGGTAGTGTACTAAAATATTGTTTCATGTTGTGAAAATCTTGTTGAGGGTCCTTAGTCCACTAGATTTTGGTAGACTTTCAGAGAAGGATGTTTAGAATTGTACTTGATAAGTGAATTTAGGCACAAATCATCATATTTCTCCAAGATTTCTGAGAAAATTTCATATCTCTTTAATGGAATATGGTTGTCACATGTCAAGAATAGCATTAATATTTGCTGGATCCACATCGATGCCACTTTTTTACATTAAAAAACATAAAATGGTGCCTCAAGTCAACATGAATATGTATTTTCCCTGATTAAGAAAAACTTTGTATTTACATAGACATCCTAGGGTGATTTCTATGTCATGAGCATGATCATTTGTGCATCAAGATTTGACGAGTAGATCATCCACATAAAATTTAAAAAATTTATGTATGAGGTCGTGAAATATGTGAGTTATGGCATGTTGATATGTTGCGCCAACATTTTTGAGTCCAAAAGGAATATTGACATAACAATAAGTACCTCATTCTATTGTAAAAGTGATTTTATGTCAGTCTTCAGGGGTGATTTTGATTTGGTTATATCCTGAGAATACATCCATATGAGACAACATTTTGTACCATGCCATGGAATTGACAATGGCATCAAATGAGGGTAAAGAAAAATTACCTTTAGGACAAGAGAGGTCAATATTTCTAAAAATAATTTAAATAAAAATGGTGAGAGTATCATTCTTCCTAACTGGGGTGATATTAGAGACCCAATCGGAATATTCCATAGTGCGGATGAATTTGGAATTTAAAAGCTTAATGATTTCTTTACTATAGAGATCATTGATTTTAGGAAGGAATTTTCATATCTTCTGTCGCATAGGCGTAATGTTAGGAAAAGTGATGATGTTATGGGATACAATCTCAGGATCAATTCTTGGCATGTTGGCATATCCTCATGTGAATACTTCCTTTTGTTTTCGTAATGCCTCTATGTGATGCTCATGCAAATGGGGAAAAATATCTCTGAGCATGAATACATGTGAGGGATCATCATCAAGTTGTATACTAATGGGTTATTCAACTAACATACCATTTTTACTTGGAAATGATATGGAGCTTTTGGTAATTTGGCCACTTCATCCTGACAAGGATCAATCGTAGCGACACAATCATCAAAACACATGGGTGTTTTGGGTAAATTCCCATGTTTATGATGTATTTGAGGATTTCTATCTTCTCATCCATATGGGAGCTCTAAAATAGTTTCATCATTATCTAGAGTGGGGAGAGGGCCATGATATACAAATTTAATTTGTAGGACCATGTATCATTTGTTGTCCTAATGTTATCTAGAACTAGTTTGTCATATGTCCAATAGCCTAACATCTAATTTGACCTCTTTGGGTGCATCATCAATAATGGCCATACTAGGAGCACAAGGACCATCATTAAATACAAAGGCTAACTCAAAATATAATTTAGGTGGTGGAGGAATTACAGGAATTGAAGTTATTTTAGGAGGGTAACTGTAAACATAATCTTGGAGTTATTCTAATACCTAAGGAGTGTTAAAGAGTGGACGATTAAGATGAGGAAAATAGGGGAAGTGTTTCCTATTCATCCTCACTATCTCTAATGTCATAAAAAATTTGTTCATAAGATGTGTCGATGGTATTAGATTTTACTTTTAAGGATTACATTTGGGCCAAGGAATGTTAGTAGTGTAATATTTCTAAGTGTCTAGATTCAGCCTATGACACAATGTATTCTTTTTTATTAACAGGGGAGAAGGTGATCTCTTCTTCTTTAAGAACCTCCTCTTTGGCCATGACACCGATTTTGCCAAAATATCAAGGTGAGAGAGGAGGATTGTAAGAAAAAAGTTACAAAATCCATAATTCATTACATTCTAAGTGATTGGAAGTTGAGGTGTGATAAATAGGTTCTTTTGGTTTGGGTTATGGTGGGTATTGCTCCCATGGTAATAGGAATATCGAAAACCATTCCATAATGTCATCAAGTTATCTATGCTTTTTGACCTTCTTTTTTAGTTCATTAGGTTCATCATCCTCTGAGTCCACTAATGTAATCTAAATTTTAGACTTAATATCAAAGGATTCAATATATGGAATGCCTTCGATCTCAGGAGCGGTGGACATCAGAAAGGGCTCATTAGGAAATGGTATTGGAACATCCAAAGGATTTGGATAAATATCATGCCTAATGCATTGGTTTTTGTGGATGAATTTGATACATTAGTACCCAGATGATGTAACTATGTGCATGCAATGTGTCTGAGGGTGCCCAATAGGAGATTGTATGAGAGAGGACAATCTAGAACCATAAGTTTTGTGAAAACCATTTTGGGCCTAACTGTGATGGGTAGTTAGATGTATCCTATGGGTTTTTAATTAGTTTTTTCAAAGACAAAACACATTAAGAAATTAGGATTTATGTTCTCAATGGAGAATTTGAGATTCTTGGTTAGAGAATAAGATGTTAATTTAATCCTTGACCCTTCATCCATAAGGACTCTACACACTTAAGCATTATGGATAACAATTTTAATGAGTACGGGTGGGTCATCTGCAAAAAATAAGACTTCATCGGTAATCATGTCATCCTCCGAAAATTCCAAGGCTAAATAATCCCAGCATGAATTTTTTTGAGTTCGTCCCATAGTTTCTATGTGATGGATTTCCAGGGTTGAAGATGTTGAGGGGGCTTTGAGATTTACACAAGAAGAATCCTGAAAGATTTGCAACTGTTGGAGGATGAACCTTTGGTGTGAAGTGAATGTACACATGAGATCTAATAAGGTAATCTTACATGGAAGATAATTTAGTTCATCCAAGAAGTTATAGTGTGGTTTGGAATAACTCCCATATCAATATCATGATGGTGGAGTGACAGAAGAAGTGTCCAAACCTGATGATAATTTTTCGTTTAATGAAGCTATCTTATCAGAAGAAGTTGGAATGGTATCCTTTCTTGGTAACACTATAAATACCATGGGTGAAGGCTAAATTATTAGAGTGAGCTCCACCATAGGAGGATCTTGTGAAGTATCCAAAAAAGATGGGTTATCAACAAGTTTCTTACATTTAATAACAAGATCTTTATGGGTAGTTTTATGTATATAGTTAGTCTTGGTAGAATTAACATATTGATAATGCAATAAGCTTTGATCATATGAGTGCTCTATGGCAGCCACAAAAGTCTTCGTGATATTTTTATGATGTTGATTTTGACGATTATAGCAGGATTTCTCTAAGATCAATTATGATTGTAGAATAATTGAAAGAAGGACTGAGGAATCAATCTAGATCTACCTTACTAAGATCATTATAATCATTATGCAATTGTTCTATGGTTGCATGCCACTAATAAAACAAAATCAACCCTGAAAATGGGTAGAGATTGTTTTGAAGGAGGTACAATTCATGGTGAAGGAAGCACAAGATAAAGGGGCATGGGGGAGAGACTGAGAAGATTATCAAGTCTCTCCCATTCATTTTTCTCTTGGGAAATTTGAAGACCTGATTACATGTGTTGTGTATTTAAGTTTGGGTGACAAGTTATAAGTGCATCTGAACTCACGTATAAGGTAATCATGGCTTTTAGCTTGTTCAAGGACCTTCTCTAATGTGTTAGGAGAGAAGGACCTACCCTTATACTGAAGGGTTAGCATGAGGGTCTTAAGAACTATTTGCAATAATATTTTACTATCAAGGTTATGGTTAGATGATATGAACAAAGCTTTCCATTTTAAATAAATTCATGAGTTGATTCATATATACCTTGTTTAAGATTTATGAATTTTTACAAGGTATTTTTAGGTAGATCTAGTTATTCAAATTCAAAAATTAGATCCTTGACTAAGCCTTCTAGGTCAACTATTGAATTATGAAGAAGTTGAATATATTGTTTAAGGGCCTCACCCACCAAGTTATTTTCTATAATTTTAGTTGTTATATAGGTATTTGTTTGAATCCATTCCTTATATATATTGCCAAAAGTTTTGAGGAAGAGGGATGGATCACAAGAACCATCATAAGAGATGGTAGGGATAGTCTCTCCTAAATCCATGGCTGTGATATATGGTCTAAAGGTTCATTTTGGACAGTCTACAACATCTTTTTTTATATTTTTGGAGGAGGGAGAGGATTTCCATGTGCATCCACCAATGGAGGGGGTGTGAAATAAGGTACATTGGGTGCCATATTTTGAGATGTTATTTGAAAAATATGATTTTTGTATTTTAATCATACTATTTATGGTGGAAACTGGGGATAAGGCCATCTTGTCTCGGAGCTTATATATTAATACATTAGGATCCATAGAATACTGGCCTTTTTCTATGGGTGTTTCTTGGTGGTCATCAAGTTAGTCATGTTCATGGGTAGGGGTTTTAGGAGACTCATCTTGATCATTCATGGAAGGAGGGGTATTTCTATGGATAATACCTTTATAATTAAGATGAGACATGGTCATATCCATGGATATATTACAGAGACTTCCATCTTGATCGAGTGTAAGATATTCATTATCATTAAGATTCTTGATGATATATTTAGGATCTATATGTTCAGTTTTAACCACACTATAGTCCATCGAGAAAGCTTTTTCTGATTGATCAGAAGGAAAAGGTGATGACAAAAGAGTTTCATGGGTAATATTAAGAAACCTATGAATATTATCACTTAGGGGAAGATAACTATAACACTTTGGAGCGTGAAGAGGGAAGGCGGGAGTAAATGAATAGCCCATGGAAACGTTTAGGGGATTCAACTGAGCTAAAAAGAGCCTGAGAAGATACATTGGAATAGTCTTGAAGTTGAAAGTAGGTCTCTAGAAAATAATAATTTAGACACAATCATTCTTGCACTGATTTTACAAAGTGGTCGATGGCATTAGAAAAGGAAAATGGACTAAAACAAACACAATCAGTCGGTGCACAGACCCTACATAGGGGTGAATGACATTAGGGACTGAAACTCAATTAAGATAGAAAATATCAGCCCTGAAAAGAAATGACACACATGATGATGTTGTATGGGAGATTTTTAGACATAACGGACAAGATAGACCTTGTACAAAATTGACATAGGGGCTAACAGTGTCTGGGAAAATCAATTTTTAGGGTTTTTGGATTTTTAAAGGTTGAATCAAGAAAAAAATGATAATGGGTGATTTTAACAAGATGTTATCAATCATAAGGAATAATAGAATGGTTCATTTTGAGTTTACTAGGGATGTATGGCAGTTAAAAATGTGTCTAGAAAACATGCACTCTTATCATCCGTTCAACTAGGGTATCAAGGAAATGAGTAGGGGACACACTAAGACCGGAACACAACAGATAAAACTAAATGGGGTACAAGGACCATTATGATCACATAGCCAAAGGGAAGTAACCCTTACACTAGGAAAACCTAAGGTTGCACTTTAGTTCAAAGAAGAGGAAGGAATCCTATGGAGGTATCAACACTATGGGGTGATAATGAAGAAAATGAGCATGCAAAGTCAATGCTAACCAAAGTAAATCATGTAACATGAAATAATGAGTTGAAATAAAATATTCTAACCTAGAATTTCCATAAAATATTAAGCTAACATATAGTAATAAGTTGATGTAGGAGATTACTCTATACAAAATGACAATCCGGGTTAGAGAGCTTACCTATCGCAGGATATTCGTTGATGTATCTATCTCCCAAATGACCATAAACCAAGAGAGAATATATTATAGGTGGAGAAGGGGAAACAATCATGTCCTAAATCATTATAGATGACCCAAAAAAAATGTAAGAAAACCAACCCAAGAAAGAAGAATCTCCAAGCCAATAGGAAATATGTAAGAAATCAAGGAGCTAAGTGAACATTTGTAAATTGGCGTAAGAGATCAAATATACTAGCGAGATCCTGATCATATGACATGATGATGATGATGTAAAAATGTAAATTGGGATGTTTATACCGACGCCATCACCATGGGCTGTTAGAGTAGGTATTTACCTTAGCTCATGTTCACCTAGATACTTTATTTACCTTTATTGTATTTATCCTCACCCACTTATGTGTGTGGATATTTATTTTATCTTATTTAGATATGAGTAGATATTATCTAGTTGTTAGGTATAGTTATTTCCTTGATTTATGGTATTGACTAGATCCTTGATGCCTAGTTCTCTCCTAAATCTGTGGTCTTGACTAGTTCTTTGATGACTAGTTATTTCCTTGATTTATGGATTGATCTATGACCTTGACTGGTTCTTATATTGTTATTACTTGCTTATATAAGAAAGGCCCATTCTCAATGTATTTCATTGAGTTCCATAAAAAATATATGATAGTTATGCTCATTTGTTTGTAAAGGTTTTATGTAAAGTTATTCTAGCGAATTGCTTTCATCTTATTAATCATGGTGTTTGATTAGTGTCTATGTTCTTGGCTTGGTACGATTTGGTTATTGTTCCTTTTATGGTCAAAGGCATCAACCATGGATTTGAATTTGCATTGACGCAATCACCCATGAGAGATGGAGTCAACTAGGGAGATAAATGAGAGGGAGTGTGTAAATTTTCATGAAAGATAAGGATAATATGAGGCCGAATAAATGAGGTCATGAGAAAGTAAGATGTTGGGAGAATGAGAAGCAAAATAAGAGGATAAGAGTGAAAGAAATACATAATGGGTCTGAAATTTTTATCTCTCTCCATGTATCATCCCTAATCCAATGGTTACATGAATAAACATACCCCTATCCTAGAACACGCCCCTTAAGGAACCCTTTCCCAAAAATAGATGCATTAGTGACCTTTAACCTGAAAAGAGAAATTTTTAGTAACATGTATGAAAATAGAAAGTGTTAAAGATTATGTGTATACACCATCAGTTTTTGAAGAAACATATCTTCTATGATCCTTCATTATAAGTGGCAAGGTTGGTGTTTGGTCATCTTAGGGGTTTGTAGCCTCCTTATAGGATTGGTGTCCTACTAAACTAGGGGCTGGTGCTCCTTATGGGGTTGGTGCCTCACTAAAAACATATTGAGTGATGTGTAATATTCATGTAAGTCCTTATTACAAGTAATATTAGTATATGTTTTAGCTGATTTTCTTCCTTTTGAGGGTTTCCCACTTTATATATGGTGTTATTGTGTTCTCTCTTATCTTATGCACTTGTGGATGGTTGTAACACATTTAATAAGCTCACATGTGGTTATGTATAATGAATGGTTGATTTGAAAGATGAATGTATGACATGGTAAATGAAGTTAGAGTTTTTGTATGAATAATTCACCCATCCCCTCTCAGCCACTATGCTTCGAATAGAATGATGGGCAGACTGAAGAATGGCAGGCCAAAAGAAGGGAGCACAATGTCTGGGAAGCATAATTTTCAATTATGGGTTTAGTTGTCCATGCTAGCACATTTGCATGACAACATTATGTAATAGTTATAATGGATAAATAAACATAGATGTTTTATGCAATGTTTAATGAATGATATTATTTGATTCCATTATATTTTACATTACAATGTAAACCATATTATTGGTATGTGCTTGAAAAAAGGGAAAACTACTTAACCCTCACACTAGCATCAAGGCTTAAGGCCAAAAGATAGTTTCTGATCCCAGGTTCCTTCAGTTAAGTGGATGTCCAAAAAAATATCACCACATGGGTATTTTAAACCCACACTAATGAATATCGAATATTGGCTGGAAAATTATATCAATATATTCATTTGAAAGGAAGCAAGGTGATGTAGCCTAAAATCTACCATGAATAACCTAGGTGTGCTGGCACATCACCTAACATGAGCTAAGTGGTCACCCAAAGCATGTGCAAAGGTATGAGAACACTCTTTATATTTTTTTGTATAGGATGTTATTGTGATAAAGATAAGACATATTCATATCCATAATTAAACATAAACATTCCACAGTGCATAATCTAGATCTAGATCTTAGAGAATCATGAACTAAACAATAACTATAATAAGATTAACCATACATGAACCAGTTTCATTTATTTCTAACACCATTATCTAACCAATATCATCCATTACATTAAACATTGTAAAACACATAAGCTTCTTACATTATAAAGTATCACCATCAGTCATGCACACATCATATCCAACAACATAACTTTACAATAATTCACACACTAGTCTCTCTCTAAACTACACAGTTCAATACATATTTATAGAGGTAGGGAATTTCCCTTCACTACGTATGCATTTCTAAAAATAGGTCACATGCTGATAATAGCCATGCACCTTTTACAATAACACGCACACATGCAAGTGTGCTAACAATAGATGTCCTATAGTTAACTGGAAGAAATAATCCTATTATTAACTACAACCATGCATGGATCTTATCATCCGGTCATTCCTAAAATATCATTTTCATATAATGTAAGTCTCCATCCTAATGTGTGCTCCACACACTATCTAAAAAATATAGCCCTTATCTGTAAAAATGGATGATTCCTAAGCCAACTGTTATGGCGCTTATTTCCTTTCCTATTATTTTGTGCCTTCAATGTTCCTTGTTCCCATGCACGTATTATTTGTGTGTCTTCCCCTTAAAAAATATTATGTCTAATCAAAATTAGCCCATAATAAAGTACATTATCCTCCCTGCAATGAGGATTCTTTCTGATGTTCTCAAATAATAAAGAATAAGTGATGAAATAATTAAAGAATCATTGTACAAAATAATGAATCTTTACTTTATAGCATCCTCTTCTTCAACTGGGAGGATCAACTCTAGATATTCAAGTTTGATTTCTCTCTCTAGTGTTTTCCAGTCATCTAGCATTGTCCTGGTCGTTTCTAGAATGTCTATGGCTATGGCTTCTAGTTCATCTTGAGTGATATTTTCCTTCTCATTCTGTATCACCCAAACAAAATTATCCATAACAGACATCTTTCCTTCTAGAAGATTCATCTTCTATGCTATGAGCTTCCCAATCTCATTTATCCTCTCCTTATGTTGACCTTGATCTACTGCAAGGGCTTCGTGCTTTTGTTTTACTAGTGCCAATCTCTCTACATGCCCAAAAGTCTCATCTTTCATCACTGTCAGGACTTCATTATCTTCAACTAGAGTTATCGTCCTTATTGCTACCTCTGGTGCTACACACAAGTTCAAAGCTTGGTCTTCTTTCTTTAGCTCATCCTTTACAGTTTAAAGTAATTCCTCGCAACTTGAATTTTTTTTAATAATAGAGTCCCTTGCCCTCTCTGCTTCTTGTTCAACATATTTTGGTGCAATAATTCTAATTGGTCCATCCTTTAACACCAAATCAACCAAAGTGCACACATAATGCGTAGTAGAAGGAAATGTTTCAGGTACCTTTGGTTCAAGATGAGGCCTTGCCTTAAGAATGTAATCACCAATTTCTTCAGCCATGTCAATAAAGGCCTCATTCTTTGCGCTTTATATTTCCTTTTCTACCTTTAACCTCTCTATCTCTAGAGTTTTGTCCTTATTGTCCTCCATCAGCTCTCTAATGGTGGAAAACTTATAAATATTTCTCCGCACCACCTCTACAGATACCTTGACTAAGGAAATGATGACCTATTCATCAGACATAAGAGTGGGCTTTATGGTCATGTGATTTCTCTGTGGTGCCTTCTTTACTCTTCTTAACGCACATGAATCCTTGCATACATCAAAATATGGTTCATCCATATGAGTCTACATGGACCAGAATAGTTGTTTCCTTGCACACGTAGTGGTCATATCTAGATCCATCAGATCCCATCCATATAATTCCTTAAGGTACACTATGCTTTGAAATCAAGCACAAATGATTTTTCTTTTTGCCTCAGCATATCCCATACTAGGTGTAACATACCCTTCACTTCTCTTGGTCGTTGGCCCCTTAGGAACATGAGCACCAAGGTTTGGAGTTGGCCCTTCTCCTACCCAAGTTGTAATAGGCACACTAGTCTACTCATGCATATTTTATTCTATTTCTTCCACCCTTGTGTGCATGGTTTAGTTTAGCTAAGTTAATAAAATTAGAACTAACACCTATTAGTGCTACAACAAAGCTAAATCGAAATCAAAACACCATCATGCTAAGAGCTAAACAAGTAACAATCATCAATACTATGCAATTAGAATCTTGAAAACAAAACCTCAAGCTAACATATTAACATTATTACTCTACTCTTTTAGAAAGATAAATTAATAAAACTAGACCTATGTAGATCTTTTAGCTATCGAAAAAAGAGATTAGTGTTTGCTTGATCCAAGATAATCAAATATGGAGGTTAATCAAGCCATGGCTAATTGGGCCTTTCTTGATTAACTCCATTTTTCTTCACAACACTAACTTGATTGTTGGAATGCAAAAGGATGATGATTAGCTCCACTCTAATGGATAAATGCTCAAAGATTACAAAATGGATATAGTGTATTTACTATATTCTCAGTTTTTTTTTTCAAGGAGTAGGTGTAGGTGTAAAGGTAGGAGGAGGGTTCTTTATATAGCCCAATGGATAGAGGAATATCTACATCCCTTTCTATGTGAAATAATAGAGATGTTGAGTTAGTTGTGGATAAGGGGGGTTTAGAAAGGGTTGAGTTAACTTTAGGAGAGTTTAGTTTGTTCTTACTGACTCATGGGGATAAAGGGGGTTTATTAATTAACCAAAGTGATTAATTAATAGGTGTGAAAGCTTATAAAAGCTTTTTAGAGGAATATTAGTATGATTTAAACTATAGAAAGGAATTAAATCAACTAAATAATAATTTATTGATTTAATGAAAGGGGAAGCTAATTAATTAATAATAATTAATTAGTCTAGATAGAAGGAATGATTAATTAACGAAAGGTCATTAATGAGGTTAATTGTTGAATATAAGACTTAATTAATTAATGATGATAGGAGAGAAGATGAGCACTATTGACGATATATCACCAATGTTTGGGAAATAGGATAATTCGCACAATTTAAGTATTTAAATTTTTAAGGCTAAATTATAGGTGTCTACAACCCCTTATTTTTAATCTCTCATTTTTTCATCTCGGGGCACCTCCACATCTTCTAGTTAAAATGGGGTTCTAAGTGCACTCTCTTCAAACTCCTCAGCCTCCTCACTAAGCTTCAACTTTCTTCTTTTCTTCTTCTCTGGTGTTTCTTTCTAAGAGGAGAGTCAAGGTGATCATCATACATGATGTGACATTCATGTGCCTTGGGTCCTGGTTCTTCTGAATACCCTCTTAAACTGGTGCTCTTCAGGGTCTACATCCTTGTCCAAGTCCTCCTCTCCTTCTTTTGCTTATGGTGGAATATCTGCATGCTCACTTTTCACTCTATCTATGGGTTGCATCTAACCTATATTGTCCAATCCTCCACTATCCTCCTGTTATTCTTCTTCATCTATCTCTATATTCACATAAGGCTTTGGAGCTTCCACATTATCAACTGGGTTTTTTCCCTTAGGTGGCCTTGGTAGCATTAAATCATTCTCGAAATACTTGTTATTCTCTTGCCTATGTTTGATCTGAAGATAGATGACTGTGGCTCCATTGTCCCCAATATCCAAACTTATTAGCTTTATTTTTTTAACATATGAAATGAGCCTCGCAATGTAGGCATACCAAATTTGATATACATAAGTTTTTATGAGATTATGGTAGTCACAATTTACCTTTTCTACATTGAATTTCAGCCAACGCACATCAGTAAGCCTATCAACTGAGGCCTGGAAGTAGCTCACTGTGAAGGAATAGGTCACTTTAATCGATGGACTCCATGTCCCATTCTTTATTGTAAACCGTGCAATGCAAAAATGTTGATACACCACAAATTTTACTACCTTGCCCACTACTGAAGGTAAATCCTTTGGAATGCACCATTCCTCCTTAAACTTCGCGTGAAGTTGTTCATACCACAATTTTTCCCTTTGTCTGAATGGACCACTCATTGTTCCTTCACATAAGTATTTCTTGAACCTCTCCACGAGGGACTTCTTCTTTGTGGGGTATTCCCAAAAAAAAATCTTTGGCCCATTGGGCACTCCAATTTCTACAAAGAGAAGAGATAATATAATAATGCCAAAATTTATGTTCTCACCTGTGCGCGCTTCCTCAGTAATTTTATCTACTATGTAGTCTGCTAGATTATAGAATTATCCTTATGAAATTTTCTTCGTGATATATAGCCACATGGTATTTACCTGTGACCATCTCTCTTGATCATTAAACTTAGTGAACAGGTGCACTGCTTCCTACACCACATGATATCTCCGTAAATTTGTATATGTCCATTCTACGTAGACCCTTGGAGTCTCCCAACTCCTTAATGGTGGCTATAATAGCTTCCTTATTAGTCAGATCACTAATAATGTATGTCCCTGTGCTCTTCAATCCAGTCAAAGTAACAATTAGGGCTATTGTGATCCTTACCCTTCGTCACACAAAATAGAAAAATTCCTCCTATACTATTCTCACTAGCCATTGGTATAAAGATTTAGGTTTTACAAAATATGGGAGTTCACACAATTGATAAACCTCTACCTTCTTGATAAACTTCTCCCCAACATCATCATACGCTGACATGTCCTCCACAGTGCACTTGTTGGTCTTCTTATTCAAGAAATCAACCAAATTTCCCTTGTTGTCAGTGGTGTGGTAGTTGTAATCACTTACTTTACATTTGCGGATGTGGCGATCCCAATCCCATTTAACTATCACTCCTTCTGGATATTGCATCTTTGAAAAATTTCTCTCGAGAGAAATTTTGACCTCAACTTCCACTTTTTTTTCCCTTTCGTACCTACTGTAGGTGATTTCTTTAATGCCATTATAAAAAATACCTCCTTTTATCTTCTGTGTCAAGTAATCTCAAACCCTAGCTCAAAACCTCATGCCCTAGCTCCTTCTCAATTCTTATGTTACACTCAAACCCTTCACCAATGGGGACACAAGCCACTTCCGCACACAAATCTTCTCTCCATGTCTGGTTTCATAGCTCTCCACACCTCAACACATTCACTTGGCATGGTAAAACTTAGCTCACTTAAAATAATTGTGATCGCAAAGGTAAAAAATAACCCACATCATATCCTTGTATATATTTTTAAAAAGTATTGTATTTATTGCTCCTTCACCCACCACCAATCCTCTCATTAATTGACCATTTTCCCAATTTTTGCAAGGTACACCTTCACACCCCAGTTATAACCTTCTAGCACGCCTTCCTACCTTCTATCAACATATTTATCTTCTGCATGTTTCCATACACCAAACTACCTCACCACTGTACCTTCCCCTATTAGTTTCCATGGTCATAGCTTACCTCATGTTATACTGTTCATTCATTTTATTTCCAACTATGGTCTTCTTTGGGAGCAATTTCTTTCTAGCATCTTCCTTCAATCTTTAAATAGCACATGTAACAATATGTTCGTATGTGTACCCATTTTTGAATTAAAACTAACAACCACCCCACAACAATGGTATATTCAGTCCTCTGCACATAAAAATACTTCAGATTGTAATTAGCTTCCAGTGTGCAAACACGCTTATTACACAAAACACCAATACTAAATTGAAAAAGCATATCGATGAAGAAGTAAATACATTAAAAGAGACACATAAAGGGAAATCTATAGTAAATTAAAATACTCCCTTATTACAAATACCAATAATACTTATTTATAGTAGGGCTTCAACCTACTCCCGTTAAAGTAACTGGGTAACCATGTTCCATCAAGCGCCTCTAACTGAAAAACACATATTTCGAGGATGTGAGTGATAACATATGGTCCCAACCAGTGCACCTTAAGTTTTCTTGGATGGTGCAAAAACTTGGAATCATAAAGGAGTACCATTTTTCAACCTCAAGCTTCTTGGTATTGATATGTTTGTCATGCCATGCCTTTTCCTTCTTATGAATCCAATGTTCTATAGCGCACCTCTCATCCAACTGTATTAACTTGTCAATTCTTTATTCTAATGTCTTTTGATCTACTAGACCTTCAACACATGCAATACACAATGATGGTAACATGAATGCCATTAGAAGAACTGCTTCTGTGCCAAACACCAACTAAAAGGGTGTGTTCATATTCAACCTCTTATAGGTTGTTCTATACGCCCAGAGTATAGTAAAAACTTTATCATCCCAATGTTTCCTTCCAACATCACAAATTTTTGTCAAGGTATGGCTCAATATCTTATTGAAAGCCTCAACAATCCCATTTTCTTGAGGGTGATAAGGTGTATTCTTACGGTGCGTGACTATAAACTCATCCAACAATATCCTAACCATCTCATTCAAAATGTGTGTGCGCTTATCACTTGTCAAACTCATCAGAAATCCATAAGTAGTGAGAATATTTTCTCATAATAACTGTGCTACCATAGCTGGTGTACAATCCTTTGTAGGTGTTATTTCTGCCCACCTTATAAGATAATATGTGCAAGTGATGATGTAGTGTGATCCAGTTCTACGTATGGCTGGGGAAATAGGACCTTAAAAGTCTATAGCCCATTTTTCAAATGGCTCTGCACTAGTAGTAGGCCTCAAAGGAATTTCATCTCTTTTCCCAGGTTTGCCAAGGTGCTGACAATGATCACTTGCCTTACAATACTCTTTACAATCTTTGTATAGGGTCTCCCATCATAATCCAGTGAGTATAATCTTGGGCGCAGTGGCATTACCTACATAATTCCCAACTACAATGTTTCCATGATCCTCTTCCATGATGTCTATGTGCTCATGTTCCAGTACACACCAACGTAATACTTCATCTCGACCTAGTTTGTATAATTCCCCACAAATTACAAGTTGATTCTTCTCTTATGCTTTCATTCCTTCCAGAACCATACATGTGCATAAAAATACAACAATATCCTCCAATTCTGAAGGCGTGCAATGTAACCTGTAAAACTGTGCATCCGAAATTGTATCTTCAATTGTTCTGTGTTCTCTCCTAATTGAATTCTTGATAAGTGGTCTGGGCTAGAATTACTTTTACCTACTTTTACCATGACTATAAAGTCAAATTTTTAGAATAAGAGCACCCATCTACATATATGACCCTGTAAATCAGGCTTATTTACCAAGTAATGTAATGTAATGTAATGTTATCATTATAAAATAGAAAGGGTGTTAGAAAATACTGTCTAAATTTATGCAGTGTGTAGATCATTAACAATGCCTCACACTCTTTAGTTGTATAATTATGTTCCACAAGAGTCAACTTTCTACTAGAAAACTAGATAGGATGATCTATAATACCTTCTCTAGGATGAGCTAACACTGTGCTAATGGTTGTGTCAGAGGTGTCCACATATAAGTGAAATGGTTGGTTCAATGAGGGAAAACACATAATAGGCGTTGTAGTAAGACTCTCCTTAAATGCCTCAAAAGTGATATGTTGCGATTCTCTCCAATAGAAAGTCCCTTTTCCTTTTAGTAACTCTTCTAGGGGTGTGATAATATTCACATACCCTTTGATAAATTTTCTATAATACCCTGTGTGGCCCAAAAATTCACACACCTCACTCTGACTTGTGGGATCCTCAAGGCCTAAAATAACTGAAAACTTAGCTGGATCTACTAACAAACCTTCCTTGAATATGATATGCCCTAACAAATTTCCAAAAGGTGTAGAAAACACACACTTCTTGATGTTTAAATAGATGCTTAACTATCTACATCTTTCAAACATTAAGTGCAAATTTTCACAATGACCCTTAACAAGCTCATATACTGTCCAATCATCCAAGTAAACCTACAAGAATTTGTGAATAAAATCCTAGAATTCTTGAACAACTATGTGCAAAAATATAACAGGCACATTGTTCAAACCAAAGGGCATCACTATATATGAAAAGTTTCCCCATTCAGTGGTCAAAGTCATTTCTCTTGATCCTCCTGTGTGATTTTAACTTGGTGATACTATGAGAATACACCTGTGAATGAGTAAGCTTCACACTCTGCAACGCCTTCTAATATTTCATTAGTGAAAGGTGTAAGAAAAGGATCAATCACACATGCAAGATTCAAATTTCTGTAATCCACATAAATCCTAATCTGACCATATTTCTTTATACTGATTATCATTGGGCTAACCCACTCTGATTCGTCTAGGTCCTTAATGATGCCAATATTTCAACATTTTGTAAATTTCTTCCTTAACTGTTTGCATGTCAGGTTTAGGTTCATCATGTAAGATCTCTTTCTAACCTGGGCACACTCCTTCCTTTAGCTTAATATTCATCTCACTTAATGAATCATGCACTCCTTTTAGCTCATGTTAACCCCTAGGAAATAAGTCTTAGAATATCAGGTAGTAATTCAATTATCTTTGTCTACTTCAGGATCATACCAATAATCCCTTATTATTGCCTCCTTAGGTTTATCATCCATGCCAATGTTAACTTTCTTGGTCTTCATAGGTTCATGATAGGGGTCCATGATTATCATCCACACTTGTCTAACACTTCACACATATCTGTTGAATGATCTATATCTAGATATTCTAATTATCTCATCATCAACTATGTAGACCATCTTTTTTTTTCTCCTTCTTCAAAGTAAGCACATCATGTGAATAGTTCGGCATTTGTATCATCTACTTCATCAAAACTTGCACTCCTAAGTTCTACTTCACCAAATAAATCCTAAATGAGTTCTTTAGCCTTTGACACTGTTTCCCATAGTTAAGCAGTTTATGAGCCGTAATGCCTATCTCATCATGATGTTTAGTAGAACAGTACTCGAAAGTTTGGGTGTAGACAACCTTATAAATTAGAATAAAGTCTTGACGACACCCCGTGCCCCGTAGGTGGTAAAGCTTCGCTACCTAACCTCTATCAAGATTCTCTCAACATTGTTGACACATGGTGCTGATTTAGGTTGATTACCATGATATATGTAGATTTGAGTAAGTGTATTTCTCCTGAAGAACCGAGTGGTTACCCTCAATTCTACCACTTCATTACATTTAATAAGGTCCTATCCCTATGACTAACCTAATCCAGACCTAGTAACGTTGTTGTACCATCGTAGGCCCATAAACTAAAATATTTCTTCTTTCCACTTGCATCCAAAACCAACTTCATCCATGACTGTGACCGAGACTACCACTAGGGTATCCTTCTCGGGATGTACTTAGGTAGGGAAAGTTACCTATCCTCCTAACACAACAAGGTTTTCTTCTCCACAAAAATGTGCTTTTTACTTCATTACCGACCATCTCATAGGTTCCATGCAACAATTTATCGCAAGCAGTACTTATAGTATCAATAATATATTGTGTATCGGTTCCCACTAGATGATTCCTTTCCTTAGATGGCTCAAATACTTGGGGTTGGATGTAATCACAACACCCCTGAATTTTTGCAACTTGATGCATTGAAACTATCTGGAATGTGACTTGGCATAAGCATAGAGCATTTCCCGGAAATTGTGGTACTTTGCAGAGAAGGACATCAAGATCTCCAAGACTGCAAGTCTGAGTAACCAGATTCCTTTATTCTGATACACACAATTCAAGCATTAGAAGAGGATAGCTTGTCCTAAATTGACAGACTCTAACTTACCTAAGGACCCTAAGGTTAAAAAGACTATAAGGAAATAAACCTAGAACCTAACAGAGGTGATGCAACAACTAGGAAGTGTTGAATACTGTTCTTTGTATAGAGATAGAAACTAAAAATAGACTTTTGAAGGGTGAAAATACACCACAAATAAATCTACTTATGAGAATCCACTAACCATTAACACATGTCCATCGTCACCTAACCATGCATAGAAAACCAAGATTGCAATCAAGATATCATAAGAAAGAAATAAATACAAGATAGGGTTGAAAATCATCCACAAGCATGTCTTATTGCTCCATAGATTTGTTACAGTACATTACAATGGCCAATATGTAAAACTTTGCATTATAGCTAGAATGGGAGGTTTGAACTTCGTAAATTCACTTACAGACAAGAGAAGAAGGAATGGTGCAAAGAAAAATAATCCAACATTAGAAAAATGCCCCTCCTTATAATATGTAGGAAGAATGAGAGAAGGGTGAAATAAGGTTTCAAAATATTGCTTCAACCACCTGGAAATGGATTAATCTCTAGCAAGAATGATGGGCATCACTACAAAACCCATACCTCCTTGTACTTTTCCTTCTTAGGTAAGAAAGGAAGCATATACTTCATCATTATGGTAGGTGAGAAACTAGGAACACCCTCTAAAGATTGGGGTGCCATATTGCATTAATGGTGAGTGGTTGACCTTTTTTATTTGGAGTAAAAAATGAATAAAACCAGACAAAAAGGAGTTCTTTGCAATCGATCTGATCTCTCTCTATGGTACGCGCACACCCTCTCAACATTTCAACAGGTTTTGCTCCTAGCCCTAACCCTTATCTGTTTCTCAAAGGAATGAAAGGATAGAAGCAACTCTATTCCAGGAATAGAAGCATTTTTGTGTGTAACACTGGGTCATTCCTACAATCAAGTCCTGCCAATTTCCACTCTCCCTATATAGTTTTACATAAACACACCAAGATCGTGCACAACCTTGCAAAGTGGAATAAATTTTTTGCACCCAAAGTGAAGGTGGTGAAGCTTCTTACCCCTCTATTAAGAGTCTCTTACACTACTGAACGTGGTGCTAAACAGGTTGATTACCATGATATATGCATATTTGAGTAGGCACATTGCTCCTAAATAACTAAGTGGTTAGAGCACTTCTGACTTCATTCCATTTTATGAGATTATTCAGGTGAGCCATCCACCAGCATGCTACTATCCTGTGAAGAGTATACACTAATATATGTATTCTTTCAACTTGATTTTTCCACTTCTCATCCATGGCGTGTAGGAATATCATAGGATATCCTTCTCCAATATACCAGGGTACAAAGTTGTTACCTATCCTTTTAATATAATGAGGTTTTCTTTTCCACAAAAATGCACTTTTTACTTCATGCTTAACCATCACATAGGTGCCATGTGCCCAATTATCACAGACAATACTTATAGTATCACTAATAGACTGTGCATCTTCCCACTGGAGGATTCTTACTTAGATGGCTTAAGTACTTCCGTATCTCTAATGTCATGCATATAAATTTTCTTTAGGTCTTCCTCACTCAAAGGTTTAACATAAGGTGCATATTTCCCATCTGTCAAAGGGATAATAACTCTTTCTTCCTTTTTCTCATTAGTTATATACCCCTTGTTGAACCATAGATCAACATTATTTTCATAACACCAAGGGCTCCCAAATAGAGATGGGAAGTTTTCTACTTATGCAAGTGCTAAGACTTCAAAGTCCCTAGTGAACTTGGCCCCTTGTATAGTTATGGATTCATCCTTTAAAACTCCGATTGAAGTGGCCTTAGTTAAATTAGACATAAATAATACATTAGAGGATGGCTGTAATGGAGGTCTACCCATTTGTATCCATGCATCTAAAGTTATCACATTCACTTCCGCACCTGTGTCAATCAATATATTACTCCAAATCTACCCATCCAAAACAACATTCAGAGTGGTCTCCTTATCATAATCCAAGCTATGAGGGGGAAGATTAACATGAATGATCTGCCATCCATTTTCAATACCTATGTGGGAAGTCTTTCCCTTTATCAAAATCCCTAGTAATTGAATGATATTCTCCTGGTAAAAAATCTTATATACCTCTTTCAAACCATCAATATCTGACTGGACTGTCTCTGCTACCTTCTTTTGTTCCAACTTCCTTGACTATTCCTTTAAACAATGTATTTTACCCTAAAGATTTCTGAGTACCTCCATGGTCTCTTGATAAACCTCCTTCTAATGTGTAGGATTTGGGTACCTTACATGTAAAAATTCCTCCTTATTAATGGTAGGATTGTTATGTAACATCTCTCTAGTGCACACACCTTCAGCGTATGTAGTAATATTAACAGGTACTACCTTAAGTTTTGGTGCCAACTTTGGAATCCACTGATTTTATTTTGTGTGTTGTTTTCTAACCATCATTGCACCCTTATTCTCTTGTTTATGCTACTTACTAAGATACTCATATAAGTCTGGGCATTCCTCATAGTTATGATTCTTCCCTCAAAAATAAAAATTAATATTCTGAGGACATACGCACCTATAGTGGTTATGATATCCGCATCTAAAATATGATCTGTGAGGAAATTCTCCTCATCCACCACCACAGCCTCAACCCCTGAATCCACTAGAATATCCTCGACCTCTGTCATGACTTCCTTCAAAACGCCCTTTGTTCTGATCATAACACCATTGGTTTTGATCATGATCATGGTGCTCATTTTTATTTTTAGAATTAGTTGATACTCCTATCTATCGCATACCAATATCTATGGCATCATGGATCTAATCAATCAACCTACAGTCTTCTGTATTATGAGTCGTGGTCAAGAAAATCTTACAATAGAAATATACATTCTTTCTTATCACACATTGTAGTAATGGGAAGCGGCTGAAATCATGGTCTAAATGACATATCTCACAGTCTAGCAATAATGAATATACTGACCTATGAGGAAAACTATCTTTAGTGTGCCCTTCCACTTCACAATCTATACAAAAAATCCCATTATGCATGTCATGTACAAAATTTTTCAATAGTTTCTCAACATTCTTTACCTTAACTTCAATATGTGCTTTCAAAAATGGGCTTACTCCAGTTTTTATACTTCCAACCACCTCAGTTCACAATATTTCTTCAAGTGCTTCACGTGGGTCCATATATGTCTTATGTGACAGCACCCTCCTAGAAGGTGTGATCAAACCTCCAACGAACCACTATGTATGTTGGCTTGCATGAATATCATATACAAGATTAAACAGAAGTTTTTTAAAACATACATCATATTCCCAAAAACTCTCATTAGTTACCTACTTAATATCATTAAGTGTGCTTATAATTTTCTGCTTGAACTCAAGGATATGAAACTCCTTAAGGAAAACTTATCATAATGTTCCATAATCTACGCAAGTCTGATCCAGTTCAAATCTTCCTGTACTAACGGTGAGCACGTCCCTGCAACGGTAGTTTCACACTGAATTGTCTTCCACTCAAAATATGTGATTCCTTTTTCACGCCATAGTATCTCACACATATACACATGTTTAACAACATATTCTATTTTTCTATACTCTGGAAGACGAAGAGACATCTCCATCTAAATATTCTAGAGGGTTTTTGAGGACCTTGCCCACATCTGATCCAAAACTTCCTTTGTTATCTCTTCCTCAAGACCCACTAGATCCACCAAAACTAGAACCTATTCCCCTTGATCCTCCTCCTGTAGTTGGAAGTGGACCAATGGATGTACTACCATGTGTCCCAACAATGGTACTAAACTAAAATCCTATAGTTTACAAGGTGGTACTATTGCCCGAAGTGAGTCCAAAATTTTACGTGCTTAAGTTCTGTGCCAATAATGCACCTAAAAAGGTACCTCCAAATAACAAAGAAGATGTTTCCCTAGTCATAGATACACTTTCAACTTGATTTACCTCCTTTTCTACTACTCCCCAAATTAGCTTACTGACTAGTTGTTGTTACTAGATACTGGTAAACCAAGCACAAGGGATAGGTTGTCAAGTAGATTCAGATGTGTGCCCATGGCCTATGTTGTTTCTACTAACATGCTCCCATGTGATGTTGAGGAAGGTTCCCTATCATGATTTACCAAATGGGGGAGTTACAGATACTTTGGCTCCATGCCTACTACGTGAGCTTCAAATCCTTCATGAGCCATCTCTCTCCTCAACGCCAACCACTCTGTAATATCACGTTGCTTCTTTATCTCCCTCTCGCGTGCCTCATTGTACTTAAGCCACCTTTCATCTCTTTTCCTCTCTACCACTAGGTCTACCAGCCTTCACCAAACCTGCCCCTTCTCCCACGCATGGTAGGGTTTAGCTAGCCATCATATTTTATTCCAAGTTCAAGGTTACCATAAATATTTTGATTTCTAGTGGAATGCCTTGTAGATAAGTTCCCCTGGGATAACATAAAAACTAGAACTCGACTACCTCTAGGCATGAGTAAGTGGAAATTGAGTACTCCAAAATATAGCTATTCAAAACACCACAGAACCAAATATCGATAGCACACGTTCAAATCATATCAGTATCATAGAGGGCCTGTAATTATTCCTAGGTCCAGATAAGTGTGTGATACATCCAATTCCTTTTAGATGCATAAGTAACATGCCACTCGTACAGCTCTACTAGAAAGATAGAAAATAATATCTCATATAAAAATTCATACAAATTCTGCTCCATCTACCTACATGTGTCAAACTCAGATCCAATGTTGAACCTCCAATTGTACTCTTCTTCAAGATATATTAACCACTCCCCGGAACTTACTAAGGTCAACTGGTAAGTTTTCATCATGAAACATCCTGAAAATAACTAAAAAATAGGTCCCAAGAAAGTAACTAATGATTTAGCCTAGAATCTACCATGAATAACCCAGGTGCGATGGCACATCACCCAACCTGAGCTGAGCACTCACCCAAAGCGTGCAAAGGTACCAAGCCCCTCTTTAGAGTTTCTTGTGCATGATGTTAGTGTGATGAAGATAAGACATATTCAAATCCATAATTAAACATAAAAATTCCATAGTGCATAATCTCAAATCTGGATCTTAGAGATTTATGAATTAAACAATAACTTTAATAATATTAACCATACATGAACTAGTTTCAGTTATGTCTAACACCATTATCCAACCAATATCATCCATTACATTAAACACTATAAAACACAGAAGCTTCTTACATTATAAAGTATCACCATCATTCATGCACACATCAGATCTAACAACATAGCTTTAAAATAATTCACACACTAGTCTCTCTCTAAAATACACAGTTCAATAAATATTTATTGAGGTGGGGAATTTCCCTTCACCACATATGTAATTCTCAAAATAGGTCACATGTTGATAATATCCATGCACCTTTTAAAATAACATACACACATGCAAGTGTGCTAATAATATATGTCCTATAGTTAATTGGAAGAAGTAATCCTATTATTAACTACAACCATACATGGCACTTATTAGCCACTCAATCCCAAAATACCATTTTTGCATCGCACAAGTCTCCAGTCAGATGTGTGCTCCACACACTATCTCCCAATACAGCCCTTATCCATAAAATGGTTAAGTCGTGAGCACACTGTTCTGGCCCACGTTACCATCCCTATTATTTTGTGCCTTCAAATTACGCCTTATCCCCATGTGTGTATTATTTGTGTCTCTTATCCTTAGAACAACATTAGGTCTACTCAACACAAGGAGACTCGAAGTATCTAATTTAATTTAATTTGAATTAATTAAATCCAAATATTATAGAGTCACTTATTGAAATAAATAGTAAAATAAAGATATGACATAAGGAAGCTAAGATGTAAATATTAAAGATTAAGAAGAAGAGATAGATGAAGAGAATTAGCTAGTTTAGAGTCATTTTGGAACTAATCTAGACTGGGAAATGTGTTAAATAGGTTGGATAGAGTGTCATTAGTATTTAATATAAATTCTGCAACTAACGAACAGAGACGGACATGGACACCTATGGTAGGACAAGGGCGCCTTGGCACTAGACACTACTACTGGATGTCTGTGACTATGAAAATGGTCATAATATGGTGTTTACAGTATCACGTGATTTTAGAATTTGTTTCCTATTCATCACCTAATAGTCATTCTTTGAATTCCAAAGGTACATGTAACCTACATTATAGAAATTCACTTGCACAAACCCACAAAACACACCAAACCTAAAAATAAAGATAAGGAATGGGGAGTCGGACTGATCCTGACGGTCACCTCGAGAGTGAATTTACGACCAAGCATTACACTACATCTCAGAATCCATGTAGTTCTTATGGGTGCTTGAGAGAATGAGGCCCTAAGATCTCCTTGTGCAAGTTGCACTTGACAGCAGGTTATTGCTAAATATGGCAATGTAATAGAATGTGTAGATGGACTAAAATCAGCTTCCCCTTCCTATGTTGTGTATGCAGAGTATGCAGTCCCTTATCCCTTGAATGGATGCTAGATGGATGATTTCAAGTGATTTAGGTGAATTCTGGATGCAAGCTTAGGTGAGGATAGTACATCTTAGCACTTAGTCCCTTATTTTGAACACATTACTATGTATTTATATGACCCCCCTTGTTTGAATTTCATAATTTAAAATTGGAAGGCCAACCCATAAGTGAAAAAGATGCCCCAAATCTAAAAGAGACCCAAAAGAAGAAAATAAGGTAAAGAAGTGTTAGGGTTACCCATAGGTAAATAAGTAAAATTTTGTCTGGGCTATAGATTAAGACCAAAGAGAAGGAAAGAGACAAATACAAGAGGCCAAAGATAGTTTTCAATCACTAGTTTTATCGCTTAGGAATCATGTAAATGCTAGCATACTTTTAGGACCCAGAAATTTACCCAAGTGTGTGATTTTTTGTTTTCATTTACCCCCCCTTTATGTTGTTGATTGAATACTTGATAAAATAAAGTAGATAAGATATGTGTACCCTATGATCATGTAGAGTGTGTGGTGAAATGTGTGTTGAGTGGATAATTGAAGCATGGAATGATGCAAAGTGAAGCATAGAGACTAGGAAAGGAAAGTGACCTTAGGGGTGAAGCATATGTGTCACATTGTACCGATTATTGTGCATGTGTTTGTTATTTATTGTAAGGATAGACTTGCAAAATAAGAATGCAAGAGTAGTTAAATTCTTGTATGTGATAAATCAGAGAAAAATGTGCATAAATATGTAAAATTTTGTAAAGGAAAGTGTGCACCTAATGTATAAGAGTGTAAAGCATTGAAAAAGTGCTTGAAATGTAATGTAGAGTGAGTTTGTTGGGTGATATCATGCCAATAGAGATTATTTAGGTGATCTCATGCCAAGTGTGAGTTTTTTTATCTCACATTGAAGAGAAAGTGTTGGGGAGAGAAGTCTTTTATTACTCTCCATCCATGAATTTTCTCGATAAGTACAACTGAAGATGGTACATCCCTTATTTGTTCCTTGTGTCTTGAATTAGTTTCAATTGTATTGATTTTTCCAATTGAAATGGATTGTAAGAGATTACATGCATGTTGTAATTGAAGGACTGCACATGTAACTATAGAATTTCTTTGAAGGATTATATGAATTGTTTTGATTTGAGAAGATGACTATGTGCCCCTAGGACATAAATGCCCAAGGAAGGAAATGGGAACATAAGTACTATTGTCTGATGTTGGGTGTTGTTTTCTATGCTATGTCGAGGACCCAATTTAGATTATGATTTGTTCAATGACTATGTTTATGTTATGTTCATGTATTGTATTGTGTTGTGATGTAGCTTTGAATTTTTTGTAGGGGTGAATTTTTTCACCCAATGTATGCCCCATTTTTTTGGGGTGCATGCAATGTTTGTAGGAGTGTGTGGCCAAAAAGAGAGGACTTTATACTAATATGAAACTGATACCTAGAGGGGGTAGGGGATGTGCATGGTAGAAACCAAGGCACATGAAAACAAATTGGCTAGTAGCATGTGTTACTAGTGTATTAATGTATTTATTAACTAAGCGAAGAGAATGTAAACTAACACCTTAATAGTTCCAAAACTAAGTTAACTAAACAAATATCATCATGCTAAGAGATTAAAGAGACTACTACCAATATTATGCATTAGAACTTGACATGGAAATCAAACTAGTATATTAAGTACTTGAATCTCTACTCTTTAGATTACCAAAACAAATAAAGGAACCTAGATAGATCCATGAAAATCAAAGCTGATTGTATTATATTCAAGGGTTTGGGAATTGAGGCTCATCAAAGTATGGCTACAAGACCGTTTCTATTCTCTACATATGACCCAAAATCTTAGATGGATGAATTGCAAGAGTGAGGATATTAGCTCAAATGAAAGATGCTCTAAGATGAAAATGCTTATAGTTTAGCTATATGCATGTAAGGTGTAAGTAGTAAGGTTAGATGAGGTTTCATTTTATAACCCAATGGTTTGAAGAAGCTTTGTATCCTATTACATGTGGGATAATATCAAAGATAGGTTAGTAATGGATAAGTATGGTTTAGAAGTGGTTGTGTTTACTTTAGGAGAGTTTAATTTGTCCTCTTGTGACTCATGGTAATTAAGAGGGTTTATTGATTAATTAATAGGTGTGCAAGCTTATAAGGATTTTTAGAGGATTAATTAGCATGATTTAGACTATGGGAGGAATTTAATCAAATAAATGACGATTTATTGATCTAATAGAAGGGAATATTAATTGATTAGAAATAATTAATTAATCTAGATAGAAAGGGGAGCTGATCATCGGAAGGTCATTAATCGACACATTTGTTGGATAAAAGAGTTAATTAAATAACATAATGTAATTAACAAATGATGATATAAGCAAAAACGTGCAATATTGACGATATGTCATCAATTTACCGGAAACGTTATAATTAGCGCAATTTAAGTATTTAAATTTCACGAGTTAATATATAGGTGTCTACTTTTCCCCTCTTTAGGGTGGCGTGAGTGACACCACTTCAAAGATAGTACACAAGTAAAATTTTGAAGGGATAAAAGAAAAATTAGTAGAAATTTGGTATTCCCCCTCGAGTGTCGATGGGGTGATGAAAGAAGGTGATTGACAATCTAAAATGGTGAGAGAAATGGATGGAAGAATGGGTAGGGGAAAGATGCCACAAGTGAATAAGAAGAATAGTGTTGATAGGGGAATGATATAGAGGGAAAATGAAGATGGCAAGAAAATAATGGGCTTTCCTCCATTGTATTAAAAAACAACTTCTGTGTCATCATATTGCAAAGGATCTATATCATCTGTGCTTATTAAAAATATAAGAATACAGAAAAATAGAATGACATGAAAAGTCATACTATGAATAATTTCCCATTGCTGAAAACACCAACTCAATGTAACATACCGAAAGCAATGCAATACGAGAAGGAAACAATCTCATTTAACAGGGAAATAAGTACAAACACATATACTCAAACCAATAATGGTAAAGACTATTACACAAATGTTTTATTATCAAGATGAAGAACCTCAAGTGTTTTTTATTGAAGACAAGGGTTAAAAATGATGCCCTTGGAAAGGATAGATGTGAGGGAAAAGGATGGAATACCTATGGTTTGATGATAAAGCTTTATGCGCAACAGGACAAAATTTGTCAACTCGATGTGCCCTAGAGTACCAACAAAGCAAGCATACTAGCTTTGTAAGTGGTTATTGATATGATGATCCACGAATCGTTTGGTTCAAGAAAATGTGAAAATATCAGCAAGATATGGAATAAATACCATGTGAAAGACACGATTTTCAGCCACTTGGAGTTGTTTACCCATTTTTGCAAATTTGTATAATTTTTTTAAAGATTTTTGAAGATTTTATGCATTTTTTATTTTTATTTTTTTGATTTACAGTGGTTTTCAAATTTTTACGGAAGAAAGGAGAAAATAAGAGGTCCCCTAAAAGAAATAATATTTCCCAAGGGAGAATAAACAGGTGCTAGGTTGCAAAAATATGCCCCAACATAGTGGAAAGAAGTTAAAAATGATTATTTAATGAAAAAAAATCATCACAATGGAGAGAGGAAGTGTTAGAATTACCATGGTGGTCAAAATATACCCCTAAGGAATTATAATAGGTTAAAATGGCTAGATATACCCCTCCTAATGGGGTAAACCACCATGAAATATTCATTTGTTACCAGAGTGCTACTGAGTTTTTACCGTGAGTGATTTGGTAGTGAGTGGTGAGTGAGCGAGATGGCGTGGGTCTAGAGACAATGGAGGAGATCAGATGTTGTTCATGAGTACTTTTGAGAGGAGGTTGATCCATCATTTTTGAGTGCCTAAATATTTCTTGTCAAATTTTTCATTTATTAACATTAATTAGCATTAATTAGGGTTAAATTTAGGCATCAAAAATGTGTATGCACACCTAGGGGTGCGTATGCAGTGATAGGAGTGTGTATGCAGGCATAGGGGTTCTTACACATATAAAACATGTTTACATGCACACGTGCATTCCCAAATTATGTGTACGTCCACACATACAAGTTACAGATGTGCACACACACGTGTAGGCACTAAAACCCTAACGTACAAATACTTACGTTAGAGCATGCATGCGCCTTAGCGTATACACTCAAACAGACACATATGTGGTAAAAAGGCTGCGTACATGTTAGTTAAAGGATATAACATAGAGGAACGAGAGTATGTATGCTACTTGGCTGGGTACACACAAGAATAGGCATGTATATGCCCAAAAGGGAATGTATGCACCGAAGAAGGAAAACGTCATACTATTTAGAATAAAAATGTAGGATTTTCTTAGAGGATAATGATGAAATTAGTTGATTGAGGGATTATTTAGAAGAAAATAGAAGAAGATAGAAGAAATGTTTGTTCTGACACATGTTGTGTGAATTTTACAGAGCCAACTACCCTTTCTATAGATGAGAGAGTGTAATGCTCATATTTCGGCCATAGAGGCAACCTTCCGGACATAACACAGGTAGATGATGGACATTCTCCTGGAGGTGGCTAGGTTAGGCCATGTAGTAAGGATGCCATTTATTTCCATGGATCATGGTCTCTTGACAACCTTGGTGGAGCGGTGGCACAACGAGAGTCAATGATTTTGACTCCTAGCAGGGGAGATGACCGTGACTCTCGAGGACATGTGGCGCATTCTTCATGTGCCAATATAGGGACAACTCATTTAGTACATCAGCAGAGAGGATGAAATTTTTCATAACTTGATTGAGGTTTTTGGATGCATTGATATACCTCATCAAGGGATGACGGTTCATATGAATGTAGACACCAAATTCGTGTCTTACGACCCCTTGTGACCCGCATCCCATTTCGCAACCTAACCTCATTACCTAAAATTTACACAATTATTTATTAATTACCTTGTAATTGATAAATCCCCATCACCTCACCTGCCACCTCATTTTGCCACCTTATCATGACCTAGCCCTAATCCTAAACTAACCTAATTAAAACCTAAAACTTGGTCTACACCTACACCCATAACTAATGACCCCTTTCTCGCACCCAAAACCGACCTTCTAGTCACTTGACCAAGCCCGCAGCTGATCTCTTGGGAGAAAAGCAGGGAAGGTGGGCGATTTTACTAAAAATAGCCTACTTTTTCCTTACCGATGCCGGTTCCTACTCGACCACCGTCGGTTATGCAACCGCCATCGGTTCCTTGTAAATGGGCTCCCCAAACCAAAACAACGGATCGAAATTTCATTTTGGAGATCAGTCGAAGGATTTATGGATCAACAGAGATTATTGGGAGTGAGGAACAGAGTCCAGATCGTCACTTGACCAAGCAGAGACGAGTGGAAATACCAGAAGTGTTTACAGCAAAGGAGATCAGCTTGCATCTTGGTCAAAACTAGTAGTCCTTCCAAGACAAAAAGGAGTTCTTCGCAGTCAGTCTGATCTTTCTCTACTGTACGCGCACACCATCTCAACATTCTACAGGTATTCCTCCTAACCCTAACCTTATCTGTTTCTAAAAGGAACGAAACATTTCCGAGGGAAACATTTTGGCACGCCCGGTGGGACCCATTTTGGGTTTATCTTTATTTCTCGCTTGCTTTCATATAGGGAGCATACTTGCTATTTTCTTCTTCTAAAGATATTCACAAGGTATTTTATTATTCTGGTAAAAGAACTTGCTTTGTTTTTGCATCTTGCATTAGTGAAAGTCATCTCTTTTGCTTCATCGAATATCACTTTCGATTTGCGTTTAAAACACATGCATTGCATTCCTACCTGTTGTTTTTCAATTCTAGTGAACATAGATTAAGTAACAGGTCGTACACGTGGGGGTGATATCCACGGTATTGACAAGAAATTAATCTTACATTCACTGTACAACACATACCGAATCACTTCACAATTAACACAACAGCTCAAACATCCCCCCTTTTTCCGCGGTATTCCTCCACCCGATTGAGGTAACCTTATAAGCCAAAACAACTTGACATTTCCCCTAAGTATCTTGTTTAGGATTCTGACATCCTTCTACGTCTAAAGGCATAAGCCCACGATAATTAAAATTAACCCTAGGGTTAATCTCTGGATTTGCGTGTGCATCTTGCTTGTTTTTAGTTCTGTTTTCTTTCTCATACTCTGTCTTCTGTGATCAATAATTGGACAAGTATACTAAACGTTGTTAAAAATCAAATTAGCAGCCTTTTTATATCTTGTTAGCCCAGACTTCTTACACCGACATCGGTTACTTGACCGACGTCGGCTATAGTATAACCGACATCGGTTACTAGACCGATATCGGTTACTGTCTTTTCCAATTCCTGACAAACCAGCAACCTACCAATTTTACTAGTCTGAGTTTGTTTCTATTCCTGACAGATTAAAACCCTACTGTGAACTTCTGTCCATGGTTGTTATCACTCGAAAGCAAGCCGCTGCCATGGTTTCACATGCTTGCTCTATTTCTTTTGCCTGAATCACCCCCTTCACCTTCTGTGGGGAATCCTACTGATACCAGCGAGTTTCCTAAAATTCCTGTGGGAGATAAGGACTTTGCCAAGTTTCTGGATGCCAATTCCAGCGCTGTACAATACTATTTGTCTCATACCCCTGACCGTACACCTGATGGTCAGCTCCTTGTAGGTATGCCTATCAGTATAGCTGCTCATTTAGCTCCCACTCTGCCTAATAATACCGCCTTGCTTCCTGCATCTCTAGCCCCGTCTCCCAATCCGATGGCTGCAGAGGTTCATACGACCCCGATTAGCTTTCCTTTTGTTAATCTTGGACCCCACATATCATTACCACCGACCGCCCCTACCTCATCTCTCTTGTAGACTGCTCTGTTCATGACTTGCTCTCTGCCACCTATCCACACGAGCTTTCCTTCTCAAGCTCCGCCTACCTTTTCATTCCCATACACGTATCGAGTGACCTCAACATCCTATATAGGACACCCCTATTCAGTCGCCTCAACATATTCATCCTCCACACCTTATCAACACTTAACCCCACCAGTGTCTAGTGGTGGTCCTTGGTCCAATCTGCCTCCATTCACCACAACCACACCATCATCTCATCCAACCACTGACTTAATTAAACAAATGATGGACAAAATGCAAAACCTGGAGGCTTCTGTTTCAGGAAGTCGTAGCGCCTTGACATACGAGCAAGTTTTTCGGGAGCCCATTCACCCTTCTGTCCCCCTTCATTCATATCCTCCTCAATGGGAGTTGCCGAAATTTACTCGTTTTAATAGTAAAGAGGATCCTCAACAACACTTGCGATCATTTAGACATGCTTGTTATTTGATTGCTCATGATGATGCCTTGTTACTCCGCACCTTTCCCATGTCCTTATCAGGACCTGCCTTGGAGTGGTACAGTGCTTTAACCCAGCACTCAATCTTCTCTTTTAACCAACTAGCCCAATCTTTCTTGGATCATTTCTCCATTAACATTGCCAAGAAAGTATCTATTACTGACCTCTATGCCATCCGACAATTCGAAGACGAATCTATCGCAGATTTTGTTGGACGATGGCGGGGCCTTATCAACCAACTTACATATGCCTTACCTCAAACCGAACTTATCGAACTGTTTACGCGGGCCTGCGCTAAGCACATCTCCCCTACCCTCCAAATTCAAACTTTCCGTACATTCGACGAGGCCTTTACTATGGCTCGAAAATTAGAAATTTGAGCCTTAGAGGAAGAGAAATTGCGGTTGCGCAACAAAAACTCCACTTTCCGAACTCCTGATTCTACCAATAAACCAAATACCACCACTCCTCACGCATCCACTTCTTCTAAATCAAAAGGAGCTGTCCACGCGGTGATGGTCAAATCCCAACCACCGTCCAATACTCCACCAAAAACCACCTATAAATACAAAGCCGAGCCCATCAACTACACTCCCTTGGGAGAAACCTATGGTGTGATATTGGAAAAATTGCTCAAAGCAGGAGCCATTACCTTACCTCCTGTTAAACCTCATTCCGGGTTTGATTCCACTCGCGCCATACCTTCCTGGTACAAAGAAAATGACTTTTGTAACTTCCACCGCGTGAAGGGACACAGTCATGAGAACTGCAAGATGTTGAAAAACATAGTGCAGGAAATGGTTGACGCAGGGGATATAGCTCTCGATAATCCTAACGCCCCTGCTAACTGAAATTTGAAAATATTCAACAAGCCATTCCCGAATCACTCATCCAACAGTAACGTAAACCAGGATATCTTAACCGAGGAGAGTGTTCATGAGATCCATGCAGTATTCGATACCCAGCCAAAAGCCTCTATCGAGAAAATTTTGAATCAAGCCTCTTCACTAACACAGGAGCCCGAACCTCCTTTACCACCATCAAGCCAAAGCGAAATCGTTCCTTTACCCATAAAAGAGTTAACTGCCCAGACTTCTCTTCCCATCAATGAGTCTTCTTATACCACATCCCTACAAGACTGCGAATGGATGTTATCTAATTTATCTATTTCCCAAACGTCCCCTTCTACCGCTCTTGCTACACAAGAGGAAGGCTCGCCACTCCTTTTTACATCCTTAGAAGAGAAATCTCCTACACCAACATCACCAAATTCTTTAACCATAACAGATCCTCTCAAACACGCCCTCCTACCTATTAGTCCCTCATCACCTAAATCTTTTCAACGACTAGTCGACCTCTTAACATCTATGGATACAATGCCTCATCTACCCCCTGTATCACACCTACAGTGGACTGGAATCACAACCCGTCTTTCTTCCGTACAAAAGTTCATATTCACACGTGAGGACTGTCATTCCACAGAAGATAGACAGGCCCTATGGGAACGTTTGAGTAGGCCATATTCTACTCAAATGCAAATGACCGATCCTGATGCCTCCACCATATACCCGAAGTGCTTACAGAAGCTTAAAATGCCCATGTTCTCACCTTCACCCCCCTCACCTCTACCAAATGCCCCATCCACTTCTATTAACTTAGCCAAATCTTCCCCTACGCTTGGGACCTCACCAATGCCCAGTCTAACACACCCGCCTAAGCGACTCGATTTATCCAAAAATAAACCCGCCCCGCCACCTAGGAGACAAACTCAATCTGTGCCTCTATCACAATCAAAACCCTCATCGTCACACCCACCTTCCATATTGGGACCTCATCCCTACACCTTACATCAATATATCATACCTCCTGCGTTTTCTTCAAAATGACCTAACGCCTTCTACACCTATACAGAGATCAAAGGGTATAACAACATCGTTACCCCGCGTATCCTGTCCACCTATCAACCCTAAACCAATCCCATCATCAAAGGATTTATTTTCTGTCACTCCCCTTTCTCCGTGGTTGTTTCCCGCTACCACGTCATCTGTAGCCTCATCATCTAACCAGCCGAACGTAACTTCTGCGCCAAAAAAACCACGTTTAGTGAAAAACACGTATCAACACCCCTCGGCTAAACCACCACCAGTACGAACCAACCACGCCCAAACATTACCAAAACCCGCACAACCAATACCCTCATCCTCCTCCGATTTTGACCCACTCAAAGGATCTTACGCCAAAATCCTTGCTATGTTGGTGGAGAATGCTACCATTTCCCTACCCCCACTTAGACCTTATGACCCGTCTAAACCTCGACCTATAGGTTATGATGAGTCTAAAATCTACGCTTATCATCACACACCAGGACATGATGTGGAGGGATGCAAAGCTTTAAAAACCATCCTTCGTCAGTCACCTCTCCCGGATAGAAAGGTTAAGAAAGACAACTTACGAAGGGAGAGACCTTTAGCTTCAATTCCCTCTACTATATCATCTGTCCCCGCCTCACCAAGATCTATCATTATTACAACCCCACCTCTTGAAGACCATGAATTATCCCAACCATCTTCCTCATCTCAGGTCTACGAGATTAATATGATTAGTGTCGCTACTCGAGGACAGAAAAACACTGGGAAAGCGAAAGAAAACACACCTGCGGCATCTCTTTCTCCTTCAACCATCCCGATTGCACCACCACCTAAAGTGGTTATTCGCGGGCCCACCTATCCTGTCTCTAATGGAGTTGCCCACCGAACTATGATCAAACAGCTTCATCAATCGCCCGTAAAAATGACACTATATGATCTCATTCAGACTTCTGAATCTCATCGACAAGCTCTCGTTGAAATTCTTCAAGGGATCGAGGTCTTACCTAATGAAACCCTGCCCGTTGCCTCCATTCTAACACCCAATCACGTTGCCTCTCTCACCAAACAATCCATCTCCCCCACCACTTTTGTCTCTGTACAACAAGCCGCTGCAGTTAGTTTCTCGGAAGATGAAATTGTTGACTTTGGTACAGAAGACCCTGACCCTGCCCTTTTCATCTCCGCTTACGTCCGGGATATCCGGGTACGTCGCGTTATGATTGACGGGGGCGCCAGCCTAAACATCATCTCTTCAAAAGCCTTCCAACAAATGAATATCCCTTCTAGTTGCATGTGTGCCAACCCCATCATGTTGCGGTCATTCAATGACGCTATTACCTCTACCTTAGGCACCGTGATCCTCAACATTCATGTAGGACCGCGTACTTTACCCGAACTCTTCTATGTCCTTGAGGGAGAGTTCCAATATAATATATTGCTGGGTCGTCCTTGGATCCGGGCCATGGGATGCGTTCCCTCAACATTACATAGATGCATAAAGTTTGAGTACGAGGGGAAGTCCTACACCGTAAAAGCTGATCCTCCTCCCTTTAAAACCTGCAATATGTTATACCGCCCTAACGATGTGCTTATACCAATCAAGACACCCATACATTCAACCCAACCATCCTCTTCAAATGTACCTCAACCATCCACCTCAACTGCACCTACGCCTTCAACTGATGAAACCACCGTCGCAAAAACCACTTCCCTTCCCGCAGCTAACATCCCAACCTCCGACCCCTTAGTAGATGTTTTTCAACGCCTTACGCTGGGGGAGTACCGCCTATATAACGTTAGTTCTTTCCCTACCCCGCAGGAGTACGGACAATTACATTCACATCCCACCTACGACCGTCGCGTGGGGGAAGTAATCTCTTACGGACCACCCCATTGCCGCACCAACCTAACATATGGGGGTGTTGACGCATCTTCCATTACCCCTGAACCTCCTCTTGGTGTGGTCCCCTTCCAATCCGATTTTCAATACCTGACAAATCGTCGCTTCGCCCTCACCTTCTTGACTCGCTGTGCTTGGAAAGGCTTTGGTTTTGGTCTTTATGAACAAGGCCGACATACGCTCATCCCCATCACCACACGCAAACATAATGATCGCAGTGGTCTCGGTTTTCCTGAAACACCTACACAGGAGACACCTCGTGTCAGCTGTATTCTAGAAGAAGACAACGTCACCCCTACCGAACCATCATCACCCACTTTGCCATCATCACCCACAGAATCGATGGACCCTGAATCTATCCCTCCTAACTTTTTTTTTTCATAAATGCCATCTTCATAGGTCCTCTCACTTATCAACATGATAATGAGGACCCATCTTCTCTTCCCCTTCTGTATCCAGACATGATCGAAGAGGATTCGCCTTCGATTAATGTTGTTGAGTGCCAGGATGATGACTCCATCCTCACTTACCTTGGGGCGGACGACTCCTATCTTCAACGCGCCTTACCATCTGAAACTCAAACCATGTTGAACGAGTCTACTATTGAAATCAACATCCACACGGAGGAGGATCCTCACATTGTGAAGATTGGACAATCCCTTAACACATCAGAACAAGCTGCCTTTACTACCTTTCTCCGTACCCACAACCAAGCTTTCGCTTGGTCCTACGCGGACATGCCAGGAATTGATCCTACCATTGCCGTCCATAACATCACCCTAAACCCCGATTCCAAACCAGTCAAACAGAAATTGAGAAAAATGCATCCACGCATTGCCCTCTTGGTCAAAGAGGAGCTCCAACGACTCCTTTCTGTTTCCTTCATTCTGCCTATTGACTATCCTCAATGGATTTCTAACATCGTGCCTGTCACGAAAGCGACGGGGGGACTTCGGATATGCACGGATTTCTGGGATCTTAACCTTGCTTTCCCTAAGGATGACTTTCCCCTACCCAGTATTGATCAACTTGTTGATCTCACTGCGGGCCATGAAATGCTTTCTCTCATGGATGGCTTTTCAGGATACAACCAAATTTTGGTCGCACCCGCCGATCAACATAAGACCGCTTTCATAACTCCTTGGGGAACCTTCTGTTATCGTGTCATGCCATTTGGCCTTAAGAATGCTGGTGCAACCTATCAGCGGGCTATGACCTACATTTTTCATGACATTATGCACACTATCCTTGAAGATTACGTCGACGATCTTCTTGGCAAGTCTAAACATCGCAGTGAACATCTCGATGTTTTAACCATTATTTTCGATCGCCTGTTGCAATATTCTGTCCGTCTTCAACCAAAGAAATGTGTCTTTGGTGTCCTTTCGGGAAAACTTCTTGGTTTTATCGTCTCTTTGCGTGGCATTGAGGTCGATCCATCTAAAGTAAAAGCTATCCTAGAAATGCCCCCACCCAAGAACCTCAAACAATTGCGTAGTTTGCAGGGTAAACTTCAATCCATCCGGCGTTTCATCTCCCAACTCTCGGATCGATGTCACCCTTTTCATCACCTTCTAAAAAAGGATGTTGCCTTTCAATGGAGTGAGGAGTGTCACCAAGCCTTCGAAGCTCTAAAAACTTATCTCTTACAGCCACCCGTGCTTATCCCACCCCAGGACGACCGCCCTTTCTACCTTTATCTTTCCGCCACTGACCATGCTATAGGAGCTATGCTCGCACATCGGGACTCGGCACGCCGAGAACAGGCCGTTTATTATATAAGTCGTACCCTCGTGGAGTACGAGACTAGGTATACACATGTAGAAAAATTGTGCCTAGCCCTATCATTCGTAGCCACCAAACTCCGACATTACCTCCTGAATCACAAAACTTTTTTCATCACCAACACGGACCCCATTCATTATATGTACGCCAAACCACATCTAAACCAACGCATCGCTCGATGGCTCATGCTCCTCGCCGACCTTGACCTTGAGTTTATACAACAGAAGTCAATCAAAGGACAAACTCTTGCAGACCAACTTGCGGAGGCCCCTTTACCTGGGGAACAATTTACCAATTTTACATTCCCCGACGAACTCATCGCCACTCTTTCACTCGGGGAAGAGTCGTATCAAATGACCCTCTTCTTCGATGGATCTAAATGCCAGCGCGGTGGAGGAGCCGGCGTTGTTCTCATCCCTCTTGACGCTGAACCTATGCCTCTTTCATTCCGGCTTGATTTCCCCTGCACTAATAATACAGCAGAATACGAGGCCCTTGTTCTGGGTCTCCAAGTTGCGATACACTTAGGCATCAAATCTATCAATATCTTTGGTGACTCTCAATTGGTAGTCAATCAAGTTATGGGCATCTACCAATGTAAAAATGAGGAACTTCAGAAGTACAAACACCACGTGGAGTCACTTCTAGCCTTATTTACTCACTATTCTATCCAAACCATTCCCCGCTCCACTAACAAATTTGCGGATACTATGGCTTGCTTAGCCTCGCAAATTCCCGCCGCACCAACTGACTCTGAATTATTCGTTGTGGTCCAGCAACTTTTTGCACCATCCTATTCAACCCCGGTAGTTTGCATGATAAATACTGTGTCTACTAATTCGCAGGATACCTGGTACCACCAATTTCACGACTACCTTACGATCTCTGTTCTCCCACCTGACCTTACTAGTAACGGCAAACGTGCTTTTCTTAAAAGTGTTTCACGTTATGTTGTCATGGGAGGACTCCTCTATAAACGTGGCTTTGATGGCATCCTCCTTCGACTGTCTAACCGGCGCGGAGGTCACCTATACCATCCAACAAGTCCATGATGGGATTTGTGGTGGACATTTTAGTGGCCTTGCCGTGGCTAAACGAATCCTTCGCCTAGGTTATTATTGGCCTACTCTCAATAACGACTGCTACGAATATGTTAAGCGTTGTGCTATGTGTCAACAACATGCCAACCTTCAACATACTCCTAGCCATCCGCTGCAGGTCGCACGAGATCTTTGGCCTTTCTCACAATGGGGTTTAGACCTTATTGGTGAGATTCACCAGACCTCTTCACAACGTCACCGTTGGATAATCACAGCAACCGAATATTACACAAAATGGGTAGAGGCCATTCCACTCATTTCAATCAAAAAAGAAAAAATTGTCGAATTCATTAACCATCACATTATCTGTCGTTTTGGTATTCCTCATCGCCTAATAACAGATAATGGTAAATCTTTCAAAAACAAGTTGTTACAAGACCTTTGTGACAACTTTGGTATCAAACTTAGTTTCTCATCACCTTACTATCCGCAGGCCAATGGTCAGGCTGAATCTTCTAATAAAACCCTAACCAAAATCCTCATGAAAGTTGTCAATGAATCCGGAAGAAATTGGCACGATCACATTCCCTATGCCCTTTGGGCTTATCGTACTAGCATTCGTACCTCTACTAACGCTACACCTTTTTCTTTGGTATATGGTACCGAGGCCGTCTTACCTCTCGAAATACAAATACCCTCCCTCAGAATATCCCTTCAGGATATTCTCACCAACGATGATTTCCGCCAAGAACGGTTAGCCCAATTGGAGCTTCTTGACGAACGATCGTCTTACAACTCTTGATCACCTCCAAATCTATCAAAAACGCATCAAGCGTGCTTATGATAAGCGACTTCATGAGCATACCTTTAAGGTTGGTGATCTTGTCCTCAAAGAGAATCAACATGTCACCAAACTAGAAAAGAGAAAACGTGGAAAATTTGCTCCCAATTGGATTGGGCCTTATATAATCACTCACACTTATGGATCAGGCACTTATCGTTTAGCTTCGCTTAATGGTAAACCTGAGCCTGAACCCCTTAATGCCCTGCATCTTCGACCATTCTACTGTTGAATCTAGTGTTATATCACTTTTTATCTACCTACTGCTCGTCCCTTGAGCTCACTTACCACCACATACACTTTGTTTCCTACACCTCATAATAAAATCAAGCTCACATAGTTTGATTCTCACTTCACCTCAGTGATGCCTTCCCCTTTTTAGTCTAGTCCATGACTTCAAAGTATTAAAATAAGCCGTATTCTTATGGGATTTTCTTGAGTCAAACTTCCTACTAAACTAGATGCTTCACGCCAAAAGAACATCTAGTCATCTAAATTGAATATAGACTGCTCCCTCGAAGGACAGCTATATGCCGAACTATTGCTGCTATTAAATATAGACTGCTCCCCCGAAGGACAGCTATGCATTAAAATCATATCTGCTACTATAAATAGACTGCTCCCCTCGAAGGACAGCTATACACAGTCAGCCTTTTCTCAGAAGCTTCTCGCATTGATCAGCTTTGTGAAGACCTCAAGAATAAAACAATCCATATCCCTGGTAGACTTCCCGCATTGATCAGTCTATATTCAGTCAAATAAAAGCCTCATTCACAAGAACTTTTTGGGTCATGGACTTGTCTATTTAGGGTAGGTTCTCTTTCGTCAGAACACTCACTTTGTAACAAGTTCTCTGTATCTCAGCTATATCATTCACCTCACCTCACCATTTGTTTCAACTCAAGGGACGTAACGTACACTCAATATATTGTGATCATACAACTCTTTTCACCTATTGACTTCTCGTCTATGCACGGTACCTAGGGTTTCAAGCTCGTTCTACGTTGTGTGGTTTGTTTAGCTCTTTTCACCTACGGAGCGCTCTTTCCGCTTTGCCTCGCATCTAGGATTGTGTGTTGATCTTAATCAGGACATGGTTCCCTTCTACTTGGGTAGGCTAACTTTCGCTTCCCTTATACCTTTTACAACATCACCAATTCATTTTACCTTACCAATATTAATATCAATATTTTTACCAACCAACCAATTTGCCTAAATTCACCTCTCCCTGGTCCTAAGGGAGAACTACATCGGTCTGAGGCCCTTCCTTGCTTTGTGCAATGGGCTATGTAGGCAGCACTTAGGAGACATGGGGTCTCCCAAGGTTAGCTCGACCATCCCCTACCATAACCTATCATGTATGGTAAATATAAATATTTTTGTGTATTTTTATTTCATCACATTCCTCTTTATCCTTTTTTCAAAACACCGAAAGTCAAAACGAAAACATTCTTAGTATTATAACTCAAATCAGCATACATATCTCGTTTTATTTAGATGTTAAACAAATACATCTTCTCTATCATCGACACGCAGGTCGGTACTCTTATTTATTCTTATACCTTGCTAACATTTATTTAGACCCTCACGCCTCATCCCGAACTAGGTGATGATCGTGATCGTCGACCCCTCTCGCCAGGCCTCTCTATCCTCAAAGGTACCACGGATATTGGTACCACCCACTGATCTGCCAATCTCTCCTGTAACATATGAATACGCCCTCTCGCATGGAGGACTCCAACCTCTAGTCTCGCTGCTCGTGCCTCCGCAACCGCTAACAATCCTCTTGTCTCATTCACCTGCGTTTGGAGCTGCTGAACCAAACGCTGCAGCCGATCCCTCTCTACTGTAATCACAGATATGTCAGGGCGATCGCGTACACCTCGCAGCTCTGCTACCCACCATAACCTATAGGCCTCTGTCATTCCGGCATCTATTACACTGCGATCGGTTGCTATCTCCTCGGGCCCTTCTGGAGGTGTTGGCCGGGGAGGTGAGAATGCTTCCTCGGCATCGATCCTCATATATGGTCTATAAGCCTACGGTATGTCCTGCACAAATCCAAATTGTCGCCGCACGCGATCTATAGGAATCCTCTCATATTCACCTGGCCTATGCCCCGCGATCCACCTCAATCACTCTACACCCCTCAACTCCTCAGCTATATTCTCTGTTACCATATAGTTTCCGTAAGGCCGCCAACAGATATCCGCAATCGTCACTCTCTCCCATACCTGCCTATAATACTCAAAGTCATCCCTCACGGCTGGGATCTTGCCTCCTGTTCTGTCTGGACCCATCGTCTGAATCCCAACCACTGTACTCAGGTTTCTCCTGACTGGATGGATCGGCCTACTGGTCGCAAACAAACGCTCATAGGCCCAATAGTGTAATAAGTATGAACAATCCAGTGTCGTTCTGTGATTTTGCCTACAAGCCCATAAACCCCTGTATAGCTCTGCCAAATATGCAGGTGCCCATGCAAAAGTCACGTTCCTTTCTATCATCTCCCAGATAACACACATCAATGCCTTTGGAAATCTTCCCCCTTCCGCCCTCGGTAATGCATAATACCCTACCGCTATCATTAATATTACTGCTAACCTTGTCTCCTCAGGATGTGCTGCATACATTACCCCATACGTAAATGATAAACCTCGCTGTGTCAAATCTCGTGCGTATGGACCAAATACTGCCGTTATCGCTCCCTGTGCCACGCTAGGTAGTGCCTGATATACTGGTTCTCCTGTAATATGGAGTCTCAAAATACGGAACACATCTTCTAATGTTACTGTCATCTCCCCTGTTGGCAGATAAAAGGTATTTGTCTCGGGATTCCATCTCTCAATCAACGCCTGTAACATACCATGGTTACATGTGATTCATGAATAATAACGGATTCCACTTAACCCCAAACAATTTATCAATGTCCATTCCGCTGGTGTTACATCCGCTCGGATTCGTGACAACAGCACTGGCACACTATCATTCATCCTCAACCCTGCCTCTGCCTGCATACACCAAAACAACAAACAACCATTCAATCTGTCAGGGTTTTTCAAACATTCTGGAAATTCCTCCAGTTTCTCCCTAACCGCTACCGGTCACTGTCAATTACATACACCTTCCCTAAAAACAACCACCTACGACAATAATTTGCTCGTTTATTCCTTTTTATACATACAAACATACCTGAAACCCCTGATTGCCTACCCCGTAACACTTACCTCACCTGCAACCCTTGTTATCATGTTTTCTTTCTCATATCTACCCACCTACTCTCCCCCATCTTATTCACAAAACATGCAGTAGTCAAATCACAAACAAAACGTTACCTCTTGGTTTGCGATAGCTTGAGGTGGCCCTTGTCTTCCCTCCTATCCCTGCCTATTGGATGCTTCTCCTCGTTCTGCCATGCTCACCACCCTCTTCAAATTCACCTTTCTGCCTTCTGAATCTCAGAACACATTCACTTTCCCTGTCTCTTTTCTCCTTATCAATCTAATTTCTCATGCAATTACTTGTCTCAGTCGTCAAAAAGCGTCGCGTTCGCATATTTAACTTCTTGCATGGCTCTCAAAATTAGAACTTAAGTTGCCACCCTAGCTTTTTTATTTTTAGAAAATATCATACCTAAATAACTGGTATCGGTTATGTAACCGATATCAGTCTACTATCTACCGACGTCGGTTACCTAACCGATATCGGTTATAGACCTATCTTTTTACAACATGGTTCTTTTCTTCATTTTTTACCTAATTTTTGTCGCGCCCGCCTCTTTTCCTGCATCACAACACCATTATCCATATTTTTCCATCCACCACACATATCATTACAAGTTCATTAACATCATCTATTTTACAAAAACAAACAAACCATCAACTCAGGATATCAACAAACTATCCATCTATACATCATTTGGATCCAACTCATCAGATACATATATAACAATGTCACAAAACCAACCCAAAACGTGTAACATTTCATCACATAACACATCATCCATATATCAACATGTCAACTAAACTCATCCTACATTCTATATCACAAACCATCGACAAAATACTTAAACACATTTTTGAACACTGTATGTGGATCAAAACATCATCTCTATATATATATATACAAAATTGCAAATATACAATGTGCCCTGCATCGGGGCCTCTGTGATCTCATCATACAACTAAGCTGGCACACAGGCTGCAATAACTATCTAAAATCTCGACTCGGCTCGCAGGCCGTTCCCTCATATCAAAAATATACTCGGCTCGCAGGCCGGTATCAAATATACAACCCATACTCGACTTGCAGGCCGGTCTATAATGAATCAATAAATGAATAAATGTAGGCACGCAGGCCTCTATCAACACAACTGGTTCGCAGACCGGTGCCCATGTCCCTATACAAAAACAATGTGGGGATCCCTCAGCTCTCCCCATCACCCTCAGCACCTCTCCCTGCTGGTCCCTGCGGTGCCTCTCGCCTCCTACCTGTAACGGACACGCCGGCTGTGGCTGCACCTCCCTGTGATCTCTGACTATGGGAGGTCTCCACTCAGTGTGCCGCATATGGCTGATACTCAACTCCGGTATTATCAAGGACATTCTGATAGTACCAGGCCTCCGCCCTTGCCTCCATATATCTGTCCCGTGCCACCATAGGTACTGGGGCTGGTCCCCGGACTCCTACTACCAGTGCCCCCTGTGCCTGTGATGGTGCTGCTGGTGGTGCCTGTGGCCATGGTGGTATCTGGGCCTGTGCCTGGGGCTGTGGCTGCGCCGCTGCTGGTGGTGGTGCCGGTACCTGTGCTGCTGCTGGTACTGCTACCTGTACCTGTACCTACACCTATGGCTGTGCTGGTGGTGGTGGTGCTGCCTGTACCTGTACCTGCGCCTGGGCTAGCTACCCCTGTAGGACACCTATCTGTGCCTGTGCAGCAGCCAACTGTCCCTGTAATAGCTACACCTGACCCCTGAGCTGATCTCTCTCTGCCGTCACCGCTGCCAAGTCTGGCTGTGCGGGCTGTGCTACCCTCGCCGCTCTCTGACCAGCCCACCGAACCCTGTATGCTCCCGTGCACCCAGCATCATCTATGCCATCATCTGCTGCTCTCTCTGCAACCCAATCTGGATCCAAGGGCTTTGGTGCAGGCAGTGGGGCCTCTACATCATCCCTCTTGTACTGAGGGAAGGGAGGTGGCTCATCCTGTCGCAGCCCCATCTGCCGGCATACCCTCTCTAGGGGTATCCTCTCGTACTCTCCTGGCCTCCGTCCTGCTATCCAGAATGTATACTGGATCAGACGCAACTGTAAGCGGGCTCCTCCGTGAGGGTGATGACCTCTGTAAGGTCTCGATACAATATCTACCGCTGTCAGGCCCTCTAATACATGCCTGTAATAGGTGACATCCCGCCCTGCAAGCACTGCTTGTGGCTGCCCCACGACCCCCAACCACCTCTGAAAGCCATACCTGTATATGACCTGTGGCCCTGGCTGCTGCGGTAACCCTACTGGCCTGATGCATATGATGTGCTCATATGCCCAACAGTGAAGTAAAAATGTCGAACAGATACCGAATCGCCTCATCCGGCAATAACCCCAGAGCTCTCTGTATAACTGCACCAGATATACTGGTGCCCAAGCATAACAGGTATGCTCCTCCACCATCTCATGAAGCACCCCCATCAATGCCCGTGGAAAGCGGCCTCCCTCTGAGTCCGGGAGGGTGAAGCAGGTGATCCCAATCATCATCAGCATAGCCAGCCGTGTCTCGTGTCGATGCACATGGTACATGTCACCATACCCAATGCTCGCGCTGTGATAGGTAAGTAGCGCGGCTGCATCTCCAAAAACCTGTAATATGCTGTCGATGGCAGTCTCTGAATCTACCTGGAAGACTGCCTCTCCCTCGATACGTAGTCGAAGGATGTGATACACATCCTCCAATGTGATAGTCATCTCCCCAGTCGGGAGATGGAACACATTGGTCGCCGGATCCCATCTCTCGATGAGGGCGACCATCAGGCTGTGATCTCTCTCTATCACTCTATACCTCTGGACTCCACCGAGTCCCACCTCGCGCATGATCACCCAGTGAGCTGCGGATATGTGTGGCCGCATCCACACCAATAGCGGGGGCATCCTATCCCGCATCGTCAACTGCTGACGTGCCTGCAAAACCAATCCACATCTTTAGACCTACTTTTTATCACAACATCTACTTTATCCTCTAAACCCCCTTTTATCCCCCCAACCACACCCCGACTCTCTACCACCCCACCCAAAATCCAAACCCAACCCAACCCAACCCACACTCACCAAAAACCCAACACCCAAACCCACTCACCCGAAACCCAACCCAACCCAACCCACACTCAACCACAACAAAACCCAAACCCACTCACCCAAAACCCAACCCAACCCAACCCACACCTAACCAAAACAAAACCCAAACCCACTCACCCAAAACCCAACCCAAACCCACTCACCCAAAACCCAACCCAACCCAACCCAACCCAACCCACACCCAACCCAACCCACACTCACCCATAACCGACCCCGGTCCTCCTCCCACCGACGCCGGTCAACGACCAACCGACATCGGTAACCCACAGACCCACCCTACCCTAAAAATTCGCGATCGATACCGGTCGCTTAGTGACCGGCATCGGTCACTGAAAATTTGCCGCGCCGAACCCGACGCGGCCTACCCCTTTCTTCTTTTTCCCTATTTCTACCTCTCTACCCACCCAAACACCTAAAAACCTACCCACCATGCCGCATTGGCCTCTTTCACCTATCTACCCTCTCCCTTTTTCAAATCATTTCCATTTATTCATTATTTTCTACAAAACATTATATTCCTACCCAAATCCCAAAAACAACATAATGCAATAAAATGCACAAAATAAAGAGTTCCGAGCCTACCCATACGACGACACGTTGTCGTGGTGGGATAGGTGGTGGTGGTCCAGCTAGTCCAGCCCCTCCTACTCCTCCTGCCTGTGCCATAGCTCCAATTCTGATCTGCTGGGTCCCCGGCCAATCAACTGCTGCCTCCTCCTCACACAGGCCCACAAACAACTCACTCCTCCAGCAAAATAGCTCCACCTCACTCAATAAACCTCCAATCGCAACTCTCCACGTCAGACAAGTCAATTTGGTTTTCAAAATTACAAAGTGACAATGACAAGCCGTATTTTTATTTTTATAGGTTTTTCGCCATTAACCGATATCGGTTTCATTTTGCCGTAATGAACTGGTATCGGTCATGTGGAATCGACATCGGTTTGTCTTCCAACTTTCCCCCAATTTTATTTTTTGCCCCTATTTACCATTTTCCCCTTTTTAACCACATATCGCCTATATCCACCCTTGCTGAACACCATTTGTTTCCCTATTTGGCCCGACCCAAGGCCTCGCCCTACGTATTTGGCCCGACCTAAGGCCTCGCCCTAACCTATTTGGCCCGACCCAAGACCTCACCCTACCTATTTGGCCCAACCTAAGGCCTCAACCTACCTATTCGGCCCGACCCACGGCCTCAACCTACCTATTCGGCCCGACCCACGGCCTCAACCTACCTATTTGGCCCGACCCAAGGCCTTAACCTACCCATTTGGCCCGACCCAAGGCCTCGCCCTAACCTATTTGGCCCGACCCAAGGCCTCACCCTACCCATCTGAACCAACCCAAAGACGCCACCCAACAACTTGGCCCGACCAAAAGGCCTCACCCTACCCATCCGGCCCGACCCAAGGCCGCACCCCAACTTGGCCCGACCCACGACCGTATCACTTCAATACCATACCCACAATCAACATTTTATTTTTATCTATCCATCATGTACCTTTTGTTCAATCGAGCTCACCTGTTCATGTTTTAGCATGATTAGGGTCCTTGACTTGATCTTTCGACCAACTTTGCCTAGACCTAGACCGTGACGTTTATCTCAACCAAACTAACAATTTGGTACTGCCGAACATGCCTAAACGTTCCTGTACCTTACCTGTTATATACCCTGGAGCTACTTCCTATGCCTTGGATACCAGGATTATATCACCCTTGTTTGGATAAACTATCGACCTTTGCCTATACATCGCTGGTTTGCTCGTCAAATCATGTACCCTAGTCGTACTATTGCATTTCAACATGCGTCTGCTTCCTTGGACCTACCCCACCACCTTACCATCCTCTCTACAACATGTACCCTTTATCAACCCTATCCCTGATTTCCCGTTCACTCAATCTGTGATAGATTTGAGGGGGATTACTTATATCCTTAACATGAGAAACCACTTCATATTATTTTCCACGCAGCTTTACAGAACAAGCTACACGACAATAAGGGGCTAATGTAGACACCAAATTCGTGTCTTACGACCCCTTGTGACCCGCATCCCATTTCGCAACCTAACCTCATTACCTAAACTTTACACAATTATTTATTAATTACCTTGTAATTGATAAATCCCCATCACCTCACCAGCCACCTCATTTTGCCACCTCATCATGACCTAGCCCTAATCCTAAACTAACCTAATTAAAACCTAAAACTTGGTCTACACCTACACCCATAACTAATGACCCCTTTCTCGCACCCAAAACCGACCTTCTAGTCACTTGACCAAGCCTGCAGCTGATCTCTCGGGAGAAAAGCAGGGAAGGTGGGCGATTTTACTAAAAATAGCCTACTTTTTCCTTACCGATGCCGGTTCCTACTCGACCGTCGTCGGTTATGCAACCACCATCGGTTCCCTGTAAATGGGCTCCCCAAACCAAAACAACGGATCGGAATTTCATTTTGGAGATCAGTCGAAGGATTTCTGGATCAACAGAGATTATTGGGAGCGAGGAACAAAGTCCAGATCTTCACTTGACCAAGCAGAGACGAGTGGAAATACTAGAAGTGTTTACAGCAAAGGAGATCAGCTTGCATCTTGGTCAAAACCAGTAGTCCTTCCAAGACAAAAAAGTGTTCTTCGCAGTTAGTCTGATCTTTCTCTACGGTACGCGCACACCATCTCGACATTCTACAGGTATTCCTCCTTACCCTAACCTTATCTATTTCTAAAAGGAACGAAACATTTCCGAGGGAAACAATGAACTGTTGCATAGCCGATCCTAGTTTTCATTACATGGTAGTTTATATGATGGCTCTTGTCAATGGTGTTTTTCTCACTAAAATACAAGTGCCACATTTCCTCTTGTTTTGATTGGTGTGATACAGGTCATATTCCATGGTGAGCACTATTGTTGGGGCTAGTGTATTCTGGCACATTTATATTAGGATCTCACACCTTATTACTTACAATGGTCAGAAGACCATGGGTCCCACCACCTTACTAGAGACCTAGGCCTAGAACCACATAGCCATTGGTCAGCCTATAGGTGATCTCAGATTGTGAGACCTAGAGGATCCATTAGTGATGGGATCGGTTTCTATTTGTGATGATATCGGTGTCCACCAGGGTGAAAAATATTTTTATTGTAGATTCTTTGATGACATCCAACAACGTGACATAGTATGGTGGTCTCTTACTAGTATCATTATTAGTGGGTAGAGGATGGTCTAGAGCTCAACATAGCTATGGTTGATCATTTCATTATTAATAGTCATTGTTATATCATGGAGATCTACAGAGTAGATCAGGTGTCAGAGGCAGTTCGGGATCATCCAGGATGTACCTAGACTAGATATGTGGTATGATCGTAGGGTGGCTGAGAGATTTGATATGGGCCCTCGATTCAGCCAGAGAGAGCTCATCCCAGCATTGATAGGATGGTTCCTTTAGTGTGGAAACCTTTGAGAGAAGTTTGTGATCCAAGATGCACTACAAAGTATGGACCCCTGGTACCTGACAGTTATACCATGCCAACTTACTATTTCACATGCTTTATGGGATGCAAGAGTTAGGGGACCTTCTGATGATGAGAATGAGCCTTTATAGGAGGGTGAAGATGATGATGATCTTGATGGTTGTGGTGGAAATGGTCCTCCACCATTACCTTGACAAAGATAGATACATGTACCCATTGTTCAAATAAGTACAAATGCCCCGAGTGGGCATACCAATTGGTGTTCATTTTTCTTTATAGTAGGAGGCACTACATAGAGCACCACAAGGTCCTCCTCCATGGAAAAATTTATAGCAGGGGATAGTGCCTAACCAACCATATAGTACGCTGAGAGGTGGAGGGGCTGGAGATGATGAGCGAGATGATGGTGGAGATCGATGATATGGAGGGTAGATAAACCTATTATAACATCAGTTACAATAGGTTGTGGCCATGTAGCCTGAGGTGGTGGCTGAGAGGGACCAGGCCCAAGCCCATATAAGGTTCTCATAGGGATGAGGCCCAAGCACATGCCATCTAGGGTAGTGGAAGAGATGGGGCAATCTAGTTCCATCCAATACAATACTTGGCTGACCCAAGTGCCCAAATTGTGAGCCTATTACAGTAGTCGTAGGCATAGATCAAACATATAGTAGTACAAAGGTATCAAGAATAGGCTAATGCTTAGGTTATTACAATAGAGATAGATTAGGCACATGACGAGGAGTAAGCCATGACTACAGTGAGAGATTAGTTTTCTACAACATTAACACAAACTCGGGAGGATACAACATGGGTTACAGGAGAGCGTGTTTCTCTACGTTAGACAATTATAGTGGGCGAGGTGTCTCAGATTATACTAGAAGTTATGCAGACTAGAGGTGAGGCCTCTTATTACAAGGATGCATACTATGAGGAAGTTCTAGAGGAGCTGAGAGTTAACCCTTTTTCCGAGTTAGATTTGAGCAGGTTGATATCTAGGTCACAGAGGACCTATCGATGAATGAGATTAGTACAACATTCCATCATTCAATAGGGTGGGCCATCTCATCTACAACAAGATCCTCCTCCAGGCCATAGGCCAGCTAGTCCAGGAGAGGGACAAGATCTGTAGATGATTCTCTTCTCATTTTGTAAACAGACAAATGTATGTATATCTAATGTATGCCTCTTGCTAAAGGCTTAGTTTTGATCAATTATGTATCTTTTTTATCGTACACCTCTAATGATGGCCTATATTGATTCATGCCCTTGATGGAAAATTTTTTATTGATGATGTATATCCTTGGGAGATAGGCATTATATACATGTTATAGACATTTTTCGTTATATGTTTCCATTTATTGATGTGATTCACAATGATGATTATGTTTATAGATGACATTCTATATCATGATGGATGTTTTGATGATGTACCACATGTGTTTGATTTTATGATATATCTGTAGATGATATAATTTATATGGTATATGTGATGTGTTATTTTATTGGATGAGATGATATGATGATACTGGTGTGAGGGGGATATATTTTGATATTTGCAACCCCTCTTGCCTGCATTTGATGATATGATATGCGATGACTACCTTTTGAATACATGTATGATATAGAATTTAGAATTTTTATTTATATATGATGTATAAATGATGTTATATGTGATGATATAGATGGAGATACGATGATGTGATAACAAAATAATGTACAAGAAACAAACAAGCAAAAACAATTGTTAACAAAACTACACATACCAAAACAACACAAGAAATCACAACTATGTACAATTATTCACAAGTATGCTAAAAAACACCCCATATGTACAAACAAGAATGAATCTAATCTAAGAAACACAAGATCAATATAAAATGGTATGTTTAAGAAACACACTATACAAATTTACAAGTAAATAAAAACTCTACAATCAAAGTGCACACAACTAAACAGGCAAAGCAAGAAACAAAGGAAGTAAGCTGGAACTATGTTTTTGTGATACTTTTTTCAATTTGTTTTGTGTTGTTTTTTAGAGTGTTGTGGTACAATTTTCTATTGTTTTTGTATTTTCTATTTTTTCCATTGTTTTGGGTTTTTTCAAGTTTTATGCGAATATTTTTTGTTATTTTCAATATATTTGAATATTTTTTGTGATTTTAAGAGGTTTTCCAAAGCTATGTATAAGAAATTGAGAAATGTGGATGCCCCAAAATTTTATGGGAATGTATAAGGGTAGATGCCACATGTTATATATAAGAAGGTGATGGTGTGAAGGTTCCCCCATTGTTGTATGTGGAATATACAGAGGCAATCCCTTCACCAATTTATAAGAGGATAAATAGATGGATCAAGGCTTAATAGGATATGTTCGCAAAGAATCTTAGATGCAGGTGTGGAACTATCCCTAGGCTAAGTAAAAGTACCCCTAGACACAAGATGCTTGTAAAAAATGAATCCTCTAAAGCTGTCAGAATCTGGTTTTCACCAAGGGATCTATCCAAAGTGCCACAATTGCGTGGTTTTCACATTTGGATGACCTGTTTACTCTTTTTCTTTTTCTCCTTTTTTGATTTTTTTTTGTATTTTTTACTTTTTTTGTGTTTTTTATGATTTTTGTGCCTTATTCAAGCATAGAACCGATTGAGGTGCATGTCATTCATGGGTTTACAAATCTCGTCTCCATCAGGATGGGAAATCTTGTATGCTCCTAACCCATATTTGGGCATAATGACATACGGTCCTAACCAATGAGGTTCGAACTTTACTTTCTTTTCTCTTTTTTTCCCTTATGCTTAACTGGTTCTCTTTCATTGCCAAATATCCAACCTCAAACTGACAAGGTATGATCCTTTGGTTGTAGTTCAAACTTTCCTTTATTCTCTCTTTCTACCCTATAAGCCCAAAGGGATAGATGAATTTATAAATTCCAAGTGTGACCTGTTTTACTCACCATCTTTTCCATGATTCAAACAAATGTTTTATTACTGGCTTCTTTCTTCCCATTACCTTAAGGGTAATATGGCATGGACCAATTTAGTCTTATCTAAAAGTGATGATAAAGATCTTTTACCTGCTTATTCTTGAAATATTTTTCGTTATCAATAATAATTATATCATGAATGCCATACTGACAAATAAGGTGATTCATGATAAATTTTGATATCTGAGCACCTGTAACATATGTTGACGGAATGAAATCCACCCACTTGGTGCAGTATTATGTGACCTTGATAATGTGGGTATGACCATCAGATGAGGTAGGGGGTGAGCTTCCCTATTAAGACTAATCTCCATTTATAAAATGGCCATGGTGTTGTGATTGGTTGTAAAGGCTGCGATGGTGCATGAATAAAATTCCCATATTTCTGACATAAGACACACTTTCTTACATAGTTGCAACAATCCATTTCCATAGTAGGCTAGTAATATCCTACACTTAACAATGTCTTTTCTAATACCATTCTATTTATTCGAGATCCACACACTCCTTGATGTACATCCTTGATCACTTGTACTTACTCTGTTACATCTAAACAATGAAACATATTCCCATCATAGCCATGAAAATAGATCATGCCTCATAGGAGGGTGTAACAGGATATTTGGAAGATAAGGATTTGTTTTTTAGAATGGGTAATTTTGTGAGGAAAGGTTCTGATTTGGAGGTAGTTTAAAATATGGTCATACCATGGGGAGTGGGGGACCAACAACTTCACATGCCAAGAAATAATCTGGCATGTCTTATGTAGGATGACATAGATTTTCAACAAAAAATGGCCTGTCATTGTTTTTGGAAAGAATTTGTAGCATAGAACCCACTATTTCCATTGCATCTACAGATTGGTTTTGTTCCCTTGGAATTTTTTCAAAGGTGATGCACACAAAATATTCTTTTAGAGTTTCCACTAAATTTTTATATGGGATATGTTTTTCATCCTGTAACTTGTACTCATCATTGACCTATTTTTTAATCAGTTGTGAGTCACCAATGACCTTAAGGTGGTGGATATTCCAATTTATAGCTAGCTTCATTCCAGCTATAAGCACATCATATTCTGTAATGTTATATGTGTAAGGAAAGCTAAGATATAAATTTTGTGGTATGGGGTCTCTTGAAGGAGTGATTAGCACTACACCTACCCCCAAACCATGGAAAGTAAACGATCCATCAAAATGTTCTTGCCACATAACATATTCTTCAATATACATGAATGATGTGTCAAGTAGATCCAAACTCACAGAATCTGTCCCAGGTAAGGGTTCTTCTACTAATTGGTCAGTGAGCACCTATCCTTTAACTGAATTTTGGTGTATGTACTTAATGTATAAATTCACTGAGTAGGATGATCCAGTTAACCATTGTACAAATAAGGGAGGTTTTTTACAATAGTTATTTGAGTGAGTAAACCTTGGATATAAGATTGGTTTTGTTATTCAATAGGTAATGGTGAAGTTTTTGGAATGTAAAAAATACAACTAAACAAGATTTTTAAATTTTAGGATAGTTGTGCTCATATGAAATTAGGATATGAAAGAGATAGTACACTTCTTTTTCATTTTGTATTAGGTTATAATGAGCAATAAAAACACCAATAGAAAATTGGATTACAGATATGTATAGCAAAAGCAACTCACTTGGGGTTAGAGGCACGAGGACTGGTGGATTTTCCAATTATTGTTTGAGAAAGGAAAATACTTCTTGTTGCTATGGTCCTTAAAAGAAGTCGACATCTTTCTTAAGAAGATGGGTGAAGGAATGACATTTATTGACTAGTTGCGAGATAAAGTGGCAGATGGCTTGTATTTTACCTTACAAACTTTACAATTGTTTGATGTTCTGGGGAGGAGGCATTTCTTTAATTTGGATGGGTCTACCTTAATCCCTCTTCTTGATCTAATAAATCCTAATATATTTCCTAACAATATTATGAAGACACACTTCTTTGCATTTAGTCTAACCTTATATTCTCGGAGACACTCAAAGATATGCCTCAATACTTTAGGATTGTCTCCTTTTGTCTTTTATTTCCATAATATATCATCCACATAGTCCTCCATGATGTTACGAAGCACATCATGGAATATTACGGTCATTTCTCTTTGATACGTCGTACCAATATTTTTGAGGTTGAAGGGCATTACCTAATAACAAAATGTTCCCCAAGGGGTTTTAAAGGTTTTCTTATGTTGATCTTCCTATACTATGTTGATTTGGTTGTAGCCTTAAAATCCATGCATAAGAGATAGAATTTCATAGAATGCATTCAAATCGACAATATTTTTGATGTTAGGCAAGGTAAAATCATCTTTTGGACATGCCTTGTTAATGTCTTGGAAGTCTATGACAATTCTGATTCTAACGAGATTTTTTTGTACAAGAACTATGTTTGATATCCACTCAAAATAGTCAATGGGTCTGATGAAACCTATTGTTAATAGTCTCTCTAACTCCTCTTTAACCAAAAGTACCACTCGTGGATGTATTTTCTTTAGCTTCTTTTTAATAGGATTTTCGTCTACATGCACAACTAATTTATGCACCACCAAAGTTGGATCTAATCCTGGCATATCTTTATCAGACCATGCAAATATATCCAAAAATTCTCTAAGAATAAAGGTAAGCGTATTTTTCTCTTGTGTTGAAAGAGAAGCTCCCATCTTGACTATCTTTGGTTGTTCTGTCGTTCTGATATTTACATCAATAGTTTCTTCTACAAGCATTTTTGACATATCCTCCATACGCATAGGATCAAGAGGACGGTTGATATCTTCTTCTAAGGGTGTCACTATGATATTTTAACCCTTAGTGTGGTCACTTCTTTTTTCCTTGATTTTTTTACTTGTTGGTCAGCCAGTGCCTGAAAGAGGTTTTCAATGTGTGACTTGGACTTATGTTTTTGCTAAGGATTTTCTTTGGTACTTTTTCCCTCAAATTTTCTTAAATTTTTTCTGACCACAAATCTCTACATCCTCACCAAAGTATGCATAGGTATCAAGGTTAATGAAAAAACCTTTCTTATAATCTCCAATAGGAATAGTATCATGTATTCCCATAAATTCCATATAGCCTCATCACTCTCAAAAATGTCCAATGGCACATGATGATGTTGGCCCCAATTAACAAGGGTAGGGTATATAAGGTCAATTTTAGGATTAGCAAGGGTTATGGTTAGAACATCAGTATCCATAAAAATGTTAATGGAGGAAAGATCCTCATATTAGTGAGAATGGGAATCTATGTCACTATCTGAATAAATAGAGCTATCCTCGTGTTCAGAGCAGGTAGCATCTTGATCCATGGGGTGTGACCCATATGGCTGAATACCTATACCATATCTTTCAATTTTGAAATGTGGAAGTGGGACTAGCTCCCTTTCTCCTTGTTTAAATTTTCCATATCCAAGGCCTTTGTAGCCCATGGAATACATCATTATACTAGAATTTTTGTATTTTGGAATTTCATAGCATGTAGTCTTAGTTTCTTCAGGGGCCTAAGTTGTATGTGGGCCCAATAATTTCTCTTCTAAAATTAGTCCACCAGGTAAGAATGTCCCAATAGTCTGTTCATCTCTAGGCCGTTTGAAGTGATAATTGGGTCTGCCTCTTTTTTTTGGTGACAAAGATAGATTTGAAACAGGGAGATCTTATTAAAAGTTGTATTTTCCACAACCATACTCAAGGATTTTCATCTCCCATGAATCAAAGGGAGAGGTTAACGTATAATCCTCATGAGCATAATAAATTAGGGATTCTGAATCTACCCATGATTCAAGAACTTCTGACTGAAGAAGGAAGACAATAGTAGAAGAGGGACATGTATATGTACCACTATGCATAAATTTGAAGTTGTTGAGATCTCTACAATGAGGGAAGGGTCCTGGATCACCTTGAATGGTAACAATGTGTTCCTCATGTTTTAATTTAATACACTGATGAAACATTGATGGTATGACATGCATGGCATGGATCCATGGGCGGCCAACAAGCATATTGTATGGAAGTTCCAAAGCTAAGACATGAAACTTAGTGTTGTGGAAAGTTGTCCCTACTTCCATTGGTAGTGTTATTGTTTAATATTACTCCCACTTTATGTTGTCATATGTAGTTATGGTGATAATGTGGGAATCTATATCTTCCTCCATGTGTCTTGACTATTTTATTAGTTTCAATGTGCATATGTTCTATCCTGGCCCATTATCCACAAGCACCCTCTTTATCTTTCAGTGAGTAAAAAATACTTCTATATAAAGAGGAAAGTTATGTGTGTGATCTCCATTACGGATTTCCTTGTGGTTAAAAGAAATGTGTTCGTTAGGTGTAATGTTTTACACCACAACTTGTAGGTGTGAAGGATCTACTTCCATTGACACTCCTTACCCCTCGAGGTTTTTGTATAGGATGTCTTTATGTATGTTTGATATCTTGAAAAGATCTAAGATTGAAATCTTATTAGACGTCTTCTCAATTTGCTTGTAGATATTGTATTGACCATCCTTAGGGGTAGATAGAGGAGGTTTTGAGACCATAAGACGAGTACACCTTGTTACCATAGCACAATCTTATCCCTTGATCCTAATGGTATTCACATGCTCATTAGAAGAGTGAACACACCTAATGAGTGAGTCGTAATGATTGTTATAAATTTTTGTATACAGATAGTGGTTTTGTAGCTTTGGGATGACTCTCCTGATCTAGATTTTTCTCACTTGGCTTACCATGCTTTGGGAATCATTATTTGAATATTCCCATATTTTTACTGGGCATTTTATTTGATTGTGGTTAATCCACTTCTATGTCCCAACTATTGATAATATCTTGGATATAGTGGCGAAGTCTTAAGTATTTATGTGCATTATGTCCCTTGACATGATGGAAGTCACAATACTCATGTTCTTTATACCATGAATCTTTAGGATCATTGTATTCAAAGGGTTGCATTGTGGGATATGTCACCATGTGGACTACATATAATTATTTCAAGATTACAGACAAAGAGTCTGTAAGAGGAGTGAACTTTCTACGTTTGACTGGTGGTTAGATCTACCCTTTGGTCAGTTTAAAAGGTTGACCAACTTGGAATGCCTGAATATGTTTGGAATCCGTGATTTCATCTCCTACCACATTCTTGTTTTTGTTAACGATCTTTGGATTTCTTGTAGGTTTGGTAGCTTGATTATTTTTGGACGATGATTTTACTGTCCCTTTTTTAATGAGGGACTTTTCTATTTATATGCCCTTATCGATGACCTCTTCAAAACTCCAAACACAATGTGTTTGTAAATGAAAAGTGATGTCCAGATTTAGATTTGGTACAAAGATGCTAACAAGTTTTTTTTCAGGAATTGAGCAAGGGAAGTGGATATATAGCCTCCACTATCTTTGTAGGAAATTTATAAAGGTTTCATTTGGATGTTGTCTAGTGTTACATAGGTTGGCCATGGTTATGTCACTTTCCATATTGTATGAGAAATGTCACACAAATCTCTTTTCTCATTTAGACCATGTGAAGATAGACCCATGAGGTAAGCAATTAAACTATTCTAAGGCTTGTCCTCCTAGAATTTTTGGAAAGACTCGTATGAGGTAATTGTCACTGTATGCCACTTATTGACATGTCATGTAAAAATATTTCACATGATCCCATAGATCACCTTTCCCTCTATCTATACTTATAAAATTTTGGCATATCAAATTTCTTAGGAAAGGGTTAAAGAAACATAGTATTATCAAATGGATGAGGGTATAACTCTTCGTATTGATACCTTTTGCTATATCCCCCTTTTCTTTCTTGAAGGATTGTGAGAGTTTATTTCATAGATGATAGTTCTTGTAAAATAAGTTGGTATTTCATGGGGGAAGGTGGCATATACACTAACTATTTTTTGATGTTTCACCTTCTTGGTTTTCTATGTGAAGTTCACTATTTTTGATCTTAGGTTTCTCTCGATGTAAATTATTGTTTGTTTCCTTTTGTACATGAGATGTTAGTAAAGCTAGTTGTCAACCAAGGTTTTGAATTTTTTGTGGTATAGTTAATTCTTCCTTGTGATTTTTTTCTTCATATTCATTAAATGGGGGTTGTTCCACATTTTCATGTTCTATTTTTACTCTACGTTTGATGTAAGAATTTTTGTGGACAAGGACATGCTTCCACATCAAATGTATGAATTTCACTAAGGTGTTTTGAATTTGTTCAAAAGGTACTGGTCAAATGTAAGTGAAACTTTATGAATGTCAAAGAATGTAAATAGTTCAAAGTGACTTTCTTAAATGATAATTCAAAAATGACAAACAAGACACAATCAAACAATGTTTGTTCAAAACCATTCAATAAAATGAGGTACTTATTTCAAATGGTAGTTGATGTTTAAGACAATAAAAAAAAATGTCACCACTTATGTCAAGCTCAAAGAAATAAACAAGGTGTAAGTAATAACAAGAGGTTGATATGATCCCCAAATTATTTTTACTAAAAGTGAGCTTGAATCTAATCAAGACCTATATTCTAAAAAGTGGAAGTTACGAGTATGAACAACACAAAATACCTCTAATATTTGTTAACCAAACTTTATGGGAAAGTAATTTATTAATATCAAAATAATATTGATACGATGCGTAAAAAGGTAATAACAACACCTTGAAAATTCGAGGTAATGTTTGAAAGAAAACTAAAGCTAGAGTACACCAAGAAATTATTAGGGTGTGCGTAGTGTAATGTTACAATCTATACACTTAAGCCAATTTTGCAAGAAACAAGACGTAAGTATCAAAATTCTAGTGATACGATACAAATAACATAACAATTCAAAGGAGAGTCTATTTAAGAAACAAGCCTACCTACAATGATGATATTGACTTGGATATAAAGATAAACAAGGCTACTAATGATATGAAAATGTGCCCACACACTTTATATGTTTAACAACTCAAAAACAAACATGGATGAGTGTAAAAAAACAAAAAAGTGGTGAATACAATCAATTAGAAATACATGGGTAGTCACTCTTCTATTGATTAACAAGTGTCAAAAGAAAGTGAAGGAAGTAGATCAATTGGGGTTGAAGAGATTTTAGCCTTACTTTGGTAGAGTTTTCCTTGCCTTAGGGCTAGTGAAAAACTAAGAAAAAGTAATTATTTACAATATTCGTAATGAATGACATATCGTTTGAGCTTCAATGGAGTCTCCCCTTATTCAAAAAAAGGTTTTGATTTCAAGATAGTTCTCCCTTTGTGATGGATCTCAACTCAAATTGGCTTTGACATGGTCAAAGTTGGCTCCTGGAAAAGATAGCTTCATAGGTGGTTCACACAACTAGGTGTCACAAGTTACCTAATGCGAGTTCAGTTTGCCAAGGTTTCCCAAGAATTATCCCATATTTACTTTACCCCCTTCAAACAAAGTTACCAATAAATGCATTCATCATGTTTTCTCACTGGGGTTGTGATATAGATAAATATGACATTAAAATCACATGTATACTAGTCAAGTGGGTGTGTAGATTACTTCCTATTTTGTCCACAAGGTTCCCTTTTGCATGGACTACTTTCGGGTTCCTAGGACCAGCCCCATTGTTATAGCTTAAGGCTTATGCCAAAGGGGTTATGTTCTAGTTAAACAAATGGGACGTACCCTTATCCGAACCTGAAAATACAATCTTTTTATTGTGGCGTGTTTTTAATCTTTTATTGTTAATTTGGTTTTCTTATACATTGTTTGGAAACTTGCACAAAAATTGTATTAGTAGATTTATGTTTCAAAACACCTTTCTTTTGATAGGTGTTTAGGTCATGCATGATGGATTTAGTAATTTTCTTAAAATAAAATGAGAATAAAACGTCATTTATAATTCTCAATAACTTCCTAAGATGCAAGAGAAGAGCATACGTGACATAGAATCATCCTATACAATTAACAATAGAAAATACCCAATTTAAAGGAAAATATTTGTTCCTCTTAACCAGATTTGACATTCTTTCTCTTAGCAATAAGTGTTTTTCAAAGAAAGATAAGATATAGAAATTTTTATGATTCCTAAGATCACCTAAAAGGTGTGAGGGAAGAGCATACGTGACTCTAATCTCCTAACTAAGCATGCAACATTCATTAACCCTTAAACAAACAAAGTTACCAAAAAGCATGCAAATATTCCCTACAGAATAGAAGTTAATCTTCACTGTAAGAAGTTAGTACATCTAGAAAACATGCTTTTACAAATCTTGAAGTAAACCTCAACTTTGTACTGTGATGCTGACACTCAACTTTGGATGTGTACATGTGTTTTAGGATGTGTACATGCCTCTGTGGAAATAGACAATGAGCTAAATAGGTATGCAACTAGAGAGCTATGTATGCCTAACTTTTAATGCATACGCTTTAAGATTCAATGGGGTCAAAGTAGAGGCACTATCAAATATGTACGCTCAAGTATGACAGCCTATGCATGGGTTTACATGCGTAGGCTAGCAGACAGAAAGATAGAAAAACATAGAGGATAAAGTATCATGTATGCTAGAAAAATGATTTATATGTGGGACTTTAAATGCATACACTAGCTTGCCCAAAAATTTGACAAGGTACAATTAACAAAAAAATGTATACGCTCAACTTATTTCATGTACGATCAATTTTTGACGTGTACGAGCCCCTTACAAATTTTGTTGTGTACACATGTACCTAGAGATGACGTCAAAAAACATGGTAAATGACATAGGTAACTTCAAAAGATCAAATTTTGCACAAAGTAGCTCAAATCAAAGAGTAACCCATCACAATAAATCACATAAATGAGATCTAATGCATATAAAGATGATAAATTAAAATAATAATCTCAATTTATTTAATACTTACATGATATGGGTTAGCAAAAATATGATAAAACTAGTAAAATTAATTAAGATCAAAGGGACTGTGATTAAATTCCCTCTGGCCGTGCCATTTATATCAATGTATTAGTTAACTAAGCTAAGAGAATTGAAACTAACACCTTAATAGATCTAAAACTAAGTTAACTAAACAAATATAATCATGATAAGAGATTAAAGATTATAACAATCAATATCATGCATTAGAACTTGAAATGGAAATCAAACTAATATGTTAAGCACTTGAATCTCTACTCTTTAGATTACCAACACAAATGAATGAACCTAGATAGATCTATGCCAATCAAAGTTGATTTTTTGATCTTCAAGGGTTTGGGAATGGAGGCTCGTCAAAGTATGGATACAAGACCATTTTGATTCTCTCCATATGACCCAAACACGTGGATGGATGAAATGCAAGAATGATGCTATTAGTTAAAATGAAAGGTGCTCTAAGATAAAAATTCCTATAGTTTATCTATATGCATGTAAGGTGTAAGTAGAAAGTTTGGAGGAGGGTTCCTTTTATAACCCAATGGTCTAAAGAAGATTTGCATACTATTACATGTGGGATAATAGAAAAGCTAGGTTATTAATGGATAAGTATGGTTTAGAAGTGGTTGAGTTTACTTTAAGAGAGATTGATTTGTCCTCTAGTGACCCATGGGAATGGAGAGGGTTTATTGATTAATCGAAGAGAGTAATTAAAAGGCGTGCAAGATTATAAGGCTTTTTAGAGGATTAATTAGCAATATTTAGACTATGGGAGGAATTTAATCAAATAAATGATGATTTATTTATCTAATAGAAGGGGAAGCTTAATTAATTAGAAATAATTAATTAATCTATATAGAAAGGGGAGTTGATCAATGAAAGGTCGTTAATCAGTGCATTTGTTAGATAGAAGAGTTAATTAACTAACATAATGAAATTAACTAACAACGATAGAAGAGAAAATGTGTGATACTGATGATATGTCGTCAATTTGTGGGAAAGGGTATAATTAGTGTGATTGGAGTATTTAAATTGCTTGAGCTAAATTATAGATGTCTACATGTAGAAAAAGTAGAAAGCATGTAATATAAGACAATGTAACAAGCAAGTGTGCATACAAGATAGACCACAAAAAGTGGGCTTAATAGATGGGAAATCACTAATAATGTCATAAGATAATCAAGGCTGAAATGGACAAAAGCATATAAATAGTGATAAAATAAGACACAGGACATAGCCCAAAAACAATGGCATATAATGGAAAACAATGGCAAACAAAGTCTATTAGAAAACTATGGTTGTATATAGTCCTACAAGGAAAATGTTACACATGAAGATCCTGTTAGCATGTTAGAAAGATAAATAGTATGTCAAAGCTTGTATTGTTTCACCATTTACTTTATGGATTTGAGGAAACAAATAAGGTGATGGGCCAAGGAGGAATACCTATTGCGATGGTTGGTTGGAGGTTGTATGCGTGTTATGACTTCTTGATCAAATGCTAACTACGGGATCTTCATTTTAGCTACTAGGAACTATCTAAAATATAAAATAAGACCACAAAAGAGAGTGAAACAATATATGTCAGTGGGCTTCCTAGCATGTGCTAGATATAGGAAGTATGATACTTCCGTGACAGATGTGAACCCACTATTTAATACAACTTAATGCAAGAGAAAACGTAAATAAGTAAAATACAACTATAGTCGATATGATTTAGGTATATCATCCAAGTACAATAAGCAAATATATTCTAACAGGCTAGGTTATGATCAGATCTAGAATCTAGGTAAGTGTTTGAGGTGTTGGAATAGGTCAGCGTCAAGTTTTGGGTGAGTTTAGATGAGTTGGTGAAAGGTATTAGGGCTTAATCATAGGCATAATTACATGTCACAGAGACTGATGTCGGTGAGGTATGACCGGCGATGGTTAAGAGGGTGATGAAGATAGTTAAGGCAAGATGGTAGAAACTCGATAAACTAGGTTTTCGAGATTCTCTGTGACTACACAAAGAATGGGATGGGAATGTTTAGGTTAGCAAGGGTGATGGGAATGCTCAAGAGTGTCTAGTGTCAAATATTGGGGAGCTAAAAGGGATTGTGGGTGGTTGGATAAATGGATTGAAGGAATATGGGGATGGTGGGGTGCATAGGAAACCATAAACTAACTCAAAAGAGATAAAAATTCTAGTTTTAATTAATTATAGAATGCTACAGATCAGAGGATACTTACTTTAGAAGGAATACTGAATGTATAGAGGATGGCGATGGTTGATATGTGAAAATGGTTACTCCAGGCCATGGTAGTTGGTCCAATAGGACAGCAAGGATCTCATCAAGTTTTTGGGTTATTGCTACCTCTTCCTCTAGTGGAGCATTATCCACAACGTTCCCCCTTGTTCTAACCATTTTCTGTTACAAGAAAATTTAGGTTTTTATTAGATTATGGAAACAATGGGTCCAAGAGCTGCAACATTCAGCTCTGATACAAAGATGTAACATTCCCATTTTAGTACATTAGAACAAGAATTTTTTTTTGATAAGTGATTCCTAGTTCTAAATACATAATTTAGAACTCACAGATCAAAATATCATTCTTATAACAGATAACCATATACAGCTGTAATGACTCGGTGTACCACCAATCTATTCATTCCATGACTCGGTGATCTACCGATCTATTCATGGGTATCATAGAGTTGGTGTTTTTATCTTAACACTTCACTCTTGCGGTTCTCTTCCCTAATCTGGGATTTTAGAATGCTCTGTCCAAGGAACCTATCTGAATAATTGTTACCATTATTCATCAGCATCATGTCCCTCAGACTAGGTGACATAGGACAATGCAATCATTAGCTTGCGATACTTTGGCCAAAGATTTGAAACATACTATTCATGTCTCGTATTCCTTGACGGAATACTCATCAATCTGGAATACATCCTTCACCCCACTCTGATGTTAAATAGAATGTCTTATAATAACTTCTATTAGCCTCCTCTGTCCCAAGTCATTCACTCAGGAATAGATTAATATAATGACACACATTATAAGGATGCTCTCGAGGACTAGGGTAAGCTGACATACTGGGTCAACCACATTTAACCCTATGTGTCAAGGTACCTAGAGTCTCCAAGGGCAGCCTCATAATATGACCATGGTCCTAACCAATCCCAGAGTAAAAACTTGTTCAAGTTTAAGGTGTAAATCTTAACGATCAATGTAAAGGGTGTCACCAAAGGTCACCTACATTGTTGTATCCTCGAGAAGATCCTAATCTTCTCGAAGGTACAACCTTGCAGTTGACATGTGTCGACATCCTACAAACTACCTCAGAAATATTTACATAACTTCAAAGAGTTACTTAAGTTTAGTTGAAATTGAATTACAGACCCTCCGAACTAGGTAGTCTTTTCCCAACCCTTAGTTCCACACCCTTGAGTTTCCTTACATAATTAAGTTCAATTTCACAGAGAGAAGTTTAATAAGATTTGAAATCACGTCCAGGAGCTCATTGGTTCCCAATAATCTTATTCTACATAATTGGGCAATAGCCCTAAGTTCTCTCATAAGGAAGATACCTAAACCCGTAAGGGTTTATATCAACTCCAAAGTCTAAAGTATATCTTGCTTATTGTTATTAAGACATAGTGATTTAAGATCATCAGTTACATTGTCTTGACTTAGATCATGGATAGTGAGTAATAGATTACTCTTCCCGTTTCATCTACCTATTAAGGTTAAGTTTAACCTTAACTTCTCGAAAGGCAGTGGACTAATTTCCAATTTAGCCTTATTTAGAACATAATAGAACTACTAATCATTCACGAAGTATTCAGTCACATAATCTTTACAAGGACTACTTGGAGAAACCAAATAACTCCAAAGTATACAATAATAAAAAAATGCCCTTAAAATCAATCAAACTTAAGAAGTTCAATCCATCAAATAAAAAATGTAGCCACATAAATAACAATCTCCCCATTTCATTTATTTCCAAGCCATACAATTACAATTTATACACTTCAGCATATTTGATACAATACTCAACAACAAAAGAACAACTTTCTTCATATAGTACAAATGGAGAAATCAAATTGGAATTCATCATTAAACCAGATTAAACAATCTAAGCATCATATCAGATCTACGTGTCTTTACCACTTATGATGACCATCTGCAAAAATTGCTAACACGGGTCAGTTCAATGAACTGAACATGATAAGCTCTAATTCTTAAAACAATTGCATTCCACCAATTGTTTGCATTAGAAAACCTGTTTAAATGAAATCATTTCATCAAACCTACAAACATGAATCACTCTAATTATCTTTCTACCATACAAGACTTTTTAACATAAATTCATAATATAACTATCATATTAGCTCTTCTCAGATAATTCATCTTATGTTAGAGACTAAGAAGAACAAAATGAATCTAATATATCCATCCATCCGAAAACCAAGGACAGTATCAATCCAAATAAATTACTCCTTTCATAAATGAATTCTTACCAGTATGTGTATCCAACAGCTGTTCATTTTATAGTTCAAGCAAAGATAGATTATAGCCTCTAGCAAGTTCAACTGATGGATTTCCTTTATACTCATTGCATTATTTCCAAGAATTCGATAGATTTATCAACTTCTATTACAATTCTAGTTTTATCAAAGTAGATAACTGAATAACTCAAACAAGGTATTAATATAACTGTAAATAAGAAAAGACCTTAGGCCAAGACTAAGCATTTACCATTCTTTCCTCATAAATTTAACAGTTTAAACATCTTATGCCCCTATAGCAGAGCTCTTATGGAAATAAAAAAGAAGGGAGCAATCATAATTTCTAGAAAGGGAGAGAATACTTCCGTATTCCAAAATTCCTATATCAACATATACTTTACAATTTAAGAGAAAGAAACTGAGGCATCCAGATCTCCACTACAGAAAAGTTCAGGAATGTACCAATCTTTCTAGGAGTAATGCATATACAATCCATCTGAAATTTAAATTAGAGAAGAAGGGAAAGCAAGAAATCAACACAATCCCATCCCTTCCAAGTACAAAACATGATTTCTATCCATGCAGATCTAGGATTACCCATATGTTATTTAAGAATCAAAGTTCCTCAAAACAAGATTTCTTTCGGTCAGGCTGTGTTCCCATTATCTAAGTAAAGTCCTAAAGAAAACCATAGCTACACTAATATTTCATTAAATACATAACCCATAATCATTGACCATCCAGACCCTTTTTAGAGAGGTACAGACTTGAATTCAGTATATATCTTATGCATGCGGCTAAACCAGACGAGCTCAATAGAAGGAACTACAGTTTCATCACAAACCAACTATATATACGTCTGAAGCTGTCAAGCAATAGAAGAGATCATGCGACCAAGCAGTGATCAATAAACCAACCAAATTAGACAACAATTCTTTCCATGAGATTATTCAAACATGAAACATCTAACAAAAAGTCAAACATGGTACAGTTAGGAACTCATTACTTCAGTCGAACAAAAGACTAGGAAGCAACATAAACTGAAGTTGAACCCACATGCAATCACAGCTAACACTTCAACAGAAGTTGAATCCACCATGTAATCGCAGCAAGGACTTCAACAGAAGTCATATCCAATAAGTAAACACAGTAAAGACATCTACAGAAGTCGAATCAACATGCAAACGTAGCAAGGACTTCAACAGAAGTCGTATTCACAAGAAAAACACTGCAAGGACTTCAAAAGAAGTCGGATCCTTCAAGTATTCATAGCAAATAATTCTACAGAAGTTGAACCAACATGTAAACATAGCAAGCATTCCAATAGAGGTCGAATCCATTTGTATACACAACAAATATTTCAACAGAAAACAATTCCATATGTATACTCAGCAATGATTCCACAGAAATCGAACCAGCATGTAAACACAGCAAGCGTTCCAATAGAGATCGAATCCTTTTGAATACATAGCAAATATTTCAACAGAAAACGAACCCATATGTATACTCAATAAGGATTCAACAGTAATCGAACCAGCATGAAAAAACAACAAGCATTTCAACAGAGATCAAATTCAGAAAGAAAACACGGAAAACACTTTGAAAGAAGTTGAATCCATAAAATAAACACAACAAACTCTACAATAGAGTCTACGTAAAACCATGGATTCCTAAATCATCAAGAAACAGAGAAACCCAATACATTGCTACCATTTAAACCAACAGAACCAAAAATCATCTGAACAGAGCTGTTCTAATGAAAGCATTTAAAGGAAAGTAAGATTTTTAAAAGTTAGGGCCTTTCACGCCTGATAGTGTCACTTAAAAATTTGAAGAAGACCTCTGAATGTGCTCGCACCTTCTCTTATTCTTCCACGATAGATTAAACAACAATAAATTGTTACCTCCTTTCATTATATACTTTCCCCAACAGAGAAGGAAGCTAGAAATTCTCACAGTTGCCATGCAACACAGAGTAGATGACTGGTTCGAAGAACCAGTACTGATGCAGAGCAAAAAATGGAATGCATGAAAAACCAAACAACCAAACAATATTCCATTTGCATGCCTTCCCAAGCAATCCACGCTCGGGAACCGAAGTTCATTAATTTCATTAACTTCCATCCTCCCACCTATTTTCCATTGCCACCGACCGCCAAAATTGGTGATAGCCAAAAGGAAACAAACAACCTTTCCCGTACTTGGTGATACTGCCAAGTCAGATTATACTAGCTGTTTGCAACCTTCGCCAAATTTGAAAGCATCCCAAGTCCTTCAACCTTATCCCCCTCATAAATTCCATGGAAACCACTGCCCATGACTCACACCGCTTCATAGGTCTCCCTCCATTCTTGTCATTAGTTAGGATAGGTAAGAAACATAGGTTAGATCATAGAGTAAGACATTAGTCTTACATCCATAGTGCTAGAAGAAGTTAACTCTTAGGAGCATTAAGCTTATAGTTTAGGGCTAGGTTAGATTAGCAATTATTTTAACCAATAGGTTATAGTTTAGGTTAAGATTATTAACCTTAACGAATCCAGTCTAGGTATCCCCCAAGTAGGACCAATCAGTATTAGAGCCATACAACATAAAACATTCTTGTAAAGGATCCTATCTGGCATTGATAATTAAGCTTGCAGTATACACCAGAACTTCTTACCTGGCTTAAGGTCTAGGCCTTCCTGATGTTACGATATCAGGAACCAAATTTCATTTAACATGTTCAGCCTGAGTTAATCTCTGGGATTTCTCATTCAAACTCATTCAGACCTTGTAACTTTTGTAAGGTCCATAAATTTTGTTCATCCTAAATAAGTTTAAAACATTCCTTGGATCAATGCAACTGATGCAAGGCTGAGTCAAAGATCTTCAAGAACAAAGAAGATACAATCCATATCAAGCATGACTTCCCGAAACCAAAGGAACATGTCCTTATACAGAAGAAATAATATATCAACACTTGAATGCTCAGGAGAAGGTAACAATAGTTCAGGGTGTTACATGCTTCCCTCCTAAAAGATTCATCGTCCCAATGATTACATCTTTTGATTTACCTTCCAGTCAATCAATTAAATTTTTTGTCAACAGATTCCATTCTGTTCAAAAAGAAAGGGAAAAGAAATTTTCATCTCTTCCAAATTTTCCCAAGTTGCACTCTCTTTGTTAAACTGGTCCCACTGGACCTTACATTGCTGTATTTCACGATTTCTCAATTGCAATTGGTGAGTTTCCAGCACTCGTGTTGGTTTAACCACAATTATTCCTGGGTCTTGGACCTGCAAGGAATTCCAATTTAAAACATGTGACAAGTCTGAAACATATTTCTTAAGCAAAGAAATATGGAAAACATCATGCATGCGAGACAAAGCAGGTGGTAATGCTAATCGGTAAGCTACAGGATTGATTATTTTGACAATTTCGAAAGGTCCCACATAACGAGGTGACAACTTGGCAGCTTTTCCAAAAGTTATAAAACTCTTTCTAGGTTTAACACGTAGAAATTTTTTTTCACCAAGTTCAAACCTTCGATCAACCCACTTAAGGTCAGCATAGCTCTTCTTCCTATATGCTGCTTCCTTCAATCATTCACGAATCATCTTTACTTGCTGTTCCATTTCAGTGAGGATTTCTGGTCCAATTACCACTCTATCCTCAATACTATCCCAACTAACAAGGGTTCTGCACTTTCTTCCATAGAGTGCCTCAAAAGGTGCCATTTTAAGAGATGAGTGATAAGTGTTGTTATATGCGAACTCAACTAATGGAAGATACTCTTCCCATTTATACTGTTGATCCATGCAATACATTCACAACATATCTTCCAACACTTGATTTACTCTCTCAGTTTTTCCATACATTTCCGGATGATATGCAGAACTAAAGTTTAGTTTCATTCCAAGAGCTGCATTAAGCATTTGCCAAAATCTTGATGTCATTCTAAGATCCCTGTTAGATATAATCAATTCTGGTACTCCATGTAACCTGAAAATTTCATGCACGAATCTTTTTGCTAACACTGGAGAATCATCCTTCATATTTCCAACGATGAAATGAGCTACCTTTGTTAGTTTTTCTACAACTACCAAGATAACATCATGTTTATTTCTTGACATAGGCAACCCTTGTAAAAATTCCATGCTTATTACTTGTCATTTATACTGCGGTATGCTATGGGGATATAATATTCCAGCAAGGTTCATGTGTTCAGCCTTAAGCCGCTGACATTCTAGACAATGTGTCACAAAATCAATAACATCCTTTTTAATACCTTTCCAAAAGTATTGTTGTTTTAGATCAGCAAGCATTTTTGTGATACCCGGGTGTCTAGAGAAGGGCGAATTATGAAATTCAACTAACAATTTCTTTCTCAAATCATTTAGCAAAGGTACATATACATTGTTTTCATAACGTAAGATCCCTTCATTATCAAAATGAAAACCTTTATACCTTTCATCTTTTGGTTCTGCAACAAGTGCTGCTTTTACTTGCTGAAAGTATATATCAAATTCTGAGGCACTTTTTACCTCATCTTTAAACTGAGTTCTTAATGTTATAAGAGCAGAAATGTGCTTCCTACTACTTAGAGCATCCGCTACTCTATTCTCTTTCCCTTTGATGTAGCTAATATCAAAATCATATTGAGATAAAAAATCTAACCACCTTCGTTGTCTTGCATTTAGATTAGGCTGAGTGAAAATATATTTCAAACATAAGTGATCAGTTTTCAACTCAAAAGGTTTCCCAAGTAAATAGTGTCTCCATACTTGAAGCGCATAAACAATTGCAGCAAGCTCTAAATCATGAGGGGCATAATTCAACTCATGTAACTTAAGCTTTCTACTTTCATATGTTATGACATGATCATTTTGTAACAAAACACCTCCAAGGCCTTCCCCAGAAACATCTGTTACAACAGTAAAGTTCCCATTAGGGTCTAGTACAGCTAATATAGGTGCTGAAGTCAACTGGCTTTTCAAACTTTTAAAAGCAGTTTCACACTTATCAGTCCAAATAAATTTCTTATCCTTCTTCTACAATGGAGTTATCGGTGCAACCACTTTAGAAAAATCCTTTAAAAAATTTCTATAATAACCAGCAAGGCCCATGAAGTTTCTTACTTCATGTACATTCTTTGGTGTAGGCCACACGGTTATTGCCACTATTTTTGAAGGATCTACTGCAATTCCCTCTTTACTGATGACATGACCCAAATAGTGAACTTCAGTATCAAAGAAGGAACATTTGGATAACTTACCGTATAACTTTATTTTTCTCAAAATTTCCAAAACTATCTTTAAATGCTCCTTGTGCTCTTCAACGCTTTTAGAATATATGAGAATATCATCCAAGAATATAAGTGCAAACTTGCCCAAATATTCTTGAAAGATATTATTCATTAAGTTCATAAAATCTGCAGGTGCATTAGTTAATCCAAAGGGTAGAACCGTGAATTCATAATGTCTGTACCTGGTTCGGAAAGTTGTTTTATCAATATCCTCATCTTTAATCCTTAATTGATGATAACTAGATCGAAGATCTATCTTGGAATAAACTGCTGCTCCACGCATCTGATCAAATAGATCTTCAATCCTTGGAAGTGGGTATCTGTTCTTAATTGTTGCTTTGTTCAACATCCGATAATCAATACATAGTCTAAGTGTTCCATCTTTCTTTTTTACAAATATTATTGGCACTCCCCAAGGTGAAACACTTGGTCTAATAAAACCCTAAGTTAAAAGTTCTTGCAATTGTGCCTTAAGCTCAACTAACTCTATAGTAGTCATCCAATAAGGTGCTTTAGAAATAGGTTCCGTCCCTAGTTTGATCTCAATGGTGAAGTCAAATTCCCTTTTGGGTGGTAAACCTGGTAATTCCTCCGGAAATACATCCTTGAAACTTTGCAACAGTGGGTAAAATTTCATGGAATCACCATCTTCTTCTAAAAATTCAGATATCTTTACAGCATATAAGGTACATCATTTGTTTTTAGCCTTTTTAAGTTGCATAGCTGACAATTTTCTAACTGTAATTTCCCGTTTCACACCTTGAATCTCTGTTGTTTTCAGCCGATCATCTAAACATCTTATATTCTTTTCAAAGCAGTCTACTTTTGCTTTATGGTCAACTAACCAATTGACACTGATGACAACGTCATAGGATCCTAAAGGTGCAACATATAGGTCAACTTCCGTGGAAAAGTTAGGTAAGTCAAGGACTGCCCCAAAAAGACACATACTCACTATATGAACAGAGTTATTACCATACTGTACAGTCCAAGATTTATCCATTTTTCTACCCTTTCTTTTAAGTTTCGAAGCAATTTTTCTAGAAATAAATCATTCAGTAGCTCCTGTATCAAAAAGAATAGTGACAGGTATGCTAAATAACTTACCCGAAACTTCTATAGGTGTCACTTGCTTATCAGCTTGCTTGTCTGCTACTGCAGCATATATCTTATGCTGCTGATTACAATCATCCTTCTTCAAAGGGCACTGATTTACGTAGTGGTCTTTGCCACAATTATAGCAGCCTCCTACAGGTCCCGTTTTAGGCTCAAAATTATTTCCAGCCTTAAAATTATCACGTTGTCCTCCATAGGGCTTCTGCCCATTGTTATAATTTTTTGCAAAACTATCCCTTACATTTCCAACAGGCTTATTCGCTATCGTTTTCTTACTATTATCCACTAGAAACTTACCTCTGTTTCCAAAAATTTTCCATGGCCCCTTCTTGGGTGCAAGTGAAGTTGAAGAAGGGTTTGCAATCTTCTTCCACACTTCTTATTTATGAGCAAAAATAGCCTTTAATTTTTGTTCTTGCCTTATGGATTTTTCAACAACCCCTTCCATAGTGGCTAGGCTGTGAACATCAACCTCTCCTCCTATCACAGGATTCAGTCCCATGATGAATTTTCATATTCTGAACTTATCATCAGTTTGATACTGCGGTACGTACTTGAGGAGTTTTGTAAACTGCTCCCAGTATTCAGTTACAATTAGGTTTCCTTGAGCTAAGTTTTGGAATTCTGTCATTTTCTGATCATAGAAAAATTTTCGCAGCCAATGTTGCCTAAAATAGCCTTTAAATTGATCCCAAGTGATATTGGTCTCATCAATATTTAACTCAGCTTTACGGCTGTCCCACCACAAAGATGCTTCATGGGAAAGCTGATAGGCTCCCCAAATAGCTTTGGTTTCCTCAGAGAAGTTTGTTATTGCAAAGTACTTCTCTATCTCGCTGAGCTAGTTCTCAGCTCCATCTCGTAATGTGGTGCCATCATATTTAGGTGGACTTAACCTTTTTATATCATTAGTGAGTTCCGCTGCCAGCCTGGCCTTTTTGTTTTCTGGTTGGACAGGTACATTTCCAGTGTTATTACCAACACCCATATTGGGGTTGTCCTCAGGAGGTAGCTGATTGTCGTTACCATCTTCTTCATCCTCCTCATTTCCCATTACTTGCTGTTCAAGTACAGCCAAAATATCTCTTGTGTCCAATAGGGCAGTAAGGATCTCATCAAGTTTTTGGGTTGTTGTTGCCCCTTCCTCTGGTGGACCATTATCCGAAACGTTCACCCTTGTTCTAACCATTTTCTGTTACAAGAAAATTTAGGTTTTTATCAGATTATGGACACAATAGGTCTAAGAGCTGCAACCTTCAGCTCTGATACCAAGATGTAACATTCCCATTTTAGTACATTAGAACAAGAATTTTTTTTTTGATAAGTGCTTCCTAGTTCTAAATACATAATTTAGAACTCATAGATCAAACAATCATTCTTATAACAGATAACCATATGCAGCTGTAATGACTTGGTGTACCACCAATCTATTCATTACATGACTCAGTGATCTACCGATCTATTCATAGGTATCATAGAGTTGGCGTTTTTATCTTAACACTTCACTCTTGCGGTTCTCTTCCCTAATCTGGGATTTCATAATGCTCTGTCCAAGGAACCTATCTGAATAATTGTTACCATTATTCATCGGCATCACGTCCCTCAGACTAGGTGACATAGGACAATGCAATCATTAGCTTGCGATACTTTGGCCAAAGATTTGAAACATACTATTCATGTCTCGTATTCCTTGACGGAATACTCATCAATCTGGAATACATCCTTCACCCCACTCTGATGTTAAATAGAATGTCTTATACTGACTTCTATCAGCCTCCTCTGTCGCAAGTCATTCACTCAGGAACTGATTAATATCATGACACACGTTATAAGGTGCTCTCAAGGACTAGGGTAAGTTGACATACTGCATCAACCATAGTTAACACTGTGTGTCAAGGTACCTTGAGTCTCCAAGGGCAGCCTCATAACATGACCATTGTCCTAACCAATCCTGGAGTAAAAACTTGTTCGAGTTTAAGGTGTAAATCTTAACGATCAATGCAAAGGGTTTCGCCAAAGGTCACCTGCATTGTTGTATCCTCGAGAAGATCCTAATCTTCTTGAAGGTACAACTTTGCAGTTGACATGTGTCGACATCCTACAAACTGCCTCAGAAATATTTACATAACTTCAAAGAGTTACTTAAGTTTAGTTGAAATTGAATTACAGACCCTCTGAACTAGGTAGTTTTTTACCAACCCTTAGTTCCACACCCTTGAGTTTCCTTACATAATTAAGTTCAATTTCACAGAGAGAAGTTTAATAAGATTTGAGATCATGTCCAGGAGTTCATTGGTTCCCAATAATCTTATTCTACATAATTGGGCAATAGCCCTAAGTTCTCTCATAAGGAAGATAGCTAAACTCGTAAGGGTTTATATCAACTCTGAAGTCTAAAGTATATCTTGCTTATTGTTATTAAGAAATAGTGATTTAAGATCATCAGTTACGTTGTCTTGACTTAGATCATGGATAGTGAGTAACAGATTACTCTTCCCGTTTCAGCTACCTATTAAGGTTTAGTTTAACCTTAACTTCTTGAAAGGTAGTGGACTAATTTCCAATTTAGCCTTATTTAGAACGTAACAGAACTACTAATCATTCACAAAGTATTGAGTCACATAATCTTTACAAGGCCTACTTGGAGAAACCAAATAACTCCAAAGTATACAATAATAAAAAAATGCACTTAAAATCAATCGTACTTAAGAATTTCAATCCATCAAATAAAAAATGCAGCCAAATAAATAACAATCTCCCCATTTCATTTATTTCCAAGCCATACAATTACAATTTATGCACTTCAGCATATTTGATACAATACTCAACAGCAAAAGAACAACTTTCTTCATATAGTAGAAATAGAGAAATCAAATTGGAACTCATCATTAAACCAAATTAAACAATCTGAGCATCATATCAGATCTGCGTGTCTTTTCCACTTATGATGACCATCTGCAAAAATTGCTAACACGGGTCAGTTCAATGAACTGAGCATGATAAGCTCTAATTCTTAAAACAATTGCATTCCACCAATTGTTTCCATTAGACAACCTTTTTAAATGAAATCATTTTATCAAACCTACAAACATGAATCACTCTAATTATCTTTCTACCATACAAGACTTTTTAACATAAATTCATAATATAACTATCATATTGGCTCTTCTCGAATAATTCATCTTATGTTAGAGACTAAGAAGAACAAAATGAATCTAATATATCCATCCATCTGAAAACCAAGGACAATATCAATCCAAATAAATTACTCCATTCAGAAATGAATTCTTACCAGTAAATGTATCCAACAGCTGTTCATTTAATAGTTCAAGCAAAGATAGATTATAGCCTCTAGCAAGTTCAACTGATGGATTTCCTGTATACTCATTGCATTATTTCCAAGACTTTGATAGATTTACCAACTTCTATTACAATTCAACTTTTATCGAAGTAGATAACTGAATAACTCAAACAAGGTATTAATATAACTGTAAATAAGAAAAGACCTTAGGCCAAGACTAAGCATTTACCATTCTTTCCTCATAAATTTAACAGTTTAAACATCTTATGCCCCTATAGCAGAGTTCTTATGGAAATAAAAAAGAATGGAGCAATCATAATTTCCAGAAAGGGAGAGAATACTTTCCGTATTCCAAAATTCCTATATCAACATATACTTTACAATTTAAGAGAAAGAAACTGAGGCATCCAGATCTCCACTACAGACAAGTTCAGGACTGTACCAATCTTTCTAGGAGTAATGCATATACAATCCATCTGGAATTTAAATTAGAGAAGAAGGGAAAGCAAGAAATCAATACAATCCCATCCCTTCCAAGTACAAAACCTGATTTCCATCCATGTAGATCTAGGATTACCCATACGTTATTTAAGAATCAGAGTTCCTCAAAACAAGATTTCTTTCGGTCACGCTGTGTTCCCATTATCTAAGTAAAGTCCTAAAGAAAACCACAGCTACACTAATATTTCATTAAATACATAACCCATAATCATTGACCATCCAGACCCTTTTTAGAGAGGTACAGACTTGAATTCAGTATATATCTTATGCATGCGGCTCAACCAGACGAGCTCAATAGAAGGAACTAAAGTTTCATCACAAACCAACTATATATACGTCTAAAGCTGTCAAGCAATAGAAGAGCTCATGCGACCAATCAGTGATCAATAAACCAACCAAATTAGACAACAATTCTTTCCATGAGATTCTTCAAACATGAAACATCCAACAAAACCTCAAACATGGTACAGTTAGGAACTCATTACTTCAGTCGAACAAAAGACTAGGAGGCAACATAAACTAAAGTTGAACCCACATGCAATCATAGCTAACACTGCAACAGAAGTCGAATCCACCATGTAATCGCAGCAAGGACTTCAACAGAAGTCATATCCACTAAGTAAACACAGTAAAGACTTCTACAGAAGTTGAATCAACATGCAAACGCATCAAGGACTTCAACAAAAGTCGTATTCACAAGAAAACACTGCAAGGACTTCAACAGAAGTCGGATCCTTCAAGTATTCACATCAAATAATTCTATAGAAGTCAAACCAACATGTAAACACAGCAAGCATTCCAATAGAGGTCGAATCCATTTGTATACACAGCAAATATTTCAACAGAAAACAATTCCATATGTATACTCAGCAAGGATTCCACAGAAATCGAACTAGCATGTAAACACAGAAGGCGTTCCAATAGAGATTGAATCCTTTTGAATACACAACAAATATTTCAACAGAAAATGAATCCATATGTATACTCAGCAAGGATTCAACAGAAATCGAACCAGCATGAAAACACAGCAAGCATTTCAACAAAGATCGAATTCACAAAGAAAACATGGCAAACACTTCGACAGAAGTTGAATCCATAAAATAAACACAGAAAACTCTTCAACAGAGTCTACGTAAAACCATGGATTCCCAAATCATCAAGAAACAAAGAAACCCAATACATTGCTACCATTTAAACCAACAGAACCAAAAATCATCTGAACAGAGTTGTTCTAATGAAAGCATTTAAAGGAAAGTAAGATTTTTAAAAGTTAGGGCCTATCATGCCTGATAGTGTCGCTTAAAAATTTGAAGAAGACCTCTGAATGTGCTCGCACCTTCTCTTCTTCTTCCATGATAGATTAAACAACAATAAATTGTTACCTCCTTGCCTTATATACTTTCCCCGACAAAGAAGGAAGCTAGAAATTCTCACAGTTTCCATGCAACACAGAGTAGACGACTGACTGGAAGAACCAGTGCTCATGCAGAGTGAAAAATGGAATGCATGAAAAACCAAACAACCAAACAATATTCCATTTGCATGCCTTCCCAAGAAATCCGCGCTCAGGAACCAAAGTTCATTAATTGCATTAACTTCCATCCTCCTGCCTATTTTCCATTGCCATCGACCACCAAAATTGGCGATAGCCAAAAGAAATGAAACAACCTTTCCCGTACTTGGTGATACTGCCAAGTCAGATTATACTAGCCGTTTGCAACCTCCACCAAATCTGACAGCATCTCAAGTCCTTCAACCTTATCCCCCTCATTAATGCCATGGAAACCACCGCCCATGACTCGTGCCCCTTCATAGGTCCCCCTCCATTCTTGTCATTAGTTAGGATCGGTAAGAAACATAGGTTAGATCATAGGGTAAGACATTAGTATTACATCCATAGTGCTAGAAGAAGTTAACTCTTAGGAGCATTAAGCTTATAGTTTAGGGCTAGGTTAGATTAGCAATTATTTTAACCAATAGGTTATAGTTTAGGTTAAGATTATTAACCTTAACGAATCCAGTCTAGGTATCCCCCAAGTAGGACCAATCAGTATTAGAGCCAAACAGGGTAAAACATTCCTATAAAGGATCCTATCTGGCATTGCTAATTAAGCTTGTAGTATACACCATAATCAATATCAATCAAATATCAGTCAAATAGAATGTGATTGATGCTAGTCATGATGGAGTGATGCCATTTGGATTATGAGGAAAAATGTGTCAAGACAAGGTTATGGTGGGAGTTAAAGTGAAAGTGAGGTAGTGACGTATAAATGTAAGTGTGTTGAGAATAGGTAGGGTAAAAGGTATATATGATACAAGTCGAGGGGGTGTGAAAGTGGGATGGGAGAAAGGGGTAGGTCATTAGGGTTGTAGGGAAATAAATAATAAGAATTTTGGGAATAGGTTAGTCTATTAAGTGATATGTTAGATATGGTTAAGATATAATAATGGTGTGGTTTTTTGGGTGCAATCTAGGGACCATTTATGGATGAGAGACATAGTACCACCTTTGTTATTAGTAGTACGAGGGAGTGTGATGGAAGAGGAGTGGTGTCACATTACAAATGTTGGTCTTATTGGGGTTAGTTGTTATAGGCACATAGTTCGGGATCAAAGTTTGATGGTCACACATATCGACAGATGTGATTAAACGACCAACACATTTCATCTACTGATGGGTGAGATCATAGTCACCCTAGAGGAGATGTACATGATGTTTATGGTTATTGATAGTAGGGATGCATGTTTATTCTATTTCTTTAGAGGCATCAGAGGAGATGATGTTGATGGTTTTTGCAGAGGGGATGCCAAAGATGAGGTTCTATAGCATGAGCTTGAGCTATGGAGATATGTATGCATCCCATCCTAAGGAGATGAGGTTATTGGTTTTGATCATAGAGATAATGTGTTATTTTGCATTTCTAGATGTAGAGGGTGGGAGATTACCATGTGCATTGATGGGAGTTATCCATGACATGATGGAGGATAGGACTCATTTTTATTGGGCACCAACATACTTGGTACAGTTTATACAGGGAGTTATGGGTCTAGGGGCAGTCGCAGAAGTTCAATTTGTGTTACACATTTCTTCTCCACTATTGGGCATATGAGCACATTGTATATGTGCATCTAGTTGGTATTCCCCAACCAGATGCATTCGATGTGGGCTTGGTTCGAGTTGGATATAGGCATTGGGTGCTTATTGTTGGAGAGTGTAGGGTTATCAGGGGCTACTCATGATGTAGCGTACTATAGGTGGGTACTGGAGGGGTTATTTGGAGTGGACATCATTTGGAGTTCATATGTTGGCATTCCTTCCTACAAGAAGATAGCATTGGATTTGGATGAGTTACAACTACTGAGGTGGATAGAGGGGTGCCATTCTAATGAGCATGAGATTATACCTATTGATAGGGTCAAGCGGCAGTTTGGGCTTCTCCAGGATGTGCCACCATTGTTCCCACAGTATAGGAGAGATGACATGGAGAGGCTTATGCCTCTACCACATCCGAAAATGTTGACTGGGTAGGAGGAGTAGGTAGTGGACCGATAGATTGATGATGCTAGAGCTACAAATAGATATAGGCAGTGGTGCATAGTCCAACTATGAGTAGCACCACCTAGGTTAGGACAGCTAGACATGGCTACCCTTATAGTTTAGAGGGATATGTTGCAGTGGCAGGTTGCCACTTTACATGCCCAAATCACAATGTTACAGGGGCAGTGGACATAGACCGATTTAGAGGTGGCCACATTATAGGAATAGGTGATGGCTTTATAGACCCATATTTCCTAGGGATAGGCACCCGCATGGGGTGGAGATTGAGATGGGCTATAGGTGGCCACCTTGCAGGCGCATGTAGCAGGTTTGCAGGGCCATTTGGCCCCTGCACAAGCATATATTGTGACCTTATAGGCCTAGGTCACAACATAGGTAGCACCTCAGGATCTGGGGCAGGGTCCCATGGTACAGTGAGGAGGGCAGGGCTCATAGGTATAGGGGTTGAGACCTTTAGTAGCAGGGCAGGGTTCATAGGTTACTACAAGACCCATGAAACTACCATAGACTATGCCAATGGCTAGATTCAGGGATGCCTTGAAAGAGGCTAAGTACTACCAGGATTATCTGACTACTGTTGGGACAGACGTCCCTTCTTATGTGGAGTATAGGGTACAAAAGACCTTGAGTGAGAGGACTAGATTTCACACACATAATGCAAAGAGTACAGGTGGTTGGCGAGCCCAGAGATAGGGTTAGGGAGAGGATACCATCTCTTGGAGGCCATACCTAACTACAGGTCAGGAAGAGGTGAGGGCTAGAGGAGAGGAGGAGGATACAGATGAGACCATCTTGGACATAAGGTGAAGTGATGACTAGTCACCATATATGTTTAGATTATATATTTTTGTATATTTTTTATTTATACTAGCCTGCATGCTGAAGATAGCGAGGATGTACATAAGAGGCATGTGTATTGATTTTTCTTCTATGCACATATGTATGGACACAGATTCTGAAGATTTATATAGAAATAGTGATATTTATGGTATGATGTTGTTTTGATGTTGTAAAAGTTTCATTGGTATATGTATATGGGTAAAAACCAGGTGGATTAGGCATGATGGATTTAGGTTGGTTTAGGCATGATGGAGTTAGGTCGGTTTAGGAATGATAGAGTCAAGTCAGTTTAGGTATGATGGAGTCAGGTCAGTTTAGGCATGATGGAGTCAGGTGAGTTAGGCGTGGTGTTGTCAAGTTAGTTTAGGCATGATGGAGTCAGGTTGGTTTAGGCATGGTGGAGTCTTGTTTTTAATTTTGATTAATTGTCCAAGTTATCAGTAACATGGGAAATAAATGATGAGTCATATGTAAGTTATGGTGTAGATTTCAAAAATCTTTTCTTTTATAGAAATGTGAAATGATTGATTGGATGTTGTTATGATGTGGTAACATGGTAGATATGTATGTTTGTATTATTTTCCAAGTGTTTTAGAAAATGGAAACTAAGATAGAACATAAATAGGAAAATGGGTGGGGAAATAGGTTAGGGTAAAGAGTGGTTGAGCTAACCTCCAAGGGCCCCATGCCCTAGGAGTGTTGCCTACATATCCCTCACGAAAAAGGCCCTTGGGCCAATTTAGTTCTCCTATAGGCTAGGGAAGAATATGATGAGGTAGAGGAATGGGTTGGTAGGTTTTATGCATGATTGATTCTATGTCAGAGGCATGGTTGAGTCTAGGTCATAGTGGAAATTTTGGAAAATGTAGGTGTCAATGGTTTGGTCTTGTATAGGAGAATCTATAATTAATGAAGAAGGTGAATGGTAAGAGCCAGTAAGAGAGATACCTAATTGATAAAAACCCTAATGAGTCTACCATACCCAAGATGGGGTTATGAATGTAAGACCCTAAAAGTGTTGCATAATGGACCATTCTAAGGGTGAAGGAAGTCACATGATCACAAAATGTCACTGTTATGGCAAGTTCCTTGAACAGAGAGAAAATTGGGGTGAAAATTCAATGAGGTGAAAGTGGGTGGTTTAGAATAACCTAGTGTACAACAACATGTTTACCTACCAAGAATCCCGTGATAAAAATAGGCAAGTCCATGACGAAAAAGTTATTATTTTTATTTTTTTGGTTTTTGTTTTTGATAGAATGATCGATGTGGGAAGTCTATATGGGATGATTCTATTATCTCCTTTAGGTCTTAGTGAATCTGATCGATGCGGGAAGCTTCAGAACATTTTATTGTATTTTTTCAATGACTTTATATAGTGATCCTTCGAGGGAGTAGTCTATTTATAGTAAAGATATAAGAGATGTCCTTTTTGAGGGATTTTTTTATTTATTGGAAGATTCACTCAAGGAGTTGAATCCTATTTTGTTTTTGGATGTTTAAGTCATGGAAAAGACTATAAAGTAAGATTAGGTTCCTGTTTATAAGAAAAAACCATAGTACACAGAGGTTAACTATAAAGGAGATGGTTTTAAGTGATGAATGACCATGGGATTCCATCTTTGAAAAAGAGGAAAAATATCCATGAGAATCATGCTATGAGTAGAGCCATGATACTTATATTGAAGATAAGGATGAAAGGTGATGGGTAATCACATGATTCTTGTTTATTCATTGATCCTCAAAATGGGTAACATGGAAGGTGAACGATGCTCAAGGGACGATTGTTCAATAGATAAAAGGTGATATAGGAATTTATTTTAACAATAAAATGGTCTAAGATGCAAGGAATTAAGGGGCTCAAGTTCAGGTTTACCTCCGAGTGAAGAAAAATGGTAAACATCTAATTCATATGCATGAGTAACGATATAGGGTCCAAGCCAATTAGGAGAAAATTTTCCCCATTTACTTTTCTCTTCTTTGGTTACATGTTGATTTTCCTTCAATATGAGGTCATCAACCTGGATGGGTCATTCATGGATAGGTTTTTCATAGGAATTCTTGATACATATTTGGTAGATTTTGAGATGGTCAAGCACATTGAGATGACATTCATATAACAACTCAAGTTGCGTTAAACGGTCCTATTGAAAATCATCGTCGATGAGCATGTCTTGTAGTGAGATGCAGAGAGACAAAATCTAGAATTCGAGAGGCAATGCAACATCAGTAATGTAGACCAGAGAGAAAGGTGTGGTAGCAGTTGAAGTGTGAATAATGGCATGGTAATCCCACAAGGCAAAAGGAATGTATGTATGCCAATCCCTCCCAATATCATCAAATACTTTTATAAGAATTTTTTTCAATGATTTATTGGTTGATTCTACTTGGCCATTTGTTTGTGGGTAATAAAGTGGTGAGAAATTGAGTTGAATTCCAAAGGTGTTGCACAACTTTCATAGGGTTTTTTTTAATTGTTGTCCGTTATCAGTGATGAGACAATGAGGGACACCAAAGTGAAAATTGATGTGATGGTTAATGAATTCACATATTTTATTGGCTTTTGTAGAAATGATGGGAATGGAGTCTACCCATTTAGTGTAGTATTCAGTAGTGGTTATAATCCATTGATGGAATTGTGAAGAATGAGGATTGATCTCTCCGATAAGATCCAAACCCCATTAAGAGAAAGGCCAAATTTCTCGTGCGACCTATAAGGCATGACTAGGTGTGTGATAAAGATTAACATGTTATTGAAATTTCACACAATGTTTGACATAGTCACAAGAGTCGTGGTTTAGGGTTGGATAGTAATTTCTAAGGTGAAGAATGCATTTAGTGACAGATAAACCAATAAAGTGGCCTCCGTAAATTCCATTGTGAACTTCCTTGATGGTGTAGGGAATTTCATAAATTTTAACACATCGTAAGTGAATACCATTGAATCCACGCTTATAAAGGAGACCACCCATGATGACATACCAAGAGACACTTTTAAGAAATGCATGTTGTCCACTACGAGTGAGATCGGGAGGTAGAATAGAAAGGGAAAGGTAGTTTGTAAACTGCTTAAACCAAGGTCATGTGGGTTAGGTGCAATGGTTCTGATAGAGTGGACCTCATGAGGTAAATAAGAGGGTGATTGTAACCTTTGTATTGTGACAAATATTTTGAAGTTGGCAGGCGAAGCAGGTATCTGAGAATCCAAGGAAGCCATGGTATTCAAAAATTTATTGGTAGAACGTGGGTTGGTTTGAAGTTCATAATGGTCAAATGTATTCAAAAGTATGTCCACATGATACTTGTACTATTAAAGTATTTCACTACGACATAGGTATATACCATTGACTTGGTTTAAAACCAGATGGGAATCATTAAAGATATTGATTGACTTAACATCTAAGGCATAAGTAGCCTGGAGACCCAATACGAGTGCTTTGTATTCAGAAATATTGTTTTTATAATTAAAATATAATTTGAAAGATAAATTCATAGGTTAACCACCAAGAGAAATGAGGATAAAACTAGCACTGCCCCCACACTGACACTTGGAACCGTTAAAGAAAAGGGTCATTTGGTAAGTGGTATTGTCCAAGGAGAGGGTAGCTATGGATTCATTAGGGAAGTCAAAGCCAGAGGGTTGGTTTTTGGAAAGAGGTGCATCTTCTAGTTGGTCAACGATGGTTTGGCCTTTGACAGACTTTTGATGAATGAATTCAATGTTAAGTTCTGCAAAAAGTATGATCCAACTTGAATCACGTTGATGATGGTAGGGTTTGGTGTACATGTAAAGTAAGGGGTCAATATTGGTGACGAAAAAGGTTTTATGGTTGAGAAGGTAATGACGAATCTTGGTGGTGACAAAAACTAAGGATAAGTAGAGTTTTTTGACATGGGTGTATCTACTTTCATAGTCCAAAAGGGTATGGCTTATGTAATAAATCACTTTCTCTCTATGTTGGTTGTCACGATGAGGGAGCATGGCATCTAGGGAATGATCGATAACTTAAATATATAGGTAAAATGGTTGGTCATCCTTAAGAGGAATGAGAACTGGTGGTTGGAGAAGGTATTGTTTTAAGGCATCAAAGGCTTTATGGAATTCATCATCCCATTTGAAGGAGATGACGTTTTTGAGAAGATGATGAAATGGTTGAGAGTGGTCGCAAAGTTGTGAAATGAACCAACAGCTAGATTACAACTTACCTTGTAAACTTTTAAGTTTACAGAGATTAGTAGGTGGAGGAATTTTGAGAATAGCCTTCACTTTAGCATGATCAAATCATATGCCATGCAAATAAATGATGAAACCAAGGAGTTTTGTTGAAAGCACCAGGAAGACACCCTTCATATGTTGAAGGCAAACAAAATACTTGATGAGGTGGTAAGAGATGACCTTAAGGTCTATGAGGTATTCAGCCCGATGTTTGGATTTGTTAAGAAGGTCATCCATGTAATCTTTCAATATGCAATACATGATGCCATGGAAGATATAAGTCATGGCTTGCTAATATTTAACACCAACATTTTAAGTCCAAAAGGCATGAATTGATAGCAAAAATTCCCTCGAGGAGTGATGAAGGTAGTTTTTTGTTGATCTTATTGAGAGATTAATATTTGATTATAACCTGAGAAACCATCCATCTGTGATACAATCTAATTTCTGGTAGTGAGATCAACCAGTTGGTCAATTTTTGGTAGAGGAAAGTCATCTTTGGGGAAAGCAAGGTTAGGGTCATAGAAATCAGTGCAAATGCAGAGTCCCCCTATCACTTTTGTGATAGGAACGATGTTATAAAACCATTGGGGATAGTCAATGGGTAGAATAAAGGAAATTAAGAAAAGGTGGTGAAGTTCTTCTTTGACAAGAAGAGCAATGCAAGGATGCATTTTCCGCAGCTTTTGTTTTATGGGTTTGGCCTCAGGGATGGTAATGATATTATAGACCACAATGTTTGGGTCAATACTGGTCATATCAGCATAAGACCAACCAAAAGTGTTTCTATGGTCCCGAAGGAAATAAGTAAAAGCTTCTTGTTTAACAACATCTAAAGATTGGCCTATCTTTAGAATGTGCAGGTCATCCTAAGTATTAATGTTGATTTCGATAGTTAATTCATTCAACATGGTTTGCATCTCAGAAGGTAACGACCGGTGAATATAAGAATCTTCCACACCAAGGTAGGTGAGGATAGACTCATCATCCTAACATTGAACGATGTTAATAGAATGTGTATCATCATCGATCATGTCAGGATACATGAAGGGAAGAGAAGAGGGATCCTTACCATCACGTTGATAGGTCATAGGTCCTTGGGAAATTGTGTTTACACAAAAAAATGTTAGGAGGAATAGATTCAAGATCTATGGACTCTGTGGGTGATAATGGTGACATTGGTGAATGTGGTGAAGAAGGTTTTTCTCCTCAATGAGGTCGATGCAGGCCTTCATGGAAGAGGATGCGGAAAATCCAATGCCATCACAATAATTGTGTTTATGGGTGGTACATGAAATGAAGGTATGGTAGCCTTGTTCATAAAAAACAAAACAAAATCCTTTCCATCCGCAATGGTGTAGGAAAGTGTGGGTGAAGCAGCGGTTAGAAAGAGATTGGAGGTCAGATGAAAATTGTCATGTTTGTGATGGAGGTTCAGGTGAATAAGTGGAAATATGAAGTTCCCCATACATTATATTAGTGCAAAGGTGGGGAGGACCATAAGGAAAAACCTCGCCTATGTGGTAGTCATAATGAGGGTGCTAGCGTAGGTTTTCATACTCTTACGGAGTGAGGAATGTGTTGATATTGTATAGGCGGCACTCCCCTAGAGTGAGGTGTTAAAAAACACATTTTAAGGGATCCGTAGTTGATATGTGGGTGGTGGGGATAGATGACTCATTATATGATTGGGTAGGAGGGGTATCGGTTGGTTGGAAAGTAGATGGGTTAGCTACAGAGGCTACGTTAGTAGTAGGAATAGAAGAGTTAGATGTGGGAGAGGTGGTGGTATCATTGGTGGATGGGATCATGGTTGAAGGAGAAGTGGGGGTAGTGGCAGATGCCTTGACTGGTATAATTACATCATTGGGTCATTATAAAATGCTACAATTTTTTAATGGCAACGGGTCGACGGGGATGGTATACTTATGTCCTTCATGTTTGAATTTTACACAGTGGTGTAAATTTTGAAGGGACACAACCCATGACACAAATCCAAGGTCTGCCAAGCAATACGTTATACTGGAACTCTCCCTCTAAAATGTAGAATAGTTCTAGGACAGTGTGAGGTGATGAGTGCATAGTTTGGCTCATTAATATCATTTCTTCAGACCAGAAATACTCTTCGTGATATGACTTATTTGTATATGGGGATGTTTTGCATAGTCATGTCTTAGTAGGTTGATGCATTTTTCCTTGCTATTATTTATGAAAACCATTTATCACATTACCTCCGACTAAATTTTTTTATGAGATCAAATGTGATGATGTGTGTAGGGAATGATGGAGGTTACTGGTGGATAAGTTTCCCGAGTTTGATGCATGCGGCTAAAGACTATTTCCAAATTGACCTATTAGCTTGGGCTTGACTCTAATGGTCGAGTAGGAATCTAAGAGTTTTAATTGATATTTGATGAAACAATGTTTAATGCCATTTGATATGGTGGATATTGTAACAAACATTATCTATATGAAGACTTTGTCTTCAGAACTGGGGTACCACTTTTTTATTTATCGAAGAAGATTATCTGCATATTGTGCTGGATTTGTTTTTGATATGTTATGAACTCATTTCAAATTTAATGAAAGCTACAGTATTTTGAGAATTATAATTTTTTGATCACTCTATCCCGAGGAAGAGCAAGGGCCCACTCGATTGAGGAGATATGAGGTTACTTTGAGTTTTTCATGCATACAGTCCTTCGATTAGTTTTACTGTAATTATCATTTGATGAATTTTTGGATGCATGCTTTGATTAACTGTCCCTATTTTCTCCATTATTGCTTTCACTTAAAGTAGATGATTTTGTTATGCCAATTTAATTCATAAACAGTCTTGCTTTCTATTGAATTCCAGTTATTTAGTTATGGTTTAAATTGTTAAGAATAAGTGTGTGTGTATTTTACTTTACAGTAGAAGATTAGTTATTGAAATCCATTTGATTGTAAATAGTTGAATTCCGTAGACTTGTATTGAATTTTTGTAGATTTTAACTACACTTCCATAGAAAATCCACTAAAGCTAAGCAACCCCCCCAACAAACTCAACACATAATTGGTTCTCCTAGACTCCATTGCATATTCTCTAGGACACAGCCCTGGTTTATAATGACACTGATAAAGAGTATGTTAGTGAAATGATTGGACAAATACAATGAACCATCATTTTTGGTACCGTTGCCAGGGGACTACATTAACCATAAGCTCCATTATTTTATTCCATATGTTATGGGTGTTAATAGAGTTCATATAGGAAACCATTCGTTCTCTCATACCTCAATTTAAACCAACCCAACCTGGATGCATAGGTCACGAGATAACCAAGGGAGATTTATAGCACGCAATATTCAACAAATCTCTTTAGACACTTCACAAGAGAGAAACATTGAGAGTGATACAGATTTCAATTCCACTCCTAGAACCTTTTTTGAGCATTCTATATCCTCTTCACATCATTTTACGATGGGGGATCTTGGGAATGTTGAAGAACAACCTTTAGGACAAACATTTACATACCCCATTTTCCTCGATGCAGATGAGGATGCACCCATGAAAAACATCTCACCGTCCATCCTCCCCCTCTTTCGAGGAATGACCAAAGAAGACCCTGATCAGTTTCTATTTGAATTTAAAATCCTATGCCAAACATATGATTACCAAACTGACAATCAAAAACTCAAATTATTTCCCTCCACTCTCAAAGTTTTCTACTATGAGATGGTTTATGGGGTTACCATCTAACTCCATTAATTCTTGGGAAGCCATGGAAACAGCCTTCCTTGATAAATACCAAGACTATTGTAGAGGAAAGGATAGGAAAGAGGAGTTCTTCCAAATACGACAAAAGGAAGATGAGAATCTAGAGGATTATCTGGATAGATTCCTCTTTCTTCATAAACGTAGTGGGTATGAGTTGCATGCAGACATCACTAAAACAATATTTCTGGAAGGACTGGATGAAGAAACCAAGGATTCTCTCAATCTCATAGGAGGTGGAGATGTGCATAAGCTTACCATGGAACAAATTACTGAGATATGTAGAAGATATTCTAGAACACGTGGAGGGATAAGAAGGAAACAAACATCCAAGTCTTTGGGTACCTCTGAACTTCTAGAAGAAATGGCCAACATAAAAATAGACATCCTGCTGCAATTAACACCCACCATTGATGGACTCAAGGAAGAAGCCATCCCTATTAAAGAAACATTGGACATGTATTTCCCTAAATGTTGGAAGAGACACCCCTTGAGAGAATGTCCTTTGGATGTCACAGATATGTGCTTAATCTACAAAGTTACTGACCATGACACTAAACATTTCCCACTTTTACCACAATTGAAGGGAGGTTTGAATGCCATCTATCAAACAAGTGTTGAACTAAATTTTTTCTAGAGACCAAACAATTAGGGTGGGTTCCCATCTAGACCAACTCAAAATCCCTGGAGAATGCCATGGCCAAATCAGGCTTCTCAATCTTCTTGGGGACAGCCTGAATGGGAAAACTCAAACTGGATGACTTATCCATATCCACCACCTTGGACAAATCCCTACACTCAGCCAGGTTGGGCTCCACCACCTGTAGCCAATCCTTGGCACAATCAGCAGTGGGGTCCTCAACAAAATATTAGCCAAAATCAGTCCTAGGCACCCACCACAAAACAATAATCAACAACATAAGTTCCAGCAGCCACAGCAAGCTTTAATGCCTCCACCTCAAGCCTACCAAAATCAAGGACAAGAAACACAAACAAAACTTCTGGCTCAGCCAATAGCCAATCCTAAAAATCAATAGACAACTTTGATTGATGACACAGATGCAGGTAATACCCTGCAGGTTAGCACTATTGGTAATTTATGATTACGATCTAGCAAAATATTGAACCCCTCCTATTGTTATCACAAAACTTCCTGATGATGCCAATAAGGAAGAAAAACTTGAAGGTAACATTGGTTCTTCACCCAATACCAAATGAGCAAGATGCTCAAATACCCAAACCAACTACAGCCCCTTTCCCTAAGTGATTATAGGACACTCAGATTGCAGATGAAACATAACTAGTTCAGGAATTGAAAAAATTACATATTGAGGTTCCACTGCTACATGCAATAAGGGACATCCTTGAACTAAACCAAACCATTAGAAATGAATGTATAAAGATGCCAAGAAGAAAATAGAAATACCCAAAGACAGTCAAAGTCGAAGGAAATTTGCCTGATTTAGTTGCTGGCACCCTCATCTCACCAAAATATGGGGATCCTGGGAGCCCTGTCATTACTATTTGTATAAACAACCAGTCAATATCTAGTGTTTTCATGGATCTTGGTGCTGCTATTAATGTCATCACAAAAAAAATGTTTAACCAACTATGCTTGACAAGACTTCAACCAACCAACACTATTCTGTAGTTAGCAGATCAATCCATTGTTGTATCTGATGGTGTGGTTGAAGATATAATGGTCACTGTTGAATCATGGGAGTACCTAGTTGATTTCATGGTTTTGCAGCCTAAAGCTCAGAAGTTGGGATAATCCAGTCATCTTGGGGAGACCTTGGCTGGCTACGGTTTCTGCTTACATTGACTGTAGGTCAGGCAACATGAAAATACTAAATGGGAAAAAAATCCAAACACATTTCGTTATATCCTCCTACCCAGCCTTATATAAACAATTGTGACTAGGTATGGGTGGATTCTTTGGATACTAACTCTTTGAATTCTTCTTTTCTGGCCACTAGTGTAGTACAAAATCATATGACGGAGGCTACAGAGTCTTATGTGCTGACTGATTCTAAGGACTCTGTAACTACGGAAATCAGTACTACTTCTACGGAATTCGGAATATCGACAGAAGACATTACCTCTACTGAGTCTGGTAGGAAACTCTATAATTATAATTCTGAACATCTAGTTCCTGATTTCAATTGTCTTTTAACTAAGGTTCTATCTTTTGATAATGTAACCATCCTGCACATGCTCCAGCCCCATATTTTCGCATTGAATTCTTTTATCACTGGTACAAAGCTTGCTCTTGCGGATGATACTAAGTAGGTGCTTGTCAGTATGGGTAGAGAGCTGAAAATAGGAAGCGAATTGGAGGTCAATCAAGAAGCTAGGGTGATTGAGGTTCTGAAGAAAAAATTCCCATGCTTTTGTTTGGGATGACACTGATATGAAAGGAATTCATCCTAGCATCTATACACATCATATTTACACCGATGACGTCAAACTTATAAGGCAGCCGCAACGAAGAATCAATCCAGCATTGAGAGACATAGTCAAAAGTGAGATTGAAAAGCTCCTAAAGGTAGGTTTCATCTATCCTATATCTGATAGTCAGTGGGTTTCCCCATTAGTGATTGTTCCCAAGAAGAATGGTAAGTGGTGAATATGTGTTGATTACGGGGAACTTAACAAAGCCACCAAGAAAGATTATTTTCCCCTGCCTTTCATTGACCAAGTCCTAGACAATTTGGCTAGTAATAAATATTTCTCTTTCTTGGATGGGTTTAGTGGGTATAATCAAATTAGTATTGCCCCTGCTGATCAGGATAAGAATAATTTTACATGCCCCTTGGGGTACATTCACTTACAGAGTCTTACCTTTTGGGCTTTGTAATGCCCCTGCCCACATTTCAGCGGGTAGTGTTAACAATTTTTGCAGATCTTGCTAATGACTATGTTGAGGTTTATATGGCTGATTTCACTGTCCATGGATCCAATTTTGATGAATCTTTGAATAATCTTGAGAAATTACTGAGTCGATGTGAACAACACCAACTATCTCTGAGTCATGAAAAATGTCTAATGATGGTTGATCAAGGAATTGTCTTAGGTCACCATGTTTCAGACCAATGTATAAAGGTGGATCCCAAAAATATATCAGTCATCACCCAATTACCTACACCAGCTAATCAGACTAACATGAAAAGTTTCCTTTTCCATGTAGGTTATTACCACCGATTCATAAAAGATTTTAGAAAAAATTACCGCCCCAATGTTTTCATTGCTAACCAAAGATTTTGTATTTGAATGGTCCTCTCAATGTCAATAGGAATTTGATTCCATCAAAGAAAAGCTGACAACAACTCCTGTCTTACATGACCCTGACTTGGGACAACCTTTCCATATCCACACTAATGCTTCTAATATAGCTATGGGTGCTATCCTTGGACAAAAAAGAATATAAAGATCATATGTATGCAATTTACTTTATCAGCAAAAATCTGACTCCTACGGAAAAGAATTACACTACTACAGAAAAAGAGTTTTTGGCTGTGGTATATGCTTTGAATAAATTTCATCATTACATCACTGGATATAAAAATTTTGTTTACACTGACCACTCTACCATTCGATATTTGATGAACAAACCAGTGGTTGGCGGAAGGCTCATTTGCTGGTTGCTCTTGTTGCAAGAATTCAATCTCACTATTCTAGATAAGCCTGGAAATCTAACGTTGTTGCTAACTTTCTTTCCAGAATAAATTTTTCAAGTGATGATGAAGTAGTCCAAGATCAATTTCCTGATGAAAACTTATTTTCTATCTTCACTAAGACTCCCTGGTTCACTGATCTCACAAATTATTTAACAATAGGGAAGTTTCCTGCTTATTTTACTCATAAGGAAAGAAGGCGATTGGTTAGAAATAGTGAAACATATAAATGGTGTAATGGATTCTTATTCAAATTTTGTCTTGACATGGTTCTTCACAGGCGTGTTCATGAGGATGACATACATGACATATTGCGAGCATGTCATGATGAGCCAAGTGGTGGACATTATTCAGTGAAACGAACAATTCACAAGATCCTTGTAGTAGGGTATTATTGGCCTTCCCTCCATAAGATTGTCAAAAATTATGTGTGGCAGTGTGATGCATGCCAATAAATGGGAAAACCTACACTTTCTATAGAAATGCCTCTTAACCCTCAGTTGGTTCTAGGACCATTTGAGAATTGGGGTATTGACTTTGTTGGACCATTTGATCCTCCATCTTTCAGGAAGTTTGAGAAATGGGGTATTGGATTTGTTGGGCTATGTCACCAAATGGGCTGAAGTTCAAGCATTGGCATCTACCAATGAAAATGTTGTTGATGATTTTCTCTACAACCAGATATTGCTACGATTTGGAGCACCAAGGGCAATTATATCTTATCAAGGTCCTCAATTTGTTTCAAATATGATTGAATCTTTCTTAGGAATCTACAGAATCAGGCACCAAAAATCATCACCATATCACCCCCCAAATCTAATGGACAAGTGGAGGTAAGAAATCGAGAGCTCGAGAATATTCTAACTAAGGTGGTTAATGCCAATAGAAAGAATTGGGTACCAAAGCTTCCTGAGGCCATCTGGGCCTACAACATGACCTGGAAAACAACTTTTGGTTTCTCTCCCTATGAGCTGATCTTTGGGAAGAAGCCACTGTTACCTTTGGAGTTCAAATTGTGCACCTAGCAAACAACGTTAGAAGTTGGGATCAATTTGGATGAAGCACAGCGTGAGGGAGTGTTGCAGTTTAATGAATTGGATTAAATGTAGATGGAGGCATAGCAGCAAACCAAAATTCTACAGCATCAGCGGAAAGCTTGACATGATGCTCACATAAAAAAATGGATATTTCATGAGGGACAAGTGTGTTTTTTCTCTTTGATTCCCCGCTATTAGCGGTTTAAAGGTGAGTTGCGTACACATTGGTTAGGTCCCTATCAGGTAAATCAAGTGTTTGATAATGGCTTTTCTTGATTGATACCAATTGATGGAGACAAACAGAATCTTCTGGTAAATGGGCACAGGCTTTGAGTTTATCACCAGCTGCGGGATAGGAAGACTTTTACCGACTACATTCGGTTACAAATAGACATGCATGTTGAGGAGGCTCTTTACCTCTCACGCATGGAATAATAAATCTTGTGCAAATACAATAAAGGAAAATGGTCCTTCATTCGATCTTCTTCCCTTAGTTAGCATTTTTTTAGTAATTTCCAATAAATGTAGGAATTTTCGTTGTTTCTACTGCCGCTAATCACGTTTCATTCCAAATTGCAGGGCATGGGAATATACGGATATCGGCTGACTAAGTGTAGCATAGGTAAGTGCATTTAGCTTTCTAATGATATTTCTATGCAAAACATTCCCCCATGTAGTCATTTTTCATTGTGATGCCATCATGAAATGATTATTATGATCATTCTCGATCTCTTCCAAATCCGGCTTTATGAATGACGGCGTAAAGGGAGTAATGCCTCATAAATCTACACATGCTTTGATGTGTCACACTCTCCAACGTCAGGACATGTGGTGCATGCTCCTCAACCATGGGATATGTGCCACCAAAAAAAATATTAATCTCCCACGGGTGGTCAATCTTATCACTATTTTTTTGCCGTCACCTTCGCTTGATGTTGTGCTACCCCAGGAATATGGTGTAATTTTAAATTTAATGCTCTACAACCACCTCTTCCCGTTGTGGTATGCACATCAATCACATAACTGGTTTTTCATCAAACACTCGATGGGAAGTGAAAAAATATGCTCTTCTTTGGTCTTTCCGCTACTATGTATTTATTGTTTTTTTGGCTTAGCATGGGACCGTGAAAGACATTAGAACCTGCTTCACCTGACGCCTTGCTCCGAAATGCCGCCCTTTCATAAGTATTTCATGATTTCAGATGGTTAGATTTCATTCGGAAATTTGACGGGTTTGATGAGAACATGGTGGAAGAGTTCTTGAACAATTTTGAGTCCACATGCTTGCAAGTTAGTGGACGACGAGTTGAAATCACTAGTCAGGTAATTTCTGACCTATCTAGCCTACCAAATTTCAGGTTAAAGGTTATGATGAATGCCCCTTTGCAAAGTCTTATTGCTCAGTTCCACGACAAAGGAGAGGCACTCCCAGAGGTCTGTAGACACCAAATTCGTGTCTTACGATCCCTTGTGACCCGCATCCCATTTCGCAATCTAACCTCATCACCTAAACCTTACACAATTATTTATTAATTACCTTATAATTGATAAATCCACATCACCTTACCCACCACCTCACTTTGCCGCCAAATCATGACCTAGCCCTAACCCTAAACTAACCTAATTAAGACCCATGACTTGGTCTAGACTCACATCCATAACTAATGCCTCCTTACTCGCACCCAAAGCCGACCTTCTAGCCACTTGACCAAGCCCGCAACTGATCTCTCGGGAGAAAAGCAGGGAAGGTGGGCTATTTTACTAAAAATAGCCTACTTTTTCCTTACCGATGCCGGTTCCTACTCGACCGCCGTCGGTTACGTAACCGCCATCGGTTCCCTGTAAATGGGCTCCCCAAACCAAAACAACGGATCAAAATTTCATTTTTGAAGATCAGTCAAAGGATTTCTGGATGAACAGAGAGCATTGCGAGTGAAAAACAAAGGCCAGATCTTCACTTAACAGAGCAGAGACGAGTGGAAATACCAGAAGTGTTTACAACCAAGGAGATCAACTTGCATCTTTGTCAAAATGAGTAAGTCACATCTTGCATGTCCTCTGTTATAACATTTCTTATGCTCTGTGAATTTTAGTCCTCCTAAATCTGTCTCTGAATCTACTACCCAACGTGTCATTGCATCTAACTGTTATTATTTTGCTTCTAATCATCCCATTTCCTAATATCATCCATAAACCAGCCTTACAAAACACCATAGCTACTAAGAAGATCCTAGAACCCACCGGTATCGGTTATCAGTAACCGGCATCGGCTATCAGTAACCACCATCGGTTCCTCTGATCAAAACCAGAAAACCAGCCTTTCCCCTACCTAGTTCAACGAAACAATTTAATTGATACTTTACAGTCTTTTGCATTAATTCATATTAGCAGGGAAACTGACCACCTTCGAAAGGAAGTTTTATATTTCTTGGGCCCAAGGTAGTTTCCTCATTTATTGTTTAATCAAATCTTGCGGTCTTATGTTCTTATTTGCAGGTAGTCCTTCCAAGACAAAAAGGAGTTCTTCGCAATCATCTTGATCTTTCTCTACGGTACGCGCACACCATCTCGAAATTCTACAGGTATTCCTCCTAGCACCTAACTCTTATCTGTTTCTATAGGAACGAGTCATTCCGAGCGAAACATTTTGGCACGCCCGGTGGGAGCCATTTTGGGTTTCTTTCTCTTGCTTATTTTCATTTTAGGAAGCATACTTGCTGTTGCTGCTTTTGTTGTATATTTCGTAAAGAATTTGTCTTGCTTTCCTAGTTTCACATCAGTGAAAGTCATCTCTCTTGCTTCATTGAACATAATTTTCGATTTGGGTTTAAAACACATGCATTGCATTCCTGCTTGTTGTTCTTTAATTCTAGTGAACATAGATTAAGTAACAGGTCGTACACGTGGGGGTGATATCCACGGTATTGACAGGAAATTAACCCTAGTTTCACTGCACAACACATACTGAATCACTTCACAATTCACACAATAGCTCAAACATCCCCCCTTTTCCGCGGTATTCCTCCGCCCGATTGAGGTAACCTTATAAGCCAAAACAAACGTGACATTTCCCCTAGGTCTTGTTGTTTAGGATTCTGACATCATCTTACGTCTAAAGGCATAAGCCCACGATAACTAAAATTAACCCTAGGGTTAGTCTCTGGATTTGCGTGTGCATCTTGCTTGTTTTCAAAGTCTATTTTTCTCTGTCATACTTTGTTTTCTATGATCAATAAGTTGACAAATATACTCAACGTTGCTAAAAATCAAATTAGCAGCCTTTTATATCTTCTTATCCTAGACTTTTGACACCGGCATCGGTTAACGGACCGACGTCGTCTGCTCTCTGATCGACACCGGTTATTAAACCGATATCGGTTACTGTCTTCATCAGCCCCTGACAAACCAGCAACCTGCCAAATTCATCATTCTGAGGTTGTTTTTGTTCTTGATAGATTGAAACTTTCCTGTGTGTTCTTGTCCATGGTTGTCATCACTCGGAAGCAAGCTGCCGCCATGGTTTCACATGCCTGCTCTGTGTCTTTGCCTAAATCACCCCCTTCACATTCTATAGGGAACCCTACGGACACCAGTGAGATCCCCCAAATTCCTGTAGGAGACAAGGACTTTGCCAAATTTCTGGATGCTAATCCCAGCGCTGTACAATATATTTGTCTCATGCCCCTGACCATACACCTGATGGTCAGCTCCTTGTTGGCATGCCTATTAGTATAGCTACTCATTTAGCTCCCACTCCTCCTGATAACACTGCCTTACTTCCTGCATCTCTAGCCTCGTCTCCCAATCCGACGGCTTCAGAGGTTCATACGACCCCGATTAGCTTTCCTTTGGTTAATCTTGGGCCCCACGTATCATTACCACCAACTGCCCCTACCTCATCTCTCTTTCAGACCACTCCATTCATGACTTACTCTCTGCCACCTATTCACACGAGCTTTTCTTCTCAAGCTCCGCCTACCTTTTCATTCCCATACACGTATCCAGTAACCTCAACACCTTATATGGTACATCCCTATTCAGTTGCCTCAACATATTCATCCTCCACACCTTACCAACACTTAACCCCACCAGTGTCTAGCAGTGGTCCTTGGCCCAATTTGCCTCCGTTTACCACAATCCCACCATCATCTCATCCAACTACTGATCTAATTAAACAAATGATGGACAAAATGCAAAACCTAGAGGCTTTTGTTTCATGAAGTCGTAGCACCTTGACATACGAGCAAGTTTTTCGGGACCCCATTCACCGTTCTGTCCCCCTTCATTCATATCCTCCTCAATGGGAGTTGCCAAAATTTACTCGTTTTAACAGTAAAGAGGATCCTCAACAACACTTGCGATCATTTAGACACGCTTGTTATTTGATCGCCCATGATGATGCCTTGTTACTCCGCACCTTCCCCATGTCCTTATCAGGACCTGCCTTGGAATTGTACAGTGCTTTAACCCAGCACTCGATCTTTTCTTTTAACCAGCTAGCCCAATCTTTCTTGGATCATTTCTCCATTAACATTGCCAAGAAAGTATCTATCACCAACCTCTATGCCATCCGACAATTTGAGGACGAATCTATCGCAGATTTCGTCGGACGATGGCGGGGCCTTATCAACCAACTTACATATGCCTTACCTCAAACTGAACTTATCGAACTGTTTACGCGGGCCTGCGCTAAGCACATCTCCCCCACCCTCCAAATTCAAACTTTCTGTACATTCGGCGAGGCCTTTACTATGGCCCGAAAATTAGAAATTCGAGCCTTAGAAGAGGAGAAATTGCGGTTGCGTAACAAAAACCCCAATTTCCGAACTCCTGATTCTATCAATAAACCAAATACCCGCCACTCCTCACACATCTACTTCTTCTAAATCAAAAGGAGCTGTCCACGCGGTAATGGTCAAATCTCAAACACCGTCCAATACTCCGCCGAAAACCACCTATAAGTACAAAGCCGAGCCCATCAATTACACTCCCTGTGGGAGAAACTTATGGCATCATCCTGGAGAAATTGCTCAAAGCTGGGGCTATCACCTTGCCCCCCTGTTAAACCTCACTCTGGGTTTGACTCCACCCGCGCAATACCTTCCTGGTACAAAGAAAATGACTTTTGTAACTTTCACCGCGTAAAAGGACATAGTCATGAAAACTGCAAGATGTTGAAAAACATAGTGCAGGAAATGGTTGATGCGGGGGATATAGCCCTCGATAATCCTAATGCCCCTGCTAACCGAAATCTGAAAATTTTCAACAAGCCATTCCCGAATCACTCGTCTAACAGTAATGTAAACCAAGATATCTTAGCCGAGGAGAGCGTTCATGAGATCCATGCAGTCTTCGATTCTCAGCCAAAAGCCTCTATTGAAAAAATTTTGAATCAAGCCTCTCCACCAACACAGGAGTCTGAACCTCCTTCACCACCATCAAGCCAAAGTGAAATCATTCCTTTACCCATAAAAGAGTTAACTGCCCGGACTTCTCTTCTCATCGATGAGTCTTCTTACACCACATTCCTACAAGACTGTGAGCGGATGTTATCTAATTTATCTATTTCCCAAATATCCCCTTCTACAACTCTTGCTACACAAGAGGAGAGCTCGCCACTCCTTTTGTCACCTTTAGACGAGAAACTTCTTACACCGACATCACCAACTTCTTTAACCATAACGGACCCTCTCAAACACGCCCTCTTACCTATTAGTTCTTCATCGCCTAAATCTTTTCAGCAACCTGTTGACCTCTTAACATCTATTGATACAGTGCCTCATCTACCCCTTGTATCACACCCACAGTGGACTGGAATTACAACCCACCTTTCTTCCGTACAACAATTACAAATCACACCTGGAGACTGTCATTCCACAGAAGATAGACAGGCCCTATGGGAACGTTTGAGTACCCCTTTTTCTACTCAAATGCAAATGACTGATCCTGATGTCTCCACCATATACCCGAAGTGTTTACAGAAGCTTAAAATGCCCCTGTTCTCACCTTCACCCCCCTCACCTCTACCAAATGCCCCATCCACTTCTATCAACTTAACCAGATCTTCCCCTACGCTTGGGACCTCACCAATGCCCAGTCTAACGCACCCGCCTAAGCGACTCGATCTATCCAAAAATAAATCTGTCCCGCCACCTAGGAGACAAACTCAATCCATGCCCCTATCACAATCAAAACCATCATCGTCATACCTACCTTCCATATTGGGACCCCATCCCTCTACCTTACATCAATATATCATACCTCCTGTGTTTCCTGCAAAACAACCTACGCCTTCCGCACCCATACAGAAATTCCAGGGTATAGCAACACCGTCACTCCGCGTATCCTGTCCACCTATCAACCCTAAACAAATTCCATCATCAAAAGATTTGTTTTCGGTCACTCCTATTTCCCCGTGGTTGTTTTCTGATACCACATCATCTGCGGCCTCATCATCCAACATAGCTTCTGCGCCAAAGAAATCACGTTTAGTGAAAAGCACGTATCAACACTGCTCGGCTAAACCACCACCCGTGCGAACCAACCATGCCCAAACATTACCAAAACCCGCACAACCAATACCCTCATCCTCTTTCGATTTTGACCCACTCAAAGGATCTTACACCAAAATCCTTGCTATGTTGGTAGAGAATGCGACCATTTCCCTACCTCCACTTAGACCTTATGACCCGTCTAAACCCCGACCTATGGGTTACGATGAGCCTAAAATCTACGCTTATCACCGCACACCAGGACATGATGTGGAGGGATGCAAAGCTCTAAAAACCATCCTTCCTCAGTCACCTCTCCCGGATAGAAAGATAAAGAAAGACAACTTACGAAGGGAGAGACCTTTAGTTTCCATTCCCTCTCCTATACCATCTGTCCCCGCCTCACCAAGATCTATCATTATTACAACCCCACCTCTTGAAGACCATGAGTTATCCCAACCATCTTCCTTATCTCAGGTCTACGAGATTAATATGATTAGTGTCGCTACTCGAGGCTAGAAAAACAATGGGAAAGTAGAAGAAAACACACCAGCGGCATCTCTTTCTCCGTTAAACATCCCGATTGCACCACCACCTAAAGTGGTCATTCGCGGACCCGCCTATCCCGTCTCTAATGGCATTGCCCACCGAAATATGATTAAACAGCTTCACCAATCGCCCATAAAAATGACACTGTATGATCTCATTCAGACTTCTGAATCTCATCGACAAGCTCTCATTGAGATCCTTCAAGGGATAGAGGTTTTACCTAATGAAACCTTGCCTGTCGCCTCCATTCTAACACCCAATCACGTTGCTTCTCTCACCAAACAACCCACTGCCCCAACCACTTCTGTCTCTGTACAACAAGCTGCTGCAGTCAGTTTCTCTGAAGACGAAATTGTTGACTTTGGTACAGAAGACCCTGACCCTGCTCTTTTCATCTCAGCTTACATCTAGGACATTCGGGTACGTCGTGTTATGATTGACGGGGGTGCTAGCCTAAACATCATCTCTTCAAAAGCCTTCCAACAAATGAATATCCCTTCTAGTTGCATGTGTGCCAACCCCATCATGTTGCGGTCATTCAATGACGCTATTACTTCTACCTTAGGCACCGTGATCCTCAACATTCGGGTAGGACCACGTACTTTACCCAAACTCTTCTATGTCTTGGAGGGAGAGTTCCAATATAATATATTGCTGGGTCGTCCTTGGATCTGAGCCATGGGATGCGTTCCCTCAACATTACATAGATGCATAAAATTTGAGTACGAGGGGAAGTCCTACATCGTAAAAGCTGACCCTCCCCCCTTTAAAACCTGCAATATGTATACCGCCCTAACGATGTGCTTATACCAATCAAGACACCCATACATTCAACCCAACCATCCTCTTCAAATGTACCTTAACCATCCACCTCAACCACGCCTACGCCTTCAACTGATGAAACCACCATCGCAAAAACCACTTCCCTTCCCGCAGCTAACATTCCAACCTCCGACCCCTTAGTAGATGTTTTTCAATGCCTTACGCTGGGGGAGTACCGCCTATATAACGTTAGTTCTTTCCCTACCCCACAGGAGTACGGACAATTACATGCACATCCCACCTACGACCGTCGCGTGGGGGAGGTAATCTCTTACGGACCACCCCATTGCCACACTAACCTAACATATGGGGGTGTTGACGCATCCTCCATTACCCCTGAACCTCCTCTTGGTGTGGTTCCCTTCCAATCCAATTTTCAATACTTGACAAATCGTCGTTTTTTCCCTCACCTTCTTGACTCGCTGTGTGTGGAAAGGCTTTGGTTTTGGCCTTTACGAACAAGGCCCCACATACACTCATTCCCGTGACTACCCGTAAACATAATGATCGCAGTGGTCTCGGTTTTCCTGAAACACCTACACAGGAGACACCTCCTGTCAGCTGTATCCTGGAAGAAGAAGACGTCGCCCCTACCAAACCATCATCACCCACTTTGCCATCATCACCCACATAATCTATAGACCCTGAATCCATCCCTCCTAACTTTTTTTTTTCATAAATGCTATCTTCATAGGTCCTCTCACTTATCAACGTGATAATGAGGACCCATATTCTCTTCCCCTTCTATATCCAGACATGATCGAAGAGGATTCGCCTTTGATTAATGTTGTTGAATGCCAGGATGATGACTCCATCCTCACTTACCTTGGCGCGGATGATTCTTATATTCAACGATCCTTACCATCTGAAACCCAAACCATGCTGAACGAATCTACTATAGAAATCAACATCCACACGGAGGAGGATCCTCACATTGTGAAGATTGGACAATCCCTTAACACATCAGAACAAGCCGCCTTTACTACCTTTCTCCGTGCTCGCAACCAAGCTTTCGCATGGTCTTACGCTGACATGCCAGGAATTGATCCTACCATTGCCGTCCATAACATCACCCTAAACCCCGATTCCAAACCAGTCAAACAGAAATTGAGAAAAATGCATCCACGCATTGCTCTCTTGGTCAAAGAGGAGCTCCAACGACTCCTTTCTGTTTCCTTCATCTTGCCTATTGACTATCCTCAATGGATTTCTAACATCGTACCTATCACTAAAGCGACAGGGGGACTTTGGATATGCACAGATTTCTGGGATCTTAACCTCGCTTGCCCTAAGGATGACTTCCCCTTACCTAGCATTGACCAACTTGTTGATCTAATTGCAGGTCATGAGATGCTCTCTCTCATGGATGGCTTTTCAGGATATAACCAAATTTTGGTTGCCCCTGCCGATCAACACAAAACTCGCCTTCATAACTCCTTGGGGAACCTTCTGTTATCGTGTCATGCCATTTGGCCTTAAGAATGCTGGTGCTAACCTATCAGTGGGCTATGACCTACATTTTTCATGACATTATGCACACTATCCTTGAAGATTATGTCGACGATCATCTCGGCAAGTCTAAACATCGTAGTGAACATCTCGATGTTTTAACCATTATTTTTGATCGCCTGTTACAATATTCTGTCCGCCTTCAACCAAAGAAATGTGTCTTTGATGTTCTTTCGGGAAAACTTCTTGGCTTTATCGTCTCTTTGCATGGCATTGAGGTTGATCCATCTAAAGTCAAATCTATCCTAGAAATGCCCCCACCCAAAAATCTCAAACAATTGCGTAGTTTACAAGGTAAGATCCAATCTATCCGGCGTTTCATCTCCCAACTCTCAGATCGGTGTCAACCTTTTCATCACCTCCTTAAAAAGGACATTGCCTTTCAATGGAGTGGAGGAGTGTCACCAAGCCTTCGAAGCTCTCAAATCCTATCTCTTGCAGCCACCCGTGCTTATCCTACCCCAGGACGACCGCCCTTTCTACCTTTATCTTTCCACCACTGACCATGCTATAGGTGCTATGCTCGCACATCAGGATTCAGCACGACGAGAACAGGCCGTTTATTATATAAGTCGTACCCTCATGGATTATGAGACTAGGTATACACATGTAGAAAAATTGTGCCTTGTCCTATCATTTGTAGCCACCAAACTCCGACATTACCTCCTGAATCACAAAACTTTATGTCATCACCAACACAGACCCCATTCATTATATGTACGCCAAACCGCATCTAAACCAACGTATCGCTCGATGGCTTATGCTCCTCACTGACCTTGACCTTGAATTCGTACAACAGAAGTCAATCAAAGGACAAACTCTTGCAAACCAACTTGCGGAGGCCCCTTTACCTGGGGAACAATTTACCAATTTTTACCTTCCCCGACGAACTCATCGCCACTCTTTCACTCCGGGAAGAGTTGTATCAAATGACCCTCTTCTTCGATGGATCTAAATGCCACGCGCGGCAGAGGAGCCGGTGTTGTTGTCATTCCTCTCGACGCTGAACCTATGCCTCTTTCATTCCGGCTTGATTTCCCTTGCACTAATAATATAGCGGAATACGAGGCCCTTGTTCTGGGTCTCCAAGTTGCGTTACACTTAGGCATCAAATCTATCAACATTTTTGGCGACTCTCAATTGGTAGTCAATCAAGTTATGGGCATCTACCAATGCAAAAATGAGGAACTTCAAAAATACAAACACTACGTGGATTCACTTCTACCCTTATTTACTCACTATTCTATACAAACCATTCCACGCTCCACTAACAAATTTACGGACACTATGGCTTGCTTAGCCTTGCAAATTCCCGCCGCACCAACTGACTCTGAATTATTCGTCATGGTCCAACAAACTTTTTGTCCCATCCTATTCAAACCCTGGTAGTTTGTACGATAAATACTGTGTCTACTAGTTCGCAGGATACCTGGTACCACCAATTTCATGACTACCTTACAATCTCTGTCCTCCCACCTGACCTTACTAGTAACGGCAAACGTGCTTTTCTTAAAAGTGTTTCGCGTTATGTTGTCATGGGGGGACTCCATCTATAAATGTGGCTTTGATGGCATCCTCCTTCGCTATCTAACTGGCGCGGAGGCCACTCATACCATCCAACAGGTCCATGACGGTATTTGTGGTGGACATTTTAACGGCCTTGCCGTGGCCAAACGAATCCTTCACCTTGGTTATTATTGGCCTACTCTCAATAACAACTGCTACGAATATGTCAAGCGTTGTGTTATGTGTCAACAACATGCCAACCTTCAACATACTCCTAGCCACCCGCTCCAGGTCGCTCCGAGATCTTTGGCCCTTCTCACAATGGGGTTTAGACCTTATTGGTGAGATTCACCCAACCTCTTCACAACGTCACCATTGGATAATCACAGCGACCGAATATTACACAAAATGGGGTGGAGGCTATTCCACTCATTTCAATCAAAAAAGAAAAAATTGTCGAATTCATTAACCATCACATTATCTGTCGTTTTGGTATTCCTCATCGCCTAATAACAGATAATGGTAAATCTTTTAAAAACAAGTTGTTACAAGACCTTTGTGACAACTTTGGTATCAAACTTAGTTTCTCATCACCTTACTATCCACAGGCCAATGGTCAGGCTGAATCTTCTAATAAAACCCTAACCAAAATCCTCATGAAAGATGTCAATGACTCCGGAAAAAATTGGCACGATCACATTCCCTTTGCCCTTTGGGCTTATCGTTCTAGCATTCGTACCTCTACTAATGCCACACCTTTTTCTTTGGTATACGGTACCGAGGCTGTTTTGCCTCTCGAAATACAAATACCCTCCCTTAGAATATCTCTTCAGGATATTCTCACCAACGATGATTTCCGTTCAAGAGCGGTTAGCCCAATTGGAGCTTCTTGACGAACGTTGTCTTACAGCTCTTGATCACCTTCAAATCTATCAAAAAACGCATCAAACGTGCTTATGATAAGCGACTTCATGAGCATACTTTTAAGGTTGGTGATCTTGTCCTCAAAGAGAATCAACATGTCACCAAACTAGAAAAGAGCAAACGTGGAAAATTTGCTCCCAATTGGATTGGGCTTTATATAATCACTCACACCTATGGATCAGGCACTTATCATTTAGCTTCGCTTAATGGTAAACCTGAGCCTGAACCCCTTAATGCCTTGCATCTTCGACCATTCTACTGTTGAAATTAGTGTTATATCACTTCTTATCTGCCTACTGCTCATCCCCTTGAGCTCCCATACCACCACATGCACTTGTTTCCTACATCTCGAAATAAAATCAAGCTCACCTCTCACCTCCCCTTAACGATGCCTTCCCCTTTTTAGTCTAGTCCATGACTTCAACGTATTAAAATAAGCCGTATTCTTACGGGATTTTTCTTGAGTCAAACTTCCTACAAACCTAGATGCTTCACGTCACAAGGACATCTAGTTATCTATAGACTGCTCCCACGAAGGACAGCTATATGCCAAAAACTATTGATGCTATTATATATATAGACTGCTCCCTCGAAGGACAACTATGCATTTAAATCATATCTGCTACTATAAATAGACTGCTCCCTCGAAGGACAACTATACACAGTCAGCCTTTATCAGAAGCTTCTCGCATTGATCAGCTTCGTGAAGACCTCAAGAATAAAACAATCAATATCCCTTGTAGACTTCTCGCATCGATCAGTCTACATTCAATAAAATAAAAGCCTCATTCAAAAGAACTTTTGAGTCATGGACTTTTCTATTTAGGGTAGGTTCTCTTTCGTCAGAACACTCACTTTGTAATAAGTTCTCTGCACCTCAGCTATACCATCCACCTCACCTCACCATTTGTTTCAACTCAAGGGACGTAATGTACGCTTGATATATTGTGATCACACAACTCTTTTCACCTATTGACTTCTCGTCTATGCACGGTACCTAGGGCTCCAAGCTCGTTCTACGTTGTGTGGTTTGTTTAGCTCTTTTCACCTACGGAGCACTCTTTCTGCTTTGCCTCGCATCTAGGATTGTGTGTTGACCTTAATCAGGACATGGTTCCCTTCTACTTGGGTAGGCTAACTTTCACTTCCCTTATACCTTTTACAACATCACCAATTCATTACCAACACCATCAACCTTACCTTTACCAATATTAATATCAATATTTTTGCCAACCAACCAATTGCCTAAACCGTACCACATTATCCTAAATTCACTTCTCCCTGGTCCTAAGGGAGAACTACATCAGTCTGAGGCCCCTCCTTGCTTTGTGCAATAGGCTATGTAGGCAGCACTTCGGAGACATGGGGTCTCCCAAGGTTAGCTCGACCATCCCCTACCATAATCTATCATGTGTGGTATAATAAATATTTCTGTGTATTTCTATTTAATCACATTCCTCTTTATCCTTTTTCAAAACACCGAAAAGTCACAATGCAAACATTCTTATTATTATCATAACTCAAATCAACATACATATTCAGTTTTATTTAGATGTTAAACAAATACATCTTCTCTATCATCAACACGCAGGTCGGCATCCTTATTTATTCTTATACCTTGCTAACATTTACTCAAACCCTTATGCCTCATCCTGAACTAGGTGATGATCGTGATCGTCGACCCCTCTCGCCGGGCCCTCTCTGTCCTCAAAGGTACCACAGCTATTGGTACCGCCCACTGATCTGCCAATCTCTCCTGTAACATATGAATACGCCCTCTCGCATAGAGGACTCCAGCCTCTAGACCCCCCGTCCCGAGCCAAGGCCGCAACCTACCTAACAATATTCTTGACCCAAGGCCTCAACCTACCTATTCGAGCCCGACAAAAGGCCTCAACCTACCCCCCAGCCCGAGCTCTCTCTGCCGCAACCACAACAATGTCAGGGCGCTCGACCCACAGGCCTCGCACCTTTGCTAACCGGCCCGACCCAAGGCCTCAACCTACCTATTCGGCCTCTGACCCAAGGCCTGCAACCTACCTATTCGGCCCGACCAAAGGCCTCGCCCTAACCATCTTGGCCCGACCCTTCTAGAGGCCTCGCCCTAACCATTTGAGAATGCGACCTCAAGGCCTCGACCCTAACCATATATGGCCTATAAGCCAGGGGTATATCCTGCACAAATCTAACCATTGTGGCCGCAACGCGATCTATAGGCCTCAATCCTACTCATATTTGGCACCTGACCATAGTGCCTCAACGCTATCTATTTGGCCCAAACCAAGGCCTACAACCTACCTCAATTCGGCCCGACCCAAGGCCTCTGCCCTAACCATATAATGGCCTGACCTAAGGCCTCAACCTATCTATTTGGCCTGACCCAAGGCCTCAACCTACCTATTCGGCCCGACCCAAGGCCTCGCCCTAACCTATTTGGCCCGACCCAAGGCCTCAACCTAACCTATTTGGCCCGACCCAAGGCCTCAACCTATCTATTTGGCCCGACCCAAGGCCTCCCCCTAACCATTTGGCCCGAACCCAAGGCCTCAACCTACCTATTTGGCCCGACCCAAGGCCTCAACCTATCTATTTGGCCCGACCCAAGGCCTCGACCTATGTATTTGGCCCCCGACCCAAGGCCTCAACCTATCTATTTGGCCGGACCCAAGGCCTCAACCTACCCATTCGGCCCGACCCAAGGCCTCGCCCTAACCTATTTGGCCCCGACCCAAGGCCTCAACCTACCTATTTGGCCCGACCCAAGGCCTCAACCTATCTAATTTGGCCTGACCCAAGGCCTCAACTCTACCCATTATGACCTGACCCAGGGCCACAACCCAACCACTTGGCCCGACCCAAGGCTGTATCACTTTAATACCATCACCCAACAATCAACACATATTATTTTATCCATCCATCATGTACCTTTTGTTCAATCGAGCTCACCTGTTCGTGTTTTAGCATGATTAGGGTCCTTGACTTGATCTGTCGACCAACTTTACCTAGACCTAGATCGTGACGTTTATCTCAACCAAACCAACCATTTGGTACTGCTGAACATGCCTAAGACGTTCCTGTACCTCACCTGTTATATACCCTGGAGCTACTTCCTATGCCTTGGATACTAAGATTATATCACCCTTGTTTGGATAAACTATCGACCTTTGCCTACTGCATTGCTGGTTTAATCCTCGTCAAATCATGTACCCTTGTCGTACTATTACATTTCAACATGTGTCTGGTTCTTTGGACCTACCCCACCACCTTACCATCCTCTCTACAACATGTACCCTTTATCAACCCTATCCCTGATTTCCTGTTCACTCAATCTGTGATAGATTTGAGGGGGATTACCTATATCCTTAACATGAGAAACCACTTCATATTATTGTTCGCGAAGCTTTACAGAACAAGCTACACGACAATAAGGGGCTAATGTAGACACCAAATTCATGTCTTACGACCCCTTGTGACCCGCATCCCATTTCGCAATCTAACCTCATTACCTAAACCTTGCACAATTATTTATTAATTACCTTGTAAGTGATAAATCCACATCACCTCACCTGCCACCCTCATTTTGCCACCTCATCATGACATAGCCCTGATCCTAAACTAACCTAATTAAAACCTAAAACTTGGTCCACACTCTACACCCATAACTAATGACCCCTTTCTCGCACCCAAAACCGACCTTCTAGTCACTTGACCAAGCCCGCAACTGATCTCTCGGGAGAAAAGCAGGGAAGGTGGGCTATTTTACTAAAAATAGCCTACTTTTTCCTTACCGATGCCGGTTCCTACTCGACCACTGTCGGTTACGTAACCGCCATCGGTTCCCTGTAAATGGGCTCCCCCAAACCAAAACAACGGATCGGAATTTCATTTTTGAGAGATCAGTCAAAGGATTTCTAGATCAACAGAGAGCATTGTGAGCGAAAAACAGAGGCCAGATCTTCACTTGACAGAGCAGAGACGAGTGGAAATACCAGAAGTGTTTACAACCAAGGAGATCAACTTGCATCTTTGTCAAAATGAGTAAGTCACATCTTGCATGTCCTCTGTTATAAACATTTCTTATGCTCTGTGAATTTCAGTCCTCCTAAATCCGTCTCTGAATCTACTACCCAACGTGTCATTACATCTAACTGTTATTCTTTTGCTTCTAATCATCCCATTTCCTAATATCATCCATAAACCAGCCTTACAAAACACCATAGCTACTAAGAAGATCCTATAACCCACCGGTATCGGTTATCAGTAACCGGCATCGGCTATCAGTAACCGCCATCGGTTCCTCTGATCAAAACCAGAAAACCAGCCTTTCCCCTACCTAGTTCAACGAAACAATTTAATTGATAATTTACAGTCTTTTGCGTTAATTCATATTAGCAGGGAAACTGACCACCTTCGAAAGGAAGTTTTATATTTCCTGGGCCCAAGGCAGTTTCCTCATTTATTTTTAATCAAATCTTCTGGTCTTGTGTTCTTATTTGCAGGTAGTCCTTCCAAGACAAAAAGGAGTTCTTCGCAATCAGCCTGATCTTTCTCTACGGTACGCGCACACCATCTCGACAATTCTACAGGTATTCCTCCTAGCACCTAACTCTTATCTATTTCTATAGGAACGAGTCATTCCGAGCAAAACAAGGTCATCCTAACTCATTGGGTGTCCAGAAGGGTGTTAAGCGTAAAAGTTTTCCTGGAATATGGGGTGAGATTGCTAAATGGGTCAATAGGTATTTTATATGCGACAGAAAAGCTTCTATTATGGGTGGTGGTGCACTCAAAATGCTCATTCACCTTAAAATGGGAAATGTCAACTAGGCCCTTCGGGTTGCCAGAGTACCTCGTAGATTATATCATTAAGGTATGCCAGAAACACCGGTCTAGTTGGGGCAAGTCTATGCTTAAGCACACAGGGTTGATTCACCTATTGTGTTCACACCAAGTTTTCTTTCACCCCAAGCGGAGGCTCGAGGGACGTGTTGGTGGCGAAGGGTCCAGGCCTAAGCAACTAAAATCTGTTCTCTCTTCAGCACCTCAGTCTACCCTTGCATTGGGCCCTTCACATAGTCAAGCAGAGGTGACTGACATCCCTAAGCATGTTGACATGGTTGGTACTCCTGAGGGACAACCCCCATCCATTTTTGATTCAAAATGCAAGTGTCCCATTGGCCCCCCTCTTCCTCCATGCAACTACAGTCTCGGCGACTTGGCTCAAGTTTGCAGACAGGTGGTTTCCAATCAGAGTCCTTGCCTGATGACACCACCCACATTTGGGAGGAATTGCATATGGAGGATGTCCTGGCCGCTCCATCATCTATTGTTCCGTCATCTATGAAAATTCACATTGTAACTCCATAAATTCTTGACACTCAAGTTACACCTTCTCACAACTATTTGGAGGAGATAGCACTGCTAAAATCTTAGTTACAGGGTATGGAAGAATCCACCCTTTTATTACAACCTGAATTTACACAAAAGACAGTAGAAAAAATTTGAGAGATTGTTGCCATGCAGCATGAAGTGAGTTGTCTAAAGTGACAACATGCTACAGGTCTTACCCTCTTAAATAATTTCCAACAGTTGTCCCTTCAGAAAAGGGAATTGTAGAAAGAAAATCAAAAGTTAAAAAAGGAAAAAGAATCTTTGGAAGAGGAAAAACAAAAATTAACACCCATCTTAGATTTTGTTTGTCCTTTATCCATCAAACTATTGTCCTGTAGGAAACCCTCCTCTGTCTACAACATGTATGTCTACGAACAATTTAATTTTTGGTAATTATTTCATTTTTGTTCTTAGGCCCCTCACAAAATTCCTGATGGACCTAGTTTTTTATCAGTCTATAAGAACAAAACTCTGGAAATTCAAAATTTTCTCTGTGAATTTTATCTACATAACATGATAGTAACAAATTTCCCTCATTTTTTGATCAACTTATTTGTGTGGGATTTTCAAATTAAATCATTTCAATCTGTATTGAGGAATCAGATTACTTGGAGATAGCAAACAGACAGTTATAATAACACTGCTCAGTCCATTAGATTTTACATTCACCCAACCCATCACACAAATGTTTCCTTGTGGAAAAACTTTAGATCATTGTACTACCAGGTAGGGGTTGGGGTGCATACTTCTCAGATTTTGGTTTAGTGTATTATTGATTTTGAAAATTATAGTCAGGAGAATTTTGGGGCTGCTTGGCAAGCTTGCAACAGGATATGGGATACTTTAAGCCTACCTTTGAAATGTAGGGAGGTCCTCTCCCCTCAGAATTTGAGATGGAGCATGTGAAGGGGTGATGCCCTCATCACCATTATTAGACAAACTATAGAAAAGACCAGCCAGTAATACACTGATGAATGGGCCAACCTTCAAGTATGACCTCCACTCCTCTTGAGCCCCTCTCACAACATGGAAGAACAATGCAGCATAGTCCCATGATAGTTTCACTTCCTGGGTCGAAATTACCTCCAATAGTCAGGGTTACAAGAATACCAAAAAGTAATACACTGATCAATTCGAGGAGTATGACATGGCTGAACAACATGGAAGGTGAGCAGGGCGTAGATGAGTTGCATTGGGACATGCAACAGGTAAAGTTAGGGGGAATGATGAGTGCATTGTTTGGCTCATTAATATCATTTCTTCAGACCAGAAATACTCTTCGTGATATGACTTATTTGTATATGGGGATGTTTTGTATAGTCATGTCTTAGTCGGTTCATGCATTTTTCCTTGTTATTATTTATGAAAACCGTGTATCACATGACCTGCTACTAACTGTTTTTATGAGATCAAATGTGATGATGTGTGCAAGGAATGATGGAGGTTACTGGTGGATAAGTTTCCCAAGTTTGATGCATGCGGCTGAAGACTGTTTCCAAATTGACCTATTAGCTTGGGCTTGACTCTAACGACCCGTAGGAATCTAAGAGTTTTAATTTATATTTGATGAAACAATGTTTAATGCCATTTGATATGGTGGATTTTGTAACAAACATTATCTATATGAAGACTTTATCTTCAGAACTGTGGTACCACTTTTTGATTTATCAAAGAAGATTATTTGCATATTGTGCTGGATTTGTTTTTGATATGTTATGAACTCATTTTGAATTTAATGAAAGCTATAGTATTTTGAGAATCAGAATTTGTTGATCACTCTATCCCGAGGAAGAGCAAGGGCCCACTCGACCGAGGAGATACAAGGTTACTTTGAGTTTTTCATGCATACAATCCTTCTATTAGTTTTACTGCAATTATCATTTGATGAATTTTTGCATGCATGCTTTGATTAAATGTCCCTGTTTTCTCCATTATTGCTTTCTCTTAAAGTAGATGCTTTTGTTATGCCAATTTAATTCATAAATAGTCTTGCTTTCTGTTGAATTCTAGTTATTCAGTTATGGTTTAAATTGTTAAGAATAAGTGTGTGTGTATTTTACTTTACATTAGAAGATTAGTTGTTGAAATCCATTTCATTGCAAACAGTTGAATTCCATAGACTTGTATTGAATTTCCATAGATTTTAACTACACTTCAGTAGAAAAGCCACTAAAGCTAAGCAACCCCCCAACAAACTCAACACATAACTGGTTCTCCTAGACTCCATTGCATATTGCCTAGGACACATCCCTGGTTTATAATGACACTGACAAAGAGTATGTCAGTTAAATGATTGGATGAATACAACGACCCATCGTGAGGACCTACGTAAATGTGAAGGATAATGGTGCCAAGGGTGGAGGTAATGGCATCATTGAAGGATTGCAGCATAATGGGGTTATTATGCATATAATTAGGGAGAATGCACATTTGATTATATGTGTGGGAGGATATGATGTTAATGCTAGCACCACCATCAATCATGACATATCATATGCATATGTTATCGATATAGATAGAAATTAAAAGGGCGGGATCAGGGTCATCTGACTGGAGAGGTATAATCTCCTCATCAGAGAAGTTGAGGGTGGTGACTTGAGGAATGGGCATGGGGGTAGAAGAAGGAGATGATTTGGTAAGCGAGGCCATGTGGTGAGGGGTAATAATAGAGGCCACTCGTGTGGGGTCATTGGGTAAAACTTCAATGGATTGTAAAATCCCAATAAGGGCTTGTCTATGAGATTTAGAAGTTTGGACAAGATCATAAAAAGACATCTTTAGAGGGGACTTATGTAATTTTTTTTATCATTGTGTGATGGGTGACCCTGTAAGAGATAGGGTATGTAGGTTTGCGGATGGTAATTTTGGGTGCGGGTGCAGTTGGTATATTGAGCACAGGGTTGGTTGATGGGCTAGTTGCTTTCGCTTTTCCTTTTTCTTTCTAAGCACATGTGACAACGTGAACCAAGTTAACATGAGGCGAGGTGGATGGAGAGGGTGTGCCATAAAATATGTAATGGCATGAGGGAATAATCCTAGCAGTGGATAAGTGCCTTATGAAATGAGTAGGGTGCACTGACATTTAGGCAGAGGTTTGGCTAGCTCTATGTGGATCATGTTGATCCCTAATTTTGGAGGTGGAAAAAATGCTTGTGGGGGTGGAGATATTGGTCACTAAATGGGTAAATAATGATGATGTGTGATGATAGGTGGAGGTTGAACATGGTCCTCATCAAGAAGGTCATCATCATTGAATTTTTTTCTAGGAGGATAAAGTTGGAGAAGAACGGTCTTTATAGCCTTACAATTTTCTATGTCATGTCCTGGCACAGGATTATAGGAAAAAATCTTGTTTTCATCAAACCCTTTTGGTTTGGGTTTGAAAGGATCATAAGGTTGAAGTGGCGATAGTGTGATGATGGAATTCTCTAAGAGATTGGTTAAAATTTTAGTGTAGGACGCAGCTAACAGATCACAATGTCAAGTGAGTGTTGTTTTGTGTATAGGTGCAGAGTATTGTGAGGGAAGAAAATTTATAGGAGGAATGGGTTGGTCCACTAGTTTGTTAGGTGGTGTTATCTTAGGTTTTAATGGAATCTATTTAGGTAAAGCCATGGTAGAAGAGATAACTCTGGAAGGTTTTGTTTGTTTGACTACCTTATTGGAGGGTAGTGGGTTCTTATCTTTGGGTTACACCTTCTTGGGTAAAGGTGACACGAGGGTACAAGATGCAGAAGGTAAATAAGATGGTATAAGAGGATGGGTTACCCATTGGGACAACCGAGTTGTGGTGGAAGGTTAGGTAGATGGTATGGGTTTAAATCATATAGGTAAAGTTGAGGAGATAGTTAGTGGTGGAGGTATAGGTGGTAAGAAGTGCACGGGTGAGGGTGAGAGTGTTTGGTTTTTGGGTGAATGAGGTGTAATGAAGGCTCATGATGTATCAGTAGGTTGTATATATTTTGACTGGATTTGGGTAGGAGACTGATTGATTAGGGTTGATAGATGGGGACTGTCGACACTAAAATTTTCCTCTGTAATTTCTATTTCATTAATGTATGTATTAGGAATATGCTATTGTTAAGTATAATTAGTAGTAGCGTCTGATAGAAGATAACGGCGCCATCAGTACGGTGCCGCCAATAATGTGGAGTACAGTAATAGTCAAAGTATAATAGGAATGTTGTAAAAAGTAAATATTTGTCGTAAGTGGTCCGGTAATGTTAAAATGTCAAAGTTTGGGTAATTAGAGAAGTAGGGTCTACATGATTAGGAATTAGAAATATTATATTGGTAATAAAGACAAGGAGTGAGGTCATAAATATTTTGTGTATTTTATTTGTAAAAAGTCTAAAAATGTGGAACCCATGTAAAATGATAAGGTTTATCTTATCTTAACAGATAAGCTTACATGTACAGATAAGAGTTAAGGTATGGAATATGATTCGTCAGAGTGGATTTCTTATCCTATCTTAGAGATAAGATGGATAAGCCTGGAAGTTCTATAAATAGAGAGGCCACCCCCCTCATTTAGCATAGAAAGAAGTAGTGAGAAATATTGTAGGAAGTGTGCGAAGGAAGCCATCAGTTTAAAGGTGTGTTGAAGAAGCCATTAAGAGGTGTAATTGTAAAGTTTCTCCCATAGTCTTGGTGAAAGGCAAGTGAAGTCAATAACACTTGAAGTACCTCATGGGTGAGATTGTAACAGTTTCATGTTAATATTATAATTTATTTTGATATTTCAGATTTGTCATCATTCTGTCTTATCATAGTCGATGGTATTCTTGTGTTATGTTGTTGTTTTGTTTCCAGATTACATCCACCAAACTAAAGGCTGTGCATTAGTAAATAATCATAGCACGAGGAGTTCCCGGTGAAGAATTATCATAGTGCCAGATTGGTGATGACATTTTGGTTCCGTTGCCGGGACCATTCCTCGTTGGTGGATTTTCTGGAGAGATATTCCCACTTAGTCAAAAATCAATTAGAGGGTAACCTTGTTTTTACTGTGCATAGTAGTTACCATGGTAAAGTCATTTTTGCCATGAATAGTAGTTACCATGGTAAAGTCATTTTTGCTGGAATAGTATTTACCGTAGTAAAGTCACTTTTTACCGTGAATAGTATTTACCGCAGTAACTTCACTTTTTACCATGAATAGTGTTTACCACAGTAAAGTCAGTTTTTACCGCAGTAAGTCAAGTTTTACCATAGTTTACCGTGGTCATTTCTATTTTACTGTAGAAAGGTGTAAAGTCACTTTCTAGTATAGTGATTCCAATTATTTGTACACATAAGTCTTGTTGATTGTACTTGTGAGTTGGTATTTCACGGTGGTTACTTTTGAAAATGGGAAAGATTCCTATTTTTTCAGCTCAATCTAATGAAGATGCTTCTTCTTTCATTCAAGAGTTTAAGCGATCTTGTATTTGTAATGGCCTTATAAGAAGGGAACAATGGACTGAATTTTTTCCTACCTTTTTGGATGGTTCAGCACTTAGGTGGTTTGAAACACTAGGTGATAATGTGAAAAATTCATGGGATTTATTAACTGAAAGTTTTCTTGAAGAATTTGGTGAACAACAGAAATATGCAGATCTCATGATTGAGATCACAAAGCTATCCCAAGGAGAGAAGGAGAAGATAAGGGATTATCATGCTCGTGTTCTAGAGCTAAGGAGGAAGCTCGATGCCCAGATCCGGAAGGAAGGACTAGCGGATGGGTTGATGAATGGCGTGGATAATCTCCTCTGTAAGCACTTCATTCTTGGGATGAAGCCAGAGATCAGACAACGAGTGAAGTATGACCGCCCAGCTACCATTGAACAAGCAAAGGAGATTGCAAGAAGGCAAGAAGAAAGCATGGAAGAGGAGCCCAAAGAAATTGTTGCTAAAGTAGAGCCTACACCAGCACCTTTGGTCCAGAATCCACAACCACTCCCGGTGAGCACAAATATTTCTCCTAGTACATCTACTGAGTATGAAGATCTGCTCAAAAATATGGGTCAGTTAACTATTAATCTTCTTCAAGGAAAGGAATTTAGTTCTCAGGGAGGAGATAGAGGTCCAAAAAGAAATATTTCTGAAGTTGTTTGTTATGGTTGTTATAAAAAGGGTCATTATAAGTATAATTGTCCAGATAGAGCTTCTACATCTGGTAAAGGAGATAATGATAAAGGAAAAGCACCTGTGAATTCTTTTGATGTAGTAGATAAGAGCAGAAATAATGAAGTAGATGTGTTTGTAACAAAAAGAAAGAAAGAAAAAGATAATCAAGATGGAAATGATCCTAAGAAGATGAAAGAAGAAACTAGTAAGAAACATAGGAGAAGAAAGTTGGGTGTGCAGGATTTTCTGATTTCACAGGGGCAAGGACCATACTCCATCTTGGAAGATCTGTCCAAAAGGCCTGCAAATATTACATATGGTCAACTCTTGGCTATGTCTTCTGAGAAGAGGCGGGAGTTGCGAGGTGGACTCAATGCTCGAAGAAGGAAGGAGGTTGAGGTCCCTGTTTTGGAGGCAGAGGCAGATCCCTATGCTCCACAAGCTGAGGTATTATGTAATGGTATTTCAATTCATGATGTCTTAGTTGATGGAGGTGCTGCAGTTAATGTAATGACCGAGTCTGTAATGAATATGTTGGGTTTAAAAATTGATCGCCCTTCAACACTTATGTTAAGGTCATTAAATAAGGGAAAAACTAAACCAGAAGGTGTAGTTTCAAATGTGGCAATATCTGTTATGGGTGTTGTATGTGTGGTAGACTTTCAGGTGATGAAAAATGGTACTGTTGCGTACCCAATGCTGCTGGGAAGACCATGGCTAAGGAGAGTTCATGCAAGAAACTACTGGAATGAAGGTTTCATGACACTTGGATGTGGTAGAGAGAGGGTGAAGATAAATGTGATCCCTCGACATCATAAGGCAGAACCTGTGGATTCAAGTGATGAAACTGATGATTGGACATCCTCTGATTACTCTAGTACCAGTGAAGTGGACACTGAAGATGAAGAAAGTGAGGTGGATGTTTCAGTCATGGATATCCTTCCAGTCACACCAACTCATGACCCCATAAAATTATCTGAAGAAGAAGTTGATGATCGTCTCCAACAAATAAAGATTGGTGATGCTGTGATGGAGAGTGAGAAGGAATCCTACCTCCAGCTCTTTCGAAGGTACATACACCTATTCACTTTTGATTACAAGGAACTCCGTCAAGTAAGTTGGGTAGAACATTGTATTGAGCTGGTAGATGGTGCTAAGCCCATAAAGCAAATGCCATATAGAATGAATCCTAATTTTTCCAAGACTGTAAAAGAAGAAATAGATAAGTTGCTTGATGCAGGATTCATATTTGCTGTGGAGAATTCAGAATGGGTTTCTCCCATTGTGATCTCAATAAAAAAGAATGGGAAGCTACGCATTTGTGTTGATTACAGGAAGCTCAATAAGGCAACAAAGAAGGATCATTACCCTCTTCCATTTTCAGATCAGATCTTGGACGAAGTAGCTGGCCAGGAGTGCTATAGTTTTGCTGATGGATATAGCGGCTACAACCAAGTTCGTATAGCAGAGAAAGATCAGCTGAAGACCATGTTCACCACTCCTTGGGGAACGTTTGCTTATAGAGTTATGCCTTTTGGGTTGTGTAATGCTCCAGCAACATTCCAGCGTTTGATGAATAGGGTGTTCGAACCCTACATTGGGACCTTCATCAGAGTATTTCTGGATGATTTTTGCATCTATGGGAGCAAGTTGGACCACCTGCACCAAATGGAGACAGCATTTCAAAGGTTAGATGAAGCACAAGCCTCACTAAACCCTACAAAGTGTGTCTTTGGATGTTCTAAAGGTGTTTTGTTAGGGCATGTTGTATCCAGAGATGGTATTGGTACTGATCCTGATAAAGTTTCAAAAATCAAAGATTTACCATTTCCTCTTAATAGAAGTAAGTTGAGATCATTTTTAGGCCATGTGGGTTACTATAGAAGGTTCATCAAGAATTTCTCAAAGATTGCACAGCCACTAACCCAGTTCTTGAAGAAGGATGTTACTTATGAACCAGGAAATAAGGCGCATGAAGCTTTTGGACAATTGAAGGAAGCCCTGGTGTCTTCACCTATTTTGAAGAATCCAGATTGGAGCAAGCCATTCATTGTGTACACTGATGCCTCAGATGCAGCACTAGGAAGTACTTTGAGCCAAAAGGATGAAAATGGGAATGAACATCCAATTTACTTTGGGAGCAGACAAATGAGCAGTGCTGAGGTAAATTATACTGTAACTGAAAAAGAGGCTCTGGCTATCATTTTTGCTGTAAAGAAGTTTAGAAATTACTTGCTAGGGCAAAAATTTCTAGTTGTAACAGATCATCAGGCTCTAAAATATATTGTAAATAAGCCTAACCCATCAGGGAGGATAGCAAGATGGATAATTTTGCTACAAGAGTTTGAATTTGATATTATAGATAGGCCAGGAAAGAAGCATGTCAATGCAGATGCACTCTCTCGAGCCTATGATGGTTTAGGATCATCTTGTGATGATGATGATTTCCCCGATGCAGCATTGTTATCCCTTGACACAATCCCTAGTGAATACATAGATATTTGGAATTATCTGAATGAATTCAAGTTTCCTGATGGTGCCAATGCAAAGACTAAGAGAAAGATTACTCAAGCCAGTCGTCCATATTCTATTCTGCATGGAGTATTATTTCGAATAGGACCTGATGGACAGTACAAGAGGGCAGTTGGACGTGATCAAGGGAAGGAACTGCTAGAAGAATTCCACAATGGTACATGTGGAGGGCACTTCTCTGGACAACTTACAGCAAGAAGGATCTTGGATGCAGGTTATCACTGGCCCACTCTTTTTAAAGATTGTTATAATTATTGTAAGACATGTGATATTTGTCAAACACATGGTAACCGTAAGACTTCATCAGCTCCATTATGTCCTATTCTTCCCCTTGGTCCCTTTGAAAAGTGGGGAATAGACATTGTAGGTCCACTTCCAACTACATCACGCCAAAATAAGTATATTGTAGTTGCCACAGATTATTTAACCAAGTGGGTTGAAGCTAGGCCATTGAAAACAACTTCCATGGATGAAGTGGCAAGGTTCATGTATGAACGCATTGTCACCAGATTTGGTTGTCCATTAGAAATTGTAACAGATCAAGGAAGCCACTTCATTAATGAGGTGGTAGAAGCCCTAGTCAATAAGTTTTCTATTAAGCACAGGAAGGCAACAACATACAAGCCAAGCACAAATGGACAGGTGGAACGAACAAATTTTGTGTTGTGTCAAATTCTAGCAAAAGATGCAGCCTTGCAGGTACATAAATGGGATAAAAGGATTCATGCAGCATTGTGGGCATATAGGGCAACATCAAAGTCAGCAACAGGATACTCCCCATTTCAGTTGGCCTATGGCATTGATCCAGTTCTTCCTATTGAGTTTGATATTCCCACTGTGAGAGTTATGAAAAATGAAAGGATGGATGAAAGTGATTCAGTAAAAGAAAGGTTGGTACATCTTCATTTGCTGGAGGAAATGAGAGAAATAGCAAAGGATACAAGCCATAAGAAGAAAATGAAGCAGAAGGAATACTTTGATCAAAAGATCCGGTGGTCTCCATTTCATGTGAATGACTTGGTTCTAGTATATGATTCCAGATACAAAAAAAGAAGACAGAGAAAATTTCTTCCAAAATGGATGGGGCCCTACAAAATAGCAGCTGTGCATGAAAATGGTACGTACCGACTGGAGGAATTGGATGGCACTCCCATTACGAAATGGGTCAACCACGACAAGTTGAAGATTTTCCAAGCACCAGAATAGTCTACTCCGAGGACGGAGTAGAAGCTAGGAAGGGGGAAGATGTCGACACTAAAATTTTCCTCCGTAATTTCTATTTCATTAATGTATGTATTAGGAATAGGATGTTGTTAAGTATAATTAGTAGTAGCGTCTGATAGAAGATAACGGCGCGTCAGTACGGTGCCGCCAATAATGTGGAGTACGGTAACAGTCAAAGTACAATAGGAATGTTGTAAAAAGTAAATATTTGTCGTAAGTGGTCCGGTAATGTTAAAATGTCAAAGTTTGGGTAATTAGAGAAGTAGGGTCTACATGATTAGGAATTAGAAATATTATATTGGTAATAAAGACAAGGAGTGAGGTCATAAATATTTTGTGTATTTTATTTGTAAAAAGTCTAAAAATGTGGAACCCATGTAAAATGATAAGGTTTATCTTATCTTAACAGATAAGCTTACATGTACAGATAAGAGTTAAGGTATGGAATATGATTCGTCAGAGTGGATTTCTTATCCTATCTTAGAGATAAGATGGATAAGCCTGGAAGTTCTATAAATAGAGAGGCCACCCCCCTCATTTAGCATAGAAGGAAGTAGTGAGAAATATTGTAGGAAGTGTGCAAAGGAAGCCATCAGTTTAAAGGTGTGTTGAAGAAGCCATTAAGAGGTGTAATTGTAAAGTTTCTCCCATAGTCTTGGTGAAAGGCAAGTGAAGTCAATAACACTTGAAGTACCTCATGGGTGAGATTGTAACAGTTTCATGTTAATATTATAATTTATTTTGATATTTCAGATTTGTCATCATTTTTTCTTATCATAGTCGATGGTATTCTTGTGTTATGTTGTTGTTTTGTTTCCAAGATTATATCCACCAAACTAAAGGCTGTGCATTAGTAAATAATCATAGCACGAGGAGTTCCCGGTGAAGAATTATCATAGTGCCGGATTGGTGATGACAAGACCTAGGATCAAATATAGAAAGGGGGAAGGTGACAAAGGTATGGTAGGTAAGATCCGGTGTATGCGGCCTAGAGGGTTGGGTTTTCCTTTTAGGAAGAGGGATAATGTTGGTGCGGGCTTGGGAAGATGTGGCTAAGTCTAATTTGGTAGGTGGACGAGTAAGGGTTGATGTTGGCATTACACCCAAAGTAGTGATGGGTCTAGATATAGGTGAGGAGAATAGGTTTGGGTAGGTTTTTAGGTTTGGGAATAGTTTTAGTTGTGGGTAGAGGTTTGGATGTAGGTAGGGATGATAAAGAATAATCCGATTTAATCGACATGGTTAGTGTTGATCTGGTTGCTGAAAATACCATTGAGTAGATTGTGCCCGAAGTATCCTTAGGAAAAATTTACATTTGGGTTGAAAAGGGGGCTTCTGTGAGCTGAAGATGTCCCCAGAGCATGGAATTATCAACGTAATCCAAGCGATTGGCTAGGCATGAAAATATAACTATTGAAGAGGAATATGGAGTTGGTTTGAAAAATGGAAATCCCTGTAAAATATGTCTATGAGACAGGGAATTTGCTAGCCTCAAACTCTGATAGGTAAAAGAGTTGATATCATGTCAATGGAGTCCTTTGATGCTGGGGGACTCAAATGACCCGAACAGGTAGTGGCATGTCTGAAGAATATCCCATGGGTAGGAGAGATGGTAAATGGGGTAAGGTATGCATTCTCACTTAGTGGAGTAGAAGGCGATTATTATTCTCCTCATGGATGGGAGAATTAAAAGTGCTCTGATTTTTTTTTGGTAGGTCTGTGAGGTAGACGCTGGTGAAATGGCATTGGTATAAAGTATGGGTTCCTTCCTGGGTGAAGGAAGATTATGAAGGGGACTCCTGTGTGGGTGACAGTAGTGGAAGAGGTATTTAGGCTTCTTTTTGGGTAGAGGGGGCTTGTGCCAGAATTTTCTCAATAGCCAAAATAGGTGGGATTTGAGGGACGACCGGTACGGTCCTCAAAAACTGCATGGACTTCACAGATACTATTGTCACTAGAAGAAGGTTCGCTATTTTTATTTCAGATGACGGTTTATGGTTAGGGAATGAATGATTTACATCTGTGCAAATTTTGGGTTTTCCACGATGTGGTCTCCATTATCTATCATCTCATTGGAAAATGTTCTTAAAATTTATGCAGTTACCATCACGATTGGCCTTTGACATGATGGTAATTACACATAGTCAGCTATTCTTTATATCTACGCAGGCATAGGATTTTAGGCAAGATCGAAATTATCCTATATGAGGTTTTATGGGAAGAAGTTTAATGGCTTCAACTTTAACAAGATTTTCCTAACATTGAAGCCATTAGGTTTCTTTGACAATTGTGGTGAAACTTCCTCGATGCTCCCACCGAAGCTGAGATGTCATTGCCTAGAGGATACTGCTCCTATAAGTGAGGTTTTCATGATTTAGAAGGATGAGATTGGATCCAAATTGAGGACTATCGTATGATGAAGATCTTTGCCCTTCTACAATGGTTCTTTATGACAATTTGAGGATGAATTAAATTTTTCTAGAGGGCAAAACGGGGTTGAGATCTCAATTCCCTAATTGGATTCATTCCTCTGGCAATGGACACAAATCCAAAGTTTTGAGCTCCACAGTGAATGCACTCATCGAAGGTTCAGGAAGTTTCTCAGCTGCCTACCCCAACACATATCCGTCCTATGAAAAAATGTTAGCAAACCTCCAGTTGATTTAACTCAATATCACTTTAGTGCTTGAGGTAGCATGGAACGGTACATTGGTTACGATCCATAGATTAACTCACCAATCCATGGGCTAATGAAATGTGTGATAGGTTTGTAAGCAGTTCATACCACATATGTGTGAAATACATTATGTGGCTTCATGGTGAACTTCTCTTGATAAACTATTCTATCGTAATCTTATGGTTACCGAAAGCTTGGTGATACTTGATTAAAAAGGAATTACTGGAACCAATGTAGAGTCACAAAATCACACATCTAGTATTGGTCCTATCACTAGCTCATTAGTATGTTGTTCTAGGATACATGACTAGTCATAAGTGGGTGATTTACTGGTAACCCGATGTTTGATAAACCATCAATTTGTTGTTGTGGGTCCTCTTTACTTTTATCTTTCAACTTAGTCATTTACACTGAGTTCTAGGGTACAAGTCACATAGGAATCCCCATCTTTCACTACTCATTAGAGAAATTTCATCTTGTTCTAGAATTATGGGAACCATGACTGGAACTAGCATGGGCACTCCTATCCAGTCCTAGGTGCCCATGACTTTTTATGTTTGATCAGTATTTATTGAGGTCATTTGAGTCGGTTTTGATGAGATGGATTTCCCTCTGCAGATCCCAAGGGGGTTCATGCTAATGTATGAACATGTTGGGTCATGCTAGTTTTGGGTTCTGAGTGAAGAGAGAGGGTATATAGGAGTGACATAGATCCGTAGGTGTACACATACCCAAAATATGAGTGAAATTATGATTGGATGGCTATTTAGTACATATGTCTAAGATTGAATATGGGTATTACAGTTGCATACAACTCTAGATAGTGATTAGGGAGTTCCTTATATTTCATCGAGAAAATTTTCATTTTATCTAGAAACTGCTCGGTAAGTCTTGGTGACATTGGAGGTGGATGTGATGTAACAGGTAATATGATGCAGGTAGCTCATAAAACACATTGGGCTACAAGATGTAAAGTGTGATGTCTTAGTCGGGGTTAGCACACAACTAAGTTGTATAAACAATATATTAGATCTAAGCATACATGTAATAAAAGTCAGATATTCTACCAGAAGAATATACAAAACAAGAGATATAAATCAACACCAGATTTAATGTGGTTCACCCAGTGTGGGCTACGTCCACCAAGAAACAAGCCAATCTATTATCCAAAGCTTTGACAAAATATACAATTGAAGATTTACAATCTTCCACACCTCTCAGATGTACAGTACTTTCTTTCTCTCAAGATTTTACTTCTATCTCCAAGAATTCTCTCTCTCACATTTATTCTCAAGCAATAATCATCATAATTCTTCTTAATTACTTACTTCTAAACCCTATCTTTCATGCTTATATAGGAATATATAAACTTAGGGAACTTAGCCATGTAATTACAATCAATAGATCTTCCTTTAATAGCTAAAAATAGATCTAATTCCCATGAGTTAATTAAAACACTCACACACAGGTAACCATGTCAGTTTTAATAACCGATGTGCAGTTCCTCCTTTCTTGACTTCCATTCACTAACTGATATTGTCGGTTCCCTCCATAACCGATGTTGGTTACTATATTTTCTAGCAAAATTTACATTGCATGCTAATCTGAAGTAATTGAGCTCCACAACTCAACAATCTCCCATCTTGGAGATTAATTACTACACTATACATGTACACTTCATTCTTGGATCCTTCCTTAGATTTGTTTCTTCCTTTTCAAGTCTCAAACTTGAAGAGCCAACATAAGTGGAGTGTAGCTCCAACTTCTCCTTTGCTAATGGCTTTGTTAGCATATCTACAGGGTTTTCACTCATATGAATCTTTTCCAGATTCATCTGTCCATCCTCTAATACCCTGTCCGTATGAAGTGATACCTCAACTAAATGTGTTTCATTCTTGAATGAAACACTTGAGTTATTTTCCAAATGAATTACACTCTGATTGTCACTAAACAGTTTACAATCATCTTTCTCCTTTCCAACTCTTTCATGAACCTACTCATCTATATCATCTCCTTACTAGCCTCTGTAGTTGCAAAATACTCTACCTCTGTAGTAGATAAAGCCACAACCTTCTGTAATCTTGAAACACTAGCTAACTTGTCATCCCACCTATTGTGAAAATATATCCAGTAGTTCTCCTTCTACCATCCAAATCTCTATCCATATTTGAATCAACATAGCCATATAAATTGAAATATCTCAACCTCCATAGCATAATTTACATGCTATATGTCCCTTTCAAATACCTAAGTATCCATTGGACTTACTTCCCAATGCTCTTTACCTGTATTGGCCATATATCTACTCACAACTCCCACTACCTATGCAATGTTCTGGTCTGGTACAAACCATAACATACATGAATGATGAGACTCCCAACTACTGAAGCATATGGCACTCATGTCATGTATTTGACCTCCTCATGTGATGAAGGAAAATTGATCTTTTCTCAATTTGAAGTATCCAGCCATAGGTGTGCTAATAAGGTTTTGACATTCTGCATCTTGAACCTTTCTAACACCTTATAGATATAATCCTCCTGAGATAAATACAATTTCTTGTTCTTCCTGTCTCTGTGTATTTGCATGTATAAGGATTCTTTTTGCAGCTCCTAAATCCTTCATAGAAAATGTGTGAGCTAGCTTTCTCCTTAATCTCACCAATGTCTTGTATACTAGATCCTAAAATAAGCATATCATCCACATACAATAACAAAATAATATAGCTCCCATTTTCAAGCTTCTTGAAATAAACACAATGGTCAGATTCACATCTCAAGTAACCATGCTCATGCATAAAACTATCAAACCTCATGTACCATTGCCTTGGAGCTTGTTTGAGCCCATATAGGCTCTTTTTCAACCTGTACACACTAATTTCTCCTTACCCTTGACTTCATACCCAAGCGGTTGATTGCATATAAATCTCTTCATCCAAATCACCATGAAGGAAATTCATCTTCACATCTAGTTTCTCTAAATGCAAATCATGTACTGCAACTAAACTCAATACAATACAAATAGAAGTCATCTTAACAACAGGAGAAAATATTTCACCAAAGTCAATACCTGATTTCTGTGCAAATCCCTTTACTACAAGCCTTTCCTTGTACCTTTTCTGTCCACCCTCTTCTTCCTTGATCCTATAAACCCACTTGTTTTCTACAATGTTCTCTTACCTGCTGGTAACTTAACCAAATCCCAAGTCTGGTTTTGTTCTAAGGATTCCATCTCCTCATCCATGCCATGCTCCCACTGGACATGGGTCTTATCCTACATTGCTTCTTCAAAACTTTCTGGTTCACCATTATCAGTCAATAATAAATAAGATAAAGAAGGTGTAAATATTTCTGGAGGTTTACTTACCCTTTGTGACCTTCTCACAGGAGTTTGGGGTACTGGAGGCTCATTCTTGGACCTCTTGGAAGATTTGTTTCCAAATCTTGTCAGTGACCAACGTCGGTCACCTATAACCAATGTTGGTTCTGGCTAACTGATGTCAGTTTGGATCTTCTGTAACTGTCGGTATACTAGGTTTGTCTGACTGATGTCAGGTCAGGGGTCAACCGACACCAGTTACTGTGTAACCCTGTTGGTATTACTTTTAAATCTGAGAGTTCATTTTCATTCACAAACTTCTCAACCGGTTCATCCTTGGGTACCAAAATTTGATCCTTGTACATTCTCTTTTCATTCCATTCAATATCACGACTCCTAATAATTTTAGAATTCTCTAAATCCCAAAAATGGAATCTGAAATCACCATATCCATAACCAATGAAAGTGCATCTCTTGGATTTTACATCCAACTTTTTCCTATTTTCCTTATCAATATGCATAAAATCTTCTGAAACCAAAAACTTTAAGAAAATAAAAGATCTACCTCTTTTCTGGTCCAAGCTTCCTCTGGTATTCCTCCATCTAGTGAACTTGAAGGCCCATGGTTAATCAAATAAACCGTTGTATCAACTGCTTCTGCCCAAAACTGTAAGGGAAATCCAGAATGTATCCTCATACTTCTAGCATGTTCCATGATTGTCCTGTTCATTCTTTTGTAACACCATTCTCTTGTGGTGTTCTTGGAACCATCATTTCTCTATGTATCCCATTCACTGAACAATAATCATTGAAAGCCTTGTTATAGTATTCACCACCATTTTCAGATCTAAGGCACTTTAACTTTGAATTTGATTCATTCTCAACAAGGGCTTTCCATATTTTAAAAGTCTCAAAAACATCATATTTATGTTTAATACAATAAACCCATACCTTTCTTGTAGCATCATCAATGAAAGTAACATAATACTAGGATCCTCCATGAGAAGCTACCTGAGCTTGGTCCCCACACATCTGAGTGTACAAGCTCCAATTTATGCTCCTTCTTAGTTGCCCCAACTTTGAGAAATCTCACTCTCTTTTACTTTCCAAAGAACACAATGCTCACAGAAATCAAGATCTAAATCCTTTAAATCTGATAACTTACCCTTATCCTTTAATATATGTATTCCTTTTTTACTCATATGGCCCAATTGATTATGCCACATGCATGCATCTGAATCTGAAGTAGATAATGCATAAAAAGGAATCAGTAACACAGGTAGATAAATATAACGTTCCTACCTTCTTACCTCTTACCACAAAAAATCACCCTTGGTGACTTTCCAAGAGTCTCCTGTGAATGTAACCATGCAACCAGATTCACCTAGTTGCCATGCAGAAATAAGATTCCTCTTGAGGCTTGGCACATGCCTCACATATTTCAATACCCATGTATTTCCATTCTCTAATTTTAGATGAACTTCCCCTTTACCAGTAATACTGCAAGGTTCATCATCACCCAAATAAACATGCCCAAAATTTCCCTAGACATAATTTCTGAAATAACTCTTATTAGGGGTTGCATGGAAAGAAGCTCCTAAATCTAAAACCCATGATTCAATTCTATTATCTAAAGAAATAATAAGAGCATCTTGCATTACCTTTACTGTAGCAAGATTTTCTTCTTTACCTTTGTCTAGTTGTTGGTTCTCTTTATCCTTTGACCAACAATCTTTCTTTGCATGTCCTTTCTTTCCACATTTCCAACAAGTAATTCCCTTACCTCTAGATTTAGATCTGTTATTCCTTGACTTTGATTTCCCATTACTCTTACTCTTGGATCTCTCCTTTTTCCTACCTGCTCCTACTTTCTACATTCAAAGCATTCCCAGATGATGATTCCTCTGTACTTTTCCTACGAATTTCTTCATTCAAGATTATACTAACCACATCATCAAACTTCAAAATATTATTAGCAGATGTTGTATTACTAACAACCATTACCAAGTTATCCCAACTATCAGGAAAAGAACATAAGAATAAAAGTTCTTTCACTTCATCATCAAATGGAATATCAACTGATTTTAACTGATTTACAATAGATTGGAAATCATTCAAATGACTAAGATGCAGATCCACCTTCATGCATCTTAGAACTAAATAGTTTCTTCATCAAATAAACTTTATTTGAAGCACTAGGTTTTTCATATAAATTAGCAAGAGATTTCATTAACCCTACCATAGAAGTCTGATTTTGTAATATTGGAAGCCACAGATTCTTACAGGCTCAATCTTATAGATCCCAAAGCCTTTCTGTCAAGAATCTTCCATTCTTCATCTAGTCATCTTCGTAGGTCTAGACTTCTCATCCAATGGTAAATACAAATCTCTTTGATACAGATAATCCTCAATCTGCATCTTCCATAATTGATAATTTCGGTCTGTCAAACTTCTCTACCTTGTATTTTTTTTCTTTTGCCATTGTTGTATCTCCCACTCAATCAGAAAACCCTCTATGAGTAAATTTGTCAACACACAAAACCCTCAAACAAAGCTTTGATACCATTTGTTGGGGTTAGCATAAGGTTGTACAGATAATATATCAAATCTAAACCTACATGCAATGAAAGTAGATATTCTACCCGAAGAAATATACAAAACAAGAGATATAAATCAACACTAGATTTAACGTGGTTCATCCAGTGTGGGCTACGTCCACTAAGAAACAAACCAATCTATTATCTAAAGATTTGACAAGATATATAATTGAAGATTTACAATCTTCCACACCTCTTAGATGTACACTATTTTCTTTCACCCAAGTTTTTGCTTCTTCTCCAAGAATTATCTCTCACAATTATTCTCACAACAATCATCAACTTTTGCAAGTTCTTATTAATTCTTACTTCTAAACTCTAGCTTTCATGTGTATATAGGCGTAAACAAACTTAGGGCACTTAGCCATGCAATTACAATCAATAGATTTACTTTAATACTAAAAATAGATCTAATTCTTGTGAGTTAATTAAAACACCCACACACAGGTAACCGACGCCAGCTAGACCTAACCAATGTCAGTTCCTCCTTTCCTGACCAATTTCGGTCCCTCCATAACAGATGTCGGTTACGGTGTTTTCCAGTAAGTTTCATACTACATGTTAATCTGAAGTAATTGAGCTCCACAACTCATCACTATAGTTTGTTGTAACTATTAGATTTTCTGATTTTTCTCGGCCTTTCGCTGGGAGAAACTAGATTCTTTAGCTTCAAGGAGTTGTAGATGTGTAATTATTTCTTGAGCTAGTTAGAGTTAAAACTAAATTTTAGAACGGGACAATAATTGTGGCATAATCTTCTCAAAGTAGGGGAAGAACTAGGTTCTCCTTCTATCATAAGTGGCTTACCTTTGTCCGCAATGGGGGATTCCATAGAAGTGGTGGGGGTTTGATCAAGTTATTTCTTAGTAACTAGAACATAGGGTGACACAGAATGAGGGGAGACATAGGTGGTGTCCAAAGTAGGGTTTGCATAATAGTTGTTGCTTCATGTTATTCTTGAGAAGGAACAATTTCTACTGAGGTCTCATTAAGGGTCTATGCATTCCTAGATGTCTTAGGGCATTTCCTTAGGTCACTCTAAGGTGGAAGGCTCTGGCTCTAGAACCAATTTAGACTCTATGGCACAATTCTTCTGGAATTTCAACCACTTCTTAACGACATGCATTTTCTTAACAAACTGATGTTTGCAAATCAAATGTATTAGGCCCTAGAATTTCAAGTAAGAAGCACCCCAACGGAATTTCTCAATGGTAGAGGAGAAATAATAATAAAAAAACTAAGGCAAATTTAATTTTTTTGGGGGTTTAACTTGGTCGTGGCGAAGATGGATAAGAATTCTCAAAACAAGGCCCAAAACTATTTCGTATTAACCCTCACAGGTAAAATATCTTATTATCCATTTAGCTACTTCATCCTAACGCTCAGGGAGGGTACTTATTTTTTATTCCTTTGGCCTTTCTCTTATTTTCCAAAACTAGTTCTAATTTTTCCTTTTTTCCCACTGAAAAATATTTTAATAATTTCATAATAAAGTGTTCTATTATTAACTAATTGAACCTCTTCTGGTATCCCTGAAAGATGGCTAATTATAGTGGGAATGAATGGAATTTTCTTACATTTTACAGTAGAGTATCCCTCCTCCATGTTTTTTGTGAACTCATATGTCATTTTTGAGTTGAACTCTTCATATGCAAGCATCAAATCAAGGCATCCCGCATTTTCAAAGAATTTCATTGACCTTGCATCAGCATATAGCTCTGCTGAATTTTTTGGTTCATGCTTGAGTCTGAACCTCATGATTGGTGCATAGAGATGGTAATTGGAAAATAAATGAGCACAAGAATGGAAGTAAAATTTTTGTGGAGATGAAAATAAGCATAGGAATGGAGCAGGTAGCAGTGTAGGAGTGTAATGGTGGAATTGGGAAAAAGATAGGGGAGACAAAAACAGTTATATATAAAATAACACAAATTGGGAAAGGTTGGAACAAATCCCAACATGATAGTGATAGTAATTAGATACGTGTGGCAATTAAGATGGAGATGCATGGTGTATTTTTTGGATATGTGAAGCATGAGAAGGAATTGGAAATGAATAAGGTTATCAATTCGCATGAGTACAATAATGAAAATTTCATGAATTAAACCTTACAACATTTAAGAAGGGAATAATCATGCATACCTTATTAATTGTTCTTCTCACATCAATGGCCATCATTTCAATGTCACTTTGATTCTTCCTCTATGCATTGTTCTTCATTTATTACCTACATGATTCATGGGTGGTGATCATCGTTGCTAGTTTTTCAGCACCTGTATTTTTTTCAATTTCTTTTAGAAGTAATGGCTGTCATTATTGGTTTTCATCCAATGCCTTAGAGGATGATGACCGCCATTTCTTGTTTTCAGTCATCTCCTCTTTATTCCTACTTAAAAATAGCTTAGTTCTGAGTTAAGTTGGACAAATATATTTTGTCTAAATAATTGAGAGTTTAATTTCTTGAAGCACATTCCGAAATTCTTCTCTAGATGTTGGTTTATGATAATGTTAGAATATGTGGAGAGAGAAAGAATGAAGAAAGAATAGAATGTACAAAGATGGAATGAAGAGAAACCGGAATGCACATATTTGAGATTGTGTGTTTGTCTATTTATTATGAATGATGTAGTTACAAAATAGTTGATATAGTTACAACCAACTCGTAGTTAAATAACTAATAAAATCCTTATAAATAAGTCTTATATTCCCATACCCCCTCTTAAGGCTTATTCTACATAAAGCAAAAACTAGAAAAAAATAAAACTACTCAATCTTCAGACACTTTCAATTTGAAAGCAATGCTATGATAAGGAAGGGCTCCATCAAGCTGCTTCGTGACCTTCGTAAAGGTGTAGCTCTCGAGCTGAATGCCCGAGTTCCCAGATTCCACCTCCCCAAACTCCCGAATCACATATCTCCCGAATTATTGGATAACCATCCATACTAAGCCATCCACAAGCTCCATCAAGTTGTCTCATGACCCTCATGAGGGTATAATTCCCAAGATCCATAGTCTCCCAAACTATCTGAGTAACCATCCATACTGAGCTTCATATACCTTTTATCCTTTCTTGCCTTCAAAGTTTAGAGCAACTTTATATTGTGTATTCGTCACTTTCCTCACTACCTTCTGCATCTGGTGGGTCTTCAACCATGGCTATATTGGTTGTATTTGATGTGTTTTTACCCTTGAGTAGCTCATTGGCTCAAACATGACAATCCCATGAATTTTTATTCATAAGTTGCATTTGTATTTTCACTTTTCATGTATGAAAAGATATACCAAAATATCTTTCTATTGGAATTTCCATCAAATAAAATAAATACTATTGTGCATTTACCAAGATAAATAAAATGTCAGTTCCTCTGCCCTACAAGTGGTTTAATAATCTTATATGACTACAAAATTTTGTACCCTAGAAATTCACAAATGTTGTATTTGTCAACGTGTAGCCTTTAGAAATTGCAACGAATGTATTTGTTCTAGTTTTGTGGTTATTTCATACTTGAAAATCATGACTGTATTCACGTCTGATTGGAGCGTTGTTAGTTTGATTGTAATGGCTTAAAAATATTCCCTTCCATAACTATGTTTGCAGCATGACTTTATGTCATGGCCTTTAAAGAAGCCCTAAATGATGTCCCTCGAAAATATTCTTGTGATTTTCATTGATTTCCTTACAAACTCTATGAGAATAATTGTCATGTGCCCTAGTTGGTATTTTCAGCCACTTTTTCTATCCTTTTTTTATTCATGTTTGTATATTTAATCAACCTTTTTATGAATATGACTATAACAACAGCAAAAATGATGACCTCCTTCCTTCTCTTTCTCCTTACTTACCGCACTTTGATACTAATGTTAGAATATGTGGAGAGAGAAAGAATGAAGAAAGAATAGAATGTAAAAAGATGGAATGAAGAGAAACCAGAATGCACATATTTGAGATTGTGTGTCTATCTGTTTATTATGAATGATGTAGTTACAAAATAGTTGATATAGTTACAACCAACTCATAGTTAAATAACTAATAACATCCTTATAAATAAGTCTTATATTCCCATAAGTCTCAATCTATGTCCATTGAACAACATCACTTTCTTCTCACTATCAATTGGAATTAGTTGAATTGTCCCATTGTTAAATAATTTTTAAATTTGATATGGGACCATCCATCTTTTTTATAGCTTACCCTTGAAATCCTTATATTTTGAATTAAATAATAGATCCCAATCTCCTTTTAGGAATTTCCTTAGATTAATATGTTTGTCATGCCATACATGCCTCTGATATTAGATTATTTCAATTTGATGCAATTCCTAAAGTCTCATCTCATCCAACTCATTAAGTTGAACAATCTTTGCTTTTTGTGCCTTTGATAATTCAATTCCCACTTCAGTAGTTGTTATCAAGGTTTGAATCTCAAATTCTATGGGAAGAATGGGCTTCTTCCCATAAACCAACTAATAGGGATTGAATCCAGTGGTTGTTTTCCAAGTAGTATTGTAAGCATGTGCTTCTTCAGGAAAAATTTTAACCCAATTTTTCCTTGAGATATCCATTGTTTTTGTTAGGATATTCTCCAACTCTCTGTTAGTAACCTCCACTTGACCATTGGACTGTAGATGATATGGTGATGAATTTTCATGCTTTAGATGGTATGTTGCCACAAAGGAACTAATTACACCTGATATGAATTGTGATCCTTGATCTAAAACAATGGATCTTGGTGCTCCAAACCTCTCAAAGATATGTTCATATAAAAAATATGTAACTTTCTCATCTTGCATATTGTAGTGTTTGCACCTCAGTCCATTTCGTGACATAATCTGTATAAACCAGAATTTACTCCTTCCCTTGAGAGGTTGGGTCAATTGGTCTAATGAAATCCAATCCCCACTTCTCAAATGGTTCTAATACAACTTGAGGTTGGAGTGGCATCTCAAATGTAAATGTTGGCTTCCCTATCCTTTGGCATTGATCACATCTCCACAAATAATTTTTGACATCCTTAAATAAGGAAGGACAATAGTAACGAGCTCTTAGAACTTTGTGAGTGGTACTTTGAACTAAATAATGGCCTCCTGATGGGTCATCATGACATGACCTAAGTATGTCAAATACTTCATTTTCAGCTACACACCTACGTAAATCATGGTCAGGTCCACATTTGAAAATAATTTCATTTAACCATGTATACATCACACTTTGTTTAATCAATTGCTTTCTTTTCTTTTTGTGAAAAAGGTTTGGAACTTCCCTGTAGCCAAGTAGTTAGCCATATCTACATGCCAAGGAGATATAGTAGAAACTACAAATAGATGTACTTTTGGAAAATCATCATTGATCTTCTCTTATTCTTCTTCTAAAGTGGTTAGTCTTAAAAGAAAATCATCTACCACATTTTATTTCCCAAGCTTTTCAATGATTTAAATATTAAATTCCTACAGTAACAACATCCACCTTATAATCCATCCATGCACTAAAGGTTTATCCATTAGATACTTGATAGCACAGTGGTCGGTGTGAACAATCACTCCATAGCTTGTGATATAATGGTGAAACTTGTTGATTGCATATACATCTGCAAAAAATTATATTTCTATGGTGGTGTAATTCCTTTCAAAAGGGGAGAGGTTTTTACTAATATAATAAATAGCATGCATAGATTCCCCTTCCTCTTGTTGTCCAAGGACAACCCCTACTGCTTCGTTGAAAGCATATGTTTGTATATGGAAGGGAAGCTTTCAATTTGGGCCTATCAATATTGGTGTATTTATCAAATTATCTTTGATAGTATCAAAATATTTTTGGCATGCCTCTATCTATTCAAATTCAGATTCTTTAGTTAGGAGAGAAAACAATGGAGATGTTATCTTGCTAAAGTATGAAATAAAACTTCTATAGTACCTAGCATGGCCAAGAAAACTTCTTACGTTTTTTTGGTTTCTAGGAGACGGGATCTTTACAATGATACTAACCTTGTCTAGGTCTACCTTGATCCCTTCAGCTGAAATATGATGGCCTAAAACTTTTCCTTATTATGTCATAAATAAAAAAAAATCATGGGTCAAGGATAATTGATTATTTTCACACCTAAAAAGGACTTTGTCTATATTTTCAATTTCCTCTTGGAATGTTGCTCCATACACTATGAATTCATCCATGTAAATCTCTACATAATCATGGGTGAGATTAGAAAATATTGTCAACATGACTCTTTGAAATTTGGCAGGAGTATTACATAAACCAAAAGGTAACACCCTATAAGTAAATGTTCCCCATGGGCAGGTAAAATTTGGTTTGTCTTGATCCTCAGGTGTTTTTTTAATTTTTTGTACCCATTGAATCCATCAAGGAAGGAAAAAGACTTTTTTCTAGATAAATTGTCTAAGACTTGGTCAATAAAAGGTAATGAAAAATAATCCCGACGTGTTGCCTGATTTAATTCACTATAATCCACACAAACCCTCCATTTCCTAATCTTTTTAGGAACTATAACTGATGGAGAAACCCATTGGCTATCTGAAATTAGATAAATGAATCCTACCTAAAGAAGTTTTTCAATTTCAGTTTTTACAATGTCTCTTAACACAGGGTGTATCCTTCTTTGGGGTTGTCTGATTGGTCTGGAATAAGTTGTGTAAATATAGTGTGTATGAATACTGGGATGAATACCCTTCATATCGCTATATTGCCAAGTAAAATCTTGAGGATGAAAACATAAGAGTTTAAACAAGGTAGTCTCTTCCTTACTAGTCAACCAACTATTGATTGACAATGTTTTCCATGGTAAAATAGGTAGTTGTTTGGTATCTAGATGAAGATAATCTACTACAAGGTAGTATTTTAATAATGCATTCAACAGACACCTGTGAGGAAGTAATCTGTGAACAGCACTGATATTTTAAAAGATGGATTCAGTCAAATATATATATTGTGCAAAAGGTAAGATGATAGGTTGGTTGTATTCATCCATAAAATCATCTCTTTTTCAATTAGTTGTAGCACAGGACTAGAAATAGACCCAACACAAAACTTAGGCACGAGACTTATACTTTATCCAGCATAAGACTCATGGTCACTATCATGAATTCGATCTGACTGTTCTTATATATGACCATGGCTAGAGAAGAGATGATGTCCTCTGATTCATCTGAATTGTCCTTACACCATTGTTTGTTTTCTGTAGCAAAAGGTTTTGCAGCATGGTAAATTGATAACTTTTTGGAATCATGACCATTTGTAATGACCATATTCCTTGTGCATTCAATGAGGGTGAAAGCAATTGCAAACCAAGGGCTTCCTAGAATTAGAGGGTATCTAATCTTCCTATTCTTCATTTTTATGATCATGAATTCTATCGAATAATCCCATGATTAAATGGTGATGGTGACATCTTCTATAATTCCCTTTAAATTGTTTACAGACTGGTTTTCCATTTGTAAGATTATGGAGGTTGACTATGGTTTAGGAAGTGATAGTAGTGGATAAGGTATCTATGTTCATCACATTAATAGTATAGCTCCTAGGTCATTTAGGACATTTGGGATTTGGAAATCTCCTATGCAAACTGTAACAATAGGACTTCTAGGGTCTCCTTATTTAGGGAGGGGTAATATTACCTTATAATTATACTAACAAGTTTCCCATAAACATAGATGGTTCTGAGGCTGATTCTTTATCTTCTTCCTAGAGTCTTAAAACAAAGCTCTTTGATGGTTTTGTTTAATTCAGTAATTTACTTAAGAGCTTGCAATAGGGGAATCTCAATACTTTATTTCCTTAATCCCTAGAATTAACTCTGAACTCTGGTTGTTCAGGAACTACAATGTTGTGTTTTTAAAGAGAGTCTAGATGGAAAAGGAATATCGATGTTTGGTCGAGGTGTTTCTTTAACAACATAGACTGGGTTGCGTTTCTTCTGGCTTTTTTGGATATTCAAGGATTTCTTCTATGATAGGAGATGAAGGTTTTGAGGTAATCTTCCCTGAACACGTAGAAAAATATTCCTGCAATCCATAGAGTTTATTTTGGGATTTTTATCTGATTCCACAGTCGTATGTCGGGTTACCCTTCCTCACATTTTTGGGGGGTTTCCATAGTTTGTGCTAGGAATTTTTGGTTGGGAAGATTTATTCAGCTGGGAGTAGCATTCGTAGGTCCAATCAATAAAGCTTGTTAACCTTGGGGTCTTCTTTGATTGTAATATTCCTACCTTGAATCCTTGAGGCACATTCCACTGTTGTCGATATTGAGGATTAAATTGTTGAAACAATGGAATGTTTTAAATGTGGAGCCCAGGGTTGTTGATAATAACTTGGTATTGTACACCCCATTAATGGACTCTACTCATGTGGGGCTTCTTGATTCCAATGTTCGGGGTATGGACATGGTGCATTTCATTGATTTGGGGCCTATTTTGGTGTTGGCATACAGGACTAATTTTTATTGGATTGAAAGTTCCCTCCTTGCCTTTGACCCATATAGTTTAAATCAACTTCATCTTGTGTGTTTTGTCTTTAAGATGGTTCTTCATCAAAGGAAGTAATCCAAATTGGTTTGTTGACCTGCTTAAGGTCACAAAGAAGGTAGATGTATATCTTGTCTAATGGAACAGTCCTTAAGACTATGTTTGTTCCTATATCTTGGGCAGTAGATGAACAAAGGATCTGTATTCATGGCTTTCTCCCTATCCATAGTTGTATTGAGTTGAACTAATAGGTATGCTATCAAAAATTAGCAATTTCTTCCCTTAGTTTGGATATATCACCATTGGCCATTTTTCCTTTCTATCTACGAAATTTGGGGTGAGTTTGGGAGTAATTCTTACAAAGGTCAATGATTTCTATAAATTCTAGTTTGTTCATGTCTCTCTTTTTTATAAGATTGAAGGTCTTCTTGTGTGTCTACATCCAATACTTAAAGGAATTAAGTTTTAAGTAGATTAATATCCAGACCAATACCACACCTTCTATGAAGGAAGAAGGAACCAATCAAGATAATCCTCCATACTCTCATCCTCCTGTTATGAAAAAAGGGATAAAATATGTGGAACAATCCCACTCATAGGCTCTACAATAGTCTTGAAACTAATATGCAAGAATAATTGTCACTATATCCTGCCAACATAAAAGTGCAAAAAGGGGTTAAGCCCATGAACCATAACACAGAGACAATATCTTTCAACGTAGAGTTCACCCAATTTCGAGCTACGTCCACCAAGTATCAAAATTGCAATCATATGTTTATTACAAGCCACCTCCTTAAATCTCAATACAATACCCAGATCTGTTTCGGGATCTATGCTGAGACTAATCTCTCCTGGAAAGTCGGTACAGGTTGAACTCACACACATCTACAATGTTACATCAGGCAGCTAATCATTATGATCACAAAAGAACATGGGATAGGTAAACATGCTCCCAAGTCAAGGATTTACAATATTGTGGGTATCAAAACCAAGGGTAAAAAAACTCCCCATAAACCTATGGGTCAAAATACCACCCATATTTGAGAAGCAGCACGTTCTTCTCACAGGTATTGGGAACATTTTTCGGGGCCAAATTGAAAATTCACTCCTAGTGAGATCTACCTGTACGGTATCTAGGTGTACATTATTCAACACTTCCACACATGAAAACATGATCCACAACATAACAACACTCTCATCTTCCTTTTCTTGAATTCTAAAAATTTCTTCCTTCTTATCATGGACTTTGTAGTAGTATTTATATTTGTCTAAGAAAATTGTATCTATTTCCTGCCAACTTTGGATGGAGTTAGGGCTTAAGCCCATGAAACATCTAACATTTGTGTCTTTCAAAGTGGAGGGAAATACCTTGAGCTTCTAGGAATCGGAAGCGTAATCATAATTTTGGGACAATACCTTGAATTTAAAAAGGATCTGGTTAGGATGTTATGAGACTAATTCTTGAAAGGTTGGTAAACTTGATGGGGATATATTTTTCGTAGGAGCCTAATCAGTAGGATCTAGTTATATGGGATAGGTAAAGATTATCCCAAGTGGGGGGTTTCCATTTTCTTTTCCATTGGGGTTATCTACTTCATAATTCATCCTTCCTTAATCAACAAGTTGTTCCACAAGCTAGTTTTGAGGGGGGTTTTGAAAATTTGTTTTAATGAATCTACCTCTACGGTCTCTAGGTATAAACATAAAATCCTATCATACTGAGGATAGTTCCCCAAATATCAATAGTTAACTTAATTTTTTGTGTTCCACATAATCCAAAGCATAGAGGATTCTTGTTATCACTACAAGGTCCTCTTTACTTCAAAATAAAGATTTATGGAAATAAAATTTCTAAATGGAAACTTACCAGATAACCAGGTAGCACTTCCAGCTATCAACCTTGATAATACCTTGATTTCCTTGGCAACAAAGCCAAAAAGTGACAAGCATCATTAATACTCATAATTTAGTTATATTATATTTGTCAGTCAAGGGAGGTGTCCATGGCTATTTGTAATAAAGGGAATAGTCAGGATTTTTCTCGACACTTAATTAATAATGTAATTAACTAAATACTATACTAACTGTAATTAGGAAATGGGATGGATTATTAGAATGAAAATACCCCTAATATTTTCCATGAAAAAAACTAACCCAGGTTTCAATGGAAAAAATTTTAATGTTGGAATTCTACCCTAATGATATGTGAGACGACAGAAAGGAAATAATAGTAAATTCTCACTCAATTTTCATTGGGGAGGAGTGGCCCTTCCCCTTCCCTTTGATCAGGTTCAACATTGAAAGTTACAAAAAAACTTTTTCCCATGAATCTGCAATTTTATTGAATTGAAATAATTTCTTTTACAATAATCAAATAATTGAACCAAACTTATAAACCATAATACATTAGCTTGTTTTATACTAGAGCAATCCTAGTCCCTCTAGGAGAGAACTAGTTTATTCGTAATTCAATAATATTAATACTTAACTAGATGATGTCTAAAACAATTACTAAATATTCTAAGATATTATAGTTGTGGAAGGAGTAATCTATGCAATGTTTGATATTGAAGTAGTCATTGTTAACTACTGATGAGGCCCGTAATTGAATCCTTTGAGAGAGGCAATTGATGTTGGATGATATTTCAGATTGTGGATTGATTCTAGAGAATTGTGGCGATCATAAATCCATAAGTTTTCATCTATGGTTACCACGTCTTCAAGCATTACTGAAGTATAAACTGGGTGTGCGTAGGACCTCATAATCTATATGAAATCAGGTTGAGATAATAACACACATTTCATGCTCATGTCATTGTGTTAACTAATGTTCCAACTATATTAACTCATAGTTTCAGCCATTCGAGCTATTTATCTCCTTTGCTTTCAAGTTCCTTATTTCAAGGAATTTTGACTTAGTGATTTAGACAAGTCCTATGCTCCACGACGCTAGTCCTGCACTATAAGGCGAGTCTTGCGCTAAGTGAGTCCTGTGCCAACGAAAAGTCTTGTGGTATTCTGTAATTAACTCATGTGATGAATCAACATATTTTTTTTTCCAAATTTATTGTTAATACTCCTAAAAGGGTTCATTTAATCCATATTTGAAGAAGAAATAAAAAGAGTATGCATAACATTTCCTTCCAAAACATAGTTGAAAACAAATTGTGTTGTAAAACTTCAACACTGTATACAAAGTGCAAAATGATACCAAGGTAATCTACAGTGTTGAACCACCTGCCATAAAACATGGCAGTAAATGGGTTCATGACTTAGAAAGATCGCCGTGATGTCACATTAGCGTGTATGATTTTATCTATGTTGTGCATTTTAGTATGAAATAGTAAATAGTCTAAATCGAAACAATAACTACTATGTAATGAGTACAAAAGTGGATGCCCCTATTGAGCCTCTGCAAGAATGGTCAAGAGGTATTATGCTATAGTATATGTGCTACGTGTAAGTCATTTATGTCAAATTGTCCCATTCATAACTAAAAGGAAAGTAAACTTGAAGCGTACCTGACATCATAGCCACAAGGAAAAACATACACATAAATTATCAGCATGTGTAACAAGGCATACATGTAGACTCATAATAAAACAATAATACTTCTCAATGATTAAATATGCAGTATGTTCAGGCAATGTAAAATGGACCATGAATTTCAAAGTGAGTGTGATAAGAGGAACCTGGTAACTTAACATACCTTCTAGTCACATATCAATTTGAGGCATGTTGTGAGATGAGGTTCATGTAAAGTATATTATTTTTCAACTTTCAAGAATCAACCATAGAACAAAAGTGTCATCGGGAAATGGTTTAGCAATTGTGTGCTTTACACTTGAGAAAAGATCGAATTAATTCATGTAGATTGTAACGAGTGATCTGAGTTGTGATCGAGGTTCTATTTGAGATTTAGACACATACTCCTACTGCTCGAGCATGTTCTCGTTGAACTAGAGTCCTTCATCGTGAAATGAGTGCTATGTGTCATAAATTCCAGGTATTTTACATGTCATGATTTTCTTCTATTGGTTAGTGGGCCATTACATAGAGACTGTCGTGAATGTGCGAATCATGAAGTGTGTAGTGTATGAGGTTCCCAGGTGTATAGTATACTCTCTGAAAATTTAAGTGCCAACTATTGCAGTGAAACCATGTCATAGTTCAATGACGATCCTATTGTATCAAGAGGTCTTAGATGTACACACAAGACTACTATGAAAAGAAATGTGAGACATTTACTGAGAAAGCTAATACATGGAGAGATCTTCCATGCTGTACCAAAGTGTATGATTATGGGCATCTATGTAGTGACACGAGAGATACCACATCATTGTGGGAGATTTCCATATTTGTCATGATAAGATAGAGAGCTAACATAATGGTAGGCAGAAGCAACATTAGGACCATGCAATTGTGGCAGAGTTTGAAACATGTCCTGGTCATCAGTAGAAGGATGATTTGACAAAAATGATTGTCTACTGAAGTTCTGGATTATTGGGTAACATTGTAGAAGACTTAGTAGGAGGAGGTGATGAAGGACTGACCTTGGGAGGTGATTTCTTAGTTTGAATCAGTAATGCGGTAGAAGACTTGAGAGGAGGAGGTGTTAGATTTATTTTGATAGGTAGTTGCTTAGGATGCACTTGACTTATTGTAGAAGGAACTTGAGTAATGATGGCATGATGCTCATTAGACTAGATGAATCAGATTTAGGAACAAATTGTTATGTAGTTATTGGAGATGAATATGTAGGAGCATTTTGTGTAGCAAATAAAATGAGCTCATAATGTTTAAGGTGGCCAAATTTTCACTTGAGATCATAGCAATCATTTTCATTATGGCCATTGATTCAATGATAATTGCAATATGGATGACCTTGATATTTTATAATCCTATAAGAAGGATATCAATGATTAGATGGAAGCTTATCAGTTGGTGAGTGAGGATCTGCACAGAATATCTTGTTTCTTATTATTGAGATTAAACTTGAGAGTTGTGGGGAGCGGTAAGACTTGGGATTCACTAATATGCGCGCAGGTAGAAGACATATTATTATAATAAGACACAAGAGAAGAACTAGAATTAGATTAAGAAGTATCCTTGAGGAGCTGGATTTCAAATTTAAGAGATATAATCATGTCTTCCATAGCCTGAAATTTATCATGAAATAAAGAATGTAGAGATTGAATGGATTTACAAATAGATTGATTGGAATTAGGACCAAGAGAGTCATTAGAAATACGATCGAAGATAGCACTGAATTGTGAAGGTAGCATGCCTATAGGGAGATACATGGTGTCTATGGTTTTTTGGAGAACATCTTTACAAGATGGGTGAATTTTAAGAAAATAAAGCAAGGAGACTTGAGAGACTTTACAATCCATGAAAGAAGACTGGATAGCATGAGAAAAATGTATATCCAAGAGTGTTCAGATGACGGGTTCACCAAATGATATAACAAATATTGCAAAATAAATGCTAAATCCTAATTAAGTTACATCGTAGATATAAATGTGAAATAAAGTACAGATTTGACATAAGAAAGTAAGCTAATAAATTTAAAACCCTAAGTTGAAGATAGAGGGTGAGATAGTTATCTGATTCCTAATAAATTTGAAGTTGTGTCGAGATGGGAAAACTAATGAAACCAGAAAGCAGAGTGTCGTAACCAAGACTAGAAAATACAGAACTGTCAAGAATGTCGAGACTAGGGCACATGTGCAGGGTCAGGGGCTCCTGGGGCACTGCAGACCTCCTCTGAGTGCCTGTGAATTCTCATAGCCTTAGAACCTCAATTTCGTAGGGTCACGATATGTTCATTGGGTGTCTCCTTTAGTTACATTTACTTCACTTCTTGATTGTCAGATTTACCTGAAACCTGCAAATAGAAAGAGCACCTGCAAAATCCCAAAACACATCAAATCCTAAAAAGAAAAATATGTAAATGGGGATTCAAATTGACCCCGACACTCACCTAACTAGTTGAACTTGCAATCTTAGCATTGCACTACATTTCATACTCCATGTAGTTATGCATGTGTGTGCATAGAATCGTGCCCTGGGTGTCTCTTGTGCCAGACGTACTTGAATAGTGAACAATATCTAGATGTAGAAAATGTAAATAGATGTGTGCATGGAAAAATGAACTTCCTCACCTATGCATGTATGCAGAAATAACAGTCCCTTGTCCCTTATGTGAAGCTAGATGGATGCTTCAATGCTCTTGTAATGCTCTTGGATGCAACTTTAGGTGATGGTAGTACATGCTTAGTGTTTGATCCTTCATTATGGTCACATAGCTTTTTATTAATATGATTCCTTGTTTGAATCTTGTAATTAACGCCTAAAAGGCCAACCACCAAGAAAATAAATTTCCCAACAGCTAGAAAGGACCGAAAAGATGTGAGAAAGATACAAAGAGGTTGAGGATGCCCAAAGGGGATGAGGGCACCTAGGCGTTGGTGTCCAGACTTGGAAAAACTAAATGTCGAAGATCAAATTGGGAAATAAGTTGTGTAAGAATAAGAAGGAAACCAGAAAGAAAGAAAAGAGGCTAAAGACAGTGGTCGATTAGTATTTTTCTCACTTAGGAATCATATGAATAGTGGTCTGTGACTAAGACCTAGAAATGTACCCAAAGTACGTGATTTAGTGTCTACAGTTGTAGGCTACATGTACCTCAGATTTATCCAAGTGTGACATACAGGTGATCAACAGTGAATAAGTGTGAAACCCTAGTGACACAGGAAAAAGTAGATTTCGATCATTTGCATAGTCACCAGCGGCTAGGAGTTGTCTATGGCACTAAGGAGCCCTCGCCATGTCCCATGTGCCCATGTTCAGCTCTATCCATAGCTTCCAAAATTTATATCGAGCATTTCCAATATTCTGCCCAGCCTATTCATCAGTTGTCCCGGTTCAAATTTTTTCTGGGATAAGAAAAATCAGATAAGTTCCCTATCTCTCTCATTTTATTACACGGTTGCATCTTTAGAGTGTTTAGCACTTTTATTCAGTTGTATATTATCATAGTGACTCTAAAATTAGATTTAATAACAAAATTTTATTAAATCAGTTATGTATAAGTTAGGTATGCATGTTACATGAAGACATCATTGAGTAGATTATCATGAAGAGAATTTTATTTATAGGTAAAACTGGAACTAGTGTACCTGTTATGTAAGGATCATTTTCTTGTGATTTTGTAACTCATGCTCAAATTTCTAGGTTGAGATGGTGTAAGGAATGTTTAAGATTATGTTGTTTATGTATCTATGAGAAATGTAAGTGGTGCATTGTATAGTGTAATCAATTGTAATCCTTATGTGAAATGACCAAATGTTTTCAATATTAGGTAGGTGTTATATGGGATTAGATACTAATACAACGAGTGCATAAGGATTCTATAAGCCATATGGTAATGATGATGTAGGCCATAATAACAATGGGTGTCCAAGCACATCATATATTTCCCTATTCACTTATTGTAATGGATATTACCATGTTTTAGATCATCTTTTTGGTGCATGTCACAAAAATTAAGTAATAAATATCTAGTCCTTTATATTATTAGAAGTTGTTATTTCCAAATAGCTAGTTCTACATTTTTAGATCGCCTTCAGTTATGATTCGGTCAATTTCACCTTGTAATCCAATATAGGTATGAGTATTATGTCCCATAATTATATGATAATAGCTAAAGGGAACTCCATTAGCTTTTGAGAGATGGGATTTAGATTTAATTTGTATATGTGTAAGTATGATGAGTTTTTTTTTTTAGTAACATAGGTGAAATTATTGTGATTTTTTTGTACGTGTATGCTTTTCTAGTTTATGTACGAGGAATCCTTGTTTTAAAGCATAATATAATGTAATGTAATAGTTGGAAGAGTATTATTGGTGGTATTTATGTGTGGCTCAATATTTTTATGTATTTTCCTTTTTACCAACCTGAAATCCTTATAATCTAATGGAGTGTCAAAAGTAGGTAGAATGGACTTTATTTATGAATCCTTTTGTACAAATGTATGTGTTATTGCTTCAAGACTACCGTCCATGCAATTTATAAACCTAAGTACTAAGGAATAAATGAAATCCCTTTAAAATATTGTCTATGAACCAGGCGAATTTCTAGCCTCAAACTCTATAGGTAAAGAGTTGATATCATGTCAATGGACGTCCTGTGATGCTGGGGGACAAATGACCCGAACAGGTAAGTGGCATGTCTGAAGAATATCCCATGGGTAGGAGAGATGGTAAATGGGGTAAGGTAGAATTCTCCCTTAGTGAGTAGAAGGCGATTTATTATCTCCTGTGGATGGGAGAATTAAAAGTGTTTGATTTTTTGGTAGGTTGTGAGGTAGATGGTGAAATGGCATTGGTATAAAGTGTGGGTTCCTTCCTTGGTGTAAGGAAGAGATGAAGGGGACTCCTGTGTGGGTGAAGTAGTGGAAGAGGTATGCTTCTTTTTGGGTAGAGGGGCTTGTGCCAGAATTTTCTCAATAGCCAAAAATAGGTGGGATTTGAGGGACGACCGGTACGGTATGAAAAACTGCAATGGACTTCACAGATACTATTTGTCACTAGAAGAAGGTTCGCTATTTTTATTAGATGACGGTTTATGGTTAAGGGAATGAATATTTACATATGTGCAAATTTTGGGGTTTTCCACGATGTGGTCTCCATTATCTATCATCTCTTGGAAAATGTTCTTAAAATTTATGCAGTTACCATCACGATGGCCTTTGACGTGATGGTAATTACAATAGTCCTATTCTTTATATCACGCAGGCATAGGATGGGCAAGATCGAAACCTATATGAGGTTTTATGGGGAGGAAGTTTAATGGCCTTCAACTTTAACAAGATTTTCCAAGATTGAAGATTAGGGCTCTCCAATTGAAGTGTACTTCCGATGCTCCCACCGAAGCTGAATGACCTGGATAGGGGAAATATTATAAGGAGGTTTGGGATTATTTTAGAAGGATGAGAGTGGACCCACCTTGAGGACTACCGTGGTTGAAGATCCTTTGCCCTTTGAATAGTTATTTTGAGGTTTTGAAGATGAAGAAGATTCATTTGATTTGAACGGGGTGTTCTTGTTTCGTAATTGGATTTTATTTTCTTCAATGGCACAAATTTCCAAATTTTGTGCCATAGTGAATGCTTCATCGAAGGTTAGGAAGGTTTGTACCTGCAGAGTTGGTGAGATGTGTCTAGCACAAGCTCTATTGAAAAACTCAATAAGTTTAGTTTGAGGTAGCTGCGAACGTTAATTGGTTGATAAGACTCTACCAATGGGCAACGAAATATGTGATAGGTTTGTCTTCATACTGTTAGGTTGAATACAGATCGATCATGGTGACTTTCTTGATAAAATTGATTGAAAAATGGTCTAAGAAAGCTTGGGATAACTTGATTAAAGGAATAAATGGAATGTGTAGGTAGTCTACTAGACTAATCTAGTGTTGGTCCTATCAAGGACCTTAGGAAGGTTTGTAGGAACAAACTGTCATCGTGGGTGATTAGGTAACACCCATTGTTTGAATGACCGCAAGTGTTGTTGTGGGTCCTCTTTACTATTAAAACATTGAATTTAGGAATTTCCCAGTGCATAGGGTACATGCAAATGGGAATGGATGGATGAATAGGCTCATTATAGATTCATCATAAGTTAAAGAATTATGGGGAACCATAAACATGATGCTTCTAAGTTCTACATCTTTTCCATCATCATATTAATGAGGTCATTGGTAGGTTTTGATGAATGATTCCCCCTGCAGAAAAAGGGGGTTGATGCTGAATGTATGAGGTGGGTGGTATGCTAGTGTATGGTGGTGCTGAGTATGAGAACTATGTAGGAGGAATAGATGTAGGTGACACATACCCAAAATAAGTGATAGATGAGGTTGGGGGTTGTTGGTAGTATGTGTAAGTGGCTGGGGTAGTCGTAACAACTCTAGTGGTGATTAGGGGTAAGGATTACGAGATAAAAAGGATGAGGTTCTGGAAAGGGATGTAAGTTTCTAACACTGGAGGCGGTTGTGATGTAATAGGTATATGTGAGGTAGCTAGTGTAGATGGGGCTATAATTAAAGTGGATGTCATGTTGGGGTTAGCACACCGGTTGTACAAACAATATATTAGATCTAAGCATACATGTAAATAAAAGTGGATATTCTACCAGAAGAAATATAAAAAACAAGAGACATAAATCAACACCATATTTAACGTGGTTCACCAAGTATGGGCTACGTCCACCAAGAAACAAGACAATCTATTATCCAAATATTTGACAAAATATACAATGAATATTTACAATCTTCCACACCTCTCAGATCTACAGTACTTTATTTTTCTCAAGATTTTACTTTATCACCGATAATTCTCTCTCTCACTAACTTTTGTAAGTTATTCTTAATTCTTGTTAATACTTAATTCTAAAACCTATCTTTTATGCCTATATAGTAATTTATAGACTTAGGGCACTTAGCCATGTAATTACAATCAATAGATATACTTTAATGGTAAAAATAGATGTAATTCCCGAGAGTTAATTAAAACACTCATGCACAGGTAACTGATGTCGGTTCTCCCTAACCAATGCCGATTCCTCCTTTCCTGACCAATTCCATTCCTATGTGATATATGTCCGTTCCCCATAACTGAGGATGGTTACTATGTTTTCTAGCAAGTTTTACATTGCATGCTAATCTGAAGTAATTGAGCTCCACAATTCAACAACCTACCACTTGAAGATTAATTACTACACTAAAACCCATACATTTTCATTCTTGGATCCTTCCTTAGCTTTGATTCTTCCTCTTCAAGTCTCAAACTTGAAGAGAGAAAAAAGTGGAGTGTAGATACAACTTCTCCTTTGCTAATGGCTTCGTTAGCATATTTACAGGGTTCTCACTCGTATGAATCTTTTCCAGATTCAACTATCCATCCTCTAATACCTGAAATATGAAGTGATACCTCAACTGAATGTGTTTCATTCTTGAATGAAATGTTGAGTTATTTACCAAATGAATTACACTCTAACTGTCACTGAACAATTTACAATCATCTTTCTCGTTTTTCAACTCTTCCATGAACCTAATATTCCATATCATCTCCTTGCTAGCCTTTGTAGTTGCAACATACTTTGCCTCTGTAGTAGACAAACCCACAACCTTCTACAATCTTGAAATCTAGCTAACTATTGTCCCACCTACTATGAAAATATATCCAATAGTTCTCCTTCTACCATCCAAATCAACATAGCCACATAATAAAATATCTGAACCTCCATATCATAAATGCATGATATATGTCCCTTTCAAATACCTGAGTATCCATTGGACTTATTCCCAATGCTCTTAACCTAGATTGTCCATATATCTACTCACCACTCCCACTTCCTGTGTAATTTCTAGTCTGATACAAACCATAACATACATGAGACTCCCATTTGCTTAAGCATATGGCACTTGTGTCATGTATTTGACCTCCTCATGTAATGATGGACACTGATCTTTGCTTAATTTGAAGTATCCAGCCATAGATGTGCTAAAAGGTTTTGTATTCTGCATATTGAACCTTTCAAACCCCTTGTAGATATAATCCTCCTGAGATAAATACAATTTCTTGTTTTTCCTATCTTTGTGTATTTGCATGTAAAGGATTCTTTTTGCAACTCTTAAATCCTTCATAGCAAATGTGTGAGATAGCTTTCTCTTAAGCTCACCAATGTCTTGCATACTAGATTATGAAATAAACATATCATCCACATACAATAACAAAATAATATAGCTTCCACAATCTTCTTGAAATAAACACAATGGTCAGATTCACATCTCAAGTAACCATGCTCTTCCATAAAATGATCAAACCTCATGTACCATTGCCTTGGAGCTTGTTTGAGCCCATATAGACTCTTTTTCAACGTACACACTAATTTCTCCTTACACTTGACTTCATACCCAATTGGCTGGTGCATATAAATCTCTTCATCCAAATCACCATGAAGGAAACCTATCTTCACATCTAGTTTCTCTAAATGCAAGTCTTTTACGACAACTAAGCTTAATACAATATGAATATAAGTCATCTTAATAACAGGAGAAAATATTTCACCAAATTCAATACCTAATTTATATGTAAATCCCTTTACTACAAGCCTTCCCTTGTATCTTTTATAGCCACCCTCTTATTCCTTGAACATGTAAATCCACTTGTTCTGCAATGTTCTCTTACCTGCTGGAAACTTAACCAAATCCCAAGTCTGGTTCTATTCCAAGGAATCCATCTTCTCATCCATGTCATGCTCCCACTGGACATGGGTCTTATCCTTCATTGCTTCTTCAAATCTCTCTTGTTCACCATTATCAGTCAATAATAAATAAGATATAGAAGGTGTAAATATTTTTGGGGGTTTACTTACCCTTTGTGACCTTCTCACAGGAGTTTGGGGCACCATAGGATCAATCTGGACCTCCTGGATATTCTTATCCAAATCTTATAGTGACCAATGCTGGTCACCTCTAACCGATGTCAGTTCTGCTAACCGATGTTGGTTTGGATCTTTTGTAACTAACACCGGTTTGTCTGACCGGTGCCAGTAAGGGGTCAACTGACACCAATTACTATGTAACCCTGTTGGTAATTCTTTTAAATATAAGAGTTCATTTTCATTCACAAATTTCTTAATCGGTTCATCCTTGGGTACCAAAATTTGATCCCTATATATTCTCTTTTCATTCCATTCAACATCATGACTCCTAATAATTTTAGAATTCTCTAAATCCCAAAAATGGATACCAAAATCACCGGATCCATAACCAATAAAAGTGCACATCTTTGATTTTGTATCCAACTTTTTTATTTTACCTATCAACATGCATAAAACCTTCTAAACCAAAAAATTTAAGAAAAAAAAGATCTACCTCTTTTCTGGTCCAAGCTTCATATGGTATTCCTCGATCTAGTGAACTTGAAGGCCCATGGTTAATCAAATAAACCGTTGTATCAACTGCTTCTGCCCAAAACTGTAAAGACAATCTAGAGTTTATCCTCATACTTCTAGCACGTTCTATGATTTTCCTATTCATTTTTTATGTAACACCATTCTCCTGTGGTGTTCTTGGAACCATTCTTTCTCTACGTATCCCATTCACTGAACAATAATCATTGAAAGTCTTTTTATAGTATTCACCACCATTTTCAGATCTAAGACACTTTAACTTATAATTTTATTCATTCTTAACAAGGGCTTTCTATCTTTTAAAAGTCTCAAAAACATCATATTTATGTTTAATATAATAAACCCATACATTTCTTGTAGCATCATCAATGAAAGTAACATAATACTAGAATCCTCCATGAGAAGCTACTTAAGTGGTCCCCATACATATGAGTGTAGAAGCTCTAATTTTTGCTCCTTCTTAATTTCCCCAACTTTGATAAATCTCACTCTCTTTTTCTTTCCAAAGACACAATGCTCATAGAAATCAAGATTTGAATATTTTAAATTTGATAACTTACCCTTAGCCTTTAAGATCTATATTCCTTTTTGACTCATATGGCCCAACCAGTTATGCCACATGTATGCATCTGAATTTGAAGTAGATAATGAAAAAAGGAATCAATAATATAGGTAGATAAATATAAAATTCCTACCTTCTTACCTCTTTCCACAAAAAAACCACCCTTGGTGACTTTCCAAGAGTATCCTGTAAAAGTAACCAAGCAGCCATATTCACCTAGTTACCTTACAGAAATAAGATTCCTCCTGAGGCTTGACACATGACTCACATATTTCAATACCCATGTACTTCCATTCTCTAATTTTAGATTAACTTCCCCTTTACTAGTAATACTGCAAGGTTCATCATCACCCAAATAAACATGCCCAAAATTTCCCTAGACACAATTTATGAAATAACTCTCATTAGGGGTTGCATGGAAAGAAGTTCCTAAATCTAAAACCCATGATTCAATTCTATTATCTAAAGAAAGAATAAGAGCATATTGCATTACCTTTGATGTAGCAAAGTTTTCTTCTTTACCTTTGTCTAGTTGTTGGTTCTCTTTATCCTTTGACCAACAATATTTCTTTGCACGTCTTTTCTTTCCACATTTCCAATAAGTAATTCCCTTACTTCTAGATTTAGATCTACTATCCCTTGACTTTGATATCCCATTACTCTTACTCTTGGATCTCTCCTTTTTCCTACCTTTGCTTTCTATATTCAAAGCATTTCCCAATGATGATTCCTCTGTACTCTTCCTAAAAATTTATTCATTCAAGATTATACTAACCACAACATCAAACTTCAAAATATTATTAGCATATGTTGTATTACTATTAGCCATTACAAAGTTATCCCAACTATCAGGCAAAGAACATAAGAATAAAAGTGCTTTTACTCATCATCAATTGGTATTTCAACTGATTTTAACTGATTTATAATAGATTGGAAATCATTCAAATGACTAGATGCAGATCCACCTTAATGCATCTTAGAACTAAATAGTTTCTTCATCAAATAAAATTACAATCAATAGATATGAAAAACCACAGATGTTGTCAGGCTCACTCTTATAGATCCCAAATCCTTTCTGTCAAGAATCTTCCATTCTTCATCAGTCATCTTCATAGGTCTAGACTTCTCATACAATGGTAAATAAATATATCTTTTATATAGATAATCCTCAATCTGCATCTTCCATAATTGATAATTTTAGCTGTCAAATTTCTCTACCTTGTATTTGTTCTCTTTTGACATTGTTGTAGCTCCCACTCAATCAGAAACCCCTATGTGAGTAAAACTGTCAACACACAAAACCCTCAAATGAATCTCTGATACCATTTGTTGGGGTTAGCACACCAGTTGTATAGAAAATATATCAAATTTAAGCATACATGCAAATAAAATTAGATATTCTACTAGAAGAAATATACAAAACAAGAGACATAAATCAACACTAGATTTAACTTGGTTCACCCAGTGTGTGTTACATCCACCAAGAAACAAGCCAATATATTTATCCAAAGGTTTGAAAATATATAAAATGAAGATTTACAATCTTCCACACCTCTCAGATGTATAGTACTTTCTTTATCTCAAGCATTTTCTTCATCACCAAGAATTCTCTCTCTCACTAAATTTTGCAAGTTCTTCTTAATTGTTGTTAATACTTACTTCTAAAACCTAGATTTTATACCTATATAGTAATTTATAGACTTAGGTCACTTAGCTATGCAATTACAATCAATAGATATACTTTAATGCTAAAAATATATATAATTCCTGATAGTTAATTAAAACACTCACACATAGGTAACCGATGTTAGTTCTGGGTGACTAATGCCAATTCCCCCTAACTGATGATAGTTACAGTGTTTTCTAACAATTTTTACATTAATTTTTAATCTAAAGTAATTGAGATCCACAACTCAACATTTCGAAGGGACAACTAACATCGCAGGTGTGATAGATGATGTAGATGTTGCAGTTATAACAGCTATGGGACCTAGCCAAGACACCATAGGTGGTAAAGTGGATAATGGTAGCACTGAGCTGGTGCTAGATGAGGAAGAGGAGGGGGTGAGAGCAAGAGGGATAGATACGACCATGTTGTATACTAACTGACCTGAAGAATCTCAGCTAGAAGAATAAGCAAGGTAGTACTGGAGGGTAGCGAGATTCTGGTCAAGAAGTCTTGTGAACTCCTTGTGGCTAGTATTAATGGTGATAAGCTAAGTTAGATCCATGGGTGATAAGATAGAAGGTGGTGATGGGCTAGGTGGAAGTGGTTGAAGGATGACGTGAAGCACAAAAGTGTTGGCTTAACTGCGAGTCAAAACTATGTGAATTAGCATATAGTAGATGAATTGTACTCTGTAAGTGACACAAAGAACTGCAGGGATGGAAAAGAATTGATTATGAGAGGTGAACTAGTAGGTTCTTTGAGTAAATATCAAAACAAAAGGACTGATGCTAGTCAGACCAGGTGATGCCGGTTATTGGGTAACCGATGACAGTCATAGTAACCGATGTTGGTTACTATGGGAAAGCAAAAGTTTGAGCAAGTGAGACAGAAAATGAGGAAATTCAACTATGGAAGTTGTATTTAGTCAATAACATGAGAATGCATAGTATATGGTGATGTCTAAAGATTTTAAAAATAGAAGAAGATGAGATGAGTACTCTTTTAGTAAACTGACCAAAAGCACAGGGAATCGACACCGGTCAGAAAAATCGATGACGGTCAGATGTAAACTAACGATGGTCTGTTGACTGATGCCGGTTACTGTGAAATTTGTAGAATGAAGAAAATTTTCTTTTTGTGAATTAATGTTGAATGGGACACAAACCTAAAAGTTTCGATATGGTAAAAAATGAGTCATGACACACTCAAAAATAATCAGAATACACAAACTATGATGATGAGTGTGAAAGGATAAAGGAAGTTAAGAAATGTGACCTCACAAATCAAAATGCAAGTCAAGAACAAAGCTAAGAAAAACATGTAATCCTACAAGTGAATTTAGTGTTTTTAGCTTATGTTATTTAAAATATTATATTGTTGATTTAGAATAGATTTTTTGGTTGAGAAGGCTTCATATAAAGAAGGAAATTCTAAAGGTGAGGTTTCAGGTTATGTTTTTGTAGGGGCAGGCCTTTCTCTGATGGGTGACTAGACAAAGATAACTAGTTGGGTGCCCATTGTCAATCCTTTGATCGTGTGATCATTAACAGTCTCTTCCCAGTAATATGTTGTTTAATAATATGTGTAAATTCCAATTTGTGTAGTTTAGCAAAGAGAGAGAAGAGAGAATGTGCTTTCTACAATTTAGTTATGTCAATCATCATCTTTGCATGACTTACAATGTATAGGTTTACCTCAATATTAATGTGAGATATAATGCAACAAATTAGGATTCCATGTAAGTGTTTTAAACCCAAATCAAAACGTTATATTCGATGTAGCAAGTGATGAACAGGAAGAGGAATTTTCTTTCACTAATGCAATTCTAATGAAAGAAATACATATTCTTTTTAAATCACCAAAAACACGATTGCTTTTAGAAAATAGAAAGAAGGGGAAGATCCCAGAGAAGAAAATTAATGTGGAAGATTTTCAAAAGGGAAACAAACACACAACTTTCATATAGGAATGAATAAAATGCAAAAGAACCCCTAATGGGTCCCATCAGGCATGCCAAAATGTTTCACCATTTTCTTTATGGATTTGATGAAACAGATAAGGTGATGGGCCAAGGACGAATACCTGTTGTGATGGTCAGTTGGAGGTTGTACGCATGTACTGACTTCTTAATCAAATGTTGACTGCGGGAGCTTCCTTTTGGCTAGGAGGAACTACTTAAAATACAAAACAAGACCACAAAAGAGAGTTAAACAATATATGTTACTGGGCTTCCTAGTATGTGCTAGATCTGGGAAGTATGATACTTCCTTAACGGTTGTCAACCCATTGTTTAATACAACTTAACACAAGAGATAACGTAAATAAATAAAATCCTATTATAGTTGAAATGATTTAGGTATATCATTCAAGTATAATAATAAAATATAATCTAACATATAGGTTATGATTAGATCTGGAAGCTGGGTAAGTGGTCAAGGTGTTGCAATCGGTTAGGGTCAAGTTCTGGGTGAGTTTAGATGAGTTAGTGAAAGGTCTTAGGTCACATTGATAGGCATAATTACTATTCACAGATACCAAAAGTGGTGAGGTATGACCGATGATGGTTAAGGTGGGATGGTAGAAACTCAACAAAGTAGGTTTTGGAGAGTCTCTGTGACTACACAAAGAATGGGAGAGGAAGGTTTATGTTAGCAAGGGTAATGCGAATGCTCAAGAGTGTCTAGTGTTGAGTATTGGGGGAGATAAAAGGGATTGTGGATGGTTGGATAAATGGATTGAAGGAATATGGGGATGGTGGGGTGCACAGGAAACTAGAAACTAACTCAAAAGAGATAAATAGACTGATTCTATATAACTGTAGAATGTTACAGATCAGAGTGTACTTACTTTAGAAAGAAGACTAAATGGATGGAGGAGGATGACGATTGATCTATGAAAATGGTTTCTTTGTGTTGTGGTAGTGATTCCCTAAATGTTAACCTGAATGCAAGTTTCTCAGATCAATGTTTGGTTATTGGTTCAGGGTGTATAGATGTGTAGGGGGGCTCTGGTGCGTGATTATATGTAGATCTCTCTTCTATAAGACTTCTAAAATTATTACAACCTCTTAAACAAGGTTACAAAAGTGAATATATGGTAACTGACGATGGTTTAGTGTGACTGGCATCAGTTTAGGGTTAACCAACATCGGTTAAGGTGGGAAATCCTATTTTTACTAAAAATGATAGATCTTGGCAATCTTTTAGATAGCTCTATCTATTCTTATGAATCAAAATGATATTTTTCTCTTAGATAAGTGGGAATATCATTAGAGGAAGAATAGGCATTTGATTTTAGGGTCGAACTAAGTCTTATTTAATTAAGGTAGGTAGGACTAAGTCTTAGTTAGTTATAGTGAGTGGATATTTAGTCCTAGTAAAAGGGAAATATGCTCAGAATAGGTTTGTGATGAGGTGTCTAGGTGAGGGTGTAGGGTGAGGTATATAGATGAGGTGGAAATTATTTTAATTAAGGTAATTAAATAATCAATATTGGGAGCATGGGCCTTACTTTAAATGTGGTTAAATAAATTGATATACATGTGGGGTGAAGGGAAAGTGTTACCCAATTTTGGTGTCTACATGTATATATAAGGTGAAAGTAATGTGCTAGTAAGAATAAGTAGTATATGATGAAATATTAGCACCTATAATGTGTGAGAGTAGGAGATGTAGATTCCACTAAGAGCCTCGATGGTACTAGTAAGAGGTACAATTCCAAGAATCATTGTAGTGTGTAAGAACCTGTAAATCTGCATTCATCTCAAAAGACCAAGTGAATGTGTATGTGTATATAGAAATATAATGACGTACTGAGTATCTTAATAACATAGTAAGTAAATAACATCATGTAAGTAGTATAAGAAAGTGATAATAAGTGCAACCAAGATATGCAAATATAGTGTATGAGTGTGACAGAATGGAATGCAAAGTGTGAAGGTAGAAGGAGCAGTGTGCCCCCAGTGGATGTGTATAAAATGAGGCTCATTTATAAATGCCCCCTCAGAAGTAAAAAATTAACCATAGAACAAGATTGTGTCATTGGGAAATGGTTAAATAATGTGTGCTAGAAATGTAGATCATGAAGCATATAGCGTGAAAAGTGAATGAGGTGAGGTTTATTTTGTATTTAGACCCTTATCAGTTGAGTTTGAACCATGGAAGTATAGTGCATCATAGGGTAATGAATGTGTTTATGCAAAATATTGTTTGAGATGCATCACATTGAGTGGGTTCTTAAGTGGTTTTCCAAAGAGAGTGGAAAGATGATAGATTCCACCCCGATACTTGTCAGTGATAACATAGGGACTGAGACAATTAAGTTTTGTAACATTCCCATTTTAAGACTTTAGAAACAAGGGAATTTTTTTTTACACAATGTTTTCTGTTCTAAATAAAACATCATTTAGAACAAACATTCCATTCCAATCAATATCATAACAAATGACCATATGCAGCTATAATGACTCCATAAATTATCAATCTCTCATTTCATGACTCAGTTACCAACTGATCTCTCATGTTTGTCTTAAAGTATAGAATACTTTATGTATACTATGTATACTTGGTTTTCCTACCCTATTCTAGGTACTGAGTGATCTGTTTAAAGAACCTATTTGAATATTTGTTACCAATATTCATCTGACATCACATTTCTTTAAACTAGGTGGCATAGGACAACATTACTAGCAGCTTGCGATACTTTGGCCAAATATTTTCAACATATTGTTTATGTTACTATTCCTAAACGGCATACTCGTCAATTCGGAATACATCCTTTACCTCACTCTACTGTTATCTAGAATGGTCTTTATTGACTTCTGTCAATCCACTTACCCAAGGTTTGAACCTAGCCCAGGTTAGCGACATAATTTGTTATAGGAAGATGCTCACAATGACTTAGGGTATATGGGCATACTCGACTGACCTAAGTCGACCGAATTTGCCTAGGTACGCTTAGTCATAGAAAGATACTTCCTATTCTAAATATGCTACTAACTTGACCTCGAGGGAAACTGAGTTCAAGTCTAGATGTGTGTAGATCTAGATGAACAAATACATAAGGGTGTTTTCACATGTCAACTGCAACACTGTATCCTCAAGAAGCCCTTGGTCTTCTCAAAGGTACAGTCCTATAGTTGGCATGTGCCAACAATTGTTAGAATTGATTCATCATGATGTACATACCCCTTGTTGGTCATTAATTCATAATTAAATTTGGATTAAGATTGAGATTGCAGCAACCATGCCTAGCCATAATTCCAACATTGTTAAGTTATTTATCCATAATTAATCTGATTTGGTATTAAATACTTCATTAACTCATGTTTGCATTTCTGTTCATTAACTCGGCATAACAAGAAGTTATCCCATAAACAGGGCAGCAAACATCAAACTGTTAATTTTATTGCCACCTAGCTAACCAAAGAAGGTGTGTCATCCACCTAGTTTCAGGTAGTGTTTACTTTATATAAAATGAAGTACCAAGCTTAAAGATCATAACCACCATTCCTTTTATTTTTCATTCTTTTAAGAGAGGAAGAGTCTTCCTCTACATGATTAGATGTTAGGGTTAACATAACCATTTTGTCATTCATCACTCATATAGTTTAATTGTATGTCCAATGCCTATTTCATTATTAAACTATAGTTGTTTAGATAGAGAACAACATCTTTTGCAACTTAACAAGTTTCACTATAGTAAGGGAGATTGTACTATCCTCTTAATCCAACTTATTAATTGATAACAGTAATAGTATACAAACAAATATAAAGAATATCGACAAGATATCATTAATTTTTCCTTCATATAAAGTACAAGATAATTTACACCACAATTTGGAGTCATTCTCCAAACCTTTCAATTCATCATGATAAAATATACACTGTACAAGACTATGCATTTTAGGCATACTGCATGTTGATAAGCGTTAAGATCATAAAAGAACATAACTTTTCCTTTCCAATACAACTCAAGAATGAATCAAAATTTGTTACAAAAGATCTAGACTTAAATAAACCAATACATCATAAAAAAAATTCCTTCTTTTATCACTAACGAAGTCCATCTGCAAAAATTGCTAGCATGGGTCAGTTCATTAAACTGAGCATGATAAGCACTAAGCATTAAAACGAAGTGCATTCCACTAATTGTTCCATTAAAACAACTATGCTTTAATGAAATAATTAATATATCATACAAATAAGCATAATTAATAACAACTAGAAACGAAGTACAAATAATGATTCTGAATTCACTTTTAAGAAAAGAGCAAAATATAATCAGCAACCACTACATTATACCATATAAGAATTGACCCAATCAATTACTTATTTAAAACAAACAACGGATCTTGTCGTCTAATTATTTCGTAATTCTTTCTGAATTGAAATACATAATTTAACTTTACTATGTAACAAAAAGACTTACTTTCAGCATAGTACATATTTAGGATGATTCATCCTACAACTTAAATAAATAAGAAGAAGAATCAATATAAACTATCCATGATTCACCATTCATCTGAAAGATAGAAATCCGGTTCAGAAGGTACATAACTGATTACCTACATAACTGCATCAATCAAGGAAACCAATAAAATGATTCACCATTTAAGAGACAACATCTAATACAAGAATCCCAAATCAATCCAAGAAGGGGGAGAATCAAAACAATCTACTTGTAAGACTTAAATAAATTATACATTATAGAAGATATCATTCAAAGATCTAAAACCATACGTTCCAAAAATCAAAGCAAGAATTACAGTAGGATAATCTGTTCTCGTGTCCATCCAGGGAAGATTCATAATATGAAAGAGTGCAGACAGAGGAGTCCTTCCAATCAAAAAATCCAAATGGAGTATGAGTCAATCAAACAAAGTAGTCAGTCTAAACATGATTGCATTTTCCATTCTACAGGATAGAATCAGCTATTCACTTTCCACATCAATATACAATTGACTCAATAAAAATTAGTTGAGATCAAGAAAGATCAAACAGGGACGTTTGGGTTTTTCCAGTACTAAGAATGACAGTCCCAAAGTTGCCTAAACATACAATTGTTTCCATGAACTTTCCACAGTTGACTAGCAAAAAAATAAACTAAACAATCCACAAGGAAATTTATGTTTCAGAAGAGTGAGGTCACACTATTTCATACAAGATAGAAATGACAGAAAATCTGAATTCAAGAATTCGAATAGGCCTAAGAGATTAATCACTCTACATCATAGAAGACAGTCGAGTTATAGAGAAGTTCGAACAACTAAACTTAACTTTACAAAATTTAAAGGAAACTCAAATAAAAAATATCCAATCAAGAATTCATTTCTTTTGTATTATCAATCAAATTCCCATTTCTATTTCAAACTTAGAGGTTCTTTTGCTAGTTCCCAAAAGAGAATATAAAACCAAACACGCATGTTTATAGGAAACAACATTTCTTTTTCCTTATGAATTCATAATTTATCAAAACAAAAATATCAACACTAACCTAGTTCATCTATTCCATGTTGTTTAAACACAAGTTCGAGTTCATTCTACAGAGAAAAGTAAACAATATAGTCCCGAAGCAGAAGTAAAAATCGTGGCAAAACTAGATACATTCCACATGAGTATTAAACTCATATCTCCTTTAAAAACTAGAAATCCATTCAAATGGATCTAAAAGATAATACGAAAAACCAACACAAGTTTAAGTCAAACAAAGTTTCCACAATCCCTGCGCCTTCGAACTATAATGGAAATCCCAATTACAAGAACTTACACAACTCAATACAAAAGAAACATATAGTTTGCGTTCATAAAGAAGAACAAAGTATACACTACAATCCCGAACAAGAGGTACTAAATCCTCCTAAACAAGATTTATTTTACGAGAGTATTCAACTCTAACCCAGAAATCCATTAAAAAGGGTCTGAAAGAGAATACCAAAAATTCAAAAGTAATAAGTCAAATAAAGTTATCCATTACTCACGAACTCAAATAGTAATAGAAAACACAACAAAATGACTTTCACAGCTCCATCTAGCACATAAAGATCGAGACAGAGAAGGTAATTGTTCCAATCAAATTAACACAAGTTGAATTACGAACACAACACTTCTATATACTACAAGAACCCATTATCGATTACTTTCAAATGAGCTCGAATTCATGCCTAAGGGTAAGTAATAATACAGTATCAAACCAAAGGTTATATATCCCCACAACAAGGTACATTTCCTTAAAAGGTCCAACATCCTTCTAAAAAAATAGTCAAAGACTTTCAAATAAGACATGGATTACCTAGAGTAGAAGAGGACATAATATCCTCAACATTTACACGCCATTATATGCTCAAAGTAATGGTATAGTCTAGGAAATAAGTACTACAACCTTCCAAACTCAAGAAACATCAAGGAGAAGATCCCAAAAGAGACTACCAGATCAACTCAAATCAAAAACCATTTTCTCAAGCTCTTTTCGAGAAGATAGTCCTAAATACCAGTTCCAAACAAACACAAAGCCTCTAAAATTCCATACGCATATCAACATTGAACTTGCACAGAGAAAAACATCCAAAGACTAAAATTATCACGCAATCGATTCATGTCCAAAAATCACAGACATTCATTCAATCATGAAAGTAAATAACCACACAAAACATGAAACCATTTGTCTCATGAGAGTAGATTTATTTTAATGAATCATTTAGAGGAAAGCAAGAAATGTTAATTGGTAGAGGCTATCATGCCTGATAGTTCTTTTGCCTATTTGAAGGATACCTCCAGCCGAGCTTCCAACTCTTCTTCTCCTCCAAGAAAGATAAAAAACCATACATATTTTTCTCTAATGCCTCATATACTTTCCTTGGATCGAAAATAGATCAGAGAAACCAAAAATAGCCATAAAGTGAAAGTCAAACTGAAGAACTAGATAGCTCCATGTAGAGAAAAAATCACAAGGCATGCAAGACCAAACAACCTCTAATAAATCCGCCCTCATTGTTTCCAAGACAGTTTGCTCACAAAATTTGAGGTTCATTAATGCCATTAGTCCACAATCTCCTACATATCTCTCCTTGCCACCACCTCCTAAAATAGGAAAAACCTATTTCAACTTCAGCATGCATTTCTAACTTTAGTGAAGACTCCACATAAGTCCCACTAACTTTTCATGCTTTTACCTAATCTGGAAGTTCATTAACATTTAATACAAAAATCAAATCTCATAAATATCTTAAGAACTGCCATCTAGCTCCCATTTTCCATATGACCCTTAGGACCCCTTTCCACATTTCATTAGTTAGGATAAGGCCTTAGGCTAGTTTAGAAATAATAACCTTAGGTTTAATCAAAATCATTTTAATAAGTAATTGCCACCTTAGGTTAGATCAAAATTTAGAACCAAATAGCATTAGGTATTAGGTTAAAAATAGCCTAGCATTACCTTAGTTTATTTCTCCCTTATTCCATTTAGTACAAAAACTTAGGTTAGGATGCCACCCCAACAAAATAGATATAGGTAGCAGGTAGGTATAATACCTTTGTTTAGGATACCGTTAGGATAATCCCAAAGGTTTAGGATTTATATTCCCTTCATAGTCATGAAGAAGGCTTTTTTCCTCTTACACCGTTAAATGTTCTGAGAGGTCAATCCCAAATACCTAATTACAAAACATACAACAGAATGCAGGAATGATCTTATAAGACAAAATGAATTTGTAAACATAAAAAATTTCATTTTGCTATGTCTCTCAACCCATGAATGTCAATTTACCATTCATACCAGTAAGGAGATTTATAACATTCCGTGGATCACTGGAATTGATCCAAGGATGAGTTAGTTAATAGAGATAAGTTTGCAACAATCTTAACCAGATTACAACTCACCTATCCGAAGTGAAAATGGATTATTGCAAGCCATATCATTTTAGTCTAATGAATCCAAGAGAAGAAATGATTTATCCGTAACAAGCATGATCTTCAACAATCAAGGGAACACACCTTATTCAAGAAAATCACATGCCAACGCTTGAAATGCAAAAGAGAAATATAACAGTTTGTCAAAGGTGTTATAGGTTTTAATTTCCCTTTTACATGGGTCTCAACTGTTATGTTCTTCTAATTTTCTTTTAATATAAGGTCACCAATACTGAATTTGCATGAGAATATTTTGTTATTGTAATCTTGTGTAATGTGATCTTGATATATTTAGATATGTTCTAAAGCTTGTACATGGATAAAATCAAGCATCTCAAGGTCATGGAGTGAGTTTTCATGATATTCATTGTTGTTGAGAATTCCTGTAAGTGGTACCCACAAGGAGGGTATTTTTTTATCTCTAATGGGATTACAACTTTAGTTTCGTAACCTATAAATAAGGGTGTACCATTTTTCGGGGTGTATACACTAGTGTGGTAATATTGTTATCCAAAATTACCCCCCCTCCTGGGTTATTTTGGCTTTAACAAGCTTTAAAAATGGACTTATCCATTTTTACAGCTCTATGACAGTCAAACGGACCTCAAATTGTACTTCCCAAATGTACCAACCATTGGAATTTAAAAACCCGTAGGATACTCAAGTTTAAAACATTGGTTGGTTTTATGTTTTAAAATCCATGGAACGAAGGATCTTGGTTAAAGACAAAGGGCTCGGTCAAATACTTGGGCAGGTTTTTCTTAAACCTGCGGGGCATTCAAAAGTTGTAATAAAAAGGAAATCAAAAAGATACGTAGCACAATTTCATTATCTCATCTTTTGTAACTCTGAAAATTATGAAGGTTCCTCCAATTAGATCCAAACACGAATAAAAATACTGACAATGTCAAAGCATGGAGCTTTCCAATTGGCTTGTCCTTTGAATTTGTCAGAGGAGACTATTAAAATATTGGAAACACATTAAAGCATTTATTTTCCCACATTTCCTAATCTTTTGTGGATGTTAGAGGCTGGAAATTTAATGGACTGACATGCAAAGTGTGTTGAGCCTTCTCATTGGCTCACATTTTGCAATTGTCATTCAAGGGGAAAATTGTGAAGAAACTTAGTTGTTTCTTATTGGCTCGTGTTTCTATGGGTCTGGCAGGGTCTATAATACAAAGGAGCATGGATCCTTTTCATCGGTCCATGTGTCATAGAGAATGAAAAAGGTAAAGGATATTTTGACATCGTGAAGGAACGCTGTAGAGTTTTATTGGCCCGTATTTTCATAAAGGCAAGCTGAAAAGGTTAAAAGAAAAGAAAGATGGCAAACAAAGAAGTATATCTCAATATTGGGACCCAATGGGAGGTAGAAACTTGGAAAAATGCTATGAAAGTACACATTGGCATAGCTCAATCTTTGATTCAATCCAGAGTTGCCACGTGTAAAATTCATGTGCCTTCCGGCTAGTAAATCTTCAAATGGCCATATCTTTCAACCCTAAGCTCTAAATTAGACAAAATTTATATCACTAGAAATATCTCATTGAGATCTTTAATTTGAAATCATCAAAATATTGTTTTGGTGGGTTTTGGTTTGTTAAAATGGAAAACATAGCTTTCAGGGGCAGGAGAATATTATTTTTACATGCAAATGGTCAAATCAGACAACCTAACCTCTAGACTTGATTAAGCATCACTATATTTTCCTTTATGAGACAGAATTGACATAATAATGGCTCTATGAAGTTCCCATGTGCTTTGCAGAGGTATTTCAGACAGATTGTTGGTGGTTGAAGATTGAAAACCTGTCCACCATATTCTCTCTCCTCTTCTCTTTCTTCCTTATTTTTCATTGGAGCTATAGATTTTTAAAAATCTTTCATGATGAGGGATGACATTCAAAAACTGCAATAAAACTCTTTAAAATTTATTCCAAATCAGTTGTGAGCCATCAAACCTTCATTTTGGGGTTGGCAATGTGTTCTTGTGCCTTCCTCTACAACTGTAATGGTCTGTGCATAATTTTATTGCAATAAATCTTGATTTGTGACACATTTTTATGTCCTTTCTCGTTTTAGTTCCAACCTTACCTCTCTTTTTATTATTTCATTATGTTTTGCATGTATTTATCTTTGCAAGTTCATTATTATGTGTTTCAGGGGAGAACAAATGGTAAATGATGTTTGGGTCTATGTCACTTGTGTTTGTCATTTCCCTTCTTCATTTATATTTCTTTCTCCCTCACTAGATTATCTCTCACGTCCTTTTATGATGTATCACCGCTTTTAGTGTAGGTTTATTTTTATGCACTCTCTCTCCCTAGTCCCTTGGAATATTAGGATATGATTAGATAGTCTTTCCTGCATTAGGAGTAGATTGTGGTAGGTAGTTTAGGAGTAAGAACCAACTTTATCTGTAGGGTTAATTCAAGCCCGCAAGTCCACAACTTGAGAGGTAACCCCATGTTAGTAAAAAGTAGAGATTTGTATTGCCAAATCTTAGGGTGTTAACTTTTTGTCATAAAAAATCCCAAAGAGCGTATAAAATTTTATTTTTCCAATCATCACTAATGGTATCAATAGTATTTCATAATATTTTGACAATTGTCTTATTAATAGCCTTTGTTTGGTCATTTCCCTATGGATAATGAGTGGAAAATGTTTACTTGATCTTGAATTTTTCACAAATCCATTTAAGATCCTTATTTTTTAAAGGAAACCCATTGTCAATGATAATAGCAGAGGAGATGCCAAAGTGTGTAATAATGTGAGTGGTAACAAAATTACACATATCGAGACTAGTGGTGGTTTGTAAAGGTGTAGTTTTAACCCATTAAGTATTTTGTAGCAATAATGATGAACTTATGGCCATGATCCGACTCAGGATTAATCTTTCAACCAAGATCAAAACCCAATAAAGAAAAGGGTCATGATGGGGCTATGGATTAAAGGTCATATACATTTGCATGATAGATATTGTTATGTTTTTAGATTTTATCAAAATGTTTGGTCTATTCTAAGAAGTGTTTTTCCATTATGGACCAATATTATCCTTGGCGTAGAAGCTTGCGAGACATAGCTTTGCACGAGAAGTGAATACCGCATAAAATATCATCAATTTGAGATACATATGTGGGGTTTTGTTGAGTCTTAAACACCAAATCAAATGACCATTAAATGATATTTTGAACAATAAAGTGCCAATGATTACATATCACATGGCCTATCATCATAGACAACAATCTTCATGAGGTTGAAAACCATTGGGAATGGTTTGTCGATAAAGAAAGTTATAGATTTGAGTGAACCATCTGGGACTATCATTACTGCATGTGACAACACATGTTTCGAAAGGTAAACTATTGGGAGAAGATTGTCTTAAGTGTTGAATGATGAAGATGGCCTTCTTATCAGTGATATCTTAAGGAATGAGGGAATCCACATTAGCCATACCATTTGTATGATAATTGTCTTCTCAAGGGATGGAGGTAAGAAAATAGGACTCAAATGTATCAAAGATGGCTTTAACGAGATTATTATATGGTACATTATTCTCCCATTTGGTTTGATATGTGTCATTAACCTAGTTAATAATGAGTTGGGAGTCTCCATGTATTTGGATATTATGGATAAGAATTTTGCGGGTGACAGTGATGCCAAGAATTAGAGATTCATACTCAACAATGTTGTTAGTACATGAGAATCCTAAGTGATACCCAAAGGGGATATGATAACCATGTGGAGTGATAAACATGATTCTAGCCCCCATGTTTAAGAAGAAAAGAGACCCATAAAAACACATAGTCCAAGTTTATGTGTCAATGGTTTAAGTTGTAAAGTCATCTTGGAAAGTATCATAGATAGGTGATGCATCAGAAAGAGGGGCATCAGCTAGATGATTGATGATAACTTGTCCTTTGATGGATTTTGTGGGATTAATTTGAAATAAAAATCTATGATTAACATGACCCATAATGCAAGGTGGCTTTGTTGGATTTCAGATTTGCACTTGGAATGAATCCACAGTCAGGGGACAAGCAAGTCCTTCCTCTTTAATAGGAGAGGTTCCCTTATTGAAATAAGGGGCAAAACCTATGTACAAATACACAATCTTTCATTCAATGGTGGTTTCCCGATATCTTAAAATGTGTTTTATGCCTGGAAATTTATCAATACATGAGAATAGAAGACTTGAAGAGAGGAGGGAGGTAGAAGAAGACAATAATTTCAGGGAAAAGAGATGGCAGAGAAAACCCTTATATGTATTGAGCAAATGAGATATAGAGTAGAACCATTCACATTTATAATAGACACAATCCATAGACTCAAATTTCTTGAGATTATATAAAATAGAACACAAAGTTTCTAAGCATGAAAGGATTAAATGATTCACAGATCAGAGCAAGAAGGAAAGATTAAAATAGAGGAAAAAAGGGGAAAAACCCTCGTATTGATTTCTTCAGATTCGAAATATAGTTCTAGAATATCAAAATTCCAACCCCATTATAATGGCTTTGAAAGGCTATGAAATAGCTCACAAGAGACAGTTACAAATTCCTCGAGTAAGCAAGAAATGATTACAACTTCCTTGAGCAAGAAAGAAACGGTTACAAATCATTCCAATCATTCGTGCCCTTTTGAATTATTGGTTCTCAAAGAAACGTTAATCGCGGAAAAACCATATTTTCAAATATACGGCCATTACATTATTTCACCAGTTTAAATATGGGCCATTCAATTTGATTTTACAACTTTAAATTTGGGCCACCCATGTGGAAGAAATTGATTGGAGCGCATGGGGGGGAAACCTTTACGTTTTATAACTTTTATAGTGAAAAGGCATTTTGGAAAATTTTGGCCCGCTCGCCCACTTTAAATTTTCAATGGTCAGACATGTGGCGTTATCTGCTTGGCAACGGGGGTCATGGAATGCTTTTTACTTTTAACTCTTTTTGATAAAAAAAGCTTAAAACTTCAAAATTCTCGTCGACCCGCATCCCCGCTTTGACTTTTCAACGCGGCTACGTGGCACCATCTGATTGGTGGTGGGGCTTAGGAATTATTTTTTCTATCTCTCTACGCGGGGTCATGGGCCTTCCATTGCCAACTATAGTCTTTTCCAAAAGGTGTTAAGTGCTAAAAAACTCCCGCAGCCCCTCCAGCCCACCTTCGGCAAATAATACCATCTCAAGTCCGTCGGACCATAACTTGAAAAATATGAAGAGTTAGGAGGACTTTATTTACCTTTTCGGAAATGGGAAGAAATTTCCCATTTGATGAAGAAGTTTCCAAGAGACCACAAGCCCTTGGAAAGAACCATATTTCACAATTTTTGTTTTCAATATTTTTAGAGGCACCAACTCAAAATTTTAAGTCTAGACTTAGAAAATGAGGGAATTTTGAGGGTGACAACACCACTCAAATTGTAATGCAATTTCTACCTCCTTGATACTGTAATGCACTGTATAAATTTTTAGAGCAATGAGATAAGTCTGTGGATGATTTCAACCCTCTCTAGTTTTCACTGCATCTGCCTGGTCTCTCATCACAATTTGGTCACCTGTGTGGTGGTTGTATTGTGTTTTTATAGTTTTTTGTTTATTGCAAAGTAGGTGTTCATCATACTTTGGTGCATTACCCTTGTTATTCTAGGTTTTATTTTTTGCATCTCCTTAACCCTGTCTCCTTGGAAAGTTAGAGTAGGTTTCAGAGTAGACCCTCTGAAATATGAATGTGTGAACCTGAACAGAGGAATAGGAACCGAAATTCATCCAGAGAGCTCTCTCAATTTGTAAAGTCCCACACTTTGAGAGATGCTCCATGTTATGCAATCACATTATGAGTCTCAACCTATCAAGTTGCAGACTTCAGGGGTGCTGTGATTCCACACTATCAGGTTCTACTTAACATAGAAAGAGGGAATTAATCTCTTGTTGGTATTAGTTTAGTAATTTATTTATCGTCTTATGACATATGTTCCTTCTCATTTTCATACTCTTAGAACATGGGTGCAACATGAGATTCACAATCCCTTTGCAAATGCCTAATAATCATGTATTCCATGATAAGTATGAAAGCGCTCCTCAATACGAAAATGAAACTTATAACAACCTTCAAGGCCTCATGTGTAGCTGCAAGAACAGAGGATCCTCCAAATTATTTTCTCAAATCCTCAAAAGAGCAAGAGGATACAAATTCAGGAACCTCTGCTTAAGACACGTGAAAAGACATTTTAATGCTTGAATCTACACATATTCAACAATTCCATTATTACTGTTTTAAATACTTATATAAAAAACTTTGAAGATTGCATAACTAATTCACATCATTTGAAATTATCGCTTACTTTCACTAATACTTTTATTTGATTTCCAAAGGGATCATCCTTGAGATCTCCATATAACATTCGAGGAAATTGCACCAAGCCACATTCTTTTTCAGAGTTACAGTCAAGGAAGAAGCACATAGCATGTTGTATGGCTTTGCAATCATTCATGTGCATATTAGAGTCTAGATTAAGTGTGAACGAAGCATTTATCATCATTGCTGATACGCTTGCCTTAAAATACCAACACATAAAAGCTAATGTTACCTGTGGTCCTTTTGTTTAGTGCCAAATTTTATACAGCTAAAAGTAATCTTTAAGAATATGATCTAAAGTTGTTCACTATTAAATTTTTAATGCAAAAACATTGTCAATGTAAGCCCTTGAAAAGAGATAATAAAAGTGAAATTACCATGGCATTCATGGGTACCAACTTTATAATGATGATCAACCTTAGGGCCTTTTTTCTCCAACATATATTAGATGGGGCAAGTATCTCTTTCCTCTCCTTGAACCTCTTTATTTTCATGAATATCCTATAAATATACAATTTCATCAAGGATCATACCACTCAAAGATGGATATCAATTCTAACAACCAAAACTATTAGTTTTAACTTTATAATCATGTTGTCACATGCAATATACTTGAATGGTTTGCAATATTAGAACTCCTCTGGATGAAACCATCGACACTATAAATCAATTTTGGTGGAACTTGTCCCCTCTCCAATGCTTTGGCAATCCCTTTCTTCAAAATTTCATACTCACCCTATAAGTTAACAGTCAACAAAAAATAAAGAACAATATGTTTGGTCTTAATCACCCCTGTAACAAAATACTCAGGGTTGGAGGATTTATTAAAAAGAGTTACCATCATCAATTAATTTTTTACTTTAGATGGAGAAATGGAAATGATATTTTTACATGTATATACTTAAACACTTGAGAGGGAAAAAAGTAAAATTTAAAATTGGTCACTAATATGTAATATCCTCAAGGCTCACAAGCATATGCAGGATTATATAATTTTGTTATGATCTTTAGTCACATCTATTTTGGTGCTTACAAAAAACCTTCAAAAATTTTCATTTGTTACAAATGAATATAAATAAGGTGGCTACTAATTTTCTTATATTTAAAAAAATGTTGCAATAACATAATAAAAATGAGAAATTTCTAATTGGAAATTCTGTCCCCTAAATGCTTTTAGCAAAAAAGGAACCAAGTATGAATTGGGATGTCTCACAACTATAAGGGCAAACAATATAATATTCTGGGAAACCATGAAACAAATGCAAAATTCTAAAATTTTGTTTTGACATTTACATCTATGTTGGTTTTCCTTCAAAAACTTCTTGAATTGATCAATTGCTTATAAGAGAATAGTAGAAAGTTTCTAAATGCTTTTCACAATAAAGGAACCAAGTATTTTGGGATGTCTCACAACTTTTAAAGGGCGAGGAAAAACAATATTTTGGGATACCATGGGACTGCATTCATACTGACAATGTCACACATGCATCATGAACAAAACAAATCCTTTTTAGGTTATAATCCCGATACAAGACAATCTTGGTTTGAAGACAAACACAAAGATTCCATGGTTTCTATATATTTTTAGCAAAACATGAATAATGTATTTTGGGATGTCCCTCACCTTAAAGGGAAAACAAAACAATATTTTGGGATACCATGAGGCTATATTCATACTGACAAATGTTGCACAAGCATCATGAGCTATATAAGCCTTTTTAAGTTATAATCATGGTAAGAGACAACGTAAATTGAAGCTCAAATTGAAAGATTTTATGGTTTTGGATAGAGAATGGCTAAGAACACATTTCCAACTCAAGTGATATTAAAACCATTCAAAATTCCATGTGAGAGAAGATAAAAACCAAAACGAGGATAAAAATTGTTTTCCAAGGGACAAGGTTGACAAAATGGCTAGCTTTACCTATAAAACCTTTCGAAAAACTAAGTTATGACCTGAATAAGTCGGAATAGCCATGCTGGGAAAAAATTATTGTTAATTTATAAATTTGTAGTGCTTGAAAACTCTTATTATACTGTAGTTACTTTAAAAACTTTGTGTACCTATCTTGGATATTTTGGGTAAAAATTGGGTGTTGTTGTAGAAATTGTGCCCTAGGATACCCTTGTGCAAGTTGCACTTGATAGCAAATTGTTGCCAGAATGTAGTAGAATGTGTGGATGGAATGTAAATGAACTTCCTTTTCCTATGTTGTGTATGCAGAGTATGCAACCCTTGTTCTTTGAATGGATGCTAGATGAATGCCTTGGAGTGATTTAGGTGCCTTTTAAATGCAAGCTTAGATGATGATAGTAATGCTTAGTAATTATTTCCCTATTTTAAACACATAAATATGTATTTATATGATCCCTTTGTTTGAATTTCATAATTAACAATTGGAAGTCTGACCCATAAGTGAAAAAGATGCACAAAAGATAAAAGATACCCAAAAGGAGTGAATAAGGTACAAATAAGGATCAAGGACACATATAAGGGACAAGAGCACATGGGAACTTCTGTCCTAACTAAGTGTTGGTGTCTAAATCCATAAAAGATAAATAGGTGAAATTTTGACTGGGCTGTAGGGTGTGTAAGAGAAAAGAGAAAGCAAGAGAGAAAGAGAAAAGAGAAAGCAAGAGAAACAAAGAAAAGAGGCCAAAGATAGTTTTCAATCACTAGTTTTCTTGCTTAGGAATCATGTAAATGCTAGCACACTTTTAGGACCTAGAAATGTACCCAATTGCATGATTTTGTGTCAAGAATATCCTATAAAGTAATTGAATCTAATATCTTTAGATATTGTAGAGATGAGTTATTATCTTAATTCCCACACTTATTATGACCTTGTGTTTTAGGAGTAACCAAACAAATAGAGTGGTCATAACAAGATTTGCAGAAACCATTTGAGTGGACTTTAGAAAAATTATATGTACTCAAAGACATTGATGAACCATGGACAACATCACTTTATTATTGGTTCAAATCTATGCTAGATTATTTTTTATCACTTGGGAAATCCAAGGTTGGAATAGCTTTGATCACAAAAAGTTTCAAGTTCTAAGTGGAGCCATAGGAAGGTTTCTCAAGAGATTTCCCTTTTTAATCCATATTTTATTGATAAAAAATCGATTAATTAAAATCACACAACATTTCCTTTATGGGAAAGGCATCTTGAGATGGTGGATGAGAAGAGGGGTGATCCAAAAGATGTAATTGTTAGAATTTTCTGGGGTGATGGTTGGGGTAGAAGAAATAGGGGAACATGAAGAAAAGAAAAATAAAATACAAAAAAGTACATATTTGGTAAAAAAGAGATTAATAGAATTAAGAAATGAAAAAATGAAAAATAAAGAGGAGGAATAAGGGCTAGAATAGTTGCAAAAAAATAAGCACTAGAGAAAAAAATAGAAAACTAGACAATAGAAAGGGAAGAATGATTAAAGAAATTAAATGAGAGAAAAGAAAAACTAACCAAAAATCAGAAAGTAGAGAAGAACAATGTAATGCTTCTATTGGAGCTCATAATTGCACCCATCCTAAATCACAATACTCTTAGGGTTTTGAGGAAACATGGGACTATCTCCAAGTTTTGGGACTTAAACTGAGATATACCTCCAGAGAAGGTTGGTTCCTCTGCTTATTCCTACTGCTAAACTACTCCAAATACTAGAAATGAAATTATCTAATCCTACACTAACTTTCCAAGGGACTAAGGTTAGAAGGAATTGCATAAATTGAAATACTACACTACCAGAGGTGATAACACCAAAACTAAGGAGAAAGATACCTCTAAAAGAGAGAACACGGTGACAAAATAATAATGGAAAGGGTAGAGATGGCAACCACATTCCAAAACAACATCTAAATTCCCATTTTTACAATGCACAATAGATATAAATTTTTTAACAACACACACAACATACCTTCAAGTAAATGAAAATAGAAGGAAACACAATGAAATACTATCTTTAAGGCATTAGTAGACAAGAACCTAGTCATATTAGCAATCTAGTTGTGATCATCAAATAGATATCCTTTATCCTCTTGCGATTCAGAATTACTTGGAATATATTCATTCATGAATGAGGTGTCTTGGTGATCTTTAGCATCTAAATCCATCTATTCACAAAGTTTCCTACCACTTACCAGCTTTGAGGCCTTGATAGTCACATCATACTCCATGATCTTAGTCACCCATCTAGCTATTTTCTCATTTATTTCTAATTGCATGATGAATTCTCTAACATTGGAATGTGAGACTAAAACTTTGATGTGATTGGTAGAAATCATACTCTTCAATTTATTCGAGGGTCTCATGATAGAAAACACTTACTTTTCAATGTGACTATAGTGGAGTTCATAATTCTTCGGCATTTGACTTAAAAAGGCCACCAGATGCTCCATTCTTTGATCATTTTGTTGAGTCAAATCAACAACAATGTTAGATTCAACTCTGTAGGCATACAGAATGAAATACTTGGAATAATCAGGGTTGATTAAAGTAGGAGCTTGAGTAATTTATTGTTTTATCTTGAAAAATATCTCCTTACATTCAATTGTCCACTTTAAAACCAAATCCTTCTTGAGCATGAGAGTAATAGGCCTCACCAAACCTACAACGTTAGGAATGAATCTTCTAAAAAAGTTTATTTTTCCAAGGAATGACTCCAAGGCCTTCTTGTGAGATGGCAAAGACAGATCCAAGATGGCTAAGATTCTTTCTCGATCAATGGTAATTTGTTCCTTTGAAATAATTTTCCCCAATAACTTACCACTAGGGACTAAAAATTTACATTTCTTGGGATTAAGGAACACCCCAAATTCCCTACATCTCTCAAATACCTTCTCAAGATGATTGATGTGATCCTTTCTCTGCTTTGAGAAAATGGCCATGTCATCAATATAGACAAGGATGAATTAATTGATACAACCCTTGAAGGAAATGTCCATCACTCTTTGGAATGTGGCGCCTATGTTTGATAAGCCAAAGGGAAGTTTATGGTATGCATACGTTCCCCATTTGGTAGTGAACACAATCTTATATTGGTCCTCTTCCTTAACTTTAATTTGATTCAAACTTGAGTATCCATCAATCATGGAAAATATTTCATCTCTTGCTACTGTCTGTAGAATCTACTCCAAGGTAGAGGATAATGATCCTTAAGAGAGGCCTTGTTCATGTCCCTAAAATCAACACAAAGTTTGATTTTTCCATTTTTCTTCCTTACTGGAACCATATTTTCCACCCAAGTACAGCACTTGATAGGAAAAATTATCTTGGCCTCAATAAGTTTAGATAATTCTTTTCTCATGAGGGGCTCTATCCTAGGATTAACCGACCTTTGTTTTTTCTTGATTCTCTTAACATTAGGATCAAGATTAATTGAGTGTTGGAAAATGTCTAGATTGAAATCCTTTAAATATTCATAGTCCCAAGAAAATATTTTGGCACAAGGAGATACAATCAAGCTTCTCATTCTCACCACATACCTTCCCAAGAAGAAGTTCATTTCCATGTCCAATTGTAACTAGTTTAAAGTCTTATTTCTTTTCTACCATGTTTTTCTCATCACCTCTAAATTCATAACCTAGGCTGAAAATATGCTCCAAGGTGACTAATCCTTTTGGAAATTTTTTCATCTTTAGCTGAATAATTTGATTGCCATATATATCTTGCAAATATTATTACATTCTTGAGGAGAATTCAGCCTCATTCTGGATAAAATGCACGGTTTGTTCATCGTTGTCAAAAAATTTCCATTTGGTTTCATTACTTGGAATGCATGGTCTGACCACTACCTTGATATGTTGCACATTTCCGTTAACAATATCTTCAGCAAGAGGGAATTGAGAACTAAGAGCTTTTATATGATCTTCTTCTTTGTTTAATTTCCTAGGCACCACTTGTTGATCTAGAGCATCAAAAATCTCCAAAAGATCCCATAAAATGTGTTTGTAAGACTTTAATAGCTTGTTATTTGTGGCACACTTCCCTTTGAATTGGTGAATAACCAATTCATTATCTCCAAAGATCTACAATTATTTAATGTTTCTCTTTTTATAAATTAGAAGACTGTGTACCAATGCCTCATACTCTACTACGTTGTTAGAGAATGTGAATTGCAGTCTATGAGAAAAGAAGAACTTATCATTGATTGGGTAAACCAGCACAACAGCTACCCCAACCCCATTTCTACTTCTCAAACCATGAAATAACATCTTCTAAAGTCTAGAAGCATCTTCTTTTTCTTGTTTAAATGGTGTGGGTATAATAGATCATTCTTGAAGAATGTAATAATTACCAACACTAGTCTTAAAGGCTTTAAGATCTTTAACATAAGGATCAAACTTATGATCTCTTGCAGCCCATTCATATAGAAATAGATCAAGCATGGGAGGTGGAGTAGACTACTCTTCTAAAACCACATTTTGTTCATGTTCTTCTTGTATCAAACAATTTGATTAGATAGGGGTAGGATCATATGACTCAATGTCATAGGAGAATATGGGTTCAACATGTATGGTAAATCTTGTACCATATCTAGTTCTCAAAACATAAGAGTCCAGTCTGAAGAAAAATAACCACCTACCTTAGCAATGAAATATTTAGAAAAATAGATGGCAAACATGGGGGGAAAATCAATCACTGATATGTCTTGGCTTATAGTGAGACTTAGGTAGGCATGAAGGTTAAATCAAGATATTTAATTAATCCCAATACACCAAGATTTGACCCATCAAGTTGCATAACTCCCTTAGACATAGGATTGCATTTGAAACCTAGGATATCAATAATTTTCTTGGGAATTATAGACATACTATCCTTATAATTAATCATACAGTTATGCGCCAGGTGTTTTCCCACAATCAATGACATGTAAAAAGGTGGGGTATTGGTAGTTTTACTTACTTGGTCTTCTTTTGTTTGACACATATTCACATAATCATGAGTCTTATGCATCACTGGATCAACTTGAGATAGCTACTTGAGGGATTTACATAGAATATCTCTTTGTGATGGAATAGCCAACGTATCCCACATTGTTGCATTAAAAATTTTCTTCTTCATTTTCTCAACAATATTAAATAGAAGAATCATGGATTTCTACATCTATGGCATAATATTCTCCTTTTTTGTTGTTGCAATGTTGGGATAGGTGACTTTGATTGAGGAGCATCCTCCCTGGCTGAAAAAAACTTTTCAAGAACCTGAGGCAATTTTTTGTTACTTGCATTGACATCCTTCTCTTTCTTACCAATATTGTCTTGACTAGAAGAAGATGAGGTATGTGCTTCCAACATCCTTTTCTTATGACTTGTATTATCAGCAACACTGGTTTGAGATCTACTAGATCTTTCCACCACTTGATTGACTGCACAAAATTCATCAACCTTAAAGAATATAAGATTAACATTATGATTGACCTCTTGCATTGATTATTCATTAGATTTGGGTGCTTCTATAAGTGGGTGTTTCTAACAAGAAGAAAATTGAAACATGTAGGCTTGAAGATGTATTTCCCTTTCATAATTAAGTTGGTTATGCTGTAGATTGTAGGGAAAACACCATTCATTTTCCTGAACCATGTTATTATGTACCAGAACTAAAGCTTGGCTTGAGCTAGGAGCATGGAGTGCTTCTGGAGGAGAAATTGTTGCCAACGATAGAGGAAATTTTTTACCTTGTTGTTGAGTAGAAAAAAATCCTAATTATTGGGCACACAAATGTAGAGTGTTGCAAGAGCACACATCGTTATGATATAATTGGAGCACCCATGATCAAGACTTAGCCATTTTTTAGATAAAGGTTATTTTTGGATTTAGCGTGATGAGCACACAAATACATCAAGACTTTCGGTCCACAAAATGATATTTTGGGAAGAAGTGATAGCTAAACTCCATGCATAGTTTGGGATAATAATAGGTTTCCTACTCAGAGTTAACTATAGGAAGTATATTATTAGAACAATTTACATGTTGTACATCCTATTGTAAAGGCACATGGCTATTATTAGCATGTGATCTATTTTTAGAAGTGCATGGGGGTGAATGGAAAGTCCCCACTCCTATACACATGTATTGATTTACATGGGTTAGATGACAAAAAACTATGGTAGAGTTATGTTGTTGGTTATGTCATGCACATGAATCATGAAGATATTTATGTAATATAAGAAGCTTTTGTATTTTATAGTACTTAATACAATGATTAATATTGAATGGATGATGGTATTGAACATGAATGAATTTGTTTCTCGCATGGTAAATATTGTTATAGTCATTATTTAGTTCATTCTAGATCTATTATAAGAGATAGATCTATTTTATGCACTTTGTTTGTTTACTGTTGATAATAAATCTAGATATCTATATGCACCATCATGCTAACATTCTATACAAATAACTATAAAGAGTGACCTGGTGCATTTACGTGCTTTGGGTGAGCTCTCATCTCAGGCTGAGTGATGTGTCAGCACTCCTGGGCTATTCACAAAAAATTCAAGGTTGCATCATCGGTTATGTTGTCAGGACCTCTTTATCAGTTGATTTCAGGATGTTTCATGATGAAGACATATCAATTGACCTTCAAAAGTGTTTAGGAGTGGATAATAAATCTGGAAGAAAAGTACACTCAAAGATTCAACATTGTATCTAAGTTTTACACACGTGCGTGGGTGGAGAAGAATCATATAACAAGTACATTTATGTCTAGGTAGACATCTTCCCAGTTATTTGGAGGAATATTTTTAGGCACGTCATCGACATAGAACATAGGCACATAGAACTTTGGAATCACATTAGAGAGTAGTAAAACTTTGTAGACTATATTATTTTAGTTTAGGACCATTATTGGGACACAGGGTAGTGCATTCTCTAATCCAATTCCTACTACATGTGGAGGATCAGGAGGAACATGTAACTCGAGATCTAGGGGATCTGGTGGATCAAGAGGTGGGAGTAACATATGAGGTTCTAAATATGGTGGGTATGGTCCTAACTAGCCTCAAAATATTTACATGGAGATGTCACTTTGTCTCCCAAAGTACATTGGAATAGAAAATGTTGTTGAGCATGCGCATATGTGCTAGATAATTTGGTGCATGAAAGGAATAAACAGTGATTCCCTTTGGATTGAAGAATGTGTTTGTAGTATTTTTGCACATTGTGGTTCAAGCATTCCAGGAATTTATTCACAAATTATTGCATGATTAATCTAATGATTAGACCGTGTATGGGCTTATCAAGCATCATTGTGATAATTTGCAGTTAATTTTTGAGAGGTGTCAACAGTTAAGCATCTCTTTAAATATCAATAGGTATGTATTTTCTATACCTTTTGGAACTATGCTAGGGCCTATCATCTGTAAAGAGGGTTTGTTAGTAGATCCGGCTAAGGTTGTAGTCATTTTAGGATTAGAGGAACCCACCAATCAGAGTGAGGTGTGTGGATTTTTAGGCCACAAAGGGTATTACAATTTTTTTTTCAAAGGATATGCTAATATTTATGTGCCCTTGGAGGAGTTATTAAAAGGTAAAGAGAATTTCTATTGGGTAGAACCACAGCAACACACATTCAAAGTGCTAAAGAAAAGGCTTATTACGGTGCATATTTTACATTTTCCTTCATGGAATCTACACTTTCACGTACATGTGGATGCCTCTGGTATGACTATTGGCACAGTTCTAGCTCAACCTGGAGAAGGTATTATAGATCATCCTATATATTTTTCTAGTAGAAAGTTGACTCCTATAGAAAACAATTATAGAACTACGGAGTGCGAAGCTTTGTCAATTATCTACGTGTTGCATAAATTCATACAGTACTTGCTAACAAAAACTTTTTTGCTCTATACAAATCACATGGCATTGAAATACTTGGTAAATAATTCTGTTTTACAAGGTCACATATGTAGTTGGGTTATATTATTTCGAGAGTTTGACTTTACAGTTGTGGTAAAGCTAGGTAAAAGTAATTATGGCCCAAACCACTTATCAAGGATTGAATAAGGAGAGTACGTGTAGATTATTAAAGAGACAATGTTGGATGCACAGTTATATAGATTAAACTGCATGCCCTCAGAATTATAATATATTGTTATATTTTTATGCATAGGTATGGTGCTAAAAGGAATGAAAGCCTTGGAAAAGAAACAACTTACAATTCACGCTACCCCTTTCATGTTGATCAGTGGTTACTTATAAAAAACTAATTTGAGATGAAGTATTGCATCAGTGTGAATTGGATCATGAGGACATGAAAATCATGGAGCAGGCTCATGACGGTATTGTAGGTGGACACTATATAGGTGACACCACCATGCGCAAGATTCTACTCACTGGTTTATGGTGGGAAACCTTATATAATTATTACAAGGAGTATTGTAAGTCATTTGATCATTGTCAACACCTTGGAAAACCTGGGAAGAGAGATGAAATGCCTTTGGGGACTATTACTAGTGTAGAGATTTTTGAAAAATGGGAACTTGATCACACTAGCCATGCATAGAACTGGATCACACTAAATCATCACTTGCAAATATTATCTTACAAGGTAGGCAGAAGAAACACCTAAAAAGGATTCTAGAATGACTACTGCAACAAGGTTCTTATGGGAAAATATTCTTACCATGTATGGATTTCCTTTGAGTTTGACAAGTGATAGGGGCACTCATTTCCTAAATGTGACAATCAGGATATTATTAGATGAATTTATGGTCACACACCACAAGAAAAAACCTTATCACCCTCAGGAAATGGGACTACTGAGGAGTTCAACAAGATATTGATTTAGACTTTGACAGATATTTGTGATGTTGGAAGGACAAACTCCGATGATAAATTTTCTGTTGTACTTTGGGCATATCAAACAACCTACAAATGATTGAATAAGGCTACACCATTTCAATTAGTGTATGGCACATAAGAAGTTCTTCCCATAGAATTCATGTTTCCTTCTTTGCGTATTACGTGTGCGGGAGATCTAGCTGATGAAAAAGCATTGGAAGAAATACTTGACAAGATGATATAGATTGATGAGAGGCACGCGATAGCATGTTGGATTTAGAAGCAAGAGAAAGCTAGACAAAAGGCTTGACACAATAGGAACATCAAGGAAAAAAATATTGAGGTTGGGAAGATGGTACTTCTTTATGATTCAAATTTTCTACGCCACCCAAGAAAGCTTAAGGTGCATTGGTTGGGACCGTATGTTATCACTCACATAATTGAATCATGTGCTTTCTAGTTATAGGTGCTTGATGGAACAAGGTTCCGCAATTACTTCAACAGGAGTAGGATGAAGCCCTACTATAAATAATCCTTCTTGGTGTTTCTAATAAGGTATTATTTCCATTTAGATTAAATTTCCCTTATCTTATTTACTTTAATGTTTTTCCTTTCTTGTCGTTATGATTTTTCAATTTAGTTTAGTATTATGTGTAATAAGCATGTTTGCGCACTGGAATAAGATTACTATCTCAAGTATTTGTATGCACAAAGGATTGCACACACCCTTAGTGTTGGCTAGATAAAATAAGGTTAGTCTAGTACAGAAAAGAAATAAACTCACAGGTGTTTATAAAGAGAACACGTTTAGAAAATTAACTAAAACTTCAAAAGGATTGCTCAAATATAAAGACTACACATAAGGTGGTGAGAGCTCAGTATAACTCATAAAGGATACAACATTTAAGACTACATATGTTTGGGTCACATTAGATAAATAATTTGGTGTAAGGAAGTGTGGGTAGAGGAGATCTATTACAGATAAGTAATGGCACACTAGAAAGTTTTGACTGAGGTGCCCAAGTTTGAGGCATGAGAAATTAGGGTGCAGGAGAAAGAGGTAAGGCGCAGACTCAAAGGAAATTAACACATGTACAGTGAAAGGTGGATAAATTAATGAAGGGTATTTTTGAAACTTGGTTTAAAGATGGCGTTTGTAATGCCATTTGTAACCTTACAAGTTAAAATAAAATTGAGAAGTGTGAAGAAGAGCTAGAGATGAAGAGTACTCTATAGAGTGAGTATACCTGTCACATTTTGAAGAACATTGTTGAGCATCTAGGCATGGAAGAAGGATTCAAGTGGTGGAGAATTTACATGATGGGAGGGTGAATTAGGTTTCATTTACACAACATCTAGGGTTTTCATTCATACTCATAGATTTGAGAGGAATAATGGCACCACAGAGGGCTCTCGTTGTAGCATAGGAGGTTGATGACCCAACATAGGATTGGTTGGTTGAGATGTTATATCTAGAATAAGTTATTGAGGGGAGGCCATGGACAACAAAAATTACATAGTTTAGGGTTTTAGAGATCAACCACCACATTGAGAAACACCTGAAGGACGTTGCAGTAGAATTTTACAGGAGGAAAAATCAGTGATTTTCGGATGACAATAGGTTTTTGGATGACTCCGTGAAGAAATTACTTGAAAACGTGGGGGTCATGCAATTTCTAGAGTTACCTTATTTTGGGAATCCCGAGGAGTTATACCAGTGGCTCATGTTGCACATCCATGAAGACTTTATCTACTTCACAGGTAGGAGATGAGGATTACTACCAAGATCATTGGGAAGGTGACAGGGTTACACAACTTAGGCTTAGAGATTGATGGAGACCTATAAGATGACAAGGGCATTGATGCCACAACAACCATACATCACTATAAGAAGTGGGGCTGATCCTTCAAAGTCACCAATATTATAGACATGGCCACTAGAATTGTAGAGTGATTAACAGGGAACAAGATAGGTTCCACTGAGTGATGGAATGATGTGAATATGTGTTGGTTACATATAACACACACAATGGTAAAAAAGGCATACTAAAACATTTTTGGGTACGTTGTAAAAATCTTGGTGGATGAGGTGCAGTCCAAACAGAAAAAGGTGAGAACATTACCTGGGGCACACTTTTATTATTGATTTTATTTAGTGAAATTGGAGTACTTGATAGACCTAGGGAAAATATCTGAGAGTTTCTGTGGGAGAATAAATCCCCCCAAAAAATATGACAAGTACACTCTACGGGGGACTACTTCCAATACATACAAGGAGTTCCTAGACAAGTGGTTCAGGAGACTGTGTAAGGAATTTGAGGGAGAATGGCGCATTCCGTGTAAATTTCCAAAGGTGTTGGAAGGTGAGGTTGAATTTGTTGTTTACCAGCATTTCAACTTGGGGTTCTTCCATATGAAGTCTCGAGAGAAGATCCCCTGGTGTAAGTTTCCCTTTGCATTTACCACAAGATACTTTAAAGATTCAATAAAAAAATTCCATGACGTGTGCCAAATATATGTATGGCTAGGGAAAGAGGCCTATGTGGAAACCATAGAATTAGGAAATGTAGACATCATACTGAAGAGTTTGTCCATAGGGTAGATTGAACCAGCACACACACACACACACACACACACACACACACACACACACACACACACACACACACACACACACACACACACACACACACACATATATTTGAGGCCAAGGTTCAAGGATGGAATTTTTTTGAAGGGCACATATATGACAGTTCCATCACCTCCAAAGAAGGGGCAGATAGTAGGGACTTCAAGGAATGTTTCATCTATTCCCTCTTCTCAAGGGGATTCAGTGCCTAAATGACTAGAAAACTTCCTCAAGAAGGAAGAACCAGAAGACAATGCTGGACTTGTGCATACCATGAGAGTTATGTGGAAAAGGTGGACATTTAGATACACTAGTTTAGGGACTTCACAACCAATAAGGAGATCACCACGCATGACTCCTGTGAAGGACAAGGGGGAAGAAAGGAGAAGTTGTAGGAAGTATGTTCCTGTTAAAGATAGTGAGTAGGAATCCCCACATCTAAGTGTGTAGGAAGAAGAGGAAAATCCAAGTATAGGTGGGTGTAGAGTAGATGCCACCCCTAACATGGAAATGTAGGAAGATGAAGATATTGGTGAGCATGTAGTCTATGTGACTATAGACCCAAGTGTAACTATTCATGAACGAAGCTCTGGTGAAGTAAAGAGAAACATCGGTGGAGACACATAGGTCATAGTATGCCCTGTGGAGAAGGAATAAGAGGATGAAGGGGAAGTGAATAAGTATTTTGAAGGCACTATACACCAAGATGTAGGCATGAAAATACTACAAGATGAGGAATTTTTGTTGCAAATCAGTAGCACCCCTGGATGTAAATCAAGTTTCTAAGTTGATGTTTCAGGCATCCAGTGTGATTGCACAACATTGAAACCTCTCTCCAAGTGTGGGACTTGTAAAATGAGAGAGGAATCTCCAGATTAGAGGTTGGTTCCTCAAACTCCTCTGATCAGATCTATTATTTGCATAATTGCAGAGGTTTGAATCCTAATCCTACTCTAAATTCCAAGGAGACAGAGATAGAAAGTGCAAAAATTGAAACTAAACTAATAGGTGATACACCAAAGGAGTGGTGAACACTTCTTGTTCATGCAAATTGACACAATTTCATAAAATGCAACATGAAACATCATACACAGGCTGATAAGATGCAATTAGAGGTCTGAAATGAAGCAAGACAATACAAACAAAGGACTGAAAATTGATCAAAGAGTCTGCACTGTCATTTTCACTGTCAAAATCCTTGCATTTGCAACATCAAAGAGGCAGAAACCTAGTTACAATCATGAAGAAGGTCTGATACTTGCAAAAATCACTTGTTGAAGGTGAAAGAAGAAGCTTGCTATCCAAAAAAAATGTTCAACCTTTTGAAAAATGAGCCAAATCTGGCTTTTACAATGCATGGGTCGAGCCCAGGAGAGAGAAAACATGTAAAAAATGTGGAAGCCATTCCCCATTGAATGAAGATGCATTTAAAATAGACATGGGCATCCTTACAGACCCATGCCCTGACATTTTTGGCCATGCTGAAGAAGAATGCGACCCATTTTGCATTAAAAACTGGTTGTTGAAACGTCATTTCTGGCCATTACCACGTGCCAGAGGTTGTTTCTTGATTTTATCTCTCCAAAATCAACCAAAATACAAAAAATTGACCCCAGAATCTTGTAGATAATTTCACCAGCTTTCCATTGATATAAAGAACATGAAAAACTGAGCTCTGGATCGAAAGATATGGCGATTTGAAGTTTTAGGGCAAAAAACAGGGCCAAATCGGGTCGGCGGGCAAAAATTTGAATTTTTGCACCTTTTTGGTCATTTGGAAAAATTTTCCAAAATTTCCCTGTGCTCCACCACTCTAGGTGCCACGTGGTAGCTTCTCATTGGCTGCGGGCCTTCTAGGGGAAAATTTCTGACAAAAACTCTGCCGAGCCATAACTTGAAAAATACATGGAGTTAGGAGGAAAACTTTACCTTTCTGGAAAGCTAAGAAAGATCTCTATCTAATGGTGCATTTCTAGAAGGTTTTGAGTGCCTAAAAAGCAAAATATTGAATGACTGAGGCACAAGAGAGGAAAGAATGAGAGGAGTTAGCCACAAAAAATGAGCAGGGGCACATTTTGGATAACAATTTTGGCGACTCAGAGGGGTCATCTGCCTGCTGGATGAAGTTACCAGTTGCCTGAAGCATCCATTGGGCATGGAGTCATGAGTTGTAGCCTGCAAAATGATCTGAACTTTGAAAACCTCCTCTCTGAGCCACTTGGAAACCCACTGAAATGGACTGTGCAAGAGCAAAACCAGCACCACAAAAACTATGTACAAAACTAAAGGTCATACATGCTCCAAAATGGAACATGCAGAGTGTGCACAAGCACTTCTTTTACTGAAAGGAAAACTACCTATCCTACTCTAACTGGAAGCAAAAGTGGGCTAAACAAACCCTTTCAACTGGTTGGAGAAATAGCTTCCCTTTCTCAAAAGTTGCAACCATGCAACTGATTTGGCACTGAACATGGCTGATTGGATGAGTGGAAAATCAACAAGAAGCTGGTCTTCTACCCAAATCATCAAGGTGTCAACTGAAAACAAATCCAATACCTCTTTTAGTTGCTCTGCATTTGGATTGAAGAGGTATGACAGCTGATCCTTGGTACTTTGTAGCTCACCCTCATGCTTAGAAGCAAGCATGACTGGTTGTGACTTCTCCTTTGACTCCAATGAAGTCAAATACCTTATTGGGCAAGGTATGATCCGTTTGATATGCCCATAGCTCTGATTTTCAACTCCAAAAATGGAGTCTTCTTGTAGACCTTCTTGGGTGGGTGATGTGGAAGCAATGGTAGGACTTTTCTGCCCTTTCTCTTCCTTCATGGCAACATGGAACTCTTCTATAGTGTGCAACTCCTCGTTATTGATTGCAACATCCAATGAAGTTGCTTTTGCATTGTTGTTACCTGCTGCAATACATTGTTGGCTTTGGAGCTCCTCCATTGTAGCTTTTGGAAGATCAAATTCTTCCAGCTTTGATTCAAGAGGCATGTTGCAAACTGTAGGCTGTTGTCCTTGAACTCTTTTGTCCATGGCAGCAAGTTCTTGTTGTTGGAGAATGAATGGTGAAGAAGGAAACATGGTAATTTCAGCTAGCTCTTCATCTAAACATTCTTCTAAGTCTGATGGCAAATCAAACTCTTGAATGTCTTGCTGCCAGCAAAGTCTCTCCCTCTTGTATGGTGGCCTCCAAATCTGCATTTTCTTCACCCTGTATAACTTCATTTTCAAACATGAAACTTGTCAATCCAAACTCATCCCAAAAATCAGATTGTTGGAGAGATGAAGTGGGAGAGAAGCATGAAATTTCTTGTGCCTTTTTCTCACAATTTGGACATGTTTTGTTCACCTCCATAATGGCTTCATCAATGAAATCAGCCCCTTCAAATGAAAGCAAAAAATGTATCAATAATGCTTCCTTCTTCTACTGTTGTAAAAACTGACTTGACCTCATCCATTTACTCCTCAAAGATGGGGTTTTGAGATGGTTTTCCTTCCTTCTCGATGGCTGATTTTGCAGTGCAAACTGGATCAACATTTTCTTTGGGCAAAGTGCCAACATGGACACCCAACTCATCACCAACAAACTGCTGTTTTTCTCGCTTCACTGCTGTTATAAAATCAGCCTTGTTTTCCACTTGTTCTCCAACTTCAAAATCCTCTATTGGTTTCACCATCAAGGGGATTTTTGTAATCCCGAATTTAAGAGCCCAACTCTTCAGAATTTGAATTTCTTCATCCTTGTTTGGCTCTTCTTTCTGCTGCTGTTTTCCTTGATTGGCATTCTGATTTTTATCCTCCCAACATGGATTTGGGAATGCAAGAGGAGAAGTGGATTGTAACTCAATTGATTTTGCAATTTTTTGTGGTGGTGGAGGAGGTAGGAACTCTTGTTTCTTTGGAGGGAATGGCTGTTTGGAAGGGAAAAGGACAGAAGAATTGAGATGGGGTGGAAGACTAGGGAATGGAGAAATGGATTCAACACTTGGGACAACAGATGGAGAGTTTAAAACTTGACACTGCTGAGATAAAACAGATTGGGAAAGAAGGAGAGAAAAGGCATGAGATGGTGTGCTTACCTATTGACAAGGTTGTTGAATACTCCTCTCATACACCTTTATTCCTTCAATCCACTTTGCAAGCAATGGTAGTGTTGTAATCATGAAGTGCTAGCTTCTCTTGAGGGCTGTAATGCCTTGGAAAGGGTCCCACCCATGGACAAGGTGCTCTACAACCGATTCTAAATGCTTTCATTTGTGCTTGAGCCCTGGATTGCACCATGTTTACCTCCATCTTTTGGATTTGTTCTAGCAGATCTACATTTTCTTCTTGACTGCCCTCACAACCAGCATACCCTTGTGCTTGACATGCTTCATATCCAAACTGACTTTGGCACTGCTGCTCATATGGGTAGACATGCTGATTTTGAATTTGATCAAAATGCTGATTTGGAGGATTTGTAAAACATGTTGGAGGTGTGATATACTGCTGTTGTAAATGTGAATTCCATGATGGAAATGAAGTCATGATTGCACAACTTCATGGAATGGAAAAGAATGAAAATGATGGAAAGAAGAATGGATGGAAATGAATGGAAAACAGGTCTGCAACTTAGAGAATGAGTTGTTTACCAGATGGAGTCGCCAGATGTGCTTTTGAAAGTGCCTCCAAAAGGCTGAATCTTTAACAGGAACACACCAACCTGTCAAAGATAAAGTGGAAGACCTCTAAGGTCCCACCGAGCATGCCAAAACTGTTGTGGCAAATCAACAGCACCCCCTGGATGTTGATCAGGTTTCTAAGTTGATGTTTCAGACATCCAGTGTGATTGCACAACATTTAAACCTGTCTCCAAGTGTGGGACTTGTAAAATGAGAGAGGAATCTGTAGATTAGAGGTTGGTTCCTCAAACTCCTCTAATCAGATCTGTTATTTGCACAATTACAGAGGTTTGAATCCTAATCCTACTCTAAATTCCAAGGAGACAGAGATAGAAAGTGTAAAAATTGAAACTAAACTAATAGGTGATACACCAAAGGAGTGGGTGAACACTTCTTGTTCATAAAAATTGACACAATTTCATAAAATGCAACATGAAACATCATACACAGGCTGATAAGATGTAATTACAGGTCTGAAATGAAGCAAGACAATACAAACAAAGGACTGAAAATTGATCACAGAGTCTGCATTGTCATTTTTCATTGTCAAAATCCTTGCATTTGCAACATCAAAGAGGTAAAAACCTATTAAAATCCTGAAGAAGGTCTGATACTTGCAAAAAATCACTTGTTGAAGGTGAAAGAAGAAGCTTACTATCCAAAAAAAATGTTCAACCTTTGAAAAATGAGCCAAATCTGGCTTTTACAGTGCAAGGGATCGAGCACAGGAAAGAGAAACACAGGTAAAAAATGTGGAAGGGATTCAACCATTAAATCCAAAATACATTCAAAATAGCATGGGCATCCTAACAGACCCATGCCTTAAAATTTTTAGCCATGCTGAAGAGAAAATGTGAGCCATTCTTGCATTAAAAACAGGTGGTTGAAACATCATTTCTGTCCATGACCACATGCCAGAGGAATTTTCTTTATTTTATATCTCCAAACTCCATCAAAATGCAAAAATGACCTTGGAATATTGTAGAGAATTTCACCAGCTTTCCATTGATATAAAAAACACGAAAAACTAAGCTCTAGATCGAAAGATATGGCGATTTGAAGTTTTAGGGAAAAACAGGGCCAAATCGGGTTGGCGGGCAAAAATTCGAATTTTTGCACCTTTTTGGTCATTTGGAAAATTTTCCAAAATTTCCCCATGCTCCACCACTCTAGGTGCCACATGGCGGCATCTCATTAGCCACGGGCCTTCTCAGGGGAAAATTTCTTTCACCAAAACTCCGCCAAGCCATAACTTCAAAAATACATGGAGTTAGGAGGAAAGCTTTACTTTTCTGGAAAGCTGAGAAAGATCTCTATCTAATGGTGTCATTTCTAGAAGGCTTTGAGTGCATGAAAAGTAAACTATTATGACTGAGGCACAAGAGAGGAAAAAATGAGAGGAGTCAGCCACAAAAAATGAGTAGGGGCACATTTTGGATAATAGGAATGTCTTCTCATGAGGATGTTGGATAGCATACAGGTGGGCATGATGGAGAAAAGGTAGTAGGTACTTAGAACTTAGGTTATATGGATGACCTTCTAAAATTATTTACACCCACTTCTAGAGTAATCTTCCAAACAAGAAGTTATATGGATGGGATTGGATGGACCCATAAATGGAAAACACACGAACTTGTAAACATCTATCTTGGAGTATGCAAACTCACATGGATGAGCTTTATTTTGATGTTTGTAAGGAGGCATATATTTTGAAGAAGATGTGGAAGGCACCTTACACATGCCATATGACTATTAAGCCAACATTGTTTTCAAACAAAGAGGTGGGTAACACGTTTCTCAAAGTATCAACAGAAGTAGCACGCTGAAGTATTAATAAGGAGGAAAAAATATGAGCTCTATTAGAAGATAAGGAGTATAAGGATAAATATATCAAGTGCCTCACCAAGGAGCAAGAAAATGTAGTAGCAGAGGCCCAAAATGTTAAAAAGATGACAGAGTAGATCAGGGATGAGATTTTGCAGAAGAGACTTGATTTTTCAGGAGAAGGTTCCTCAGGACTTCAAGTTTGAGTTACACTATCTACGCATGAAAATTCACCTACTTCTAGAGGAAGGACCAGCGTGCCCCCCTAAGAAAAAGGATGTTGTGTAAGAAGAATCAAGGGTCAAGGATTCTATTGCATGAAATATATCTAGTTACAAGGTAGTGCTAGAATCCTTACAAGATGAAATGAAGATAGCAGATAGAATATTGGCCATGTGTACAATGCCTGATGACTTAATTTAGGTAAGGAAAAAGGTAGAGGAGAATGAATTTCTAAAGGATGCAAAGGATGAAACACTTAGGCACATAGAATGAGTTACTTAATAAAAACAAAGCATGACACGTTGGATACTATGAGGAAAAAACATATGGATCAGATCAAGGGAATCGAGAAGCTCATTTCCGAAAAGGTGGATGTCATGGAAGGGATGGTCTTAGGTATGGCCAATATCCTTATAATTTTTAAAATTTAAGGTGGAAGCATGACTATGGATGAGTTAGATGAAATTTTTGTGGACATCCCTAATAAGACCAATGTAGCACTTAAGGCATGGTATGAGTTTGAGGGAGAAATACAAAGTGAATATCCAGAATTCATTCTCCTAGAAGATGAGAAGCGTACACAATAAAATGGCTCACCATATTCTTTATTCCTTGATTATTTCTTTAATTTATCCTATATTATTTAGAATGACAAGGTGATTACCCATTGCTAGGATGACAATGTAATCTAGTGCTGGGTAATTTTGAGCGGACAAAAATGGCCTAACTATTGGGTGTGAAAATTTAGGGTGTTGGAAGAGCACACGATGATATGATAGGATTGGAGCATCTAGGATCAGAAATTAGTCATTTTTTGGATAAAGGCTAGTTTTGGAGTTAGCATGCCGAGCACATAAAGACATGAAGACTTGCGGTCTATGCATAATTTAGGTTAATAATATGATTTCTAATCAGAGTTAACTATATGAAGTCTATTGTTAGAGAAATTACATGTTTTGCATCCTATTGTAAAGGTGCATGTCTATTATTATCATGTGATCTATTTTGAGAAGTGCATGGGTGGTGAAGGGAAAGTCCCCACCCCTATATATATGTATTTATTTACACGGGTTAGATGATGAAAAAATATGGTAGCATTATGTTGTTGGTTTTTTCATATGCATGACTCATGAGAGATACCTTATAAAATGGATGAATCTTATGTGTTTTACAATACTTCAATATAATTCATCTAATATTGGTTGGATAATGATGTTGAACATGGCTTAAATTTGGTTCTTGTATGGTAAATTTTGTTATAGTCAATGTTTAGTTCATTCTTACATCTATTATAAGATATAGATCTGAGTTTATGCAGTGTGTGGACTCTTTACGAATGGTTATGAATCTAAATATACTATATACACCATACTATTGTTAAAATTTTGTACAAGCAACTCTAAAGAGGGACTTCGTGCCTTTGCGTGCTTTGGGTGAGCACTCAGCTCAAGCTGAGTGATGTGCCAGCATGCATGGGTCATTTACAATGATCTATAGGCTGAATCAAGATCAAGAGCATCGATGTTCTCCTCACTAATTTCCTTCAAAAAGAATAATTTGAGAGATTCGGGAGGTAGTCTCTTGTACCTTGTCTTTTGAACATAGAACATGAATCTTTCTAGATATTCTTAAAATGGATCATCCTCCTTCTATGCCATCTTGTAGATTTCATCACCTCCTCTACTACTTAGTTTTGAAATAGTCCTGGTACTTAGTTAGAAACTTCTCATTCATATATTCTCAGGTGGTTACGAATTTCTTCCTAAATCCATTAACCATCTAAAGGTTTTATTCTTGAGTGTTGTAGGAAATAGCTTCAATTTATGTGCATCAGTAGTATAATCATAACTCATGCACAAAATTTCAAACTCAAATAGAAAGGTGTATGGGTCTTCAGTTATGGATGCATGAAATTCAAGAAAGGTTGAGTGAGAAATATTCTTCATAGCAATAGATTCATCATTGTTAGTAATGGGAAACTCAAAGGTAGTTTTCCCATTTTGAGCATTTTGGTCTACTTTGTCTACCATATTTGGTTGCTTAGGAGAAGATTCAAAACTTTCACTTGGGAAGTTATCTCCTGACAATAAACCTTGTATAGAGGAAATTATTTCTTCTTTATAATTTGATATAGAAACATGTTCTACATGTGGATTGGGTAAAAATATACCGTGGGAATCCTTTATATGGTGCGTGCATCAACTACTTCAACTCAATAAGTGGAAATTATTGGGGGTGGTTTGAGGTAAATTACCTAACACCTAAACTACTCTAAGAAATGAAAAACCTCTCAAAAACCTTATAAATTGGCAGTATCCTCAAAAAAGGTGTCAAAAATAGTGGTGCAAAGTAACTTGCATAAATTAATATGTTTTCCTGAGGGACATAGGTTAATCTATAGTCATTTAATTATCAAACCGAGGGACATAGACTTTCAATAATGATAGTTTGTATCCACAATTACAAATATTCAAGAGGTAGGAAGATAAATTTTTAGAAACAAACTAAATTCAAACTGGGAGTAAATATTATAGATAAGGTAAAACATGTAAACTTCAAATGTAGAGAAAGAAATGATTTTTTGTTAATCTAATCATATAATAAATCAAATCAATAAACAATAGAGGGGGTTAACAAGCTGCAAGTTAGCCCTGTCTTTGGTGTTAATCCATCCTAAGGCTTGTGACTACATCTAATGAATAGAACTTGGACTTTTATTGCATTGGCATGAAGATTAAAATTTGGAATACAAAAATTCATGTATTCTCTTTTCCCTATTTCAGATCTATATTCTCCTCCTATCTTTTTATCAACATTAATCTTCTCCTTTTTTATACTTTTCATTATAGCAGAAACATGAAGAAATAGAGTTCGAATAGGATTATTAATAAGATAACATAAATGAAATCAACCAAATAATCTAGAGACTAAATTCATGCAAAATAATTTATCAACATTATATTTTTGGCTGAAATTCCCATTCCTATGTTTGAGCAATAGAGTATTAGTGTGCTCAAGGACATCAAGCAAGGATTATCTAAAAGTGTGAGGGAGTATGATGCATGGCTTAAAAATATATTTTCCAATATATATTATGATATTCATCAAATCCAACATGCACAATGGTTTCATTACAGACTTGTTGACTTTGTTTCGAAGGGCCTTATCAAATTAAACATTAACTGATCCACGTAAGAATTTGAAAGCAGCTCTATGCACTAAAGTAGTTGGGATTTTAGACACTGGATTGAGCCCTTTTCTTTATATGGAAATACCAGCTATGACTAAACAATTGGAGAATATTTATTCCAATTTGGTTCCTGGGACACGTAGTGAGTTATGGTGAAATTATTATGAAGTGGAAGGGCATACTAAGGATAGTTTTCTTCGCAGGAATGTGCATGAACTATTACAGTCTTATAAGATTTTCCACAAGAATCATGATATTTGAAATTTCCCCCTCTTGTAGTGCACAATGATGAAAAATGTGTCTATCTACTGTAAGATTTATGATGAAAATACCCATGATACAAATCACCACAACTTAATAGACTAGATTAATGAGGCTTGCGTGACCAAATTGCACAAAACAACTATGGCCAGTAGTTCTCAGGCACATGAAGCTCAACCTAAGGAGGTTGAAACAATGGAGATGGTAGACTCTGAGGTGGATATAGGATTAGAGGTGGTGGTGGTAGAGGAAGGTTCATGCATGGGACTTGCTATACTTGTAGGTCCCTAGAGTATTACTTAGACGAATGTCCCAAGAATTAGGTATGCACGTAATTTTGGAAGGAACATAAGGTTGAAGATTTCCTAAACCTTTTTCAACATATGTGTAAGAATAATAAGAAATATAAAGGTGCATGGATGATTAAGGTACACCACACGATGAATGAGAAATGAAAACCTAAAAATATAGATAGTTGATCTAGTGCTTCATCCTGTGTTAATCACTACACATGTAAAGGCAGCACATGAGGGAAACTCTTAAAGCCAAACCTCTTATTAGGAAAGAGGATATTATGCATGTTAATTATCCAGATGCGACTCATCAGAATGAGGTATACCAAGAGACCATGGGAGTAATTATGGATTTGTAAGGTGAGATTCAGTACTGAAGGAACATGCACATGAGAGGGAATGCATGAATGAAATATAGCTTCCACAAAGGGATGTAGATTATCTGAGGGAAGTATGTAGGATGTTACATCAAGGGATTATCATCTCACTACTAGGAGAATGGTTATGCGAGAAGTTACCATGTGCTAGAGTTAAATGGGAGTGTCCGATCCTCCATGTAAACTTTTCCCCAAATAACCATGAGAATGAAAAATAAATTACACTAGATGCAATGATAAATTGTTGGTTGGTGAGTAATATTCTAATTGACACTGGCTTAGAGGTCAATGTTATAACTTTGGATTCCTGGAACCAGATGAGGAGACCACAATTGCATCCATGTTCTAATGTGTTATTTATGGGAACCAGATGAGGAGACCACAATAATTAAAACAAGGGACATGCCTATTGGTGTACTTAAGGATGCTTTAATTGATATTCAAGGTGTGAAGTTTATAAGAGATTTTTAAGTATTGGAGCTTCATGAGGCAGACAACTTCCCCATATTTATTGGGTTTCCTTATTCCTATGAAAACAATGTAGACTTGTGCTTCAACAAAATATATATTAGTTTTGAGAAAAATTAGGAGAACAGTCTCATACCCTTGGATGATGTGAAGGTTGTTCCCTATATTGAGCCTATGAGTGAAGAAGAACTTAATAGAATTTATGCACAAATATGAGAATGTGGAACCATATAAAGAAGGTGTACTTAAGTGGGAAGACATGTAATTGATCACTGAGCCTACCAATGTTTCTCTTTTGAAAATTATGCCCATGACATGTATGAAATGGTTGGAAGTGAGGTTAAAGGAAGAGTATCCTAAATGATTGGGCCACACATTATTAAGAACATGGGAAAAAATCAAGTACCTAGTTATACTGGAGAGGAAAGATGCAAATATTTCTTATTAAAGGAAGAGTATCTATCACCTGGAAGAAAAGTAGAAGGGATCCTTTTAGATACACATAATATCATGGTCTATACATTGTATTGAATAGAAACGTGTTAGTGGGATACACATAGATATAATATTTTGGGATAGCATGAGGTAACGGTAGCATTTTTGACATGGTTTACTTAGAGCAATGTTCCTTCTCTTATACATGAGTATGATTCTGTAAGACTCCTACTTTGGTAAATGTACAAAACTTTTAGAGATAATGGGTGTAAGGTTAGGAGGATTTAGCACCATATTTGTGGGTACACAAGTTCTACTCTACTCTGTGAAGATGTGTGTGGGCTTGGTTTGTACATGCTAAGCTTAAGCCAAGAGACCGCAAGTTGACATGACATGACTAAAGGTATGGCTCACAATTTTGAGTAGTTTTTCTAATAAAACACCATTACATGAAGCCTTTTATATATTGAAGTGTATTACATTGGGAGATAGAAAATAATTAAAGGAAATTATGGTCTAACTATTGGGAGAGCCTAGGGAATAGGTGCACGAAGATGATATCCTCTAGAAGAGGTTCAGTTATGGCATGCATGGAGAGAAAGAGAAAAAGGGAAAATGGTATACCTCATTCATCATGAAGTTGAGAACCTAGATATTATCCATACAGAGGTTACACATGAGGTGATGGAATCTGTAGATGAAAAGGTATGCACGTACCATATTCCTATTAATACCAAGAAGTGCAATATTGATACTGAGGATGTGCCTAAGGAGGCTATCATTGAAGATTATTGGTCAAAATCAGAGGTTGTAAATATCTTTGAGTTGTTACATGACTTCAATTATTTATTTCCAAGGGGTTATCATGAGGTAAAGGGTTTACATCATTCATTTGGAGAGATGAATATTAAGCTAAAAGAAGGCACACATTCTATTCTAAAGAGGACTTATATGATGAATTTGAACATGTGTGTGAAGGTGAAAGAAGAGATTGATAAAATTCTTTAGGATGGAATTATTTAACCAAATGAGGACATTTTTCTGAATCAAGTTGGTTATTCCCCTATAGTGATCAACATCAAGGGATGACCAGATCAAGATCTTTGTTGACTACAGGGAACTCAACACTTCATGTTTCATATATCCTTTCCCTATGTCATTCATAGAGGAAATCCTTAAAGGAGTTATAGGGTGCAGAATCTATTCTTTTACTTATGGGTTTTTTAGGGTACCACTAGGTGCATATTTTGGTGAGGATTAAGAGAATACTACATTCGCCATTGAATGGTGAAGTTTTACATATACTTTTATGTCCTTTAGATTGAATAATGACAATAATGGTATAGCTCTGATACCAAATGATAACAATGGTATAGATCTGATACCAAATGATAATAATGGTATAGCTCCGATACCAAATGATAGAATAGAATAAGGTTGCAATGACCAAAGAGGGATGGAAGCCTCACAAATATTATTGATCATGAAATCAGATTACATAACAATGCAAGAGCTATAATATTTATAGATATTAGACAATCTCATATGGATAGACATGACACCCTATTAGGCACAAACTATGAGATGATAGGACCCATCTCACATGCACATATAATTACTACTAATACCAATATTGAATGTTATCCAACATAACAATATTGAAAGCAAGTCACTAGACTAGAGTGCACATGTTGCACATTATTAAATAAAATAAAATGCAATAAAATGTAATAAATATGCCTATGATAAATTATACTAACATTCCCCCCCTTAATTTTGCATAGTTTCCAATGAAGTGGAGAGGAACTCTCTGAACAGTGTGAATTTTTCATGTGCAAGTGACTTAGTGAAAACATCTGCCTTCTATTCAGCTGTAGGATAGAACTGGAGCTATATGTTGTGCTTCAAGACATGCTCGCATATGAAATGAACCTATACTTCAATATGCTTGGTTCTCTCATGAAATACTGGATTGCGAACAAACTTTAGAACTGCTTCATTATCAACATATACTGGAGTAGATTTCTATTGTGGTAGACCAATTCCTTCCAGTATTCAGTGTAGCCATATTACTTCATCAATAGCTTCACCCGCAGCTTGATACTTTGCTTCTGTAGAAGAGTGAGAAACAAAGTTCTATTTCTTGCTTCCCCATGATATCGGTCTAGATCCCATAAAGAAGACGAAGCCTAATGTTGACTTCCTATCATCCATGTTTCCTGCATGATCTGAATCTAAATATCCTATCAAGAAGAAGTTATCATTCTTCTTGTACTCTAGACCAAGGTCAACTGTACCCTTTAGATATCTTAGTATTCTCTTTGCTACTTTCCAATGACATATTTTTAGTTCTTACATGATGCGTGATAAATAGCTGACTTCAAAGCTGATATCTGGTCTAGTATATGTCAGGTAAATGAGACTCCCAATCAACTGCCGATAAAGAGTTGCATTCACCGGTGGTTATGGATCGGAATGAGATAACTGAAGTCTCACTTCCATAGGTGTAGCAACAAGAGTGTATTCCATAATCTTGAATTTCTTGAGCATTGTCTTGGTGTATTTCAACTATGACAGAAAGATCTGACTCTCTTTTTGCCATACTTCTAACCCAAGACAATAGTACATGAGCCTGTGATCTGTCATGTCAAATGATCGATCAAAATCCTTCTTTGTTGCATCGATCATCTTCACAAAACTACCTGTAATGACTATATCATCGACATAAAAAACCACAATGGCAATCTCCCCCCCTTACTTTTTGAGGTAGATATTGGGGTCATAAGGATTCCTTTCAAATCCATCACTTATGAGATGCTCATCAATTTTGATGTACCATGCCTGGGGTGCCTGTTTTAGGCCATATAGAGATTTTATGAGTCTGCATACCATCATCTCTTTTTTTGGTATTACATAATCCTCTGGCTGAGTCATATAGACTTATTCTTGCAAATATCCATTAAGAAAGGAAATTTTCACATCCATTTGGTGGACTTTCCAACCAAATTATGCAGCTAGAGCAAAGATCATCCTGATTGTCTTGATCTTGGCTGTGGGAGCAAATGTCTCCTCATAATCAATGCCTTCTTATTGTGCATACCCCTTTGCTACAAGCCTTGCTTTATACTTGTCAATAGTCCCATTTGATTTGTACTTAGTCTTGACTATCCATCTGCATCCAATGGGTTTCCTCCCTGGTGGAAGGTCAACAAGTTGCCATGCGTTGTTCTTCATCACTAACTGATACTCTTAGTCCATGACATCTTTCAAATATTTTGATTTCAAGGCTTCCTGAACTATAGATGGCTCAAATTTTTTAACAACTCTACTTATTAGGGCACAATTGACCTCTTCACGAGCTTGACTGCGAGTTCTAAGTCCAGGATTGGATGATGTGTTAGGTGCTTCATCCGATTTTGCATCTCTTATTAATTGAGTATACCATTTAGGTAACTTTTTAGTTGTTCCATTGGCTTGTGGTGGATCCAAGTTTTCACCATCATCCAATTCATCACTGTCATCTTCAGTGCAAACATCAAATTCTATCTTCACAAGAGGTGTATTTTGCATGTTTGTTGAGTTGTTGAGTGGAGCATCTTCTTGTTTCTTCTCAAAGAACTCGACATCCTTACTTGCGTATACTTTCTTTGCTTTCAGATCTCATAATCTATACCCAAGTGCTTCTTCACTGTATCCAATGAATATCAATTTCTCAGCTTTCATATCCAACTTGTTCCTATTCTTCTTGGGTATGTGCATGTTAGCTTTACACCCAAATTCTTGTAGGTGTGTAATTGATGGTTTTTGATTTGACCATGCTTCTTGAGGTGTCACTCGTTCAAGATCTATTATGGGCACTCTATTCAACAAATAGATTGTAGTTCTTGTAGCTTCTGCCCAAAATGTCTTTGTTAAACCCGAGTCATCAATCCTACATCAAACCATTTCCATGATAGTATGATTCCTTCTCTCAACTATACCATTCTGCTGTGGTGTGTGAGTAGGAGGAATTTTTTTACGAATCCTATGAGCTTCTAGGTAAGTCTTGAACTCATTGCTTGTGAATTCACACCCTCGATCTGAGTGGAGATTTTTGATCTTGCAACCAACTTCATTCTCAATAAGTTCTTTGAACTTATAAAATGTCTCGAAGGCTTGAATCTTGTTTCTTAGACAATATATCCACATCTTTCTTGAGTAGTCATCAACACAAAGCATGAAGTATTGACATCTAGAATGTCTTGGTTGCATGGGCCCGAAATTATTGGTGTGCACCAAATCAAGCTTTCCCTTAGCTCTATATGTGTTCTTCTGGAAGGGTACTGTTGGTGTCGAATCGCAGCACCCCTGGACATTGATCAGATTTCTAGTTTGATCGTTCAAAGCATCCAGTGCGATTGCACAACATGGAGCTTTTCCCAAGTGTGGGACCTTGTGAAACGGGAAAGCTCTCCGGATGAAGGACGGCTCCTATTCCTCTGTTCAGATGCACGAATAAAATGCAGAGGGTTTACCAAAACCTAATCTAACTTGCCAAGGAGACAGGGTAGAGAATGCATAAAAATAAAACCTAAACTATGGAGGTGATGCACCGAGGAATGTTGGACACCCGTTTTGCAAAATTAAACACAGACCGCATAGATGCAATACAAACACCATGCACAGGTAACCAAACTGCAATAAGAGATCAAAAATGACAGTAATGAATACATGAAAGGGTTTTAGAATCAATCACAGACATATATATAGTGCTCAAGGGTCGATATAGTACATTGCAGTTGCCAAGAGGCAAAAAACAACATTACAATCCATACGGGAGGCTTGAAAGCTCCACAAATTCTCTTGCCAGCAGGAGAGAAGGGGGGATGCAAAACAAAAATGTCCAACCATTTTTTAGAGCCTCTCCCGGCCATTTATACGAGGAAAATGAGGGAGAAGAGAAGAATTCAGAGCTTCCCCAACCACCTCCAAAACTGTACCTAACTTCTACAAACCATGGCAGTAGGTAAAAAACTCAACAAACTTGAAACATGGCGAACTGTCCATTTCCGTGTCAGGATTTTGCGCCTGTCGGGTTTGGGATTCCCTTGTGCATTTGCATCGGGCTTGGAGGATGGCTTGAAATGCTTTCGATCCGTGTTTTCCTGACGTGTTTATCCACCTCCGAAACCCGATTTGCTTTGCATCGGGTTTTCCAACCCCTCCGACATGCTTCTGCGACTTGCTTTTCTGCCTCCGAAACCTGATTTCCCTTTGCATCGAGTTTTCCAACCGTTGCGACATGTTCTTTGGTGTCGGGTTTTCCAACCCCTCCGACATGCTTCTGCACCATGATTTTCCACCTCCGAAACCCGATTTCCCTTTGCGTCAGGTTTTCCAACCCTTCCGACATATCCTTTGCTGTCGGGTTTTCCAACCCCTCCGACAAGCTTCTGCGCCATGTTTCTCCACCATGTTTCTCCAAGACCGAGACTCGATTTGCTTTGCGTGTCTATATTCACCCGGGGGGGGGTAAATATATACAACAATTTGGTGACTCACGGAGTTACCTTCCTGCTAGGTAGAAGATCAATGGCCTTTTAGTGATCCATTGGGCACAGAGTCATAAGCAATAACCTGAAACCGACCTGATACCGCAACTCCTCTCCGAGAGCACGCTGAACTGTAGAAAACCAACCCAGGAGCAACAAAACTTGTGCCAAAGCACTTAGGGAAATTGAAACCTAACTACAACAAGACAATGTGCATATGCAGTTAGAGGAATTGAAATGTAGGCTAATATTTAGAAGGGTAAAACTTTTCTCTTTTTAGTAGCAATGTTTAAGATAGATTCCGTTGACTGGAATTGGGAGTTCTTCTCCGTCCAATGTAGAAAATTGGAAGGCATTGCTATTCTTACATCCCGTGACCATGTAGGGGCCACTCCAAATGGCGTCGAACTTAGAATGCCTTCATGGTTTTGCCCGATTTGCATCACATTTCAGAACTAGGTCCCCTTCCTAGAAGGTCCTTGCTCTTGCTTTCTTATCAAACCATCTTTTCACTAAGGCCTAATCTTTCTCAACTGTTTGAACTAGACGCTCTATAATTTCTTCCAATTCCATCAACTCTACATACCTGGCATCCATTGGTTCGAACTCAGCCAACTGCAACTGCTTCATGAACTCCAATGCAGGTAGTTCTAATGATATAGGCAATACTGCCTCTTTTCCATAGACCAACTTGTAAGGGGAATTACCTGTAGACCTCTTTGGTGTTATTCTGTCAGCCCATAATGCTGATCTTAGCTTGGTATGCCATGTTCTTTGATTTGCATCCAGAGTCCTCATGATGATTCTTAGCAAATTTTTGTTCGTGGACTCTGCCTGTCCATTACCCTGCGGGTAATAATTTGAAGAGGTGCTCAAATAGATTCCATTCTTGACAACACATTCTGTAATTTTGGAACCTATAAATGCCAATGCATTGTCTGATATGATAGTGGCCGGCACACCAAACCTGGTCACTATTCCTTCATAAAATTCTAGTATATTAGACTCGTTTGCTTCTTTGAGTGCTACTGCTTCAGTCCACTTGGTGAAGTAGTCCGTTGCTGTGAGAATCCACTTGTGGCCCTTGGCTTGAGTTTGGGTTGATGACCCCGACGAAGTCCAATCCCCATTGCATAAATGGTTGGTCAACCAAAATTGGGTGCAATGGAAGTGTTGCTAGTATTTCTTTGCCTGTGAAGGTGCACATTTCTTGCACTTCCTTATCCATGTATAACAGTCACTGAACACTGTGGGCCAATAATACCCTGCCTTCATTATCTTGAGAGCTGTTACTCGTGGGGAGAAATGTCCTCCAAAATCTCCATCGTGAAAATCTCGTAACACCCTCTTAATTTGACCTGTCCCAATGCACCTCAATAGAACTCCATTGATGTCTTTCTTGAACAAAACACCATCAACAAGCACATATGGAATAGCTTGTAATCTAAAGTATCTTCTCTTTGCTTTTCTCATTTCTGGAGGGCATAGGCCTACTTGTAGGAAGTGTATCATATTCTGGGTCCAACAAGGAGCGGCTACATCATCATTTTCATGTTCTTGACCATTCTTTAGTACCAAGGTAGTATCTTTTTCATCACCTGCTTCAACTTGTTGACTCAAGGCTAGCTGCTCACATAGTCCCTTTCCACGTACTAGTTTTGTGACCTTGATCTTGATGCCATATTCCATGACACGAGTGATCCATCCTACACGTTTCTCATTTAGATCCTTGTTTAGAAGGAAGTCCTTGACTCCCGCATGGGAGACCATCAATTAGATCTTGTTGTTTGAGACTAGGTGCTTGAATTTCTTTAAACTCCTGATCACTGCAAGTACATGCTTTTCAATGAAAGAGTACCTAGTTTCGTAATCCTCCAAGCCTTGACTGAAGAAAGCAACTGGTTGTTCTAATCCTCATTTATTTTGTTGTACCAGGATTGCAAAAATCGTGTCCCCACCACCAAAGGCATATAGCACAAAGTCCTTGGAGAAGTCTAGATTGACGAGAGTTGGGGCTTGAGATATAGCCTCTTTTATTGCCTCAAAACTTGCCTTGCCTTCAGATGTCCACTTAAATTCCATGCTCTTTTTTAACATCAATGTTATTGGCTTTACGAGAGCTACAAAGTTTGGAACAAACCTGCGGACAAAATTGATCCTTCCTAAGAAGCTTTGAAGAGCCTTCTTGTGACTTGGCAATGGCAATGCTCGAATTGCTTCAACTCTTTCTGGGTCAATTATCAATCCTTCCTTTGAAACAATATGGCCTAGAAGTTTTCCCTCGTGAGCTAAAAATATGCATTTTTTGGGATTCAATGATACCCCAAATCTTCTACATCTCTGAAAGACTTGCCTCAAATGTAAGAGGTGATCCGCTGCATTTTTTGAGAATACAGTGATGTCATCAAGATATATCAGAACTATTTTGTTGATCAACCCCTTAAATGCCATATCCATTGCCCTTTGGAAGGTGGCTCTAGCATTTGATAGCCCAAATGGCATCTTCTTATAGGCATAGGTCCCCCATTTGGTGGTGAAAGTCGTCTTGATTTGATCATATTCTTTCACCATCACCTGATTATACCCTGAGTAGCCATCTAGGAGAGAGAATCTCTCTGAACCGGATACTACTTGCAATATTTGTTCCATTGAAGGAAGTGGGTAATGATCTTTGAGAGATTCCCTATTGAGGTCTCAGAAATCTACACACAACCTGATTTCTCCACTCTTCTTCCTGACCGGAACCAAGTTTGCAACCCAGCTTGAGTGCTTGATCGGGAATATAATGCTTTCCTGTATTAGCTTGTTAAGCTCTTTCTTCATTAGAGGCTCAATGTGAGGGTTGACTGGTCTCTTCTTTTTCCTAATGGGCTTAGCATCTGGATCCAGTTCTAATGTATGTTGTGCCAACTTCAGATTGAATCCTCTCAAGTCTTCATAGCTCTAAGTGAAGACATCTGGAAATTCTTGGCAAAGCTGCGTGAAATCTGATTTCTCCTACTTAGTGGCCACTTTACCAATTTGAAGTGTTTTGCCTTCCCCAACCAGAATTGGCTCTGAATCTTCTCTCTTGACCTGTATGTTAGCCTTTTCCTTACGAAACTGGTCGTTAGGGTTGACGATAGACTCCAACGTTACTAAACCCTTAGGAAGCTTGTTTTTCCGTAGCTGCACTACCTGATCCCCATACTGTTGCTCTAGCCTATCTTGATTTCTAGCTGAGAATTCATCCTCTTCTTGTAAAAAATTGACGATCTGTTGATCATTCTCAAACACCTGCCAGCTTGTGTTATTATCTGGAACTGCTGGCCTCACAATCACATGGATATGTGGTTGTGTTTTTTCCCTTCTGATGTTTTCAACTACATCAAACGTTGCTCCAACTGCTGTGAGCCTATCTGCAGCTTCATTTTTCTTCCTGGGTATGGACACAATGATGAAATCTTCGAAGTCCTCAATGAGGTCCCATACCCTATTCTTGTAGCTCTTTAGCAAGTCGTTCTTTGTAGCATGTTGCCCCCTAACTTGGTTGATGATTAGCTCGCTATCTCTGAACACCTGCAAGCTCTTTATGCCCTTTTTCTTGGCCCAATGAAGTCAATGAATCAATACCTCGTATGCAGCCATGTTGTTTGAACAGGAAAACTGGAAACGAAAAGCTGAAAAATATTTGATGTCTTGTGGTGAAATCAACACTGCACCACCTCCAGCACCTTGTTTGCTTCTCGAACCATCGAAGAATAATTTCCAAACTTTGTTTTCATCCTTTTGTTTAGGTTGAAGGATGTTAGGAATGGGTGCATTTTCTTCGTGTACACAATACACACCCAATTCAAATTCTTCAATTTCCTTATATGGGTCAAATTCATGACTTTTGTTTGCCCATTCATCCAAAGTCAAATCAGGAATTCCCTCAACCTTAGTACCTGCTTCTAGATCACTTGAACACTCCTCCTGATCAAAAGCTGAGCAATGTGCATTGATAGGACCTGGTACATGAGGCTTAATATGGAAATTGGCAATTGGCTCTAACTTGATTGTTGCTTTGGCCCCATACCTTGTCCTGAAAATCACGTGCGACCAATCTGCAGATAAATATCCGCCGATCTTTGCAATGAAGTCTCTTGATAGACACAACACAAAGAGTGGCGGGAGGTCAATTACAGACACATCTTGTAGAACTGTAACATTAGGATAGGCATGTAGTGTTAGGCTTAACCCCTTGATGACTCCAATAGTTTCTACTGCCGTTCCATCTAGCTGTACTACTCCTTTCAACACTAGCTCATACTTCAAACCCAGTTGATCTGCTATTTGCTTCGGCATCACTAAACTACTTGCCCCTGAATCTATCATGCAGTTGTGTACCAAGTGGTTTCCAACAATCAACGAAACATAAAATGGTGGAGGCTTCAAATTTTTTCTTGTCTGGCCCCCATCATGTTGCACTGCGTTAGTGAGAACTTTCTCATGTCCTTGGTTTGATACATTTTTGGTAGACCAATTAGCCATTGCAGCTTGCAACAAATCTCGTTACCCTGGGATCGCCAGTGATTCCCACATGGAAATGTTCACATGTGTCTTTTTCATTTGATCAATGATGTTGAAGGGGGATGAATTGTCCTTTTGCTGTCCCTTACTCGGTGCAAGCTTTTCTGGAGCTTGAACAGGTGCATGTGTTACTACAACAGGTACCTTAGGCTGATTTTGCACATTTGGAGTTGTGTTTGGTCTACTGACCCCTTGTTGTGTAAGAGCGGGTTGAGAAACAACTGGATTAGATGGTTGTCCCTCTTTTATGCTTCTCTTCTTTGACCGTGTGTTGGCAGCCACGCCTTGAAAAGGCTGTTGGTTAACTCCACAGAAGTCTTCCGTTTGCCAATTGGCCAATGTGGTTTCTGTTGGAGGTCCTTCTTGTTGTGTTTCTTGCTGCTGGTTCCCTTCTTGGCTTAGTTCTTGAGGCACACCAATGGTTTGTACCATCAAGGCCTGATTCAGTGCACCATTGAAACATGCTGACTGATTGTGAGGTAGATTGTAAGGGTAACACCAGTTTTACTCTTGTGCCATGTTGTTTTGTGTTGGAACCAAGGCTCTTGAGGATGTCGTTGCATTTGGATTGTACAGTCGAAATGGCCTGGCAGCTTGAGGTTGTCCTTGGTTTTGGTTTTGATTTGTAGCCTGAGGTGGTGGTGGTTTGTTCTGTTGGTATGAGGGCCTAGCTTGGTACTGTGCTTGAGGCTGATATGGTCTAGCACTTTGAGCTTGCTATCTTTTGATAGTCACTAGTTCATTTTCGAGGTTCTGTAGCTGTTTCATAATCTCTTGCAATTCCTTTGAAGTATTCGAAGAACTTGACGCCTCATTATTGCTTTGATTTCTAGGAGTTGGAATGGGATTCAGTTCTGGTGCTTGACTGGTTGTAGGATTTCCCATCTCTGGATAGAGAGGCATTGACGGCCTTGGTGCAAGCTCACCAGCTTGGATCAAATAGTTCTTTACTCTAATCACTGTGTCATAGGCCCCTGACAGCGTTGTTCCTCCCATTGATTGGATCATCATGGCTATGTCTGAATTTATAGACTTTAAGAAATAAAGGAATGATCCTTCGGTAGTTGGCCTAACAGCTATTGGAATCCTGTCCCATGTCCGTTGGAATCTAAAGTTGAAATCTGTCATTTGTTCGTTAGGAGCCCTTTTTATTATCGTCAATTGTTCCAATAAGGACAAATTGTCCGCCCTCTCCCCGAACTGGTTGCAAAGAGCTGAACAAAGTTGGTTCCAATTCATAATGGACCCTGCTGTAAGGCTCCTAAACCATTGTGAGGCCTTGCCTTTGAAAGATGAAGCCAACAACTTGACTGCAACATCCATTTCATTTATTTCGTGGATTGCACATGCATTAGCAATATCCTGGATGTGATCAATAGGAGTAGTATGATTTTCTCCTGTAAAATAGGGCATATTCTTTAGCGCTGCAACTGGAATTTGATTCTGAGCATTTAGGGAAAGTGGACTACTACCCATGAAATTGAAAAAGGCATTCGGTGGTAGATGCGCCATTATGATTGGCCTAAGAACCCTGGTTGATGCGAGAAAAGGCCTACCAGGTGGAGGTGTAGACAAAGTCCTGTTAGGTGGGGATGGCAGATATTTGTGGTCTTCTTTCTCTCCTTCCTCTTCCTGGTGAAAGTTGCAAGTGGAAAAATAGCCCCTCTTCTCGAGTATTAGACCTGGTTCGAATTCTTCTCATGTGCCTGGGTAACTTGTGCTGCTACACCGCTGAAATTTATCCCTTCGGAGTCGCCAGATGTGTTAGAGAACAAGCCTCTAAAAGGCTGGATTTTGCTAAGTCACACACCAAACTTGACAGTAATGAAAATATAATTTAAAATTTGAAGGACCCAGAGGAGACAATCTTCAATCTAGAATTCAGGCCTTGTTGTGCAGCTGCGGATCCCCGAAAGGTATAGGCAGAACTCAGGTCATGCAATGCAACTCACAAAACCTGAATTGCCATGGTCGGAACTCGGGACATGCTCGACATCCCTCAAAACCTGAAATGACTGCTATTGTGTTTTGATGTTCTCGGACCTCAAAAACCCGAAATCCAAAAAACATGAAATTTTGAAAAAACAAAATCTCAAAAAACTAAAGATACCCTTTTGAAGATTTCCCTCAGATCTACCAACTGTTGAAATTTTGACCTGTTTTGAGCAAGATAAACCCTTGGAAAATGATTTCGGAGTTCGGCCTAGACGGAGAAAAATCTGAAATTTTAAAACTTACAATTTCTCAGTCCGAATTTCATGAAAACTCCTTCAAATTTTTATGGAATGACCTCTTGGTCCCACCAGGCGTACCAAAACTGTTGGTGTCAAATCACAGCACCCTTGGACGCTGATCGGATTTCTAGTTTGATCGTTCGAAGCATCCAGTGCGATTGCACAACATGGAGCTTTTCCCAAGCTTGGGACCCTTGCGAAACGGGAAAGCTCTCTAGATGAAGGCCGGCTCCTATTCCTCTGTTCAGATGCACGAATAAAATGTAGAGGGTTTACCAAAACCTAATCTAACTTGCCAAGGAGACAGGGTAGAGAATGCATAAAAATAAAACCTAAACTATGGAGGTGATGCATCGAGGAATGTTGGACACCCGTTTTGCAAAATTAAACACAGACCACATAGATGCAATATAAACACCATGCACAGGTAACCAAAATGCAATAAGAGATCAAAAATGACAGCAATGAATACATGAAATGGTTTAGAATCAATCACAGACATATATATATTGCTCAAGGGTCGATAGAGTACATTGCAATGGCCAAGAGGCAAAAAATGGCATTACAATCCATACGAGAGGCTTGAAAGCTCCACAAATTCTCTTGCCAGTAGGAGAGAAGGGGGGATGTAAAACGAAAATGTCCAACCATTTTTTAGAGCCTCTCCCGGCCATTTATACGAGGAAAATGAGGGAGAAGAGAAGAATTCGGAGCTTCCCCAACCACCTCCAAAACTACACCTTAACTTCCACAAACCATGGCGGTAGGTAAAAAACTCAACAAACTCGAAACATGGTGAACTGTCCATTTCCGTGTCGGGATTTTGTGCCTGCCAGGGTTCAGGATTCCCTTGTGCATTTGCATCGGGTTTGGCGGATGGCTCGACATGCTTTCGATCTGTGTTTTCCCGACGTGTTTCTCCACCTTCGAAACCTGATTTGCTTTGCGTCAGGTTTTCCAACCCTTGAGACATGTTCTTTGGCATCGGGTTTTCCAACCCCTCCGACATGCTTCTGCGACTTGCTTTTCCACCTCCGAAACCCGATTTCCCTTTGCGTCGGGTTTTCCAAACCTTGCCACATGTTCTTTGGCATCGGGTTTTCCAACCCCTCCGACATGCTTCTGCGCCATGCTTTTCCGCCTCCAAAACCCAATTTCCCTTTGCGTCAGGGTTTTCCAACCCTTCCGACATATCCTTTGCTGTCGGGTTTTCCAATCCCTCCGACATGCTTCTGTGCCATGTTTCTCCGCCATGTTTCTCCAAGACTGAGACCCAATTTGCTTTGCGTGTCTATTCTCACCCGGGGGGGTAAATATATACAACATGTACTCTGTGTTGCTTTCCAGCTAGGAAATTGTGACACTTGTCAGTGTTGTGCTTGAGTGTAGGTAATCCTTTCACCATGTTGCCCTTTTGAAGTGTTTGGAGATAACCAAAACTAATGTGACCATATCTGTGATGCCATAGTTCTGTAGATTGTGTGTCTTTAGCCACTAGATCTTGATCATCCCTTGTGGATAAAATCAAGTTGGAACATGCATCCCACATTGGAGGCTCTTGCTACAATCTTGGAACCTATTGACTTATCTCGTATCAAGCACATTTTTTCTCCATTATTACTGTCAAAATCCAACTTCAAGTTGTGATCAAGGAGTTGACTAACTGATAGAAAATTCTTGGTCAACCCAGGTACATACAATACATCTGTGATTTTGCAGTTACACTTTCCAAGAGGTAGTGAAATGTTTCCAATCCCCTTGACAGTGTATGATGATTCATCACCTAATGACACATGGTTCTTATTAGGTGAGTCACGTAGTGTGTAGAACTAATCCTTGCATCCATTCATATGACGAGTTGCACCTGAGTCAACATACTAGATATCTTGTGTGGATTTGGTTTCTTCATCAAATAGAGCATAATACATGTGGTTTCCTTCATCTAAATCATCCTCATATTCGGCAATGTACCCTTGTTATTTGGGTTTTCTTTGCCAATTACCATTTTTCTACCCTTGATTGTTGTTTTTTTTTTACTTCCCTTGATTTGAATTGTTGTTACCCCTGTTGGTTATTGGGTTTTGAATTGCTTGATGAACCCTTTTTTGTAGGAATTGTTCCAACAATATTTGATGTAATGTCCCCCTCTATTACAAATGGGACACTTCTTGGTGTTGTCTCGTTGACTTTGATTTTGTTGGGACTTCTTGTGATTGGACTAAAATTTTCCCTTTCCTTTATGATTGGAAGATAGTGCTTGCTCATCTTCATGATCTTTGTTGTTCATTTCCTCTTCTTGTTGGAGTAGATTGACCAACTTCTCAAAGGTGACTATGTGTTCACTCATATTGATAATTGTCACAAAGATTCTGTAGGAAGGAGGAAATGCTCGCAACACAATTGGTATGAGGTCTTCATTACTTATCTCTTTTTCCAATGCCAATAGAGATGCCCTCAAAGTAGCAACTCGTCTCAAAAAAACTTCAACCTTCTCATTGTACTTGAACTTGAGAGTATGAAGTTGTGATAGTAGGTTGAGGATGGCATTCTTGTTCTTTACCTCATAGACTGTGCTCAACTTATCCCATGCATCCTTGGCCGATGTGGCATCTCTAATCTGGGGTTACACATCGTCTGTTACACCAAACAAGATGATCAACTTGGCCTTTTGATTGGCCCTATCAAATTGAACTTGTTTTCTTCCATCATCAAGTGATCTTGTTGTTGTTCCATCTACAACTGTCCATAGGTCTTCAAACTCAAGTAACATCTTGATCTTCGATTTCCATGCAACATAGTTGTCTCCTCTAAGCAGTTGTGAATTTGGTAAGAAGAACTTTGGTTCTTGTGCACCCATTTTTGTAATCTAATTTTCTGAAACTCTGAATTTCTGACAAATGGTAAGGCTCTTATCACTCCAGGTTTATGGTCTCCCTCTCAATATACCATCAGGCCGATATACCAAACCTTTATATATATGCTCCCTTCCGATATACCCATCGGTACATGGAAGAAGATCACCCTTTCAATATACCTGTCAGTACAGAAAGAGGTGTTAACACACGTGAAATAATTTAGTACGTGGTACGTAGATAGTACAGAGAGGGGTTTGTGCAAGTAAAAATGGATGAGAGGGCTCAAATGTGTGTGTATTGTGTCCTTATTACTCCCCATCGATTTTATAGGGTCGATGCCCAGACAACGTTTAGGCAGCTATGTTAGGAATTAAGTGCAGTAGTAGTCGTGATAGCATCACCTGTAAGCACTTCCCAGAGGCACCGTATATATCGAACACTGCTATGAGATCAAAGATATCGTGTGATAGAAGCAAACATAAAATAAAAAATTTGCACTTTTTTTTTTACCTTTATGCGCCAAGATTAGTACAAAATGCTCCAAAAGTACATCAAAATGAAGTTTTTTGTGTTCCCCATTTTTAGAAAAAAGGGTCTAGAATCACAAAATACACAATTTAGGCCAAAAATATTTTTTACCCCCCAATAGGTGTTTTTTCCGCTAAATTTAGCGATGGCTCTAAATGTGTTTGGTGAGCTTCTAAATTTGGAAATCTCCCAAAATTTAGTAATTTTTCCAAATTTTCGAAAAAAAAAATTTAATAATAAATATGGAGAGAGTGGGAATTGAACCGCTAACCTGTTTGTTCCCAAGATCCAAACAAACAATCTGAATATTGTTTTCACCTTTTCTCACAAACCGTGATCTGGGTTTTTCTAAAAGTTTGACAGCAGCATCATACAATATTTTTCTTGAAACCCACAAAATTTCAGAAGAATTGGAATTTTTTTGAGATCTTACCAATTTACCCAGCTAGATCTGATTTTTTTCCAAAAAAAATGATCTGACTTGTATAGACTTTTCGATACATGTAGAGGCCAAATCTGAAGATGATGTAAACTGCAAAGTTGTGCGCCTCCTTCTTGTCTTTCCAGAAAAAAAATGGCATATCAATCCGAAATTGTATGAAAAATTTACGTCATTTTTTCTAAAAGATATTTGCTAGAATTTTGTTGACGGGACTGCTTCAACCTTTGCTCCTGAATTCTTCACACCTCCACTTTCAAATCTGATTTTTTTTTTTTAGATCTGATATTTTCTTTTATTTTTTATTTTTAGATCTATAATTTTTTTCAAGATCTTTCTCCTTTTTTTTAAGATCTCTCTTTTTTTACAATTTTTTTTTTTAAAGATCTCCAAATCTGAAATATTCCGCCAATATGTTGGATCAATTGGCTATGCCAATGACTAATCAAAAAAAAATTTACCTTCCAAATAAGTGGATAGGTCAAATTTTAATTGAGGGATGCTTGGAAGGAATGGAGGCCGCGGGATGCTTCAATAGCTCTCCTTTGATGCAAATCTTCTTCTCCAATGGATTCTCTCCAATAGTGCTCCTCTTCAACCTTGCTTGGATAGAACCTGCTCTGATACCAAATGATACAATAGAATAATATTGCAATGACCAAAGAGGGACGGAAGCCTCACAAATATTATTGATCATGAAATCAGATTACATAACAATGCAAGAGCTGTAATATTTATAGATATTAGACAACCTCATATGGGTAGACATGACACCCTATCAGGAACCAACTACAAGATGATAAGACCCATCTCACATGCACATGTAATTACTACTAATACCAATATTGAATGCTATCCAACATAACAATATTGAATGCAAGTCACTAGACTAGAGTGCACATGTTGCACATTATTAAATAAAAGACAATGCAATAAAATGTAATAAATATGCCTATGCTAAATTATGCTAACACTTCTCTTCCCCACTCATTTAACATCATTATATAGCCTTTAAAAGGCAAACATTATGTCTTTACACTCATAATGACTCGTCATCACCATTGGTTAACTCTTATTTACATTCTTAACTAGTAATAAGTGGATATTTACACATATATCATGGTATTTATGCATTTTTCTTGTGAAAAATATTATATATTATTTATTATTATCATTCTAATATGTTTTTGGCTTCTAAGATTTATTATAATGCTCATATAAATACTGCAAACATCATAAAACAACTTTATAATATGAATAACTCTGTCAACATCACCAAAATGTTGACCTTAAGCCCTAACGTAAATGTGAGGGTTAAGTAGTTTGTTATTCCCAACTAGAGCTATCATCACAAAGAAGAGTAGTTATCTCTTATAAAGTAAATATTTAATATTTATTAAATATGACTAAACATAATACTCAACATATTAATGGTTCAAACCACAAATATCACATGTATATATTGATCATAATTTCATATAATTTAGAAATACATGTTTTTATCGATTATATTCATATCCCTCACTTTTTACATTGATTTCTCTCTTTATTCTTCATGTTTATATCAACTCTTCTTACTCATCTTCATGATATTATCTTCCCCCCTCATTTAACAACATTATATAGCCTTTAAAACACAAAAGTTATGTCTTTTCACATATAATGACTCGTCATAACCATTGGTTAACTCTTATTTACATTCTTAACTAGTAATTAGTGGATATTATCATGGTATTTATGAATTTTTCTTGTGTAAAATATTATATATTCTTCATTATTATCATTCTACTATGTTTCTAGATTCTACGATATATTATATGCTCATATAAATCCCACAAACATCATCAAATAATATTATAATATGAATAACTCTATCAACATCATCCCCAGAATTCAAACATTGTCTCATCCTCGAGACAACCAAGTGATGACTTAAATTCCTATTGTTCACTACTAGAGGAATCTTCCTCAGTAGGTAGCTAGGTAATCTTCTTTTTCCTTGGTGTGTGTTCTTTTCTAGTTCCTTCATTTCTCAAGGATTGTGTCTTGGTCCCTCTATTCTAGTGTACTTGTGCGTCCTTCGAAAAATTGAATGATTCATCTTCTCCATTACAATATAGTGATACCCTTTTTAAGTATCTAACACATTTCATTGGTTTATAAATATCGAAATCCTCATCCTTTTTCGTTCCATATTGTTCATTTTGTATTGTACCATTTTTATTATCTAAGTATACTTTTATTTTTCTCATCTATCACCTATTCGTTTCTTTATCTTTCTTCTTTCTTTTTATTCTTTTTTCTTTCCTATTATTTCTCTATATTTCCCTTCCTTTGGTCTACAACATCTTTGCATAATGTCACAGTTTCATTTTCTCCCTTAAAACTTAACTTCCTTATCACTTTTTCTCTTTCCTTTTTTTGGTTTTATATTATATCTTCCATATGATTCTACTTTTTTTTCCATGATTTTTTATATCACAATCTGATCGATTCTATACATGTATATTTCACATATGGTTCTATTATTTTTGTTTCCTTTTCTATTTGTGTCTCTTCCTCTTTGTAAAATATCTTTTCAATATTTATCTTCTTCTCACATTTCCATAGTATATGTCCGTTTTTTCCACACTAATAACATGTTATTGACCTTCTCCATCAACCATTTTCTTTGTATTTTGGATATTTTCCATCCCATTATTTATTATAGTTATTTCATCCACAGTAGTGATGGTAGTTTCCTCTATTATAATTATTTTCTCTATGCCTACCATGATATCTTCTGCAATATCCCCTTTCATTATCTCTTTGATATTTCCCAGGAGTGTCCTCTTCCATTATATCTTTGAAATCCCTAATCGTATCCATTATCTCTTTGATAACTCCAAAGGTATCCTCTTTCATTACTTTGATCAAGTCTTTGTTTTAGTTTCCTTAATTCATTCTGCAGTTTCTCCAATTTTAATACCATTTCACACTCTCTCCTCCATGGTTCCGCTTCTAGTTTTGATGCCATTTCCAATGTTTCCATAATTGTTAAGAACTTTTTTCCATCCATTAATAATCTTATATGAAGTAACAATCCTATAATAAATGAATCAATTCTCTTTATCTCATTTTTTGGTTCAACTAGTATCTACACTATATTCTTGAATCTTTGATCAAATTATTTAATCGTCTCTCCTTCCTTTTGAAATAAATCCCACATTTTTCTCACACCTTCCACCCTCTACCCTACTGTAGATATTAGATAGTTGGGACCGGGGCTTAGACACCATATGTTGGCCTAAGCCCTGATGTAATTGTGGGTCTTATAAGTTCATTTTTTCCAGCTAGAGCTAACATCACAAAGAAGGGTAGTTATATTTTATAAATAAATATTTATCCTTTATTAAAAATGAATAAACATATTACTCAAAACATCAATGCTTCAAACTACATACATCACATATATTGATCACAATTACATAAAATTAAGAAAATTTATATGTTTAAATCAATTATATTCATATCCCTCATGTTTTACATTGATTTCTCTCTTTATTCTTCATGTTTATATCAACTCTTCTTACTCATTTTCGTGATATTCTCTCCCTCCTTTATTTAACATCATTATGTAGCCTTTAAAAAGAAAAATTTATGTCTTTTCACTCATAATGACTCATCGTAACCATTGGTTAACTCTTATCTACATTCTTAACTAGTAATTAGTGGATATTTACACATATATCATGGTATTTATGCATTATTCTTATGTAAAATATTATATATTCTTCATTATTATAATTCTAATATGTTTTTGGGTTCTATGATATATTATAATGCTCATATAAAATTGGAAAACATCATAAAACAAATTTATAATATGAATATATTTTTCAACACGCAGATCATTAAAATGGAGGAAGAAGGTGTAAATTTATTACAGAAATCTAATCCAAGGCCGACATCTCTAGAACACTTGTGCAACAGTTACAATGGTTCCCTTGTATTCCCAAAGTATTAAACATTACAAATGATCATCAATATATAGAGAAGATGGGAAAAAAGAAGGAAAATTGAATTTCTCCATTCGCTAACCAACAAGATGAAATAAACACCTTAAAAAACAACATGGATAGCCTTACAAACCCATTCCTTCACTGTAAATTTCTTCTAAGAAGAAATGGACACCATAGCTCATAAATTTTACTTGTTCAAATACGTAGAACTGTGCATCTTAAATTCATAGGGGATGTTGAGACATTTTTTAAAAGTCTAATTTTGTGAAAATGAGAACTCTGGGTCAAAATTTATGGCCATTTTAAGATCAGGGTTCAGGGTGTTTGACACGGGCTCACATAATCTGCATTTAACTATTCACTTTCCTTTGCTTTATGGATATAATAGAGGTTTCAAGTTCATGATTTACACAAGTTACTGGGTCTCGTGGGATGTCAGGGTCCACTTTTTCCACAATATACTATCCCCACTAACATTTCCTTTGCTTTGTGAGAATATCATCTCCGTAGGGAACTCACATCCCTGCATAACTTGTTTTTTTGGGACTCCTTGACCCCGAACTCGCTCCTGGCCTACATTACTCTATCTCTTATATATTGTATAAATTTTGGGATTTCAGGGAATAATCAACCCGAACAATCTTGTACCGCCTTGGTCACCGAGACTCAGCTTTTTCACATAACATTGTCCTCATTCCAAACCCTTAGCATTTTGGAATTAGTTCTAAAAGGGCCTGATGGAACTAGTTCCTCAAGCACCTCTAAAAGCCAAAATGTCTGCATTACACTAGATTATTTAGACTGCGGACCCAAATTAAAGGTGAGGAACCTTTGTTCCACCCACAGTTGTTCTACCCATACTTCTTTGACGCGCAATACACTAAAATAGACTAGTTTTTTATTTTTTCCAATTTTTCCAATTTCTCACTAACTATTTTTTTTCTTGGATAAGGCTATTAGGATAATATAGTGAAATGCCCCTAAAATCCACTTTCCCCATTTCTACCATTTTTTGATTAACCTTTTGGCCAAGTGTAGAACCAGAATCCTAAGAGAACAAAAATGCACCAAAATGATTAGAAGTGCCCAAATCATGAAAATTATTTGTTTTCCATATTCTTCCTCAAAATTCCATGAATTTTCCAGGTCCAAATTTCCCAAGTTGTTCAATTTTTGCAAGGGGTGCAAAAATGGACAACAGTTCCCTTCCTAGCCTTTTCATGAGATTTTTAGAGTTATCCTATTCATTTGTTCACATAGGCTAATAGATTGTGGTTAGGGAACTATGGTAATAGTTTATCCAACATGGTGTGGTGTAGATTTTTGTTATGGATTTTTCTAGAGTATTTTTTATGTTTTCTCCCATACTTAATATTTTTAGTAAGTCTTTTTTGGGCGTCTAGGAGGTCAGTTATCAGCATTTCTATTTTTAGAATTGTACGTGGGAGTGGTTGATATTGATATATTGACATTTTATATGGTCCAAAATATCTATTTTAAATAACATAAAGTATTAAAGCTAAATTAAATATTTAACTTACGTTATTTTAATATTATAAAGTTATTTAATGAGATGGCCAAGGGAGACATAAGTAATGTTTAAAATGTTTTATTAAAATATGTCTATATGGGAGACATGAGGAGGAAATAAATTAAATGAAATATTTTATCCCACACGGCTTGGAGAGGATGGTTAAAATCCTTGGGAGAGTTATAAAAGTAAATTTGTGGAGCTCATTTGACAAGCTAGATATTGGATATTGATTTATATAGGTTAGAGGAGACATTTCTTCTCAAGGTTTGTGAAGATGGAATCTTTACAAGAAACATTCTATATGCTATTAAAAGACACAGTCTAGAGGATTCTTGGTGTTTTCATTTAGGAAATATAGTTGATCAGATTGGAATTCCTATTGTTTAAATATTATTGAAGATTGATTAAATATTAGGTTGTGATCACTGGAGTGAGGGTTTGAATATTCTTATTGTTTTTTTTTATGCTTCTTTGGGCTAGTTGTACCATTCCCCATGTTGGTCATACACTTGTGGGAAACATTGAAGAATCTTGCTGGTGGTCACTTGGGTTTTGGGTGTGGTTCAAAGGAATTTTGGGGGCGTCTAGACCTTCTCACATCAATCTATTTTATTGTTTCATTATTATTGTTTTCCTTGATGACTGGTGCCCAATTTTGACACTTCCATTTGAATATTTATTCACCAATTTAATATTTTTTTCTTCACTTTCTGGGAATGTTGGATTTGGATAATAGATGATATTTAATGAACTCAATTGTAATTATTTTGATTAAAAAATGAGTATCTAAGATGATATAAGAAAATACATTTTTTGGCTATGTATTCTCTATATAATGTTCATATTTTGAGTTGAAATTATTATTGCAATATCTTCTATTTTTCTGCATTATATAGTTGTATTAAACATTATAATTATATCATAAAAGCATTCCTCACAAAAGAAAAAAAAAAAAAAGGAAAAACAAGGCTTCACATTACAAAGAATAAACGCACTTAAGGTGGAGGCCAACATATGGTTTCCCTAGAACTAGAGGAAAATGCATGCCTTACTATAATCCCCACAAAAGGGAGAAAGAAACATATATTGGTTACCCTACAAATAGAGAGTACGGTGTGATAATGTCTATTAGATAGTAAACTATAGTACTCATTATCTCAACAAGCTCAACTAATGAAATAATTACAAGATATAGTAGATAGAATAGAACTTGGCACCAGAAAGATTCTAGAGATGGAAGAATGGGAAAATATAAATCATATTCCCTATTAATGATCACAAAGAAAGGTGAGGAATAAGATTTTAACAAAAAAGGAAAGTGATTAACTATAACTATTATATTTTATAAGTTAATCTAAATAAAAATAAAGTGAAATACTAAGATGTTATAAATAAATATTATATTTTATTGTTTGAATGTATTTAAATAATGAAAATAAAGGGTGTAAAATACTAACCTAAATTTAACTTAACTCCTTGTGTGCTGGACTGAAATAGGTTGATGTATAGTCTAGGCAGAGTGTGACATGACAACTTTGGGAATGACAGAAGTTAATAATTTGACTATATTGGGGCACTTGGAAGGGTACTGGGGCACCTTGTTATGTGATATGATCATTGTACTATGTAGAAAATATTAGAATGTGAATCTGGTTGTGTTGCAAGGTCTTCGCAATGTCTTCGTCTTTGTCGCATAGTTTCGTAATACCTTTCCTTATGTCTGCTGCAAATGTGAAGTGAGGATCCACATGCAAAACCCTATTCAAAGCATCAAATTATAAAAAATAAAAATGCATATGATTAGGGTAGACTAACCTTATTTGCCACAATGGTGGACTTACAACTAATATTTTCACTACATTCCACACCCCATGTAGTTATGTGTGCATGTGTGTGTAGTTTTGTGCCTAGGGTGCTCTAGCACCAATGACACAGAAGTAGGGGTAATAACTAGAATTAAGAATGAAAATGGTGGATGGAATAAAAATAATACAACACTTTCCCCCTATGCTTGTGTGATGCAGATGTAGAAAATTCCCAAATGCAGTCCCTTGCCTTAGTAGATAACTACCCTTAATAGTAAGATGTCAACCCCTATTGTAGTAAGTATGCTATGTTTATATAGGGATATCTTATTCAAATTTCAACATGAATGACCAAAAACGTTGAATACTACCTAGTGGAATGCATGAGATGATAAAAAATACAGACCGCGAATAAAAAAATTAGAGCCACAAGTTACAGAAACAAGGGTGCCTAAAATCATGGACTAGGATGCCAAGAGGTGCCCCAGTGTTACCTTAGGTTACTTGGTGTAGGACTGGAGACAATAATCATGCAAATTAAGACACCTGAGACTTCCTAAAATACACCCAAAACTATATAGAAAACTGACGAATGTACCAGACAAATAATAATGATGACTGACTAACTGACAACAGGAATAGGGGATAGATCATTACTGAATACTTTTATTAAGCGAGATCCAAATATAAAATAACATAATTGGTAGTATAAATGTAATAGTAAGTGCGTGATTTTGTGACTACATTTTCCCCCACTTTATGTTGGTGAGCGGAAATATTGATAACATAAAATAGATAGAGATTCATACCTAATAAAAAGTTGGAGAAGTCCCATGTTGTAGAAGAACATGCAAATTTGTAGTAGAAATGTGCTGATATAACTATAAAAGAGTTTTGAATGATGGATCGGTACAGGTTGATCCATGTAGCGTAATGAAAAATCATAACTATCAAGATGAAGTGTGATAAATGAAAGTGATGATTAATATGTATGATGATTTCAAACGGTGTATAATGATGAATAGGTGGGTAGGGAATGATCAGTTCCTAACTGGAATGCTTGTTTAAAAATGAATAATCAGAGGATTTGGGTTTCCTAGTGCCATAGGAAGAGTGTAGGGAGAAAAGTGTGTTACTCTCCATGGTCTTTAACTACATCCTCAATATCTATCCATTCCAGACAAACTCAGAACAAATTATTAAGATTTTTTTTGGATCTAAATTATTTTTATTAAACAGTTGACCCATATAGGAGTGATAGGGGAAAGGCACCCTTAGCCCCACTTTGTGGGTGTCTCCGTAATGTGAAATATTCCAAGTTGGTTCATCTAGAAGTGAACGTGATATAAAAAAGGGTGGCTTCCAAGTTAGGTCATTTGGAAATGAACGCGAGATGAAGATGTGGCTTCCAAGTTAGGTTATCTAGAATAAAACATTAAATATTGAGAGGGATTCCAAGATAGGTCATCTAGAAGTGAGTGTAAAATTACATGATGGCTTCCATTTCAGGTCATCTGGAAGCAAGCATAACATTTAGAATGATTCTCCCAAGTTAGGTCATTTGGGAAAGAGTGATGAATGTAACTCCCAAGTTAGGTCATTTGGGAGGCCATTTTTAGATTGAATGGTATGATTTCCAGTTTTTTTTTATTTAAACGCACTGATTTTTATTGGTTGATTATTTGTTTTGATTGGTTACTCATGGAGATATTTTACACTAGTTTCCCCCAGGTTAGGTCATTTGGGGAAATCAATAGAAAGTGGTGGATGATTGTATTTGGAATATTTTAAATGTTTTTCACCATGAAGTTAGGTCATTAGGGGGAAGTGGTGAAATGTATCATAGAAAATTTATGTGTTTATTTCCCCCTGATTAGATCATTAGGGAGGTAAGATTGATGGTGAAATTTTGCTTAGAAACAATTATGTGTTTGTTTCCCCCAAATTAACTCCTTAGGGTGAATTAATGGTGAAATATCACACACTATATTGGTATGTGTCGATTTTTCAATGTTTGAGCACATGGTAATGTGAGGGGGATTATAGAGGAACCCCTAATAATATGCCCCTACTTTTGGCGAAAGGGAGAGTGATGAAAATAATGGACGCTAAGCAAAAAGTAATGACAAGATTTATAGAATATAATATAAAACATGAAAACATGTGTATATTGAATGAAAAACCATAGTAAAAGGGTACAGTCACTCAAAAGTTGTATAATATAGTGGTGGGTGGAATTCTAAAAAAGAACACCACAAACGTGGTATAAATCAAAGTAAAAAAACTCAAGATATCAGTGAAAAGGTGTAGTGCACGTATTAGTTATGGAAACAAGCACGACATAAGGGGCATAGTAAAGGTAGTGATGAAAAGTAAGTATAAATAGTAAAGTGAAAAATTATTTAATTACCTCATTTTTATTTTGGGCAAGTGTGAGATTGTGCACAGAGTGAGTGAAGATGCCTCAAGTGAGAGCATTGCATCCTAATCGGTTTGAGAGAGTGACGACTATCATAGCATCGCGTACAACCAAAAAGTTGGTAAGTGCATTAGTTTTCATAAAATATATGGTTTAGTAGTGGTTTTAGTTGAAGTTTTGAAAATTTTAGATTTTTAATTTTCTTGGTGTTTGGGACCTGGACAGGAACGGTGAGGGTTTTTATGACCCCTGGGACTGGAGCACCCAAACCTAGGTGCTAGTGTCCTACTTATGGGGCCCCCCAGTCCTACATCTAGGTACCTTAGTCCAGAATGTGTGCATTGAGTGGATAATGATGAAAGAATGTGTGTCTAGTATTATAAGTGAGGGTGTTAGGTTATATAATGTGTTCTAATATTGCGTTTCTTGTAATTTTTGTTGTGTACAGAGCGATATTCACTCGAGAGAGTTTTACGTGGTGGTCGTCACATGAGCACATTTCTTAGGATTGGGATCCTAATCGATGATGAGTGGGATGTGATGGACCATGTTGGCCTTGCAGCCATATATAGCATGGATGGGGGATGTGGCCCTATAATATGCCCATGTTGACTGTATTGTGTGCGAGATGGTATACAGACACATGTACACATTTTGATTACATATATGAGGGAGATGACTAGTCATGTTGGAGGATGTATATCACATATTGTGATCACCATTTATTGCTGTTGAGGGGAGGGTATGAGCGATGGCAGTGGAGGATATTGAGTTACAAATGCACTCGATCAAGGTAGTATTTTGTTGGGAACTCGATTACCTACTGAGGCCCATATCAGTTTGGATGTTATATTGTATTATAGGGTTCTTTGCATTTGTAGTAAATTTACTGCAGTGGTGAATGCTGTCATGTATAGCCGTAGAGGAGAGCAGGTGTCGACATATTATATAAGATGCATGACATATGTAAACAAATAAAGGAGGATGATATGAGATACATGTGGGAACGGTGTGTGTTGGCCCATCTTTATAGAGAATTGTATTGAGTTTACCCGTAGGATGAGCATGGTGGAGATATACGAGCCACCACAATGATGCATGTGTGAGCATATGAGCACATAGTTGTATTGAGACTGGTTACAGGGAAACGAGGAGAGTGGACTCAGCCGAAGATATATGCTCAATGTTGGGTGGACATTTGCAGTAGGAATATGTATACGTATACCTTCAGGGAACTTAAATATAGGAATGAGCAAGAGGTAGTTATATGGATGTCATACCGTGACTATGGGAGATGGCCCAAGGATGCTACAGAGTTGCAATGGATTCAGAGGACTATGTGACTAAAGGATCACTTTCTAGGTGTAATGGATATTTTTTAGGTTGAGAGGGTGTCATGTCAGTTTGGAATGTCTCAGGATGTCCTAGTCCAAGGCCCATGACAGAGCATTTAGTACCATCAGGGCTAGATGAGGTAGATCCAGCGATAGCAATTATTGATGGCAATGACAAGGGTTGTACAGAGGACTATCACACGTGGTGGGTAGCTCATTGGTGGGTATTAATATACCCATTATTCACAGGTCCTATAGAGATACCTTATGGAGGAGGAGAGGAGGGAGGTGTCCCTAACCCTATAAAAGTAGCCATGGCAGAGCGTAAATATTTGTGTATGAATTTTTTGTGTGTAATGGATTGTCTATGTTGTTTTATATGTGGTTAGCTAATATGATGTGTTATATTTTATCTATAGGGGATGTGTATTGATTGTTGATTATAGACACATCAATACATACTTTGACATGGAATGTGATAAACAATTTGTTAGGTGGAGGGATGTTAGTGTGTGTTGATGAAATTATAGATGAGCATGCTCATCTCTTTGACCCAATGGCCATAGCAGTGGAGACATGTACGGTGTTGCTATGGGAGAGGGACGAGGCACGCAAGGAGACTTATCATGTATGAGAGGTGGTAGGTGGTGGTCCCTTTTCCTAGGATGTTTTCACATAGTATATGGAATTACAACGTCATTTTTTGAAGCAAGCTACAGAGATTACTATGCTACAGAGGCAGGTGGAGAAGTTTTGAGGCTGTAAACTATAGTGTCACATTAGTGGCAAGGCTCCAAGTTCAAGGGATCTTGTAGTACCCAAAAGTGAGAGTGATGATGAGGTCTGATATGGTCTATTGTGTATGATGTGGGGGGGTGTTTTCCCCACTAATGAGACAATTTTTGATATGATGTATGGACGCACGTTTTTAATATATGATGAGTTTTTTTTATCTTTATATAAATGTCGCAATGTGATTGATGATATATGATGTGTATTGAATATAATAGATTCACATGATAATATTGTGAATGTTAGCTAAAATGTGTATGATAATAGATGTTAGACGTGTTATAAATGGAATATGAAATGCCTAATTAGTGTAATGATGATTTCAATTTGAATAAAATATGTGAATGTTTTGTAATATGTATAAGATAATATAAGGTGGTCATAAAATGTTAGAATGATGAAATTAAGGGGGATATTAGCGATGCTCCTTAGTGTGTGAGTGAAGAGGATTATATAATTAAGACACCTTAGTAGTCAAGTATGAGTCATGTAATAAAGAGTGCGTCATTGGGAAATGATTGAGTGTGCTGGATGAAACTATGTAGTGCATGATGAAAGGTTATTATAAGTAATCCCTTAATAGTCATGTAAGAACCATAAGAATGCAAGTGCATCATCAGGTGGTAAAGTGATAATAATCACCTATAAGATCAAGATGATGTGTGGTAGTGGAAGTGTTTGGAATGGATGCAACATGAGTGTATGAATCAAATTGAATGTCATATAGAGTAACCATGGGATATGAAAATGCTGATAGAAACCCATGGGATGCAATATCATCAAGTGGTGGATAGCGTGGATGTTCCAGATGAAATTAATGTGATGGCGAACGTGATGAATGCTATGGCTATTTTGCATGTGACAGTGGTTAATGACCAATGAATTAAGTACTTGGTGGAGAAGACTCAAGTGGGGTATGCCTACGCTGATAGGGTAAGGGGGATAATGACCGCTTGTGAGAGGCAAAGGAGATGATATCTGTATCCACTAGTTTTTGTATCCTCACACGTAGGGAAACAAAATCATTGTCCCAATGGTCATTGATGCAATGATAATTACAATAATTTTTTTCATACTGACGTTATAATTAGTGTGGGGTATGATGATGGTTGGAGGGTAGCAAAATTAATTTCTTAGTAAGTAAGATGCACAACACATCATGTGGTCGAGCATGAGGAGAGAAAAATAAAGGCTTTCATAACTTAGGTAGAGTGGTAGAGGTAGTAGCATGTTGCGGAGTCAGAGAAGTATGGGTTGATGGTGGAGGAGTGGGTTCAGTATGTTTGGGCTGTAATTTAGGAAAATATGGATATTGTTTGGGCTTCTCAACTAGAGGTGTGAGTGGAAGACGAGAGGATGTAATGGTCAGAGAAACCTGTGTAGGTTCAATGGTATGTGAGGATAGAAGATATTTTTCTAGATCAATAAATTTATAAAATAAGAGGATGAATGAATCTCAAGTATTATATTGTAACCTTTTCTTAAGTGGAGAAATGAGGCCACGAAAAAAAATGAATTCCTAATCTAAGTCATTGGGTTGGAATATGAGCTGATGTATACAAGCATTAAATCTTAAGATATAATCTTGGATAGGTTCAAAGGAGCCTTGATGTAAATGAGGTGTATAATCATAAGTGACTCTAGGGCCATTATTCATAATGAAATAACAAAATAAAGTGTCTTCCATGTCATAAAAAGTGCTAATGGATCTAAAGGGTAAATGCGTGTAGCATTGTAGTGCCTCATCAACAAGACTATAGTGAAAGGCCTTAAGTAACAATTGATCATTAGAATGAGAGGCCATAAGCATATGATAGTGTAGGAGATGAGCATGAGGGTAACTCGTACCATTAAAACATGTGAAAGTTGGCATGGTAAAATATTTAGGGAAGGAGAAATTGTGAATCTTCTTAGGAATGGGATTACCAAGAAAATAATTGTTGTCAATAGAGGTGTAATAGGCCCTACTTTCTAACGTAAGGGTATGAACTTGAGATTGAAGCTGACATACAACATGTATGAGAGAGACAATATCCTATGAGGGGATGGTAGAAGATGGAAAAAATGTGTTCAGTGGTTGAAGTTGGCCATTATGAGTGATCATGGGGATGTCAAAAGGTGATAAAATAGAGTCTGATGTTAAAGGCACATTAGCAGGATGTTCCAAAGGAGCTAGAATAGATTATAAAGGTGGAATCTCAATAGAAATAGTATGACTAACATCATAAATATTCATAATAGGTGATGTGACCAAGGATGAAACCTCTATAGGAAAAAAATAGGTAGGGGCCATAAATGATGTGGGAATAGAAGGAGAAGAAACGAAGGATGGTGGTGACTCGTGCACATTAGTAGATGCAACCTTAGGAGAAGACAACAATTGAGTAGGAGAGTCACACTCAACAATATTGATAGAAGGAGACTCATGATAATAATTATTAGTAGATGGAGTTCCAGAAGTAATGTTTTCGCTGATAATAATATCACTAAGGTCATCAATGTAATATGAAGGAGAATCTAAGCTAGAATGACATGCGGGAGGAGTGCTATCAGAAGTGGTAGCATTTCACATAGAATGTTTCCGTTCCGGAATAGAATTGCTTCTATCCTTTCATTCTCTTGAGAAACAGATAAGGGTTAGGGCTAGGAGGAATACCTGTTGAATGTTGGGAAGGTGTGCACATACCGTAGAGAGATCAGATCGATTGTGAAGAACTCCTTTTTGTCTGGGAAGGACTACCTATAAATAAGAATGCAAGACCACTAGATTTTAGTTAGACAATAAGTGAGGGAACTGCCTTAGGCCTAGGAAATATTAGACTTCCTTTCGAAGGTGGTCAGTTCCGCATTTAATATGAATTAAAGCAAAATGATAAAAAAGAACTACAAGATTATACGTACTGGTTCCTGATGAAGATATAGGTCTAAGGAATGTGGTGGCGATAGTAAGGCTTAGTTGGGATGATCCAGTATTAGAAAGTGAGCTGATGAAGCTATCCTCAGTCTTTTCCAATGCTTAAACGAGGGTGACAATGATCTAGTTGCTCAGTTGTAGTCTTCGGCTTGATGCTCTTCTCTGCAACCTCTTCTGCTTGTTTCACTTCTCTTTCCTACCCAAATGAATTCTGGATCCTTTGTTTTTGGCTAGGGAAAGTCATTTACAGGGAACCAATGGCGGTCGAGTAGGGACCAATGTCGGTTAGGTCAAATTTGGCTATTTTTAGTAAAATAGCCAACTTTCCCTCCTTTTCTCCCAAGGGATCAGTTGTGGGCTTGGTCAAGTTATTATTAGGTTTGTTTTGATGCGGGTGAGGAGTGATGAGTCATGGATGTGGGTCTGGACCAATTCATAGGTATTTAATTAGGTTGGTTTAGGGTTAGGGCTAGGTCATGGTGAGGTGGCGAGATGAGGTGGCAGGTTTGAAGATGTGGATTTATTAATTATAAGGTAATTAATAAATCATTAGGTGTGTAAGGTTTTAGGTGGTGAGGTAGGGTTAGGTTGTGGGGACGATATACGGGGTAAAGGGCATCGTAAGACCCAAATTTGGTGTCTACATTTGCCCCTTGTTGTCGTGTAGCTTGTATTTTAAATCTGCACTGACAAAAATAAAAAGTGGTTGCCCCGGTTAAGGGTATAAGTAATCCCCCTCAAATCTATCACAGATTGAAGCAACGTGAAATCATGAATAGGGTTGATAAAGGGTGAATTATGATGAGATGATGGTAAGATGGTGGGGTAAGTTCAAAGAAACCGATGCACGTTGAAATGCGAGTAGTGTGACTAGGGTACACGAGTTGAAGAGTAAACAGGAAATTCATAGGCAAAGGTCGATAGTTTATCCAAACAAGGTTGATATAATCCTGGTATCCAAGGCATAGGAAGTAGCTCCAGGAGATATAACGGATAGGGTACCAGAACGTTTAGGCATGTTCGGTAGTACCAAATGGTTGGTTTGGTTGAAATAAACATCACGGTCTTGGTCTAGGCAAGGCTGGTTGGCTGAACAAGTCAAGTATCCTAGTTATGCTAAAACATGAACAGGTGAGCTCGATGGAACAAACAGCTACATGATAGAATCATAAATTGCAGGTCTTGGTCGAGGTACTTAATTGGTGCGGCCTTGGGTCAGGCTGATTAGTTAGTTGCGGCCTTGGGTCAAGCCGATTGGTGGGTGGTGGCCTTGGGTCGGGCCGATGGGTTGGTTGCGGCCTTAGGTCAGGCCGATTGGTTGGTTGCGGCCTTGGGTCGGGCCGATTGGTTGGGTGCACCCTTGGGTCAGGCTGATTGGTTGGGTGTGGCCTTGGGTCGGGCCGATTGGTTGGTTGTGGCCTTGGGTTGGGCTGATGAATTCAAAATAAGGCTATTTAGCAAAGCCGGGGGTAGGTGAGGTGGTGAGAAAATGGAGATTGGTGGATAAGGGCGGGTGTTAGGTTAATTAAGTAGGTGACCGATATCGGTTATGAGTGACCGATATCAGTCACAAGACCGATACCGGTCTTCTAGGGCACGCCGTAACTGGCATCGGTTATATGTCAAAACCTATAAAAAGAAAAATGCGGTGTGTCATTTGCACATTATCAATTTAAGTACCAACATTTTGCTTTTCTGAGTTCTGAATTGATTTTGTTGAGTTTGTGGGCTGAGCTTGGCACTAGTTGAGTGGAGGAGTGAGTGATTGGTAGGCCCCAGTGATCAGGAGGCATAGTTTTGATTGGTGGAGGACCCTGCTGAGGATATTTGGAGCTATGGCACAACCTAGAGGATCAGGAGGTGCGGGAGGAGCTAGACACCCACCACCTATCCCACCACGACGATGTGTAGTTGTACCGGTAGGTTCTAAATCCCTATTTGTGTGAAGTTGATGAATTTAGCTAAGATGTGGGTTTTGGGGTAGGAATCTAAAATGTGATAAAACAATGAATAAATGAAGGTAAATCGTAAAATGGAGTGGGTAGATATGTTAGGTAAGTCAACACGGTAGGGTGGGTAAGTTTGTAGGCAATTGGGCTAGGTAGATAGGTAAAAAAATAAAAAAAGGGGGATTTGGTGGCCATTTTTGATCCGGCCCAAAAATCTGACAGTGACCGATGTCGGTCCACTAAGCAACCGGCAGTGGGTAACAACTAAAGGCTAGTTGGTTCCGAGACCGGCATCGGTCATGTGTCGACCGACGGCGGTCATGTGTGACCGGTACCGGTCATTATGGGCAGGAGGTAATGTTGTGAAAGTAGGTATATTGATTTGTTGTAGGTGGGTAGGATAGAGTTTTGGGGTGAAGGGGGAGAGGGTAGAGTGGCTAGGAAAGGTGAGTGGGGTGGGGGGTAATCGGGTGGTCGGGGGCTGGTGCAGGTAGTATAGGTTATGGGTTGTGAATGAATTGGGAGGGGGTGAAATGGGCTGGGATATAGTTAGAGGATGAGAATAAAGGCGGGTGATGTATGAGTGGGGTAGTTCATAGGTTGTGGAATAGGTAAAGGGGATATTGTAGGTGTTTGTTGGGTGGGGCTAGTGATATTGGGGTTATTGGGTGGGGGAGTGAGTATAGAGGGTTAAGGTAGTTGTTTTGTAAAGGGTAGGCCTGATGGAGTGTGTTATTTTTGAAGGCACGCTAACAGCTGACGATGCGGGATCGGATGCCGCCTCTACTGGGGCGGATGCGGCCACATGTGACTGCAGCACATTGGGCAGTCATGTGGGAGGTTGGACTCGGCAGAGTCCAGATATATAGGGCTATGGATAGGGACCATAGCTTGATGGTTGCCCTTATCGAGAGATGGGATCCAGCAACCAATGTCTTCCATCTCCCTACTGGAGAGATGACGGTCACACTTGAGGATGTGTATCGCATCCTGAGACTGCCGATCATTGGTGAGGTAGTGTTCTAGGTGGATGCAGAGACAACAATGGATAGCATCCTCCAGGTATTCGGGGATGCAGCCCCATTGATTACATATCACAATGCAAGCATCTGCTACGGCGATATGTATCACGCAGATAGACAGGAGACACGGCTTGCCGTGATGATGATGATTGGTATCACCTGCTTCACCCTTACTGACTCAGAGGGAGGTCGCTTCCCACGGGCTTTGATGGGAGTATTACATGAGATGGTGGAGGAGCACACCTGCTATGCATGGGCACCAGTGTATCTGGTGTAGTTATACAGAGAGCTCTGGGGCTATCGCCGTATGAGGTGATTTGGTATATGTTTGAAATTTTTGTTACACTACTGGGGCCTACGAGCATATCATCTGTATATGACCAGTAGGGTTGCCCCAGCAGCCAGGGGCCACAGGTAGTGTATAGATATGGATTCAAGAGGTGGTTGGGGGTCGTGGGCAAGCCACGAGCAGTGATTGTAGGGTGAGATGTGTCATACTACCGGCATATGTTAGAGGGCCTGACCGCACTCGATATTATATGGAGGCCATACAGAAGCCATCAGCCCCGTGGAGGAGCCCGAGCGCAACTGCGATGGATCCAGTACATCTTCTGGATAGCTGGACGGAGACCTGGGGAGTATGAAGCAGGATTCCCCTAGAGAGGGTACGACCGATAGCTAGGACTACGAGTAGGATGTGCCACCTCCCTTCCCACAGTATCAGAGGGAGGATGTAGAGGAACCACTGCCTCCTACCATAGCCATTTGACCTAGTTCTGGGTCAGCAGAGATACTGGTGAGATGATATGGTGGACGATGTCGAGGGTTACAGATTCATTTTTGGTTTGGTGGGTAGGGCAGATAGTAGCCGTGAGAGCACAACCAGCACAGCTAGATATAGCGGCTGTTATAGTAGAGAGGGACCATCTCCTGGGGTAAGTGCAATTACTATAGGGGTAGCTTGCTACTACACATGCACAAATTGGGGTGTTACAGGGGTAGTTAGGCCAAGCATCAGAACAGGCATAGGCACAGCCACAGGCACCAGCCTCAGGTCCCTGCCTCACGCATCCGATGGTAGCTCCACCGCTACCACAGGTACCGGCTTAGGGTCAGGGCATACAAGCAGATTAGGGCCCACTTCTATTAGGATCCGAGGGACCAGCCCCACTAGCCATGGTTACACAGGCCCGTTACATGGAGGCTGAGAGTGGAGGCCCCATTACTATTAAGATGTACTAGATGGTATCGGTGCATATTATTAGCCATATGCGGCTCATAGAACCAAGACTTCCTAGAGTTTTAGGTCACATGCAGCTGCAACCATAGTCAGTGGGTTAGTTACAGGTAGGATGGCGAGACCTAGCATAGGGGGCCAGCTGAGAGAATGGGTCAGAGGGATGGGGAGAGAGCTGAGTCATCCTTAGGAGCAGGAGACATTTTTGGTTGAGTTGGATAGATGATTTTTGATAGAGACACCAGTCTGTGAACCAAGTGGGCATATAGGGGCCTGCGTGCCCATATAGGATTTACGTATTCATTTTTGTTGTATAGATCAGCCTGCAAGCTGAGTACATTTTGTAGAGTTGATACCGGCCTGCGAGCCAAGTATATTTTTGACATGAGAGACCAATGGCCTACAAGTTAAGTTGAGATTTTTGACAGAGACAATGACCTGCATGCCGACTTTATATTTTTAGATTATAGAGGCCCCATGCAGGGCAAGTTGTATATTTTGACATTGATTTGATGATGATATAAATGATGATTTTGACTCCATATGATGTTTATAATTTGTTGATTTGATGCATATATTATAATGTTTCATGTGTTGTGTCAATGGTATTGGAATTTGATGTATATAGAAATGATATTTATGATGTTTTGATGATATGCATATATGATATTTTTTTTGATGAAATGTTGATGTGATTACTGATGATGGTTATGGCGATAGTGAAATGAGGTAGGCGCCACAAAAAAATTGCAGATGACATATAAATGGCAACTAGGATTCAATTCATACGGGATTAGAGGTGACATAATGAACAAGTTAGGTAAAATGATATAGGGAGATCAGTTCAACCGATTACCGGTTAGGAAACCGATATCGGTCATACCAAAACAAGATTTTCTATATATATGTGAAGCTTGTTAGGTAACTCCTAAACAACTCACGTATATAGAGTCATACTAACCTGATAAATATGAGTTTGTTTATTACAACTCATAATGGCTTAATTACAGGTAATATTATTGCATGGGAGAATATGAGTGAATAACGTGAGCAAAGATATAAGTAATTCCTAATCATTCCCCCCCCCTTACATGTGAACATGGGAGAAAGGAAATTTATATTGAAGAGGGTGGTGAACTTGGCTGAACAAGTGTGTCGCATCCAGTGTGTAGCTCATGATTTGGATGACAGTTTTTCAGGACAAGCTGCAGCAACCTCAACATGGTATAAGTTTTACAGTTGACAATTCAATTCTTGCCTGTTTATGAATAGGATGAGATAAGGTAAGTGGTACAGATGGAAACCAACAACCTCAATAGGCAAGGGTTTGGGATGGGGTGACTTTTATTTTTTAGCTAATCAGGTCTATCGACAATGATTTGTCCTTACAGAGAGGGGGTAATTATGTAGGAAATAATCACTGTAGGTGGTGATTACAAATAGGGTGAAAACAGAAAATGGAACATTGAGACCGATGTTCCCCCCCTCAATGATGAACCGGTATCACTTAGGTCAAGCCGGTAACAGAAACACTGAGAAAAAATATCGTGCTGCACACAACTGTGTAATCAATTCTAGCAACTTTGAAAAGAAAGCAAAATCACACTGGGGACTATCATTTACAGCTTCGTGCAGCCCCGTCGATTGGATGTACTGCACGCAGAGGTCAGGGTTGAGGATGACATCCAACCTCCTGTGCCTCCATCCTCTAGTGTGACACTACTAGCTCGAGTGGAATGTGAACATGAAGCTCAAGTTTGCATATTAGATAAACGCATTCTAGCGATAAGTGGAATGCGCTATTATTGACGAATGTGAATGAATTCATCCTAATAATGCAGGCGTTGATTGAGAGATAGAATCCAGAAATGAATACCTTCTATCATACCAATAAGGGACTATTAAAATGATGTTAGATAGATGAGGAGAGGAATCTATGACATTCACACAACCTACAGAGAAAACAAAACCTGTGATGACATTTCTATATAGATTTGTAAGACAACTCTTAATAACATATGAGACTAAAAAATAATAAACAACAGATTATGAGACCAATGACTGACTCAACTTTTTTAACAAAGAAAAAATAAAATTTTTCTTCCTTATTTATCTCAATATTTATGATATTCAAAGCCTTGCTTGTTGGCGTTATGGCATGGCACTTGGAAAAAATGCATGGAAAGATATAACCTCAACACAATACCTCCGGATCAGATGAACTTGTAACAGCCAATAGATTCACTTATGTTTGTGCGACCAATAGGCCGACCAATCCAAGGAAGAGAGACAGGAGTACAGAGGTTGGGATTCAGATGATGGGTCCAAATAGAGCAAGAGACGAGATCCGCGGCCGTGAAAGATGACGTCGAGTATTATAGGAAGATGTGGGAGATGGTGATGATTGTGGATATTCGTTGGAGGCCTTACGAGAACTATATGGTGATGGAGAACATCGCTGAGGATTTGAGGGGTGTAGAGCGATTGTGGTGGATCGCGGGACATAGGCCAGGTGAGTACGAGAGGATTCTTCTAGATCACATGTGGCAAAAATTTGGATTTGTTCAGGATATACCCATGGATTATAGACGATACATGACGATTGACGCCGAGGCAACATTCTCACCTCCCCGACTGACACCTCCAGAAGGACCAGAAGAGACAGTAGCCGATTGCAGGGTAATGGATGCAGGAGTGATAGAGGCTTATAGATTATGGTGGGTAGCAGAGATGTGAGGTACACGTGAGAGGGCCGATCATCCTGACATAGATGTGATTACAGCGGAGAGAGATTTCCTGCAGGGTTTAGTTCACCAGCTTCAAACGCAGGTGAATGAGACTGTCGACACTAAAATTTTCCTCCATAATTTCTATTTCTTTAATGTATGTATTAGGAATAGGATGTTGTTAAGTATAATTAGTAGTAGCATCTGATAGAAGATAACGGCGCTGTCAGTACGGTGCCGCCAATAATGTGGAGTACAGTAATAGTCAAAGTACACTAGGAATGTTGTAAAAAGTAAATATTTGTCGTAAGTGGTCCGGTAATGTTAAAATATCAAAGTTTGGGTAATTAGAGAAGTAGGGTCTACATGATTAGGAATTAGAAATATTATATTGGTAATAAGGACAAGGAGTGAGGTCATAAATATTTTGTGTATTTTATTTGTAAAAAGTCTAAAAATGTGGAACCCATGTAAAATGATAAGGTTTATCTTATCTTAGAAGATAAGCTTACATGTACAGATAAGAGTTAAGGTATGCAATATGATTCGTCAGAGTGGATTTCTTATCCTATCTTAGAGATAATATGGATAATCCTGGAAGTTCTATAAATAGAGAGGCTACCCCCCTCATTTAGCATAGAAGGAAGTAGTGAGAAATATTGTAGGAAGTGTGCGAAGGAAGCCATCGGTTTAAAGGTGTGTTGAAGAAGCCATTAAGATGTGTAATTGTAAAGTTTCTCCCATAGTCTTGGTGAAAGGCAAGTGAAGTCAATAACACTTGAAGTACGTCATGGGTGAGATTGTAACAGTTTCATGTTAATATTATAATTTATTTTGATATTTCAGATTTGTCATCATTCTGTCTTGTCATAGTCAATGGTATTCTTGTGTTATGTTGTTGTTTTGTTTCCAGATTACATCCACCAAACTAAAGGCTGTGCATTAGTAAATAATCATAGCACGAGGAGTTCCCGGTGAAGAATTATCATAGTGCCGGATTGGTGATGACAAGACAACGAGATTGTTAGCGGTTTCGCAGTCACGAATGGAGAGACTAGAGGCGGGATTCCTCCATACGAGAGGTCGTATTCATATGTTACAGGAGAGATTGGCAGATCAGGGGGAGGAACCAATAGCAGTGGCACCTTTGAGGATGGAGAGGCCAAGTGAGTGGTTTCGACAATCACGATCACCACCTGGTTCGAGATGAGGTGCAAGGATCTAAGTGAATTTCATAGGGGTAGAAAAATAAATAAGGATGCCGACCTATGCGTCGATGATAGAGAAGATGTATTTGTTTAAAATAAAACTGAATATGTATGTTGATTTGAGTTTACAATAATAATAAGAATGTTTGTCTTTTGAATGTTTTGAATTGATAAAAGACCAAGGTGAGTGTTATCAATATAAATATGTGAAATCATTTATATTTTAACAACACATGATAGGTTATGGTAGGGGATGGTCGAGCTAACCTTGGGAGACCCCATGTCTCCTAAGTGCTACCTACATAGCCCATTGCACAAAGCAAGGAGGGGCCTCAGACCGATGTAGTTCTCCCTTAGGACCAAGGAGAGATGAATTTAGGTAATTTGGTTGTGTTTAGGCAATTTGTTGGTTGGTAAAATTTTGATGTTGGTAGGGTAATGTTGTTGGAGTTGGTAAGGTATAGGTGAAGCGAGGGTTAGCTTACCAAAGCATAAGGAACCGTGTCCTGATTAAGGTCAACATATAATCCCAGATTTGGGTAAAAGAGGCAAAAATGTCCCATAGTTGACAAGAGCTAAACAAATCACGTATTATCATAGGATGAGCTTGAATCCCTAGGTACCTTGCATAGGAGAGAAGTTGATAGGTGAAAAGAGTTGTATAATCACAATATATCGGATCTACGTCACGTCCCTTGAGTTTTGTTGTTTTGAAGAATGGTGAGGTGAGGTAGATGGTATAGCTGGGGCGCAGAGAACTTGTTATAAGGTGTTTATTATGACGAAAGAGAACCAAACCTGAATAGACAAGTCCATGACTCAAAAGTGCTTTTGAATATTGATTTTATTTTTCTGGATATAGACTGATCGATGCGGGAAGTCTATATGGGATATGCATTTTTGTTGTTCTTAAGGTCTTCACGAAGCTAATCAATGCCAAAAGCTTCTGATAGAGGCTGACTTTGTATAGCTGTCCTTCGAGGGAGCAGTCTACTTATAGTAGCAGATGCGGCTTTGCACATAGCTATCCTTCGAGGGAACAGTCTAGTTTATAATAGCATATGTGGCTTTGCACATAGCTGTCCTTCGAGGGAACAGTCTAGTTTATAGCTTATAGGTCTAGATGTCTGTTTGACATGAAGCATCTAGTTTTGCAGGAAGTTTGACTCAAGAATATCCCAGAATTGTATAATTGAGAACTTTTTATTTTGATACTTTTAAGTCATGGACCAGACTAAAAAGGAGAAGGTATCTTTAAGAGGAGGTGATGATCAAACTATGTGAGGTTGATTCTACTTTGAGATGCATGAAACAAACTGTATGAGGTGGTAAATGAGCTCAAGGGACGAGCCCAAGGTAGATAAGAAGTGATGTAACACTAAATTCAACAGTAGAATGGTCGGAGATGCAAGACATTAAGGGGTTCAGGCTCAGGTTTACCATTAAGTGAAGCTAAATGGTAAGTGCCTGATCCATAAATGTGATTGATAATGTAAGGCTTAATCCAATTAGGAGCAAATTTTCCACGTTTGCTCTTTTCTAGTTTGGTCACATGTTGATTCTCTTTGAGGACAAGATCACCAATTTGAAAGGTACGCTCATAAATTCGCTTATCATAAGCACACTTGATGTGCTTTTGATAGATTTGAAGGTGGTCAAGAGCTGTAAGATGAATCTCATCAAGAAGCTCTAATTGGGCTAACCGCTTTTGGCGGAAATCATCATTGGTGAGAATATCCTGGAGAAATATTCTTAGGGAGGGGATTTGTATTTCGAGAGGCAAGATATCCTCGGTACCATATACCAAATAGAATGGTGTGGCATTAGTGGAGGTATGAATGCTGGTACGATAAGCCCAAAGGGAAAAGGGGATGTGATCAGGCCAATTGTTTCCAGAATCGTTAACGACTTTCATGAGAATTTGGTTAGGGTTTTGTTAGAAGATTCGGCTTGACCATTTGCTTGTGGATAGTAAGGTGATGAGAAGATAAGTTTGATACCAAATTTGTCACAAAGGTCTTGTAACAACTTATTTTTGAAATATTTTCCATTATCTGTTATCAGGTGATGAGGAACACCAAAACGATAGATAATGTGATGGTTGATGAACTCTACGATTTTTTCTTTTTTGGTTGAAATGAGTGGAATGGCCTCCACCCATTTAGTGTAATATTTGGTTGCTATGATTATCCAACGGTGACATTGCGAAGAAGGCAGGTGAATCTCACCAATAAGGTCTAAACCCCATTGTGAGAAAGGCCAAAGATCTCATGTGACCTATAGCGGGTGGCTAGGAGTATGTTGAAGGTTGACATGTTGTTGACACATAACACAACGCTTAACATATTCGTAGCAGTCATTATTAAGAGTAGGAAAATAATAGCCTAGGTGAAGGATCTGTTTGGCCATGGCAAGGCCACTAAAATGTCCACCACAAATTCCATCATGGACTTGTTGGATGGTATAGGTGACCTCCGTGCTGGTTAGACATCGAAAGAGGATTCCATCAAAGACACGTTTATAGAGGAGCCCCCCAATGATGACATAACGAGAAACACTTTTAAGAAAAGTGTGTTTACCATTACTTGTAAGGTCAGGCGGGAGAAAAGAGGTTTTAAGGTAGTCATGAAATTGGTGATACCAGGTAAAATTAGCAAATTAGCAGATACATTATTTACCATACAAACATTCGGGACTGAGTAAGATGGGGAAAAGAGTTGTTTGACCAAGACAAATATGTCCGATTTAGTTGGTGAGGCAGGAATTTTTGAGGTCAAGAAAGCCATAGTATCAGCAAATTTATTAGTTGAGCGGGGAATGGTTTGGATAGAATAATGAGTAAATAAGGTCAAAAGTGAATCCACATAATGTTTGTACTTTTGAAGTTCCTCATTTTTACATTGGTAGATGCCAGTAACTTGATTTACTACCAATTGAGAGTCACCAAAAATATTAATAGACTTCACACCTAAGTGTAACGTAACATGGAGACCCAAAACAAGGGCCTCATATTCTGTCGTGTTGTTAGTGCAGGGGAAATTGAGCCTGAATGAAAGAGGCATAGGTTCACCTTCAAGAGGAATGAGAACAACGCCTGCCCCTCCACTGCGTTGGCATATAGATCCATCGAAGAAGAGGGTCATTGGATATGGCACATCACTCAGTGAAAGAGTTATGATGAGCTCATCAGGGAAAGTAAAATTGGTAAATTGTTCCCCAGGTAAAGGGGCTTCCATGATTTGGTCTGCGATAGTTTGTCCTTTGACTGATTTTTGGTGTACAAACTCAAGGTCGAGGTCTGTGAGTAGCTTAAGCCATCCATTGATGCGTTGGTTTATATGAGGTTTGGTGTACATATAATGTATGGGGTCAGCATTGGTGATGACAAAAATTTTGTGATTTAGGAGGTAATGTCAGAGTATGGTGGCCACAAATGATAGCGCTAGGCATAACTTTTCTACATGTTTATACCTAGTCTCGTAATCCACAAGAGTACGTCTTATGTAATAAACTGCTTGTTCTTGATGCTCAGAGTCACAATGTACGAGCATGGCTCCTACCGCATGGTCGGTGGCAGAAAGGTAAAGGTAGAAAGGGCAATCATCCTGAGGTGGGATAAGCATGGGTGGCTGCAAGAGATAAGCTTTAAGAGCCTCAAAGGCTTGGTGGCATTCCTCGCTCCATTGAAAGATAATTTATTTTTTAAGGAGATGATGGAAAGGTTGACATTGGTCCAAGAGTTGTGAAATGAAATGATGGATAGATTGGAGTTTTCCCTGCAAACTATGTAATTGTTTGAGGTTAGTGGGTGGGGGCATTTCTAGGATAGCTTTGAATTTTCCTAGATCAACCTCAATGCCACACAAAGAGACAATAAAACCAAGGAGTTTTCCTGGAAGGACACCAAAGACACATTTCTTTGGTTGAAGACGAACATAGTATTGTAACAGGTGATCGAAAATAATGGTTAAAACATCGAGATGTTCACTACGATGTTTAGATTTGCCAAGAAAATCATCAACATAATCCTCAAGGATAGTGTGCATAATGTCATGAAAAATATAAGTCATAGCTCGCTGATAAGTTGCACCAGCATTCTTAAGGCCAAACGTTATGACACGATAGCAAAAGGTTCCCCAAGGAGTAATGAAGTCAGTTTTATGTTGATCGGCCGGGGTTACCAAAATTTGATTGTATCCCGAGAAGCCATCCATGAGAGAAAACATCTCATGGCCTGCAGTGAGATCAACAAGTTGATCAATACTAGGTAGGGGGAAGTCATCCTTTGGGCAAGCGAGGTTAAGGTCCCCAAAATCCATACATATCTGAAGTCCCCCTATCACTTTAGTGACAGGTACGATGTTAGAAATCTATTGAGGATAGTCAATAGGTAAGATGAAGGAAACATAAAGGAGTCGTTGAAGCTCTTCTTTGACCAAGAGGGCAATTTGTGGATGCATTTTTCTCAGTTTTTGTTTAATTGGTTTGGATTCAGGTTTCAAATTAATTTTATGGACAGCAATGTCAGGATCGATTCCTGGCATGTCAGTGTAGGACCAAGCGAAAGCTTGGTTGTGAGCACGGAGGAAGGTAGTGAAGGAAGTTTGTTCTAATGTGTCAAGATATTGTCCGATCTTTACAATGTGGGGATCATCCTCCGTGTGGATGTTGATTTCTATAGTCGATTCATTTAACATGGTTTGATTTTCAGATGGTAAGGCACGGTGAATATAAGAGTCGTCCGCGCCAAGGTAAGTGAGGATGGATTCATCATCCTAGCACTCAACAACATTAACTGAAGGCGAGTCTTCTTCGATCATGTCTGGATATAGAAGGGGAAGAGAAGATGGGTCTTCATTATCACATTGATAAGTGAGAGGACCCAGGAAGATAGCATTTACGAAAAAAAAAAGTTAAGAGTGATAGATTCCGGGTCTATCGACTCTGTGGGTGAAGATGGAAAAATAGGTGATGATGGTTCAAAAGAGTTAATGTCGTTGTCTTCCTGGATACAACTAACATGAGGTTTCTTTGGTGTAAGTATTTCAGAAAATCCAAGACCACTACGATCTTTGTGTTTACGTGTAGTCACGGGAATGATTGTATGTCAGCCTTGTTCATAGAGACTGAAACCAAAACCTTTCCAAGCACAGCGAGTCAAGAAGGTGAGGGCAAAACGATGATTTGTTATATATTGAAAATCAGATTGGAAGGGAACCACACCAAGGGGAGGTTCAGGGGTAACAGAGGATGCATCGACACCCCCATACATTAGGTTGGTGTGGTAATTAGGCGGTCCATAGGAGATCACCTCCCCCACACGACGGTCGTAGGTATGATGCACATGTAACTGTCCATACTCCTATGGGGTGTGGAAAGTGCTAACGTTATATAGGCGATACTCCCCTAGTGTAAGGTGTTGAAAAAAATCTACCAAGGGATCTGAGGTTGAGATGTTTTCCACGGGGAATGAAGTGGTATTTGTGGTGGCGGTTTCATTGGTTGAAGGTGTAGGTGTAGCTAAGGTGGATGGTTGAGGTGTGGGTGAAGTAGATGGTTGGGTTGGATGAATGGGTGCCTTGACTGGTACAAGCACATCATTAGGGTGATATAACATATTGCAGGTTTTGAAGGGGGGAGTGTTAGCTTTTACGGTGTATAACTTCCCCTCATACTCGAATTTTATGCATCTATGTAAGGTAGAGGGAACGCATCCCATAGCCTGGATCCAAGGGTGGCCTAACAACATGTTGTATTGGAATTCTCCCTCAAGGACATAGAAGATTTCGGGTAAGGTACATGGCCCTACACGAATGTTAAGGATCACAGTGCCTAAAGTAGAAGTAATAGCATCATTGAATGAACGCAACATGGTGGGGTTGGCACACATGTAGCTAGAAGGGACATTCATTTGTTAGAAGGCTTTGGAAGAGATGATGTTTAGGCTAGTGCCCCCGTCAATCATAACATGACGTACTCAGATGTCCTGGACGTAAGCCTAGATGAAAAGAGCGGGGTCAGGATCTTCTGCACCAAAGATGACAATTTCTTCTTTAGAAAAACTGACAGCAACGACTTGCTGTACAGGCACAGAAGTGGTTGTGGAGGTAGGTTGTTTGGTGAGAGAGGTGATGTGGTTGGGTGTTAAAATGGAAGCGACGGGAAAGGTTTCATTAGGAAAGACCTCTATACCTTGAAGGATCTCAATTAAAGCTTGTTGATGTGATTCAGATGTTTGAATGAGATCATACAGTGTCATTTTTACAGGTGATTGGTGAAGCTATTTAATCATGGTACGATGGGCAACTCCATCAAAAATGGGGTAGGCAGGTCCACGAATAACCACTTTAGGTGGTGGTGTGATCGGGATGGCGGATGAAGAAGAGAGGCTGCAGGTATGCTTTCTTTGGCTTTCCCATTGTTTTTCTACCCGCGAGTAGCAATACTAATCATGTTGATCTCGTGAACATGAGAGGAGGAAGATGGCAGGGATAATTCATTGTCTTTGAAAGGTGGGGTTGCAATAATGATAGATCTTGGTGAGGCGGGGACAGGTGGTATAGGAGAGGGGATTAAAGCTAAAGGTTTCTCCCTTTGTAAGTTGTCTTTCTTAACCTTTCTATCCGAGATAGGTGACTGATGAAGGATTGCCCCCGCTCCATAACGGCATTTAGCTCCATCGAAATGGAGAGTTCAATACTTAGCCAGGAAGTATAGATGTTGGGATATCTGCTATGTTTGCGCACTCAACTTCTACCATGCAGAGGTCCTCTGCTGGAAGGGAACCGAAACACCTAGGGAATATCCTATGCCTACTGATCAAATGGTAAGAACATTGGTGAATCTTGTTCTATTAACTCAACGATTTTTTTGCAGTAGTCCCTAATGATACCGTTTCTTATAGCCTTATCTTTGGGGGTTGGGGTTGTTTTTTTCTAATGCTATGCTGATAGTTTCAAGATCCGTTGTAGGTACCAAATTTCCTCCTGGTTTTGGGTCAGTGGGTTTATTAAGTTGTTGTTTGTTGGAAAGTTCAAAATTTGAGTGCACACCTGGTCTTTTCTTTAAATCAGCTAGGTGCAAATCGAAAGGTTTTGGATCACCTTTTGCTACAAATACCTTTCGTAGATGCAAGAATCTTACTTCTTGAAATAAAGTAGAAGGGATTGCCTTCATTCGGTGTATCCATGGTCGGCCGAGTATCATATTATAATTAGTTTCCCCGATCTATAATATAAAACTCAGTCATGATTGTTTTGGGTCCTAAGGTGACCGACAGTATTATAGTTCCTATCGAAGTGGCTTTAAGGCTATCATAGCCTCTCAATGTATTTCGAGTGGTGAAACAGTTTGTTTCCCCATATCCTAGTTTTTGGAGGAAAGAGAGAAAGGGACTATGTTAACTGCGGCCCCATCGTCAACCATTGCCCGTTTTACATAGTTATTATAAACCCATACTTGTAAGTGTAAGGTTGGATCACCTCAGCATGTGATCTCAGCATCTGTAGGCATTTAACTTATTTCGAATATGAATTCGACATCCTTGTCCGGCTGCCCGGAGGGTGGATATTAAAATCTACGTGATTTACTTGTGTTTCAGGAGGTGGTGGAGTGATGTTAATTAGATGACCTAGACCTAATGCTTCTAAAAGAGCAGCTTTGTGAGTAGGAGAGTTCTTTAGTAAATCCAAAAATGAAATGTGTGAGAGAAAGTCTTTGTTAGGTCACTAATTAATCATAGGCACCCCATGGGTTTTTCTACTATTTGTTAACTCTTATCCGTTTCTGGCAGATGACTTGGGTTCGGTTGAGAGAAATATTCTTGTGTTCTTATTATAGCTTCGATAGGTAGTTCATTCAGCGTCTAATTCTACCAAACTGACTATCTTGGGTCTCTCGGTTGACTTCCTAATTGTGGCGCAACTGATGGATTTAGTGAAGTCGAGGCTTCATGATCATTGTTTCCCGTCATTGCACTTTTGTTTGTTACAGTTGGATTTAGCCTGTTGCTATCATGATTTGGGAGTGGATCATTAAAGATCTTGAGAGGGGAGCATTCTGGGGGAAAAAACTGCCCTGCGAGCGTATTTGGTGGTGGTGATGAGGGATCTACCAAAAACAAAATCTGTGAAGAACTGTCTTTGTTCTTCTGGCAAACGTTGCATGAAATTTATTGTAGTCACGGCACATTCTAGTATCATGACCCTGAAATTTTTTGGAAACCACAATAAGATTGGGATTGTAATTCCTGTTTTGTTGGTTTGGTTTGGTGTATATGTGGGCCTAAAATTCTGATCAAACTGTTGCCTATTAGGATTAAAATTTTACGTTTGTTTTTCTGGCTTTGGTTTTGATAACCAAATGAGTTTTGGCTTGGCCCTTGTATAGGATTTGCCGTTGTTGTTGTTGTTGTTGTGTGGATGGTTAAAATCCACTGTATTGATTTTCGGGGTAAAGTTGTTGTTTCGTAATTGTTTGCTTGTGATGGAGAAGTATTGACCAACATTTACCTTCTTGGGCTGGTCGGTTACTCCATCCGTTTACACACCCTAATTTTTGTTAAGGATTTTAGGTCCTTGATTGAGTTATTTTGTGGTAGTTGTAGTGTTCTGGCTGGAGGTGATTAACCTCCCGTTTGCTCCATATGTCTTACGACCACTATCTATCGCTGCTTGATCTATTCGAAGAGCGCTCTCAAGTACTTCATCGTAAGTTCTTAGCGGAACTTCTAGACTTCTTCCTTCACCTCTTTGCTGAGAGAATGAAGGAATAAATCACATAGTTCCATTTGATCCATGTTTGGAGCACTTGCTGAAGAATAAAGAACTGTACGCCACCTCTGGATGAAATGGGCGACAGATTCGTTGTGTTCTTGTTTGATGTGCAATAATTCCCTGATTCCTGTTCTCACACAGTTGTTCATGTCGAATGCCTTAATGAACTCTGATACAAGTTGTTTAAATGAATGGATGGAGGCTTCAGGTATTCTATAATACCAGTCGAGAGCAATGCCTTCCAAGGTTTTGGAATATTTTAGCAACAACCCCATCCCAAGGGAGTAATTCACGTATGGCTGTAGCAATAAGCTTTGATATGCACGTTTGGATCTCCCTCACCTTTGTACTGGGTAAATCGGGAAGGGGGTCTTGGAAGCATGACGCTTCGTATGGCGAAGTCTAAGGGCTCTTTCAGATATTCTGAATAAGTCCCTATCCCATAGGTTTCGACCATTGATGGTGGTTGCTGAGGGAGTGATGGTGGGATGGGTTGTTGATATGCAGCGTATGCATTGGCAGGGGCATAGGGAAGTCCCTGCGTTTGAGCCCAAAATGCCGGGAGAGGAGAACATATCTCCTTGTGGTGATTTGGAGTACATGTTTAAGTATGACGGGGTATTGTCTAGTAATGGATTGTGTTTGATACTAGACCGGGAGGAATAGTTGTTAGAGATGATGGGCCTTGTTGGCGTTTGTTGTGGATACTGAGGAGGCATGCCTAACGTGCCTACTCCTGTGAGGAGATCTACTTGGCCAGGGTTGTATGGAGGATTGGAACTTCCTGCTTGCATGAACTGAGAATTTTGACTTGCTTGAGCAAGTTCTAACCCTCTCACTTTTTCTACTAACGTGAAATGACTTCATTTGGTGAAGTCACGGTGCTTTTCTTAGCGGCGTTTGTTGTATACCCTGGTGTTGTATAGGCGCATGTGATATCCTGCTATGAACTGATCGCTATCTTGCCAAGTTTCTCCGAGAGTATTTCCTATATGTAGTGGCATAGAGGTATTTTTGAAAAGAGACCTCGGGTTGTATTTAAAACCTCCTATAGATGGGTACATACCCCAAGAGCGTTGTTCACTTCTAGGATAACGTATTGACTGTTCATCATCTAAGACCAGGTATGGGTCTGATTGTCTACTAATTTGTGGTCTAAGTAGCATCTGAGGAGATGAACCAGATTCTCCGGTAAACGTCATATTGTTCGAGCTTGAAGGCTCTGTTTGTTGTGCGTTCGAGGGGGTTGATCTAACTCCTCAGTTTGAAAAGATGAATTATATCTGATTCTTGGGGTTTGTGTTGACAACTGATTAGTTGAATAGTTGTCGCCCCATATTGAGAGTGAGGGGTGATGATTGTCTATTCTGTTGGGCGTAGTATGCCTCGAGACCCAAGAGGGGTCTTTTTAGCCATATGCATCGAATCCCGACATATTCGGGGGGTATATGAATACCCGCAGAATAATGGGAAGGAGCGAAGGTGATTGAGATAACTATGAAACTTCTCAAAGAGAAGGTGAAGTTTACGTAGTTGTTTTGTTCACGTCGGGTTCACCAATTTTGTACGCCGAAAAAGTGACAAGCGAGCGTGGGAATCTACAGGTAACTCTTCCCCGTACCCGACCTCCCGAGGCCATGTCGAGACAGCCAGTAGGGATGGAATATTCGTGGGAAGCAGACAGACTAGTTAGACAATCTAATGTCTTCGATACACACTAGTGAAATTTGCGAATCTAAAGGAAAGAAGGCCCTTTTAACTTGGACTGGTATGATAGATCGATCGGCAAGGATGATTGCTCGAAGGCTCCAATCAATATCAAGCTCTAGCATGATTCGATCTATGGGTTGTTGAATACATGGGAAATAACCTGGGATAGTTTCATGTATGTCTCCAGATAAGGTCATATGGTGGATGGTGGAATACAATTGACTCTACAGACGATTCACTGGCCTAGTCCAAAATTCTCTAGCTTCATTAGCCGTTATATCTAGTAAGGACAATTGCTCGATCGATTATGGGTGGAAGTGGAGTGGATTGGAATACTAGTGTGCGTAGGCCAGTATTTATATCTGATTGACTTGTGGATTCGCTAGGCTGCGGGATCTGTGGATCACAACCATAGACTCTAGGTTGTTGCGGCCCTGTTATGGTCATATACGAAATCAAGTCCTAATTCCTAGTATCCAGTAATCGTACGCTTTCTCAGCTTCTATGTTTAGGACCAATAACTGTGTGATCTTCTCAGAATATCTCACAGGCGTTCGTGCAACCTGGATCCTTAAACTAGTATCTATGTCTGTGAGAGTGTCTCCTGCACCTGGCTGTGGGACCAAAGGATCACAACCAAAGGTTTGTTCTCTTTCGAACCCTTCTACAGTCATGTGAATGTTTTTGCCTAGGGAAATCTGTAGTTCGGTTGATTTGACCAAAACGTGTGTGCTTGGTCGTCTTCTATATTTAACCCTCTCAACTGAGAACTGATTAGTTGTAAATCTGTTGTTGTTTGGAAGACTTGTATTCTAAGGTTCTAGTCTATGTCAATTATTGCTGTGACGAGGTTGGGTTGAGGTACGATTGGCTCAAATACGTATTCCCTGGGCTCCCGAGGTCCCGTGATTGTCATACAAAACAAAATGTAAATCTAACTGCAACAAAGCAAATTTTGACTATCTAAAACATATATAACTTCTATTTTGTATTTAAATTTCTAAGAAGAAAAGCAGCTATTTAAACGTATCTAGAAATAACAACTAAATAACAATTTAAAACAAACAAAATAACCGAGTGTAGTTATTTGTCTGTGCAATTTGTAGATTTATTCTAAATAATGATAATAACTTGCTTGATCTATTTCTGCGCAGATTCTCGATCCTACCTCAGAAGTGAGGAGTGAATCATAGTTTCTCAGAAACTATCAATCCCCACAGCTTCCCTGGCAATATCGAGAATAGAATTTACTGAAATGAAGCAATTAACTACTTTATTTGATATGATTCTAACTAGAACTTTGAAAGTTAAAACCTGGATTCCGCAGAACAGTGGCGAATCTGATGGTGTGTGTGATCTTGTCCCCCTCAGTGTGATCTCCTCGTTCTTTCATGTTCACGTGGATCCAGAAAAGCGTGTAATGCTAGCATCGACAGAAGTAGATATTGGGACAAGGACAGCTCAGAATGCAGACTGAATATAATGCGAGTAGGAGAGGGATAGCGCAAGAGTACAGAGCTTGGCTTATGCAATTCCTAGCGGGATTTACTGCGAGTCATGCAACATAAAGTGTCCAAAACCTGAAACTATCCTATTTGAAGAGAAAAACCTGCAACTTTAATGGCTTCCTAAGCTATTCTACTCCAATGGATTGGATAAAACAACAACACCATTTGCACAAGCTGGATATGTGGCTTACCAACAGTTGAACAATGCTAACTAGACATATAATGAACTAAACCAAGCACTCTAAGCAAAAATGAAAGCTAAGTCTATTGCAAAGAGAAATTCAGAGACAAACTTCAGGGCCATTTGCTTGAGCACAAGCCAGTTATTTATAGCTTTCATTCACCCAAAGATCAAAACCAAACTGAACTCTAAAACTATAAACAATGGCCAAACACTATTCCAGGGGACCAAAAACATAAATGCAAGCCCAAGTCGGCAAGGAAAAGCTGGTGAAACGTTGATCTTTACGTGAGTCGCGTCAAAACACTTTCTGGAAAACGCGTAAAGGATCGCCACTCTGAGTAGGGCGGTGGTTACAGGACCACTGCCCTGATCAGGGCCGGTGGTCACGAGACTGCCGCCCATGCAAGGGTGGTGGTTTCATCACTGAAGAGCAAAAGGCCAAGAAAAGAGGGGAAAAAGGAAAAATAAAGGACGCGGGGGCTAAGCGGGGCATGCAGGATGTTAACGCATACTCCGAGAGCTTTTCTCGGATCCCGAACACCTTGCGAGGAGACCTGTATCATCATTGGGGCACTTGTTACACTGTTCCGGCAGTACAGTACCTTACAATTTTGGGTACGTACATATTGCCCCCTCGGAGAAGCGTTTTAGCCATGAAGAGGCGTAAAACGGTGGGTCCGAGTATGGCAGTCCCGAAATGGGAAGTTAGAAGTTATACCTGACACGCGTCGTGTGTTGAAATGACGCCATCCAAAATTCCAGCTACCTGCAAAATGAAAAGAGAACTCAAGTGCAGATAGATACAATAGTTTGAAAAATAAACGCTAAGAATAACAGGGAATGAGAACGTACCATTTGTGCGGGGATAGGAACTTACCTCCATCAGTGCTCCAAACCTGTGAAAAAGTTATTTTAAAATGAAAAAGAGTGCCATATATATGAAAGTGGGCCCATTTTCCTATTCATTTGTGCGAGTCGATTTGATTGATTTTGAGCTCTGGGACCCACGGTGACGGTTTCTTGCGTGAGTAGAGTCGAAACGTTCACAAGCGAGATCGTGATCATGCCTCCACGTGTGGAACACCGACCTCAGCGATCACAGGTTAGTTTTCTTTAGTTTATTGTTTTTCCACCCCTTAATTTTGAAATGCTAAATACTCTGTAATGGGGGGGTCATTTTTGAAAATGCTAGGTTCAAAAGGTCCACCTATGGGGGGCGCCTACTGGGTAGGCTTTGTTTTTAGTTAAAATGGTCTTTTCTGGCACTTTTTAGGCCTTTTTAGGTTAAAAGCCCGCGTGGGTTTTCGGACCACGACCGCCATCGCCTGGCCAGGGTGGTGGTTACATAACCGCCTCCCTGTTCAGGGCAGTGGTTACACGACCACCCGCCTTTAAGGCGGCGGTTACAAAACCGCCTCCCTGCTTAGGGCGGCGGTTTTGCACAGAATGCAAAAAGAACTTGTTTTTAAGATTGTGTTTGTATTTTTAGCATTTCTACGTGTTTTTATGACTTTCTCAGCATTGCCTGGATGCTAACTTAGTTTGTTTTGTGTGTTTTTGGGTGTATGCAGGTGAGAGAGGAGTACATCCGATGGAGCAGAGAGAGAGAGTGTGATTGGCTCTCAGGGGTACTAGATGCCCTTTCACAGGATGAGGAGGACACACTTCAGAGGGCTGGTATACTGCGCATATCACGCGTGCCCCATGTTGCACCATCTAGTCACATCCTTTGTGACTTATTCTCTTACTGGGATGCAGATCGGAACACCTTCCGATTGCCAGGGGTCCGTGGCGAGTGGACCATTACATTGGAGGACGTCTACCGCATTCTGGGGGTCCCGATTTATCGGGAGGTGACTCACTTTGGAGACAGCAGGCTCACGGGCACAGATTACACAGTGGGCGACTTATATGGGAGATGCAGCCATCTCCACGGGGTCGAAGAAGGGGGTGAGAGTTCGATCCATTCCTTCTTTGCCTATCCCCATATTTCGACAGGCCATCATGGGGATCCTTGCCTCGAGGTTGATTGGGGACAAGGGAGGGGACACATTGCTCTATACTGTTGGGCCCCCCATCATTGCATAGATAGAGGGGCATGGCCGGATATACGCTTGGGGTACAGATATTCTTGGGACCACCTACCACGATCTATACAGGGTGGTCCGTTTACAGGGGCAGTCGTTGAGCCACCCGACCCTAGTCATGAGTTGGGTTTATGAGCACTTCATCCCTTATGGCAGGGGTGTGGAGGTAGCAGATCCTGGAGTTGTTAGGGTAGTGATATGGTCAGACATGTTGGTGCTTAGAGCACCTCATCAGCCAGTTGCCTCTCTGACTACCGCCGATATGGAGGCGACACCATACCAGACCATGGCCGGTATATGGGGCGAGGAGGCCCTTACCTTGATTTCCTGCTCCACCACAGGGCAGCTTATTGATAGAGTGGGACGAGTGGAGGTGCACCCCTTTGGCCGAGTTCCTCAGCAGTTTGGCCTTCCATACACGGGTATGCTTCCCCCAGTGGCACCAGTTTACAGATCAGTTCGCGAGGCCAGAGGGGGGCCTAGAGGCCGAGGTTGGACAGTGATTACTCCTGGCATTCCCATTGCAGCCAGGAGGATAGTTCGTGCTAGAGGGAGAGCCAGTGCACCTCAGGCACCTTTGCTTCAGATTGCTACGGGTCCTGCTCATAGCAGCGATGACCCTATTGATATTGACTCTGAGTCTGAGGAGTTTACAGAGGGAGGGACAGAGGAGGAGACCGAGGACAGCGATCCTGAGTGGCATGACACTCAGGATATCATGCAGGCAGAGAGGGCTGAGCAGAGTGCAGAGAGGGACACTCTAGTTTCAGAGGAGCCACTCTCTTAGGGCCATGGTGGAGAGGATGAGTCCGTTGCGGGGTGACATGTTGCCCCTGCCACAGGAGCAGCCCCTCAGTCGGCAGCGGCATCCGCGGCAGGTGCCGACCCCAGCGACCCATCTTGGAGGCCTGGGGATCTGAGTAAGTTACCCTTTCTCCCTTTTAATGTTTATTTGTAGGCTCTCCTTAGTTGTTATTTTGTATCTTTTAGCTTCTTGCTTAGTTTCTAATTCGTTTTCTCCTTTGTTTGCAGAGACTGTTGATGAGTGGTGGGATTTGATCCGGCAGGGTATGTACCGATTCCCTGATGATCCCCATGGATAGGACCCGCGTGCAGAGCTGTCTGTGGATGTTGGGGAGCCTTCAGCAGCCGGTAGGCATACCGACGTTTTTGCTCCAGTCTGGCATGTGGCCAGGATGGTATCGACCCTTCGCACCGAGCTAGCGGGCTATAGGATGGCTGAGCGTCTTATGAGGAGCCGTTCTCACGGTGAGACCACGGCTGCTCCTAGGGATCCTGAGCCCTCCGTACATTCAGAGCGCCGGCGTAGCCGGAGTCCTAGGCGTGGGCGTGCACCTTCGGAGGGGTCGCGTAGGGATTGAGAGGCCACTTGGCTCTCGTGTATTTTGTATTATATATTTCTTTGTATATCACGGGTTCTTTAAGCATTTTGACCATGCTTAGTGCATGATGGCATTGTATATAAATGTTGATCATTTTATATATATGCATTTGTTTTGGATCAAAATCTTGGCACTCATGGTTTCTTTTCTATTTCCAGTTTCTTTGTATATACTACGATGTATGTTTATATGCTTTTTAGAATGTATGCAATGGAGAACAAATGATGCAAATGTTTGTTTCCTTTTGAGTATTTCATGATGCTGATATATGACTAGATGTAGGACACAATGTGATTTTGAATCTTAGCTTCCGTAAGAAATTTTGGATATCTCATGTTTGTTTTGCAAAGTGATGAATATAACTAGTATGATGAACAGATTAACTTGCCCCACTCCTAACTCCATGCATAGCTAGTAAGATGCGAGGGCTCATCACCGAGAGCTAGAAAAGGGCACAAGTTATGAGGTGTAGTTGGAATGATAGTGATGAAAGGACAGACAAAGCTCTAGTGGAACCAAATTGGAAGCTACAAGATTACTCTACCCGAGTGACTTCATAGTTTAGAATGCAACTTACTTTGCGGTTTATCTAGACTTAGATCCGTAGATGCCCACATAGTAGAAAAAAATCTGGGTTTTTAGGATTTTAACTCTCTTGGAATTTTGAACATCTGATTCATTCGTTTTGACTCAAAGTTTGAATTGTTTGTTATGACTTTTAACGTTTGCTTTGTCAAGAGGACCCCCTATACTTTGCCCCATGCTACTAGTAAGAAGTGTGGGTTTATCACCATGGACAAGGTATAGGCGAGTAAGGGCATTTCCATCCTTTCCCAACCCTACGTCACTAGTAAGAGACACATAAGCTCATCACCGAAGGTTGGTGGGGCAAGGAAATGTGTAAAATTAAAATTTTCTGTTTAATCACTTGTTGACTTGTTTTCTTGAGTAAAATGTCAGTATGTGCTTATTTCCAAAGAGATATACATATGGGATAGATGTGACACCCTGATGAAGCTTCTAGAATAGACCATAGGCAAGCCACCTATCCTAAGAAGAAAATCAAAGTGAGAATAAACTTGCAGATCTTGGTATGGTTACCGTTAAGACTTTGTCATGTCTGACTTTATTTGATAAAAGATTCTGAGATGATTTGATGATATCATGGAAAATAGAGAGGTATGATTAGAAAGTTTATGCCAACAACATCATGAGTTTGTAATGAATTACTTTGAGGATAGATTCCTTGATCACCAATTTATGTAAGAAACAAGTGGACAAAATGATCTTAATCTATATGAAGATGCAATGTAGATAATTATAAGTAGTGCTAGCCGCTTATGCGTAGAACCGCTTGAGGTGAAGGGAATTGACTGTTTCGCACAAATTCCTCACCTTCTAGCGTACATAAGAGGTAAGCACCATTTCCGTAGCTTTCATGACTCGGTACGGGCCCAACCATTTGGGCCGGAATTTCCTTCCTTCGCCGGTCTTCTTGTCGATCCGGCTGTCTAGCCTTAGAACTAGATCACCTTCGTATATGTCGCGTTCATAGACCTTCTTGTTATACTGCCGGCACATTCGGTCAGCATAAGCTCTATGTTGTTGTTCAACATCTAATCTAGTTTCATCTAGGCTTTCTAGTTGGGAAAAGACGTGCTTCTCTATAAGCGTCTTCATCCAGAATCCCTTGTAGTGAAATGCGGAGACTGGGTATTTCGACCTCAAGTGGGAGAACTGCTTCTGCCCCAAATACTAGCGAGAAAGGAGTGCTCCCGTTGGTGTTCTTATTGAGGTTCGGTGGGCCCACAAGGCCGGATATAACTTCAAATGCCAATCTCGTTTGTTTTCTTTTACCGTTTTAAGGAGAATGGCTTTCAGTGTGTCTGTTTGTCGCTTCAGCATGTCCGTTGGCTGGGGGTAATACAAGGAAGCCGTATGATGGCTTATCTTAAATTATGCACCATAGTTCGTGAACCTCTTCATTCTTAAAAGAAGTTCCATTATCAGAGATAATGATTTGCGGGATACCGTACCTGCAAATGATTTGGTTCAAAATGAACTTGGCGATTACAGAACCAGGTACAGTAGTAAGAGGCATAGCCTTACCCCATTGGTAAAATATTCAGTGGCCGCGATTATAAAATTATGGCCATCTGTAGATGAGGGAGAGAATTTCCCTATTAAGTCTAGACCCCATGTAGAAAAGGGCCATGGAGTAGCGATTGGTTGTGCAGAGCTTGTGCCGGCATGTGGATCTCATGGGAGAATTCTTGGCACTTATGACACCTGCGTACAATCTCTATTGCGTCATGTTCTAGAGTGGGCCAGAAATAGCCCATTCGATGTATTTTTTCGAGCGGTGGCATGGCCACCGAAGTGGCCTCCACATATTCCACTGTGAGATTCATGGAGAATCTTTTGGATTCTTTCCGTTTCGACACATCTTAGGAGCATTCCATCGAATGTTTTTCGATAGAGCACTTGCTCTATAATGACGTATTTAGCTACGATAATGCGTAACCACCTTCTTTGTTGCGGTGTAACTCCTTCTGGGTACGTTATGGTCCATGATATAATTAATGATATCAGTGTACCAAAGGCACTCAGAGATAGAGGGTCGGGTTTTGATGTAGTATACGCACTCATCTGGAAAGTCTAAATCTACTAAATCACCTCCGTCTAATGGATTGTCAGCTAACCAATCTGTGATGATTTGTCCTTTAACCGACTTCTGATTTACTTTCCAAACGTTTAATTCGAATTCTTTCCATTAAGGTTATAAAACGTCCAGCCTTTTTAGACAAGGACCCTTGTGTGAGGAAGTTCATAAATGGTCCGTTTTTACCATGACCTTGTTTCTTGATTTCAGCATATAATGTCTTAGGCGTTGTTTAGTAGCAAAGACTATGGCAAGGCATTCTCGTTCTACTGTGTATAGCATGTTTCATAGTCAAGCAGTGTCTCGGCTGATGAAATAAATCACACGTTCTTCTTGTCATCGTCCTCTTGGGCCAACATACAAGGCTAACGAGACATTGGTTTAGCTCGTGAAATATAAAATTAACGGGCGCGATCTAGCTTAGGTGGCATTAGCGTAGGTGGTGATAATAGGAAACTTAACTGCATCAAAGGCTTCATTACAGTCTTTGGTCCAATCAATGCTATAGTATCTTTCTTGAGTAAATTGTTGATGGATGAATGGCGAAGCTTAAGTCCGGGATGAAATCTCCGGATTGCACCCAGTTTTCCGAGAAGAAATGATCTGATTCCAGATTCATTCGAAGGTGGGACCATTTCGAGGCACCATGTCTAGAATAGTCTTCATTTTGGTGGGGTCAACATCGATCCTGCGTGATGATATAATGTAACCTAGGAGCTTCCCTCCTGTCACACCAAAGACACACTTTTCTGGATTTAGCGTGACTCTGTATTCTATCAAACGTGAAAGAAAGACGTGAAGCACTTCTGGATGGTCACAACACTTCTTGGCCTTGGCCAACAAGTCATCTACGTAGGATTCCACAATTTTATGAATAAGATCATGAAATATATATGTCATAGCCCACTGGTACGTAGCACCAGCATTCTTGAGTCCGAATGGCATAACATCATAGCAATAAGTTCCCCAAGGAGTTATAAACGTGGTTTTAGCTTGATCTTGTTCATATATTCTGATTTGATTGTATCCCGAGAATCCATCCATGAGAGATAAAAGCTCAAATCCAGTTGTTGCATCAATAATGACATCTATAGATGGTAACAGGAAGTCGTCTTTAGGACATGCCTTGTTAATGTCTCGGAATTCTATGCAGATGCATATTATTCCATTCCTTTTGAGAATGGGAATGATATTAGATACCCACTGAGAGTAATTGACTGGTTTGATGAATCCTACTTGGAGGAGCTTTATTACCTCCTCTTTTACCATGAGAGCTACCTTGGGTTTCATTGGTCTTGATTTTTTTAATCGGTTTTGCAACTGATTTAGTGACGAGATTGTGCTCCACAATGTGGGGTGCAACTCCTGTCATTTCCTTATAATTAAATGCAAAAGCCTTCTAATTTTCCTTGAGGATCCGAGTGTGTATTTCTACTTCTGATGGAGTTAAGGAGGATCCTAACTTCAATATCCTTGGTTCATCTTCCATTCCGATGTTAATATCAATTGTTTCTTCGATTAGAGAAGCATTACCTTCTTCAAACTCAGGTGGTGCTAGAGGTAGTTCCATCTCGTCTCCATTCTCGACTGTGTATATGCTGGGTTCCTTTTGTGGGGGAAGCTCTGTCATGGGATTCCCATAATAGGAAGATGAATGCGGGATCAAGGATAAATCTACTATGCGATGGGTGAGATGTATCGCTGCATAGGCATTTAAGTAATCAAGAGTGGTTGTCTCACTATTAATGTGGTCTAGGATAGTATATTTGTTCTCATCTCTGTTCATTAAACGAGGGCTTGAAATTTGTTTTACTAATGGTTAGGTACGAAGGGATAACATAAAATGGGTATTTTCCAACTCACTGCTTGGAGTGAAGTGTGACGCTGAGGTTGCTATTGAATCGGCAAGAAGATTTTGTTCTCATGGGATTGCTTCAATTGATATGAAGTCAAACTCCTTGCTTAAATTCAATACAGCTATTTTGTAGAGCTGTAAGTTCTCGGCTTTGGTTTCATATACCTCAGCGACTTGGTTTGCTATCAATTGTGAGTCTCCTAATACCCTGATATTGTTAGCACTGATTCTCTTAGCTAAGGTGAGGCCAAGGAGGAGGGCTTCGTCTTCAGTGCTATTGTTTGTACATTCAAATTTTAGTTTAAAGGAAAATGGTAGGACCTTTCCCTCAGGAGAAGTAAAGATTACACCTGCCCCAGCTCCATAATGACATATAGCACCATCGAAATGGAGAGTCCAATATTTCGCTGGGAATATGGATGTTGGGAAATTTTTTGTGTTAATATATTCTACTTCCACCATGCAGAGATCTTCTGCTGGAAGAGAGCCAACACCTAGGGTAGATCCCATGCCTACAGAATCAAATGGTAGGAACATTGGTAGATCCTATTCTAGCAATTCAACAATTTTTGCAGTAGTTCCTAATGATACTATTTCTACAATCTTAGCCTCATCTTTGAGGGTTGGGATTGTCTTGGCTAGGCTCATGGTTTCAACATCTGTCATAGGTACCAAATTTTCTTCCGGTTTCGGACCGGTAGGCTTATTAAGTTTGTTTGTTGGGAGTTCAAACTCTGAGTGAACGCTTGGTCTTCTCTTTAAGTCAACCAGGTGTATATCGAATGGTTTTGGATCACCTTTGGCTATGAACACCTTTCCTAAATGTAAGAATCTTACTTCTTGAAATAACGTAGAAGAAATAGCCTTCATACGGTGTATCCATGGTCGGCCAAGAATCATATTATAGTTAGTTTCCTGATCTATAATATAAAACTCAGTTAGGATTGTTTTGGGTCCTAAGGTGACCGGTAGTATTATAGTTCCAATTGAAGTGGCTTTAAGGTTGTCATATCCTCTTAGTGTATTTCGGGTCGTGGAATAATTGGTTTCTCCATACCCTAGCTTTTGAAGGAAAGAGAAGGAGACTTTATTAACTGCTGCCCCATCATTAACCATTGAGCATTTCACATAATTGTTATAAACCCACACTTGCAAGTGTAAGGCTGGGTCACCTCGGCGTGCAATCTCAGGATTTGTTGGCATTTTGTTTATTTCGAATATGAATTCGACATCCCTATCTGGCTGTCTTGAAGGATGGATATCGAAGTCTACATGGTTTACCTATGTTTCGGGAGGTGGAGTGATGTTGATTAGATGACTTAAACCCAATGCTTCTAAAAGAGCAGCCCTGTGAGCAGGGGAGTTCTTCAATAAATCTAAAAAGGAGATGTGCGAGAATGTTTTTGTTAAATCACTAATTAAATCATAGGTACCTACAGGTTTTATTAATACTTGTTGGATATTGTCTGTTTCCAGCGGGTAGCTTGGATTTAGCTGAGAGGAATACTCTCGTGTCCTTGTTACAGCTTCTACGGGTAGTTCAGCGTCTAATTCCACTAAACCGACTACCTTGGGTCATGGCTGACTTCCTAATTGTGGCACAACTAATGGATTCAGTGAAGTTGAGGCTTCATGATCATTGTTTCCTATCATTACACCCTTGTTTTTCCCATTCGGATTTAACCTTTTGTTGTTGTGGTTTGGGAGTGGATCATTGAAGATTTTAAGGGGTGCATTCTGAGGGAAAATTGCCCCTGTAAAAGTATTTGGTGCTGGTGACGCAGGATCTACCAAGAACATATCTATGAAATGTTGTCTTTGTTCTTCTAGCAAATGTTGCATAAATTTATTGTAGTCATGGAAAGTTCTAGTGTCATGGCCTCAGATTTTGTGAAAACCACAATACGAGTTAGGATTGTAATTCCTAGTTTGTTGGTTTGGTGTATATTGTGGCCTAAAACTTTGATCAAACCATTGTCTATTAGGATTAAAGTTTTGAATTTGCTGTTTTTGGTTTTGATTCTGGTTTTGATATCCAGTTGAGTTTTGGCTTGAACCCTATGTAAGGTTTCACCATTGTTGTTGTTGTTGTTGTTGTGGATGATTAAAATCCACTGCATTGATTGTTGGGGTAAAGTTTTTGTTTCGTTGGTTGTTTATTAGTGGTGGAATATTCACAATGTTTACCTTTTTAGCTTGATAAATTACTACATCTGTTTTCATTCCATAATTTTTATTGAGGATTTTAGGTCCTTGATTGATATTTGTGGTAGTTGGATAAGTCATAGTATTCTGGTTGGAGGTGATTAACCTCCTATTTGTTCCATATGTCTTATGACCACTATCTATTGCCGCTTGATCTATTCAAAGAGTGCTCTCAAGTACTTCATCGTAAGTCCTTAGTGGGAACTTCTAGACTTCTTCCTTCGCTTCTCTACTAAGAGAATTAAGGAATAAATCACATAGTTCCATTTGGTCCATATTTGGAGCACTGGCTAAAGAATAAAAAATTGTATGCCACCTCTGGATGAAATGAGCAACAAATTCATTGTGTTACTTCTTAATATGCAAGAATTCCCTAATTCCTATTCTTCATAGTTTGTTCATGTCAAATTCCTTGATGAACTCTAAAACGAGTTGTTTGAATGAATGGATGGAAGCCTCAGGTATTCTATAATACCAATCGAGAGCGATGCTTTCTAAGGTTATGGTAAATATTTTAGCAATGACCCCATCCAATGGGAGTAGTTCTCAAATAGATGTGGCGTAAGCCTTGATATGTGCATTCAGATCTCCCTTAGCTTTGTACTTGGGAAAATCAGGAAGAGGTCTTGGAAGAATGACGCTCCGTATGGTAAAATCTAAAGGCTCTTTCAAGTATTCTGAATATGTCCCTATTGCGTAGGTTTCGACCATTGATGGTGCATGATGAGGGTGTGGCGGTGGAATGGGTTGTTGATATGGCGTAGCGTATGCATTGGTGGGAGCGTAAGGAAACCCCTATGGTTGAGTAAAAATACCGGGAGAGGAGAACATATCCCCTTATGGTGACTTGGAATACATGTTTAAGTATGAAGGGGTATTGTCTAAGAATGGATTATTTTGTACTAGACCGGGAGGTGTCAGAATGGTGTTAGAAATGGCGGTTCTTGCTGGGGTTTGTTGTGAATACTGAGGGGTAATGCCTAATGTGCCTACTCCTGTGAGGAGGTCTACTTGGCTAGGATGGTGTGGAGGATTGGAACTTCCTGCCTGCATAAATTGGGAATTTTGATTTGCTTGAGCAAGTTCTAACCATCTCACTTTTTCTACTAACGTTGAAATGAATTCATTTAGTGAAGTCATGGTATTTTTCCTTAACAGAATTTGTTGTATATCATGGTGTTGTATAGGCATGTGATATCTTGTTATGAACTGATCATTTCCCTACCAAGTTTCCCCGAGGGCATTTCCTATCTGACGCGGTATGGAAGTGTTTTCTTGAAAAGAGACCTCGGGTTGTGTTTGTAAACCTCCTATAGGTGGGTACATACTTTGAGAACATTGTTCATTCATGACATAATGTACCGAATGTTCATCATCTAAACCTAGGTATAGGTCAGATTGTCTGCTAATTTGTGGTCTAAATAATATCTCAGGAGACGAACCAAATTCTCCTGTGAACGTCATATTGTTCGAGCCTGAAATCTCTATTTGTTGTGTTTGAGCGAGTTAATCCAACTCCTTTGTTTGGAAAGATGAGCTATATCTGACCCTTGGAGTTTGTGTTGACAACTGGTTAGTTGAGTAGTTGTCACCCCATACTGAGAGTGAGGGTGATGATTGCCTATTCAATTGAGTGTAGTATGCCTCAAGACCTAAGAGAGGCCTACCATGTGCATCGAATCCCGACATATTCGAGGGGTATATGAATACCCACAGAATAATGGGAAGGAGTGAAGATAATGGTGAAAGCTAATGAGGTAGTAAAGATGAAAAAGCCATTTAATTTAAAACAAAACTAGTAGAAATCTGACTCCAGATCAGAAGTTTGCATGTCGTTCACGTCGGGTTCACCAATTTTGTACAATGGAAAAGTGACAAGCAAGCATGGGAATCTACAAGTAACTTTTCCTCACACCCGACCTCTTGAGGTTGTGTCGAGATAGCCGGTGGGGATTGAATATGCGTGGGATGCAGACAAACTAGTTAGGAAATCTGATGTCTTTGACGCGCACTAGTGGAAATTGTGAATCTAAGGCAAAGAAGGCCCTCCTAACTTGAACTGGTGTGATAGATCGATCAACAAGGATGACTTCTCAAAGGCTCCAATCAATATCAAGCTCTGGCATGATTCGGTCTATGGGTTGTGGAATACATGGAAAATGACCTGGGATAGTTTCGTGTATGTCTCCCGATAAGGTCATAGGGTGGATGGTAAATATAAATGACTCTATGGGCGATTCTCTGGCCTAGTCCAGAACTCGTTATCTTCATTAGCTGCCATGTCTAATAAGGATAACTATTTGATGATGATAGGTGGAAGTGGAGTAGATCTGAATACTGATGTACGTAGTCCAACATCTATGTCTAATTCACCTATGGCCTCGTCGGGCTATGGGATTTGTGGGTCACAACCATAGATTCGTGTTTGTGGTGGTCCTATTATGGTCATATATGGATTTAGTCCCTATTCCCTAGTATCCAATAGTCATATGCTTTTTCAACCTCTATATTTAGAATTAACAGTTGTTTGACTTTTTCAGAGTATCTCACAGGCGTTCGTGCAACTTGAATTCTTAAGCTGGTATCTATATCTATGAGAGTGTCTCCTACGTCTGGCTATGGGACCAAAGGATCACAACCGAATGCTTGCTCTCTTTCAATCCCTTCCACAGTCATGTGGGTATGTATCTAGGGTAATCTGTAATTTGGTTGATTTGAAAAAAATGTGTGTGCTTGGTCATCTTCTATGTTGAACCCGTGCAGTTGGAAACTGATTTGTTGTAAGTTTATTGTTGTTCAGAATACTTGGATCCTAATATTATGATCTATATCATTTATGGCTGTGACAAGATTGGGTTGGGGCACGATTGGCTCAAATACGTATTCCCTGGGCTCTCTAGGTCCCGTGATTGTCATACAAAAGCAACAATGTAAATTAAATGCAGCAAAGTAAAATTAACTATGTGAAGTATATCTATAACATATATGAATTCTATATTATTGTATTTTTTTGATGAATTTTACAAATGAATTGAAGGGGGAAGCTATTTTAATATATCTAGAAATTGACGATTAATCTAATGACGAATTTAAACAAACAAAGTAACCAAGTATAGCTACTTGCCTGTGCATTTGTAAATCTATTCTAAATAATGAAATAGGTTATCTAATCTATTTGAAAGACTCTTGATCCTATCTCAGAAGTGAGAAAAGAATCATAGTCTCTCAAAAACTATCAATCCTCACATCTTCCCTGGAAATATCGAAAGTAAAATTGACTGAAATAAAGTGATTGGCTACTCTATTTGATATGTTTCTAATTTAGAACTTTTAAAGTTAGAAACTAGATTCTGTAGAATAGTGGTGAATCTGATGATGTGTGTGATCTTGTCCCCTCAGTGTGACCTCCTTGCTCCTTCGTGTTCACATGGTTCCAGAAAAGCGTGTAATGCTAGCATCAACAGAAGTAGATATTGGGACAAAGGAAACTTAGGATACAGACTGAATACAATGCGAGTAGGAGAGAGATAGCGCAAGATTAAAGAGCTTGGCTTATGCAATTCCTAGCAGGATTTATTGCGAGTCATGCAACATAAAGTGTCCAGAACTTGAAACTATCCTTCTTGAAGAACAAAACCTGTAACTTTAATGGCTTCCTGTTGAAAACAAACTACTCTACTCCAATGGATTGGATGAAATATCAACAGCACTTGCACAAGATGGATATGTGGCTTCCTAATAGCAAAACAACACTAACTAAGCATGCAAAGAAAGAAACTAAGAATTATAACAAAATGAAAGAATAATCTATTGCAATGAGAAATTCAGAGGCAAATTTGAGAGCCCATTTGCTTGAGCACAAGCCAACTATTTATAGCATTTGCATTTACCCAAGGTAAAAACCAAATTGAACTCTTAAACTATAAACAATGGAAAAACACTATTCTAGGGAACCAGAATCATTAATGCAAGCCCAAGGTGGTGAAAAAAGATGGTAAACGTTGAAATCTTACATGAGTCACGTTAAAAGAGCATTCTAGAAAACGCGTAAAGGACCGTTGCCCTGAGCAGGGCAGAGGTTACAGGACCACCTCCTAGTCATGGTGGCGGTTTTGTAACTGAAGAGAAAAAGACAAAGAAGAGAGGGGAAAAGAGAAAATAAAAGCACGTGGGGGCTAAGCGGGGCATGCAGGATGATAACGCATACTTGGACAGACTTTCCGGATCCTAAACACCTTGCGAGGAGACCTGTATCATCATTGGGGTACATGTTACATTGTTATGATGGTGCAGTACCTTAAAATTTTGGGTACGTACAGGATCCCCTGCACAAAATTTACAAACTGAGAATGTAGTCCAAATGTAAATAATGGCACAGCCAATAGAAAACCCAAGAAATAAACAAACAACTCCTATTTATGGAATAGAACCAGAAAAATCAGTTGATTTACATGATATGGATTGTAAGAATATTAAAACTAGATCAAGGAAAATCATTAACAGTCCACCCCTTATAATCATTGAAATGAAAGAAGAAAATGAAATCCCTAGTTCTATTGTTTCAAAAGCGGATATAGAAAGAAAAGAAAAGGAACCAGATAGCAACATTACTGAGACTCCATTTCCAGAGAGATTTAAAGAAGCTATAGAAATCAAGGAGTCTAAATTGATACAAGAATTAAGGAAATGGAAATTTGAAATTCCAATGTTACAAGCAATTAAAGACATTCTAGAATCGAACAAATTAATCAAAATGTTATGTCTGAAAAATTCTGGAAGGAAGAAATAGTACCCCAAGACTATTAAAGTAGATGGGAAACTTAATGATTTATTAGAAGGAAAACTTTTACTTCCGAAATATGGAGATCTTGGAAGTCCTGTTATTTCTGTCTCTATAGGAAATAAGGATATACATAATGTTTTGGTAGATTTGGGAGCTTCTATCAATGTAATGATAGTGGATACTCTGACAACATTACCATTAATAGGTATACAACCTACTAATACCATATTGCAGATAACAAACTAGTTTGTAGCAAAAATAGAAGGAATTATTGAAGATGTGGTAGTTATGGTTGAGTCATGGGAGTATCTAGTTGACTTCCTTATACTGCACCCAAAAGGTAAAACATTAGGTTATCCCATTATTTTGAGTAGACCATGGTTAGCTATAGTTGCTGCTTTAATTAATTACAGGACAGGTGATATGACAATCTTGAATGGTAATAACTCTTAACAAATTTCCTTATATCCTTCTACATGACCTTTTACTAACAATCATGAACAATTGTGGGTTGATTCTCCTAAAACTAATAAGCAAAATTTGTCTTCTTTGGCTATGATCACATTGTAGAATCATGTAAGAGAAGTAGAAGAGATGATTAATCCACCGTTGGATGAGAACCAGCTATCCTCAAAACAATTAGAAATAGTTCTGGAACTTGCGAAATTAGTTTTGAAACCTACTAACTTAGTTTCAAAACCAGAAAACTTAGTTCCGGAACCTATGAACTTAGTTCTGGAACCTTCAACTATAGTTCTAGAACCACTACATTTAGTTTCAGAACCACGACAACAACAGTTCTCTTTGATTGGAAATAATTTCACTCAAGAGGAATGAGATTTTTCATGGGGAAAGGATGAATCAGTAGCTTCAGTTTCAAGTACAGGAAGTGGTGAAGAATTTCTAAAAAGTAGTAGTGACAAAGAATTTGGTCTGCAAAGAGATAAGTATCATAATTCTCATTACTATCCTTTTCTAGTATTTTATCTCGAGGAACTTTTGGAGATGTTGCTACATACCATATGTTGTTACCACATGCATGTCCATTAAATAATTTAATGAAACCCTTCTCACAAATCAGTTCATCACATATTGGAACCAAGCATGTTGAAATTGAACCGGGTAAAACTTTAAACATTAATAGTTGGTTGAAGGATGATGAAGAGGCTAAATTGTTTGATATTCTAAAAAATTATACTAAATATTTTTCTTGGGATTACAAATACATGAAGGTAATTCACGAAGTATCTACACTTATCACATCTATACTGAAAACATTAAACCAGTTAGGCAATTGTTTCATGTAGAATGTTTCTGTTCTTAGAATAGAGTTGCTTCTATATTTTCATTCTCTTGAGAAACAGATAAGGGTTAGGGCTAGGAGGAATACCTGTTGAGTGTTGGGAGGGTGTGCGCGTACCGTAGAGAGAGATCAGATCGATTGCGAAGAACTTCTTTTTGTCTGGGAAGGACTACCTGTGAATAAGAATGTAAGACCACCAGATTATAGTTAGACAATAAATGAGGGAAATGCCTTGGGCCCAGGAAATATTACACTTACTTTTGAAGGTGGTCAGTTCCCCTTTCAATACGAATTAACACAAATGATAACAAAGAAGTTATTACAAAATTATGATTTAGTTACCTCGTTAAAAAGCAATAGAGGAAAGGCTGGTTTTGGTTTGAGTCACAGCGACCGATGCTGGTCAATGTATAACCGACTGTGGTTATAACACTGGTACCGGTTTCTGATAACCGATATCAGTAGGGGTAGTGATTTAGGGGCTTTCAATAAAGGTTGGTAAATGATTAGGGGTAGGCAATAGGGTGATGGAGAAGACTCAGAGAGTGTGGGAGCTATTCTTGGGGAAATGCAAGGGTAGAGGAATGAAAGTTAGATGTAGGGTGCTATCGGGTAGTAGATCTAGGAGTGAGCTTATAATTACTATGAATCAGAAGTTCAAGAAATGGTATTTAAAAATGTACAAGACACTTCTTACTAGTTCCTGATGAAGGTACAGCTCCAAGGACTGTGATGACAAAGAAAAGGCTCAGGTGGGATGATCCGACAATCAAAAGTGAGCTTATCTTCTCTCCCAATGCTTGGATGAGTGTCGCTATGCTCTGGTTACTCAGTTGCAGTCTTGGGCTCGATGTCCTTCTCTGAAAACTCTTGTCTTTCCTTCACTTGTCTTTGTCCTGCAAAGTGAATTCTGGATCTTTCAAATGAGTTTCGATCCCTTGTTTTTGGTTGGGAAGGTCATTTACAGGGAACCGATGGCGGTTACGTAACCCACGACAGTCGAGTAGGAACCGATGTTGGTTAAGTCAAAGTGGGCTATTTTTAGTAAAATAGCCAACTTTCCCTCCTTTTCTCCTGAGGGATTAGTTGTGGGCTTGGTCAAGTCATTATTAGGTTGGTTTTGGTGTGGGTGAGGAGTAATTAGTCATGGGTGTGGATGTAGACCAAGTTATAGGTCTTAATTAGGTTAGTTTAGGGTTAGGGCTAGGTCATGATGAGGTGGTGAAATGAGGTGGCAGGTTTGGAGATGTGGATTTATTAATTATAAGGTAATTAATAAATAATTGTGTAAGGTTTAGGTGGTGAGGTTAGGTTGCGAATATCAGATGCGGGGCACAGGGTTTCGTAAGACACAAATTTTGTGTCTACATTATCCCCTTGTTGTCTTGTAGCTTGTCTTGTAAAGGTGCACTAACAATAATAAGGAGTGGTTACTCCCGTTAAGGGTATAGGTAATCCCCCTCAAATATATCACAGATTGAGGTGACGTGAAATCAGGGATAGGGTTGATAAAGGGTGAATGGTGTTGATATGATAATAAGATTGTGGGGTAAGTTCAAGGAAGCAGATGCACGTTGAAATGTAGTATTGTGACCAGGGTACATGATTTGAAGAGCAAACAAGCAATTCATAGGCAAAGGTCGATAGTTTATCCAAACAAGGGTGATATAATCCTGGTATCCAAGGCATAGGAAGTAGCTCCAGGGGATATAACGGGTAAGGTACAGGAACGTTTAGGCATGTTCGGTAGTACCAAATGGTTGGTTTGGTTGAGATAAATGTCACGGTCTCGGTCTAGGCAAAGTTGGTCGGCTGATCTTTTCAAGTATCCTAATCATGCTAAAAACACAAATAGGTGAGCGCGATTGAACAAAAAGCTACATGATGGGTGGATAAAATTGTAAATTGCGAGTTTTGGTCGAGGTACTTAATTGGTGTGGCCTTGGGTCAGGCCAACTAATTGGTGAGGGCCTTGGGTCGGGCCTCATTGGTTGGGTGCGGCCTTGGGTCGGGCCGATTGATTAGTTGTGGCCATGGGTTCGGCCTGATTGGTTGGGTGCGGCCTTGGGTCAGGCCTGGTTGGTTAGTTACGGCCTTGGGTTGGGCCTGATTAGTTGGTTGTGGCCATGGGTCAGGCCTGATTGGTTGGTTGCGGCTGTGGGTCAGGCCTAATTGGTTGGTTGTGGCCTTGGGTCGGGCCTGATTGGTTAGTTACGGCCATGGGTCGGGCCTGATTGGTTGGTTGCGGCCATGGGTCGGGCCTGATTGGTTGGTTACGGCCTTGGGTCATGCTGATTGGTTGGTTGTAGCTTTGGGTCGGGCCGATTGGTTGGTTGCGGCCTTGGGTCGGGCTGATTGGTTGGTTGCGGCCTTAGGTCGGGCCGATTGAAGTCAAAATAAGGCTAGTCAGCAAAGCTGGGGGTAGGTGATGCAGGAAAAAGTGGAGATTAGTGGATTAGGGTGGGAGTTAGGTTAAGGAAGAAGGTAACCAATATCGGTTATGTGTGACTGAAATCGGTTACAAGACCGATAACAGTATTCTAGGGCATGAAATAACCGGTATCGGTTATAGGTCAAAACCTATAAAAACAAAAATACGGCATGTCATTGTCACTTTGTAAAGTTAAGTGCTTATTTTTGTCTTATCTGAGGTTTTAATTGATTGTGTTGAGTTTGTGGGCTAAGGTGGCACTAGTGGAGTGGAGGAGTGAGTTATTGGTAGGCCCAATCCAATTTGGAGCAAATTTTCCACGCTTGCTCTTTTCTAGTTTGGTTACATGTTGATTCTCTTTGAGGACAAGATCACCAATCTTAAAGGTACACTCATGAATTTACTTATCATAAGCACACTTGATGCGCTTTTGATAGATTTGAAGGTGGTCAAGAGCTGTAAGACGACACTCGTCAAGAAGCTCCAATTGGGCTAACCGCTCTTGGCGGAAATCATCATTGGTGAGAATATCTTGGAGAGATATTCTTAGGGAGGGTATTTGTATTTCGAGAGGAAAGACAACCTCGGTACCATATACCAAAGAAAATGGTGTGGCATTAGTGGAGGTACGAATACTGGTATGATAATCCCAAAGGGAAAAGGGGATGTGATCAGGGAAATTTTTCCCAGAATCGTTAACGAATTTCATGAGAATTTTGGTCAGGGTTTTGTTAGAAGATTCAGCTTGACCATTTGCTTGTGGATAGTAAGGTGATGAGAAGCTAAGTTTTATACCAAAGTTGTCACAAAGGTCTTGTAATAACTTATTTTTGAAAGATTTTCCATTATCTATTATCAGGTGATGAGGAACACCAAAACGACAGATAATGTGATGGTTAACGAACTCTACGATTTTTTCTTTTTTGGTTGAAATGAGTGGAATGGCCTCCACCCATTTAGTGTAATATTCGGTTGCTGTGATTATCCAATGGTGACGTTGCGAAGAGGGCGGGTGAATCTCACCAATAAGGTCTAAACCCCATTGTGAGAAAGGCCAAAGATCTCATGCGACCTATAGCAGATGGCTAGGAGTATGTTGAAGGTTGGCATGTTGTTGACACATAAAACAATGCTTAACATATTTGTAGTAGTCGTTATTAAGAGTAGGCCAATAATAGCCTAGGCGAAGGATCCATTTGGCCACGGCAAGGCCACTAAAATGTCCACCACAAATTCCGTCATGGACTTGTTGGATGGTATAGATGACCTCTGCACTGGTTAGACATTGAAGGAGGATGCCATCAAAGCCACGTTTATAGAGGAGTCCCCCCATGATAACATAACGAAAAACACTTTTAAGAAAAGCACGTTTGCCATTACTAGTAAGGTCAGGTGGGAGAACAGAGGTTGTAAGGTAGTCGTGAAATTGGTGATACCAGGTATCCTGCGAATGAGCAGATACATTATTTACCATACAAACATCCGGGACTGAGTAAGATGGGGCAAAGAGTTGTTAGACCAAGACAAATATGTCAGAGTCAGTTGGTGAGGCAGGAATTTGTGAGGCCAAGCAAGCCATAGTATCTGTAAATTTATTAGTTAAGTGGGGAATGGTTTGGATAGAATAATGAGTAAATAAGCTCAAAAGTGAGTCCACGTAATGTTTGTACTTTTGAAGTTCCTCATTTTTACATTGGTAGATGCCCATAACTTGATTGACTACCAGTTGAGAGTTGCCAAAAATTTTAATAGACTTTACACCTAAGTGTAATGCAACCTGGAGACCCAAAACAAGGGCCTCGTATTTTGCTGTATTATTAGTGCAGGGGAAATCAAGCCAGAATGAAAGAGGAATAGGTTCAGCATGAAGAGGAATGAGAAAAATGCCATCCCCTTTGCCGTGCTAGCATTTGGATCCATCGAAGAAGAGGGTCATTGGATACGACTCCTCACTGAGTGAAAGAGTGGCAATGAGTTCATCAGGGAAAGTTAAATTGGTATGTTCCCCAGGTAAAGGGGCTTCCGCGAGTTGGTCTGCTATAGTTTGTCCTTTGACTGATTTTTGGTGTACAAACTCAAGGTCGAGGTCGGCAAGGAGCATAAGCCATCGGGCGATGTGTTGGTTTAGATGATTTTTGGTGTACATATAATGGATGGGGTCTACATTGGTGATGACAAAAGTTTTGTGATTCAGGAGGTAATGTCGGAGTTTGGTTCCCATGAATGATAGGGCTTGGCACAACTTTTTTACATGTGTATACCTAGTATCATAATCCACAAGAGTATAACTTATGTAATAAACAGATTTTTCTCGATGCTCGGAGTCACAATGTGCGAGCATGGATCCTACAGCATGGTCGGTGGCAGAAAGGTAAAGGTAGAAAGGGTGATCATCCTGAGGTGGGATAAGCACGGGTGGCTAGAAGAGATAGCTTTAAGAGCCTCAAAGGCTTGGTGGCACTCTTCACTCCATTGAAAGACAGTGTCCTTTTTAAGGAGATGATGAAAAGGTTGACATCGATCCGAGAGTTGTGAAATGAAACGCTAGATAGATTGGAGTTTTCCCTGCAAACTACACAATTGTTTGAGGTTAGTGGGTGGAGGCATTTCTAGGATAGCTTTGACTTTAGCTGGATCAACCTCGATGCCACGCAAAGAGATGATAAAACCAAGGAGTTTTCCCAAAAGGACACCAAAGACACATTTTTCTGGTTGAAGACGAACACAGTATTGTAACAGGTGATCGAAAATAATGGTTAAAACATCGAGATGTTCACTGCGATGTTTAGATTTGCCAAGAAGATCATCGACATAATCCTCAAGGATAGTGTGCATAATGTCATGAAAAATGTAAGTCATAGCTCACTGATAGGTTGTACCAACATTCTTAAGGCCAAACGGCATGACACGATAGCAGAAGGTTCCCCAAGGAGTTATGAAGGTGGTTTTATGTTGATCGGCTGGGGCTACCAAAATTTGATTGTATCCCGAGAAGCCATCCATGAGAGAAAGCATCTCATGGCCCGCAGTGAGATCAACAAGTTGATCAATACTAGGTAGGGGGAAGTCATCCTTTGGGCAAGCGAGGTTAAGGTCCTGGAAATCCATACATATCCGAAGTCCTCCCGTTGCTTTAGTGATATGTACGATGTTAGAAATCCATTGAGGATAGTCAATAGGTAAGATGAAGGAAACATAAAGGAGTCGTTGAAGCTCTTCTTTGACCAAGAGGGCAATGTGTGGATGTATTTTTCTTAGTTTCTATTTAACTGGTTTAGAGTCGGGTTTCAGAGTAATGTTATGGACAGCGATGTCAGGATCAATTCCTGGCATGTCAGCGTAGGACCAAGCGAAAGCTTGGTTGCGGGCACGGAGGAAGGTAGTGAAGGCAGTTTTTTTGATGCGTTAATAGATTGTCTGATCTTCACAATGTGAGGATCATCCTCTGTGTGGATGTTGATTTCTATAGTCGACTCATTCAACATGGTTTGAGTTTCAGATGGTAAGGCGTGTTGAATATAAGAGTCATCTGCACCAAGATAAGTGAGGATGGAGTCATCATCTTGGCACTCAACAACATTAATTGAAGGCGAGTCTTCTTCAATCATGTCTAGATACAAAAGGGGAAAAGAATATGGGTCTTCATTATCACGTTGATAAGTGAGAGGACCCGAGAAGATAGCGTTTACGGAAAAAAAAGTTAGGAGGGATAGATTCCAGCTCTATTGACTCTGTGGGTGACGATGGCAAAATGGGTGATGATGGTTCAGAAAGGGTGACTTCATCATCTTCCTGGATACAACGGATATGTGGTTTCTTTGGTGAAGGTGGTTCAGAGAATCCAAGACCGTGACGATCTTTGTGTTTGCGTGTAGTCATGGGAATGATCGTATGTCGGCCTTGTTCATAAAGACCGAAACCGAAGCCCTTCCAAGCACATCGCGTCAAGAAGGTGAGGGAGAAACGACGATTAGTTAGATATTGAAAATCATATTGGAAGGGAACCACACCAAGGGGAGGTTCAGGGGTGACAGAGGATGCATCAACACCCCCATATGTTAGGTTGGTGTGGCAATTAGGTGGTTCGTAGGAGATTACTTCCCCCACATGATGGTCGTAGGTAGGATGCGCATGTAACTGTCCATACTCCTGTGGGGTATGAAAAGTGTTAACATTATATAGGCAATACTCCCCCAATGTAAGGATTTGAAAAACATCTACCAAGGGATCTGAGGTTGGGATGTTATCCACTGGGAAGGAAGTGGTATTTGCGGTAGCGGTTTTATTGGTTGAAGGTGTAAGTGCGGCTAAGGTGGATGGTTGAGGTGTGGTCGAAGTAGATGGTTGGGTTGGATGAATGGGTGTCTTGACTGGTACAAGTACATCATTAGGGCGATATAACATATTGTAGGTTTTGAAGGGCGGAGCGTCAACTTTTATGGTGTAGGACTTCCCCTCATACTCAAATTTTATGCATCTATGTAAGGTGGAGGGAACGCATCCCATAGCCGAGATCTAAGGGCGGCCTAACAGCATGTTGTATTGGAATTCTCCCTCAAGGACATAGAAGAGTTCAGGTAAGGTACGTGGCCCTACACGAATGTTAAGGATCACGGTGCCTAAAGTAGAAGTAATAACATCATTAAATGAACACAACATGGTGGGGTTGGCACACATGCAGCTAGAAGGGATATTCATTTATTAGAAGGCTTTAGAAGAGATGATGTTTAGGCTAGCACCCCCGTCAATCATAACACGACGTACTCGGATGTCTCGAACATAATCCGAGATGAAAAGAGTGGGGTCAGGATCTTCTGCACCAAATTCGACAATTTCATCTTCAGAGAAACTGACAGCAGTGGCTTGCTGTACAGGGACAGAAGTGGTTGGGGAGGTAGGTTGTTTGGTGAAAGAAGCAACGTGATTGGGTGTTAAAATGGGGGCAACGGGAAAAGTTTTGTTAGGTAGGACCTCTATCCCTTGAAGGATCTCAATGAGAGCTTGTCGATGAGATTCAGAGGTTTGAATGAGATCATGCAGTGTCATTTTTATAGGTGATTGGTGAAGCTGTTTGATCATGGTACGATGGAAAACTCCATCAGAGATGGGGTAGGTAGGTCCATGAACAACTACTTTAGGTGGTGGTGCGATTGGGATGGCGGACGAAGAAAGGGATGCCGCAGGTGTGCTTTCTTTGGTTGTCCCCTTGTTTTCCTGACCTCGAGTAGCAATGCTAATCATGTTGATCTCGTGAACACGAGAGGAGGAAGATGGTAGGGATAATTCATTGTCTTCGAGAGGTGGGGTTGCAATAATGATAGATCTTGGTGAGGTGGGGACAGGTGGTATAGGAGAGGGGATTAAAGCTAAAGGTTTCTCCCTTCGTAAGTTTTCTTTCTTAACCTTTCTATTCGAGAGAGGTGACTGACGAAGGATGGATTTCAAAGCTTTGCATCCCTCTACATCATGTCCTAGTGTGCAGTAGTAAGCGCAGATTTTAGACTCATCATAACCTATAGGTCGAGGTTTAGATGGATCATAGGGTCTAAGTGGGGGTAGGTAAATGGTCGCATTCTCAACCAACATATCAAGGATTTTGGCGTAAGATCCTTTGAGCAGGTCAAAGTCAGAGGAAGATGAGGCTATTTATTGGGTGGGTTTTGGTAATGGTTGGGTATGGTTAGTTAATACGGGTGGTGGTTTAGACAAGGGGTTTTGATAATTGGATTTTACTAAACATGGCTTCTTCGGTGCAGAAGTCATGTTTAGCTGGTTAGATGAGGAGGCCACAGATGACGTGGTGGTAGGAAACAACCATGGAGAAAGAGGAGTGACAACAAACAAATCCTTTGATGATGGAGTTTGTTTAGGGTTGATAGGTGGACAGGATATTTGGGGTGACGGTGTTGATACACCCTTGGATATCTGTATGGGTGCAGAAGGTGCAGGTCATTTTAAAGAAAACGTAGGAGGTATGATGTATTGAGGAAAGGTGGAGGGGTGAGGTCCCAATATAGAAGGTAGGTGTGACGGCGAGGGTTTTATTTGTGACAAAAACATAGATTGGACTTGAGGGGATTGGGTTTGTCTCCTAGGTGGATGGACGACTTTATTTTTGGATAAATCTAACCATTGAGGTGGGTGTGTTAGGAAAGGTATTGGTGAAGTCCCAAGTATAGGGGAAGGTTTGGTTAGGTTAATATAGGTGGATGACGTATTTGGTAGAGATGAGAGGGGTGAAGATGAGGACATAGGAATTTTGAGCTTTTGTAAACGCCTCGGGTATATGGTAGAGGTGTCTGGATCGGTCATCTACATTTGAGTAGAGCATGGTGTACTCAAACGCTCCCATAGGACTCACCTATCTTCTGAGGGATGAAAATATTCACGTGTGAAGAAGAAATTTTGTATGGAAGAGAGGTGGGTTGTGATTCTGGTCCACTATGGGTGTGATACAGGGGGTAAATGAGGCACTGTATCAATGGGTGTTAAGAGGTCAATCGGTCACTGAAAATATTTAGGTGATGAAGAACTAATAGGTAAGAGAGAATGTTTGAGGGGATCCGTCATGATTAAGGAGTTTGGTTATGTCAATTCGAGAGGTTTCTCTTCTAACGATGACAGAAATAGTGGTGAGCCTTCTTCTTTTACAGCAAGAGTGACGGAAGGAGATGTTTGGGAAATAGATAAGTTAGATAACATCCGCTCATAATCTTGCAGGGATGTGGTGTAAGAAGACTCATTCGTGAGAAGAGAACTCTGGGAGGTTAATTCCTTTATGGGTAAAGGAATGGCAAGGTTATCATCTTGTCTTGATGGTGGTGAAGCGGGTGCAGATCCCTACGTTAGTGACGAGGCTTGATTCAGAATTTCCTCGATAGAAGCTTTTGGTTGGGAGTCGAAAAATGCATGGATTTCATGAACACTCTCGTCGGCTAAGATATTTTGGTTTATGTTACTGTTAGATGAGTGGTTTGGGAATGGTTTGTTGAAGATTTTTCAAATTTTGGTTAGCCATGGGGCATTAGGATTATTGAGGGTTATATCCCCTGCATCAACCATTTCCTACACTATTTTTTTCAACATCTTGCAGTTTTCGTGACTGTGTCCCTTCACACGGTGGAAGCTACAGAAGTCATTTTATTTTGTACCAAGAAGGTATAGCATAGGTGGAATCAAACCTGGAGTGAGGTTTAACAGGAGGCAAGGTGATAGCTCCTACTTTGAGCAATTTTTCCAAGATCACACCATAAGTTTCTCCCAAGGGAGTGTAATTGATGGGCTCGGCTTTATACTTATAGGTGGTTTTTGGCGAGGTACTAGATGGTGCTTGGGATTTGACCATCATCGTGTGTACAGACTCCTTTTGATTTCGAAGCAGTCGATGTGTGAGAATTGGTGGTGTTGGGTTTTGTTGGTGGAGTCTTGGGTTCAGAAATTAGGGTTTTTGTTGTGCAACCTCAATTTTTCCTCCTCTAAGGCTCGAATCTCTAGTTTCCGAGCCATAGTAAAGGCCTCATCAAAGGTGCTGAAAGTTTGAATTTGGAGGGTGGGAGAAATGTGCTTAGCATAGGCCCGCGTAAAGAGTTCGATGAGTTTGGCCTGAGGTAAGGCATAAGTGAGTTGGTTGATGAGGTCCCCGCCATCGTCCAACGAAATCTGCGATAGATTCGTCTTCAAATTGTCGGATGGCATAGAGGTCGATGATGGATACTGTCTTGGAAATATTAATGGAGAAATGATCCAAGAAAGATTGGGCTAATTGGTTAAAAAAGAAGATTGAGTGCTGGATTAAAGCACTGTACCACTCCAAGGCGGGGTCCTGATAAGGACATGGGAAAGGTGCGGAGTAGTAAGGCATCATCATGAGTAATCAGATAGCAGGCATGTCTAAATGATCGCAAGTGTTGTTGAGGATCCTCCTTACTATTAAAACAAGTAAATTTTGGTAATTCCCATTGAGGAGGATATGAATGAAGGGGGACAGAAGGATGAATAGGCTCTCGACAAACTTGCTCGTATGTCAGGGTGGTACGACTTCCTGAAACAGAAGCCTCCAAATTTTGCATCTTGTCCATCATTTGTTTGATTAAATCAGTGGTTGGGTAAGATGATGGTGCTGTTGTTGTAAACGGTGGAGGATTAGGCCAAGAGCCACTACTAGACAATGGTGGGGTTAAATATTGATAAGGTATTGATGAATAATATGTTGAGGCGACCGAATAGGGATGTCCTATGTAAGATGTTGAAGCCACCGGATAAGTTTGTGGAAATGAAAAGGTGGGCGGAGCTTGAGAAGGAAAGCTCGTGTGGATAGGTGGCAGAGAGCAAGTTATGAAAGGGGCAGTCTGCGAGAGAGATGAGGTAGGAGCAGTCGGCGAGTAATGATATGTGGGGCCCCAAATTAACCAAAGGAGAAGCCAATCTATGTCGTATGAACCCCCGAAGCCACTGAGTTGGGAGACGGAGCTAAGGATGAAGAAGGTAAGGCAGAGTTATTAGGTGGGGCAGGAGCTAAGTGAGCAGCTATACTAATGGGCCATACCAACCAGAAGCTGAACGGTCGGGTGTACGGTCAGGGGTATGAGACAAATAATACTGTACAACACTAGGATTAGCATCCAAAAGTTTTGTAAATTCCTTATCTCCTAGAGGGATCTTGGGAACATCACTGGTGTCCATAGGATTCCCCATAGGATGTGTGAAGGGGGTGATTCAGGCAAAGGCATAGAACAGACATGTGAAACCATGGCTGTGGCTTGTTTCTGAGTGATAACAACCATGGACAAGAGTACATAGCAGAGATTGAATCTATCAGGAACAGAAACAACATCAAAATGTTGGAATTGGTAGGTTGCTGGTTTGTCAGGAATTGTGAAAGCAAAGAGAAGATGTAAGAAGCTGCTGATTTGGGGTTAACAATGCTTAGTATACCCACCAAACTATTCTAAAGTGATCACTAATACAGGGTATGACAGAGAAATAGAACTTAAAAACAAGCAAGATGCACAAGAAAATTAAGAGACTAACCCTAGGATTAGTTTTAATTATTGTGGGCTTATGCCTTAGACGCAAGATGATGTCAATCCTAAACAAAAGACCTAAGGGAGATGTCAAGTTTGTTTTGGCTTATAAGGTTACCTCAATCGAGCCGAGGAATACCACGGAAAAATGGGGGATGTTTGAGCTATTGTGTTGATTATGATGTGATTTGGTATGTGTTGTGTAGTGAAAGTAAGATTAATTTCTTGTCAATACCATGGATATCACCCCCATGTGTACGACCTGTTACTTAATCTACGTTCACTAGAATTAAAAGCATAGCAAGCAAGAATGTGATGCACGTGTTTTAAACCCAAATTGAAAATGATATTCGATGAAGCAAAGAAGATGACTTTTACTAATGCAAAGATGAGGAAGAAAGACAAATTATTTTACCAAAATGACAAAATATCTTGTGAATATTTAGAAGAAGAAAATATCAAGTATGCTCCTTATATGAAAGCAAGCAAGAATGAAAGAAACCTGAGAAAGGGTCCCACCGGGCGTGCCAAAATATTTTGTGTAGAATGTTTCCATTCTTAGAATAGAGTTGTTTATATCTTTTCATTCTCTTAAGAAACAGATAAGGGTTAGGGCTAGGAGGAATACCTGTTGAGTGTTGGGAGGGTGTGCGCGTACCATAGAGAGAGATCAGATCAATTGCGAAGAACTCCTTTTTGTATCGGAAGGACTACCTGTGAATAATAATGCAAGACCACCAGATTATAGTTAGACAATAAATGAGGGAAATTCCTTGGGCCCAGGAAATATTAAACTTCCTTTTGAAGGTGGTCAGTTCCCCTTTCAATACGAATTAACACAAATGATAACAAAGAAGTTATTGCAAAATTATGATTTAGTTACCTCGTTAAAAAGCAATAAATGAAAGGATGGTTTTGGTTTGAGACACAGTGACCGATGCCGGTCACTGTATAACCGACTTGTGGTTATAACACCGGTACCGGTTGCTGATAACCGATATCGATAGGGGCAGTGATTTAGGGTCTTTCAATGAAGGTTGGTTGTAAGGTGGTTATGGTGTTTATAAGGTTGGTAAAAGATCAGGGGTAGGCAATAGGGTGATGGAGAAGACTCAGAGAGTGTGGGAACTATTCTTGGGGCAATGCAAGGGTAGAGGAATGAAAGTTAGATGTAGGGTGCTATCGGGTAGTAGATCTAGGAGTGAGCTTATAATTACTATGAATCAGAAGTTCAAGAAATGGTATTTAAAAACATACAAGACACTACTTACTAGTTCCTGATGAAGGTACAACTACTAAGGAATGTGATGACAAAGACAAGGCTCAGGTGGGATGATCCAATAATCAAAAGTGAGCTTATCTTCTCTCCCAATGCTTGGATGAGTGTTGCTGTGCTCTGGTTACTCAGTTGTAGTCTTGGGGCTTGATGTCCTTCTCTACAAACTCTTCTCTTTCCTTCACTTGTCTATGTCCTGCAAAGTGAATTCCAGATCTTTCAAATGAATTCCGATCCCTTGTTTTTGGTTAGGGAAGGTCATTTACAGGGAACCGATGGCAGTTACGTAACCGACGGCGGTCGAGTAAGAACCGATGTGGGTTAAGTCAAAGTGGGCTATTTTTAGTAAAATAGCCAACTTTCCCTCCTTTTCTCCCGAGGGATTAGTTGTGGACTTGGTCAAGTCATTATTAGGTTTTTTTTGGTGCAGGTGAGGAGTAATTAGTCATGGGTGTGGATGTAGACCAAGTTATAGGTCTTAATTAGGTTAGTTTAGGGTTAGGGCTAGGTCATGATGAGGTGGCGAAATGAGGTGGGCAGGTTTGGAGATGTGGATTTATTAATTATAAGGTAATTAATAAATAATTGTGTAAGGTTTAGGTGGTGAGGTTAGGTTGCGAATATGAGATGCGGGGCATAGGGTGTCGTAAGACACAAATTTGGTGTCTACAGCAGCCTCAAAGAAGGATTAACCCAACCTTAAGGGATATAGTCAAATAAGAAATTGAGAAACTATTACAAGTACGTTTTATCTTACTCTATCTCAGATATTTGTTGGGTATCTCTTGTTGTAATTGTTCCCAAAAAGAACAGAAAATGTAGAATATGTGTTGACTATAGGGAATTGAAAAAAGCCACAATGAGATATTATTTTTCCTTACCATTCATAGATCAAGTCCTAGATAACCTTTCAGGTAAACAGTACTTTTATTTCTTGGATGAATTTAGTGGGTACAATCAGATTAGATTTGTTTCTAAAGATCAGAACAAAACTACATTTACATGTCTATGGGGAACCTTTGCCTATAGGTTGTCATCATTTGGTTTATGCAATGCTCCTGTAACTTTCCAGAGAGTTGTACTTGCAATCTTTGCTGATCTAACAAATGATTATGTTGAGGTATATATGGATGACTTCACTATACACGGAGATACATTTGAAGATGCTTTGAAAAATCTAGATAGAGTGTTAACAAGATGTGAACAACACAACCTATCTCTTAGTGATGAAAAATGTTTGATGATGGTAGATGAGGGGATTGTATTAGGACACCATATTTCAAAAAGAGGAATTTAGGTGGATCAAAAATAAATTTAGGATCATTTCAGATTTACCTATTCCTCAGACCCCCATAGATATCAAATAATTTTTAGGGCATGTTGGGTACTATAGGCACTTTATAAAAGAATTTCAGTAAAATTACTACCCCCATGTTTAATTTTCTAACCAAGGACTATGAATTTCTTTGGGATGAAAATTTTTAACATGCTTTTGAAGAAATTAAAGAAAAATTAATCAATGCCCCAATATTGAGAGGACCTAATTGGGAAAATCCATTTCATATCCAAATAGATGCCTCAAATTATTCTGTTGGTGCAATTTTGGGACAAAAATATGAAGAAGGAAAGATGTATGCCATTTATTATCTTAGCAAGAATCTTACTCCCACTTGAAAATAATTACACCACCACTAAAAAAGAATTTCTTGCTATGATTTATGCCATCAATAATTTTAAACATTATATTACAAGGTACAAGATATTTGTGGACACAGATCATTCAACAATCAAGTATTTAATGACCAAACTAGTGGTTAGAGGAAGAATAATTAGATGGTTGTTACTTTTGTAAGAATTTCATATTACCATTATGGAGAATCTAGGTAAATCTAATGTGGTAGCTAATTTTTTTGTCAAGACTAACCACCACAGGGGAGAAAGATCTAGTCAAGGATAACTTTCCAGATGAACAACTATTTTCAATCTCAGCAAGTACACCATGATTTTCTGATATGAAAAAATTATCTTGCAACAAGGAAGTTTCCTCCTTCTTTCACTAAGAAATAAATAAAAGAAGTTAATCAAAACCAGTGCATAATTCAAATGGTTAAATGGAATTCTATTTAAATGTGGTCCTGAATTTATTTTCCGTAGGTGTGTGAGAGAGTATGAAATCTTTGACATCCTCAAAGCATGTCATGATGAACCAAGTGGAGGACACTATTTAGTGAAAATAACAAACTCATAAGATACTTGGCACTGGTTATTATTGGCCATCTCTGTACAAGTATGTGAAGAAATATATCAAGTGGTGTGATCCTTGTCAAAGGATGGGATAACCAACTTTCACCAATGAAATTCCTCTTTAACCTCAATTTTTGGTTCAACCATTTGAGAGATGGGGATTGGATTGTTGTTGGTCCCTTTAATCCTCCTTAAAAAGGGAAGGAATATATTCTTGTGTGTACTGACTATGTGACAAAATGGGCAAAAGTGTAGAACATTGACAAATGCCACTGAGGAAGAAAATGTTGATTTCCTTTGGAATAGAATTATGATAAAGTTTGGAGCACCAAGGAGCATATTTTCAGATCAGGTACCACAATTCATGTCTAATATGATCCAATATTTCACAAGGTATTACCAAATAAATCATACGAATTCATCTCCTTACCACCCACAGTCAAATGGACAAGCTGAAGTAACAAATAGAGAATTGGAGAACATCCTTACCAAAATAGTTGAAGCTGAGAGAAAAGATTGAGTAAAAAGACTACTTGAAGCTGTCTGGGCTTATAATACAACTTGGAAAACTACAACAGGGTTTTCACCATATGAATTAGTCTATGGTAAAAATCCCTTGTTTCCTATAGAGTTTGAACTTTAGACATTGAGGACAACTGTTAAGGTGGGAATTGAGTTGAATGCAACTCAAAAAGAAAGAATCCTTCAATTTAATGAGTTGGATGAATTAAGGATGGAAGCACTTCAGCAGACAAAGATAATTCAAGAGCAAAGGAAGCGATGACATGACACACATATCAAGAAAAGACAATTCAAAGTAGGTGACTAGGCATTGTTGTTTGATTCTAAGTACCAAAAATTCAAGGGAAAATTGAGAACCATATGGTTGGGACCCTATAATATTGAGCAGATATTTGACAATGGTTCTATTCAGTTACTTCCCATTGATGGCAGCAGTAGAACACTCTTGGTAAATGGACATAGGCTAAAACTCTATAGGAAGCCTCCCACTAAGGATGAAATCTTGAGGAATATTGAAGCAGAAATAAAATTTGATCATATGGAAGAACCCAGTTCTTCCAAAATGATCAAATAACTAGATGATAGATCTTGAATAAAGGGAAGAAGATGAAAACTAGTAAATGGTGTTTTCTTCTCCAAATAACAAAAACAATAAATAAATAAATAATTTTAAAAAAAAATCTCTAAAAAAATAAATTGACGTCCGTCAATTGAAAACCAGCAAATCGCAATTGACCTCTTCTTTTGGCTAGTTCAAATAAAAGGGAATTCTTTTGAATTCCAGTTGTCTTATCTAATCATGTTTTGTTCCACTTGTAGGAATGACGAGTCATCATAGCAAAAGGATTACATCATCAAGGACGATAATTATATCTTTTAACTTATTTAGGGTTTGAATTAAATGTTTGCCTGTGTGATTTGACTTAATTTAAAAGTAGGTATGATGAGTCATCTATTTATACATTATGATTACAAGTGTGTAATCATGAATATGATTTGGATGGAATAAGTGGAAGCATGGTTATCATAAGTAATCATTATTGCAAAATCAAGTGAAATAAGTTGCAAAGATATTTTGAGGAAGGAGCATCGAATTAATCTTGTGTTCTACAGTAAAGAACAAAGGTTCCGTAGCCAAATTTGTCAGTTCTGCAACTAAGCAAGAGGGCCTGCAACCAATTTACACAAAATCAAAAGAGACAAACCTCGAGCCGATATAGGGATTAAAAAGAAATTAGAACCAGAAGATGATTCCCAGCTGCTCGCAGATGAAGAAGTGACATTCATCTTTAAGAATGCAGGATGGCTAGAGTTCCTAAAGAAATTTTCAAAGCATAATGACGAATTGGTAAGAGAATTCATCATAAACCTAGAGCAATCCAGGAAAAAGGTGAGAAATATCTTTATTCCTTTTTCTGTAAATACTGTAAGTAAAATGTCTGGAGTGCCAATTGTGCATGTCCCATAACCTACCAAAGGGACTTTGAAATAACTGGCTGAATTCTTACTACAAGAAAGAGAAATTGAACCCCAGTACACCTAAAATACAAAGAAAATCATAAAAGGGCTTAGAAGGGCCAATTTTCCCAAACCCTTTGACAGGGGTAGCATTTTAGATAGTGAAATATTTAACCTGTGATGGTCAATTTGGGTCTGTGGGAAAATAAGTCTTAAAAATGCTCATATATATGAAATATGGAGCCATAAAACCTGAGTACATGTTGGTCGTCAAATAGGACTTTTAAGAAGAGCAACAGTCAGGGGACAAGAAGTCCCTCCTCTTTAATGGGAGAGGTTCCCTTATTCAGAAACAAACCTATTTACAAATGTACAGGACATGATTTGTTGGTTAAACTTGGATACCACGAAAGTGTTTTCTATGAAGGTCATCAATTACAAAAGGAATGAGGAAATGAGAGCATGGAAAAGAGCAGAAAGGCAAACATGCAGAATTATAGATATCAGAGTAATTCTTTATGTATGCGAAGTCATCGTGAATTGAAAACAAGATCATTCGTATAGAACAAGTAAGATGGAATTTAAAGACACAAAGTTCTGTAAATAACATCTGCCAGAACGCAAAGTTTCTTAACGTAACACAGATTCGTTATCAAGGAAACAAAGTTCCTTCTTGGTTATGCAAGATCACCGTGCTTGCATGCAATCGATGAGACTAACGAATTTGAGATAAATGATCTTCACAAAGAAAACAAATGAAAGCTTAGAACAGACAGAGATCAGATAGACAAAGAAAGGAAAGTCCTTCTGTATTGATTTCTCTATAATCTATTTACACTTCCAGAAAATATGCCAAGTTCTTCCTCCTTGTCAAAATGGCGCAAAGAAGGCCATTATATAGCTTACAATTCGGTTACTCCTCGTAACCATTTCTTTTAACTAGAGAATAGTTAAGGAATGCCAAACGTAATTTCTTAACTAATTACATGGAATATGAAAGGAATGGCGAGAAGAGAGAAGGAAGGGGAAGGAGACAGATGGCCAGTTCTGAGAGGGACCCACTGTCTTTGGAAACCGTTGCTTGAGTTTCTTCCACGTCTCAGCCATGTCCTTGCCACGAGGGACACGCCAGAATTTTTATCTTGAGAATGACAATGAATATCTTTGGAAACTGATGTAACCGACGTCTTGAAAGTTTCGTCCTTCGTAACTGCTTCTTTAGTTCTCCCAAGCCTCCTCCAGGATCTTGATCTTCATATTGATAATAACAGAGCTGCAAACCAGGCTTGGAAAGGAGTTTCAGAGGGAGGGGACATGCGCGGCTTTTCAAATTGCAAGGGTTCGAAACAATGTAAGAATTACAAAGGAAGTTTTGCCCGTTACATAGCTGTTGAGGAGAGAGAAGGATAATTAATGCGCATTTGAATTCATATTTTGAAAAACAGCATATTCGGGAAGAGCGGGAAGCTAAGTATGGATGACCGTTGGTTCGCTTGGGACAAGTGAGACGCGAATGCGCGAAACACGCGGCTCGGCTGATTCAGGAGAAACAGGGAGAGGATGCACAAATGCATTTTGGGACAATTGGGATGGAAAAGAGTGAAGTGCGCGACTCGGGAGTTTTCGGCTGAAAATGGGACAACTTGCAATTTTTTTTTAACTTTGGGACATTCGGGACAAAAAGTTCCGGAGTACGCGGTTTGGCCGGTTCGGGCGAAATTGAAACAGGGCGCACTTTTGAAAATGGGACAAAGAGCTCTGAAGTACGCGACTTGGGGCTTTCGGCCGAAAATGGGACAGAGAGCAATTTGGAACTCGGGACAGTTGGGACAAAATTGGGCAAATCGGCCGAAAATGGAACAACTCGCACAATAAGTTCGGGACACTTGGGACAAAAACTTCCGACGGGCCTGAAAATGGGACAAATTCGGAGGTTTCGGCCGATCGGAGAATAGAAGACCCATTTTCACTTGGGACAGTTGGGACAAAAATGTCCGACAGGCCCAAAATACTTACAGAATGACCCAGAACTTAGATTTTTTTGACTTCAAGACTTTTTCCACACCACCAGCTCGACAGAAAAGACGTTTAAACTCAAAATTTTGAAATTTTTACTTTTGATAGAGTGGGGAATTTTGAGTGGACAACAATACATAATAAACCTTCCAGGGTTTCTTTTTGATTCTATCCATACAATGGCTCAGAGGTATTCCTGGGGTGTTGGGAAAATCAGGCTTTATGGTCTAATTCATTTAATATGCCAGCACCATTTTCTGTCGAAGAAAAATTGAGAAGAAATTTGGGACATGTTTCTTAGCAAGTTCAAGAAAAACCTTAATATTATTAGAAGGACAATTCCAGCCCCATTCTCTCCTTCAACTAATCTGGAAATTGATACCCCTGCAAAAGAACAAAGGGAAAGGGAAAGAGAGAAATATACCAAAAAGAAGAAGGTCTGTGAGAAAGATCAAAACAGTAGAACCTTCTGTACCTTTGAATGAAATTCCTTCTTCTACAGTAGCTTCAGAGGAGATAATATCTATCTCTAAAGGTGATAGCTCACCCATGCAAGAGGAAGAAAAAATAATAAAGAAGAAGCTCTAGAAGGAAATTCACCACTAGGCATGTTGGAATTCCCCAGAGAAGAAAAATTCATAAGAGGTCAAGGGAAACCCCAGATGGAAGGAGGTGAGTAGGAAAGGATGGAAAAGGAAGCTTCTGATATTTTGGGCAGCATTACCATTACTCCTCTTGAGCCAAGCCAACCTGAGATGGAAAGAGGAGATGAGAGACTTGAAAGAGTAGGATTTTTAAGACTTGGATGAACCATCAAAATTTCCACATGAAGAAGAAGAGTTGGCATCATGGAGAAGAAAAGGAAAATTTCCTTTGATAGAGGAAGAATTCCCAACTCCTCAAGTAATTTCATAGGAAGAATAAAGACATCAAGTTAAATAGGATTTGTTCTTGTCTAGAGTAGAGATCATTATCAGAGAAAAGGATGAGGAATTTGATTTCCTCAAACTCAAATTAGAACAAAGGGAAATGCTCATTAGAGAGCTAACAACTCAGCTTGTAGCCAAGACTGAGGAATTATCAGCAACTAAGAAACAGTTGATAGAAAAAGAGGAAGAATTTCAGACTTCTAGGAAACAGAATGTTGCATCCATAGTCTCTGCATAGACTGAGTTAACCTATTTTCCACTCAAAAAACTATGTAATGACACTTGCAAGGAACTCAAAGAATTCAAAACATCAAATGAAGAATTGACAACCAAGATGGAAGAAGAAAAGAAGGCAAGAAAAGAATGGGAAGAAAAGTTTTATGAGGAAGGAAATAAATATAAATGTCTTACAAAAATTCATATGGTCTATATTATGAGTGAAAAATTGATTTCCTGTAGGAGGTCCTCTCCTACATATAGTGTGTTTTTAGAAGATCGGTTCATTTGATGACATTAGTCAAGGATTGCATGTGGTCTTCCACATGAACTAAAAGATGAATCTGAATTCATGGAAGCTTACTCTCTATCCAGTCTTGAGCAAAAAAAATCTTCTATGTGAATTTTATCTTTGTAATTTTATGCTAGAGAAAAACACAGGATTTATGATCAATTTGTATGTAGGGGAGAGCCATCTCAATGCATTTGTCTTTGTTATGCAAAACAAAATTGCATGGAAGGATAGGGAATCTGAATTTTTATGGAAATCTAGCTCAACATGTCTTTGTATGAGAGCTCACTATGGTAAACCTTCTACCTTCCTCATATATTTTAGAACTCATGCCTTTGATGAGAGATTCAAGACACATTATCTTGTCATTCTGCAAAAGAATATTGATGCCTTCACCTCCTATGAGGAGGAAAATTTTGAAGATATTTATGAAGGATGCTTAAAGAGGTGGGAACTCCTTATTGTTTCCATGAGAAGAAGGGAATTAATTTCCCCTACAAATCTAATCTAGAGTTTAGAAAGGGCAAAAGCATTATGCACAATAATTCCCCAAGTCAATGAAACCTACGGGAAAATATGGTTGGGAATGCAAACAAGAACCCCTCTACTTCTCACCCCCATGTCTCCTTGGAAAAAAAGAGAACCTTAAGATCCTACTGAATTTGAATATTGGGAGAGGAAAATAGAAGCAGGAGATGGGTACAGTACATCTAAGTTTAAACATTGGAAAATCAAGTTTCAGTCATTTGATCTGAGCAATCAAATGGAATGCATAACATGTAACCCCACTTTTGAAGAATGAAGTTTGTAAAGGGACTTACAAACAAGTAAGTTTGGGAGAAATGATGAGGCTAGAATATGTCTGATTAATGTATAATATATGATCTTATCTTACTCTCCTTTTTATTAAGTTTGATTGTATTTTGTAACTTTTAGTTGATCTAATATGAGTTAGAATTTAATTTTCTGTCTTTTGATTGATTGTGATTCTAATGTTTAAAATCTTTGAAATTCCTAACGAAGTGTGTGTTTGAAATTCAATTTTGAAATAAAGCAGGTCTAATCAGTCAAGGAAATGAAGCAGGTAGCATTCAGTATGTTTTCGGTAGCATCTGTCCCTACACAACTTAGTTCTGGAACTTCTAAGCTAGTTCTAGAACTCCATCACACATTCATCATTTAGTTTCGAAACTTTTGGACTTAGTTCTGGAACTCTTGGGTAGAGCTATGGAAATCTCATGGTTTTGATCCTTAAAGATTTCCTATGGTTCTATAACTTCTCTGAAGTTCCGTAACCGATGGGAGTTATCTATTCTAACCACATCTAGAGATTTTGCATCTATGACCCTTTCAATCAGGAAAGTATGAGAAGATTTCTAAACGTATATTTAGGGATAGTTATCTTACAGTTGTTTGATCAGCCACAATCTAACTCAACATCTATTCTAGGAAGGATTCGATTTCATCATAATCATTGAGACATCTATGCTTTTAAAATGTATATAAAAGTATACCTGCAGTAGATAGATATATAATAGATAGAATATGATATGAAATATATATAGAGCATAGAAGCTAAATATAGACTATAGTACGTTTTGTAATACCGAATGTTTTATCAATAAAATAACCATTTTTTTAGAGAATTATGAGTTGTTTAATCCTGATTCGAGGAGGAGTAAGAGCCCACTCCCCCAAGGACCAGGATATTTGTTTTATTTGGTATTTATATTTCTTCAGAAAATAGCTTAGATCTGTTAATTATGTATTGTTTTAATTCTTCTAGTTAAACTCTTTTGTATACTTTTTCTTGCAGGTGTTTAGATAGATTCTTATATTTCTTGCAATCATTTTCAAGCATTCTAAGTTGACTGTGTTTATTTCCAAAAGCAAGTGTGTTTTTTTCTATTCTGCACAGTGTGTTTCTTTTCAGCAAAGCTTTCAGTGTGTTTACTTTTAGCAAGTTTTCATAGTATGATTTAAATAAGTTTTTACCAAGAAGTCCTTAAGACATTGAAAAGATCCCCCAGAAAATACAAAAAATAACTACAGTCAACTACTAGATCGATAAGATTACTCTTGTTGCATATAGCTTTAACCACACCACTAGTTTGATATGACATCAATAAGAAGTTGATTAAATGAAGGGAATAATGACACCCATTAGGCACCTTGATCCTTTTCACACTTTCCCACCACTTTTTGGGCTCTTTCTATCCATTTGATATCTTTATCTTTTTGGTGGTCGGCCGTTTTGGGGTTAATTAAAAAATTAGATCAAGAGAAACCTCTAAATATAAAGTTATGAGACCATAATTAGGGACCAAAAACTATTTACTACTATCATCCAACTAGGGTTGCATTCATCTAAGAAATTTTGAGGATCATTTACATTCTTCTAGCTCCATCATAAAGGACAACACTGGTTCATATACATCACACAAGCATATGAGGGGATTTTATTCTATTTACATCTACCATTCTACCTACATTTTTATATGTAGTTATTACTCTCTACTTTACAAAGTGTGACTGGCACAAGAGCACCAAGAGCACATGATGCACACACACACACACCTAAACTAAATTTGGGTTTGAAATGTAGTGCAACACATAGTTGGTAAGATCACTATTGTGGCAGCTAACGTTAGTTTGACCCCATTCATTTACATCAATCTATAATCATTTAATTATCAGACCTAGGGACATAAACTTTCAATATTGTCAGTGTTGTATGCATAGTTACAAATGTTTGGGAGGTGGAAAGGTAAATTGATGTCACTATGATTAGGAAATAACAATGTTGGAAATGAACTAGACTATGACTGGAAGTAAATACTATGGATAATGAATAAGTACGTAAAAAAGAGAGCATATGATAAAGAAATGGACTGCTAATAATCTAATCATCTAATGAATTAAAGAAACAAACAAAAGGAGAGGGTTAGAAAACAGCAAGTGCACCCTACCTTGGGTGTTAATCCCTCTCTAATGCATGTTTTTTACAACAAATTAATAGAAACTTGGATTCTTATTTCATCAGCCATGAATATTACAAGTGAAAAAATAAAGACAATTATTTATCTAAGGATCGATTTATCTATGTATCTCCCTTTATCTATATGTCTCTAAAGCATTAATATTTCCTTTTTATATCTTTCATTAAAGAAGATGCATAAAGAGATAGATTCCTATAAGGAGTTCTAGTTAGATTTAGTAAAAGATCTTAACCAAAACATATGTAAACTTATATACAAGTAATAGAACTATTTAGTAGATGTTCTCAAAAAATCACATAACCTAACTAACCAATCAATCAATCAACCAATTATTAAATTATGACTTAAATAAATTAGTTCTTTGTGTGAGTTAAAATTCATAAGCAGGTGATGACGTTGATTTTCTTCTTGATCTCATAACTTTTTCTTATATCAACACATGCGAGCTAAGGTGTAGTATCTACATTGTGCAAGCTCCTCAGAATCATGGTTTCATGTATGTGTGTGACCTCCTTTAGTTGTGGATGCCTTTGATGTGGATGAGTCCCTTTGGCTACATGTTATTTTCTACATGCGAGGTCTTTACTGTGAATGAGTTCCTTTGGATGCGTGTCATTTGTTGCATGTGATCCTTTATTACATGTTAGTTGCTGCATATACAACCTATTTACAAACAAGGATGGAATTTATAGACAACATCATTTAACATCATAATTGCAATCAAAATAATAAATGCATAATCATAATCTAAAAAAATAAGTTAACCTTTGGTAAAAATTATATTAACTAATATTTGATTCCATGAGTTCAAGTTATAGTGGAAATGTTCAACAGTATAACTGAGAAAGAAAAGTTCAGGGGTACAATTGTCTAAACACAATATAGTAGATGAGGTGTTTAAAAAGGAAATAAAATGAATGTTCACACCCCCAGAATTAACATATTGAATGTCCTCATTCATTTTTATTCATCTCCTCCTTCGGTTTCTTTTTTTTTTATCTGTATGATGCTCTATAAACATATGAAATCAACTAGGGTAGATGTTCCTTCAGGCTCGATGAAGAAGTATCCTGCATTGCTTTTATATCTTTCCATAAATTTTTCCTATATTTCCTCATCTAGTTCCTTGTTACCAGACCAGTGTGGTATAGGATAGTGGAATATTGGTAGGTAATAACCAATGGGAAACCAAGTTTTTCCATATCCTTTATAAACTACAAGGTATGAATTTACCCTCCTTAAGGTTGGAATGATATTGGGATAAGAGTTCATTTATTTTATTTACATTTCAGGGGACCTATCTTACCAATTTGTTTTGTACACATGTACTATTTATTTGACATGGTATTTGATGTGGTTCTTGGCTTCTTCATGAGATTTTTGTCTCATATGGTGCAATCTATGTTTAATGTCCCTATGTTCCATGTATTTTCCATATTTTTCAATAATTTCCCTTATATTGGGAGATTCACTTATTATCATTAATGGTTGTACTTTTGACAAGTGCATGTATTCCTCCATCTATTTTTCTTTTTACAATTCGTTGTTAAAATAAGAACATAGTTTGTTTAATTGGAACATTTCCAATATAAAGTAATGGGATCAAGTCCTTGTCATATTCCAAGGAATAATTGTACATATACAACTCACATAATAGCAACTAAATTTTATGAGACATTTTTAGATATATTATAAAGAAATATTTAGCTCCACTAGTATCAAATGAAATATTTGAGTTGATACAAGTGAGTTTTGACTACAACAATTTTTCTATCAATAAAATGGCATAGATGTTAGAAGGTGCTCTACATTTAACTATCTCATTGGTCACCTGAATTGTATCTTCCTACTTCTTCTTGAGCCTTGCAATCTCCTTATCCTTAGCCTTAAGTTCTTTCTACTTTTCTGCAATTTCTTGTTGATGTTGGAATATTAGTTCTTCCTTCTCCCTTTCCCATTTTTCTTGTCGCCTATCAACATAATTTTAAAATTATTGTACCCAATAATCCACCATGGTTGTCTAAGTGGCCATGTTTCTACAAGCTACTTTGGGAGGTTCTTTGAAAAATTCTCTGATGATAACTTCTCGCTGCATGAATTCTTGTGGCAACAACGGGGAATCAAAATCTATTATGGTCTCAGTTATCTCCTCGGTAATTTTTGTCCCTCTGTACCTTCAAAATCTTCTCAAGTGCTTTTTCTATTTGAACACTGTGAATAATATTGTCAATAATTTCTTCAAGAATATGGAGCATATCATCTCCAATCTTCTTCTCATTAATCTGTGTCTCAAGCACTATGTGGTCATGGAATTCTTATATATTATCTTCATCATTTCTGGATTTATAAGTTGTCTTCATTTTCCCAAGAAAATCCTTCTCCTTCATACTTCTCATGGTTTTCTCCAGCATGAACTACCTCTACATGTTGTTCAGTAGGGCTTTCCTAAACATTTTTATCATCACTTTCTCTGTATTTGTTCTCCTTCATACCCTCCATGAGCTCCTGAATTTCAACATCAACACCTTTCTGGTCTATTTCCATAGTTTCCATAGATGTGGCCTCAATATTATCTCATGCCACTTATTTATCAATATCAAGTGTTACCGTTTTAGTATTTGTGGCTTTTTATGTTTGTGGATTTTTAGTTCTTAGGTGATGAGAATGCATAGGTGCTACAGGAGTGAATTTGGAAGATGAAGGAGTAGACTTGGAATATTTAGGAGTAGGCCTAGAACATTTTCTCTTACTCCTTGAGGTGGATGATTCAGGAGTTGAAAATATAAAGTAGGGTTTCATCTATTAGAATCCTCTCAAGGGATACACGAACTGTTTTCTCCTCAGTAGGTGGTGTATTTTTAGAAACAAGGGTTTTTGTGGCTTGAGAAGTGGAGTCTACAGGTTCAAGATGAGAAGTAGAAGTTGTGGGTGTAATAGTATTTCTTGAAGAACTACAAGTACTTCTTATTCTCTTCCTTTTATACACACCTAAATTTTGTATCTCTACCCTTCTCTTCTCGCATGTAGATATTTTACCATGGTATTAGCTAGAACCTCTTTTATTTAATTCATAAACCTCTTTTATTTAATTCATACCCCTTAATTTAATTAAATGCCCATTTATCCCATCACTTATTAATCTTTATTAATAAACATTGATTAATTAATTAATTAATCAATCAATCTCCACCCACATGCCCTAATCAACCTTCCATTTATGATGATTTCATTCTAACTCCACATCCCTCTACTTTTATAGATATTAACCTATTTATATTTATTTCCTACAAATCCCTAAATAACCTATTCCCACATACATGTAGATTTTTCATTCGTCAAAATCTCAAAATCTCGACTAAATCACAAAAATACACACTGTTGGGGAAATTTTTATTGTAGGCTGTGGTGACCCAACCCCAAAATTTGTCGAACCTATTAAACTAAGTTCTTCCCTTTCCAAAAGGAGGGAACAAAAAACACACATGTGTGACAAAATATTTTTTATTGCACTCTACAAATCCACCTTCGAACCAGAGCATCTTAGTAACCCTCTTGTATCCCTTGGGAAATGGTTTTGATTTCTTGAGTGACATCAGGACCTTACATTGATTTTTTGGTGCCATATTATATAATTTCTACTATTATCTTGTTAAGGCTAACCTCTTGCAATTTTTTTAGTTGTCTCTAGTTCATTATCAACATGTTCTTTGAGTATTTCTACTCGCAGTTCATTATTTTTATCTCGTTTCTCCTTGGTTTTACCCACTCTACTACAATACCAGCTCAGGTTTCCATAAACTTGGCATTCTATCACTGTGATTTCTACCTCCAAAGCTATCTTCAGCCTCTTCTTGTGTTCTATTTCTACCTCAACTTATCAGACCCATCATAGAGTTTCTCTATTTCATCAAAACTAGCCTATCTACATTCCAGTCACCCCACCCTGGTCATTGTCAAACAGGGGCCTGTTTGTCAATTTACCCTTCTAAATCCTTGATTTCCCTCATTCTCTGGTGTTTTCTCCCTCAAGTCATATTCTACAGGTTGACTCCATCATTCACAGACTTCTGTTGCATCTAGTTTGTACTCAGACCTCTTCAGGTCTGCATATTTAAATTGGTGTTTAGATCTATATATCCAGGTTGTTGTCAACTTGCCTCTATATAGTAAGGCTCTCCGTTGACCTAGTTAGGTTACATTTGATTCATATTTTATTTAGTTAGAATAGTACTTAAATAAATCTTTATTACTTTCTGATTCAGTAGTATTTTTGTTTCTGCATGCTGTCAAATTATCCATCTTTTGGTTCACTTCCTCTTATCAAATGGGGGGTTGACATCTAAGAAAGGAAGGTAACGTTTCTTGGAGCCAAATTTTTTGGGAATCCCCCTCATACACCATCTAATCCATTTTTATTTAGGTGATTCTTATTTTCAGGTCATCAGTTGGGTAGCAATGAGGATCAATAATTTTGTGCCTGTTCATCCACATCATGCATTTGAGGTACCATAAAACCTCCATTTTCTGATTTCTTCAGCTTTATTTAGTAGCTAACTAATTTAAATTGAATGGAATGAGAAAACTATAACAACATTCTTAGCACACCTAATCGGACCACACTTTAGATGATCCTTTTTTATTTCTTTCTATTTTCTACTTTTTTTATCTTCTACTAATACTGCATCACAAGGCTTCATTTTTTTTTTACTTGTGTTGGGTTCGGCTGTTGTATTTCTCTTCCTGTTAAATTTTAAATAAAAAGGAAAATTATTATCCAGGTATTCATCTTTTTTTCCCTATTTTCTCCTTTTTGCATCATAGTTTCCTCTTCCCATGTGTGTCCTCATCGAAAGATCACATTTGGATTTGGTTTAAAATGAACCTTTCTTTTCTACATCCTGCTTGATAACAATAACTTAATATGGGTTAACCTTATGCATCTCACATCTTATCACACACTACCTAAGACTCACACATTAATGAACACATCTACACATCTTCCTACCTAGTGAACTGATTGGGATTTCATCACCAAACAATAAGCCTCCCAAAATCTCCCTAGCCATAACTACCTGGAACCAACCTTAGATTTTCGTTCCTTAGGTACCTTCATTATCCACCTGCCCTTTTATTTTTCTCACATTTATTAATTAATCATGTTAATAAGAAACTTTTTACTTGATTTATTTATTAACAAATTATATAACCAAATGTTTAACTATTGCATGCATATTGTTACCCTTCCTCAAGTTGAGATAACACAACAATACACTCCATCCAATGACATCCCTTCCCCTAATGATCCTTCCCAACAAGATTCTAAACTTGAGATTACACATTTAGTTTCCTAACCCTTTTTCTACATGGTCTTGCTTCATGAGGACCATGTCATCTAAAATCATCACTATCTTAAAATCAATCGTCATATATCTCATCAATCCAACCTTTCTAAACCAGCTACACCCCCATTTATCTCTCCTTTAGAGACTCTTGGACCTCCTTCTAGCCCCATTTATAACTTCTTATTTTGTAAATTTCCCACAATATTTCAATCCTATCAATCTAATCAATTGGTGGATCATATTCCACCCACGTCAATTTATTTCAACTCTATCTCTATTCCCTCTACTAATATTATGCCTCTCCAGCTATCTCAACCTCTGAACACTCATATCCCCTCTCATCATTTACCAAAACTTTCCCAATCTCAACAATCACATCACGTCCCTATTTCTCAACAAAAACCATTTCAACCACTTATCCAATCTCAACCTGTGACATATATTAATCCTCATTAAATGATTCCCCAAACACCCACACACCCACAAACTTATCAACCACCTTATCAAGATACTTTCCATGCCACAAAATTATAACCCCAACCAATCATCACAAAAAATGATCCCATGCATTCCCTATTAAATAGGTTGTCTAGTCTAGATTCTGCTACCTTCGATCCCAAGGTTATATTATCTTACAAAAAATATGTAATGAACCCATTCATTCATCGGTTCCAATAAAACCTTACCCTTCTCATTGGGATCTTCCCAAGTTTACAAAGTTCAACAGCAAGGAAGATCCCTAATACCATCTCCACACATTTAAACATGCATGTTACCTTATCACACATGATCAAGAACTTATGCTTCACACCTTCCCAATGTCCTTTGTCGTTCCAACACTGGATTGGTACAATAGGATTCCTCAACATTCGTTATTATCCTTTGCCCAACTCGCACAAGTGTTCCTAGAGCATGTATTTATTAATATTTCCACAAAATCACTATCAATTACTTATACGCCATTCAAAAATTTGATGACACATCTATCATAGATTTTTTTGCATGAGTTCATGGCATTATAAGCCAACTATGATTTACTCATCCTCAAAATGAACTAATCAAAATAATTTCAAATTCTTGTGTGGAGAATATTTCTTTTATCTTGTAAATCTTATATTTCAAAACATTCAAATAATCCTTCATCATAGCTCTAAAAATCAAAGCTCGTGCCCTTCAGCGAGGCCAACTCAAACTTAAATCAAACAACCATAAAGTAAAGTTTCCCAAACCATCCACACATAGTGATAAACCTAAGAATGTGCCCAATATGGTGGTCATCAATTCTTCTTCTTCCCCCACATCTAGTACATGGTCACAACAATGAGCCACTAGACCTATGCCCAACTATACACCCAGAGAATCGTATAGTTCAATATTTGACAAGTTGATGGAATTTAATCTTATCACCCTTCATCCAGTCCAACTGTTTGATGAATCTATACCAAAACCCATGTGGTATTGTGAAGATCATTACTGTAAATACCACCAAATCTGAGGACATGGTATAGAGAGGTGTCAAACTTTTAAAGACTTAGTTCAAAGATTCATTGATCAAGGAAAACTCCAAGTGGTAAATCATAATGCATCCCCTAACCACCCAATGGACATATTTAAACAACTATTTTCCAACCACACACCAATAAATAAATCCATCCCTTCTAGATATCAACTACCAAATGCTCACACCATTAACACCATCAGTCAAGATCTCATCTCATCAACAACTCTACATGTTCCTACCTTTAGAACCCATCATATACACAAATATCACACCTATATCAAATTTTACTACTTTTCCTATACCTATACCTACTCTAACCCTTACCACATCCACATCAAATTTGATTATATCCCCTATTTCATCCACTTAGATCATGCCCTAATCTATCACATCAAATTCATCCTTTGCATCTATTTCGGCCCCATTGATATACACACCTATCCCTACATCTCTCACATATGTTCCTTCACTGACATCCAAACCACCTATGTCTACAACCATCTCAACCATACTTGTTATCACTACATCCCAATATCTCATGTCTAGTCCTTCATCAAAAGAACCTATTACATCTACATCACTCACTTCCACATCAATCCCAGCTACACTCATTTCTACCATATACACTTCTAAAACCTCACTTACACCTATCCCAACACCTATCTCAATGCATATACCTACATATTTACATATGAATACATCATCCATTCCATCCCAATCTTTTAATCCCACTCCTTCTCAAACATTTATTCCTATATTTGTACCACATCTATGCCCGCTACTAAACCAATCACATCTTCTCGATTTGTAAACATATCAATGATACCCCTTGAAACATTTATGAAACAAGAACCCACACCTAAGACAAGAAAAAATGACATTCATCCCCTATATGTAAAACTAATTGTCCCTACACCAACCAATCCAAATCCTATATGGCCCATGACTCATTTAGACCTCATCGACTGCATCATTCAATCACCCTTTCCTTCATCAATATCCTCCATTACACCACCATATTTGGACCCTCTAGTTGAGATAATTTTCATCCCTACTAAGGGTGAGTCTTCTCAATAAAAATCTAATACTCTTGGTAAGAACCCCCAAAAGTCTCCCATGCACTCTTGTAAGAAATTAGACCTTACCTCTCCTCAATTATCTAACATTACAAAATTCATCCCAGACACACCCTCATATATTTTATGGCCAGTCCCTTCACCTAAGATATCTCATAACAATAAATCCCAATCCAAACAATCTAAATCTCCTCCCAAAGTTGATTTGTATTTCAAGACACCAAATTTACCCATCCAATCTATATCTTCACCTAGGCCCAAACATCCTATTAATCCTCACAAGAGGAACATTACTTACACCACCTCTATGGGATCTTACACAGAGTTCCTTAGACATTTAATACAAATATATGTAATCTTGTTTCCTCCTATAAAGTCCTTTAATCCACATAGTAAGAAGCCATCATGGTTTGAATGCAATCACATTTGTGCTTATCATCGCACCTTGCATCATGATATTCAACATTATAAGGCCTTCTAAACCATCATCAACAATCTTATTGAGGATGACAGATCCCTCATCTAGGGGGATATGCCTCCAACACAATTAATCAAATTTTTACATCTTCATCGACTAAATTATCTAAGTCCCCTCCTTTATCCACAACATCCCTTAGTATTTATCCTATCATATCATCCTCCTAAAGATATTCCTCCCTTGTTCATTGATAATTTTTGCATTTCCAATCATCCTAGTAATCCCCCATCATCTATCTAATCTAAATATAATCTCCTTTGATATCCACTAGCTCTAAGTTGTCCAATGTGATATAGTCTCTGTGGCTTGGGGAATACCTTCCCATTGTTATTGACCCTCTTGCATCTTCTTCCTCATCCACATATCCTATTCACATCAATTCATCCCCCTATCTATCAAATGACTCTCTTAACACTGGTGGAATTCACTTTAGAATTAGTCTACTTGCTAATTAATTCTTTTTCACGATTGATATTGTCTTGTCTTATCCAACTTTCTGTATCCAAAAAATTTATCTATCATCTTATCTAATCCAAAGTTCACCTTTGTGGCCATATTTTTCCCTTTTTAGGGGACCATTTCTCCTCATCCTAAGACCATCGTTGTGTCCATATGTGTCCCTCCTTTATGGGACCATTCATCTTTTTTCCTCCAAAATCCACCTTTGTGATCATGTTCCTCCCTCTCTTATCTACTCCTCTTGTTAGGGGCACATATTTTCTCTTCCTTAAGGGAAACACATAGCTTTTCATCTTCACTCATCTATCTCATTGCATCCCCTCCTTGGTAAGCTATCATCCTATCCTTGAACGTGGATTTGATCAAAATTTCACCACTCTAGAAAGGAGCCAACGTGGAAATTTTTCCCATAACTCAATAAGACCATGCATTATCATGCATAAGTATAGGTCAGGAGCCTATCAACTGGCCTCCTTTTGATGGTAAACTAGAAGTGAAACCTATTTATGAATTGCACTTGTAACCAATCTATTTTTAGCATATCTACCAGTGACTACTTAGTTTTATCTTAAGATCATCCCTCCACCATTATCCTTTTTCATCAATTATTGTAATGATTAAGAACTATATAGTCTACCATCAGTTTCTTAAATATGACCTTAAATATGGAAACCATGGTTCTTTCCATAGCATTTTCCTTATGGATAGGTTCTCCCATCTTGGTGAGGACTTTACGATCACTACATCCATCACCCTCTTATTTACCTATTGAAACCATGCAAAGGGATCCTGGGTGTCTCTTATACATTCATTATCACCTCCTAAGTGGTCTACCTAGCTATTCCTAGCTCTTCCCCTTGTTAAAATAAAAATTCATGGATATTCTTATTAAAATCAAAGATATAAAAAATAGACTACTCCCTTAAAGGAAATTTGTTAAAAAAATAGTAAAATTAAATTAATAAATAGATCGATCCCTCAAAGGAAGTTCATCATGTATATCATTCCTGACATATATATCATATATGTATAAAGTATACCATACCCTCAAAAGATGGCTACTCTTTTATTATAGAATTGAAGGATTCCCTTATTGACCAACCTTTCATTTTATTAGCATCTTAAGAAATTTTACCGCATTGATCAGTTTCCTTTTTCCCCTTCCTAGAGCTAGGGCATAGATTTAGATAATGCTACTTATAGAGAACCCTCAACCCGTGTATAAGTTAGATCTCAAACCCCTTTGTTATGTTGACACTAGGTTTATGAGTTCATTTCATCAATGTTTCGTTGTGATCTTTAATATAACTAACTATCATTGGTTATTTGCAACATTTGTTATAGTCACATGTTCCTTACATCAACTGAATCCCCTCTTGGTCACATGTTGGTCAATTCTTTGCAACTACTCTTATATTTCATTCTTCTACATGCATGAAAATACTCTATGAGGGATACTTCTACATCTTATTTTTTTTGGCATGTAGAGCATATAATTGTTTAGTCATGTCATTGAAAATCTCATGCTTCATGTTTTTAAACATGTTGACAATATCTGACTTGGATATGTCCCCAATTGTTTTAGTATCTGATCCACCTCTTGATCTTACACTTCTTACCATCTTCATAGTAGATCTTGAGTAATTTTTGCAAGTTTCACAGATTTGACAAAAGTAGATTTTAAAATTTCCTCTGCTCCTATCAAATCCAGAGCATCCATTTCCTCCTCACCGAGTCCCTTTAAAAATATTATTTGAGATATTCAGGTAGTATTCTGGTGTTCCTTGACTTTTGAACACAAAACAGGAACCTTTCCAAATATTTTTCCAATGGTTCATCCTCTTTTTGTACCATTACATAGATTTCATCACTTCCTATTATGTTTGGTCTACAATAATCTAGGTACTTATCGAGAAATTTCTCCTTCATTTGTGCCCACGTGGTTACACCATTTCTTTGAAATCCCACGAACCATTTCAAGGTTACTTCTTTAATTGTAGTAGGTAATAGATTCAATTTATGTGCATCAGTAATATAATCATAACTCTTGTAGAGAATGTCAAACTCAAATAAAAAGGTGTCTTGGTCCTCTATCATTGATCCATGAAAATTGGGAAAGGTTGAGAAATAAATATTCTTCATAGCAATAATTTCATTATTATCATTAATGGGGAACTCAAAAGTGGTTTCCCCATTTCAAACATTCTGATCAACTTCATCTTTCATCTCTCGCTTGTAAGGAGCAGCTTCATAACTGTCACTTGGAGGATGATCTTTAAATAGTAAACCAAGGATGTATCCTTTAGAATCCTTAGAGGTATATGAAGAGATTTTTTCTACATGTGGATTAGGTAAAATTCTACCATAGGCATCCCTTGTGTAGTGCATGCATCAAATAACTCAACTCAATCAATGGAAAATTAGTTGGGGGGGTGGTTTGGAGCTGAATTTCCTAAAACCTAAACTTCTCTAAGAGATTAAAAACCTCTCAAAAACCTTATAACTTGGTAGTATCCCTGGAAATGGTGCAAAAAATGGTGGTGAAAATTAACTTGCACCAATTAATATGTTGTTCATTAATCTACATTCATTTAATTATCAGACCAAGGGATGTAAAATTTCAATATTGCTAGTGTTGTATGCATAGTTATAGATGTTTGGGAGGTGGAAAGGTAAATTTTTATCACTACAATTAGGAAATAACAATTCTAGAAATGAACTAGACTATGACTAAAATTAAATACAATGGCTAATGAAGAAGTATCTAAAAGCAAAGCATAGATAAAGAAATGTACTTTTGCTAATCTAATCATGTAATGAATTAAAATAACAAACAAAAGGAGAGGGTTAGGAAACCACAAGTGGGCCCTACCTTGGGTGTTAATACCTCCTAATGTTTGTTTCTACAAAAAATTAACATAACTCATATTCTTATTTCATAAACATGAAGATTACAAGTGAGAAATATAACCAATTCTCTACCTAAGGACCGATATATCTATGTATCTCCCTCTATCTATATTTCTCTACAACATTAATCTTTCCTTTATATATCTTTCATTACAACATAGGTGTGAAGAGATAGAATCCTACTAGGATTTCCAAATGGATTAAGTAAAATATCTTAACCAAATAATCTAAAAACTTACATTCCTGCAACAGAACTATTCAGTAGATGTTCTCATACAATCACACAACTTAACTAACCAATTAGTCAATCATCCAGTTATTAAATTTTGAGTTAAATCAATTAGTTCTTTGTTTGAGTTATAACACATAATCAGGTGATAGTGTTGAGTCTTTCTCTTGTTCTCATAACTACTACTTCTATCAACACATGTAGGCTTAGGTGTAGTATCCATGTTTTGCAATCTCCTCACAATCATGGTTTCATGTATGTGTGTGACCTCCTTTACATGTGGACTAATGGTTTTTGGATAAATGTTTTGACTCAAGGAGGTAATAAAAATAAATGAAGATTGAAAATACTGAATAAGTCGTTTAGAGTTGTGTCAAAATGTTTGAGCCCATCTCATGGTGTGATTTCAATTTAAGAAATATGATTTTTGTGTTTACAGTGAGATATAGGTTGTCTTAGCCCAGGGGGATAATTTTAGGAGTTCTTGGTATGCTTGTGATGAGTCTATTTTTTAGTGAAGTTAGTCTATTTTGCAATGAGAATTGTTTTTAGGGACAATGGCCCGAAAGAGGTTTTTGTAAGCTTGAAGGAAAATCTTGAGTTTTTGTGCATGAGAATGCCCTAAAAATAGATGTTGAGTGAAGGTGAAGATGAAATGATGAGAATATGTTCATGGGGGTCTATATTTCATGATATATCAGGTCCATAGGATCTTCACATACTCTTAGAGAAGACAAGGAAGAAAGATTTCAATCCCAGGGGGAGTTTTTGGTCAAGTAAGTCAATTTTTTGCATTGTTTCCATTATTTTTTGTCTTTTTCCATGAATTTGTGTCATTGTATCCTTTTTCATAAATTTAAAAGGGGAATAGAATCATCAAAAACATGGGAATGAGTCATTTGAATGTTTTTTTCCTTGTTGGTTGTCATCAATGTTTCTAAAGGTGGATGTTAGCAATGAAAAAGGGGGTGATTGTTGGCCATTATGTGTTAGTGTTTTTATTGATTTCAACTAAATTTATGGTAAAGGATGTGAGGAGGTCATTCATAGTCCATGACGATTTTTTAGAGATGTACATGGGTTTGTATGAGGTCAACTAGGTCAAGTCATGAGTTGTAATCGTTGAGTCATGTCATTCTAGGCTTGTTTCTAGCCCTGGAGCATGAAAAATAAAATAGAGGTGTGATATTTCAAGATGATAATTATTTTTGGTGCATGGTAGAAGCATTATGGTAGTGTATATGAGGTGTTTGATGTGTTTCAGGTCATTTTGTAGAGGTATGGTGGTGTTTCAGGGTCCTTGCGAAGCAACAAGGTCAGAAACAAACATGTTAACTTAGGTAAGTCATTGTGGATAGATTTCCAATCATATTTAGGATATATGGTGAATATTTAAATATAGATGATATTTTAATGATGCTTCATGAAACTTTTTAGGTCAAAATACTTAATAAATTTGAAGATATTCAAGTTTTAGTGAAATCGAGTAAATTTCAATGTGGTTTTAGAACAAAAATGGATCTTATGATGCTTGTTGTGAATTGTTTGATTTTCATGGGGACTTGAAATATTTTGAATAATTTATTAGGTCAATTATGAAGCTTTCAAAAAAACAATGAGGTGGTTTTATCATCACATTTTTTATGAACGATCATTAAGAAGGCAAACTGGTTTGGAACCCTAACTAAACCATGGCTAAGATCAACTTGCATAAGATTGAGTATAGAGAGTTTTTTTATTCCTTTTTTAAAATTTGTGATTTTATAATGTATAAGAATCTTCCCTCTTTCAAGAATGGATATATGGTGTTTGTCATCATATGTGGGCCCCACCTGAATTTACTTGTTTTTAAAGAGTTCTAATTTGTGGTAGAAATATCAAAAGAAGGTATGACCTAAATTTCCATTCATGTTATACCTGGAGTTTTTATAGATGTTAATGAAGTTTTTAGGTCATGGTGATGTCTAAAATGTGCAAAGTTTCCTCTATTTATGAAGACTAGATTTTAGGGCAATTTGGAGCAACTTGTAAATTTGACATTGCATGAGCCACAAGATGAATTAGGAGTTGAGTCAAGTTCTTTTGTGAATCTGGTTAAGATATATTTCCATTGGAATATCAAAATTTATGATTGGATAAGTTATGCACAAGTTATTAGTTGTTCTTTGAGGTTCAAGTTTAGAGGATGTTTGTTATATTAGCGTGTTAAGTGACTTGATAAGGGTAGAGTGATGATTTCAAGCTCTTAATTATTGGTGAATATTTATGACTGCTTAAAAATGATGTAGAAGTGTTTTCCATTATTTTTTTGAGTCTGTAAGTGAGTTTTGTTATGATGGAGTAGGTTGAGCTCATTGTCACTTCTTGAGTCCAATAAGACAGAAGAAGTAGTTTTTTAGAGATAGGCTTGGTTGAAGGCCTTCCAATTAGAGTTTGAAGGAGTTCCAATATTTTATGAAAATTTTAATTAGATATATTTCCAATTATTTATGGGTTGTGTCATGGTGAGTTCATTTGATGTTTCTTTCAAGTAAATTTGGGAAAACGTTTATATGTTGGATTTCAGGAAAGGTTTGTTCTTGCTGAAAGATTGATTTGTTTGAGGCATGGAATGGTTGAGATGATGCTTGAATATCGCCTAGATATTTCTTATTGATGAATTTTATTCCTAATTAAGTAATTTATAGGTATTTAAAGCATCAACAAGGGTGGAAACTATTTGATTTTGCAAAATTGTTTTGTAGGTAGCTTGTTTTGGTGAAGGGTAAAGTAGTCGTGGTTTGAACCTAAGGATGTTTCATGAGTTATAACTTACTTATAAGTGATTTACATGTCATTTTATTTCCATAGAGTGTCAACATGCTATATTTTAATTAATTTTGAGGGGTCTTGAGGCCCAAAGGTAAAATCAAGTTATTGGAAATAATTGTTTTGAGAAAAAAATGAGCTAGTGGGCCCATTAAATGAAATAATTTGATTGGATGAAGTAAAAGTGTGATCATGGATAATGTTTAAATTTCATATTACACATGTTTGGTGATTGTTTAGAGATTGAATAAAAATATTTCTGGTGTTATAGGATTTATCTCATCCTAGTGATGGGGGTTTTGAGGATTTTTGGTGCAAGTTGGATGGTTTAAGGCATGGCCAATCTATAAGGGTCAAATTTTAATGTTTTATTCATTCATATGGGATTTTTTTATAATTTAATGGTCAATTTAAAGGAGTGAAACCAACATATTTTGAATTTGAATCAAGAAGAGCTTATAAAAGTGAAGTTTTGGGTGTAATTTGCAACTAGTTGCTTGAGAAGGAAAGGTACGACCTAGAGGAGATTATTTTGCAAGTATGAAGGAATGATTTAAATTATAATAATATTTATTTAAGGTTAAGGAATTTTTTACAACATGATAGAAAAATTTTAGAGCCAAGACAAGTTGAGAAGGAAGAAGATAGAGCAAGATTGAAGACCTAGGGTTTGAGCAAGGGTTTGTGAGATGAATTAGAGATCTCCATCAGTTATGCTAGAAAAACAAATCAGAGATAAATCATCATAATTTGGTTGAGTTTGTGTTTGGTCATCTTGGGGGGTTGTAGCCTCCTTATGGAGTGGGTGCTTTACTGAATTAGGGGTTAATGTTCTACTAAACTAAGGGTTGGTGCTTCACTAAATCTATTTGATTTGTGTAATATAAGTAGAGTTTCAGTGGATTTGATCTTCTGTGTGAGGGTTTCACAATAAAATATTATCTCTATGAGCTCTCTTTCATGTGTTATGGTTATCTGAATGTATTATGTGCACCTAATAAACTTGTGATGAATGTATGTGAATGGATGAATGTTGATGTATGTTGTAAAAAATGGTAAATGAAATAAGTAATTTTTAGGACCAATTCATCCCCCCCTTTTAGTCCATTGTGCTTCCAACACCAAAAACCAGCCACTTGATGAACTAATTAATGCAATACATCTAAATAAATTATTCATTTCATTGGTAGATATTCTGATTTTAAAAATCACATCTTCATCTTCATCAACATGAGACAAGTTTTAATATAAATCCTATTAAGTATTTTGTATCTCATACTTCTTATAATTTCTCACATTTTAATCTTATTTCACCTATGTTCATACCTAGAAGCTTACTGATGGTAATATATCCCCTCTAAATAAGTTTTATCTTTCACAAAAAATCTTTAAACCTCTTTACCCGATTGGTTTGATCGCCCATCTTAGTCTTTGGTGTTGAACCCCTATGTCTTACTAGTCACATGGGGTTGAGATTAGGAACAAACATTCCTTCCCAAATAAAAATCACTATAATTCAAATCAATCAATCAAATAGCTTATGAATAATTCACTGTTACACATTTCATCCTTCGCAGTATTTGGTGTTGATCCCACACTTCTTACTAGTAGTGTTAGACTGGGAATGAAAGGAGGTTCCCTTACTTGTCTATGTCTTTTCTTTGGTTATGAGCCCTTTCCTCTTACTAGTTGCATGAAGAAAACTGTAAAGGTTCATGCATACTTCAAAAAGCATAAAAATGTCATAAAAAACCAAAAAATTTTTTAAAAATAAAGAAAAAATTATTAATACTCACCTATGTCTTGTCTTCGGTGATGAACCCTTTCATCTTACTAGTGGCATGGGGTAATGCATAGGGGGTCCTTCCAAAAATTTAAAATCTTATAAATCTAAAAGTGATTACAATTATAAAATCCCCAAGAAGTAATTTAGATGTCTAAGTGAAGAGAGAACTATCCCTTCACATCAAATCTTACCAATTAGCAAGCCATGTAATAGTCTTAAGTCTAGTAAGTGACCTATATAGTGAACGTCATTTCGAAAATGGCTCACTAACCTTAAGAGGAATTGAGTCAAAATTTCCTAAATGGATCATTGTTATCACTTGTATTTATATACATTAAATACATCCCGCATCCTTCTTGAATCTCAGTAATGAGCCCTCACTTGTTACTAGTTGTGTGGAGTAAAAAATGGAGCTAGAATTATTTTTCATCATATCATCACCAACATATTTTGCCAATGGAGTGAAATTAATTTTAATATTCAAAGCATGAGTTACCATGAGGAAAAATGTACATATGGATGATACCCTACCTTATCACCTCTCATAAGAAGTTTGCATTCTAGTCCATTAATCTCAAAATTTCCCAAAAACATTACAAAATCTAAAAATCCCCAAAAACAATAGAAAATCTCAAAAATCCCCAAAAACATTTTAAAATCTCACAAAGCTAAAAAACATATGAAAAATGTCAAAAATCTAAACAAAAATTAGAAAACAAACAAAATCCCAAAAACATTAAAATAAAAGAAAATATCCCAAACATATCAAAATAATCAACACAGTGTAAAATTTGTACTTGTTTCCCTAATAATTTTTCCAACCACTTTTAGAATTTAACACCCAAATAATTTCTCCCTTGCGCGAATCCTCTCTTGGGAAAATTTTGGCTCTCAATATTTCCTTGTTTGAGGATGATGACCCAATCCATTTTGAATCATCGTATCCCTGCTTGGGGGCACATTTCATCAATCATCATTGTTGGAACACATTAGGGACATGTTTGAGAGTTCTTGTGTTGCATTTTTTAGTTACAAGTTTATTTTTTATCTTGTGTCTTGACATATTACAAGGGGCATCTTGATTTTATGTATCCTAGTGTAACCTCTAATATGCTTATGTTGTATATCATTACTTATTTTATTTGATTGCATAACATACAGGGGAATCATACCTTTTTGATGGCCCATGTCTATTCTCTCAAGCATATTATAGTCTATTCATCATGATCTTCTATACCAGGTTTCATCCTATTATGTTGTATATTAAAATTAAGATGTTTTTTAAACGTTAGTATCTTCCTGCATGATCAAACTTAATTTCCACCCCATCCATTCACCCTTACTAATATATTTTCCAATTTGGGAATCCTACTTGATCACTATTCCAGTTTGTGAATCCTACTCAAGGATTTTTCTAAGGAAACATTCACTATCCTACAAATCCTCATCCCACACCATTATAAACATGTGTTTTATCCACCTCACTTCTACCCACTCACCACTTATGGCCATATCGTCCTTCTCACTATTCATGTTCCCTTTCACCACTCTGTGGCTTTCCCTTTCATTCTTCTAATTTGGGACTCTTAGTTAAGGTATACCATCTTCCTATGATCCTCCCACTATAGAAATTTTTCCACCATTTCCTCTTCCATCAGATGACAATCACTACCACAAACACATTTTCACTCCACCTTTTCCACTTGACATTATTTCCTCATCACTCCCACTACATGGGTATCCTAATTTAGGATTACCCTTGAAATCTAAATTTTATACTGCATATATTCCTCCACCCATTCACCTTACACTCCTTTGTTTCCTTCCTCTTTATCACCAACTCTCACCCCTCATTCATTTCTCACATACACCAATTCATATTTTCTAATTCTTTCTAGTATCCATCTTCTACTTGGTAATCTTACTTACACATTCTTACAGTATGGAAAATTCACTTGAGGGTTCCTCTTAAGTCTCCTTGTCATACCATCTTCCCCCACCTCCATCAATCATTGAATTCATCACTTACCTAGCGTACCTTCTTCTCATCATTATTCTTCATCTATGGCTTGGTGATTTTACTTAAACATTCATACCACATGGAAATCTTACTTAAGAGTCCCTCTTAAGGTTGATTTTCCATATGGCCCTCCCCCATCCCATCAACTCTTACACCATCCTATTTTTCGCTTCCCTCTCCATCATCATATGCTCCAACAAACCATTCTACCCTTATGCCCAATACATTCTTGAATTTCACCTTCCATTTACCATCACTGTCGATTTAGTGATCTTACTTAACCACTCATGCGGCATGACGATCTTACTTAAGAGTTCCTCTTATGGTTGAATTTCAATCTTGCACTCCCCCATCACTACACATCCTCACCCTTCAATTTTTCTCAATATTCTCCATCATCACATCCTCTCACCAACTTCACCTCCTATTTTCCCACTCTTCATCTCCATCATCCCTTACTTGGGAATCTTACTTAATCACTTCCGCTACATGAATTTCTTACTTAAGGATTTCCCTTAAGATAGATATGTCATTCTAGACTTCATCTTCTACTCACTCATAATTCCTTTTGTTTATCATTCCTTCCTCTTAGTCTCCCCTAAGAATTTTTTTTTCCTCCTACCATTATCCTTTCTCAACCTATCATATCACAGAGTGTATCCACCATCTTCAACTTACAACCATATTCCTTTCCCCTAATTTCCCCCCTTGATCTATCATTCTTCGGACCTCTATTTTCCATTCTTTCCATGTATCATTTCTTTACCTTCACCTTGTTCATCCTCATCCTCTACATCATTTCATTTCCTTCATCTTATCGAAAATCATTACTTCTCCTTTATCAGGGTTCATTTTAAGAAGACCCCTGTGAAAAATTACTTTTGAATCATTGGCGAATCTCAAAAATTGACTTTCGAATCATTCGAGAATATATTAAATAATGTTTCATGGAAAAATTGATTTTGCAGAGAGAATTTTTCCTTCGTTTCCCAAATTTGTTTAGGTAGGTTTGTCGGGAGTTTCTGTTGGGTGGAAATTGAGATATGTAGGTTGGTAGGGGGTTGGGTGGTTGATGCGTTAGGTAGGTGAGGGTTGGATGGCTAAGGCTTGGGTAGATGGGTTGGATGAATATTAGGTGGGTGGGGTTGAATGAGTGAGGGGTTGGAAGAATAAGGGTTGGGTGGGTGGGATGGATGGATTAGGGGTTGGATGACTACATTTTGGGAAGGCAGGTTGGAAAAGTGAGGGGTAGGTTGGCCAAGGGTTGGACAGTGGGTTGGACAGGTGAGGGTTTGGACGGTTAAGGGTTAGACAGGTGAGGGATTAGATGGATAAGTGTTAGATGGGTGAGGTCTTGGATGGCTAAGGGTTGGATGGGCGAGGGGTTGGACAACTAAGCATTAGATGGGTGGGTTGGATGGTCAGATGGATAGGTGAGGGGTTGGATGGCTAAGGGTTGGGTGGGTGGGATGGATGAAAAATAGTTGGCCGGCTAATGGTTGTGTGGTATAGAGTTAGGCGGCTAAGAGTTGGGCGACTAAGGGTTGGGTGGCTAAGAATTGGGAAGTTGATACCAATGAATCAATAATTTAGTCATCCATCCAACACGAGTATAATTTTAAAACTTGAGTCGGGGCGGTCACCATAGCTAGCCAATAGTTTTCCATGACATGTCCTTTGAACCATACGAACCTTATAAATACCCCTTCAAGGTTCATTTATTCACTTTTCTACAAATATTTCCAGTGCTCTGAGCTCTCTAATATTCAAACTTCTCCAAAATTTCAGCAATGGTCAGCACCACATCTATTCCTACACCCAAATTTCAATACAAAAACCTCATGTGCCCACATATTATAGCTCTACTAAGAGCAAAAGAAGGAAAAAAGGATTGGTTGAAAAACTCAAAATTTACTAGGCTTGTGGACATGCCCCAATTCAATATTGATACTTCATTTCTTGATTACCTTCTCGCCTCTTACAACGAGAGTGATGGTAAATTTTCCATTATCCTCATGCATTCGAGACATTGCCAAATTTATTTCTCAATTGAACCCGAGGACGTACATTGGTTAACAGGTTTACCATTCGAAAATAAGACAACTGTTACTACAAAGGTTGTCCTTATATATGAAGATAAATTTTTTTTGGAGTCTCATTACAATGTACAGGTTCATGGTAAGTTTATTATTTTCAAATTCTTTTTTCTTAACATTAGTTGACCACCCAAGGCTCTAACATTTCTTGTCTATTATTGTAGCTCCTCTTAATCTTTCATCAAGAGGCCTTCTTATACAAGGTATTACAAACAAATTATTTATTTCTATTGCATCATTTTTTCAGGATAGGATTGTATTACAGGGCAGATTTTAAGACATTTCATATTAGGCAGTTCAATATTTATTGCAGACACTAACAGGGAAACAATTTTATTGGTGATGTTATTTTTCCAATAGAATAAAAATAGATATCTTCCATGCTCTCAAAGGAAATATATCTGATATATCCAGGACTATATTCTCTTGTTGCAATTATATTCTTTTTTTCTATTATGAAGCATTCTATGAAATTTTGTAAGATAAAATTCCAACTGCAATCAATGATCGAATGATTGGTCTTAGTCTCGAAGAAGAACAGGTAACCATTACTTTTACTGTTTACTTGTTATAAGGATTTCAAATTCAATATTTTTAATAAAATAATAATTGTAATATTTTATTTTGCAGAGAAAAATTATAGCTACAACATCTCATAAGGAGGCAATTGTTAGAGGTAAAGCCCCTCCAGAGGTATCTTCTGCTTATGGCATGGATTCAACAGAATTAACACCAGTAAAACCTCCTCGTCAAAAGTGACCTAGGGGTCGATATGCACATCACATTTACCATTTCATTTAACTTCGGGTATGAACTTATGTTTTTTTATAAATAACTAATTCAAACAATTAATATAGACCATGTATATAGTACTGTATTTCAATATTTATACTGTTCTTTTCTACATTTATTGTATTCATAAACTACTAAGTTTGATGATGAAGATCAAACTCATTCTAGGTGTGAAGATATAAATGTCACGATTATGTCTCCATCTATGCAAGGTATATTGTAATGTATAATATTAATCATGTTTTGTTTCCTTACAATTTTTTAGTGTTTACAAAGCCCAACCGTAACATTCTAACAATTTGTTGTTTTCTTCATATAGGTAATATGGCTTTTGTGAACATTCCACTTGCAAGGAGGCCACCAATACCTCCAACACATCTAGTCCAAAAAAATAAGAACTTCAGGAAATAATACAAGGTTTCTTGTAGAGTCAGTAGGAACAGTTCATCCTCAAACCACAAAATTTCCTAGATTGTCACTAGGTGGTGTTTTAAGTGTAACAGCCATAGAGTTTCAACAACATCTCCCTTGACAAGGATTATTTGGGCTTTAATAGTGGTGATGCAGGAAAGGGTAACTATTTTGACACCCATAATATTATTCAATCTAATCCACCTCAACCACAAAAAAATGTGCAAGTAATACATGGTAGTGAGTCTCCTCATCCAAGAAATCCACAAACAGATGATGAAAAGACACATTTTATATTAGAAAATATGATATCAGATAGTATGGGCCAAAAATTCAAGAGGTTGTAATGTCTAATGTGGATTTGGTGTGGTCTTGGGAGAGGAGGGATAAAATTTTGATAAAATAAATAAATACACGATACCATAATCACGCTTAAAGGCATTCATTGTTCACTGCCATAGATAGCCAACTAGGATGGCAGGACATTTTTCTAAACAAATCTTATTCAGGGACAATTTCATATAGTAATGATTACAATGATGAAATTATAGACATAATGTTAAACATGTTAGAGAATATCAATGTTGAAGCACATGCTTACTACAATAAATGGGCTAAAGACAAGAAAAATGTTTTAATAGCAAATGCAGAAAAAAAAGTTGTTGTGAGTGGGCTTTTAGTGTTACATGCAAAATACTAATATTATAAGCACTAAAATATATTTTTTCATTTTATCTAATAGACTAAAAATTTAATATTTTTATTTTGCAGGAAAAATATGAAAATTTAAAGAAAGAAGCAACTGTATTTGAAGCACATTTGAAGAATGCCTGCAAAATATTGAATTCATTTGTACAGTTGAAGGAAAAAATCATTGTTATAAATAAACAAAATAATACATTGAAGGATAATAAAGGAGCATAAGATGGATCCAGAAGTCTTACTAAAGGAAAAGATAGATGTAGATGTAATACTTTTGTCTACAAGAGATGTAGTGAGGGAGGAGCTGAATATTCTAGAAAATAGCAATACTGTAGCACAAGATCTACAAGCATCAAGAGTTATAGTAGATATCTCTATACAGATGCAACAGATTACTCCGTCTCTTATGCAAGAAAAACAACAATATTCACCTACAAAATAAAATTAGGTATGTTAGTAAAGTTCACCATGTGACAAGTGTGTTGCCACAATTCTGACACTGGCATATGAATTAAAAGATAGTGGCTAGCCCTTTTTTAGTTTTTATTCCATGTGGTAGATGTAAGGAAAACTATGATTTTGAATCATATGTAGAAAAGAGGATGACCTCGTAATGTGTCCTTATATGATATAACTTGTCCGGAAGCTTTGATATGTTATGACAACCCCCTTTTTGGAATTGTATTGGCCGACAATGCTTTATAAATTTGTACTTTTCTTCATAAAGAAATCTGCCACATGAGAGATCTATTTCAAAAGAACTTTGGAAATTAGAATTGCACAATATTATTATATGTTGTTAATACAAAATATGTTTCTTTTTTATTGTTTAAGTAAATGTTGCTTAAATTTACTTGATTTTGTTTCTTTAAAATATTTACGTTTCTGATTTTGTGGAGATGTAAAATAAATCAATTAACAAATATAAAAGAAAAATGTGTCCTTATTTTAGTTTGAATTTAAAAACCAAATATAAAAAACATATGGGATAATTGCAACATATAATGACATTGTTCTAATGTAAAAGGATCAAATAAAGACATATAATATTGCATTTATTGAAAGTTTTTATCTCTTTATCAAATAAATCAATACTTATTACATCACATTATTATAATGAAATCTGTGTGAATTGGAACAGTCCTAGAGCAACGCTTTCATTGGTGTCTTGGAAATCGATTGTAGCATGATCTGTGGATGTGTCTCGATCCCCTAGGTCTGGTAGAATATTACTAACTCCTCTTCTTTCTACTAGTGAATTCCACAATGTCAATTCTCTATCATAAGGAAAAGACTCCACTAAGTAACGTGATAAAGGTAATATGAGACAACTTTCTAGATTCCTATCCAATTTGTTTCAAACTTTTGACTTTAAAAAGGATAGTGCACTGAAAACCCTCTCATCTTCCAAAAAACCCAAAATCATTTTTTGGCAAAGCTCATACAACTTAATATAATCACTCAAATCTTCACTTAGAATACTACTGGAACAAATATCCATCTAAATCCTTTTCATGGAACCGTAATCCTGTGGGTTTTGTAGAAGTTGAACTTGTCATATCATAGTATTGGAGAAATCCATTGACTACGAACTAAGTAGTTTTCTTTTCAAAATACCTTCTAAAGAAACTCCATTTATCTCTTCAGTCTTAGAGAAATGATTAGTTAGATCATCCATGTTTTTGATAAATAAAGGACTAATAGATTTATAATGTTTTTTTCCTGACAAATTCCAAAACTACAGATTTAAAACTCCCATTGCTTCAAGTATTTTATCATTTTTGAATCTTTCCAAGATCTCTTTAGTTAACAATTCAGAGATCTTTCTCAACTTATTCCTAGTTTCCATTAACAATGCAGCATATAAATTTCGTGTCACTCTTACTTCTTCTATTTCTGAGTTAGCCATATCAACTCTTTTTTGGAATGTATGAAGTGGAATCTCTCTTCCATGTGTTTTTATACATAGATGATCATGTATATTGTACTTTAAGAAGCACCTGTATTTTTTAAATCTATCAATGCATTCTAGTTTTCAAAAGCATCACCCTAAAAACTCTCATTAGAAATATATAAACTTTATAGACTCCAGCAAACATGTCATCTAAGTCTTATGAAGTCCGTAATGTAGAAATACTAATCTTGTGCATGCTTCATTAAAATATTAAGCTCCCTTAACATGGAAAAAATACCATAGAGTGTGAGTAAAGTTTCTATGTCAGTTAGATGACACAATAGATCTTTATCTTTATCTACATCCTATGGTATTTAAACATAAATCTTGTTGGTGAAGGATATTCATCAAATATTCTACAGACAGGTTCATACATAGATATCCATCTGGTTTTTACATCTTTGAGAAGTTTTTTTCCCTTTGTCAGTCCAATAGCAAAATTTTGAAATTCCAAAAATCTCTTCGGACTGCTAGAATAATAGACATGCATATCACATATCAATTTCTTCAATTTAGCTACATTTTCAAATGTGATCACAATTTTTTAGATGAGAATCATTCTATGAGCCATGTAGTGGAAAACAACCATATACGGAGCAATAGTTATTTGAAGTCTAACACACAGACCATTTTTGGCTCCCTGCATTACACATGTACCATCGGTTTTGACACAAACTAATCTTGTTGCAATGGAAAATTCGTCCATTCCGGTGATATCCTATAGATTTGACACCACCAATATATAAATATTTCCAGAATTACAATTCTTAGTCATTTTATAAATTGCTAAGAGGTGTGGAGTGCTTATTTCATTAGAAAATGTGTAAACATGAATACATATCCATGAAGTATTATCGACTGCAGTAACCTCATCTAATTAAAGGGAAATATAATTTTCCTTGTAAACATAGTTTCAGATCCTCCTTTTCTACCAGAGATAGACATTTTGCAATCTCCTACCCATTGGTATTTGACCAATGAGATTGAGGAATGTTCTATAGACTAATAAATTGATACAACATTTTTATTTTCTCTGAAATCTGACATCGGTCTTCCCCTTTTCATTATATGGAATATGGTAGCAAACTGAATACCCTTTGCTTGCATTTCTGCCTCCATATCTTTTCTCAATCTTGCTACTATGGTACTACCTTTTTCATTTACATTTTTGATACTTTTTTGTTCCTTTTCATATGCTTCTCCATATTTAACATGTAGAAAATCTTTTTCATCTTTCCATTTATGTGTTCTGACTATACTTTCATCCTTTAGCTTTTGGGAAATGTATATTTTCCCACAATGCTTTTCAAATATGTCCAGTTTGAGCTCCATCCTGTGGTCCTTCCCCTATTTCCAATCACACATTTTGAATCAACATTGTTTTGGAACATCATTACAATTTTAATTGTACACAGTTTCAATAAAAGAATATTTTGTAGCCCATTCAAACTGGAATTTCCTTCTAATTGTCTAGTTTGCCCTCTTTCTTCTGACACATGTTCTTTTTTTTCTTGGGATTTAACTTTTGTATCTGAGTTGTCAGTAGGAATATTTTGATTCTCATGTCTCATTTTTTTTAAAATAGACCTTGGATTAGAATCTTCCTTTGTTGGTGTACTATGAGAATTCAATGAATTTTCTTGTACTTCTATGTCATAAAGGGACGAAATGATTTCCTCAACATATAATGGATCATCGATATCTTTAAATTGATTATTTTATGAAGGAATTTCTGAAATGTCTGCATATAATTATATAAAATTGTTACTTATACAGAATTAATTTTATCTATAGATAAATTTTTAAAGAGTACAAAGAGTTCCAAGAATACTATGATAAACATAATTATTAAATTATGTAAGATTAAATAACCAATAAATAGCACATGCCACATATTGATATTTTCAGCTGATGTAAAAACTGACATCATTTTTTGTGATTTTCCAAAATATCCAAGAAAAGTATTTACACCCTTTTTTGAATTGGCTAAATTTGTAATCTTCTTGCCTTGATTTCTAGTATCCATGACTACTTACTGTTTAGGCCCTTAGGGGTAGCTCTTATGTTCAAAGGCTCTGCGAATGGATGCATTAAGGTTATATGGTATTGGTTGGACAGTAAATGGTTGGACAGAAAATGGTTGGATGACTGAGTTACTAAGTGGTTTGATGGCTCACAAATGAGGGGTTAGACACCTAAGTTATTGGACGGCTTAAGCCTTAGGGGTCAGATGGCTCAAGATTGGATGATTAAGGGGTTGGACGGATCAAGGTTAGATGGATAAAAGTTGGATTCCTAATGGGTTGGAAAACTAGGGGTTAGATGGATAGGGATTGGATGGCTAAGGGTTGGACGACTAAAGGTTAGATTACTCAGGGTTGGATGGAATAGAGTTGGAAGGATCAAATTTTGAAAGATCAGATTTGGATGGTGTAGGTTTAGATCGATCAAATTTGGATGGAAAAGAGGTTAGACGGCTCAAATTTTAGAGTTAGATGGGTTAGGGTTGGACAACTCAAGTTTGGATGGCTCAGATTTGGATGAGTTATGGTTGGATAGCCTAGATTTCAGTGTTGGCAGATAAGAATTTTCTTATGTTTACTTCAGTGAATATGCGCACGATATTATTCGAAATGGTGGAGAATTAAATTCATAAGCTCTTATGTATGTGTAAAACCTAAGGAAAAATGAATAGTATAAGGGATGTGATGGTTGAATTTTTTGGTGAATAAGTTGGATGTAAACCACATAATATTCGCCAATTCGAATTTCCATAATCCTTGATTTTCACGATTTTATGAAAATTCACCTCTAAAATTTTCCCTGTCCTTTATTTACTCTTTCCAATCCACCTTCTCGAATTCTCCCACATATCCACTCCCATTTTTACCCATCATTGTTGTTGTTCTCCCCCTAACATTCTTTCATCATCATATTCCATTTCCACACTAATGATTATTGTTGTTTGACCCCTAAAATCACTCCTCATCATTCTCTACTTCCTTTGTCACTATCTTTATCCTTCTCCACTTTTTCCCCACTCTTTCCCCTATCATTCACCAATAATAATTATTGTTGGTCTTCACCTCACATCCTTTCACTACCATTTCCTCTTCTATTCCCCATTCTCTCTTACCTCCCCTCCCTTTTCTCCACCTCCACCCTTTCTTTCTGCTTCTTCGCCACCTCTCCATCTTCCCTTCAACCTTTTTGATATCTTTGTTTTCTTCATCATACATCCTTTGTCTATTTTCTCATAATCCTCTTATTCTCATCTCACACATCTCCAGGGATTTTCCACTTTGTTTCATTCCTCCCCTCTTTCTTCTCACTACATTTCTAATGCTACCCACTCTTCACCGAATATCCCCATTCTTGATTCCCTTCCTTCTGCATCCTTTCCTCTCTTTTCCTCTCCTCCTTCCCACTCTTCATGCTTATCTCCCTTTCTTTCTATATTTTTCTTCCTCTTTTTCCCTCGTTATTCCTCCTTAATTCCCCATCAGTACCCTTCCTCTTTCTCACTATTCAATATTTTTATCCCTTCATCCTCCACATGCATTTTCATGTGTTCTATTCCATATTCCTTACTTTGGTCTTCCTCATGATGACATGGTTCCTTCAGTATTTTCCTTGTATCCACTTTTTCATATCTTCTTACCCCATCATTTTCACCTTCCTCCTCCTTCCCCTTCTTTTCTCTACCACCTCTACCCTTTTCATTCATTTTGTTCTAGTTTATCTTCCTTTCTCTGATCTTCTCCACATATTCTTGATCTCTTATGGATTCTTTATTTTCTTCATTATATCATTTCTTCTATCTTCTTTAAATTCTTAATCTTCCTCATCTCATTCATTCTTCCATAATTTATCTCCCTTTCTCTAATCCATACCTCTTTATTGTATCTTTTATATTATGTTACCTTCATTTTGAACATCTCTCTCCCTTTTTCATGATTTCAACCTCTACTATGCCATCTTCTCTCATATCATCTTGTCTTATTCTCATTTGTCCATCCTCATCCCTTCATTTCCTATCATCCTTATCTATTTTTTCTTCCACCTCTTTCTTCCCCTTTTACTCCTTCTTTGTCTCTGTCTACTCTATTCCATACCCTTATCTCCTTCACATCCAACTTTTCTTTCCTTATTCTTCACCTACCCATAATCAACCACTACTCTTGTCCCTTCCTTTTTTGTCGTTACCCTCTCAATCGTTACATACTTCAACACATCTTCACACCTAACATTTAATTCAAATTAAATTCTATCCCCATTTATGCACCACATTCGTTCCATTATCTTACACCCTATTCTCATCCTCCTCTCCACAACATTGACATCTCTTCCATTCTCGGCATCCCTCTCAAGGGGGCATCATCACATCTATCCCTAATCACATCTTTTCATAGAATTTTTTTCTTGTAGGATACCATAACATTCATCACCTACCACCTTTTATTCTCCCTAACAAGCATCTAATCTACCTTTTTCTTAGTGAAAGTAGATTGAATTCTTCCCCCATTCTCAGGAGAAAAAATTTGTTCTATTTTTTGCTTAGATAATTCTTTCTCTTTTCTTCCTCTAATAACTTATTATCAAAGGAACACTTTCCTTAAGAATAATATCTTCAAAAACCTTTAATTTTTTTACTTGGGGATATTTTTCCATCTCATCTACTCATTTTGAAGGACACTACTTTCATAATACCCTTTCAAATAGGGGAAATTGTATACACCCTAATTCTATCATCCTCCTAAATCAATTAATCACCCATAAATATTCCCACAAAACTACACATTTAATTAATCAATGTTATTTTATTAATTGAACCTTTCAATCACTAATCAAACCCAATCCTCCTCACATGTCAAATATTCCCCATGTCACCCCACTTGTGAATTAAATATTAGAATTTAATTCATGACATTTCTCATATCCCCCATTCACTTAATATTTCTTACTTTCCCAAATCATGATTACCCAAAACCCCCAAATTAATCCCACTTTCAGGCTATAAATAGATCCTTGGTCCCCCCTCCTCATAACTAGTTAGAAATCCTATCAAAGCTCTTGCATTCTTGTTACAAAAAGCATCCCCTTGATCTCATTCCAATTCCCACATAACCCTACTTTTTCCATCCATAAATCCATCATCCCCATATCCCTTGGTTAAAATTTTGAATTGATCATTGTTGTAGTGAAGGTATCACTCATGTTGGAGAAGCAGTTACACTTCAAGCCCGTCATAGTCATCACCCATTATGAGGTCTGAAAATGAGACACAAAAAAGAAGGTATAATTTGATTTTTTAGTAATTTATTACTTATCATTAATTTCTAAATCTCACAACCACCACACTTTTCCTACAATGGATGTCATGGAGGAATTGAAAGAAAATAATGCATGGAGAGTAATTCCTACAAGGAAAAATAAAGTACCTACACCACCAGCACAACAACCCACCCCCAACATACTAGTATAACAATATTCCATTGTACAATTACCAACAATAACCTCCCCACAGAAATACCAAGGTTATTAATGTGGTCTGCTGCAATATGAAGGATTCTATCAAGGAAAAAATAATAACCCCAACTACCAAAGTTATGGTGGGAGTAAATATTTGGATATAGAGGAGGCTATCGGGGTAGTTATAGGGGAGGATACAATATATCTCAAGGAGGTAGGGCATATCAGGGATACTAAGGAAGGGGATATTAGGGTTACCAAGGTGGAGAAAACATAAATATGCTTGGGAATGGACCAAAAGAAAGAATACCAATGAATTACTACAAATGTGGAAAAGATGGCATGTAGGAAGAAATTACACTAAACTAGAACCGTATAGGTTGTATCATGAACAATAAACACATGATCCATTCAATTTTCCTAAAGAAGCTCAATTCTACCACAATTGAGGTATAAAATTAGAAGCATTAGGAAGTTATTCTCAATAAATTATGCATCACTTAACTAGAATACCAACGGATGAAGAGGTATCCTCATATGACACAAATGAAAAGTGGAGTTAAAGTAACAACATCCAGTTATGGGAAGGATAGAAAAAACAAAAGGAAAATAAGTGGCTAAAGAAATGTATTATAAAAGGAAAAGTAACAAAAAAGTAGAAAGTGAAAATTATGAGACACTCTGCAGAGCCGCGGTAACTACCAAAAGTGGCCATAAGAAAGAACAAGGAAATGAAAAAAGTAAAATAATCAAGCCACATATGGAAGAAGACACATCTAGTGAAGAAGAATGGAACTCAAAATTGTTGGTATGAAGTATTATTTTTGTCTTTATTTATTTACGGGGCTTTTCACTTCATACATGGTGAGTAATAGGTCATTAAGTGTCATTAGGGGTTTTATGAAAAATGATTTCATATAATTTGTCATATGTGTTAGTGTTTCATACAGGACTTACATTCCGTTTCTGAATCATAAATTTTCTCCCTTGAGGAGGTATGATGAGTCTTGCATTGGGAGTTACTCAACACTTCTATTTTTACTTATTATTTTGATCTGTGAGAATGAGTAGACCTTTTTTTATGCATTAATTTTTGTCCTATGGTTAATTATTGTTGATTACTTGATCACATTTTTTTTTCATTGGAATGCAATGATCTTGATGTACACGAGTTCCATTAGATCTTAGTGTTTCACTCTCATATGGTATCTGAGTGAGGTTATTAGTAAACATGTACTTGATATTGATTGTTGCTAATTACTTCTGGTTTCAAAATTCTTATCTTCTTATGTAAGGTTTTATTAATCATTTATTATTTTTTGCTAATCCAGGTTAATCTCTCTTTTGGAATTTTTTTGTTTTATGGTTTTCTTTGGTGGTTACATACTTAGGATTTTTCCAGCTATATTTCGCTAGTTATGGCTAACTTTGGTGGAAAGATTACTTGAAGGTTTTTATGATTTTATGGTTTTGTGTTTAGAATTTTTGCATTAAATTCTATTCTAGATTTTCTATTTTCCTCCAAAACCACTTTTATCTCCTCCCTACCACCCTGCACCTACTAATCTCTTTGTTTATCTCCTTGCTCTCGATCTCCCTATCGATCTCTCTCCTAGCTTGGTGAGCTCCCAAATGAGATCTTTCCTGAGCTCCTTAACCTTAGACCCTTATGCTTTCTCAATGATATCTCCTTTTCCTATTCAAATTCTCAAGGTGGGCTCACCTCTCGGACTCATTTGGCTCAACTAGGGTTTTATCTAGCTCGGTTGGGTTTAATTACATATTGAGCTCATTTTTTACCTTAGCCCATCTTCTTTTCAAACCATTCGGGAACATTTTATTCTATCTCATGTTTTGTTTTGTCCTTGAATCAACATGTTTAGATCTTTGTTATTGGATTGACTCATATTATTCATGGGTATAATAGCTCACTACTCGAGCCATGTTTGTGACCTCCTTCTTGTGAGCTTTCCCCAGATCTATCTTCTCTGCATATCTTGGTCTTATGTTTTTTCTTCCCTTTCTCGGTCCTTGATTTAACAAATATAGAATCTATAAAACCCTAGATATTGTAGAGTCACATGTAATATATAAACGGTAAATCATGGATTAGATGCAAGTAATAAGCTAATGAAAATTAAAACCCTAAGTGCAAGAGAGGGAATAAAATACTTAGTTGATTTAAAAATAAATCTAAAAGTGTTTTGGACTGGAAAATTGATGAACGGGAGGAGGAAATTATCACAACCGCACCAAGAAAATTTTGTAATTTTTGGATGAGCCTAGACTAGTGATCCTACGCACCAGAGACCTCTGGTAGGTGCCTATGTCTATGTAGAAGCTTAAAAACTATTTTTTGTTGTGTCATTAGATGATTATTAACCTTCATTGTTGGTTTCATGTATGTTGTTGGATTATCACAAAGTTCATTTATAACCTGCAAAACATATTATATCCTGTAAATCCCCAAAACACATCAAATCCTATAGACAAAATATGTAAATGGAGAGTCACAATGACCCTGACAGTCACCCAAAAAAGTGAACTTAAGATGAAACACTGCACTACATCTTAGAATCCATTATTTCTTGTGCATGTGAGTAGAAATCATTCCCTAGGAAGATCTTATGCAATATGCACTTAATAACGAGTAATAGCTAGATGAAGCAATGTAGATAGATGTGTGGATGGAGAAATGAAATTCCCCTCCTATGTGTGTATGTAAAAAATGTAGTCCCTTGTCCCTTGAATGAGTGCTAGATGGATTCCTTAATTCTCTTAGAATTCCTTTGGATGAAACCTTAGGTGGTGATAATATAAGATTAAAGATTGGTCCTTTATTATGGTCACATATGTTTTTATTTATATGACTCCCTTGTTTGAATTTCGTAATTGAAAACTAGGCCCACCCATAAGAAAAAAAGATACGCAAAATATAAAAGAGGTGAGTAAGATACAAAGAGGTTATAGGCACCTAGAGGGGATGAGGGTGCCTGGACGCTGGTATATTTGCTAGGTGTTGGTGTCTATAGTCAAGAAAAATAAAATAATGAAGGTCAAACTGGGTTGTGAGGTGTGTAAGACCAAATAGGAAACAAGAAAGATGGAAAAGAGGCCAAACATAGATGTCAATTACTATTTTTTTCACTTAGGAATCATATGAATAATAGTATGTGACTAGGACCTAGAAATGTACACAACTGCATAAATTTTTGTTTACTTTTTCCCGACTTTATGTTGTGGAGTGAATACTTGATAACATAAAGTGGATAAGAGATGTGTACCTGATAACCATGTAGATTGATGGAAAATTTGTGTTGAAGAGACAAGAAAAAGTGTGGAGTGATAAAAAAATGAAGTGTTAAATCTAAAGAAGAGGAAATGACCCTAGGGGTGAAGAGTATGGGTTGTACCATGTTTTACTTCTTATTTTTGTCACTTATGTTTACTAATGTGGGGTTGCTTCCCATTGTCTATTAAGGATGGACCTGCAAAAGAAGAGAGTAAGAGTAGTCAGAGTCATGAATTATGAAAACTCTATAAAAAAGCATGGTAAAAGTATGTAAAATTGGGAAAAAGTAGTAAAAAGGAACATGTGCACCTGATTTGTGATGAGTGAAAAGGAAATAAAATGTCTTGCAAAATTTGTAGAAGAGTAATTTTTTTGGGAAATTTCATGCCAAGTGTGAGTTTTTTTGGGAGATCTCATGCTAATTGCAAGTTTTTTGGGAAATCTAATGCCACAACATAAGACTGTTGGGTATAAAGGTCTAGTGTTTTTCTCCATCCTTGAATTCTTCTCAAATTTATACACCACTGCAGATGGTGTGATCCTTTTTGTTTTATGATTTTTCTAGTTTAATCCAAGGAAATAGAATGCATTTTGATTGTTGGAGGATTATGCATGTATTGTGACAAACTACTTTGTGAACTGCTCAAAACTACAATGATATGAGAAAGTAAAATATAACCACCCCCTGATCATAGGCACCTAGGAAAGGTCAGTAGTGTCCAGGCACTAGTGTTTGTATCTAGGCATTGGTTTTATGTTGAACTGAAGACCCAATTCATAATCTGGGCCATTCTATGACTCTAACAGTATTTTTTTCATGTATTGTGTAGGCTTATACTAAATATCTGAGCTCTTGTATGGGGTGAATGATTCACCCAATGTATTCTCCCTCATTTGGGGTGCATGTGACATCAATACGAGGATGTGGACCAAAGGAGAGGACCTGATGTTGATATGAAATTATATCCCTGCAGGGGGAATATACATGGTATATACTAAGGCACATGCAAATAAAGTGGATAGAAATATGTGTTATTAGAAAAAGTGACAAGCAATGTTATAGAAGAAAAAGTAGTTAAGAATGTAAACAAGATAGAATGCAAAAAGTGGGTTTCAAACATAGGACATCACTCATAATGTCGCAAGATAATCAGGTTTGAAACAAAAAAAAGCAATGAACATACAAGACATAGGGCATAGCGTGCAAACAATGGAATATAATAGAAGACAAGAGAAAGAAAAGTGTAATAGAAAAAAAATGGTGTGAATTAGTTCCTACAAGGAAAATTTTACACATGAAGTACCTGTTAGCATGTTTGAGAGATAAAATGTATGTCAAAACATTTATGTTCCGATATAAATTAGTGTGCTAGTAAAGTATAAAGAAGTAGTAAAAATGAAACAATAGCACCTGTGATGTTTAACAGTAGAAATGTAGATGACCCCATAAGCCTTGGTGGGACTGGTAAGAGATAAATTACCAAGCATCATTATTGTGTGTAAAGATTTGTAGAAAGTATGCATTCAGAGCTAGAGAACAAGTGAACGCACATGTGTATATGATAAATATAATGACATACTAAGTATTTTTCTAGCATGGAAACAAAGTGTACACGTAACAAGTATAAGCAATAAATAATATAGGTAACCAAGATATTCAATATGTGTAGGACAAAAAAATCACACACTTTGGGTATTATTTAGTCTCAGTCTTACCCTATTATTCATATAGTTTTTGAGTGAAGAAAGTACTAATTAACCCATGTCCTTTGGCCATTTTGATTTTATTTTTGTCATCACTACCAACCTCCCACATGTACTTTCCCAGTCATTTTATCAATTTTCATCACTCTTATCCCTGACTAGGGTACCCCAGGCGTCCTTGTCCCATTCAGGGCACTCTAATCCTTTTCCCTCTTTGCAATCATATTTTGGGCACTTTCTAGCCATTGGAGTTTTTCATAGTTTTATTGGTTGACCTTTTTGGGGATAATTGCAAAATTATAACAAGAGAACCACATAAATATAAATTTTTTAGACCATAATTAGGGACCAAGCATTAGGCACTACTATCATCACCTAAGGTTTCATTCCATCCCAAGGAATCTAGAGCTCCATTTGCATTCATCTAGTTCCATCACAAGGGACAAGGTTGGTTTATCTACATCACACTACATATGAGGGAAGTTTATTCTATTCCATCCACCATCTATTACATTCTACATCTAGTTATTTCTCACTACCTCACAAAGTGTGACTGACACAAGAAACACCTAGCACACAATTTGAACACACACATCTAGAAATACATTTGGGTATGAAATTTCATGCAATACTCAGTTATTAATTCCAGCATTATGGCCGCTGAGGAAAGTCCAAACCCTTCATACACATATTTATTTTTGTAGGGTTTTTTATTCTTGTTTTAGGGTTTGTTATGCCTCTTCTTCATCATTGATCACCAATGACATTGAGTGCAGTGCACTGATATTCACATGATAGGAAGTGAAGGCTTCACATCACTTAGTGACCCTACAAATTTGGTGTTTGGACCTCTTACACAAACCAGGGCACCCAGATCTCAGACTAGGGTTCCCCTGACACCTCTAATGTAGACATCTTGGATCTACACTTTTTTGAGCCTCGATGCAGTCATTTACTCTTTCTATTTATCTATTATTCACTGTGACACAGTCCTGTCACATCTGTGAATTAGTTAAGGATTATCTAACCCTTCTTTACCACATATAGGGTTTCATATTTCATTTACTTAGTTGTTTGGGTCATTTCTTTCATTTATTTAGTTGTTATTTTACTACTTTGTATAACATGTAGATTAGAATAAATTAGGTACCTATTTCACATTTTAGTTTAATCAGTATGCTATGAATGAGTGAGATGGAATGATATGAAATGTGAATGTGATGGGATCCATGTTCCCCTCGAGAATATGTGTGTTGAACATGAGATGAGGGTTCATTTATAAAGTACCCCTTAACAGTCAATAATGAACCATAGAACAAGATTGAATCATCAAGAAAGGGTTTGAAATAGTGTGCGCTAGATAGATAGATCAATGAAGCATAAAGCATAGAGAGTGTGAATGTGGTGAGGTTCATTTCATACTTAGACCCTTAGTAGTCGAGTATGAACTGTGGACCTAGAGTGCATCATAGGGTTATGGTGTGATGAATGTTTTCTAAAAAGATGTAAGATGAAGCATGGAGAGTAGTATGATGTGTGAGAAGAGTATTCTGAATATATGTGTCATGGAGTGTGGAGCGTGAAATGTGTAGTGTATGAGGTTCATGAATGTAGTATTCCCTTAACATTAAAGTTTGAATCTTAGCACAAGAGTGTGTCATAGGGTAGTGACAAGACAAGCGGTGTATCAAGTTATTGTAAGATGTTATGAGAAAAACTAAATGCAAAGCAAAGAGCATAATAGTAGAAATGTGAGGCACATAATAATTATAGGAGGGGGGATCTAAGTATGATGCCCAAAACGGGTATGAGGTGAAGAAGAATCAAGTAACATCATCTAAGAGATCTTCATTATCATGTTATAAGCTAAATGGAGATGCGTCACTGACTTGGTAAGATAATAGATTGTGGTTCATCATACAGGGTTCATTTTAAGATACTTCTAGGAAATCAAAGTTGGAATATCCCTGCTGAATATTCCCATAATAACTTTTGTGAAACAGGATAAGTTAATGGGGTTTATGTGTAAAAATGTATCTTGATAGAAGCTTCCATTTTCAGGTTGTGCACAGTGCGACAGTAAGGTTGCAACCATGTGACAACAATTTTTCTATCACATGACATTAAAATTATGGTGGTGTGAATGAAAATATCCTTTCATGTGTTTGTATCTTCCTATTATGCGTCAAAAACAATATTATTACACGTCAACAACCTCCTATCGTGTGTCAACAACTTCCTGTTGTGTGTCAAAAACCTCATGTCATGCTTCAATAACTTCCTGTTGTGCATCAACTAACTCCTGTCATGCATCAACAATCTTCCCTACAAATTCAAGGTACTTAATACGTCAATACCTTAGTAAGCTAGTAATAAGTTACTAGTATACTACCTAGTGAGTTGACCTAGGTTTATACAGGAGTATTTTTCAATGGTAGGTGTAATCGACCCTTAAAAACATTATACTGGAAATTTTAGGAGAATAGAACACTGACATGTTCTAAAAAAATCACCATTTAAAATTTTCCTAAAATTGAATTTTATCCAAATTATGAATATTCTCCACTAACAAAATCCTTGTCATCATATAAATAACCATTGCGATGTAAATTATACGTACCCATTACGTATTCCTTATCAATGAAAGGTGGTAATGGAAAACCATGTGCATAGTAGTGAGTAATATTTTTTGTATAGCCAAGAAATGAATCATTGCAAATTTAAACATGGAAAAAAGGCATGGAAAATGTTATATCAATATGATTAAGATCCAAAGTTCCACCAATGTAGTCAAGCAAAGACTTCTTGTTATCGCCAAATCACTGCACCCCCTGAATGGCCAAAATGTGAATTGGACATTTGGTGTGATTGGGTAACATGGGATCACCTCTCAAGTTGTGTGACTTGGGATTGATGTGAACCCCTGGAGAAGGTCAGCTTCCTCTTCCTAAACTAATTTTTATACTACTCCTAGTGTAATAAAATAGCTAAAACTAGACCTATAATAACCTGTCCATGGGATTAGGGAAAGAGATTTTGCAAGAAATAAAACCTACACTGAGGACGGTGATGCACCAAGAAAAGGGTGTTGATAGAAAAAAATCTCTGATCTTTAAATAGAGAAAGGTTGATTTGAAGAGGGTGAGAAAATACTCCACAATCCAATTTCACATACTGCAACTTAAAGAGTATAAATCAACAGACCACAGACTAATGAAGAAAAGCATTCCCTTTATTAACGATCAATGAAAGAAACAATTTTTTGGTCTTCCAATGAAGAAGTATGAAACTGAGAAGGATGAGAAAGCATCACAACCCAACCACATACAAAACTCCACTACTAGATAAGAATAGAAACCTCCAAAAAAAATGCAATGGAAACTTGAATTTACAGAGTGTACCTGCACACGTATGAGAAAGGAACAACAAAGTGGATATGGAATGATAAAAGTGACCAATAATAGTCACAAAAAACGCACTTTTATTACTTCAATCACATGCAAAATTCATCAATAGAAACTTGAATTCGTAGAGTGTACCTAAGAGTATGAGAAAGGAACAATGAAGTGGATATAATGATAAAAGTAACAATAATAGTCACAAAACACACACTTTTATTACTTCAATCACATACAAAATGCATCAATAGATTCGGGAAGAGGCAACTTTTTCCATTACAATACAGGAAGAGAGGCTTGAAAGTTCCTCAATCCACAAAACAAGTACAAATAGAGAGGATTCTTGAAAGATGTGCACTTGTTCAATTGTCCTACCCCATAGAATGAACTTTACATTTATAGCAAAACCTAATTGAAGAGAAAGAATGGAAAAAACCTAAATTTTGGGGCATGAATAATGCACATGATGGCCACCATGTATTTAATTAAAAGAATATTTAAAATAAAATATTTTTATAATAAAAATATCATTTTATTAAAATATTTAAATAAAAAATATTAATTTAATAATTTTAGGTGGGACCCCCTTAGGGTCGACTTAAATTTGAAAGGGATTAATTTTCCAAAATGAACAAACTTGGTGGTTGGATCACCTGCCAACTCACCAAGTTGGTTGGTGAGTTGCACTTCATCTTCTCAACGCTTTTTCCACATTAATCTTCTTTGATTACCACATCAATTGAGGAGATCTTGACTTACCTTAACCCCCACGCATGTGGGTACATCATAACTTATCTTCTCAGCCTCCACTTGACATAATGTAGACACACCACTGGGTATCCCACCTTCTAGCTCAAACAGGATCCTCCAAATCCATTCTTATAATCTTAACATAAGTGAGTTCTCCTCCCAATATTGGCTCCATAATACATGGTCAAATGATATCAAACTCCCTCATTTGCATGATTTTATTGAGCTCACCAATTCATGTGGTCGATCTATTTATTATCTCAGATCTTTCCAAGTTACTACTTGAATGGATCGACAACTCAATCACTCGCTCCCAAACTATATTCTAATATCATCTTCATGTTGTGGACCATATCTAAATTTTATTACAAAACACAACTTGGCTCATGTATGTGCCACTGTGAGCTCCTCCCCATCAACTTTCTTAGAAAAACCCTATCTCCCAATGCGATACGCAATGACTCACTCGCCCCGACCAACTCCCCTAGAAGTGTGGTTTTTCATGACTCACTCAAAACAAGATTTATTTTGGACTCAATCACCCTTCTTCATTATAATCATGTGAATTGAGCCAAGCTCCTCTTTATTTCCATGTTGATTTCCTCTACGACGTGATCTTGAAATTCCCCTGACCCATTAATATCATGGTGACCTATTCGTTGCATCAAGGTCTCATATTTTCCTCCTGTATCACGGAACCCATGAAGGTATTCAAACTCAAAGTATTGGTATGTCATGCATTATACAATGAGTAACCTCCCCACAACTCATTCCATCTCCTTTAATTATTTTGCGTGCATTATATTTAGAGCTCGACACCTTGAATAAGTCTACCTATTTCTTAGCCAAAAGACTCGGGTCAATTTTGCGAGCATGCTCCCACCTTTCACTCTAACATGACCAATTACTAATGACTCAATCATGCATATAATACATTCCCCACTCAACTCGGAATGTGTTATCTTGGTGAATTGACCCTCATCGCCTGTTTTCCCATAACACCATGATTTGGAGCTCAACCATAACTTTTCCCACTTCCTCGTAACAGAGAACTGACAATCTTCTAAATGTGGAATGTTTACATTGGCTCACCATCTTAACATATCCACATGGGAATGGATTCCATGAATTCCCCTATTCATGCCTTAGTGCAAGATTTACGCATATTTTCCATCCACGTTGAGCATGTCATGGCTCATTGACCCAAAAAATCCCACTGGCTCAACATCTTCATATCTCAACATGGCCACGAATCAAACTTCTCCCACAATGTTACCCAACTCACTTACCATGTGAACTCAAGCTCATCGATCTATCAATGAGCTCTAAACATATCGACATGTCCCTGGTGCCTTGTGGATTGGCCTCTTCCGAGCTCCTTTGTTAGCTCACTCTGATGAACTTCCCAGGCTGAGATCTTTCCCACCACGATGCTTTAATCATGAACTTAGGATCCATCCCATAGCTCGATGACCTTTATTTTACATCCATGGGTTAGGTGTCAAACTATTGAATTGATTGAACTCATCCTAATACTCTTACATTGATAACTGACATAGCTTGGCCTTCTAAGCTCTTTCTATGAACTCCTCATGACCATCTACCAAGCTATTTACAAATCTTCAAAGTGATCTCATTCTTACTAGCTTGACTTGGTAATGACATAATTTATGACTTTAGTCAAACCAAAAACTGAGTTATCAAGTAGGCAATGAACAACTCACCGAGCAATTTATTGAGTTTCACAGTGAGCTGGTTTGGGCTCCCCATGGTATTTTGCAAATTTTAACTTTTTACACTAAACTTTGTGCTTTCTAGGATTTCCTTTCAGTATTGGGATTGATGTAAACATGACAAGACTTATAAACATTACTTTATTAAAATGACTTCAATTTTCTTGCAATGAACAAGTCTCAATCTTGAAATGTCCTGGAATGATCATGAAGAACCTTCTCTTACCCAAGACCTAACATGCTCCTGTTGTCTAATCTTTCCCCAAGGGGAAAAATTGGATAACATTTTTTGTGACCTCTTGGAATTGATTTCTTTCTAAGAATGATTCTAGTAGCCTTAATTCATCCATTGGGCATGGATTCAATTTTGAAATCCTAAAAATGATCTAATCTTCTGTGATACATAATTTTGAACTCCTCAATAATGTTTGACAGGAAATATACCAAAACTGACAAATGTTTCACACTTACTGAGCACTATGGAATTTGAATAAAATATTTTAGAAACCTTTGATATTCTAAAACTCTAAATAAAGTTTGTTTTGGCTTATAAGGTTACCTCAATCGGGCGGAGGAATACCGCGGAAAAGGGGGGATGTTTTGAGCTGTTGTGTTAATTATGAAGTGATTCGGTATGTGTTGTGCAGTGAAAGTAAGATTAATTTCCTGTCAATACCATGGAAATCACCCCCACATGTACGACCTGTTACTCAGTCTATGTTCACTAGAATTGAAAACAACAAGCAAGAATGTAATGCACGTGTTTTAAACCCAAATCGAAAATGATATTCGATGAAGCAAATAAGATGACTTTCACTAATGCAAAACTAGGAAAGCAAGACAAATTCCTTTACTAAATATAACAAAAACAGCAACAACAAGTATGCTCCCTAAATGAAAGCAAACAAGAGAAATAGAAACCCGAAATGGGTCCCACTGGGCATGCCAAAATGTTTCGCGCGGAATGTTTCAGCTTTTTGGGAATAGAGTTACTTCTATCCTTTCATTCCTTTTAGAAACAGATAAGGGTTAGGGCTAGGAGGAATACCTGTTGAATGTCGAGATGGTGTGTGCGTACCATAGAGAGAGATCAGGTTGATTGCGAAGAACTCCCTTTTGTCTTGGAAGGACTACCTGCAAATAAGAACACAAGACCACAAGATTTTGATTAGACAATAAATGAGGGAACTTCCTTGGGCCTAGGAAATATAAAAATTCCTTTCGAAGGTGGTTAGTTCCCCTACTAATATAAATTAACATGAAAGATTGTAAAATAAAAATTTAATTGCTTCGTTGAAACAGGTAGGAGGAAAGGCTGGTTTCTGGTTTTGAGTCACAATAACCGATACCGGTTACTGCTAACCAATATCGGTGGGGGCTATGTTTTAGGAACTTTTGGTGAGGGTCGGTTGTAGGGTGGTTGTGTTGTTTGTAAGGCTAGTATATGAGTGGGATTAGGTAACGGGGTGATGAGAGATAAATGAATGATAGTTAGATATAATGTGTTGCTGGGTGGTAGATCTAGGAATGGATTTATGACGGCTGTGATTCAAAAGTCTAAGAAATATTGTTAAAGAGAACACACAAGATGCAACTTACTGGTTATTGACGAGGATGCAGGTCCGAGAAGTGTAATGACAAAGGTAGAACTCAAGTAGGATGGCCTGGCACTCAGGAGATGAGATACCTCCCTCCCGATGATCAGTTGAGTATCACAGGGCTCTGATTATTCAGTTGCAATCTTGGGCTTGGTCTCCTTCGCTACAAACTCTTCTTTTCTCTTCACTTTTCTCTTGCTTAGCTCAACCAATCCGGATTCTTTTTATCACTTCTGATGATCCTGATTGATCCAAAAATCCTTTGACCTTTGTTTTTGGTTAGGGGAACCCATTTACAGAGAACCGATGGCGGTTACGTAACCGACGGCGGTCGAGTAGGAACCACTATTGGTCAGGTCAAAGTGGGCTATTTTTAGTAAAATAGCCAACTTTCCCTCCTGACCTCTCGGGGATGATTTTCTGTTAAGCACCAGTCTAGTATCCTTAATTAATCCATTGGGTATGGAGTCAATATTTGCATACTGAAACTGATCCAATTTATAGTAATGGATCCCGAAGTATCTTTGGGCATTGATGATATTGGATATTCTGGTAATGCTAAGTGGGAAGTAGACTGAATCTGATGAATTTTTGGATTTTATGGCACACTATAGAATTTAGAGTAAAACACTTGATGAAATTTTGTAACATCATGGAACTCTATTAAAAATTTAACATTTCCTTCCTCTAAATACTTCAACCTTTGACACATTACGCAAGAGAAACAATAGAAAAAAACACACACTAAAACTAAAAACCATACATGATTTAAGTGAAACATGCATGGTGTGACAAACACTTATTTTGCTAAAAACAAACCTATGTCTAATTTATGCTAACTTGAGGAACATGAGAGTTAACCAAACCCTACAACTGGTTGTGTAAAATAACTCCCTTTCCTCACAATGGGAGGCCATGCAAATGATTTGACAATGAACATGCTTGAGACTAAGAGTGGAAAACTAAAACAAGGCCTAATTCACCACTTGGTTCACAAGGGCATCAACTAGAAAGATAAAGAATGCCTCTTTTATTTTATCTGAATTTATTTCATAAAGACGTTGCAAATCATCCTTGAGGTTGTAAAATTCATCCTTGTATTCTGAAGTTAATTTGACTAGATGTGGCTTATCCCCTTCCTTTAATGAATCCAAATACCTTATGGGGCATGGTCTAACCCATTGAATATACTTGTTGCTATGAACTTCAAATTTAACAAGAAATTCTAGATGAATACATCCTTAAAAAAGATGTTTTTCCATGATATGATTTCCCTCTTGTTTCTAATTTACAAACAAATGATCTTCCTTGTGAATAAATGGTATGAAAGTGATGTCTTCTTCATTTCTCATTTTCTTCCTTGGCAACAAGGAGTTCTTCCGCAACATGCAGCTCCTTTGGATTGTTTGTAGTCTCCAATGTTGAACCATTGCAAATAGTTAAAATGTTTTTTCTCATCTAAGAATTCTTCCTCCTTTGATTGACATGCACTATTAATATCATTCTTCAAAATAAAACGTTCTATCATCACTAGTTCATAAACTAAGTTAAATTCCCCAATTGAGAGAAAGAAATTTTCAATGATTTCATCTTTGCACAAGATTTTTGAATCTGACTTAGTCTTTCCCATCTTCTCCTTTTCCTCTTAGTTTAAAAATGAGCCATATGGAATATTAAATTCCTCCACATATAGCAAATATCTTTCTCCTTCATTCCTTGATTGTGGAAAGGTTTCAAATTATTTTACCATGGTGATCTCTAGATTGGGATTTTGTTCACCATAATAGTCCTCATTCTCAAACTTGAAATTAGAAAGATCAAATCCATCTAAGAAAACATATTTTTGGCAAAGAAAAAGAGGGGGAATGATTTGGAAATCCTCTTAACTTGCATAGGAGAACCCCTGATTCCTACATGGTCTTTGTTCGCAACATGAATCTCTTCATGACTAGCTATAGTATGTGGTAATGACTTTGGGAGGAATAATGCAACATTCCAAAAATTATGCAAGCTCTTTATAGACATGGTAGTTGGGATTACTGCACTCATTAGAATTACCTTATACACTTGAGATTATTCTTTCTTCAACTTGGACATCCTTTTCTCCTGAAATATGTAGGACTAACTCTTTCTATTCTAAAACTTGAGTTGCCACTTGTGGTGATTCAAACTTTTCTAATGATATGGAACCAATATGGATACTGAATTTGGAATGGCTATAATTTTGGTATTCATCCTTCATCTCTATATTTTTTTGGTACAAAACTATTTTGTTTTGCTTGTTCTTGAGCCTCAAGTTTAAAAGAAGGTTTGGTCAAAAGTGGAGTTTTCTTGATGTTTAGTTTTGTAGTCCATGTAGACACCAAATTTGTGTCTTACGACCCCTTAATTACCTTATAATTGATAAATCCACATCACCTTACCCGCCACCTCACTTTGCCACCTCATCATGACCTAGCCCTAACCCTAAACTAACCTAATTAAGACCCATGACTTGGTCTAGACTCACATCCATAACTAATGCCTCCTTACTCGCACCCAAAGCCGACCTTCTAGCCACTTGACCAAGCCCGCAACTGATCTCTCGGGAGAAAAGCAGGGAAGGTGGGCTATTTTACTAAAAATAGCCTACTTTTTCCTTACCGATGCCGGTTCCTACTCGACCGCCGTCGGTTACGCAACCGCCATCGGTTCCCTGTAAATGGGCTCCCCAAACCAAAACAACGGATCGGAATTTCATTTTGGAGATCAGTCAAAGGATTTCTGGATCAACAGAGAGCATTGCGAGCGAGGAACAGAGTCCAGATCTTCACTTGACAGAGCAGAGACGAGTAAAGAAACCAGAAGTGTTTACAACCAAGGAGATCAACTTGCATCTTGGTCAAAACCAGTAAGTCACATCTTGCATGTCCTCTGTTATAACATTTCTTATGCTTCTTGAATCTCAGTCCTCCTAAATCCGTTTCTGAATCCACTACCCAACGTGCCATTGCATCTAACTGTCATTCTTTTGCTTCTAATCATCCCATTTCCTAATATCATCCATAAACCAGCCATTACAAACACCATAGCTACCAAGAAGATCCTAGAACCCACCGGTATCGGTTATCAGTAACCGGCATCGGTTATCAGTAACCGGCATCGGTTCCTCTGATCAAAACCAGAAAACCAGCCTTTCCCCTACCCAGTTCAACGAAACAATTTAATTGATATTTTGCAGTCTTTTGTGTTAATTCATATTAGCAGGGGAACTGACCACCTTCGAAAGGAAGTTTTATATTTCCTGGGCCCAAGGCAGTTTCCTCATTTATTGTTTAATCAAAATCTTGTGGTCTTGTGTTCTTATTTGCAGGTAGTCCTTCCAAGACAAAAAGGAGTTCTTCGCAGTCAGCCTGATCTTTCTCTACGGTACGCGCACACCATCTCGACATTCAACAGGTATTCCTCCTAACCCTAACCTCATCTGTTTCTAAAAGGAATGAAAGGATAGAAGCAACTCTATTCCCAGAAGCCGAAACATTCCGAGCGAAACATTTTGGCACGCCCGGTGGGACCCATTTTGGGTTTCTTTCTCTTGCTTATTTTCATTTTAGGAAGCATATTTGCTGTTGCTGCTTTTGTTATATATTTCGTAAAGAATTTGTCTTGCTTTCCTAGTTTCGCATTAGTGAAAGTCATCTCTCTTGCTTCATCGAATATAATTTTCGATTTGGGTTTAAAACACATGCATTGCATTCCTGCTTGTTGTTCTTCAATTCTAGTGAACATAGATTAAGTAACAGGTCGTACACGTGGGGGTGATATCCACGGTATTGACAGGAAATTAACCTTAGTTTCACTGCACAACACATACCGAATCACTTCACAATTAACACAACAGCTCAAACATCCCCCCTTTTCCGCGGTATTCCTCCGCCCGATTGAGGTAACCTTATAAGCCAAAACAAACTTGACATTTCCCCTAGGTCTTGTTGTTTAGGATTCTGACATCATCTTACGTCTAAAGGCATAAGCCCACGATAACTAAAATTAACCCTAGGATTAGTCTCTGGATTTGCGTGTGCCTCTTGCTTGTTTTCAAATTCTGTTTTCTCTGTCATACTTTGTCTTCTGTGATCAATAAGTTGATAAATATACTCAACGTTGCTAAAAATCAAATTAGCAGCCTTTTATATCTTCTTATCCTAGACTTTTGACACCGGCATCGGTTAAGGGACCGACGTCGTTTGCTCTGTGACCGACACCGGTTACTAAACCGATATCGGTTACTGTCTTCATCAGCCCCTGACAAACCAGCAACTTGCCAAATTCATCATTCTGAGGTTGTTTTTGTTCTTGATAGATTGAAACTTTCCTGTGTGTTCTTGTCCATGGTTGTCATCACTCGGAAGCAAGCCGCCGCCATGGTTTCACATGCCTGCTCTGTGTCTTTGCCTGAATCACCCCCTTCACATTCTATAGGGAACCCTACGGACACCAGTGAGATCCCCCAAATTCCTGTAGGAGACAAGGACTTTGCCAAATTTCTGGATGCTAATCCCAGCGCTGTACAATACTATTTGTCTCATGCCCCTGACCGTACGCCTGATGGTCAGCTCCTTATTGGCATGCCTATTAGTATAGCTGCTCATTTAGCTCCCACTCCTCCTGATAACACTGCCTTACTTCCTGCATCTCTAGCCCCGTCTCCCAATCCGACGGCTTCAGAGGTTCATACGACCCCGATTAGCTTTCCTTTGGTTAATCTTGGACCCCACGTATCGTTACCACCAACTGCCCCTATCTCATCTCTCTTTCAGACCACTCCATTCATGACTTACTCTCTGCCACCTATTCACACGAGCTTTCCTTCTCAAGCTCCGCCTACCTTTTCATTCCCATACACGTATCCAGTAACCTCAACACCTTATATGGGACATCCCTATTCTGTGGCACCATCATCTCATCCAACCACAGATTTCATCAAACAAATGATGGACAAAATGCAAAACCTGGAGGCTTCCGTTTCAGGAAGTCGTAGCGCCTTGACATACGAGCAAGTTTGTCGGGAGCCCATTCACCCTTCTGTCCCCCTTCATTCATATCCTCCTCAATGGGAGTTGCCAAAGTTTACTCGTTTTAACAGTAAAGAGGATCCTCAACAACACTTGCGATCATTTAGACATGCTTGTTATTTGATTGCCCATGATGACGCCTTGTTACTCCGCACCTTCCCCATGTCCTTATCAGGACCCGCCTTGGAGTGGTACAGTGCTTTAACCCAGCACTCGATCTTCTCTTTTAACCAACTAGCCCAATCTTTCTTGGATCATTTCTCCATTAACATTGCCAAGAAAGTATCTATCACTGACCTCTATGCCATCCGACAATTTGAAGACGAATCTATCGCAGATTTCGTTGGACGATGGCGGGGCCTTATCAACCAACTTACGTATGCCTTGCCTCAAACCGAACTCATCGAACTATTTACGCGGGCCTGCGCTAAGCACATCTCCCCTACCCTCCAAATTCAAACTTTCCGCACATTCGACGAGGCCTTTACCATGGCTCGGAAACTTGAAATTCGAGCCTTAGAAGAAGAGAAATTGCGGTTGCGTAACAAAAACCCCAATTTCCGAACTCCTGATTCTACCAACAAGCCAAACACCACCACTCCTCACGCGTCCACTTCTTCTAAATCAAAAGGAGCTGTCCACGCGGTAATGGTCAAATCTCAAACACCGTCCAATACTCCGCCGAAAACCACTTATAAGTACAAAGCCGAGCCCACCAATTACACTCCCTTGGGAGAAACTTATGGCGTCATCCTGGAGAAATTGCTCAAAGCTGGGGCTATCACCTTGCCCCCTGTTAAACCTCACTCTGGGTTTGACTCCACCCGCGCAATACCTTCCTGGTACAAAGAAAATGACTTTTGTAACTTTCACCGCGTAAAAGGACATAGTCATGAAAACTGCAAGATGTTGAAAAACATAGTGCAGGAAATGGTTGACGCAGGGGATATAACCCTCGATAATCCTAACGCCCCTGCTAACCGAAATCTGAAAATTTTCAACAAGCCATTCCCGAATCACTCGTCCAACAGTAACGTGAACCAAGATATCTTAGCCGAGGAGAGTGTTCATGAGATCCATGCAGTCTTCGATTCTCAGCCAAAAGCCTCTATTGAAATTTTTTTAAATCAAGCCTCTCCACCAACACAGGAGTTTGAACCTCCTTCACCACCATCAAGCCAAAGTGAAATCATTCCTTTACCCATAGAAGAGTTAACTGCCCGGACTTCTCTTCTCATCGACGAGTCTTCTTACACCACATCCCTACAAGACTGTGAGCGGATGCTATCTAATTTATCTATTTCCCAAACGTCCCCTTCTACCGCTCTTGCTACACAAGAGGAAGGCTCGCCACTCCTTTTGACATCCTTAGACGAGAAATCTCTTACACTAACATCACCACATTCTTTAAACGTGACAGATCCCCTCAAACACGCCCTCCTACCTATTAGTCCCTCATCGCCTAAATCTTTTCAACGACCGGTTGACCTCTTAACATCTATTGATACAGTGCCTCATCTACCTCCTGTGTCACACCCGCAGTGGACTGGAATTACAACCCACCTTTCTTCCGTACAAAAATTACAAATCACACCTGGAGACTGTCATTCCACAGAAGATAGACAGGCCCTATGGGAACGTTTGAGTACCCCTTTTTCTACTCAAATGCAAATGACTGATCCTGATGTCTCCACCATATACCCGAAGTGCTTACAGAAGCTTAAAATGCCCCTGTTCTCACCTTCACCCCCCTCACCTCTACCAAATGCCCCGTCCACTTCTATCAACTTAACCAGATCTTCCCCTACGCTTGGGACCTCACCAATGCCCAGTCTAACGCACCCGCCTAAGCGACTCGATCTATCCAAAAATAAATCCGCTCCGCCACCTAGGAGACAAACTCAATCCGTGCCCCTATCACAATCAAAACCATCATCGTCATACCTACCTTCCATATTGGGACCCCATCCCTCTACCTTACATCAATATATCATACCTCCTGCGTTTTCTTCAAAACAACCTACGCCTTCCGCACCTATACAGAAATTCCAGGGTATAGCAACACCGTCACTCCGCGTATCCTGTCCACCTATCAACCCTAAACAAATTCCATCATCAAAAGATTTGTTTTCGGTCACTCCTATTTCCCCGTGGTTGTTTTCTGATACCACATCATCTGCGGCCTCATCATCCAACATAGCTTCTGCGCCAAAGAAATCACGTTTAGTAAAAACCATGTATCAACACCCCTCGGCTAAACCACCACCCGTGCGAACCAATCATGCCCAAACATTACCAAAACCCGCACAACCAATACCCTCATCCTCTTCCGATTTTGACCCACTCAAAGGATCTTACGCCAAAATCCTTGCTATGTTGGTGGAGAATGCGACCATTTCCCTACCTCCACTTAGACCTTATGACCCGTCTAAACCCCGACCTATGGGTTACGATGAGTCTAAAATCTGCGCTTATCACCGCACACCAGGACATGATGTGGAGGGATGCAAAGCTCTAAAAACCATCCTTCGTCAGTCACCTCTCCCGGATAGAAAGATTAAGAAAGACAACTTACGAAGGGAGAGACCTTTAGTTTCCATTCCCTCTCCTATACCATCTGTCCCCGCCTCACCAAGATCTATCATTATTACAACCCCACCTCTTGAAGACCATGAGTTATCCCAACCATCTTCCTCATCTCAGGTCTACGAGATTAATATGATTAGTGTCGCTACTCGAGGGCAGAAAAACAATGGGAAAGCAAAAGAAAACACACCTGCGGCATCTCTTTCTCCGTCAAACATCCCGATTGCACCACCACCTAAAGTGGTCATTCGCGGACCCGCCTATCCCGTCTCTAATGGCATTGCCCACCGAAATATGATTAAACAGCTTCACCAATCGCCCGTAAAAATGACACTGTATGATCTCATTCAGACTTCTGAATCTCATCGACAAGCTCTCGTTGAGATCCTTCAAGGGATAGAGGTTTTACCTAATGAAACCCTGCCTGTCGCCTCCATTCTAACACCCAATCACGTTGCTTCTCTCACCAAACAACCCACTCTCCCCAACCACTTCTGTCTCTGTACAACAAGCTGCTGCAGTCAGTTTCTCTGAAGATGAAATTGTCGACTTTGGTACAGAAGACCCTGACCCTGCCCTTTTCATCTCCGCTTACGTCCGGGACATTCGAGTACGTCGGGTTATGATTGACGGGGGCGCTAGCCTAAACATCATCTCTTCAAAAGCCTTCCAACAAATGAATATCCCTTCTAGTTGCATGTGTGCCAACCCCATCATGTTGCGGTCATTCAATGACGCTATTACTTCTACCTTAGGCACCGTGATCCTCAACATTCGGGTAGGACCACGTACTTTACCCGAACTCTTCTATGTCTTGGAGGGAGAGTTCCAATATAATATATTGCTGGGTCGTCCTTGGATCCGAGCCATGGGATGCGTTCCCTCAACATTACATAGATGCATAAAATTTGAGTACGAGGGGAAGTCCTACACCGTAAAAGCTGACCCTCCCCCCTTTAAAACCTGCAATATGTTATACCGCCCTAACGATGTGCTTATACCAATCAAGACACCCATACATTCAACCCAACCATCCTCTTCAAATGTACCTCAACCATCCACCTCAACCGCGCCTACGCCTTCAACTGATGAAACCACCATCGCAAAAACCACTTCCCTTCCCGCAGCTAACATTCCAACCTCCGACCCCTTAGTAGATGTTTTTCAGCGCCTTACGCTGGGGGAGTACCGCCTATATAACGTTAGTTCTTTCCCTACCCCGCAGGAGTACGGACAATTACATGCACATCCCACCTACGACCGTCGCGTGGGGGAGATAATCTCTTACGGACCACCCCATTGCCGCACTAACCTAACGTATGGGGGTGTTGACGCATCCTCCATTACCCCTGAACCTCCTCTTGGTGTGGTTCCCTTCCAATCCGATTTTCAATACTTGACAAATCGTCGTTTCGCCCTCACCTTCTTGACTCGCTGTGCGTGGAAAGGCTTTGGTTTTGGCCTTTACGAACAAGGCCGACATACACTCATTCCCGTGACTACCCGTAAACATAATGATCGTAGTGGTCTCGGTTTTCCCGAAACACCTACACAGGAGACACCTCCTGTCAGCTGTATCCTGGAAGAAGAAGACGTCGCCCCTACCAAACCATCATCACCCACTTTGCCATCATCACCCACAGAATCTATAGACCCTGAATCCATCCCTCCTAACTTTTTTTTTTCATAAATGCTATCTTCATAGGTCCTCTCACTTATCAACGCGATAATGACGACCCATCTTCTTTGCCCCTTCTTTATCCAGACATGATCGAAGAGGATTCGCCTTTGATTAATGTTGTTGAATGCCAGGATGACGACTCCATCCTCACTTACCTTGGCGCGGATGATTCTTATATTCAACGAGCCTTACCATCTGAAACCCAAACTATGCTGAACGAATCTACCATAGAAATCAACATCCACACGGAGGAGGATCCTCACATTGTGAAGATTGGACAATCCCTTAACACATCAGAACAAGCCGCCTTTACTACCTTTCTCCGTGCTCGCAACCAAGCTTTCGCATGGTCTTACGCTGACATGCCAGGAATTGATCCTACCATTGCCGTCCATAACATCACCCTAAACCCCGATTCCAAACCAGTCAAACAGAAATTGAGAAAAATGCATCCACGCATTGCTCTCTTGGTCAAAGAGGAGCTCCAACGACTCCTTTCTGTTTCCTTCATCTTGCCTATTGACTATCCTCAATGGATTTCTAACATCGTACCTGTCACTAAAGCGACAGGGGGACTTCGGATATGCACAGATTTCTGGGATCTTAACCTCGCTTGCCCTAAGGATGACTTCCCCTTACCTAGCATTGACCAACTTGTTGATCTAACTGCAGGTCATGAGATGCTCTCTCTCATGGATGGCTTTTCAGGATACAACCAAATTTTGGTTGCCCCTGCCGATCAACACAAAACTGCCTTCATAACTCCTTGGGGAACCTTCTGTTATCGTGTCATGCCATTTGGCCTTAAGAATGCTGGTGCTACCTATCAGCGGGCTATGACCTACATTTTTCATGACATTATGCACACTATCCTTGAAGACTATGTCGACGATCTTCTCGGCAAGTCTAAACATCGTAGTGAACATCTCGATGTTTTAACCATTATTTTTGATCGCCTGTTACAATATTCTGTCCGCCTTCAACCGAAGAAATGTGTCTTTGGTGTTCTTTCGGGAAAACTTCTTGGCTTTATCGTCTCTTTGCGTGGCATTGAGGTCGATCCATCTAAAGTCAAAGCTATCCTAGAAATGCCCCCACCCAAAAATCTCAAACAATTGCGTAGTTTACAAGGTAAGCTTCAATCTATCCGACGTTTCATCTCCCAACTCTCGGATCGGTGTCAACCTTTCCATCACCTCCTTAAAAAGGATATTGCATTCCAATGGAGCGAAGAATGTCACCAAGCCTTCGAAGCTCTCAAATCCTATCTCTTGCAGCCACCCGTGCTTATCCCACCCCAAGACGACCGCCCTTTCTACCTTTACCTTTCCGCCACCGACCACGCTGTAGGAGCCATGCTTGCACATCGTGACTCTGAGAATCGCGAACAAGCCGTTTATTATATAAGTCGTACTTTGGTGGACTATGAGACTAGGTACACACATGTAGAAAAATTGTGCCTTGCCCTATCATTCGTGGCCACCAAACTCCGACACTACCTTCTAAATCACAAGACTTTCGTCATCACCAATACAGACCCCATCCATTACATGTATGCCAAACCTCATCTGAACCAACGCATTGCTAGATGGCTCATGCTTCTCGCCGACCTCGACCTTGAGTTTGTCCACCAGAAATCAATCAAAGGACAAACCATCGCAGACCAACTTGCGGAAGCTCCTTTACCTGGGGAACAATTTACCAATTTCACATTTCCCGACGAACTCATCGCCACTCTTTCACTCACGGAAGAGTCGTACCCAATGACCCTCTTCTTCGATGGATCTAAATGCCAGCGCGGCGGAGGAGCCGGCGTTGTTCTCATTCCTCTCGACGCTGAACCTATGCCTCTTTCATTCCGACTCGATTTCCCTTGCACTAATAATACAGCGGAATACGAGGCCCTTGTTCTGGGTCTCCAAGTTGCGTTACACTTAGGCATCAAATCTATCAACATTTTTGGCGACTCTCAATTGGTAGTCAATCAAGTTATGGGCGTCTACCAATGCAAAAACGAGGAACTTCAAAAATACAAACACTACGTGGATTCACTTCTAGCCTTATTTACCCACTATTCTATACAAACCATTCCCCGCTCCACTAACAAATTTGCGGATACTATGGCTTGCTTAGCCTCGCAAATTCCCGCCGCGCCAACTGACTCTGAATTATTCGTCGTGGTCCAACAACTTTTTGCCCCATCCTATTCAACCCCGGTAGTTTGTATGATAAATACTGTGTCTACTAATTCACAGGATACCTGGTACCACCAATTTCACGACTACCTTACAATCTCTGTCCTCCCACCTGACCTTACTAGTAACGGCAAACGTGCTTTTCTTAAAAGTGTTTCGCGTTATGTTGTCATGGGGGGACTCCTCTATAAACGTGGCTTTGATGGCATCCTCCTTCGCTGTCTAACTGGCGCGGAGGCCACTCATACCATCCAACAGGTCCATGACGGTATTTGTGGTGGACATTTTAGCGGCCTTGCCGTGGCCAAACGAATCCTTCGCCTTGGTTATTATTGGCCTACTCTCAATAACGACTGCTACGAATATGTTAAGCGTTGTGTTATGTGTCAGCAACATGCCAACCTTCAACATACTCCTAGCCACCCGCTCCAGGTCGCTCGAGATCTTTGGCCCTTCTCACAATGGGGTTTAGACCTTATTGGTGAGATTCACCCGACCTCTTCACAACGTCACCGTTGGATAATCACAGCGACCGAATATTACACAAAATGGGTGGAGGCTATTCCACTCATTTCAATCAAAAAAGAAAAAATTGTCGAGTTCATTAACCACCACATTATCTGTCGTTTTGGTGTTCCTCATCGCCTGATAACAGATAATGGAAAATCTTTCAAAAACAAGTTGTTGCAAGACCTTTGTGACAACTTTGGTATCAAACTTAGTTTCTCATCACCTTACTATCCACAAGCCAATGGGCAAGCCGAGTCCTCTAATAAAACACTAACCAAAATCCTCATGAAAGTTGTCAATGAATCCGGAAGAAATTGGCACGATCACATTCCCTTTGCCCTTTGGGCTTATCGTACTAGCATTCGTACCTCTACTAATGCCACACCTTTTTCTTTGGTATACGGTACCGAGGCTGTTTTGCCTCTCGAAATACAAATACCCTCCCTTAGAATATCTCTTCAGGATATTCTCACCAACGATGATTTCCGCCAAGAGCGGTTAGCCCAATTGGAGCTTCTTGACGAACGCCGTCTTACAGCTCTTGATCACCTTCAAATCTATCAAAAACGCATTAAACGTGCTTATGATAAGCGACTTCATGAGCGTACCTTTAAGGTTGGTGATCTTGTCCTCAAAGAGAATCAACATGTAACCAAACTAGAAAAGAGCAAACGTGGAAAATTTGCTCCCAATTGGATTGGGCCTTATATAATCACTCATACCTATGGATCTGGTACTTATCGTTTAGCTTCGCTTAATGGTAAACCTGAGCCTGAACCCCTTAATGCCTTGCATCTTCGACCATTCTACTGTTGAAATTAGTGTTATATCACTTCTTATCTACCTGCCGCTCGTCCCTTGAGCTCACTTACCACTACATACACTCTGTTTCCTACACCTCATAATAACAATCAAGCTCACATAGTTTGATCCTCACCTCCCCTTGATGATGCCTTCCCCTTTTTAGTCTAGTCCATGACTTCAAAGTATTAAAATAAGCCGTATTCTTATGGGATTTTCTTGAGTCAAACTTCCTACTAAACTAGATGCTTCACGCCAAATGAACATCTAGTCATCTAAATTAAATATAGACTGCTCCCTCGAAGGACAGCTATATGCCGAACTATTGCTGCTATTATATATAGACTGCTCCCCCGAAGGACAGCTATGCATTAAAATCATATCTGCTACTATAAATAGACTGCTCCCTCGAAGGACAGCTATACACAGTCAGCCTTTATCAGAAGCTTCTCGCATTGATCAGCTTCGTGAAGACCTCAAGAATAATACAATCAATATCCCTTGTAGACTTCCCGCATCGATCAGTCTACATTCAATAAAATAAAAGCCTCATTCAAAAGGACTTTTGAGTCATGGACTTGTCTATTTAGGGTAGGTTCTCTTTCGTCAGAACACTCACTTTGTAATAAGTTCTCTGTACCTCAGCTATATCATCCACCTCACCTCACCATTTGTTTCAACTCAAGGGACGTAATGTACACTCGATATATTGTGATCACACAACTCTTTTCACCTATTGACTTCTCGTCTATGCACGGTACCTAGGGCTCCAAGCTCGTTCTACGTGGTGTGGTTTGTTTAGCTCTCTTCATCTACGGAGCACTCTTTCTGCTTTGCCTCGCATCTAGGATTGTGTGTTGACCTTAATCAGGACATGATTCCCTTCTACTTGGGTAGGCTAACTTTCGCTTCCCTTATACCTTTTACAACATCACCAATTCATTACCAACACCATCAACCTTACCTTTACTAATCTTAATATTTTTACCAACCAACCAATTGCCTAAACCGTACCAAATTGCCTGAATTCGCCTCTCCCTGATCCTAAGGGAGAACTACATCGGTCTGAGGCCCCTCCTTGCTTTGTGCAATGGGCTATGTAGGCAGCACTTCGGAGACATGGGGTCTCCCAAGGTTAGCTCGACCATCCCCTACCATAACCTATCCTGTGTGGTGAATATAAATATTTTTGTGTATTTCTATTTAATCACATTCCTCTTTATCCTTTTTCAAAACACCGAAAATCAAAACACAAACATTCTTATTATTATCGTAACTCAAATCAACATACATATTCAGTTTTATTTAGATGTTAAACAAATACATCTTCTCTATCATCGACACGCAGGTCGGCATCCTTATTTATTCTTATACCTTGCTAACATTTACTCAGACCCTCACGCCTCATCCCGAACTAGGTGATGATCGTGATCGTCGACCCCTCTCGCCGGGCCTCTCTGTCCTCAAAGGTACCACGGCTATTGGTACCGCCCACTGATCTGCCAATCTCTCCTGTAACATATGAATACGCCCTCTCGCATGGAGGACTCCAGCCTCTAGTCTCCCCGCCCGTGACTCCGCAACCACTAACAATCCTCTTGTCTCATTCACCTGCGTTTGGAGCTGCTGAACCAAACGCTGCAGACGATCCCTCTCTGCTGTAATCACCGCTATGTCAGGGCGCTCACGTACACCTCGCAGTTCTGCTACCCACCATAATCTATAGGCCTCTGTCGTTCCCGCATCCATTACCCTGCGATCGGCTGCTACCTCTTCAGGCCCTTCTGGAGGTGTTGGCCGGGGAGGTGAGAATGCTGCCTCGGCGTCGATCCTCATATATGGTCTATAAGCCAGGGGTATATCCTGCACAAATCCAAATTGTCGCCGCACGCGATCTATAGGAATCCTCTCATACTCACCCGGCCTGTGCCCTGCGATCCACCTCAATCGCTCTACACCCCTCAACTCCTCAGCTATGTTCTCTGTTACCATATAGTTTCCGTATGGCCTCCAACAGATATCCGCAACCGTCACTCTCTCCCATACCTGCCTGTAATACTCAATATCACCCGTCACGGCCTGGGATCTGGCCTCTTGTTCTGTCTGGACCCATCGTCTGAATCCCAACCTCTGCACTCCGGTTTCTCCCGACTGGATGGGTCGGCCTATTGGTCGCACACAAACAATGTGCTCATAGGCCCAACAGTGTAATAAGTATGAACTATCCAGTGTCGTCCTGTGATTTCGCCTACAAGCCCATAAACCCCTGTATAGCTCCGCCAAATATGCAGGTGCCCATGCAAAAGTCACGTTCCTTTCTATCATCTCCCAAATAACACACATCAATGCCTTTGGAAATCTTCCCCCTTCTGCCCTCGGTAATGCATAATACCCTACCGCTATCATTAATATCACTGCTAACCTTGTCTCCTCAGGGTGTGCTGCATACATTACCCCATATGTAAAGGATAAACCTCGCTGTGTCAAATCTCGTGCGTATGGACCAAATACTGCTGTTATCGCTCCCCGTGCCGCGCTAGGTAGTGCCTGATATACTGGTTCTCCTGTAATAGGGAGTCTCAAAATCTGAAACACATCTTCCAATGTTACTGTCATCTCCCCTGTTGGCAGATAAAAGGTATTTGTCTCGGGATTCCATCTCTCAATCAATGCCTGCAACATAGCATGGTTCCGTGCAATTCGTGAATAATAGCGGATTCCACTTAACCCCAAACGATTTATCAATGTCCATTCAGCTGGTGTTACATCCGCTCGGATTCGTGACAACAGCGCTGGCACACTATCATTCATCCTCAATCCTGCCTCTGCCTGCATACACCAAAACAACAAACAACCATTCAATCCGTCAGGGTTTTTCAAACATTCTGGAAATTCCTCCAGTAACCGGTATCGGTTATACATAACCGATATCGGTTGAGTAACCGATACCGGTTCTCCCTAACCGCTACCGGTCACTGTCAATTACATACATCTTGCCTAAAACAACCACCTACGACAATAAATTGCTCGTTTATTCCTCTCTGTATACACAGACATACCCGAAACCCGTGATTACCTACCACGTAACACTTACCTCACTTATAACCCTTGCTATCATGTTTTCTTCTTCATATCTACCCACTTAATCTCTTATTCATAACACATGCAAAAATCAAATCACAACCAAAACATTTACCTCTGGGGTTGCAGTAGCTTGAGGTGGCCCTTGTCTTCCCTCTTGTCCCTGCCTGCTGGATGTTTCTCCTCGTCCTGCCATTATCACCACTCTTTTCAAATTCACCTTTCTACTTTCTGAATCTCCGATCGCATTCACCTTCCCAGTCTCTTTTCTTATCACCCAAATCTCTCATACAAATTCCTGTCTCTCTTCTCCTTATCACTCAAATCTCTCATGCAAATACCTGTCTCAGTCGTCAAAAAGCGTCGCGTTCGCGTATTTAACCTCTTGCATGGCTCTAAAATTAAAACTTAAGTTGCCACCCTAGCTTTTCTATTTTTAGAAAAGCTCATACCTAAATAACCGGTATCGGTTACTTAACCGATATCGGTCTATCAGCTACCGATATCGGTTCCTTAACCGATATCGGTTACACACCTATCTTTTCTCAACAGCGTTCTTTTCTTCATTTCTCACCTAAATTTTTGTCGCGCCCGCCTCTTTTCCTGCATAAACAACACAATTTACCACATTTGTTCATCCACCACACATAGCATTACAATTTCATTAACATCATTTATTTTATACAAATACACAAACCATCAACTACGGATATCAAGAAACTATCAATCTATACATCATTTGGATCCAACTCATCAGTTACATATATCACAATGTCACAAAACCACCAATTCATCACATAACCTGACATTCATATATACGTGCAAAAACAAAAACATCAACATCATCCATCTATCAACATGTCAACTAAAACTTATCATACATTATATATTACCAACCATTAACAAAATATTTAAACACATTTTGAACACTGCATATGGATCAAAACATCATCTCTATATATATACAAATTTTCAAAAATACAATGTGCCCTACATCGGGGCCTCTGTGATCTCATAATCCACCAAAGCCGGCACGCAGGCCGCAATAACTGTCAAAAAAAAATCTCGACTCGGCTCGCAGGCCGGTCCCTCATATCAAAAATAGATATATACTCGGCTCGCAGGCCGGTATCCAATATACAACCCCTACTCGGCTCGCAGGCCGGTATACAATAAATGAATAAATGAATACATGAATAATACATAGGCACGCAGGCCTCTATCAATACACCCGGTTCGCAGACCGGTGCCCATCTCTAAATACAAAAACCATGTCTGGGATCCCTCAGCTCTCCCCACCGCCCTCGGCACCTCTCCCCGCTGGTCCCTGTGGTGCCTCTCGCCTCCTGCCTGTGACGGACCCACCAGCTGTGGCTGCACCTCCCTGAGACCTCTGGCTCCGAGAGGTCTCTGCTCTATGTGCCGCATAGGGCTGATAATCAGCCCCGGTACCATCAAGAATATCCTGATAGTATCGGGCCTCCGCTCTAGCCTCCATGTAACGCTCTCGAGCCACTGTAGGTACTGGGGCTGGTCCCCTGACACCTACTACCAGTGCCCCCTGTGCCTGTGCTGGTGCCGCTGGTGGTGCCTGTGGCTGTGGTACCTGTACCTGTACCTGTGCCTGGGGCTGTGGCTGTACCGCTGCTGGTGGTGGTGCTGGTACCTGTGCTGCTGCCTGTACCTGTAACCTGCACCTGTGGCTGTGGTGCTGGTGGTGGTGCTGCCTGTGCCTGTGCCTGAGCCTGGGCTAGCTGCCCCTGTAAGACACCTATCTGTGCCTGTGCTGCAGCTAGCTGCCCCTGTAAGAGCTGCACCTAACCCCTGAGCTGATCTCTCTCTCCTATCACTGCAGCCAAGTCTGGCTGTGCAGGCGGTACTATCCTGGCTGCTCTCTGCCCAGCCCACCACACCCTGTATGCTCCCCGTGCACCCAGCATCATCTACACCCTCACCTGCTGGCCTCTCTGCTACCCAATCTGGATCCAAAGGCTGTGGTGCAGGCAGTGGGGCCTCTACATCATCTCTCCTGTACTGAGGAACGGGAGGTGGCTCGTCCTGTCGTAGCCCCATCTACCTGCGTACCCTCTCCAGGGGTATCCGCTCGTACTCTCCTGGCCTCCGTCCTGCTATCCAGAATGTGTACTGGATTAGGCGCAACTGTAAGCGGGCTCCTCTGCCAGGATGGTGACCTCTGTAGGGTCTCCATACAATGTCTACTGCTGTAAGGCCCTCTAGCAAATGTCTATAGTATGCCACATCCCGACCTGCCATAACTGCTCGTGGCTGGCCCACGACCCCCAACCACCTCTGAAAGCCATATCGGTATATGACCTGTGGCCCTGGCTGCTGGGGTAACCCTACTGGCCTGATGCATACGATGTGCTCGTATGCCCAACAATGCAACAAAAATGTAGAACAAATACCAAATCGCCTCCTCCGGCGATAGCCCCATAGCTCCCTGTATAATTGCACCAGATATACTGGTGCCCAGGCGTAACAGGTGTGCTCCTCCACCATCTCCAGCAGTACCCCCATCAATGCTCGTGGGAAGCGGCCTCCCTCTGAGTCCGGGAGGGCGAAGCAGGTGATCCCAACCATCATCAACACAGCCAGTCGTGTCTCGTGTCGATGCGCACGGTACATGTCACCGTACCCGATACTCGCGCTATGGTAGGTCAGTAGCGCGGCTGCATCCCCAAAAACCTGCAGTATGCTGTCCATGGTAGTCTCTGAATCTACCTGGAAGACTGCCTCTCCCTCAATAGGTAACCGAAGGATGCGATACACATCCTCCAATGTGACGGTCATCTCCCCAGTCGGGAGATGGAACACATTGGTCGCCGGATCCCATCTCTCGATGAGGGCGACCATCAGGCTGTGATCTCTCTCTATCGCTCTGTACCTCTGGACTCCACCGAGTCCCACCTCGCGCATGATGGCCCAATGAGCCGCAGATACGTGTGGCCTCATCCGCACCAACAGCGGGGGCATCCTATCCCGCATCGTCAACTGCTGACGTGCCTGCAAAACCAACCCACATCCTTAGACCTACTCTTTATTACAACATCTACTTTATCATCTAAATACCCTTTTTATCCCCCCGACCATACCCCGACTCTCTACCACCCCCCTCTAGCAACCTACCACCCTACAAACCCAAAACCACACAAACCCACCACCCAACCCAAAAACCACCCAACCCTAACCCAACAACCTACACCAAACCCACCCTAAACCCTAAACCCTTCTCCAAACCCACACCAACACACCACCAACCCACCCAAAAACCCAAAACAACCTAAACCCTAAACCACTAACCCAACAACCCCAACACCAACACCACAACCCAACCCAAAAACCCAAAACAACCAAACCAACCCAACCCCACTAACCCACCCAAACCCAACCCATCCTAACCCACCGATACCCGGCCGATACATGACCGACGCCGGTCACCAACAAGTCTCCCTTTCCCTAAAATTGTGTGACCGATGCCGGTCGCTTAGTGACTGACATCGGTCACTGTCTTCTCCCGGAGCCGAACCCCCGCGCGGCCCCCAAAACCCATTTTTTTCCTATTTCTACCCATCTACCCACCCAAAAACCCTAAAAACTTACCCACCTACCCACCTTAGCCTATCTAGCCTATCTACCCTCTCCCTTTTTCAAATCATTTCCATTTTCTCATTATTTCCTAAAAAAGGTTAATTCCTACCCAAACCCCCCAATTTAGCATAATACAACCAAATCACCAAATTAAAGAGTTTCGAATCTACCCGAACGACGACACGTCGTCGTGGTGGGATGGGTGGTGGCGGTCCAGCTGGTCCAGCCCCTCCAGCTCCTCCTGCCTGTGCCATGGCTCCAATCCTGATCTGCTGGGTCCCCGGCCAATCAACTGCTGCCTCCTCCTCAATCGGGCCTACTATCAACTCTCTCCGCCAATACAATAGCTCCACCTCACTCAATCAAGCCTCTAATCCCAACTCTCCACGTCAGACAAGTCGATTTGGTTTGCAAATAACAAAAGTGACAATGACAAGCCGTATTTTTCTTTTTATAGGTTTTTCGCCTTTCACCGATATCGGTTTCATTTTGCCCTAAGGAACCGGTATCGGTCCCTTAACCGATATCGGTCATGCAGAATCGACATCGGTTCTCTACCCAAATTTCACCCCAATTTTATTCTTTGCCCTTATTTACTCATTGCCCCTTTTTCACCAATATCGCCTCTATCCACCTTTGCTGAACACCATTTGTTCACTTGTCCCCTGACCCAAGGCCTCAACCTACCCCAAGGCCTCATTTGGCCCGACCCAAGGCCTCACCCTAACCTATTTGGCCCGACCTAAGGCCTTAACCCTAACCTATTTGGCCCGACCCAAGGCCTCGCCCTACCTATTTGGCCCGACCCAAGGCCTCAACCTACCTATTTGGCCCGACCCAAGGCCTCAACCCTACCATTTGGCCCGACCCAAGGCCTCAACCCTACCATTTGGCCCCGACCCAAGGCCTCGCCCTAACCTATTTGGCCCGACCCAAGGCCTCAACCTACCTATTCGGCCCGACCCAAGGCCTCAACCTACCTATTTGGCCCGACCCAAGGCCTCAACCCTACCTATTCGGCCCGACCTAAGGCCTCAACCTACCTATTTGGCCCCGACCCAAGGCCTCAACCTACCCATTTGGCCCGACCCAAGGCCTTGCCCTAAGGCCTATACCTATTTGGCCCGACCCAAGGCCTCGCCCTACCAATTTGGCCTGACCCAAGGCCTCAACCTACATTTGGCCCGACCCAAGGCCTCACCCTAACCATTTGGCCCGACCCAAGGCCTCACCCTACCCTTATGACCTGACCCCGGGCCACCGCCCAACCACTTGGCCTGACCCAAGGCCGTATCACTTCAATACCATACCCACAATCAACGTTTTACACTTTATCCATCCATCATGTACCTTTTGTTCAATCGAGCTCACCTGTTCGTGTTTTAGCATGATTAGGGTCCTTGACTTGATCTGTCGACCAACTTTGCCTAGACCTAGACCGTGACGTTTATCTCAACCAAACCAACCATTTGGTACTGCCGAACATGCCTAAACGTTCCTGTACCTCACCTGTTATATACCCTGGAGCTACTTCCTATGCCTTGGATACCAGGATTATATCACCCTTGTTTGGATAAACTATCGACCTTTGCCTACACATTGCTGGTTTGCTTGTCAAATCATGTACCCTCGTCATACTATTACATTTCAACATGCGTCTGCTTCCTTGGCCCTACCCCACCACCTTACCCTCATCTGTACAACATGTACCCTTTATCAACCCTATCCCTGATCTCCTGTTCACTCAATCTGCGATAGATTTGAGGGGGATTACCTACATCCTTAACATGAGAAACCACTTCATATTATTATCCGCGCAGCTTTACAGAACAAGCTACACGAAAATAAGGGGCTAATGTAGACACCAAATTCGTGTCTTACGACCCCTTGTGACCCGCATCCCATTTCGCAACCTTAACCTCATTACCTAAACCTTACACAATTATTTATTAATTACCTTGTAATTGATAAATCCACATCACCTTACCCGCCACCCTCACTTTGCCACCTCATCATGACCTAGCCCTAACCCTAAACTAACCTAATTAAGACCCGTGACTTGGTCTAGACTCACATCCATTACTAATGCCTCCTCACTCGCACCCAAAGCCGACCTTCTAGCCACTTGACCAAGCCCGCAACTGATCTCTCGGGAGAAAAGCAGGGAAGGTGGGCTATTTTACTAAAAATAGCCTACTTTTCCCTTACCGATCGCCGGTTCCTACTCGACTGCCGTCGGTTATGCAACCGCCGTCGGTTATGCAACCGCCATCGGTTCCCTGTAAATGGGCTCCCCAAACCAAAACAACGGATCAGAATTTCATTTTTGGAGATCAGTCGAAGGATTTCTGGATCAATAGAGAGCATTGCGAGCGAGGAATAGAGTCCAGATCTTCACCTGACAGAGCAGAGACGAGTGAAGAATACCAGAAGTGCTTACAACCAGAGGATATCAACTTGCATCTTCGCCAAAACCAGTAAGTCATATCTTGCATGTCCTCTGTTATAACATTTCTTCTGCTCTGTGAATTTCAGTCCTCCTAAATCCGTCTCTGAATCTACTACCCAACGTGTCATTGCATCTAACCATTATCCTTTTGCTTCTAATCATCCCGTTTCCTAATATCATCCATAAACCAGCCTTAAAAAACACCATAGCTACCAAGAAGATCCTAGAACCCACCGGTATCGGTTATCAGTAACCGGCATCGGTTATCAGTAACCAGCATCGGTTCCTCTGATCAAAACCAGAAAACCAGCCTTTCCCCTATCCAGTTCACCGAGACAATTTAATTGATATTTTGCAGTCTTTTGTGTTAATTCATATTAGCAGGGGAACTGACCACCTTCGAAAGGAAGTTTTATATTTCCTGGGCCCAAGGCAGTTCCCTCATTTATTGTCTAATTAAAATCTTGTGGTCTTGTGTTCTTATTTGCAGGTAGTCCTTCCAAGACAAAAAGGAGTTCTCCGCAGTCAGCCTGATCTTTCTCTACGGTACGCGCACACCATCTCGACATTCAACAGGTATTCCTCCTAACCCTAACCTCATCTGTTTCTAAAAAGGAATGAAAGGATAAGAGCAACTCTATTCCAAGGAACGAAACATTCCAAGTGAAACAGTCCACTCTTTCAATTTGTTTACAAGTTGTTCATTACTAGTATCATTAACCATATACTCCTCCCTTTTTTTCATTTCTTGATGATTCTCCTCCCAAAATGGGTTTGGTACTACAACAGGAGGGGTGGGTTAGGATTCTGTTGATTTTGTCATTGTTTGAGGAAGTGGAAGAGATTCAGCTTCTTGTCTTGATGGCCCTTATAGAAATGAAGTAAATTTATATGAATGAGGCATGGAAGATACATGATGTAATAGAGGAATAGGATATGAGGTAGTGAATTCCAACATATGGGTTACAAATAGAAGGTTATGATTATGGGACTCAAGTTGAAATTGAATGGATGGAAAAATGGGAAGAGGGATAATAGATGGTAATGCAGGGACCTCCCGTTGAAAGGATTGAATAACATTACATTCATGAGAATTCATCTTCTTGATCCATTCTCTGACTTGATTCATTGTGTTGATTATGAATTGAAGCTTTTTTTTAGGATTAATTTCCCATGGTATAGGGTCAGTCCATGGGTATGGAATTTTGAATCAAATCTGGGATGCCTTTGTCATTTCATTGATCCTTATTTACACCATGTTATAATCCAACTCTCACACCTTCTTCTATAAGTGGTCTTCTTTAGGTGTAGGATAGATTCCAAAATCTGCATGTCATTGTTATTTAGTAGCCCCCTATTTTGGTGGATGACCAAATTGATATGCATCTTACTCATGTGGACATGCATGCTCAAACTGATATCCATCATGAAACTAGTCTAGAGGTGGATTATAATATCCCAAAGATGGAAAGAACCGATGTTGTTCTAAGTGGGAATTCCACTATATGAATGAATCCATGATTGTACAACTTCATGAATGGGGGAAAATGGAAATATGTGGAAGAAAACTAGATGGAAATGGGTAAAACTAAAATTCTGCAATATAGAAAGTGGATTACTTTGACAAATGGAGTCACCAATTGTTCTTGGGTATACCTATGAAGGATAGAATTTCACTAAGAGCACAACAAATTAATGAAATGAAGTTAACAAAATACACACATCTGTGAAAGATATGAATCTTGTGTTCCCATAGAACATGCCAAAAATTATTATCGCCAAATCATTGCACCCCCTGAATGGCTATAATATGAACAGGACGTTCGGTGTGATTGGGTAACATGGAATCAGCTCTCAAGTTATGGGCCTTGGGCTTAAGGTGAACCTCCAGATAATTTTATCTTCCTCTTCCTAAACTAAGTGTTATAATAATCCTAGTGCAATAAAACAACTAACTAGACCTATACTAACCTGTCATGGGATTAGGGAAAGAGATTTTGCAAGAAATAAAACCTACACTAAGGATGGTGATGCACTAAGAAAAGGGTGTTTCTAGACAAATTTATGATCTTCAAACATAGAAGGGTTGATTTGAAGATGGCGAGAAAATACACCATAGTCCAATTTCACCTACTACAACTTAGAGAGGGTAAAAAATACGCCAAAATTTGTGAATTAAGTGTTCCCTTTGTTAAGCTCAATAAAACAAACAAGTTTTTTATCTTCTAGTGAAGAATGATGAAACTGAGAAGGATGATCAATAATAACATTCCAACCACATACAAAACTCCACTACTAGATAATCATAGAACCTCCAAAAAACTACAATGGAAACTTGAAGTTGCACAATGAACCTGTAAGCATGAGAAAACCACAATGAAATAGATAAATGATGAAAGGACCAATAATAATAAAAACACACACACTTTTATTGCTTTAATAACGTGCACAATGCATCATTACATTAGGAAAAGAAAAATTGTGTCACTACAAAGTTGGAAGAGAGGCTTGAAAGTTCCCCAATCCACAAAACTAGCTTACAGAAAGAGAGAGGAATCTGGAAAATATACACTTGTTCAATTATCCAACCATTTAACTATCTAACCTATGTAACCCTTTGGAATGAGCTTCCAACTTACATTTATAGAAAACCCTATGAGTGAAGAGAGGAGAAATCATAAAGTATTGGCGTAAAATAAAGGCACATGATGGTCAACATTAATTACAGAATTAGTTACACCACTTAGGAACATTCCATCATGTCTCATTAATGCAAGGTTTGGCTTATCCATTTATTAAATTAAAATAATATTTAAAATAAAATATTTTAATTATAAAAATATCATTTTATTAAAATATTTAAATAGGAAATATTAATTTAATAATTTTAGGTGGGACCCCCTTAAGGTCGATTTGTATTTGAAGGGGCTTAATTTTCCAAAATGGACCAACTTGGTGGTTGGCTCACCTACCAACTCACCAAGTTGGTTAGTGAGTTGCAATTAATTTTATCGACACTTCCACCACATCGAGCTTCATTGACCACCGCATCAACTAATGAGCTCCTAACTTACCTTAACTCCTAGGCATGTGGGTACATCAACACCAAGCTTCTCGGCCTCAATGTGACCCAATGTAGACACATCACCGGGCATCCTGCCTTCTAGCTTGAACTAGCTCTTTTGAATCTATTATTGTAAGCTTAAAAAAAGTGAGTTATCCTCCCAATCTTGGTTTCATACTTCAAGATCAAATGTTATCAAACTCCCCCATTTGCATGATTTTGTTGAGCTCACCAATTCATGTGGTCAATATATTTTTATCTCAAATCTTGTCAAGTTTCTACTTTAATGGATTAACGACTCAATCACTCACTCCCAAACTCTGTCATGAGCTCATCTTTGTGTTGTAGACCATATCTTAAATTTTTTCCAAAATGCAACTCGGATCATGTTTGTGTCACTATGAGCTCCTTGCCATCAACTTACTTCGAAGAACCCTATCTCCTAAAATGCTACGCAATGACTTACTCACCCCAACGATCTCCCCTAAAAGTTTGGCTTTTCATGAATCACTCAAAAAAAGGTTTTTGTTGGACTTAATCACCCTTCATCACTGCAATCAAGTGAATTGAGTCAAGATCCTCATTTTCATGTTGAGTTCCTCTGCGACTTGATCTTGAAATGCTCCTGGCTCATTGCATCATGGTCTCACATTTCCTCCTGTATCACGGAACCCATAAATGTAGTCAACCTTGAAGTCTTGCCATGTTGACCATTATACAGCAAGTAACCTCCCCACAACTCATTCCATCTACTTTAACCATTTTGTGTGCATTACATTGAGAGCTCGATGCCTCGACCAGGTCTCCCTTTTTCATAGCCAAAAGACTCAGGCTCAATTTTGCAAGCATGCTCTCACCTTTTACTCTAACATGACCACTTACTAATGACTCGATCATACATATAAAAATTTTCCCCTCTTAACTCATAATGCATTATCTTGGAAAATTTTCCCTCACCTCCTACTTTCCCACAATGCCATGCTTTGGAGATCGAACGCAACTTTTCCCACTTCCTCCGGATGTAGAAATGATAATCTTCCAAACATGGATTTTTTATGTTGGCTCCCCATCTTAACATCTTCACCTAGGAATGGATTCCCTGAATTCCCTTATTCATGCCTTAGTGTGGGATTTATGCACCTTTTCCACCCACGTTGGGCATGTCATGGTTCATTTACATAAAAACTCCCACTAGCCTCGATATCTTCATATCTCCACCTAGCCATGACTCAAACTTCTCCCAAAATGCTCCCTAATTCACTTGTCATGCAAACTTGAGCTCATCAATTTATAACCGAGCTCTAAACATATTAACATGTCCCTAATGCCTTGCGGATTGGCCTCATCTGAGCTCCTTTGTTAGCTCACTCTCATGAACTACCTAGGCTGAGCTCTGTCCCACCATGATGCTTTACTCATGAACTCGGGATCCATCCCATAGCTCAAAGGCCTTTCTTTGACATCCATGGGCTTGGTGTCAAGTTATTGAATTGAGTTGAATCTTCCTGATACTCTTACATCGATAACTAACATAGCTCATCCTTCTGAGCTCTTTCTACAAACTCCTCATGACCATCTGCCAAACTACTTACAGAGCTTCTAGGTGATCTCGTTCTTACTAACTTGACTTGGTAATGATGTCATTTATCCTCTTATCTGAACCAAATACTTATTTTTTAGGTAGGAAATGTAAAACTAATTGATCAAATCACTGAGTAGCTCATCGAGATGCTCGGTGAGCTACTTTGGGCTCCCCATGGTCTTTTGAAAATTTTAAACTTTTGCACTAAACTTTGGGAATTCTTTGATTTTCCTTGCAGTATTGTGACTTAATGTAAACATGCCAAGACTTCCAAACATAAATTTTTCAAAATGAATTCAATTTTCTTATCATGAAAAATCATTAAGCTTGAAATGGCCCAGAATGATCATGAATAACCTTCCCTAACCCAAGACCTGGTATGCTCCTGTTGTCCAATTTTTTCCCCAAGGGGGAAAAATTTGGATAACTCTTTCCCAAGAGTAAGTGAATAAATACAAGGATTACTTGTAGTAAAGACTGATAGATGGAAGATTTGGAGGTCATAAGAATATAAAAACTTAAACATATCCTAGCTCATTGAAGCCATCATATGTGAAAAGAGTTTCAAAACAAGTGGGATGAAATGGAATGTGTGACCAATAGAAATTATTCATGAAAAGAGTGCATGTGAAAGGAGGAAGCATTGATGTAGGTTCCTCATAAGAATATAAGGAAGGTGGTATTATTTCCAATGTATGGAAAGACCCCCAAAAAATTACCTAATTATTAGTAGGAGGGGGGTTTTTTGAATTGATATTCACCAGGGCCAATAGCAATGAAATTATCATTGAAGTATGACTCATCTATCTCAGTAGGAGTAAAATTAAGATTGCATAATTTTTCCTCAGTAAGCTCAATGGTATCAACCTCTCAATCAGGAATAATCAATGTTTTCATTGTCATGGTTGGATGGATATATCCAAGATATTAGTAGGAGGAGAGTTAGAATGCAGGAGCGAGAGGAGTCTCAACGAATGGAGTGGTCAGTGTTTATTGGGGGTAGACACAGTGGGTGAAATTATAGTAGTAGTATGAGTGGAAATGGATGGAATGCTTACAAAGGTGGAAGAAGGATATGAAGCACTAGATTGACATATATCATATGTATCAATATTGCTATATGGAATAGGATGTGATGGAGGAATAGGCATAGTTGTAACATGGTGTATGCAATAGAACTTGAATGGACTATAAATGGAACATCATGCGTTGCATGAATCTAGGGTCTACCTAGCAAGAGATCAAACTGAAATGAGGCATCAATAACAAAAAATATTGTAGGAACAATCTTAGGCCCAACTTGTATAGGTAATGTGATAGTGCCTAGGCATGTGTGAGTAGTGGAGTCATAACCACGAATGAGATTGGAATTTTAATTAATTAAATTATTTGTAATTTCAATTTTATTTTAAAAGGGAGTTAGCACATAGATTAATGGCGGATCCATTATCAATGAGTACATGCTTGATACAAATGGTTTCAATTGTAGCAGATATCAACAATAGATGGTGATATGTCCTCATCACTAAATGATATAGATTGTGGTAGATTTTTGAGAGACTGAATGAGATTTGTGAAGGCTACAAAATAATTTATTTCTTTAAATGTGGATAAAGTGAAGGGAAGCCTCTAATGTATTATAACAATTGATTGCATTGCTTAGTAAGTCATAAAGAGAATAATTTTTTCTGTTGTCACTTACCCAGAAAAACGAGTGTAAATTTTGTTCAAATTTTTCAAAGTTTTTGGTAAATTTTTTCTTTTGAGTAATTTGTTTTCCTTTGTGAAGTCTAGTGGAGGAGAAATGATCCCAGAAGTTAGTCATTTTTTAGCAGTTTTATTTATTGGGTATTTTTATTTGTATTGCAGCAATTTCAACTTTTAGAAGCACTCATGTCCTTGTAGACACCAAAATTGGGTCAAACTCTCCTTGGTCCTTTGTCAAATAACTAGGTTAATCATATTCATATAACCATTGGCCCCTTCTACCCCCACATCACCTTTAATTTAATTAATTAAATTAAATTAATATGTATCCTCACAATATTTAATATCTAATTTTACCCTAATTTCAACCCCACCACCTCACCTAGGCACCTCATCCTAGCCACCTTACACTAGACTTATTCATGGAATGTTTCCATAACTAACAATAACTAAGTCTTACCTGCCTTAATGAGCTAAGATTTGGTCTAACCCCTAAAATCTCCCTAACCACCTTCTTGCTCATAAAAATGCAACGTCCATTCCAAAATCCACGGATCAAGGAATGAACTTGAGCTAAAAGAGGTGAGATCTACCAATTTTAGTAATCCTAGGGAATCCCACCTTAACCAACACCGGTCACCCTAAAATTAGCGGTGCTTAAGATGGAACAGTCGTCAATTACAATTTATTCATGTAAACAACCTTATTTTTGGGTTGGCACATTATGAGAACAAGGAAAGGATATCAAAGATACATACAAGTGAAACCATCATCCTTTCACGTATCCAAACATCCAGAGCCATCACCAGGATATATTTTGGAAGCATTGCACTCATGGAATCATACTAGGAGCCACTACTAAGATATCCAACACCCTTCTTCTGATCAACAACAACCTCCATTCAGCCATAAAAATCTACATCACAGTAAGTACATCTCTACCAACATTCTCTATTTTAGAATAGTTAACTTTTTTCATCCCTGTCATTAGTTTAGACTTTGCATGTTCATTCCTCCCATTGCTTAATAGCTTACAATCCCACCATTTCCATTACCCATACCACCAAATCACCATTCTGACCTAATATCCATTTTCTGGGTGTACTTGAGATCTCAACAAACCTTCTCATCCACCCTCCTAACCTCATTTGACCTCATATCAGCCCCTTCCATTTGATCTATTCACATTTCTTTCACCTCAACCATATAGACGCTGGTTATCTACAACTATTGTTGGTTCTACCTAAACCGAAAATGGTCATACCTGACTGATTTCATTCTCTGTGTTTTACACCTTGACCAAGAACAGACCCAAGAATCATCCCACCAGTTGCCCTAAAAAATCTAGAATCCAACCCTGACCAGTTCCGGCACCCTGACAACTACCTACCTTTCCGATCTGACCATAGCCTAGCCTTTTATGTTAAGATTTGATTATTGTACTTGAATGAGATACCTAAATCATATCAACTACAGTAAGTCTTTTTTAATTTCTCTCATTAACTTGTTTTAAAACAATCGATTGACAACCATCTAGCAATTATCACACTTTCTTGGAACTAGCATACGCTAGGTAGTCCACTGTCATATATCATTTAACTATCTTTGTGTGGTCTTGTTTTCTATTACATGTAGTTCCTCCTAGCCAGATGGAAGCTCTCACATTCAGCTGTGGATCTATAAGTTAGAACGCATGCAACAAGAATTTAACATGTATTCCTCCTTAACCTTTACCCTTATCTGTTTCGTCACTATCGAAAATGTAAAGAAAATGGTGAAACATTTTGGAACACCCACTGGGACCCATCAAGGGTTCTATTGCATTTATTCATTCCTAGGTGAAAGTTGTGTGTTTGTTTCCCTTCGAAAATATTACACATTAATTTTCTTCTTTGGAATCATTCTCCTTCTTTCTATTGTCTAAAAACAATCATATTTTTGGTGCTTTAAAAAGAACACATCTTCCTTTCTTTTACATTGCATTAGTGAAAGAACATCCCTCTTCCTGTTCATCACTTGCTACATCGAAAATCACACTTTTAATTTGGGTTTAAAAACACTTGCATTATATTTTGATTTGTTACATTATTACCTCACATTAAAACTGAGGGCAACCTATATGCTGGAAGTCATGCCTACCTGATGGTTGATGCAAAGAATCGTAGAAAGCACATTTTTATCTCTCTTTGTGTCTTACCAAACTTACACAATATCAAAATACAAACATCTTTCTTAAACAAAATCTTACCCAAGAACATCTGTCATTGATCACACAATCCGATTGGCAAGTACTCCAAGCTCATTTCCTCTATCGAGTCATCATCTCAAAGGACAGCCCACCCTCACCATAATATACCTGAAACATATCCTTTTAGATATCCTTATTTTTAGGATGCCTTCCTAACCAAACAATTCCGTTCTAAATACACACAATCAGTCCTAAATAGCATAAGCTAAACAAACATAAGAAAATCACTATTAGGATCGTGTTTTTTATTAGCATTCTTCTTGACTTGTGTTTTGAGGTGTGAGACTATGACTCTCCATTTTTCTTCTTCCTTACACACTCCACCATTGTAGTTGGAGTATTATGAATTTTTTTGAGTGTGTCAGGGCACCATCTCCTCATTATTAGATTTCCAAGTTTGATTCTTCACTTAATTTAATTCAAAAAACCAATTTTTCTTCATTTCTTTCTAATTTTATAGTCACCAACATCGGTCCAATGACCATCATCGGTTCACATCTGACCAATTGTCGGTTAAACCTTAACCTGTGTCGGCTTCTGGATTTCTAGTTACTTTACCTAGAATAGCCTTCATCACTCTTTCTATTTTTTTTTCTAGCCCTCATAGGAATCATCATATTTCTCCCCCTATTGATACCTACTGTCATACCCCAGTTTTCTCAGTACACATCTAACATTCTTGTTTTATTCTTTGAAAATAGTTTCTTTCCACATTGACTAGTATCAGTTTCAGAAACCTTCATCGGTGTTTCTTCAACCGTCACCGGTCAGCTTGACCATAATTGGTTTTCCCTCAAACCGTCACTAGTCAACCTGACCATTGTCGGTTGTCAATGTTTTATTTTCAAAATATAGACATTGACTAGATTCACATCGTAGACCCCCACTATTCTCTTTTTCTATTATTTTCTATGTCATCTACAAAATATAGTTTTACCAGGTCAAACACTTCTTCACATGGTGTTGACTTACAGCCAAACTAACACACTCAATATTCCACCCTAGTCTCGTAACCCACTCCCACCTAGTCCATTACCTCCTTCCGTCCTATCACCCATGGATCCAACCCTACCCTACCACCATTTCCTGTAGATGAGGAAGAGTTTTCATGACTCCTTGATCAAAATCCTGCGGCCTTATAGTTCTAACCTTTCCCACTCTTCCACTCAAAACTCCTTATGTTAGTTGATATACAACATGCTTGTGTCCATCTCTCCTACTCTTATTCTTTGCTATTGCATCAAGCGCTAATAATGCGATGTTTCCCTCACCTACTTCACCCCCAGTAGTTTCATAGCTATGACCCATACTCGCCATGACTGTTGCACTCTGGCAGTATCACTCGTACCTGTCGTATCTATTGTCCCCCTCGTTGACCACCTATTGCCATATCCCAGTATGCACCCATTATCTCACAAATACCCATTGCAACCCAACCACCCATGGTGTCGGTTACCCCTAAACCATTTAAGAACCTTGTCCTCTCCATCCCACAAACACTACCCCCCAAATCACTCCTAGATTCACCACAACCGTCCCACCTTCATGCACATACTAATCAACCACCCCCCTATCTCATATGTCACCCATTCAGGATATGTTTATGCTATGATTGGTGCCCTATTCTCAACCTCCCTATCAGTTTAATATCCACCCCCTTATGGCCATATGAGTTGTCCCCTCCATCACAAACCTACCATGACCTCATCAATTTGATGATGGAAAAGATGCAGACACTGGAAGCATCAGTTTCTGGCTCACGCAATTTCCTCACCTATGAAAATAATTTCTAATGATCCTATTCACCCTATTGGACCGAAAATCTATCGCTTGGGCAGATCTATGGATAAATGAGCCAACAGTGTGCAGGGCATAGCCCCCTCTTTGAGTCAACAAAGTGAAACTGGTTTATTGCTATTCTACCAGTAGGAATTTGTGCAAGTCTCAAAAAATTCTACCTTCGGGGGTCTGGGATCTCATCCCAGTAGGGGTGTTTTTCGACTATGAAAAGAAAGGAAAGGAAGAGGGGATGAAGAAAGAGCAGGTACGAAGGGAGAAAAGAAATGAATTTCCAAAACAGAAAGGTCAGAAGGTTTATGTTTTGGGATTGGTAGTAAACAGAGCCAAACCTACATTGCATAAACGAGCAAAGTAATACTGATGATGAATAAATGACAATAAAACAGAAGCAGATCCAACAGGATAAACAAACAGATCTGACGTAAGAAAGATCTAATGCACATAAACACATGTATTCAGCACAAAGTCTAAATATTGTATTAATATTTTCCTTCTGTTACAAAAAGTTCAAAGTCTTTTCTCCTCACTTCTATTTTTCATCTGAAAGATATTCACTCACCCATAATACAACAAGTATTGGGGTATTTATAGAAGAAGGAGAGAAAAGAAGGAAAAAAGGAGCCAACAACTTATTTACAAAATATCTAAAATTCATGTTGACTTTTGACAACTTGATGGATGACATCATCCCATGATGCAACATGGATGATGTCATCATTTGTATCAACATATTCTAGATACTTCCCAAAAAGAAAGTTGAAGAAGAGAGAGAGAGAAGAAGAAGAAGAAGAAGCTACTCATCGTCGTCATCCTACGGCTGAAAGGGGGTGGACTGCTTTTGTTGTTGCTCAGGTGACGAGATATGGAATTGAGAGCGGTATTCCATAAACTTGTTGATCATTGGCCCTAGTTGATCCTGGGAAGGATCCTTGTGCCGATCACTAATCACCTCACAAGTCTCCCTCTCATCTATGAGTTTCTCGGGGAGTTTGGAATAGTCTTTTTCCGCTTCAATGAGTAACCCAATGAAGTCCCGGTAGGCCAGCAGGTTGTTGATAGACTCTGCGTCAAAAGTGACCTCTGGCCCCATCCCTTGAGAAATGATCTCTTTGAAGATCTGGGTGGTTTCATCAACTTCCTTAAAGTGAAGGAAGGAGTAAGTAACCCTGGCGGCTTCTTCCTTTACTTTGTCAATCTTTTCTAGGGACAAATTCCAGCTGATCCACCCGGTAGTCTAGAGGTGGACATGATTTTGTTGAGGGCCCTGGGATGGCCGAAGACGCCGAACTTGACCAGATCTTTGACTGAACAATCGAAAATTTGTTGGAAGGTCTCGTGTTGCAGTTCTAGCATGTTCCACAGCTCTTCCAAAATGGGTCCCGCTAACACATGGAGCTCTTTATTCACCTTATTGATGCTTAGATATAAGTTGGAGAACTCAACAATTACTTTTTTTGCTGTCTTTGAGGATTTGGCTCCTCCCAAGTGGAAATGGCCATGCCCTGGTCGTTGATCTTTGTGTACTCATTAATTTTCTCCTAGCTGAGAAGCTCAGAAGTCTCGACGGCAGTTGTGGGAGGCGCACTACCCATCTTTTGTAAGGCTTGGAGCAGATATTTGTTTTGCTCTTTCAATTGCCTTTTCTCATTCCTTTATCTCTTGAAGCTTCTTACAGAGGGCGTCAACTACAGAAAGGGCCTCCCCCTGAAGGCTTTCAGAAGATGTCCCCATTGTGACTTGGGTCACAGTATAATCTATCGGAGACAGATCCTTTTTCTCCTTAAGAGGATTGGGGAACGCGATCTCCATAACCCTCTCTCTCCTGCAACACTTTGAGAGAAGCGTGTGACGGGATTCTGCTTCTTTGCCCCCTTAGATGGGATTACAGAAAAGTCCATCAGAGTGATGGGAACTTTCCTCTTTTGTTGGCTTAGCTAACTGGGAGATCCAGGCTGGACCTATGGGAGAAGGGCCGGAAATGGAAAAGGGGGCAGCTGTAGTAGTAGAGGGGAAAAAAGTGGAGACACGCAGAGGCGGCATGGAGAGAATAGCCGAAGAAGTGTCCATGGGAGGAAGGGAAACTGTAGTTGCGGAAGACATAGGAAGGGAAGGGAGCTCAGAGATGAGGGAAGAAATGGAGGGGGGAAAGATCTGCGAGGGAAGAGAAGATAGACGAAGAAGTGGGGGGAAAGAGTAGAAGAAGGGGGGAGAGGACACAACCAAAGGGATGGTCACTTGAGTCACTCGAGGAGGGGAAGGAAGAGAAGAAGAAGGGATAGAAAGGACCTCGGTTGTTGTAGCAATGCTGACATCCTGAGTGGATGGACCTATTGGAATATCCTCTTCTGCTTCTTTCTCTTGGCATAACCAGAGTTATTACCTGTTCGGGTGCGGCAGAAGGAGGACTTGCTGGAGCTTCTTCCTGAGTGGTGCTGGATTCACTCTCTATGCCTTTGCCCTTACCTTTAGGCCTACTGTTTAGATTGGGGAGGTGCATTACCCAAAGGGGAGGTTGTGAAATCAACCCCAAGGTAGATTAACCTGTTCATCCGGCACCAATGCCTCTGTCCTGCGCAGAGTCTCCCTGATCCTTTTCCTCAATCATTTTAGGTGCCTTATTTCTATCAATGGCTGGAAAATGCCAATTCTCCCCCATCCGTGTTAGTATATACTTGGTCTATTTCATCTTCCGTAGTCTGGAAGCCTTTGGGGACAATTTGTTATCCCATATTGGATGATTTCTACCACGGCTAAGTGAGAATGATCCTTTCTCCTAAGATCAACCTCATGGATGATGTCGATGTAGATGTCCTCGATTTGAGGGGTGTGGATTGGATCGAGTTTCGCCCTTGGCATACAATTCCTTGGGTAGGCCTGACCAGGAATTCATGTCTCAAATTAAGCAGCTCAAGCTCTACGAACATGTCCTTTTCCTTGTGGTGGGTAAGGCATGTATATCGGCCCACTGTGAGGGGGGAAAGGAGCTCCACCCTTCTTTCTTTTGAGACACTTCTCATGATATGTAATCAGCTGTCTTGACAGCTCCAACAAAATCAGCTTGGGCCTAGCATACCTCGGCAGTCTGGTCGGCTCTCCCAAGAAGTTGGCTTCCCTCAGATAGGTGAACGTAGGAAATTGGGTGAACATTGCCCCCCATTTCTCAGTAGCTGCCACTATGCTTTTGGTCGTGCGACCATAAGTCATATTTGGCCTCAACAGGCAGATGATGTGATAGAAAAACACATCGTTAATCTTTGTGAATTGAGAGATGCTATTCTCCAGCCTCAATTCTGGGTAGTACTCATATATTTTGACCTGAGGCCAAACCCCACTTCGTATCAGGCCTGGGTAGTCTCTCTCTAACGCTGCAGCATAGACAACATAGGAGTTCATATAGAATCTTCCCGTTGTAAGAAATTGTTGAAGCTGTTCAGAGATTGTGCTGCTTATAATCTCTGCCCATTCGAAGCGCTAATCGGGCATATTCTTATTCATGGTCTCTAAGTACCACAGCATCCATTTATGGAAAAAGTGGGTGTCAGGAAGCCCAAATACCCTACTTAGGAATGTGATGGTGTCGCTGAGCTCCTCTGAGAAGTCACTACGGTGGATGATTTGAGGCCATTGGGTCATCACCTTCTTGTTTTTCAAATAGACCTCGTTCATCAGTTGCATGCACTGATCTTCATTATCGTACAAGGCCTTAATTTAATCCTCTCGGCTGATGGCCATGAAGTGCCGATGATGAGGGATGCCAAGTATTATCTCAAAGTGGCGGGCAGTGAGGTTAATGACTACCTCGCCCTTATCATTTACGACAAACCTTATGTCCTTGTTGTAGCACCGGGTGACCACCATCATGAATTCATTGTCGACAGCGCTAAGTGGGATTCCCCCAGCGAGGTGTAGGGCACTGCCTATCAGTTTGTCCATCCATGGAATTCTTGTTACCTTATGAGTTCTGACCCAGAATTCCTCCATATCAATGTGACCCAACTCTGAGTCCCTGATATCTAGGTCACATTCGGCCTGGGATTCAGGAATTCTGACTCTCTGGTACTTGTATTTCATCTCTTCTTCTATAAATTTGGCCTTGCCTTTGGATTTGGTAGGTCTCCTACTTGATGTAGACATATGTTCTTCCGAGCTTAGTTGCTGATCTGCACGAAGAAGAAGCGAGACCCAATGCAAAAAGGTTGTATTAGCCATTTGATCTTCCATTGAAATGTTAACAGAAGAAAGAGTTAGTGATTTTGAGGCTCAGGGTGCAGGGCGCATGAAAGCTGCAGCTTACAGGGCTAAATAAGTAAGGCGCACAGAAAAAAGGTGTTGCAAGGGTTAAATTAGTGCCAAAGGCGCATGGCGTATAGATACTGTAGGGTACATTTTGTAAAGGGCGCATAGATTCTTCATGTTGCAAGGAGATTCGGTGCGCCAAAGGCACATGTATGGTTTGTGTAACAAGAACTTCTCGTGCGCCGAAGGTGACTTGGCACGGTGCACAGAGAGTCTACACAACATGATGTTGCTGTAATGGGGAATGCGCTTGCGCCTTCAAAGCTTTGTACTTAGCGTGGATTAAGCTGATGTTCAACCGATGCTGGGTGTGCCAAGGAGGGTGCAAGGCTAGTGCTTGCAGCATGCAAAGGAAGTGCACCTTGAGGGCGTAAAAATTCATGATGTAACAGGCATGATGGGTGCGCCATTGGCGCAGATTTTAATCATATCGCAGGGGTGACAGATGCGCCAAAGGCGCAACTATTTTTGATGTTGCAGGACGTGCCAATGCGCCAAAGGGAAAAAGGAAAACAGAGTCTTTTTTAGATCTTTAATCACCTTCAGAGGGGGTTTTTCACAAGGTTTAGCTTCTCTTTTCTTTTCTTTTCCTCTTTTTGCAAGGTTATTTGGATAATGAAATGGCTTAACCAGAAGGGATTTAAACCATGCTTTTAGAACAACTTCCTCTACCAGCAGATCTGGAAAGAGGGGGAGGAATATGGAAAGACAAAAAGGGGGGGCTAGATCAATATTTCAATGCTGTTGTCCACTCAAAATTCCCCACTCTGTCAAAAGTAAAAAAAATTCAAAATTTTGAGTCTAAGTGTCTTTTCCGTCGAGCTGGTGGTGTGAAAAATTCCTATTTGAAAACCAACAGTTTTTGGCGACTCTACTGGGGATTTTCCAGTTCTTTTATTATTGATCATCTTTTGATCTGGAGACTCCACGTTTCACTCGAGGGAGAAGGACCCTTGGTATTGAAGACTCTCAGTTTCAGCTTTCGGAGCAGCAGGGTTTTCCTTTCGCTTCAACAAGAAATAGAAGAACTCGTTCAACTAGCACTCCACCTGTTCAAGATAGAAGTCCTACGGGTGGTATTCCTTCAGAACCTGCTAGTCCCAATCTACGAGATTTGACTCTCACTGGTGTTAAAGTTCCTCTCCAAGCCATTTTTCCAAGAATGGCGGCACAATTGCCATGGGGTCAACGTGTCGGGCCTTTGGCCCTTACTCAGCCTTTGCATGAGTTACCCAGAGGTAACCGGAAGAAATTCCCCAAATTTAAAGGTGATGGCAAAGTACATTCTGATGAACATATTGCAGCCTTCATAGTTGCATGTGGAGTTTTGGGAGTTGAACATGAAGACATCTCAGTAAGACTATTCGTTGAGACGTTACAGGATAATGCTGCTGATTGGTTCTATCACCTTCCGGCTGGTGCCATCACCGACTGGAATACAATGAGAACTCAGTTCGAAAACCGTTTCAAGCCGGTAGAAGATGTGCATGCCTTGCTTGCCTAGGTCTCTCAGATAAAGAAAGATTCACAAGAACCCATGAGAGAATTTGTGGCTCGATTCAACAGACTGATCAACAAAATTCCTGTAAATACCCGACATGTTGATCAAATCCAAAAATGTTTCTTTCTAAATGCTCAAACGCCCAAAGTTAGTTATGCACTAAGAAGGGCTAATCTCGGAACGTTAGTTCTGGATCAAGAACTGGCTGTTAGTGTCGAGGATGACTTGATTATGTCAGGGAAGTTGAGAAGAGACACTTCCAAATCTAAGTCTGCTGCTTCTTCCTCTTCCACCCCTGGACCTAACACTGACCCATTAGTTCAGAAGCTTTCGAATGATCTTCTTGCTATAAAGAAACAACCGGCTCAGCACGCTCCTTATGCAGACGTTCCGAGGAGAAATTTCCAGCCCAGGAATTGTTTTCCTACTTCTCAAACAAGATTAGCACTTGAAGGACCTCCTGTTAGAGTCCCTGTGAATGCAACCTGTGAATTTGAAGAACCAGATGATGATGAAGATAACGAATCTTGCGAAGAGTTTGCGAGAGAATTTGATGATGAAGCAAAGGAACTTGAGGGATCTTGGGTTAATTTCTTTACCACTGAGGGCATTGATGATTATGATGAAGTGGTAGCAGACATGAACAGCGAATCTTTTGCTGTCATGACTCGAGAACAGACGAAGCAGAGGGAGAAGGTGACCCAACCACCTAAGAAATCTAAGGAGCAGTCAGAAACTATTCCTGTAATTTCAAAAAGAGGGTCTCCTATCCCTACTTCGTCTACACCAAAGGTGAGTCCTATCAATCCAGTTACCAAAGTTGCTTCTTCTTTTTCTCCTAAAGTTGATAAGCCTAGAATTCCAAATGATGATGGCCCGTCCACTTCTGGATCCTTTGATATTGTTGATCACCTGAAAAAGACCAAGGTACAAATATCAGAAGTTGAATACTATAAAACCCATCCCAAAGCTTTTGCCAAGATGATTCAATTTGTTAATTCCCATTCCAAGACCACCTCTAAAGGTCTTTTGCCTACTCCTCCTTCTGCACCACAGCCAAGTCTGGTAGCTGCTGTCACCTCCCCTGGTGACAAAATTAAACCATTTTATGTAACACTTCTCATAGCTGGCCATAGGCTCAGTAATTGTGTCATAGATTCTGGAGCCTCAGATAATGTGATGCTATCGAATAAAAGAAGATTCAACTTCGTAACAAGAACATTGTGTTCAAATAAAATGATGTTTATTCATTTTCGAAACCCAAAAACAACTATTCAAAACCCAAAGGTTCTTTCAATGTCATAGTTCTCAAGGTTGGTCCCCCTCATCTATCAAACCCAGCCAAACCCCCTTCTAATCTCTCTCTTGTCCAAGATTTCTAGTTCAGATGGGAACAATGAAAGGACACTTCCATAGGAGAATATTATTCTTCTGTATTGGAAAATCTTATAAAGGTTGGTGCCATTATCCTCCCACCTATAAAACCACAGACTGGTTTTGACCCTAAGCGACCCATCCCTCATGGTATAAGGAACATGACTTTTGCAATTCTCATCGTGTCAAAGGTCATAGTGACAATAAATACATCACCTTCAAGAATATTTTCCAAGAGATGTTATATAATGGAGATCTAGTCTTGGATAGCCCAAACATACCCACTAACCAAAACCTACACATCTTCAAGAAACCATTCCCTAATAATGCCCTGTCTTCCAACCAAGTTGGTGACACTTCCAATAGTGATAGCAATGTTCATGAGGTCCATGTTATTATTGATGACATACCAGTTGCTTCCCAACAGCCCCATGTTCCTTCCGTAGATGAGATCTTAGCTCAAACTCCCCTACCTACACAATAATCAATGTCATCTAATCCCCCACCCACAGAGATACCCCCTTTATTTTCTTCTTCACCCGTGGAAGAGCCTATGATTAGCACGCCGACTTTGACACCTCAAAATTCTGATTAGTTATCAGTGATACCTCTCCTATTCATAGAAGATGTAGTTCCACCACCTACACCAACACAAGGAGAGTCTAATTTGGTCATCCCATCCTCCCCTATACCCATAGAGGATCCTATAGAATTACCACTACCTGTAGATGACCATTTACCATCAGACCTTCAAGATCCTATTGATCTAATTCTGTCTCTCTTACCCATAGAATCCGAGGCTAATCATTTCCCTATATCTAAAACACATTTTACATGGATTTCCACTCAATCCATGTCGACCCCACCTACGTCAATACCATTATCACACTTTTTTAATCACCTAGACTATGTCGATAGAGCCTTAATTTTGGGATGCCTTCTACTTCCTTCTTTAACACAAATGCAATTGTCCCCTGTTGATACCTCCACTATCTATCCAAAAGTGTTTCGGGAAACCAACCCAAACAAAATCATGACTATTGCAATGTATTCCATGACACCACCCCTAGCCCAACTCACCTATGCCCATAACCCATCAAATTAGATTTAGCTTCATATTCCAAAACTAACACCAAACTTAAACCAGTCCCTAAAATGAAGATCCAATCTGCTAAATGTCATACCGCAACCTCACCTACCATGCCCTTATCACCTTCACCCCTTTTTTCCATCCTAGGACCTCACCCCTCGACCCTGGCCAAGAAACCCTCTTCCACTGGTAAACCAAGAATGTAGTAACCCATTTCCGCATCACAAACCTCTAATATACCCAAGCGGCCTGTAAAATCTTCGCCCTCACTCGTAACCTTTTTACAACCCATACATTGAATACTGGCAATAACTTCTTCACTACTCATGAAACTTCCTTCTCTTTCACTCACACCTCCTGCCCAACCCGCACCACCTACCTCCATAGCACCTCAGTTACCCTCATGGGTAATCCTCCCTCTTCTACAATCTACTTTTCCCTCCACATCTCGTACACCCCTATCACCTTTACCCAAAAGGATGCAACCTAAAGCTAAAAATTTTCTACCCTCCAATAAGGTAGTAAAACCAATGAAACCTTCCATTTCTAGTTCATCTAACATGCCCCTACCTAAGAAAATACAACCAACACCTAAGAGCACACCACACACCAAACTAGTAGCCCAACCTACTCCCCCTCTTGTAAATAATCTTCCTCCACAGTCATCCGCACCTGTACCCAAACCCACATTCACCTCCCATTGTGATCCATTAGAAGGGTCCTACGCTAAAATCCTAACCAATCTCCTTGAAACTTCTGTCATCACATTACCACCTCTTAAACCTTACAACCCACTCAAACCCAAACCAAAAGGATTTGACAAAACCAAATTTTTTTCCTACCATCATGTGCCAAAACACGATGTAGAGAACTATAAGGCTTTAAAAACTGCTCTTGTCCAATTCTGTCCTCCTGAAGAAAACTTTGACGATGATGATTTTCTTGATGAGGAGCTCATTTCAACTTCACCAATTTCCATAGATATTCTCCTGTCACCTACTCAGCGACCAAGATCTCCACCCCCACAACTCTTTGATCCATCCTCGATATTTAAAATTAACATGGTTCGCATAAGAGAGTTGGCTAAGTCACCACCCAAATTTTTTTGTGCCCAGCTCACTTCACAAGGATTTTCTCCCCCGATAGGTTTCTACCCATCATGTCGTTAAAACACTCATCCTACACCTTTTCCATTTATCCTCTCCCCTTAGATTAACATGATCAACATTGCCACCCATGCTCAGAAAGACAAGGGTAAGGAAAAATTGATGGGACCATCACCCAAATATATACCCAACATACCATTCGCACCCATAACTAAAGTCATCATTTGAGGTCTTGCATATCCTATTTCCGATGGGGTCACACATTGAACAATGCTAAAACAAATACACCAATCCCCCCTCAAGATCTCTTTATATGACCTCGTCCAAACTTCGGAGTCATATCATCAAGCCCTCATGGAGTTTCTTCAATCCATCAAAGTGTTTCCAAATGACCCCACACCCATAGCCTCCATTATTACCCCCCACCATGTAGCCTCTCTCACTAATTCATCGCCTTCCTCTACACCTACACCTACTCGCCAAGTGGCTGCCCTTAGCTTTTTGGATGATGAGATTTCTCCCTTCTAGTCCGACAACCCCAACCACGCTCTTTTCATCTCCATCTTTATCGATAATATACACATACAATGCATTATGATTAATGGTGGTGCTAACATTAACATCATCTCCTCCCATGTGTATGAACAAATGTAAATACCTACTAATTACATGCATGGTAACCTTGTTATGTTATGTTCCTTCAATGACGACATGACCTCCCAGAACTTCCCTGCATCATCTCGAAACTTTTCTATGTCCTATAAGGGGAATTCTAGTATAATTTTCTATTTGTCTGACCTTAGATCTATGTTATGGGTTATGTCCCTTTGACGTTACATCGATGCCTCAAATTTGAACACGAGGGACATAATTATACCATCCCTTCTGACCCCTCACCTTTCAAGACCTATAACATGCTATATTGACCTAATGATGTGCTTGTACCAGTCAAGGCATCCGCCACCACAACCACTTCACCTTCACCCACGATCCCATTAACCAAAATTTCCACTACTTCTGTTACATATAACCTTGTTATCCCCACTGCAGTTGTAGCCCCTATAGCTAGTGCCCCTTCATCTAGCAAACCATCCATACCTGCTACCCACGTACAAACTACTAATCCCTTATAAGGTTTTTTTCAATGCCTCACTCTAGGAGAATACCACCTATACAATATCGACACCTTTCTTACCCCACAAGAGTATGGGAATCTATGTCAACACCCCAGTTATGATATCTGCATCAGTGACATTTTCCCTTATGGCCCTCCCCACCTTCGCACCAACCTAATGTATGGGGGCTTGATATGGCCACCTATAAACCCGAACCTCCATCCCAAATCCAACCATTTTCATCTGACCTACACTACCTCACTAACTGCCACTTCACTCATGCTTTCCTCCACCGGTGTGTATGGAAAGGATTTGGCTTCGGTTTTTATGAACAAGGTTGTCATACTGTCATTTTATGTACCTATCGTAAACACAATGACCGTAGTGGCATTGGTTTTGATGCTCCATACTCTAAGAAGGTTCACATCGACCTTATCTAGGATGATAAATCCTCCCCCTCTCATTCACCCACATTACCATTTTCACCCACGGAGTCTATAGATCTTGAATCTATACCTCCTAACTTTTTTTTTCATAAACAAGATTTCCCTAGGACCACTGACCTATCAACGTGATGGCGAGGATACCTCTTCTCTCCCATTCCTATATCCTAACATGATCGATGATGATATGCTATCAGTTAATGTCATTCAATGTCACGATGATGAGTCTATCCTCACCTACCTTGGTGCAGAAGACTCTTATGTTCATCATTCATTATCCTCTAAGATGCAAACAATGTTGAATGAATTAACCATCGAAATCAACATTAATACTTAGGATGACTTGCACATTCTAAAGATCAATCAATCCTTAGATGCTACTGAATAGGAAGCCTTTACCTCTTTCCTTTGATACCATAGAAACACATTTTCCTAGTCCTATGCTGATATGCCCAGTATTGACCCAAAAATATTGGTTCACAATATCATAACCATTCCTGATTCCAAACCCATCAAACAAAAGCTGCGGAAAATACATCCTTGCATTGCACTTCTAGTCAAAGAAGAGCTTTAGTGCCTTATCTCAGTTTCCTTCATTCTACCCATTGATTATCCCCAATGGATTTCTAACATCGTTCCTATCATGAAAGTGATAGGGGGACTCTACATTTAGATGGAATTCCGTGACCTCAACCTCGCCTGTTTGAAAGATGATTTCCCACTACCAGAAATTGACCAACTATTTTGGCCATGAAATGTTATCGCTCATGGATGGTTTCTTGGGCTATAATCAAATATTACTAGCCCCAAAGGATAAACACAATATTTCCTCCATCATCCCTTGGTGGACTTTCTGCTATCAAGTCATGACTTTTGGCCTCAAAAATGCTGGTGCTACATATCAACGAGACATGACTTATATCTTCCATGACATCATGCATTGTATATTGGAGGATTACGTAGATGATCTACTTGCCAAATCCAAGCATCGAATTGAACACTTTCTCATTCTTGAATTCATCTTTGACCACCTCATCAAGTATTTTGTCTGTCTTCAACCAAAGAAGTGAATCTTTGCGGTACTTTCTGGAAAACTCCTAGGTTTCATCATTTCTTTACGTGGCATAGAAGTTAATCCTACTAAATTCAAGGCTATTCTTGAAATTTTTCCACCCACTAATCTCTGTCAACTTCACAGCCTACAAGGAAAGTTGCAATAAATTCATCATTTTATCTCGCAGCTTTTCGACCACTATCAAACATTCCATCATCTTCTCAAGAAATACATTTCATTCAAATGGGATGATGAGTTCCATAAAGATTTCAAAGCCTTGAAACAATACCTACTTCAACAACTAGTGCTCATTTCTCCTAAGGATGACCAGCCCTTCTACCTATATATTTCCACCACTGACCATTCTCTAGCTGTCATGCTCACTCATCTAGACGACCAACACCGGGAGAAAATATTTTATTACATAAGGCATACCCTTCTTGACTATGAAATTATATATACCCACACCAAAAATCTTTAACTATCCTTAGTTTTCATCGCCACCAAACCACGCCATTACTAATACTGACCCATTACACTATATGTATGCCAAAACTTATCAAACTCAATGTGTCGCACGTTGTCTTATGCTTCCATCTGACCTTGACGTCGAATTCATCCATCAAAAGTCCATCAAGAGCTAGGATATCACTGACCAATTGGCCAATGCACCTATTTCCAGGAATCAACCCTCTAACTTTGAATTTCTAGACAAATCTATAGCTACCCTTTCCCTAGACGAAGCATCTTACCAAATGACACTCTTCTTCGATGGCTCAAAGTGTGAGCATAGGGGTGGGGATGGTGTTATCCTCATTCCACCTGATGGTGAACCTATTCCTTTGTATTTCAAACTCGATTTAGATTGTACAAACAATATTGTTGAATACAAAACACCCGTATTGGGTCTCCAGGCTGCTTATGCCTTAGATGTTAAATCAATCAACATATTTGGTGATTCTTAGTTGGTCATAAACCAAGCCAATGGTATATACTAGTGTCATAATGAGATACTTTAAAAGTATAAGCATCACGTGGACATAATTTTGACCACCTTCAACCGTTATGCAATTTAAACCACCCCACGTTCTACCAATAAATTTGTAGATACAATGGCCTACTTGGCTTCTCAGATACCTGCTTTGCCTGCTGACTCTAAAATTTTTGTCACCATACAAAGACTACAATCACCCTCTTATTTTTCCTTGTGAATTCTACTCTATCAGAACCACTTCTCCTAACCCAAGTGACCTTTGGTATATGCAATATAAAAACTATCTTTTCATTTCCATTTTACCCATTGATGTCACTCGTAATGGACAACATGACTTTCTTAAAAGTGTCTCCCATTATGTCATCATGGGTGGTCTTCTTTACAAACGTAGGTTCGACAGCATTCACTTGCAATGCCTTATAAGTTCTGAAATTCCTTACACCATTAAGGAAGTCCATGATGGAATATGTGGAGGTCACTTTAGTGGTTTAGCCATCACAAAGCACATTCTTCACCTAGGTTGTTGCTTGCCAACCCTAAATCGTGACTGTTGTGATTATGTCAAATGCTGCGTAAAATTCCAACAACATGGTAATCTCCATCACACACCCAGTCACGTATTACAGGTTGCATGAGACCTTTGGCCTTTCTCTCAATGGGGTTTGGATCTTGTCCATAAGATTAACCCTCATTCTTCACAACACCACCAATGGATCATAACTGCTACTGAATATTACACTAAATGGGTAGAATTCATCAACTATCACATCATTTTTCATTTTGGTGTCCCTCACCACATTATCATGGATAATGGAAAACAATTCGCAAACAAAACCCTATGCAAATTATGCATTGCTTTTGGCATCCAAATTAGTTTCTCATTACCCTATTACCCACAAACCAACGGTCAAGCCGAATAAACCAATAAAACCTTGAACAAAATTCTTATGAAGGTAGTCAACAATACTGGGAAGGATTGGCATACAAACATTCCTTTCACCTTGTGGGCTTATCACACTAGTATTCATACTTTGACCACTGCCACCCCCCTTTTCTAAGGTCTATGGCACTGAGGGTGTCTTACCTCTATAAGTCTAGATCCCATCTCTCCACTCCTCTTGCTTTCCCAAGCCCATGTTGGGAATAGACTTAAGAATCTAGTCAAGGAGAACAACAAGAAGAGGAGCCCAATAGAAAATAAATGACAGACAATCTGAAGAGTTTGGCTGTCAAATTTTGGCTTACAAAGATCCCCTTAATGGTCAAGTCAATAGAGGAGGTCAAGATTGAAGAATTAGTGGTGGATGAGGCTGATTTTGCAGCAGAAGAAGAGCAAGAACTAGAGGAGGAACAATCAGTCCCAAGCCCCATTAAAGAGGAATATCTAGGAGAGATCAAATTAGTGTTGAGGCCACTCAATGAAGAAGGCATCATTAAAGTTTTTTTTCTTTCATTTCAAGGGCTTGATTTGATTGATGAAACCATGATGGAGGAAGACCATACAATTTCATAGGCTCTAAGTGTGGATTAGGCTATAGGGGAACCTTCAGTTCTTCCTCCCACTTCATCCCCTTCAAGCTTTGATGTTGAAGAAGAGTTTGATCTTTCAAACTTCATGTTTAAGGAAGAAATAAACCATGGTGAGAAATATTTAGATCAAGAGGATGCCATGAAGGATGTAGAGCACTTACAGCAAGAAAACAAGGAGGCAGACTATCTATCAGACTTGAGAGATTTATTTGATGAAGAGGATCCCATGGATATTACATAATTTTCTCCTCCATCTATCTTCCACACACATGAACCTGCTACCATGAAGGAGAATATTCAAGTGCAAAATCCTGCACTCCATAATGGGCCTCTAGAACCAAAGTTGGAATATCTTGATCTTCCATGTTCTTCAAAAGAGGAGGAAGGAAAAAGGCAAGAGGATGTCATCATCTCTCTCACACCATCCACCCAAGAAGTTCCACAAGAAGACTCCATTTTTGGAGCTAAATTTCAAAGTAATGGGAAAACTTCAAGGACCAGACCTTTCCCAATCAAGTATTTGGATTCTTTAGAGCCAAAGGAAAGGGCACAACCAGTCATGCTTGCTTCATGGCATCAGGATGAGCTACAAAGTACTAAGGATCAACTACCATACCTCTTCAATCCAAATGTAGAGTAACTAAAAGAGGTATTAGATTTGTCTTTAGTTGATACTTTGGTCATTTGGGTGGACGATCAGCTTGTAGTTATTTTTTTGCTCATCTAACCAGCCATGTTCAGCGCCAAATCAGTTGCATGGCTACTATTTTTTAGGAAGGGAAGCTATTTCTCCATTCCAGTTACAGGTTTTTTTTGAGTTCCCTTTGCTCTTTGTTAGAGTAGTGTAGGTAGGTTTTTTTTCATCAAAGAAGTTATTTTGCACACTATGCATGTTCCATTTGGAGCATGTATGATTTTCAGTTTGTATATAGTTTTTGGTTCTGTTGTATTGCTCGTGCACAGTCCATTTCAGTTGGCTTTTGGTGAAGATCAACTCAAATTTTTAGTGGGTTCCGAAGTGAATCAGATGTCATATTTTTAGAGTTAGACCATAGAATTGGTTATCAGGCTTGACTCCCTGCCTAATGGATGCAACTAAGGCCATTGATCGTTCATATAGCAAGAAAATGACCCATGTGAGTTGCCACAGTTGTTAACCAAAATAAGCTCCCTCTTATTTTGGGTTAACTTACTCCCCTTTTGTGTCTCAATCAAAATTTCAAAAAATTTAGGCACTCAAGTATTTCTATAAAATACTCCATCAGATAGAGAATTTCTTCCCCTTTCTAGAAAGGTAAAGAGCTCTTTCTAACTCCTTGTATTTTTTGAGTTATGGCTCGGCGGAGTTAGAAGGGAAAATTTTCCCAAGGCGGACCTACGGGGCTTGGGAGGGATGTTTGCCAAGGAATCTTGGACTGGTAGGGAATTGGAGGAAAAAGGGAAAAATTTCCCTTTTGTTAAAAAGGTGAAAATTAAGTGTTAGAGTTGGCACATCAAAAAGCTAATGCGGGCCGGTGGACCTTTGGAGGCAAATGAGATTTTTTAACTTTTTGTTAAAAACTGTAAAATGGAAAAAAAGGAGCCCCTACCTCCGCTGACCCCAATGGATGCCACATCATCAGAGGATTTGCAGGATAAAAGTTCAAAATTTTCCCGAGCTATTTTTTGCCGAAAACATTAAGGAAAAACTCAAAAGGCCATATCTTTTGATCCAGAGCTCCATTTTTGACATTCTTGGTACCAATGGAAATATTTGAAGATTCTCTTCATCATGGAGTCTTTGATTTTGGATTTTGGTGAAGATTTGGGGGAGAAATTTACAAAACATGTTTTGGCATGGAAAAGACAAAAACCAGTTCCAACCACCAGATTTAATGAAGTATGGGTCATTTTCTTTGGTCTGCAAAGTAGATACATGGAATTATGAGATTTTTCATCGAGCCCATCAATGGAGGAAGAATTAAAAAACATTTTGAAAAGTGGTTGGAGCAGATCCCGCATTTTTTCCTCTCTTCTCATGTTTTTTCTATAAAATGTAAACAGAGGCACATAGTTAGTGGTTGTTCATTTTACTTCTCTGCCTCCCCCTTCTTTTCTTCCCCAGGATCAAAAAATGGAGTTGGAACCTCCTCCCCTACTCTTTAATGGTGTTTTTTCCCCTCTTTCCCATGAAATGGTGCATTGTGTAAATCTGAAGCAATAAAAACGTGTTTTTGTGATGCATTATTCCATCCTTTGCTTGTTTTTGGTTGTTTCTTCTTGCCTCTCATTGTTACAAGGATTTTGGTTGTTTCTTCTTGCCCTGCAACAATGTTCACCTATATATACAGAAGAATTTTATGTTCACCTACATATATACAGAAGACTCTTATAATCATTGGTCTTCACCCTCTGAGATGTAAACCATGTTGAATGAATCAACAATCAAAATCAACATTAATACTCAGTTCAACATTAATACTTAGAACGATCCACACATTCTAAAGATCATCCAATCCTTAGACACTATTGAATAGGAAGTCTTCACATCTTTCATCTGGGACCATAGCAATGCATTTTCCTGGTCCTATGTCGATATGCCTGATATTGACCCAAAAATCATGGTTCACAATATTGTAACCATTCCTGATGCCAAACTCATCAATAAAAAGTTGCAGAAAATGCATCCTCGCATTGCACTTCTATTCAAAGAAGAGCTTCAGTTCCTTCTCTCGGTTTCCTTCATTCTACCCATTGATTATCCCTAATGGATTTCTAACATCGTTCCTATCACAAAATTTATAGGGTGAATCCACATTTGCACAAATTTCCATGACCTCAACCTCGCCTGTCCCAAAGACGATTTCCCACTACTAGGAATTGACCAACTAGTTGATCTAACCACTGGCCATGAAATATTATCACTCATGGATGGTTTCTTGGGCTACAATCAAATATAACTATCCCCAGAGGATCAACAAAAGACTACCATCATCACCCCTTAGGGACTTTCTTCTATCGAGTCATGCCTTTTGGCCTCAAAAATGTTAGTGTTACATATCAGTGAGCCATTACTTACACATTCCATGACATCATCCATCACATATTGGAGGATTACGTAGATGATCTACTTTCCAAATCCAAGCATCGAATCGAACACCTTCCCATTCTTAAAGTCATCTTTGACTGCCTCATCAAGTATTGTGTCTGTCTTTAACCAAAGAAGTGTTTCTTTGCGGTACTTTCTAGAAAAATCCTAGGTTTCATCATTTCTTTGCATGGTATAGAATTTGATCCTGCTGAATTCAAGGCTTTTATTTAAATTCCACCACCCACTAATCTCTATCAACTTTTCAGCCTATAAGGAAAGTTGTAATCAATTCGTCATTTTATCTCACAACTTTTTGACCGCTATCAGCTATTCCATCATATTTTAAAGAAAGACGTTTCATTCAAATGGGATGATGAATTCCATAAACCATTTAAATCCTTGAAACAATACCTACTTCAACCACCAGTGCTCATTCCTCCTAAGAATGACCAGCCCTTCTACCTATATATTTCTGCCATTGACCGTTCTCTAGGTGTCGTACTCACTCATTACAATGAACAACACTGAGAGAAAGTAGTTTATTACATAATTCGTACCCTTCTTGACTATGAAACTAGATATACCCACTCCAAAAGAATTTACCTATCCTTAGCTTTTGTCCCCACCAAACTCCGCCATTACCTACTCAACCACAAAACCTTCGTCATTACTAATACTTACCCATTACACTATATGTATACCAAAACTTATCAAAATCAACATGCCACACATTGGATTATGCTTCTGGTAGACCTCGACCTCGAATTAATCCATCAAAATTCTATCAAGGGCTAAGATATCATTGAAAAATTGGTCGATGCACCTATTTCTGGGAATCAACCCTTTCAACTTCCCAGATGAGTCTATAGCTACGCTTTCCCTGGACGAACCCTCTTACCAAATGACACTCTTCTTTGATGGCTCTAAGCATTAGCGTGGGGGTGGGGTTGGTGTTATCCTAATTCCACTTGATGCTGAACCTATGCCTTTGTCTTTCAAATTTGATTTTGATTGTACAAACAATATTGTTGAATACAAAGCACTCCTATTGGGTCTCTAGGCTGCTTATGCCTTAGATGTTAAATCAATCAACATCTTCGGTGATTCTCAGTTGGTCATAAACCAAGCCAATGGTATATACCAATTTCATAATGAGATACTTCAAAAGTATAAGCATCATGTGGACATACTTTTGATCACCTTTGACTATTACATACTTCAAACCACCCCACGTTTTACCAATAAATTTGTAGATACCATGGCCTTCTTGCCTTCTTAGATACCTGCTTCACCCACTGACTCTAAAATCTTTGTCACCATACAAAGAATTAAATCACCCTCTTATTTTCCTTGAGAATTCTACTCTATCGGAACTGCTACTCCTAAGCCAAGTGACGTTTGGTATAAGTAATATAAAAACTATCTTTCCCTTTCCATTTTACCTACTGATGTCACTCGTAATGGAAAATGTTCATTTCTTAAAAGTTTCTCCCGTTATGTCATCATGGGTGGTATTTTTTACAAATACGGTTTTGATAGCATTATCTTATGATTCCTTAAAAGTTCTGAAATTTCTTACACCATTAAGGAAGTCCACGATGGAATTTGTGGAGGTCACTTTAGTGGTTTAGCCGTCGCAAAGTGCATTCTTCACCTAGGCTATTATTGACCAACCCTAAACCATGACTGTTATGCTTATGTCAAATTTTACATAAAATTCCAACAACATGCTAATCTCCAACACACCTAGTCACACCTTATAGGTTACATGAGACCTTTGGACTTTCTCTCAATGGGGTTTGGATCTTGTCATTGAGATCAACCCCCATTCTTCACAGTGCCACCAATGGATCATAACCACTACTAAATGGGTAGAATCCATTCCCCTCATCTCCACAAAATCTGTGAAAATATGTGAATTCATCAACCATCACATCATTTGTCATTTTGGATTCCCTCACCGCATTATCGCAGATAATAGAAAAATAATTCAAAAAACAAAACCCTACGTAAACTATGTGATGCTTTTCGCATCCAACTCAGTTTCTCATCACCCTATTACCCAAAAACTAATGGTCAATCTAAATCAACCAATAAAACACTGAACAAAATTCTTATGAAGGTAGTCAACGATACTGGGAAGGATTGGCATACACACATTCCTTTTACCTTGTGGGCTTATCGCACTAGTATTCACACTTCGACTACTACCACCCCCTTTTCTCTAGTATATGGTACTGAGGTTGTCTTATCTCTCAAAGTCTAGATCCCATCTCTCTATATCTCACTATAAGACATGCTTAACGAAGATGAACTTTTTCAAGATCGTTTCACGCAACTTGAATTATTATATGAGCACCGTCTTAACACTCTTGACCATATCCAAATCTACCAAAAATGTATCAAACATGCCTATGAAAAACATGTTCACGAACGAACCTTTTAGGTCGGTGACCTCGTCTTGAAGGAAAATCAACATGTAACCAAAGAGGAGAAAAGCAAATGGGACAAATATTCTCCTAATTGGCTTGGACCCTATATCGTTACCCATGCCTATGGAGCAGGTGTTTATCATTTATCTACACTCGAAGGTAAAGCCGGACCTGAGCCCCTTAATGCCTTGTATCTTTAACCATTTTATTGTTGATATCAAGTCTTATATCACTTTTTTTCATTTAGTTGCTTGTCCCTTGAGTGTTGTTCACCTTCCATATTACCCATTTTTAGGATCCATGACTAAACAAGAATCATGTGATTACCCATCACATTTTACCCTTGTCTTCAATATGAGTACCATGGCTCTACTCAGAGCATGATTCTTATGGATACTTTTCATCTTCTTCAAGATGGAATCCCATGGTCATTCATCACTAGAAACCTCCTCTTCACAGTTAGTCTTAGTGTACTACGATATTTTCTTCTAAAACAAGAACCTGATCGTCCTCTATAGTCGTGTCCATGACTTAAATGTCTAAAAACAAAAAGGGATATCACTCCTTGAGTCAAACTTATAGAAAAAGATGACTTCCTCAAAAGGGACATCTCTTCTTTATATTCTACCACTATCAATAGAATGCTCCCTTAAAGGACAGCTATATAAATTCATTTCAAAAATATAATAACTATTCAGAAGCTTCCTGCATTGTTCAGCTTCACGAATACCTCAAGGAGATAATATACCCATCCCATACAGACTTCTCGCATCGATCAGTCTATTAAAAAAAAGAGCAAAAAGGTGAAATTTTCGTCATGGCATGGTCTATTTTGGATTCTAGGTTTCTTATTCCGAAATACATGTCGTTGTACACTAAGTTACGTTAAACCTCACATTTGCACCCCTTGCCTTTTTCTCCTAAATTCCTCTTTACTCAAGGGACTTGCCACAAACATGACATTTCATGATCATGTGACTTTTCTTCACCCTTATAATAGTTCATTATGTAAGGCCAGTAGGGTCTTACATTCATAAGCCCATCCAAGGTATGGTAGAATCATTAGGGTTCTTATCAATTAAGCTACTCTTTTACCATCTCTTACCATTCGCCTTCCTCATTACTTTTTTATTATCCTATACAGGACCAGACCCTTGACACATGTGTTTAAAAATTACTCAACCATGCCTACAACCTAAACTCAATCATGCCTATGATCTACATCATCCATGCCTCGCTCATATCATCCCATTCCACTATTACATCATAATATTCCCTAGCTTATGGGATAACTACATTGGCTTGAGGTCCCTTTTCCCCAGGACTATGTAGGCAAAATTTTGAGGGCATGGGGCCCTTGGAGGTTAGCTCAACCACTCTCTACCCTACCCAATTCCCTTTTCCCCTTTCCTATTCACATTCTACCCTAGTTATTTTCCTTTTATATCAATCATTTGAAATTAAAACACATAAACAACAATTGCTTAACATCTTTACCATCATCACTCATACATTCATTTCATCTTGTCTACCATCTCTTTACCAATATCATAAATTTTCCTACAAAGCATATTAACACAATCCACATCATCATTAATTGCAAAAATTAATGAATTAGAAAATCAACAATGCCTAAACCAACCTAAACTCAATCCATGTCTATGACATGACTCCATCCATGCCTAAGTCAGCCTGACTCAATTCATGCCTATGACCTGACTCCATCATGCCTCAACCGACCTGACTCCACCATGCGTACATGACCTTGAATTTAGCATGTCTAATCCACCCGATTTCCACCTATATATATATATATATATATATATATATATATATATATATATATATATATATATATACAATGAAAATTAAAACATGTACACCATTCATACTATAAACACCATCATCTATAAATCGGAAAGTCTGTATAAAAATACATGTGAACATATATCCCAATAATAATCATAATCATCTCAAATCACTCAGATACAACCTCACCATATTCAGCACACAGGTTGGTATATCATCAAAAATCTCAAAAACTCTCATGTACGTCCTCACTCTCTTCGACACACATGCCGGTATATATCAAAAATACACAACTATACAAAAGAAGAGGTACATACAGCTATCAGATATCACTCTACTGGATATCCTCCATATCTATCTCACTTGTCTCCCTCTCCCACCTCTGCCATGTCCAATCACCAAATCCAATCCTCCTAACCTCCACTCAATCACAATTGATCCCCCTGCGCTCATGGACCCATCTACCTTGCTCCTTTAACCAACCAAATCTCTCCACCTCAGCAGGATATCATCCTAAGACCTGTGCTCATGAGGTCAAAATTGTTTTGTGCCCTATCACATCATTTTCCTTTCAAACTATCAATTGGTTTTTCATTCTTCTAAATATTTGTCTCCTATTCTGGTCATCATGAAGTATCACTATAGAGGTTATGATAATATTTTTTCACTTAAAACCTCAGTACCAAACATAGGAGATAGTGATGTGTGGCATATTGATATCAGTGAGTTTTGGGCTCAAATTTCTGATGTAAATCCCTCTCCCATGGCACAATGCATCAAATACTGTGGAATTTCTTGTGTCATCGGTATTCCTATTTCCATCCAGTGTGTAGACATAGTTTTATCCTATGCTTATTTCTTTGATCCAGATTTGAAATAAATCAGATATCCTCAGGGTTGAGTTATCACCAAATTATACATTGTATGCATAAATATTGCTTTTGGAATTACTATTTTTGGAGATGCTAACACTCTCACTATGGCACAAGTTCATAATTTTTTTTATCAAGACAAGGATAAAATAAAACAATAATAGTTTATTATTTCTTCAAGGTTTCAAAGAAAGGAGCATCCAGATTGCCTTAGACTATGTAAAGATCTGAATTCAAAGATAAACTTTAAGATATTATCACTCTACTATCAAGAATCTTTGGTCTTCCTTCAACTAATGAGTTTCACTTTTTTATGTTCCCTTATATAAATATCATTTGTGAATGAAAGAAGAGTCTTAATTGGGAAGAGATCATCTATGACAATGTCAGTGAGAATTTAACCAATGTATAGAAGAGCCAAGCTTTCTATATGACCTCATATTTAATGTATACTATTCCAGCATATACGGTATGGTTAGGAATTTCTCCAATGGATGAAAAGAAGAATGCACTAGTGTATGATTACTATCCTCAATTGACTTTTGAGAATATTAAGCATCATTTCAGAAGATTCAATTATTCTTTCACAATGTACATTGTCAAACTCCTAGAAGGTAATGCAGCTGAGAGGGTATTTGTGGAATAAAAATAATTAATATTAACTTATGATAGTTTGTTCATCCAATTTAGGATATTCTCATATATCAGATTGGCTGGTTTTGAAGGAGCATCCCAAAAAATTCCCATGTATTGTAATGACAAGATAGTTCTTGTGGAACTTTGTAGGCAAATTTATATGTTTCATAGAACATGTAAGGAAAATAAAATTTATGGCATTCAATTCCCAATCACTTTAGGTAATTACACTTGTAGGACATCACTTGATGCACATAATGTGGAAAGGAAAATTGTTGCATTTAAATTTTATCCTTTTTAGAAGAGGGCCTATTTTGTTCTCAAATGGTTCATTTCCAATAATCTCGGGATGGATTTTTATCACTTACCTATGTCAAAATATTATTGGGAATATTTCTCTGATGATTATGAAGCAAGAATGAGATGTTATGGCAAGATTTCCTTGCAACAAATTAGAGATTTTGGAGAATATAAAGTACCTAAGCATTTACCAGATGATGATAAAGATTTTCATTCCCTTGAATACTACAAATCTATTAAACATACACCCCTTCCCACCATTAATTGATTCCAAAAATAAAAGGATGACTTACAAGGAATAATAAACCCAATCATGGTGAGGACTAAGGTTTTTTTTAACAATAAGATGAGAGGATACAAAACATGTATGATTTGTTCCTCTCCTCATGAAGCATCCACATCTCAAATGGAGATAGCCACTTCAGTGCCAAAGGTGCATACCCAATCATCCCATTCTCCTTTGGAATATTCAAATTTGGTGTACTCTAAGAAAGGAAAATCTGAGAAAAATGAGAAGATACAAGAAGAAGTTGGGAAAAAATATAAACAACCTCTGTCTCTAAAGTCAGCATAAAATATTCCTGAAATGTAACAAGTTATTGTAATTTCAGAAGGAGAAGAGAGAGGGAAAAAAGATCATGAGGAAAGAAAATATGAGGGAGATGGTACTATAAAATAATAAGATGATGAAAATAAATTGAAAGATACTAAACTAAATTTTGAGATAGAGAGCATTCATAAGCCCAAATCTCATGTAAATAATTATCCTCTTCAAGTGCAGGGAAACCTACCCTAGAAGTGTCTACTGCCCAAACTCTTTGCTCAATAAATACACTTTCCTTCATTTCTAATGTTTCTCCATCTTCTAAAGAAAATATGAGGGAGATGGTACTATAAAATAATAAGATGATGAAAATAAATTGAAAGATACTAAACTAAATTTTGAGATAGAGAGCATTCATAAGCCCAAATCTCATGTAAATAATTATCCTCTTCAAGTGCAGGGAAACCTACCCTAGAAGTGTCTACTGCCCAAACTCTTTGCTCAATAAATACACTTTCCTTCATTTCTCATGTTTCTCCATCTTCTAATGACACCTTCACATGGGTTCAGCCCTTCATAGATAGCAAGAAAAGGAAGGCTTCTTCTCAAATTATTACTCCCAAATTTGATGTTGTAGTTGCCCTCCCAGGTACAACTCCTACTCCCTCTACCAAGAAATACAAAAATAATTCAATACTAGTATCTGATTCAAAATTCCAACATTTCTTCGAAATAACAAAGCTAAGAGTGGAGAAATGTGAGAAGGATTTCAGTATTACTGACCTAGAGCTTACCAAGATAACACTTGGTAAGTCTACTCCTAAAGGAGAGGTTTAGAATTTGAAAGAAACAATTTCTAGAGTCATTGAAAGAGTGGAGAAGGGGAAGAAAACATTAGAACAACTTGAAGAATAGGTTCAGGTCCTCTCTGGTTTCATCAAATCTCTCTTGAAAAGTGATAAGGTCCTGGATCCTACCCCCTAACTTCAATACCTCCTCCCACTATCATGTCTGATGAAGAGGTACACAATATCAAGGACATTCATAAGTATGTTTCCTATGGAAAGGTAGTTGAATCAATGGAAGATGAAAGTGTTGGAAGAAGCATTAGATGAGCTGAAGAATATGGTATGGAAAGGGGAAGCTTTCAAATTTGTAATACTGACTGAATTTCAATATCATCGATGTCAAATTTTCAAAGAAGATTGTATAGAAATAAATGAAGTAAATGATATCAAATCAAAATTCAAGACACTTATTAAGGAGGATTTGTTCAAACCTGAAATTGTAAGAAGAGAGAAAATAGAGGAGATCAGTGCATTGCAGATTGTGGTCATTAAAGAAAACAAAGGCCTATTGCAAGATGCAAGTATTGGAGAAGAAATGGATAATTTCTTAAATAGTTGGACAAATTCAATAACAAACACCACCATTACTAGGGGCATGGAGATCACTAGAGCACTTGTGAAATTTAGGAATCAGGTTCTCAAAGTGAAGACTTCAAAAACATCAGCTTCAAGTGTTCATGTATTTAGTTTAGAGGCCCTTTATCATAATTAATATGTTTCAAAGTTGGTTTTATTATTGATGAAAATGTAATTTGTAATCAAGACCAATTAAATTTTGTAATACTTTTGATTAAGTGATAATACTTAATTAAAATAAAGGTGAACAGAAAAGACTTCGGTTATAACCTCCCTTGTGGATATATAAGGTACTTTTTCGTATCATTTAAAGGGTTGGATTTTGATGCTTGGAATGTAGATGCACATAATTGTTTGATCAATAAAGAAATTATTTTCTCTTGAATCTCGTTTTCTTCTTGTTGAACTCCTTAATTATCATATGTGTCTTGTATATATTCAAATATGAAACTTTGTGTTAAATTCATTGGATATAGTGCAAAGAAATTTGTGTTTGGAATATTTATGTCTCATGATTTATTTGAGTATATGAAAATTCATATGATTCTTAAAATCTTATGCAAGCATCAGTTTGCCATTTCTCTACAATCTATATGTCTGAAAGTGTTACCTTCTTCTTTTCCCTCTATTCCAATAATGAGTGATCTTGGGTAACCAAGGAGAACACTTCTATTCTTAATTGGTGATAATTGAACCCAGAATTTCCTTTTAACCATTATTGCTTGTTTAAATTTATTCTTTCCTTTGATAAATTATTTTACTCCCTTTATCTTGTGTATTGAGAATATTATTGGATATGGGAACATTTTCAACATCAAAATCCTCATTCAAGTATCGATATTCTATATATTTGTGAATAAGTTGGTTTTTTTGTGTGGGTGTGTTGAATAAGGGAACCTCTCCCATAAATAGGAGGGATTTTTGTCCCCTAAATTATAGTTTAATATTATATATAAATTTACAAACCAACAAATTTTGGTGCCCATCGTGGGGCATGTATTTTGATTCCCCACCAAATATCTTTCAAGAAAATCAAAAATTACAAAACTAGTGGAGAGAAGATATACACGATGGAAAAGATCCTAGGGTGTCAAAGATCTTGATTTTTAGTTACTAGAACAGAAAGGCTTTCAAATAACTCCAAAAGAAGACATATAGGCCAAATATCTACCAACGCTCCTCCTACAAATAAAAAATTTGGTTCATCTTCGCAAGCAGACGTTGATACTTAGCCTCAAATGAGTGCAATTGCTCAAGCTTTAGTATTAGTAGGAGTTACAATCCCATTGCAAACCATATTTCCCATAATGGTTATTGAACCTTTGTCTTAGGGACAACAGATTGGACCTTTGGCTCTTCTTTAACCATTGTATGACTTTCTAAAAGGAAATAGGAATAACTTTCCCAAATTCAAAGGTGATGGAAAAGTGCATCCAAATGAGCATATTGTAACCTTTATTATTACCTGTGGAGTTCTTGGAGTTGAACACGAGGATGTCTCTGTTAGGATGTTTTTTTAAAATTTGCAAGAGAATGCAGTAGACTTGTTTTATCATTTCCCGAATGGAATCATTACCAGTTGAGATACTATGAAAACTTAGTTTGAAATCTATTTTAAGACTACTTAAGATGTGCATACTCTTCTTGTTAAACTCTCTCAAATCAAGAATGAAGCATATGAAACTATGTGGGAGTTTATGGAAAGGTTTAACAATTTTTTAAATAAAATTCTAACAAACACTCATCCTGTTGATCAAATTTAGAAGTGTTTATTCCTTAACGCTCAATTTCTAGAAGAAAGTTATGCCTTGAGAAGAGACAATCTTGCTGATATGGATGTTGATCACCACTTGGCCATAAGCATCAAATATTAATTGATAATGTCAGGTAAATTAATGAAGGAACCACCCAAGGCTAAGGCCTCTACTTTAGGTACTACAAATTCTAATCAATTGGTTCAAAAGCTGGCAAATGATTTGATTGTAATCAAGAAGAAGCTTGCCCATAATGTACCTTACAAAGATATACCAAGAAGGAATTTTCAGCCTCAAAATTGATTGCCTTCCACTCATCCTAAACTAGCCATTAAATATCCTCCTTTTAAGGTCCCAGTTAATGGTACTTGTGAATTCTAAGATCCTAAACATGAAGTGAAAACTAAGGAGGTGGAAGAGCCTAAAGAGGAACTTGAAGAAGTTCATGAAGATGCAAATGATTCCCGGGTCAAATTTTTTATTTTTGACTACTAAAGGAGTTCATGATGATGATCATGACTATGATGAAGTGTTGATAGACATGAATACAAAATTATACACTATTAGGACAAGAGAATAGTTGAATAAGAAGAAGGATGTGGTTCAACATTCAAAGAAAGAAAATCCTAAAGAATTTCCAATTAACATCCAAGTGGTTGCAAGGAGAGGAGTGATTATTCCTACCATTGCAAAAAATAAAGTAAGTAATAATGCTTCATCTAATGCTCCTTAAACTTCTTCTTTTATGCTAAAGGCTAGTTTACCTTCCACTCCCACATCCAAAATGCCCTCAGCCACAAAGGTAGAAAATCCCAGACCTTCAGTGGTGTCAAACCCTAAGGCTTCATATACCTATGGATCCTATTATATTATTGACCACCTATTATCCCAAATTCATCCCTGGAAAATTTGGTCAAACCAAGCCCCACACATAAAGAAAACCTGAAGAAAAAATTTAGACCCACGAGCTCACATTCTATAATGACAAACAAGGGGACAGGTGAGTTTGACTCAAGGAACGCAGGGTCAAAATGAGTCTGAACAACACAAAAGGAACCAGAGACCTAAAAGAGTTAAAAAACAACCCTTTGTAAGAATAAATTCAAGAAATGGCCCCGTAGAATGAGTCGTGCTTCAAACCCAACATACAAGTTATAGGCAGGCTCGAAAATGGAATAACAGAGTCGAGGAAGGAGAAAATAGTGTCGAAAGAGGCCAAAGGCTCAAAGAGAAGAAATAGAAAAGGTTCAAAGTCTTCGGGCTCTGGAACAGTGTAGAACAAGCTCAAAATTGACTAAGTATGGAGGAGACAGCGGATGCTGCCAAGTGTCCAAATGATGCATCTTCAAATTTGAATCTAAAAAGGGAGGCTTGAACAAGCACCAGGCCTCCATGTGTCCCAAGCCCAAAACAAAGGTACACATCTAAAAGTCAAAAGGCAAGTAGGGTGAGCCTAAAAAATGGCTAAGTATAGAAGTGCTAGTAGAAGCCGCCACACGTCAGCTTGGTGCATCTCCAAAAGTTATTCCAAAATCAGATACCCAAATGAGCACAGGATTTCCACATTTTCTAGGGTTTGAAAAGGTAAGAGAGGCCATTGAAAAGTCTAAATAACCTATAGAGGATTCCATGTGTCAACTTGATGCTCCTTCAAAGGCAAATTCTGAGCGAGCTTTTAAGTGAGCTTGGAGCCTCCACACATCTAGTTTCATAAAGGGACAGGGTCGAGTTGAATAGTCAATGTATTGAGACAGGCCAATGGAGGGTGCCAAGTGTCAGCATGACGTTATTTCAAGAGAAAAATTAAGGGAGGGGTTTTAAACAAGTGTCAGGCCACCGCGTGTCCCTAATCAGATATATGACCCCGCCGAGCAAAGTACTTAGCCAAAAACATAAGGAAATCAAGCAGGTCATGGAAGAAGCCACATGGCAACCCCATGTCACTCAAAAAGAAAAATACAGAGGCTTCCCTCAAACATGCGCCAGCCCTCCACATGTCCAATTTCAAAAGGGGGCCTATTTTCAAACTGGTTTTCCCACTATTTTATATGGACCTGATCCAAGTTTCAAATGGGCATATATTTTGACTCGGGGCTCAAAATCTAGCAAATATGGCACTGTTAGAAATATCTCAACCTCGTCTATGCCACGAAGATCTGAAACTTTGAGTTTAGAGAAGTTAGGTGGGATAAAAATGGAGAAATGTCTTCAGGCCATTAATGCAGGATCTATTTTTTCCCTAACAACTAGATCTAATTCGATTCGATCCACCGTTCTTCCTTCTTCAACACGTCAAGAAGACAGAGGGAACCAAAATTGACATATTGTAGGAAGATTTGAGGGGGGCATTGATTGATGGTGGTTTAAGCTTTCAAGGTAGGATTCAATGCATATCCCATGGTGGTTGGAGTAGGATTCATTTTTTCCCTCTTCTCTCTCTTATCCTTTCTATATATTGTAACACTTCTCATTTTGAGAAGAGGAGACATTTTGGGTGTAGGGAAAAATTTTCAAAGTCATTTCCTGACTCCATTTGAGTTATAGGCCTTCTCCTATGCCTAAAGATCATATTTGTGCCTCTGAGCACTGCATGTAGTAGTATGTGCACCTTAAAGAGCAATAAAATCTTGTTTCGTGACGTCTTTCAACACTGTACATTGTTCTATTGTTTCTCTATGCCTCTCTATCTCGTGTTTTCTCCTTGTGCATGTATTTCATGTTCGTAGGTGTAGGACATTGTGCTTCATGGAGTTTCTATGGTGGATCTGGATCTAGGTCTGTGTCACTTCCGTCTGACCTCCCTCAGTCCCCTTTTCCCTATTTCATTCTCCCTCAACAAAGTATCTCACAGTTCCTTATCTAGTGTATCACCACTTAGTGTAGACTCTTTCACCCTCTCTCTCTGTCCCCTTGGAATGGTTAGATTAGGATAGTTAGGTCCTACCTACGCTGGAGTAGCTTATGGTAGGTAGATTAGGAATCAAGAACCATCTTTCTTTGGAGGTCCATCTCAAGTTTTACAAGTCCCATAGCTTTACAGATGGTCCCATATTATGCAAATCACATCAAATGACAATTTTGAAACACCAAATCTGAGAGGTCATTTGGAGGTGCTATCATTTTGCACTAACACCACCTTAAAAATTATAAGATTCAAATGTCAAAGGCTAAATTATACCAAACCCATCCTAAGGCCTTTTCTCAAGTGGTCAAGTTTTTCAATTCCACGCCTAACCAATCATCCACCAGTTCTAAAGGCCTATTACCTCTTCCTAGATGCCCTTCCTTACAAAATTTAATGTCCTGTATACCTTCCACATATGAGAAAATTAATCCCTTGTATTTCACACTATATGTAGTCAGTCATAGGATAAGTAATTGTGTAATTAACTTAGGTGCATCAGATAATGTAATCCTAGCCAAATTTTCCCATATCCTTCAGCTTACTTTAACTTGAACCTTTGGTTATTATAATTCTATGGAAACCAAAGAGGTGCCTTTGGTTGTAAGGATTAAAGATGCCCAAGTAGTTTTTGTTGCATTCCCTGACAAAAGAGCCCAAGCCATAATTTTGGTTTCAAACATCCCACCATCATATGGCATGCTTTTGAGTAGGAATATATGCAGAGAAGTGGGAGGAGAAATTAAAATGGACTGTTCTCATGCCTTCATCCCATTCAATGGACAAATGAAGAAATTGTTACCAAAAAAGGTGGGTCAAGTACATTGTGCAAAATACTGATGATCTAAAGGCATAAATCCTTTATGAAGACATTGGTCATGGTAACTATATGGTCATGTTAGAAGACAAGACTAAGGTTCCTAAGGTCGTGATGGATGATCCCAATGGTGTTTGGATCCTTTAATTTGATGTAAATTATTATACAACTGGTTTTGGAGCTGGTATTGGTCTAACTTCTCCTGAAGGAAAGTCCCACCCATTATCTTATAAGATTCAATGTGAAAACACAAATAATACTACTAAATATGAAGCCCTCCTTCTTGTCCTAGTGGTAGAAAGGGAAATGGGGATAAAGAATATTTGTGCTTGTGGGGATGTTGAGCTCATTGATAAACATGTCAGAGGATTTTTCCAAGTAAAAAACTAAATACTAAAGCACTATAGAAACTTGGTATGGGATTTAGTTGAATTGTTGGATGCATTTTTTGATGATGTTGTACCAAGAGAGAAGAATACTAGATTTTATACTCTAGCAGTCTCTGGATATTTTTTGATTCCTCAACCATACTTTACTCAGGATAAATTTACAATTGATAAGATTCAGAGACTGAGTGTCCCAAATAATGTAAATAATTGACAAGTATTCAATGATGACCAGTACCTGATTTCCTTCATAGAAGTCAAAGAAAATTTAAATCAATAGTATTTTGAAGGAAGTGAAGTTTGTCATTGTGAGTCTGTTTCATCTTCTGTGTCTGAAGGAATTAAAGAAGAATATGATAAATATGGTTGCATAAGATTAAGAGGAAACAAGATACCTAGGGTTCTAGTAATTTTATAGGATTTGTTTGACATACATGATAGTTATATCGAAGCTTAGGTATCACATGGAACCCATTAGTCAACTGAATATGAAAAATTTAACATAGTGAGTGAAGAGGAGCCCAAACTTGTCAACATTGGCAAATTTTGTTCTAGAGAGGAGAGAAATAAAATGATTGAACTTCTAAGTAACTATATAGATGTTCTGGCATATTCATATGATTATTTGAAATCTTTTAAGCCAAGTTAAATGCAACAATATATTCCCTTGAACCCATACATCTAATTATTCCAGCAAAAGAAAAGGCAATATAATCCTAAAATTGTAGGTATAATTACCGAGAGATGCATGAATTTTTGAATGCTCGAATAATTTTCCCCATTCATCAATCATTTTGGATAGCTAAAATTGTACCTGTGAGGAAAAAGAGTGGTGAAATTTGAATCTGTGTAGGATTCGGGAATTTGAACTAGGCCTCTCTCAAGGATAATTATCCTCTTCCTATGATGGATAAAATATTACAAGTTGTCATTGGTTCAAAAATGATATCCATGCTTAACAGGTTCTTGGGCTATAACCAAAAAGAGGTGGATGTTCAAGATCAAAACAAAATTTCCTTCACAACTCCTTGGGGCACATTTGATTATAGGAGGATTCCATTTGGTCTCATCAACTCAGGTACAACTTTCTAGAGGGCGATGGATATGGCCTTCAGGGATTTGAAAGGAAAATCCATAGTGAGTTATCTTGATGATCTAATTATTTTTCCAAGAAGAGAGAAGATACTTTTCAACACCTTGTAGTTGTGCTTCATAAATGTAGAGATCACAGAATCTCTTTTTATCCAAAGAAATCTATCTTTGGTTTCACAGAAGGCAAATTTCTCGGTTACATTGTTTCCAAGGATGGAGTTCAAATTGATCCAGAAAGGGTCTGATCCAATCAGACGATCCCTCTTCCAACAAGAAAGAAAATTGTAAATTCTTTCTTTGGAAAAATCAATTTTATAAGAATATTTATCCCTAATTTTTCATAACTAACTAGGAGCATATCCCAAATGATGAAATAAAAGAAATATTTTTGTTGGACTACTGAGGGAAAGGATTCTTTTGAAAACATCAAGAAGGCTATTTCCAATACTCCCATTCTTGTTTTCCCTGAATTTGAAAATGAGTTCATGTAACATCCTCATTTTAGACAATGGAACAAGTCAATTTTTTTTTTTGATAAATGCATCCTGGTTCTAAATACATAATTTAGAACTCACAAATCAAATAACCATTCATTTAACAGATAACCATATGCAGCTGTAATGACTCGGAGTACCTCCGATCTATTCATTTCATGACTCGGTTATCTACCGATCTATTCATGAGTAATATGAGTTGGCGTTATTATTTAACACTTCACTCCTGTGGTTCTCTTCCCTATTCTGGGATTCAGAATGCTCTGTCCAAGGAACCTAACTGAATAATTGTTACTATTATTCATCGGCATCTCATCCCTTAGACTAGGTGAATTAGGACAACGCAATCAGCAGCTTGCGATACTTTGGCCAAAGATTTGAAACATACTGTTTATGTCTCGTATTCCTTAACGGCATACTCGTCAATCTGGAATACATCCTTCACCCCATTCTTATGTTATATAGAATGTCTTACACTGACTACTGTCAGTCCTTCCTTTCACAACTTAATCACTCGAAGACAGATTAACAAGGTGATAATGTTATATGGATGCCCACGAGTATTAGGGATACGATGACATACTGGTATAACCCTGCAGTTAGACCAGTGTGTCAAGATACCCCGAACCTCCTAGGTAGCCTTATAACCTGACCACATTCCTAATCGGTCCCTGAGTAACTAATCCGAACACAAGTGTAAATCTTAGTGATCAATGCAAAGGGTGTCACCATAAGTCACCTGCATTGTTGTAACTTCAAGAAGATCCTAATCTTCTCGGAGGTACAACCCTGCAGTTGTCTTGTGCCGTCAACCTTTAAATCCGCCTCAAAAAGATCTACTTATTAATATGTGTACGCACGTTGAGTTTTAAATTACTTTAAAGACTTTCCCCTAAGGTTAGCCTTTCCCGATCCCTGGATTCTTTGTCATAAGACGACATTCCTCATTAAAACCCATTACATGGTAGAGGTATTAAGGTCATGATCTTTTCAAGGAGTCATTAGAATACACATGATTCTAAAACAACAGAATTGGACAATATCTCATAGCCTTTACTTGAGATTGCCATCTGAACCCCATTAGATTTACATCAGTTCTCCTAACTGAATTTATATCATACTTATTAGTATAAAGATATAAATGATTAAGAATCCAATTTAATATTGTCCTGTCATACTCAGGACTAGGGATTAGTAATTTAATTCTGCTTGATTGGCGTTCTGCTTAGGTTCATTTCAGCCCTATCCTTATAGAAAGTCAATGATTTAAATTTCAATTATATTTCCTTTAAGCTTTCATTGTCAATCACAAAAGCATCCAGTTACACAAAGATAACATTGCCACTCTGGTATATAAACCGAAGAGGGTCAACTATCAGAATTTAGAATATAACACATAAGTAACAAATACTTATTTCCATTCCTTTTAGAACTATACAATTACATTTTATGCAAACAGCATACTTGATACAATGCTTAACGGAAAAGTACATATTTCCACATATAGTACATTTAGAAAATCAAGCTGTAATTCATTATAAATCAAAATAAACAATCTGATCATCCTGTCAGATCTGCATTGCTTTTACCACTTACGGCAACTGTCTGCAAAAATAGTCAACATGAGTCAGTTCGATGAACTGAGCATGATAAGCACTAACTTTTAAAACAATTGCAATCCATCAATTGTTTTCATTAAACACCCTGTTTAAATAAGATCAATTATCTAAACAAGTAAACATATTCAGACTATGCCTTTGTAATACAAAAATGACTACAAACGTGTAACTCTATCATCGTTACAGAATAGTCCTAAACACTTCTCAAATATTTCATCAAATATTAAGAATCAAAGAATGAAAGTATCTAAACAATTATCTTGAATCCAAGATCAGAAACATTGGACAGATTGTTACTTTCATCAGAAAAGGAAATATCATAGCAAGTCATGATTCCAACAATAAGATACAAGAACAATTCCAACTGTTAGACAGATACCAACAAGTATTAGAACAACAAAAGAGAAAGAAACAAATCATTCATACTTCCCTTCACACAAGTTCACTACTGTACCATCTCTACATATGGAAAGCATTCATCCAGTATGTGTACGAACAAGTCCGACAACCCACAAGAAGATTCACTGTCATATTAAAAATCAAACACAACAAAAACTCCTGTACAGTGGCTAACACATCAATAGTGCAGACTATCAACCAAACAGACTCTACAGGAAGCTTCAAACAACATGAAAATCACCACATTTCCTGTCGAGGTACAGTCGACGGCTTTTAGATCAGTCCAGCTCAAGGCAGGATAGTTATGCAACAGAAGAAAAACACGCCTATAATCCCATATATCAACCTATAGTCCAATGCTAGTCCCTTTTACACACAGTAAGGTTTTTTTTGAACCAAGTTCGAAATCAAAGAACCTCTAGTATATCACGGTCAACAACAGACTTCATTGCATTAAACAATTTGATGTTTCCATAAGACCATAAAGAGATTATCTTACAAATACCGTAACATACACTGCCACATCCAACTAGGAAATCAGAAAGGAAACATATCATCCTGTATGTACATCTGTACGTAATCAGAATCAATCATATAGCACTCACGATTCATTTATACAGAGCCGCATTACTTGATATAAATCATTACTTAGGAAAATTCCACAATGTCCAAACTACAGTATACCAAGTCAAGTTTTCAACTGAGGCAAAAGAAGATACAGGTTAACTTCCAAAAGTTCTACTGAACCCGGACAACAGTGGCATGACAAATGATTGCCAATGATTCCATCTGGTCAAGTCAATGGTGTACATATTAAAATCAAGCAAAAGCAATTTAAATACTGATTTCAAAACAAGATACCCGACTGAACCTTTGCCAATTCTTTGCACAAGTTTGCACAGAATGCAAACGTAAAATACACCCAAAGAATCTGTACCACAAAATCCATGCAACACGAAGGTATTTCTACAAATAACAGAGGTCTTAGTACATGTTATTCCCTCAAGTCACTAGCTCATCGAATCACCAATATTCAATTATATTTAACTTGAATAGAGGTCCAAATGTAAATAAATCATTCAATCGACTCCACAGAGTCGTTCTGATTACAACAATAATATGAATATACACATATTGCATACTACTAATGGGTTGAAACCTAGAACCGTAAGCAAGGAATACACAATTTCCAAAAAGGGGTAGCAACGAAATACAGAAACCTAATAAGTTATTCGTTCAAAATAACTTAAAATACCATAGCGAAGTCCTACTAGGTTATGTATCTTTCACCAAAGATAACCACTAAAACATGCAAAGAAATCCAATAAGACTGGATATTCACACAAAAGTCCAACAGTGTCTTTTACGACAAGAAACAAGCCTCATAAACAAGTTACAATCAACAAGTTTCTATAAACAAACTTCTATCAGTAGTTTCTACCAACAAGTTTCTACTGAATCCTGAACCCAGCAAGAGAAGCATGCACAAGTTCTCACAGAGCAGGAAGATACTCTTCAAGCACATGTTTTACAAACCTACACCGGAATGTAAAGCACAACAAAATAGTGAACAGTTTGAAGTACAACACACACCCATTAAGGGTTAAATTTGTAAAAACGAACAGCATAAAGATACAGTACCAAATCACACAAGACAACCATAGAAAATCATTTATTCCATAAATCATTTGAACAGAGTTGTTCTAATGAAATCACTTGGAAGATAGCAAGATTTTTAAAGGTTAGGGCCTAACATGCCTGGATTTTTTTTGCTCAAATTTCTGAAGCAGACCACTGGAAGAGCTCAGACTTCCTTTTCCTTTTCCAAGTTAGAGCGACCAACAAAATTTTGCTATCTCCAAAACATATATATTTTCCTTGCCAGAGAAAAGAGCTAAATATCCTCATGTTCGCCATGCAACTCAAAGAAGACTGGTGCGAAGAACCAGTGAACAGGCAGAAGGAAAACTGAAAATCGTGATAAGCCAAACAAACCAACAACTTCCCAGTTTGCATGCCTTCACGCGAGTTCCGAGCTTGACTACCGAGTGCATTGAATGCATTTACACCAACTTTCTCGCTCAAACTCCACTGCCACCAACCGCCAAAGTTGGCGACAGTCAAATAAAATTCCCAGTTCATTTTTCAGTTTTGGCGACCTGCCACGTCAGCACAAATTAGTCGTTCCTTAAACTTCCGCCAAGACCTGTCCCTCATACTTATCCTTAGCATTTAATGACATAGAAAATGCCACCCATGGTTCACACCCCTCCATAGGCCCCTTTACATTCTTGCTCATAGTTAGGTTAGTATCTTAGGTTAGAATTCAGGATAACACCTAATCTAACTTCCATAACATAGATACTAACTTAGGACATTAGTACTTAGCCTAGGTCTAGGTTAGATTAACACTAATCTAACCCCTAGGTTAGGTTTAGTTATAGGTTACTAACCAATAATAATTCCAGTTAGGTCTACATTTCATACACTCAGAAAAAGACCTACATCATACGTCTTCGAACAGGTTTAGCTCCTGTTCTGCCTTAGGCTGCAGAATCGTATGTAACCAAATTATTACCTGGTCCACAATCGAGACCTTCCAGATATACTTCCATATCAGGAACCAATTCATTTCACTTGATCAGCCTGAGTCATACTCCTGACTAGCTTATTAAATTCTTCTAGACCTTGCAACTTGTTCAAGGTCTGTAATTTTAATTCATCATGAACAAACTTAAAGCAATACTTGGATCAATTCCACTGATCCAAGGTTAGATCTTATAGATAGATAACTCAATAATTCATTCCGAGATCAGATTAAACTCAACTGTGAAATGAAATAAATAAAAGAGTCCAATCATATTCTGACTCAGTCAAGATCTGCAATCTGCAAAGAAATTACAGTACATATCAAGCATGATTTCTTAATCGAGGAACACATCCTTTTACAAGAAATCACATATCAACACTTGTATGCTCAGGAGGAAGTAACAACAGTTCAGGGTGTTACAGTTCATAATCTATTACTATTCCATTGAGTACACCTTGGTAGCTATTTTGGTGCAGAAGACTTTTGAAGGATGTGAACTGCCTATAGCCTTCATGAGTTATGTCTTGAAGGCTCATGAGCTGAAATATACACAAATGGAGAAAAATGATTTTGCAGTAGTAAAAGCAATGAAGTAGTTATGGTTCTATAACCTAAAATCTTATTCCATTGTATTTGTGCTTGATACAACTGTCAAATCAATCCTCACACAACAATAATTTGGGTCAAAATGAACCAACTAGGTGGCGACGGTTCACGAATATGATCTTGATATCAAGCCAACTAAGTTTGTTCAAGGTAAAGGAATCTGTGAGTTACTTGTTAATGGTACCAATAATGAATCATCTTAAGAAGAAGTTTTCAATGTTCCAACTATCCTTTTTCTTAGTTAAATAGATGAATGGTATGAAGATATTTCTCATTTATTCACCTATGGATAATTCGCAGCACATCTAAATTCCAAAGAGAAAAGAGTTGTTAAGTTATGATCTACACAATATGTACTCTAGTACAATTCATTTCCCAAGAGGGTAATTGATGGAATATTCCTCAGATGTGTAGATAAGGAGCAACAGAAAAGGTTTCTTAGGTCTTTCCATGATTCGACATGTGGAGGTAACTTTTCTTCTTTTGTAACAGCTCACAAAATTCTCCAAGTAGGGTACTAATGGCCAACGCTCTTTACAGATGCAACAAAATGGGTTACAAAATGTGAAACATGCCAAACTTGTATGGGAAGACCCAAGTTGGCTACCTTTCCTCTCAAGATAGTAGTGATCAAAGATCCCTGTAAAAAGTGGGGGATGGATTTTATAGGTACTCTTAATCCTAATTCAAATGCAATACACACACATGTCTTGACAGCCACTAACTACTTCACAAAGTGGGTATAAGCCATTCCAGATAAAAGAACTACTCTGAAGTAGTGTGTAATTTCATCAAGGAAAACATCTTGGTAAAGTTTAGGGTTCCAAATGAAATTGTCACAGATAATGCCCCAAATTTCTCTTCATATAAACTAATTTATTTTTTTTATGGGTATGGAATCTCGCTTTGTACATTATTTTGGATATCATCCAAAAGGGAACAAGTAAATTGAGTCAAGTAATAAGAATCTGATGACAATTATAAGAAATTTTGTTGATGAATCACAAAAAAATGACATAATAAGTTCTATGATTTTCTTTGGGTAGATAGGATCACACTGAAGAGGGCTATTGGAATGTCGCCTTTCCAATTGGTATATGGAATAGAATCTCAATTTCCAGTGACAATGGAGTTTCTTACACTACAATTAGTGAATGTTATTGAGGATGATGTTAGGAATAAAACTTAGCTTAATTCATCATTAGTTGATATTCAAATAAATGTAATAAGTTAAAGTATTTAATTTAAATACTTTAAACTTATATTAATAGGTATTAGTTATCCTTAGTTATTAGTTAACTAAGTGATATTGTTCTCATCCCTATGTTTGTGGGATCATGTTCTATCTTCCATATTTTTTTCCCGGATTATTTCCATGAGGGGACATAGGTGAAGTTAGGGGAAATATGTTATTCCTACATATTTTCTCATATTAGGTGATTTGTTTCCATATATTGTGGATGATATAGAAGATGTATAATATCTATAAATATTGTAGCTCTCTCATTTGTTTTTTATGCTTGATTTTAATATTAATAAAATACACAAGCACCGTATTGTTTATGTGTCAAATATTATTTTTCAGTTATTCATTGTCAAGATTTATTTCATTGTCAATATTTGGTATCAGAGCAGTATTTTGATCCAAAGAGAGTGTAGGAATTTTTAGGAAAGTTTAGAGAGATCTGGAGAAATTACAGAGCTAGGAGGAGTTGTAGTCATTTTTACCCTTAACACAAAAGAAAGTAACCCCATGTGCACCAGCCTATCACCCAACAAAAGCTATGCACTCACCCGAGGCATGCGTGGGTGCCAAGTCTCTCTTTTATGTGAGTTTAGTGGGAAACATCATCTATGATTCGTTTTGAAAATAATTTCAAATGGGTTTAGAACATACAAGAACCATAGGGCTCAGAATGGCATCTAGATTCTTGAAGTCATTTTAGATATAGTACTTAATAGAATCTATAACATGTATCATATCAAAAAGAAGCATACAAGAATCCATACTTTGTATAAAAGGAAAGAGAACTCATGAGAAAGAAGTATGCATCAAAATCAATGATATTCATGTATATATAATAGGTAACCTTATTACATCCATGGAGCCATTACAGAGTGTCATAGAGAAGCAGGACGCAGTCATGCATTACAACTAAACTAAATGTAACTAAGCTACCAAAAAGAAAATTATGATCCACATGCCTAATACATCCTCTCCTGAATGCAATTATCCATTAATGGATTTCTTGCAGTATTTCTACAGAGCTCTGCCTACATTCTTTGTCTCTCTGTTTACTCTACAGGCACTTGTATTTATAGCTTTTTTGGATCGCCAACTCATCCTTCAGCGCCCTCAAATTTTATGCCAAGTTTATGAATGTGGTCCTCTATGTGAGCATGCTCCTCCAAGCCTGAGCTTCACACTTTATCCCATGATGTGCTTCTAGAAGATTCTACTGTAGGCATGCTCCTTCCTGGGCCAACCTGTCACCAGGTTGGCACCTTATCCACACGCAGTCTGGTCATGATTTTCACATGTTCTACCCCAAACATCCAATTTGTCTAAGTCCCAAACCCTTCGTTCCATCCACACATATCATGCATGCCACGAGCTTCCTTAAACCCTTTTCTTAAACCCTACCTTACGTGTCATTTGTACTTAGTCAACATCCCAGGGGCCCAACATTACCCCACACTGCGCCTATTCTCCATCCATGGGAACACTTCCCTTAGTGAGAGAAAGAATACAAATAGGCTTATGCATAGGATAAAGAATAAGAGGATGAAAGAATGGGAAAGAAGAAAGAATGGGAGAGTGAAAGAATCACTACAACAGACTAGGAAAATCCTTTTACAAGTTGGCCTCCAATTTATTCCATGCATCGACTTTGTCCTACATTCTTTGACAGAGGTCACCAACCAGGGTGCTTACCTCATCAAAATTTAGTCAATCTCCTTGCGCACTCATAGTATACATGATTTTCTCCAACCCCTTGCATATATCCTCCAACACATCCATTCTTCATGTGATACACGGATATAGCTCCTTCAACCGGTTTTTGATTGAAGCCCTTAAGGTTTCAATGGCCTCAGATTTCTTCTCAACCTTGGTAAGGATTTTATCTCTTTACACCATATTCCCCTTGTTTTTCTCCTACAACTCCTTGAGTTCTACCTCATGAGTAGCAACCAGGGTGCTTACCACTTTGTCTCTATCCACAAATTTTTTGTACACAGCCTCTGTAGTCCGAGAAACGTCCCTGACATTAGCAAGCACTTTGTTGTACTATGCAACAAGTGCTACAATTTTCAACTTATCTTCCCTCTCTAGGCATACGACCACTTCCTCTACAGAATCCAAAGCTAGTAGCTATCTTTCTATGGTGAGCACTCTTGTCAAATCCTGTAGGAATCTCAAAGAAGATCCATACTTTTGTGCGGGGCAATACCAGGTCTTGATGCTTTAATAGTATTGCCTCGTTGATGGATTCTACTTTCTTGTACACAACACTCACCTTGGCCTTTTCATCCTTCAATTCCCACTGCCATTGGCTGCTGATTAACTTTTCCTAGCTCAGCTCCTTCGTTAATGTAGCTAGCTCTTCTTCCTTCTCCTTCATCTTGCCTTCTAGATCCCTGATCCTGTCATTTCACCCGAAGAGTCTAGCTTCTATCTCAACAGAGACTTTGTTAAGTGGATTGCTCAGTTGTTCATATGAGAGCTGCTAGGTATCCACCACTGGGTTATCTTCTCCTGGTCCTGGCAATGTTACTATTTCCCCTTCACTTACCTCAAACTCCGGTTCATCAAGGTGGGACTCAATTGCCCAAGAGATCATCCTCCTTGTCCATGGGTAGCCAGCCTCCTTGTCGAAAGATGACATACATACAAGCTCCTCTACCAGAAGTGTACTCTGGAACCACGCATGAAATACCTTCTTGGGGTCATCAATATAACCCATTTCTAGCCTCCCCCACTCTGTGCACCTTTCTCCCATATGCATACCTTTAGGTATACTTACAGTCAAACTAGGCCTCTAGTGTTTCCACGTTCCTCTTCCACTCTCTCCTTCTCCTTGTTTAAAACTGGATCTACACTACACTCCACCTTGTCCTCCACCAGGTCCTTAATGTCCCTTGTCTCCTCTTCTTTTGCCACCTTGGTTGTTTTCTCTTGTGCTGAGCTTGGAACCTCTTGTTTTTGTGCACTAGCCTCTTCATCTTTTCCCATGTCCTGGGCACTTCCTTCTTCCTGGCTATCCTTACGCCACACAAAAAGGAACCCTTGTTCTTCTTCTCTACCTTCCTCCTCTGAATCATGTATATTGAAAATAGGTGGCCCTTGATCTTTCTTGGGGTCCTCTTCCCCACTTACTTCTTCCTCACTACCATCCTTCTCTCCTATGTACTTACCCATACTTCTAACTTCTTCCGAGGTGGTCCCCTCTTCTACCCTCTCATTTTTCCTAACCAGAGATTCCAGTGTAGGTGACTCTATTTATTCTTATGATGACTCCTTATCTGATGGTTCTTTTGGTTCTAGAGTCTTTTCTCTGATTACAGTCGTTTTCTTACACGCATACGTGCTTATTTTAGCGATTATTCCACCATACTTGGGATTTTATTTTCTAGTTCTTTTTCCTCTTGTTTAGGTGTGGGTATTTTCCTCCTAGTTAGATCCTAAGGTATAGATACCTCGTTCTCTAGGTATGTGCTCTTCTTCGACTTGGGCCTTATGCGAATGTAAAAACACACTGTGGATCCTCCTACAATGGGCATATTCATGGGCCTTGTCATTTACACTCCATGAGACACGTACTTCTCTATGTACGCACACTTTCCAGGGTAGACCAACCCTTTACGCAATTCCCTGTGGTCTTTGTCCAAACTACCAAGGTCCAACTTAAAATTTTTGGACTCCTTGAATTTGTTTACTCCCACTTAGAAGTGCTAAGCTATGATGGCAAAAAGGAGCTTGCACCATGGGCTCCCTGAGTCATCTATCAAATTGAATCTACCTACGCAGTAATGTTGGTACACAACAAATTCTACCTCTCTAGTAGTGGCTACTGGAAGTTGTTCAGGAATTCTCCATTCTACCCTGAATGCATTTCTTAGGCGTGTGTACCACTTTTCCAAGCACACCTTGTGCACTGTTTTCATAGTGTCACAAGCGTACTTCTCAAATCTTTTAGTGGGTGAGGGTCTTCATCAGGGTACTCCCATACAAATTTATTTGATGCGTCTGGTACCCCAATCTCTGAAAACATGATGGTCAGTAGCACATTTCTAAAGAGGAACCTTTCACCTTCCTTCGCACAGTTGATAATTTCATCTGCGACGAATATAGACAAATTATAGATGGTGCCCTCTGAAATCTTTCTGTAAACATTTAACCATGTCTTACTGACTTGAGTCCATATCTCCTGGCCATTTAGCTTTGACACCAGGTGTGTGACCATCTTCATTACTAGATCCTTTATGTCTGCAAAATCATAGTACCTTGACCCCTTTTTGCAAGCAAGAGTGGTAATAGTTTCCTTAATCACTTCCTTATATGTCAACTCATCTTCCAACCTATCTCCTTCACAGATGAGGCCTGTGAATTGTTAAATGAGCTGAGGAGTTATGCACATCTTGCACCCCACGAAGTGGAAATAGTCCTCATGCATGTGTGACATCAGCAACTAATACAGTCACTCAAGTTTCCCAAAGTAGGGCAACTCAAAGAGTTGTAGTAACCCTGCCTTCTCTAACTTGACCTTCACGTCATCATTATATATGGGCAAACCTTTTGGCATCCTCTTGTTTTTTGGGTGCAATAACTCTAGCGCCAACTCCTTTTCAATTGTACTTATCTGATGATTATAATAATTTACAGACACATCCTTAAAATGGGACTCCCACTCCTTACCCAGCAATACTCCATCTGGGTACTGCATTTCTGCATACCATTCCACATTTGTGCTTGCTTCAATTTCTTGTTGTTTTCCCTTTCCCTTTTGTTTTCCCTTCTTGGGTGTACTAGCTGGTTTCCTGGGTGCCATTTTCTAGGTCTTATACCCACTTCAATCACTTTTGTTACTTCATTCTTCCGCTCTCTACAACCCTAGATCTCGAACTTGTGAAGAAAATTACTTAACCCCATGCCCTAGTTCTTCAAACCCTAACTAGGATACTCCCTTCACAAGACAATGTATTCTCACACTTTCTCCCACACCCGTGAAATCACTTCCTCCTGGTTTGTAAATCCGAACTAGCTACTCACGCCTCAATTTTTCCAAATTTTTCTTCACATGGATAAGTTTTTTTGGAAGCCCTAGTTTGCAAAGGTGCAAAAAGTGCTTCATTCTCTTATACGTAAAGTGAAAAATGAACTGTCCCGACCCCCTTATTTATAGTTTTTCCCTTTTCGAGCATTAAGTAATACCTCACCTACCACCATACTTTCTTCATTTAATATGGCTTTTTCAAACAAATCTTGACTTAAGCGCTTTCCCTCATGCGCCCAACCTACATGGAAAAATCCTCCAACCTTCTGGTGCGCAATCAATCCAACCTGACATGAGACTCTTACGTGCGCAAACCCAGCACTGAAGGAACTTATTCTGTCCTAATTTTTCCTCTTGCCTACCTCGTGTTGCTTAATGTGCTTTCTCCTCCTTTTTACGTGGGATGTATAAGTAGCTTTATCTTGGCACCAACCATCCTTTTTCTCTCTTTTCTCTCCATACACCTCTTTCAACTGGGATTTTTAACACAAAGTTCCTTGGCACTTTAACCATGTGCTCCTTCACATTACTCCACCTCACACTTAAAATGATGTGCGGTCCTCTGCACAATCACAAATTCTCAAAAAGTAGCAATAAGGTTACAGGTGCCCAAGGCACAAAATAAAACAACAACATGAAATGGAAACACAAGAAAAGAAATGCATAAAGGAAATTTCTAAAATAACTAGAAAAAACTACCGTATTTACAAACACCAAGAAGACTTATTTATAGTAGGGATTCAACCTACTCCCATTGAAGTGTCCAAGCAACTTCGTCCCATCTAGCGCTTGTACATGGCACGCACCTGAATCAAGGATGTATGAGATTGTGTAAGGACCCAGTGAATGGACTTTCAACTTCCTAGGATGGCGCAGAAACTTAGAATCATATAGTAAAACCATCTGCCCAACCTCAAACTTCTTGTTTCTAATGTGGCGATCATGCCAATATTTCTTCTTTGCTTTCTCCGTTGTTTGGCTCCACCTAGCGAGTGATCATCTTTCATCCAATTTCATTAAATCCTCACTTCTTTCTTCCAGTGCTTGCTCATTGGCCAACCCTCCTGTGTGTGTTATTTGTAGAGAAGATAACATGAATTCAACTGGCAGAATAACTTCCATGACAAAACACCAACTGAAACGGTTTGGCTTTATTCATCCTTTTATACGTTGTCCTGTAAGCCCACAATAATGCCAATACTTTGTCATCCCAATCTTGTCTTCTGAAATCAAAAATTTTGGTCAGCGTATGACTCAGTATTTTGTTGAATGCTTCCGTGGTTCCATTTGTTTATGGGTGATAGGGCGTAGTCTTGTGATGAGCCACCATGAACTCTGCTGACAGGATCCTCACGGTCTCATTCAATAAATGTGTACCCCTATCACTAGTCATACTCAATGGACATCCATACCTCATGATAATGTTTTCCCACAAGAACCTTACCACAGTGGCTGTTGTATAATTTTTAGTTGGGGATTCCTCTACCCACCTGGTCAAATGATCCATGCAAGTGATGACATAGCGTGACCCAATCCTATGCGTTGCTGGTGTAATAGGGCCTACAAAGTCTATTTCCCACTTTTCAAAGGGATCTATGCTAGGGATCGGGTGCAAAGGCATTTCATCTCTCCTTCCTAGTTTACCAATGTGCTGACAATGGTCACATGTGTTACAATAGTCTTTACAATCCTTGTACAGGTTTTCCCACCACAAACCTGCCATTAATATCTTACGCATGGTGGCATCACCTCCATAATTCCCACCCGCACTTCCTCCGTGTGCTTCCTCTATGATGGCCAGATGCTCATGCTCTAAAACACACCTGCGTAAAACTTCATCACGTCCCAACTTGTATAAGTCTCCACTGATTAACATGTAGGGTGTGGCATTTATGGCTGACTGATTTTTCTCTAATGTCTTCATTCCTTCCGGTGCCACACCTTCCTTTAAAAATACTGAAATCTCTTCCAAATCTGAGGGTGCGTGCCATAACCTAAAAATTTTCACATCTAGTATTCTCTCCTCAATACTCTGAGCGTCCTCCCCTAAATCAATTCTTGATAGATGATCAGGTCCACAATTTCTTTTCCCATGCTTCACTACAATGGTGAATTCAAACTCTTGAAATAACAACACCCACCGACATATGTGCCCTTGTAGAACAAGATTTGTTCACCAAATACTTTAATGCCATGTGGTCAGTGTAAAAACACAAAGGGTGTTGCTAGCAGATACTATCTAAACTTGAAAAGCACATAGATCATTGACAATGCCTCGTGCTCAATTGTGGTGTAGTTCTGATCTGCTGGTGTCAGCTTCCTACTTGAAAAACATAGAGGATGATCGACAATTAATTTACTTGGATGTGCAATCACTGCTCCAATAGCATTCCCTGAGGCATCTACATGGACATGAAAGGGCTTGTCCTAAGAGGGAAAACGTAATATAGGTGCGGTGAAAAGCCTATCCTTTAATGTATCAAACACCCTCTATTGCACCTCTCCCCAATGGAAGGAAATTTTATGTTTAAGTAAGTTCCTCTAAAGGTACAGTGATCTTGGCATACCCCTTGATGAATTTCCTGTAATAACTCGTATGCCCAAGGAATCTGTGCACTACGCTCTGGCTAGTAGGCTCCCCTAACCCCACAATAATTGTAACTTTAGCGGGATCTACCAACAAACCCTCCTTACATATGATATGCCCCAATAAAGTCCCAAAGGGTGTAGCAAACACACACTTCTTAATGTTGAGGCATATCCTCAACTACCTACACCTCTCAAATATTAACCTTAAATTTTCACAATGGTCTTTAACTAGACCATACACTGTCCAATCATCCAAATAGACCTGAATAAACTTATGGATGAAGTCCTGGAATGCTTGCACCACTATGTGTGAAAAAATAGCAAGCACATTCTTTAACCCAAAGGGCATGACCGTGTATGCAAAACTTCCCCACTCAGTGGTGAAAGTTGTCTTCTCCTGGTCCTTCTTTGCAATTTGGACTTGGTGGTACCCCGAAAATACATCTGTAAAGGAATAGATTTCACACCCAGTGACTCCTTTCAAAATTTATTCAGTGAAGGGGGTCCGAAAGGGATCAATGACACAAACAGCGTTTAGTGCCCTATAATCTACACAGATCCTAATCTACCTGTCCTTCTTCATGTTTATTACCATCAAACTTACCCACTCCAATTCCTCCACTACTTCAATAATCCTATAAGCTATCATTTTATCTATCTCCTCCTTAACCTTCACACACAAATTGGGATTCATCCATTAGGGCCTCTTTTTGACTAGGCACGCACCTTCCTTCAGCTTTATCTTCATCTCCCCCAAGGAATGGTGAACGCCTTTGAGATCATGGTACCCACACAAGAATAAATCCTCAAATTCATGAAACATATCAATGATCTTAGAAACTTCCTTCTCAAACCAATAATCTCCAATAATATCTTCCTTAGGTTCTTCTCCTAAACTGATGTTAACATTCTTTGTCTTTAAGGGCTCATGGTAGGCACACGCGTGAGTATCAACTCTATCCACTACCTCATGTGTCCCTATAGAATGGATAAAATCCAAGCTTTCTTATTCCTCTCCATCAATCACATACACCAACTTTCCTTTCTCCTTTTCTAAACACGCGCGCTCAAGCTGTAACTCTTCTATTTCCTCTACTTCTTCTTCAAAGCGCGCCTCCAATCTTGGTTCACCAAGTAATTCCACAAGCCTATCCTCTATCGTGGTACTATCCCCCATAGTAAGGTGCTTGATACCCTGAGAGGCATTATCAGTTGATGGCTTGGTACTTTGATACTCAAAGGTTTGAATAAGTTCAGCCACAAGCTCTTGCCAATTCCCTGTCTGGTGGCATGTCTCTAAATGAATGTACCATGTGTGCGCACAACCCTGCAGTATAGAATACAACTTTTGCACCCATAGGGATTGTGGAAAACCTTCTGTACCTTCTCTCCAGACCTGTTCACACTCCTAGATATGGAAAGAGGTGGGCTCCTTCCCATGGTAGTCCTTGATGGTGGTGGGAACATTACTCCTAGAGAATCTAACAAAGAGAGCAATTATTACCTCATGCCACTCCAAAAGGCTCTCCTAATGTGTAGCTCACAACCATGCCGTTGTGATGAGTAAGACATAACTTAACATCCCTTTCTGTTCCTTCTCATCCTTCCACTGAGCTTCCACCTCCTACAGAAAGATCTCAGGGAAGGCTCCTCCTGAATACTTGGGTATATTTTTTCCTCCTAGGCCCCGGACTATGCTTGCCTTTGTTACCTTGGTCACCAACCCTCTCAATTTCCATCCCATAAATTCATAAGTTCCATGTGCCCAGTTTTCACATGCTAGATTGGTGGTATCACTTACTGACTGAGCATCCTCAAACTGGATAATTCTGTTATTAGGATGTATTATATTTGGGTCCCTGATTGAGCACACGTATATCCTATCCAGAACTTATTCCCCCAAAGATTCAATATAGGGTGTCGACTTCCCATCAGCCAGGGGTATAATGACCCACTCCTCCTTGTTTTCAAAGCTGATGTACCCTTTGTTGAACTGAAGGTATGCATTGTTCTTGTAACACCAAGGGTGCCCAAGTAGCGCTGGGAAATTGTCTACCTCGGTGAGCACCAAGACTTCGAAGTTCCCAGTAAACTTAGCTCCCTGGATAGTAATAGTTGCATCCTATAAGGCATCGATGGGCATCACCTTAGTCTTTTTTTCCATATACATCACATTTGAAGATGGCTATAACACAGGTCTTCCCATCTGATGCCACGCATCCATAATTAGAACATTAACCTCTGCACCAGTGTCAATGAGGATATTACTAAGGAGCCATCCATCTACAACTACATTCAACGTGATCTCCTTGTCATAGGCAAGGCTATGAGGGGGAAGGTTTGTGTGTAATACTTGCCTCTTGTGCTCTCCTCTAGCACGTGGTACCTTTTCTTTCAATCATGATCCTAGTAAGGGAATGATATTCTCTTTCCTTAGCATTTTACACACCTCCTTGACCTCATCCAGGTCATCCTTTGGAACCTCGACTCTCCTTACTTATTCCTCCCTCCTAGATTTCTCCTTTAGACATTGGATTTCCCTTTGTAATCTCTGAATGACATCCATAGTGTCTTGATATACCTCCTTCTGAAGTGCAGGGTCTAGATACTTTCCATGAACTACTTCCTCCCTTGAAACCAAGTTCTTATGCCTTCGTATCTCTCTTATGTGTGTAGCTTCTACCCTTGTTGTTACCAATATAGGCTCCAAACCTACATCCCGTGTTACCCAAGGTATCCACTGGGTGTCTGCCTTCTTAATACAGACCATTATAGCTCCCTTGTTTTTCCAATGCTGATGATTCATGTGCTCAAACAATTCCATGCACTCCTCATACTTATGCTTCTTTCTGCACCACGAGCACTGTAACAGGTCCAAGCATTCACATTTGTAATGATCTGTAGATCCACATTTGAAACAAGTTCTACATGAGAACTCAGTCCATCCTCCTCCATGGTTACCATAACCATGGAACCCTCCTCAAAAACATCTTCCATGCGTGCCTCCATCTGCGTGCTCCTTATAACAATGATCATCACCTTTGGAACTACTGGCAATGCTGGTCTGGTGTACCCCATGATCAATGGCCTCATGGATTTGATCAATTAGCCTACAGTCCTTAGTATCATGGGTTGTAGAGGTACAAATCTTGCAGTAACAAGATACATTATTCCGGATTGCGCACTGCAGCAAAGGGCACCTACTCGCATCATGGTCCTCATGAAAAATTTCATAATCTACTACCACGGCATGTACTGTCCTTCAGGGGAAATTATTCTTAACGTGCCCCTCTACTTCACAATATGTGCACCACAAACCACTTCAAGTCTAATGGGATAAGTTCCCAGACAACTTTTCCAACTTCTTGGCCATAGTAACAATCTGACCCTCCAGGAACGGGCTAACACTAGTATCAACACTACCAATAGCCTTGGTGCATAGAGAAACTTCCAATGCCTCACGCAGGTCTATTAAAGTTTTATGAGATAAGGCCCTTCTAAAAGGAGTGATCAAACCTCTAACAAACCATAGAGCATGCTATGAAGGTAAAATATCATATGATAATTAAGACAAGAGAGTTTTAAATCATGCATCATACTCCCACACACTCTCTGTCATTCCTTGTTGAATCTCCTTCAAAGTGTTGATGCTCTTCTACTCAAACTCAGGAATGTGGAAATCTTCCAAGAATGCATTCTTTAAAGCAGTATAGTCCACTACTATCTGATGAGGGTCATAGTTCCTATACCAGCTATGTGCGCACCTTTACAACATGGTTGAAATTGACTAGCCTTATGTTATGGGGTTTTGATACCCCTTGTGTGCCATAATAGTTCACACTTGTGAACATGTTCCACAACATCCTCAATACCTCTATAATTAGGAAAATGTAGAGACATTTCAAAGAAAACTTGTGGGGTTGGTTGGGGCCTAAATCCTCCTGAGCTAGAGCCTTGGTTTCTACCTGTGTTTCCTCTACCACTTGATCCACTAGGTCTACCAGGTCCTGCACCACAAGATCCACTAGGACCACTGGGTCTTGAACCATGAGATCTACCAGACCCACCAGCTCCTATTCCTCCTGAACCACCAGACCCACTAGGTCCACTAGGTCCTGAACCACCAGATCTACCAGACCCACCAGGTCCTAAAGTGGTCATTACAAGGGTCCCCAATGTTCCACTGAGCTACACACCTATGGTTTGCGATAATGCCCCACTACCAATAGTATACCCCATGCCACTCCTAGATGTGAGACCAAAATCTTGTGTGTCTATACCTTGAGCAAAAATTCCTAACACTGGGTTGGTGTTTGCAGCCATAGAAGTTCTAAACGATAAATTTTACCTCTTGGGTGTAGACTGATCACTTCTAATGTAACCAACTAGACCGGTAATATTTTCCACCTGATCTAGAAAACTAAGCACTAGATTCCAGTCACTAGGAGGGCTCAGATGCATGCCAATGGTTCTTCTTTCTCCGCGCGACGAACTCTCATCAGAAGCTAAAGGGGTCTCTCTTACGCATTTGCCAAGATGGGGTCACATAGATTGCTCAGGTTTCATGTCCTCTGTGTGAACCTCAAATCCTTCCCACAACATCTATCACCATACATCCATCACACCTACAACCTCACATTGTCTAGCAATCTCCCTTTCACTCACTTCACCATACTTGAGTCATCTTTCCTCCCTATCCTTCTCCATCACAACATCTGCCATCTTCCTCTTCCCTAGCTTCCTTGCCCAACACTCACAATGGTTTAGCTGGCCATTGGGAATGCCTCTAAACTCATGGTAACCATCAAGATCTTCATAGTCAGGGGGACAACACGTAGAAAGGATCCTCTGGGCTCCCACAGAAACTCAAACTTACCAACCTTCGAACAAGAATATGTGGAAATGGTGTACTCCAAAGTGTAGCTAGCCAATACTCTTTTCCACCAATGACCCACAATAGGGGTCCATGTCAGATCTACATCCTACATCCTCTAGTATCATTTTTGGGTCCACACATGCAATCCATAACACCAACTTGATCTAGATGCATAGGTATGATCCATTCATACAGTTCCACTGGGAAGTAGCAAAAAAAAGTCTCATACAAATCATGGTAGAGATTCTCTCCTACCCATCTACATGCATTAAACTTAGGCCCAGTGTTGAATCTCTGAGAAAATTCATCCTCCGTGCTTTTGAACCATGATTCAACAATTTCCAAAGTTAACCGTTTTGTCATTACTCACTACACAGACCATGATGAATGCTAACTCCGACTACAAATTCAAAAAGAGGTCCCGGAAATGGAACCAAGGTGTATTCATTTTTACCCTTAACACAAAACAAAGGAACCCCATGTGCACCAACCTATCACCCAGCGAAAGTTGGGTGCTCACCCGAGGCACGTGCAGGTACTAAGTCTCTCTTTTATGTGATTTTAGTGGGAAACATCATCTATGATTTGTTTTTAAAATACTTTCAAATGGGTTTAAGACATACAAGAACCATAGGGCTCATAATGGCCTCTAGATCCTTACAGTCATTTTAGATAGAGTACTTAATAGAATCTATAACATGTATCTTATCAAAAAGAAGCATGCAATCATACATACTTAGCATAAAAGGAAATAGAACTCATGAGAGAGAAGTATGTATCAAAATCATTGATATTCATGTATATATAACAAGTAACCTTATTACATCCATGGAGCCATTACAGAGTGTCATAGAGAAGTAGACTGCAGTCATGCATTGTAACTGGACTAAATGTAACTAAGCTACCAAAAATAAAATTACGATCCCCATGCCTAATACATTCTCTCCCGAATGTAATTATCCATTAATGAAGTTCTTGCAGTATTTCTACAGAGCTCCACCCACACTCTCTGTCTCTTTGTTTACTCTGTAGGTGCTTGTATTTATAGCTTTTCTAGACTACTAACTCATCCTTCAGCACCCTTAGATCCAATGCCAAGTGTCTGAATGTGGTCCTTTAGGCCTAAGCTTCCCACTTTATCCCATGATGTGCTTCTAGAATATTCTACTGCAGGCATGCTCCATCCTGGTCTAACCTATCGCCAGGCTGGCACCTTATCCACGCATAGTTGGGTCATGCTTTTCACATGTTCTACCCCAAATTTCCAATTTATCTAAGTCCTGAACCCTTGGTTCTGTCCACGTGTTTAACACACGACATGGGATTCCTTAAACCCTTTTGTAAAACCCTTCCTTGCACGCTTTTTCCTTGTGTGCCTTTTGTACTTAGTTAATATTCCAGGGGCCCAACAGGAGCCATAGATGTCGTCAGCCATTTCACATCCCTACCTTGTTCCACACCCTGAATCACGGTTTATTTGTAATTGAATATCACTTAGAGAATTAAATTTTTTTTTTGCAGGAGCACCAGGTGACATTTTTCTTTTGTATTTATTTTTGAATTTACCTATAGCTATCAAGTTACCTATACCTACAATTTTTTTTAAAAAAATTGCAAACATTTAAAAAAAATATATCTAATATTTTTTATTTGTGGGGACCGGAGCTTTTCAATTTTCCCACATTACTTCTTCTTCCTCTTATCTGTACTTTTTCTTCTCCTTCCAAGATTTTTTAGAAGAATTTTAAGCCAAAAACAAGGGAGATCCAATCCAACGTGGAAGATTCTCTATGAGCCTACACCTACCAAAGGAGAAGAAGATAGGAGATTTCAACGTTCTCCAACATGCCTGCATAAAAAAAAATACTACAAATTCAATGTGGAGAATATTTGCAACCTGCAAGAAAAAATTATGTTGAAATAAGGAATAAAATGTTACCTCCAAGAAAAAATACTTGCAGACAAAGAGAAATAATTTAAAAAATTGTGGCCAAGGATTATTAAAGCAAGTAAGGCAAAGAGATAGAGGCAGTGGCTAAGAAAAAAAGGTGCATGAGAACTAGGTAAGCCCTAATCGTGTGACATTTTTAAGGAAAAACGTTTTTTGATAAAATTTCCATTTTAGGAAAGGTGGTTGTAAAGATATTGAAATCAAAAGTTAAAAAATTTATAACTTTCAACTCGTAACTTAGATTGAGGTGCATATTTTTTAAAGTGTGTGTTTTTTAGAGTTCTACATATTGGTCTAGCTTTGAATAAGCTTTGTCTTGTAAAAATTGTAAATATTAGATGTTTTTGTACTTGAAAAGAGGCCAAAGAGTCTAAAAAAAATATTTTTGCAAATCAGCCACAGAGCCAAATTTGTAACAGGGCCCATAGTGCCAAAACGTCATTATACATGGCTGAAAAGGAGCCCAAAATAAATAAAATAATATTTTTGGGGGGATGTGCATGCTTTAAGGGGGGAAAGTGTTCAAATTTTTTTCTTCTATTGTTAATCAGTCTTCACAATGGCCACAATTACGGCAAAAAAAATATTTTTTTCAAATTCTCAACATTTGTATTTTGATAATTATCCAGCATGGAAAACAAAAATTCATGCACAACTTGATTTTGAAAATCTATGGTCCGTTGTTTCTGGTACATTAACAAGATTAGCAAAAAATGTTACACAACAAGCTACATTTGATCGTGTAAATCAAAAATCAAAGTTAATAATTTTGTTTAGTGTTTTAGATGAGATACAACCTCATATTCGTGAGGCCACAACAACAAAAGAATCTTAGGAGAAGTTGAAAATAGTATATAAGTCCAAAAATAAGAACACAATACTTCATCTCCAAAGTCAACTATTGAACTTGAAAATGCAACAAGCTAAGAAAGTTGAAATGTTTTTTATAAGAGTAGCAACTTTGTGTGCATCACTTCAAGCTTTGGAAGAATAAATAACTAACACATCACTCATGCCTATAGTATTGAGATCTCTTCCTCCTTCTTATAGGATTTTTGTGACCGCGTTAAAAAAAACTAGTCAAACAATGACTTTTGAAGAGTTGGTGAATATGATACAACAAGAGGAAGCTATTCACTCAACTACTAAAACTGAAGAGTAGGCACTTGCTTCTAATCAAAAAGGAAAAAAACAAGCTAAGTCTAGTAAACAACCTCAGAAGCAAGGTAATACTCAACAAGGCCAAAATGACCAAAAAAAATGTCTTATTTGTGGTTGAAAAGGACATGAGAGTTAAAAAAATGTTGGTACAACACATTCCAACAAGGATCATCAAGTGGTAAATATATTAATTATCAAAAAACAAAATCTAGCCAATAACAGAGTAAAGAGGGAAAAAATAATCAAAACTAGAAGAAGAAAAAAGGATGTGTTCCTTTGATTGAGAAGTCATGCTTGATATGGACTGTACCAACTCAACAAGGAAATTTATCCGAACAAGAAGATCAATTTGATGATGATGACTTCCTATATTATGCACAGTCAAATGAAGTATCCAATTCTACAAATCAAATTTGGTAAGCTGGCTCAAGTGCAACTTGACACTATAACCTAGGGGTTAGATTAGTGTTAATCTAACCTAGACAGGAAATTAAGATTGGTTCTTCCCAATGAGTAAAACACCCACCAAAAATCATGTCTCTTTGGGGGATGATACATCATACAGTGTTGATGGCATTGGTTCCATTTCACTACCACGCTCCAGTTTTCCCTCTGTCTGATCATTGGTTCTTCGCACCAGTCTTCTTGGAGTTACATGGAAAATTGGGCATCATAATTGTAAAATTACAGATGTTATTTATGTCCCTGGTTTAACAAAAAATCTATTATCTATGAGTCAATTAATATATCACAATCTCAAATTTGACTTTTATTGTAAAGGTGGTAAAAAGGATACTGATGGACTTGTTTGAATTATGTGCCTAATTTAAGATAAGTCATGAAGCTCAAAAATTGTTGCAAAATATTTGAATGTGGGAAGAATGTTTGAGTTGGATTTTGTTCAACAAAATGATCAAGCACTTGTAGCCAAGGATACATCATTAGCTCTAGATTTTGAATATTTAATTATGGCATCAAAGACTTGGACATGTCAGTTTTGGCTATCTTGACACACTTCATTGATACAACATGGTTAGGGATTTTCCACTTATAAAAAAGGGTATAGTTAAATGTCAACATTTTCTGGCAGGAAAATTGTAGTCGAGTTTGAGCATGATTACGTCTTCTGTTAGCATAGAGCACCATTCAAACATAGTACATTTTGGGCTAAGGAAAAACATGACTTGGTGCATACCGATCTATGCGGACCAATGAGACCTAGCCACTTTGGGTTTCAATATTTCATGCTCTTTATTGATGATTTTTCAATACTTTCGTTCTTCTTGAAAATGTGGATATACTCTCTTGCTACAAAATACCAAGCTTTTGAAACTTTCAAGAATTTCAAAGCCCTTGTTGAAATAGAGTCTGGTATGGAAATTGAAAAACTCCACTCAAATCAAGGGCAAGAATATGTGAATGAATACTTATGAGGATACACCAGCAATGAGTTTAATGATTTTTTGAAAACACATGGCATTCTTCATCAAATAGCTCCTCCTCACACACTATAAAAAAATGGTGTTTTTGAAAGGAAAAATCATACTATTATGGATGTAACACTTTTTAATAAGTAGATCTTTTCGAAGTGGATGGTGCAATGTATGATTGATGATGTAGGTTTATCAAAAACATTTTGGGACGAAGTAGCTGAAATGACATTCTATTTACTAAATAAAGTTCCCACTGCAGATCTTGATGGAGTAACACGTCAGGAATCATGGTCAAACCTTTGGCCAAAGTATCGCAAGCTGCTGATTGCGTTTTCCTAAGTCACCTACATAAGCCATCTATTTCACACATTAGAGTTTTTGGATGCAAATAAATTATGCACATTCCTAATAAACAAAGAACTAATCTTGATATGAAATCATAAAAACTTATCTTCTTGGGATACAGTGATGAAGCATTAAACACTTAGATGACACTTGGCTATTTGAGACTTATGGATCCAAGAACAAGAAGGGTATACACTAGTCAGGATGTTGAGTTCTTTAAGAAAAAATAAGCAGATGCTCCTTCCACTCACACACACCATCCCTATTCCTCACATGATGAAAAAACCATCCCTACATTGAAAACAAAGAATGGTAATCACTTTGATGATGACAGTGACGATGGGGAAGATGATGAAATTAAACCTCCCATAGGAACCACAAAAGGCATCCCTAAATGGTATATAAGTATGATGAGAGATGCAAAATTGGATAGTGTCCCTGACACATCTACCACTAGAATGTGGACTCGTAATATGGCTCAAAATGAGGTCAATTTGGCCTTAATGGGTGAATTTTTGGAACTAATGAGCCATACACAGTTTCATAAGCCCTACAGTCTAAACCTTAGAAATATGTTATGGATGTAGAATATAAGTTACTTATGAAAAATAATACAGGGAAACTTATAGATCTTCCACCAGGGAAAAATTCAATTAGATGCAGATGGATCTTAAAAATGAAGTACAAAGTAGACAGAAAAATTGATAAACGCAAGGCTGGACTAGTTGTTAAGGGATATGCTCAAAAAAATACATTGATTATGAGGAGACTTTTTCTCCCACAGCTAAGATAAAAACTTTCAGTTTAATATTTTCTCTAGCTGCACAATTTGGCTAGAAAATACACCAAATGGATGTAAAAAGTTCCTTTCTCAATGGTGATTTACAGGAAAGAGTTTACATGACTCAACCAAAAGGTTTTTTCATACCAGGTAAGGAGGAAAAGGTATGGAAACTTGTAAAATCACTATATGGTCTAAAGCATTATCTTAGGGCATGTTAGATAATAATTGACGAGCATATCATTCAACATGGATTCAACAAGAATTCATACGATCCTAATCTCTATTTCAAAAATCAAGGGGGAGATAGTGATTGTTGTAGTATATGTCGATGATCTAGTCATCATTGGAGGATTATTTAGGATGATTGAGTCAACACAAAAATATCTAACACAATCATTCGACATGACTGATCTCAGGCTTCTGCATTATTATCTTGGACTTGAAATTTAGCAAAGACAAAATAATATCTTTGTGTCACAATTGAAATATGCCAAGACAACACTCAAGAAATTCAATATGATGGATTGTAAGCCATTTTCCACACCTATGGATATAAGACTTCAACTATCTCGAATAGATCCATCACCATAAATAAATGTAACTCTCTATCGGCAGTTGATCGGGAGTCTCATCTACTTGACTTACACTAGGCCGGATATCAACTATGTAGTTAGCTATATTTCACAGTTCATGCAAGATCCAAGGGTTTCTCCCTAGAAAGAAGCAAAGCGGATACGAAGGTACATCATAGGAACTATGGACGATGGACCTATAATACAAGAATAATAATAACTTCTTCCTGACAAGATATTCAGATTCAGATCATGCCGAAAACATAGATGATAGGAAATCCAATTCAAGATTTGTATTCTTTTTGGGATCTGGACCAATATCATGGGGGAGTAAGAAGTATACTTGTGTTTCAATATCCTCTATGGAATCAGAATATTGTGCAGCAGGTGGAGTTTTCTGTGAATTGATATGGCTCCAACGTATACTTGAAGGATTGGGAATACCATAGAAAGATCCAACTATCCTACATGTTGATAACGAAGGAGTATTAAAACTTGTTCGGAATCCAATTATTCATGAGTGCACCAAAAACATTGAGGTGTAGGTACATTTCATTCGTGAACATGTTCAAAACACCAACATCCAGCTCCAATATTTCCCAATAGATATGTAGTTTGTAGATGTCTTCACAAATTCACTTGCTCTAGGAAAAGTTGAGGGTTTTAGAGAATTTATCTCATGTTCACTTGAGACCATGTTGAATTAAGAGGGGAATGTTAGGAATAAAACTTATCTTAATTTCATCATTTGTTGATTTTTGAATAAATGTAATAAGTTAAATTATTTAATTTATATACTTTAAACTTATGTTAATAGGTATTAGTTATCCTTAGTTGTTAGTTAACTAAGTGATTGTGTTCTCATCCCTATGTTTATGGGATCATGTTCTATCTTGCATATTTTTTTCCCAGATGATTTCCATGAGGGGCAATAGGGGAAGTTTGGGGCAATATGTTATTCTTGCATATTTTCTCAAATTAGGTTATTTGTTTCCATATATTGTGGATGAGATAGAAGTTGTCCAATATCTATAAATATTGCATCTCCCTCATTTGTTTGTTATGATTGATTTTAATATTAATAAAATACACAAGTATCATCTTATTTCTGTGTCAAATATTCTTTTCAAGTATTCATTGTCAAGATTTATTTCATTGTCAAAATATGAGGAGTTCACTAGTGTCTTGGAGAAATGAATGATGTACCTACAAAATTTGGATGAGGACGGGTTGCACGTGGTTGATAGAATTTGTGTACATCAGCAAAAGGTGAAACAATTGTTTGACAAAAGGGCCAAATAAAGAGATTCCAAATTGGAGACATTATCCTACTCTGGGACAAAATAAGAAAACCTTGAGAAAGTTAAGGTAGGTTTGACTCCCTCTAGCTTGGTCCTTTCAAAATTAGACATTTTGGTGGTGATACTTCAAATTACTTAAGCTATATGGTTAGATCTTCACTTCCATTACCATATATTTGGAAATACTTTAAATTGTTTCAGTCTTGAAGATAGCAGTAGTCTTTTGTAAATATGTCTTGTACAGTCCTTGTTTTCAGATTTTCTTGTGTCTTTTCTATTATTTTGTTCTATTCATATTAACCAATGGCTAATGTAACATTCCTATTTTAAGACTTTAGAAACAAGGGAAAAAAATTTTAGTAATGTTCTCTGTTCTAAATACGTAATTTAGAACACACATTCCAAGACAACCATTCTTATAACAGATAACCATATGCAGCTGTAATGACTTGGTAAACTACCGATATATTCATTTCATGACTTGGTGAACTACCGATCTATTCATGTTTAACACTAAGTATTGAATACTTTTTCTGTATACTACATATACTTGGTTCTCTTACCTTGATCTGGGTATTGAGTGATCTATCTAAGGAACATAACTGAATAGTTGTTACCAATATTCATCTGCATCATGATCCTTAGACTAGGCGACATAGGACAATGCAACCAGCATCTTGTGATACTTTGGCCAAAGATTCTAACATATTGTTCATATTACTTATTCCTTGATGGCATACTCGTCAATCTAGAATATGTCCTTCACCCCCACTCTATTGTTATCTAGAATGTCCTTTACTGACTTCCGTCAGTCCTCTTGCCCAAGGTTTAACCCTAGTTCTAGTTAACAATGTAGGTTATGATAGGAAGGAGCTCACAAAGACTTAAGATAGATTTGCATACTGGGTCAACCTAAGTCAACCCTGTGTGCCAAGGTACCCTGAGTCCTAGAGGGCTACTTCGTATCGTAACTATGCTACTACCCAGTCCTGGAGAGAAACTAAGTTCAAGTCCAAAAGTGTGTAGATCTAGACGATCAATGTAGAAGGGTGTTGCCACATGTCAACTACAGTGTTGTATCCTCGAGATGATCCTAATCTTCTTGAAGGTACAGCCATGTAGTTGGCATGTGCTAGCATCCTACAAAATATCCTCGTCGAGATATACATACCCCTAGGAGATTATTAAAGTTTAATTAATTTGGATTCTTAAAGGTAGATTTCAGCAACCCTGCCCAAACTCTAATCCAACTCTCCCTAAATTCTTTTCCAAATCAGGTTCCATTAACCCTTGCAGAAATTCCTTAAATTAAGATTGCTTTCGATGTTTGTTAACTTTGGCTCAACAAGCAACTACCAAGAACAAAGGACAAAAACCTCTTAAGTTTCATTTAATGAGACTTAACTATTCAAGGAAGTGTAACAACCATCGAGGTTGTAACTTATTAGACTATATTAAATGAAGTCTAATGATTATATTCATATCTTCCTTTTTGCTTACTTTTTAATAAGAGAGGAAGAGTCTTCCTCTTCATGATTAAGTTCTAGGGTTTAACACACCCTTTATGTCCCTTACAAATTTCATAGTTTTCATTGTAAGTTCATTACACGTTACCTTAATAATATGAGTTGTTTAGATAAGTTCATTGAAATTCTGCAACTTATTTAGTTGCATCGCAATTAGGGAATTACTCTAATTCCCTTTTTCCTACTTATCCAAGAACACTCATTGAAACATATAAATAACATGAAGAATATCAATAGGATAGGATTCCATTTCTTTTTACAAAAGTACAAGATAATTTACATAATCCATGCAAGTAAATTCTCATTCTTCAATTCATTTTCAAAACTTATACATTTACAACTTATGCATTTCAGGCATACTGCATGACAACAACCTTCATTCAAAAGAGAATAACTTTTTTTTTTTTCAATACAACTTAAGAACAAATCAGAATTCTTCACAAGAATCAACTTAGATCAGCCAATGCATCATATAAGTTTTTGCCTTCTTTTATCACTTACAAAGTCCATCTGCAAAAATTGCTAGCATGGGTCAGTTCAATGAACTGAGCATGATAAGCACTAAGCCTTAAAATGAAGTGCATTCCACTAATTGTTCCAATAAAAACAACCCTGCTTTAATGAACAACTAGTATTTCATACTCCCTAAGCATAAGTAATATCAATAAAAAGAAGAGCAATACTAGACTAGGATTAACAAAAAGAAGAATAGAATATAATCTATAAAATTTGTCTTACAAATTAAAGTATAATTGATCCTATCAATTATCTTTACCAAACCACAAATCATAACATATCATTGTTTCCAATCCTACCAAATATAATACAACACTTATCTTTACTATAAGATACAAGAGTGTTTACAACATATTCCCTCTTGGATGTTTCATCTAACTTTCAAGTAAAGAAGGAGAGAAACCATACCCATTATGCCAAAGTACATAACATCAACAAGGCAGAAACAGGTGTATATCATGATTTAAACTGTTCCTTTAAAGGTCCTCTACTTTAAAATTCAACATTTTAAGGTATTCATCAAAACAGATCCAAATGAAAGAAATCCAAGAAGGAATGATGGATTAACAGTCAACAACAAGTTTACAATTTCTTTTTGCCAACCTATCTTCAATCTCTTTCTACTTCATTTCAGTCAAATGACAAGTATAAAAAGACTAATAAACACTGATTCCCTTTTTCAATAAGAATAAAAATCAGGAGGTTCCAACCAATGAACTTAACCCAACTGCATTAGAAAAGGAGTCCTAACAGAATATGATCCCAATCTATAATCATTTCTTTCAACTTAATTAAACAGTTTTACCTCCTCTCATACATACAGTTTAAGTTCATGCAAGAGTTCCAAAGAAAGAGAACAAGATCAACTTCAAGGAAAGAGAAAACTAAATGCTATCTTCCCTTCTAAATCTTCACATTATAATGCATGAATTCTACTTTCCATTAGGAACATTGTAACAATGAAGCTCATACACAGTCCAAGGACAGTAAAGTTTCACAGTGTATCTATTAAAGACTTAACAATATTTTATTGGACCAGAACAGCCTGAAGAAAACATACTAACATTTTTCCTTCTTAGAACACTTTACCATCAAACAGTGAAGTTCTATCAATCCTTACCATTAATTTTCTCTTTTTAAACTCGATAATAAAATAGTGAAGTTCAAACACAGTCCACAATCAATTTTGAATCACAATTTATCTTTCAAGACTTAACATTCATTTATTGGACCCAACAAGAGGTAAGAAATCTGAGTAGATGCTAACACTCAACACTTTCCAATAGTTCAGGCAAGGCAGAACTATCTCAACAGTATGTCAACGCATCACTACAAGAACTACAGATTGGGTTTCCAAACAAATGACAAGATCAAAACATCATATATAATACGTACTGTCCAAGACTCAAATTACAATTCTGAGCACAATGTAAAGCATAAACTCCCTCAAAGGATCAAGATCATTCAAATGCTTATAACCAAGTTCGGGTAACATCATGTTCCCTCTTAGTTTATAAAATAGTCAAAGGACTATAAAATCTGAACCAACACATCGTTCAGGTTACCATTTCAATTAAAAACACCAAGTAACAAATTGATTGCATAGTGTTGCATCAAAATATCACAATCATGAATTCATAAATACACCAGCACCATAATGCTAGATCGAATAAGAAGAAATTACTTATAAAACAGTTCATTCTAAAAAGAAATGCTTCCATTTTCAGTTAACATCCTTTCAAACCCTAGTTTCCCAACTCAAACGGGATGTAAGATGCTTGACAGAGCTCAGACCAGATGACTTAAAAGTTGGGTTCATAAAGAACCTCCAAAAACATTTAATATGGTCATAAGAACAAGAATTCACAAGCACCATGCCATATGAGGCTTCGTACAATCAGTCTAGTTTATCCAAGATAACAAACACAGGTTCCAAGTTCGGGTTTCAAGTGCAAAATGCGAGTTTTCTAGTGCAAAAAAAGTCAAAGTTTTTGCAAGATGAAATACAAAAACCCAAGCCATATACGGTTTTTCTAGTGCATGTGAGTTTCAACAACAGTCAAAGTTTTCGCAAGAAGAAATACAAAAACAACAAGCCATATACGGGTTAATCCACAGTCCATTTAACTATGAAATAAAATGCTAACACCATAGAGCCGAGAATCTCTACAACGATTCTATCCACCGAAACAAGTTTCCAACAAATAGTTCGAACCTGTTTGCAAGTATCCATAAGAACTGGAGTTCCTTACCAGCTCGAGTTCATAAAACACAACAAGTTCACAAACACTAAATCTCAACAAACACAGGCAGAACTCAGTAACAATTATTGGTAGTAAATGAAGTCAGAAACCAAACAACAATTTACAACAACCGAAGAAGCTAAACATGAGTTACCAACTTTGTTCTCGTATGCATAGTTCCTTTGTGCAAAATACAATACAACATAAGCTTCCAACAGAATCACGTATATCATGGATTCGAAACCCAGAATGCAAGTTTTACTAAACCCATCAATCAATTAACCAGATAAAGCATGAAATGCACAAACTCATCAGAGAAAAGTTGCTTTAATGAAAACACTTAGAGGAAAGCAAGAGATTTTAACAGTTAGAGCCTATCATGCCTGATAGTGTCATTGTGAAATTGAAGAAGACCTCTAGCCAAACTCGCTTCTTCTCCTCTTCTCCACAAAAGATCAAACAACCAGATACTTCTTCCACAATGCTTCTTATACATTCCACGAAATGAAAATAGATTTGAAACCTCAAAAATAGCCATGAAGTGTAGTTTAATCTGCTGGTTCGAAAAACTAGAGCGCATGTAGAAAGAAAATTGGAGAACATGCAAAATGAAACAACCCAACAAAAATCCATTGGCATGCCTACCAAGGTGGTTTGGGCTCAATAACAAAAAACAATTAATCTCATTAATTCCAAATCTCCCGCTCAATCCTCCTTGCCACCGCCTACCAAGTCTGGCGAGTGCCAAGTCCAAGTTAACATAAGTTTCCATTTTTAGTGATACTGCCACCTAAGCCTCCGCCAAACCAACTAACCCCTGCCAAAGCTGGAAGTTCATATGCATTAATAAACCTTATCAACATCATAAATTCCTTAGGAACCATCACCAATATGTATGTGACCACTTAAGTCCCAATTCGTATCCATTAGTTTAGGATAGATTAGATTGCTTAGGTTAGATCTTAGGTAGAATTTAAATTTATACCTTAGGATATAACACTAAAAACTAACCCCCACCATGGCCTTAGCAATTAGGTTAGGTAATTTCCACATAGGTAAATAATTCAAAGTGCCATAGTTTAAAACACTAGGTTAGGTTACAATAATACCTTGTAGTATTAGGATCTAGGTTAATTTAATACCTAGTAGCCTTTTCAATCCCCATTAGTACTGAGCTTAGGTTAGGTTGCAAATCAACAATTCAACCAATCAAAACAGAATAAGGAGTTTTAGGTTAGGCTTGGATAAGTATCGTAGCTTAGATAGAAATACTTATATATTTTACTTAGCTTATGGATCCTGTAGGTTAATCCTATATAGGATCCTGGATCTCTCTTATGCTGTGAACAGGCTGCATGCCCATTTTTATCAGCAATGACCTGTTATGGTCGATCTTCAAAGACCCAAGCCAAACAACCTACTGAACGGAAGTACGTTCACACAGAAATTAAAGAACTTGCAACATCAAAGTTTAGTCCAACATGTATCTTAACTCATGGAATGTCAATTTTACCATTTGTTCAACGGAGTAGATTTAAAACATCCCTTGGATCACTAAAATTGATCCAAGGATGAGTCAGATAAAAATACAAGTTTACAACTCTTAAACCAGATTGCAAATCACCTACCAGAAGTGAAAAATGGATTCAGAGAAGTCATTACAGTTCAGTCAAAGGATCTTAAGAGCAGAAAAGACATATCCATATCAACCATGATTTCCAATAATCAGAAGAACATATCCTTATAAGGAAAATCACATATCAACACTTAAATGCAAAGGAGGAAAATAACAATAGTCAGGGTGTTACAGATAAAGCACTTGTCATGAAACTTGAGATGCTAGTTTCTTTTTCTCTATCTTGTTTTCATTATGTGTTAACTCGGTGCAATCTGTTGATCAGAGAAAACACTTAGTTGAACTTGTACATAGAGTCTTCACGGAAGAACAACACATGAGCAAAGGAAATAAGGTATAGGAAGGCGTCACATGCAGAGGTGTAGAGTCAAACTTTCGAGACTTAGATTATTTTGGAGATCAGGTCTATTCTTAGAGATTGGTGTGCAGAGGACACAAAGCGATGCCAAGACTTGCACGCCACTCTTTGTGGAGATTTTTGAAGAACATGTCAACTCACTCTTGCATGGGCATAAGCTAAGAATAGATCCACCACTTTAGCTAACTGTCAACAATCTATAGATAGTATTCTTGCATGTATGGCTATAGTTGTAAAAGGTGCATGGTTGTTATTAGCATGCGACCTATTTTTGGTAGAGTTAAGTGGTGAAGGGCTAGTTCCCCCACCATATATATATGTAATGAATTTCTTAGTAAATAGAGAGATATACAGAGACACATGCTTTGAAGAAAGAGAGATACATGAGTACATGAAACTGGATAATTGTAACAGATCCATGCACACAAGTCTGGTATTGTATGAAGCTTTTGTACTATTGGCACGATGAGTATATAAAGGATATTGACTGAACAACAATGTTTGATATGTTTTGTCAATGTATATTGTTGTTATCATGATGATTTACATTTAAGCGCTTATAGATCTAGTTTAGTATAATGATGAATAGATGGATTAGTCACTAAAAATATATGTTTACTACTTTATCATGCTACCATTCTACTACAGCAACTCTTAAGAGGGACCCAGTACCTTTGCACGCTTTGGGTGAGCACTCAGCCTAGGTTGAGTGATGTGCCAGCACGACTAGGTGTTAACTAAGAATTCTAGGCTGCATCATTGGTTCTGCTTTTTTTTATTAAGGGAAAATATTTTTGAAGGGACTATACCCTGTATACAAAAGGGCTCAAAAGCCAGATAGTAAAGATGATAAAAGAAGCCCAAAGAAGGGAAAAACAGACAACCAAGGAGGCTCAACAGCCAAATATTACAATATAAGTGAAAAAAGGATCAAGACCTACAAAGATCTAGAGAAAAGAAGGAAAGTTCAAAAAGAAACCAAAAGAGAGACAGCAAAAAGAGCTCTGCCAAAAAATAGCTCCAGAACCGCCCGATGACAGCCACATCGCAGCCAAAAAAACAACATCACAACAGCCCGTTACTTGATGGCTCTGTCAATTTTGGTCTTGATAGCCTGTAGTGACATGAAGAATGTAATGTCAGTGGCCTGAGAGGAGTCTTGGAAGTCTGCTTGGGAAATTGTAATGTCCCTTTTCTCTTTAGGGCCCCATATGTCCTCATTAATCCCACTTAAACTGCAAACACTTTGGACATGTTGTTCAATGAAATTATAAATGCTTTTGAGGGCAGAAAAAATGTAGTCATTGTGGCTTTTAGCATTCCCCAATCTGCCATCTTAGGACTAAAGTTTCTTGAAGACTTCACCAATAACCCCCTCTTCCTCCTCACTTTGAAGGATCCTTTTACCCTTTGCTCTTTCCATGTTTTTTATAGCCCCTTTGAGCTCTTGTATCTCCTTCTCTAATCTGTCCACCCTATCCAGCAATTCCTCCTCTTTGGGCTCCTCCACCGGCTTGCTAATATGCAGGAGTTTTTTAGCTAGTTCTAAGTCTTTGTGACTCCTTAGGACTCATTGGGAAGCAGGGATTTTAGCTTTGAGGATTTTGCTTTTCTTGCTGGAGACAGCATCTTCAATCTTTCTTTTTAGCAGGGGGAGTGGGAGAAGTGTGGGCAGGTGGAGGTATGGAGGAGGGAGGTGGGCAAGGATTTACGGGGGGGCAGCTGGAGAAATGGCGGTGAATCAAGAGGATAAGGCCCTGGTGCAAAGGGACAGCCCTAGAGTGACTTTGAACTTCCCTTATATATTTATCCATAGAGTTAATCAGATAGTGAGGGAAGCTGATAATGTTATTTCTACGAAAATGATTTAGAAAAATCAGATGCTTATGAGGTATAGTCACATATCTTCCTTCCAGGGTAACATACCTTACCACCATTTTGGCCAGTTCATCAAAAGGTTCAGGGATCGACACCACCTTGAGGCCAACAGTCACGAACTCAAGATTCTCCCCCTCTTCCAGAAATTTCTTAGTTTCCACCTCCCTATCAACCTTCTTATTGAAAAATTTTGTACCTTCCAGGCTAAGGCCCGTGATCTGAGCTATGAGCTCTTCCGTGATTTCCATTTTCATGTTACTATATTTGGCTATTATGTTCTTCCAACCCTTGGTGAATTTGATGGAGATGTCTTGGTCGAAGCCTTGAATCCTTTCAATGAAATTTGACAATCCCCCAATTTACAGGTAATCCCAAAGCTCCATGTTCTCTTTCCACTTAGGATTGTGGGTCGGTTCAGTTTTGCATGGCGGCCCCCCATATTTCCTCTACTCCTTTTCTTGTTCTCAAAAGTAAAATAACTACCAATGTGTGGGACAGGCTGAACTTTGATTTTGGTATTTGAATCCATGAAAGTTGGTTTAATTATTATGCTACACTTGTTATTATTACCCCGCTCCTCGGCTTTCCTCCTATGCCAAGATATGATGACAGTCCAGCCCGCACAGATCACAACCATCAGCCAAATCTTTTATGATGTCATCATCATGTACTTGGGGATTCACACATTAGCGTCTAAAATACAGCCGTTAATTATGATTTTCACTACCATGTAGATCAATGATAATGCCTTTATTGACATGAGTGGGCAGAAATTCCCCGCCCCCCCATCCAAGTTTGAAAGGAATTATTAACACCAAAGTTAGCCAAACTATCAACGACCCTATTTCCTTCCCGATAGGTGTGGGTGATTTGGACATTTTCAAAGATTTTGCATATATCAATAGCTTCCTCAATATAATCCCTGATAGACCAGCTGGGGTGTTGCTTTTTAATCAGAAGATTAATAATATTTAGAGAATCCCCTTCAATTATGATATTAGGAATATTACAATCTCTGGCAAGTCTAATACCCCAAAGAGCCGCCATGGCTTCGGAATAATGATTAGTTTGTCTACCCATTCTCCCAGAAAAAGTAGCAACATAACAGCCTCTTTGATCTCTGATGATTCCCCCACCTCCAGAGTCTCCCGGATTGCCCTTAGAGGCTTCATCAAAATTTAACTTGTGCCAATCAGTGGGGGGTTTAATCCATCGGACTGAGTTTCTATCAGTACCACTATTATTTCTATTGATAGTGGCAATATTACATTCAGTCAGAATGCATTCTTCATTCTCCGGGTAGAGTCTATTTTTAGGGGGTTTAAATCTAGCAATATTATCTTGCACATCAATGGTAATTTCCTTATAAAATTTATTACAAGCTTGTCTATTTTTTCTGAAAATACTATCATTACGAGCCTTCTAGATTCTCCACATAGTGTGGGGCAGAACAAGTTGCCATAGCCTTTTCACCATGCAATGTTTAAACGGAGAGCTCCATTGCTCCCAAGCCTTAAGGCAGGTAAGGGGAAAAATCCAGCTCATATTAAAATTTGCAAAAACAAGCTGCCAAATTTTGGAAGAAATCTCACAATGGAGGAATAAATGTTTTATATCTTCAACCTCTTGCTGACACATGCAACATCTATTCGGCATGATAAATCCCTTCTTGATGAGGTTGTCATTAGTTAGGATCTTACCATTAATAATTAGCCACCAAAAGAAGTTCACTCTAGGGGTTAGCTCCGGCATCCACAACTTGTGCCACTTAATTTCACTTTCCATGGATGTAAAGAAAGAATTATATCCTGATTTAACAGTGTATTCCCCATCAAAAGAGTCTTTCTAGATGAACTCATCTTTAAGATTTTGATTACTTATCTGGATTAGGGAAAGCTGATTCTGGAGAGATATAATATCAGCCTGAATGTTATCATTCTCCACTTTTAGCTACTTCCATTTTCTTTTATTTCCATCCCTCTCAATGTACCCCTAGATTTTATGTCCATACTTAACAATTAAGCTACCTTTGATATATGATCATAAGCAGAGATCTAGTTATAATCCATCCACTTATCAGTCCAGAAGTTTATGTTTTGCCCATCTCCAAGCTTCCAGCTGCACCCCTGAGAGAGAATGTGTCTGCTGCGTAGAAGGTTGTTCCAGAAAATAGAACCACTCGGAAGGGACTGATCATATATGAAGGAAATCTTGTTTTGTTTTGAAAGATATTTGATCTTAATCAGCACTGTCTAAGGTCTGTGCTCTTTTATAAGCCTCCATCCTAATTTTGCAGTAAGGGTAGTACTCATATGCTTTATATGCATCATTGGTTCTGTTTCCGGGACCTCTTTTTCAGTTGTTTTCAAAATGGTTCGCGATGAAGACATACCGGCTAACTTTAGCAAGCATTGAATAATGGATTCACAATTTGAGGAAGAATACGCATGGAGGTTTGACACTGGATCCAGATTTAGCACATGCACTTGGGTAGAGCAGAATCTGTATGATAGTTTATACAAAATCTTCTTTGCTATCTTTCCAGTAGAATTGTATGAATGGTTGACTGCATATGCATCTAAGCGGAATTGTAGGTATCGCACACTTATTTAGACACAGGAGGAATTTCAAACACTATATGATGCTGACCTAAGCTAGAATCGCATGGTAGATACCTGGTTTTGTGGTGTTCTAAACAGCTATATTATGGAGTATTCAGTTTCAACTTATCCATTCCCGGAGGTAGCAGAGTTCCAGTTCCTACAGTATCCTAGAGGGACGTATTTGTAAGGTATCCCATTGGCAATCAAAATACTAATGGTAACATTGATATTGGAAGCTAAACCCATGGGAAGCTAAAAGAATCTCCACATGCGGGGGTAGGAATAGGATTGGTGAAAGATGGCAGACCTAGCGGTAGCATCGTAGAGGGAAGAGAGGCGGCTGAAGTATGATGAAGTGCATGAGAGGGAATTATGCAAGAAACAAGAAATTGTAGAATGGATGGTGTTGTGGAGAGAGATGGCTCGTGAAGGATTTGAGGCTCATGGGGAGGAAGAAGAGCAAGAGCATCAAGAACTCCCCCATCTAGGAAAGCATGACAGAGAACCCTCTTTGGCCTCACATGGAAGCACACCAATAGGTATGACCTGGGCCATGGGCACGCATCTAAGCCAACCTGCTGACCTAGCCCTTGCACTTGGTTTTCTAGTATCTAGTATAGCAGGTAAAAATAGTTTTAATTTAGGAAGTGAAAGTGCAAAAAAAGGTCAGATAACATGTACATCAATGGTGGCACAGACAACTTTGTTATTCTTTGGGGGTATGTTTTTAGGCTCATCATCTGCGCAGAATATGAGTGCACTGAGTGTGGGATTCACCTCTGGAATTGAGACTACTTCACAGACTATAGGGGTCTAGTTCAGTACCACTGTAGGCACACAAGGGAGTGCATCCATGGGCCCTATGCCAAACCCTAGAGGAGGATCGGGTGGTATGGGAAGTTCTAGTTCTAGTGATTCGGGTGGTTTTGGAGGAAGAGGAAACCAAGGAGGTTCTGGGTCAGGTGGTCAAGGCCCGAAACAACCCTAGAACATTTATATGGAGATTTCCCTTTGTCTCCCAGAGTACAGATGTATCGAGGATGCTACTGAACATGTTCATATGTGTGAAATATTATGGCACGTGAAAGGTATTACGGCCTCTGATCACAAGGCAAGTCAATTTGCTACTACATTACAGGCGTGCCTGCACAGCTGGTATAGGAATTTTGATCCCAATCAAAATTTTATTGACTATGTAACATTGAAAGATGCTTTCTTGAAAGAGTTCCATATCCCATAGTTTGAACAGAAGAGTATAAGTGCACTCAAGGATATAAAGCAAGGCACTACTGAGAGTGTACGTGAGTATGATGCCTATTTTAAAATGCTTCTATCCAAACTCTCTTATGACATTCATGTGAGTTATCATGCACAATGGTTTATCAGGGGATTGATTACCCCATTTCAAAGAGCACTATATAAATAAAAATTATACCAACCCACACGAAGCATTGGAGGCCGCTTTACACTCTGAAGCAGTTGGGAGTATTGACATTGGAGTTAGTCCATTTTTGGAAGCTCAGATAGCAGCTATGGCAAAACAATTAGAGAAATTAATGGCAAACTCAGTTCATGAAACGTGCTCAGGAATCTGGTGTATAGATTTTTAAGTGGAAGGCCACACCAAGGATAGTTGCCCTCACAAAATTGTATGTTCATTATTGTTGGACTATGATATTTTCCATTTGAATCATGATGCTAGTCACTGCCCCCTACTACAATGCGCATTCAGAAAAAATGTATCCTCCTTTTGTAAAATTTGTAGGTCCACGACTCATGATACTGAGGACTGTAGATTGATTGGCCAGATCCATGATGCCATTGATATTGGGGTAAGAAAGGAGAGTGTGGCTGATAATTCTAAATGGAAGAATGTGTTGGTCTGAAAATATATCGGGTGGGAAGATCTATGGATAGATAGGCCAACAGTGTGTAGGGCATAGCCCCTCTTCAAGACAGCAAAGTGAAACTAGTTTATTGTTATTTTACCAGAAGGAATCTGTGCAAATCTTACAGTATTCTACCTTTAGGGGGATTTTGGGATCTCATCCCAATAGAGTTAGTTACGACAAATAACAAAAAGGAATGAAGGAAGGAATAGAAGAAAGATGGATCTAAAGGGAGAAAAGAAATGAATCCCAAAGTAGAAAGGTCAGAGGGTTTATGTTTTGGGCCGGTAGTAAATAGAGCCAAACTTACTCACATAAACAAACAAAGTAATATTGATAAACAATGAAAAAAGTATAGGTGAATCCAACAGAATAAGTATGCAGATCTAACTTAAGAAAGATCTAACACATAACACAGGAATTCAGCACAAAGTCTCAATTTTTTTGTATTAAAATTTTGTTCTGTTACAAGAAAGCTCAAAGTCTTTCTCTCCTCACTTCTATTTTTCATACAAATTTTCTCACACTTGAATATAACAATTTTTCAAGTATTTATAGAAGGAGGAGGAGAAAGAAGACAAAAAGGAGCCAATCACTATTTACAAAATATTTATAAGTCAAAAGTTGACTTTAGGGCAATTTTGTGGATGGAAACATCCCATGGTGAAACATGGATGATGTCATCATGAATTCCAACATACTCATAAATATTTTTACAAAAATGGGATTTATCCCAGGAGGAAGGAGCCTATTCATCGTCATCCCTTTACTTGAAAGGAGTGTCTTGCTTCTACTTAGGAGACGTGATGTGAAACTGAGCTCGATACTCCATGAACTTGTTGAACATTGCCTGAAGTTGATCCTGAGCAGGACCCTTGCTATGATCCCCGATGAATTCGTAAGTTTCTCTTTCATCTCTGAGTCTTTCAATGAGTTTGAAGTATTCATTGCCTACCTCCATCAGGTACCCAATGAAGTTATAGCAGGCCAGAGGTTGTTAATAGACTCTACATCAAAAGTGGCTTCTGACATTAAACCTTGCGACATGATTCCCTTAAAAAGTTAAATAGTATCATCTACCTTACTCAAGGTGTACGCTACACCGAGAAACCCTAGAGACATTCTTAATACGATCTACTACATTTGATGCCTGGCATCTATGGCTTCCTCCTTTATTTTGTCTATCTTTTCTAATACATACTCCATTTGGTCATCCCGATAGTCTAAAGCATTAAGGACTTTATTATGTGCTCGCGGGTAATCAAAGATGCCGAATTTCAACAAGTCATTGACTGGGAAGTCGAGCATCTTCTGGAATGTCTCATGTTGCAACCTAGCATGGTCCAACTCTTTGGAGATAGGTCCTATTATTTCCTGGAGTTCCTTGTTCTCTTGATCTATATTTTGATAGAGTTCTGTGAACTTTGTAATCACTTCCTCACTATCATTGAGGATATTCTCTCTCTAGGTGGACACTGTTGCACCTTGCTCGCCGATCTTGGCATACTCATTTATCTTCTGCTAACTAAGAACTTCAGCAGGGTTGGCAGCAGTCATAGGAGGGGCATTGCCCATCTTTTGTAGGGCTTGGAGAAGATGTTTTTTTTACTCTTTTAATATTCTCTTCTCTTCCTTTGCTTCTTGTAGCTTCTTACAAAGGGCATCCACTGCAGATAAGGCATCTCCTTGTAGGCTCTCTGATGATGTTCCCATTGTGGCCTGAGTCACTATAAAATCTATAGGAGACAAATCTTCTTTCTTCTTTGTGTGATCATGGTACGTGATCTCCATAACCCTTTCACTTGAAGCTCTTTGAGAGAAGCAGGTTATATCCTTTTTCTTCTTAGGCCCTTTAGCCGGAATAATGGAGAAGTCCATAGGTGCAATAGGTACAATCCTCTTGTGTTGGCTCAGGTGTTTGGAGATCCATTCTGGACTTAGGGGAGTGGGACTAGAGGAAGAGGAGGAAACAGGAGTGGAAGAAGGATCAACTGCAATGGACACGGGGAAATGTGTCGATACATTTGCTGGTAGCATTGAGAAAGAATCCAACACACCAACGCTTACGGGGTTAGGAGTCACTACAAGAGAGGAAACCATGGGGGAGGAAGGGATCTGTGAGATGAGGGAAGAAATTTTGGGGGACAGATCCACGAGGGAAGAGAAGATAGATGAAGAGGAAGAGGGGAAGGAGGAAGGCGGAGAGGAAGATACAACCAAAGGAGCGGTTGTTTGAGTGACATGGGGAGGGGAAGGAGGAGGGGGAGAGGGAATGGTTGGGACCTCACCAATTGTAGTAACAACAACATCCTAAGTGGATGTGTCCATTGGAGCACTGGCTGCTTCTTCTTTTCCTGGCGATACCAAGTTCACTACTTGCTCCTCGGCAGTGGAAGGAGGGCTCTCAGGAACTTTTTTAGCAGTGCTTGCCTCTCCTACTTTATCCTTTCCTTTTCCCTTAGGAAAATGTTCTGGCCTGGATGGTTCATTACCCAAGGGAGACGTGGTAAAGTCTACTGTAGACAACAAATTTGGGTCTTACGATGCCCTGTGCCCCGCATCTTGTCTCGCAACCTAGCCATAACCCTAAACTAACGTAATTAAGACCTATAACTTGGTCCAGACCCACACCCATGACTCATCACCCCTCACCCACACCAAAACAAACCTAATAATGACTTGACCAAGCCCACAACTGACCCCTCGGGAGAAAAGGAGGGAAAGTTGGCTATTTTACTAAAAATAGCCAACTTTGACCTAATCGACATCGTTCCCTACACAACCGGTGTCGGTTAGGTAACCGCCATTGGTTCCCTGTAAATGACCTCCCCCAACCAAAAAAAAGGGATCCAAATTCATTTGGCAAGAGAGGGACAGGGGAGAGAGAGAGAAAAGGTTGCAGAGAGGAGTATTGAGCCCAAGACTGTAACTGAGCAACTAGATCATGGTCACACTCATCCAAACATTAGGAGAGTTAGAGGATAGCTTCATCAGCTCACTTTCAATTGCCGGATCATCCCAACTGAGCCTTGCCTTTGCCACTGCATTCCTTGGACCTGCATCTACATCAGAAACTAGTAAGTAGTCTCTTTTATAACCTTGTATGCTTCTAGACACTACTTTGTGAACTTTTGATTCATAGTGATTATAAGCTCACTCCTGGATCTACCACCTGGCAGCACCTTGCACCTAACCTTCATTCATCCATCTCTATATTGCCCCAAAGATAGATTTCTCATTCTCTAAGTCTTCTCTATCACCCTACTACTCCCCTCAACCATCTACAAACCTTATGAACACCATAACCACCTTACAACTAACCTCCATTTAAAAAACCCAAAACCACTGCCCCTATCGATATCGGTTATCCCCTACTAGTACCGGTTCTATAACCACGGTCGGTTATCCAATGACCGGCATCGGTCACTGTGACTTATACAAAAAAAACAACCTTTCACCTATTTACCTCCAAATAATCTCATATCCAGCCTTGTCTACCCCTGTAACTTGATCTGAACGTATCAATAACCAGTGACCAAACAAACAACATGACATTTTATTATTGGTAGTTTAGTACTCTATTGCTTTTAGTAACAAGGTACCTAAATCGTGATTTCGCAATAGCTTCGTTATTATCATTTGCTTTAATTTATATTAAAAGGGAACTAACCACCTTCGAAAGGAAGTCTAATATTTCCTGGGCCCAAGGAAGTTCCCTCACTTATTGTTTAATGAAAATTTGGTGGTCTTGCATTCTTATTTACAGGTAGTCCTTCCTAGACAAAAAGGATCTCTTCACAATCGGTCTGATCTCTCTATGGTATGCGCACACCTTCCCAACACTCAACAAGTATTCCTCCTAGCCCTAACCCTTATCTATTTCTCAAGAGAATGAAAAGATAGAAATAACTCTATTCTGGAACAAAATTTTGTGCAAAACATTTTGGCACGCCTGAATGGGACCCTTCTTGGGTTTCTTTCTTTCTTGCTTGTTTTCATTTAGGGAGCACACTTGCTATTTCTTTCTTCTAAATATTCACAAAATATTTTGTCATTTTGGTAAAAGAACTTGTCTTTCTTTCACATCTTTAAATTAGTGAAATTCATCTTCTTAACCTCTTCTCTTTCTTTGCTTCATCGAATATCATTTTTGATTTGGGTTTAAAACACGTGCATCACATTCTTGCTTGCTTATTTTTTAATTCTAGTGAACGTAGATTAAGTAATATGTTATACACGTGGGGGTGATATCCACGGTATTGACGAGAAATTAATCTTACTCTCACTGCACAACACATAATAATCTACACAACATCTCAAAAATCCCCCCTTCCCGCAGTATTCCTCTGCCCGATTGAGGTAGCCTTACAAGCCAAAACAAACTTGACATCTCCCTTAGGTCTTTTGTTTAGGATTGACATCATCTTGCGTCTAAGGCATAAGCCCAAAGTGATTAAAACTAATCCTAGGGTTAGTCTCTTGATTTGCTTGTGTATCTTGCTTGTCTTTTGTTTTTCTTTCATTTCTGTTTCTCCTATTATACCCTGTCTCAGTGAACACTTCAAACAGTTTGGTGGGTATACTAAGCCTTGTTATCCCCAAACTTAGCAACCTCTTACATTTTCTCTTTGCCTTCATAGTTACCGAAACTGGTCCTCTTCTATCGACATCGGTTACACTGACCAACACCAGCTACCATTTGATCGACATCGGTTACTAGACCGATATCGGTTACTGTGTTTCACAGTTCTTGACAAACTAGCAACCTACCAATTCCAACATTTTGTTGTTGTTTCTATTCTTGATTGACTAATTCCCTGCTATATCCTCTTGTCCATGGTTGTTATCACCTGACAACAAGCCACAGCCATGGTTTCATATGCTTGTTCCGTGTCTTTGCCTAAGTCACCCCCTTTGCATCCTATGGGGAATTCTATGGACACCAGTGCTTTTCTCAAGATCCTTGTAGGAGATCCAGACTTTGCCAAATTTTTGGATGTTAATCCTAGCGCCATATAGTATTATTTGTCTCATACCCCTGACCTTACACCCGATGGTCAGCTCCTCTCTGGTATGCCTATTAGTATAGCTACTCACTTAGCCCCTTCCCCACCTAATACCTCCGCCTCACCGTCTTCATCCTTATCCTCGACTCCCAGCTCAGTGGCTTTGGTGGTTCATATTGCACCAATTGGCATTCCTTTGGTTAATCTGAGGCCCCACATATCACTACCTTCCACTACCCCTACCTCATCTCTCCCGCAGATTGCCTCTTTCATAACTCTCTCTCTACCATCTATCCACATGAGCTTTCCCTCTCAGGCTCCGCCCACCTTTTCATTTCCGCAGACTCATCCGGTGGTTGCAACATCTTATATAAGACACCCTTATTTGGCCGCCCCAACACATTCATGATCGTTACCTTATCAACATTCAACCCCACCATTGTCTAGTAGTAGCTCTTGGCCCAATCCTCCTCCGTTTACGATGACAGCACCATCATCTAACCCAACCAATGATTTAATCAAACAGATGATGGACAAGATGCAAAATCTTGAGGCTTCAGTTTTAGGAAGCCGTAACACCCTGACATACGAGAAATTTTGTTGGGAGCCTATTCATCCTTCTGTCCCCCTTCATACATATCCTTCTAAATGGGAATTACCGAAATTTACTCGCTTTAGTAGTAAGGAGGACCCTCAACAACACTTGTGATCGTTTAGACATGCTTGTTATCTGATTGCTCATGACGATGCCTTACTACTCCGTACCTTCCCCATGTCCTTATCAGGACCTGCCTTGGAGTGGTATAGTGCTTTAACCCAGCACTCAATATTCTCCTTTAACCAGTTAGCCCAATCTTTCTTGCATCACTTCTCCATCAATATTGCCAAGAAAGTATCCATTACCGATCTCTATGCCATCCGACAATTTGAAGATGAGTCTATCACAGATTTTGTTGGATGATGGCGGGGCCTCATCAACTAGCTTACTTATGCCTTACCTCAGGATGAGCTCATCAAACTCTTTACATGGGCCTGTGCTAAACACATTTCTCCCACCCTCCAAATTAAAACTTTCCACACCTTTGATGAGGCCTTTACTATGGCTCGGAAACTAGAGATTCAAGCCTTAAAGGAGGAGAAATTGAAGTTGCGCAACAAAAACTCAAATTTCCGAACCCAAAACTCCATCAACAAACCCAACACCACCAACTCTCATGCATCGGCTGCTTCAAAATAAAAAGAAGCCATGCACGCGGTGATGGTCAAATCTCAAGCATTATCTAATACCCAGCCAAAACCCGCCTATAAGTATAAAGCCGAGCCCATCAAGTACACTCCCTTGGGAGAAACTTATGATGGGATCTTGGAAAAATTTCTTAAAGCAGGAGATATCACCTTGCCTCCTGTTAAACCTCACTCCCGGTTTGATTCCGCCCACGCTATACCTTCTTGGTATAAATAAAATGACTTCTGTAACTTCCATCATGTGAAGGGACACAGCCACGAAAACTGCAAGATGTTGAAAAACATAGTGCAAGAAATGGTTGATGTAGGGGATATAACCCTTGATAATCCTAATGCCCCTGCTAATCAAAATTTAAAAATCTTCAACAAACCATTTCCAAACCATTCATCTAACAGTAACACAAACCAAGAAACCTCATCCAAGGAGAAGAGTGTGCATGAGATCCATGTGGTTTTCAACTCCCAACCAAGGGCTTCCATCGAGGAAATTTTGAATCGAGCCTCTTCACCAACGTAGGGGTCCTCGCCCCCTTCTCCTTCATCAGGACAAGAGGACAGCCCCGCTATTCCTTTACCCATAAAGGAATCAACCACCCATAGTTCTCTTCTCATAGAAGATCCTTCTTACACCACATCCCTGCAAGGCTGTGAGTAGATGTTATCCAACCTATCTATTTCCCAAACATCTCCTTCCACCACTCTTATTGCAAAAAGAAGAAGGATCGCCACTTTTTCTATCATCCTTAGAGGAGAAACCCCTTGAGCCTACATCACCAAACTCCTTAACCATGACGGATCCTCTAGAACATGCCCTCCTCCCTATCAGTTCTTCACCACCTAAATCTTTCCAGCCACCGGTTGACCTCTTAACACCCTTTGATACAGTGCCTCATTCACCCCCTGTATCACACCCACAGTGGACCGGAATCACAACCCACTTCTCTTCTATACCAAAATTCCCATCCACACATGAAGATTTTCATCCCCCAGAAGATAGACGAGTCTTATGGGAACGTTTGAGTACACCATGCTCTACTCAAATGCTGATGACTAATCCAGACACCTCTACCATATGCCTGAAGTTTTTACAAAAACTCAAAATGCCTATGTCCTCACCTTCACCCCCCTCATCTCTACCGAATACCTCATCCACCTCTATCAACCTAACCAAACCTTCCCCTATGCTTGGGACTTCACCAATACCTAGCCTGACGCACCCACCTAAATGGTTAGATTTATCCAAAAATAAAGCCGTCAATCCACCTAGGAGATAGACCCAATCTCCTCGAGTCCAATCTATGCCTCCCCCACAACTAAAACCCTCACCCCTGATCAGACTGGTACAGTTGGCACGGTTTCAACCCTCGCCGTTACACCTACCTTCTATATTGGGGCCTCACCCCTCCACCTTGCCTCAATACATCATGCCTCCCATGTCTTCTTTAACATGACCTACACCTTCTGCACCCATACAGAAATCCACAGGCGTCTCAACACAGTCGCCCCAAGTATGGGCATCTCAACTCGATCATCAAAGGACTTGTTTGTTGTCACTCCTCTTTCCTCATGGTTGTTTCCTACCACCACGTCATTTGCGGCCTCATCATCTAACCAGCTAAACATGACTTCTGTGTAAAAGAAGCCATGCCTAGTTAAAACCAATCATCAAAATCCCTTGCCTAAACTACCACCCGTACGAACCACTCGTACCCAACCATTACCAAAAACAATCAATAATCTCACTCACTCAATCAATAGCCTCATCTTCATTTGAATTTGACCCACTCAAAGGATCTTACGCCAAGATCCTTAATATGTTGGTAGGGGATGCGACCATTTCCCTACCCCCACTCAGACCCTATGATCCATCTAAACCTCGACCTATGGGTTATGATGAATCCTAAAATTTGTGCCTACCACCACACACCAGGACATAATGTAGAAGGATGCAAAGCTTTGAAAGCTATCTTTTGCCAGTTGCCTATCTCGGATAGAAAATCTAAGAAAGACAACTTATGGAGGGAAAAGCCCTTAGCTTCGATCCCTTCTCCTATACCACATGTCCCAACCTCACCAAAATATATCATCATTACAACCCCGCCTCTCGAGAACAATGAATTATCCCTACCATCTTCCTCATCTCGTATTCACGAGATCAACATGATTAGCATTGCTACTCGAGGTTAGAAAAATAATGGAAAAGCTAAAGAGAGCACACCTGTGGCCTCTCTTTCTCCTTCTGCCATCTTGATTGCACCACCACCTAAAGTGGTTATTCATGGACCTACCTATCTAGTCTCTGATGGAGTTCCCCATCGCACCATGATCAAACAACTTCACCAATATCCTGTAAAAATGACACTCTATGATCTCATTCAAACATCTAAATCTCATCAAAAATCTCTAATTGAGATCCTCCAAGGGATAGAGGTCCTACCTAATGAAACCCTACCCATCGCTTCTCTCACCAAACAACCTACCTCCACAACCACCTCTGTCCCTGTATAGCAAGCCACTACTATCAGTTTTTCTGAAGAATAAATTGTCATCTTTGGTGTAGAAGATCTTGATCCCGCTCTTTTCATCTCAGCTTACATCTAGGATATCCGGCTATGTCATGTTATGATCGACGGGGGCACTAGCCTAAACATCATCTCTTCCAAAGCCTTCCAACAGATGAATATCCCTCCTAGTTGCATGTGTGCCAACCCCACCATGTTGCATTCATTCAACGATGCTATTACTTCTACCCTAGGCACCGTGATCCTTAACATTCGTGTAGGGCCATGTACCTTGCCCGAAACTCTTCTATGTCCTTAAGGGAGAGTTCCAATACAACATGTTGTTAGGCCGCCCTTGGATCCAAGACTATGGGATGCGTTCCCTCCACCTTACATAGATGCATAAAATTCGAGTATGAGGGGAAGTCATACACCGTCACAGCTGACGCTTCCCCCTTCAAAACCTGCAATATGTTATACTGCCCTAATGATGTGCTTGTACCAGTCAAGGCACCCATTACTCCGACCCAACCATCTACTTCAACCATGCCTCAACCATCCACCTTAGCCACACCCACACCTTCGACCAATGAAACCACTGACGTGAATACATCTTCCTTCCCCGCAAACAACATCCCAACCTCGGATCCCTTGGTAGGTGTTTTTCAACGCCTTACGCTGGGGGAGTACCACCTATACAACGTTAGCACCTTCCATACCCCACAAGAGTATGGACAGTTACATGTGCATCCTACCTACGACTAACATGTGGGGGAGGTTATCTCCTATGGACCACCTAATTGCCACACCAACCTAATGTATGGGGGTGTCAACAAATCCTCTGTCACCCCTGAACCTCCCCTTCGTGTGGTTCCCTTCCAATATGATTTTCAATATCTAACCAACCATTGCTTCGCCCTCACCTTCCTAACTCATTGTGCTTGGAAAGGTTTTGGTTTCGGTCTTATGAACAAGGCTGACATATGATAATTCCCATGACTACACGTAAACACAAAGATCGTAGTGGTCTTGGATTTTTTGAACCACCTACACCGAAGAAATCTCGTGTCAATTGTATCCAGGAAGATGATGAAGTCACCCCTTCCAAACCATCAACGCCCATTTTTCCATCTTCACCCACGGAGTCGATAGACCCGGAATCTATCCCTCCTAACTTTTTTTTTTGTGAATGCTATCTTCCTAGGTCCTCTCAGTTATCAATGCGATGGTGAAGACCCATCTTCTCTCCCCCTTTTGTATCCAAACATGATCAAAGAAGACTCACCTTCAATTAATGTTGTGGAGTGCCAGGATGACGACTCCATCCTCACCTACCTTGGTGTAGACGACTCTTATATTCAACGTGCCTTACCATTTGAAACCCAAACCATGTTGAATGAGTCGACTATAGAAATCAACATCCACATAGAGGATGATCCTCACATTGTAAAGATCAGACAATCTCTCGACGCATCAGAACAAGCCGCCTTCACTACCTTCCTCTGTGCCTGTAATCAAGCTTTCACTTGGTCCTACACCGACATGCCAGGAATCGATCCTGACATTGTTATACATAACATCACTCTAAAACCAAACTCCAAACCAGTTAAACAGAAACTGAGAAAAATGCATCCACGCATTGCCCTCTTGGTTAAAGAAGAGCTTCAATGACTCCTTTCTATTTCTTTCATCTTACCTATTGACTAACCTCAATGGATTTCTAATGTCCTACCTGTCACTAAAGCGACAGGGGGACTTTGGATATGTACATTTTTCAGGGACCTTAACCTCGCTTTCCAAAAGGACGAATTCCCCCTACCTAGCATTAATCAACTTGTTGATCTCACTATGGGCCATGAGATGCTTTCTCTCATGGATGGTTTCTCGAGATATAATCAAATTTTAGTAGCCCCGGCTAATCAACATAAAACCACATTCATTACCCCCTGGGGGACCTTCTACTATCGTGTCATGCCATTTGGCCTTAAGAATACTGGTGCGACCTATCAGCAGGCTATGACTTACATTTTTCATGACATTATGCAAACTATCCTCAAGTATTATGTTGATGATCTTCTTGGAAAATCCAAACATCGCAGTGAACATCTCGATGTTTTAACCATTATTTTCGATCACCTGTTACAATACTGTGTTTGTCTTCAACCAAAGAAATGTGTCTTTGGCGTCCTTTCAAGAAAACTCCTTGGCTTTATCGTCTCTTTGCATGGGATTGAGGTCGACCCAGCTAAAGTCAAACCTATCTTAGAAATGCCCCCACCCACTAACCTAAAACAATTACGTAGTTTGCAGGGAAAACTCCAATCTATCCAGTGTTTCATCTCATAACTCTCATATTGATGTCAACCTTTCCATCATCTCCTTAAAAAGGACATTGTATTTCAATGGAGTGAGGAATGCCACCAAGCCTTTGAGTCTCTTAAAGCTTATCTCTTGCAGCCACCTATGCTTATCCCACCTCAAGACGATCACCCTTTCTACCTTTACCTTTCTACCACTGACCATGTTGTAGGAGCCATGCTCACACATCGTGACTCTGAGCATCGAGAGCAAGCATTTTATTACATAAGTCGTACTCTTGTGGATTAGTGGACTAGGTATACACACGTAGAAAATTTGTGCTTAGCCCTATCATTCGTGGCCACCAAACTCCGACATTACCTCCTGAATCACAAAAAATGTGTTATCACCAATGCTGATCCCATATATTATATGTATGCCAAACCTCATCTAAACCAACACATTGCCTAATGGCTTATGCTCCTCACTGACCTTGACCTTGCATTTGTAGACCAAAGACAAACTATCGTAGATCAACTCGCGGAAGCCCCTTTACCTGGGGAACAATTTACCAATTTTACTTTCCCTGATGAACTCATCACAACCCTTTCACTCAGTGATACATCTTATCCAATGAACCTCTTCTTCGATGGAAATAAATGTCAGCGTGGCGGAGGGGTGGGCATTATTCTCATTCCTCTTGATGGTGAACCTATGCCTCTTTCATTTAGGATCGATTTCCCCTGCACTAACAATACAACGGAATATGAGGCCCTTGTTTTAGGTCTCCACATTGTGTTACACTTAGGTGTTAAGTCTATTAACATTTTTGGTGACTCTCAATTGGTAGTAAATCAAGTTACTGACATCTACCAATGTAAAAATGAGGAACTTCAAAAGTACAAATGTTACGTGGATTCAATTTTGACCTTATTTACTCATTATTGTATCAAAAATGGTCCACACTCAACTAATAAATTTGCGGATACTATGGCTTGCTTGGCCTTGCAAATTCTTGCCTCACCAACTGACTTTGACATATTTCTCTTGGTCCAACAACTCTTTATCCCATCTTACTTAGTCCCAGATGTTTGTAAGGTAAATAATGTATATGCTAATTCGCAGGATACCTGGTATCACCAATTTCACGACTACCTTACAACCTCTGTTCTCCCACCTGACCTTACTAGTAATGGAAAACGTGCTTTTCTTAAAAGTGTTTCTCGTTATGTCGTCATGGGGGGACTCCTCTATAAACGTGGCTTTGATTGTATCCTCCTTCAATGTCTAACTGGCGCTGAAGTCACCCATACCATCCAACAAGTCCTTGACAGAATTTGTGGTGGGCACTTTAGTGGCCTTGCCATGGCTAAGCTGATCCTTCGCCTAGGATATTATTGGCCTACTCTTAATAAAGACTGCTGTAAATACGTTAAGTGTTGTGTTATGTGTCAACATCATGCCAACCTTCAACATACTCCCACCCACCCGCTATAAGTCGCACAAGATCTTTGGCCTTTCTCACAATGGGGTTTAGACCTTATTGGTGAGATTCACCCACCTTCTTTGCAGCATCATCATTGGATCATCACGGCAATCGAATATTACACTAAATGGGTGGAGGCTATTCCACTCATTTTAACCAAAAAAAAAGAAAATCATTGAGTTCATCAATCATCACATTATCTATCATTTTGGTGTTCCTCATCTCCTGATAACCGATAATGAAAAATCTTTCAAAAATAAGCTGTTACGAGCTCTCTGTGACAACTTTTGTATCAAACTTAGCTTCTCGTCACCCTAATGTCACACCATTCTCTTTGGTGTATGGTACTGAGGCTGTCTTGCCTCTCGAAATACAAATCCCTTCCCTCAGAATATCTCTCTAGGATATTCTCACCAATGATGACTTCCGCCAAGAGCAGTTAGCCCAATTGGAGCTTCTTGACGAGCGTCATCTTACAGCTCTTGACCACCTTCAAATTTATCAAAAGCACATCAAGCGTGCTTATGATAAGAAAATTCATGAGCATACCTTTAAGATTGGTGATCTTGTCCTCAAAGATAATCAACATGTAACAAAACTAGAAAAGAGAAAACGTAGAAATTTTACTCCTAATTGGATTGGGCCTTACATTATCACTCACACTTACAGATCAGGTACTTATCATTTAGCTTCACTTAATGGTAAACCTAAGCCTACACCCCTTAATGCCTTGCATCTCTGACCATTCTACTGTTGAATTTAGTGTTACATCACTTCTTATCTACCTTGCGCTCGTCCTTTGAGCTCATTTACCACCTCATACACCTTGTTTCATGCATCTCAAAGTAGAATCAAACTCACGTGGTTTGATCATCACCTCCACTTTAAATATGCCTTCCCCTTTTTAGTCTGGTCCATGACTTAAAAGTATCACAATAACAAGTTCTCAATTATACAATTCTGGGATATTCTTGATTCAAACTTCCTACAAAACTAGATGCTTCATGCAAATGAACATCTAGACCTCTAAGCTATAAACTAGACTACTCCCTCGGAGGATAGCTATGTGCAAAGCCGCATCTTCTACTATAAGTAGACTTCTCCCTTGAAGGACAGCTATACAAATTAAACCTCTATTAGAAGATTCTCACATTGATCAGCTTCGTGAAGACCTCAAGAACCACAAAATGCATATCCCATATAGACTTCCCACATTAATTAGTCTATATCCAGAAAAATAAAAGTATTATTTAAAAGCACTTTTGAGTCATGGACTTGTCTATTTAGGTTTGGTTCTCTTTCGTTAGAATAATCACCTTATAACAAGTTCCCTGCACCCCAGCTATACCATCCACCTCACCTCACCATTCTTCAAAACAACAAAACTCAAGGAATGTGACGTATATCCGATAAATTATGATTATACAACTCTTATCACCTATCGACTTCTCACCTATGCAAGGTACCTAGGGATTCAAGCTCATCCTACGATAATATTTGGTTTGTTTATCTCTTTCCAACTATGGGACACTTTTGCCTCTTTTATTTGAATCTATGATTATGTGTTGACCTTAATCAGGACACGGTTTCCTATGCTTAGGTAAGCTAACCCTCACTTCACCTATACCCACACCAACACCGCCAATACCTTACCAACACCAAAAACATTACCCTACCAACATAAAACTTTTACCAACCAACAAATTACCTAACCACAACCAAATTGCCTGAATTCACCTCTCCCTGGTCCTAAGGGAGAACTACATCGGTCTGAGGCCCCTCCTTGCTTTGTGCAATGGGCTATGTAGGTAGCACTTAGGAGACATGGGGTCTCCCAAGGTTAGCTCGACCATCCCCTACCATAACCTATCATGTGTTGTGTTTTCCTTAAAAATATAAATATTTTCATGTATTTATATTGATAACACTCACCTTTGTCCTTTATCAATCCAAACATTCAAAACACAAACATTCTTATTATTATCATAACTCAAATCAACATACATATTCAGTTTTTTTTAGATGTTAAAAAAATACATCTTCTCTATTATCGATGTGCAGGTTAGAGTCTTTATTTATTATTCTACTATGAAACTCACTTAGGCCCCCACGCCTCATCCCGAACAAGGTAGCGATGGTGATCATCAACGCCACTCACCTGGCCTCTCCATCCTCAAAGGTACCACTGTTATTGGTTCCTCCTACTAATCCACCAATCTTTCCTATAACATACGAATATGCCCTCTCGCGTGGAGGAGTATTTCCTCTAGTCTCTCCACTCATGACTGCGAAGCCTCTAACAATCCTATGGTCTCGTTCACCTGTGTTTGAAGCTGGTGAACTAAACCCTGTAGGTGGTATCTCTCCATTGTAATCATAGTTATGTCAGGATGATTGGCCCTCTTGTGTGTACCTCGCAGCTCTGCTACCCACCATAATCTATAAGACTTTGTCACTCCTGCATCCATTACCCTGTGATCGGCTGCTATCTCTTCTGGTCCTTCTAGAAGTGTTGGCCATGGAGGTGAGAATGGTGCATCGGCGTCGATCCTCCTGTATGGTCTATGATCCATGGGTATATCCTAAACAAATCTAAATTGTCACCACACGTGATCTAGAGGAATCCTCTCGTACTCACCTGGCATATGTCCTACGATCCACCTCAATCACTCTACACCCCTCAAATCCTCGGTTATGTTTGCCGTCACCATGTAATTCCTTTAAGGCCTTCAATGGATATCCACAATCGTCACCATCTCCAACATCTACCTATAATACTCAACATCATCTGTCATAGTCTCAGCTCTTTCCTCTTGCTCTATCTAGACCCATCGCCTAAATCCCAACATCAGCATTCATGTCTCTCCTGCTTGGATTGGTCAGCCTATTGGTCACACACACACAATGTGCTCATAGGCCCAACAATGTAATAAGTATGCACAATCTAGTGTAGTCGTGTGATTTCACCTGCATGCCCATAAACCCCTGTATAGCTCCGCTAGATATGCAGGTGCCTATGTGAAAGTAACCAATCAATCAGCTCGACCCAAGGCTGCAACCAACCAATCGGCCTGACCCACGGCTGCACCCAACCAATCGGTGCGACCTAAGATCACACCAATTAAGTACCTCAACCGAGGCCTGCAAATTACAGTTCTATCCACCCATCATGTAGTTTTTTGTTTAGATAAACTATCAACCTTTGCCTATGAATTTCTTGTTTTCTCTTCAAATCATGTACCCTGGTTGCACTACTGCATTTCAACGTGTGTCTTCTTCCTTGAACTTACCCCACCATCTTACCATCATCTCATCATCATTCACCCATTTCAACCCTATCCCTGATTTCACGCGCCTCAATCTATGATAGATTTGAGGGGGATTACCTATACCCATAACTGGGGCAACCACTTCTTATTATTGTTAGTGTAGCTTTATAAGACAAGCTACACGCATACTTGAATTGATCAGCCGACCAGCTTTCCCTAGACCTAGACCGTGATGTTTATCTCAACCAAACCAACCATTTGGTACTTCTGAACATGACCTAAATGTTCCAGTACCAAAACATGCCTAAATGTTCCAGTACCTTACCCGTTATATCCCCTGGAGCTACTTCCTATGCCTTGGATACCAGGATTATATCAACCTTGTTTGGATAAACTATCAACCTTTGCCTATGAATTTCTTGTTTGCTCTTCAAATCTCTATATTGCCCCAAAGATAGCTTTCTCACTCTCTGAGTCTTCTCTATTACCCTACTACTCCCCTCAACCATTTACCAACCTTCTGAACCCCATAACCACCTTACAACCAACCTCCATTTAAAAAACCCTAATGTACCACTGCCCCTACCGATATCGGTTATCCCCTACCGGTACCGGTTTTATAATCGCGTCTGCTTCCTTGAACTTACCCCTCCACCATCTTACCATCATCTCATCATCATTCACCCATTATCATTTGCATTAATTTATATTAAAAGGGAACTGACCACCTTCGAAAGGAAGTCTAATATTTCCTGGGCCCAAGGAAGTTCCCTCACTTATTGTTTAACGAAAATTTGGTGGCCTTGCATTCTTATTTACAGGTAGTCCTTCCCAGACAAAAAGGATCTCTTCACAATCGTTCTGATCTCTCTATGATACGCACACACCTTTGCAACACTTAATAGGTATTCCTCCTAGCCCTAACCCTTATCTATTTCTCAAGAGAATGAAAAGATAGAAATAACTCTATTCTGGAACAAAATTCTATGTGAAACATCTACCCCAAGGTAGATGATACCATTTATCTTGCACCAATTCTTGGTGCGTTGCAGAGTGCCCTTGACCCTTTCCTCCATAGTCTGAGGGGCCTTGTTCCTATCAATTTTGGAAAATGGCCAGTTGTCCCCATCCGTGTCTAGATAAACTTGATCAGTTGCTTGGAAATCCTTTTGGATGATAGCCACACCATATTGAATGATATCTGTCAGGGCTAGTCGGGAGTGATCCTTTCGTCTGAGCTCAACTTCATGATTTAGGTCGATGTAGATATCCTCGATCTGAGGGACATGAATTGGATCGATCCTTACCCTTGGAAGGAAACCATGAGAATTGAAGGTTGGCCTTGCCGAGAAATTATGCTTCAAATTAAGCAATTCAAGCTCTGCATACATCTCCCAGGATTTTCTCTGTGACGTGCAGGTGTATCTTCCCACTGTGAGGGGGAATGGAGTTCAACTTTTCTTCCTTTTCAAACACTTCTCATGGTATGTGATGATTTGTCTAGATAGCTCCAATAGGATTAGTTTGGGTCCCACATACCTTGGCAATCTGGTGGGCTCTCCCAAGAAGTTAACGGCTCTGAGATAGGTGAAAGTGGGGAATTGCGTGAATAACACTCCCCACTTCTCTGTGGTGGTGATCATGGTTTTAGTTGTCTGACCGCAAGTCATGTTGAGCCTCAAGAGGTAGATGACGCCATAGAAGTAGACATAGTTGATTTTACTGAATTTGGCTATGTTATTCTCTAGTCTTAACTCTAGATAGTACTCATATATCTTGACCTAGGGCCATATCCCACACTGATTCAATGCTAGGTAGTCCCTCTTTGAGGCAGCAGCATATAATACATAGGAGTTCATATAGAACCTCCGAGTTGTTGAAATTTGTTGAAACTGCTCCGAGATTGTGCCGCTGATAATCTCTCCCTAGTCAAAATGCTGATTGGGAACATTTTGGTTCATTTTTTCCAATTACCTAAGCATCCACTTTTGAAAGTAGTGGGTATCAGGTAGCCCAAACACCATACTTACGAAGGTGATTGTGGCACTCAGATCCTCTGAAAATTCACTTTGATGAGTGACTTGGGGCCACCTGCTTGTCACCTTCTTATTCTTGAGGTACACCTCATTCATTAACTACATACATATGTCTTCATTTTCAGTCCATGTCTGTGGTGAGGGATACCCAACATGATCTCAAAATGTCAGGCCGTTAGGTTGATTATCACCTTTCCTTTCTCATCTTCGACACATCTTGTGTCCTTATTGTAACAATGACTCACCAACATCATAAACTCGTTGTTGATTGTGCTCATTGGGAGCCCTGTAGAAAATTTCAGACCACTGCCAACCAATTTATCCATCCATGGGCTGCCTGTGAACTTCTTGATTTTAGTCCAGAATTCCTCCATGTCACTATTCTCGAGTTCTAAATATTTGATATCAAGATCGCACTCTGCAAGTGAGTCAGGCATCCTGACCCTTTGGTATTTATATTTCATTTTTTGCTTTGTTAGCTTGGCTTTACCCTTAGACTTCGTTGGCTTCTTACTTGATGAAAAAATGTGCAGATCTAAGTTTAGCTGTTGATCTGCAAGAAAAATCAGGGAAGTCCATCACAGAAGGGACATGTTAGCCATTAAGTCATCCATAAAAGCTTACAGAATAAAAAGTTAGCAATTTATGAGCCTCTAGGTGCAAGGCGCAGCTTTATTGTGGGCTGGAGGGACTTAGAAATGCAAGGTGCACTTTGGGAAAGTGTTGCGTGGGAGAAATCAGTGCTAAAGCAGTGTGAGGCATGGTTTGACCACACACAATATTCCAATTTTTGTGTTAAGGGATATGCGCTTGCACCGTTGGAAGTCCTTAAGTGGGGTGTAGATATCATTGGTGTTACAGAGTATTATGGTGTCCTAAGGCATAGATGCAAAAGATGTAACATCAAGGTGAGGTGCACCAAGGGGTTAAGCTTGCATGACATGGGAAGGCTTTACATAGCATGAAGTTTTCTTGCTATTGTAGGTGCGCTTGCAATGGCACCTTAGGAATTTTTGTATTTTTTATAGGGTGCGGGAAAGGGTTTCTGTTGCATGAGTTCACAGTGCACCTTCGAGTGACTATTTTTGATGTAGCATGACTAAATGGTGTGCCAAAGGGGCATGACTTCGTTTAGCGTAACACATGAAAATTGCGTCATGGAAGACAAGAGGCCAATTCTCTTCATTTTGTGGTTCTTTACTCTCTCAGCTCAGATTTTGATAGCAAGGGGTTAACCTTGGCAAAGTAGGGGATAGAGGAGAAAAGGGGCAGGGGTCCATTCTGAGGTAGAGCCTTCCAAATTTGTAGATCTAGAAGGAGAGTTAAAAACAGCTTACAGGTGGGTTTTGTAAAATGGGTTGGGATTGTGTTATCTTCTTAGGTTCATTATTATCATCAACAATCCTAATCACCTAACCCAACATAAAAACCACAACAAATCCACAATAAGGGCAAGGGAAACTTACCAAGAAAATATAATGATGAAGGAGATGATGTGTGGTCCACGAACGTGACAAATGAAAACACGTGGGGAACGCTGAAAATGCACAGAGAAAAAGACTTTTCACGTTTTTGTAATGTGAAAATGACAAGTCGGGCATGCCTATATATAGCCAAAGGTGCAATAAATGTGCCACCAACTTTTTCCTATGGAGCACTTTAGTGGATGTCGACACAAAGGGATTTTCACCTTGGCGCACCTTAGGAAGTGTTGACACTACGTTTTTAGTGATAACAAGATGGCGCTTGCGCCTTGGTGCACCTTTGAGAGGTACAACATTTGGAGTGTTGTCACTCCCTAAAATGCACCAAAAGAATAGGTGGGCATGGTTTTGGTTGATGTAACACGAATGAAAACTATGCCCAACCCAAAAAGGTTGAAAATGACCAAGTCTAAAAACTAGATTTTCCGAAAAGGGATTTTATGCCATTCTAAACGTTAAGAGACCTCAACGAGGGACCAAAATGGAAATTTTTGGTATGGTTATCTACAAAATTTCCCTTGTCAATTTTATAGGATAACAGCTGGCTCTTTCTGAGGACTATCTTCGAGTGAAGCTTAAGGGTAGAGAATCCCAGATCTACATGTGCCTATCCATTGGGTTATAGAGTCAAAAACAAGGGTGACGTAAAAGAAAGGAAAACACACAACCAACAGAAAACAAACACACGACCAAAACAAACACATAATATAAGTAAATTTTACAAAGAAGAGAGAAATCTCTACTTCCTGAAGATCTTAAGATGTTGCCCGCTATAAGGAAGCAGGAGCTCAGTTCCGTCCAAATATGAGAGAGAAGCTATTCTCTCCGTTGAGCTACTTGATCTTGAAAGGCCCTCTCCAAAGAGAGTCGAATTTCCTGTGCATGCCCTTTATCTCTCTTCACTTGTCCCATAGAAGGATGAGATCTCTCACCTAAAAATCCCTCTACTCGGCCTTTTTATCGAACAATATCTTGACTTGATTCTGATGTTTGGTGATCCTGTCGACCACTCTTACTCTCTTTTCTTCAAGTTTTGTTAGATACATGATCCTCCTTTCCAGAGAATTCTGCAAAGTCTCATCTTTGATCACTCGTGCCAAGTGCAGAGCAGGAATTTTTGTGGAAATGGGGAGTTCAACATCGATTCCATATAACACTTGAAAAGGTGACATACTGAGAGACCTCTTTGGAGTAATACAGTCTTCCCACAAAGCATCATATAATGACTTGTGCCAAGACCGCTAATTCTCATTGACCAGCTTCTGTATGATGGTCACTAGGTTCTTATTATTGGATTCTTCCTGACAATTTCCCTAGGGGTAATAATCCAAGGCATGGGCCAAGGTTATTCCATATCCATAGTAAAAAATGATAACTTCCTATGAGGAGAAGTTGGAAGCATTATCAGCAACTATCTTGTGTGGGATTCCAAATCTCACAATGATATTTTTTTGATGAATTTGCAAACAACTTCAGAGGTGGCATTCTTAACAGGTATGGCCTCCACCCATTTGGTGAAGTAATTTTTTGTTGTTAGGACATAACTATGTCTAGCACTTGATTGGGGATGTAGTGCTCTGATAAAGTCAATTCCCCATTACCTGAATGGTTCGTCAATAATGATGGGCCTGAGGGGAAAAGCAGCTTATTTTAGTTTTCCAACAAATTGTTAGCAAAGCTCACATTTTTATACCCAGGTGGCTATATCCTGAAATAGCGTTGGTCAGTAGTACCTAGCCCGGATGATCTTATGTGCTATTATGGATGAGGAAAAGTGACTACCGTAGGCTGAATCATGAAAAATTTCGAGAAATTTGATCTGCTACAGTTTGTCAATGCATCGCAAGAAGATCCCATCAATCTCGTGCTTGTATAAATCGTCATCCCATATGACATATCTTGCTACCCTAAGCTTTACTGTTTGTTTCTCCTTTGAAGTTAGATGATCTTGAATCTCACCATAAGTGAGAAGGAAACCAATTTTGAAATACCAATCATTGTTGGTCACAACAAATAGAACCATAGGTAGAGAATCAACTTTCTCCAACTGACCCTGTGCTTCGTCGATGCAATCAAATTTCTCTTCAGGATATCCTGAACATTTATTTTCATCCATGAGCTGACATAGGCCTCTACCCCTTACCAACTTGGTTGGTTTGATGTCCAGATCATACTCTTGGACCTTTGCGATCTAATTCCCTCGTAATCTTTGTAACTCCTGTTGAGTTAGGATAGACTTAACTACCATGTCAGGAACCAGCACTACCGTATGATAGTTTAGGATGTAGTACCAGAAGTTCTTAACTACTTTGACTACTACGAAGGCATGTTTTTCTAACTAAGACATCTTCAATTCATGAAGCTTGAGAGGGGAGCTCATGAACGCGATTGGGGATTCAACATCCTCAGAGTTCTTTTACATTAAGATGGCAGATATAGTATGCACGGATGCATAACTATACATGATAAAATCCTTGGAGAATTTGAGACATACCAGGACAGGTGCATGAGCAACTGAGGCCTTTATATCCTCGAATTATGTGTTTTCTTCTTCTCTCTCAATAGAATGTTTGTGACCCTTTCATCATATTTGATATGTGACGAGTCTTTTCAGCTGAAGTTGGGAATAAAGCGTCCAAGAAAATTAACCTTTCCAAAGAAAGAGTGAACACCGGTCTTGCTTGTGGGTAAGATAAGGCTCTAAATAGCCTTAACCCTTTCAACATCTATCTTTGTTCCTTCCTTACTAACAACGTGTCCCAGTAACTTTCCTTTAGTGACCCCGAAAATAGACTTTTTTAGATTTAGGGAAATCCTCTGTTCTCGGCATCTAATCAATACTTGCTCCAAATGATCACAATGATCACTTCGCTTTTTTTTAGAACACAATTAAGTCATCTAAATAAACTATGATGACCTTTCCCATCATACCTTTAAATGTAAATTCCATCACTAGCTGAAAGGTGGCACCAGCATTGGTTAAGCTAAAAGGCATCCTACTATAGGTAAATGTGCCCCAGGGAGTAGTGAATGTTGTTTTGAATTGGTCTTCAGGTGAGACTTAAATCTGATTATAGCCTGAAAAACCATCAAGCATGGACAACATCTCTAAACTAGTTACTGCCTACAGAACTTGATCCATTACGAGGCAGCTGGTAATTTTCCTTCAAGGACAACTGATTCAGATTGCGAAAATCTATGCATATGTGTATCTCACCATTCTTCTTTCATACGGGCATGATGTTCGTGACCTAGGTACTGTGATGGATAGGAAAGATGATTCTCGCATCCAACATTTTTTATATTTCCACCTGGATGGTACCTGAGATCTTGGGATTGTAATGCCTCATTTTCTAGCGAAAGGGTTTAACATTGTCATTTAACGGGATGTCATGTTGAACGTCCTTAGGCTTGAAAGACTTTAGATCGGCATAAGACCATGCCAATACATCCATATATTTATTCAACGGCTTGAAAAATTTCTTCTTTTCCTTAGGTGTACAACCCTTCTCGATGTCCACAAACTGCGGATGTTCTACAGTACCCATGTTGACAGATTCAGTCTCTGGAGAGGAGTTAGGATCATCTTGTCGCTTCTTCTTGAAAAAATGATCATGTTTTTCAAACAATCATTCCAGAGAGACTAAACCCTTTGAAATTATATTTCCCTTGAGTTGACATATGCCATCACCTTCTTTTGATTTGTTTGCTTGACTAGTGACAGATTCACGGCATGCAGAAGTAGATCCCTCAAAATGAAGCTCATTGAAATTATCATCTTTTTATAGAAAAGCAACAAGCTGATTGTCATCGTTGAATACCTGCCAGTGCTGAGAATTGTCTGGAACGCTTGGGTGAAAGACTACCTCAATGGTATACATGTCTATTTTCAACCCTGGGTGAGGGAGCATAAGAGACGCTGAGACGGCCAATGAATTAGCCATGTCATTTTGAGCTCTTGGAATGGCTTTTATTGAGAAAGTGTCAAATTCCTCAATGTTGTCCCATGCTGCATTGTGGTAGTGCCTGCATCTGTCATTCTTCACTTGGTACACCTCTTTTATCTGGTTGATGATTAGTTCGGCATCACCCTGTGCTTTTAGATTCTTAATTCCTCTTTCCTTTGCAGCTTGCATGCCAAGTAGCAAAGATTCATACTCAGCAGTATTGTTTGTATTGAAAAACTACAATCTGAAAGAAAGAGGGAAGATCTCTTCTTCAGGGGATATTAGGACGGCTCCAGCACCACATCCACTTGTTGCACAACTTCCATCAAACTGCAGTTTCCATATCTTGTTAAGGTCCTCCTCCTAGACAAGAACGTCCATTTTACTGGACTCGGTGGATAAGAAGTAGTTCCCCATCCCTGATGATTTGAAGAGAATTTGGGATTTGCGATCATCAGAATTGGTGACCAAGTACTTCTTTTGTGATTCAAGCTCCAAAGTCTGCATTACTCCTTTGAAGGGAATTCTAGCTTTGGACCAGTCCATGTGAATCTCTCCATGAACTTCTCTGCAAAAGCTTCTCCCTAGTAGAATTACATATGTTGTTGGGATATTAACAACGAGGATGGTCATCTTTACCATTTTCTCTAGGAACGCTGTAAATGCAAAATGTGCATCTTTGATCTGACCAATTAATGGAACCTATTTGGTTTCCATGGAGTAACATATTTCAAAAGGCTTGGTAAGGGTGAGGCCTAAAGCGTGAGTGACCTTTTCTGGCATGACATTATCGAAAGCCCCAGAATTAATTATGCAGTTGCTTAGTTTGTGACCATTGATTAGGAGGGAGAGATAAAAAGGTTCAATTTTACCTAATGCGAAAGTCGAGGCAACATTTATGTGATATGTAGGAGGAGTGGAAAGGATTCCTTTCTAGGAGACAGGAGAGGGGACGACAGCTTGGCTTTGGATATATTTGGTTAATCTTACAAGTTGTTTAGGGTTAGACTGAAGATACTTAGCTTCAGACATTTGAATCTTGGTCTTTTTAGTGTGATTGACTATGTCAAATGTGACCAAGGGTTGTGTTGATGAAGGAATGAGTCCCTCATTTCGTGATGGTAGGGTAGGGTTCCTGGTCTTTATGGAAACAGAAGAAGGCTGATTTGGAGGAGAGATGGGAGGAAAAGATTTCTTCATAAAAGGATTAATAGGAGGTTGATTAAGAAGAGGATTAATTCTTTTAGCAATTGTTGGAGGTGTGTTCGACACAGTCTTCTTGTTTTGTATCCTAGCAGCAACTTCTACTTCTTTTCCTTGTGAGCGGGTGAAAACAGCACATGACTATCCACTTGCATACCCTTGGGTACCCTCTTCTTCATCAGATTCCTCATCTTCAAATTCCATATACTTGATTGTAGAGTTTCTAGTCAGTTCACCGACATCTTGATCAGCTTCACCTTGAGATGAAGGTTCTTTGTAAATTTACTCATCTTCTTCGATCTTGACCAAGGCATTAACTGGAGGGGCCTCAAGTGCTAACCTTGGAGTAGCAGCAGGAAAACGCGGCCTTTGTGGGGTGTTGTTGGGAGTGAAGTTACTCTGTGGAATATCCCGGTACGGAGTGGTAGACGAAGCCTGAGCTAATTGATTCTTTAATGCGAGAAATTCATTTTCCATCTTTTGGAATGTCAGATCTGATGAAGTGACTTGAGAAGGAGTTGAAGCCTTAGGTTTGGACATCTCTCATTTTAACTCACCAGATATAAGTAGGTTGTCTTCTATCCAAATGGCTCCAGCTTGAGTGAGGACCAAGGTGGTGATTTGTTCTTGTAAAAGTAATAAAATTACTCTTGAACTCATGGCATTCACAAAGAAACACTTTTGATTTTCTAGTGTTAGCAACATGGCAGGTGGCATGTGGTTAATCAGCGAATTGAAACGGGTGATAAAATCACGCATGGTTTCATTGGCCTCCTTATTCAAGTGAGTAATCTTTGACAGTAACACAAATGTGTCTTCTGAAGGCTTATACTTGTCTTCAAACATAGTTCGTAATGTGGCCCAACTGATGATAGATCCTACCGGCAAGTGTTAGAACCACTCTGCTGTAGGTCCTTGCAAGGTATCTAGAAAGAGGAGTACTGATACATCTTCATGGGTCACATCTAGGATGTTGCATGACATAATGAATGTAGATATATGTGAATCCATGCTTTGATTTCCACTCCCATAAAATCTTGGGAAATTCTTGTGATTTGCATGAGGAAGTGCATGAACTGGATGTGGCAATGCAAGAGGGCCCATAGCGTTTCCCCATGGTACTGCCATTTGAAAATCTAGAAAGAGGACGCGAGCTAGGAGTGTGGTTCCGCTTAGTGATAGGGCACTGTAAATTGACATGGAAGCTCCTTGTGAATACCGGTTCTTTCATGGAGGCAAGGCACTTCTTGATGACCGATCAACTGAACTCAATGATGAGAAACGTGTTGGTGTAATACTGAAATTTTGCCTCTGAAATAGATCAAAAATAGGATCAAATTCTCCACGAGCTCTTCTGCTATGGGTAAATGGTTCGCCCGCTAGTGTATCTGCTCAAATCGGTAATAATTTGGAGCAGATTTATAAAAAAAAAATTATTTGTTCTTGATGATTTTCTAATTTTTCTGAAAAAACTCAGCAGCATGTACTTTTTAAATATTTAATTTTATCCCTCTTTTGAAAACCAATTTCGGTTTAATGACAAAGATTAGTGAGGATAAAATGATGGTTAACTTAGTAAGCTGATTTTCAGATGTTAGATTTGATTTTTGCAAGGGTTTGAAAATATTTGTAAAACTATAAGAATCTCATATCAATGAAAATACGAGATTTTTATAAAAACTCAGCAAAATAAAGGTTTCTAACTGATCCATATCTATGGATCTCTTAAGAAAATTTTCAGTTTGGATCACTTTTGCAAATAGTTTGGATTTTAAACAAAGAGTTAAGATTTACAAACAAGTAGTGATTTTTACAGCTTTATCTATTTTCTTAGTCTCCCCAATAGCTTTAAAAATTGTTGGTGTCTTTTAGCTGACATAACACTCACATAGATTTAGTTCTTTCCCCAGTAGAGTCGCCAAAAAAATTTGGTCAGAAAATATATCCAGTGGGTAGATCTATGGATAGACAGGCCAACCGTGTGCAGGCCATAGCCCCTCTTTGAGACAGCAAAGTGAAACTAGTTTATTGTTATTCTACCAGTAGAAATTTGTGCAAATCTTATAGTATTTTGCCTTAAGGAGGGGTATTGGGATCTCATCCCAGTAGATTTAGTTACGACGAAAACAGAAAGGAATGAAGGAAGGAATAGAAGAAAGATGGATTTGAAGGGGGAAAAGAAATAAATCCCAAAGTAGAAAGGTCAGAGGTAGTAAACAGAGCCAAACTTACTCACATAAAAAAACAAAGCAATACTGATAAACAAATGACAAAAGTATAGGTGAATCCAACAGAATAAGTATGCAGATCTAACTTAAGAAAGATCTAACACATAACATAGGAATTCAGCACAAAGTCTCAATTTTTTTGTATTAATATTTTGTTCTGTTACAAGAAATATCAAAGTCTTTCTCTCCTTACTTCTATTTTTTATACAAATTTGCTAACACTTGAATACAACAAGTGTTTAAGTATTTATAGAAGGAGGAGGAGAAAGAAGACAAAAAGGATCCAACCACTATTTACAAAATATTTAAAAGTTAAAAGTTTACTTTAGGGCAATTTTGTGGATGGAAACATCCCATGGTGCAACATGGATGATGTCATCGTGAATGCCAAAATACTCATAAATATTTTTACAAAAATAGGATTTATCCCAGGAGGAAGGAGCCTATTCATCGTCATCCCTTTGCTTGAAAGGAGTGTCTTGCTTTTGCTCAGGAGAGGTGATGTGAAATTGAGCTCGATATTCCATGAACTTGCTGACCATCACTTGAAGTTGATCCTAAGAGGGACCCTTGTTGTGATCCTCGATGACTTCACAAGTTTCTCATTCATCTCAAAGTCGTTCATGGATTTTAAAGTATTCATTGCATTCCTCCATCAGGTACCTATTGTTGCAAATCAGCAGCACCCCTGGATGTTGATCAAACTTCTAGTTTGACATCTTGGACATCTAGTGTGATTGCACAACATTGAATCCTTTCCCCAAGTGTGGGACTTGTAAAAATGGGAAAGGAATCTCTAGATTAGAGGTTGGTTCCTCAACTCCTCTGATCAGATATATCACTTACAAGTTGTAGAGGTTTGAATTCCTAATCTTACTCTAAATTTCAAAAAGGGAAGAGATAGAGAATGCAAAATTGAAACTAATGCTAATAAGGAGATGCACCAAACGAGTGGTGAGCATTTCTCAATTCTGTAGATTAACAAAGTTCATAAAAATGTAACAAAACTTCATGCACAAACTGATAACTATAATGGAGGGTCAAAAATGAATCAAACAACACAAACAAAGGATTAAAACTCATTCACAGAACCTGTATTGTCATTTTAACATTAAAAAAAAACCACTTGCATTACAACACCTGAGAGGCAAAACAGGTTGCAGTCTTGGAAAAGGTCTGATTTTTCCACAAAAATCACTTTTTTGGTGAAAGAGGGAGCCGACAATACATAAAAAACATTCCACCACTTAAAAAATGAGCCAAATATGGCATTTATAGTGCAAAAAACGCCCCCGAGAGAGACAAATGTGAGAAAATGTGGGAGAGCTTCAACCATTGACCAAAATGTAGTAAAACAACATGGGCATCCTTACAGGCCCATCCCCTAACATTTTTCGCCATGCTGGGAAAGAATGAGAGCCATTCTTCATTAAAAATGGTGGTTCAAACATCATTTCTGTCCATGACCATGTGCTAGAGGCATTTTTCAATTTTCTCTCTTCAAACTCCATCAAAATGCAAAAAAGACCCCTAAATCTTGTAGATAATTTCACCAGCTTTCCATTGATATAAAGAGAGCAAAAAACCAAGCTCTGGATCAAAAGATGTGGCCGTTTGAAATTTTAGGGCAAAATAAGGCCAAATCGGATTGGCGGGCAAAAAATTTTAAATTTTCCACTTTTTGGTCATTTGGAAAATTTTCAAAAAATTCCCCACACTCCACCATTCTGGGTGCCACGTGGCATGCTCTGATTAGGCATGGGCCCTTAATGCTTCATTTTCCACTGTTTTGCCTTTTAGAAATTTTTCCAAAAACTCCACCAGGCCAATGAGTTGAGGACACGTGGCACATGTTGATTGATCCACGAGTCTGTCATTCTAAATTTTCTGTCGCTATTTGATCATTTTTTCTATTGGACACGTGGAAAAACCCCATTGGATGTGGGCTTGCCCCTTCAAATTTTCGTTGCGGGCTTTTCTTGATTTTTTTGCCGCCACCTAACACATGGCACAATTTCATTGGCTCGTGCTCGGGAGGGTGTGATTTTCCCTCTGAAATTTACTTCTTTTTTTTCTTGGGAAAATTTCCCAAATTCTCCCCACCTTCTGCCGGTCTGGGACACGTGGCAGCGTCTTACTGGACGCGGGGCCTAGACGAACATTTTCCTTTTGAGAAATCACTTTTGGGAAAAAATCCCAATCTCCTGCCGCGCTCCGCAGCTCTGACCCTCGGGGACACGTGGCATCACATGATTGGTTGCGGGCTTTTCGTCCCAAATTTTCCGTGCACCAACACTTAGTCAAATTTTCAATTTTCTCCCTTGGACACGTGGCGGGATCCAATTCACCAGTGGGTCTGCGGGGAAAATCTTCCCTTTTGAAATTTTGCCAAACACTTGGTAAAAAACCAAGTTTTCCTCCGACCCCCGCCACTTCCTTGGACACGTGGCGCCATTTCATTGGTTGCGGGCCTTTCAGGGGAAAATTTCCCACAAAAACTCTGTCGGGCCATAACTTTGAAAATACATGGCGTTAGGAGGAAAACTTTACCTTTCTGGAAAGTTGAAAAAGAGTTCTATCCAATGGTGTCGTTTCCAGAAAGTTTTGAGTTCCTAAAAAGAAAAAAAAATATGACTGAGGCACAAGAGAGGGAAGAATGAAAGGAGTTAGCCACAAGATGAGCAAGGGGCACATTTTGGATAACAATTTTGGTGAATCAAAGGGGTCATCTGCCTATTGGATGAAGTTACCAGTTACCTGAAGCAATCAATTGGGCATGGAGTCATTAAATTCTCTGTTTGGTGCTTCAAATGACTAGAACACTGTAAGGAGGAAGATGGAGAGTGGAACATCACCTGATTTGAGTAAGGCCTATAACACACATTTCCAGGAATAGCAAGCTTGTGCCAAAGCACTTAGGGAAAGCAAAGCTAATCTATAGCAAAAAAATGTGCACAAGCACTTGGAGGAATGAAAACCTAAGCTAATATGTACAAGGTGGAGAACTTTCTTCAGTAGCAATGCTTTATATTGATCCCATTGACTGGAATCTGCAGTTCTTTGCCATCCAATGAAGATAATAGGAAAGCATTGTTGTCCTTACACTTTGTGACCATGTATGGGCCACTCCAAATGGCATCAAATTTTGAATGCCTTCCCGGTTTTACTCTGTTTGCATCCCATTTTAACACTAGATCTCCAACTTGGAAAGATATATTCTTGGCCTTTCTATCAAAGGTTTTCTTTATCAAAGCTTGGTCCTTCTCCATTGCTTGGGATGCCTGATTTCAGATTTCTTGGAGCTCCATCAATTCTGCATATCTGACCTCCATGGGCTCAAACTCCAGCAACTCCAATTGTTTCATGAGTTCCAATGTTGGCAACTCAAGGGACATGGGAAAAATTTCCTCTCTCCCATAAACAAGCTTAAATGGGGAGTTACCTGTAAATCTTTTAGGAGTAATCCTATCAGCCCATAAGGCTGATTTAAATATGGTATGCCAAGACCTCTGATTTTCATCAAGAGTCCTCCTAATGATCCTCAACAAGTTCTTGTTTATAGATTCATCCTGGCCATTACCCTGAGGATAATAGTTTGATGAAGTGCTTAAGTAGATCCCATTCTTGATAGCCCATTCAGTCACCTTGGACCCAATGAATGCCAATGCATTATCTGATATTATTGTAGTAGGTATGCCAAATCTGGTTGCTATTCCCTCATAGAAGTCTAGGATGCTAGATTCATTTGCTTCCTTGAGTGCTACTGCTTCAGTCCACTTGGTGAAGTAATCAGTTTATGTTAAAATCCATTTGTGCCCTTGGCTTGAATTGGGATTAATGACTCCAATGAAGTCCAAACCCCATTGCATGAATGGCTGGTCAACTAAAATTGGATGCAATGGAAGGGCAGCTAGTCTCTCTTTACCTATGAAGAATGCACAATTCTTGCACCTCTTGATCCATGCATAATAATCACTGAAAATCTTAGGCCAATAATAGCCATCCCTCATGATCTTTAGGGCTGTCACTCTCGGTGTAAAATGACCACCATCTGGTCCATCATGGAACTCTTCCAACACTATGAATCTGATTTGTACCAATGCATCTCAACAGCACTCCATTCACATCCCTTTTAAACAAAATACCATCAACAAGGGCATATGGGACAACCTGCAATCTGAAGTGTCTTCTTTTGGTCTTGTTCATCTCTAGAGGGAATAGACCTATGCTTAGGAAGTGCATTATGTCTTTTGTCTAGCAAGGAGTGAGGACAACATCATTTGAGTGCTTCCTTGCTCATGGTTGTCTTGCAACACTAAAACAGTCTCCTTCTCATTGCATGCTTCCTTTTGTTTTCTCAAAACCAGCTACTCACACAATCCTTTTCCTCTAACCAACTTGGTGACTTTGATCTCAATGTCATACTCCATGACATGTAATCCAACCTGCTCTCTTTTCATTCAAGTCTTTGTTGAGGAGGAAGTGTTTAACTCTCACATGAGAAACAAACAAACAAACCTTGTTGTTTGAAACTAGATGCTTGAATTTCTTCAAGCTCCTGACTACTGCAAGAACATGCTTCTCAATGAAGGAATACCTCACCTCATAGTCCTCCAGGCTTTGGCTAAAGAAAGGAATTGGCTGCTCATCATTATCTTTGTTCTGATGTACCAAAATTGTAGAAATAGTATCATCACCCCCAAATGCATAGACGATGAAATCCTTGGAGAAATCCAGGTTGATGAGAGTTGGGGCTTGAGAGATGGCTTCTTTGATTGCTTCAAAACTTTCCTTTCCCTCTTTTGTCCATTTAAAATCCATGCTTTTCTTTAACATCTTGGTGATAGGCTTGACAAGGGCTGAAAATTTTGGGACAAATATCTAAACAAAATTTATTCTCCCCAAGAAACTTTGAAGGGCCTTCTTGTGGCTTGGAAATGGTAGTGCTCTTATGGCTTCAACTCTTTCTAGATCAATTGCTAATCCTTCTTTAGAGACAATGTGGCCAAGGAGCTTTCCTTCATGGGCTAGAAAAATACACTTTTTAGGATTCAAGGATACTCCAAATCTTCTGTACCTTGTCAATACTTGCCTCAAATGAAAGAGATGGTCTGCTGTATTTTTTGAAAAAATAGTGATATCATCAAGATATATCGGTAAAATGTTGTTAATCAAACCCTTGAATGCCATGTCCATTGCTCTTTGGAAGGTAGCTCCAGCGTTGGACAACCCAAATGGCATTTTCCTGTATGCATAAGTTCCCCATTTGGTTGTAAAGGTTGTCTTGAACTGATCTTCTTCTTTCACCATAATCTGATTATACCCCGAATAGCCATCAAGTAATGAAAACCTTTTAGAGCCAGCAACAACTTGCAAAATCTACTCCATGGAGGGAAGTGGGTAATGATCCTTGAGAGATTCTCTATTCAAATCTTTGAAGTCAACACACAATCTGATTTCCCCACTCTTCTTTCTAACTATAACTAATTTGGTTACCCAACTAGAATGCTTGATAGGGAATATGATTCTTGATTCTATAAACTTATTCAATTCCTTTCTCATGAGAGGCTTCATGTGTGGATTGACTGGCCTTTGTTTTTGCCTAATGGGTTTAGTACTTGGATCCAATTCAATGGTGTGTTGAGCTAACTTGGGATTGAAACCTTTCAAATCTTCATAGCTCCAAGAAAACACATCAGGTAATTCTTGACAAAGTTGTATGAACTCATACCTTTCTTGCTCAATTGTCACTTTACCAACTCGGATTGATTTTCTTTCTTCCACCGAGATGGACACTAAATCTTCTCCCTTGACTTGAATGTTTGCTTTCTCCTTCCTAAACTGATCATTAGGATTGAAAATTGACTCCAAAGTAATAAGTCCCTTTAGAAGTTTTTTGGTTCTCAGCTGTACCACTTGGTCCCCATACTGCTGCTCTAACTTTTCTTGATTTTTAGCTGAGAACTCATCCTCTTCTTGCAAGAAATGGATGATTTGTTGATCATTTTCAAACACTTGCCAACTTACATTATTTTTTGGTACTGAAGGCCTCACAATCACATGGATGTTTGGTTGTACCTTGTCCTTTTGAATGCTTTCAACAACGTAAAAGGCTGCCCCAACTGCTGCAAGCCTGTCAGCAGCTTGGTTCTCTTTTCTAGGAATGGATTTTATGCCAAAACCCTCAAAATCTTCAATGAGGTCCCACACCCTGTTTTTGTAGCACTTGAGTAGATCATTCTTGACAATATGCTAACCTTTAACTTGGTTGACAATCAACTCACTGTCACCAAAGACTTGCAAGTTCTTTATCCCTCTTTTGATTGACCAATGCAATCCTTATATCAAAGCTTCATATTCAGCAGTGTTATTAGAGCATGCAAACTAAAATCTAAAAGTTGAATAATACCTAACTCCTTGAGGTGAAACAAGCATAGCTCCACCTCCTGTACCTTGTCTACTCCTTGATCCATAAAAAAAAAACCGCCATACCTCATTGTCATCCTTGTGGTTTGGCTTGGTAATGCTGGGAATAAGCTGATTTTCTTCATGCATGCAATAAACTCCTATCTTATATTCTTCTATTTCTTGATAAGGATCGAAAGCATGCACCTTGTTTGCCCATTCATCAAGAGTTAGATATGGGATGCTTCTTACCTTGGTGTCAGTTTCATCATTGCTTGGATAATCCTCTTGATCAAATGCTGAACAATTGGTATTGATCTGACTTGGAGTGTAAGGCTCAATGTGAAAGTTTACAATAGGCTCAGATCTGATTGTGGCCTTGGTTCCATATCTCGTTCTGAACAACATGTGTGACCAATCAGCAGATAAGTAGCCTCCAATCTTGGCTATGAAATCCCTTAATAGACATAGGGCAAAGAGTGGTGGAAGGTCTATTACTGAGACATCTTGTAAAACAACAACGTTGGGGTAGGCATGCAAGGTAAGACTCAAGTTTTTTATCACTCCAACCGTTGTTACTGCTGTCCCATCCAATTGCACTACCCCTTTGGATGTGACTTCATATTGAAGCCCTAGTTGATCAGCTATTTTCTTGGGCATTACTGAACTACTTGCCCCGGAATCAATCATGCAATTGTGTACTAATTGGTTTCCAATGATCAATGAAGCATAGAATGGAGGGGGCTTCAACATTTTACCTTGTTGTCCTCCATGACTCCCTTCAGGCTGGGTAGCATTTGTGAGCACCTTTTCTTGCATTTGAACTTGTTGATTTGAAGTTGACTAGTCCTTCATGGCAGCTTGTAGAAAATCTCTCTGGCCTGGGATAGATAGTGATTCCCACATTGATATTTTTACATTTGTCTTCTTCATCTGATCAATGATGTTGAATGGGGATGAAGCATCTCTTTGCTGTCCCTTGGCCTGCACATTCATTCCTTGCACATGGGCCATAACAACTGGCATTTGAGTTGGCCTAGGAGCTATTTTAGGCAGCCCTTGTGTGTTTGGAACTGCATTTTGTTTGCCAATAATTTGTGGAGTGATGGAAGGTCATGGATTGCTTAGAGCTAATGGTTGGTCTTCACCCAAATTTATCCTTTTTGACCTTGTGTTGGCTGCAACACTTTGGGGAATCATTTGATTCATGCCACAAAAATCTTTTGCCTACTAGTTTACAAGTGTGGTATCATTTGGAACTAATTGTTGTTGGAATGTGTCTTGTTTTTGGTTATTTCCTTGACTACCTTCACCCTCCACACTAGTTGTAGTCAGCATTAACGCTTGATTCAAGGCACTGTTGAAGCACATAGACTGATTGTGAGGATCATTACATGGGAAACACCAATCATACTCTTGAGCTATATTGTTTTGCACTGGTACTAATGCCTTAGAGGTAGATATAGCATTGGAATTATAGGGCTGAAATGGTCTGTTGGCAGGAGGTCTTGCTTGGTTTAGATTTGCAGATGGATTAGGTGGTCTTTGAGGTTGGTATGGCTACCTGCTAGGCTGAGCTTGAGGCTAGAAAGGAGGTCTAAAACCTTAGGCTTGCTGCCTCTTGAGTGTAACCAACTCATTACCTAAATTTTGTAGCTGCTTTATGACTTCTTAACGTTCATTCGAGGCACTAGAAGATGAAGTAGAAGCTTCACTTGAATTCTGATTCCTAGTAGTGGGAATAGAGGCTAAAATAGGCACTTGGTTTGTACTTGGGATTTCTAAACTTGGAAACAATGGCATTAGAGGCCTAGGAGCTAGCATGCTATCTTGAATCAAACAATTTTCAGCTCTAATGGCAATGTTATAAGCAACAAGGATAGTTTTTCCTCCCATGGATCGAATTAACATAGAAATATCAGAATTTAAAGCTTTAAGGTAATATAGAAAAGCACCTTCTGCTACTTACTACCACTGGAATTCTCTCCCAAGTCATTTGAAATATGAAGTTGAAGTCAGTTAGCTGCTCATTGGGAGCTCTCTTGATGGTTGTCAGATGTTCCAAAAGGGACAAGTTATCTCCCTTTTCTCCAAACTACTCATGGAGGGCTATACATAGTCGGTTCCAATTTTGGATAGAACCTGAGGCAAGACTCCTAAACCACTACAAGGCTTTCTCTTTGAATGAAGATGCCAGCAGTTTGACAGCAACTTGCATCTCATTGATTTCATGGATTGCACAAATATTAGCAATATCCTTAACATGATCACCAGGAGTGGTCTAATTTTCTCTAGTAAAGTATGGAATGTTCTTCAATGCTGCAACTAGGATTGTATTTTGTGCATTGAGATCAAGTTGACTGCTACCAGTGAAATTGACATAGGGGTTGTTTTGTGCCATTCTGATTGCCCTTAGAACCCTTTTTGATTGAATGGAAGGCCTACCAGGTGGAGGAGTTGATAGAGTTATGTTTGGTGGAGATGAAGACCTTTCAATTCTCCTCCCTCTTTTCCTTCTTCTTGGAGATAACTACAAATACTCAAACAGCACCTCTTCTTCTCTAACTCTTGACCTTGTGGTAATTCTTCTCATGAGTTTTCAGGTCTCCACTACTAAAACTAGTTGGTTCTTCTTCCTTGGAGTCCCCAGATGTGTAATTTAGGGCTCTTTAAACTTGGAAACTTGCAACAAATACACATCAATTTGTTGCAATGAAGATGAAGACCTCTAAGGTCCCACTGGGTGTGCCAAAACTATTGTTGCAAATCAGCAGCACCCCTAGATGTTGATCAAACTTCTAGTTTGACATCTTGGACATCCAGTGTGATTTCACAACATTGAATCCTTTCCCCAAGTGTGGGACTTGTACAAAATGGGAAAGGAATCTCCAGATTAGAGGATGGTTCCTCAACTCCTCTTATTAGATATATCACTTACAAGTTGCAGAGGTTTGAATTCCTAATCCTACTCTAAATTTCAAAGAGGGCAGAGATAGAGAATGCAAAATTGAAACTAATGCTAATAAGGTGATGCACAAAAGGACTGGTGAGCATTTATTAATTCTGTAGATTGACACAGTTCATAAAAATGTAACAAAACTTCATGCACAAACTGATAACTGTAATGGAGGGTCAGAAATGAATCAAACACAAACAGAGGATTAAAACTCATTCACAGAGCCTGTATTGTCATTTTAACATTAAAAAAACCACTTGCATTACAACACCTGAGAGGAAAAATAGGTTGCAGTCTTGGAAAAGGTCTGATTTTTCCACAAAAATCACTTTTTTGGTGAAAGAGGGAGCCTGCAATACATAAACAATGTTCCACCACTTAAAAAAATGAGCCAAATCTAGCTTTTACAGTGCAAAACATGCCCCCAAGAGAGAGAAATGCTGGAAAACATGGGAGAGCTTCAACCACTGACTAAAACACATTAAAACAACATGTTCATCCTTACATGCCCATCCCTTGACATTTTTTGCCATGCTGGGAAAGAATGCGAGCCATTTTTCATTAAAAATGGTGGTTGGAACGTCATTTCTGTCCATGACCACATGCCAGAGGCATTTTTCAATTTTATCTCTCCAAAATCCATCAAAATGAAAAAATGACCCTAGAATCTTGTATAGAATTTCACTAGCTCTCCATTGATATAAAGAACGTTAAAAACTGAGCTCTGGATTGAAAGATATGGCAGTTCAAAATTTTAGGGCAAAACAGGGCCAAATGGGATTGGCGGGCAAAAAATTTTAAATTTTCCACTTTTTGGTCATTCGGAAAATTTTCAAAAAATTCCCCACGCTCCACCATTTTGGGTGCCACGTGGCATGCTCTGATTGGGTGTGGGCCCTTAACGCTTCATTTTCCACCATTTTGCCTTTTGGAAAATTTTCCAAAAACTCCGTCGGGCCAATGAGTTGAGGACACGTGGCACGTGTTGATTGATCCGCGGGTCTGTCCTCCTAAATTTTTCCATCACTATTTGATCATTTTTTCCATTGGACAGGTGGAAAAACCCATTGGATGTGGGCTTTCCCCTTCAAATTTTCCTTGCGGGCTTTTCTTGAGTTTTTTGCCGCCACCTGACATGTGGCACAATTCCATTGGCTCGCACTCGGGGGAGTGATTTTCCCTTTGAAATTTACTTCTTTTTTTGCTTGGGAAAATTTCCCAAATTCTCCCCACCTTCCACTAGTCTGGGACATGTGGCAGCGTCTTACTGGACATGGGGCCTGGGTGAACATTTTCCTTTTGAGCAATCACTTTTGGGAAAATATCCCAATCTCCTACCACGCTCCGCAGCTCCGACCCCTGGGGACACGTGGCATCACATGATTGGTTGTGGGATTTTCCTCCCAAATTTTCCATGTACCAACACTTAGTCAAATTTTCAATTTTCTCCCCTTGGACACATGGCAGGATCCAATTCACCAGCGGATCTACGGGGAAAATCTTCCCTTTTGAAATTTTGCCAAACACTTGGTAAAAAACCAAGTTTTCCTCTAATCCCCACCACTTCCTTGGACACATGGCACCATTTCATTGGTTGTGGGCCTTTAAGGGGAAAAATTCCCACAAAAAATCTGCTGGGCCATAACTTCAAAAATACATGGAGTTAGGAGGAAAACTTTACCTTTCTAGAAAGCGGAGAAAGAGCTCTATCCAATGGTGCCATTTACAGAAAGTTTTGAGTGCCTGAAAAGAAAAAAAAATATGACTGAGGCACAAGAGAGGGAAGAATGAAAGGAGTTAGCCACAAGATGAGCAAGGGGCACATTTTGGATAACAGTACCCAACAAAGTCGTGGCAAGCCAGAGGTTGTTGATAGATTCTACATCAAAAGTAGCCTCTAACATTAAACCTTGTGACGTGATTCCCTTAAAAAGCTGAATAGTATCATCTACCTTACTCAAGGTGTACGTTGCACTAAGCAACCCTGGAGACATTCTTAAGATTATCTACTCTATTTGATGCATGGCATCTATGGCTTCCTCCTTGATTTTGTCTATCTTTTCTAAGACATACTCCATTTGGTCAACCCGATAGTCTAAAGCAGCAAGGACTTTTTTGTGTGCTCGTGGGTGATCAAATACGTTGAATTTCAACAAGTCATCGACTAGGTAGTCGAGCATCTTCTGGAATGTCTCGTGTTGCAACCCGGCATGGTCCAACTCTTCAGAGATAGGTCCTTCTATTGCTTGGAGTTCCTTGTTCTGTTTATCTATATTTTGATAGAGCTGTGTGAACTTTGTAATCACTTCCTCACTATCTTTTAGGATCTACTCTCTCCAGGAGGACACTACTGCACCTTGCTCACCAATCTTGGCATACTCATTTATCTTCTCCTGACTAAGAACTTTGGGAGGGTTGGCGGCAGTCATAGGAGGGGCATTGCCCATCATTTGCAAGGCTTGGAGAAGATGTTTTTTTTTTTTCTCTTTTAATATTCTCTTCTCTTCCTTTGCTTCTTGCAACTTCTTGCAAAAGGCATCCACTGTGGATAAGGCCTCTCCTTGCAGGCTCTCTGATGATGTTCCCATTGTGTCCTGAGTCACTATAAAATCTATAGGAGATAGATCTTCTTTCTTCTTTGTGTTATCATGGTACGCAATCTCCATAACCCTTTCACCTAAAGCACTTTGATAGAAGTGGGTTATAGCCTTTTGCTTCTTAGGCCCTTTAGCCAGAATAACAGAGAAGTCCATAGGTGCAATAGGGACTTTCCTCTTGTGTTGGCTCAGGTGTTAGGAGATCCATTCTAGACTTAGGGGAGTGGGACTAGAGGAAGAGGAGGAAATGGGGTGGAAGAAGGATCAAATGCAATGGACATGAGGAAATGTTTCGATACATTTGGTGGTAGCATTGAGAAAGAAGCCAACACACCAATGCTCACGGGGTTAGGAGTCACTACAAGAGAGGAAACCATGGGGGTGGAAGGGATCTTCGAGATGAGGGAACAAATGTTGGGGAACAAATCCATGAGGGAAGAGAAGATAGATGAAGAGGAAGAGGGGAAGGAGGAAGGCGGAGAGGAAGACACAACCAAAGAATCGGTTGTTTGAGTGACATGGGGAGGGGGAGGAGGAGGGGGAGAGGGAATGGTTGGGACCTCACCAATTGTAGCAATGACAACATCCTAAGTGGATGTGTCTGTTGGAGCACTAGCCACTTCTTCTTTTCCTGGGGATACCAAGTTCACTACTTGCTCCTCAGCGGTGGAAGGAGGGCTCTCAGGAACTTATTTCTTAAGTAGTGCTTGATTCTCCCTACTTTTTCCTTTCCCTTTTCCTTGAGTAAAATGCTTCTGGCTTAGCATGGTGCATCGCCCAAAGGAGACATGGTGAAGTCTACCCAAAGGTAGATGATACCATTTTTCTTGCACCAATGCTCGGTGCATTGCAGAGTGCCCATGACCCTTTCCTCTATAGTCTGAGGGACCTTGTTCCTATCAATTTCAGAAAATGGCCAATTGTCCCCATCCATGTCTAGATAAACTTGATCAAATTCTTGATCAGTTTCTTGGAAATCCTTTGGGATAATAAGCCACACCTTATTGAATGATCTCTACCAGGGCCAGTCGGGAGTGATCCTTTCATCTGAGATCAACTTCATGATTTAGGTCAATGTAGATATGCTCGATCTAAGGGACATGAATTGGATCGATCCTTGCCCTTAGAAGGCAACCACGAGGATCGAAGGCTGGCCTTGCTAGGAAATTATGCTTCAAATTGAGCAATTCAAGCTCTGCATACATCTCCTAGGCTTTACTTTGTGAAGTGTAGGTCCATCTGCCCACCCTGAGGGGAATGGAGTTCCACCTTTCTTCCTTTTTAAACACTTCTCATGATATGTGATGAGTTATGTAGACAGCTCCAACAAGATCAATCTGGGTCCCGCATACCTTGGCAATCTGATGGGCTCTCCCAAGAAGTTAGCATCTCTGAGATAGGTGAAAGTGGGAAATTACATGAATAACGCTCCCCACTTCTCTATGGTGGTGATCACACTTTTGGTCATCTGACCGCAAGTCATGTTGGGCCTCAAGAGTCAGATGATGCCATAGAAGAAGACATCATTGATTTTACTGAATTGGGCAATGTTGTTCTCCAGTCTTAACTCTGGATAGTACTCGTATATCCTGACCTAGGGCCATATCCCACACCGATTCAATTTTGGGTAGTCCCTCTCTTAGGCAACAACATATACTACGTAGGAGTTCATATAGAATCTCCCAGTTGTTGAAAGTTGTTGAAGCTTCTCCGAGATTGTGTTTTTGATAATCACTCCCCAGTCAAAATGTTGATCGAGAACATTTTGGTTCATTTTTCCAAGTACCTAAGTATCCACTTTTGAAAGTAGTGGGTATCAGGTAGCCCAAACACCCTACTTAGGAAGGTGATTGTGTCACTAGCTCCTCTAAAAAGTCACTGCAATGAATGACTTGGGGCCACCTACTTGTCACCTTCTTATTCTTGAGGTACACCTCATTCATTAACTACATACATTTGTCTTCATTTTTAGTCCATATCTTCACGTAGTCCTCCTGGCTCACTACTACAAAATGTCTGTGGTGAGGGATACCCAACATGATCTTAAAATTTCAGGCCGTTAGGTTGATTATCACCTTTCCTTGCTCATCTTCGACACATCTTGTGTCCTTATTATAACAACGACTCACCAACATCATAAACTCATTGTTGATTGTGCTCACTGGGAGCCTTACAGCAAAGTGCAGACCATTGCCAACCAATTTATCCATCCATGGGCTGCCTGTGACCTTCTTGGTTCTGGCCCAAAATTCATCCATGTCAATGTGCCTGAGTTTTGAATCTTTGATATCAAGATTGCACTCTGCAAGCGAGTCAGGCATCCTAACCCTTTGGTATTTATATTTCATTTCTTACTCTGTTAGCTTGGCTTTACCTTTGGACTTGGTTGGCTTCTTACGTGATGAAGACATGTGTGGATCTGAGTTTAGCTGTTGATATACAAGAAGAATCAGATAAGTCCATCATAGAAGGGCCATGTTAGCTGTTAAGTCATCCATAAAAGCTTATAGAATGAAAATTTAGCAATTTATGAGCCTCTGCGTGCAAGGCGCAGCTTTACTACAAGCTACAAGGACTTTAAAAAGTGAGGCACACTTTGGGAAAGTGTTGCATGGGAGAAAGCAGTGCCAAAGGGGTCTAAGGTGGGGATTGACCACACACAACATTCAGACGTTGGTGTCAATGGATATGTGTTTGTGCGTCGTATGGAAGGGTTCCTTGAACAAGTGAGCAAATTATGATTGCTGTTGCAGATTATTATGGATGCGCCAAGGTGTGGCACAGTATGGTATATGTTGCAGAACATCAAGGTGAGGTGCACCAAAGGTTAAGCTTGCGTGGTGTCAAATGGTGCATCATTGAGTTAAGGTGACCAGTTTTGTTGGCTATTGTAGGCGTGGCGCAGGAAGAGTGCCTGCATGAAATTTTGAAATTTTAACAGGGTGTAGTGCAAGGGCTTGCGCTTGCACAGTTCATCAGTGTGCCTTATTGTGACTTTTGCTAATGCAGCATGACTAAGCGGCATGTTGCCAAATGGGGACAGTGCACCCCTTTGGCGTGTGTGTTTTGTCTACACAGTGATGAAAATTTGTGCCAAAGGAAACAGCAGGCGGATTCTCTGATCATTTTGTGGATCTTTCCTCTCTCAGCTCAGATAGGTTTGATGGCAAGGGGCCTCTTTCAACATATGGATTTTCTAGTGAGGTGACACAGAGGAGAAGAAGGTGGCAGGGATTCCATTCTGAGGTAGAGGCCTTCCAAGTTCAGCAGATTGGAAGGAGGGTGAAAAACCGGTTTGTAGGTGGAGTTGATTTGCAAAACGGGCAAGGGTTGTATTATCTTCTTAGGTTCATCTTCTTTCATCAACAATCCTAATCATAACCTCAACAAAAACAACCATAAAAAATCAACACAAGAAGAGAAATGGACCACTTACCAGGAATATATAACGCTAGAAGAAGACGATGTGGGGTATACGAATATGATGACAAGAGTGACAACACGGGGCTGACAGGAAGCGCTGACAAATGCACAGAGGAATAGACCTTTTTCCACGTTTTTGTCAATCGTGAAAATGACAGGTCGGATGTGCCTATATATAGCAAAAGGTGTAATAAATGTGCCACCAACTTTTTTGTAAGGTGCACCAAAGTAGATGACAACATGAAAATATTTACGCCATTGGCGCGGATTAGGGAGTGTCGACATTACCTTTTTAGTGCTTTGGCGCACCATTCAGGGGCGCAACAATTTAAAATGTCGATAACAAGGTGGCGCTTGCGCCTTGGTGCAGGCGTTCATGGGAAGGCGCAACATTTGGAGTGTCGACACTCCCTAAAGGATGCGTCAAAGGAATAGAAGTGGGCACAAATTCATGGTTGATGTTGCACGAATAAAAATTGCGCCTAGCCAAAAAAGGTTTTAAATGACTAAGTTTAAAAAAACTAGATTCTCCGGAAAGGGATTTTATACCATTCCAAATGCTAAGGGACCTCAACGTGGGGAACCGAAACATGGAAATTTTTGGTATGGTTACCTACAAGATTACCCTCGTCAATTTTACAGGATAACAGGACATGAGGTTCTTAAGTCATTTATGGAGGACTTTATGGAAGAAGATGGGAACTAAACTATAGTTCAGCAGTGCCTATAATCAGGACCGATGACGAATGTGGTAAATAGGAGTTTGGGAAACCTGTTGAGGTTTAGTTGGGGAAAAGCCAAAACAATGGGACTATAGCATTACCACATATGCTGAGTTTGTCTATAATAGCTCCGTAAGGTAGATCTGTAAATAAATCCACAGGAAATTCCCTCGATTTTAATTGTGTATGGGAGTAATCCAAAAGTGTTAGATTTGGTGCAGCTAACCAATGGATGGTAGGAGTGATGATGCCCAGAGAGCATTGGCCGAACATATACAACAATTGTAGGAAAAAGTGTAGAAGCAGCTACAGACTAGTAATGATCAGTATAAGGAAATAACAAATGTACACAAAAGGAGGAAAGTGTTTATGGGTGAGTTGCTCATGGTATACCTTCGCAAATAAATGTTCCCAAAAGGATCCTATAACAAGCTAAAGTACAAAAAGATTGGTTACAAAATCGTGAAAACATGATAAATGATAATGCTTATGAGGTAGAATGCCCAGGAAATTTTGATATCTCTCCAGTGTTTAATGTTTCAGACTTATATTCTTTTCAAGGGGATAGTAACGAAAGGGATTTTATTGACAGTAGTAGATTGGAGGCAGCAGGTTTTGGTGAAAAAGAAAGAAGAAGTGGATCAGATTTTGGACAGAAAAATAGTGACCAGGCAACTATGGGCAATACAAAAAATATTTGGTACATGCTAGGAAATGATTGGCACAAGAGGACAACACATGGGTCAGAAAGTGAGAGATTAAGAAGTAGGATAAAGACAAATGGAAAAAATTTGAAGAAGACCTTGCAGGAGTTGTGTTTTTGTCAAGCAGGGGAGAATGATGCACTATTTTTAGTAGGAACTTGAAAATGTCATAACTTGTGCTTTGGGTGTCCGTTTGAGTCTATTTTTTTAAACTACTTGTTTCGACGAGACAAACCCACCGGTTAATTGGTCCTACCAATCAGAGAAAAATCAGACACATTTTTGGGGCCTGAAATCCACCATCTGAAGGCGGAAAAATTAGGATCCAAGTTGTAATTCGATTTTTTCCTATTTTAGAGCATTAGTAAATTATAGTCTTGTTATCCCCATTTTGAGTTAACGACGAAATGGTTGGATAACCCCTACAAAATTTTCTTAATACTTTTGAGTTATGACCTCTTTATGAGTAAATCGGGTTTTCGGATATTCTCATGCATCGGAATATTCATGAGTTAAAACATGCTTTGTGTTGCTTGATTTCCGATTCCCGAAACCCGCCAAGTATTAAGAAAATCCTTTGTAAATCGGGTTTTCGGAAGCTTAAGGCATTGGAACATTCGTGTTACAAACATGTTTTATATGGCATGTTCTCCGATTCCCGAAACCCGCCAAGTATTAAGAAAATCCTTTGTAAATCAGGTTTTCGGAAGTTTAACACATCGAAACATTCGTGTTTCTAGACATGTTTTGTGTTCCATGTTTTTCCGACGCTCAAAACCCGAAATACACCAAATCTTTTCCCATCGGGTTTCCGAACTCCTCCAACATGCTGACGTGGCACATGCTAAGCGGTCGGTGCGTTGGCACGTGCGGAGCTGATGTGTATTTATTATTGGTTTTCTTATAAATATGCGGTTTTTACACGTCATTTTCACCGTTCTTAATTTTACACCGTGGATTTTTGCGCATGTTCTCCTGCTCCCAAAACCCGCAAGCTCGCATTATCCATACTGGATCGATTGTTTTCGATTTTCACCTGTCTCGATTGGAAGGTATTTTCTTCCCTTCCCTCCTTTGTTCTTGATTTAATGAATCGTTTTCACGTGTTTTCTTCCCAATTTCTTGCCAGATTGTTGAAGATTTTTCTTCCTTATCTTCCTTCTGAATCGTTTTGGAAAGCGTTTTGGGGTTTTCTAGGGTTTATTTTCTTCTTTGCAAACTATCAGTTGGTACTGTTCCTTCTCCCAAAATTACAATTGTTTGCATGATATATGGAATATTAATAACAAAGAAAGAAAGGAAGTTGTATATGCAAAAACTCAAAGGAGAAGACTTCTGTTTTGTGCTACCCCGGACTTCGAAAGCTGTTTTGCAGGCTTTCCTTAATCTGCCCAAAGTATAGAGGAGAGCTCGAAGTATCGGGGTTCCTCAATATTCCGACCTCAACAGTGGTGTCGGGAATCTCCGAAGTTCCGTCATCAAAAGTGGGTGCCGGGTTTCCTCCCGCCGCCAGTAACACTAAGTGTCAGGTTTCCGCCTGTTTCCGGTGATCAAAAAGCAACTGTCGGGCTGTGCCAAAGGCCAACAGATCAAACGTGTCGGGTTCCTCCAAAGTTTTCCGACATCCTCTTCAGCCTGTCGGGTTCTTTTCTATCTTCCAGTCACATACCTTCAATCGGGTATTTCCAGCGTGCATAGCATCACCAGGGTTTTCCGAGTCATCTCTTCATCCGACATTCTTCATGTCAGACCCTGGTCCATCACAAGAGAAGACCGAGAAATCAAGCAGGATGAAATACAAGTTTAAGAAAACCAGAATCCCCGTCATATGTTGACTGTAATTATGATATTCAGGGATACCGAACTTCGGTAACATTGATATGGACGATTTCTGGAACAGGGGTGAAAAGTCCTTCAGTCAAACCCCATGGATGACCTGGCTTTAGCAACAGTGGCTTACCTTTGGCAGCAGGCTTTCCTCTATGGCCCAATGTCCAGAGTTCATTCTGGCTTGTGCCTCTAGTTACGACTCTGCTTCTCGTTCCGTTAGGAACCCAGGGTTGGAGAAGTAGTGATCAAGCTAGATGGAGATTTATCTTGATGATCTCCTGAAATTACCCAATTTCGAGGAGTATGGGAACCTGAATATGAAGTCAGCCCAGAAAACCTGGGACACTAACCAGGAGAATTGTATTAAGGATGTTAACAAGAAGTTCCTGGTCTAAAGCTAAGCAGCGGTATCTAGATTTTCCTAGGACTATTCCTAGGTGTGACTTTCATACAAGAGATAAATGATATCATCACACTTCTTAGCCGGGCATTTGGTTTACCAGAGTCAAAATCTATTTCACGGATGGATGTACCAGTTCATGGTCACCATCAAGAAGAACCAAGCAAGGGATTGATTGGGGAACCCTTGATCAGTGATGAGATTGACTGCCCAAATGACGACGGTCTTATCGACGGGAAAGTTTTACATGTTCTCATATGTGGCCTATGCAGCAGCCGGGATGAGGAACTATCCCGGGCTCGATACAAAAGGCAGCAGGATCGACAAACCCAATCTACAAGGATTTTCCTCAAATAACGAAGAAGGGGTCTAAGGATCAGTTTAGAAGGGGTTAAATGATGCCTTTTTCTATGAGAACATCTGCAGACTGAACCCCAGGGATTGAGAAAAACAAGAGTCTCCGATGAGGCTTGGACCGAGGTATCTAAATGGGGATGTATCTTCCTACAGTTCAGGAAGTTTACATACCTTCGAACAGTGATGTACTGCAGGAGAGCCTTTCCGTCTGCCTCGCTATCCTGGGGATAGATTAATACTGTTGGAATTGGTCAGACAGCTATTGGATTTCCACAAGTTCCAACAGAGCAAGCACCAAAAGGCAGCAGTATCCTTCCCAATTTCTATTGGGAGATATACTTGCTCGACAGTGGCAAAGGCCAAAAATGTCGAATGTGAACTTCAGGAGAAATTAAAGAAGCATATGAAATCTCGGGATGGTTTTGACATCCGAGGAGTGCTTCGGGCCTATGGAGCCCAACATCTGCACAGGCCTGGATATTGAGGATATCTGGATTGATCTGCGGGACGAAGTTGCAGATACGCAGAAAGGATAATGGTAGGCTTAACTATTAATGAAATTCAGACACTAGAGCTTTCTGATTTGCCAGATGGCACAACAGATAATGAAAGTGTGTTGGATATGTCCCTATGATGGGCTTAACGAAGATCGATACATTTTTCCACCTATTGATTGGTCAGGCCAGCTGAGAAAGCCTCTATCACCGATAGGTCGGCCCTAATTCTTGGCTCGTACGAAAAAATGGCTTTCTTCTTGGGGGATGAATTTTAATGATGACAAGTTTCCCAAAGTTGGCTGCTTTACGGAGGTGGGGCCCTCCCAACAGGAAAAGGGCAAAGAATCTTCTGGGGGGTCTATAAAAATCAGGATTCCTAGGAGGAGGAAAGAAAGACAAATCTCTTCAATTGTTTCTCCAGCTGAAACGGTGGTTGTGCCAGAATCACCAACGTCACCAGAAAAAGAAGAAATTAATGTGGAAGAAGGAAGGAAGTCAAATCTTGACTTCCATCATTTTGATAGCTCAGAACTGGAGAAACTTTGTCTCTTGCATTCAGGGTTTGGAGTCTGAATCTGTGCCTGCCCCTCAACAACCACTCAGCCTCCTCAATCCCCATTCACTTCTTCAAGTATGGCCAGGCATTTTCTCTGGGATCTCTCCCCTCTCTACTGGAACCCAAATAACCAACACTCGCCCACAACCTGTGCCTCTATTTGTTGCACCTACTACCACGTTGGCTACTGTTCCCCCTCCAATAGTAGAATCTTCTCCTCTTGAGAGTAGATTACTAGTTACTACAACATCAGCAGTTTCCTTCTGATACTCCACAATGGTTACTTGAGCAAACTCCCAGGAAGAGGAAGGTGATTGTACCCCTACCAGCCCTTGATTTTAGCTCACTCAAGACTTCTACTGCGAAATCAGCCAAGAAACCCAAAACAGTTTCAAGAGTTTTGGTAGATGCTTCAGGAGATAAGTTCGCAGAGATCGCCACTCCCTCAGCTGACAAAACTAGGGATGATGTAACAGCTGCTGATTATCAGATAACCAAGGTGGCTCTAGGGAAAGTAACAACAGAATGAGCGCAGCAAGATGCACGGGCTTCCATAGACGTGCTGTGCCAAAAGTTGAAAGAAACAAAGGATCAGCAGAGATGAGTTTAAAGAAAAAAGTGGAGCAGTTGACAGAGGTTTTGATTAAACTCTCAACACCCCTAGAATCCATACCATCTGCTTCTGCTATCTACCGGATTCGATTTCTCATCGGTGCCTACGATTGAGAAGATTGCCAGAAAAGGAAGAGTGGTTAATGAATGGATCCAAAAGTTGCTCCAACAAGGGAAGGAAGTAATTCAAGACGTGGTGAAAGTTCATCAGTCCTTGGCAGAGATTCAGAAGGAAGGAGAGAAGATGGATGAGGAATTCACTGAAGAACTTGGACAGCTTGATTTGACTTGTGAAGCTCTCTAAGTGCTAAAGCAAATACCAGCACATCTCTTGGTAGAAGAAGGCGTTCTTCCACATACAGATAAACACTTTCAGCTGACCAAGGCCATCAAGTTCAGAGTAAATATCCTCAACGAAGCCTGCAGCAAGTTGAGAGAATCAAGGGATAAATTGATCGATGGGAAAAGTGATCTGGAAGAAGAATTTCTGAAGATTTGTCTAAAGGTATCAGTTGGGAATGCAGGTATCCTATCACCAGATGATCTCTTCAAACAAGTTCAGGAATCTATTCAGCATGAACCTGTACACGGATTTGACCTTGAAGTCATTGGTCAGTTTGTAAGGATTGAGCACACTTTAGAGGCCTTAAGAAAGCTCAGCAAAGGATTGAAGAAACTTCCCGGCACTGCCAGTGATGTTCATGAAACCTGCGAAATGTGGAATGATCATTCCATTGCGCCTGATGAGAATGAAATGCAAGGCATTATTCGGAAGTTCCAGGAGTTTCGTAACAAACAGTCTCAGCTGGAGGAGGAGAAAGAAGAAGAAGCAAAAGATGATGATTTGGATTAATTCCCAACGTCCCATGTCATTTCTATTTTTAGATTGACATGTCTTTTTTATTTCCGTTTTGTCATATTTTTGATTCATGTTTTGACTTGATCTCCTGCGTGAGAGTCATGCAAAACTGAACTCCAGTTAACATGCTACTTTTTAGGATCTGTCCTGTTTTATCTCTAGTTCCTTTTGTTATAAATAAGGGATGCCTGTGCATTCAAAAGGGTCGAGAATTTTTGAAGCATTAAGAGGCTATTGGAAAGGAGAAAAACTGTGTTTTCTTTCAATCATTTTGAAGAATAGAAGTTGATATTGTTTTACAGACTTTGTGTTGTGAAATCGTATTTAAGACAGTTTTCTTATGTTCATGATCTTAAAGCTATTCTTTGCGTAGAATCTCAGTGTTTCTAATTATCTCGGACAGTATATCTGTGATCTAAAACTCGTATGATTATTTTGTGCTCTGTGTTTACTCGAAAGAAAATACGTTTCTCACATTTCTTTTCTACCGTGCTTCCTTCACTGTAACAGTTTCTAACCTATTTCACTTACGAAAGCAATATCCTTGAATCGTGTGAATGTGGATTTCGGGATTTCATCCCAACCCCCAGTGGTTAGATTAGTGTGAATATTGTATATATTATTTACTGTGTTTTAGATTAGCAATAAACAGGCAGCCTCACCTGTCTTTGAGGAGGGATTTAATCCCATGTACTGTGGTTGAACCTCATATTTTGGTTTGACAAAATATCCAACCAACAAGGTGAGATACAAGGTTTGAAAGAGTAGTCTCAAAAATTGGAGCACAAGGATATAGAACATGCCCCGTTGGATATTGATGACATTAGAGAGGTATGTAGAATGTTGCGTCAGGAGAATATTATTCCTTTATTAGGAAATTGGTTGAAAGGGAATACTCCATGCATGGGAACTAAGACTAAAAGAAAAATACTTCATGCGAATCTTCCCCCCAATAGCATTGACTATGACAAGGAGATCACTTTGAATGCTATTGTGGATGGGTGGCTGTTGAGCAATATTTGATTAACACGGGTGTGGAAGAAAATGTACTTACATTAGATGCGTGGGAATAAATGGGGAGACCTCCATTGCAGCCATCATCTAATGTATTGTTCATGGAAAAAATAACGAAAGCTACTCCCATAGGAGTTTTGAAGGATGCATATATCACTATACAAGGGGCCAAGTTCACAGGAGACTTCGAAGTGCTAGCACTTGTGGAAGTAGATAGCTTCCCAGCTTTTCTTGGGCACCCTTGGTGTTATGTGAACAATACTTATTTTAGGTTTAACAAGGGGTATATCAGCTTCGATAACAAGGAGGAAAGGGTTATAATACCATTGACCGATGGGAAATCCATGCCATACGTGGAACCTTTAAATGAAGAGGAGTTGAATAGAATCTATATATGCGCTATTCGGGACCCAGAGGTGCAGGATCCATCTAAGGAAGGAATCCTTCATTGGAAAGATTCTCAGTCAATCAGTGATACTACCAGTGTTTCTTGTGATAATTAGGCTCATGGCACTTATGAACTGGTGGGGTGTGAAGTTAAGTGTGCAGTTGCTTACAAAAAGGGTTTTCACTCTGTTCAATATATAGGTCGCTTAGTACCTCGCTATACTAGATCTGAATATTTGGTTGGGTTCTTACAGGCCATGGAAACAAATTTGGCTGACCAACTTAAATGACACACTATGCTATCATATACTTTAGGCGGGACAGCTACGCACTAGTTGGTGGTCCACAGGGATAATCTCTTAGAGTGGGGAATGATTGGGACCACCTTATCAACCAGGTTTTCCAGAAGTAATGCACCTACAAAAATTTGCCCTTATCATGGTGATCAACCTTCTCAGCATCATATCCAGTAGTGTGAGAGACTCTCAACAATAGGACAAGAAGCATTATTTCCCTCACTTTGGGTGCATTAGTTTTATTCTACTCTACAACGTTTTGCGTGTGCTTGGTATGTATACGTTGAATTACATCGCGACACTGGCAATTGGAAAACTTTGACTGCAAGGATGATCCAAACTTTTGACTTCTTTTCATCTAAACCACAAGTGAACACACCTTTAAGCTTTATCAAGCGCTTAACCTTGGGAGACAGTGAGAAAGTGGAAGAAATTATTCAATAATTATTTGGTGAGACAAAGACAGGGGCATGTTTTGTAGATGAAGAAGATGATATCATATTACTTAAGGTGCGCTTCTCTGGAAAACGATAAGGGGAAGATGGTTTATGTAATTGATGAGGAGGAAGTTGAGCACTTGGATGTGGAGCATTCACATGGAACACGTGAAGTGTTAGCTAGTGCGGATGTAGATGCGCATGCATATCATGAACCTATGAAGATAACAAAGGTCAATATAGGCACAGAAGCTAAACCTAAGGAGGTGATAATTGGGGACTACTGGTCAGAATCCAAGGTAGCAAAGATCATAGAGTTACTTTAAGACTATGAGGACTTATTCCCAAGAGGATACCATGAACTTAAAGGCATGAATATATCACTCGGAGAAATGAAGATAAAGCTCATGGAAGATGCGTGCCAGGAAGATGCGTGCCCTGTTAGGAAGTGACCATATCGGATGAATCCCAATTTGTGTGATAAGGTAAAAGAGGAGATTGACAAGATGTTGAAATCTGGGATCATTCAACCATTAGATGAATCAGAATGGATTAGTCCTATGGTGATAAGCATAAAAAAGGATGGTAGGATTTGGATTTGTATTGATTATAGAGAGTTGAATGCAGTATGTGTTACAGATCCCTTTCCTATGCCATTCATGGAGGAAATATTAGGAGTGGCTGGGTGCGAGATATATTCATTTACAGATGGGTTTTCAGGGTATCATCAGGTTAGGATTGCCCTGGAAGATCAAGAGAAGACCACCTTCACTACTGAATGGGGAAGCTTGTCTATACTGTAATATCCTTTGGATTGAAGAATGCACATGCTGTATTTTCAAGGATAGTGGTACAAGCATTCAAGGATTTTATTCATAAATTTTTACAGGATTGTCTTGATGATTGGACCATCTATGGGCTAATTAAGGATCATTGTGACAATCTACACTTAATGTTTGAAAGATGTCGACAGTTTAGTATCTCATTGAACATTAAGAAGTGCATCTTTACTAGTACCTTTGGCACACTTTTAGGACACATTATCTACAAGGAAGGGTTGTTGGTTGACCCAGCTAAAGTTGCAGTCATCATACACTTGAAAGCACCAGCCAGTCAACGAGAGGTGTGCATATTTTTGAGTCATACAGGTTATTACAAAAATTTTATAAAAGGGTATGCAAAATTTGTCGTGCCCTTGGAGGAATTACTCAGGGGAAAAGGTACATTATACTGGGGGAGTCACAATAGCGCACGTTTGAGATATTGAAGGAGAAACTTACTATCGCGCCTATCTTGTGCTTTCCTTCATGGGATAAACCTTTTCATGTTCATATGGACACCTCTAGTATAGCCATTGGTGCCATCTTAGCTCAACCAGGAGAAGGTATTGTGGATCATCCCATTTGCTTTGCTAGTAGGAAGTTGACCCCTACAAAACAGAATTATACCACTACAGAGCACGAGGCCTTGTCCATGATCTATGCCTTGCACAAATTTTGTCAGTATTTATTGGCTACACCATTTGTGTTTTATACAGATCATGTGGCATTAAAGTATTTGGTGAACAAGCCCATCTTACAAGGGCGCATATGCCAATGGATACTCTTATTTCAAGAGTTTGACTTTACAGTTGTGGTAAAACCAGGTGAAAGCAATTCTGGACCGGATCACTTGTCTAGAATTCAATCAAGAGAAGAGGCACAAAAAATAGAAGAGACCATGCCTGATGCACAGCTGTATAGGTTATAGCGCATGCCATCAGAATTGGAGGACATTGTTGTCTTTCTAAAGATTGGTATGGTGCCAGAAGGCATGAAATCTTTAGAGAAGAAGCAACTTGCTATTCGTGCGGCACCATTCATGTTAATCAATGGTGATTTGTACAAATTAGGCAAAGATGAGGTGTTACGTCGTTGTGTATTGGAGCATGAATGAAAGGATATAATGGAAGAAGCACATGGTGGTATTGCAGGTGGCCACTATATAGGTGATGCAATAGTGTGCAAGATCCTACTTGTTGGTTTGTGGTGGGAAATGTTGTACAAGGATTGTAAAGAGTATTGTAAGACATGTGACCATTGTAAACATCTCGGTCAACCAGAACAAAGGGATGAGATGCCTCTTCAACCAATTACAAGTGCATAACCCTTTGAGAAATGGGAAATTGACTTTGTTCGGGCCTATTTCACGAGTCGCGCGCAGGACTAGATCACGTTATATCATCACTTATATAGATTATCTTACCTAGATGGGTAGAAGCAGCACCTACAAAGGACTGTACAGTGGCTACAATAGCAAGGTTCTTATGGGAGAATGTTCTTACAAGGTATGGTTGTCCTTTAAGTTTAACAAGTGATAGGGGCACACATTTTTTAAATGAGACAATACGAATTCTTTTAGACGAGTTTATGGTTGCCCACCATAAAACTACACCCTATCACCCTCAGGTAAATGGGACTGCTGAGGCTTTTAACAAGATTTTGAGCCACACATTGACCAAGATTTGTGATGTTGGAAGGAAAGATTGGGATGATAAAGTATCTATTGTTCTTTGGGCTTATAGAACAACATACAAAATATTGAACAAAGCCACACCTTTTCAATTGGTGTTTGGCACGGAAGTTGTTCTTCCTATAGAATTTATGTTACCTTCTTTGCGCATTACGTGCACTGGAGGTCTAGCTGATGAGAAATCCTTGGAAGAACGGATCAAGAAGATGGTTCAACTAGATGAGCACCGAGCCATTGCACACGCTGGAGTCAGAAACAGGAGAAAGTGCACCAAAAGGCATGGCATGATCGCCACATCAGAGATAAGAAACTTTTGGTGGGACAAATGGTACTTCTGTATGACTCCAAGTTTTTGTGCCATCCAGGAAAGCTCAAGGTACATTGGTTGGGGCCATATATTATCACTCATATACTTGAGTCAGGTGCTTTCCAGTTAGAAACAATTGATGGCACACGGTTGCCCGGTTACTTTAACGGGAGTAGGTTGAAGCCCTACTATAAATAAGTTCTTCTTGGTGTTTGTAATAAGGCAGTATTACCAGAAAAATTAGGTTTCCCTTTATGCATTTCCTTAATGTATTTCTTTCATCGTCGCTATGCTTTGTCAATTTAGCTCTTGTTTGTGTAATAAGTGCGCTTACGTGCACATGAAGCTAACTACAATATGAAGCATGTTGATGCGTAGAGGAATGCACATCCTTTTCATGTGGGGTGGATTGTTGGTGACTCTCAGGTATATGTTGTGAAGATGTCATGCTATGGGTGTTGAGAAAGAAGGTTGCTAAGGGTAACTGACAAAATATTGCTTCTCAAGATAAGAAAGGATGAATATGGATGACGGAACGTATAACGCGAGGTAAGCGGTGGCCATGGTAACTACTAGGAGATGATGTAATGATGAGGTACTCGAGTGCTAGGGTGTGCGCTAATGAGAAGTCTATGACAAATGGTAAAAGGGTGCGCTAGAAGGCTATAGTGTTTGGTGCAAAGGTATACCGCATGGAAATGATAAATATGGGTCATAAATGAGGAGAATTTGGTAGGTGGAGGAGTAATTAATTCAGTGAAAAGTAGAAATCTATACAAGGATGGGATGTGATTTCATTTTTACCCTTACGACTATGAGAATTCGACAAAGAACCTACACGTGAAGTGCTAAAGTAAAGCAATTCAAAGTACGAAGCAAGCGAACCAGGTGCGGAAGACAAATCTGTTTATTGGAAGGGCTTGAATCCCCTAAGAAAAGGGTTTGAATGAAGCAGAGTAACAAAACAGAGCTAGGGTGTGCGATTTCATGATTGTAAATTAGGGCACGGTTGAATCGGGTTAGGGTTCGAAGCAAACTACTCAAAACACACAGCAACTGGTCTAGAAAATAAAACCTACAAAGAAGAATGTCACCAAAGAAGAAAGCAACACTAGTAAAGGAGAAAAAGAAGGTGGTGGTGGAGGAAGAAGAAGAGATGGCCTAGGAAAGTGATTTTTCCAAAATGTAGTATCCTGAGGAAGTTATTATGGGCCAGGAATGGGAGACCCACATCCGACAGAGTAAGATAAGTTAATATAATCATCGGACCAACAAAAACCAGAAGAAACTAGATGACCTGCTCACTTCTCGAATAAACAGGTGAACTGAGGATGACATGCCAATAAATGATGATGCCAAGGAAAAGCTACTAAAAGGGAATGGTGTCTACCAGCTATATGAGCTCCCATACTTTGGAAAGTATGCACCGTTGTATAGATGGCTGATGAGCTGAGTCCATGAGGACTTTTTCTACTTTACAGGATGGAGGGTATGATTGACACCCATTCTTACTGCCACAGTAACCGAGTTAAGGGCAACAGGTGAATATATTAAAACTGACCTAGCTGACAAGAGTGCCATCTTGGAAACACAGAAAGTGTTGGCCTATCAGAAAGGACTACATGGAATGGACATTGATAAGCTAAAAAATTGTCCAGTAGTACAGGCAGCAACACACCTAGTCACAAAATTGAATGACCAAGAATGTTGGTCCCAAGTTAATTCTATGTGGTTACATGTGCCAAAGTGCATGTCAGAATGAACCACTTATAACATTTCCAGATTCATTGCAGAACAAATAGTAGAGGAAGCACACATGGTAAATAAAATAAGTTTTGGCTGTATCTTACTAAGTTTAGTCTTCATGGAGATTGGGGTACTAGATGGCCCAAAAGAGAACATATGGGAATAACCCATGAATCATAAGTCTCCAGTTGAATGATTCAACAAGTATCTTTGCAAGGGGTCAATGACAAAGGAGGTGAAGGAGTATGTAGAGATGTGGTATGATAGGCTCCGTGCGGAATTTGGAGAGGAATGGCGCATACCCAAGGATTTTCCTTTGGTCCTTGGGAAGCAAGTACATTTTGTAGTCTACCAAAATTTCTGTATTGCGTGCTCTCCAATGGTAGATGGGTCGTGGAGCCCCTGGTGCAAATTACCTTATGCATTTCCCATGCAATACTTCCAAGTTGCAGTTCATTGGTTCACTAACACACAGAGGTTAGTGTTTAACGCATACAAGGTGGACTGTGAATAACAAACCCTATGGAAGACGTATGGATATCCAAGAAGGAATGTGTACAATGAGAATAATATCTCAGAGATTCTGAGCATTAAGCCAGAAACACTGGCCATTGCAGATATCGGGGCCACACTAATATATCTCCAACTGAAGCCCAAAATGGAGAATAACAAGTATGTGGAAAATGAGTTCTTGCTTCCAGGGCCACCAAAGGGGAATCATACCATGGAGAACATTCTGGCACCTAGGCCCTCTGAACCCAAGCAAGATGATGAGGAAGAGGATGAAGAACACGAGGATAGTGGCGGCTTGGTGTGAAGGAGGAAGTAGCCATCTGGCCAAGAGAAGGAGCGCGTAATAAATTCCCAAGGAGAAGGAGTTATAGGGGAGGAGCAGGGTGACCAAATATTTAAAAAGGTGTTTAAGCACACAAGGACACAAGGAGAAACCACACAAGTGAAGGAATCAGAGGAGAAGAAAAGAAGAAAACTCAAGCTAAGTGAGGAAACAGAAGAATCTGAGGAGAAGGCACCTTCATCTCTAGTAGAAGATGAGCCTCAACATAAGGAGGAGAGAATGGAAGGAGAATAAGGGGAACAATCAAAGGCTACATAGGACAAGGGTGGGGATACATCTAGTATTCCTAACCTTGATGCAACCATTCCTGGAGGACGCTGATCTTGTCAAATAGGGGAGGACGCCAAGGCACATACCATGGGGTATGTAGAAGACCCAAAGCTAATTATTCACGCTTGGTTTTAGAGCACCATTGAGCAAAAGGATTTATTCAGATGGGTGCTCATGGATGAGGACAAGGAAAATTTGCACACAAGGAAGCATCTTTCATGGTCTATGCACATGCATATGGACGAGCCTAACTTTGATGTCGGTGAAGAATCATGTGCATCAAGATGGTTGAAGAAGGCACCTGAAATGTGCCACATGACAATTAAGCCAATGGTGATGTCAGATGAGTAGGTGAGCAATGCTCTGGTAAAGCTATCTTCTGAAGTAGCAAGAAGAAACATTGATAAATAATCTACCATTAAGGTGCTAACGAGAGAAATTGAAAGCCAAGGATGTGGAAATAGCATGTCTAGTACAGGAAAAGGACTTGATCAAAAGAAAATATGACACTTTTGTTAATATGGCAGAGGAAATTGGAGATGATGTTCTAAAGGTACATCCACATCTGGAATCCCAGGTACCAAAAGAATTTCCTTCTGCGATGCACTATGTGAAAACAATGATAACATTAGTGTTGGAGGATGAAAAGGTGTGTGTATCAACACAGTCCAAGGACCTTGGGGAAAAGTCAGAGAAAGCACATGCTGTAGTAGCAAGGAATATTTCTACGTATGAAGGCCTACTGCAATCCACCTGTGATGAACTAAAGAAATCTGATCATGCGCTAACAATATGCACAGCCCCAAATGCGCTGATCGTGGTGAAAACATTAGAGGAGGAAAATGAGGTCCATAAGGCTATAAAGGATGCTACCCTAGGCCATGCTGAATGGTTAGTTCTGGTGAAGTAAAATTGCAAGGCACTAGCTGCAGCATAGGCACTGCATAAGGAGAGGTTAGAGGAGCTTGGAAAGCTCATTGCTCAAAAGATGGATGTATTGGAGGGGGTGCAAACCTCTATGTCAAGCGTAATGCTTGTGATACAAAATGAGAAAGGGAAACTCACTATGGAAGAGTTGTAGTCTATCATTACAGACATGCCTGAGGTGGCAGGAGTGGCTTTGATGGTGTGGGAGAGCCTGGAAGCCAATATAAAAGAAGAATATCCAGAGTTGCTGCTTCAGGATGAAACAGAGGGGCCTGAGGCTTTACCAGTTTTGTTAGCTGTGTCTACCTTATTCAAAATTTATCCATTCTTTATTTATTCAACCATTCTTTATTTATCCATTCTTTGTGTAAGTTTTGGACATCGCCATTGTCGAGGCGATAATGAGATTAGTGTGGGGTAATTTTGATCAGAGAAAACACTTAGCTGAACTTGCACACAAAGTCCGCGTGGAAGAACAACATAGGAGAAAAGGTGTGAAGGTATAGGAAGGCTTCATGCGTGGAGGTGTAGAGTCAAACTTTCAGGACTTAGCTGATTTTGGAGATCAGGTCTATTCTTAGATATTGGCGTGTGGAGCACACAAAGCGATGCCAAGACTTGCGCACCACTCTTCGTGGAGATTTTTGAAGAACATGTCAACTCACTCTTGCATGGGCATAAGCTAAGAATAGATCCACCACTTTAGCTAACTGTCAGCAATCTATAGATAGCATTCTTGCATGTATGGCTATAGTTGTAAAAGGTGCATGGGTTGTTATTAGCATGTGACCTATTTTTGGTAGAGTTAAGTGGTGAAGGGCTAGTTCCCCCACCATATATATATGTAATGAATTACTTAGTAAATAGAGAGATATACAAAGACACATGCTTTGAAGAAAGAGAGATACATGAGTACATGAGACTGGATAATTGTAACAGATCCATGCACACATGTCTGGTATTGTATGAAGCTTTTGTACTATTGGCACGATGAGTATATAAAGGATATTGACCGAACAACAGTGTCTGATATGTTTTGTCAATGTATATTGTTGTTATCATGATGATTTACATTTAATCACTTATAGATCTAGTTCAGTATAATGATGAATAGATGGATTAGTCACAAAAAATATATGTTTACTGCTTTATCATGCTACCATTCTGTTACAACAACTCTTAAGAGGGACCCGGTACCTTTGCGTGCTTCGGGTGAGCGCTCAACCTAGGCTTAGTGATGTGCCAGCGCAACTAGGTGTTAACTAAGAATTCTAGGCTGCATCACAATCCCCATAAAGAGCCCATAGTTGTCACTTACCCATAAAATGAGTTTAATTTTTGTTCAAAATTTTCAAAAAAATTGGTTAAGTGTTTCTTTTGAGTAATTTTATTTCCTTTGTGAAGTCTAGTGGAGGAGAAATGATCCCAGAAGTCATTTTTTTCACACTTTGATTTTTTGGGTCTTTTTATTTATATTGTGGTAATTTCAGCTTTTAGGAGCACTCATATCCCTAGTTGTTATGAGCTCGTTGGTTCTTCCATTCCCTACCTTTGCTGCATTTTCCTTGTTTCCAAAGAAAATTTACAGTCTTCCCTTAAGTTGTGGAAATTTCATATTTTTAGAGAACCCGCGGCCTTTGTGCCTCCCAAATGTTATTTCTCTGTACCCCCATCTTCGTTGCATTCCTTTCTGACCCAAAAATATTCTCCCAAAAATTTCCTAAGTCCCCTTTGTACTACGAGACATTCCGGGTTCATGATGAACTCATGTCCCCATGTCTCATGGGCCTTAGGTGTGCCACCAATCCTATCTGTCTGCACTTTCTTGGTTTTATTTATATTGCAGCAATTACAGCTTTTCAAGGAGCTTTTGTCCTGTGTGCACCCTGACCTCCTATTCACTGCAGGCCCACTTTCGACGCATTCTATAAGCTTTCCTATATCTTGCGGTAATTTTGGGGTTATGTGTCCCTTGTTTCTTTAGGCCTTTTGTGCTTCATATCTCTATCATAACCACACTTTAAAGGGTAACGTTTTTATATTATGTCATGATCTATTCCATTCTCCACAATATACTAGAACCCTTATTTAATGTGTCTAACCGAATCTATACTCAACGGAGAAGTATAAAAGAGTAAAACGTATTTTTATTTCTACTATCATTATTGAGGGTTTTTACGTTGAATCACTATGTTTTCCAGTCCCCTACCATAAAAGCCATTTCTAGCTGTATCTTGAGCATTTCTTGGTCATTTTCAAAATTTCAAACTGCATTGTGTTCTTGTGAAGAGTTTCATTCTTTCTATGATTGAGGTTAGTTATTCTAAAGGTTCCTATGAGGGTTTTGAGGATAAAATTGTTTTTTGCCCTATCTCACATTTTTCCTTCAAAATTGTCAATTGGTTTTTCATTCTTCTAAATATTTTTCTCCTAGTCTGGCCATCATGAAGTATCACGATGGAGGTTATGAGCATATTTCATCGCTTGAAACCTCAGCACCAAAAATAGGAGACAGTGATGTGCAACATGTTGATTTGAGTGAGTTTTGGGCTCAAATTTATGGTGTAAATCCCTCTCTCATAGCATAATGCATCAAATACTATGGAATTGCTCATGTTGGTGGCTTTCCTATTTTCGTTCAGTGTGCAAACACCATTTTAGCCTATGTTTCTTTCTTTGGTCTAGATTTGAAATAATCATATATCCTCATGGCCAAGTGATTTCCGAATCAGACATTGGATGCATAAATGATGCTTTTGGAATTTCTATTGTTGAAGATAAACTCAAAGCCTTTTTTATCAAGACAAGGAGAAATATAAAATAATGATAGCTAAGTCTTGGTTCAAGGTTGCAAAGAAAGGAGCATCCAAAATTCCTAAGACTATGTACAAAGCTGAATTTAAATAAGAAATTTGAGATATTATTACTCGTCTATATAGAATCATTGGTCTTTCTTCAACTAATGATTTTCACTTCAAGATGTGCCCTTATATAAATATATTTTGTGAAGGAAATTAGAGTCTAAATTGGGGAGAGATCATTTGTTAGAACCTTAGTGATAAGTTAACCAATGTATAGCAGAGCCAAGATTTCTATATGACCTCATATTTAATGTATACGATTTCATCATATAGGGTCTATTTAGGACTTTCTCCAGTGGATGAAAAGAAGAATGCACTAGTGTATGAGTATTGTCCTCAATTGATTTTTTAGAATAGTAAGCATCATTTTAGAAGAGTTAGTGATGATTTCACAATGTACATTTTTAGAATCCTAGATGGTAACACATTTAAGAGGGTATCTGCTAAAGAAAAATAGTTAATCTCAACTTATGGCAGTCTATTAGTCCAACTCATGAGGTTCTCATATATCAGATTGGGTCATTTTGAAGGAGCACCCCACAAACTTCCCATGTATTACAATGATAAGATAGTTCTTGTGGAAGTTTTTAGATAACTTGATATGTTGCACAAAACATGTAGGGACAAGAAAAAAATTTACATTCAATTCCCAATCAATTTGGGTAATTACACCTGCAGGACAACACTTGATGCAAAGAATGTGGAAAGGACCATTTTTACATTTAAATTTTATCCTTTTTAGAAGAGGACCTGTTTTGATCTCAAAGGGTTCATTTCCAACAATTGCGGGATGTATTTTTATCACTTGTTCACCTCAGAAGATTATTGGGCATAATTTTCATATGATTATGAAGGAAGAAGGAGATATTATGGCAGGTTTTCCTTGCAACAGATCAAATATTTTGGAGTATTTAAAGTACCTGAGGATTTACCATATGATGATGAGTATTTGCATTCCCTTGAATACAACAAATCTATTAGGCATACACCCCTTCCCACTATCATTTTTTTCTAGAAATAAAATAATGACCTACAAGAAATAATAAAAACCAGTCATGGTGAGGACCAAAGTATAGTTTAACAAGAATATGAGAGTATACAAGATAAGTATGATTCGTTCCTCTCCTCATGAAGAATCCACATTTCAAAGGGATATATCCACTTCAATGCCATAGGTTCATACTCAATCATCCCCTTATCCTTTAAAATATTCAACTTTGGTGTACTCTAAGAAAGGGAAAGTTGAGAAAACTTAGAGACAGAAGAAATATTTGAAAAAAATAATAAGCATCCTCTCTCTCCAAAGTAAGAAGAAAAGATTATAGAAACATAACAAATTATTCTAATTTTAGAAGGAGAAGAAAGATGGATAGAGGAGCATGAGGAAAGAAACTAGCAAGGGAGGCAGTACTGAAAAAAGAAAAAGATGATGAAAATAAATTGAAAGATACTAAATTGAATTCTGAGAAAAAAAGTATTCTCAAGCCCAAATCACCTATAAAATAATTATCCTCTTCAAGTGCAGGGACACCTAACCTGGAATTTTTTGTTGCCCAAAATCTTGGCTTATTGAATATACTTTCCTTGGGTCCTCCTGTTAATCCATCTTAAAATGAAACCTTCACATGGGTTCAACCCTTCATAGATAGCAAGTAAAGGAAAGATTTTTCTCAAATTATTTCTCCAAGATTTGATGTTGTAGCTTCCCTCCTAGGTGCAACTCTTACTCCCTCTACCAAGAAACCCAAAAAATATTCAAGACTAATATCTGATTCAAAAGGCCAATAGTTCTTGGAAATATAAAATCCAAGAGTGGATAAATATGAGAAGGATTTGAATATTGCTGACCTAGAGCTTACCAAGATTCCACTAGCTGAGTCTACTCCTGAAGGAGAGATTCATAATTTGAAAAAAATGGTTTCTAGAGTCATTGAAAGAGTGGAGACGTAGAATCAAACATAAGAAAAAATTGAAGAAGAGATACACACCCTCTCTAGTTTTATCAAATATCTCTTAACAAGTGATAAGGTCCTAGATCCTTCCCCATAACATCAATGTCTCCTCCCACTATCTTGTTTGATGAAGAGGTAAAAACTATCAAAAAAATTCATAAACATGTTGCTTATAGAAAGGCAGTTGAAGCAATAGAAGATGAAATTATTGGAGGATGCATTATATGAGCTTAAGAATAAGGTACAGAAAGGGGAAGCTTTCAAAGTTGCAATAATGACTGAATTTCAAGATCTTCGACACCAATTTTTCAAAAAATATTCTACATAAAGAAATGCAACGCATGATATCAAAGAAAAATTCAAGATACTTATCCAGAAGGATTTTTTCAAAATTTAAACTGTAACCAGAGAGAAAATGGATGATATCAGTGCATTCTAGACTATGGTCATCGAAAAAAACAAAGGCGTATTACAGAATGCAGGTATTGGAGAATAAATGGATAATTTTTTAAACAACTAGAAAAAATGTAATAGCAAACACAACCATTCCTTGGGGCATGGAGATCGCTGGAGCACTTGTGAAATTTAGGAATCATATTCTCAAAGTGAAGACTTCAACAACATCAACTTCAAGTGTTCCTTTATCTAGTTTATAGGACCTTTCTTGTAATTAATATGTTTCAAAGTTGGCTTTATTATTGATGAAAATGTAATTTGTAATCAAGAACAATTAAATGTTGTAATACATTTGATTAATTTATAATAATTAATTAAAAGTAAGGGAAACTGGAAAGACTTCGGTTGTAACCACCCTTGTGGCTATATAGGGAAATTTTCATATCATTAAAGGGGTTATATTTTGAAGCTTAGAATGTAGATACACAGAACATTTTTATCAATAGATAAGAAGTTATTTCATCTTGTCTCTCATGTTCTTCTTGTTTTACTCCTTAATTTGCATATGTTTCTTGTATATATTCAAATAGGAAACTTCGTCTCCAATTCATTAGATATAGTGCAAATAACTTTGTGTCTGAAACATTTATGTCTTATGAGTTATTTGAGTATATGCAAATTCATATGATTCTTAAAATATTATGCAAGCATTAGTATGAAATTTCTTTGCAATCTATATGTATGAATGTGCTTCCTTCTTCTTTTCCCTCTATTGCAATAGTGAGTGATCTTGGGTAACCAAGGAGAACACTTATGTTCTTGATAGGTGAGAAGTGAACCCAAAATTTCCTTTTAACCAGTCTTTCTTATTTAAAGCTATTATTTCCTCTAATAAATTCTTGTACTCCCTTTTTATTTTGTATTGATAATATTATTAGATATGGGAACATTTTCAACATCAAAATCCTCATTCAAATAGTGATATTTTGTATATTTATGAATGAGTAGTTTTGTTTGTGTGTGTGTGTGTGTTGAGTAAGGGAACCTCTCCCATAAAGTGGAGGGATTTTTGTCCTTTAAATTTTTTTTTGATCTGATATACAAACCAACATTGTCCTACGTATTCTTAAGTTGTTTGAAGATATCATATCCCTTAGAAGTGGTGGTAGGATTCGTAAAATTGATATGTGGTGGGATGGAAATGGGTTGAGCCATAGGAGGATTAGTGTGGTAAGTGATGACTAGGTTGATAGTTGGATCATCCATGGGAGTAATAAAGTAAGGAGGATGGTGATTACAAACTTGTATAAAATTAGCAGTGGTAGTAACCATGTCAGAAACCTTAGTTGGGGTGAAAAAATGATAAGAAGATTGATCAATGAATTGAGAAGAAATGAAAATATTTTGATGCATACTTAGAAGGTAGGGTTTGAATGGTCAGGTTCACCAAACGATTTAAGAAATATAGAATTTGTAAAACCCTAGATATTAAATAGTCACATATAATATATAAACACTAAAGCACAAATTGGAATTCAAGCAATAAGCTAATGAAAATTGAAACCTTAAGTACAAGAGAGGGAATAGAGGACTTATCCAATTTCACAATAAATCTTGAAGTGATCTAGACTGGGAAACTAATGAATGAGCCTTGAATAGGGCCCTTAGGCACAGAAGACCCCTTTCAGGTACCTGTTGTTGGGGTTAGCACACCAGTTATACAGATAATATATCATATCTAAGCATAACTATAAATAAAAGTGGATATTCTACTAGAAGAAATATACAAAATAAAAGACATAAATCAACACCAGATTTAACGTGGTTCACCTAGTTTGGGCTACGTCCACCAAGAAACAAGCCAATATATTATCCAAAGCTTTGATAAGATATACAATAAAGATTTTCAATCTTCCACACCTCTCAGATGTACACTACATTCTTTCCTCAAAATCATTTTCTTCATCACCAAGAATTCTCTCTCTCATCAAATTTTTGCAAGATCTTCCCAATTCTTGTTAATCTCTTACTTCTAAACCCTAACTTTATGCTTATATAGTCATTTGTAGACTTGGGGCACTTAGGCATGCAATTACAATCAATAGATATAATTTAATGCTAAAAATAGATCCAATTCCTGAGAGTTAATTAAAACATCCTCGCATACGTAACCAATGTTGGTTCCTTCCTTGCCTGACTGATGCTGATCCTAGGTGACCAATGCCAGTTACCCCCTAACCGATGATGGTTACTGTATTTTCCAGAAAGTTTCCATTACATGCTAAATTGAAGTAATTAAGCTCCACAACGCAACAATATTCCACTTGGAGATTAATTACTGCACCATACCTGTAAAGCATCATTCTTGGATCCTTCCTTAGCTTTGTTTCTTCCTCTTCAAGTCTCAAACTCGAATACCAATAGAAGTGGAATGTAGCTCTAACTTCTCCTTTTCTAATGGATTCATTAGCATATCTACATGGTTCTTGCTCGTATGAATATTTTCTAGATTCAACTGTCTATCCTCCACTACCTGCCGTATGAAGTGATACCTCAACTGAATGTGTTTCATTCTTGAATGAAATGTTGAGTTATTTTCCAAATGAATTGCACTCTAACTGTCACTAAATAGTTTACAATTACTTTTCTCCTTTCCCAAATCTTCCATGAACCTACTCATTTATATCATCTCCTTGCTAGCCTTTATAGCTACAACATACTCTACCTCTATAAGTAGACAAAGCCACAACCTTCTATAATCTTGAAATCCTGCTAAATTTCACCCCACCTACTATAAAAATATATCCAGTAGTGCTTCTCCTACCATCCAGATCTCCAGCCATATCTGAATCAACGTAGCCATGACAATAAATATCCAAACCTCCTTAGCATAACTGCTTGCTAGATGTCCCTTTCAAGTACCTGAATATTCATTGGAATACTTTCCAATGCTCTTTACCTAGATTGGCCATAATATCTACTCACCACTCCCACTACCTGTGTAATTTCTAGTCTGGTACAAACCATAACATACATGAGACTCCCAACTACTGAAGCATATGGCACTCGTGTCATGTATCTGACCTCTTCATGTGATGATGGACATTGATCTTTGCTTAATTTTAAGTATTCAGCTTGTAGACACCATATTTGTGTCTTACGACACCCTGTGCCCCGCATCTCATATTCGCAACCTAACCTCACCACCTAAACCTTACACAATTATTTATTAATTACCTTATAATTAATAAATCCACATCTCCAAACCTGCCACCTCATTTCACCACCTCATCATGACCTAGCCCTAACCCTAAACTAACCTAATTAAGACCTATAACTTGGTCTACATCCACACCCATGACTAATTACTCCTCACCCGCACCAAAACCAACCTAATAATGACTTGACCAAGCCCACAACTAATCCCTTGGGAGAAAAGGAGGGAAAGTTGGCTATTTTACTAAAAATAGCCCACTTTGACTTAACCGACATCGGTTCCTACTCGACCACCGTCGGTTACGTAACTCGCCATCGGTTCCCTGTAAATGACCTTCCCCAACCAAAAACAAGGGATCGGAATTCATTTGAAAGATCCGGAATTCACTTAGGCAAGACAGAGACAAGTGAAGAAAAGAGAAGAGTTTGCGGAGAAGGACATCGAGCCCAAGACTGCAACTGAGTAACCAGAGCACAGCGACACTCATCCAAGCATTGGGAGAGAAGATAGCTCACTTTTGATTGTCAGATCATCCCACCTGAGCCTTGCCTTCGTCATCACAGTCCTTGGACCTGTATCTTCATCAAGAACTAGTAAGTAGTGTCTTGTACATTTTTAAATACCATTTCTTGAACTTCTGATTCATAGTAATTATAAGCTCACTCCTAGATCTACTACCCGATAGCACCCTACATCTAACTTTCATTCCTCTACCCTTACATTGCCCCAAGAACAGCTCCCACACTCTCTGAGTCTTCTCCATCACCCTATTGCCTACCCCTAATCATTTACCAACCTTATAAACACCATAACCACCTTATAGCCAACCTTCATTGAAAGCCCCTAAATCACTGCCCCTACCGATATCGGTTATCAGCAACCGGTACCGGTGTTATAACCGCAGTCGGTTATACAGTGATCGGCATCGGTCACTGTGACTCAAACCAAAACCAACCTTTCCTCTATTGCTTTTTAACGAGGTAACTAAAGTGTAATTTCGCAATAACTTCTTTGTTATCATTTGTGTTAATTCGTATTAAAAGGGGAACTGACCACCTTCGAAAGGAAGTCTAATATTTCCTGGCCCAAGGCAGTTCCCTCATTTATTGTCTAACTATAATCTGGTGGTCTTGCATTCTTATTCACAGGTAGTCCTTCCCAGACAAAAAGGAGCTCTTCGCAATCGGTCTGATCTCTCTCTACGGTACGCGCACACCCTCCCAACACTCAACAGGTATTCCTCCTAGCCCTAACCTTTATCTATTTCTCAAGAGAATGAAAGGATAGAAGCAACTCTATTCTAAGAATGGAAACATTCTGTGTGAAACATTTTGGCACGCCCGGTGGGACCCTTTCTCAGGTTTCTTTCTTTCTTGCTTGCTTTCATATAGGGAGCATACTTGCTATTTTCTTCTTCTAAATATTCACAAGAGATTTTGTCATTTTGGTAAAATAATTTGTCTTTCTTCCTCATCTTTGCATTAGTGAAAGTCATCTTCTTTGCTTCATCGAATATCATTTTCGATTTGGGTTTAAAACACGTGCATCACATTCTTGCTTGTTGTTTTTAATTCTAGTGAATGTAGATTAAGTAATAGGTCATACACGTGGGGGTGATATCCACGGTATTGACAAGAAATTAATCTTACTTTCACTGCACAACACATACCAAATCACATCATAATCAACACAACAGCTCAAACATCCCCCCTTTTTCTGCGGTATTCCTCCGCCCGATTGAGGTAACCTTATAAGCCAAAACAAACTTGACATCTCCCTTAGGTCTTTTGTTTAGGATTGACATCATCTTGCATCTAAGGCATAAGCCCACAATAATTAAAACTAATCCTAGGGTTAGTCTCTTGATTTGCTTGTGCATCTTGCTTGTTTTTAGTTCTGTTTCTCTGTGATACACTGTTTCAGTGATCACTTCAAAACAGTTTGGTGGGTATACTAAGCATTGTTAACCCCAAATCAGCAGCTTCTTACATCTTCTCTTTGCTTTCACAGTGACCGATACCGGTCCTATTATACCGACATCGGTTAGCTGACCGACGCCAGCTACAGTTTGAACGACATCGATTATCTGACCGATATCAGTTACTGTCTTTCACAGTTCCCGACAAACCAGCAACTTACCAATTCCAACATTTTGTTGTTGTTTCTGTTCCGGATTGATTGAATCTCTGTTATGTACTCTTTTCCATGGTTGTTATCACTCAGAAAACAAGCCGCAGCCATGGTTTCACATGCCTGTTCCATGCCTTTTCCTGAATCACCCCCTTCACATCCTATGGGGAATCCTACGGACACCAGTGATGTTCCCAAGATCCCTGTAGGAGATAAGGACTTTGCCAAATTTTTGGATGCTAATCCTAGTGCCGTACAATACTATTTGTCTCATACCCCTGACCGTACACCCGACAGGTCAGCTTCTCGTTGGTATGCCCATTAGTATAGCTGCTCACTTAGCTCCTTCCCCACCTAATAACTCCACCTTACCATCTTCATCCTTAGCCCCATCTCCCAACTTAGAGGCTTCGAGGGTTCATACTGCACCGATTGGCTTTCCTTTGGTTAATCTAGGGCCCCACATATCACTACCATCCACTGCCCCTTTCGTAACTTGCTCTCTACCACCTATCCACACGAGCTTTCCTTCTCAAGCTCCGCCCACCTTTTCATTTCCACAAACTTATCCGGTGACCTCAACATCTTATATAGGACACCCTTATTCGGTTGCCTCAACACATTCGTCATCAATACCTTATCAATATTTAACCCCACCTTTGTCTAGTAGCAGCTTTTATCCTCCTTCTGTTTACAACAACGGCACCATCATCTAACCCAACCAATGATCTAATCAAACAGATGATGGACAAGATGTAAAATCTTGAGGCTTCTGTTTCAGGAAGCCGTAACACCCTGACATACGAGCAAGTTTGTCGGGAGCCTATTCATCCTTCTGTCCCCCTTCATTCATATCCTCCTCAATGGGAATTACTGAAATTCACTCACTTTAATAGTAAGGAGGACCCTCAACAACACTTGCGATCGTTTAGACATGCCTGCTACCTGATTGCCCATGACGATGCCTTACTACTTCGTACCTTCCCCATGTCCTTATCAGGACCCACCTTGGAGTGGTACAGTGCTTTAACCCAGCACTCAATCTTCTCCTTTAACCAATTAGCCCAATCTTTCTTGGATCATTTCTCCATCAATATTGCCAAAAAAGTTATCCATCACCGACCTCTATGCCATCCGAAAATTTGAAGACGAATCTATCGCAGATTTCGTTGGACGATGGCGGGGCCTCATCAACCAACTTACTTATGCCTTACCTCAGGCCGAACTCATCAAACTCTTTACGCGGGCCTGCGCTAAGCACATTTCTCCCACCCTCCAAATTCAAACTTTCCACACCTTTGATGACGCCTTTACTATGGCTCGAAAACTAGAAATTCGAGCCTTAGAGGAGGAGAAATTGAGGTTGCGCAACAAAAACTCCCAATTTCTGAACCCAAGACTCCACCAACAAACCCAACACCACCAATTCTCACACATCAACTACTTCGAAATCAAAAGGAGTTGTACATGCGGTGATGGTCAAATCCCAAGCACTGTCTAGTACCCCACCAAAAACCACCTATAAGTATAAAGTCGAGCCCATCAATTACACTCCCTTGGGAGAAACTTATGGTGTGATCTTGGAAAAATTGCTCAAAGCAGGAGCTATCACCTTGCCTCCTGTTAAACCTCATTCTGGGTTTGATTCCACCCGTGCTATACCTTCTTGGTACAAAGAAAATGACTTCTGTAACTTCCACCGCGTGAAGGGACACAGTCACGAAAACTGCAAGATGTTGAAAAACATAGTGCAGGAAATGGTTGATGCAGGGGATATAACCCTCAATAATCCTAATGCCCCTACTAACTGAAATTTGAAAATCTTCAACAAACCATTCCCAAACCACTCATCTAACAGTAACATAAACCAAGATATCTTAGCCGAGGAGAGTGTTCATGAAATCCATGCAGTTTTTGACTCCCAACCAAAAGCTTCTATCAAGGAAATTCTGAATCAAGCCTCGTCACTAACGCAGGGATCCGCACCTGCTTCACCACCATCAAGACAAGATGATAACCTTATCATTCCTTTACCCATAAAGGAATTAACTACCCAGAGTTCTCTTCTCATGAATGAGTCTTCTTACACCACATCCCTGCAAGATTGTGAGTGGATGTTATCTAACTTATCTATTTCCCAAACATCTCCTTCCATCACTCTTGCTGTAAAAGAAGAAGGCTCGCCACTATTTCTGTCATCCTTAGAAGAGAAACCTCTCAAACCGACATCACCAAACTCCTTAATCATGATGGATCCCCTCAAACATGCTCTCCTACCTATTAGTTCTTCATCGCCTAAATATTTTCAGTGACCGATTGACCTCTTACACCCATTGATACAGTGCCTCATTTACCCCCTGTATCACACCCACAGTGGACTGGAATCACAACCCACCTCTCTTCCATACAAAATTTCTTCTTCACACGTGAATATTGTCATCCCTCAGAAGATAGGTGAGTCCTATGGGAGCGTTTGAGTACACCATGCTCTACTCAAATGCAGATGACCGATCCAGACACCTCTACCATATACCCGAGGTGTTTACAAAAGCTCAAAATGCCTATGTCCTCATCTTCACCCCTCTCATTTCTACCAAATACCTCATCCACCTCTATTAACCTAACCAAACCTTCCCCTATGCTTAGGACTTCACCAATACCTAGCCTAACACACCCACCTCAACATGGTTAGATTTATCCAAAAATAAAGTTGTCCATCCACCTAGGAGACAAACCTAATCCCCTCAAGTCCAATATATGCTTCTGTCACAGCTAAAACCCTCGCCGTCACACCTACCTTCTATATTGGGACCTCACCCCTCCACCTTGCATCAATACCTACACCTTCTGCACCCATACAGAGATCCATGGGTGTATCAACACCGTCACCCCAAGTATCCTGTCCACCTATCAACCCTAAACAAACTCCATCATCAAAGGATTTGTTTGTTGTCACTCCTCTTTCTCCGTGGTTGTTTCCTGCCACCATGTCATCTGTGGCCTCCTCATCTAACCAGCTAAACATGACTTATGCACCGAAGAAGCCACATTTAGTTAAATCCAATTATCAAAACCCCTTGTCTAAACCACCACCCGTACAAACCAACCATACCCAACCATTACCAAAACCCACCCAATCAATAGCCTCATCTTCCTCTGACTTTGACCCACTCAAAGGATCTTACGCCAAGATCCTTGATATGTTGGTGGAGAATGCGACCATTTACCTACCCCCACTTAGACCCTATGATCCATCTAAACCTCAACCTATAGGTTATGATGAGTCTAAAATATGTGCTTACCACCGCACACCAGGTCATGATGTAGAGGGATGCAAAGCTTTGAAATCCATCCTTCGTCAGTCACCTCTCTCAGATAGAAAGGTTAAGAAAGACAACTTACGAAGGGAGAAACCTTTAGCTTCAATCCCCTCTCCTATACCACCTGTACCCACCTCACCAAGATCTATCATTATTGCAAACCCACCTCTCAAAGACAATGACTTATCCCTACCATCTTCCTCCTCTCGTGTTCACGAGATCAACATGATTAGCATTGCTACTCGAGGTCAGAAAAAAAATGGGAAAGCTAAAGAAAGCACTCTCTGTGGCCTCTCTTTCTCCGTCCGCCATCCCGATTGCACCACCACCTAAAGTGGTTATTCGTGGACCTGCCTACCCCGTCTCTGATGGAGTTTCCCACCGTACCATGATCAAATAGCTTCACCAATCACCTGTAAAAATGACACTGTATGATCTCATTCAAACCTCTGAATCTCATCGACAAGCTCTCATTGAGATCCTCCAAGGGATAGAGGTCCTACCTAATGAAACCTTTCCCATTGCCTCCATATTAACACCCAACCACGTTGCTTCTCTCACCAAACAATCTACCACTTCTGTCCCTGTACAGCAAGCCGCTGTTGTCAGTTTCTCTGAAGATGAAATTATCGACTTTGGTGTAGAAGATCCTATCCCCGCTCTTTTCATCTCGGCTTACATCCAGGACATCTGAGTACGTCATGTTATGATTGACGGGGGCGCTAGCCTAAACATCATCTCTTCCAAAGCCTTCCAACAAATGAATATCCCTTCTAGCTGCATGTGTGCCAACCCCACCATGTTGCGTTCATTTAATGATGCTATTACTTCTACTTTAGGCACCGTGATCCTTAACATTCGTGTAGGGCCACGTACCTTACCCGAACTCTTCTATGTCCTTGAGGGATAATTCCAATACAACATGTTGTTAGGCCGCCCTTAGATCCGGGCTATGGGATGCGTTCCCTCCACCTTACATAGATGCATAAATTTCGAGTATGAGGGGAAGTCCTACACCGTAAAAGCTGACGCTCCCCCCTTCAAAACCTACAATATGTTATATCACCCTAATGATGTGCTTGTACCAGTCAAGGCACCCATTCATCCAACCCAACCATCTACTTCGACCACACCTCAACCATCCACCTTGACTTCACCTACACATTCAACCAATGAAACCGCCACTGCAAATACCACTTCCTTCCTAACAGACAACATCCCAACCTCAGATCCCTAAGTAGATGTTTTTCAACGCCTTACGCTAGGGGAGTATCACCTATATAACGTTAGCATTTTCCATACACCACAGGAGTATGGACAGTTACATGCACATCGTACTTATGACTATCGTGTGGGGGAAGTAATCTCCTATGGACCACCTAATTGCCACACTAACCTAACGTATGGGGGTGTCGACACATCCTCTGTCACCCCTGAACCTCCCCTTAGTGTGGTTCCCTTCCAATCTGATTTTCAATATCTAACTAATCATCATTTTTCCCTCACCTTCCTGACGCGCTGTGCTTGGAAGGGCTTTAGTTTCAGTCTTTATGAACAAGGCCGACATACGATCATTCCCGTGACTACACACAAACACAAAGATTGTCGTGGTCTTGGATTCTCTAAACCACCTACACCGAAGAAACCACATATCTTTTGTATCCAGGAAGATGACGAAGTCACCCTTTCTGAACCATCATCACCCATTTTGCCATCATCACCCACAGAGTCGATAGACCTGGAATCTATCCCTCCTAACTTTTTTTTTTCGTAAACGCTATCTTCCTGGGTCCTCTCACTTATCAACGCGATAATGAAGACCCATCTTCTTTTCCCCTTCTGTATCCAGACATGATTGAAGAAGACTCACCTTCAATTAATGTTGTTGAGTGCCAGGATGATGACTCCATCCTCACTTATCTTGGTGCGGACAACTCTTATATTCAACGTGCCTTACCATCTGAAACTCAAACCATGTTGCATGAGTCAACTATAGAAATCAACATCCACACAAAGGACGATCCTCACATTGTGAAGATCAGACAATCTCTTAACGCATCAGAACAAACTACCTTCACTACCTTCCTCCGTGCCCACAACCAAGCTTTCACTTGGTCCTACGCTGACATGCCAGGAATTGATCCTGACATCGCTATCCATAACATTACTCTGAAACCTGACTCCAAACCAGTTAAACAAAAATTGAGAAAAATGCATCCACGCATTGCTCTCTTGGTCAAATAAGAGCTTCAACGACTCCTTTCTGTTTCCTTCATCTTAACTATTAACTATCCTCAATGGATTTCTAACATCGTCCCTGTCACTAAAGCAATGGGGGGACTTCAGATATGTACGGATTTTCGGGACCTTAACCTCGCTTGCCCAAAGGATGACTTCCCCCTACCTAGTATTGATCAACTTGTTGATCTCACTGCGGGCCATGAGATGCTTTCTCTCATGGATGGATTCTCGGGATACAATCAAATTTTGGTAGCCCCAACCGATCAACATAAAACTGCCTTCATAACTCCTTGGGGAACCTTTTGCTATCATGTCATGCCATTTGGCCTTAAGAATGCTGGTGCAACCTATCAGTGGGCTATGACTTACATTTTTCATGACATTATGCACACTATCCTTGAGGATTATGTCGATGATCTTCTTGGCAAATCTAAACATCGCAGTGAACATCTCGATGTTTTAACCATTATTTTCGATCACCTGTTACAATATTGTGTTCATCTTCAACCAAAGAAATGTGTCTTTGGTGTCCTTTCGGGAAAAATCCTTTTATTGTCTCTTTGCGTGGCATTGAGGTCGATCCAGCTAAAGTCAAAGCTATCCTAGAAATGCCCCCACCCACTAACCTCAAACAATTACATAGTTTGCAGGGCAAACTCCAATCTATCCGGCATTTCATTTCACAACTCTCGGATCGATGTCAACCTTTTCATCATCTCCTTAAAAAGGACATTGTCTTTCAATGGAGCAACGAGTGCCACCAAGCCTTTGAGGATCTTAAAGCCTATCTCTTGCAGCCACCCATGCTTATCCCACCTCAGGACGATCACCCTTTCTACCTTTACCTTTCTGCCACCGACCATGCTGTAGGAGCCATGCTCGCACATCATGACTCCGAGCATCCAGAACAAGCCGTTTATTACATAAGTCATACTCTTGTGGATTACAAGACTAGGTATACACATGTAGAAAATTTGTGCCTAGCCCTATCATTCGTGGCCACCAAACTCTGCCATTACCTCCTGAATCACAAAACTTTTTTCATCACCAGCGCGAACCCCATCCATTATATGTATGCAAAACCTCATCTAAACCAACACATCACCCAATGGGTTATGCTCCTCGCCAACCTCGATCTTGAGTTTGTACACCAGAAATCAGTCAAAGGACAAACTATCGCAGACTAACTCGTGGAAGCCCCCTTACCTGGGGAACAATTTACCAATTTTACTTTCCCTGACGAACTCATTGCCACTCTTTCACTCAGTAAGGAGTCGTATCCAATGACCCTCTTCTTCGATGGATCCAAATGCCAGCATGGCAGAGGGGTCAGCATTGTTCTCATTCCTCTGGAACTGAACCTATGCCTCTTTCATTCCGGCTTGATTTCCCCTGCACTAATAATACAGCGGAATACGAGGCCCTTGTTTTGGGTCTCCAGGTTGCATTACACTTAGGTGTAAAGTCTATTAACATTTTTGGCGACTCTCAACTGGTATTCAATCAAGTTACGGGCATCTACCAATGTAAAAATGAAGAACTTCAAAAGTACAAACATTACGTGGACTCACTGTTGACCTTATTTACTCATTATTCTATCCAAACCATTCCCCGCTCAACTAATAAATTTGTGGATACTATGGCTTGCTTGGCCTCACAAATTCCTGCCTCACCAACTGACTCTGACATATTTGTCTTGGTCTAACAACTCTTTGCCCCATCTTACTCAGTCCCGGATGTTTGTATGGTAAATAATGTATCTGCTAATTTGCAGGATACCTGGTATCACCAATTTCATGACTACCTTACAACCTCTGTTCTCCCACCTGACCTTACTAGTAACGGAAAACGTGTTTTTCTTAAAAGTGTTTCTCATTATGTCATCATGGGGGGACTCCTCTATAAACGTGGCTTTGATGGCATCCTCCTTCGATGTCTAACCGGCGCGGAGGTCACCTATACCATCCAACAAGTCCATGACGGCATTTGTGGTGGACATTTTAGTGGCCTTTTTGTGGCCAAACAGATCCTTCGCCTAGGCTATTATTGGCCTACTCTTAATAACGACTGCTACAAATATGTTAAGCGTTGTGTTATGTGTCAACAACATGCCAACCTTCAACATACTCCTAGCCATCTGCTACAGGTCACACGAGATCTTTGGCCTTTCTCACAATGGGGTTTAGACCTTATTGGTGAGATTCACCCACCCTCTTCACAACGTCACTGTTGGATAATCACAGCAACCAAATATTACACTAAATGGGTGGAGGCCATTCCACTCATTTCAACCAAAAAAGAAAAAATCGTAGAGTTCATCAACCATCACATTATCTGTCATTTTGGTGTTCCTCATCGCCTGATAACAGATAATGGAAAATCTTTCAAAAATAAGTTGTTACAAGACCTTTGTGACAAATTTGGTATCAAACTTAGCTTCTCATCACCTTACTATCCACAAGAAAATGGTCAGGCCAAATCTTCTAACAAAAATTTGACCAAAATTCTCATGAAAGTTGTTAACGATTCTGGGAAAAATTGGCCTGATCACATCCCCTTTGCCCTTTGGGCTTATCAAACCAGCATTTGTACCTCCACTCATGCCACCCCATTTTCATTGGTACATGGTACCAAGGATATCTTTCCTCTCGAAATACAAATACCCTCCCTAAGAATATCTCTCCAGGATATTCTCACCAATGATGATTTCCGCCAAGAGCGGTTAGCCCAATTGGAGCTTCTTGACGAGCGTCGTCTTACAGATTTTGACCACCTTCAAATCTATCAAAAGCACATCAAGCATGATTATGATAAGCGAACTCATGAGCATACCTTTAAGATTGGTGATCTTGTCCTCAAAGAGAATCAGCATGTAACCAAACTAGAAAAAAGCAAGCATGGAAAATTTGCTCCAAATTGGATTGGGCCTTACATTATCACTCACACTTACGGATCAGGCACTTACCGTTTAGCTTCGCTCAATGGTAAACCTGAGCCTGAAACCCCTTAATTCCTTACATCTTCGACCATTCTACTATTGAATTTAGTATTATATCACTTCTTATCTGCCTTACGCTCATCCCTTGAGCTCATTTACCACCTCATACACCTTGCTTCATGCATCTCAAAATAGAATCACGCTCACATGGTTTGGTCATCATCTCCTCTTAAAGATGCCTTCCCCTTTTTAGTCTGGTCCATGACTTAAAAGTATCAAAATAACACGTTCTCAATTATACAATTATGGGATATTCTTGAGTCAAACTTCTTACAAAACTATATGCTTCATGCCAAATGGACATCTAGACCTCAAAGTTATACATAGACTGCTCCCTCGAAGGACATCTATACACAAAAGCTGCATCTGCTACTATAAATAGACTGCTCCCTTGAAGGAAAGCTATACAAAGTCAACCTCTATCAGAAGCTTCTCGCATTGATCAGCTTCATGAAGAGCTCAAGAACAACAAAATGCATATCCCATATAGATTTCCCGCATCGATCAGTCTATATTCAAAAAATAATAATAAAAGAAGCATTCAAAAGCACTTTTGAGTCATGGACTTGTCTATTTAGGTTTGGTTCTCTTTCGTCAGAATAATCACCTTATAACAAGTTCGATCGCGCCCCAGCTATACCATCTACCTCATCTCACCATTCTTCAAAACAACAAAACTCAAGGGACGTGACGTATATCCGATATATTGTGATTATACAACTCTTTTCACCTATCGACTTCTCACCTATGCAAGGTACCTAGGGATTCAAGTTCATCCTCCGATAATACGTGGTTTATTCAGCTCTTTCCAACTATGGGACACTTTTCCCTCTTTTACCTGAATCTAGGATTACGTGTTGACCTTAATCAGGACATGTTTCCCTAATACTTGGGTAAGCTAACCTTCGCTTCACCTATACCTACACCAATACCGCCAATACCTTACCAACACCAACAACATTACCCTACCAATATCAATATTTTTACCAACCAATAAATTGCCTAACCACAACCAAATTGCCTGAATTCACCTCTCCCTGGTCCTAAAGGAGAACTACATCGGTCTGAGGCCCCTACTTGCTTTATGCAATGGGCTATGTAGGTAGAACTTAGGAGACAAGGGGTCTCCCAAGGTTAGCTCGACCATCCCCTACCAATAACTTACTCCCCCACTCAACTAGTGCCAACTCAGCCCAAAATTTCAACCCAACTAATTCACACCTCAGACAAGACAAAAATGGGCACTCAAATTCACAAAGTGACAATGACATGTCGTATTTTTCTTTTTATAGGTTTTGACATATAACCGATGCCAGTTACAGCGCGCCCTAGAAGACCGGTATCGGTCTTGTGACCGATATCGGTCACACATAACTGATATTGGTTACCTACTTACTTAACCTAACTCCCACCCTTATCCACCAATCTCCATTTTTCACCACCTGACCTACCCCCGGCTTTGCTAAATAGCCGTATTTTGAATTAATCGGCCCAACCCAAGGCCACAACCAACCAATCGGCCCGACCCAAGGCCACAACCAACCAATCAGCCTGACCCAAGGCCACCACCCACCAATCGGCCCGACCCAAGGCCGCAACCCACCAATCGGCCCGACCCAAGGCCGCAACCAACCAATCGGCCTGAACCAAGGCTGCACCAATTAAGTACCTTGACCAAGACTCACAAATTACGATTTTATCCACCCATCATGTAGCTTTTTGTTCAATCGCACTCACCTATTCGTGTTTTTAGTATGATTAGGATAATTGAATTGATCATCCGACCAACCTTGCCTAGACCAAGACTGTGACGTTTATCTCAACCAAACCAACCATCTCGTACTGTCGAACATGCCAAAACGTTCCTATACCTTACCCGTTATATCCCCTAGAGCTACTTCTTATGCCTTGGATACCAGGATTATATCACCCTTGTTTGGATAAACTATCGACCTTTGCCTATGAATTGCGTGTTTGCTCTTCAAATCATGTACCTTGGTCGCACTACTACATTTCAAAGTGTGTCTGCTTCCTTGAACTTACCCCACCATCTTACCATCATCTCAACACCATTCACCCTTTATCAACCCTATCCCTGATTTCACGTCACCTCAATCTGTGATAGATTTGAGGGGGATTACCTATACCCTTAACGGGAGTAACCACTTCTTATTATTGTCAGTGCAGCTTGACAAGACAAGCTACACGATAACAAGGGGCTAATGTAGACACCAAATTTGTGTCTTATGACACCTTGTGCCCTGCATCTCATATTTGTAACCTAACCTCACCACCTAAACCTTACACAATTATTTATTAATTACCTTATAATTAATAAATCCACATCTCCAAACCTGCCACCTCATTTTGCCACCTCATCATGACCTAGCCCTAACCCTAAACTAACCTAATTAAGACCTATAACTTGGTCTACATCCATGCCCATGACTAATTACTCCTCACCCACACAAAAACCAACCTAATAATGACTTGACCAAGCCCACAACTAATCCCTCAGGAGAAAAGGAGGGAAAGTTGGCTATTTTACTAAAAATAGCCAACTTTGACTTAACCGACATCGGTTCCTACTCGACCACCATGTCGGTTACGTAACCACCATCAATTCCCTGTAAATGACCTTCCCCAACCAAAAACAAGGGATTGGAATTCATTTGAAAGATCCGGAATTCACTTGGCAAGAAAGAGACAAGTGAAGAAAAGAGAATTTTTTACGAAGAAGGACATCGAACCCAAGACTGCAACTGAGTAACCAAAGCACAGCGACACTCATCCAAACATTGGGAGAGAAGATAGCTCACTTTTTATTGTCAGAGCATCCCACCTGAGCCTTGCCTTCGTCATCACAGTCCTTAGACCTGTATCTTCATCAGGAACTAGTAAGTGGTGTCTTGTACATTTTAAAATACCATTTCTTGAACTTCTGATTCATAAGTAATCATAATCTCACTCCTAGATCTACTACCCGATAGCACCCTACATCTAAATTTCATTCCTCTACCCTTACATTGCCCCAAGAACAGCTCCCACACTCTCTGAGTCTTCTCCATCACCCTATTGCCTACCCCTAATCATTTACCAACATTATAAACACCATAACCACCTTACAGCCAACCTTCATTAAAAGCCCCTAAATCACTGCCCCTACCGATATCGGTTATCAGCAACCGGTACTGGTGTTATAACCGCAGTCAGTTATACATTGACTGGCATCGGTCACTGTGACTCTGATCTCTCTCTACGGTATGCGCATGTAGACACCAAATTTGTGTCTTACGACCCCTTGTGACCTGCATCTCATTTCGCAACCTAACCTCATCACCTAAATCTTACACAATTATTTATTAATTACCTTGTAATTGATAAATCCACAGCACCTTACCTGCCACCCTCATTTTGCCACCTCATCATGACCTAGTCCTAACCCTAAACTAACCTAATTAAGACCTATAACTTGGTCCACACCTACACCCATGACTAATGACCCCTTTCTTGCACCCAAAACCGACCTTTTAGTCACTTGACCAAGCCCGCAACTAATCTCTCGGGAGAAAAGCAGGGAAAGTGGGTGATTTTACTAAAAATAGCCTACTTTTTCCTAACCGATACCGGTTCCTACTCGACCGCCGTCGGTTCCCTGTAAATGGGGTCCCCAAACCAAAAACAAAGGTCAAAGGATTTTTGGATTGGGAGAGAGCATCAGGAGTGATCAAGCGAATTTGGATCTTTACTTGGTTGAGCAGAGACAAGTGAAGAGACAAGAAGAGTTTGTAGCAAAGGAGATCAAGCCCAAGACTGCAACTGGATACCAGAGCCCTGTGATACTCAGCTGATCATCGGGAGGGAGATATCTCATCTTTTGTGTGTCAAGCCATCCTACCTCAATTCTTCCTTTGCCATCAGAATTCTTGGACCTGCATCTTCATCAATAACCAGTAAGTTACATCTTGCATGTCCTTTTAATAATACTTCTCAGACTTTTGAATCACAATATTCACAAATCCATTCCTAGATCCACTACCCGGCAACATATTGCACCTAACTATCCTTCATTTACTTCTCATCACCTCATTACCTAATATCACCCATATACCAACCTTACAAACAACACAACCACCCCACAACACAACCAGCCTACAATTCCAAAAACATAGACCATACCGATATCAGTTATCAGAAACCGGTATCGGTTACTGTGACTCAAAACCAGAAACCAGCATTTTCCTCTACCCATCTCAACGAAGCAATTAAATTATTATTTTGTAATCTTTTTGTGTTAATTCATATTAGCAGGGGAACTGACCACCTTCGAAAGGAAGTAATATATTTCCTGGGCCCAAGGCAGTTTCCTCATTTATTGTCTAATCAAAATCTTGTGGTCTTGTGTTCTTATTTACAGGTAGTCCTTCCAAGACAAAAAGGAGTTCTTCGCAATCAGCCTGATCTCTCTCTACGGTACGTGCACACCATCTCGACATCCAACAGGTATTCCTCCTAGCCCTAACCCTTATCTGTTTCTAAAAGGAATGAAAGGATAGAAGCAACTCTATTCCCAGAAGCTGAAACATTCCGAGCGAAACATTTTGGCACGCCCGGTGGGACCCTTTTGGGTTTCTTTATTTCTTGCTTGCTTTCATATAGGGAGCATACTTGCTATTTTACTCTTCTAAATATATTCACAAGGCTTTGTATAATTTTGGTAAAAGAACTTGCTTTGTTTTTACATCTTGCATTAGTGAAAGTCATCTCTTTTGCTTCATCGAACATAATTTTTGATTTGGGTTTAAAACACGTGCATTGCATTCCTGCTTGCCTTTTTCAGTTCTAGTGAACGTAGATTAAGTAACAGGTCATACACGTGGGGGTGATATCCATGGTATTGACAAGAAATTAATCTTACTTTCACTGCACAACACATACCGAATCACTTCACAATTAACACAACAGCTCAAACATCCCCCCTTTTTTCCGTGGTATTCCTCCGCCCGATTGAGGTAACCTTATGAGCCAAAACAACTTGACATTTCCCCTAAGTCCTTTATTTAGGATTGACATCATTTCGCGTCTAAAGGCATAAGCCCACAATAATTAAAATTAACCCTAGGGTTAGTCTCTGGATTTACGTGTGCATCTTGCTTGTTTTTAGTTCTGTTTTCTTTCTCATACTCTGTCTTCTGTGATCAATAATTGGACAAGTATACTAAACGTTGTTAAAAATCAAATTAGCAGCCTTTTATATCTTGTTAGCCCAGAATTCTTACACCGACATCGTTTACCTGACCGACTTCGGCTATAGTATAACCGACATCGGTTACTAGACCGATATCGGTTACTGTCTTTTCCAATTCCTGACAAACCAGCAACCTACCAATTTTACCAGTCTAAGTTTGTTTATGTTCCTGATAGATTGAAACCCTACTGTGAACTCCTATCCATGGTTCTTATCACTCGAAAGCAATCCACCACCATGGTTTCACATGCTTGCTATATTTCTTTGCCTGAATCACCCCCTTCACATTCTGTGGGGAATCCTACGGATACCAGCGAGGTTCCTAAAATTCCTGTGGGAGATAAAGAATTTGCAAAGTTTCTGGATGTTAATCCTAGTGCTGTACAATACTATTTGTCTCATGCCCCTGACCGTACGCCCGATGGTCAGCTCCTTGTTGGTATGCCAATTAGTATAGCTACTCATTTAGCTCCCACTCTGCTTGATGATACCGCCTTACTTCCCGCATCTTTAGCCCCGTCTCCCAATCCGATGGCTTCAGAGGTTCATACGACACAGATTAGCTTTCCTTTGGTTAATCTTGGACCCCACATATCACTACCACCAACTGCCCCTACCTCATCTCTCTTGCAGACCGCTCCGTTCATGACTTTCTCTCTGCCACCTATCCACACGAGCTTTCCTTCTCAAGCTCCGCCTACCTTTTCATTCCCATACATGTATCTAGTGACCTCAACATCCTATATGGGACATCCCTATTCAGTTGCTTCAACATATTCATCCTCCATACCTTATCAACACTTAACCCCACCATTGTCTAGCGGAGGCCCTTGGCCCAATTTGCCTCCGTTTACCACAACCGCACCCTCATCTCATCCAACCACAGATTTCATCAAACAAATGATGGAAAAAATGCATAATCTGGAGGCTTCTGTTTCAGGAAGTCGTAGTGCTTTGACATACGAGCAAGTTTTTCGGGAGCCTATTCACCCTTCTGTCCCCCTTCATTCATATCCTCCTCAATGGGAATTACCAAAATTTACCTGTTTTAACAGTAAGGAGGACCCTCAACAACACTTGCGATCATTTAGACATGCTTGTTATTTGATTACTCATGATGATGCCTTATTACTCCGCACCTTTCCCATGTCCTTATCAGGACCCGCCTTGAAGTGGTAGTTGGTATAGTGCTTTAACCCAGCACTCAATCTTCTCTTTTAACCAACTAGCCCAATCTTTCTTGGATCATTTCTCCATTAACATTGCCAAGAAAGTATCTATCACCAACCTTTATGCCATCCGACAATTCGAAGATGAATCTATCACAGATTTCGTTGGACGATGGCGTGGCCTTATCAACCAACTTACATATGCCTTGCCTCATGCTGAACTTATCGAACTTTTAACACGGGCCTGCACTAAGCACATCTCTCCTACCCTCCAAATTCAAACTTTCCGTACATTTGATGAGGCCTTTACCATGGCTCGGAAATTAGAAATTCGAGCCTTAGAAGAAGAGAAATTGCGGTTGCGCAACAAAAACCCCAATTTCTGAACTCCAGATTCTACCAATAAGCCAAACACCACCCCTCCTCACACATCCACTTCTTCGAAATCAAAAGGAGTTGTCCACGCGGTGATGGTCAAATCTCAAACACCGTCTAATACCCCACCAAAAACCACCTATAAGTACAAAGCCGATCCCATCAATTACACTCCCTTGGGAGAAACTTATGGTGTCATGTTGGAAAAATTACTCAAAGCCAGAGCTATCACCTTGCCTCCTGTTAAACCCCACTCCGGGTTTGATTCCACCCGCGCTATACCTTCCTGGTACAAAGAAAATGATTTCTGTAACTTTCACCACGTAAAAGGACATAGTCATGAAAACTGCAAAATGTTGAAAAACATAGTGCAGGAAATGGTTGACGCAGGTGATATAACCCTCGATAACCCTAATGCCCCTGCCAACCGAAATCTGAAAATATTCAACAAACCATTCCCAAATCACTCTTCTAACAGTAATGTAAACCAGGATATCTTAGCCGAGGAAAGTGTTCATGAGATCCATGTAGTCTTCAACTCCCAGCCAAAAGCCTCTATCGAGAAAATTTTGAATCAAGCCTCTTCACTAACGCAGGGGCCCGAACCTCCTTCACCACCATCAAACCAAGGTGAAATCATTCCTTTACCCATAAAGGAGTTAACTGCCCAGACTTTTCTTCTCATCGATGAGTCTTCTTATACCACATCCCTACAAGACTACGAACGAATGTTATCTAACTTATCTCTTTCCCAAACGTCTCCTCCTACCACTCTTGCTGCATAAGAGGAATACTCGCCACTCCTTTTGTCATCCTTAGATGAGCAATCTCTCTCACCGACATCACCGAATTCTTTAACCATAACAGACCCTCTCAAACATGCCCTCCTGCCTATTAGTTCTTCATCGCCTAAATCTTTTCAACGACCAGTCGACCTCTTAACATCTATTGATACAGTGCCTCATCTACCCCTGTATCACACCCACAGTGGACTAGAATCACAACCCGTCTTTCTTCTGTACCAAATTTACAATTCACACCTGAAGATTGTCATTCTCCAGAAGATAGACGAGTCCTATGGGAACATTTGAGTACCCCCTATTCTACTCAAATGTAGGTAACCGATCCAGACACCTCTACCATATACCCTAAGTGTTTACAGAAACTCAAAATCCCTATGTCCTCATCTCCATCCCCCACATCTATACCAAGTATCTCATCCACCTCTATTAACCTAACCAAATCTTCCCCTACACTTGGGATCTCACCAATACCCAGCCTAACACACCCGCCTAAGCGACTAGATTTATCCAAAAATAAAGCCGCCCCGCCACTTAGGAGACAAACTCCATCCGTGCCTCTATCACAATCAAAACCATCATTGTCACACCTACCTTCCATATTGGGACCTCATCCCTCCACCTTGCATCAATATATCATACCTCCTGCGTTTTCTTCAAAACGACCTACGCCTCCTACACCCATACAGAGATCAAAGGATATATCAACGTTGTCACCCCACGTATCCTGTCCACCCATCAACCCTAAACAAACTCCATCATCAAAGGATTTATTTTCTGTCACTCCCCTTTCTCCGTGGTTATTTCCCGCTACCACGTCATTTGTAGCCTCATCATCTAACCAGCGGAACATAGCTCCTACGCCAAAGAAACCACATTTAGTGAAAACCATGTGTCAACACCCCTTGGCTAAACCACCACCCATACGAACCAACCATGCCCAAACATTACCAAAACCCGCACAATCAATACCCTCCTCCTCCTCCGATTTTGACCCACTCAAAGGATCTTACGCCAAAATCCTTGCTATGTTGGTGGAGAATGCGACCATTTCCCTACCCCCACTTAAACCTTATGACCTGTCTAAACCTCGACCTATAGGTTATGATGAGTCTAAAATCTGCGCTTATCACCGCACACCAGGACATGATGTGGAGGGATGCGAAGCTTTAAAAACCATCCTTCGTCAGTCACCTCTCTCAGATAGAAAGGTTAAGAAAGACAACTCACGAAGGGAGAGACCTCTAGCTTCCATTCCCTCTCCTATACCATTTGTCCCCGCCTCACCAAGATCTATCATTATTACAACCCCACCTCTTGAAGCCCATGATTCGTCACTACCATCTTCCTCCTCTCAGTGTCTCACGAGATCAACATGATCAGTGTTGCTACTCGAGTGCAGAAAAACAACGAGAAAGCGAAAGAAAGCACACCTGCATCCTCTCTTTCTCCGTCCACCATCCCGATTACACCACCACCCAAAGTGGTTATTCGTGGACCCGCTTACCCCGTCTCTAATGGAGTTTCCCATCGAGCCATGATCAAACAGCTTCACCAATCACCCGTAAAAATGACACTATATGATCTCATTCAGACTTCTGAATCTCATCGACAAGCTCTTGTTGAAATTCTTCAAGGGATCGAGGTCTTACCTAATGAAACCCTACCTGTTGCCTCCATTCTAACACCCAATCACGTTATTTCTCTCACCAAACAACCCACTGCCCCAACCACTTCTATCTCTGTACAACAAGCTGTTGCAGTCAGTTTCTCCGAAGATGAAATTGTTGACTTTGGTACAGAAGATCCTGACCCTGCTCTTTTCATCTCAACCTACGTCCAGGACATTCAGGTACGTCGTGTTATGATTGACGGGGGTGCTAGCCTAAACATCATCTCTTCAAAAGCCTTCCAACAAATGAATATCCCTTCTAGCTACATGTGTGCCAATCCCATCATGTTGCGGTCATTTAATGATGCTATTACCTCTACCTTAGGCACCGTGATCCTTAACATTCATGTAGGACCACGTACTTTACCCGAACTCTTCTATGTCCTTGAGGGAGAGTTCCAATATAATATATTGCTAGGTCGCCCTTGGATTCGGGCTATGGGATGCGTTCCCTCAACCTTACATAGATGCATAAAATTTGAATATGAGGGGAAGTCCTACACCGTAAAAGCTGATCCTCCCCCCTTTAAAACCTGTAATATGATATACCGCCCTAACGATGTGCTTGTACCAATCAAGACACCCATTCATTCAACCCAACCATCCTCTTCAAATGTGCCTCAATCATTCACCTCAACCGCACCTACACCTTCAAATGAAACCACTGTCGCAAAAACCACTTCCCTTCCTGCAGCTAATATCCCAACCGCAGACCCCTTAGTAGATGTTTTTCAACTCCTTACGCTGGGGGAGTATCGCCTATATAATGTTAGTTCTTTTCACACCCCACAGGAGTACGGACAGGTACATGCACATCCTACCTATGACCGTCGTGTGGGGGAAGTAATCCCCTACGGACCACCTCACTGCCGCACTAACCTAACATATGGGGGTGTCGACGCATCTTCCATTGCCCCTGAGCCCCCTCTTGGTGTGGTTCCTTTCCAATCTGATTTTCAATACCTGACAAATCGTCGTTTCGCCCTCACCTTCTTGACTCGCTGTGCTTGGAAAGGCTTTGGTTTTGGTCTTTATGAACAAGGCCGACATACAATCATCCCCGTAACTACACGCAAGCACAATGATCGTAGTGGTCTCGGATTTCCGGGAACACTTACACCGAAGGAACCTCGTGTCAGTTGTCTTCTAGAAGACAACGACGTCACCCCTACCGAACCATCATCACCCATTTTTCCTTTGTCACCCACAGAGTCGATAGATCCTGAATCTATCCCTCCTAACTTTTTTTTTTTCATAAATGCTATCTTCCTAGGTCCTCTCACTTATCAACGTGATAATGAGGACACCTCTTCTATCCCCCTTCTGTATCCAGACATGATTGAAGAGGACTCACCTTCAATTAACGTTGTTGAATGCCAGGATGATGACTCCATCCTCACTTACCTTGGCGCGGATGACTCTTATATTCAACGCGCCTTACCATCTGAAACTCAAACCATGCTGAACGAATCTACTATTGAAATCAACATCCACACGGAGGAGGATCCTCACATTGTGAAGATCGGACAATCCCTTAACGCATCAGAACAAGTCGCCTTTACTACCTTTCTCTGTGCTCGCAACCAAGCTTTCGCTTGGTCCTACGCTGACATGCCAGGAATTGATCCTGACATTGCCGTCCATAACATTACACTGAAACCCGATTCCAAACCAATTAAACAGAAATTGAGAAAAATGCATCCACGCATTGCCCTCTTGGTCAAAGAGGAGCTTCAACGACTTCTTTCTGTTTCCTTCATTCTGCCTATTGACTATCCTCAATGGATTTCTAACATCGTACCTGTCACTAAAGCGACGGGGGGGACTTCGGATATGCACGGATTTCTGGGATCTCAACCTCGCTTGCCCTAAGGATGACTTCCCCCTACCTAGTATTGACCAACTTGTTGATCTCACTGCAGGCCATGAGATGCTCTCTCTCATGGATGGCTTTTCAGGATACAACCAAATTTTGGTTGCACCCGCCGATCAACATAAAACTGCCTTCATAACTCCTTGGGGAACCTTCTGTTACCGTGTAATGCCATTTGGCCTTAAGAATGCTGGTGCAACCTATCAGCGGGCTATGACCTACATTTTTCATGACATTATGCACACTATCCTTGAAGATTACGTCGATGATCTTCTTGGCAAATCTAAACATCGCAGTGAACATCTCGATGTTTTAACCATTATTTTTGACCGCCTGTTACAATATTCTGTCCGTCTTCAACCAAAGAAATGTGTCTTTGGTGTCCTTTCGGGAAAACTTCTCGGCTTTATTGTCTCTCTGCGTGGCATTGAGGTCGACCCATCTAAAGTCAAAGCTATTCTAGAAATGCCCCCACCTACCAATCTTAAACAATTGCGTAGTTTACAAGGTAAGCTCCAATCTATCCGACGTTTCATCTCCCAACTCTCGGATCGATGTCAACCTTTCCATCACCTCCTTAAAAAAGACATTGACTTTCAATGGAGTGAAGAGTGCCACCAAGCCTTTGAGGCTCTCAAAGCTTATCTCTTGCAGCCACCCGTGCTTATCCCACCCCAGGACGACCGCCCTTTCTACCTTTATCTTTCCGCCACCGACCACGCTGTAGGGGCCATGCTTGCACATCGTGACTCTGAGAATCGAGAACAAGCCGTTTATTATATAAGTCGTACTTTGGTGGACTATGAGACTAGGTATACACATGTAGAAAAGTTGTGCCTAGCCCTATCATTCGTGGCCACCAAACTCTGACACTACCTTCTGAATCACAAAACTTTCGTCATCACCAACACGGACCCCATCCATTACATGTATGCCAAACCTCATCTAAACCAACGCATCGCCAGATGGCTCATGCTCCTCGCCGACCTCGACCTTGAGTTTGTCCACCAGAAATCAATCAAAGGACAAACCATCGCAGACCAACTTGCGGAAGCCCCTTTACCAGGGGAACAATTTACCAATTTTACATTCCCCGACGAACTCATCGCCACTCTTTCACTCAGGGAGGAGTCGTATCCAATGACCCTCTTCTTCGATGGATCCAAATGCCAGCGCGGCGGAGGAGCCGGCGTTGTTCTCATTCCTCTCGACGCTGAGCCTATGCCTCTCTCATTCCGACTCGATTTCCCTTGCACTAATAATACAGCGGAATACGAGGCCCTTGTTCTGGGTCTCCAAGTTGCGTTACACTTAGGTATCAAATCTATCAATATTTTTGGCGACTCTCAATTGGTAGTCAATCAAGTTATGGGCATCTACCAATGCAAAAATGAGGAACTTCAAAAGTACAAACACTACGTGGATTCACTTCTAGCCTTATTTACTCGCTATTCTATCCAAACCATTCCCCGCTCCACTAACAAATTTGCGGATACTATGGCTTGCTTAGCCTCGCAAATTCCAGCTTCATCAACTGACTCTGACATTTTCGTCTTGGTCCAACAACTCTTTGCCCCATCTTATTCAGCCTCGGTTGTTTGTACGATAAATAATGTGTCTGCTAATTCGCAGGATACCTGGTATCACCAATTTCACGACTACCTTACAACCTCTATTCTCCCATCTGACCTTACTAGTACCGGCAAACGCGCGTTTCTTAAACGCGTTTCTCATTATGTCGTTATGGGGGGACTCCTTTATAAACGTGGCTTTGATGGCATCCTCCTTCGATGTCTCATCGGTGCAGAGGTCACCCATACCATCCAACAAGTCCATGACGGTATTTGTGGCGGACATTTTAGCGGCCTTGCCGTGGCCAAACGAATCCTTCGCCTAGGTTATTATTGGCCTACTCTCAATAACGATTGCTATGAATATGTTAAGCGTTGTGTTATGTGTCAACAACATGCCAACCTTCAACATACTCCTAGCCACCCGCTACAGGTCGCCCGAGATCTTTGGCCTTTCTCACAATGGGGTTTAGACCTTATTGGTGAGATTCATCCGTCCTCTTCGCAACGTCACCGATGGATTATCACAGCAACCGAATATTACACAAAATGGGTGGAGGCTATTCCGCTCATTTCAACTAAAAAAGAAAAAATTGTAGAGTTCATTAACCACCACATTATCTGTCGTTTTGGTGTTCCTCATCGCCTGATAACAGATAATGGAAAATCTTTCAAAAACAAGTTGTTGCAGGACCTTTGCGACAACTTTGGTATCAAACTCAGCTTCTCATCACCCTACTATCCACAAGCAAATGGACAAGCTGAATCCTCTAATAAAACCCTAACCAAAATCCTCATGAAAGTTGTCAATGAATCCGGAAGAAATTGGCACGATCACATCCCCTTTGCCCTTTGGGCTTATCGTACTAGCATTCGTACCTCCACTAATGCCACACCTTTTTCTTTGGTATATGGTACCGAGGCTGTCCTGCCTCTCGAAGTACAAATACCCTCCCTTAGAATATCTCTTCAGGATATTCTCACCAACGATGATTTCCGCCAAGAGCGGTTAGCCCAATTGGAGCTTCTTGACGAGCGTCGTCTTACAGCTCTTGATCACCTCCAAATCTATCAAAAACGTATCAAGCGTGCTTATGATAAGCGACTTCATGAGCGTACCTTTAAGGTTGGTGATCTTGTCCTCAAAGAGAATCAACATGTAACCAAACTAGAAAAGAGCAAACGTGGAAAATTTGCTCCTAATTGGATTGGGCCTTATATAATCACTCACACTTATGGATCAGGCACTTATCGTTTAGCTTCGCTTAATGGTAAACCTGAGCCTGAACCCCTTAATGCCTTGCATCTTCGACCATTCTACTGTTGAATTTAGTGTTATATCACTTCTTATCTACCTGCCGCTCGTCCCTTGAGCTCACTTACCACCACATACACTTTGTTTCCTACACCTCATAATAAAAATCAAGCTCACATAGTTTGATTCTCACTTCACCTCAGCAATGCCTTCCCTTTTTAGTCTAGTCCATGACTTCAAAGTATTAAAATAAGCCGTATTCTTATGGGATTTTCTTGAGTCAAACTTCCTACAAAAACTAGATGCTTCACGTCAAAAGGACATCTAGCTATCTACCTTATATATAGACTGCTCCCTCGAAGGACAGCTATATGCCAAACTATTGCTGCTATTATATATAGACTGCTCCCCCGAAGGACAGCTATGCACTAAAATCATATCTGCTACTATAAATAGACTGCTCCCTCGAAGGACAGCTATACACAGTCAGCCTTTATCAGAAGCTTCTCGCATTGATCAGCTTTGTGAAGACCTCAAGAATAGTACAATCAATATCCCTTGTAGACTTCCCGCATCGATCAGTCTATATTCAGTAAAATAAAAGCCTCATTCAAAAGAAATTTTGAGTCATGGACTTGTCTATTTAGGGTAGGTTCTCTTTCGTCAGAACACTCGCTTTGTAACAAGTTCTCTGTACCTCAGTTATATCATCCACCTCACCTCACCATTTGTTTCAACTCAAGGGACGTGACGTACACCCGATATATTGTGATCATACAACTCTTTTCACCTATTGACTTCTCGTCTATGCACGGTACCTAGGGCTTCAAGCTCGTTCTACGTTGTGTGGTTTGTTTAGCTCTTTTCACCTACGGAGCACTCTTTCCTCTTTGCCTCGCATCTAGGATTGTGTGTTGATCTTAATCAGGACATGGTTCCCTTCTACTTGGGTAGGCTAACTTTCGCTTCCCTTATACCTTTTACAACATCACCAATTCATTACCAACACCAACAACCTTACCTTACCAATATTAATATCAATATTTTTACCAACCAACCAATTGCCTAAACCGTACCAAATTGCCTAAATTCACCTCTCCCTGGTCCTAAGGGAGAACTACATCGGTCTGAGGCCCCTCCTTGCTTTGTGCAATGGGCTATGTAGGCAGCACTTCGGAGACATGGGGTCTCCCAAGGTTAGCTCGACCATCCCCTACCATAACCTATCATGTGTGGTAAATATAAATATTTTTGTGTATTTCTATTTAATCACATTCCTCTTTATCCTTTTTCAAAACACCAAAAATCACAACGCAAACATTCTTATTATTATCATAACTCAAATCAACATACATATTCAGTTTTATTTAGATGTTAAACAAATACGTCTTCTCTATCATCGACACGCAGGTCGGCATCCTTATTTATTCTTATACCTCGATAACATTTACTTAGACCCTCACGACTCATCCCGACCCAGGAGATGATCGTGATCGTCGACGCCTCTCGCCGGGCCTCTCCGTCCTCAAAGGTACCACGGCTATTGGTACCACCCACTGATCTGCCAATCTCTCCTGTAACATATGAATACGCCCTCTCGCATGGAGGAATCCAGCCTCTAGTCTCTCTGCTCGTGACTCCGCAACCGCTAACAATCCTCTTGTCTCATTCATCTGCGTTTGGAGCTGATGAACTAAACTCTGCAGACGATCTCTCTCCGCTGTAATCACAGCTATGTCAGGGCGATCACGTACACCTCGCAGCTCTGCTACCCACCATAACCTATAGGCCTCTGTCGTTCCTGCATCCATTACCCTGCGATCGGCTGCTATCTCCTCTGGCCCTTCTGGAGGTGTTGGCCGGGGAGGTGAGAATGCTGCCTCGGCGTCGATCCTCATATATGGTCTATAAGCCAGGGGTATATCCTGCACAAATCCAAATTGTCGCCGCACGCGATCTAGAGGAATCCTCTCATACTCACCTGGTCTGTGCCCTGCGATCCACCTCAATCGCTCTACACCCCTCAACTCCTCAGCTATGTTCTCTGTTACCATATAGTTCCCGTAAGGCCTCCAACAGATATCCGCAATCGTCACCCTCTCCCATACCTGCCTGTAATACTCAATGTCACCCGTCACGGCCTGGGATCTTGCCTCTTGTTCTGTCTGGACCCATCGTCTGAATCCCAACCTCTGTACTCCGGTCTCTCCTGACTGGATGGGTCGGCCTATTGGTCGCACACAAACAATGTGCTCATAGGCCCAACAGTGTAATAAGTATGAACAATCCAGTGTCGTCCTGTGATTTCACCTACAAGCCCATAAACCCCTGTATAACTCCGCCAAATATGCAGGTGCCCATGCAAAAGTCACGTTCCTTTCTATCATCTCCCAAATAACACACATCAATGCCTTTGGAAATCTTCCCCCATCCGCCCTCGGTAATGCATAATACCCTACCGCTATCATTAATATCACTGCTAACCTTGTCTCCTCAGGGTGTGCTGCATACATTATCCCATATGTGAATGTCAAACCTCGCTGTGTCAAATCTCGTGCGTATGGACCAAATACTGCTGTTATCGCTCCCCGCGCCGCGCTAGGTAATGCCTGATATACTGGTTTTCCTGTAATAGGGAGTCTCAAAATACGGAACACATCTTCCAATGTTACTGTCATCTCCCCTGTTGGCAGATAGAAGGTATTCTTCTCTGGATTCCATCTTTCAATCAACGCCTGCAACATAGCATGGTTATGTGCGATTCGTGAATAATAGCGGATTCCACTTAACCCCAAACGATTTATCAATGTCCATTCAGCTGGTGTTACATCCGCTCGGATTCGTGACAACAGCGCTGGTACACTATCATTCATCCTCGGCCCTGCCTCTGCCTGCATACGTCAAAACAACAAATAACCATTCAATCCATCGAATCCCTAAAGGTTTTTTTCTCACATTCTGGAAATTCCTCCAGTAACCGGTATCGGTTATAAATAACCGGTACCGGTTCAGTAACCGATACCGGTTATCCCTAACCGCTATCGGTCACTGTCAATTACATACACCTTGCCTAAACAACCACCTACGACAATAAATTGATCGTTTATTCCTCTCTGTATACACAGACATACCCGAAACCCCTGATTACCTACCCCATAACACTCACCTCACCTATAACCCTTGCTATCACGTTTTCTTTCTCATATCTACCCACTTAATCTCCCTCCTCCTATTCACAAAACATGCAAACACCAAATTACAACCAAATCGTTTACCTCTTGGGCTGCAGCAGCTTGCGGTGGAACTTGTCTTCCCTCTCGTCCATGCCTACTGGATGCTTCTCCTCGTTCAGCCATGCTCACCACCCTCTTCAAATATAGCTTGGATTTCTGTCTTCTTGATCTCAGCCCACAATCACGTTACCTGTCTCTTTCCTCCTTATCACTCAAATCTCTCATGCAATTACTTGTCTCAGTCGTTAAAACAGCGTCGCATTCGCGTATTTAACATCTTGCATGCCTCTCAAAATAAGAACTTCAGTTGCCACCTACGCTTTTCTATTTTTAGAAAAATCTCATTTTGGAATAACCGGTATCGGTTACCTAACCGATATCGGTCTATACTATACCGACATCGGTTAGCTAACCGACGTCGGTCACATACCCACCTTTTTCAAAACATAGTCCTTTTCTTTATTTTTTATCTAATTTTTGGAGGCGCCCGCCTCTTTTTCCTGCATACCAACACCGATAGCTATAATCTTTTCATCAAATCCACATCTCATTACGATTTCATCCATATCATCTATCTACATTACCAAAACAAACAAATCATCAACAAACGATATCAAAAACCATTAATCTATATACCATTTGGATCCAACTTAACAGCTACATACATACATTTTCATAAAATCAGCGACAAAACATACAACATTTCATAATACAACATGTCAATTAAACTCATCATTTATATCTACATACATCCCATCAACAAAAGACATCAACATCATTAATATATAACACCATGTAAATCCAACTCATCATACATCAAATATCACAAACCATCGACAAAACATTTAACGCATTTTAAACACAGCATGTGGATCAAAACATCATATCTATATATATATACAATGTTTCCAATATACAATGTGCCCTGCATCGGGGCCTCTGTGATCTCATAATCCAACAAAGCCGGCACGCAGGCCGCAATAACCGTCAAAAACCTCAACACGGCTCGCAGGCCGGTCTCTCATATCAAAAACATACTCGGCTCGCAGACCGGTATCAACTATACAACTCATACTCGGCTCGCAGGCCGGTATACAATAAATGAATGAATGAATCAATGAATACATAATATGTAGGCACGCAGGCCTCTATAAACATAACCGGTTCGCAGACCGGTGCCCATATCCAATATACAAATACAAAAACAATGCCGGGATCCCTCAGCTCTCCCCACCGCCCTCAGCACCTCTCCCTGCTGGTCCCTGTGGTGCCTCTCGCCTCCTGCCTGTAACAGACACACCGGCTGTGGCTGCACCTCCCTGCGATCTCTGACTATGAGAGGTCTCTGCTCTATAGGCTGCATATGGCTGATACTCAGCTCCGGTACCATCAAGAACATCCTGATAGTACCGGGCCTCCGCTCTCGCCTCCATATACCTGTCCCGTGCCACCATCGCTGCTGGGGCTGGTCCCCTAACTCCTACTACCAGTGCCCCCTGTGCCTGTGCTGGTGCCGCTGGTGGTGCCTGTGGCTGGGGTGGTACCTGTGCCTGTGCTGCTGTGTGGTGCTGCTGGTGGTGCTGCTGTACCTGTACCTGCCTGGGGCTGTGGCTGTGCCGCTGCTGGTGGTGCTGCCTGTGCCTGTACCTGAGCCTGGGCTAGCTGCCCCTGTAAAACACCTATCTGTGCCTGTGCAGCAGCCAGCTGCCCCTGTAATAGCTGCACCTGACCCCTGAGCTGATCTCACTCTGCTATCACCGCTGCCAAGTCTGGCTGTGCAGGCTGTGCTACCCTCGCTGCTCTCTGACCAGCCCACCAAACCATATATGCTCCCGTACAGCCAGCATCATCTACAGTGTCATCTGCCGGCCTCTCAGCAACCCAATCTGGATCCACGGGCTGTGGTGCAGGCAGTGGGGCCTCTACATCATCCCTCCGGTACTGAGGGAAGCGAGGGGGCTCATCCTGTCGTAGCCCCATCTGCCTGCGTACCCTCTCCAGGGGTATCCTCTCATACTCTCCCGGCCTCCGTCCCGCTATCCAGAATGTGTACTGGATCCACTGCAACTGTCCTCGGGCTCCTCCACGGGGGTGATGACCTCTATACGGTCTCCATACAATATCTGCCGCTGTCAGGCCCTCTAATAAATGCCTGTAATAAGCGACGTCCCGCCCTGCAAGCACTGCTCGTGGCTGGCCCACGACCCCCAACCACCTCTGAAAGCCGTATCTATATATGACCTGTGGCCCTGGCTGCTGGGGTAATCCTACTGGTCTAATGCATATGATGTGCTCATATGCCCAACAGTGAAGCAAAAATGTCGAACAAATCCCAAATCGCCTCATCCGGCGATAGCCCCACAGCTCTCTATATAACTGCACCAGGTATACTGGTGCCCAAGCATAACATGTGTGCTCCTCCACCATCTCATGTAGCACCCCCATCAGCGCCCGTGGAAAGCGGCCTCCCTCTGAGTCTGGGAGGGCGAAGCAGGTGATCCCGATCATCATCAACACGGCAAGCCGTGTCTCATGTCGGTGCGCACGGTACATATCCCCATACCCGATACTCACGCTGTGATATGTCAATAGCGCGGCTGCATCCCCAAAAACCTGTAGGATGCTGTCCATGGCTGTCTCTGCATCCACCTGAAAGACTGCCTCTCCATCGATAGGTAATCGAAGGATGCGATACACATCCTCCAATGTGATGGTCATCTCTCCAGTCGGGAGATGGAACACATTGGTCGCCGGATCCCATCTCTCGATGAGGGCAACCATCAAACTATGATCTCTGTCGATCGCTCTGTATCGCTGGACTCCGCCGAGTCCCACCTCGCGCATGATAGCCCAGTGTGCTGCGGACACATGTGGTCGCATCCGGCTCAACAGTGGGGGCATCCTGTCCCGCATCGTCAGCTGCTGACGTGCCTGCAAAACCAACCCACTACATTAGCCCTACTCTTTATCACAACATCTACTTTACCCTCTATACCCCCTTTTATCCCCCCGACCACACCCCGACTCTCTAACACACCCCTCTACCCACCTATCTTCTACAATATCCCCCTCCCTCTTCACACCCAAACAAACAACCCACATCATACTACCACGAAACCGAAACGATACCCAAACAACCAAATCCAACAATCGACACAACTTAAATCATACCAAAACACCCCTACCCCATCCCAAAACCATACTCACAACACCTAAACCACAACCAACAATTCAACACCAAAACATAACCCAAACCAACCAAAATAACTACAAATCACTACGAACCGGTACCGGTCACCCATAACCGACCCCGGTCTCCTCTCCACCGACGCCGGTCAACTACCGACCGACACCGGTCACCACTGATCAACCCTGCCCCTAGATTTTCTGGACCGATGCCGGTCGCTTAGTGACCGACATCGGTCGCTGTAAAAATTACCGAGCCGAACCCGCGCGGCTACCCAATTCATTTTTTTTTCCTATTTCTCCCTACATACCCACCCAAACACCCTAAAAACCTACCCACCCAACCGCCTTGGCCTATTTAGCCTATCTACCCTTTCCTCTTTTCATATAACTTCCATTTATTCATTATTTTCTCCAAATCTAAGATTCCTACCCGAATCCCAAATACAGCATAATACCATTAAATTCACATAATGAAGGGTTTCGAACCTACCGGTACGACGACACGTCGTCGTGGTGGGATAGGTGGTGGTGGTCCAGCTGGTCCAGCACCTCCTGCTCCTCCTGGCTGTGCCATGGCTCAAACTCTGCTTTGCTGGGTCCTCTACCAATCAACTGCTGCCTGCTACTCACTCGGGCCCACCAATCAACTCACTTCTCCACTCAACTAGTGCCACCTCAGCCAACAAATGCACCAATATCACTATTCCACCTCAGACACCCCAAATCGGTTTTCAAATTAGAAATGTGACAATGACAGGCCGTATTTTTCTTTTTATAGGTTTTTAACATAGAACCGACACCGGTCAAATCGTGCCCTAAGGAACCGGCATCGGTTACCTAACCGGTACCGGTCATAGCTAACCGATATCGGTTTTGTCTTTATTCACCCAACTTTCTACCCCTATTTACTAATCGCCCTTTCTCCCAACATCGCCTATATCCACCTTTGCTGAACACCATTTGTTCACCTATCCGGCCCGACCCAAGGCCTCACCCTAACCATTTGGCCCGACCCAAGGCCGCCACCCAACAACTTGGCCCGACCCAAGGCCTCAACCTACCTATCCGGCCCGACCCAAGGCCTCACCCTAACCATTTGGCCCGACCCAAGGCCGCAACCCAACAACTTGGCCCGACCCAAGGCCTCAACCTACCTATCCGGCCCGACCCAAGGCCTCACCCTAACCATTTGGCCCGACCCAAGGCCGCCACCCAACAACTTGGCCCGACCCAAGGCCTCAACCTACCTATCCGGCCCGACCCAAGGCCTCACCCTAACCATTTGGCCCGACCCAAGGCCGCAACCCAACCTACTTGGCCCGACCCAAGGCCTCAACCTACCTATCCGGCCCGACCCAAGGCCTTGGCCTGACCCTAACCATCCGGCCCGACCCAAGGCCTCAACCTACCTATCCGGCCCGACCCAAAGCCTCACCCTAACCATCCGGCCTCGACCCAAGGCCGTAACCCAACAACTTGGCCCGACCCACGGCCGTATCACTTCAATACCTTACCCAACATCAACAACATACACTTTTATCCACCCATCATGTAGCTTTTTGTTCCATCGAGCTCACCTGTTCGTGTTTTAGCATGATTAGGGTCCCTGACTTGATCTGTCGACCAACTTTGCCTAGACCTAGACCGTGACGTTTATCTCAACCAAACCAACCATTTGGTACTGCCGAACATGCCTAAACGTTCCTGTACCTTACCTGTTATATACCCTGGAGCTACTTCCTATGCCTTGGATACCAGGATTATATCACCCTTGTTTGGATAAACTATCGACCTTTGCCTATGCATTGCTGGTTTGCTCGTCAAATCATGTACCCTAGTCGCACTATTGCATTTCAACGTGCGTCTGCTTCCTTGGACTTACCCCACCTTTTCCCCATCATCTCTACACCATTTACCCTTTATCAACCCTATCCCTGATTTCAAGTTCTCTCAATCTGTGATAGATTTGAGGGGGATTACCTATACCCTTAACAGGAGAAACCACTTCATATTATTGTCCGTGCAGCTTTACAAAACAAGCTACACGACAATAAGGGGCTAATGTAGACACCAAATTTGTGTCTTACGACCCCTTGTGACCCGCATCTCATTTCGCAACCTAACCTCATCACCTAAACCTTACACAATTATTTATTAATTACCTTGTAATTGATAAATCCACATCACCTTACCTGCCACCTCATTTTGCCACCTCATCATGACCTAGTCCTAACCCTAAACTAACCTAATTAAGACCTATAACTTGGTCCACACCTACACCCATGACTAATGACCCCTTTCTCGCACCCAAAACCGACCTTCTAGTCACTTGACCAAGCCCGCAACTAATCTCTCGGGAGAAAAGCAGGGAAAGTGGGCTATTTTACTAAAAATAGCCTACTTTTTCCTTACCGATACCGGTTCCTACTCGACCACCGTCGGTTACGTAACCGCCATCGGTTCCCTGTAAATGGGCTCCCCAAACCAAAAACAGAGGTCGAAGGATTTTTGGATCGAGAGAGAGCATCAGGAGCGATCAAGAGAATCCGGATCTTTACTTGGCTGAGCAGAGACAAGTGAAGAGACAAGAAGAGTTTGCAGCAAAGGAGATCAAGCCCAAGACTGCAACTGGATACCAGAGCCCTGTGATACTCAGCTGATCATCGGGAGGGAGATATCTCATCTTCTGTGTGTCAGGCCATCCTACCTCAGTTCTGCCTTTGTCATCAGAGTTCTTGGACCTGCATCTTCGTCAATAACCAGTAAGTTACATCTTGCATGTCCTTTTAATAATACTTCTTAGACTTTTGAATCACAGTCCTCACAAATCCATTCCTAGATCCACTACCCGGCAACATATTGCATCTAACTATCCTTCATTTACTTCTCATCACCTCATTACCTAATATCACCCATATACTAGCCTTACAAACAACACAGCTACCCTACAACAACAACCACCCCACAACACAACTAACCCACAGATCCTAGACCCTACCGATAGCGGTTATCAGTAACCGGCATCGGTTATTGTGGTTCAAAACCAGAAATCAGCCTTTCCCCTACCTGTTTCAACAAAGCAACTTAATTGATATTTTACAGTCTTTGGTGTTAATTCATATTAGCAGGGAAACTGACCACCTTCGAAAGGAAGTTTTATATTTCCTGGGCCCAAGGCAGTTTCCTCATTTATTGTCTAATCAAAATCTTGTGGTCTTGTGTTCTTATTTGCAGGTAGTCCTTCCAAGACAAAAAGGAGTTCTTCGCAGTCAGCCTGATCTTTCTCTACGGTACGCGCACACCATCTCGACATTCAACAGGTATTCCTCCTAGCCCTAACCCTTATCTGTTTCTAAAAGGAATGAAAGGATAGAAGCAACTCTATTCCCAGAAGCCGAAACATTCCGAGCGAAACAGTCTTGCATTCTTATTCACAGGTAGTCCTTCCCAGACAAAAAGGAGCTCTTCGCAATTAGTCTGATCTCTTTCTATGGTACATGCACACCCTCCCAACACTTAACAGGTATTCCTCCTAGCCCTAACCTTTATCTATTTCTCAAGAGAATGAAAGGATAGAAACAACTCTATTCTAAGAACGGAAACATTCTGTACGAAGCACAGCCATAGGTGTGCTAAAAGGTTTTATATTCTACATATTGAACCTTTCTAACACCTTGTAGATATAATCCTCTTAAGATGAATACAATTTCTTATTTTTCTTATTTCTGTGTATTTCCATTCCAAGGATTCTTTTTTCAGCTCCTAAATCCTTCATAGAAAATGTGTGAGCTAGCTTTCTCTTAAGCTCACCAATGGCCTACATACTAGATCCTGCATAAAGCATATCATCCACATACAATAACAAAATAATATAGCTCCCATTTTCAATCTTCTTTAAATAAACACAATAGTCAGATTCACATCTCAAGTAACCATGCTCTTGCATAAAACTATCAAACCTCATGTACCATTGCCTTGGAGCTTGTATGAGCCCATATAGATTCTTTTTCAACCTACACACTAATTTCTAACTACCCCTGACTTCATACCTAAGTGGCTGGTGCATATAAATCTCTTCATCAAAATCACTATGAAGAAAAATTGTCTTCACATCTAGTTGATTTAAATGTAAGTCTTCTACTACAACTAAGCTGAATACAATATGAATAGAAGTCATCTTAACAATAGGAGAAAATATTTCACCAAAGTCAATACCTACTTTCTGTTAAAATCCCTTTACTAAAATCCTTACCTTGTATCTTTTCTGTCCACCCTCTTCTTCTTTGAACTTGTAAACCCACTTGTTTAGCAATGTTCTCTTACCTTATTACAACTTAACCAAATCCCAAGTCCTAGTTCTATTCCAAGGAATCCATCTCCTCATCCATGTCATGCTCCCACTGGACGTGGGTCGTATCCTTTATTGTTTTTTTAAAGTTCTCTGGTTCACCATTATCAGTCAATAATAAATAAGATAGAGAAGGTGTAAATATTTTTGGAGGTTTAATTACCCTTTGTGACCTTCTCACGGGAATTTGGGCTACTAGAGGCTCAATCTGGACCTCCTGGACATTCCTATCCAAATTTGACAGTGACCAATACTAGTCACCTCTAACCAACGCTAGTTCTGATAACTGATGCCAGTTTAGATCTTCTGTAACCGATACTAGTTCGTCTGACTAGTGCCTATCAGGTGTCAACCGACATTGGTTACTGTGTAAGCTTGTCGATAATTCTCTTAAATCCAAGAGTTCATTTTCATTCAAAAACTTCTCAATCAGTTATCCTTGGGTACCAAAATGTGATCCTTGTACATTCTCTTCTCATTCCATTCAACATCACAACTCCTAATAATTTTAGAATTCTCTAAAACCCAAAAAAGGATACCAAAATCACTAGATCCATAACCAATAAAAGTGCATCTCTTGGATTTTACATCCAACTTTTTCCTATTTTCCTTATCAACATGCACAAAATATTTTGAACGAAAAACTTTAATAAAAGAAAGATCTACCTCTTTTTTCGGTCCAAGATTCATCTGGTATTCCTCCATTTAGTGAACTTAAAGGCCCATAGTTAATCAAATAAATCGTTGTATCAACTGTTTCCACCCAAAATAGTAAGGGCGACCCAAAATGTATCCTCATACTTCTAGTAAGTTCCATGATTGTCCTATTCATTCTTTCTACAACACCATTCTCCTATGGTGTTCGTCAAACCGTTCTTTCTCTACATATTCCATTCACTAAAAAAATAATCATTGAAAGCCTTGCTACAGTATTTACCACCATTTTCAGATCTAAGGCACTTTAACTTAGAATTTGATTCATTCTCAACTAGGGCTTTCCATATTTTAAAAGTCTCAAAAACATTATATTTACATTTAATACAATAAACCCATACCTTTCTTGTAGCATCATCAATGAAAGTAACATAATACTGGGATCCTCCATAAGAAGCTACCTGAGCTAGTCCCCACACATTTGAGTGGACAAGCTCCAATTTCTGCTCCTTCTTAGTTGCCCTAAAGTTGAGAAATCTCACTCTCTTTTTCTTTCCAAAGATACAATGCTCACAGAAATCAAGATCTAAATCTTTCAAATCTAATAACTTACCCTTAGCCTTTAATATTTGCATTCCATTTTGAATCATATGAACCAATTGGTTATGCCACATGCATGCATATGAATCTGAAGTAGATAATGCAGAAAAGGAATCAATAATACAGGTAGATAAATATAACGTTCTTACCTTCTTACCTCTTGCCACAATAAAAGAACCCTTGGTAAGAGTCTCCTGTAAAAGTAACCATGCAACAAGATTCACCTATTTTCCCTGCATAAATAAGATTTCTCCTGAGGCTTTTCACATGCCTCACATCTTTCAAAACCCATGTATTTCCATTCTACAATTTCAGATGAACTTTCCCTTTACTAATAATACTGCAAGGTTTATCATCACCCAAATAACATGCCCAAAACTACCCTGGACATAATTTATTAAATAACCCTTATTAGAGGTTACATGGAAAGAATATCCTAAATCTAAAACCCATGATTCAATTCTATTATCCAAAGAAAGAATAAGAGAATCTTGCATTACCTATGATGTAGTAAGATTTTTTTCTTTACCTTTGTCCGGTTGTTGGTTCTCTTTATCCTTTGATAAACAATCTTTCTTTGCATGTCCTTTCTTTCCACATTTCCAACAAGTAATTCCTTTACTTCTGGATTTCGATCTATTATCCCTTGACTTTGATTTCCTATTACTCTTACTCTTGGATCTCTCCTTCTTCCTTCCCCTACTTTCTATATTCAAAGCATTTCCAGATGATGATTCCTCTGTATTCTTCCTAAAAATTTATTCATTCAAGATTATACTAACGACATTATCAAACTTCAAAATATTATTGGCAGATGATGTATTACTAACAACCATTACCAAGTTATCCCAACTATCAGCCAAAGAACATAAGAGTAAAATTACTTTTAGTTTATCGTCAAATGATATTACAACTAATTTTAACTAATTTACAATAGATCAAAAATCATTCGAATGACTAGATGTAGATCCACCTTCATGCATCTTAGAACTAAGTAGTTTCTTTATCAAATAAACTTTATTTGAAGCACTCGGTTTTTCATATAAATTAGCAAGAGATTTCATTAACTCTACTGTAAAAGCCACTTCCGTAATATTAGAAGCCACGGATGCTTCCAGGCTTAATCTTATAGATCCCAAAGCCTTTTGATCAATAATATTCCATTATTCATCAGTCATCTTTGTAGGTCTAGACTTCTCATCCAACAGTAAATACAAATCTATTTGATACAGATAATCCTCAATCTGCATCTTCCATAATTAATAATTTCAGTCATCAAATTTCTCTACCTTATATTTGTTTTCTTCTACCATTTTTGCAACTCCCACTCAATCAGAAAACCCTCTATGAGTAAATTTGTCAACACACAGACCCTCCAAAACAAAGCTTTGATACCAGTTGTTAGGGTTAGCACACCGGTTGTACAGATAATATATCATATCTAAGCATACATGCAAATATAAGTGGATATTAGAAAAAGACATAAATCAACACCAGATTTAATGTGGTTCACCCAGTGTGGGCTACGTCCACCAAGAAACAAGTCAATCTATTATCCAAAGCTTTGACAAGATATATAATAAAGATTTGTAATCTTCCACACCTTTTAGATGTACACTACTTTCTTTCCTCAAGCTTTTTCTTCATCACCAAGAATTCTCTCTCTCACCAACTTTTTGCAAGTTCTTTCTAATTCTTGTTAATCTCTTACTTCTAAACCCTAGCTTTATGCTTATATAGTCATTTGTAGACTTGAGGAACTTATCCATGCAACTACAATCAATAGATATAGTTTAATGCTAAAAATAGATCTAATTCCTGATATTTAATTAAAACATCCTCGCATACGTAACCGATGTTGGTTCCTTCCTTGCCTGACTGATGTTGATCCTAGGTGACCAATGCCGGTTACCCCCTAACCGATGATGGTTACTGTATTTTCCAAAAAGTTTCCATTACATGCTAAATTGAAGTAATTAAGCTCCACAATGCAATAATATCCCACTCAGAGATTAATTACTGCACCATACATGTAAAGCATCATTCTTGGATCCTTCCTTAGCTTTGTTTCTTCCTCTTCAAGTCTCAAACTTGAAGACCAATAGAAGTGGAATGTAGCTCCAACTTCTCCTTTTCTAATGGATTCATTAGCATATCTACAGGGTTCTTGCTCGTATGAATCTTTTCTAGATTCAACTGTCTATCCTCCACTACCTGCCGTATGAAGTGATACCTCAACTGAATGTGTTTCGTTCTTGAATGAAATGTTGAGTTATTTTCTAAATGAATTACACTCTGACTGTCACTAAATAGTTTCCAATTACTTTTCTCCTTTCCCAACTCTTCCATAAACCTACTCATTTATATCATCTCCTTGCTAGCCTTTGTAGCTGCAACATACTCTGCCTCTATAGTAGACAAAGCCACAACCTTTTGTAATCTTGAAATCCTGCTAACTTTCATCCCACCAACTATGAAAATATATCTAGTGGTGCTTCTCCTACCATCCAGATCTCTAGCCATATCTGAATCAACGTAGCCACAAAAATAAATATCCAAACCTCCTTAGCATAACTGCTTGTTAGATGTCCCTTTCAAGTAACTGAGTATTCATTGGACTACTTTCCAATCCTCTTTACCTACATTGGCCATATATCTACTCACCACTCCCACTACCTATGTAATTTCTAGTCTGGTACAAACCATAACATACATGAGACTCCCAACTACTGAAGCATATGACACTCATGTCATGTATTTGACCTCCTCATGTGATGATGGACACTGATCTTTTCTTAATTTGAAGTATTCAGCCATAGGTGTGCTAAAAGGTTTTATATTCTACATATTGAACCTTTCTAACACCTTGTAGATATAATCCTCTTAAGATGAATACAATTTCTTATTTTTCTTATTTCTGTGTATTTCCATTCCAAGGATTCTTTTTTCAACTCCTAAATCCTTCATAGAAAATGTGTGAGCTAGCTTTCTCTTAAGCTCACCAATGGCCTACATACTAGATCCTGCATAAAGCATATCATCCACATACAATAACAAAATAATATAGCTCCCATTTTCAATCTTCTTTAAATAAACACAATAGTCAGATTCACATCTCAAGTAACCATGCTCTTGCATAAAACTATCAAACCTCATGTACCATTGCCTTGGAGCTTGTATGAGCCCATATAGATTCTTTTTCAACCTACACACTAATTTCTAACTACCCTTGACTTCATACCTAAGTGGCTGGTGCATATAAATCTCTTCATCAAAATCACTATGAAGAAAAATTGTCTTCACATCTAGTTGCTCTAAATGTAAGTCTTCTACTACAACTAAGCTCAATACAATATGAATAGAAGTCATCTTAACAATAGGAGAAAATATTTCACCAAAGTCAATACCTACTTTCTGTTAAAATCCCTTTACTAAAATCCTTACCTTGTATCTTTTCTATCCACCCTCTTCTTCTTTGAACTTGTAAACCCACTTGTTCTGCACTGTTCTCTTACCTGCTTGCAACTTAACCAAATCCCAAGTCTAGTTCTATTCCAAGGAATCCATCTCCTCATCCATGTCATGCTCCCACTGGACGTGGGTCGTATCCTTTACTATTTTTTTAAAGTTCTCTGGTTCACCATTATCAGTCAATAATAAATAAGATAGAGAAGGTTTAAATATTTCTGGAGGTTTAATTACCCTTTGTGACCTTCTCATGGGAATTTGGGCTACTAGAGGCTCAATCTGGACCTCCTGGACATTCCTATCCAAATTTGACAATGACCAATGCTAGTCACCTCTAACCAACGCTAGTTCTGATAAATGATGCCAGTTTGGATCTTCTGTAACCGATACCAGTTTGTCTGACTAGTGCCTATCAGGGGTCAACCGACATTGGTTACTGTGTAAGCTTGTTGATAATTCTCTTAAATCCAAGAGTTCATTTTCATTCAAAAACTTCTCAATCGGTCATCCTTGGGTATCAAAATGTGATCCTTGTACATTCTCTTCTCATTCCATTCAACATCAAAACTCCTAATAATTTTAGAATTCTCTAAAACCCAAAAAAGGATACCAAAATCACTAGATCCATAACCAATAAAAGTGCATCTCTTGGATTTTACATCCAAATTTTTCCTATTTTCCTTATCAACATGCACAAAATATTTTGAACGAAAAACTTTAATAAAAGAAAGATCTACCTCTTTTTCGGTCCAAGATTCATCTGGTATTCCTCCATTTAGTGAACTTAAAGGCCCATAGTTAATCAAATAAATCGTTGTATCAACTGCTTCCACCCAAAATAGTAAGGGCAACCCAGAATGTATCCTCATACTTCTAGTAAGTTCCATGATTGTCCTATTCATTCTTTCTACAACACCATTCTCCTATGGTGTTCGTCAAACCGTTCTTTCTCTACATATTCCATTCACTAAAAAAATAATCATTGAAAGCCTTGCTACAGTATTTACCACCATTTTCAGATCTAAGGCACTTTAACTTTGAATTTAATTCATTCTCAACTAGGGCTTTCCATATTTTAAAAGTCTCAAAAACATTATGTTTACATTTAATACAATAAACCCATACCTCTCTTGTAGCATCATCAATGAAAGTAACATAATACTGGGATCCTCCATAAGAAGCTACCTGAGCTGGTCCCCACACATTTGAGTGGACAAGCTCCAATTTCTACTCCTTCTTAGTTGCCCTAAAGTTGAGAAATCTCACTCTCTTTTTCTTTCCAAAGATACAATGCTCACAGAAATCAAGATCTAAATCTTTCAAATCTAATAACTTACCCTTAGCCTTTAATATTTACATTCCATTTTGAATCATATGAACCAATTGGTTATGCCACATGCATGCATATGAATCTGAAGTAGATAATGCAGAAAAGGAATCAGTAATACAGGTAGATAAATATAACGTTCTTACCTTCTTACCTCTTGCCACAATAAAAGAACCCTTGGTAAGAGTCTCCTGTAAAAGTAACCATGCAACCAGATTCACCTATTTGCCCTGCATAAATAAGATTTCTCCTGATGCTTTTCACATGCCTCACATCTTTCAAAACCCATGTATTTCCATTCTACAATTTTAGATGAACTTTCCCTTTACTAATAATACTGCAAGGTTTATCATCACCCAAATAAACATGCCCAAAACTACCCTGGACATAATTTATTAAATAACCATTATTAGAGGTTACATGGAAAGAATATCCTAAATCTAAAACCCATGATTCAATTCTATTATCCAAAGAAAGAATAAGAGAATCTTGCATTACCTATGATGTAGTAAGATTTTCTTCTTTACCTTTGTCCGGTTGTTGGTTCTCTTTATCCTTTGACAAACAATCTTTCTTTGCATGTCCTTTCTTTCCACATTTCCAACAAGTAATTCCTTTACTTCTGGATTTCGATCTATTATCCCTTGACTTTGATTTCCTATTACTCTTACTCTTGGATATCTCCTTCTTCCTTCCCCTACTTTCTACATTCAAATCATTTCCAGATGATGATTCCTCTGTACTCTTTCTGAAAATTTCTTCATTCAAGATTATACTAACCACATCGTCAAACTTCAAAATATTATTGGCAGATGGTGTATTACTAACAGCCATTACCAAGTTATCCCAGCTATCAGGCAAAGAACAAGAGTAAAAGTTCATTTACTTCATCGTCAAATGGTATTACAACTAATTTTAACTAATTTACAATAGATCAGAAATCATTCGAATGACTAGATGCAGATCCACCTTCATGCATCTTAAAACTAAGTAGTTTCTTTATCAAATAAATTTTATTTTAAGCACTCGGTTTTTCATATAAATTAGCAAGAGATTTCATTAACTCTACTGTAGAAGCCACTTCCATAATATTGGAAGCCACGGATGCTGCCAGGCTTAATCTTATAGATCCCAAAGCTTTTCTTTCAATAATATTCCATTATTCATCAGTCATCTTCATAGGTCTAGACTTCTCATCCAACAGTAAATACAAATCTATTTGATCCAGATAATCCCCAATCTGCATCTTCCATAATTGATAATTTCGATCGTCAAATTTCTATACCTTATATTTGTTTTCTTCTACCATTGTTGCAACTCCCACTCAATCAGAAAACCCTCTATGTGTAAATCTGTCAACACACAAAACCTCCAAAACAAAGCTTTGATATCAGTTGTTGGGGTTAGCACATCGGTTGTACAGATAATATATCATATCTAAGCATACATGCAAATATAAGTGGATATTCTACCAATATAAATATATAAAGCAAAAGACATAAATCAACACCAGATTTAATGTGGTTCACCCAGTGTGGGCTACGTCCACCAAGAAATAAGCCAATTTATTATCCAAAGCTTTGACAAGATATATAATAAAGATTTGCAATCTTCCACACCTTTTAGATGTACAGTACTTTCTTTTCTCAAGTTTTTTCTTCATCACCAAGAATTCTCTCTCTCACGATATTTTTGCAAGTTCATTCTAATTCTTGTTAATCTCTTACTTATAAACCCTAACTTTATGCTTATATAGTCATTTTTAGACTTAGGGAACTTAGCCATGCAATTACAATCAATATATATAGTTTAATGCTAAAAATAGATCTAATTCCTGAGAGTTAATTAAAACATCCTCACACAGGTAACTGATGCCAGTTAGCCCTAACTAATGTCGGTTCCTTCCTTGCTTGACCGATGTCGGTCCTAGGTGACCGATGCCAGTTACCCCCTAACTGATGATGGTTACTATATCTTCTAACAAGTTTCCATTGCATGTTAAACTAAATTAATTAAGCTCCACAACTCAACACCTGTGTCTATGTAGAATCTCGTAAACTAGTGTTTTTGTGTGGCAAAATGATTTCTAACCTTAATTTTTTGTCACCTATACATCGCTAGGTGCTCACATAGTTCACCTATAACCTAAAAAATAAATGATATCCTGCAAAACCCCAAAACACATTAAATCCTAAAAAATAAAGATGCAAATGGGGAGTAGGACTGAGCCCAGTAGTCACCTAACAAATTAAACTTATAACGGAGTGTTGCACTACATCTCAGATTCCATGTAGTTATTTTTCTTGTGTGTAGAAATCATTCCCTACGAAGCTCTTGTGTAAGATGCACTTGATACCAATAAATAACTAGATGTAGTAATGTAGATAGATGTGTGGATGGAAAAATAAAATTCCCCTCCTATATGTGTATGCAGAAAATGTAGTTCCTTTTCCCTTAAATGAGTTCTATATGGATACCTTGATGCTCTTATAATTCCTTTATATGCAACCTTAGGTGGTGATAATAGATGCTAAGATCTTAGTCCTTTATTATGGTCACATAGCTTTTATTTATAAGATTACCTTGTTTGAATTTCATAATTAACAACTAAAAGGTTGACCCATAAGAAAAAAAGATGCCAAAAAGAGGTGAGTAAGATGCAAAGAGGTCAAAGGTTCCCAGAGGGGATGAGTGTGCTTGAGCGTTGGCGTCTTGGCTAGGTGCTAGTGTCCAAAGTCAAGAAAGATAAAGTAATGAAGATAAAATTGGGTTGTGGGTTTTCAATACCAAAGAGGAAATAAGAAAGACACAAAAGAGGACAAAGATAGATGTCAATTACTTGATTTCTCACTTATGGATCATATGAATAGTAGTATGTTATTATGACCTAGAAATGTACCCAAGTGCATGATTTTATGTCTACAGTCCCTTCCTCTTCATTCCATTGAGCTTGTATTGATTGACCTTCCTTATTTGGAATCCCTAGCCCTAGCTCAGATCCACTATCAATTTTCTTGGTCAAATCATTACACCTCTACCAAAAACCCATTTCCATGCATTGTCTTCTCAGCTCGCCAGGGAAAAATTTAGTGATGAATATCCGTAATTTGGTGAATATTCCATATTTGGAAAATTTTAAACCAAAACTTTTTCAAAGTAGGACAGTGTACCATTCACCTAAATTTTCGAATATAATTTTTTTTAACGGTTGTCTTTGTCTACTATTGAAAACTACTCCTATATAAACATAGGTAATTCATTGTGTAGTATACTACTAATTTAATAGTAAGGTACCTTCTGAAGTAAAATAAAGTACCATGCCAACTTGCAAAGTACCATCAAATGCATGACCAATAAATTAAGAGACGTGTGACAAGAGATTTTATGTCATGCGACAGCAACTTTGGAGTCACGTGATAAAAAGGTTGTTATCGTGTGACAACAAGTTTTTGGTCACACGAAAACAAGGTTGTAGTCACACAATAGCAAGGTTGTTTTCATCTGAAAACAATTTTGTCGAAATACGACAACAATGTTGTCGCACAAAAGCAATTTTGTAGTCACACGAAAACAAGGTTGTAGTTTCACAACAACAAGGTTACTGTCATGTGACAGTAAATTTTATGTCGTGTGATAACAAGATTTTTGTCGTGCGATAGTAAACTTGGCTCTGAATAGTCCATATTCATTTCTACTTTCCACATGACAAAAGAAGCTCAAGGGGACTGCTTAGAAGATTCCCTCATTTGACAACTTTGTCTCCCAACTCATTTGATAACATGAAAAGTTGATTCAAATGGGAGAAATCAAGTCCAATTCACATGCCCCTGTAGCAAGTAATAATAAAAGAAATGAAAAGAAAACATGAAAAAAGAAAGAGAAAAAGGACCAACCTAATAAAGAAACCAGGCCTTATAAAACCCATCATGAATGATTTAGAAGAATAATATAAGTTTTCATGAGTCTATCAATAAAAATTCTCTGTAGTCTAAGTCTTCTAAAACAAAGGATTATAAATCTAAGAAAAAGAAAGGAAGGGCTGCTGAGGCTAGAATATTTCTCATTAATGTACAATAAATAATCTTGTTTTACTCTCCTTTTTATGAAGATTGATTACATTTTGTGACTTTTGTTTGATCTAATATAAGTTAGGATGTAATTGACCATATTTTTTTAGTATAGTTCTAACATTTAAAAACTTTTTAATTCCTAACTAAGTGCTTTGGAATTTCAGTTTTGTAATAAAATAGGTCACAATGAGTCGAAAGAACAAAGTATGAAGTGGTCAGTATGTTTTTGGAAGCATTTGTTTCAATACGGTTCAATTTTGGAACTTCCAGACTTAGTTCCAAAACTCCATTACGCAGTTACGAGCTCTATCACTTAGTTTCATAAATTTTGGAATTAGTTTCAGAACTCCATCACTTAGTTCCAGAACTTTTGGACTTAGTTATGGAACTCCTGCATGTAGCTCCAGAACCCTCACAAATTAAATCTGGAACAATTTCCTTTAGTTCCAGAACTTCTCTATAGTTCCAGAACTTATCTATAGTTCTGAAACCGATGAGAATTTATTTATTCCAACAACATCTGGTGATTTAGCAATCAATGATCCTTTCAATCAGGAGAAGATTAGAAGATTTCTTATTCTTCATACTTGTAGATCCAGGGATAACTATCATACAATAGTACGTCCATCCATGATCCAATTCAGCATCTATTTTGAGCACGATTCGGTTCTATCTAAATTTTTATGACAGCTAAGGCTATAAATACACCTGTGGAAGAAGTATATATATGCAAACATATAGATAGATATTAATAGAGACATATATGTATACATAGATAAAGGCACAAAGAGATAGAAAGAGACAATACATTTTTGTAATGCAGAACATTTTATCAATAAAATATCCATTTTTGTTTTTAGAGTATATCAAGTTATCATATACTGTTTCAAGGTGGAACAAGGGCCCACTCTTCTAAGAACCAAGATCTTCATTTTATTGGTATTTATATTTCCAGATCAAATAGTATATATCTATTAACTCTGTAAATGCTTGTGATTACTCAAGTTGAAATTTGTCGTATATGTGTTCCTGCATGTGTTCTAGATTAGATTCTTCTTTCTTTTTAATCAACTTTCAGCATTCAGAAATTGTGTGTTTATTTACAAAGAAAGTGTTTTTATTTTTGTAACGTGTGTTTACTTACAGCAATCTATTCCATTCTGCAAAATGTGTGTTTATTTCCAACAATTTATTTCTGAAAAGAATTTTTACTCCCAACAAGTTTTCATAGTTGATTTCAATAAGGTTTTGCACAAGACATCCTCAAGACATTGAGAAAATCCCCTAGAAAATATATTTAAAAGAAAACAAATACCTACTATGAATTATTATATCACTAATATCTCTTATTGCATATAGCTTCGAACACCACCCCTTGTTTGACTATGACATCAATAAAGAGTTAATTAAATAAAGGGAATAACGACACCCATCATTTTTGGCACCGTTGCTAGGGACCCAATAGTTAGAATTGTCTAATTAGGTGTCAACAAGAGAATCAATCATATATCTAGTAATTTCATGATCTTCCCTATGTCATCATAAAATTTATGAGTAAACCAAGAGACTCCAAGGGTCGATTCCTCCCAAAAATATCTGAACAAGAATCATCATCTTATTGATCAAATAAGGAAGTTGATCAAGAATTAGAAGCACCATTGTCCCCTATCAGGCACGAAGCACAATTATCACCTTTGGAGTTCTTAGATTAATCACCAGAAGAAAGCATAACCTTTAGAAAAAATATCATATCCCAAGACCCGTTTAGAGAAAGTTTTGATTCACAATTGAGTAGTCAACTCCTACTCCTCACTTTTCACCTTCCCCAAAACAAATTACATACCATATTGATTGGGAGAAAATTATAGAAGGTACTATAGAAATGGTACGAGGAGCTGAAAGAGCACCTGATAGGACCTTCACTTATCCAATTCAATTGGATGATGATGTTACACCTATGAAAAATATTTCACCTACACATTTACCCACGTTTAGAGGGATGTAATTTGAATACCCTAACCAATCTCTATTTGAATTTAAAGTATTGTGTCAAACTTATGATTACAAAATAGATAATCAGAAACTTAATTTTTTTCCTTCTACCCTAAAGGATGCAACAATGAGGTGTTTTATGGGATTAACATCTAATTCTATTACCACTTGGGCACAAATGGAAGTTTCCTTCCTAGACAAGTATCAAGATTACTGTAGAGGGAGGAATAGGAAGGAAGAATTTTTCAAAATCAAGTAGGAAGAAGATGAGAATATGGAAGATTATGTAGACATATTCCTCTTTGTGAGAAAAAGATGTGGATTTGTACTACAAGAAGAGTTAAAAAAAACCATTTTTCTCAAAGGTTTGGATGATGAATCAAGAGAGGCACTTGATCTGATGGGAGGTTGAAATATTGATCAAATAAGAATGAATGATATTAAATACACTTGTAGAAGCTATTCATGAATAAGGTGTGAACCTAGAAAAGGAAAAAAAGTTAAAAATTTAAACCCATATATGAAAAAATTGATGGATGAATTAGAAAATTTCAAAATAGAAATTTTAGTTTAATTAACCTCCACCATAGATGGATTGCAAGCTAAAGAAAATGGTAAAACTGAACCATTAGCTATGTATTTTCCTAGATGTAGGAAGAAGCATGCAATAAGATATTTTCCCCTAGATAATATAGAAATGTGTGTTGTCTATAAATCTAGGGAACATGAGAGTAATGCATGTTCTCTTCTTCCATTTATTAAAAATCAGCTTAAAGAAAGAAACATTCCATCCACATCAGAAGAAGTAAATTTTTTCCATAGACAACCTAACCAAGGGTATTTCATGCCCAAGTCAGTTCCTAACCCCTGGATGATGCCAAGGGCAGCTCAGATAGTGCCAAAAAATTAGGGACAACCACCTTGGGCACCTCAACCAACATGGAATCCTCAAGATTGGTCAAGTTAATCTTGGTATGCCCAAGAACACCAAAAACCATTGTCTGGTCAAGGAAACCCGAATGCTAGGTCACAACCTAGGTGGAGCCCTAATAATTATGTTCAAGGAAGGACATATCCCAGTCACAATCAAAAAACCATAATGGATTCCCCAACACAAAATTCACAAAATGAAAATGTGGTCCAAACCCAAATACCAGCACAGCTAGTAGCAAACCCAAGAAACAAACAAACAACTCCTATCTACGGAACAGAACTAGAAAAATTATTTGATCTGAATGCCATGGAGTGTAAGGATATTCATACTAGATCTAGAAAAATAATCAGCAGTCCACTTTTTATAATCACTGAGATGACAGAAGAAATTGAAACCCCTATTACGGTTGTTCCCAAGAAGGATGAAAAAGAAAAAGATAAGGAGATAGATAGCAATACTACTGAGACTCCATTTCCATAGAGATTTAAAGAAGCTAGTAGAAAGTAAGGAATCTGAGTTGGTGCAGATGCTAAGAAAATTGAATATTGAAATACCATTATTACAAGCAATTAAGAACATTCCAAAATTGAACAAGTTAATCAAAATGCTATGTTTAAAAATACTTGGAAGGAAGAAGCAGTACCCCAAGACTATTAAGGTAGATGGGAAACTTGTTGATTTATTAGCAGGAAAACTTTTTCTTCCAAAATACAAAAATCCTGGAAGTCCTGTTATTTCTGTCTCTATAGGGAATAAAGATATACATAATGTTTTGGTTGATTTGGGAGCGGTTATAAATGTGATGATAGTGAACACTTTGAAAACATTACCATTAACATGTATACAACCTACTAACACCATATTGAAGATGGCAGACCAGCCTATAACAAAACTAGGAGTTATTGAAGATGTAGCAGTTATGGTGGAATCATGGGAATATCTAGTTGATTTCCTTATAATGCAGCCAAAAGGTAAAACACTTGGTTATCCCATTAGTTTGGGTAGACCATAGTTAGCTATATTTTTTACTTTAATTGATTACAGATTGAGTGATATGACTATATCAAATGGTAATAATTCTAAAAAAATATCCTTATATCCTTCTGCATGACCTTCTATTGATAATCAAGAAAAATTGTGGGTTGATACTCCTAATACTAATAAGCAAAACCTGTCTTCTTTGGCCATGATCACATTGCAGGATCATTTACACAAGGTAGAAGATATGATTAATCAACCATTGAATGAACACCAATTTTCCTTGGAGTAATCAAGAATAGTTCTGGAACCTACAGACTTTGTCCTAGAATCATCAGATTTAGTTCCGAAACCATCACATTTAGTTCTGGAACCACACTAATAGTAATTCCATGTGACTGTACATAATTTAGCTCCAGAGGAATGATATTTATCTTGGGGGAGTAAGAATCAGTAGCTTCAGTTTCTAATATATCAAGAAATGGTGATGAATTTCTGGAAAGTAGCACTGACGAGGAGTTCGACCTACAACAAGATAAGTATCATAATTTTACCTACTGTACTTTTTCCAATATTCTACCTCAAGGAACTTTTAGAAATGTTGCTACATCTCATATGTTTTTGCCACATGCATGTCCACTAAATTACCTTAATGGAACCCTTTCAACAAATTATTTCATCGCACATTGGAACCAAACATGTTGAGATTCACCCAGGTAAGATTTTTGAACATAAACAGTTGGTTGAAGAATGGTGAAGAAGCTAAATTTTTTTATGTTTTGAAAAATCATACTAGAGATTTTATTTGGGACTACAAAGATATGAAGGGAATCCATCCAAGTATTTTCACTCATCACATCTATACTGAATACATTAGACTAGTTAGGAAACCTCCGAGAAGGGCTAATCTAGCCTTAAGAGATATAGTCAAGCAAGAAATTGAGAAACTATTACAAGTAGGTTTTATCTACCCTATCTCAGATAGTCAGTGGGGTTGTCTCCTCTTGTAATTGTTCCTAAAAATAATGGAAAAAGGATAATTTTTGTTGACTATAGGGAACTAAAAAAATCCACACTGAGAAATTATTTTTCCCTTACCATTCATAGATCAAGTCCTAGACAACCTTGCAGGTAAGCAATACTTTTCCTTCATGGATGGATTTAGTGGATATAATCAAATCAGAGTTGTTGTTGAGGATCGGGACAAAAACTACCTTTACATGTCCATGGGGTGCCTTCACCTACAAGGTATTACCATTTGGATTATGTAATACTCTGGAAACTTTCCAAAGAGTTATATTATCAATTTTTGCAGACCTAACAAATTACTGTGTAGAGGTATACATGGATGATTTTCACTATACATGGAGACACATTTGATGATGGTTTGAGGAATTTAGACAAAGTATTAACAAGATGTGAGTAACACCATCTGTCTCTTATTCATGAGAAGTGTTTGATGATGGTTGATGAGGGGATTTTATTGGGACACAACGTTTCAAAAAGAGGAATTCAGGTTTACCAAAACAAAATCAGAATTATTTCAGACTTACCTATTCCTCAAACCCCCATAGATATCAAGTCATTTTTAGGGCGATGTTCGATATTATAGGCGCTTTATCAAGGATTTTAGTAAAATTGTTGCCCCCATGTTTAATTTGCTTAACAAGGACTGTGAATTTATTTGGGATGAAAGATGTCAGCATGCCTTTAAGGAACTCAAAAAAAATATTAATCACTGCCCCAATTTTGTGAGGACCCTAATTGGGAAAAACCTTTTCACATTCAAACAGATGCCTCAAAATAACTCCATTGGTGAAATTTTGGGACAAAAAGATGAAGAAGGGAAGATGTATGTTATTTATTACCTCAGTAAAAAATTTTACTCCCAAAGAAAGAAATCTATGCAATTAATAAATTTAGACATTATATCCATAGGGTACAAAATACTTTTTACATATAGATCACTCAGTGATTAGGTACTTAATGAAAAAACTAGTGGATGGAGGTAGGATAATTATAAGGCTGTTAATTTTACAATAATTTGATATTGCCATAGTAGATAATCCAATAAAATCTAATGTGGTAGCTGATTTCTTGTCAAGATTGATCACTACAAGGGAGCAAGATCAAGTTAAGGACAACTTTCCAGATGAACAATTGTTTTCTATTTCAGTTGATACACCATGGTTTGCTGATATGGAAAATTATCTTGCAACAGGGAAGTTTCCTCCTTCTTTCACTAAGAAATAAATGAAAAAGCTAATCAAAAACTAGTGCACAATTTAAATGGTTTAAATGTAATGTTGTTTAAATGTGGTCTTGATTTGGTTTTACGTAGGTATGTGAGAGAAGATGAAATCTTTGACATATTGAGGGCATATCATGATGAACCAAGTGGAGGAAAATTTTCAATGAAAATAATAGCTCATAAGATACCTGGCACTGGCTATTACTGGCCATCTCTGTATAAGGATGTGAAGAGATGTATCAAGAAGTGTGATCCCTGTCAAAGGATGGGGACAACCAACTTTTACCAATGAAATTCCTCTGCAACCTCAAGTGGTGATTGAACCATTTGAAATATGGGGGTTGGATTTTGTTGGTTCCTGTTAGTCCTCCTTCACAAGGAAATGAGTAAATTCTTGTGTGTACTTATTATGTGACAAAGTGGGAAGAAGTGCAGGCTTTAACAAATGCCACTAAAGAAGCAGTTGTTGATTTCCTTTGGCACAAAATTATGGTAAATATTGGTGCACTAAGAAGTATAGTTTCATATCGGGGGCCACAATTCATGTCTAATAGGATCCAAGCCCTCCCAATGCATTATCAAATCAATCATAGGAATTCATCTCCCTATCACCCATAAGAAAATGGACAATATGAAGTAACAAAAAGAGAATTGGAAAACATCCTTACTAGAATAGTTGAATCAGGTAGAAGAGATTGGGAAAAGAGACTACCTGAAGTTGTATGGGCCTATAATACAAATTGGAAGACTACAACAAGATTTGAACCATATGAGTTAGTCTATGGGAAAACTCCCTTGTTACCTATTGAATTTGAACTACAAACATTGAGGATAGAAGTTGTTAGGATTATACCAGTTATACAGATAAACAAGCATGCAATGAATAATGTAGAAAATGTAAAACAAAAAAGAATGTAATAAAATAGAGACACAAATTTAACGTGGTTCACCAAAAATGGGCTACGTCCATAAGAAAAAGCTAATCCTTTTATTCACTCCAGCTAAAACTCTCTCACACAATGCCACCACTTAATACAATGAGCCTCATTACATAATGACCCTTTAAAGATATTAGGGTTTTTATCATTTCAGGGAAACATAGCAAAGCTACCCATTAGATCTGTGATCTAATAAGGAATGGTCCAAATTTCACAATGCATAAATACATATAAAATGTGGCTTATGGGGGCACTTCCCCCAAACCCCCGCTAGGGCACGCAGCCCCCAAACCCCCCACTAGGGAAACCATCCCCCTAGACCCTGTAAGGGGGGGAAAGCCCTCCTTGCTACCCCCATCGCTATTAAGCTCCACAACCAACAATCTCCCACTTGGAGATTGATTGTTGTAACTCCACCACTACAACTCCTGCTTGTACTTTTCTTCTTGGCTCATTTCTTCCACTTCAAGATCAATCTTGAAGACACAAACAAGTTGAATGCAAATCCAACTTCTCATTTTTCATTGTCTTAGTAAACATATCAGCAAGATTATCATCTGTATGAATCTTCACCAACTCAAGTTTCCCATCCTCCAACACCTTTCATATGAAGTGATATCTTAGCTGAATGTGTTTAGTTCTGGAATGGAAGGTTGAGTTCTTTCCCAGGTTAATTTCACTTTAAAAATCATTGTGTAACTTGCAATCCCCTTGTTCCTTACCCAACTCTTATGAACCTTCTCACCATAACATTTCCTTACTTTCCTCAGTTGCTGCAACATATTCTACCTCTATAGTAGATAGGGAAACTACCTTCTACAACTTTTAAATCCAACTCAATGTTACACCACCAACTATAAACATGTGTCCAGTAGTGTTCTTTCTGCTATCCACATCCTCTACCATATTTGCATCCAAAAATCCATGTAAAGTATAATCTAACCCTCCGAAGCATAAGTTCCTACTACTGGTCCCTCTCAAGTACCTGAGAATCCACTGGACTACCTTCTAGTGTGCTTTACCTAGATTTTCCATATACCTGCTAACAACTCCCACTACGTGGGAAATGTCTAGCTTGGTATAAACCATGGCATACATGAGGCTCCCAACTACTAAAGAATATGGAACCTGTGCCATATAATCTTTTTTCTCTTGTGTTGTTGGGCATTTCTCTTTACTTAATCTAAAATGCCCATCCAATGGTGTATTAACCGGTTTCGCATTCTGCATCTAAAACCTCTCTAACACCTTTTCTACATAGTACTTCTGAGACAACACCAATTTATTTTTTTTTGTCCCTTTTGATTTACATACCAAGGATTTTCTTTCCTACACCCAAATCCCTTCATTGCAAATGTTTGTGCAAGGATTTTCCTTAAGCTTTGCAATTTCCTGCATATTAGACCCTTCTATAAGCATATCATCTACATATAACCACAAAATAATGTATCTCTCACTATCTAACCATTTAAAGTACACACAATGATATAATTGACATCTAGTAAAACCATGCTCATGCATAAAACTATCAAACCTTAGATATTGTTGAGCAAAGAACACTTGACAGAGAAAGCACGCAAGACGTCCACGTGAGAAAGAAATTCATATGAAAAGGTGTGAATGGATAGGAAGAATACACACATGGAATAGAATTTCAATTTTAGGACATAGCCATTCTTAGGTGTAAAGACCTATTTTTAGAAGATGGCATGCAGAACACACCAATGATGCAGAGATGTGCACGCCATGCATTGTCTATTTCTGGAGGATTAGATTCAGAGTGATTTTGCATGGAGAAAATATAAGGATAGGATTTTCACCTCACTTAACTATTAGTATAATATATATATATATATATATATATATATATAGTATATATATATATCACACTTACATGTGTGGCTATGCATGAAAATGACATGTAGCTATTAATAGCATGTGGCCTATTTTTGGAATAGATAAGTGGTGAAGGGAAAGTCCCCACCTTATATATATGTAGTGAATTACCTGGTCGGGAGATGATGGATATAGAGAGATAGATAATATAGTGTGTGTGTGTGAGAGAGAGAGAGAGAGAGGGATAAGTATACAGAGATATGTACTTGTTTTTGGATTACCGTACCAGATCCATGCACAAATCAGCATAGATTACCAGTTTTGTTAAAAATCTCCTATGTTATTGTGATAATTAAGAGATGGAAGATATTGACTGAACCTAAGTGTTATTCATGTGTGTAATTAGGCAGTGCATGTTCTTATTTATATATTATGATTATTATTTAAACCTATTCTTTCCTAGATCTAGATCTGTAATGCACTGCATAATGATGTATTAGTTATGGATCTATATCCTTTAATTCTTCATCATGTTAACATTCTGCTACAGCAACCCTAAGAGGGACCTAGTACCTTTGTGCACTTCGGTGTGAGCACTTAGTCTAATTTGAGTGATGTGTCAGCGTGTCTAGGGTGTCATCTGGTGAATTCTAGGCTACATCATTATTTTTGTTATCGGGACCTCTTTTTCAGTTTTTTTCAGTATGGTTCGTGATGAAGACATACCAGTTAACTCTAGCAAGTATTAAAGAGTGGATACATGATCTAGAGGTTAGAATTACACAAGAGGATCAGGAAAAGACTACATTTACTACTAAATGGGGTAGCCTCTCCTATATTGTCATGCCTTTTGGACTAAAAAATGCATTTTTTGTATTCTCGCGGATAGTTGTTCAGGCATTCAAAGATTTTATTCAAAAAATTTAACAGGTTTATCTAGACAATTGGACATTATATAGGCTTGTGAAAGATCCGTTGTGATAATGTGCACTTAATGTTTGAATGGTGTAGACAATTGAGTATCTCTTTGAACATCAAGAAGTGGGTATTCGCTACACCGTTTGGAATACTGTTAGGGACATATAATCTACAAGGAAGGTTTGTTGGTTGATCTAACTAAGGTTGCGATCATTCTAGGCCCTAGAAGCACCTACCAGTCAAAGTGAGGTGCGTAGATTTTTGGGTCACACAAGATATTATCGAAAGTTCATCAAAGTATATGCCAAAGTTGCTACACCCTTGGAAGAATTACCTAAAAGGGAAAGGTACATTTTATTGGGGAGAACCGCAGCAGCGCATGTTTGAGATATTAAAGCATAAACTTACTACCATGCCCATTTTGCATTGTCCCTCATAGGATAAACCATTTCATGTGTATGTGGATGCCTCTGGCATGGCCATTGGTGATGTGTTAGCTCAACCTAGAGAAGGTATTACAGATCATCCAATTTTCTTTGCTAGTAGGAAGCTGAATCCCTAATGAACATAATTATACAACTACAGAGCACGAAGCTTTATCAATGATATATGCATTGTACAAGTTCTGATAGTACTTGTTAGCAACACCATTTTTGTTTTATACAGATCATATGGCATTCAATTATTTGGTGAACAAACTCATTTTACAAGGGCACATATGAAGATGGGTACTCCTATTTCAAGAGTTTGACTTCATAGTTGTGGTGAAGCCAGGGAAAAGTACTCTGGACTCGACCACTTGTCTAGAATTCATTTAGGAGAAGAAGCACAGATAATTGAAGAAACCATACTAGATGCATAGTTATATAGGTTACACCATGCACCATAAAAATCAGAGGACATTGTTGTCTTTCTATAGACTGGTGTGGCACCAGAAGGAATGAAGGCATTAGAAAAGAAAGATCTTGCTATACGCACGGCACCATTTATGTTAATCATTTGTGACCTCTACAAGTTAGGAAGAGATGAATTATTATGCCATTGTGTATTAGAGTATGAGCGTAAGGATATAATGGAGGAAGTGCATGGTGGTATTACAAGTGGCCACTATGCAACTGATGGAACTGCCTGAAAGATCCTACTTGGTGGTTTATGGTGGGAGACATTGTATAAAGATTGTAAAGCGTATTACAAAGTGTGTGACCATTGTCAGTGTCTACATAAACCGGGGAACAGAGATGAGATGCCTCTGAGACCTATTACTAGTGCCAAACCATTTGAGAAATGGGCCATCGATTTTGTAGGAACTATTTCACCAGCTACGCATAGGACTGGGTCACACTATATCATTACTTGTACATATTATCTCACAAGGTGGGCATAATCAACACCTACGAAGGAATTTACAATGGCTACAACAACTAGATTTATGTGGGAGAATTTTCTTATGAGATATGGATGTCCTTTAAGCTTGACAAGTGATAGGGGTATAAACTTTTTGAATGAGACAATCAAGATCCTATTAGATGATTTTATGGTTGCACACCATAAAACTACACCCTATCATCCTTAGGCAAATGGAACTGTTGAGGCTTTCAAAATGATTTTGAGTCAGACACTAACAAAAATTTGTGATGTTGGAAGAAAGGATTGGGATGATAAAGTGCCAACTGTTCTTTGGGCATATAGAACAACTTATAAGAGATTAAATAAATCCATGCCGTTTTAGTTGGTGTTTGGCACAGAATCCATTCTCCCTATAGAATTTATGTTACCTTCTTTGCACATTATGCATGTTGGAGGTCTAGCTCATGAGCAGGATTTAGAAGAGTGTATTGAGAAGATGATTTAACTTGATGAGTGACGAGCCATAGAACGATGGAGTTAGAAGCAATAAAAGGCCAAGTAGAAATCATGGCATGACAGAAACACAATGGATAAGAAGTTTGAGATTGGACAAATGGTACTTCTATATGACTCTAAGTTCTTGCACCATCCAAGAAAACATAATGTACATTAGTTAGGGCTGTATTTTATTACTTACATCCTTGAAATAGGTTCTTTCCAGTTAGAAGCACTAGATGGAACATGGCTACCTGGTTACTTCAATGGGATTAGGCTGAAGCCCTACTATAAATAAGTTTTCTTAGTGTTTGTAATAAGCCAGTATTTCCATTTATATTAGGTTTTTATTATGTATTTCCTTCATTATCGCTGTGATTTGTCACTTTAGTTTTTTTGTTGTGTAATAAGCATGCTTGCGCGCATGAAGCTAACTACTACATGAAGCATGTTTATGTGTAGAGGAATGCAAATCCTTTTATTGAGGGGTGGTTATTGATATCTAGGTATAATATTTTGGGAACTGAAAGGTGGAAAGGAATAAGCTACTACATGTGTTTGTCAAAGTAAAAACATTGCTTCTCAAAAGTGACCAAGGATGGAGATGAATGTAGGAACAGTATAATGCGAGGTAAGTAGAGGCTGTGATAACTACCAGGATAAGGTACAACGACAAGGTACTTAGGTGTAAGGATGTGCACTGAAGATAAGTCTGTTACTAGAGGGTAGGAAGGTGCACTAGAAGGTTGTAACTGAGGTGTGAGGATGTAACTCATGGAAAGGACAGAATTGGTCAATTAATGAGAGGATATTTGGTAGGTGAAGGAGCAATGAATGTATCAAAAAATTTAAAATCTATCTAAGGATGGGATGCAAGTTCATTTTTATTGTTGTGATTAAGAGTATTTGAAAGAATCCAAGTGTGAAGATCCGAGTGATCATTTAAGGTGCAAGAGGTGTGTAACCAATCATGACAAAGTGATTTGTGTTCAGAAGGATCTTGTGTCCCCGGTGGTGAATGGTTTGAGTGAATCGAGGTGACATAGATGAGCTAGGGCACGTAATTTCACCTAAGGAATGCTAAATAGAACTAGGGTTTTCTTTGCACCTTGCAGAATTTTAGCGGAAAGGATCTATAAAGGATTGCAAGGTAGAAATGGCACCCAAGAAAGCAATTGCAGCAGGAGTGAAGGGAAAGAAGAAGGTGGTAGAAGAAGAAGAATAGATGGCTCCAAAAAGTAATTTTTCAGAAATGCAATATCCAAAGGGCCTCATAGTTGGCCAGGAGTGGGATTCACATATAAGAAAAAGAAAATTGATTGAATATAACCACAAAACCACAGAGAACAAAAAGGAACTCGATGCCCTACTCAACACGAAGACAAACAAACACATAGTAGATGACATGCCAATTTATAATGATGCAGGTGAGAAAATTCTGAAAAGAATTGGAGTTTACCAACTATATGAGCTCCCTTATAAATGGAAATATGAGCCCTTGTACTAATGGCTCATGAGCAGAGTGCACAAGGGATTTTTATACTTTGCAGGTTGCAAAGTTAGAATTTCAGCCATGCTCATCTCCATGGTAACAGGATTGAAAGGCACATGAGACAATTTGTGAGATGATCTGACAGACAAGACTATAATATTGGAGACTAGAAAGGAGTTAGGGTATACAAAGGGTCCACGTAGTATGGACATCAAAAAACTGAAGAATTATCCAGTTGTGTAAGCGTCCACATATCTTGTTACAAAGCTAAATGACCAGGAAAGATGGTCACAAGTGAACACCATGTGGTTACACATTGCCAATAAGATTTCTAAAGGATTAGTCTAAAACATTTCACATTATATTGCAAAGACAATCATTGAGGAAGCACGTGTAGGAGTAAATTTTAGCTTTGGATTTGTTCTATTATCATGGGTGTTCATGGAGATCGGAGTACCTGATGGACCGAAGGAGAAGGTATGGGAGTATCCAATGGAACAAAAATCACCTGTAGAATTCTGTAAGAATTACTTGTGTGAAGGATCCATGAAAAATAAGGTTAAGCCATGGGCTAATAAGTGGTATGATAGGCTCTGTGTGGCTTTTGAGGAAGAATGGCACATCCCCAAGGACTTGCCTTCGGTGGTTAGAAAGGCAATTCATTTTTCTATATACCAGCATTTCTGTATAGCGTAGTTTGCCATGAAAGATGGAGCATGGAGAACTTGGTGTAACTTTCCATATGCATTCACAGTAAGGTACTTCTAGGCATCAATACACATGTTTACAGATGCACAATGACTGACATTCAACATGGATAAGGTAGATTATGACTACCACACACTAAGGAAGAAATATGTGTATCCAGGGTGGGTTACATATGTTGAAAGACTCATTTCAGATGTATTGAGCATTAAACCAATAAATTTAGTGGTGGGAGATATTGGAACAGTGTTGGTGTATCTCCAACTAAAGCCAAAGATGGAGAATAACAAGTATGTGGAAGATGAGTTCACACTTCCAGCATCACCAAAGGGAAAACATACTATGGAGAACATACCAACAGAGCCAATTGAAGTGGAGGAGGAGGAGGATGAGCACAAAGATAGTGGTGGTTTGGAGCATAGAGGTAGAAGACATCCTACGAATAAGGATGAAGCTAAGCGCACCACTACACCACCTCAACCACAAGAGGGGGATGATGAGGACTTGAATGCAATCTAAGGGGAGCACAGATTTAAGAGGGTATTCAGGAGAACAAGGACCCAAGGTGCTACTCCACAAAAAGTGCACAGATCACCCAGACTCTCTGCAGAAGGAGGCAACCATGTAAAGGATGAAACTGAGGTTGAATGAGGAGGCAGAAGAGTCATAGGAAAGCACACCTAATTCTCCTACACTTCCAGAGAACATAAAAGAAAAAAAGGATGAGGAATCGAGGGAAAGAGGAGAGGAAGAAAAGGTAACATATGAGATACTTGTAAAGACTACTCATGACATGGAGACACAAGTCCCAAATTTGGAAGCTAAATTTCCTAAGCAGCAACAGTCTAGAAGAATGAGTGGAGAGAACATTCCACCAGTTATGGGCTATGTAGAGGACATAGGTAAAATTGTTTGCACCCATTTCTAGAGCACACTGAAGCATAAATACTTATATGGCTAGGAGCTCATGGACGAAGATATGGACACAGTGTGCACAAGGAAGTAGTTGTCATGGTTCATGCACACACACATGGATGAGCCAGATTTTGATGTATGTGAGGAGTCATACGTATCACAGAGGTTGAAGAAGATGCCTTAAGCTAGACACATGACAGTATATCCTACTGTCATGTCAGATGAACAGGTGAATAATGCATTTATCAAAGTCTCAACAGAGGTGGCAAGGCAAAACATGGAAAAAGCTATAACAATAAGAGTGTCGTGTGAGGAGCTGAAGATAAAGGATGTAGAGATAGCACACCTAGCATAAGATAGGGACTTAGCACAGAAGAAGAACGCTATATTTATTAGCATCACAGAGGATATTGGGGACAATGTCATAAGAGCTAGGCCATGCTTAGAGACCAAGGTACCATAGACATTTCCCTCAGCGATACATTATGTAGGAAATTTGGTGGACCTAGTACTTGAAGATGAACCTTTGCGCATGCCAGCACCAAGGGATTCAGAATAAGAGGCAGAATGAGAGAAAGCTTTAGTGATGTGAAAGATTGCATCCTATAAAGGGATGTCGTAAGTGCTACAAGAAGAATTGAAGAAAGTAGACTAGGATTTACACATCTGCATAGCTCTAGATGTGCTTATCAACATAAATACCTTGGAAGAAAACAATGAGGTCCAGAGAGAAATGAAGTATAAAACATTGGGCCACGTAGAAAGATTGTCAATGGTTAAGTAGAAGTGTGAAGCCCTGGAAACAGCACAAGATCTACACAAGACTCAGCGTGAAGAGCTTGGGAAGCTCATTGCATAGAAGATGGATTTTCTAGAGGGAAGAATGAACTCAATGTCCAGCATTGTGTTAGTCTTGAAAAATGGAAAAGGGGATATTGCGAGGGATGAATTGGAGTACATTGCTATGGACATTCTAGAAAAATCAGAATAAACACTCATTGAATGGCAGACCTTGGAGGCTGAAATAAAATACGAATATCTTGAATTAGTTGTTCAGGTTGAAGAAGAGACTGCAGGGTAAAACATTCTTTCCATTATTCTATTCTTTTCTTCATTTTTTGGAGATACTCATTGTCGGGGTGACAATGAAATTAGTTTGGGGTAATTTTGAGCAAAGAACATGGAGTAAAGGAAAAATACCTGGAAGGAATTCACATGCATCGAATAGTTTCACTTCACCAAATTGTAGGAGTTGCAAGATTAAAGCAAGCAAGATTTGTAAAGCAATGTGCATGCATATGATAGCTCAAGATTCAAAAAAATGAAGTAGAATGGAATTCTTGGCTTGGCTTAGGCTTGTCATAAATCAAAGGAGGTGAGTAGAAATAGGGGAGTGAATGTGTAACTCCCATGTAAGAGAATATTCCTCCATAATGGAGAAGAGGAGTTACTTTCCCAAATGAGAATGTAACTCCTATGAAACACTTACACATATGACAGATTTTGTAAGAGAATCTATCATAACTAAGATGACACCTAGATCCATGTCCACCTAAGTGAGATGACTCACCCGGTGAGGTGGAATAACACTAAATAAGTGAAGAAAAATACCACCTACACCAAAACCCCCCCTTCATCGTAACTTAGGATGAGGTGGAAAGTCAGAAATGAGAAATAAGTCCTGGCACAAAGCTGGATGAGGTACCCACATACAAGAAACTTTCGAAAAGTGGAGTAAAAGGAGAAAACCTAGTGGGAAAAACTCCCCCCCAAAAGAGACACAAGTCCACTCTCTAATCTAAGAAAGATGCCAAAGATGGGTCCCAGCCACATACGAGCCTGTAAAGGTACCCATGTACAAGAGGAAATCTCTTGGAAAGAAGAAGAAGAGATAAGAAGAGGGAGATGAGAGGAATGCAGAAGATTCCATGGACGGATTTTAACTCTGCAGCTCTAGGAGGTCTCCCAAAATAATGTCAATGACGAGATCCTCTACTTCTAAACTGAAGAAGATCCACCTGCACCGATATGTGTGCCTACCCTTAGGAAGGACAAAAATGATGTGCTAGAAGTCCACCCACTCCATGAAGGAATCTAAAGGTAGCAGCACAAAGAACTCTGAGTCTAGTCCACGAAAGTGTGACATAGGTCTAGCAAGTAAGTGCAAAGGAACTGAAGGTAATGTCACAAGTGCAGAACTATCAGAGTGTGAAGAGTGAACACCAACAGTAAGAATGTCCAAGCGATGTGAAAGTAATAGAACCCCCACAATAGAAAAGGGATCCACAAGCAAGGGTGGATCAATGAAGGTCTCCAGAAAAGTGGAAGTCCTAAGAGTCCCAGAAGGGGCACTCCCAACAATGGAGATGATGAACTCCTCTGAAATACCTATAGATGGATGAGGAACATGTAGTACATCACAAGTGTACTCTGTGAAAAGAAAACTAAGCCCAGGTAGATACTCATCCCAATGAGGGGGCTCAACAAACAGAAGAGTGATGTCAGATAGGTATGAGCCATCCAATGAAGGTAAAGGAGTGAAAGGGGCCTCACATAGTAAAGGTGGAAAAGAGGTAGATTTGATAACTGTATGAGATTGAATAGGAGAATTCTCGATATCTCATGAGATGTAGGATGTGACAACACTCTCTGGGATAGTGAGAGGAGAAGAAGAGTCCTCTTTAGTACTCTTGAAATCAAAACTAGGTGCACAATCCTCGTCATCAGAAGTAGAACCAAGCAAGTCTGTGTCAATGGAACTGTCATCACATGAAGAAGAAGAGGAGATGACTAAATCAGTAGCAGCAACAATGGTAGCAGTATGTGAAGGGTCTCCATAGAGGGACTGAAGAATGCTCCAAACATGGTGGGGAGGATCTGAGTCTACCACATCTGCCACATGAAACCAAAGAGATCTGGAGACATGCATCATTAAGTGACCAAAAACATGGTTGCAAGTGTCAAGGAAGTCCTCTAGATGACAATGATCAATGGGTGCAGGAACTGGCCCAAGTAAGAAGGGTTAAGATCCTCATGAGCGAAGTAACATTCCATGGAAGCACGCCAAGCTAAATAGTTCCCTCTCCTAGTGAGAAGTGGCGGAGGCTGTAAAGAGATCCTACAATGCTCAAGTCTAGAAAGAGCACCCTCCATGATGCGGAAGCAAGAAATGCAAGGTGCACAAAAGCAAGACGTCGAACTCGGTTGATAATGCATTTACGTGTAAAAGACCAAGAGTATTAGTGAACCCCCCAGAATGTGGCACTTTATAAAGTAGTGTATTTACAAAATTGACAATTTCATCATGTAATGTATGAAAAATCATGCAACTTTTACTAAAGAAGTGCTCAAAACCGAGCAGTAAATCAAAATTTATAGCAAGAAAATGATTCCCGTAACTATGGAAAATGTCAATAAGCTTTGCAAACTAATTTAAAAAGTTCCTAGAATGGGTGCAAAGGTTTTCGTGTGGATACTCGTTAGAAATGTCATCAAATTTTAGCTAGGGTTTATTTTTCTTGTGAGGGGGGATTAGCCTCCTACCAACCCCGGACCTCGCCCTCCATCTTTGACACACGAATGAAGGACATAATACAAGAAAAATAGGTACCAAAAATTATTACAATGCCATGAAATAAATGTTTTGCCTTAAAACATTAAAAAAGAGGGATTGTTTTGACTGCCAAACAATTCTAGAAGGGAAGGGCCCAGCTGAGGTGTCAAGCCATGGAGACATCAAGTTGCATGATTGACCGAGGTAGGGAAATGGACCTTATTACTCAAGAGAATGGGAGCCCACATTGAGCTATACTACTGGGTCGATGTGGTAGTCTACCGAGGTGTGGATTCGACTCATTGTGCTGAGAGGACAGACTCATGTCAATGAAGAAAAGGTTAGGTGAGGGATGACACGTGTTGGTTGTGGTGAGCGTGGACAGGTTACCTGTAGATAGGTCGATGCTAGCTGAGTCCACATGTCGGGTAAAGGTTTCAAACCATTAATGAGCTGAAGACATGTGGTGGTAACTGCTTAAGTTCACAATGAAGAAAACAAAGTAACCTCTGAACTACAGATTCCCATTACAGAGATGAGAAAAAATCACTCATTGAATTTAATACAAACTAGGTCGAGCACAGAACTTGGAACCAGGGACCCATTCAAACCAGTACATGCGGATCTAGAGAAAATGAACACTTCCTAGAATGCACAGTGTAACACCATGTTTAAACCAAAGATGATCAGGTTCTAAGTTTCTCACACCAAGCGTTGAATCAGAGATGTGAAGCACCTCATAGATTTATAGACCTGAGCCTGTCGAGTCAGGGAAACCATGAATTTGAAGACCAAGGTAGTGAGCCAAGACAAAGAAAAAGGAAGTGAGAACCGTGAGAAAAATCTGAGTCAGACAGTGAGCCAATGTATCCAATGTGAGTCTAGGTAAATAAAAATTGAGTCCACAAGCCAAGTCACAGATGAGATTCGAGGATAAATGCAGGAGCTAGTTAGAGAGCTAGGTAACATGCTAGCTCCTACAACACATTAAACCCAAAACATACACCCACAATAATATCAAAATATGCAAGTAAAGCACATGCAAAAGAAAGAGCTTGTACAAGCAACTACATGGTGGAGCAAAAATGGTGAGTAGTGTGATTCCAGTCCATGAGCTTTGATATCATGAAGGAGTGAAGGATGAAGACCTAGAAGGAATTCACATGCATTGAATAGTTGCACTTCACCAAATTGTAGGAGTTGTGAGATAAAAGCAAGCAAGCTTTGTAAAGCAATGTGCATGCATATGAGAGCTCAAGATTCAAAAAAATGAAGTAGAATGGAATTGTTTGGCTTGGATTAGGATTTTCATAGATCAAAGGATGTGAGTATAAATAGGGGAGTGAATGTGTAACTCCCATCTAAGAGAATATTCCTCCATAATGGAGAAGAGGAGTTACTTTCCCAAATGAGAATGTAACTCCTATGAAACACTTACAGATATGATAGATTTTGTAAGAGAATCTATCATAACTAAGATGACACCTAGATCCATGTCCACCTAACTGATATGACTCACCTGGTGAGGTGGAATAACACTAAATAAGTGAATAAAAATACCACCTACACCAACAGAACACTTGACAGAAAAAGAACACAAGAAGTCCGCACGAGAAAGCATGTCATATGCAAAGGTCCAAATGGATAGGAAGAATGCACGTGTAGAACAAAAGTTCAATTTTAGGACTTAGCTGTTCTTGGGTGTAAAGACCTTTTTTTAGAAGATGGCGTGTAGGACACACCAACAATGCAGAGACGTGCGTGCCACGCATTGTCTATTTCTGGAGGATCAGATTCAGATCACTTTTACAAGGAGATAGTCTAAGGATAGGATTGTCACCTCAGTTAACTATCAGTATAATATATATAACACACTCACATGTGTGGCTATGCATGAAAACATCATATAGCTATTAATAGCATGTGGCCTATTTTTGGAATAGATAAGTGGTGAAGGGAAAGTCCCCGCCCTATATATATGTAGTGAATTACCTGGTAGGGAGATGATGGATATAGAGAGATAGATAATAGTGTGTGTGTGTGAGGGATAAGTATACAGAGACATGTACTTGTTTCTGGATTACCATACCAGATCCATGTGTGAATCAGCATAGATTGCTAGTTTTTTAAAAATCTTTTGCGTTATTATGATAATTAAGAGATGGAAGATATTGACTAAACCTAAGTGTTATTCCTGTGTGTAATTAGGTAGTGCATGTTTTTATTTCTATTATGATTATTGTTTAAACCTATTCTTTCCTAGATCTAGATCCATCATGCACTGCATAATGATGTATTAGTTATGGATCTATATGCTTTAATTCTTCATCATGCTAACATTCTACTACATAAACCATAAAGAGGAACTTGGTACCTTTGCATGCTTCGAGTGAGCACTCAGCCTAGGCTGAGTGATGTGCCAAGGTGTCTAGGGTGTCATCTGGTGAATTCTATACTACATCAGATACCATTGCTGGGGAGCTTGATTGAGCCCGTATAGGCCCTTCTTGAACCTAAAAACCAATTTCTCCTTACCCTTCACTCATATCCAAGTGGTTGCTGCATATAAATCTCCTCCTCCAAGTCACCATCGATAAATGTCATCTTTACATCAAGTTGCTCTAAGTGTAAATCTCCAACAGCAACTAAACTTAATACAATACGAATAGAAGACATCTTTACAACAGTAGAGAAAATTTCATCAAAATCGATACCTTTATTTTGTTCATACCCCTTCACTACAAGCCTTGCTTTGTACCTTTTCCGTCCACCTTCTTCTTCTTTCACACAGTAGACCCATGTTTTTTAGTACTCTCTTCCCAGCCAGTAATTTGACTAAATCCCATATTTGGTTCTTCTCCAGGGATTCCATCTCCTTATTCATGCCATGCTCCCACTCCTTAGTGGACTCCACCTACATTGCCTCATCAAAGCTCTCTAGCTCACCACTATCTATAAGTAACAAATAAAACAAAGTAGGGGAAAATATTTCTAGAGGTATATTAATACGTTATGACCTTCTTACCAAAGATGGGGGTGTCACGGGATCATTATTTGCTTGTTACACATTTTCTTGAATTTTTGACACAGGTGACGATACCAAAACTAGCTTTCTTGCTCGGCCTATAGAACTATAAACCTCGGTACATGTAGGTGGATATTTTCCACCCAAGAGTTCATTTTTAGGAGCTATATCCTCAACCAGTTCTTCCTTGGGATTTTTTTCATCCTAAACCCAATCCATGTACATTATATTTTCACGCCAAACAACATCACGACTCCTAATTATCTTAGGTTCATCTAGATCCCAAAACTGAAATCCATAATCACCATTAGAGCCATAGCCTATGGATGTACAACATTTGGATTTTGAATCCAATTTCTTCCTGTTTTCTTTATTAACATGCACAAATGGCTCTAAACCAAATACTCTTAAAAATGAAAGGTCTACATCTTTCCCGGTTTAGGCTTCTTCAGGAATTCCTCCATCTAGTGCACTCGAAGGCCCATGGTTGATTAAGTACATAGCATTATCTATGGCCTCTGCCCAAAACTAAAGAGACAGCCCCACGTCAATCTCATTGACCATGCATGCTCCATTATTCTTCTATTCATCCTCTCACTAACACCAGTTTTTTACAGAGTCCTGGGAATTTTTTCTCTCTACGAATCTCATTCAAGGAACAATAATCATCAAATTTATTATTGCAATACTTACCGCCATTATCAGATCTCAAACATTTCCATTTAAAACCATATTAATTCTCAACAAGTGCTTTCCATTTCTTAAATGTATCAAATACATCAGACTTATGCTTAAGTCAATATACCCATACCTTCCTTGTGGCATCATCTATGAATGTGACATAGTACAGAGAACCACCATGAGATGCAACATGGGTCAGTCCCCACACGTCTGTATGAACTAGCTCTAACTTTTCCTATTTCTTAGTATTCCCTATCTTAAGAAATATAACTCTTTTATGTTTCCCAAAAATGCAATGCTCACAAAACTCTAAGTCTAATTGCTTCAAACTAGAAAGCTTACCTTTTTCCTATAGAATTTTTATGCCCTTCTCACTCATATGTCATAATCTATTGTGTCACATGCTGGCATCCTCATCTGAAGTAGACAATATGGTAGAAGGATTAGATATACAAGAAGACAAATAAAGAGTGCCTAACTTCTTACCCCATGCCACGACCAGGGCACCCTTGGAAACCTTTCAAGCATCTGAAGTGAATGTGACTATCCAACCTTCATCACCCAACTATTCTGCAGAGATAATATTTTTCCTAAGAATAGGTACATGCCTCACATCTCTCAATATCCATGTATTTCCATTTTGTAATTTCAAGTATACATTGCCCTTCCCGAAAATGTTGCATGGCTCATCATCGCCCAAATAAACCTATCCAAAATTTCCCTAGACATACTCTTTAAAATAGCCCTTATCAGGGGATGCATGGAAAGAGGCAGCTGAATCTATTACCCAAGATTCTACTCTAGTATCAAGAGAAAGTATAAGAGCATCCTTAACAATATTACCTGTCAGATTTTCCTCTTTAATACCTTCAGGCTAGTTTTATTTATTTTCTTTGAACCAACAATCCTTTTTAGCATGTCCTCAATTTCCACAATTCCAGCAAGTAATGCCTCTACACCTAGATTTGGATCTTCCCATCTTTGATTTAGATCTCCCACGAGCCTTACTCTTTGATTTCTCCTTGCTCCTCCCTCTACTCTCCATATTCAATGCATTTCCAAAAGAATAAATTTCCCCTATACTTTTCCTACGCATTTCCTCATTTAAAATGACAATGACTACATCTTCAAATTTAAGAGAAGTAGATGATGTAGTACTAACTGCCAGTACTAAGTTGTCCCAACTTTCTGGCAAAGAACATAGGAATATTAATGCTATACCATCCTCATCAAATGGGATATTAAATAAATCTAGTTGATTTACATTAGTGTGGAAATCATGAAGATGGCTAGATATAGATCCACCTTCTTGTATTTGTAGATTAAAAAATCTTTTAATTAAATAAACTTTATCGGATGCACTAGGTATTTCATATAAATTAGCTAGGGTTTTCATCAACTCTACCATACTCTTCACCTGTGAGATATTTGAAACTACAGACAATTCTAGACTCAATCGAATCGCACCAAGAGCCTTCATGTCCAGAACCTTCCACTCCTCATCAAAAATGATTGAGGTTTCTCTTCTTCACATCCAAACGGTAGGTATAGATCCTTTTGATACACATAATCTTCCACCTACATTTTCCATAGCTAGTAATTTTGGCCGTCAAACTTCTCAACTTTGAACTTATTCTCCTATGTCATTGCTTCTTCTCCCACTCAAACAGAAATCCCTCTATGACTATACTACCAAAAAAAAATCTCAAACATGCTCTCATACCAGTTGTTAGGATTATACCAGTTGTATAGATAAACAAGCATGCAATCAATAATGTAGAAAATGTAAAACAGAAAATAATGCAATAAAACAAAGACACGTATTTAATAAGGCTCACCCAAAATGGGCTACATCCAATAGAAACAACCAATCCTTTTATTCATTCCATCAAAACTCTCTCTCACAATTCTGCCACTAATACAATGAGCCTCATACATAATGACCCTTTAAATATATTAGGGCTTTTATCATTTCAAGGAAACATAGAAAGCCACCCATTAGATCTGTGACCTAATAAGGAACGGTCTAGATTTCATAATGCATAAATACATATAAAATGTGGCTTATGGGGGTGCTACCTCCAAACCCCCATCAGGACGCATGACCCTCGATCCCCCCATAGCAGGGGCCATCCCCCCAGACCCCGCAAGGGGGGCAAAGCCCCCCTTGTAACCCCCATCACTACTAGGCTCTATAACCAACAACAGCTAGAATAGGCATTGATTTGGATGCAACACAAAAGGAGAGAATTCTTCAACTCAATGAGTTGGATGAATTAAGGATAGAAGAACTTCAGAAAACAAATATAATCCAAGATCAAAGAAAGTAATGGAATGACACGCATATCAAGAAGAGACAATTCAAGGTAGGATATTGGGCATTACTGTTTGATTTGAAGTACCAACAATTAAAGGGAAATTTGAGAACTAGATGGTTGGGTCCCTATCAGATTGAGTAGATCTTTGAAAATGGTTCTATTCAGTTACTTCCCATTAATGGCAGTAGAAGGACACTTTTGGTCAATGGACATAGGCCAAAAATTTATAGGAATCCTCCTACTAAGGATGAATTCTTGAGGTAGATTGTATTAGACAAAGAATTTGATCATATGGAAGAACCAAGTTCTTCCAAAATGATCAAATAATCAAATAGATAAATTCAGAATAAAGTGAAGATAATTAAAACTAGTAAAAGGCATTCTCTTCCCCAAAAAAAGAAAAAGAAAAAATAAAAGGGAAGGAATGAAAACCAGTAAATGGCGTTCTCTTCCCCCAAAAAAATTCTCTCAGAGATCAATTGAAAACCAGAAATGGCAATTGATCTCCTCAAATAAATGGTTAATCCAAAATAAAAGGAACTTCCTTAAAATTTCAGCTGTCTTTTCTAACAATTTTCTTTTTTTGTTTCACTTTTAGGAATGATGATTAATCATGAAGGAGGGATCACATAATCAAGAATGGTAATTATGTCTTTAACTTATTAAAGGTTAGATTAAAATTTCACATGTGTGATTGGATTTGATTTAAAAGTGGTATGATGAGTCATCTATTGTACATTATGATTAAAAGAGAGTAATCATGAAGCTAATGTCATTGGAACAAAAGTGGCAACATGTTTATAATGATCTATCATTTATGTTGAATAAACAAAGTAAAGAAGAAATTGGAGAAAAAAACTTCAAGAAAGAAGAAGAAGAATTAAATTTACATTTCGTAACTAAACATAGTAGGTTCCACAGCTAAGCACAACAGTTCCACAGCTAAAACCCATCCGTTCTGCAACTAAGCAAAGAGTTCTGTAGCCAATCTAGACAAAGAAATAATTTGAAGGAGAGAAAATCTGAATCGCCCTCTTTACCATGGGGATTAAAAAGAAATCGGAACCTGATGATACTCAGCTTCTTGTCGATGAAGAAGTGGAATATGTCTTTGAATAGGCAGGGTGGTTGGATTTCCTGAAAAAGTTCTCAAAGTATAACGATGAATTGGTCAGAGAATTCGTTATAAATTTAGAATAATCCAAAACAAAGGTTAGAAATATTATAATTCCTTTTTCTATGAAAACAATAAGCAATGTATCTGGTGTGCCAATTGTGTATGTCCCAAATCCTGTCAAAGGGACCTTAAAAGAATTAGTTGAAACCCTACTACAAGAAGGGGAAATGGAACCCCAATATATTTACAACACTAAGAAAATCATAAAAGGGGTCAGAAGGGACAGCTTGCCCAAACCCTTTGATAGAGTGGCATTTTGGATAGTCAAGTATTTAACTTGTGATGGTCAATTTGGGTCAATAGGAAGAGAAGTCCTAAAGATGCTCATACATCTTAGATATGGAGCTACAAAACTAGAATATATAGTAAACCTTCCAGGGTTTCTTTTTTACTCCATTCATACAATGTCCTAGATGTATTCCTAGGGTTTTGGAACAATCATACATCATGGGTTAGTTCATTTGGTGTTCCAACACCATTTTCTTGCAAATAAAAATGGATATGAAATATGGGAGAAATTTCTTAACAAGTTTAAGAAGAACCCTGATATTATTAGGAGGGTGATATCAACTCCTTTTTCTCCTACAACTAAACTAGAAATTGTTTCCCCTACAGAGGAAAAGAAGGAAATAGGTGGGGAGACTATACCAAAAAGGAGGAGATCTGAAAGAAGGATTAAAACTATAGAACCCATTATACCTTTGAACGAAAATCCTTCCTCTGCAATAGCTATAGGGGAGTTAATATCTATCTCTAACAGTGACAGTTCACCTAGGCAAGAGCAAGAAGTGAAAATTAGAAGAATATCTAGGAGGAAACCTACTTATGAATATACTAAAGCTCCTCAAAGAAGAATAATACATAAGAGGTCTAGAGAAATTCCATAGGAGATGAAAGAATAGGACAAGATGGAAAAATAAGATGCTGATATTTAGGGTAGCATGGCCATGACTCCTCCTGAACCAAGCACAACTAAGATGGAAAAAGAAGATGAGAGATTTAAGGAACAAGTTTTTCAAGAGTTGGGTGAACCAGTAGCACTATCACATGAAGAAGAAGATTCAGCATCATGGAGATGGAAAGGGAACTTTCCTTTGGTAGAAGAGGAATGCTTAACCCCCAAAGAACTTTCAGAGAAAGAAGAGAAAAATTAGGTTAGACAGGATCTGTTCTTGTCCAGAGCTAAACTCATTATCAAAGAAAATGATGACGAGTTGAACTTCCTCAAACTCAAGTTGGAATAGAGAGAAATGCTCATTGGGGAACTAAGAACTCATCTCATAGATAGGACTCAGGAATTGACAAGAGTTAAATGGTATATGATGGAGAAAGAGGAAGAATGTAAAATTTCTAGAAGATGGAGTACTGTGTCAACAGTCTCTACACGGACTGAATTAACTTAATGTCCACTCAAGCAGTTATGGGATGATACTTGTGGGGAACTCAGTGAAATAAAAACATCTAATGAGGATTTGAGAAGCAATATGGAAGATGAAAATAAAGAAATAAAGGAATGGGAAGAAAATTTTTACAAATAAGAGGGAGACAAATTTAAATGTTTTGTAAAAATAAAAATGGTTTGCATAATGAGTGAAAAATTACTTGCATGTAGGAGACCTTCTCCTGCATATAACATATTTCTAGAAGAATAATTCATTCACTAAAAGCTATCAAGAATTCCATGTGGCCTTCCACATGAAATAAAAGATGAATCTGAGTTCATGAAAGACTATTCTTTAGCCAGTGCAGAGTAGAAAAATCTTCTCTGTGAATTTTATCTATGTAATCTTATGCTAGAAAAGAACACAGGCTTCATGGTCAATTTGTATGTGGGAGAAATCCAGCTTAATGCATTTATTTTTGGTCTTCAAAATCAAATTTCATGGAAGGAAAGGGATTCTAAGCATCTGTTTAAAGCTAGCTCATCTGGTCTCTGCGAGAGGGCTCATTATGGTAAACTATCTGCTTTCGTTAAATATTTTAGAACCCATGCCTTTGATAGGCGGTTTAAGACACATTATCTTGTCAATTTACAGAAAATTATTGATGCCTTCACCTTTTATGAGGTGGAAAATTTTGAGGAGATTTATGATGGATGTTTGAAAAGCTGGGAGCTTCTTACAATTGCCTTGAGGAGAAGAGAAGTAATATCTCCCACAAATTTGATCTGGAGTCTTGAAATAGAAAAATATTTATGCACACTAATCCCTCAGATCAATGAATGGTAATGAGAATAAGGCCTCCCCTTCTTATTACTCCCATGTCTCCGTGGAAAAATAGATAACCTCAAGGTCCTACTAAATCTGAGGAATGGAAGAGGAAAGTAGAAAGAGGATCAAGGTATAGTGTTTCTGAACTAAAACACTAGGATATTCAATTTCAGCCATTTGACCTGAGCAGTCAATTGGAATGCAGGATACACAACCAAAGGTTTGAAGAATAACTTTTGTAAGAGGAATTACAAACAAGTACGGGGGAGATGATGAGTCCAGAATATGTCTCGTTAATGTACAATAAATGATCTTATTTTACTCTCCTTTTATCAAGATTGATTACATTTTATGAATTTTGTTTGATCTAATATAAGTTAGGATGTAATTGTCCATATTTTTTTTATTGTAGTTCTAACATTTAAAAACTCTATAATTCCTAACTAAGTGCTTTGGAAATTTAGTTTTGTAATAAAAATGTCACAATCAGTTGAACAAACAAAGTATGGAGTGGTCAACATGTTTTCGGAAGCATTGGTTTCAATATGGCTCCGTTCCCAAACTTCTAGACTTAGTTTTGGAACTCCATTATGCAGTTACGAGCTCTATCACTTAGTTCTAAAACTTTCAGAATTAGTTCTAGAAATCCATCACTTAGTTCCAAAACTTTCAGACTTAGTTCCGGAACTCCTGCATGTAGCTCTGGAACCCTCACAGTTAAATCTAGAATGATTTCCTTTAGTTCTGGAACTTCTCTAAAGTTCCATAACTGATGAGAATTAATTAATTCCAACAACATCCAGTGATTTAGCAATTAATGATCCTTTCAATCAGGAGCAGATTAGAAGATTTTTTATTCTTCATACTCACAGATCTAGGGATAACTATCATACAGCAGTACGTCCAGCCATGATCTAATTCAACATCTATTTTGGGCATGATTTGGTTCTATCTGAATCGGTAGGACATCTATGGCTGTAAATACACCTGTGGAAGAAGTGTGTGTGTATATATATATGTATGTACTTGTAGATAGATAGTAATAGAGATATATATGTATACATAAATAAAGGCACAGAGAGAAAGAAAGAGACAGTACATTTTTGTAATGCAAAACATTTTATCAATAAAATAGCGATTTCTGTTTTAAGAGTATTAAGTTGTCAAATCATGTTTAAAGGTGGAGAAAGGGTCCACTCTTTCAAAACCCAGGATATTTGTTTAATTGGTATTTATATTTCCAGATAAAATAGTATAGATCTATTAATTCTGTAAATGTTTTTGATTACTCAAGTTGAAATTTGTCGTATACTTGTTCCTGCAGGTGTTCTAGGTTAGATTCTTCTTTCTTTGTAATCAAATTTCAGCATTCACAAATTGTGTGTTTATTTACAAAGAAAGTGTGTTTATTTCTGTAACGTGTGTTTACTTAAAGCAATATATTCCATTATGCAAAATGTGTGTTTATTTCCAACAATTTATTTTTGCAAAGAATGTTTACTCCCAACAATTTTTCATAGTTGATTTCAATAAGTTTTTGGACAAGAAATCCTCAAGACATTGAGAAAATCCCCCAAAAAATATATAAAAAATAAAACAAATACCTACAGTCAATTACTAGATCACTAAGATCTCTTGTTGCATATAGCTTCGGACACCACCCCTAGTTTGAATATGACATCAACAAAGAGTTGATTAAATGAGGGGAATAACAACACCCATCAAGGGCCCTTATATATATAGCATAGATTCCAATGCATTTCACTACATGGGTTATTAACATGTTGAATTTTCCAACATTTAACAATGAGGTATGTCCCAAATCACTTTGGATGATGACACTACAGTGTCAGTTACTGGTAGTGGATCAATAGAAATAGATAGTGGAACATTTAACAATGTTTTAAGTGTTTTTAATCTCTCTACTAATCTCTTATTATTTTACAAAATCAATCATATTGGTGAAGGAATTTGAGTGAAATTTAATCCTAACTCGGGGACTATTCACGAGCTTCACAACAATTCTACAGTAACTAAGGGAAAGGTGGATCATTGGTCTCGATTGTACACCTTCTAACACTTTACTTCTTATTCTTCACCCGCTACCTTGCTTACTCATGTTGATGAGGTTAGTAAGTTATGACATGAGCATTTTGGTCATCTAAATTATATTTACCTTTAAAAATTGAGCCAACATGAAATGGTCAACAGGTTACCTCGAGTCAAATTTTATAAGGTTCTTTGTGAGGGAAGCACCCTGAAGAAATTTTTGGCAAGGGAAAATCCTGGAGGGCTTCTCATCCCTTAGATCTTGTTCATATTGACATTTCTGGTCCCTTTTTATTTCATTCATTTAAAATATCTCTCTATATACTTACTTTCATTGATTACTTTTCACATTACACTTAGGTGTATTTTCTCAAAAAGAAATATGAAGTTTTCAATCATTTTTGAGACTTAAAGGCTCTTGTTGAGAAACAAGTTGAAAGGTTTACCAAGGTTCTTCAAACTGATAATGGAGGTAATTATGTGATTAATAGGTTCGACGATTTTTGTACCTTTGAATGGATTTATTTGCAACATAAATTTTCTTACAACCCTTCGTAAAAGGGAGTTGCAGAAAGAAAGAACGGAAAACTTATGGAGATGACCACTTGTATGGTTCATTATAAATCCCTTCTTCTACAGTATTGGGTAGAAGTTATGAACTATGCTTTTTAAATTCACAACCACATTCCACATAAGGTAATAAAATGGATGACATTGTTTAAGGCCTGGTATGGAAGAAAACCTGATATCGATCACTTTCATGTCTTCAAATCAACTCTTATGGCTTGGATTCTAAAAAAGAGATGTAAGGCATTGGAACCATAATCTAGACCTTGTATCTTTGTTGGGTATCCCGATGTCATGAAGGGATATAGATTATTGAACCCTAAAACTCATCATCTTTATATTGAGAAAAGTGTGAAGTTTGATGAGTCATATTTTACTTCCACTTCTCCACTCATTGAATTATTTTTCCCCCCTCTCTTATTATGATTCTAATTCCTTTTTTATGATATTTTTTAACCTCCTCCTCTTTATCCTCCTTCTCTTTCTACTCCTCATGCTTTGGAATATTTTGATTCTGACAGTAGTGATGATTAGGACTATGTCCCCTCTCACTCAAGTGAAGAATCTATAGATTCTGAGCCTGAATCTCCTTCGAGTCCTTGCTGGGATAGACATACCTTAAAGAGTGTTGGAGATTGGATAGGGGATCCTTCGATTGAGAGATAGACTCATTTAGATTTCACTAAACCTCACGCTTAGTTCACCTTCACTTTTGAACCTAAGTCTTTCCAGAAGGCTTCTGGTACTTTTGAGTTAGATTCTACCCTGGATGACGAGTATTCCTCACTCATGAATAATGATACTTGGGATCTAACCCCTCATCCAAAAGGAATAAAAATAGTTTGGTGTAAGTGGTTGTACTGAAAAATGTATGGTGCTGATGGGAACGTTGAGAATTATAAAGTGCGACTCATAGCTAAGGTTTTCTCCCATATAGATGGGATTGATTATTCATAGACCTTTTATCTATTTGAGAAGATCACTTCTATTCAAATATCCTTCTCCATCACTGCCGAAAATATATGGTAAGTACATCAAATGGACATTAGGAGTTCCTTCCTTCATGAGGAACTAGATAAATAAATCTATATGGAACAATCTTCAGGTTATGTCCATGATTCCTCCCTCATTTTCAAGTTAAATAAGTCTCACTATGGCCTTCAACAAGCTCCTTGAGCTTGGTATTCCAAGATGGACTCCTTTATTCTTGCATCAAGGTTCACTAGGTGTTACTTTGACCCTAATTTTTATATTATATGGAAATACGAGTCCATTCTTATCATTGTTTTGTATGTTGATGACTTGTTGATTACGGGTATCTCTTCCTCTATAATTTATTATGTAAAGACTACCTTAGTAAACAAGTTCTCCATGACCGAATTAGGTATGCTTCACTACTTCCTTGGGATTCATATTACCCAATCTAACTCAGGAATTATGATTGCTCAACCTAATTATTCCCTTTATTTACTAGCTATGTTTCACATGTATGATTGTAAGCCATCTTCCACTCCCTTCCTTTCTAGGGTTAAATTAGTTTTTGATTTCTCTACTCCATTAGTCAATGGTACCCTTTATCTCTAGTTGGTGGGGATCTTGATCTATCTGACTCACGCTCGACTAGATATTTCATATGTTGTTGGGATCATATCCATATTTATATAGGATCTTCATGAGCTTCATTAGAGAGAAGCAAAGTGGATCTTTCAATAGGTTTGTGGCACTCATATTGATGGCATACACTACTTAGGAGGGAAATAGAGTAATTTTGTGGGATTTACATATTCTGATGGGGATGGTGATCTTGACCATAGAAATTATACCTCAAGCTATAACTTTTCTCTTGGTTTGGTTCCTTTTAGTTAGTTGATCAAGAAGTAGAATGTGATTGCAATATCTTCTATAGAGGTAGAATACATGGGAGTGGTCAACACTTTAATGGAAGTTATTTTCTTATGGGGGATTTTGAAAGAGTTTTATATTCACTTTTTGTGGCCTACTATCATTTACTATGACAACATGAGAACTATCTTGATTTATCAAATTTTGGTTTAGCATCAACGGATGAAGCATGTTGGGATCCACATGCACTGCATAGGTGAGTTGATCCATGAAGGCATCATTGACTTCTAGTATTTTCAAACTCCATAACATGTTGTAAACATCTTTACCAAGACATTCATTAAATCTAAATTCCTTCACTTGTGCTCTCTTCTTGGGGTGAGGCCTTATGAAGCCACTCATCTTCTTTAGGATTTCTAGTCATCTTCTCCTCTTCTTTTTTTTCTAAAAATATTATATTTTTTTACATGGGTACATCAAGCCTTTAGTTGTCATGACCCATATGCTACATCTTTTTTAGTTGTCTAGGAGGGTCCTCTTTCTTGTTTTGGCTTTCCATGCCTCTACCTAATATTTGATGAAGGTGGGTTTTGGTAGGAGGTATTATTTTTTCCTTTATTTATTTATGGGGCATTTTCCACCTCCAACATGGTGATTTATATCACTCAGGTGAGACATAAGTCATTAGGTTTCATTAGGAGCTATATAACATATTTCTTCATAGAATATGTCATATGTGCTAGTGCGTCATATATGAGTTACATTCCTTTTCTGAATTATAACTCTTTTCTCCTTTAAGGAGGTATGATGAGTCCTACATTTGTAGTTACATGAAACTCCTAGTTATACTTCTTATTTTGATATATGAGAATGAGTGGACCTATTATTTTATGAATGAATATTTGGCTTATGGTTAATTATTTTTTATTACTTGGAGCACAATTTTCATTTTCTATTAGAGTGCAATAATCTTGATGTGCATGAGTTCTAGTAGATCCTCATGGTTCACTCTCACAAAAATATTTCAAACTGTAGTTTTATGACAAAGAGGTTACAAAAAGAAATGAAGTTACAAACAAAGGTCAAAACCACGAAGCAACAAAACAAAAAATTGGAAGAAATGGTGAATGCTCTTAAAGAGATAACAAGATTGTCCATGAGACACAGATTTGTAGAAAAATTAAAATAGTTTTTAAAATACTAGAATAAATAAAAGAAAAAAATTAATTTCTAGCGGATTGAGGCCACACATAAAAAGAAAAGGAAAAATGTCTTCTGCACTCAAAAAACATGACAAAAAATTGTAATATATCTAGATATTGAGATCTGTGATACCACAATCACAAAAATACTACTTGATGTTAGAGCAGATATCAATATAATGTCAAAATAAAATATACATGGGATAAAATTGGAAGACCCATCTTGGATGTCATAGGGTATAATATTGGCCTTACTGATGTATCAAAGAAATCCCTAGTTGGAGTACTACAAAATGTGGAATTCAATTTCATGGAGATAAAGAAAATTGTATACTTTGAAGTACTAGAAAAGGTTTCCAATAAACCCACATACAATGCCATCTTAGCACTTGAATGGTTTGTAGATTGTAATGGCACATTGAAATCTGAAGAAGAAGAACTAATGGTGGAGATAGATGGTATTCATGTTTATCTACCATTACACACATGCATGTTTGTGGCATGGTCAGAAAAAGTTTGGCATGATACAAAAGATGATTATTTTGCTGACACTCAAGAGATATACACCCTCAACAGAATATCAAATTTTGATAAGGATTTTAAACCAAACTTGGAAGGAGAAATTTCAGTACATAGTGAATCAACAAATTAAAATTTGGATCATGCGGTAGAATCTTGGGTACATGGATTCCATAAAACAAGAGTAAGAACATTATTATGTGTAATAAAAATAGCATCTAGCATAATAACCCTAGAAGATTATCATGGATGATAAAGAACTATATTGGATCACTGAAGAATAATTTCAAGAAAATGAATGATATTATTTCACTGAAGAAGCAGGTATATAGATAAATCTACAAAGCTTCTCATCTCACACTACCAAAATATTTAATATTTGGAGACTTGGAGGGCTATCTAGAAAAAATGGTGAAAGTATCCCCAAACGAAACAACTCGGATGGATTCCCTAGATGATACCTTGACAATGAATTTCACTCACTGGTGGAAAAATCATAAATCCAATATCACACATTGGAAATAAGTAGTGACACTACTTAAAATAGGATATCTAGAAAGTGAAGGGTATTATGTGGATAATCCTGAATATACATGTGAAGGAAACCCATAGCAACATCTCACAGGATACTTAAGACACTATTAAATACGTGAAGAAATAGCCCCAACAATTTGGATCTAATTATTTTTCTGGATATTGGGACACCTACCTAGATCATGGTACATCCATAATAAAACAAGAACAAATACAAGGGAATGGAATCAAGTGGCAATAGATTTTTTCACACTTTCAACTTTTGGGATGCAAACTTAAAAACCTTGCAAACACTTTATAAAATCAGAAATCTCTTGTTCTTACATGAATAAGAGAATACTACTCAATATAAAATGGATAACATATTGTATGAATGTAGGGAAAAAGTACAAAATGAAAAATAAACAAAAACAAGAGAAATAGCCTTCTATTTTACTACAAAAAAATAAGATAAAGAAGAAAAACTAGAAATTTTGAAATACAACACCACAGAAAGAGAACGAAAACTAGTAGAAACTAAAACAGAAGATGAGAAATACTTTTATAAACCACGAAAAAATAAGAGAAGAAAACATTGGAGTGGAGGGAGAGTAAAAATTACAAAAATATGAGATTATTAGCGAGAGGAAGAAGTTACAAAATTTATTGAATTTCTCAGATAATACCAAGATATATTGAAGGGAGGGGAAAATGTGATTTTATATAACTCTGGGGTGCATAGAAATATTGAAACAGGATATGGTTGCAAAGATGCATAGATTTGAGAATGTGAGTAAAACCACTAAAGAAAATTAAGCACTGATAAAATATGAATGCCAATCTCAGAGAGTGATGTTATGAGAGAGGAACCAAATATGTCGCCTGATCAAGATTTGCGGTATATATGCCAACACTTCCTGAAAATAGAAGTCCCTCTACTTAGATAGTGCATCTTTTGTATAAATATGAATGTAAGGAAGGTGGTAACCACCACATAAAAATGTGGCCAGGGATCCAAGTAGTAGCTCTCCATCTGATCCTACAAAAACAGCTTAGGAAATTTAAATGCATGTATAGGAAAAATTTCTCTGGACAATGGGAAAGGGGAGTGAGAAAAGATCTATACTAGACACCCCCTTAAGCATAGTTTAGGTGGGTAGAATAATCATGGGTCTTTCACACACTAGTTAGAAATGGCCTAATGCAGGTATCCAGTTAAGAGAATAAAATTCATCATAAAGTGGAAAAAATGAGAAACTGGCTAGGAAAAAATCCATCCCTACAAAGATGCAGAAATTCATAAGAAGTGGACAATAGAAACTTCTCCCTCCATAGATAAGACCCTTTATAAGAACATGAGTTGTACATCCCCCGCAGAAATAGAGAGAAAAAGAAGAGACGAAGAGAGGACAATGGCAGCCCCCCAGATGATGATACCTCATGAAATCTCTACATAGATCAAGTAGATGCAAAATCTTGAGTTTACAAAAGTGGATCACTCAGTGAAGAATTAATCCCAAATCAGGGGATACTAGACATTGCACTCAAATAATGTGGATTAGAATGTAGAGGAAAAATGAACTCTGTGGAACATCCTATTGACACTGTGACTATTTCTACCTATCATTCGATGGACTTTACCGAATCTTGATCATTCCTAAGAAAAGATTAATTTCCTATTGATCCCATAATCACAGGTAGAATTAAAAATTGAAGAAGGAAGTAGTCCATAAGTCTAAGAAATGATAATAAGTGGACCTAGAGATGGTGAATATGGAGGAGATTCATAAAAATCTAATGCATAACTAGGAGAGAAGTTAAAACAGGTAAAGATGAGTGTAATCAGCCTCTAGGGAAAGGATGAGATAGAGAGAGATAGAGGAGGTGATGTCATAATCACTTGATCTCATTCATGCTACATTTTGATAATATGGGATCCTCATCATCTATGATAGGAACTCTTAATAATCTAACATGAGTCTTCTTAGGTCAATCTCAGAATCCTCATAACTATCATTCAAAGAAACCAGTGAGTAGAAGTGTTGACTAGAAGTGAAGTTGTTAAATGGAATTCACTGATGACTCATGAAGAGATCTCCTCATCTATAGATGGCTTATCCAAAGAGTTAGGAGCTCAAAAGTGAGAATCCTATAAACCTGAATGAATGGTGATTTCATCAATGATCCCCACCTACCACTATTATACATTGCCTTCATGCAACTTGAGTAATAACCACATGAGTTTTGGAAGACGAACTTTCAACCCTCTCTCTTGAACCATGGTATTTCGAATGCCCTATAATCTAATGTCCTAGGGTATTAGTCTTACAATGAAGATGTTGACCTAAATAATCATAATGAAATGTCCCATCACCTATGTCAACAACTACCCTCTGAGTGTGAATTACCATTAACTGGAAAGTGATCACCCATTAATGGGAGACTTGACGTAACATTGGCTTTAAGAAAGTGAAGGAAACCTATGATTGACCATTCTGGTGTGGTGTAACTTCTTCATTCAATCTTGTGCACACTGCCTTCGTCTGAATGAATAATATTTTTAGTAATCACTCATATATGGAGATTACTATTTTTATTAATTTTTCATTTTCATTGCTTTCTACTCCGGACAATCATTCTGACTTCTTGATGATCTTCAGTGCACACTACCTTCTACCATAGCTACTTTTGATTATGACTTCCCAAACATAGCAAGCCTGTATAGGAAAGGTTACCCTATTTTTAGAAAGTTGGTTTTCGGTTCTTGGTTTGTTATGGAACACATATTTTCAAATCTCATCTTGTCTTCATTGATCTTATCCTCTGAATTTCACTTGATTTCATCCACTAGAATGCTTGGAAATAAAATTTGAAATTTTCACCTGGTAGTGGATTCAGGCATGGAGCTATCAAGGCAGCCATTAATGGATCTTGAAATTTAAAGGTCTAGTTTTAACCTCTGATTGCAATGAAATTGACTCCATTGGGTTAGGTTTTTCATTTAGAGTCTATGTGCAATTTTTTTAGCTTGATTCCATTGTTGGATTAATAAGTATTCAAACGAATGTGAGCTAGGTCACAAAATGGGGTTTTTTATGAAAAAACTAATCCAGGAAATCATTTTACCTTCCATTTTTTGCATCTTGATCATATCTAAAAATGAGGAATTTTGAAAACGACAACATCTCAATCCATTGAGTATTTTGTGAGATATGATCGAATTTGTCTCTATGACCTTCAAGGTTTTTGGGCGAGAAATATTCATTTCTTCTTCATTCGAATCCATTATTTTTCTAAAGAGTCCTTCCAATTTGTTTTTAATGTTTTAGCCTCATTTGATCATGGAAAAATGGTAGCAATTGGTCTAGTATTCTTATTTTTCTTAAAACTCTTCCAAACATGATATTCTTCCTTAGGATCACTGAGTGTTCCCACTCAAAATGAACTCACCTAGGAAGCATGAATTAATTTTTGAAAAATATGAACATTCTATCATGTATATGATCTTCTCAGATTTCTAATGAGTGTTTTTTTCCCTCCTAACTCATTAGTACTGATCTCCAGCAATCGTCTGACAAAAATCAGGGACCTGTTTTGATTTCCTTCTCCTCACAAGGGTTGAGACTAGGTCATATGAAAAAATACATAGAAATCATGGGAGAGGGTGAATTTTTATGTCCCCTATGTCCCATTTATAAAGGGACTAAAGGGACATCAATTTTCACTTTGCACCTCATCATGACACTTGGCAATCATCTGTGCAGGGAGAGGGAAGACTCAAACTTAGCTCTCAGGGGCTTAACATGAGTCATTGGGGTCATATGGGGGTCCTCAGGAGGCTAAAAGTGGGTTGGGAGAAATTTGGTGTCCCTTATGTCCCTTTTCTAAAGGGAATTGAAAGGGACATGAAATCCTTCCAAGATCCTAGTGTTGACACGTGTCCACTTGAAAAAATTCCTAATTTTGAGAACTCTTGAGAGCAAACTTGTGGAGGCCATATATAGAGTTCCTGATGGAGTATGTTGATGAAAGTTCATATGATTTTGACTATGAATGGCCTTTTGAATCCAATTTTGGGGGTCTCATCTCTTTATTCATCCATTTTATCCATTAAAAATAGGATTTTTGTTATGTATTTATGACTGAGCATGAGAAAAACTGGATATAAACATATTGCACCTAGTTGTTGTGAAAAATATGACTCTACCAATCCTTGTATTGTTATTAATTACCTTTCCATTGATATCTTGTTTAGCTCATAACTCCTTACATAACTCTGATAATTTCTTTCAGAAGCTCATGTGCTTTTTTAACATTGTGTGTTACTTAGGCCTGAGAACCCGCTTCTAGTGGACCTACCCCAAAACTTCCAAATCTTCCCTCAATCTCCTAAAATATATTCTATGAGGTTTTTAGAAGTGAAATACTTTGTCTCGATGAATTTTTCTCATTTGATCTACTCCAAGGGTGGTACATGGGTCCTAATAATGTTGATGGTAGCCCTTCCCAAAACTACTTGATTTCCTAAATGTTCCAAAAGATCCTAAATCACCTAGGGGCATATTTTAATTTCCTAAATCGCCTAAGGGGATAGCTTGACATTCAAATAGGGATAATTTGATAGATAGGATAGGACTTATTTTGAGGATGGACTGACCTAGGAGTGTCTTGGGAAGGTATGAATTTGAAACTTTTTGAAAATTTGGTCTGTTGTCATGCTTGAAAATTAGAAATTTTTGTGTTACACATTTGCATGACAACAATTGGCTCTAGCTTGGGGACATGTTATGGATTGAGTGCAGAAAATACATGACATGAGAAATCTCATAATATCAATTTACAATACAGTGACCAGTTCCTTATCCATTGGGCTTCACATGAGTCATATACAACTTGCATGAGATAGCAAACAGGCGAGCGTGAGAATCTACAAGTGACTCTTCCGCGTACCCGACCTCCCGAGGTCGTGCCGAGACAGCCGGTGGGGATGGAATATGCAGACAAACTAGTTAGGCAGTCTAATGTCTTCGACACGCACTAGTGGAATTTGCGAATCTAAGGCAAAGAAGGCCCTTCTAACTTGGACTGGTGTGATAGATCGATCAGCGAGGATGACTGCTCGAAGGCTCCAATCAATATCGAGCTCTGGCGTGATTCGATCTATGGGTTGCGGAATACGTGGAAAATGACCTGGGATTGTTTCGTGTATATCTCCTGATAAGGTCATATAGTGGATGATGAATACAATCGATTCTATGGACGATTTTCTGGCCTAGTCCAGAATTCCCTAGCTTCGTTAGCCGCTATATCTAGTAAGGACAGTTGTTCGATGATGATAGGTGGAAGTGGGGTGGACTGAAATACTAGTGTGCGTAGGCCAGTGTCTATATCTAACTGACTTGTGGATTCGTTGGGCTGTGGGATCTGTGGATCACAACCGTAGACTCTTGGTTGTTGCGGTCCTGTTATGGTCATACGCGAGATCAAGTTCTAATCCCTAGTATCCAGTAATCGTATGCTTTCTCAGCTTCTATGTTTAGAACCAATAGTTGTGCAATCTTCTCAGAATACCTTACAGACGTTCTCGCAACCTGGATTCTTAAGCTGGTATCTATATCTACGAGGGTGTCTCCAGCGTCTGGCTGTGGAACTAGAGGATCACACCCGAATGTTTGTTCTCTTTCGAGCCCCTCTACAGTCATGTGGATGTTTTCTAGAGTAATCTGTAGTTTGGCTGACTTGACCAAAACGCATGTGCTTGGTCGTCTTCTATGTTTAATCCTCTTAACTGTGAACTGATCAGTTGTAAATCTGTGGTTGTTCGGAATACTTGTATCCTGAGATTTTGGTCTATGTCAACTATTGCTGTGACTAGGTTTGGTTGAGGCACGATTGGCTCAAATATATATTCCCTGGGCTCTTGAGGTCCCGTGATTGTCATACGAAACAAAATGCAATCTAACTGTGATGAAACAAATTCTAACTAAGTGAAATAAATCTAACTACATATAACTCTTATTTTTCTATGAAATATTTAATAATTTTAAGGAAAGCAAACTATTTTAAGCGTATCTAGAAATAATAGCTAAGCAATAATTTAAAACAGACAAGATAACCGAGTGTGGTTATTTGCCTGTGCGATTTATAGAATTATTCTAAATAAAACAGTTTGTCTAATCTACCGGCAAGATTCTCGATCCTACCTCAGAAGTGAGGAGTGAATCATAGTTTCTCAGAAACTATCAATCCCCACAGCTTCCTTGGCAATGTCGAGAATAGAATGAAATGAAATAAAGCGATTAACTACTCTATTTGATATGAATCTGACTAGAACTTTGAAATGTAAAACCTGGATTCCGCAGAACAGTGGCGAATCCGATGGTGTATGTGATCTCGTCCCCTCAGTATGATCTTCTCGTTCTTTCGTGTTCACTTGGATCCAGAAAAGCGTGTAATGCTAGCACCGATAGGAGTAGATTTTGGGACAAGGACAGCTCAGAATGCAGACCGAGAATGCGAGTAGGAGAGGGATAGCGCAAGAGTACAGAGCTTGGCTTATGCGATTCCTAGCGGGATTTTACTGCGAGTCATGCAACGTGAAGCGACCAGAACCTTTGACTATCCTATACGAAGAGCAAAACCTGCAACTTTAATGGCTTCCTAAGCTATTCCGTTCCAAAATAAAGACACTGCTTGCACAAGTTGGATATGTGGCTTACCAACAGCTGAATAATACTAACCAGGTATATAATGAATTGAACTAAGAACTCTAAGTCACAGTAAAACAAATCTACAGCAAAGAGGAATTCAGAGGCAAGCTTCTAACCGGATTGGGTGGAACAACAGCACTGCCTGCACAAGATGGGTCTGTGGCTTACCAACAGCTGAGCAATACTAACCAAGTACGAAATAAACTATGCTATCAGTCCTAAGCAAGCTAACCAAAACACTAAAAATCAGAAGACTCTAACAAGAAAAAATGGTGACCAAAGCTCCAGCTCAAATTCTTCATCCAAACTCAGACCAAAAACTCCAGACCATTTGCATGTGCACAAACCATGCATTTATAGGAATTCAAGCATCCAAGAACCAAAACCAAATTGAACTCCTAAACAATAAACAAAGGAAAAACACTGTTCCAGGGGACCAAAAACATTAATGCATGCTCAAGTCGGCAAAGAAAAGCTGGTGAAACGTGATATTTCACGCGAGTCGCGTCAAAAGAGCGTTCTGGAAAATGCGCACAGGACCGCCGCTCTGAGCAGGGCGGCGGTTACAGGACCGCCGCCCTGTTCAGGGCGGCGGTTTCGTCACTGAAGGTCAAGAGGCCAAGGAAAGAGGGAAAAAGGGGAAAACAAAGGGCGCGGGGGCTAAGCGGGGCATGCGGGATGTTAACGCATACTCCGAGGGCTTTTCCGGATCCCGAACACCTTGCGAGGAGACCTGTATCATCATTGGGGCACTTGTTACACTGTTCTGGCGGTACAGTACCTTACAATTTTGGGTACGTACATATTGCCCCCTCGGAGAAACGTTTTAGCCATGAAGAGGCATAAAACGGTGGGTCCGAGTATGGCCGTCCCGAAATGGGGAGTTAGAAGTTATACCTTACACGTCCGTGTGTTGAAATGACGCCATTCCAAAATTCCCGCTACCTGCAAAATGAAAAGAGAACTCAAGTGCAGATAGATACAATAATTTGGAAAACAAACACTAAAATAACAGGGAAAGAGAACGTACCATTTGTGCGGGGATAGAAACTTACCTCCAACAGCGCTCCGAACCTGCGAAAAAGCCATTTTAAAACGAAACAGAACGATATATATATGAAAGTGGGCCCATTTTCCTATTCATTTGCGCGAGTTGATTCGATTGATTTTGAGCTCTGGGACCCACGGTGACGGTTTCTTGCGTGAATAGAGTCAAAACGTCTGGAGCGAGATAGCGACCATGCCCCCACGTGCGGAACGCCACCCCGCGAGATCACAGGTCGGTTTTCTTTAATTTTGCATTTTTCCCCCTTCAAATTTGAAATGGCAAATTCTTTGTAATGGGGGGGTTATTTTTGAAAATGTTAGGTTCAAAAGGTCCACCTAGGGGGGGCGCCTACTGGGTAGGCTTTGTTTTTAGTTAAAAAGGTCATTTTTTGCTCATTTTGGGCTTTTTAGGTTTAAAAACCCGCGCGGGTTTTCGGACCGCGACCGCCGCCCTGGCCAGGGCGGCGGTTACACGACCGCCGCCCTGACCAGGGCGGCGGTTACGTGACCGCCGCCTTAAAGGCGGCGGTTACAGAACCGCCTCCCTGCTCAGGGCGGCGGTTTTGCACAGAAAGCAAAAGGAGCTTGCTTTAGACATTGCACTTGTATTTTTATCATTTCTATATGTTTTTACGACTCTCTCGGCATTGATTAGATACTAACTTGCTCTGTTTTGTGTGTTTTTGGGTGTATGCAGGCGAGAGAGGAGTACATCAGATGGAGTCGAGAGAGGGAGTGTGATTGGTTGCCCGGGGTATTGGATGCCCTCTCACCAGATGAGGAGGACACATTGCAGAGGGCCGGCATACTGCGTATATCACGCGTGCCTCATGTCGCACCATCTAGTCACATCCTTTGTGACTTGTTTTCTTATTGGGATGCAGATCGGAACACTTTCCGACTGCCAGGGGTCCGCGGTGAGTGGACGATTACTTTGGAGGATGTTTACCGTATCCTGGGGGTCCCGATCATCGGGAGGAGACTCACACTGGAGACAGCAGGGTCCCGAGCACAGATTGCACAGTGGGCAGGTTACATGGGGGATGCAGCCATCTCCACGGGGCCGAAGAAGGGAGTGAGAGTTAGATCCATTCCTTCTTTGCCCATCCCCGTATTTCGACAGGCTATCATGGGGATCCTTGCTTCGAGGCTGATCGGGGACAAGGGAGGGGATACCTTACTATACTGCTGGGCCCCTATCATTGCACAGATAGAGGGGCATGGCCGGATATACGCCTGGGGCGCAGATATTCTGGGGACCACCTACCATGACTTATACAGGGTGGTCCGTCTACAGGGACAGTCTTTGAGTCACCCTACTCTAGTTATGAGTTGGGTGTATGAGCGCTTCATTCCCTATGGCAGAGGCGTGGAGGTGGCAGATCCTGGGGGTGTGAGGGCGGCCAGATGGTCAGATATGTCGGTGCTTAGAGCACCTCACCAGCCAGTTGCCTCGCTTACTACAGCAGACATGGAGGCCACACCGTACCAGCTTATGGCTGGTATATGGGGAGAGGAGACTCTTACACTGATCTCTTGCTCCACCACAGGGCAGCTTATTGACCGTGTGGGACGAGTAGAGGTACATCCTTTCGGCAGGGTTCCTCAGCAGTTCGGCCTCCCATATGTGGGCATGCTTCCTCCAGTGGCACCGGTTTATAGATCAGTCCGCGAGGCTAGAGGGGGGCCTAGAGGCCGTGGTTGGACAGTGGTCACTCCTGGTATTCCTATTGTAGCCAGGGGGATTGTTCGGGCCAGAGGGAGAGCTGGTGCGCCTCGGGCACCTTTGCTTCAGATTGCCGCGGGTCCTGCTCATAGCAGCGATGACCCTATAGATATCGACTCCGATTCTGAGGAGCTTACAGAGGGAGGGTCGGAGGAGCAGACGGATGATAGCGATCCTGAGTGGCATGACACTCAGGATATTTTGCAGGCAGAGAGGGCCGAGCAGAGTGCAGAGAGAGAGACTCTAGCTTCAGAGGAGCCACTCTCCCAGGGCCATGGTGGAGAGGATGAGTCAGTTGCGGGGCGTCATGTTGCTCCTACTACAGGAGCAGCCCCTCAGTCGGCAGCGGCATCTGCGGCGGGTGCTGGCCCCAGCGACCCATCTTGGAGGCCCGGTGATCCGAGTAAGTTATCCTCTCATCTTTTCAATGTTTGTTTAATTTAGGATTTTTAATTGCTATCTCTCCTTATGTTTTGATATTGTATCTTTTAGTCTCTTGCCTAGCTTCTAATTCGTTTTTCTTCTTTGTTTTGCAGAGACTGTTGACGAGTGGCGGGATCTAATCCGTAGGGTATGCACTGATTCTCTGATGATCCCTATGGATAAGACCCGTGCGGAGCTATCTGTAGATGCCGGGGAGCCTTCAGCAGCCGGTAGGCATACTGACGTCTTCGCTCCTGTTTGGCATGTGGCCAGGATGGTGTCGACCCTCCGTACAGAGTTGGCAGGCTATAGGACAGCCGAGCGTCTTATGAGGAGCCATTCTCGTGGCGAGACCGCGGCTGCTCCTCGAGACCCTGAGCCCTCCGTGCATTCAGAGCGCCGGCGTAGCCGGAGTCCTAGGCGAGGGCGCGCACCCTCGGAGGGGTCGCGTAGGGGTTGAGAGGCGACTTGGCCCTTGTATATTTTGTATCATGGATTCTTTTGTATATCACGGGCTCTTTGAGCGTTTTGACCATGCCTAATGCATGATGGCATTGTATACAAACATTGATTATTTATATATATGCATTGATTTTAGATCAAAAGCTTGTCACTCACGTTTGTCCTTTCTATTTCCAACTGCTTTGTGTATACTACGATGTATGTTTTATATGCTTTCTAGAATGTATGCAATGGAGAACAGATGATGCAAATGCTTGCTTTCTTTTTGTGTTTCATGATGCTGATACATGATATTGTAGATATATTGTGATCTTAAATCTTAGCTTCTGTGAGCAATTTGGATACCTCACGTTTGTTTTGGCAAAGTGATGAAAATAACCAGTATGATGAACAGATTAACTTGCCCCACTCCTAACTCCACGCAACTAGTAGGATGCGAGGGCTCATCACCAAGAGCCAAGAAGGGCGCAAGTGTATGAAATATGGTGAAACGATAGTGATGAAAGACAGACGAAGCTTTGGTGGAACCAAATTGAAAACTACAAGCTTACTCCACCCGAATGACTTCATAGTTTTGGGTGCAACTTGCTTTGCGGTTTATCCAGACTTAGACCCGTAGATGGCCACATAGTAGACAAAATCTGGTTTTTAGGATTTTTAACTCTCTTGGAATTTTGAGCATCTGATTCATTCGTTTTTGACTCAAAGTTTGAATAGTTTGTTTATGACCTTTTAATGTTTGCATTGTCTAGAGGACCCCCTACACTTTGCCCCATGCTACTAGTAAGAAGCGTGGGTTTATCACCGTGGGCAAGGCATAGGCGAGTAAGGGCATTTCCATCCTTTCCCAACCCTACGTCACTAGTAAGAGACGCAAGCTCATCACCGAAGGTTGGTAGGGCAAGGAAATGTGTAAAAATAAAATTTTCTGTTTAATCACTTTTTGACTTGTCTTTTTGAGTAAAATGTCAGTATATGCTTGTTTCCAAAGAGATGTATATATGGGATAGATGTGACACCATGAAGCTTCTAGAACAGACCATAGGCAAGACACCAATCCTAAGAAGAAATCAAAGCGAGAACAAACTTGCAGATCTTGGTATGGTTACCGTTAAGACTTCGTCATGTTTGATTTTATTTGATAAAAGATTCTGAAGTGATTGATGATATCGCGAAAATGGAGAGATATGATTAGAAAGTTTTGTGCCAACAACATCATGAGTTTGTAATGAATTACTTTGAGAATAGATTCCTTGATCACAATTTGTGTAAGAACAAGTGGACAAAATGATCTAAATCTATATGAAGATGCAATGTAGATAGTTATATAGGTAGTGCTAGCTGCTTATGCGTAGAAACGCTTGAGGTGCAGGGAATTGACTGTTTCACCAAATTCCTCACCTTCTAGCGTGCATAAGAGGTATGCACCATTTCCATAGTCCTTCGTGACTCGGTATGGGCCCAACCATTTGGGCCGGAATTTCCTTCCTTCGCCGGTCTTCTTGTCGATCCGGCTGTCTAGTCTTAGAACTAGATCACCTTCGTATATATCGCGTTCATAAACCTTCTTGTTATACTGCCGGCACATTCGGTCAGCATAAGCTCTATGCCGTTGTTCAGCATCTAACCTAATTTCATCTAGGCTTTCTAATTGGGAAAGACGTACTTCTCTGTAAGCGTCTTCATCCAGAATCCCTTGTAGTGAAATGCGGAGACTGGGTATTTCGACCTCAAGCGGGAGAACTGCTTCTGCCCCAAATACTAGCGAGAAAGGAGTTGCTCCTGTTGGTGTTCTTATTGAGGTTCGGTGGGCCCACAAGGCCGGATATAACTTCAAATGCCAATCTCGCTTGTTTTCTTTCACCGTTTTAAGGAGAATGGCTTTCAGCGTTTTGTTTGTTGCTTCAGCCTGCCCATTGGCTTGGGGATAATACAAGGAAGCCGTATGATGGCTTATTTTAAATTTGTTGCATAGTTCACGAACTTCTTCATTCTTGAAAGAAGTTCCATTATCTGAGATAATGATTTGTGGGATACCGTACCTGCAAATGATTTGATTTAAAATGAACTTAGCGATTACAGAACCAGGTACGGTAGTAAGAGGCATGGCCTCCACCCATTTGGTAAAATATTCAGTGGCCGTAATTATAAAATTGTGGCCGTCTGTGGATGAGGGAGAGAATTTCCCTATTAAGTCTAGGCCCCATGTAGAAAAGGGCCATGGAGTAGCGATTGGTTGTAGAGCTTGTGCTGGCATGTGGATCTCGTGGGAGAATTCCTGGCACTTATGACACCTGCGTGCAAACTCTATCGCGTCATGTTCTAGAGTGGGCCAGAAATAGCCCATTCGATGTATTTTTCGAGCAGTGGCATGGCCACCGAAGTGGCCTCCACATATACCGCTGTGGGATTCATGGAGAATCCTCTTGGACTCTTCTGTGTCGACACACCTTAAGAGCATTCCATCGAATGCTTTTCGATAGAGCACCTGCTCTATAATGACATATTTGGCTACGATTATGCGTAATCACCTTCTTTGTTGCGGTGTCACTGCATCCGGGTACGTATGGTCCATGATATAATTAATGATATCAGTGTACCAAGGGCACTCAGAAATAGCAGGTCGAGTTTCGATGTAGTATACGCATTCATCTGGAAAATCCAAATCTACTAGATCGCCTCCGTCTAATGGGTTGTCAGCTAACCAATCCGCGATGATTTGTCCTTTAACTGACTTCTGATTTACAAATGTTAATTCGAACTCTCCCATTAAGGTTATAAAACGTCCAGCCTTTTTGGATAAGGAACCTTGTGTGAGAAAAGTCCGTAAATGGTCCGTCTTTACCATGACCTTTGTTTCTTGATTCAGCATGTAATGTCTTAGACGTTTAGTAGCAAAGACTATGGCAAGACATTCTCGCTCTGCTTGTGTATAGCGTGTTTCATAGTCGAGCAGTGTTCGGCTAATGAAATAAATCACACGTTCTCTCTTGTCATCGTCTTCTTGGGCCAACATACAGGCCAGCGAGACATTGGTAGCTCGCGAATATAGGATTAACGGGTGATCCAGCTTAGGTGGCATTAGCGTAGGTGGTGACAGCAAGAAACGTTTAACTGCGTTGAAAGCTTCGTTGCAGTCTTCGGTCCAATCAATGCTATAGTCTTTCTTGAGTAAATTGTTGATTGGATGAATAGCGAAGCTTAAGTCCGGGATGAATCTCCGGATTGCACCCAGCTTCCCGAGAAATGATCTGATTCCAGATTCACTCGAAGGTGGGACCATTTCGAGGACAGCCCGAATTTTGGTTGGATCAACGTCGATCCCTCGTGACGATATGATGTAACCTAGGAGCTTTCCTCCTGTTACACCAAAGACGCATTTCTCTGGGTTTAGCGTGACTCCGTATTCTATTAGGCGTGAAAGAATGATGCGGAGTACTTCGGGATGGTCACAGCGCTTTTTGGCCTTAGCCAATAAGTCGTCTACGTAAGATTCCATGATTTTATGAATTAGATCGTGAAATATGTATGTCATGGCCCGCTGGTACGTAGCACCGGCGTTCTTAAGACCGAATGGCATAACAGCGTAGCAATAGGTTCCCCAAGGAGTTATAAACGTGGTTTTAGCTTGATCTTGCTCGGATATTCTGATTTGATTGTATCCCGAGAATCCATCCATGAGAGACAAAAGTTCAAAACCAGCTGTTGCATCAACAATAACGTCTATGGATGGTAATGGGAAATCGTCTTTAGGACACGCTTTGTTGATGTCTCAGAAATCTATGCAAATGCGTATCTTTCCGTTCTTCTTGAGAACGGGAACGATATTAGATACCCATTGGGAGTAGTCAACTGGCTTGATAAATCCTACCTGAAGGAGTTTTATTACTTCCTCTTTTACCATGAGAGCTACTTTGGGTTTCATGGGCCTTGATTTTTGTTTAATTGGCTTTGCATCCGATCTAGTGACGAGGTTGTGTACCGCAATGTGGGGTGCGACTCCCGTCATCTCCTTGTAATTAAATGCAAACGCCTTCTGATGTTCTTTGAGAACCTGAGTATGTATTTCCACTTCTTCTGGTGTCAACGAAGAACCTAGTTTCAATATTCTTGGTTCATCTTCTGTCCCAATGTTGACATCGATTGTTTCTTCGATTAAAGAGGCGTTACCCTCTTCGAACTCAGGTGGTGCTGGAGGTAAATCTAAATCATCCCCATTTTCTATTGCGTATATGTTAGGTTCCCTTTGTGACGGAAGATCCGTTACGGGATTTCCGAAGTAGGAGGACGAATGTGGGATCAGGGATAAATCTAGCATGTGATAGGAGAGATGTAATGCTGCATAGGCATTTAAATAATCCAAAGTAGCCGCATCATTTCCAACATGGTCTAGGACGGTAGATTCACTTCCGCTTAAAAGAGGATTTGTCATTGTTTTTATTAATGGCTCGTCACGAATGGATACTGTGAAGTGAGTATCTTCTAGCTCATTGCTTGGAGTAAAACGTGATGCCGAGGTTGCTATTGAATCGGCGAGAAGATTTTTCTCTCGCGGGATCGCTTCAATGGATATGAAGTTAAACGCCTTGCTTAAATCTAATACAGCGTTTTTGTAGAGTTGTAAATGTTCGGCTTTAGTTTCATATACTTCAGAAACTTGGTTTGTTACTAATTGCGAGTCTCCCAAGACTCTGATGTTATTAATACCAATTCTTCTGGCTAAGGTGAGGCCAAGGAGGAGGGCTTCGTACTCAGCGCCATTGTTTGTGCATTCAAAGTTTAACTTAAATGAGAATGGGAGGACCTTCTCCTCGGGCGAAGTAAGAATTATACCTGCCCCCGCTCCATAACGACATTTAGCTCCATCGAAATGGAGAGTCCAATACTTAGCCGGGAGTGTAGATGTTGGGGCATCTGCCGCGTTTGCACACTCTACTTCTATCATACAGAGATCCTCTGCCGGTAAGGAACCAACACCTAGGGAAAATCCTATGCCTACTGAATCGAATGGTAAGAACATTGGTGAATCTTGTTCTATCAATTCAACGATTTTCGCAGTAGTCCCTAATGATACTGTTTCTTTAGTTTTACCTTTAGGGGTTGGAGTTGTTTTGGCTATGCTGGTAGTTTCAAGATCCGTTGTAGGTATCAACTTTTCCTCTGGCTTTGGGTCAGAGGGTTTATTAAGTTGGTTTGTTGGCAGCTCAAATTCTGAGTGCACCCCTGGTCTTTTCTTTAAATCAGCTAGGTGCAAATCGAAAGGTTTTGGATCGCCTTTGGCTACAAATACCTTTCCCAGATGCAAGAATCTTACTTCTTGAAATAGCGTGGAAGGGATTGCCTTCATTCGATGTATCCAAGGTCGGCCGAGGATCATATTATAGTTAGTTTCCCGATCTATAATGTAAAACTCAGTCAAGATGGTTTTGGGCCCTAAGGTGACTGGCAGTATTATAGTTCCTATCGAAGTGGCTTTAAGGCTATCATAGCCTCTCAAGGTATTTCGTGTAGTGGAACAGTTTGTTTCTCCATATCCAAGTTTTTGGAGGAAAGAGAAAGGGACTATGTTAACTGCAGCCCCATCGTCAACCATTGCCCGTTTTACATAGTTATTATAAACCCACACTTGCAAGTGTAAGGCTGGGTCACCTCGGCGTGCGATCTCAGCATCTGTGGGCATTTTACTTATTTCGAAGATGAATTCGACATCCTTGTCCGGCTGCCCCGGAGGGTGGATATCAAAATCTACGTGATTTACTTGTGTTTCGGGAGGTGGAGTGATGTTAATTAGATGGCCTAGACCTAATGCTTCTAAAAGAGCAGCTCTGTGAGGGGGAGAGTTCTTTAGTAAGTCCAAAAATGAAATGTGTGAGAAGGTCTTTGTTAGGTCACTAATTAAATCATACGCACCGATGGGTTTTTCAACTATTTGCTGACTCTTATCTGCCTCTGGCAGATGACTTGGGCTTGGTTGAGAGAAATACTCTCGTGTTCTCGTTATAGCTTCGATAGGTAGTTCAGCGTCTAATTCTACCAAACTGACTATCTTAGGTCTCGGTTGAGCTCCCAACTGTGGCGCGACTGACGGATTTAATGAAGTCGAGGCTTCATGGTCATTGTTTCCCGTCACTGCACCTTTGTTTGTTCCGGTTGGATTCAGCCTATTGCTGTCATGATTTGGGAGCGGATCATTAAAGATCTTGAGGGGAGCATTCTGAGGAGAAACTGCCCCTGCGAGAGTATTTGGTGATGATGAGACGGGATCTGCCAAAAACAAGTCTGTGAAGAACTGTCTTTGTTCTTCTGGCAAACGTTGCATAAATTTATTGTAGTCACGGCACGTTCTAGTGTCGTGACCATGAATTTTATGGAAACCACAATAAGAATTGGGATTATAATTCCCGTTTTGTTGGTTTGGTGTGTATTGTGGCCTAAAATTCCGATCAAACTGTTGCCTATTAGGACCAAAGTTTTGGAATTGTTGTTTTTGGTTTTGACTTTGGTTTTGGTAACCAAATGAGTTTTGGCTTGGCCCTTGTATGGGATTTCACCGTTGTTGTTGTTGTTGTTGTGGATGGTTAAAATCCACTGTATTGACCGTTGGGGTAAAGTTGTTGTTTCGCTGGTTGTTTGTTTGTGACGGAGTATTAACAACATTTACCCTCTTGGGCTGGTCGGTTACCCCATCCGTTGTTACCCCACGATTTTTGTTAAGGATTTTGGGTCCTTGATTGACGTTTGTGGTAGTTGTAGTATTTTGAGTGGAGGTGATTAACCTCCCGTTTGCTCCATACGTCTTACGACCACTATCTATTGCTGCCTGGTCTATTCGTAGAGCGCTCTCAAGTACTTCATCATAAGTCCTCAGTGGGAACTTCTGGACTTCTTCCTTCACTTCTCTGCTGAGAGAATGAAGGAATAAATCACATAGTTCCATCTGATCCATGTTTGGAGCACTTGCTGATGAATAAAGAACTGTACGCCACCTCTGGATGAAATGAGCGACAGATTCATTGTGTTCTTGTTTGATATGCAAGAATTCCCTGATTCCTGTTCTCAGTAGTTTGTTCATGTCGAAGGCTTTGATGAACTCTGACACGAGTTGTTTAAATGAATGTATGGAAGCCTCAGGTATTCTATAATACCAATCGAGAGCAATGCCCTCCAGTGTTTTGGGAAATATTTTAGCAACAACCCCATCCCAAGGGAGTAATTCTCGTATGGCTGTAGCGTAAGCTTTGATATGTGCGTTTGGATCTCCTTCACCCTTGAACTTGGGAAAATCAGGGAGAGGTCTTGGAAGCATGACGCTTCGTATGGTGAAATCTAAGGGTTCCTTTAGATATTCTGAATACGTCCCTATCGCATAGCTTTCGACCATTGATGGTGTTTGCTGAGGGAGTGGTGGTGGGATGGGTTGTTGATACGGTGCAGCGTACGCGTTGGCAGGGGCATAGGGAGGTCCCTGCGTTTGAGCAAACATGCCAGGAGAGGAGAACATATCTCCTTGTGGTGATTTAGAGTACATGTTTAAATAGGACGGGGTATTGTCGAGGAACGGACTGTTCGACACTAGACCGGGAGGAGTAGTGTTAGAGATGATAGGCCTTGTTGGCGTTTGCTGTGGATATTGAGGAGGCATGCCTAACGTGCCTACTCCCGTAAGGAGATCTACCTGACCAGAGTGGTATGGAGGATTGGAACTTCCTGTTTGTATGAACGGAGAATTTTGACTTGCTTGAGCCAGTTCTAACCCTCTCACTCTTTCTACTAACGTTGAAATGACTTCATTTGGTGAAGCCACGGTACTTTGCCTGAGCGGCGTTTGTTGTATACCTTGGTGTTGTAAAGGTACGTGATATCCTGTCATAAACTGATCGCTATTTTGCCAAGTTTCTCCCAGAATATTTCCTGTATGCAGTGGCATAGAGGTATTTTCTTGAAAAGAGATTTCGGGTTGTATTTGTAAACCTCCTATAGATGGGTACATTCCCCGGGAGTGTTGTTCACTCCTAGGATAACGTGTTGACTGTCCATCATCTAAGACCAGGTATGGATCTGATTGCCTACTAATTTGTGGTCTGAGTAACATTTGAGGAGATGAACCAGATTCTCCTGTAAACGTCATATTGTTGGAACCTGAAGGTTCTGTTTGTTGGGTTCGAGGGGGTTGATCTAACTCCTCAGTTTGAAAAGACGAACTATATCTGATTCTTGGGGTTTGTGTTGACAACTGATTAGTTGAATAGTTGTCACCCCATACTGAGAGCGAGGGTGATGATTCCCTATTCTGTTGGGCGTAGTATGCCTCAAGACCCAGGAGGGGTCTGCCATATGCGTCGAATCCCGACATATTCGGGGGGTATATGAATACCCGCAGAATAATGGGAAGGAGCGAAGGTGGATGAGAGAAGATGAAACTTCTCAAAGAGAAGGTGAAACAGTTGTTTGTTTCACGTCGGGTTCACCAATTTTGTACGTCGGAAAAGCGACAGGCGAGCGTGAGAATCAACAAGTAACTCTTCCGCGTACCCGACCTCCCGAGGTCGTGCCGAGACAGCCGGTGGGGATGGAATATGCAGACAAACTAGTTAGGCAGTCTAATGTCTTCGACACGCACTAGTGGAATTTGTGAATCTAAGGCAAAGAAGGCCCTTCTAACTTGGACTGGTGTGATAGATCGATCAGCGAGGATGACTGCTCGAAGGCTCCAATCAATATCGAGCTCTGGCGTGATTCGATCTATGGGTTGCGGAATACGTGGAAAATGACCTGGGATTGTTTCGTGTATATCTCCTGATAAGGTCATATAGTGGATGATGAATACAATCGATTCTATGGACGATTTTCTGGCCTAGTCCAGAATTCCCTAGCTTCGTTAGCCGCTATATCTAGTAAGGACAGTTGTTCGATGATGATAGGTGGAAGTGGGGTGGACTGAAATACTAGTGTGCGTAGGCCAGTGTCTATATCTAACTGACTTGTGGATTCGTTGGGCTGTGGGATCTGTGGATCACAACCGTAGACTCTTGGTTGTTGCGGTCCTGTTATGGTCATACGTGAGATCAAGTTCTAATCCCTAGTATCCAGTAATCGTATGCTTTCTCAGCTTCTATGTTTAGAACCAATAGTTGTGCAATCTTCTCAGAATACCTTACAGACGTTCTCGCAACCTGGATTCTTAAGCTGGTATCTATATCTACGAGGGTGTCTCCAGCGTCTGGCTGTGGAACTAGAGGATCGCACCCGAATGTTTGTTCTCTTTCGAGCCCCTCTACAGTCATGTGGATGTTTTCTAGAGTAATCTGTAGTTTGGCTGACTTGACCAAAACGCATGTGCTTGGTCGTCTTCTATGTTTAATCCTCTTAACTGTGAACTGATCAGTTGTAAATCTGTGGTTGTTCGGAATACTTGTATCCTGAGATTTTGGTCTATGTCAACTATTGCTGTGACTAGGTTTGGTTGAGGCACGATTGGCTCAAATATATATTCCCTGGGCTCTTGAGGTCCCGTGATTGTCATACGAAACAAAATGCAATCTAACTGTGATGAAACAAATTCTAACTAAGTGAAATAAATCTAACTACATATAACTTTTATTTTTCTATGAAATATTCTAACAATTTTAAGGAAAGCAAACTATTTTAAGCGTATCTAGAAATAATAGCTAAGCAATAATTTAAAACAGACAAGATAACCGAGTGTGGTTATTTGCCTGTGCGATTTATAGAATTATTCTAAATAAAACAGTTTGTCTAATCTACCGGCAAGATTCTCGATCCTACCTCAGAAGTGAGGAGTGAATCATAGTTTCTCAGAAACTATCAATCCCCACAGCTTCCTTGGCAATGTCGAGAATAGAATGAAATGAAATAAAGCGATTAACTACTCTATTTGATATGAATCTGACTAGAACTTTGAAATGTAAAACCTGGATTCCGCAGAACAGTGGCGAATCCGATGGTGTATGTGATCTCGTCCCCTCAGTATGATCTTCTCGTTCTTTCGTGTTCACTTGGATCCAGAAAAGCGTGTAATGCTAGCACCGATAGGAGTAGATTTTGGGACAAGGACAGCTCAGAATGCAGACCGAGAATGCGAGTAGGAGAGGGATAGCGCAAGAGTACAGAGCTTGGCTTATGCGATTCCTAGCGGGATTTTACTGCGAGTCATGCAACGTGAAGCGACCAGAACCTTTGACTATCCTATACGAAGAGCAAAACCTGCAACTTTAATGGCTTCCTAAGCTATTCCGTTCCAAAATAAAGACACTGCTTGCACAAGTTGGATATGTGGCTTACCAACAGCTGAATAATACTAACCAGGTATATAATGAATTGAACTAAGAACTCTAAGTCACAGTAAAACAAATCTACAGCAAAGAGGAATTCAGAGGCAAGCTTCTAACCGGATTGGGTGGAACAACAGCACTGCCTGCACAAGATGGGTCTGTGGCTTACCAACAGCTGAGCAATACTAACCAAGTATGAAATAAACTATGCTATCAGTCCTAAGCAAGCTAACCAAAACACTAAAAATCAGAAGACTCTAACAAGAAAAAATGGTGACCAAAGCTCCAGCTCAAATTCTTCATCCAAACTCAGACCAAAAACTCCAGACCATTTGCATGTGCACAAACCATGCATTTATAGGAATTCAAGCATCCAAGAACCAAAACCAAATTGAACTCCTAAACAATAAACAAAGGAAAAACACTGTTCCAGGGGACCAAAAACATTAATGCATGCTCAAGTCGGCAAAGAAAAGCTGGTGAAACGTGATATTTCACGCGAGTCGCGTCAAAAGAGCGTTCTGGAAAACGCGCACAGGACCGCCGCTCTGAGCAGGGCGGCGGTTACAGGACCGCCGCCCTGTTCAGGGCGGCGGTCACGAGACCGCCGCCCTGCAGGGCGGCGGTTTCGTCACTGAAGGTCAAGAGGCCAAGGAAAGAGGGAAAAAGGGGAAAACAAAGGGCGCGGGGGCTAAGCGGGGCATGCGGGATGTTAACGCATACTCCGAGGGATTTTCCGGATCCCGAACACCTTGCGAGGAGACCTGTATCATCATTGGGGCACTTGTTACACTGTTCTGGCGGTACAGTACCTTCTTATTTGCTTATAAAAGCTAGGTGCTTTCACACTATCCTATTAACTTGGTAGTAGTGAGCCTACACGAGCTTCTTGATGCTAGGGGCTTCTCTTAGAAATTTCATTGCTTTCACAACCTTTGAAATCAGTCTCAGAGTGTCTGCTACCTTCCATGTTTATCCACACTACTGATCTTTTTTCATTCCTACATTCATATTCTTGGACATCTTTTCTATGATAAGCATCAAATTCACCTTTTTGAATCATATCAATATAAGGTGCTTGAATATCGGATGGAGGATGAAAAATAACCTCATATACATCTTGCAAGGCTATGGCTTGAGCTAAGAGGTTGAGACTTATCTTAGAATATAATGTACCTTCTGTTACATCCAAAATTTCTTGAACTGAATCCTTATTTGAAACTTCCTGAACTTCACCCTTTCCTTCGTTTAAAGAATATCCATTATAAATTTAAAGGTCACCATTGAGAGGATTTATTTATTTATTTTTATCATCATAGCCTTATACTATTTATTTTTCAAAAGGAGTCTCAACTTCAAGGGGTTCAAAATTTTCTGCTTCATCTTCTTCAAAAGAGAAAGATTCCTCCTTTTCAAATGGGAGAGAAAATACCTCACTTTGATCATCACCTTCATCATCCATTGGCTTAGGAGAGACATCAGGTTATTTTCCTTACTTTTTTCTATCGTGACCAATATCTGAATCAGTCAAGGGATTAATATTTGATTCATGCTTGTCTTGAAAATCCATACCATACTTCATGAGTTCAAGATTGAGCTTAGGGTATTATATTTCTTCCGCATCTCTTACGATATCTAACACATATTGTTCTTTCAAAAAATTTGAGGGATTATCGTGAACTAGATTTGTTTCTTCTTCATGAAAGGCATGATCAAGATAATCTTCATCCCCATATGGTAATGATAATATCTCATTACCATTTTTCCTAAAACTAATATCAATGTAGAGATATCTCAAAGACCTGAATTGAGTTCAAATGGTACCATTTGTAGGTTGAATTGAGTTCTCTATGAGGAGTTATAAAATAAAAAATAAGGCCCTTTCATTCCATTCGTGATGTCCTTGAACTCTATTTTTCACTAAGACAAACTATCAAATGTAACCTCGTGTGTGAAATTTTAACAAAATTTAGAGCTCATTGATCTCTCCCACATAATAAACATGTCACTTGTCCCATTAATACTATGTATATTTTTCGAAACCATAAAAAAATTAAGGTAAAGGATTGATGAACACAAGAGTGTAGGATGTTAATGGCTTACTCATGTCCTTAATAGATCTTAAGTGAGTTGAAGTGATACATTAACCTTAAGATAACTATGAACATTAGTCCTCTTTCATATTTTTTCTAAATTGATGCTCTATAGATCTTTATAAAGTAAAAAACTTTAAGTCCAAGACTTCAAGGTTTAAGGGTTACGTAGTACCTAATGCTGATAAGTGTTATGGGTGTTGGCCATCTATCATAGGTTCCAAAAAACGCAAATATGTGGTTACGTATTGATAAATTTAAGGAAAGGAGGGATGTCAATGAGATACACATGTTAACTTGAGCTATTTCTCTTTAATCCATCACTAAATAATATTAAAGACATGAAAATATGTTAATTTTGAAGCCTTTGGAGACATTTTTGAGTGACATATGCTCATTATTTAACCCATTTAACTTGAAAACAACATTATAATGTAAAACCATAGGAATTTAAATATTTTAAACGTTTTGAGATTCAAAAACCTTAACATTTCTAATCTCTTATTGGATACAATCTGTAAAATGATAGAGAAACCAAGGGAAAACGTTTTTGATGTTTTTTATCATTAGAGTTCCTAAAAATACATATATTTGATCATTTAAAGCCTTTAAATGTAAACTTATAATTATAAGGCCCCCAAAATGAAGTGAAATTTTTTAGGTGTTAAAAGAACACATCTTAAAATTCACTAAAAACCATGTTTTTGTCTAAAACTTGCTTCTAGCTTAATCCTAGACATGTTCGTGTGGCTAGGATAGGATTGATTAGTTAATTTTTAGTGTAGATGATTTACCCATATGTTATACTTGCGATGATAATATTTTAAAATACAAGTTTACCTTAATTTGTTTAGCATTGGTCGAGTGGGAAAGCTTTTAAATCAATATATATTATAGACATGTGCACCCTTAAGTATTAGGGGTATTTAGGTATTCCATGATCAAAGAACCATATAATAAGGACATTAATCCAATAATTGAATTATATTTCTTTTAGAGAACTTTCAAATATAACTACTCAAATATGAGTAGATCTATATTTCTACTCTAGATCACATTTTGATGCATTACAATTAATCCAAGTGATAATGGAAAAGTTTTTTTTATTAAATTAATAATTCCATATTTTTTACATATCCTAACCTCCACATCATCATAGGATTTGTAAAAATAAATGTTTCTTGATCCCTCTTTAGAGTATAAATACATATTTTATTATTCATTAAGTCATTGGTGGCGTGGTGAGGTCAATCTAGATCAAATTATATTAACCCCTTTTTAGGTCGAAGGAGGAGAGGGATGGATTAAAGATAAGTATAATACATATACATGTATAGAAGCATCATTTTTGAATTTTAGATATAAGAAAAAGGTATATAGATAAAATTTATGTAGGTTCTAGTGGTAGATTTTAGATTTGGGCTTGAGACGACACATTTGTTGATAGAAAAAAATGTTTACATGAAAAATATAGCCCCTTATCTAAGAACTTATCTAGTACAACTTTTACCATCCCCCAATTTATTAATAATATTTATGAAACTCGAAACAACATTTATTTCCAATTATATTTCTTTTGATACATTTTGAACCCAAATGGGGTGAATATATTCTAACCCTATACAATATTTATACTTTTATCTATTTCCTAGAAGTTGTTTTAGCTATATATCATCCTTTAATATTTTAGGAACATAATTTATATATTTTTGTTTTGAATTATTATTGTGAACCTAATATATGTATTGTAATATCTTAATTATAATAGCCTTATATTTGCAATTACAAATTTGTGAACCTAATCTATCTATTAATCTATTTCACCTAGGGATTTATTTCTCTCCCACAGGATTTCATATTTCAAACATAATAGATTGTTAAAGGGTTTTAATTAAAACAGGTATTGTTGTGTTTTATTTTCATTGCTAAAATGGTTGATATTAATGTATATTATTCTATATATTTTGAAATTTATACACAATTAATAGATGATTTTAGGTAATTTAAGTTTTCAAACCCTACCCAGGAATTTGTTTTACATCAAGCTATTAAAATAAAAATCATACTTAGGTAGAAATCCAAGGTAGGGGGACACTTGTTAAATATTTAAGTGATACAAATACATCTTTTCTAGGTTCTCCTTACCCATAAACGGATATCACCCTTGTATCTTACGAAATGTTTCCTACCTATAATGTTCCTATTGTGGAGGAATTTTTGGTTTCTTGTCATACGCTCCCCAAATTGAAGTGCCTAATACTTACACGGTGCATTCATCTAGAGTATTTTCATATGTGTAGACATGTGAATCTTTCATGGTATCATCTTACAGCTAGGGATAATAGTGGGAGTCCATTGACCCTGCAATAAAGCTAGTAATTTCAAATGACCATACTTACACAAAAAAAAGTATAGATCACTAGAATTTTTATTAGGTTACTTAATAATCTATTAGAATATAAGGTCCTTAATTATCCATTACCACCTAATTTTTATCGATTCAATTTATCCTTATGTGATGTTAATATTTATACCAAATAGTACCTTTTTTCCTTTATGTATTCATGTATGGACTGTTATAGTAGTAATAACATATTATCCAAGTCTCTTCCATCGAATCTCAAATAAAATGTACTACATTATTTCTATGCCCTTCATCAAGTTTTAATGTGCTCATTCCAAACCCTAAATGATAATTTCCTTTCTCTTCTCTAGAAACATTGGTCAATGACTATGAGTTTACTCAAATCAATCACCAAGTTAAGAAAGCACCCAAATAATGGTTCAATAAAATTTAGACTATGGTATGAATAGATTTCATGATCTCTTGAGGTCTTTCTAATGACACTATCAATGAGTGTGAATTACCATAAGTATTAGATTTTGAATCCCTCTTCCACAATGAAAAGATCTCATGTTACCTTCATAGCCTATCAAGTAATTTGTTAAGTTACTCTTATTAGTTGATCAAATAATTTGTTTTTTTCTTATTATTATTGGTAAATAGTCTTCTAAAAGGGAATATACCCTTGTACAAAAGGCTCAGAAGACAGATATTACAATAGTACCATATCAAAAGTGATCAAAATCAAGAAATTACAATAGTTCCCAATAGGAAAAAAAAAATCTACTAAGAAAAATATCACTATCAACAGAAAACAGATTATTGAAAGAATAAAATAGTGATATAATAGCAGGATGAGATGCCAAAAACACTTAGAAAATGATATGCACATAACTTGAAGTCTATTTCAATATTCTACTTCATCTCCTAAAGGGCGGTGAATAACACCAATGTTGTGACCTACCAAGGATCGGTCTTGTCCACCTGACTAAATAAATGTTTAGAGTTGGCTGATGAGGGTCGTCAATCCTCACCATTAATAATGTCAATCCAGGTTGGTGTCTGAAGGCTGTATGCATTAAGAGAAGAAGATCTTGGAAAGCAACTCCTTTAAACACAAACCAAACTTGCATAAAATAAATCACACATGCAAAAATTTAAATGTACACTTGCAGAAAAGTAAAAGACACACTTGCATAAATTGAAATTTCACTTGAGGAATAAAATACAACATAAATTGAAATTTCTAAATTGGAAATAAACAAAATTCAAAGCAAACCTGAATGTTTACAACAGATTGACATGTTACAATAAAAAGAAGAACAACACAACAAAATGAATTACAGAAAAATAAATAAACATAAAATTATTACAAAATAAAAACACAAATATACACATTGATCCATCTTCCTTGGAATGAGTGGCCAGCTCATTCCTTGGAAGAGGATTTAAATCATACTTCTGAGATCTTAACTCAAAACTACAAAATATTGGAGATAGAAAGAACAAATCTTTATTTCTTGGGAGAAAAGCATTACATATCTAAGTGTGGAAGGTTGCATTTATAATTTATGCATCCAACCAACTCCTTATTTTAGGAAATACAATCTGATCTTATCTTTATTCCAATCCTAACAACTAAGATCTCCATCTCCACAAAATATGGAGAGAGATATATTATTGAATTCAAATCTTATCTCACTTATTTTAGGAAGATTTGCTCCCAAATCTTCTCCTTGCTTTTTGGTAACAAGAATCATAATGATTTTATTCCTCTACATTATTGGAAGGATTTTTTTCCTCAAAATATGATTTTGACCAAATACCTTTCCCGGATTTTCCATTTGACTTTGTTGTTTTTGATTGTGGAACTTTTGATGCTTGTCTGATATGCTTTTTCCTCAGACTACAGTTCACTAAAAGTTAGATTTCTCTTCATTGGTAAAACCTGTAGAAAATATGAATGAGGTTTTTGTTAAACACATTTCTATGAACAAAAATCTCTCTCAAATTTTCCATTTGAAATTTTTGTTTCTATTTATGGAAATTTTAGTGCTCGTATGATACATTTTTCCTTAGACTACAGCTCACTAAAAGTTATATCTATTTTCATTTCATAAAACTTGTAACAAATCTGAATGAGGTTTTTGTTAAAAACATTTATATGAACAATAAAAAATCTCATATTTTCCATTTGACTTTTCTGTTTCTGCTTTATGGAACTTTTAGTGCTCATTTGATACACTTTTCCTTGGACTACAGCTCACTAAAAGTTAGATATCTCTTCATTGGTAAAACCTTGTAGCAAATACGAATGAGGATTTTTGTTAAACACATTTCTATGAATAAAAACCTCTCTCATATTTTCCATTGGATTCTCTAAACTTTTAGTTTTCACAATTCCTCAAAAACTTTCATTCTGTGATGGAGGTTGATAACGCAGTTATTCCTTTTATGCAAGTTCAAAAGTTGTCATTCCTTTTATGCAAATTCGGGAACTAAATATGCTTTCTCCTCGAATTGCAAGTTTCAGAACTAAATTTCATTTTACTATTTCTTTGTCAACTGTTTTCAAATGCTTCATGTTGATTGCAAGTTCTAAGAACTAAATTGTCATTCGATTGATGCAAGTTTTGGAACTAAATCTGAAGTTTCCATGAATTAAAGTTCCGGAACTAAATATGGGAGTCCAAGTTGATATAAGTTATGGAACTAAATCTATGAGTTTGGGAACTAAACCTGCAGTTCTGGAACTAACCTGTGAGTTTTGGAACTAACTCTGCGAGTTTTGTAGCTAACTTAAAACAACTATAACTTTTGCATGCGATCTCAGATTGAGATGATTATTTTTTGAACTTGCATAATTTTTTGAGAGGAATCTGAATATGAAATCAGATTTGAGTTTAAATGTACTTTTCATGATCAATTCCAACTTTTCCCAATACTAGCATTATCTTTCCTTTATGGCCTACATACACAAGACTTTGCATCTTTTCCCAAATAATCAATAGGATTAGTCAACAAAATAGATAAAAAAATATTTCTAAAGAATGAACAAGATATATATCCTATATTCTATCTTAAGAAAACTATAAGTTCTTAGATTACATTTAAATCCACTTTCAAAGGTAACTTGGAAGGACAAAATAATGGTAATTTATGGCCAATTTATGGCCTCATCAGTACTTCATCTTTCCTTTGGGTTCCTACCTCAATGACATGATGTGTTTCATCTAGCTAGTGTCTTGAATTGACCTTTCCTTTTGTTACATAGATCTTTCCCTAGGTGGAAGGATTTATCGTGTCGCATAACATAGATAATAGTTTTGACAGTGATTATCATCACACTACTGTCCAACATTACACCCATAATATGATTCCCTTTCCTCATCATTAGATAGAACCAAATTATGAACTTATGGATTTTTTAAGGGATGGATTTTTTCTTGGATAGTTAACCTATCTTATGGTGGATGAGCGTGTTTTTTCAATACTTGAACCTGACCCTATCAATTGCCATACTAGAGTATTAACTAGTTTCTTTGTATTTGACTAGAAACCTATCCATGTTTTGAACTGTAAATATTCAGGTTAAATGTTTAGTAATTTATTCACATGAAAATGGTGCTTTTTGAGTTTAATGATCACATTATCGTTGCACATCTTGTCTTAATAGCTCATAAATTGTTTAAGGTATACCATACTTCCCCAAAATAGCATTGTATACAGGACTGCCATTACTATTATTTAGATATGGATGAATTTTTGGGGTTTTGTGGGCATTCTATATAAATATTTTTGTTTTATTGGTCTCATGTTTCAAAAGGTTATCACAATTGAATGTCACTTGATTTCATCCAAGAATGCTATAACATTTTTCTTTAAGGCTATATTTGAAAAAATATTTCACCTGGTAGTGGCTTCACCTTTATATTTTGATGGTCCTTTGGTGAAAAATGTGTGGTGTATTTTTCAACCTTGTTGAAATCTTGATTTCTTGGTTAATGGTAACTCCATTGGAGATAAGTTTTGTTTGGAAACTCATTTGTCTCTATATGAACCTATTTTGTTTAAACCACAAACATTGTATTCTTCTTTCATATGGATCTAAAATCCTCAATGTGATACTAGAAAATTTATATTTTCTGAATGCAATGAGTCCTGATCATAGCTCATATTGATACTTTTAGAGGATCATTGTGATGTTGATCAGTTGTGGATTGTAACTAGAATGGAGATAAATATTGTTGAGCTTTCTGTGAACTTCTATTTTGGTTAATGACTTCTAATGTTACTTTCTAATAAATATTGATAATTTATAAGGTTGGTTCATTTGAATACTCATTAAAATTCAAAATATATTAATGTTAAACCTGATCCACCATTAGTATGTGGTAAACTTATAGGGAGCATGCTGGGAACGTAATCTATAACTTGATGTTTTATACAACCTTGGAATATGGAACATTAAATCTATGGGATTGAACACAAGTAGAATCCTCCCTTCAAAATGAAACACCTAAGAATTGTATAAGTATTGCTATTGACAAGCCCTAAATATTAAAAATGATATAGTTTCAATGGTAGAACTAATTAAAAATTTCATTGAGATACTATTTTGAGTACCAACTAATCTCCTAATTACGCCTTAAATTTGAAAAAATCATATACATGTCTGATTACATTAACCCTAAGAGTGGTTGAGATTATAGGTCAAAAAAAACATACAACTGTTATGGTTATTTTTGTGCAAGTTACATGTAGACCATTTTATGATCTCTCACTGGTTAGTATGGAAATTTGTTTATAAGTGTACATAAAGATTTTATCCCCTTCCGTTAGAATGGATTAATTGTTATGATCAAACATATTCAGTAGGTCCTAAATCATGAATCTTGTCCAACATGGTGCCAACTTTTGAACCCTTGGGAACAATTTTTCTGCATATCTCACCTTTTCTAATGGATTACCAAATTTTCCCCCATGAAATGGGTCAAGTCATGTCCTACATAAGGTCCACTTGAACATAAATGTGTCTAATTTCCCATGAACTCACATTGATAGGAAAAACAAGGTTTTGGTCATTATACCTGGAGTCAACCTATTTTTTCAATAGAATACGATTTATGGTCTTGTAAGGAAATGAGTCTATAGCATCCAATTTAAGGAGTGGTATCTTTTGACCTCAATTCAGCTCACACTTATATGGTTAAAAATGGATCATTTTCCCTCTTTTGTTTCTTCAATCTGAAAAGGACTAGATATAAACATATTGCACTTAAGTGTTGTAAAAAATCATTTCCATCAGACCTTGTAAATTGACTTCCTTTCCAAAGATATAAAAAAGTTCTTCCAACTCCTAAATTTTGTCAAGACAACTCCTGCACAGTAAGGGGCCTTATGAAGGATTTTGACAAGCCCCATGGTCCGAGTTCCAGAAGACTTTTCGCTATGTGAAAATTGGTACCGGTGGAAAGGTGAAATTTTGGCACTTTGTGCACAAGAAAAATAGTGAAACGGTTCTACTGAACATTTCCAGCCCTTAAATAGCCCATGGTAAAGGGTCGAGGGAATGGGACCAACAACTAAAAATTGCAGGGTCAGAAAGAAGGGGCAGTGCCGCAAAGGATGGCCATGTAAAAGGGGAAGTACCAAATGAGACAGGCAGACGTTGTCCCAGAGGAAATTGGAGGGGATTAACTTGAATTCTTTTCCAAAGTTATCACATAAAAGCATAAAAGTTGTAAGATGGTCCGCACTCCAAAGGGGAAAAAGTCTCAAGAAAAAAAGCCAATTTGGGGATAGTCAGTGGGCCCGTGAAAATACTCTTTGGCTACAAAGGAAATCGGCCCTTGTGGGGCTAAGGGAGACATAATTTTTATTTTCTGTGCAAAAGATGCCACAATTCCCAAACCAAAAGGGGGGCCATTTTGTCAAATTGGTTTTCCCCATCCATTTGTACGGACCCATACAAATATTCAAATGGGCATATCTTTTGACTCATGTCTCAAAAATTCAACAAATCTGGACACCATTGGAAATATCTCGACCTCATCTATGCCATGGAAAGCATAAAATATTATTTTTAGGATTTTAGGTGAAAAAATGGAGAAAAATTCTTCATGGCCCTTAATACGGGATCTGATTTGTCTCAACAACTACCCTAGATTCGATCTGATTCTACCATGTCGTTCTTCTCAAGGTGCCAAATCAGAATCATGGGAGTAAAATTGACATATTTGGGGTATTTATCAAAAGCATTGAACAGTTAGTGGTTGAGCTTCAACCCATTTTGCTTCCCTTTCTCTCTTCTTCTCTCTATCAAATCTATATATTGTAAACACTTCTCATTTGAAAGGGGATATTATTCTTCCCTAGGGAAAGTCTCTCAAAATTGTTCTCCCAGGGTCCAATGTGAGTTTAAGCCTTCCCTTACACCTTGAAATGGCATTTTTTGCCTCTTTCCTGTAATGGTGTACTGTGCACCTTATAGAGCAATAAAATCATGTTTTGTGGTGTTTTTCAATCCTTTACATTATTTTTTGTCTCTTTCTACCTCTCCCATTCAGGGTATATTGTGTATCATGCATTTCAAATTTACAGGTGTAAGGAGCTCATGTTTCATAGAGTTTTGATATGGATTAGGATCTAGGTTTGTCACTTCATGTCTGTGACATTTCCATCCTTCCTTTGCTCATCTCTTTCATCCTTTCAGGTAGTTGGGTCTCGCCAGTAGTTCCCTTTCTGGTGTATCACCTCTTTAGTGTAGGATTTCTTCTTTCACTCTCTCTTTCTCTCCCCTTGGTTCCTTGGAATGGTTAGATTAGGATAGAATAGTCACATTTCCTTCATTAGAAGTAGCTTAGTGGTAGGAGTTTAGGAAGAAAGAACCAACTTTCTCTAGAGGATCATTCATTTGCAAGTCCCACATCTTGAGAGATGATCCAATGTTATGCAATCACACCAAATGCCCCATAAAAAACCTTAGAAAAGCAGACACTTAGGTAACTCATTTGGGGGTGTTGTAATTTCACACTAACATAGTTTTGGCATGCTCGGTGGGATAGGTTTAAGGCACCTTACACTTCATCTCATCAAGTTTGATGTGTTCTTGGTGAATATTTCATCCTTTGGAGGCACTTGTCAAGCACATATGGTGACTCCATCTAGTCAAAAACCCATTCTCTGAAGTTACAGACCTTTTCCATCCATTTCCACTCATTTCATCCATTTTCTTCTTCCATCTCTTTCATTTTTCTCCCATTCCATGAGGTTGTGCAATCATGACTTCATTCCCTTTATGGAACTCACACTTGCAGCAATGCAATCCACCTCCAATGCATTTCCCAACTCCTCCAAATCAGCATTATGATCAGATCCAGGACCATTATGCTTACCCATATGAGCAGAGCCAAAGTCAGTTTGGCCATGGAGCTTATCAAGAATAAGGGGGCATACAATGGTGACAACTATGTGGAGAATGTTGGTTTATTGGAGAAAATTCAAAAAATGGAGGCTAACATGGTTCAGTCAAGGGGCATAGCACAAATGAAGGCATTCAAGATTGGTTACAGGGCACCTTGTCCATGGGAAGGCCCTTTTCCAAGACATTACAGCCCTCAAGAGAAGCTTGACTTCATGGTTGAAATGTTGCCCCAACTTGGACACAATGGACTGAGGAGATCAGGGCTTATGAGTTGGAGTCAAGACAACCTTGTCAATGGGTAAGTCCAACATCTCATAGCTTTTCTTTTTCTCTTTCTCAAGCGGCACCATCTCAACCCAAGATCCAATTTCCAAGCTTCCTCACTTGTCTGCCCCAAGTGTTGATTTCATTTCTCCATCTCCTAGTCTTCCACCTCATCTCAGTTCTTCTATCCTTTTCCCTTCCAAACAGTCATCCCCTCCAAACAAACAAGAAGTTATACCTCCCATCCCACCACAAACAATTGCAAAGTATGGTTGAACCCCAACCTGTCCACTCCTCTTTCTTTCCCAAGTCCATGTTGGGAGGAGACTCAAGAATCCAGTCAAGGAGAATAGCAAGAAGAGGAGCCCAATAGAAAAGAAATGACAGATAATCTGAAGAGTTGGGTTGCCAAATTTGGGTTTATAAAGATCCCCTTGATGGTCAAGCCAATAGAGGAGGTCAAGATTGAAGAACCAGTGGTGGCTGAGGCCAAGTTTGCAGTAGAAGAAGAGAAAGAACAAGAGGAGGAATTTGTTTGAAATCAGCTAATCCAAGCTACCAACATTGAAGAGGAAGAACAACTAGCTAAGTCCCATTGAGAGAGAATGGGAAATCAATCAGAGTTGAGGCCACTCAATGAAGAAGGCATCATTGAAGATTTTTTTCTTTCATTTCAAGGGCCTGATTTGATTGATGAACCCATGATGGAGGAGGACCATACAGTTTCAAAGGCTATAAGTGTGGAGCGGGCTACAGGGGAACCTTTATTTCTTCCTCCCACTTCATCCCCTTCAAGCTCTAATGTTGAAGAAGATTTTGATCTTTCAAACTTCATTTTTGAGGAAGAGAGAAACCATGGTGAGAAAGTTGCAGATCAAGACGAAACCATAAAGGAGGTAGACTATCTGTCAGACTTGAGAGATTGCTTTGATGAAGAGGGGCCCATGGAGATTACATCATTCGCTCCTCCATCTATCTTCCACACACATGAACCTTCTAACATGAAGGATAATATTTAAGCACAAAAGCCTACACTCCATAATGGCCCTCTGGAACCATGGTTGGAAGATCTTGATCTTCCATGTTCTTCAAAATAGGAGGAAGGAAAAGGTAGGATGATGTCACCATTTCTCCCACGCCATTCATCCAAGAAGGTCCACAAGAAGACTCCATTTTTGGAGTTGAATTTCAAAGAAATGGGCACATCCAAAAGATCAAATTGTGCCCAATTAGGTACTTGGCTTCATTGGAGTCAAAGGATAAACCAGAACCAGTCATGCCCATTTCAGGTCATGAGGATGAGCTACAAAGCACCAAGGATCAACTGTCATACCTCTTCAATTTAAATGCAAAGAAACTAAAAGAGGTATTGGTTTTGTCTTCAGTTGATACTTTGGTGATTTGGGTGGAAGATCAGCTTGTAGTTATTTTTTAACTCATCCAACCAGCCATGTTTAGTGCCAAATCAATTACATGACTGCCATTTTTTAGGAAGGGGGGATATTTCTCCCTGCCAATTGTAAGTTTTTTTTGAGTTCCCTTTTCTCTTGGTTAGAGTAGAGTAGGTACGTTTGTTTTCAACAGAAGAAGTGCTTTTTAAAACTCTGCATATCCCACTTGGGGTATGTATAATTTTCATTTTGTACATAGTTTTTGGTGCTATTGTTTTTCTCTTGCACAGTCCATTTCAGTTATCTTTTGGTGAAGTTCAACTCCAAGTTCAGTGGGTTTCCAAGAGGCTCAGAGGTCAGATCTTCAAAATTTTAAATTAGTTTCATATTTAGCAGGCAAACTCCATGCCCAATGGATGCTTCAAGGCCACTGGTTTCTTCATCTAGCAGGAAGATGTCCCCGTGAGTCGACAAATTGTTATCCCAAATTTTCCCCCTGGGAAAATTTGGTCAAGACAACTCCTACACATAAGGAAATTATGAAGGAAATGACTCAGACCCATAAACTCGGGTTCCAGAACCAAGCAAAGTGAAAAAAGAGACCCGAGAAAGTAAAATTCAACCCTACACAAGAAGAAATAGAAGAAACGGTTATTTTAAACGTTTCCATATCTTATATATTTAAAGGGTCGAGGGAGGACTCAAAAATGGAATTTCAGGGTCAGAGAAGAAGGGGCAGTGCCACAGAGGAACCAAGCAAAAAAGGGGAATACCAAACAAGTGCCAAACTGACACTTGTCCTAGAGGAAAGTGGGGCGTCAGGGTAAAACTTGATTCTTTGCCCCTTGTGATCACAAAAAGGGTAAAGTTTCAAAATGGCCTGCAACTCTGTCGGGGAAAAAGTCAGCGTTAGAACCTGAGTCAAAGCCAAGGTGGGGAGTTAGAGGGAAAAGTGAAAATTTGCCTTTCGTTTAAAGGGAAAAGATAAATTGCGGACCCGCAAGACTGATTTTTTGTTCTAATCTGGCTACCACGTGTCCCAAACCAAAAGGGGGGGCTATTTTTCAAAAAAAAATCCCCATCCATTTGTACAGACCCGATACAAACTTCAAAGGGGCATATCTTTCAACTCAGGGATCGAAATATTGCAGATCTGACACCATTGGAAAGATCTCGGCCTCACCCATGCCATGGAGGTCTAAGACTTTATTTTTGAGGAGGTTAGGTGAATGAAATAGGGGGGAAACGTCTTCAGGCCTTCAATGTAGGATCCATCTAGCTTAACAAGTAGATCAGATTTGATCTATTTCCACCATTTCCTCTTCTTTCAAGGTGCACTGAATCAAGAAATCATGCAGTAAAGACGGATTTGGTGTATATTTTATCAGAAGCATTAACAGCAGTGGTTGAGTTTTAACCCACTTCTCCCACTTCCCTCTCTCTTTCTTCTCTCCGATCAAATCTATAAATACAAGGGCAGGATTCATTACAAAGGGTTATTCATTCTTCTTCCCTGCCCCCCTCTCTCTTTCTTCTCCTAGGGTCGAATGTGGAGTTTAAGCCTCCTCCCTTGGCTTTGTAATGGAATTTTCCTACCTCTTTCCTGTTAATGGTGTACTGTGTGAACTCTTGGAGTAATAAAAAAAATTTTCATGATATGTTTTATCCATCCTTTTCTCATTTTGTTGTCTCTTCTCACCTCTCACCATTACAGGGGTATACTGTGCATATCTCTAATGTCCATTGCAGATTTTGGGAGTTGTGTTTGAGGGGTTTGAAATGGTTTTCGGTGTGAACTTTATCCTTGGTCTGTGATGCATCTGTCCATCCTCTCCATTGCTCACCTCTCTCCATTTCAGGCAGTTGGGTTTGTGATCAACAATTCCCTTTTCTCAGTGTTATCACCTCTGTAGTTTAGGATTTCTTTATTTTTATGCTCTCTCTCTCTCTCTCCCCTCTCTCTCTCTCTCTCTCTCTCTCTCTCTCTCTCTCTCTCTCTCTCTCTCCCTCCCTCCCTGGTCCCTTGGAATTTTTAGATTAGGAGTAGATAGTCACATTTCCTTCCTTAGAATTAGCTTAGTGTTAGGATTAGGAAGAGGAACCAGCCTTCTCTGGAGGATCATTCCCATTTGCAAGTCCCACATCTTGGGGAATGATCTAATGTTATGAAAATCACACCAAATGACCCTTCCTTAGAAAAGAAGATCCATAACTCATTTGGGGGTGCTATGATTTCACACTAATAGTTACCTTTCCATTGATATATTTTTATCTCCTAAATCCTTACAGAACTCCTGGAATTATTTCTTGAAGCTTGGGTACTTTTTTAACACTGTGTGCTGCCTAGGCCTAAGAACCTGCTTATGGTGGACCTGCCCCAAAACTTCCAAATCTTCCCTGACTATCCCAAAATATCTTTTATGAGGTTTCTAGAACTTGAATACTCTATCTCGATGAATTTTTCTCCTTTGATCTTCTCCATGGGTGGTACATGGGTCTTATGAAGGCTAATGGTAGCCCTTCCCAAAACTACTTGATTGCTTTAATCTTCCAAAAGATCCTAAATCACCTAGGGGGATAGATTTTAATTTCCTAAATAATCTAGGGGGAGGGATTTTACTTTCCTAAAACACCTATGGGGACACTTGACATTCATATAGGGATCATTTGACTTATAGTATAGGACTGACTTTGAGGATGGACTGACTTGGGGGTGTCTTGGGAAGGTATGACTTTGAAAAAATTTTACACTGTGGTCTATTATCATGCTTTAAAATTGGAAATTTTCCTATTGCACATTTTCATGACAATAAGGGTAAACTCACATCAAAATTGACAAAATGTTGAATGCAAGAATAATAAAACTAGTTGAGGATGCAAAGTGGATCAAAGCAATGTTTGTACAAAATAAGAAAAATGGGAAAATGAGGATCTGTGTAGATTATAGAGAACTGAACAAGGTGTGGGTGCATGACCCATTCCCTACTCCTTTTACAGAAGAATTCTTAAAAAAAGTCAACATGAAGAAAGGTATATTCATTTACTAATGGTTTCTTTGGATACTATCAAGTGAAGATAGCACCTAAGGATCAACCCAAAACAACATTTTCCACCAAATGGGGATCCTTCATGTATAAATTTATTCCCTTCAGTCTGAATAATTCACCCATAATATTTAGTAGAATTATGATCAATGCATTCAAATAATTCATTCATGATGTCTTAGAGGTATACCTTGATGATTAGATTGTATATGGGCTATTGAAAAACCCTATTCATTAAAAGGAACGATAACCAGATCGTACCAAGCCAATAACACAAATGATAATCAAACACCATGATCAATAAGATGAAAGAAATTCACCAGAATAGCTTTACATAAAACCTTTACAAACAAATTAGCAGCAATATCATATATTATTATGGAACTCAATGTAATACAATGAGAATGGGCCTTGCTTAAATAGGCAAGGACTAACAATCTAAGAACCACTCAAGGTCGTAGATCAATCCATAAATCAAGGAAATAACTAGTCATCAAAGAACTAGTCAAGACCATAGGTTTTGAAGAGAACTAGACATCAAGGATCTAGTCAATACCATAGATCAAGGAAATAACTATACCTAACAACTAGATAATATTTCCTAATATCTAAATAAGATAAAAGAAATATCCACACACATAAGTGGGTGAGGATAAATACAATAAAGGTAAATAAAGTACCTAGGTGAACATGAGCTAAGGTAAATACCTATTCTAACACCCCCCCTCAAGTGAAGCTAGGGGCCAAAATAGAAGTGGCATGTCCACAGTATGAGTCCTAGCAAATTAGGCCTGATGAGGGTACTCATGTACAATAACTGGGGAAAAAAAGGGACAGAGTAAGGTACCCAAAACCAATAACAACGAAGTAAAGAGAGTAAAAACCCGCTCCAAGGCATCCCAAGAATCTCGGCTCAAAAAATTCATACAATGCTGAAGAATTTTGGTTTTGCACTATGGTTTGAATCCACTTCTCGATCACAAAACTCAAAAAAAAACTGACACTAGGTTCCACCAGAATAGCTCCATTACAAGGAGAATGTCAACAGAGTGATGTCAAAAGTACAAAAAAAAACACCAAACATAATTTGATCAACTGCTTGCAAATAGGTGGTGCCACGATCCAAAGAACAATAACCAAAGCAAAAAAGGCAAGGAAACAAAATCTAGAGTGTCACAATCCAAGAAAAGCCAAGGTAACAAGGCAAGGACACAAAACCCAAAGAAGCAGATCAACACCACACCCTCCCAATACTGCTGAATGGGTGGGAGTGACACTATAAATCTATATGAGTTGCCCAAAATCAACTACTTGAATACTGACAAAATAACAATGGACTTCACCATAATAGATCCCCAACAAGAGATACTATCAACATGCCAAAAGTTTCAAAAATACAGATACAAAATCTCTCAACAAATAAGAGAGATACACTACACTTGCTAAAAAATGCTCAAAATAAGAAGCATCACAATGCACAAGGTATAGAAAGTGGAGCAGTATGTCGAATGGTGGAGGAGCCACGCCTGTAGATTCCTCTCAACGAATGCCCTATGTCATCGTCACAAGTGATCAGATATCCACCCCAAATCAACACAAAATGGATGAAGAAGATGCCTGCATATTCACAATGGGTACATGCAAAAGAACATCAGAATGTGTGTCATGTTGATCATGTCTGACAGCTAAAATCTCAGGCTTCTCAAGCCTAAGTGAAGGTGCAAAACTCATGTGTTGCTCATGATCCTCAGAAAGAGTCGACGGCGAACAAAAAAATGAACTTTGTCAATGTGTGATCCCAATGAAGTATCTGCTCGAAAACCAATTCCATGATGAGAATTCCACTTAACATGTGGAATAGAGGAAGCAATACCCTGTGAATGCCTATCAATGAATCCACTAGTGAGACCCATAGAACGGAGCATGCGAGAATGAAATGCAGTGGTGATGCTTCTCAAAAAATCCATGCAGCTGAGTAGAAAGTAGGATACACAACATGTGGTACTGTAATAGGCACAGATGTGGAAGAGTGTGTAGTAATAAGCTTCATAGGTGTATGAGCATCAAGAGCAGGAACAAACTCAAAGATTGACATATCAATGTTAGTGGTTTCAGGAGCAATAGTTGTAAGTGGACTAGGAGCATGGATATGGTTGTCCACAATATGATGGTGATGTTGTAGGCTAGCAAGTTTGTTATGCAAGAAGTGTATTATTGTATCCTTATCGTGAATGAGTGATTGTAGAAGATAATTTCACTTCTTGATCAATCTATTTTCCTTCCACAAATTTTACAATATCCTCTTGAAGTCCACACACTTCAGAGAAAAGTATTTCATTCTCAGAATCCATGATAGATACAAAATGTAACTCCCAGAAGTTTTAAGACGTCAGGCTCAGCCTAAATTACGTCTGATTACAACACTCCTCCATATTCAGCACTTTTATAATTATAGTGCAAGTATTGAAATAAATATTTCTAATGGAAAGAGCACAAAAAAACAAGTACTTTTGCAAAAAATGGCACTCAAAAACCGAGTTACCGATCAAAAGTTACAAGCATTTTGCCACTAAAACAAAATAAATTGTTGTTGCCTTCACCACACAAATAAAATTAAAGGGGGGATGAAGTTAAGCACCCACTAAGTAGGAATCACAAGATTTAAGCCCTCATATGACCATACCATATGACCAAGGGCTAAAGGATTTTAATGGGTGTGTGTCATATGACCATACCATATGACCAAGGGCTAAGGATATGACTAAGGGCACACCTTACTATTATGAGGTGTGTCACATGTTTTCGAGAAAGTCACATCCAACTGCCTCTTCTAGTAAGATATATTATTTCTGCTTTGATTTGCCAAAAATAGCAACCTGCGGATTTGCCCGAAATAGTAAAAAATGTGCACAACATCTGTGGACCCCTGCCAAAAAAGGAAATATCCAAAAACCTTCTTGCGCACTAACCAAGATAGATACGCCGCAACAAAAAATTACCCTATGTAGATCTTGAGAGATCCAAGAGACCCAAAAAATAATCCCGCGTTTTCTTTTCTTCCCGGCCTGAATCCCAAGGCAAACCAATGAGTTTCCTTGCAACAATACAAAAACCTTAGAAAACGACTGCCTCCAGAAATGGTTGAGTTTACAGTCGATCTTAGAGTTTTCCCACCTTCCGGATCCAATGGAAGCCTCTGTTTTACATAAAAACACATGCAGCAACAAAATACAAACAAATCTCAAATATATGAATATACAATGAATTTATTTGTAAAATAACACTTACAGTACGGATGTCAACAGCAATCTCCTACTCTGATACCATGAAAAGAACAATAACCAAATCGTACCAAGCTAAGAAAACAGATGCTAATCAAACACCACGATCAATAAGATGAAAGCAATTCGCTAGAATAGATTTACATAAAACCTTTACAAACAAATGAGAAGCAATAGCATATATTATTATGGAACTCAATGCAATACAATGAGAATGGGTCTTGTTATCCAAAATGTGCCCCCTGCTCACTTTGTGGCTAACTCCCTTTCATCTTTCCTTCTCTTATGCCTCAGACATAATATTTTGATTTTTAGGCACTCAAAAACCTTCTGGAAATGACACCATTGGATAGAGCTCTTTCTCAGCTTTCCAGAAAGGTAAAGTTTTCCTCCTAACTCCATGTATTTTTGAAGTTATGGCTCGACGGAGTTTTTGTGGGAAATTTTCCCCTGAAAGGCCCGCAGCCAATGAGATGCTGCCACGTGTCTAGGAAATGGCAGGGGGGGGTGGAGGAGAACTTGGTTTTTTTACCAAGTGTTTTGGAAAAATTTTCAAAAGGAAATTTTCCCCTGAAAGGCCCGCCGACGAATCAGAAGCTGCCACGTGTCAAGGGGTGAAATTTGGAAAATTTGGCTAAGTGTTGGCACATGGAAATTTTGGAGGAATGGCCCCGTGGCCAATAAAAACATGCCACATGGCACCTGAACCGGTGGAGCGTGGGGAAATTTTGGAAAATTTTCCCAAATGCAAAAAAGGGTAAAAATTCAAAATAATTTTTTCCGCCGACCCGATTTGGTCCTGTTTTGCCCTAAAATTTCAAATGGCCATAACTTTCGATCCAGAGCTTGGTTTTTCACGTTCTTTATATCAATGGAAAGCTGGTGAAATTATCTACAAGATTCCAGGGTCAATTTTGCATTTTGATGGAGTTTGGAGAGAGAAAATAAAAAAACATCTCTGGCACGTGGTGATGAGCAGAAATGACGTTTCAACCACCGTTTTTAATGAAGAATGGCTCGCATTCTCTCCCAGCATGGTTAAAAATGTCAGGGAATGGGTCTGTAAGGATGCCCATGCTGTTTTGAATGCATTTTGGTCAATGATTGAACCTCTCCCATGTTTTCCCGCATTTCTCTCTCCTGGGCTCGTCCCTTGCACTGTAAAAGCCAGATTTGGCTCATTTTCAAAGGGTTGAACATTTTTTGTGTATTGCAGGTCCCCTTTCTCACCTTGGAAGTGATTTTGGTGGAATATCAGACCTTTTCTAAGAACTGCAACTCATTTTTTCCTCTCAGGTGTTGTAATGCAAGTGATTTTGATGTTAAAATAACAATACAGGCCTCTGTGATTAGTTTTCATCCTCTGCTGGTGTTGTTTGACTAATTTCTGATTCTTCATTACAGTTATCAGTTTGTGCATGTTGTTTTGTTGCATTTTATGAATTGTGTCAATCTGTAGAAGTGAAAAATGCTCACCACTCCTTTGGTGCATCACCTATTAGCATTAGTTTTAGCTTTTTTTGCATTCTCTATCTCTGTCTCCTTTGGAATTTAGGGTAGGGTTAGGAATATAGACCTCTGCAACTTGTAAGTGATAAATCTGACCAGAGGAATTGAGGAACCAGCCTCTAAACTGGAGATTCCTTTCTCATTTTGCAAGTCCCACACTTGGGGAAAGGATTCAATGTTGTGCAATCACACTGGATGCTAGTATGATCAAACTAGAAATCTGATCAACATCCAGGGGGTGCTGCTGATTTGCAACAACAGTTTTGGCACGCCCGGTGGGACCTTAGAGGTCTTCATCTTCATTGCAACAAAATTGATGTGCATTTGTTGCAAGTTTCTTGCTTAAAAGAGCTATAAATTACACATCTGGCGACTCCAAGGAAGAAGAATCAGCTGGTTTTAGCAGTGCAGACCTGAAAACTCATGAGAAGAATCACTACAAGGTCAAGAGCTAGAGAAGAAGAGGTGCTGTTTGAATATCTGCAATTATCTCCAAGAATAAGGCAAAGTGGGAGGAGAATCCAAAGGTCTCCATCTCCACCAAACAGAACTCTCTCAACTCCTCCACCTGGTAGGCCTTTCATTCAATCAACAAGGGTTCTAAGGCCAATCAGAATGGCACAAAACAACCCCTATGTCAATTTCACTGGCAGCAGCCCACTTGCTCTCAATGCACAAAATCCAATCCCAGTTGCAGCATTGAAGAACATTCCATACTTCACTGGAGAAAATCAGACCACTCCTAGTGATCATGTTAAGGATATTGCTAACATTTGTGCAATCCATGAGATCAATGAGATGCAAGTTGCTGTCAAACTGCTGGCATCTTCATTCAAAGGGAAAGCTTTGCAATGGTTCAAGAGTCTTGCCTCAGGTTCTATTCAAAATTGGAATCAGCTATGTATAGCCCTCCATGAGTAGTTTGGGGAAAAGGGAGACAACTTGTCCCTTTTGGAGCAGCTGACAACTATCAAAAGAGCTCCCAATGAGCAGCTGACTGATTTTAATTTCAGATTTCAAAGGACTTGGGAGAGAATTCCAGTGGCAGTCAGGCCAACAGTAGAAGGTGCTTTTCTTTATTACCTTAAAGCTTTAAATTCTGATATTTCTATGTTAATTCAGTCCATGGGAGGCACAACTATCCCCATTGCTTATAGCATTGCCATTAGAGCTGAAAATTGTTTGATTCAAGCTGGCAAGCTAGCTCCTAGGCCTCCAATGCCATTATTTCCAAGTTTAGAGAGCCCAAGTACTAGCCAAGTGCCTAATTTAGCTTCTATTCCCACTCCTAGAAATCAGAATTCAAGTGAAGCTTCCACTTCATCTTCTAGTGCCTCAAATGAACTTCAAGAAGTCATGAAGCAATTGCAAAATCTAGGTAATGAGCTGGTTACACTCAAAAGGCAGCAAGCTCAAGGTTTTAGACCTTCTTTCCAGCCCCAAGCTCAGCCTAACAGGCAGCCATATCAACCCCAAAGACCACCCAATCCAGCTGCAAATCTAAATCAAGCAAGGCCTCCTGCCAACAGACCATTTCAGCCCTATAATCCCAATGCTACATCTGCATCTAAAGCATTAGTGCCAGTACAAAACAATATGGCTCAAGAGTATGATTGGTGTTTCCCATGCAATGAACCTCATAACCAGTCCATGTGCTTCAACGGTGCCTTGAATCAAGCATTAATGGTGACAACAACTGGTGTGGGGGGTGAAGGTAGTCAAAGAAATGACCAGCAACAAGAAACATTCCAGCAGCAATCAGCTCCAAATGATACCACACTTGTAAACTGGCAGGCAGAAGATTTTTGTGGCATGAACTAGACAGTTTCCCAAAGTGTTGCAGCCAACACAAGGTCAAAGAGGAGAAATTTGGGTGAAGAACAGCCATTGGCCCCAAGTAATTCACGACCTTCTGTCACTCCACAAACTATTGGCAAGCAAAATGCAATCCCAAGCACACAAGGACTGCCTAAAACAGTTCCTAGGCCAACTCAAATGCCAGTTGTTGCTGCCCATATACAAGGGATGAATGTGCAGGCCAAGGGACAGCAAAAGGATACTTCATCCCCATTCAATATCATTGATCAGATGAAGAAGACAAATGTAAACATATCAATGTGGGAATCACTATCTATCCCAGGCCAAAGAGATTTGCTACAAGCTGCCATGAAGGACTGGTCAACTTCAAATCAGCAAGTCCAAATGCAAGAGAAGGTGCTCACAAATGCCACCCAGCCTGAGGGGAATCATGGAGGACAGCAAGGTAAGATGTTGAAGCCCCCTCCATTCTATGTTTCATTGATCATTGGGAACCAATTAGTACACAATTGCATGATTGATTCCGGGGCAAGTAGTTCAGTAATGCCCAAGCAAATAGCTGATCAGTTGGGAATTCAGTATGAAACCATATCCAAAGGGGTGGTACAGTTGGATGGGACAGCAGTAACAATAGTTGGAGTGATTAAAAACTTGAGTCTTACTTTGCATGCCTGTCCCAACGTGGTTGTTTTGCAAGATGTCTCAGTAATAGACCTTCCACCACTCTTTGCCCTATGTTTGTCAAGGGATTTCACAGCTAAGATTGGAGGTTACTTATCTGCTGATTGGTCACACATGTTGTTCAGAACAAGATATGGAACCAAAGCCACAATCAGGTCTGAACCTATTGCAAACTTTCACATTGAGCCTTACACCCCAAGTCAGATAAATGCCAATTGTTCAGCGTTTGATCAAGAAGATCACCCAAGCACTGATGAAGCTGACACCAAGGTTAGGAAGTATCCCAGATCTAACTCTTGATGAATGGGCAAACAAGGTGCATGCTTTTGATCCTTATCAAGAAATAGAAGAATCTGAGTTAGGAGTCTATTGCATGCATGAAGAAAATCAGCCTATCCCTAGCATCACCAAGCCAGACCACAAGGATGACAATGAGGTATGGCAGTTGTTTTTTGATGGATCAAGGAGTAGACAAGGTGCAGGAGGGGGAGCCATGCTGGTTTCACCTCAAGGAGTTAAGTATTATTCAGCTTTTAGATTTCAGTTTGCATGCTCTAATAACACTGCTGAATATGAAGCCTTGGTGCAAGGACTGCATTGGGCAATCAAGAGAGGAATAAAGAACTTGCAAGTCTTTGGTGACAGTGAGTTGATTGTCAACCAAGTCAAGGGGCAGCATGCTGTCAAGAATGATCTACTCAAGTGCTACAAGAACAGGGTGTGGGACCTCATTGAAGATTTTGAGGGTTTTGGCATCAAATCCATTCCTAGGAAAGAGAACCAAGCTGCTGACAGGCTTGCAGCAGTTGGGGCAGCCTTTGACGTTGTGGAGAGCATTCAAAAGGACAAGGTACAACCAAACATCCATGTGATTGTAAGGCCTTCAGTGCCAGACAACAATGTAAGTTGGCAAGTGTTTGAAAATGATCAGCAAATCATCCATTTCTTGCAAGAAGAGGCTGAATTCTCAGCCAAAAATCAGGAAAAGTTGGAGCAGCAGTATGGTGACCAGGTGGTGCAGCTGAGAACCAACAAACTACCAAAGGGGCTTATTACTTTGGAGTCCATTTTCAATCCTAATGATCAGTTTAGGAAGGAGAAAGCAAACATCCAAGTGAAAGGAAGAAGATTCAGTGTCCATCTCGGTAGGAGAAGGCAAATCACTCCAAGTTGGCAAGATGACAACTGAGCAAGAAAGGTATGAGTTCATACAACTTTGTCAAGAATTCCCTGATGTGTTTGCTTGGAGCTATGAAGATTTGAAAGGTTTCAATCCCGAGTTAGCTCAACACACCATTGAATTGGATCCAAATACTAAGCCCATCAGGCAGAAACAAAGGCCAGTCAACCCCCACATGGAGCCTCTCATGAGAAAAGAATTGAATAAGTTGATAGAATCAAGAATCATATTCCCTATCAAGCATTCTAGTTGGGTTGCCAACTTGGTTCCAGTCAGAAAGAAGAGTGGGGAAATCAGATTGTGTGTTGACTTCAGAGATTTGAATAGAGCATCTCTTAAGGATCATTACCCACTTCCTTCCATGGAGCAAATTTTACAAGTTGTTGCTGGCTCCGAGAGGTTTTCACTACTTGATGGCTATTCAGGGTACAATCAAATTATGGTGAAGGAAGAAGATCAGTTCAAGACAGCCTTTACAACCAAATGGGGAACTTATGCATACAGGAAAATGCCATTTGGGTTGTCCAACGCCTGGAGCTACCTTCCAAAGAGCAATGGACATGGCATTCAAAGGTTTGATTAACAACATAGTGCTGATATATCTTGATGATATCACTGTTTTTTCAAAAAATATAGTAGACCACCTCTCCCATTTGAGACGAGTATTCCAAAGGTGTAGAAGATTTGGAGTCTCCTTGAATCCTAAAAAATGTATTTTTCTAGCCCATGAAGGAAAACTCCTTGGTCACATTGTCTCCAAAGAAGGATTAGCAATTGATCCAGAAAGAGTTGAAGCCATAAGAGCACTACCATTGCCAAGCCACAAGAAGGCCCTCCAGAGTTTCTTGGGGAGAATAAATTTTGTTCGGAGGTTTGTCCCAAATTTTGCAGCCCTTGTCAAGCCTATCACCAAGATGTTAAAGAAAAGCATGGCTTTCAAATGGACAGCAGAAGGCAAGGAGAGTTTTGAAGCAATCAAAGAAGCCATCTCTCAAGCCCCAACTCTCATCAACCCGGATTTCTCCAAGGATTTCATCCTCTATGCATTTGGGGGGGATGACACTATTTCTGCAATTTTGGTACAGCAGAACAAGGACAATGATGAACAGCCAATTGCTTTCTTCAGCCAAAGCCTGGAGGACTATGAGGTGAGATATTCTTTCATTGAGAAGCATGTTCTTGTAGTAATCAGAAGCTTGAAGAAGTTCAAGCATTTAGTCTCAAACAACAAGGTTCAATTGTTGGTTTCTCATGCGGGGGTTAAAGACTTCCTCCTCAACAAAGACTTGAATGAAAAGAGAGCAGGTTGGATTACCCATGTCATGGAATATGACATAGAGATCAAGGTCACCAAGTTGGTCAGAGGAAAAGGATTGTGTGAGCAGCTGATTTTGAGCAAACAAAAGGAAGCATGCAATGAGAAAGAGACTGTTTTGGCGTTGCAAGACAACCGTGAGCAAGGAAGCACTCAAGAGGAAAATAATGGTGTCCCCACTCCTTGCTGGACCCAAAGTATAATGCACTTCCTAAGCACAGGCCTATGCCCTCCAGAGATGAACAAGACCCAAAGAAGACACTTCAGATTGCAGGCTGTCCCATATGCCCTTGTTGATGGTGTTTTGTTCAAAAGAGATGTGAATGGAGTACTGCTGAGATGCATTGGTACAAATCAGATTCATAGGGTGTTGGAAGATTTCCATGGTGGACCAGCTGGTGGTCATTTTGCACCAAGAGTGACAGCTCTAAAGATCATGAGGGCTGGTTATTATTGGCCCAAAATTTTCAATGATTGCTACGCATGGATCAAGAGGTGCAAGAATTGTGCATTCTTCACAGGTAAAGAGAGGCTAGCTGCCCTCCCATTGCATCCAATTTCAGTTGACCAGCCATTCATGCAATGGGGTTTAGACTTCATTGGAGTCATTAATCCCAATTCAAGCCAAGGGCACAAGTGGATTTTAACAGCCACAGATTACTTCACTAAGTGGACTGAAGTAGTAGCACTCAAGGAAGCAAATGAAGCTAGTATCCTAGACTTCTATGAGGGAATAGTAACCAGGTTTGGCATACCAGCTACAATAATATCAGATAATGCATTAGCATTCATTGGATCCAAGGTGACTGAATGGGCTGTCAAGAACGGGATCTACCTAAGTACTTCATCAAACTATTACCCTCAGGGTAATGGCCAGGCTGAGTCTACAAACAAGAACTTGTTGAAGATCATTAGGAGGACTCTTGATGAAAATCAGAGGTCTTGGCATACTAAATTGAAATCAGCTTTATGGGCTGATAGGATAACTCCCAAGAGATCTACAGGTAATTCTCCATTCAAGCTTGTTTATGGGAGAGAGGTAATTTTACCCATGTCTCTTGAGTTGCCAACATTGGAACTCATGAAACAGTTGGAGTTGTTGGAGTTTGAGCCCATGGAGGTTAGATATGCAGAATTGATGGAGCTCCAAGAAATCAGAAATCAGGCATCCCAAGCAATGGAGAAGGATCAGGCTTTGATAAAGAAGACCTTTGATAGAAAGGCCAAGAATAGATCCTTCCAAGTTGGAGATCTAGTGTTAAAATGGGATGCAGATAGAGAAAAACCGGGGAGGCATTCAAAATTTGATGCCATTTGGAGTGGCCCATACATGGTCACAAAGTGTAAGGACAGCAATGCCTTCCAATTGTCTTCATTGGATGGTGAAGAACTGCAGATTCCAGTCAATGGAATCCATCTAAAGCATTGCTACTAAAGGGAAATTCTCCACCTTGTATATATTAGCTTAGGTTTTTATTCCTCCAAGTGCTTGTGCACATTGTTCTGTTGTAGGTTAGTTTGTTTTCCCTAAGTGCTTTGGCACAAGCTTGCTGTCCCTGGGAATGTGTTTGCAGGCCTTGCTCCATCAGGTGATATTCCATGTTCCTCCTTGCAACGTTCTAGTCAGTTGGGGTATCAGACAGAAAATCAGGTGACTCCATGCCCAATGGATTGCTTCAGGCAACTGGTAACTTCATCCAGCAAGCAGATGACCCCTCTGAGTCGCCAAAATTGTTATCCAAAATGTGCCCCCTGCTCACTTTGTGGCTAACTCCCTTTCATCTTTCCTTCTCTTATGCCTCAGACATAATATTTTTCTTTTTAGGCACTCAAAACCTTCTGGAAATGAGCACCATTGGATAGAGCTCTTTCTCAGCTTTCCAGAAAGGTAAAGTTTTCCTCCTAACTCCATGTATTTTTGAAGTTATGGCTCGATGGAGTTTTTGTGGGAAATTTTCCCCTGAAAGGCCCGCAGCCAATGAGATGCTGCCACGTGTCTAGGAAATGGCGGGGGGGGGCGGGCAGAGGAGAACTTGGTTTTTTACCAAGTGTTTTGGAAAAAATTTCAAAAGGAAATTTTCCCCTGAAAGGCCCGCCCGACGAATCAGAAGCTGCCACGTGTCAAGGGGTGAAATTTGGAAAATTTGGCTAAGTGTTGGCGCATGGAAATTTTGGAGGAATGGCCCCTGCGGCCAATAAAAACATGCCACATGGCACCTGAACCGGCGGAGCGCGGGGAAATTTTGGAAAATTTTCCCAAATGCAAAAAAGGGTAAAAAATTCAAAAAAAAATCCCGCCAACCCGATTTGGTCCTGTTTTGCCCTAAAATTTCAAATGGCCATAACTTTCGATCCAGAGCTCAGTTTTTCACGTTCTTTATATCAATGGAAAGCTGGTGAAATTATCTACAAGATTCCGGGGTCAATTTTGCATTTTTATGGAGTTTGGAGAGATAAAATCAAAAAACGTCTCTGGCACGTGGTGATGAGCAGAAATGACGTTTCAACCACCGTTTTTAATGAAGAATGGCTCGCATTCTCTCCCAGCATGGTTAAAAATGTCAGGGAATGGGTCTGTAAGGATGCCCATGCTATTTTGAATGCATTTTGGTCAATTATTGAACCTCTCCCATGTTTTCCCATGTTTCTCTCTCCTGGGCTCGTCCCTTGCACTGTAAAAGCCAGATTTGGCTCATTTTCAAAGGGTTTGAACATTTTTTGTGTATTGCAGGTCCCCTTTCTCACCTTGGAAGTGATTTTGGTGGAATATCAGACCTTTTCTAAGAACTGTAACTCATTTTTGCCTCTCAGGTGTTGTAATGCAAGTGATTTTGATGTTAAAATAACAATACAGACCCTGTGATTAATTTTCCATCCTCTGCTAGTGTTGTTTGACTAATTTCTGATTCTTCATTACAGTTATCAGTTTTTGCATGTTGTTTTGTTGCATTTTTATGAATTGTGTCAATCTGCAGAAGTGAGAAATGCTTACCACTCCTTTGGTGTATCACCTATTAGCATTAGTTTTAGTTTATCTGCATTCTCTATCTCTGTCTCCTTTGGAATTTAGGGTAGGATTAGGAATATAGACCTCTGCAACTTGTAAGTGATAAATCTAACCAGAGGAATTGAGGAACCAACCTCTAAACTGGAGATTCCTTTCTCATTTTGTAAGTCCCACACTTGGGGAAAGGATTCAATGTTGTGCAATCACACTGGATGCTTAGTATGATCAAACTAGAAATTTGATCAACATCCAGGGGGTGCTGCTGATTTGCAACAATAGGTCTTGCTTAAATAGGCAAGGAATAACAATCTAAGAACCAATCAAGGTCGTAGATCAAGCCATAAATCAAGGAAATAACTAGTCATCAAAGAAATAGTCAAGACCATAGATTTAGGAGAGAACTAGACATCAAGGATCTAGTCAATACCATAGATCAAGGAAAGAACTAGTCAATACCATAGATCAAGGAAAAAACTATACCTAACAACTAGATAATATCTCCTAATATCTAAATAAGATAAAAGAAATATCCACACACATAAGTGGGTGAGGATAAATACAATAAAGGTAAATAAAGTAACCTAGGTGAACATGAGCTAAGGTAAATACCTACTCTAACATTTATGTGTTATGATTAATGTTCCAAAGATAATGGGGTGTTACAAATTTCATTGAACCTAAAGAAATACATATTTCTTACACCTTTTCGGAACATTATTGGGTTACATAATTTGTTAAAAAAGGATTGTTGATAGACCCATTGAATACATTCTCCATTATAACATTACCACCACCAAAAAACACAAAAATATTTGTGGATGGTCTCGGGATATATGGGTTATCATGGGAAATTCATAAGAAACTATGTAGCTATAAGTGCACCATTGGAAGAACTATTGAAAAAGAAATCAAATAAACAAATAGAATAGAAAAAAGAGTGTGTGGATCCATTTGAGGGCATTGAAAGATAAGACCTTGCATGCTCATATCCCTCATATTCCTAAATTGGAAATTTGTGTTTCATGTCCATGTAGATGCTTTAGGGTTAGCCATAGGCGTGGTGTTAAAACATATGTGGGAAAAGATGGATCATCCTATAGCCTTTGTAAGTCGTAAAATTGGAAAAAAAAAAAACAAAAAAAACTATTCCACAACAAAAAGAGAAGCCTTGACCATGGTGTATGCATTACAAAAGTTTAGACATTATTTATTGGCTACACCATTTGTGTTCTACATATAACATGAACCTCTAAATTACTTACTTAATAGACAAGTGTTACAAGGAATAGTATGTATGTTGGTTAATTTTGTTCCAAGAATTTGAATTTACTATCTCTTTTAAGCCATGAAGGTTAAATAATGGGCCAGATAATTTATCATGAGTTGAAACATGAGAAGAAGGCCCTATTAATGATGAGTTTCTAGGAGCACATATATTTCAGGTTAAAGCGCTCCCCAAAGAATTAGAATATATATCCCAATTAATCATTATAGGAGAGTTCCCAATGGAATACACAAGACAACAAAGGTGAAATTTATCAACTCAAGCATTCCCCTATACCCTCATTCAAGGGCCAACTTTACATAAACGATAAGATGACATTATTAGATGAGTAGTTTTGTAGTGTGAGAGAAATAATATTCTAAGTGAATCTCGTGAGGGGATAGGAGGTATACATAATGATAGAGATGTAACTAGAAAGAAAGTAACGATGAAAGGATTTTTGTGGCTTACATTATTCCACGATGCCCATAAACACATCAGATCATGTGATATTTTCCATTAGTTTGGAAACCAAAATGCAAGGGATGAAATTCCATTGAGACCTATTCTTGCATTGGCCCCATTCAAAAAAGTGGGTGATATATTTTATTGGGCCAGTTAAACCCATGCCAATATAATATCAAGTACAATTCATCTTTATTGGAACAGAGTACTTGACAAGATGTATGGAAATAATGCCTAATAAAATAGTGTACTGAAAAAACCTTGACCAAATTCATCTATGAAAATATCATAACAAGATTTTGTTTTCCATCAAACATCACAAGTTGATCAAGGAAAACACTTTATGAATGCAATTGTTAAAGAAGTACTAGAAAATTTCAAGATAAATCATAATAAAATTACCCCTTTAGATCACCTACAAGCTAATGGCACAGTGAAGGCATTCAAAAAAAGTTTTGGAAAAAAGTCTTGAGAAAAATATGCTACCTTCAGGAAGGTAGACTGGGACTTGAAAATACCTGTGGCATTATTGGCATATCGTGTAACATTCAAAACACTAAAAAAAATCACCCATTTCAGTTAGTGTATGGATTAGAAGGCATGGTACCAATGTATTTTATCCTCCCAAGACTCACACTAGCAATACATTTTAGAATGAATGAGGATCCATCAATGCATGAAATACTCATTGAATTAGAAAAATTAGATGAAAAAATGCTTCTTTGCCGCATATAATCATGATCAAGAAAAAAGGAGATAGAAATCTTGGTATGATAGACATTGCCAAACATAAAGAGTTTGATATGGGAGACAAAGTACTAATACTATATGATATCAAGTGGAAGAGGCCTGGGAAATTAAAACCCCTCAAGGGAACCTTCTCTCTACCAAAAACAAATCTAAGGAAGAAAGAAAGAAGAAGAAGTGAGGAAAGGAAGGAATAACTTGCACAAGAAACAATAATATAAATCCACACAAAAAATAAAACTAAAACCCACGAAAAAAATACGCATGATAAAGAATGATACAAAATCCACGCAAAGAGATGCCAAACGAAGAAAAAAATAAAAATACCCATGGAAGAATTTTGCGGAATGAAGAAAGAAAGTGAAACTTGTGAAGAAAACCATGTAATGAAGAGAATTGGTAAAACAAATAAGGAAGAAAATCAAAATTTGTGAAATAAGAGGAAGTAGGAAAACTCAGAGAATAAGGATGACAAAACCTATGGAAGGAGAGAATAGACAAAAATGGAGCCAAAGAAATCCAGCGGGTAAAGAAAATAAAAATGCATCAATGAAAAAAGTAATAAATGTGATAGGTCGAAAAAAAATATATAAAAGGAGGAGAGCGAAAAATAAAGACTCGTAATTACAAAAAACAAAAGTTTTAAAATGAGAACGAAGGATAAAAAATAACTACAAGCTAGGGGAAACGTAAAATAATAGGGGAAAATGGAAACCCACATCATGGTTTCACAGTTTGACCTACCAAATCAAAAATTTCAAAAGTAGACATTGAAATAAAATGTTATTAGACCAAGCAGGAGCCTTCTCCCACCTCCCCTTCAAATTCATACAAGTGCATGATACGCAAAAAAAACATTTATTCCACCTTTCTTTGAATATAGCCATACCTAGTTGGAACTTGACCACCAATTTCTCCTCCAAAAGAATGAAACTATAGGAAAAATGGAATATGAGGAGAATGTAAAGATAATTATAGAATATTGAAGTTGGACACCTGGAATAGTGGGTCCCATATTTTCCAATGGCCGAGAACTCCATTAGGGGTCCTTCTCACCTGGTTACCCAACGAAATAGCTATACCTAGACCAACCATACCAAATTAACACAATATGATAGAGAGAATAATAGAGTTGTGGGCACAAGTACACCTTGACACTACTAATATAAAAGAAGAAGATCACAATGCAGTAAGTTGGATGGTTAATGGCGAGTAACAACCAATAAAAGAGGAGTGTAGAGTAGATGAAATAAAAAACAACATTCTAAGAGTATGTCACCAAATCCATCTTCTTGAAACTTTATCATAACAAGTAGAGAAGATGGTACCACACTTAAAGCACCACAGTAGTCCTATAAATGATAATGATCCACTATGAATACAACCTTTGTGAGGTACTCATGGAAACATTTCATGAAAATACAAGGAAAAACACACTTTTTGTTATGGGTCTCTAATTTTATGTTTGTGAGGATCTGTTTGCATAGATTTACAAACTTCAGATAATAAAAGAGATAAAATAAAATTTAGAAAATAACTTCAATAAATTTTATATCATGGGACGCTTCAAGGGGGAAGCCTTCCTTTGAGAAAGCTCAATACAATAATATTCATGGAGTATATTTCTTAGCCTAATAACTCCTTAATATACTAGTTCTATCTTAGAAATTACTACTACCCATGCATGTGGGGTAATACTTCGTAGCTTACAGGACAAACTTAGAAAAGCATACGCATGTTCGTCGCATCTATTATATTACTAATGCAAAGGAGAAATATAAGACGAAGGGTCTTAACATCCCCCTCCCCCCCTTAAAAAATCTGTTGTCCTTAAAGCTGTAATTGTGGGAACATTATTGTTGAATCTAGAGAAAGGGTTTCACCTAAGTTGCATCTTTTGGTTGCATGCAATTGCCACTTAGATCAAGACCTCGGTGATAGAGTCGGTTGCGAAGTTAGATGGGAGCAGCCTATCTGATAATTATGGAAGGCTCAAGAATGATTGACTCCTTCATTATCGAGCTACACTGAATACATGTTTGTGTCGTAATGTGTTGGCCCTAGAACTTTCTTTAAACAAGAGACATGAAAGACAGGATGAACTCATGAGCTGGGTGGAAGCTCAAGCTTGTATGCAGTGACACTAGATCTTTTAGGAGAACTTTGTAGAGTCTGTAAAACTTAGGGGCAAGCTTTTGACACTCATTGAGTTTCAAGGAAGTTTGTTTGTATGCGATTGTAAGTGCACAGAAAAACCATATCTCTTGGGCTGAAAATTTACGCTCTGAGTAGTGTTCGATTTGCTTGTAGTATCATACAATTTTGTGCCATATGGAGATTAGCCATGAAGAGTGGGGAGAATTCCATGGTCTCCATTATGGGTGGGTGAGGGCGGTGTCAACAATTCCTTAACTGAGAGAGATTTTTCCAAGAGTGTAAGGGAGGTAGTCAACCTTCTTGGTGGCGATTGGCCACCAGACTACCATTACCACGGACATCATTTTGGATGGTGTGATTCTAAGGTGTTAATACCACCAATGGCTAAGATAGGTGTACTACACATAGCTTGTTTTAAGGCCTCAAATGCATCTTTAGTCACCTCATTTCCAAAAGCATCCTTTTCAACATGGAGTTTCAATGGGGACTTACATGATTTTACCATAATTAGGACTCAAACAAATTTTTTGTATAGCCTATGAGACCCAAGAATACACGAAAGGCTTCAAAGTGTTTTGGGGAGTGGCCAATTTTGCATGGCATTGATTTTATCTGGGTCCACATGCAGACACTCTCCACAGAGACAAATATGTTCCTAGATATTCAACTTCAGTTTGGCCAAAGGAGCACTTGGAGTGTTTGGCACACAACTGATTGTCTGCGAGAAGTTATAATGCCCTATTGAATGTGTTTTAGATGTTCGGTCCCAAGTTTGACTATAGATCAAGATGTCATCAAAGAATACCAGGATGAAACGATGAAGGAAGGGCCAAAAAATATTATTCATCAAGCCTTGGAATGTCGATGGGGCATTGGTAAGCCCAAAGGGCATGACTAAAAACTCATAGTGACCATCATGAGTACGTGAAGGTTGTCTTTGGAATATCTTCCTCATGAAGGTGAATCTGGTGGTACCTCGAGCGAAGATCTAATTTGGAGAAAAATGAGCATCATGAAGTTCATCTAGAAGCTCATCGATCACTAGAATAGGGAACTTGTCCCTTGATAGTGATCTTGTTGAGTTCTCTGAAATCAATGCAAAGATGCCACGAGCCATCCTTTTTGTGAACAAGTAAAACTAGGGAATACGGGCTATGTGCCATAGGAGGGATGAATGACTCTCCTCCTTGAGAAGTTCCTGAATGAGCTTTTCAATTTCTGTCTTTTGTAAAAAAATTGATATTTATAGGGCTGAATGTTGGGAGGAGTTGAATACGATGATCTTCTGGGTGTGAAGGTGGCAATCCGTTGGGCTTGGAAAAACAGGAGCATGTTTATCCAAAATGGCTTGTAAATCTGCAGGGGTGCTGGAAGAAGTAGGTGGATTCAACTGGATAGAAAACAACTGAGCAATGACCTCATGTGATCCTTTCTTCAGAAATATTTTCCATACGATGGGAACTAATAATACTAGTGGAGCCTAGAGAAAGACCTTTTAAGGTGTGTTTTCTCCCATTGCCAGAGAACTTGCATCCATAGTTCAGAGAAATCCCATAGGATGGGTCCAAGTGTGCGCAACCATTGAGCTCCCAAAACGATGACATCACATCCACCCAAGGGTAGGACAAACATGTTCAAGTGAAGATGATAATCTCCCATTGCAATACAAACATTAAAACACTTTCCCTTACAAGGAAATGTACCACCATTAGAAATCATAACTTCAAAGCTAGAACAAGGGTAAACAAAACAATTTACTTGTTTGGCCAGCCTTGGATCAATAAAGTTATGTGTGCTACCTGAATCAATTAAGATGGTTAGAGGAATATTTTTGAAATAATCTTTTACCCTCATGGTCTAAGGGGTGGTGACTCTGTTCCAGGGCATGAAGTGAGATCTCTGGTTGAGAATCTTGAGGAGGGGTTTCATCCAATGGCGAATATTCTTCTTAGACTTCCTAGGGCATCTTCATAGTTGTCTTGATTTGGGAGGTGATTCAATATTTAGGAGGTACAATTTTTGTTCCATGCATCAATGCCCTCTAGTGAATTTATCATCACAATTGTAGCATTAGGGCCTTTCTCTCTGTGCTCCTGCATTTCTACTTCAGTAAGATGTTTGATTGGGGCTGACTTCAGGGAGGCACCATGGGAGCATGTTGAGTGACTGGATTTTTGAACAAAGGGAAACCAGAAGGTCGGCGTTGTGTTGTGATTTTTTCCTCCTGCCAATTTGGCCAAGCCCAATGCTTCCATCATGGAATTGGGTTTAAACATTTTGAATTCTAAGCGTATTGCCTCCTTGAGGCCACTGATGAAACAACTCTTGAAATAATTCATCTGACAAGCCTTCAGTGTGATTGTCCAATCTCTCAAATTTTGTCTAGTAGTCATGGATTGAGCCTGTTTATTGGAGTTTAGTGAGTGTGCCTCTGAATTCATCATAAGCACTCGGGCCAAACTACTCTAGAATGAGAGATATGAACCACAAACAATGTGGTTCATCACGAGCTTTTAAATACCAATAATACCATTATAGGGCCTCTTGTTCCAAGTGAAAAGAAGCAATGGGGACCTTGTTCACACAGTAGGTATTATGGAGACTGAAGAATCATGTTCTTCCCTGTATATCCATCCAGTTGGGTCCATCCCATTAAAGTGAGGAAAATCCACCTTGGGGCCAGTGTGGCATATTTGGCATAGAGAAACTGTGGTCTGAAGTGGGCTCAGTATGGAGTTTCTTAGTGAGGATGGTATTTTGTTGATTCAGTCCTTACATCAGGTGTGTGAGCTCAGACATTTGTGCCTTCAAGGCAGTGATTTCTTCCTCCATGTTTTTATGGGCCTGCACATGTGATAACCATAACCAGATTTTTTTTTGTAATGGATAGAAAAATATGTTTTAAGACACAATCAGTAATGGAAAATTTTAATGTGAGCTCAATCAGAAGGGGTAAATGGACTTTTACTAGTTAATTGGCACCTCCTGATTAGGATTGATGAATGTAGGGGAAATTTCTGAAACATAATGGAAAAAGTGGGAAATTTTCTAAGAGGGACAAAGGAGCAGAAAAATGAGAGGAACATTGTGGAAATTTTGAAGCAATTGGAGAAAAACTAAAGAAGTTATGGCAAAACCTGAAAAAATAAAAAAATGAGATTTCAGGCTAATAAAAGTGGAATTTAGATATTGACCCTCAAGGAAAGAAACATGCATAATGGAATTTCAGGTGTTCCAGGAAATTTTGAGAGTCATTGGAACTATAAAATGAAAGATATGGAAAAAACTAAAATTTTTTTCCTTTTTTCCTGATGTTTTTTCAGAATTTTGACGCCACTTTTGTTGTTTCTGTCAACATCCTCCTTGAAAGTGCACTTACAAGCGATTCTCAACTGTGACCATTTTTTCATTTTCCTCGATGAACTATTATGTTGGATAAATGGCCCCAATCGGTTAGGTTGCTTAATGGTTTTAAGGATTCTCTCTACCAATGTTGTCTGAACGAGTACTCTCACCAAAAAATTTTTGGTCACAGACTTTACCCCTTAATCAATTGGGATGGGGTCATTACCACATACAACTCTTGGTTTACCTCACAGGTGAAAACTAGTCAATCAGGATGGGCTCGGTGCCCTTTTCGCTTGTAGGTCCTCTCAATGGATGAGCTACTTCAGGGTTCTGTGGTACTCCTCATAATGAATTTTAGGGTTTATGCCCAAGTACTTCCCACAATTATGCAGATGAGTATTTACCCTTATCTGAACCTTGCAATAAATATGTAGAAAACAAATTATTTTTGAAATGGAACAGCTCCTAGGAAGCCCCGTTGAAAAAAAAGTTCCAAAATCTACTCCACAAGGCCAAGAAAGTGCTCTGATACCAGATGTGAGGATCCTTCTGCAAAGATTTACAAACTATAGAAAATAAAAGAACAATGAAATAAACTTTGGAAAATAACTTTCAATAACTTTTATATCACAAGCCACTTCAAGGGGAGTAACCTCATTTGAGCAAGCTCAATACAATAATATTTGTGGATACATTTCTTGGCCTAAGAACTTCCTTAATATGCAAGTTCTATTCTAGAAATTACTACTACCCATGCATGTGGGATAATACTTAATAGCTTATGGGACGACTTACAAAGCATATGCGTCTGTAACATTTATTACATTACTAATGCAAGGAGAAAGGTAATATCAATGGTATTAACATCCGTAAATGGTCTAGCCCAGGTGATGTTTGATCTAATATTCTTAACCTTTTGTAAGCAACCAAAATGATTAAGGTAATGCGATGGGAATCCAATATGTACCCATGTCAAAAACATATCTTGGAACATATGAATGCTCTGTCACAATTTCGTAACCAAAATAACTTCAATGATTGGTAAGAAAAAGTAATACCAGAAGTAATGGTTGCCAACAAAACTTGAGTTTCTTTACATTTTTTTTTGTTATTTATGGTAGTTGTAATTTCTTCACATATAGTGATTACAGCATTCCTATGCAAAAACTTTCACCCTTATGTAGTTCTGATATTGCCCCCACTAGAAAATGAATCATAAGGTGAAAATATGGCAATTAAATATTTTAGGAGAAAAGAAAACTTCCCATTTTTTTTAGCAAGAAGCCAATACCATCCTAACAATATGAACCATGTTCATTAGATAGTTCATATCAAGACCTTGAACGTACATAACCTCTCACACTGGAGTCATTTTGAGTTTAAGGTCAATCTACATATTCCTATGGATATTCGGAATAAGATACATCAAAAACACTTAGTGATTCCACTACTAGTTGTTTCATGATAACATTGCAAGATTTGAGGTTCGCTTTGATATAAGTTTCAAATATACCTGTCGTCATTAGAATGTTACTCTAGGCATGACATACGATATTTCGAATGAGAAACTAGCCAAAGGATGCTACAAAACTATAAGGGGTTGATACTTACAAACCATTCCAAACATAATCACTGTGAAACCAATGTTTGAAGTGAAGACTGCCACAAAATGCAGAATAAAAATTGTTTTGAAGTGAAACCACCAGAGAATGTAGTGGAAATTGTTGTTTGAAGTGAAACCATGCAATAAAATTTTGTTGAATACCGATGAAATTAGTAGAAGAGCAGATGAAAAATATAGAGCTTAGGCTAGTGTTACTAGGGATGAGGTAGTCCAAATTTTCAAAATCTCAATAAATTATAGCTAAAAACTATCACCCTATCAAGGAAGTTGGCTTGACAAGATCGAATTTGGGTGGAAATTCAGCTCTTTACTACCTACAAAACAACACTCAAACACTACCAAATACCAATTTTAGCTCAACAAGAAACATGGAAATGCTGTCTTTTAAAAAATCTAATGTAGACTTGAAGGAAAAATTTTTCATGTATGTACTAAATAAGTCAACTAGCATTATGCAAGCTCAAAGGGGTATGCTTGCACTCAACATGCCATTGTATGCATGTTAATAAATTTAGACTAATTAATAAAGGAATGTAACTTTCAAGTAAATTCTATCCTAATAATCTACTTAAACACATAATCATTGAGATAAAAGCTAGTATAAAGAAGCTAAATAAAATTGTTTCACAAATATGTAAAAAAAGTAATGCAAACCTCCATTCGTTGAGTATCATGTGAAAATTTTACTTACATTGCAAGGTATTTCGGATTTGACTGAGCCAAATCACTTAGCCATGAATGATCAAAGAGCTTGATTAAGGAAGAGAGATCCTCAAAATGGCTTCGTGTATAGATTCAAATATTTGAATATTCCTACTTACCGCATATATGGAAATTAGAGTTTTCAGACTTGGCATTTAGTAAGCCTTCCGACTAATAGAAAACTTCTCTCTTGAGTAATCCAGTCCATCAATGTCTTACAAGGACTATGGTGTACAATTTGGTCAAGACAGGTACTATGTTTCTAATATAGTTCTCTTTCCTAATTGTTAGATCAGAACTGGCAGACTTCTAGTGAAAAACTGGAATTCTACAATGCATATGTAGTTATTAGAAGTAGATCAACGAATGATTAGAAGAGACTTCAATCCTAGATTAATGACCACGAGAGTTAGAGGAGTCTTATATATTAATCAACATGGGATTTGCATTATATTAGGCACATGTTTAACGTCTTCGTAGAATCTATTTTGAGGAGATGTGGTGGGAAAATAGTATAATTTTAGGGGATTTGAGCATGGGATTTAATTAATAAGAGGGTTTCATTCCATTTCATGAAAACATTACTACTTATGAAAGGGTTTATGTTTCACTAATTTAATGGGTAATTAATTAGCATTAAAAGTGCATAATCTTTAAATAGGGTCCTTCCTTGCCTGTTACAATTAACATCTACAGATGATCTTGAAATTAGCTACACTTGTGACGGACAGGATTGCTATTAATAGCACACCGATGGGAGGAAAGGAACATTATTGCAATTTTAGTATTAAAATTACGCAGTGGAAATTAGGTGTCTACAATCCACATTTAATTAAGGAATTGAGATACATTTCAACACAAAATTCACCACTATGAAGTACCCTATGTGAAGTAGCAAGGGAGCTTAAAGAATTTCCATCACTATCTAAGTTATTTTTTTGAATATTTGGAAGAAGTGGATGGAATAATCACTTGAAACTGATACAATATTTTTCAAACTTAAATATGATGGAATTATTTTGTGAACTAAGATTAACTTTAAACCACAATATATAAGAATTAGATTCACTCTACACTCTTTTTGAGTTGTCTTATTTTTATATTTTCTTCTCCAACATGTCAAATTTTGAACCAATATTTGCAGTGTTCATATGCTCAAAATCAATAAAGAACACATCACAAATCACTAAATTTTAACTTATCTTGTGTAAGTAATCATTGCACATTTTTATACTTAGAGTATCTAGAAAATATACATTTATGAATTCATGTAACAATTTATCTAGAAAATATACATTTATTTCTTCATGGTTCCAATATTTCAAAGTTTAATGTGAAAAAATGCATAACAATCACATCTAAAAATTATCAATTTTTTAAATTGGGTTTTGAACCCATACCATTTCCTCATATACAATTTTACCTGAAAGTGTAATTTACTGGGAGAACATTTTCTCAAATACACTATAGTAGCAATGGCTTTAGCCCAAAAATTGTCATCAACTTATTTTTTTTTTAAAAGTACACACCCTGAACCTTCTACAAGTTATGTTCATGAACTCATAAACTCCATTTTGAAGTGGAGTATAAACATTAATGTATTTATTTTTGAGTCATTATTATTGGAAAATAATAATCTAAAAAATCATTTCAAGTGTAAACATCACCATTATCTGACAGAATATTCCCATCTTAAAACTTGAGTAATTTTCCACTAACCAATTTTAAAAACTTAATGAAAACCATATGACTTATATTTTTCATGCAATATAACTAATTTATCCAATAAATTCATCATTAAACACATAAAATACCTACACCCTCTAAATATTATAATTGTAATTCATAGTACCTACACCCTCTAATAAATAATTGTTTCATGTCCAAAAAAATCACAATATACTAACTATAAACACATGTTATCTCTCCAAGAAGTTTCCTTAGGGAACTTATCCCTATTTTTTTTTTAAAATCCTAAGATGAAAGATACTTGTAAATAATACTATCCCTTTTTAAGGTAGGAAAAACAACCACCATAATATTTATATATAAATCCATTTAATATTGTACATTCAAATTTCCATACCACATGTTCCAAAAAATGCTACAAAGACATAGTCCTCATTTGCAAAAACCTTGATTATACCCTAAGTAAATAAATAAACAATTATCTTATAACAAACTATTAAAGGCAGAGTAATCTTTACAAATATTACAACACAAAATCATACTCACTTGACTACTTTAGACTATAGTATTACTTTTGTAGACTCACCTCTAACATAAGAATATGAAATGTTTAAATGTTGTAGCCCACCTAATTATAAGTCACCTTAGATTTATAAGTGACTCATATAACATTACTATTTGTTTAAGTTTTTTATCCAAGATGGGACCTAAAATATTGTTCAATGAGAATGAATTTTTTTATACTTATAACTATTGGATTAAGTAAAATACATGTCAGTTCATATCACAATGTCATATTTGAAACTCCACATGTAATACCATGCTCTAAACTATTTTCACTAAATTCTTGTGTGTTATTTCAATATAACTCCAATTCATTTGAAAAAAATACACATGTGATATTGAATAGAACAAATGTTGTTAACACAAGATCTTAGAAGAGCTTTATGTGTTACCATTCACAAAACATATGTGAGTCTAATGTGCACTATGTTGAATTCACCTTCTTTTACGCCAATTGATGAAACCTTGTGTTATTGATATGATGCTCCTTTAGATCCATAAAACTCAATTATGAACTCTAAAAAGATAACACAATCCTCAATGAAGTCTTCTAGAAATTCTGAAACTTCTTAATCTTGGCATTACTTGTGTGTATCAATAGATAACATGAAACACTTATGAAACTCTTGCACAATAAAAACTAAGTAAAAAACATAACATAAATATTTACTACCTTAATGTGCATGCATGCAAAAGTGAAACATTATAATAAACACTTGCACGACATAAGACTCCTGCAAACCATACGACAAGAATATGAGGCAAACCAACACTTGAATGAAATACACAAAATACAAATTTCTTCAATATTTGCATGGAATAAACAACAAAAATTTGTGCAACCAAGACTTGCACCTAGCTACGCTATCATATTTTTGGGTGATACAAGACCACAATTAACACAAAATGCTCTTGCATCATATATCCATTCAAATTGTATTAGCCTTTGAATTTGAATAATAAAATTACAAACATAATTGGTTATTCAAATCGGTTTAGTCAATAATCTCTTCCTAGTTCATCATAATCATGTGTTTTTTGGGTATATGCATAACTAATAAAAATGTTTTGAGTTTTCTCAATGCATGATATTATTTAAACTAAAAAATCAAGATCACAATTTCTTAATATAAAATAAAGTTAAAAAAATGCTTTATAATAAAAAGCGGTTCCTCAGTACATATGACCTCAAGTTTTAGGGGAATGATATCGTTAAGACTAGATATTAAATATCGAATTATAATTATTTAATAAAAGAAAAGAAACACATAAAAATAATAAGATCACTATGCACAAATAGCAACACTAAGTGAAGGAGGTGCATCTTTAAGTGGAATTGCGTTTTGCACTCGTAACTCACCATAGGATGAAGTTAGAGCCTTTTAACCATCCTACAACTGAGTATCTATAAAAGTAGACTGAAAAACCACTCCTCATTCAACCTAGAAAGCAATCTCATTGTGATCAATGTTAAACAATGTAAGTGAAGCCTATCCTAAGGGCATAAGGTGTCACTATTAGAATCTTTATCTCGAGAGGTGACAATACTAACCACACCATTAACAGGAAGGAGGGATAAATAAATCGAATACATACGATTATGCTTTAGCAATTACGTTTCTTTCAAGACACCACTAACAAAGAATTACACATAAAGATCAAGCAAAAGACAAGTCATTATACATGTTATGTTCCCTAATAACAAAATAGAACTTATCAATACCAAAACTCTTTCACAAAAATTAAAAATTAAAAATAATCTATTTTTAATTTTTCAATTTTATTCATATTTAAATATGTATATGTCGACAAAAGATTGTTTTACTAATTACATGGAAATTAACCCTTTCGAAAAATATATCAAAATTATTTCATGAAAATATCTCACCCGAAAATTTAAAAAGTAAGAAAAGTCTGACACAAAAAGTTACGAAACAGTGAATAAAACACATCCATTCAAAACATACATATTAGACATTACATCTTCATCTCATAATGTCCAAAATGACATCATTGCTTACTTTTTAACAAATTGTTGAATACACAGGCGACAAAATTTCGAAAAACATTTTGGATCCGAATTTGCTACCTACCCTTCTAACTACATTATTCATGGTCAACTTAGAATAAATCTCGTGGCCCATATAAATTTTAATTATAAAATATTTTGTCGGGTTCGAGTTTCATCAATTTAGTTGAATGTTTATTTTTAAGAGTTTAGTCCCACGTGGATGGCCAATTATTCATACTATTGACGTGCATAAAAATATTTTAAAAAGTTGGAAATTAATTTTTTTATAAATATATGCTTAAATATTATAATATTTATCTTTTTATAAAAATAATAGGTAGTATTTTTATTCACCATTAATAGTTGCTTATGAAAATTAGTTGTTCCCATTTATTACCTTTTTAATAATTGGTATGTATGAGTAAGAGTTGGATCAAATATAGTTGGTGATGTGGATTTGGTGCATTTTAGAATTGTTTCTACGATTCCAAAATACATATTTAGTCAAAAAATCAATCTTGTCTTAATTCGCTAGTGTGGTTCGCAATAATATATTACGATCCTTATGTTAATAGAGATGAAGTTGTACTGGAGGTGGACGAATATACCTATTCAATACATATGACATTTTGTAATGACTTTACAAATCTTTCGTACCTTACTACTTAAGTCATACATACCTTTGTAACATTACACCTCCTTCTAATATAAATATTAGTTAATAATAACCATATTTTATTATCTATATAATATTACACCACCTTCAAATATGTAGTGTCTTCTTTTTAAAATATCATTAATACTCCTTAAAAATTTATTGTAATTTATAATATATAATATTTGTGATTGAGTATGAATACCTTATAACAACATAAATATAAAAGTATAATTATATGGATTTGATCTAACAACCAATAATGTGTAAATAATTTCTAAAAATGAGTTTGGGTTTATAATATTTTGATTAAAATAGTTTTAATTTAAATGATACTCTCCTGTTTGTTTGATAGTGTGGACAAGTCTCATTAATGTCTTAATGACATGACATACACATTATTTTGTATAAAATAGTTCGATAAATATTTTATTATTAAAAAAATAAATTTATTAATTCATAATAACAAAAAAACAAAAAATTAATAAATCAGTTTATTAAAATAAAATTAACAAATTTTTTGATAAATTAAATAATAAAATCAATGTAAATACAAATTCATCCCTAAAGGTGAAAATTAACCTCATGTAAGGGTGATAATTAACCCCAAATGATAAAAAAATTCCAAATAATTCATAGAATAAATTCTTCAATTATTAGATTCATAAAGCGTCTCCCACTTAACAAAAGATAAAAAAAGGCATTTGCCCACAAGATATCAAATAAGTGAATGCAGTTTTTCCTCTAATAAATTATTAAATACATATTTAGTGTTAAAGGTAGTCCAGGGGTTAAATTTGACAGCCACCTATACATATCAAACAATATTTTAGGTGACCGTTATTTTTAAATATTATTTTTCAAAAATATAAAATAATATTATTTTTATACTCTTAATAAAAAATATATAGAAGATTATTTTATATACATTCAATCACTTTGATATATATTAATAAATTTTAAATATAAATTTATATAAAAAATATACAAATTAAGTGTGAAGGTTAATGTGTAAGTATTTTACACACAAAAAAAACATTAAAAACGTCTAAACTGCCGTCAAATTTAACCCCTTGTGAAGTAGAGCCCACATGACTCCCATCGGCATATGTGTGGTTGAAGATGTGTCATGTCGTAATTTGACACGCCTTCCACCTAATTGTCAAAGAGCATTTGAATTAGGATTCTATGCAACAGCCGGCCTGCACAATATAAATAATATTAATACTAAATATTAGTATTAAAATTCAGTCCTAAATGATTTATACACGTAGATCTTGAGGCTCATAACAGAGGGCAAAACCTCAGTTTTACACGGGGAAAAAAATATACAGTGCAGGCCTAAGATGGAGCCTGAACTGCAGGAGCCGCTGCTGGAGAGGTCTCCTACTCCCATTAATGGCCGCCAGGTAGATGACATTCACAGACTTGAATATATTCTCTCCAATACTGATCAGCCATGGGCAAAGAGGATGGGAGATGCGATTCTATGGGAATCCAAGAAATTATGGCGCCTTGCTGCACCTGCAGTTGCAGTTTATATGATAAACTATGTAATGAGCATGGCCACACAGATTTTCTCTGGACATTTGGGAAACCTGCAACTTGCTGCTGCCTCTCTTGGGAATACAGGGATCCAAGTTTTTGCTTATGGGCTCATGGTATGTTTTTCCTATTACCACTTCCGCCTATGGTTTGCAATGAATTGTATAGCATCCCTACTCTGGTTTTTAATTTTTGGGTTTGTTGGAGAAAAGAAACCAAACAGAGAAATTGTTTGTTGCAGCCATTTTAAAATTCTGAGTGTCGACAACAGAAAAACAAAGAACAGAATGCAATCTAGTAAACCACTTGTCTAGTACTTTAGGGTGGAGGCATTTCAATGGTCTGACTGGTTTCTCTTTCGTTGATCATTAGTTTTCATATTGTTTTCAACATCAACATCCATTGTTCTATTATATCACGTTTCTAGCACAATCTTTGGTTATTAAATACACTCTTTCACATAAAAATTCTTTTGACTAAACTTTTGAACTACTTTTTAATAATTGTTGCCTTGATAAATTGATATGAAGAAGTTTTTAAGACGTTTTGTCTATTAGACGCTTCAGACCATCTCCTATAATCCATCATCAGAAAGAAATTAGCAATCTTCTAGTTCATTATGGATGGATTACTTAAGTAGTTCATTACGGATGAATTACTTAATACTTAAGGTGACCGAAGGTCCGAGGACAGACTGGAACATCTCATTTTCTCATTAAGAATATGAAACTGGGCCACGCTAAGAATATAAACGCGTGCTTTGGTTTTGAACGGTTTATTGGCTGTGCTCGTAATGACTCTACAGATACCTACAACAACCATCTTTTCATTGTGGGGAAACTAAATTGCCTTTGCAGTTGTCGTCAGTGTTATTAATAGTTCCTCGAGATTCCAAAGCTTTCTCTGTAGGAAAATAAACTACAGTACTTCCTCCCTGCTTCTCATCATTAAAAATGTGCATTAAATTTTTTTTTTTAAATAATGTGCATTATATTAGGGTCCCCTGTTCCACTTAGCAGCTGATATCGAAAATCATTGAAGTAGTATTGGGTTCCACTTATGTAAAGACAATATTCAAGAAATTCTTTAATATCTAAAATATTTTTAAGAAATACAAATTAAAGGAGTGTTGGATTTTATATATAAAACAAGGCCATGAAATGGCAAATCATGTCGATGAAGGTGCATTTTAGTGGAGGAAGAGGTTATGGTGTTGCTTGTGGACCACACGGTCAATTGCATTTACGGTGGCAAGTATGCGTAAAGAGTCGGGCGAGAAGTTATGATAGAACAATTGGTTATATAATATAGTTAAGTCCTTAGTTCGTTTCTTCACAGTTGCAAATTATATGTTGATGTATGGTGGGAGGCTTATAACCACACTTTCATTTTGTGAAGACTACTATGTAAATTGTAGTAGCATGTCAATATTTGCAACAATTTGGAATGCATGTAGAGTAAATATAGTAATAAATAGAAATTGGAAGCAAAAAATATCATAAAGTGATATTATAATGTTTAAAGTATAGTATATAAAAAACTTGAAAATTCTTGTTTTTATTAATAAAAAAAATTTGAGATGCTTATAATTTATTTTCAGCCAATAGAAAAATAGAATCTACTTTTTGAAAAAATCAAATAAATACATATTTAAAAAAAACTTTATACAAATGATCTAAAATGTAATATGTTTTATTGTCATTGGTCATTAAAAAAGTAAAAATTTAATGTTGTACTTGATACATTAATTACAATAATTTAATATTTTTGTAGTTATAATGTTTAAAGTATAGTATATAAAAAACTTGAAAATTCTTGTTTTTATTAATCAAAAAAACTTGAGATGCTTATAATTTATTTTCAGCCAATAGAAAAATAGAATCTACTTTTTAAAAAAATCAAATAAATATATATTTTTAAGAAAACTATGTACAAATGATCTAAAATGTAATATGTTTTATTGTGATTGGTCATTAAAAAGGTGAAAATTAGTTTTATTGAAACCTATATATACTCCGACGGGAGGATAATAACACTTACTAATTTAGTATTTAAAATATTTAATTTTTTAAATATTAAATATTAAATTTTATATAATAATTATTCAATAAATTTGGTATTTTAGAGCCAATTATTTTTGAGATCCTCATTAATTTATAATTTAGAAAAAATTAACTTTTTATTCAATTATTTAAAATTATAGTTCAATTTTTAATTTAAAGTGAAGTACCCGGCGTTCATTCATTAGAAATTATGTTTGTAATTTAGGGTGAACAAACTTTTATTTAATCATTCCAAACTTATATTAATTATAATCTTATAAATTCAAGTTATATATATGTTTTTTCAAATTTCAAAGGTAAATAATTTGCTGCAGTTTGTTTCAAAGAAAAGAATGTTTTTCAACGTTCTCTTCGGTACATAACGAGTAAAACTCATCTAATTGCGTAGTGAAAGGGAGAGAAAAATGGATTTGGTTCATTCAAACTGTTTGGAACAAATTTCAGATAGTTTTCTTTTCTGGTTTTTCACACAGTTGGGCATGGGCAGCGCCGTGGAGACATTGTGCGGGCAAGCGTACGGAGCAAGAAAATACGACATGTTGGGAATATACTTGCAAAGATCCACAATTCTGCTAATGGCAACCTCTATCCCTCTCACAGTAATCTACATTTTCTGCAAACCCATTCTGCTGCTTTTAGGCGAATCGGAAAAAATAGCGGCGGCCGCCGCCATATTTGTGTACGGTCTGATCCCCCAGATCTACGCCTACGCCGCCAATTTCCCCATCCAAAAGTTCATGCAGGCGCAGAGCATCGTGGCGCCGAGCGCCTACATTTCATTGTGTACGGTATTTATTCACCTGTTTCTGAGCTGGCTGGTGATTTACAAGCTCGGGTGGGGATTATTCGGCGCCGCCTTTGTCCTGAGCATATCTTGGTGGATTATAGTGTTTGCGCAGTATGCGTATATTATGAAGAGCCCCAGGTGTAAGCACACGTGGACGGGGTTTTCTGTTCAAGCTTTTCATGGTTTGCGCTCCTTCCTCAAGCTTTCTGTCGCCTCAGCCGTCATGTTGTGGTAAGTTAAGCTTTGGTTTTCAGTCTTTTGTTACACGTAAGCAAATCTTATTAGATTTACTCTTACACGTAAGCAAATGAAGTCGTGTAGGTGTCATGATTTGTTTACACGTGAGCAATGAATTTTGGACTTTTGTAGCTTGATTATCCATTCCACCTAGGGATAAGCTTTGTTATTTTGGGTAGTGTGGGAATGTAAATCTTTTGCTCGGGATCGGGAACTAAAAATATGTTCTTTAATATATTAGCAGCACGCACCGAGAAGTATTTTATGTCTTTTCTGTCTCGAAAATGTCAAATGAATATCAATTTTTGAAGTTTTTATTTTAGATTTTATTTATAGTATATTAAAAATAATATCATAATTTTCCTTAAAATATAATTGATTTCAAATTAAATATTATAATTTTTTTGGTTGAGTTTTTAAAATAAATGAATTTTTTTCTAAGTGGTCATTAAGTGGATCTCAAATTCAAAATTAAAATTATATTATGATGGCCAAATTAATATCAAATTTAATTTCATTTTAAATTGTTTATGCACACAATTGCAACATTCCACCACCACTCCCCTCCCTACCATTGCACTGTATCTATAAACATAATTTAGCTCTTGGAGTTGGTTTTCTCACAGGTCTCTTTTGTGTGGAGGGTTTGTCTCTGTTGTCAACCCCCTCTTGTAGGCCTCTTTTGGGGAGTGATCCTTGGGGTTGGCTCTTCTTCAACGTAGATCCATTTGGTGGAGAAGAGTTCTACCTCTCTTTCATTAGGATTCTTTAGTTGAGGTCATCTCTTTAACAATGGGATTTGTTGGGTGGGGTTTTCTCTTGCAAAGAAAATCCATGCCTCTTCCAATCAGAGGCTTTGTTTTGGGAGGGTCTCTTTTGTAGAGACATTTTATGACTCTTGTGAAGACAGATCTAGAGCAAAGAGAGATTCCCTTCTTGGGATAGAATTTCCTAAGTGATCAACATTTTTTTTCATATACGTATTTTGCCTTGAATGGGCCTCTATTTGAGAGAGGAGTCGGAGTTTGGATGAGGGTTTTTGTCCCTCCTTTGTTGGGATTCCTTCGGTGTGCTTTTCTTACTGTGAGGGGTTTTACCCCTCTTGTAGTGGGCTCTTATGCAGAGGGCTTTTAGAAATAAAAATTGAGCTCCAAACTCCAACCTATAGCCAACATTTTACAATTCTTTATTTTCTTTATGAACAAATGAAAAACTTCTAAATAACGATATTAAATAATCATAAAATTATATACTATAAAAGTTAAATTAACATCCAATCATTAATAATAATTAAGATTCAAACTCAACAAAATTGGTACAATTACTATATTTTAAAGATTTTTACAGTTTACAATATGCTTTTATTTTATTAGATAATCATGCAAGATCTTCTTGATAATTATGAAGTGGAATCCATGACAATTATTTCTTAAAGCTTTCTTATCATTATTAGTTTTAGCATAAAATTTTAAGTTTACAAAATTCTTAATAGAAAGTAAGGGCATTTCCTTTTTTCAGTGGGAAAGTTACATTTAGATTAAACAATTCAAATGAAAGAGGAGACTATACAAAATAACAATTTATCAGAATTCATAAACTTGTGATTTTATTTTTGTTTGCAGTTTGGAAACATGGTACTTCCAAATATTGGTTCTCATAGCCGGGCTCTTGAAAAATGCAGAAATTGCATTGGACTCATTGGCTATATGGTATTGCTCTTTCACTTTTGTTTCTCTTTCTTTCATTTTCAGGAAAAAACCAATGGTTTTATGCCAATCTAAGAAGTTAGTTTATAAGTTTTTTTATTAATCAATTTTTTAATATCAAGCATTTCACTTTGAAAAAAGTATGATACTCATTACACTAAGGAAGGCTTGAATCCTTTCCATTACAACTTTGTCTTTCTTCATGCAGTATGTCAATTTTGGGGTGGATATTCATGGTATCTGTTGGCTTTAATGCTGCTGCGAGGTCAATTATATTCAATTTCAAATGATTTTTTCTACATATGATTTATAAAAATTACAAATAAATAGATATTTCTGTATTAATATTTTCTTCTCGGGGTGTTGTATTCAGTGTTAGGGTAGGAAATGAACTAGGTGCGGGGAACCCAAAAGCAGCACAATTTTCTGTGATAATGGTGACTGTGGTTTCCTTCTTAATCTCCTCGGTGTTTGCCATTGCTATTATTCTTCTACGAAATGTCATAAGCTATGCATTCACAGAAGGGAAGGAAGTAGCAAATGTTGTAGCAGAACTTGCTCCATTACTTGCAATCTCTATTATTCTCAATGGCATACAACCAGTTCTTTCAGGTTCTACCTTACTATTATCTTTTTAATTTTTGTGAAGGTTTATGTCACTAGATTACATGTTAGCAGTTTTGACTATTTGTATTTAATATTTAGTAAGTTTTTTTTTAAATATATATGACTGTAGGTGTGGCTGTTGGTTGTGGATGGCAAGCTCTTGTGGCCTATATCAATGTAGGGTGTTATTATGTAATTGGAATACCCTTGGGGTGTGTGTTAGGCTTCAAATTTGATTTTGGAGTGAAGGTAAACGTTTGCATTATGACTTGAATGGGTTTAAAAGCGTGTTAAATTGATTTAGTATGGATGATTGATTTTGAATTTGGAGATTGATTCATTGAATGTGTCTCCTTTATATTTACTTATTTATAATATATGATTTCTAATCTAAAATTTTGGTTTTCATTTAATGACAGGGAATTTGGTCGGGAATGTTAGGTGGTACAACCTTACAAACTATAATTTTAGTGGTTATCACTTACAGGACAAATTGGACAAAAGAGGTAAGCTCTAAGAATTAAAATACATGTGAAATTCAAGGATTTGCATGGCATTGGATAGTATATTAAGTCATAAATAATGTTAGCATGGTTAATTGAGTAATATATAAGATGGATTGAAAGTCCAACTTAAATACACAAGTAAGAATGTCACAAAAACTAATAACTTCAAGTATAATAAAATTCTTATGAACTAGTTTATATGACGTGATAAGATTTGACAATAAAAATTCAACTTGATATTTGAGATGTTTACCTTGTTTTCACATTTCATGAGTTGAACTTCTTGGGAAGAGATAAAATCTTTTGCAAAAGAGCAATCATATTTCCTTTGCCTCTTGGTGTTTGGAAAATATCTTCTCCTTAACAATCAACTTTTGATGTGAATTCCCCGTGAATTGAGAAGTCCTCCTCGAGCTATTTTTCTATCTATTTAGAATTGACTCCTCACCTACAAATAAGACCGGGCTTTACAAATCTCCATAATACTATGTGGTGGTTGTCCAATTTACCGAATTTGAGATTTTAATTTTTTCCTCTTTTATATGTTGGACCATCTTCCATAGCTCTTGGTTATCCTCTTATGCTTTCATATTATAAGACTGAAGCTCTTTATGGTTTAAATATTTTTCTCAACATTCATTTTAAAACAATCTCTTTCTATGCCTCCACCCATTATAATATTATCTATAGATACAACTATCAATGAGGCTCGGAAGTTTGAAATAATATTTTTTTGTATGTACATATCCATTAAAACGACCTATCTACAACTATTATATTCCCAGTTTACTTTATGTGCACATCCATTAAAATGACCTCTTTACAAGTATTGAGCCGAACTAGGTAGTACGACATGTATTAAACCCATAACCTCATAAAAAAACAAATATATTAACCAATTCAAATATGACTCTTACCTTATATATCACTAAGACATTTTAAAAATACTTAAAAATAAAGAAGATATGTTAACCATATTTCAAATTAACCCAAGTATATCAAAACCATGCAAGAATAACTTGGAAACAAACTTCCCCTTAAAATTATGTGGGAAAGGTGTAATTTGTGGATATAGTATAAAATAATGTTTTGTGTTCAAACTTTTTTCTCCAAAAATTTCAACTATCTTTATTATGAAATAATACATTTATATTTAATTTGTATGTTCCTATAATTTTATTTTATGTATTTAATTTTTGTAAATTATTTATAAATTTTGTAGGTGGAACGTGCTTCTCAACGCTTATCTACTTGGGATGCTAAACGTACATATCCAAGTGAAGAACATGTTACAAATAATAAGGTGATATTCAATTTTACTTTAATTAATAAAATAAAAAGTACAGTAACTATTCATTTACACACTCTGTGTTTGTCATGTTCATTTTTATGCAGGCTTAAGGAAGGATTTTCTCATTACATGCTAAAGATCTTTTTTTGTCTCAAAAAGAGAAAAGGGTTGCATTTTAAACATTTAAGTTTTTGACCTCCTCTATTTGCATTAATTAGAGCCTTCGCTTTCAAAAAATATTATTTTAACGGTGTGTGCCAATATCTCTAAGAACATGTGAAATGATGTCTTTGCGAAGAACATTGAGAACCAATTTTTGAGGAAATCTATAATTTATTTCTCATGTTTCATTGCAATGGAAGGCAAAAATATATGAGAAGAGGTGTTGAGATATCTCTTTATATTATATTTATTATAAAATAATAGTAATCTATGTAAAGAGATGAGAAAGCACAAGATTTAATGTAATAGTTCGAACAATTAAGGTTATTGATCAAAGTATATTATGGGATATCATTTTCTTGCTATTTTCTTGTATATCAGTAAAATATTTTCTACAAATAAAACTTACCAAACATATATGCTTCAAGTTTAAATGTACAAAAAGACACTACATTTGTGATTTTTAAAAATAAATAAATTTATATTCATTTATTTTAAAGGATATATTTAATAGTTAGTTTTAAAAATATTTTTGGTCACCTAGTGAGATACAATATTATAATTTAATCCTATATATTAGTGTAGATGTATCCACATTAAATCAAAAATCCAATGAACAACTCACTAAATTGAGGAAACTCAATATGTAATATAATAATTGTAAAAATAATAATATATTAAAACTATAGCAAAATGACCTGGAAATGAATAGGAAAATAAAATAAAATAAAGAAGTTTGAATAAAACAGTTTATTGCTTGGCTTATATGGGAGGTATGTACGTATATTTCTAAGAACACATGTGAGATGCTATTCTAAGGAGCTTTTTCAATTAAATCTTTTGTGCCATTATAATGGAAGGTAGCAATATTGTTCTATGTACTAAAAAATAGTAGTAATATCTATGAAGGGATGAGTTCATCTACAATATGATTATTAATTTTCTAACAACTTATTCTTCTTATACCTACTTTTACTAGGAAATAAATAATTTAATAATAGAATATGCACTTAAATTTATTGGAATGTGAAGATTAATGTGACAAGTCTTGCCCAAAAAAATTGATAAGATTTGTAATGACTTGAAACTCATCAAACTGTAAAAAAATCATTTCACTATTTTTAGTTATTTTTATGTTTTTTGTATTTCACGTTTTTTAGTCTGATCAACACATTATGAAACCCTCAAATTTAGTCTCATATGTCATATGTATAGTTATCAAAGGAATGTTTGGATGTCATATACAATAGTTCACTTCATGGGATATCCAATGCATATTACAATCATAATTACATATGGTATAGAGGATGTGACCCTTGCAAGGTGGCGTAATAGTGATATACTAGTTTTCTCAATATTCAAACAAACACAATTTTCCATATTTTAAGCTAGATCAATCTCCATTTGTCGAGAAGCAATTTCCCCATTGTTATTAGTTATGTTTTTTGATTAACATGGGAAACTTGTAGAAGTAATGTAAGAGTATCTAGGTTAGAAATTAATCTTACATGAACCAAAAATGTGTAGGAGTATTTTCATTAGGATAGTTAGTTTATTTGTTGTTTTGGAATCGTAGAAGTTTATATCAGATAGGTATCAACACTCTAACACTCCAAAGGCACAAATCACATCCGAGAAGATTGGTTTTAGTTATCAACATGGTTCCATCTTAGTTCTAGTTGAGTAGATTGATTGCAAGGAGACTTTAAGAATAATGTCCTCAAATTTTATATAAACTTAAGGTGAATCTTGTTATAAAGCTTAATTTTCTAGGAGAATTTCGACTTTTAATTTTAAAAATGTATAGGTTTATTGGCAATTTTTTGTTGGATACATAAAAATAATTTAATTCCTTGGTTTTTCTCCAAGTACAAAAACCTATTTTATTTAGCAAGGAAAAATTCAATCAAATGATAAAAATTGATACAATTACAAATGAATTATTTCACCAAATGTTACAAAGATAATATAATTACGAAGGAAACATTATATGTTTATAAAAACCATTTATTTCCTTAGGGAAATTTAGATGAAATACTTGAAACAAATTTAATTTTGTTGACAAATTCATTCTTTTCATGTGAGTTTAATAGAAATAAAATTGTTGAAAAATCATAGTAGTCCACTAGAATGATGGCTGAAAGAAAGAGGATTGTGAAATAATAGGAAATCGAGAGTATGGGTAAGAAGAGGAAGGTGAATGCAAATTTGTAAATATCCTAGATTTTAATAATTTGAGATTCCATGGATGTGGATGTGATTTGAAAGGTTTTGAAATATGCAAGGGAATTAGAGAACACAAAGATAAATAAGTTGAAAAGTTTAATTAAAAATTCCTAATTTATTTGGGTTAGTCTGTGAGGAGGTGCATTGTGTTTGATATGAAAAAAAATCTTGAATGTGAAAAATATCCTATTGAATCTGACTAGAAATTACCTTATGCACAAGGACCACACCAAGATGGATAAGGCCTTATTTTTGAATCAATGTGAGAATAATTTCCATCTCGAGGAATTTATGAAGGGGCTTCATGAGATTCTTCAATGAAAAAGAGAAATATTTGAGGTATCTAGTGCCCAGATATCCCCTACTATCTAAGTTGAACTATCTCAATATCGTGTCGATTGGTTTATTGAAGAAGATGATGAGAAAGAGGTTATTATTCTATATTAGAATATGGGTCTTCAATAATTTGATTTTTTTTCATAAGGAACAACTAGAGAAGGGTATTTGTGATTTATCATAGTTGTGTGACTAGTGGCTAGTTAAGATTGATAGTAATGCATGTAGTTAGGGATATGTTACTCAAAATAAATTTATGTTGTTATAAATTACCCTTTTCTAGTAATGTGCGTGCAATCACTAATTACCACTACATGTAACATGTAAAGGAAACACCCTCCCACTAGCATATTACACTTGAGGAACACTTTGTTTGCTCACTTGAGTAACAAAAGTTGACTGATCCCTGTCAGTTTTGGGTACATCATGATGTTTATCCTAAAGTTCACTTATATAGCTTATACTCAAAATTTTCACATTCACATGCATGTATGCATAATAACATTGAAGGAATAACCACTAAACATAATGAATTAACACACTAGTGCTCAATAGATGTGAATGAATCTTTTCCATTCATTCAAACCCATGGATAATAATTTCTTTCTTGTCACAATAATAATTATTTGAACTCTTTCAATTCTTTATACTAATACCTCAAAGGTGAATATATATCGATGTATCCTTTCCCTTTATAAATTTATCTAGTAATTTATATTGTTATTTAAGAAATTGTTTACAATGACATAACCTTATCAATTTATCTAGTATTAGGTCATCATGCATGCATGCTAAGTCCTATCCTTATTTTTAGCACATGCATGAGTTCTAAGTTGATCTTATCATGTTGGCACTCTATTTTCCTTTGATAACTACTTATTAATTCACCATTTTTCTCTTCAAATTTCCTTTCTTCCATGAAACCACTCCTTTACTTAGTAGTTTGAAGTCATCATGATCCTTATTGTCACATTTCAAATTCACTTGCACTAGTTATTTAGGAGGGTGCTTGGTTCTTGTACACACTTGGTGGTCGGAGTTTTTCGTGCTTACAAATACACCAAATGTAGCCTTAACATTATGCCTCTACATGTGGGCTACCTAAATTCCTTAAAAATTGCAGGTGCATGCCATGTACTAAACCCATCTTCATTCACAGGTGAAAACTTCCCAACCTAAAATTCCTTATGCTATGAAGAAAAGGGTATGTAGAAAACACTTGTATACCTAGAATAATAATCGAATAGATATTAACCAACACTAACTTGGTTTCCCCTCCTCGACTTACCATGTCTCAACTTCTTCAAAATGTTTAGGCACTAGTTGGTATAGTTGATCTTCAAATCCCTGCCACTTGGTTAACGCGTTTTGTATGATTGGCCTCAAGTTGTCCACACATATACCCAATTCATTCAATGCCTTTACATATTTTTGTGGGTACATTTTTTCTAGTTTTAACATGCTCAATTTCTACCCCACATATTTATTAGTTTCTTCAAGCACACTTTCCTCTTTAAGTGTTTGATTTTGGAGGTTGGCAAGGCACTTATTAAGCTTGTATATTTTCATGCTTCTCTATATTTCCGTGTCCTCCAAATCTTGCAAAAAATTTTACCTACCAATTTTGTCTTTAATTTTGTATATAATTACATGTCCAAGGCATTTTGTTTTTGTTACTTAGGACAAATGTGCAATTCTATAATGGTACCTTGGTACATGAAGTTAATGAAAATTGTCTAAAAAGGTGGCCGTTTCACTTAGGTTAGTTATCAAGTCCTCACATCCTTTAATTTATTCATGTAGAGGGCCCTAGCTTTACCTTTCCCCACCTTTTCCAACTTGTTCACGTGAAACTATAACAAAACTATGTTATATTTTTTTGATATAAAAACTTCGGTAATAAATAATGGTATAGAATGGTTGTACAATGCATAAATGCATTGTACAACCATACAAAGTTTTTAAAAGTTGTTATATGGATTTAAAAAACCCAAAAATAATGAAAGAAAACAAAATATAGGAGTACGTTTTCCAAAATAATACAATGACGATATAACAAAATAATAAACTAACCTACGTGATTATAATTTATTCACTTACAATTTTACTATGGTGAATTATTGTTCCTAACATTCCCCACTTTAATTTAACATGATATCAAGTGAATAAGAGAAATTATCTCAATGCCTCAAAATTGATGTGGGGGCATCTTCATGATGCTTGGAAAGCATTAATAAGTGTGAATAATCCTTCTTACATGTAGTAGGAGCTAGTCATAGTTTTCCCTCCAAGTGTCTAGTTGGGAAGCTTCAATTTGTGGCGTAATAAGTTCTTACCATGAGTGTAAAAATATAAATTAGGTGTTTGATTGGATGTGAGATGTATTATCATCTTATCCTATGTTGGAGAAGAGGTAAAAGTGCCAAGGATGTTGTGTAGATCAACCTTGGAGTTGTCAAGGTCATAATGGGAAAATTAGCTCCTTGTATTATGCATGATAAGTTGTGGAATATCACCAATTTTATGAATTATAATAAATTAAGACACCTAATAGCCATGTCAAAAATATTAAAGTAGAGAGGAAGTTGAATTCCAGGATGCAAGAGAGTGTGAAGGAATACGTTTGCATGTATACGAGGTATGTTGTGGGATAATGCAAGAAATTATGCATTGAAACAATGTGTAAGACTATTTTTAGTATGAATAAGATTGGTTTATGTTCTCTGAGCTTCCTAGATCCTGAATTACTATTTGAATGAATGTGATTCAAGAGTTTATGATGTGGTGATGAATTATCTATAAGCTAGAAGCTTTATTTCCTTGTGATTTGTATGTTTTATATTGACTATATACAAGGGTTTAGGCACAATAGAAAGGATCAAACCCTCCATGTACCAACAATTCATTAGATCTCTTGACTAAAATTTTGAATGGATAGAGGATGTGATTTCAATTCTAAATCAATTTAGTTTAGATATTGAAACTTGTTGTGAAGGGTTTTATAACCATCTCTTTGTTCACGGTTTGAAACTAGGGATTTCTATAAATTTTTATTGGACCGATGAAATGAGCCTAAATTTGAACCAAAATTTTCCCCCACCATCATGAAGGATTAAAAAAAATTCAAATCAAATGGATATGTGCAGGAAAAGATCTAGATACCAAAAAGTTTCAGGATTGTAGAAGCCTGACAGAGAACAAAGTATGAGACATATGATCATAATTTGTACAAATTGAGGAGTTAAGACCTGAAATTTGAAACATATGATGACTACATCATAATATTTCATTTATACAAATAACCAAGTTATTTGGAACTCCCATGTGCAAGATATTCATAACAGTCTAGGACTGAGCATGACAACACCATGACAAAGTTTGGTTTGGTGAAATTTGGGATGTATCAAAAGTCATAAATTATACAAAACAAATTGAAATGATATTAAATTTGGTATACAAGGCCGTGAATAATTTTATGAGGTGATTTTTTAAAAGTTTGTGTTGGAAAAAAATTTGAGTTATGAAGGATTTTGTGTCTGAGTCGTGATCTTGAAAATTTAGTTTTATTTGATTTAGCAAAAATAAATGCATAATAATATGGTTATTTAGAGATATAATGTTATGAATTAATCATCTAAAAGTATGAGGTATGTTAATATTTACCTATTTCTAGGTGAGTGTATTCATCAAGCATAGAATGAGCATAAAGTCTTCTTGTTAGACATTGTTGGTTATAGATCATCATAGAGGACTGAGTATTGAAGTAAATATGAATGTATGGATTGTGGAAGGAGTTAGATCTTGAAGGTTAGAGAATGTAAAAACCACAATGAAGAAATCTACCCTTAATGTCTTACACAAGAAAAATAAAATACATTGATCAAGTTATTTGTATTGACCAATCAAGTGTAGGAAGAATGCTATATAAAATCAAGTCAAGAAGAATTTGAAACCTTATTTATTTAGTAAATCATTGTATGAATACAAAAATAAGAATATATTAGTTTAACCAAAGTTTTTTTAATGGATGCAACTCCTAAGAACCATGATCTATGTAAACTCATGATCTCTATACACAGGTTCAACATGATTTTATCATGTCAAGACAAGAACATGCAAATAGGAATATGAATCTTCATGAAAGAAATATTATTAACTACATGACAAGATAAATTATTAAGATCTCCATGCCGATTTCCTCAAGATAATCTTCCTTCTAAGGGACTATAGTTTATGATGTGAAATTATTCTTAAGATTAAGGAGCACATGAGTGATAGAAAAGAGTTGTGCTGAGATAAGAATGACACCAAAAATTATCTCATGCAAATGAATTTGTGAAGACATACATATTGTTATTGTGTTAGGTACAACTGAAGATAAATCTTACGTTGTAGATCATATTTGCGTATGAAATGTACATGTACCTCAATGTGCTTCATTCTCTCATAAAACACTATATTACAATAATATAAACAAGTTTTAGAGAACCTTCGTTCAATATGGTAGAATTTTACTATGGTAGTCATAGTCCCTCAAGTATGCAATGTAATCATATCACTTCAAATAAATATCCTCATGTAACACAATATTTAGATTTTGGGGAAGATCAAGAAACAATGTCCTATTTCTTACACCCCCATAATATTGGACCAGATCAGAAAAGTAAATTATATCGATAAGCAAATTTTTTTAATCAATAATACCTATATGATCTTAGTATTAATTTGTTGTCAACAAAAATGGATAATCCTTCTTGTATTGTAGGCAAAAATCCACGACTCCTCCAATGTACTTCAAAATATTCTTTATTACTTTCCAATGACATTTCATTAGTTCCTGCATGAATCATGAAAGATAGCTAACAACATAAGTGATGTCTGGACTAGTGTAAATCGATTAAACGAGACTCCTGATCAATTTTCAATAAAGAGTTGTATTCACTTGTGGCGATGGATCTCTACGAGAAAACTTAAGTCTTGCATCTATAGGTGTGGTAATCGGATTATAGTCCATCATATAAAACTTCTTGAGCATAGTATTGGTGTATTTATATGAGATACAAATACGTGACTATATTTCTTCCATACTTCCCACCTAATATAATAATGTAATATCCTGAGATCATTCATGTTTAATAATTAATTAAGACCTTTCTTGGCGGTATCAATCATCTTTTCTAAAATAAATAATAATCACAATCTCCCCCTTATTTTTTGATGTATATATTGGGATCATAAAGATTCCTATAGAATCCACGATGAACAAGATCCACTCATCTATCTTGATGTAGCAATCTCAGGTAGATTGTTTGAGACCATTTAGATATTTCATGATTCTGCATACTTTTTCTTCATTTCCAGGTACAACAAGACCTTTTGGTTGGGTCATATATACCTTTCCCTGTAAATGTCCATTGAGAAAGACACTTTTCACGTCTACTTCGTGGAATTTTCAACCAAACCATGCAACAAGAGAAAAAATCATCCTGCTAGTTTTGATGTTAGATGTGGGAAAAAATATCTATTCAAAATCAATGTCTTCCTTATGAGCATACCCTTTTTCTACCAGCCTTGCCTTATGTATTTCAATAGTACCATCTAATTTATACTTTATCTTGAATATCCATCCAAATCTAATGGATTTCTTCACTGGTGGAAGATCAACAAGCTTCCAAGTGTTATTTTCATCACAAGTTTATATTTAACATCCATGACATATTTCTAAGGTTTGGATTAAATTTATTCCTAAACTGTAGAGGGATAAATAGATTCAACAAAAATAATCATTAAGGAAAAATTCATATCATCTCAAGCCTTACTGTAAGTTTGTTGTCCAGGTGTGGATGTTTGTTGGCTAGATTTTCTGCATAGCACAAAACCTAGGTAGTCATGAGATAAATCTCCCTCATTTAACTGGTGAGGCTCCCGTGTCAGATTTGTCAATAAAAATGTGTTATTATTTATCAGGGGTTTTACTTTAACCACTTAGTTCATGAACCATAACTAAGAAGTTCTGCAGCAAGTAAGTAGTTGTTCAAGAAAGGAAGTATTTTATAGAAGAAGGAAGTAAAGGAAATACAAAGAAGAAATAGGGAAGATGTGCATCCCAATTAGTAGATGGTAGAGCTGATTGCATGCACATAGAAGAATTGAATAGATATAAACACAGAATTTTAAGAAAAGGCAGCTCTAGATCCAAATCTAAAATAACACAAAGTTTACTAAAAGATCTAAGATATAAAGCAAGAAACACAATACACTGTGACACAAAGTTCTCTAGAAATTTGCTCCTGTATAATCCTCTGCTTCAAGTGGCTCTCAGGGGTTCAACACAAAGTCTACAACACAAGATTACTGCTCACAAATTCTGATCATTAACCCGAAGGTTTTTCCTCTAGTTATAGAATGTAGAGGGGCAATTACAAGTTGGAATATTTTAGTTGAACTAGCACATGTGGAAGTCGGAAAAGAAACAACTGGAAATCTCCCTCCTGGAATTCCTCTTTGCATGACATGTATGATTTGCAAATGATAAAACCTTCTATTTTACACGTGCCACCTGTCTCCAAGTAGTTGACTTCTTCAAGTAACGGATTTTAAACCAATCACTTAAGTTGTATAATTTAATTGATCACTTAATTACTTTGTCAGAGGAAAGAAGAAGGAAGAGGAAAGCTGCAATCTTGTCCTTTTTCATGTCTACAGGCAGCTGATTCTCTTGCCTTTGATTCTCACCAAACTGGATCTGGGAGTAGTTGGATCTGGAAACAAGTTGGAATTGGAAATGACTAGATCTGGAAGCAACAAGATGGAATTGGAAACAACTGGATTTTACCTTCGCCTTGTCTTCTCTTTTATCCTTGAAGCTTTTGCAGTTCTTCTTTAGTACATGCATCAATGCAATTTTTTCCGTAGATAACTCATCATCCTTATTTTTAATTACATATGAGCAATTAAAAATTCTGGAAAGCACTCATGATGAACAAAAAATTAATGAAGGCTTCAACTAGAAGATGGGAGCATTTACACAAGATCTTGGAAGGAATTTTCCATGCACTAACTTCTTCATGAGATGCATTCGAAACAAGAGGATGAAGCCTGTGTGCCGGAAGCTTTTGCAACTATGAGATCTAGATCTGGATCTGCATATGGATTTGCATCTGCATCTGCATCTGCATTTGCACTTGCTTAACAAATTCTGGCAACTGGGCTGTGGATGGAAAAGCTGCAGCTCGAATAATTTCACTACTTTTAATCTGCACGCATGAGTGAAGTTTTTCCTGCACGCATGAGTGAAGTCTTTCCTGCTCTGGATCTGTCTATCTATTCAGCAAGAGGTTCCGAGCCTAGATATATGTCTCCAATGTCTGTAAATTTAGAAGTGATGCATGACTCTGTTGTGATTTCTTTTTCATCTTTCTTCGCCATAGCTTTGTCTATCTTTGTCTGAACAATTCTTTTTCTTCTTATTTGACTGGAATTCTTCAAAACTGGTGCAGATCTGGATAATCCTTCAGATTCAGAGGAAATATTCAATGTATTAGATATTGAAATAATTTCCTTTTCTTTATAAAAGCACATGTATCTAACTCCTCCAATTAATTCAGACAAAGATGGCAACCGGAGCATGCACAATGAATTTTAATCACAAAAATCTGCACTTTTCAAGCCTGCTGCCCCAAAAATTGGTGTTTAATTTACACATAAAGAGAGCATGAACTTTTCCAACTTCACCTTATCACCTATAACACTTATGCAAATAATTATGCAGACACAAATCAACCTTCTTCTAAGCATGCACCAAATTTGGAAGCTTTTTAGCCTTGTTTCCACCTTGCCTGAGCAAAATCCTTCTTCAAATGGGGCACACTTTTCCTTTTGGCTGCAATTCTTTACCTATGAATTAAATAATTCACCCATATGGCTGCCCATGCTTATATAACCCTCACAATTCTATAATTAATAATTGCCCTTCCTATTCCTGGTAATTAATTAATTAAAAATCATGCTTCTCTCTTTAAAAATAGCATGTTTAAGGACAACCATCCAATAAATTAAATTATTCCAATTTAATCCTTCACACTTCACTTCACTTAAGCTTCACAATGTGCTTTAACCTTAGCCACTGAAAATAGGAATTAATATAATCATTTAATACTTTAAAAAGTATTAATTTCTTCTCAAAAAGGGCTGCATTAAATAAATTAAATTTATTTAATTTTGAAATTCTATTTTTAAATTCCTTTTGTCCACTTCCCTTTGTTGACTTTTTCACAAGCTTGGGCACCAAAATTTGGTGAATAAATATTAGCAAATATTTATTTAATGCATTATTATTCACCCAAGGTGGGTCACACTTTTTAGCATAATAGAATTCTATTTTTAAGAATTTTCAACAATGGGATTCTTTACCTTGCAAGGCAGCCCCGGAAATTCCATGATCCACTTAAGTGATTTGACTTTGACAATGAGATTATTTACCCTGCAAGGCAGGCAATAAAATGCCATGATTTCACTTAAAGTCACTTTTCTTTTATTTCACCATGGGAATTTTTACCCTGCAAGGTAGGCAATAAATTCCTGCCTGCCTGCGGCCTCTAACTTTCCCACTGCAGCTTAAGTGAATTTTATATCACGGGGAAAAAGTACCCTGCTAGGCACATCAAAAATTCCCATGTTTCCTGTTGCTTCTATTTTTCCTATTGCAGCTTGAATCCTTTATTTTCCAAAAATGTGCCCAACCCCGCAGGGGCTTTTCTTTGCATGACTTTGCTTTTTCCCAGTGATCTAGACCTTCGATTGTGAATTCCTCTAGGAATAATGTGCGTATATGTTCTACAACTTCTCTAGGACAAGAATCAGGCTAACCTAGAAAAGGAATTGATCTAGAGAAATTTCACAGAAAACAAAACGAGAAAACACAAAAACACGAAAAATTGTCAAAAGTCACAAATAAAGCCCATAACTTATTCCTTGTTAAAATCCTTCTGGTACAAGGGAATAATGATATGTTTGATCATAATAGAGTTAAAACGGAGCATAAATAGCCTCATACGGGGCTCAAAATAATTAAATACAAATTTTCCTGCAGATAAATCCCGACGACAGAATATAACAATTTTGGGCATCTGGGTATTTGGCGAAAAAGGGTAATATGGATCTTTGGGAATATCCTGACACAATACAAGAACTTTCAGGCAATAAAAACACAAAATGACCCATTATTTTAAAAGAACAAAAGTTTTTCAGATAGGGTAGTCGCAGATTTTAGGATGAAATCTGGGGGACACCAGTTGGCTCCGTCTGTGGACATCTTTTTAACTGTCAGAATGACAAGGGAAAAGATGAGATCCCAGCATCTTTGGTTTTGTATCTTGTCTTTTGGGCACGGGGTCAGGAAAACAAACACAACAAAAAAAACAAAAACAAAACAAGGAAAAACAAACAAAGTTTTATTTATATACATACATGTTTTAACCTACTTTTTCAGTTCCTGAACAGCTTCAGATGCTGCCCGTTGAAAGGAAATGATAACTCAATTCCATCCCGGTAGGCAAGGAAGAAAATATTCATTCCTGCAGCTCTTTTGATCATGAAGGCCCCTTTCCAGAGTGGATTTAAATTTGTCGTGTATGCCCTTTGGTTCATGTCTCTTGTCCCACCAGAGTACCCAGTCTCCGATCTCGAACTTCCTTTCTTTGGGCCTTTTTGTCAAATACTCTCGGCAAGTCCTTATCAACTTCATTTGGTGGTGGTTTATCCTTTCTTTTCTCTATGGTGGATAAGTCTGCATCAACTTCTCTCGTTCCTAGATTTATTTGCTGCATTTTTGAGGAAGAAATATCATCATATTCTTTGTTCTTCTTCAGATACTGATCATGCTTGTTGAAATTCTTTACTAAGGAAACTAAACCTGTGGGGATTTTGTTACCTTTTGTTTGGACTATTCCACTATTGTCATCATAACCTGGATCAAATTTTCCTATGACTGTTTGTCGTGGTGGTAATTTACTCCTTCAACATGCAGACATGCAGATGTTTGTTCAAGGACTTTGGGGTGGTAGACCATCTCCACTTTATAGTTTCCTTGTCTGAATATGGATGGTGCTCTATCCGGATTCAATAGTATAGTTGTGACTGCCAAAGAATCTTCCTTGGAGTTTTGATTTATTGGAATGAAGTCAATAGAGAAGGCTGCAAAATCGAATGTGGCGGAAAACAATTTATCTCTGTAATGCTCCAGCTTATCTCTTTTGACTTGACTTTACCCTCGAACTTGCTTTACTAGAAGTTCAGCATCTCCTTGGGCTTTGAGGAGTCTTACTCCTTTCTTTTTAGCTTGCTCCTTTCCTAGAAGCAATGCTTCATACTCTGCCGTATGATTAGTGTTCTCAAACATTAGCTTGTGGGAGTATGGAAATATCTCATGATTTGAAGATATTAGTAGAGCACTAGCTCCTGATCCAAAAGAACAACATGTTCCTTTCCACTCGAGAGTCTAAACTTTTTCTTCTTCTTTTACTGTCTCTAGCTCTAGTTGAAATTCTTGTTCTGGTACATCTTTATCTGTTTCTAAGAAATAGACTCCACTGTCAGATTCCTGAAAAAGAATCTAAGATCTAGGATCCTCAGATTTTGTAATCGTGAACCTGGACTTCTTTTCCAGCTCCAGCTTATGCTTAAGCCCTTTGATAGGAATATGCGTACAGTACCACTCCATATTTACTTCTCCTCCTAGCTCTTTGCATAAGCTTCTGCTCAGCAACATCCTGTAGGAGATAGGAATATCTGCAACTAGAATTGTCATCTTTAATCTTTTGTCAGGAAAAGTTTTCAGAACAACTTGTGCATCTTTGATTTGTCTGATTAAAGGAACTTGTCTCTCCATGGAGTAGCACCTTTTTATGGTCTTTGTCAGGGTAATCCCAAGAGCATATGCAACTTTAGCTGGCATGACATTGTCAGAGGTACCCGAATCTAGAATGTAATTGCTTAACTTGAAACCATTAAGCAATAAGGAGACATAGAAAGGTTCCACCCTATCAGAAGATGGTGAGGGTTTAACAACTGCAATGCCATTTTGTGGAGGAGTATCTTTAGGCTTAGGAAAAAGGCCTTTTGATGTATTGGATTGTCCTGGTGATTGTACATATTTGACTAGCCTATTTAACTACTCAGGAAAAGCTCTCAGGTATTCGACTTCTGACATTTGAACTTTAAATTTTTTGGCATGATCAATAATGTCAAAAGAAGAAATAGATTCAGATACCTGAGCCACTTTATGTGGTTGAGATGAAGAACTCACATGCTTACTTCCAGGAGCTAAGGAAGAAGGAAAAGGGACGCCCCTTCTTTGTTCGTCAGCTAATGCCTCAGCTTGGCGAGTTTGTGATCTTGTAAGTACTGCATATGTATGACCATGATCATGAAGTTTCTCATCGTCATGTTCAAATTTTTAGTTTAGGTAATTGATGTTGGAGTCACCAGCATGTCCTATAAAATCATCATCCTCGAGCTGATCAGCGTTAGCTTCCTGGCCTTCTTCATTCATCTCCATGTTGTTTCTGGGAGCAGCTTCAATTGCTAATGTTTGGGGACCAACAATGCGGTTCCAGTTGTTGTTGTTGAAATTATGAGAAGGGGCAGTATTGTTGCCTTGAGCCATTTGAGCCATTTATTTCTTCATCTGCATCATCTCATTTGCTAACTTTTGCAACAGTGAATCAGAAGTAGTAGTAGAGGATGAAATTTCAGCTCTAGAAGTGTTGTTCTTTATCTTTCCAGCCATGATGAGGTCATCTTCAATTTCAACTGCCATGTTTTGGGCTGCTAACAAGTCAACAGGACGTGCTCTTCGTAGTTGATATCTTACTTCAGGAAGTAAAGCATTGATGAAGAACACCTTTTGATTCTCATCATTCAGAGAAGCAGAAGCTGGAATTTTGTACAGTAATCTTAGGAATTTTGCAATAAAATCTCCGCATGTGCTCATGTGGGTCCTTCTTCAACTGAGTGAACTGAGTAATCAATGTACTGGAATCTTTGGTTTCCTTGAATTTTTTCAAGAATGCATCCTACATAGTAGCCCAGTTGGTTATGGTGCCAGGAACTAGCCGGTAGAACCATTCTCCAGCCAAGTCATGTAGAGTCTCTATGAAGAGTCTAACAGATACATCTTCATGTTCAACTGCAAGCACTCCACATGATATGAAAAACATAGCCAAGTGGTCATCTGGATTCTACTTTCCATCTCCAAAGAATTTCAGAAAATTCTTTCTCGTCCCTTTAGGTAGATCATGCATAAGAGGAGTCAGATTCAAAGGTCCAAAGGCTGCACCCCATGGAACAGGTGCTGCAGGGGCAAGTGGATGATTCTGAATTATGAAAGGAGCACGTCTTCTTTTAGAATAGACTTGATGAATAATTCCAGCTGCCGGATTATGCTGAAGATGATCCAGATCTGGATGTGTTTGCACTCTCCTTCCTGGTGAGAGACTAGATCTATGGCTTCTAACTTGAGGAGGATGATTGAAAGTGAATTGCTCCTACAGTCTGAAGAAATGATCAATCCTTCCTTAAGTCTTCATGGATCGGGTGAATGGACATTCAGCCAGGTTGAGATTTGTATGGAAAACACTCTGATCTTCAAGAGATAAGCTTTGATATGCAAAGATAGTTGTTCCCCAGCGGAGTCGCCAAAAACTGTTGGCTAGATTTTCTGCATAGCACAAAACCTAGGCAGTCATGAGATAAATCTCCCTCATTTAACCGGTGAGGCTCCCATGTCAGATTTGTCGATAAAAATGTGTTATTATCTATCAGGGGTTTTACTTTAACCACTTAGTTCATGAACCATAACTAAGAAGTTCTGCAACAGGTAAGTAGATGTTCAAGAAAGGAAGTATTTTATAGAAGAAGGAAGTAAAGGAAATACAGAGAAGAAATGGGGAAGATGTGCATCCCAATTAGTAGATGGTAGAGCTGATTGCATGCACATAGAAGAAACTTAATAGATATAAACACAAAATTTTAAGAAAAGGCAGCTCTAGATCCAAATCTAAAATAACACAAAGTTTACTAAAAGATCTAAGATATAAAGCAAGAAACACAATACACCGTGACACAAAGTTCTCCAGAAATTTGCTCCTGTATAATCCTCTACTTCAAGTGGCTCTCAGGGGTTCAACAAAAAGTCTAGAACACAAGATTACTGCTCACAAATTCTGATCATTAACCCGAAGGTTCTTCCTCTAGTTATAGAATGTAGAGGGGCAATTACAAGTTGGAAGATTTTAGTTGAACTAGCACATGTGGAAGTCAGAAAAGAAACAACTGGCAATCTCCCTCCTGGAATTCCTCTTTGCATGACATGTATGATTTGCAACTGATAAAACCTTCTATTTTACATGTGCCACCTATCTCCAAGTAGTTGACTTCTTCAAGTAATGGCTTTTAAACAAATCACTTAAGTTGTATAATTTAATTGATCGCTCAATTACTTTGTCAGAGGAAAGAAGAAGGAAGAGAAAGCTGCAGTCTTTGTCCTTTTTCATGTCTACAGGTGTTCATTCTATTGCCTTTGATTCTCACCAAACTGGATCTAGGAGTAGCTGGATCTGGAAACAAGTTGGAATTGGAAATGACTAGATCTTAGAAGCAACAAGATGGAATTGGAAACAACTGGATTTTCCCTTCACCTTGTATTCTCTTGAACAGCTGCTTGAAGCTTGTTGCAGAATTCTTCTTTAGTACATGCGGGTCAGTGAACAAAGTTGGTTAACAATAAAACCCCTGATAGATCATAATCACATGAATTATTGACAAATCTAACACGGGAGCCTCACCGATTAACATGAGGGAGATTTAGTCTCATGACTGCACTAGGTTCTATGCAGAAAATCTAGCCGAACAAGATACATACAAGTACGGGTACAGATACGCAAGGGATGCATGTGGGTCCCATTGTCATATGCCACGGAGTACATGTGGACGTACCCGACAGGGACCCACACGTACCCGTGGCGTATCCATACAAAAAAATGACTTTAAAAGGATTTTAAAGATCATTTTTTTATTTTTTGACTAATAGTAGGTCTTTAAGACACTTTTTCCAGTAAAAACAAAATGAATACGTTTAAGACTAACACACCCTCATTTCACTTATCAAAAAGTTATAAAACTTATCACCCAGCCCAACTCGTGGTGAAATCACAAAATCAATTCCATTGTCTTTTTGCAAATGTATGAGCAAAGAGCCAAATTTGAAGAGCTTAGTGGAGGCAAAGATTGGAAGAAGGTTTTGCATGAGAGCTTATGAGCGAGGCAAAGATTTGACGGAGGGGCAACCATTGCTTCTTTATATTTGGATTCCACTTTCATTGAAAAAAGGAGAAAAAGAGGAAGCCATTGTTGAGAAAAATACAGAGGAAGAGATTGTTCCCAAGATAGATATTGTTCATCTCAACTTCTCACCAAAGAGTAGACATGAGAGGATAGAGGTAGCATTTGTTTAGCGGGAACCAAGGATCATGGGCACTACGGAGTATATTGCATTTTAGGCATTTTTAAAAATAATTTATCATTTTGCCATTGATTTTTTTACGCAGTTTACGGTTATTTATTATGTTGTCCATTTTTTTTAAAAATTAGTAGCTTAAACACATCTAAATTCTGTGTATGCTACGATTGACCTTGACATATTTTATGGCAATCTTGAGCGTATGTATTGCAAATAATCCCTACAAGTTAGGATGGCATTATGTTTAGGGTTATTTGCAATTTAACGTCCATTGGTAAAACCCATTTTTTGTATTTTAAATTGCATTGCACTTACCCATGCATCAATGTATTTGTTTTCCGTATTTTTTTCAGCTTCCTAAATTTGTGTAATGCTACATCACCTCGCGCCTTTATGGCGATTCTTGGTGATCAAAAAACATCATTAGGATGAACATAACTAATTTATTTATGTTAAGGCTTCAATTGGTTTTTGGGAGCATTTTTTACAACATCCTGGAAGGACATGTGTATGCTCTCACCTCACACCTCTTCATGGCGATGCATTGGTGATCAAAAGGATGAGAGCCTAGTGATGACATAAGCTAATTTGCATTTATGTTAGATCGAAAAATGTTTTTACATTTGGATTTAAACATCCTGCACTCTGTGTATGCTCTCACCTCGCTTAACAAATCCTGGTAATCTGGGTTGATCAATGGAACAGATTATGCATGGCATCGAATAATTCTATTGCTTTTAAGTGGAGTGCAAGGCCAAGAATCTACTAAAAACACATTAGTTCCTATGCACGACATGATCCTGAATTCTTTCCTACTTTGGAGACATGTCTATCAGTGGTAGACACCATTGTTGGTGGTGGGGGTCGAGATTTGGATATGTCATGGTCTGCCAAACTCTAGTACAAATCCTCATAGAAGCCATGCTATAAATCCATTGTGACTTTCTGTTGGAGGTGTGGGGATAACCAGAAGTTTGCCCATCTTTAACAAATGAAAAAATGCCAGAGTGCTTCTGATTTGAGCAAGAGAAGGCTAATAAACAAGCTGAAAGAAATGCAGAACTAGAACAATTCCTTTGCAGATTCAGAAGGCCTTCATTCAATGACCACCCGACAGCTAGACCTACTTCTCATCTTTTCATCCAAACTCAAAGTCAACCACATGTATCTAACTCCTTTTGTTGAATTAGAGTCCAGAGAGCTCATGAAAAAGGCCAAAAGGAGCATTGGAGAAAGCATTTTAATCATTGAAAAGAGGGAGACTTGTTGATGAGGTTGTTGCTCGATGCATTTATGCATGTGGGCTACCCTTTAATGTATTGAGATCTCCATATTGAGCATCAAATGGTGAAGGGTATCCAACTGAAGTTCTAGCACCTGTACAAATCCCCAGGTTACAAAAAAGTTCAAACCACGCTATTGGGACAAGGAAGTGGAACACATTCACAAGAATTTGCAGCCAATCAAAGACTCATGGAAGGAAACAGGGGTTTCCATCATTTCAGATGGATGGAAAGATGCTAGAAATAGACCCCTCATAAATGTTGTTGCAGTATGCCCTAAAGGGGCAATGCTCCTTAAAGCCATTGACTGTGAAGGGGAAGTCAAGGATGCACAATTTATTGCTGACATTTTGATAGAGGCAATTGAGTCGGTGGGCCCCCATAATGTTGTCCAAGTCATCACGAACAATCATGCTAAAAATTGTAAAGCAACAGGAATGATCATAGAGGGTAGATATGAGCACATTTTTTGGACCCCTTGTGTTGTCCACTTCCTTAATTTGATGTTCCAAAAGATTGGGAAAATCTCATGGATTGAGCACATTTATTCTGAGGCAAATGACATTCAAATGTTAATCACAAACCATCATATGTCACAAGCCATTTTCAGGAAATTCTCAAGGTTGGAGTTGTTGAAGGTTGCAGAAACTAGATTTTCCTCTCACATGCTCGTTTTGAGATGGCTTGTGAAGGTGAGAGAGGCTACAAGCAGTGTGGTGATCAGCAATGTTTGGTCAGTGTGGAGGCAGTCAAATACAGAGAAAGCTGCAAGGGTAAAATCATGGGAAGATGTCGACACTAAAATTTTCCTCCATAATTTCTATCTCATTAATGTATGTTGTTAAGTATAATTAGTAGTAGCGTCTGATAGAAGATAACGACGCCGTCGGTACGGTGCTGCCAATAATGTGGAGTACGGTAACAGTCAAAGTACAATAGGAATGTTGTAAAAAGTAAATATTTGTCGTAAGTGGTCCGGTAATGTTAAAATGTCAAAGTTTGGGTAATTAGAGAAGTAGGGTCTACATGATTAGGAATTAGAAATATTATATTGGTAATAAGGACAAGGAGTGAGGTCATAAATATTTTGTGTATTTTATTTGTAAAAAGTCTAAAAATGTGGAACCCATGTAAAATGATAAGGTTTATCTTATCTTAAGAGATAAGCTTACATGTACAGATAAGAGTTAAGGTATGGAATATGATTCGTCAAAGTGGATTTCTTATCCTATCTTAGAGATAAGATGGATAAGCCTGGAAGTTCTATAAATAGAGAGGCCACCCCCCTCATTTAGCATAGAAGGAAGTAGTGAGAAATATTGTAGGAAGTGTGCGAAGGAAGCCATCAGTTTAAAGGTGTGTTGAAGAAGCCATTAAGAGGTGTAATTGTAAAGTTTCTCCCATAGTCTTGGTGAAAGGCAAGTGAAGTCAATAACACTTGAAGTACCTCATGGGTGAGATTGTAACAGTTTCATGTTAATATTATAATTTATTTTGATATTTCAGATTTGTCATCATTCCGTCTTATCATAGTCGATGGTATTCTTGTGTTATGTTGTTTTGTTTCCAGATTACATCCACCAAACTAAAGGCTGTGCATTAGTAAATAATCATAGCACGAGGAGTTCCCGGTGAAGAATTATCATAGTGCCGGATTGGTGATGACATTTTGGTTTCGTTGCCGGGACCATTCCTCGTTGGTGGATTTTCTGGAGAGATATTCCCACTTAGTCAAAAATCAATTAGAGGGTAACCTTATTTTTACTGTGCATAGTAGTTACCATGGTAAAGTCATTTTTACCGTGAATAGTAGTTACCATGGTAAAGTCATTTTTACCGTGAATAGTAGTTACCATGATAAAGTCATTTTTGCTGGGAATAGTATTTACCGCAGTAAAGTCACTTTTTACCGTGAATAATATTTACCGCAGTAACTTCACTTTTTACCGTGAATAGTGTTTACCACAGTAAAGTCAGTTTTTACCGCAGTAAGTCAAGTTTTACCATAGTTTACCGTGGTCATTTCTATTTTACTGTAGAAAGGTGTAAAGTCACTTTCTAGTATAGTGATTCTAATTATTTGTGCACATAAGTCTTGTTGATTGTACTTGTGGGTTGGTATTTCACGGTGGTTACTTTTGAAAATGGGAAAGATTCCTGTTTTTTCAGCTCAATCTAATGAAGATGCTTCTTCTTTCATTCAAGAGTTTAAACGATCTTGTATTTGTAATGGCCTTATAAGAAGGGAACAATGGACTGAATTTTTTCCTACCTTTTTGGATGGTTCAGCACTTAGGTGGTTTGAAACACTAGGTGATAATGTGAAAAATTCATGGGATTTATTAACTGAAAGTTTTCTTGAAGAATTTGGTGAACAGAAATATGCAGATCTCATGATCGAGATCACAAAGCTATCCCAAGGAGAGAAGGAGAAGATAAGGGATTATCATGCTCGTGTTCTAGAGCTAATGAGGAAGCTTGATGCCCAGATCCGGAAGGAAGGATTAGCGGATGGGTTGATGAATGGCGTGGATAATCTCCTCTGTAAGCACTTCATTCTTGGGATGAAGCCAGAGATCAGACAACGAGTGAAGTATGACCGCCCAGCTACCATTGAACAAGCAAAGGAGATTGCAAGAAGGCAAGAAGAAAGCATGGAAGAGGAGCCCAAAGAAATTGTTGCTAAAGTAGAGCCTACACCAACACCTTTGGTCCAGAATCCACAACCACTCCCGGTGAGCACAAATATTTCTCCTAGTACATCTACTGAGTATGAAGATCTGCTCAAAAAGATAGGTCAGTTAACTATTAATCTTCTTCAAGGAAAATAATTTAGTTCTCAGGGAGGAGATAGAGGTCCAAAAAGAAATATTTCTGAAGTTGTATGTTATGGTTGTTATAAAAAGGGTCATTATAAGTATAATTGTCCAAATAGAGCTTCTACATCTGGTAAAGGAGATAATGATAAAGAAAAAACACCTGTGAATTCTTTTGATGTAGTAGATAAGAGCAGAAATAATGAAGTAGATGTGTTTGTAACAAAAAGAAAGAAAGAAAAAGATAATCAAGATGGAAATGATCCTAAGAAGATGAAAGAAGAAACTAGTAAGAAACATAGGAGAAGAAAGTTGGGTGTGCAGGATTTTCTGATTTCACAGAGGCAAGGACCATACTCCATCTTGGAAGATCTGTCCAAAAGGCCTGCAAATATTACATATGGTCAACTCTTGGCTATGTCTTCTGAGAAGAGGCGGGAGTTGCGAAGTGGACTCAATGCTTGACGAAGGAAGGAGGTTGAGGTCCTTGTTTTGGAGGCAGAGGCGGATCCCTATGCTCCACAAGCTGAAGTATTATGTAATGGTATTTCAATTCATGATGTCTTAGTTGATGGAGGTGCTGCAGTTAATGTAATGACCGAGTCTGTAATGAATATGTTGGGTTTAAAAATTGATCGCCCTTCAACACTTATGTTAAGGTCATTAAATAAGGGAAAAACTAAACCAAAAGGTGTAGTTTCAAATGTGGCAATATCTGTTATGGGTGTTGTATGTGTGGTAGACTTTCAGGTGATGAAAAATGGTACTGTTGCGTACCCAATGTTGCTGGGAAGACCATGGCTAAGGAGAGTTCATGCAAGAAACTACTGGAATGAAGGTTTCATGACACTTGGACGTGGTAGAGAGAGGGTGAAGATAAATGTGATCCCTCGACATCATAAGGTAGAACCTGTGGATTCAAGTGATGAAACTGATGATTGGACATCCTCTGATTACTCTAATACCAGTGAAGTGGACACTGAAGATGAAGAAAGTGAGGTTGATGTTTTAGTCATGGATATCCTTCCAGTCACACCAACTCATGACCCCATAAAATTATCTGAAAGAAGTTGATGATCGTCTCCAACAAATAAAGATTGGTGATGTTGTGATGGAGAGTGAGAAGGAATCCTACCTCCAGCTCTTTCGAAGGTACATACACCTATTCACTTTTGATTACAAGGAACTCCGTCAAGTAAGTTGGGTAGAACATTGTATTGAGCTGGTAGATGGTGCTAAGCCCATAAAACAAATGTCATATAGAATGAATCCTAATTTTTCCAAGACTGTAAAAGAATAAATAGATAAGTTGCTTGATGCAGGATTCATATTTGCTGTGGAAAATTCAGAATGGGTTTCTCCCATTGTGATCTCAATAAAAAAGAATGGGAAGCTACGCATTTGTGTTGATTACAGGAAACTCAATAAGGCAACAAAGAAGGATCATTACCCTCTTCCATTTTCAGATCAGATCTTGAACGAAGTAGCTGGCCAGGAGTGCTGTAGTTTTGCTGATGGATATAGCGGCTACAACCAAGTTCGTATAGCAGAGAAAAATCAGCTGAAGACCACGTTCACCACTCCTTGGGGAACGTTTGCTTATTAGAGTTATGCCTTTTGGGTTGTGTAATGCTCCAGCAACATTCCAACGTTTGATGAATAGGGTGTTCGAACCCTACATTGGGACCTTCATCAAAGTATTTCTGGATGATTTTTGCATCTATGGGAGCAAGTTGGACCACCTGCACCAAATAGAGACAGCATTTCAAAGGTTAGATGAAGCACAAGCCTCACTAAACCCTACAAAGTGTGTCTTTGGATGTTCTAAAGGCGTTTTGTTAGGGCATGTTGTATCCAAAGATGGTATTGGTACTGATCCTGATAAAGTTTCAAAAATCAAAGATTTACCATTTCCTATGAATAGAAGTAAGTTGAAATCATTTTTAGGCCATGTGTGTTACTATAGAAGGTTCATCAAGAATTTCTCAAAGATTGCACAGCGACTAACCCAGTTCTTGAAGAAGGATGTTACTTATGAACCAGGAAATAAGGCGCATGAAGCTTTTGGACAATTGAAGGAAGCCCTGGTGTCTTCACCTGTTTTGAAGAACCCAGATTGGAGCAAGCCATTCATTGTGTACATTGATGCCTCAGATGCAGCACTAGGAAGTACTTTGAGCCAAAAGGATGAAAATGGGAATGAACATCTAATTTACTTTGGGAGCAGACAAATGAGCAGTGCTGAGGTAAATTATACTGTAACTGAAAAAGAGGCTCTGGCTATCATTTTTGCTGTAAAGAAGTTTAGAAATTACTTGCTAGGGCAAAAATTTCTAGTTGTAACAGATCATCAGGCTCTAAAATATATTGTAAATAAGCCTAACCCATCAGGGAGGATAGCAAAATGGATAATTTTGCTACAAGAATTCGAATTTGATATTATAGATATGCCAGGAAAGAAGCATGTTAATGCAGATGCACTCTCTCGAGCCTATGATGGTTTAAGATCATCTTGTGATGATGATGATTTCCCCGATGCAGCCTTGTTATCCCTTGACACAATCCCTAGTGAATACATAGATATTTGGAATTATCTGAATGAATTCAAGTTTCCTGATGGTGTCAATGCAAAGACTAAGAGAAAGATTACTCAGGCCAGTCGTCCATATTCTATTCTGCATGGAGTATTATTTCGAATAGGACCTGATGGACAGTACAAGAGAGTAGTTGGACGTAATCAAGGGAAGGAACTGCTAGAAGAATTCCACAATGGTACATGTGGAGGGCACTTCTCTGGACAACTTACACCAAGAAAGATCTTGGATGCAGGTTATCATTGGCCCACTCTTTTTAAAGATTGTTATAATTATTGTAAGACATGTGATATTTGTCAAACACATGGTAACCGTAAGACTTCATCAGCTCCATTATGTCCTATTCTTCCCCTTGGTCCCTTTGAAAAGTGGGGAATAAACATTGTAGGTCCACTTCTAACTACATCACGCCAAAATAAGTATATTGTAGTTGCCACAAATTATTTAACCAAGTGGGTTGAAGCTAAGCCATTGAAAACAGCTTCCATGGATGAAGTGGCAAGGTTCATGTATGAACGCATTGTCACCAAATTTGGTTGCCCATTAGAAATTGTAACAGATCAAGGAAGCCACTTCATTAATGAGGTGGTAGAAGCCCTAGTCAATAAGTTTTCTATTAAGCACAGGAAGGCAACAACATGCAAGCCAAGCACAAATGGACATGTGGAACGAACAAATTTTGTGTTGTGTCAAATTCTAGCAAAAGATGCAGCCTTGCAGGTACATAAATGGGATAAAAGGATTCATGCAGCATTGTGGGCATATAGGGCAACATCAAAGTCAGCAACAAGATACTCCCCATTTCAGTTGGCCTATGGCATTGATCCAGTCCTTCCTACTGAGTTTGATATTCCCACTATGAGAGTTATAAAAAATGAAAGGATGGATGAAAGTGCTTCAGTAAAAGAAAGGTTGGTACATCTTCATTTGCTAGAGAAAATGAGAGAAATAGCAAAGGATACAAGCCATAAGAAGAAAATGAAGCAGAAGGAATACTTTGATCAAAAGATCCGGTGGTCTCCATTTCATGTGAATGACTTAGTTCTAGTATATGATTCCAGATACAAAAAAAAGAAAAACAAAAAATTTCTTCCAAAATGGATGGGGCCCTACAAAATAGCAGCTGTGCATGAAAATGGTACGTACCGACTGGAGGAATCGGATGGCACTCCCATTACGAAATGGGTCAACCACGACAAGTTGAAGATTTTCCAAGCACCATAATAGTCTACTCCGAGGACAGAGTAGAAGCTAGGAAGGGGGAAGATGTTGACACTAAAATTTTCCTCCATAATTTCTATTTCATTAATGTATGTATTAGGAATAGGATGTTGTTAAGTGTAATTAATAGTAACGTCTGATAGAAGATAACGGCGCCATCAGTACGGTGTCGCCAATAATGTGGAGTACGGTAACAGTCAAAGTACAATAGGAATGTTGTAAAAAGTAAATATTTGTTGTAAGTGGTTCGGTAATGTTAAAATGTCAAAGTTTGGGTAATTAGAGAAGTAGGGTCTACATGATTAGGAATTAGAAATATTATATTGGTAATAAGGACAAGGAGTGAGATCATAAATATTTTGTGTATTTTATTTGTAAAAAGTCTAAAAATGTGGAACCCATGTAAAATGATAAGGTTTATCTTATCTTAACAGATAAGCTTACATGTACAGATAAGAGTTAAGGTATGGAATATGATTCGTCCGAGTGGATTTCTTATCCTATCTTAGAGATATGATGGATAAGCCTGGAAGTTCTATAAATAGAGAGGCCACTCCCCTCATTTAGCATAGAAAGAAGTAGTGAGAAATATTGTAGGAAGTGTGCGAAGGAAGCCATCAGTTAAAGGTGTGTTGAAGAAGCCATCAAGAGGTGTAATTGTAAAGTATCTCATGGGTGAGATTGTAACAGTTTCATGTTAATATTATAATTTATTTTGATATTTCAGATTTGTCGTCATTCTGTCTTATCATAGATAATGGTATTCTTGTGTTCGGTTGTTGTTTTGCTTCCAGATTACATCCACCAAACTAAAGGCTGTGCATTAGTAAATAATCATAGCACGAGGAGTTCCCGGTGAAGAATTATCATAGTGCCGGATTGGTGATGACAGGTCGCACTTTTTAACATAATAAAATTCTATTTTTAAGAATTTTCAACAATGGGATTCTTTACTCTGCAAGGCAGCCCCGGAAATCCCATGATCCACTTAAGTGATTTGACTTTGACAATGGGATTATTTACCCTGCAAGGCAGGCAATAAAATCCCATGATTTCACTTAAGTCACTTTTCTTTTATTTCACCATGGGAATTTTTACCCTGCAAGGCAGGCAATAAATTCCCGCCTGCCTGCGGCCTCTAACTTTCCCACTGCAGCTTAAGTGAATTTTATATCACAGGAAAAAGTACCCTATTAGGCACGTAAAAAATTCCTATGTTTCCTACTACTTCTATTTTTCCCATTGCAGCTTGAATCCTTTGTTTTCCAAAAATGTGCCCAACCCTGCAGGGGCTTTTTTGTGCACGACTTTGCTTTTTCCCGGTGGTCCAAACCTCCGATGGTGACTTCCTTTGGGAATAATGTGCGTATATGCTCTTCAGCTGCTCTAGGCCAAGAATCGGGCTAACCTGGCAAAGGAATTGATCTAGAGAAATTTCACAGAAAACAAAACGAGAAAACACAAAAACATGATAAATTGCCAAAAGTCACAAATAAAGCCCATAACTTATTCCTTGTTAAAATACTTTTGGTACAAGGGAATAATGATATGTTCGATCATAAAAGAGTTAAAACGGAGCGCAAATAGCCTCATACGGGGCTCAAAATAATTAAATACAAATTTCCCGTAGAAAAATCTCGATGACAGAATATAACAATTTTGGGCATCTGGGTATTTGGTGAAAAAGGCTAATATGGCTCTTTGGGAATATCCTAACACAATACAAGAACTTTCAAGCAATAAAAACATAAAACAACCCATTATTTTAAAAGAACGAAACTTTTTTCGGATAGGGTAGTCGCAGATTTCAGGATGAAATCTGGGGGACACCAATGTTTCTGAAATATCTTCCAATTTTACATATCATATCACTTTAGTATAATATTTAGACATACACTTAGTTATTCTCATGGGTGGTGGTCTTGTCATATCATCACCACCATCTCCATCATCACTTTCTTCATAAAAGGGCATGTCATCATTTATTTTCACAACATGACTGATTTGATCATCAAGTGAGCTTTTAGAAGGAGATTCCTCTTCTTTCTTCTCGAAAAATGAAACATTTGTGCTTGTGTAGATTATTCTAGTTTGTGGATCCATCAGTCTATAACTAAGATATTTTTCACTATATCCTAATAAAATATACTTTTCAACTTTCATATCAAGTTTTGTTCCCTTCTTATTGCAAATGTTTATGCTTGCTTTGCCTCCAAAAACTTTGAGATGTGGAATATATGGATTTTTTTCCTAACCAATATTCTTGTGGTGTTACCCTATCAAGAGTAATGATATGAATTCTATTTAGTAGATATACTGTAGTTTTGGATTCTTTGACCCAAGATGTCTTTTTTAAGATACAATCATCAATAACGCATCACACCATATCTATGATAATTATATGCATACAAAATAGAATAGATAAAACTATAGCTAAGGTCCTAACACCGAGTAGACCCTATATATATTCCAACAAGTAATTGCATCAAGATAAAATATGAAAAGAAGTTAATAAACTTACACAAAATGTAAAAAATAAAGAAAGAAAACATCGTTTTGAAATTGAAAACACTTTACACACACACACACACACGTATGTATGTATGTATGTATGTACATATATATGTATATATACATATATACATATATATATATGTATATATACATATATACATATATATATGTATATATACATATATACATATATATATATATATATGTATATATACATATATATGTATATATATATGTATGTATATATATATGTATATACATACATACATATACACACACACACACACACACACACACACATATATATAATGTATTATATATGTATATTATATGTAGATATATGTACATATGTATATATATGTATATATGTATATTATACATACATACATACATACATACATACATACATACATACATACATACATACATACATACATACATACATACATACATACATACATATATATATCCTTATACATCGAACACAAGCCACACACATTAAGGATTCTCGATAAAAAGAATAAGTCTCCTCAAAATGGAACAAAGGACATGTTTAAATCTTCTCTTACTAAATTTTGAATATAAAGGGGATTTCTCAATTTGGTAAGCCTTTCTACAATAAAAATTCTCTCTCGAGTATGGGTATTAAATGCATAATATTGCAAACGCGTAGATTGGTAGGAAGGTAGTAGGTTTCTTATATAGCTTTCCAATTTGGGAGAAGCATACATCCTAGTGAATGTGGGATAAAGGAGATGTAGAATTAAGAGTGGATAAACATGTTTAGAAGATATTAATTAGTAATTAATGACCCATGGGAGTTAGGGAAGGTTTAATTAATTAATTAGGATTAATTAATAGGCCATGTTTAGCTTATAGAAGTTATTGTTAAGAAATATTATTTACATTAGGCAAATTACTATTTACAATTTACCTTGTAGTTACTACAATAACTTAGTAGTTAATAAATGTATTATGGTTTTAATAATTGTATATATATTTTATATGTTTGTATAGTTGTTTAAACAAATCACGTATATAGGATAATTGTTTAAACAATCTCCTTGATTATAGGAAATTTATTTCCTATATAAACTTGCATTGTATTGGGGATCATATTACAAAATAAAATAATAGATAATTATTGTACAAATTTGAATGAACCTCTACATTTGGTACCAAAGCAAGAGAAGGTTTCGTGTAAGAGAAATATGGGATTTATTTTTTGAAGAGGAATCTCCAACTTCATGGTTATCTCTGGTAATGTGAGATTAATTTTTATATTGAAATTTATCTTGATATAATTTATATTACTTTAAGAAATCCATTAGAAAAAGCTTACAAGATAAATTCAGTAAAATGAGCATATATTTCACATAAAATGTTGCATTGAGGAGATATGTTTTTGTTGGAAAGCTAATAACAAGACACACAACTTTATATTTTAATAATTTTCATATTCGGTGCAGAAGAATGCCGGAATAAACGTATATGTTGTGGGAACAATTTTGTTAAAAAGATCATACATAAAAAATACTACAACATTATATCATTGACACTTTATTTGTTGTATTATTACTGGAAGATAAAAATATTCATTAAAGTTACTATTATCACTTTGAAATGCATCCTTGGAGAATGGTGTGATAATTATCTTTTCAATTGACAAAATGGAAATGCTCCTAGGCTATGGGTGTTATTTATGTCAGAGTGAGTCTCCAGAGAGGGATGGTTCAACTAGTGTAACACTTAAACTAATTCTATCTCTAAGGATACTCTATTCTACCAAAACCAATTAAAAAAGGGAGAAGGAAAGAGGAAAATAATTGAAAAAATATAGTGATACACAAAACTATTTTGAGGATCTCAAACTTATTAGATCACAAAAATTGACCACAAGAGCCACACATACCATACACTAACTATAATTGAATTTATCAAAGAGAAAACATTTCATATAAGGGTTCGAGGTTGATTTATAATAAGATAGAGAATGGGAAATAAATGACTCCACAACAAAAATTCCTGCATACAACCTGTTAAACATGATCTATAACATACAAATTGACACAAAAGTGCATTACTGCATGAAGATTAAACTGATAGACCAAGGATAAAAATGTATCATGAAGATATACTCATTTTGAAACACCATATGCACTAAACAAAGACTATAGAAAAGTAAAAAACTCATTGATTTCTCCAGGAGGTGGTATAAGCACAAATAATTACTCATGACCCTTAATTTCTAACCCAGAAAACTGAATTTTCTCCAGAGAACATGAATGAAGAGGCGAAGGTGATTTTTTACAATGCATCTTGGAGTTATTATAGAAATTATGAGAGAGAAGAAGAAGGAAAAACACCCAGACATGCAAGTTTGAGTCATAAAAATAGAAAAAAACATGTGCGCCCTGTCCTTGTACACCAAAAATAGATTTTGTAAGTTAAAGAAAAGCATTCTTCTTTATTTTCTCATTTTGTTTTCTATAAATATATCCTTTATATTCAATTTTATCTAATTATGTGCCAAAAATAAAATATGTGTTTCAAGAAATAGGAAAAATAAAGAACTGAGTCATTGAGTCAACAATGGGACTATCTCAAAGTTGTGGTACCTTACACACTTGAGACAGACCTTTGGAGAAGGCTGGTTCCTCTACCTATTTCTACTGACTACTACTACTCCTAATGTTGGAAAGGAAAACTAAGCTAACAATGCCAAGGGACCAGGGATAGAAGGATAAGCATGAAAATGGAAAACTAAACTAAGGAAGGTGATAGCACTAGAAAAAGTGGGATGAACACTATCTATTTTGAGTGAAAAAAGGAGAAAGTATAAAGGGAGGTCAGGCACGCGTAGCACAAACTAGAATGCATTCACCTACTCGATTTCATAAAACACAACAAGAAAAAGGAGCTGCAAGGTATTTAAAGTGACACAACAAGCACACAATGTGAAAGGGAGGCAAGAAAGAAGAATATAAACATGTCAAGGAAGAGAATAGCCACGAAACTGATGTTTTTATTACTTCCAAAGATGCACAATCAATTACAATGGTGTATGAAGGCTGATATCCACATGCAAGAACCAAATCTAGAGGTCCATAACTCAAAATACAAAGATGGAGAACCCTTAGCAAATGCTAGAAGATCCAAAATTTCTAACCATTTACAATGAGCTAAGCTCTTACATTTATATATGAATCGATGAGAGAGGGAGAAGAGAAGGAAAAACTTCGATTTTGAATCAAAACCACTAATAGCAAGCAATGAATTCCTACAAATCTACCTGAAATCTGTCAAATGCACTTCTCCATGTCTGTTATGACATGTAGAAGAAGCAAAGAGGGTGATATCTGAATCAAATCAGGTGGTTAGAGAAATCAGATCCTGTATTAATGGCGTGAGAGACATTTTTTATTTTCTCACCTACCAAATCCCACTAAAATTTGAATTTTAATAGTCTAGGGTGTAGCCCACATCAGCATCTTTCTAACATGATGTGGGCGCGTGAGGATCTGAGCACTAGAGAAAAAGTTATGAATGTTAGAAGATCCACAAGTTAAACTCTACACAAGTAATGACACGTGGCACGCACTGATTGAAGTAAAGGATTTGCTAACTGTTGATTGTTTTTGTCATTTTCTGCCACGTGTCACTCATTGGTTTTTTGCAAGGATTCAACACCTAGTTGGCGCATTTTTTTGGTTATGTGTAGCATACTCAATGTCTGACAGATGCAACATGTGGCATAGAAAGGGCAAAGAAGAAGGCACAAAGGTATATGTGCGAAAGAGTGAGGTGCGGGAGGAAAAAAGAGGAAGGACGTGCGTAAAAGGGTGATGTTCATGGGAGAAATGGGAGAAATACCTGTTAGAGGAATGCATGGTTGAGGCAAAACTATTACAAAAGTGATGTTTGGAAGAAAGGAAGGGGGTGCATGCAGAATGTCAGGGACTTATCCAATTTGGAAGAAAGTCTAGGGTGCACACACAGGGTGCATGAAATGCTGGTAAGAAGGTGGATGCATGGAAAGTGTGCACACGGGAAAAATAGAAAATAGGAAAATGAAAAGAAAAGTGAAGGAAAGGAGGAGTGTGTAATTTTGTGTGAGGAATCTGTAACCAAGGTAATGTGTCAAAGGAGAATAATTGAAGTGTGTGCATCCTATAATGTAGAACCTCAGAGCTAAAATGGAATATAAGTTATCCAAATAACTAGGGGAGTTATTTTGGATAATAGTTTGGAAAATTTTAGGGCCATCTTCCTGCTAGATGAAGGAGATCAGTAGTCTAGAGCATCCATTTGGCATGGAGTCTACTATGTGATATGAATTCTGATTTGTGATCTTTGAAGAACTACCCTTGAAGTCACTTTGAAACATTTTTTGAACTCTGTTATGAATCCTACAAAATTGTTGATAACTACTGGAAGATGACTGAAATCCTGAAGCAACAAAAGAGTGCACACAAGAAGCACGCATGAAGAAAATAACTATGTACAAACAAGACAATGTGCACACAGTGCACTTGGAGGAATTGAAGCTACTCTAATATATACAAAGTGATGCAACAAGCTTAATGGAAGGGTTTGAGATAGATCCCATTGACTGGGATTGAAAGCGCACCTCCATCAAGATGAGATCAATTCAAAATAATTATCCTCCTTTCAAGAACTGATAATGTATGGGCCACTCTAAAGTGCATCAAACTTTGAATGATGCCCTAGTTTGGTTCTCTATCAGCATCCCATTTTAAGACTAATTCCCCAACTTTGAAAGCTTGAGGCCTAGCCTTTCTATCAAACCACTTCTTTTTTGATTGTTGATGTTTTTCTAGCTTGATCATGGAGAGTTCCTTGATTCTTCAAGTTCAACCAGCTGCTTCCATTTTGATTTCTCTCTGGTTTGCCCTTCAAACTCCAACTATTGGGTAAGCTTTAAGGAAGGTAATTTAAGAGATAAGGGAAGTCTAGATTCCTTACCATAGACAAGATTGTAAGGAAAAGTACATATTTCCTTCTTTACTGTGATCTTATCTTCCCAGAGTGTGCGTGAGACCTTTGTATGCCACTATCTTTGGATGATGTTCATTAATTGCTTCATGATTCTTATCAGGTTCTTATTTATTGACTTTTCCAAACCATTACCTTGAGGGTAATAATTGGAGGAATTTTCATATATATACCAAGACTAAGAGCCCAATCAGTGATTCTAGTACCAAGTAAGGATTTTTCATTATTGTAATAATTTTGAGGAACGTCCAAACCTTGTAACACACCCTTCGAGAAATTCAAGGATGATTGACTCGGTTGATTCTTTGAGCTCGATAGCTTCTATCCATATTGTGAATTAATCCATAGTTGTCAACACCCACTTATGGTCAGCACTTGAAGGAGGATTGATCATGCCTATGAATTCAAGACCCCATTGCATAAAAGGCTGATCTACTTGGATTGGTCAGAGGGGAAGCACTTCTCAATTTCTTCTTTCCTACAAATAAATCACATTCATTACATTTCATGACCCACTTGTGAGCATCTGCAAATAGGGTAGGCCAAAAGAGTCCTGCCATTATAATCTTCATTGTTGTAGTCTTGGTAGAGAAGTGTCCACCAGAGAATCCATCATGAAATTTTTCTAACACTTTTTCAGTTTGCGCACCATCAATACACCTCAACAACACCCATCAAGATTCTTCTTGAAGAGAAGACCATCAATCAAAACATATGGAATAGATTGCAACCTTATATGCCTTCTCTTTTCCTTTTCAGTCCAGGAGGGTATACGCCCTCAGGAAAGGAATGTGATCATGTCCTTCATCCAACTGCGTGCACCAGGATCCATATTTTTTTCAATATCTACAAGTGGAAAGATCTTCATCTAAGAAATAATGAAGTCTCAGTTTCATTATGCACATCCTTAGCAAGCTGTTTGCAGAGCACGCTACCTCTTACCAGCTTTGTGGCCTTGATAGTCACATCATACTCCATGATTTTGGTTACCCATCATGCTCTCTTTTCATTGATTTCTGACTCCCATGATGAAGTCTCTAACACCAAGAGTGAGAAACTAACACCTTGATATGATTTTTGGCGAGCATGCTCTTGAATTTCTTGAGCATGTGCATGATGGTGTAGACCTGTTTCTCCATGTGACTGTATTTCAACTCATAATCCTTTAGTGTTTGAATGAATAAATCCACTGGTTGTTCCAGTCCTTGTTCATTTTCTTGTGTCAATACAATAGTAACACTTGCATAAGCATCATAAGCATAAAGGATGAAATCCTTTGAGTAATCTAAAGGTTGATGAGTGTTGGTCTGGAAATTTCTTTCTTGATTTTGTTGAAGCTTTCCTTTCCTTCTACTATTCACTTGAAGGTTGTGTCCTTTTTGAGCATGAGGGTGATGGGCCTTACCAGTCCTACAAAGTTAGGAATGAAGTGCCTAACAAAGTTGATTTTACCGAGGAAGGACTGCAAGGCTTTCTTATGCACGGGAAGAGAAAGAGCCAAGATGGCTGAAACACGCTCAGGATGAATTACAATTCCATCCTTTGAAACCACATGGCCCAAAAGCTTTCCCTGAGACCAAAAAAATTACACTTCTTGGGGTTAAGAGATACCCCAAAATTTCTACATCTCTCAAATACTTTCTCCAAGTATGCGTCATGTGATCTGCACTCTCTTTTTTGAGAATATTGTTATGTCATCTAGGTAAACCAAGATAAACTCATTGATGTAGCATTTGAAGGTAATGTCCATGGTGTGTGAAACATGTATGCACCTGCATTTGACATACCAAAGGGCATATTCTGATATGCATATGTTCCCCACTTGGTTGTAAACGTTCATTTTGAATTTATCCTCTTCCTTGACCAGCATCTGATTGAAACCAGAGTATCCATCCAGCATAGAGAATATTGTACGTCACCATCCACAATCTATAGAATTTTCTCCATAGAAGGTAAAGGATAATGATCCTTGAGGGATACCTTGTTTAGATCTCTGAAATCAATGTAGAGCCTGATTTCATCGTTCTTCTTGCGCACTGGAAATAGATTTGTGACCCAAGTAGAGTATTTAATTGGAAATATGATTTTCACCTCAATGAGTTTAGATAACTCTTTCCTCATGAGGGCTCTATCCTTGGATTGACTGGTATCCTCTACTTTTCTAGGTGGGCTTGATGTTAGGATCAAGGTCAATGGAGTGTTGAGAAACACTTGGATCAAACCCTTTGAGGTCTTCATACTCCCATGAGAATATATCACTGTATTTTTGATGGAGAGAGATGAAGGTCTGCCTTTCTTCATGTGTGCAAGCCTTAATGAGAAACAACTCTTTCCCACGTGCATAATAGTAACTAGAGTAAGTATTATTCTTACACCATGCGTATATTCTTTTCTTCACCTTTGAACTCATCGTCAGGGATAAATATTTTCTCTAAGGTGGCCAACCCTTTAGGAAAATTATTTTTTTTAGCTAGATCACTTGGTCACCATAGCTATTATGCAAGTCAACTTGCATGCTTGATGAGAACTCAGCTTCATTTTGAATGAACTGGATGATCTTCCCATCACTATCAAACACTTTCTAGCTGGTATTATTGTCTAGAATGGATGGTCTGATTACCATCTTGACATGTTGCATGTTTCCTTTTACAAAGTCCTCTGTAGGAGAGAACTGTGAACCAGGTGTGGCCATTTGATTAGATTCTTTGTTCATCTTATATGCAGAACCACCTATAGATTCAGAGCATCAAATACTCTCAAGGAGGTCCCAAAATCTATGTTTATAAGCTTTCAGAAGTTTATTCTTTGTCAATGTATTTTTTGTGACCTGGTGGATAACCAATTATGTGTCCCCAAAAGATCTAGAGTGCCTTAATCCCTTTCTTCTCTAGCAATAAGAAGGACCATGCACCAATTCTTCATACTCTACTACATTATTGGAGCATGCGAACTATAATCTATGCATGAAGAATAATTTCTCATCCTTGGGAGAAATGAGAACAAGACCTACGCCCGTGTCATTTTTGCTTCTAGATCCATCAAAGTACAACTTCCATAGACCCGCACTTTTCTTCAGTCTATTCTTAGTGTGCATGGTGGCACAACTTCTTCTTCAAGGATGAAATATGTCCCAAACACAATTTCAAAAGCTTCAAGCTCTCTTAGCATATGGATCAAATTTATGGTGCCTCTCCACTCACTCATCTAGTACTAAGTTAAGAAGAGGAGGAGGGACAAGTTGCTCTTAAAAAACTGAAACTTATTCTTCTTGGATTAGGAAATTGGCTTGGAGAGGAGATGGGTCATATGACTCAACATGATAGGAAAATATTGTCTCAAATTTTATGGTAAACTGGGTACCATACCTTGTCTTGAGTAACATATGGGACAAATCAGAAGACAAGTAACCTCCAAATTTAGCAATCAAGTCCCTTGATAGACATAAGGAAAACAAAGGAGGTAGGTCAATAATTGACGCATATTGAGTTATAGTGAGGCTTAGACATACATGTAGGGGTAAATAAAGACCCTTGATGACTCCCAAAGTGCTAACAGTTGAGGCATCAAGTTATAGGAATCCCTTAGATAAGGGGTTGTACTTAAGCCCCTAGGACATAAACAATTTTCTTAGGCATGACAAAAGTACTAGTGCCTGAGTCAATCATACAATTATGCATAAGGTGTTTTCCTATGATCAAGGGAATATAAAAGGGTGGGGTTTTTACAAATTTACCTACTTTCTTATCCTCATATTGATAGATATTTACAAAAATATGCAAATTTTGAGCAGTTGGATTAGCACACGGAAGTTAGGCCAGAGATTTATGCAATAGGTCACGCTGAGATGAAATGGTAAGGGCATCTAACATTATGAAATTTATATTTGTCTTCTTCATTTGGTCCACAATGCATCTTATTTGTGCATCTGGGGCACATCAACCTCTTTTCTTGATTGTTCAGGGACAAATGTAAGGACCTTAGCTAGTGCAGAGGTTTGACCTACCAAAAGAGGGGCACACATTGCTTGAGGAGCATTCCGTAGAACCTCACGCACTATATCCTAAACATATTTACTTATAGATACCTTGTTTGATTATCTTTTCTTCTGAGGATCATCTTGGATTACAGGAATTGAAACCTCTGTGCCAAAATCAAGCATTCTCTTTTTAAATCTTTTTTTTTCAGAAACCTAGGCACACGGTCTATTTGTATCACATGCAGCTTGATTGATTTCAAAAAAATTCCTCAGTGCCAAATAATATCAAGTTGGCTTCGAAAGGGGCTTCTATATTTTCTTTATTTTCAGGCTCATTTGTGCTGGTGGAAGGCTCACAGTTAGAATAATTCTTGATACTAAAGGCCTACGGCCCTACGCGCACATAGCATTAGCACAATGTTATTGACTATGAGGCATATTATAAGGAAATCACCATTCAGAATCTTGAGCCATGTTGTTCTATAACTGGAACTAGTGCTTGAATTGTGCTGGGAGGTGGAAGAGGCTATGTTAGAGGAACAACTTGCAAGGGAAGATGTTCGTTAGGATGTCATCTATAATTTTGTTGATTTTACCCATATCTCTGGCTTCCATACTGGTTCTGTCAGACCTAATTATTTTGGTTTTGTGCCTACGTATTTTCTAAAGATATAATTTTTTTTGACAAGTCTCTAATCAGGTCTTCCAACTCTTCATTTTCTTTTTGTTGTGTAGGATAGTAGGATGTAGATGCAACCATTTGCATGCTCTATAGGGTGACATGAACAATAGAAGGTTGGGACACAAGAGAGATCTCTTGGAATAACGGCGTGGGAGTTCTTGGAGCCAACTTTCCTACATGGATGAGACTATTTTATGCACTTATTATAATATTATAAGAAACAAGAAAGCTTCTACCTCCCATGGATTGAATCATCACTGAATGTCACTATTCAAATCCCTTTGATAATACAAGAAATAATACTTGGTTATAGGCCTTACCACTTGAGGGATTCTTTCCCAAGTCTTCTATAATTTGAATGTTGAAATCAATCATCTACTCATTGGGTGCCCTCTTTTGTTGTAGTCAGTTGTTCCACCAAAGAGAGTTGATCTAACTTATCTTTAAAGTAATTACATGGAGTTGTTCCAAATTCATCCCAAGTGGAAATAGATTCAGGTCTCAGGCCACGGTACCATTGGAGTGCTTTACCTTTAAATGAGGCTGCAAGTACCCTGAATACTACATCATCATTCATGATTAGATACATATAGCATACATTAGAAACATCTTGGATATGCTCAATAGAGGTGACTTGATTCTCATAAGTAAAGTATGGAATAATTTTGAGTGTGGCTACTGGTATATCATGTTATGCATTCAGAATGAGGGACTTCCACTAGTGAGGCTAGCAAATTTTCTCAGAGAAGGAGGTGGTTACAGTGCCATAACATGACATGTGGGTTTTTTTGTGAGGAGGAGTGGAATGCACATGACGTGCTGGAGATGGAGATGCATGCGTGGGTGTCATGATAGGTACTATCCTTGGAGATAGATGGTGATACTTGAAAGATGCTTCAGCTGCTTCTTTTTTTCATGTATGCACTTGTTCCCCTCAAAATTTACCTCTTTTGAAAGTCAAAAAAATTGGAAATTTTGAGTTGGCACCCTTTAGTAGTGTTTTAGTGAAGTAATAAATTCATAGTGATGGTGAAAATTTCATTTCTTGGGGTCATTTAAGTGACTTGTGGGTCTGTCAGACATTTTTGTCCCTCGTGTCCCAAGTACCGGTGGGCCTCCTGTTCGTCGATTGGCCGATTTCCCCGCAAGTCCTTGTCCGTCAACTTTTTTAGACTTTTTCAGCCTATCTGTCCCAAGTATGCTAGGGCCTCCTATTCATCGATTCCCCACATCAGATCTTCACATCCTTCTCATTTCTGTGTCCCTCGGACCGCTTGTGATCTCTTGGCCCACATTGGCCCAATTGGCTCTTCGCGTCCCTCATGTCCCAATGTTCCATGGACTATCTGGGCCAGTTTTTTCCACTTTTCCTACATTTCACCTTTTTGAATCGGTGCAAGGTATATTTAATATGCATTTATGATATTCTCTCTCTTGAACGACTATTTAAAGGGGCAAACATCTATGCACTTGTCACATTTCCTGCTCATTATCTCTTGCCCACATTTTTGCAAAACTGAGTTGTTTGTCCACTTTCATGTATCCCCTTACAATAATTGTCATGAGTCTGTTCTTTAAAGGCCATTCCTCTGTTCACTGTCAAAATGAAGATCAAATTTCAAGGGCACGAGCATATGTCCCCTTTAGAGACTTCTATGCCTGATATAAGAGATAACGAAGTTTGACATTTGGATTTCGATGATTTTTGGGGCAGATTAACATGCGAAAACCCTGCTCCCATGGCTCAAATGATAAATGATAGTGGAATCATGTATGACGTTGGTTTTCCCTCTCTCTGTACAATGTGCCAACATTATGCTCACCTACGGGGCTAGTTTCAATCCAGACACCAAGGAGATTGTCAATGTGCACGGCAAGTTGATTCTAAAATTGGATGTTGTCACCATCGTCGCTTCCTATGCGCATCCATAAAACTGAAGACTCCAATGTTCTCACTCTCACTCAAGCTCAGACTTTATTTGATCAAGACAATAAGAGATATAAGGCTCAAGGTATTGCAACATCATGGTTAAAGTGCCCTAAGAAGGGGGAGTGTCCCGCCTCTCTAAGGCATTGTTTAGGGGTTGACTTCAAGGAAGAACTACCAGAAATCATCCACCTTGCTTGCTCGAAATTATGGGAATGCCCTCTACTAATGAATTTCTATTTTTGGATGTGCCCTTTTATAAATATCATCTACGAGGGTAAGCAAAATCTGAATTGGGCTGAGATTATATGTGGAAACCTGACTGAACAATTGTCAAATGTTTATCAAACCAAAAAATTTCTACATGAATTCCTATCTCATGTACACCTTGGCATCATCTCGTGAGTGGCCTCGGCTTCACTTTCATTGGAGGCAAGAAAGATGAGCCCATCTATGCATATTTCCCTCAATTTACCCTCAAGGTCAGTAATCATAATTTCAGAAGGGTAACTGATGCCTTCACCATGTACATTATGAGGCTCTTGGAGAGTGACACTACCAGAAGGTTTCTCTGATGAGGCTAAGGCTTTGATAACCTAGTATCGGGGATTTCTTCACTCAGTTCCAAAATTTCTCATACATCAGGCTGGCTTGTTTTGAAAGCACACCTCTCAATATTCCCATGTTCTGCAACGATAAAATGGATTTGGTTGAGGTGTGCACACAGGGTTGAGGTGTGCACATAGCTGGATAAATTTCTTAGAACATACCGAGATAAGAATATTACTGGTTTTCATTTCCCTATCACCTTGTGGAAATTATACATGCAGGACAACTCTAGATGCCCAAAATATAGAAAGGACTATTGCTTCTCTTACAGTTCATTTCTACAAGCCTAGGAATTTCTTTGATCTTAAGAGATACATTGATCAAAATCTTAGGATAACTTATTATAACCGTATGCTGACACTAAGGATTACTGGGCTGATTGTGCTAATGATTTTGAAGCTAGGAGGAGGCATTTTGGCATATTTTTCTACAACATATCATAGACTTCAACCTCTACTAGGTGCATGATGGGCTTAAGGATGATGATGAAGATTTTTTAATCCTTTGACTATGAAAGATCAATCAAGCACACTCCTCTGGAAACCCTGGATTAGTATGTGAAGGAAAGAGATGACTTGAATGAGGTGATCAACTCATGTCATCATCAGAACTAAGATTTGGTTTGACAGAAAAATGCGTGACCTCAAAATGAAAAAAAGGTAGATCCTCTTTAAGAGGAGACTTCCACACCTAGGAAGGAAGTACATATGCCAAGCCACTGAGGCACTTGAGAAAACTCCTCCTTCTTCTTTGATGAAATAACCTGAGTTGTCTACTCCTTCCTTTTCCACTAAAGTGTATCAGAAGAAGGTTAAAGAAGTCAAGCAAGAATCGATCGAGGAAGAGACTCTTCTGGAGAAGTCAGAATTTCCTATTGGGCCCAAAGAACATTATTATTCTAAGTGAGAATGATAGATGATGAGATGAAAGACCCAGAAGAAACCCCCTGAAATCACTATTGAAGTGGAGGAGGGAAGGACCAAGGACTGAACCTCCAAGTTTTAATAGACTCCTTTGTAAAGGAAATTCCTAAGGTTTCAATCATTTCCCCACTAGAGACAATAGTGGTTCATAATCTAAGTGCCATGAGTTTCAATTGCACTCGGGGTTCCTTGATTCTTTCATTTCTTCTTCTTCCTTTGCCAGGGTGTAACCCCTAGTTGACAAGTAAGAAAAGGAAATATTCCTCTCGATTAACAGTACCTAACTTTGATGTTGTAGTAGCTCTGCTTGGCACTACTCCTCCTCCTCCAACAAATAAATTTTAGACCACTTCGAGGTTGGTAACTGATGCCAAAGGCCAGTAGTTCTTGGAGGTTGCGAAACCCTAAAGTGGATAAAGGGGAGAAAGATCTTTTGATCTCTAACTTGGAGCTTTCTATAATTCCAATGGCAGAGTCCACACCTAAGAGTGAATTTCATAACCTTCCGGGAAACCATGACTAAGTTTATAAAATGGGTGGAGAAAGCGCAAGCAAACCATGTAGCAGTTGGAAGAACACAACCAAGTTCTTTCCAACTTTATTAGATCATTGTTGCCGAAGGATAAAGTTTTAGATCCAGCCCCATTGGCCACTCTCCCCACCTCCCATAGTTCTCAACCAAGATGAGGTCCAAACTATCAAAGACATCCACAAGTATTCTACTTATGGGAAGGTTGTTGAGGCCATGGTGGATGATATGACAATAGCAGGTTCAAACTTCATTAAGGAATCCTTCAAAACTAATGAGGAATGTGATCAAGTTGCAGTAGAAATTTGTTTCCTCAATCAAGGCTATGGATAAGGAATTGAAAGTCTGGAGTGGATGTATCACAGATCTCCATGTCTGATGGGTCAAAACTGATGATAGGATCCTATTGGCCAACAATATGTTTGATGATGTCAAGAATAACTTGTCAAGGACATGGATCTTTAGCGTCGAGTGGAAAATAAAGGTTCTAGAAGAAGCATCTGGGGGGAATTGAGAAATGTATGGCAAATAGGGGAGTCTTTTAAAACTTGTGTTTTATCTGCCTTCAAGGATATCCACTACCATTTTCAGGATGAAAGCAACGAGTGTATTCTTGTCTCTCCAAAAAAATCAAGGCTCAGTTTAAAATTCTTTGTCAAGGGATGATTTGTTCAAGGAGGAGTCGATCACTTAAGAGAAAATGAAGGACGTTTTTTCTCTCCATTCAGCTATAGCCGAGGCTAATAACGAATATCTAGAAGCATACCGAGTTTGACAAATATATGGAGAAATGCCTAGGTACATGGACTCATGTTACTTCCAACACAACAATTCCAAGGGGCATGGAGATAGCGGAAGCATTGAAGATATTCAAGCACCGGATCCTCAAAACAGTGGGCCCTTCTCAGCCACAACTAGATATCTCTATTTCTAGATCTTGACTCTCTTCTTCTATTTTTAGTTAAGATTCTGCTTGTAATTTAATTAAGCGGACTTTATGTTGTGTATTTCCTTAATTAATATTTTGGTTAAACAGAAATGGTTACCAAATGTAACCACTTTGTAAACTTATATATTGGGACTCTCCATGTCATTCCAAAGAGGTTGGAACTCTGATAATTTTTTTAAAGTGTAAAAGAACTAAAAGCTATGAATACAGAAGATTTCCCTTCCTATTTCTATCTGCATCGACTTATTCTCTCTACTCTGTCTAAATTTTGTGAATCATTAATCTATTGCATTAAAAAGCTTTGTATTCTTATGAGATGTCATTTCTGGAACTTTGTGTCTCTGAAGTAATGTCTGGTGGTTTAACATGAATGATTTTGTTCTATATATCATCCTTGCTCAGCATTTATAAGGAAACTAATTTGTTTATCTATACTTCCCGAGAATGCTATTATATTCTACCTTTTCCCTCCCTTAGTTCTTCGATTCTTTTGTATTGATGATCTATCTCTAAATTAAAACAATTTCATGATATTAGAGTTCCTTATTAAATTAGAAAGCCTATGTACATTTGTAAATAGTTTTATTGCTATTTGCTTTCAATAAGGGAAAGTCTCTCCCATTTAAAGAGGAGGGAACTTGGTTGTCCCTTTAACTGTTGTTTTCATTAAAGTCCTTATTTGACAACCAACATTTTTTGGCGACTCTACTAGGGATTCATTTCAACAAATTCTAGTTTTAAAGAACAGTTTCTTGATCATTTCTTTGATCTGGCGACTCTAAGATTTACTCACGGAAGAATGGCTCTTGGAATTGAATATTCTCAGTTTTCAACTCCTGGAGCAGAAGCAAGGCTTTCCCCTTCCTTCAACAAGGAGAAGATATAAGAGCTCGTTCTACAAGCACACCCCATGTTGAAGACAGAGATCTTTGGAGTAGGTATCCCTCAAGAATAACTCAATGCCTAACTCTTCGCACTTTAATTCTTACTAGTGTATCAGTGTCCTACTTCAAAGCAATTTTTCTAAGGAATGGCAGTTCCATTACCTTGGGGGCCAATGAGTTAGGCCTCTTGCCCTCCCTCAACCTTTGCATAGAGTTACCCAGGGGTAAACAAAAAGAACGTTTCCCAAGTTCAGAGATGATGGCAAGAGTGCATCTTGATGAACACATTGCAGCTTTTCATAGTTGCAATGTGGAGGTCCTTAGAGTTGAACATGAGGATGTCTCTGTGAGGCTTTTTGTGGAGACTTTGCAGGACAATGTGGTAGATTGGTTTAACCATCTCCCTGCTAGGGACCATCACTAATTGGAACACCATGATGACCTAGTTTGAGTAGCGTTTCAAACATGTTGAAGATGTGTATGCTTTGCTAGCCCAGATTTCTCAAATCAAGAAAGAACCAGAAGAGCCCATGAGAGAATTTGTGGCCAAGTTCAACAAGTTTGATTAACAAGATCTCACAAAACCCCCAGCCTGTGGATCAAATTCAAAAAATGTTTCTTCCTAAATGCTCAATTTCTTGAAGTAAGCTATTCACTGAGAAGATCCAATCTTGTAACTTTGGATGTTGATCAGAGATTATCCGTCAGTGTTGAAGATGACTTGATTATGTCTCGCAAATTGAAAAGAGGCTCTTCCAAATTCTAAAACTTCTTCTTCCTCTTCCTCTACTCTGGGAGCTAATGCTAGATTAGTTAGTACAGAAGCTTGCCAATGACCTCATTTCCATCAAGAAATAATTGGCTCAGCATGCTCCTTATCAAGATGTTCTAAGGAGGAACTTTCAACTTAGAAACCGTTTTCCTTCTTCTCAGACAAGGTTGGAAAATCAAAGGACTGCCCATCAAGGCCCCTATTAATGCAACTTGTGAAGTTGAAGAACATGACTACTAAGAGGTTAATGAAGACTTTGAAGAACCTGGAGAAGAGGCTGAGGAAGAATTAGAAGAACTTGATGGATCTCGAGTTAATTTCCTCACTACTGAGGGCATTGATGAAGAATATGATTATTGTGAAGTAGTAGCAGAGATGAACGGTGAGTCATATGCTATTATGACTTGGGAGAAGACAAATAAGAGAGAAAAAGTGATGCATTAAAAATTTCTAAAATCAATCCTCCAACCATAGGTATGGTTGGTAAATAAACTTGAGAGGTATGAGATAAGTTTTTCTTATCCCACAAGCCTCCAAAATCAGCCTCTAAGGACAAATTCGAATTTGCAAGGAGGTGGAGTGTTTCATACTCCAAAATCTGACTTACACAACTCTTACACATACTTACACATTCTTTAAAACCTGGCCAACAACTCTATTAATTATATTCTTATGGTATCTTTTAATTAATTTACTAAACAATATGATTACTCACATTAATTATCGACAATTAAAAGAATAATGAAAGGGATAAATGCATCACAAAATAAACACGTGCAAACAATAATAAAAAGGAACCACATTAATGAAATACACAAAGTCCCTTGGTCACATTCAAAGGTAATCCCCCCCATGGGAATCCCTAACAAAAACAACACACACACAAAAAACATGTTGCCATGGTGACCTTGTTAAATTCATCTAGAATTCCAATGTGGTTGGTCTCTAATCCCCTGATGTTTGTTGTGATAGTTTAACCTGCAAAACAAAAATACCTCCTTTGGCCTCGTGGCCATATTAGAACATCCAACATGATATAAATATAGTCACAATCATCTATACATATGAATCACAACAACATCAAGGCAATCAACAATATCACTTACAATTTATATCAACAACTATATTATCATCATATAATGTCCATTTTCTAGGTCTACTCACAATATCCAAAAATCACATGTCCAAACAACATTCATAATATATCCATGTCAAATAGTATGTCATCATCCACATATGAAGTGTCTCTAATAATCATCATGCATCACAAATAAATCAAGATCAATAATCCATGGTCTAACATCTAACATCATACTAAATCAAAACCATAATAATGTCCATAGTGTGATCAACAGTATCAAGATCGGTATCAAAAGGTGTCAAAGGGAAGTGGGTACTACATACACAGTTTGTTATAATGGTGCATGAGGCCAATATCCACATGCAAGAGCCAGATCTAGAGGTCTGCAACTCAAAATACATAGATGGAGAACCCTTGGCAAATTCTAGAAGATCCAAAATGTCCAACACTTTACAATGAGCTAAGCTCTTACATCTATAAATGAATCGATGAGAGGAGGAGAAGAGAAGGAGGAAAAACTCAAATTTTGAATCATAACCAGAAAAAATAATCAATAAATGCCTAGAAATCCACCTATAATATGTCAAATGCACTTCTCTAGGCCTGTATGGCATGTAGAAGAAGAAAGGAGGGCAATATCTGCATCAAATCAAGTGGTTGGAGTAATCATATCATGTATTAATGGCATGATAAAAATTTTCCATTTTCTCCCATTCTAAATCCCATTGAAATTTGAATTTGAATGGCCTAGAGTGTAGCTCACGTCAGCAGTTTTCCAACAAGGCTAAGAGCACAAGGATTTGAGCACTGGAGTAAAAGTTATGACTATTATAAGATCCACAATGAAAACTAGACATGCAAAACACGTGGCACATGTCTATTAGCTGAAGGATTGATGATATGTTGATTAGTTTTTTTTTTTTTCCATGTGTCACTCATTAGCTTGTTACAAGGATTTAGTGCCAAGTTTGCATGCTTTGATTGGTTGGGTGTAGCACACTCAAGGTTTGACACATAACACATGGCACAGAGGAGTGCAAAAGAAGGCAGAAAGGCATGCATGCGAAAGAGTAAGGGGCGGGAGGAAACATAGAGGAAGGATGAGTGTAAGGGTGATGCTTGTGGGAGAAATGGAAGAAATACCTACCAGCAGAATGTATGGTTGAGGCACAACTATTACAAAAATATGTAAGGCAATAAGGAAGGAGATCATGGAGATTTCGAAGGACTTAGCTGATTTTGGGAGTAAGTATAGGGCGCGCATGTAGGGTACATGAAATGATGGAAAGAAGGAGGATGTGCAAAATTTATGCACAAGGGGGAAATGGAACAAAGAGGAACAGGAAAAGAAAAGGTGAAGGAAAGGAGGAGTGTACAAGGGCGTGTGAGGAATCTGCAACCAAGGGGATGCACCAAAGGAGCAAATGAGGTGTGCGCAAGATGCAATGTAGATCCTTAGAGATAGAATGGAATGTGAGTTTTCCAAATAGCTAGGGGAATTATTTTGGATAACAAGCAAATGAAAAACTCTTCTCTTTTTTATTTCTTTTTTTTGCACAAATTTTTTTGTGTTTCCATGTAGTTCTTTCTCTCTTTTTTTTCCTTTGTATTTATTTCCTTTTGGACATGTTTCTATGACTTTATTTTATGGAGTCATTCTTTTCTTTCACTTAACACACGACTTCCTATGGCATTCCACAAATTTGCGCATGGCTTATTTTCCTTCATTGTGTGGGCTTATTTGTGGGTTTGAATGCCAGTCTCCGTGTAAATTTTTTATTTCACGTGCAGTCTTCCATGCAGGGTTATCTTTCTTCATTGTTTGAATTTACTATCCCCATTTCATTCCTTTATCGCACAACTTTTCAAGAAGGTTTTTTTCTCTACATGGATTTTCATGTCTTTCTTTGATGCTTTATGCTTTACTATTCCATGGAATTCTATGCATCTTTTCCTTTGTAACATTTTTTGGCAGGTTTCCACAACTTTATCATTCTGATTCTCCCCTTTTGTCGCGTTAAATTTCCATGGCCTTCCACAACTTTGCGCACGACCTATTTTTATTCATTATGCAAACTTATTTGTGGGTTAGCACCCAGTCTCTGTGAAAATTTTATTTCTTTTCTTGTTTGTCACATAGAAATCTATGTGGATTTATTTCATTAGCATGTATAACTTCATTATTATTTCATGTAGCATTCCATGCAGGTTTTCTTACTTTGAATCTTGTCCTGAAGACACCTATAGGTTGGCATACATGTTTCCATGCAACTTTTTTTCTACTTTAGGAGACTATTATTTTCCTATGCACGATATTTATTACTTGTCATGTGTATATTCCTTTGACATGTGCACCATTGGCATACACATTTTTTATTCTTGTCATGCTGAATTTTACACATCTTTGTGCACATTTTGTGTGTGGATCTTCATGTATTTATTGAAGTGCACCAACCACTATTTCTCCATAATTTGATTTTTATACCTCCAATATAGAGTTGTTTGAGCATGAAATTTGAACAAGTGATATGAATAAGGATGAGGCTTATTTAGATAAAATTTTTTTGACTTATGGGAACATATTCATGTTAGATGCACAAAAATAGTAGCTTTAAAGCATTTATTGGGTGTGGATTCATGTACTTACAGTTGAAAATTTTCATGGAACTGTAAGAGCACCGAAAATAACTTTTAAGAACAACAACATTTTTCTAGAATCACTTATTAGACCATGATAAACCAACAAAATGCGTAAGGCACACAAGAAAGGAAACTAAGAACAACAACATGCAATAAGCACTTGGAGGAAAGTAAACATAACCTATTATGTACAAGGGTGAAATATGACCTCAATAGCAAAGTTTGATGTACATCCTATTAACCAAAATGTGTTAGAGTAGGTATTTACCTTAACTGATGTTCACCTAGGTACTTTATTTACCTTTATTGTATTTACCCTCACCCACTTATGTGTGTGGATATTTATTTTATCTTGTTATTCTTAAATTTATTAAAGTTATTCTTGTTAGGATAAATATATTATTACCTTAATTAATTATGCATTACATATTAGTTAGGTTAATTATTAATTGTTGTATGGTTATATTTAATTATAACCATCTATTTTGTTTTATTTAGCATACAGGAATTGTTGTGTTGTTTTAACAATACTATTGTTTGTATTAGTTCATGGTGTTACCTGTGCAACATATTTTATTGTTTGTATTTGTCTGTGTAATATCTATAAATATCGCAACCTACACCATTATAATTGATTTGGATTATTAATAAAATATTCAAGCTTCCGTCCTTATTTTACATTTGGTACCAGAGCTGGTTGAAGCTCCTGACAAGGTTGGATAAAGGTTGCAGAGGAAGGAAAAGTTTTGGAGATGAAAATTACTTTATCAGAAAGCCAGCGATGCTTCCTGTAGCTTCCTAGAACTCCCTGCAGTCCCACAACCTCCTGTGTGATATTTAGGTAAAAGGAAAGTGATTTTTTTTTCCTTGGTGCCCTCTGTAATAAGAAAATTTTCTTCTGGAGTATTTCTGGTTTATACAAATCAGATTAAAAATAAAAATGTAGTTTTCCCCATTAGGGGTTTTTTCACTAAAATTAGATGACAGTGTTAGTTATAACTAACTTTAGCTGTAGCACCAACTCAGGAAGTATTTGAGATTTGTTTTATTTGAGATAACTCTTTACCAGACGAGTTACAGGAATTACAAGCAGAGTTAATTGTTTTCATTCAACATAGTACTCTGCATCCATTACCGAGTCAAGATTTGTGAAACATTTCTTTGTATTACATGTGATCTAGCTCACACAACATTGCAGACCAATCTATTCACCTTCCTAACCGAGCTGATTTCTCTAACTGGTAAGATGCTTATGTTAATTAGGTTGAGTTGCATGTGAATCAAGCTATTCATCATCACAGTCTGAGCCACGACCAGATCTCCCAGGATGAGTCATTCGAACCTTCAATATAACACGCCTTCCTCAAGCCAAACTGAATCATTCATTGCATTGATCACTGAGTCCTCACCTTGTGCATACAAGCTCGAAGCTCAACCTCCACGCTAACACCGAGCCCCCTGTCTCTATCAGCGTACCTACACAAAGCAAAAGTGTGGCATCAAATCAAATAATCTTGCAAAATAAATCAAAACAATTGCAAACAATATCAGTGGAGAGAAATAAAATAAAAAGGCATGAATAAACAATACACATCAGTGACGGTGGTTAATTACAAAAAGAGGCAAACAATTAAAAAATAGCGGAAACAAAACAAATACAAAGGTGTTTTTCCATAAAGCATGAAGATCTTGCAAAGGAGGAATATCTAGAAGACGTTCTAGCCACGTGGATCCTCTCTTCCAACCACATTTCCATTTAAGAGGTTGGTGACTTTTCTACTTGTTTAAATAAAAATTGCTTCGTTTTATAAGAAAAGTTGTTGATGAAATTAGTTGGTAATTGAAAATGACTTGGGGAAGGGAGGTTTGGGTTTTAACGCCCACCCCCAACTCATTTAAAAAAAAACCGATTGCATTTGGAGGAAAATTTGGAGAAACCGCCAAACTAAGATGTAACTAAACCTCTAGTTATGACTAAATAGGCTCCTAAATGTTTAGCGAGGAAAACCCTAATATAGGGCAATTTTGTTTTTCCCTTAATTGTCCTAGTTTTTTATTCCGGACAACATTCACAAAAAGGGGGGTAACGGAAAGCTCCATTTAAAGCAAGTATTCTACAATTTTTTCTTAGCAAGTCATATTGGGCTCCGAAGGCCACCAGGGCCCGAAAAACAAAAACAAATATGTCTGTCATTCATTTGTTTCAAAATTTTTGAATGTAATTGTATGCTTTAGTATATTGTAATAATTTATAGGTTGCCATAGTCAACCATAAAAATTGTAATTGATTAGAAACTAACATAGATTTGTAATAAAAAATAGTGAAATTTGGTTCTAAAATAATCACAAAATCCTATATCTCATTAGCAGCATTCAGTATATATAGTGCCTTTGGGAAGTGCTTACGGGTAAATATGTTGCGACTGCTACTGCAATTAACACCTAATATTGGCCCTTAACTACAATTAATGCCTAATATCTCATTAGCTGCAACAATGTCATCTAGGTATTGACCCTTTAAATCGACAGGGAGTAATGAGGACACAATGCACACACTATGAGCCATCCCATCCGTCTGTGAATGATTGCTTGACTTAAATCCAGAATAATAAATTATCCAAGTATATAGCAAAGTTATGCATACGTATGAGGATATTTCTTTGATCCAATGTCAATAATCACACAAAACCCTTTCAGTACTGTCTTGGTATCGCAAATCAAATTCTTTCACGTACCTTAATACCTCTTTCATGTACCGCCAGGTATATAGAAAGGACGAGCTTCTTCCACGTGTAGACACCAAATTTGGGTCATACTCCCCCTTCACCCCACATGTATATCAATTGAATTACCTATACAATTAAATTAATTCCCCTGCTCATAATGTTGATTATTTAATTACCTTAATTGAGCTAATTTCCACCTCACCTAGACACCTCACCTCAACCACATCACCTAAACACCTCATCACAGACCTATTATTAGCATGTTTCCTTTTAACTAGGACTCAATCTCCACTTACCATAACTAACTAAGACTCATTCTAACCCTAACACTAAATGCCTATTCTTCCTCTAACCACATGCACACTTACTTATGCGGAAAAATCCATTTTGAATCCGTGAACAATGGAAATAACTGGCCAAAAAGATTGCCAATATCTGCTCATTTTAAGTAAACCTAGGATTTCCCACCGTAAACCGATGCCAGTCAACCCAAAACCAATGCTGATTACCCTAAACCATCGTTGGTTACCATATATTCACTTTGGTAACCTTGTTTGAGAGATTGGAATAATTATTTAAGTTTTGGAGAAGAGAGATCTACATGCAAACATGCTCAAGAGACACTCTTGCACATCCAGACATCCTGAACTGGTAGCACCAAGCACTCATCTGAAGGGAAAGCATGCACAAAAATGTTTTAGGAAGCACAACCGATAACACTAACCACCAATTCCATAGATCAAACATCACCTTGATCCAATTACTAGGTCTGCAAGTACAAGTAAATACATTTAGATTTGTATCTTTCCATAGTTAGATAATTTTCTTTATCTCTGTTTGGGAGTCCTAGTCTCCTTTGCATCTCATCACTTCTCACCTTCCTGTCAATTCTCTCCACCTAATCACCTACAACCTCCCAACTCTCTATACTTGACTTCTAGAAATATATGAGCAGTCCCAACACTTTCATTAACCTCACCATTCTCTTTCCATTCTTTGTGCAATCACAGAGAATCTCCAAAACTAAACCTTATTGAGTTTCTATCAGCGTGACCCTACCAACGTTGGTCAACCTAAAGCGTCATTGGTTTCCCCTCAATTGACATCGGTTATACTAGACTGATGTCAGTATCTGTGTCTAGTAAATCTTCCTGTAACAAGAACCCCATAACATTTACTCTAAATAACCCAAACCACTCCAAACTTGACCCTGACCTATGTACCAACCACCTTATTGATCTGTCTGACATTCTAGATCTGATCAGTAACCTAGTCTATTAGATTAGATTTTCTTATTGTAATTGAATGAGATACCTAAATCACATCAACTACAATAAGACATTATTGGTTTACATCAGTATCTTGCATTAAGTTGTTTTAAACAGTGGATTGACAGACCATCTAGGAAGTATCACACTTCCTGGATCCAACATACACTAGGCAGTCCACTGACAGATATTATTTAATATTCCTCTTGTGGTCTTGTTTTGTATTTGCAGGTTGTTCCTCATAGCAAAAATGAATTTCTCACAATCAACATTAGATTGGTAAATAAGAACATGCACACTCTACCTTCCACCTTTATTCACATGTATTCCTCCTCACCCCTTACCCTATCTATTTTTCTCTTACGTACCCATACTATTCAACAGAAAAATTTGCACACCCGGTGGGACCCTCTCTTGAGTTCATTGCATTTTCTTCATATAGAGATATTTTTTCTATCTTTCTTCCCTTTTGAAAAATACACATTTAATCTTCTCCATGGTAATAATATTTTATTCCGATTGTCTAAACGAAATTTTTCATTTGGTGCTTAAAATGAACCAATTCTTCCATATTGCATTTGCATAGTAGTGCAAGAGCACGTTCTTGAACTATTCATCATTGTCTTCATCGAATATAATTGTTGATTTCGGTTATAAAATTTGCTGCATTTCGTCCTTGTATGTTGCATTATTTAGCTCACATTTGAAAACAAGGGCAACCTATATGCTTGAGGTCATTCCTAGCTGATGGTTGACACAATTGAACCGTATAAAGCACTTTCTTCTCTGTCTCTCTCTCTCTGCCATACTGCACAAATTTCCATTTACACATCTTCGTTAAACAACATCCGTCCTAGAAGAAGATGTCCATGATTACACAATTAGAGGATTGATAGTGGGAACCCAAATGGTTCTCTATCCAAGCATCACCTCAGAAAAATGACCACCCATGACATAACATAACCTGAAACCTCACCTTTAGATTTATTTCTTCATACAATGCCTTCCCAACCAAAAACTCTATTCTAAATTCACAAGTCAATCTTAATAGCATAAGCTAAAACAAACATAAATTCACTTATTAGGATTATGTGTTTTTCTTATCTTTTTTCTTGACTTGCATGTCTTGAGTTGTGAGAGTTATGATTCTTCATTTTTATTCTTCCTTTTGACCCTCCACATTATAGTTAAGAGTATTCAAGTTATTTTTGAGTGCGTCAGGACCTCATCTTATCATTATTCAGATTTCTGGGTTGATCCTTCATCTAGTTTAATTCACAAAACATCTATTTTTTCTTCATTTCTTCTAATTTCACAGTATTCGGCATTGGTCCAATGAACCATCAGTTAGTTTACATTTGACCATCACCAATTTGCCTAACTAGTTGTCAGCTTCTAGTTCTTTTGGTTATTTTACCTGAAACAACCTCCATCACCTATTATTTTTTGTTTTTGGTCCTCAGGACACCATTATATCCCCCAAGCATTCTTATATGTCTGACATATACAGTTTCTCCATTGCACATTCATCAATTCTATTTCATTTGGTCAGAAACTGGTATTTTCCATATAGTGACCAGTATCAGTTATCATAACCATCATTGGTTTCCTTATAACCATCATCGGTCATATTCACCATCGTTGGTTTTTGTGTTTGATTTTTAATTTAAAAAATTGACTAGATTTATCCCCCTGGAATTCATCCTTCTCTGTTTTTATTGTTTTTTGTGTCATTTATAGAATAAATTTTTACCAGGTCAACACTAATTCACATATTTTTGAATTGCAAACCAAATTAATGGCTTTGTATTTCATGCTAGCAATCAGCCACTCCAACCTAGTCCATCAAATACCGTCATCCATCCTGTCACTTATGGATCCAACTGCATCTTATCCCCATTGCTACTGGTGACAATGAGTTCGCAAGACTCCTTGATCAGAATCCTATAGTCCTTACAATACTATCTTGCACACACTCATCTACCTGAGGACTCCTTAGGAACATTTAATATACGACATGCATGTATCTATCCCTCCTGCCCTCGCACGCACTTCCACATCGGCTACCACTAGCTTGAATGCTACCCTCATCTGACATTACCCCATGTGGTCTCTCAAGTTAGGTTCCACCTCTTCTATAACTGTTTCCCCAACGATGTCTATTGCACTCATGGTGCCAACCATTCCTTCACCAAATACCTTGAGCATAGCCCCATCTACCCCATTTTCCTCGTATAGACCAGTTGTATCACAAACATCTCTAATATCGGTAACCCCACACCCCATTCTAAAATTTGGTTCTTTCCATCCCTCACTATCTACCACCCCTTACCACAAGAGTTGTTGTGACCACCTCACCTATTTACACACATCACCAACAACTCCCAATCTCAATCTGTTGCTTATTCGATGGTACATTCCGCCATGTATTTATTACCCCGTCACAGTTTTCATATTTAGCATCCCCATGTAGTGGGATGTCATCCACATCATACACCCGTTATCAACCTTCCTTTTACTAGCATGATGCACCCATTCCTCACTACCCACCAATGAACTCATTAGGATGATGATGGAAAATATGTAGACATTAAAAGCATCAGTTTTCAGATCTCGTAACTCTTTGACCTATGACAAAATTTGTAATAAGGCTATTCATTCAATCCATTCCTATTTCACCCGTACCCCATGCATTTGGAAATGCCCAAGCTCAACCAATTCAACAGTACAGAAGACCCACAATAGTACTTGTGGTCATTCAAGCATGGGTGCTACCTAATTGCCCATGATGATGCTTTGTCTCTTACAAACATTTCCCATGTCCTTAACAGGACCCGTCTTAGAGTGGTACAACAATTTACCTAGACATTTCAACTACTCCTTCAACCAAGTGGCTCAAGCATTCTTAGACCACTTCTCAATCAATGTAGTTACGAAAATTACCATGATTGAGATATATTTGACGTGACAGTATGAAGATGAATCTATCGTATATTTTGATGCTCTCTAGCTGGAGTCTTATCAACCAATTAACATTCCAATTACCTCAAACTAAACTTATTGAGTTGCTTGCATTAGAGATTGTACCAGACACATCTCACCAAATCTATAGGTACAAACCTTCTGAACCTTTGATGAAGCGTTCACCATGGCACATGAAAGCTAGAAATCCACGCCATTAAAGAAAATAAAATCCAATTACAAAACAAGAACCCCCCATACAAACCAAACGATTCTTATTCATCTTCAAAACCCCAAAATAATTATTCAAATACGAAAGGATCTGCCAACGTGGTATTTCTCAAAGTGGGCCCATCTCATCCCTCTAATCAAGCCCATCCTTCTTCCAATATTTCCCCTATACCAGACCTTTTCAGTTCTGGTGAGGAGCAGTGGAAGTATAATTCAATTAGATATCCCTATTCTTCAGTCTTGTAAAATATTCTTAAAGTTGAAGTCATTAAAATTCCTCCCATAAAACCTCATACTTGTTTCGATCCCACTCATCCTATTCCTATATGGTATAAGGAGCATGACTACTATACTTATCATCATGTCAAAGGCCATAGTGACAGTAAGTGCATAACTTTTAAGAACATTGTCCAAGAGATGATAGATAATTGAGACCTTGTCATGGACAACCTGAACGCGCTAGTAAATCAAAATTTTCACATATTTAAGAAGTCATTCCCTAACCATAAACCATCATCTAATAAAAATAGTGAGCCTTCATCTAGTGACAGAAATGTCTGTGAAGTCCATGTGATTTTTGATATCGTACCAATCATTCCTCAAATTTCACCTATTTCTTCTATTAAATAAATTTTGACATGATCTCCTCTAGGCATAGAGGAACATACCTCTTCTAATCCTCCACCCACAGAGGATTCCCATTCATCTCCCCCTACTCTCATAGAGAAACCCACATTTTATACTGATGCCATTCTACCATATACCTCGCAACCTACCAAATAGTCAATAGTTTTAATTCTCCCATCCACAGGAGAATCGTCATCACCTTCTCCTCCACCAAGGAAGAAGTCTACCTCACCCCACCTACCATCTCTACTACCCATGGGATATTGTTCAAACAAGCCACTACCTGTTGAGGGAAATTCTCCGTCAGCATCTGAGGACTCCATTGACATGATCTTGGATCTCTTGCCCATAGATTTTGAGGCTAGCCAATTCCTTGTCTCATAGACATATTTTATACGGGGGATTTCCACCAAACCAACTCCATCTTCTCCTACAACAATCTTGTTTTCACATCTGGTCGATTTCTTGGATTACATTGATAATTCCATGCTCTGGGAACATCTTCAACTCCCCTTTTCGAATCAAATGCAAATGATGTTTGAAGATACTTCCATGATTTACCCAAAGGTATTTCTAACAAATAGATCGATCTTGACCAAGCCTATCAAAATGAATTATTCCTCATCCCATCTACATACATTCGAACCTTTACCCATGACTAAAACCATTCCAATAACTAAGAACCTACCCACACATATATCTTCATCTATATCTAGACCCATCACTACCTTGGGTGTCATTCCGATGTCAAGCCTTACCTATCCACCTATAAAATTGGATTTATCCATGTCTTCCCAAACCCGCACCAACATTATTCCTCTGCCTACAAGGAAGAAACATCCTTCTAGGCCACATATGCCAGTATCACCTACCACACCTTTGTCACCTTCACCCCTTCCATCCCTACTAGGGCCTCACCCATCAACCCTGGTAAACTACCCAAAACAAATCAAAAGTTAAGAAATCTACTGCTTCATCATGAGCCTTCATTACACCTCATTTACCTGTACAAAATACACCCTCACTCTCACCTGTGCACTCCTTACAACCTATATGTCCACCACTTACTATAACCCCAACTTTTCCTATACGAATTCAACTAATACCGTCCACCCAAACTCTACCAACCACTTCCACCGTAACTTGCTTTTACCCATGGGTAGCTCACCATCTTCCCCTGTATACTTTCCCTTCTACACCATGTACTCCTGTGTCACCTTTACCCAAGAAGGTGCAACCAAAAGAAAATAACCACTACCCTCAAATAATGTAGTTAAACCATCAAAACCTTCCATCGCTAGCTCTTCTACCACACCTTTACCCTTAGCAGATGCCCTCAAAACCTAAGACAAGTACCAATTACCAAGCTAGTGGTCTAACCCATTCCTCCTATAATGCCTCTTCCCTCCCGATCATCCACACCTATACCCAAACCCACACCCACTTCCCATTTTGATCCGTTGGTGGGGTCTTATGCTAACATCCTAACGAATCTCTTAGAAACTTCCATCATCACATTACCACCGCTTCAACCTTATGACCCTCTCAAACCCAAACCAAAAGGGTTTGATGAAACCAAGATTCATGCCTATCATCATGTGCAAGGACATGATGTAGAAAATTATAAGGCTCTAAAAATTTTTTCTTCTCCAACTTTATCCTCCTAAAAAAAATTTCAACGATGATGACCTTCTTGATGAGGACCATGTTCCATCTTCACTTGTCACCATACATCATCATCCCTTGCTTCTTGAATAACCTGCATCTCCAACCCCACAACTATTTTTCCACCTCCAAAATTTGATACATGGTCTGTATCAGAGAATAGTCCAAATCACCACCCAAATTATGGTGTGCCATACATACTTCACATGGATTTTTCCCCCCACTAGGTTTTTTCCCATCATGCCATTACACTACTCATCCTACACCTTCTCCATTGACCAAATCCCTTCAAATCAACATGGTCCAAGTTGCCACCCATGCCTATAAGGACAAAGGAAAAGAAAAATCATTTATCCCATCAACCAAGCTCGTGTCCAATATACCATTTGTACCTGTGCCTAGAATCACCATTTGAGGACCCACATACCCTATCTCTGATGGGGTCACCCATCGTACAATGAATTTTTTTTTACATCAATCCCCTCTAAAGATGTCCTTATACGATCTCGTCTAAAATTCTGAATCTCATAGACAAGCCCTTATGGAGGTTTTGCAATCCATCAAATTTTTACCCAATGACCCCACACTAGTGGCCTCCATAATCAACCCTCACCACATGGCCAGGCTTATCAAATCATCTCCTTCTTTTACCCCTGCTCCTACTCATCAATTCGCCATCCTCAGTTTCTCTGATGAGGATATTATCCCTCTCAAGTTAGATGACCCTGACCCCACCCTTTTCATTTCCATCTATATCGATAAGACATACATACAGTGCATCATGATTTATGGTGGTGATAACATTAACATAATCTCCTCCCATGTGTATAATCAAATACACATCCTTCCAATTATATGCATAATAATCCAGTTATGCTACGCTCTTTCAATGACACCATCACCTCCACCCTTGGGACCATTATTCTCCATGTTCGGGTGGGCCCTCTTACTGTCTCAAAATTATTCTACATCCTAGAGGGAGAGTTACTGTTAGTGCAAATTCACAGCACCCCCAAATGAGTTATGGATATGCTTTTCTAAGGAAAAAGTCATTTGGTGTGATTACACAACATTGAGCTTTCCCAAAGTGTGGGACCTTTGCAAATGGGGAAATCTCTCCAGAGAAGGCTAGTTCCTCTTTCTAAACTACTTGCCACAAGCTATTCCAGTGCAAGCAAGCTAATATAACCTAATCTAACTTCCAAGGAGATAAAGAGAGGAAGAAAACAAGGAAAAATAGAGCCTACACTAAAACGGTGATACACCAGAGAAGGAAAGTGTTGATTATCTATCAAAACTGCCACGGAACAAGAAGAGGTGAGCAATGGAAAGGATGGACAAGTGCATCATAGACTAAAGATGGATTTCACACAGAAAATGTTCCAAAACTCCATGAACACAACTCAAAAACCTACAATGAACATCCAAACATGCAAAAATACCCTGTAATGAAGAGAGGTAAGGAAAACAACAAGGAAAACGAGCCAAGGATGGACAAACACATTAAAAAAACACATTTTTTATTGCTCATAATTTACACAATGCATCATTTCACAAGTAAGAGGAAAAAATGCCATTATAGAGTACGGGAGGAGGTTTAAATTCCATTTTCAACCCTGGGGAAGAAAAGAAGGGAGAGGTAGAGAAGAAGGATGAACAACCTTTTTCAAAATGAACTAAAACTGGCTTTTATCACTCAAACAAAATAAAGGAGATGAGAAAACATGGGAAAATCAATTTTAGAACTCCAACCACTGACAAGATCCATTTAATTAGCCTACAAAATGACGGGTTTCCATGAAAAATCCCATACTTCATTGTACATTGCTTCACAGAGCAAGAAAGAGGCCCATACTTCATTAATTTTGGTGGTTGGGGTCATTTCCTGCAATTTTTTCATGCCATAGACGTTTTCCCATTTTCCTTCTACAAAAATCCATCAAAATTTAAAATTTAAGTGTCCATCATGTAGGGGACTTCAACAGCTTTCCATTGATACTAAAATCATGAAAAATCTGAGCTCTAGATTGAAAGATATGGCCCTTTGAAGATTTAGGGCAAAACAAGGCAAAATTATGGCAAAAATCAAGTCCGCAGGGCAAAATCCTGATTTTTTCACTCTTTTTTCCAAATTGGGAAAATTTCCCAAAAAATCTCCATGCCTTGCTCCTCTGATGACACGTGGCGCCCTCTGGTTGATCCGCGGGCTTCAGGAGAAAATTCTGCACAATTTTCCCGCCTGGGAAAATTTTCCAAAAGTCCCTGCTAACCCAACCTCCACTGCTAACATGGACACATGGCACCATCTGATTCAATGTGGGGCCTTAATCAAATTTTTTCCATTCTCGTTTGTGGGCTCGCGGGTAAAATTTTGACCTTGAGTTTTTTTTTTAGCCAAAAAAGGCTAAGTGTCGCAATTTCCTCCTTGGCTTTGCGAGTCCGTTTCTTCCCTTTATCAGGTCCATGTGCCAAATATTTCCTTTGTGCCCCTTTTCTGCAACAAGGGCTAAGTGCCAAAACTTTCTCCCTGTTTCCGCTGACCTGCCAACTCACCTTCATATTTGGGCAAAATTTGCATCCAACCTCCGCCGAGCCATAACTCGAAAAATACAAGGAGTTAGGAGGACTTCCTTACCTTTCTGGAAAGGGGAAGAAATTATTTATTTGATGAAGCAATTTACAAAATATTTTGAGTGCTTGGAATGTGTAAAAATTGAAGTTGAAGCAAAAGGAATGAAAAAATGAAGGCAAGTTAGCCAAAATAAGCAGGGGCTCATTTTCGATAACAATTTTGGTGACTTAGAGGGGTCATCAGCCTACTAGATGAATGATCAGTGGCCTTTTTTGCATCCATTAGGCATGGAGTCAATCCTAATAAAAATTATTCTGATCATAACTCTGCAACTCTAACCTCTGAGCCATTTGGAAACCCACTGAAACTTGAAGTTGAACTTCACCAAAAGCCAACTAAATGCACTGTGCAAGAGCAACCAAAAATACACCAAACAACTATGTACAAAATTGGAAATCATACATACCCCAAGTGGGAAATGCAAAGTGTGCACAAGAACTTATTCTACTGAAAACAAACCTACCTACACTACTCTAACTGGAAGCAAAGGTGGGCTAAACAAACCCTGCAACTGGTTGTGCAAAATAACTTCCTTTCTTCAAAATTGGCAACCATGCAAATGATTTGGAGTTGATCATGGCTGTTAGTATGAGTGGAAAACTGAGAAGAATCTGGTCCTCCTCCCAAATCATCAAGGTTTCAACTGAAAACAAATTGAATACCTCTTTTAGTTTCTCTACATTTAGATTGTAAAGGTATTGCAGTTGATCCTTGGTACCTTGCATATCATCCTCATGCCTAGAAGCAAGCATGACTGGTGGAAACTCCCTTTTTGGCTCCAATGAAGCCAAGTACCTGATAGGGAATGGTATTTTCCTTTGAATGTGCCCATTACTCTGAGATTTAACCCCAACAATGGAGTCTCCTTGCATATCTTCTCGGATGGATGGCATGGAAGAAATGATGAAGTTCTCCTGCTCTTTCTCTTCTTGCTCTAATGAAGAACATGGAAGATTTAAATCTCCCAAACTTGATTCTAAAGAGATGCTATAAAGTGTAGGCTTCTGCAAATGAATGCTATCCTTCATGGTAGCAGGTTCTTGTATTTGGAAGATGGATGATGAAGGAGAAAACAATGTGATTTCAACTGGTTCCTCTCCATCAAAATAGTCCTCCAAATCTGACAGATAAACTACCTCCTTCTTGTCCTGCTGCAAATTCTCAACCTTTTCCATGGTGTTCTTTTGATCTACAACTTGATCACCATGGTTGTCTTCATTCTAAAATATGAATTTTGAAAGATCAAACTCTTCTTCAATGTTTGAGCTTGAAGAGAATGAAGTAGAATGAAGAACTGAAGATTCTTCTATCGCCTGTTTTGTGTTCAAAGCTTTTGGATTTGCACTTTTCTCCTCCACATCTGGAATGTACTCCTCTTCTTTTGGATTTGGGGTAGCTTCTCCTTCATCTACTTCTTGAAGAAAATCTTTCTTTTCAATGACCTCTTCCTATAGCACGAAGTTTGACAAATCAAACTCTTCAATCTGCTGCTCTAGAGGACAAGTTGGGAGTGCAAGATCTCTTTTAGAGATTTCCTCGATCATGGATTCATTGACCAAATTAGGCCCTTCAAATGAGCAAGAAATTATCAATAATGCCTTCTTCTTCTACTGCTATAAACTCTGATTTGGTCTCACCCATTTGCTCCTTTCCAATGGGACTTTGAGCTGATTTTCCTTCTTATTCCATGGCTGATTGTGCATCTTGAATTGAATCAACATTTCCTTCAAGTAGAGTGCCAACATGGACACTACATTATGAGAAAATAGGTTGATATTCTTGCTTCACTATTGCTGCTACAAACTCAGCCTTGGCCACCTTTGGTTCTTCAACATTTACCTCCTTTGTAGGCTTAACCAATAAAGGATTTTTCTTGATTCCAAACCTAAGAGATAAGCTTATTAAGATTTTAACCATTTCTTCCTCTTTCACTTCTTCTTCTTACTATCCTTGACTGATTTTTAAAATTTCTTCTTCTCCACATGGGATTGGGAATGCAAGAGAAGGAGTGGGTTGGGATTTAACCATTTTTTCATTTGTTTGTGGTGGTGGGAGAGATGAAACTTCTTGTTTCCTTGGAGTGGAAGGTATTTATTTTTTCTCTTGTGGAGGGGATTTGGATTTGGAAGAGAAGAGGGAGGAAAAATGAGATGGGATGGAAGACTATGGGATGGAGGGGTGGATTTCAAACTTTAAGCAATATGAGTTGGATTTGGAATTTGGAATTCAAAATGAGATGGTGCTACTTGAGGAGTGGAAAGAGAAATACCAGATGATGGTGTCGAACTTACCCATTGACAAGGTTGCTCAACACTAAATTCATAGGCCTCTATCTCTTTAGTCCATTGTGCAAGTTGGGGCAGCATCTCCATCATGATGTCCAACTTCTCCTGAGAGATGTAGTGCCTTGGAAAAGGAGCTTCCGATGGACAAGGAGTTTTGCAACCAAATCCTGAATGCATTCATTTGAGTTGTTTCTCTTGATTGTACCATGCCAATCTCCATTTTTTGGATTTTCTCTAACAGACCAGCATCTTGAATTTGATTGTCTTCATTGTTTACATACCCCTACTCTTGGAAATCTCCATAGCCAAACTGATTTTGACACTGCTGCTCATAGGAGTAAACATGCTGATCTTGAATCTATTCAAAACGCTGATTTGAAGGAGTTGTAAAAAATATTGGAGATGGATTTGACTGGCACTACTATTGTAAATGTGAATTCCATGATGGAAATGAATTCATGATTTCACAACTTCATGGAATGGGAAAGAGTGAAAGGGATGGAAAGAAGAATGAATGAAAAAGGAATGGAAATGAATGAAAAGGAAGGTTTGGAACTTCAGAGATGGGTTGTTGACCATATGGATTTTCCAGATGTGTTTGCAATTACCTCTAAAGACTGAAATCTTCAAAGAAATACACAAACCTGCAAAAAATGAAATGGGAGACCTCTTTGTCCCACCGAGCATGCCAAAACTGTTAGTGAAAATTCACAGCACCCCCAAATGAGTTATGGATCTAATTTTCTAAGGAAAAGTCATTTGGTATGATTACACAACATTAAGCTTTCCCAAAGAGTGGGACCTTTGCAAATGGGGAAATCTCTCCAGAGAAGGCTGGTTTCTTTTTCTAAACTACCTGCCATAAGATATTCCAGTGCAGGCAAGCTAATCTAACCTAATATAACTTCTAAGGAGACAAGTAGAGGAAGAAAACAAGGAAAAATAGAGCCTACACTAAACGGTGATACAACAGAGAAGGAAAGTGTTGATTATCTATCAAAAATGCCATGAAATAAGAAGAGGTGAGCAATGGAAAGGATGGACAAGTACATCATAGAACAAAGATAGATTTAACATAGAAAATGTTCCAAAACTCCATGAACATAACTCAAAAACCTACAGTGAACATCCAAACATGCAGAAATACCCTGTAATGAAGAGAGGTAAGGAAAACAACAAAGAAAACGAGCCAAGAATGGACAAACGCATCACAAAAACACATTTTTTATTGCTTAGAATTTGCATAGTGCATCATTACACGGGTAAGAGGAAAAAATTCCATTACAGAGTAGGGGAGGAGGTTCAAACTCCATTTTCAACCCTAGGGAAGAAAAGAAGGGAGAGGCAAAGAAGATGGATGAACAACCTTTTTCAAAATGAGCCAAAACTAGCTTTTATCACTCGAACAAAATGAAGGAGATGAGAAAATGTGGGAAAATCAATTTTAAAACTCCAACCACCAACAAGATCCATTTAATTAGCCTAAAAAATAATGGGTTTCCATGAAAAATCCCTTACTTCATCGTACATTACTTCACAGAGCAAGAAAGAGGCCCATACTTCATTAATATTGGTGATTGGGGTCATTTCCTAGAATTTTTTCATGCCAGAGATGTTTTCCCATTTTTATCTTACAAAACTCCATAAAAATTTAAAATTTAACTGTCCATCATGTAGAGGACTTCAATAGCTTTCCATTGATACCAAAATCACAAAAAATCTGAGCTCTATATCAAAAGATATGGCCCTCTAAAGATTTAGGGAAAAACAAGGCAAAATTAGGGCAAAAATTAGGTCTGTGGGGCAAAATCATGATTTTTTCCTTCTTTTTTCAAATTTGGAAAATTTCCCAAAAACTCTCCTCGCCCCACTCCTCCAATGACATGTGGTGCCCTCTGGTTGATCCGCGGGCCTCAGGAGAAAATTTTGCCCAATTTGCCCGCCTGGGAAAATTTTCCAAAAGTCCCCATAGGCCTGACCTCTACTACTGACATGGACACATGGCACCATCTGATTTGATGCGGGGCCTTAATAAATTTTTCTCCTTTCTCCTTTGTGGGCTCGCATGCCAAATTTTGACCTTGAGTTTTTTTTTAAGCCAAAAAAGGCTAAGTGTCGCAATTTTCTCCCTATCTCTGTGAGTCCGTTTCTTCCCTTTTTCGGGTCCGCGGGCCAAATATTTCCTTTTCGCCCCTTTTCCACAACAAGGGATAAGTGCCAAAATTTTCTCCTTGTCTCCACCGACCTGCCAACCCACCTTCATACTTGGGAAAAATTTGCATCCAACCTCTGTCGAGCCATAACGCAAAAAATACAAGGAGTTAGGAGGACTTCCTTACCTTTCTGGAAAGGGGAAGAAATTATCTATCTGATGAAGCAATTTCCAGAATATTTTGAGTGCTTGAAGTGTGTGAAAATTTAAGTTGAAAAAAAAGGAAGGAAAAAATGAAGGCAAGTTAGCCAAAATAAGCAAGGGCTCATTTTGGATAACAATTTTGGCAACTCAGAGGGGTCATCTGCCTGTTAGATGAATGATCAATGGCCTTTTTTGCATCCATTGGGCATGGAGTCAAGCCTAATAAAAATGATTCTGATCTAAACTCTAAAACTCTAACCTCTGAGCCATTTGGAAACCCACTGAAGCTTGAAGTTGGACTTCACCAAAAGCCAACTAAATGCACTGTACAAGAACAACCAAAACAACACCAAACAACTATGTTCAATGTTAAGACGATGATTCCATCCTCACCTACCTTGGTGTGGAAGATTCTTATATTCACCGGTTGTTACCTTCTAAGTCATAAACCATGTTGAATGAATCAACCATTGAAATCAACATTAACACTCAGAACGACCCACACATTCTAAAGATAGGCCAATCTTTAGATGTTGCTGAATAGGAAGCTTTTACTTCTTTCCTCCGGGACCATAGAAATGTTTTTTCTTGGTCCTATGCTGATATGCCCATTATTGACCCAAACATTATGGTCCACAATATCGTAACCATCCTTGATGCCAAACCCATAAAATAGAAGCTACGGAAAATGCATCCTCACATTGCTCTTCTTGTTAAAGAAGAACTTCAACGCCTTCTCTGAGTTTCCTTCATCCTACCCATTGACTACCCCTAATGGATTTCTAACATCGTTCCTGTCACAAAAGTGACACGGGGAGACTACATTTGCATAGAATTCCATGACCTCAACTTAGCTTGCCCCAAAAATGACTTTCCTTTACCAGGCATTGACCAATTGGTTGATCTCACCACCGGCCATGAGATGCTATCACTCATGGATGGTTTCTTGGGTTATAATAAAATATTACTCACTCCAAAAGATCAATAAAAAACTTCCTTCATCACTCCTTAGGGGATCTTATCCTATCAAGTCATGCCTTTTGGCCTTAAAAATGTTGGTGCTACATATCAACGAGACATGACTTATATCTTCCATGACATCATGCATCACATATTGGAAGATTACGTGGATGACCTTCTTGCGAAATCCAAACATTATGTTGAACACCTGATAGTCCTTAAGGTCATATTTTACTGGCTCATCAAGTATTGTGTTCACCTTCAACCTAAGAAGTGTGTCTTCGCGGTGCTTTCAGGATAACTCCTTGGTTTCATCATTTCTTTGCATGGCATAGAAGTTGATCCTACTAAATTAAAGGATATTCTCAAAATTCCTCCACCTACTAATCTCTCGTCAACTTCTAAGTTTTCAACTTAAGTTGTAATCTATCCGTCGGTTTATTTCACAAATTTCCGACTACTGTCAACCATTTCATCATCTCATCAAAAATGACATCTCCTTCAAATGGGATGATGAATGCCACAAAGCCTTTGATGCCTTAAAACAATACCTTCTTCAACCACCGGTGCTCATTCCTCCTAAGGATAACCAAACCTTTTACTTATACATTTATGCTACTAACCATTGCTTAGGTTCCATGCTCGCTCATCGTGATGAGAAGCATATGGAGCAAGCAGTTTAATACATAAGCCGTACACTTATAGACTATGAAAATAGGTACACCCACGTTGAAAAAATTTCCTTAGCCTTAGTTTTTGTCTCTACTAAACTTCATCACTACCTAATCAACTAAAAAACCTTTTTCTTCACCAACAATGATCCCATACATTACATGTACACCAAACCATACCGAAACCAATGTGATACATGTTGGATCATGCTTCTTACAGACCTTGACCTCAAATTCATCCATCAAAAGTCTATCAAAGGATAACCCATCTCTGACCAACTAGAAGACACACCTCTTTCTGGAGATCAACCGTATAGCTTCTATTTCCCAGATGAATCCATTAGTACCCTCTCTTTGGGTGATACCACTTACCAGATGACCTTATTCTTTGATGGTTCCAAATGTCAGCGTGGAGGTGGTGCGGGTGTTATCCTCATTCCTCTTGATGGTGAACCTATGCCTTTATCTTTCAAACTATATTTTTATTGTACTAACAACATCACCAAATATGAAGCACTCATATTAGGCCTTCAAAGCACCATCTCCCTAGATATTAAATCAATTAATATCTTTAGTGATTCCCAACTGGTTGTAAACTAAGTCAATGGTATATACTCGTGTTGTAATGAAATATTACAAAAGTACAAATGTTATGTTGTCATACTTTTGACTACCTTTGACCATTAGAAAATTCAAACCACCCCTCATTCTACTAATAAATTTACGGATACCATGGCCTGCCTGGCTTCTTAGATACCTGCTTCTCTTATCGACTCCAAAATATTTGTCACAATACAAAGGTTGAAATCACCCTCTTATTTTTCTTGAGGTGTCAACTCCGTAGGAACTGTTGCGCCTGAACCACATGACATTTGGTATAAGAAATTTGTAGAAGACATTTCCCTTTCCATTTTTCCTCTTGATCTCACTCGTAATGGACAATGCACATTTCTTAAATGTGTCTCTTTCTATGTCATCATGGGTGGTCTTCTTTATAAACATGACTTCGACGATATTCTCTTATGATGCCTTACAAGTTTTGAAATTCCTTACACCATCAAGGAAGTTAACAATGGAATTTGTGGAGGTCACTTTAGTGGTTTAGTTGTCACTAAAAGCATTCTTGGCCTTGGCTATTATTGTCCAACCTTAAATTAGGACTGTTGTGACTATGTCAAACGTTGTGTGAAATGCCAGCAACATGCTAATATTCATCACACACCTAGTCATGCCTTACAGGTTGCATGAGACCTTTTTGCCTTTCTATCAATGGGGTTTGGATCTTGTTAGAGAGATAAATCCTCATTCTTCATAGCACCATCAATGGATTATAACCGCTACTGAATACTACACTAAATGGGTAGAAGCCATTCCCCTCATTTCTACAAAATCCAAGAAAATATGTGAATTTATCAACCATCACATTGTTTTTCACTTTGGTGTACCTCACCACCTCATCACTGATAATGGAAAAGCAATTAAAAAATAAAACCCTAGGAAAACTTTGTGATGATTTTGGCATTCAACTTAGTTTCTCATCACCTTATTACCCACAAAAAAATGGGCAAGCAGAATCAACCAATAAAACCTTGAACAAAATTCTTATGAAAGTAGTTGACGATACTGGGAAGGATTGGTATACACACATTCCTTTCACCTTGTAGGTTTACCACACTAGTATTCAGACCTCGACTGCTGCCACACCTTTCTCTCTGGTCTACGGTATCAAGGCTATCTTTCCTCTTGAAGTATATATTCCATCTCTTCACATATCACTACAAGACATGATCAATGACGATGACTTTCGCCAAGACCATTTGGCATAACTTGAGTTATTAGATGAACATTTTGTCAATTCTCTTGATCATCTTCAAATCTACCAAAAATGTATCAAACATTCCTATGATAAATGTGTCCATGAGTGAACCTTCTAGGTTAGTGACCTCATCCTGAAGGAAAATCAACATGTAACCAAAGAAGAGAAAAGTAAATGGAGAAAAGTTTCTCCTAATTGGCTTGGACCCTATATCATTACTCATACCTATGGATCAAATGCTTATCGCTTGTATTCACTCGAAGGTAAACCTGAACCTGAGCCCCTCAATTCCTTGCATCTTATACCATTTTATTGTTGAAATCAAGTCCTATATCACCTTCTATCTATTTACCACTCATCCCTTGAGTGTTGTTCACCTTCCATGTTACCCGTTTTGAGGATCAATGACTAAACAAGAATCATGTGATTACCCAGTCACCTTTCAACCTTATCTTCAATATGAGTACCATGGCTCTACTCATGGCATGATTCTCATGGATACTTTTCATCTTTTTCAAAGATGGAATCCCATGGTTGTTCATCACTTGAAACCATCTCTTTCATAGTTAACCTCTATGTGCTATGGTTTTGTCTTCTAAACAAGAACCTAATCTTCCTCTATAGTCTTGTCCATGACTTAAAATGTCCAAAAAAAAATGGGATTCAACTCCTTGAGTCAAACTTCTAGCAAAAAGATGACTCCCTAAAAAGGGAAATCTCTTCTCTCTATCTTACCGCTATAAATAAACTGCTCCCTCGAAGGGTAACTATAAAAAGCTTGCCATACTGCACATAGTATTTGCAAAAATATCTTTGCAATAACAAAACAAAATATTCAAAAGCTTCGTGCATTGATCAGTTTCACAAAGACCTCAAGGAGATAATATACTCATCCCATATATAGACTTCCCATATCGATCTGTCTATAAAAAACAAAAAACAAAAGAAGAAAATGATAAATTTTTCATCATGGACTTCCCTATTTTTGATCATGGGTTTCTTGCCAGGTAAACATGCTAGCGTACACTAAGTTACGCTAAACCAACCATTTTCACCTTATTTCCTTTCCACCCTAATTTTCTATCTTCTCAAGGGACTTTCCACAAACATGACATTTTGTGATCATGTGACTTTCTTCACCCTTAGAATAATCCATTATGCAATGCCTTTAGGGTCTCACATTCATAATCCATTCTATGGTATGGTAGACTTGTTAAGGTCCTTATCAATTAGGTGGCTCTTTGCGTCACCTCTTACCATTCACCTTCACTCATTACTTATTGATTACTCCTATATAAGACCAGACCATCGACACCTATATTTAAAATATTTCCATATCACCTAAGACTCACCATGCCTAAAACCTAGACTCAATCATGCCTAAAACCTACTAACCCATTCCTCTAAATTCATCATATTCTTCCCTAGCTTATGGGAGAACTACATCAGCCCTGAGGCCCCTTTTAGCTGGGGCTATTCAGGTAGCACTTCTAGGGCATGGGGCCCTTATAGGTTAGCTCGACCACTCTTTACCCTAACCCATTTCCTCCCACATGTTTTTCTATTAACATTTTACCATAATTAATTTCCAATTTTTTATAACACTTGGAAAATTACCACACATACATATCTACCATGTTATCACATCATAAAAATATCCAATCAATCATTTCACATTTCCATAATATCAAATATTTTAGAAGTCTACACCATAACATACATATAACTCATCATTTATTTCCCATGTTACCAATAACTTGGAAATTAAATAAAAGTTACAAACAAGACTCCATCATGCCTAAACCACCTGACTCCATCATGTCTAAACTGACCTGAACTCCATCATGCCTAAACTGACCTGACTCCATCATGCCTAAATTGACCTGAATCCATCATGCCTAAACTACCTAACTCCATCATGCTTAAACCGACCTGAATCCATCACGCCTAAACTGACCTAAATCTATCATGCCTAAACCAACTTGACTCCATCATGCCTAACCAACCTGACTCCACCATACCTAATCCACCTAGTTTCCACCCATATACATATAAAAATGGAAATTTTAAACACAAGTACATCATCCATAATGATCGATCTCACCATCTATAAATAACAGACTATGTATCCATCAAATATACACTCATACAACATAATACAAGTATCTCTTAGGTATAGCCTCAAAATTTTCGGCACATAGGCTGGTATAATAATCAAAATCTCAAAAAATCTCATATACAACCTCACTATCATCGGCACGCAGACCAATATATATAAAAAATAATAATAATAAAATGACAATGTACATAGGATATCAATCATCTGCCCATCTGATTTCCAGGTCTAGTCTCATATGTCTCCTCCTCTCCTCCAGCCTGGTGCCCTGCCATCATCTCTCCACCCTCTATGGGTCTAGGTCTCACCTCTACCTAGCCTGTAGCTGGGTCAGGCCTCCATGAACTAGTGGCCTCACCCTAACCCTATCTCTAGGCTTTCCACCCCTCTATACTCTATGCACTATGTGCGAGATCTCATCCTCTCACTCAGGATCTATTGTATGTTATACTCTACATAGGAAGGGACATCTATCCTGACATCAGTCAAATGATCCTGATAGTATCTGGCCTCATTCAGGGAATCTATGAATCTAGCCATCGGCACTATCTATGGGGGTGATATAGGTCTCACAACAACCTGTGAGCTCTGTCCTACTATTAGTGGCCTCGACCCTATACCTGTGACCCCTACCCTCCTCCCTATACCATGGGACCCTATCCCACTTGCTGCTTATAAAATGGAACCCTATCCTTGGGCTTGTGAGGGTGCTATGTGTTATGACCTGGGCCTGTAGGGCCACAATCTAAGCCTATGTAGTGAAAAACTTGACCCTACAAACGTACTATCTACACCTGTAAGGAAGAAACATGTCCCCCATCGCCATCCTCACCCTATGTGGGTACCTATCCCTATGAAACCTGGGCTTGAAGGGTTACTACCTGTTCCTATAATGTGGTAACCTATGCCTTGAATCATGTCATCTTCCCCTACACTACTCGCAACTTGTGTCAAAAGGGTAGCCACCTGACCCCTGTAATGTGTCCCTCTAAACCATAATCATGGCTAGGTCACGCTGTCATGGCCTTAGTGGTGTTCCCCATAGCTACACTGCCCACCACTATATGTATTTGTTTATCACACTGGCATCATCAATCCAATCATCCACCGCCTTCTCCTCCTTCCCTATTGGCATTGTCAGTTGTGGTAGAGGCATAGGCCTCTCCATGTCATATCTCTTGTACTGTGGGAATGGTGGAGGCACATCCTTAGGCAACCCAAACTGTCGTCTGACCCTATCCAAAAGTATCATCTTGTGCTCATTGGCATGGCACCCCTCTATCCATCTAAGCAGCTTTAGCTCATCTAGCTCAACTGGAATCTTCTTGTATGAAGGGAATACCAACATACGGTCTCCAAATTATGTCCAGTCCTGATAACCCCTTTAGTATGTGCCTGTAGTATGCTACATTGTGTGTAGCCCTAGTATCCCTATGCTCTCGAATAGTAGGCACCCAATGCCTGTAGCCAAATCAAACCAAGCTTGTATCAAATTCATTAGGTTGGGGCATACCAATTGGATGCACACATATGATGTGCTCATATGCCCAGTAGTTAAGAAGAAAGGTACAACACAAATTGAACCTCCATATCCTGCCATAGGCCCATAGTTCCCTGTATAACTGCACTAAGAATGTTGGTTCCCAAGAAAAATGGGTCCTATCCTCCATCATGTCGTGAAGAACCCCCATGAGTGCTCATGGTAATCTCCCACCCTCTGTATCTAGCGATGTAAAGTAAAATATTATCTCCATGATCAGGATAACCAACCTCATCTCCTGAGGATGGGCTACATACATTTCCCCATATCTCAGGATCACACTATGGAACCTCATCTCTATCATCCCCTTTCTAAATACCACCAACATCAACTCCTGCTGATTCCTCTGAGGAAATTTAATAAACCTTCTCTCCCACCATGGGTAGCCGTAGGATCTTCTATACATCATCCAGGGTGAAAGTCTAATCTCACCCGTCAGTAAGGAGAATGTATTGGTCATTGAATCCCATCTATCGATGAGTGTGACCATCAAGCTCAGCTCTTGAACTATATTACTATAGCATCAGACTCTCAATAAAGATGACATCTATCACATGCCTCCGCTCCTCTATGGTCACACTCGACCATACTCGCTAGCAATAGAGGCGGTACTTTGTCTCTCATCCATAGTTAGATCCCTAGCCAACATACAACAAACCAAAACATTTTTAAATCTTGACCATACCCAACATAACTCTTAACCAACCAACCTATTCCCAAGAACCTCACTAAAGACTACCCCTTTTTTCCCCATCCCAATTTCACATCCCTCCACTCATACCTATTTTTACCTATTACCCTACCCATTCTCAATATACCCGCCTTTATCTCTCATTACCTATCTTTCCCTCAAACCCTATCTCATTTATTGCCATATTTTCCCCTAGAGCCAACTGACATCGATCACTCTTAACCAACATCGGTCCATCATAACCAACATTAATCACCTAATACTTGAATGATGTTGGCCAAGGCCAACCGACATCAGCTATCCCTTGATCATTGTCGGTCACTGTCGCGGTGTCAAAATCCACAAAACCCCTACCATATTTTTCCAAAATTCACAAAAACTACCTAAATACCCACTTGAACCCACCCAAACCTATCCTAGCTTCATTCCCAATCCTATTTAACCTACATTGGACCTTCCCACCCCTCATTTCCATCATTTTTAACCTTAAATTTTAAAAATTAAAGTTACACCCAAATTTTTTTAACAAAACAATTTCAACAACAATCTTTTCAACCAAATGCAAAGATCATACAAAATCCTAACTCATCCCAGTTCCACTGGCATGGTTATACATCTGACCTCTGCACTAGTGGCCCACCCAATCCCTCTCCCACCTCTACCATCACCAAATCAACTCCCCACCACGGAACCTATGAAATCACTCAAACCGATCTCGTGGATCTGCCAACCGAATGTCAGTGACCCACTACGAGGCTCACTAACTTAGCTCTCCATCTTGTTCTGTCACTTTCCAACTTTCCACATCTCCTCTATCATTTTATACAATTGGAAAATGACAAAGGATTCTATAAAAATTAGAATTTTTGTTTTGTAGCCCAAATTCAACATGACCAACGTCAATCATATTTGTGTCCTAGCCAACTAACTTTGGTGACCACATAACCGACATCAGTTAACCCTTATATTTGTTTGTTCATAATAGGATTCTTTTTCCTACAGCCAATTATTGCTTAAACACCTTTTATCATTATGACCACCTATTGAACCTTACCTAGAAGCCCCAAACCACCCCTACATTTCCTTAGTTACATCTTGGGATTTGTTATTTTATACCTTGGCCTTACCCCTGCCATGACCGATTTTACCTGACCTTGACCTACTTGGTGTGACCATTGAGATTATGCACTCATTGTACCTTTTGATGTTGTTACTTATGTTGCTTTATCTTAACAAATGTACCTTACCTATTTCTGTGCCATTTATCCTGACCAAACCTTTGGTGTATCAGAACATACCTAAATGATCCTACACCTGACCTACATTGTGTTTCTAGACCATATCCTATACCTTGAATACCTGAATAATTTCACCCTTGTTTTGATAAATTTATTGACCTTAGACAATGTAGAGTTTGGAAGCTCTTCAACCTGGTACTGTGTTGCAATCTATACATGTGCATGCGTTTGATTGCCATTACCCATACCCAATTTGACCCTGGCCTATTACCTATTCCCTGAGTTGACCATAACTCTTTCCCATATTATTCATACCCTTCCCCACCTACCTCAATATCCACCTACTACACATTTGTCAAACCACTCACTGATTCCGTATAACACCTCATCTGATCCTGATTTGAGGGGGATCACCTTCAGCCACACATGGGGAAATGAATTCCTATTTTTTTCAATGTCACTTACCAATACAAGCTATGTAACAAAAAGGGGAAACATGTAGACACCTAATTTGGGTCACACTCCCCCTTCACCCCACAGGTATATTAATTTAATTACCTATAGTTAAATTAATTCCCATGCTCAAAATATTCATTAATAAATACCTTAATTAAATTAATTTCCACCTAACCTAGACACCTCATCATAAACCTATTCTTAGCATGTTTCCTTTTAACTAGGACTCAATCTTCACTTACCATAACTACTAAGACTCATTCTAACCCAAACACTAAATGCACATTCTTCCGCTAACCACATGCATGCTTACACAAAAAATACATTTTAGATCAGAAACAAAAAATAGATTTGGCCAAACGATAGCTAGGATCTACTATTTTGGCAACCTAGGATATCTCGCCTTAACCGATGCTGATCAACCTGAAACCAACGTTAGTCACCCTAAACTGTTTTTGGTTACAATATATTCACTCTAGTAACGTTGTTTGAGAGGTTGGAAGAATTATTCGAGTTTTGGAGAAGAGAGATTTGCATGCAAGCACTCACTAGAGAAATCATGCACATCCAGACATCTTGAACCAACACCAAACACTGATATGAAAGGCAAGCATTCATGGTAACATTTTGGGAAGTACAATCACTGCATTGACCACCAGTTCCACAAATTAACCATAACCTCCATCCAACCACCAAGTCTACAAGTACAAGTAAGTACATTTAGATCTGTATCTTTCCATACTTAATTAGACCCATTTCTTTATCTCTATTTAGAAGCCCTAGCCTCCTTTGCATCTCATCACCTCTCAACTTCCTGCCAATTCCTCCACCTAATCACCTACAACCTCTCAGCCCTCTATACCTGACTCTAGATATCTTTGAGTATTGCCAGCACTGTCATCAACCTCACTATTCTCTGTGCAATCACATAGAATCACCAAAACCAAACCTTATTAATTTTCTATTAGCTCGACCCTACTGACGCTAGTTAACCCAAACCGTCATCGGTTTACCCTCAACTGGCATCAGTCACACTAGACCAATGTTAGTATCTGTATCTGGAAAATCTTCCTGTAATAAGAACCTCATAAAATTTACTCAAATAACCCAAACCACTCAAAACTTGACCCTAACATGTCCGAACCACCCTATTTACCTATTTGAATTCTAGATATGATCGTAACCTAGCATGTTAGATTAAATTTTCTTATTGTACTTGAATGAGACACCTAAACCATAACAACTATAGTAGGAAATTATTAGTTTACATTATTTCTTGCATTGAGTTGTTTTAAAAAGTGGATTGACAACCATCTAGGAAGTATCATACTTCCTGGATGTAGCATACGCTAGGAATTCCATTAATATATATTTTTTAATATTCCTCTTGTGGTCTTTTTTTGTATTCGCAGGTAGTTCCTCCTAGCAAAAAGTAAGTTGTCAGAATTAGCATTAGATCAAGAAATCAAAATGTGCGCACTCTACCTTCCACCTTCACTTATAAGTATTCCTCCTCACCCTTACCTTATGTATTTTTCTCTTATGTATGCATACTATTTAGAAAAAAACCACGCACTGATGGGTATATTGGAAGGGCATGTATATAGAAAGGTTGGGTATATCAGATTGATGGTATATAGATTGGGAGACCTTATACTTGGAGTGATAAGACCCTAACCCTGTTAGTTATTCTACAAAATTGGCACCAATGCCCCAAAATTATTTCTTCCAGATTCAAAACTACTCAGAGGAAACAACTATGTTGCATGGAAGACTAAAATCAAGACACGACTTGAGTTCAAAAAGATCTAGCCTGTTGTGAATGGTACTCTAACCAGATCAACTACTGATACCACACAACAATGAAAATTTGATAGATTAAATCAGAAGGCCAAGGTAATAATATTTTTTGGAGTTTCTGATGATGTGCAAGCCCACATTTGAGATACCAAAATAACCAAAGAAGTGTGGGATAAGTTGAGCACAGTATACATGGCCAAAAACAAGAATGTCATTCTAAATTTACAGAGTCAGTTACACACACTGAAGTTCAAGAAAAATGAAAAAAATGAAACTTTCTCGAGAAGAGTTATAGAGTTAGGGCTTCACCTCTAACTATGGGAGAAACTGTCACAGATGAAGCTCTCATTCCCATTGTTCTGAGATCTCTCCCTTCTTCAGACCACATTTTTTTAACAACACTAATTTTTTTCAGATGCGACAGTTAGTTTTGAAAAATTGGTAAACCTACTGCAACAAGAGGAAGCCATGCATAATAAGGATGATGAAGAGGACCAGACACTTTTTTCTTATCAAAAATGGAAAGGAAAAGGAAAAGGTAAACCTAATTCCTATTAAAATTCCCAACATCAGAATCAATATTAACATCAAGGGGACAAAAAACATAAGAAGCAATGTCCAATTTGTAAAAGAGGACATGAGTTGAAAGATTATTGGTATAATACATACAAAAAAGGTTCATCAAGTAATTATAGACCTCAACACCAACAATCTCACAAGGGACATACAAACTACAATCAAGGGTAGAAAAAAAGGAACTAGAGAAGAAGACCCCATCAACAAGGAAATATCATTGAGCAAGAAGAACATTCAGATAATGAATACTAATTATAAATTGATCGATCAAGTGAACCTTCCACGTCATCTAGTGATATCTGGTATGTTGATTTAGGAGAAAATCAACACATGACCGGCCACAGAGACTAGTTTAGTTCAATGAGGGAAATGCATTAAAAAAAACCATGTTTCGTTGGGTGATGATTCTTCATATACAGTTAAAGGGATTGGGAACATTTCTCTACCCCTTGGTTCACACAACTGTAGACTATCAGATGTCTTATATGTCCCTGGGTTGACTAAAAATATGTTGTGAGTCAATAAACTCTTAGATCATAACTTGAAAATTGACTTTGATAGTCATTACAAAAAGATTTTTTTTTTAATTCGAGACAAATCATGAGTGATGCAGCCTAGAGTTGTTAGTTAACACCTAGTCACGCTGGCACATCACTTAGCCTAAGGTGAGTGCTTACTCGAAGCACGCAAAGGTACCAGGTACCTCTTAATAGTTGTAATAGTAGAATGGCGGTATGATAAAATAGTAAACATATATTTTAGGAAATAATCCATCCATTCACCATTTATATCCAACCAGATTTATAAGTGCTAACGGTAAATCATCATGAAAGTAATAACATGCATTGATAAAACACATCACACACTTTGTTCGGCTAGTTCCTTTATCTATTCATTGAACCAACAATACAGTAGCTTCATACAATACCAATCATGTGCACATGGATCTGTTATAATCATCCAGTCGCATGTGGTTCCATCCGTTCTCTATGTATGTCTCTCTATATATTCTTTAAGTAGTTCATTACATATATATATATATAGATAGGGAGGGGAACTAACCCTTCACCACTTAACTCTACCAGAAATATGTCACATGCTAATAATAGCCATGTGCCTTTTTACAATTATAGCCATACATGCAAGTATGTTATCTATAGATTACTGATAGTTAACTGAAGTGATGGGTCTATGCTTAACTTATGTCCATGCAAGAGTGAGTTGACATGTCCTTCCAAAATCCGCACGAAGAGTGTCGCACAAATCTTGGCAGCACTTTGTGTACTCCACATGCTAGTCTCTAAGAATAGACTTGATCTCTAAAATCGGCTGTGTCCTTGAGAGTCTTACCCTACATCTCTACGTGTGATGCCTTCCTATTACTTCACACTTTTTCTCCTGTGCCATTCTTCCATGCGGAATGTGAATGCAAGTTCAACTAAGTGTTTTTTCTTATCAACATTACCCCACACTAATCTCATTGTCACCCTGACAATGGCGATGCTCAATACTTATACATAAAATGGATAAATAAAGAATAAAGAATGTTGAATAAGAATATTGAATAAGAATTTTTAAGAAGATATACACAGTTTAACAAAATTATTTAGGCCTCAGGCCCCTCCATCTCATCTTGAAGCATTAACTTTAGATATTCTTCTTTGATATTTGCTTCTAGGTTCTCCCACACTGTTAGCACTGCTCCTACTATTTCCGGCACATCTACAATGATGTACTACAACTCTTCCATGGAGAGTTTCCCTTGCTCATTTTGTATTACAAGCATTATGCTTGACATAGAGGTTTACACCCCTTCCAGTACATCCATCCTCGGAGCAATGAGCTTTCCTAGCTCCTCCAACCTCTCCTTATGTGGTGCCTATGCCGTAGCTAGTGCCTCGCGCTTCTGTTTTACCAGGACTAGGCATTCAATGTGGCCTAGGGAAGCATCCTTCATCACTTTGTGGACCTCATTTTCTTCTTCCAAGGTTTTTACCTTGATCAGCGCATCTAGGGCTGTGCATATGGTTAGTGCATGATTGGCCTTATTTAGTTCATCGTGGGTGGCTTGTAGTAGAACTTCATAAGTAGTAATTTTCCTAGCTACTGCAGCCTACACATTTTCTGTTTTTTGTGTAAAGTCCTTGGGCTGTGAGGATACACACGCAATTTCATCCTCCAACACTAATGTTATCATTGTTTTCACATAGTGCATCGCAGAAGGAAATTCTTTTGGTACCCGGGATTCTAGATTTGGGCGTACCTTTAGAACATCATCTCTAATTTCCTCTGCCATACTAACAAAAGTGTCATACTTTCTTTTCTTCAAGTCCTTTTCCTGGACTAGGCATGCTATCTCCACATCTTTGGCCTTTAATCTCTCTATCAGTGCCTTGATGGTAGCAGATTTATCTATGCTTCTTCTTGCTACTTCGGAGGATATTTTTACTAGAGCATTGCCTACCTGCTCATCTGACATCATTATTGGTTTGATTGGCATGTGGCATGTTTTAGGTGCCTTCTTCAACCGCCATGACGCACATGATTCTTCACCGACATCAAAGTCGGGCTCATCCATGTGTTTGTGTATAGACTGTGAGAGCTGCTTCCTTGTGCGCAGAGTCACCTTGTCCTCATCCATGAGCACCCATCTAAATAAATCCTTCTACTCAATGGTACTTTGGAACCAAGTGCAAATGATCAGCTTTGGGTCTTCTGCATACCCCATGGCATGTGCCTTGGCATCCTCCCCTATTCGACGGGATCGGGGTCCTCTTAGAATGGCTGCATCAAGGTTGGGAATACTAGATGTATCCCCACCATTATCCTGTGTAGCCTTTGATTGACCCCCTTCTTCTCCTTCCATGAGGCTCCTCCCTAGTTGGAGATGAAGGTGCCTTCTCCTTAGATTCCTTCGTTTCCTCGCTCAGCCTGAGTTTTCTCCATTTCTTCTCCTCTAGCTCCTTCACCTACTGGGTTCCTCCTTGCACCCTTGTGGGCTTAAACACCTTCTTAAATCTCTGTGCACCCTACTCCTCCCCCGTAGCTCCTTCTCCTTAGGTAGTTGTCACGTGCTCCCCCTCCTAGTTAGATGGCTTCTTATTTCTCTGCACCAGGCCACCACTATCTTTGGGTTCTTCATCCTCTTCCTCCTCATCTTGCCTAGGCACAAAGGGCCTAGGCGTTGGAATGTTCTCCATAGTATGTTTTCCCTTTGGTGGCCCTGAAAGCATGAATTTGTTTTGCACATACTTGTTATTCTTCATTTTAGGCTTCAATTGGAGGTATATTAGTGTGGCCCCAATATCCGCGATGGCCACTATCTCTGGCTTAATGCTTAATATTTCTGAGATGTTATTCTCATTGTATGCATTCCTCCCTAGATATCCATAAGTCTTTCTCAGGGTGTAATACTCACAGTCTACCTTGTCTACATTAAATACCAACCTTCGTGTGTTGGTGAACCAATGAACTGTAGCTTGGAAGAACTGTACGGGGAACGCATATGGTAATTTACACTAGGGTCTCCATGACCTATCTACCATTGGAAAGTGAACAATACAAAAATGCTAGTAGACTGCAAATTGTACCTATTTTCCCAAGACCGAGGGAAAATCCTTGGGTATGCACCATTCTTCCCCAAACGCCGCACAGAGCCTATCATACCACATCTCAGTGTGCTCCTTAACCTCCTCCACCATCGACCCTTTGCAAAGTATTTGCTGAATCACTCAGCTGGAGACTTATGATTCATGGGGTATTCCCATATGTTCTATTTTGGGCCATCAGGTACCCCGATCTCCATGAAGACTAAACTCAGTAAGATACAACCAAAACTTATCTTACTCCCTTCGTGTGCTTCCTTGTCTATCCACTCTACAATGAATCCAATGATGTTATAAGTGGTTCCCTTTGACATGTGCTTGGCCACATGCAACCACATAGAATTGACTTATGACCAATGCTCTTGGTCATTCAACTTTATAGTTAGATGTGCTGCTGCCTGTACTACTGGACAATTTTTCAACTTGTCAATGTCCATCTGGCACAGTCCTTTCTAGTAGCCCAGTGCCTTCTATGTCTCCAAAATGGCACTTTTGTCAGCTAATTCAGTCTTAATGTCTTCGCCCATTTCCCATAATCTAGTAACTGTGGCAATGAGGATGGGTGTCAGTCTTACCCTCCGTCCTGCAAAATAGAAGAAGTCTTTATGGACTCGGCTCATCAGCCATCTGTATAAAGGTGCATACTTTCCAAAGTATGGAAGCTCATAAAGCTCATAAAAACCATTTCCCTTGAGTAGATTTTCCTTGGCATCATCATATATATGCATGCCATCTTTAGTGTGCCTGTTTGTTCGAGTGGTGAGTAGGTCGTCTAACTTCTTTTGGGTTTCACTAGTTCGGTGATTGTATTCACTTATCTTGCTCTGTCTTATATGGGTATTCCATTCCTGCCCCACGATAACTTCTTCAGGGTAATGCATTTCAGAGAAATTACTCTCTGGGGCCATCTCCTCCTCTTCTTCCACCACCACCTTATTCTTTTCTTTTATCGGTGCTGCTTTCTTCTTTGGTGCCGTTTTCTTACAGGGTTTTATTTTGTAGGTCAGCTGCTGTGTGTTTTGAGTCATTTACTTCAAACCCTAACCTGATTCCTCCATGCCTTGATTTGTAATTCCAAACTTGCGCACCCTAACTCTATTGTATTACTCTACTTTGTCAAACCTTTCTTCTAGGGGATCTAAGCCCTTCTAATACACAACTCTCTTCTCCGCGCCTGGTTTGCTTACTTCACACCTTGAATCAATTAGCTTTATGCTCTTCACATATAGGCTCTCTATCAAATTCTCATGTTCACAAGGGTAAAAATGAAATCACATCCCATCCTTATATAGATTTCTACTTTTTGTTCCATTAATTACTCCTCCACCTACAAAATTCTCCTCATTTATGGCCCATTTTTATCATTTCCGCATGGTAAATTTTCATGCCAAAGCTATAACCTTCTAGCATGCCTCTTTACCCTCTGTCATGGACTTCTCTTCAGCGTGCACTTTCGTGCCTGAGTACCTCGTCACTGCATGATCTCCTGGTAATAACCACGGTTGCTGCTTACCTCATGTTGTACTTTCCCTTATCCATATTCATTCTTTCTTATCTTGAGAAGCGATATTTTGTCAGTTACCCTTAGCAACCTTCTTTCAACACCCACAGTGTGATATCTTCACAGCATATCCCTGACAGTCACCAACAATCCACCCCACATGAAAAGGATGTGCGGTCCTCTGCGCATCAACATGCTTCATATTGTAGTTAGTTTCATGCGTGTAAGTGCGCTTATTGTTAGGAATTAGTATTCACATGGTTTATTTATATGGTTAGTTTAATGTGTTATTAATATATTATTGTTATATAAAAAATAATATATTATTGGTCTTGAGTTGTGTATTGTTACGAGAGTAACAATCACAACTAAATAGGTTTATTTGTTGTAACACTTTCCTATTTTATAGGAAGTCAGTTTTCCTATGTATATGGCTATTTAATAGCCTGTGTATGTAATTCAAATTGGTCGAATACAATATCAATTTTTTTTTTCTGTGTGACAATATTGCTGTCCCAATATTTGGCATCAGAGCGATTATGGATTCCTGAGCATTATGTGGGGTGGATCCAAGTTATTCATGGTCGCCCTTGTTATGGTTGTGATTTTATTGCATCATTATTTTACCTATAAGCGTGCTCTTTATTGGATTCATTGCATTTCAAACTGACCTGCATCATCTATTCTATTTTTTCAAAGATTATTGTTTAGACAGTGTAATCAGGAAAAATAAAAGGCATTTGAAAGGTGTTATTGAAACTACAGAATATTGTTTCCACACGTATTACTTCTTGCAGCTGTCAAAAAAAAGAAAAAAAGAAAAAAGAGAGGAAGAAAGCATGTTTTTTTAGCCGGTTTAGGCATCAAAATCAGTCAAGAACAACTTTCATATCATGTAATGAAATAAAACAAAATGAGTACCATTGCAAAGCTCTGGAAATAAGCTTTCCCACGCATTAAACAGTTTGCAAATCGGAGCTCTGGTTCTCAAGTTGTGAACAAATCATTGTTGGTCACTTCAAAAAAAAGCAGCCGTGAGTTTTTTGTCTTACCACAGCCATTTCTGATTGGCTAATTATTTTATAGTTTTGCAAAACTATAGTTTGAAAATATTTATTTTTTCTATAGTTTTTGCTTAAATAGTTGCAAACTGAGGGAAAATAATACATTTTTGGCCAAATTAATACTTGTTTGGCGCAAGTTCTTGAGGTTATAAATATTTTTGGAATCTACATTTCCTCTCGGTTCCAACGAGTGGTCACACGATAAATTTTCTCTCCATCTTTAGTAAATTTTTAATCGTTGAGCCAATTTTAATTAAATTGGGTCTTTTTACGGGAAATTGTAACTTCAATAACTTTTGCATGGTAACTCGAAATCGAGCACCGTTTTTTCCAAAAGTGTATATTTTTTTATTCCCGTCCTAGTGGTTCTAATTTTGGGAGAAAATAAAAAAAATTGAAAATCACCCTCTATTTTGGCCATCTTGTGGACGCATTATCAGTTGTACCCGACGTCCTGAAATAAAAGGTTTCACATTAAGGGGAGAAGCTTAAATAAATACAATGTGGAAACCATGTAGTCTCATGTTCAGATCCGGCTGAGTTAAGCACCCATATAATGGAGGAAGGAGGCATTAGAGGAAGGAGGTCGAACAATGACCTCTCGTCAGTCACCAACGATTTGGCCGTGCAGAAGCTGTGGTGGCATATGCATGGTGTATATGATTTTCAGTGTGGTTTCCATTTTCTCTTAGTGCTTCTGTTTGCAGTGTTCCTGTTTTGTGTGGTATTTGATGGATGTTGGAAAGAGATTTGTGTTGGAGCACAGATGACTGTCAGTGATCCTCTGACTGACTTGGTCCTCTGACTACCGTACTTCTTTGGAAGATGGTCAGCTAGAAGAATACGTTCACTAGCATTAGTGACCATGTGCAGCAAGACCTAACTAGCAAGATGCATTCAGGAGTATATTCTTCGATGCATTTTTCTTCTTAGTATCTATATGAGTGGAATTTCACATTGTGGGGGGGAATACATACCAATGTTCCATTCCCATTCTGCACCCAAAACAGCTTAGTCAAGGAAAGCTTCCAGTGGAAGTGGCAGTTTTCTATGTTGTTCAAGATCGAGTGGCAGCGATCAAAGATAGAGACTATAATTAAGAACATTACGATTCTTATAGGAAGTAATGTGAATTTTTTTTCAGTATTTCTTCTATTATGCAGTTTTGTCATATGCAAGTTGTGTTTCCTACATAATTCCCTGATGTATAAGCATAGTGGTGAACAGTAGCACCAGAGTAAGTCAGTTCATGGATCTTGAAAGGGTTTGTGGGAGGATCCCGAAATCCACACGAGGTCGACAGTCGATGAGGTTCTTGTCGCATCAAGGTTTGTGGTAAGCCTGTTTAAAACCATGGAAGGAGCGAGCCTTTCTTTTGGATCAAGGTCATGATTCATAGAGTTGGACATGCCACAGGGGTGAGCATACTACAGAGGAGTGTGTGGATGTTTTTCTACCATGTAAACACTAAGGGGGGGAATGGTAGGAATTAGTATTCACATGGTTTATTTATATGGTTAGTTTAATGTGTTATTAATATATTATTGTTATATAAACAATAATATATTATTGGTGTTGAGTTGTGTATTGTTACGGGAGTAACAATCACAACTAAATAGGTTTATTTGTTGTAACACTTTCCTATTTTATAGGAAGTCAGTTTTCCTATGTATATGGCTATTTAATAGCCTGTGTATGTAATTCAAATTGGTCGAATACAATATCAATATTATTTTTTTCTGTGTGACAATATTGCCGTCCCAATACTTATTATGAAAACAAGAGCTAAAATTGACAAACCATATCGATGATGAAAGAAATACATTAAGGAAATGCATAAAGGGAAACCTAATGTATCTGGAAATACTGCCTTATTACAAACACCGAGAAGACTTATTTATGAACCATATTTGAAATCCATTCTTCCAAGGCCTGCTCATCAGCTAGACCTCCAGCGTGTACAATGCGTAAAGTAGGTAACATAAATTCTAGATGCAGAATAGCTTCCATGCCAAACACCAATTGAAAAGGTGTGGCTTTGGTCAATCTTTTGTATGTTGTTCTATAAGCCCAAAGAACAACTGATACTTTATCATCCCAATCTTTCCTCCCAACATCACAAATCTTGATCAATATGTGGCTCAAAATCTTGTTAAATGCGTCAGCAGTTCCATTTTCCTGAGGGTGATAGGGTGTAGTTTTATGGTGGGCAACCATAAACTCGTCTAAAATAATTTGTATTGTCTCATTTACAAAATGTGTGCCCCTATCACTTGTTAAACTTAAAGGATAGCCATACCTTGTGAGGACATTCTCCCATAATAACCATGTTATTGTAGCCATTGTACAGTCCTTTGTAGGTGCTACTTCTTCCCATCGGGTAAGATAATCTGTACACGTGATGATATAGCGTGACCCAAGTCTTGCGCGTGACTAGGGAGATAGGCCCGACAAAGTCAATCACCCATTTCTCAAAGGGTTCTGCACTCATTATGGGTCATAGGGGCATCTCATCCTGTTGTCCTGGTTGACTGAGACGTTCACAATGGTCACATGTCTTACAATACTCTTTACAATGCTTGTACAATGTTTCCCACCACAACCCGACAAGTAGGATCTTGCGTACTGTTGCATCACCTACATAATGGCCACCGATAATACCATCATATGCTTCTTCCATTATGTCCTTTCATTCATGCTCCAAGACACAATGGCATAACACCTCATCTCTGCCTAGCTTGTAAAAATCACCACTAATTAACATGAATGGTGCTGTGTGAATAATAAGATGCTTCTTCTCTAAAGCTTTCATGCCTTCAGGTGCCATACAAGTTCTCAGAAAGATAGCAATGTCCTCCAATTCTGATGGTGCGTGTTGTAACCTATACAACTGTCCATCAGGCATGGTCTCTTCTATTTTTTTTACTTCTTCCCCTGATTGAATTCTAGGCAAGTGATCCAGTCCAGAATTGCTTTTGCCTGGTTTTACCACAGCCATAAAGTCAAACTCTTTAAATAAGAGTACCCACCGACATATGTGCCCTTGTAAAATGGGCTTGTTCACCAAATATTTTAATGCCATGTGATCTGTATAAAACACAAATGGTGTGGGCCAACAAATATTGACAAAATTTGTGCAAGGCATAGATCATGGATAAGGCCTCGCTCTCTGTAGTTATATAATTCTATTTCTACAGGGGTCAACTTCCTACTAGCAAAGCAAATGGGATGATCAACGATAACTTCACTTGGTTGAGCTAAGATAACACCAATGGCTGTGCCAGAAGCATCCACATGAACATGAAAAGGTTTATCCCATGAAGGAAAATGCAAGATAGGCATGGTAGTAAGCTTCTTCTTCAATATCAAAAACGTAAAATGTTGTGACCCCCCCCATTAGAATGTACCTTTTCCTTGGAGCAATTCCTCCAGGGGTGCGGAAAATTTTTCATACCCTTTGATAAACTTCTGGTAATACCCTGTATGACCTAAAAAATCTATGCACCTCGTGCTGACTGGCGGGCACTTTCAAGCCAAGGATGATTGTAACTTTAGTTGGATCAACCAACAACCATTCCTTGTAGATGATATGTCCTAAAAGTGTGTCAAATGGAGTAGAAAAGATGTACTTCTTGATATTTAATGAGATACTCAACTATCGACACCTTTCAAACATTAAGCACAGATTAACACAATGATCCTTAATCAACCCATAAACAGTCTAATCATCAAGATAGACCTGTAAAAAGTTATGAATAAAATCCTTGAAGGCTTGTACCACTATTCTTGAAAATACAACAGGTGCATTCTTCAATCAAAAGGGCATCATAGTATAAGAAAAGCTTCCCCATTCAGTAGTGAATGTGGTCTTCTCTTGATCTTCTGGGGTAATCCTAACCTGATGATACCCTGAAAACCCATCTATAAATGAATATATTTCATGCCCAGCCACTCCTAATATTTCCTCTATAAATGGTGTAGGAAAGGGATCTGTAACACATGCTGCATTCAACTCCCTATAATCAACACAAATTTGAATCCTACCATCCTTTTTGATACTTATCACCATAGGACTGACCCATTATGATTCATCCAGTGGTCGAATGATCCCAGATTTCAGCATCTTGTCAATCTCCTCCTTTACTTTCTCGTGTAAATTGGGATTCATTCGATATGGCCACTTCCTAACAGGGTGCGCACCTTCCTTGAGCTTTATCTTCATTTCTCCGAGTGATATATGCACACCTTTAAGTTCATGGTATCCTCTTAGGAATAAGTCCTCATAATCGTGAAGCACCTTGATGATCTTTGCTAGTTCTGATTCTGACCAGTAATCCCCAATTATTACCTCCTTAGGTTTAGCTTTTGTGCCTATATTGACCTTTGTTGTCTTCATAGGTTCGTGATATGCACAAGCATCTACATCCACATTGGATAACACTTCACGTGTTCCATGTGAATGATCCATGTCCAAGTTCTCAACTTCCTCCTCATCAATTATGTATACCATCTTCCCCTTATCTTTCTCCAAAGAAGCACGCTCAAGTAATATGATATCATCTTCTTCATCCGCAAAGCGTGCCCCTGTCTCTGTCTCACCAAATAATTCCTAAACAAGTTCTTCCACTTTCCCACTATCTCCCATGGTTAAGCACTTGATAAAACTTAAAGTTGTATTCACTGGTGGTGTAGATGAAAAGAAGTCAAATGTTTAGATCATCCCTGTAGTCAAATTTTGCCAGTTGCCAGTGTCGCAATGTAATTCAACATAGACATAGCACAACCTTTTAGAGTAGGATAAAACCGATGCACCCAAAGTGAAGGCGCTAATGCTTCCTAGCCTACAGTCTAGAGTCTCTCACACTGTTGGATATGATGTTGAGTAGGTTGATCACCATGATAACGACATATGTTTGTAGGTGCATTACTCCTTGAAAACCTAGTTGATAAGGTGGTCCCAATAATTTCCCATTCCAAGAGATTATCCCCGTGGACTACCCACCAACGCGCGGCCATCCTCCCCAAAGTATATGACAGCATAGTGTGTCGTTAAGTTTGTCAGCCCAATTTGTTTCTATGGCCTGTAAGAACCCATCCAAATCTTTAGATCCGGTATAGCAGGGTATTGCGCGACCTATACATCAAACAGAGTGAGAACCCATCTTGTTAGTAGCCATGTTCTTAAATTCGCACCCCAGTAGTTCATAAGTGTCATGAGCCCAATTATCGCAAGTAATACTAGTAGTATCGTTGATTGACTGAGAATCTTCCCAATGAAGTATTCCTTCCTTGGATGGATAATTGACCTTTGGGTCCCGAATAACACGTGCATAGATTCTGTTCAAGTCCTCTTCACTTAAAGGTTCCACATATGGCACAGATTTCCCATCTATCAAGGGTATTATGACCCTTTCCTCCTTGTTCACAAATCTGATATACCCTTTGTTAAACCTCAAATCAGCATTGTTCGCATAACACTAAGGGCGCGGAAGAAAAGCTGGGAAACTATCTGCTTCTGCAAGCACTAGCACTTCAAAGTCTCTTGTGAACTTGGCCCCTTGTATAGTGATAGATGAATCCTTGAAAACTTCTATGGGAGTAGCTTTTGTTATATTTTCCTTGAACAATACATGAGATGATGGCTATAATGGGGGTCTCCCCATTTGTTCCCACACATCCAATGTAAGTACATTTACTTCCACACCTGTGTCAATTAGAATATATCTCAGTAGCCACCCATCCACAACATTCAAAGTGATATCCATGTTGTAGTTAATGCTATCAGGAGGGAGATTCACATGGAGTATTTGTCTTCTAGTCTCAGTCCTTGCGTGTGGAGTATTCCCTTTCAACCAATTTCCTAATAAAGGAATAATATTCTCCTAGCACAACATTTTACATACCTCTCTAATGTCATCAATATCTGATGGGGCTTGTTCTGTATCATTGTGCTCCAACTTCTAAGACTACTCTTTTAATCCTTGTATCTCACCTTGAACGCTCCTAAGGACCTCCATTGTGTCTTGATAGACTTCTTTCTGATGAGCTGGATCTAGATATATAGCATGAAAACTTCCTCTCTAATGATTGTTAGCTTCTGTTGCAACACCTCTCTTGCACGTGCCACCCTAGCTCGTGTGGTTATCTTGACTGTTACCGCCTCAGGTTCTGGTGTTAAATTTGTCATCCACTGATTCTCTATCGCGTTCTAGATTCTAACCATCCCCATGCCCTTATTTTATTACTTTTACTACTTACTGAGATGCTCATACAAGTTCGGGAACTCTTCATAACTATGCCCCTTTCCACAAAATGAACAGGAAATATTCTGTGGAAATTCACGCCTATAATGGTCAGGTGAGCCACATGTATAGCAAGTTCCTCTAGGGAATTCACTCCTTCCTCCACCTTAGCCTCATCCTCCATATCCGCTTCTATATCCTCATCTCGTTTCATGAGCCCCTTCAAACCTTCCGTCATTCCTTTCATAGTGGGTTTTATTATAATCCCTATTCTGATGCTCATTCTTCCCTTTAGAATTATCAGCCACACTCACCTGTCTGACCCCAATATCAATGGCATCATGGATCTAGCCAATCAATCTATAGTCCTCAGTATCATGGGTTGTGGACCTACAAATTTTACAGAAGGAGGATACATTCTTCGTGATCGCGCGTTGTAGGAGGAGGTAGTGACTAGCATCATGGTTCAAATGGAAAATCTCACAGTCTAATAACAACGAACGTATAGTTCTGCGAGGGAAACTATCCTTAGTGTGCCCTTCCACTTCACAATTTGTACACCACATCCTTGACCATGTTTCATGAGCTGAGTTTGCTGATAATTTCTCTAACTATTTCACCATAGCCATTATCTGAGCTTCCAAAAATGGACTAACTCCAATGTCAATACTCCCAACTGCTTCAATGTGTAAAGCGGCTTCCAATGCTTCACGCGGATCGATATAATTTTTATGTGACAGTACTCTCTGAAATGGAGTAATCAGTCCCCCAACAAACCATTATGCATGTTGACTTGCATGAATTTCATAAGAGAGTTTGGATAGAAGTCTTTTAAATCGTGCATCATACTCACATACACTTTTAGTAGTGCCTTGCTTTATATCCTTGAGTGCGCTTATACTCTTCTGCTCAAACTTGGGGATATGGAACTCTTTTAAGAAAGCATCTTTCAATGTTATATAGTCAATACAAGTTTGATTGGGGTCAAACTTCCTATACCAGCTGTGCGTGCGCGCCTGCAATGTAGTAGCAAATTGACTTGTCTTGCATTCAAGGGCCATAATAACTTTTACGCGCCATAATATTTCACACATATGAACATGTTCAGTAGCATCCTTGATACCTTTATATTTTGGGAGACGAAGGGACATCTCCATATAAATGTTCTGGGGTTGCTGTGGGCCTTGACCACCCGACCCAGAACATCCTTAGTTTCCTCTTCCTCTAATACCACTTGAACCACCAGAACTAGAACTACCCATACCGCCCAATTCTCCTCCAAAATTTTGAATAGGGCCCGTGGATGCACTCCCATGTGCCCCAACAGTGGTACTATACTGGACCCCTATAGTCTGGGAAGTGGTCCCATCTTTATAAGTGATTCCCACACTCGGCATGCTCATATTCTGTGTAAATGATGAGCTTGATAATGTACCCCCAAAGAATAACGAAGCTATTTGTGTTGCCATTAGTGTACTTACTGTCTGACCTATGTCTATGCTTTCACTTCCTGAATTAAAACTACTTTTACTTGGTGTACTAGATACTGGAAAACCAAACGCAAGGGCTAGGTCAACAAGTTGGCTTAGATGCGTGCCCGCATCCCAGGTCATGTCTACTAGCATGCTTCTATGTGAGTCCGAAGAGGGTTCTCTGTCATGCTTTCCTAGATGGGGTAGTTCTTGATGCTCTTGCTCTTCTTCCTCCCCATGAGCCTCAAATCCTTCACGAGCCATCTCTCTCCACAACACCATCCATTCTAAAATTTCTTGCCTCTTGCATAATTACCTCTCGTGAACCTCATCATACTTCATTCACCTTTCTTCCCTTTGCTGTGTTGCTGCTAGGTATGCCATCTTTCACCAATCTTGTTCTTGCCCCCACACGTGGAGATTCTTTAGCTCTCCATGGTTTTAGCTTCCAAGTTCAATATTACCATTAGTATTTTGATTGCAAGCGGAATACTTTGAAAATATGTCCCTCTAGGATACCGTAGAAATTGGAACTCTACTACCTCCAAGCACGAATAAGTCGAAATTGAATACTCTAGAATATAGCTGTTTAGGACATTGTGAAACTAGATATATACCATTTGAGTCTAGCTTAGGTCAGCATCATAGAGTGTTTGAAATTCCTCCTATGTCCAAATAAGCGTACGATACCTCCAATTCTACTTAGATGCATATGCAGTCAACCATTCATACAATTCTACTGGAAAGATAACAAAGAAGCTTTCATATAAATTGTCATACAAATTCTACTCTACCCAAGTTCATGCACTAAATCTGGATCTAGTGTCAAACCTCCATGCATATTCTTCCTCCATTACATGAATCCATTCTTCAACACTTGCCAAGGTTAGGCGGTATGTCTTCATCGTGAACCATTCTGAAACAACTGAAAAAGAGGTCCTAACAACGGAACCAATGATGTAGCCTAGAATTATTACTTAACACCTAGTCGCGCTGGCACATCACTCAGCCTAGGCTGAGCACTCACCTGAAGCATGCAAAGGTACCAAGTCCCTCTTAATAGTTGTAATAGGAGAATGACGGTATGATAAAATAGTAAACATATATTTTAGGAACTAATCCATCCATTCAACATTTATATCTAGCTAGATTTATAAGTGCTAAAGGTAAATCATCATGAAAGTAATAACATGCATTGATAAAACACATCACACACTTTGTTCAGCTAATTTCCTTTATCTATTCATTGAACCAACAATAAAGTAGCTTCATACAATACTAGGCATGCACGCATGAATCTGTTATAATCATCCAGTCGCATATGGTTCCATCCATTCTCTATGTATGTCTCTCTATATATTCTTTAAGTAGTTCATTACATATATATATATATATATATATATATATATATATATAGGGATGGGAACTAACCATTCACCACTTAACTCTACCAGAAATAGGTCACATGCTAATAACAACCATGTGCCTTTTTACAATTATAGCCATACATGCAAGTATGCTATCTATAGATTGTTGATAGTTAACTGAAGTGATGGATCTATGCTTAACTTATGTCCATGCAAGAGTGAGTTGACATGTCCTTCCAAAATCCCCACGACCCAATGATGCAGCCTAGAATTGTTAGTTAACACCTAGTCGCACTGGCACATCACTCAGCCTAGGACGAGTGCTCACCCGAAGCGCGCAAAGGTACCAGGTCCCTCTTAATAGTTGTAATAGTAGAATGGTGGTATGATAAAATGGTAAACATATATTTTAGGAACTAATCCATCCATTCACCATTTATATCCAACCAGCTCTATAAGTGCTAAAGGTAAATCATCATGAAAGTAATAACATGCATTGATAAAACACATCACACACTTTGTTCGGACAATTTCCTTTATCTATTCATTGAATCAACAATATAGTAGCTTCATACAATACCAGGCATGCGTGCATGGATCTGTTACAATCATCCAGTTGCATGTGGTTCCATCCATTCTCTATGTATGTATCTCTCTATATTCTTTAAGTATTTCATTATATATATATATATAGGGAGGGGAACTAACCCTTCACCACTTAACTCTACCAGAAATGGGTCGCATGCTAATAACAGCCATGCGCCTTTTTACAATTATAGCCATACATGCATGTATGCTATCTATAGATTGTTGATAGTTAACTGAGGTGATGGATCTATGCTTAACTTATGTCCATGCAAGAGTGAGTTGACATGTCCTTCGAAAATCCCCACGAAGAGTTTCGCACAAATCTCAGCATGCCAGTCTCTAAGAATAGACTTGATCTCCAAAATCGGCTAAGTCCTTGAGAGTCTTACCCTACATCTCCGCGAGTGGCACCTTCCTATTACTTCGTGCTTTTTCTCCTGTGCCATTCTTCCACACAGACTCTAAATGCAAGTTCAACTAAGTGTTTCTCGGATCAACAATGAGGCTCAAAAATAGTTGCAAAAGCCTCTAATTTGGGACACATGTTTTATCTTGATTTTGTCCACAGAGATGATCAGGCACTTATGGCTAAGAACTCTAGCTCTGCATAGTTGTGGTATCAGAGACTTGGTTAGATTAGTTTCAAGTATCTTGAGACACTTTTTCGGTTCAATATGGTACATGGGTTACCATCTCTTCAGAAGGATACATATAAATTTCCTCACCACCTAACAGGAAAACAACACAGAGATTCATTCTAGAATTTTACTTTTTGAGCTCATGGAAATCTTGATCTGGTTCATACTGATCTTTGCGGTCCAATGCAACTGAGTCATTTTGGATATCAATACTTCATGCTTTGTATTAATGAATATTCGACAAAAATGTGTATTTTTTATCTTCGCAAGAAAAGTGAAGCTTTTGAAACCTTCAAGAAGTTAAAAGTATTTGTTGAGAATGAAACTAGTCATCACATTAGAACTCTCCACTCAGATTGAGGGGGGTGAATTCATTAGTGATGAGTTTAAATACTACCTACAAGCTCATAGGATTCTTCAACAAATGAATCTTCCACACACACCACAATAGAATGGTGTTGTTGAGAGAAGAAATCAAACTATCATGGAAATAGTGCAATGCATGATCAATTACTTTGGAATAAAAAAGACATTCTTGGTAGAAGAACAATGATAACTATGCATTTGTTGAACAAAGTGCCCAGATTTTCTCTTGACAGATTAATACCACATGAAGCATGGTAAAAGTGGAAACCATATGTTGTACACCTCAGAGTATTCGGGTGCAAAGAAACTATGCACATACCTAATAAGAACATAAAGAAATTGGACATGATGTCACAAAAACTTGTTTTCATTGGCTAAAATGAAGGAACTCTTGGGTACAGATTGATGGATATGAAGAATAGGAAAGTCTACACCAACAGATATTTTGAGTTATTTGAGAAGAAGGAAGTGGAGTCTCCTCCTTGAGACACACCTAATGTAGATTCTTCACCAGTTGTAAAAACTGAATTTGATGTTCCCACAAATGATGAAAGTGATGATGGGGATGATCGTGATGATCTAGTAGAACCACGACCCATAGGAATAGTTCAATTTATGCCCAAGTGGATTATTAGCATGTTAGGAGATGCAATAATGGATGCTCCACTAGATACATCCACCCTTAGACCATGGAATCATGGTAAATAAAGATAAGAAGTGAAATTTATTTTTATGAGTAGAGTTATTGAATCTGATGAGCCCTCTACAGTCCAGGAAGCCTTATAGTCAAAATCTTAAAAAAAAGATGCCATGGACGCTGAGTATTAATCAGTGATGAAAAAAAAACACTTGGTAGCTTGTCGATCTTCCACTAGGGAAGAAACCCATTGGATGCAGATGGATATTAAAAAAAGTACAAGGTATAGGGGACCATAGACAAGTATAAAGTGAGACTAGTAGCAAAGGGGTATGCACAAAAAGAAGGCATTGACTATGAGGAGACATTTGCTCCAACAACTAAGATCAAAATGATATTTTCTCTAACTATATAATTTGGTTGGAAATTCCATCAGATGGATGTAAAAAGTGCCTTTCTTAATGGATATTTACAAGAAGAAGTCTATATGACTCAACCTGAGGGATATGTTGTACCTAGTTAAGAAGCAAAGGTATGAAGACTTAGGAAAGCTTTGTATGGCCTTAAACAAGCAACTCAGGCATGGTACATAAAAATTTATGAGTGAACACACATTTGCTATATCTTGGATATGTTCTTGAGGGGTGACTTGATTCTCACTAGTAAAGTATGGAATACTCTTGAACGTGCCATTTGGCATATCATGCTGCACAGCCAGAACCAAGGGACTTCCTACAGTAAATTTTATAAAGTTCCTAAGTGGAGGTCATGGTTGATGCACCATTGTAGGGTGCACATGTTTTCTATTTTGAGGAGGAGTTGAATGGGCATGACGCGTTGGAGATGGAGATGTGTGCACTAGCTTTATGAAATGAACTCTTCTTGGGGATAGCTAGAGGTACGCAAAAGAATCTTCAACTGCAACACTTTTTATTGTGTGTACTTTTCTCATGAAAGGTTTTCAGGAATGCTCAAACAAAGATTTGAAAATGTTGGGAGTCGTCAGATGTGTTGAAATGATCCTCCAAAGGCTAAAATACTAAGTCCACAAACAAGAAATTAGAGATATGAAATTTGAGCTTTCAATGCTGCTCCCACCTGGTGTGCCAAAAACTATTGGTTATTCAAATGTACACCCACATCTCAGATCTTAGAAGGACCGAGATTTTTGAGAAAATAATGGAACTATCCCCAAGTTCTGGGACCTTGCGCGCTTGGGATGGATCTCTAGAGAAGGACGATTCCTCTACCTATTTCTACTGATATTGCTACTCCTAGTGCTGGAAGGGGAAACTAAGATAAAAATTCCAAGGGATCAGGGATAGAAGGATAACATGAAAGGAAACCTACATTAAAAGGTGATAGCACTAGAAAAGAGGAATGAACACTTTCTATTCTGAGTGGGAATGAAAGGAAATGCATGAAAGGAGGCTAGACACGAGCAACATAGATAAACGTGTATTTACTAGATCATTCTCATGGAACATAACTAAATAAAGAACTACATGGGATCTGAAATGGCACAACATACACACAACACAAAATAAAAGGTAAGAATAAGGAATGCAAACATGTTAGGATAGAGAATAGTCACAAAATGGTGCTTCTATTACTTTCGGAAATGCACAGAGCTATTACAATGGCGAAGGAGGCCAATATCCACATGCAAGAGCCAGATCTAGAGGTTTGTAACTCAAAATACAAAAAATATGAAGTCCTTAGTAGAATGTGTAAGGATCCATAGTTTCTAACGTTAATAATGAGCCCAAATTTTACATTTATAGATGAATTTGTAGAAGGAGAAAAGAAGGAGGGAAAACCCAAATTTTCCATACAACCACCAACAAGAGGCATTCAATGCTTGTAAATCCACCTAAGAATATGTCAAATGCACTTCCCTAGGTCTGTTTTGGCATGTTGGATGAGGAAGGAGGGAAAATTATATCAAATCAGGTGGTTGAAGCAATCAGATCTTCTCTCATTAATGCCCAGAAGAGAAGTTTTCCCATTTCTCACCTGACCAGAGTCTGCTCAAAATTTGAATTTGAATGTCTAGCACTATGGCTGATGTCATCAAGCTCTCTGAAAAGTCTAGGCCCATGTGCTGATCAGAGCTCTGTAGCAAGAAGATATGGCTGTTAGAAAGATTGTCAGAGCTGTCGATGCACATGCAAAGCACATGTGGCATGCGTGAATTGGCTGAAATGAATGACCAACTGTGCAAAATGTTTGTTGTTTCTTCCATGTGCTCACTCACTAATTTTTTGTAATGATTTGACACCCTATTGGTGTGCTTTAATTGGTTGTCATGTGGCACACTCAAGCATGTCAGAAGATGACATGCCAAAAAAGGCCACAAAGGAGGGTGCACGGGAGGGGCATGCATGATAAAATAGAGGAAGATGCATAGAGGAAATGCATGCATGATAATGCATGTGGGGAAAAGAGGAAAAATGGTGAGAAAATAACACATGGTCAAGGTGCAAGCATTACAAAGTAATGAACATAGCAGGCATGCATGAGGGCTAGAGACTTAGCTGATTGAAGCATGTTTGCAAGGTACATACATGCAGGGTGAACGAGGTTGCTCAGGAAGAATGTGAATGCACAAAAAATTGTATGCAAGGGAGAATATGAAACAAAGAAGAAAAGGAAATTTGGAAGGAGAAGAAGGGGAAGCACACAAGAGTGCACGTGAGGAAAATAAAGGGCACCATGTGAAAACTACAACCAAGGTGACTGTGCCAACTGAACGTGAGCAACGCTCAACCCTCAATGAAGAGATCAAGAGTTAGAAGATGTATACAAGTTATCTAAATCACTAGGAGAGTTTATTTGGATAACACCAAATTCCTCTCATAAAAGGGGCTTAGAAAGAGAGGGATGCAATGAATAAAAAGCTCAAATGTTACCCATAACATGAATTTTTTTTTAAATCTTCACTGATCCAGGACAACACCATGCACTTGTCAAAAATAGCCTATCAGGTTACATCATTAATATGTTATGGGGGTTGATTTTGATAAGAATCCGGTGACCATCCATGGGATTTTATCTAGCCCACTAGATGTGAGTTCTAGTATTGCCTTGAAGGATAATCATTGGGGGGCACAAATTCAGTGACAAGGTTACTGCATCTTATGAGAGTGCAACATATTTTATTGCAACCTCTTGCTAACTGGTTGTGTAACATCTAAAAATATTGTAGCCTTCAAAAAATACAAATTGATGCTAGAGCACTTATTAGAAAACAATATTCAGGATTCCAACACTAGTTCACAATTTTGGCACACAGAGAAAGGAAGTTAAGATAATAATGTGCACAAAGCACTGTAGAGTGAAAAAAAAACATACAACCTACTATGTACAAGGGTGAAACATGACCTCAATAAAAAAGTTTGATGTATATCCCATTAACTTTTAAAATGGGTATCTCATCACCATTCAACTTGGAGAGCCATGGAATGCATTGTGTTGTCTTGTAACCTGTAATCAGATATGGCCCACTCCAAAAGGTAGTCAAAATTAGTGTATCTTCCTGGGCTTTGATTCTTTCTTCATTCCACTTGAGCATTATGTCTACCTTCATTGAATGTTCTTGTAACTGATTTATTGTTTTTTTTTTTTATCAAAATATCTCTTCAGTTGATGCTTGATGCAGCTCCATGATATCCATTTTATTGCCTTATAACTGATCTTATTCCAATTCCAATTAACTCTACATATCTAATTTCCATTGAATCCTCTTCCATCATTTCCATATGTTTTATGAGATCTAGAGCTGGTAGATCAATAAGAAATAGGAAAAATTAATCCTCTCTACCATATAAAAACATGAAAGGAGAGTTTCCAAAATGACCTATTTTAGGGGTAGTCCTATCGAGCCCATAAGGATGATTTCAACTTTTGTGTGCCATGATGTCTGATTTTCCTCCATAGTTCTATTTTGATAATTTTTTAGGAGGTTTTTTCTAAGTTGATTCTACTAAGACATTTCCCTGAGGATAATAATTGGAAGATATTTGATAGTTGGATTCCAAGCTTGACTTCCCATGTACCGATTTTTGATGCCAAGAAAAGCTAATGACATTATCTAAGGTAATTGTAGTAGGGAACACCAAAACCTTTTCACATAGAATTTTATAAAAGTCCAATAACTGAAGTTTCATTTGCTTCCTTTCAAATTGACATTTACTTCTATCCACTATGTGAAATAGTCTGTAGCTATAAGATTCCATTTATTGGACCTACACTAGAAGGTGGGATTAATCATGTCAATAAAATCCAAATCCCATTGCATGAAAGGCTAATCTACCTGAATGGGTTAAAGAGGAAAGAGCTGATTAACTTCTATGTTTCTCTATAAAAACAGGACACACTTTGAAGACTTCCTTACCCATGCATGAGAATCTCTAAATAAATTTGGCCAATTAGTAGCCTACTCTCATAGATATTTAAGGTTGTATCTCTTGGTGGAAAATGGCCACTGGATAATACCTCCATGAAAATCTTCCCACAACACGATCAACTCGATCTCAATCAACACATCATCAAGAGAACTGCCATATCACATCCTTTCTATGAACAAGATATCATGAACAAATAATATAAGGATCTGGATTGTAATTTAAAATACCCCCTTGTTGTAATTTGTCCAAACCTTGTGGGAAATGTACAATATGAAGAGAATGGATCATGTCTATGAGCCCAAATTTGAGGTAATGAAGTTGAACAACTATTGCTTTGACCATTCTCTTGAAGTGACTAAAACTTGATTTTTGTCATCATGCAAATATGAAGCTAGTTGTTCACACAACCCTCTTCATCTTACCAATCTTAATAAAATTAACATCAACATCACACTCCATAACTTTTGTGATCCATCATGCCCTTTTCTCATTTAAATCCTTGCTTAAAAGAAGCTCTTTAACACTTGGATGAGAAACCATTAAATGAACCTTATTATTTGAAACCAAATGTCTGAATTTTTTTGAGACTTCTAATGACTAAAAGGATTTGGTTTTTCAACAAAAGAGTACCACTTCACCTCATAATATTATAATACTTGACTTTAAGAAAGTAATTGGATACTCCAACTTTGTCATCATTTTGTTGTACAAACATGAGCTGGGATTGTGTCAATTGCTCTCAAAGTATATACAATGAAAGTATTTGCTAACATCAAGGATTAATAAGTGTTAGAGCTTATGAAATAACATGTTTTATTGCTTCAAAAGCATTCTTCCCCTTTGTTTTCTAACTGAAAAGCCATGTGTTCTTCCTTAGCATTAAAATTAGTTATTTCACAAAATTTGTAAAATCTAGAATGAAGCTTCTAACAAAATTAATTCTACTCAAGAAAAATTTGTAACATGCCTTCTTATGATTTGGAAAGGACATAATGACAAGATTACTACTTACTCATCTTTGGATCAATTATGAATGACCTTTCTTAGAAACAACATGACTAAAAAATTTACCTTCATGGATTGAAAAAATAGCATTTCTTTGGATTCAGAGATATGCCATACTACCCACACCTTGCAAAAATGTGTTTAAGATGAACTAGTCATGTGATCTGACATCATGCTTAGAGAAAATACAGTCATATCAATCCAAATAGACAAGAAAACAATTATTAATCAATCCCTTGAAATGTCCAAGTCCATCATGCACGTTGAAACATGGCTCCTATGTATTTGACAGTCCAAATGTCATTTTCTTGTATGCATACATGTGCCATTTTTTGTGGTAAATAAAGTTTTGAATTGGTCTGATTCTTGTACACAATAATTTGATTATAACCTAGAATAGAGCATCTAATCAGTGAGAAACATGTTATGAGTGACTTACCATTTGTACAAAATTTGCTCCATTGATGGTAACGGATAATGATATTTTAAAGGTAAGCCCTATTCAATTATCTTTTAAATCCAAACACAAGTGTAATTTTTCCATATTTCTTTCCTCATATGGAACCAAATTGGACAACCCATGATGAATGCTTCACAGGGAAAATCATGTTATCTTTGATTAATTTATCCAATTCTTGGCTTCATGAGATGGTTCAATCTTAGGATTGATGGGTCCCTTCTGATGTTGTCTAGCTGATTGGTTTTGCATTTAGAATCCAACTCTATCAGATGCTGTTGAGATAAATATGAATTGAATTTTTTTAAATCACCATATCTCCATGAAAAAAAATCATCAAATTCTTGAGAAATTTAAACAAAAGAAATCTTTTCATCATATTGGAATTATCACTTATAACCTGATCATCTATGTTAAATATAGATTCAATAGTAATCAATCCTTGGGGAATTTTATTAGATTTCATATGAATAATCTAATCATCATAATGTTCTTGAAATCCTTTGTGATTTATGACTGAAAAATTCAGCTTATTCTTGTAAGAAATTAACAATTTTATGATCTGATTCAAAATATTTCTAATTGATATTGTTATCTGGGATAGAAGGAATTACCACTATCTTGATATACTACTTATTTTATCTTTCTTGATCTGATCTAAAATATCAACTTGTGCACCAATGGCGGCCAACCTATCTGCATGTTATTCTTCACTCTAGAAATAGAATGAATATTGAAAGCATAAAAATATTCTACCAAATCCCATATTATATTCTTGTAGGATCTAAGTGAGTTGTTATTAGTTGCATCATGTCCTTTTATTTGATTAGCCACCAACTCGCTATCACAAAAAACTTGTAATTGCTTCACTCCTTTCCCACTGAACATTGTGCATAAGGGCTTAGTAATTTGTTATATTGATAGTGTAATTAAACTAAAATCTATGAGATGATAAATATTTTTCCTTTATTTGGGAAATTAGCATGATCCGTCCATGTACTTCATTCATGCTTATTGATCCATCAACGTATAATTTCCACAAACCTTCATCTTGCTAATCTATTTTTGATAAGGTTATAAATAATATCTTTCTCCTTATGCAAGTAATATGTCCCAAGACCCACTTCTTAAATATAATTATGTGTATTAGTAGCATGAATTTGATTAGCCCAATCATCAAGCAATGAATCAGGAATTCCCTCAAGAAGTATGGTTGGATCTTGGTTATCTAGATGGTCATCATCAATGATCATACAATTTGAGTTAATGAAACTAGGGGCATAAGATTATATATGAATATTTTAGATTGGTTAAGAACATATTATAACCTTGGTGCCATACCTTGTTCTAAACAATGTTTGAGACCAATTTGTTGATAAGTAACCTCCAATTTTGGTTTTGAAATATTTAGAAAGGCATACAGTAAAGAGAGGAGGAATATCAATGATACAAACATCTTGAGGAATGGAGAAGTTAGGGCATGCATACAAGGTTAAACTCTATTCTCTAATGAATTCAAGGGTATCTATGGGTGTTCCATAAAATGGAACTAATCCCTTGCAAAGAGGCTCATAATCTAGACCAAGTTTGTCAATAATTTACTTGGACATAATTGAGATAGAGGATACAAAATTAATCATGTAATCGTGGACTAGAATCTAACCTATGATCAATGAAACATACACTCGAGGTGGCTTAACACTTCTTTTCTTGAGATTTTTTTGGATCAGGTGTATTAGTATGTATAGTCTTAGATGGTTTTTTAGATGGTTGGCTAGAGAGACCAAGGTTTGATAAATATTATTGTAAAATATACTTTTGTTTAGGAAGAGACAAGAAATCCCATATGGACATATTAACTTTGGTTTTCTTCATATGCTTAAGGATATTTAATGGGGAAGTACTAACCTTCTATAGTAATTTGCTAATAATAAGACCTTATGTGATTGGTGGCATGAAAATTGGGACCTTTTATTGAATTTGATATTTTGTAGGCTGATTTATTTGATCACTATACTAATTTAAAATTGAAGCACTAATTTGTAACATTGAAGAACACTAAAAATAACTTTTACTAGTAGGATGATCCACTTATAATGCTCTCTTCTTTGATCTTGTGTTCGCTGCCAAAAAAGTAGAACTCTGATTTTTCTGATTATCAAGTTGATTCATCCCATAAAAATAATTGTTTTTCCAGTTTAAGAATGTAGCATCACATTTCATTAACTCTTTTGAAACATCCTGTTGTGGTGGAGTATCAATTGATGAAATTTGGGACATAACAATTGTTTGTACCATAAGTGCTTGAATTTGAATACGATTGAAGCATGAATTATGATTTTGGGATTGATTACATAGATATAAACACTCATAATATTGGATAATATTTGAAATAAGTGTGAGGAGGAATTTATAGAAAAATGGGCATGGGAGGCCTTGGAGATATTTTCGTTTCTTGTATAATACTATTTTCATCTATAAATTTGATATCATAAGTGTTAGGGAGTTTCCTACCCATTGATTGTCTAGTCACTGAAATATCAGAATTTAAATCCCTTAGATAATATAACAAATCATACTGAGGAGTAGGCCTTACCAATTGTAGAATTCTATCCCAAGTCTTTTGGAATATGTAGTTGATATCAGTCATGAGATCTTGTGGTGCTCTCTTGATGGTGGCCAATTTTTCTACTAATGAAAGATGATATGATTTTTCTTCAAAGTTCCTTAAAAAAACTTCTCCTAGATGATCCCATGTGGCGATGAAATTTGGTGTCAGTCCCTTATACCAATACAACACTTGGACTTTGAAAGAGGCTGCTAATAATCTTACTACAATATAGTCTTAAGTAATATGATAAATAGAGCATATATTTTCCACACTTTTTACATGTTCTATAGGGGTATTCTAATTTTCTTTAGTAAAAACTGGAATTCTCTTAAGAGAGGAAACAAGGACATCATCATGTTGAGCTAGCAACAATGGGTTGCCATCGTTGAAGGAAACAAAAACTTGATTTCTTGGGAAGGACATGCTTAGAGTGAAGATGGGTACAAAAAAATTGAGAGATGAAATTACCTTTTGTGGAGTGGGGAAGGCATAAGGATATGGTTTAAAACTCAGAAATATTCTTGTCTTAGCTAGATTTAGAGGTAATTGAATGAAATAAAATGGAATACCTTTTGTAGATGATTTGGCTATGATCTTTTCATGAAATACACACTCATCTGCTACCCAGATAATGATTTGAACTATACATCCATCATATGTTGGATGAAAGTACCTAAATCACTAATATTTTCCAATAATAACATCAACTTCTTTAAAAAAATGTTGATTTGTCCCATCAGGTGTTCCAAAACTTCTTGTCACTTTGAAATGCACCATTGAAGAACGGTGCGATAGTTTTATTTTCAATTTACAAAATGGAAACACGCTTAGGTTTTGGGTGTCCTATATGTTGGAACTTGAGTCTCTAGAGAGGGTTGGCTCCCATAGTGCAACACCTAAAATAATTATATCTCTAAGGATACTCTATTCTACCAAAACCAACAAGCAAAATGGAGAATGACAGAGGAAAAAAATGAAAAAATACAGTGATACACCATAATGTTTTGAGGATCTCAGAATTATTGGGATAAAAAAGATGGAACACGGGAGCCCAAAACACCATACAATAACTACAATTGAATTTATCAAAGTAAAATTGTTTCATAGAAGCATTCAAGGTTGAGTTGTAATAAAATAGAGAATGTTAAACAAATGTCTCCATAAAAAAATCTTGCATACAACTTGTTAAACACGATCTATAACCTGTAACATGACACAAAACTATGTGAAGACATGAGGATTAAACTAATAAACCAAGGGTAAACATGTATCATGAATAAATACTCATTTTAAAACAAAGTATACATTAAAAACAAACTGTAGAAAGGTAAAAAATAGTTCCTTTATTTCTCCAGGAGGTGGAATAAACATAGTGAATCACTCGTGACCCTTACTTTCTCACCAAAAAAATTGATTTTTCTCCAAAGAATATGAATGGATAGGTGAAGATGATTTTTACAACATGTTTTGGATTTTTTTTATAGAAAATCCAAGTGAAGAAGAAGAAGGAAATGTCCACTAACATGTAATTATGAGTCGTAAAAAATAGGAAAAACATGTGCACCTTGTCCTGCACAAAAAATATCTTTTGTAAATGAAAAAACGTGTCCTTATTTATTTATTCCTCTTTTTTCTCTAAATATAGCCTTCATAGTCACTTTTATTTGATTCTACATCAAAAATACAGTCTGCATTTCCAGAAATAGGAAAAACAACTTTTCCTTTTCTTTTGCATGTTTTTTTCTATTATTAGAACTTTTGGATAATGAGAAAAACTTCCCTTACATGATTTAAACTATTTGACATGCATTAATTTTAATAATTTTTTCTAAAAATAACATTCCATGTTTTGGAAAAAAAGCAAAAGAAATCATCTTCATGGGCGTGTGAAAACGTCTTCCCTTTTTATTTTTTGTCATGCAGACTTTTGTGCGGGTTTTGCGAAGATATTTCTCTCTTTGTTTACCATTGTATTTCTTACCTTTCACGTGGGTTTCCATGCCTTTGTTTTGAAGAGTATTTATTTTATTTTACTTAATGTGTGGCCTTTCACACAATTTTTAAAGGCCTTATTTGACTATGCATGTGACCTATTTTCCTTCATTGTGAAAACTTATTTGTGGGTTGTCACACAGGTCTCTGTGTGGATTTTATTTCTTTTAAGCACAAAATTATGCATGAAGGGGTGATATTTCTTCATTGTGTGGCTTTCCTATCCCTATTTCATTCCTTTATCACATGGATTTTTTCATGGGTTTTGTTCTCAATTCAAATTTACACGAATTACTTCACGACTTTATGTTTTGCTATTCCGTAGACTTCCACATACCTGTGCCTTTATAAAATTTTAGGATGGTTTTCACGGATTAATTACACAAAGTATCCCTTTTCTCCCTTGTAATTTCCATGGCATTCTATGGTTCTGTGTGCGGCCTATTTTCCTTCATTATCTAGACTTAATTGTGGGTTTGCGCATGAGTCTTCACGTGAATTTCATTTCTTTTCTTATTTATCACGTGGACCTTCGTGTGACTTTATTTCATTAGCATGTAAACATTAAATCTATTTGCATGGGATTTATTTCTTTGACTCTTGTTCTGTGGATGTCTATGGGTTAGTTTGCGGATCTTCACATAAATTTTGATATACTTTGGAGGATTATTCTTTGCCTGCATCTCAAATTTATTCCTTATCATTTAAAGCTTCCGTCTACATGTGCACCTTTGGCGCACACTTTTTTTTTCCTTATCTTATGAAATTTTACGTGTGTTTGTATGTGATTTGTACGTAGACATTCATTTCTTTGTTGAAGTGCGCTAAACACTATTTCTCCATAAGTTGATTTTTTTTCCTTCAATCTAGAGTTTTTTGAGCATGAAATTTGAAAAGGTTGTTTGAATAAGCATGGGGATTATTTGAATAATAGCTACAATGGAAAATTTGAATCTAATTGAAAAGTTTGAAGGTAGATATTTTCATACATGGAAGATGCAAATACAACTAATTTCCAATTTGAGAATGATCTCTCTTCTTTGAGAAGTGTGTGTAAAAATAAAACAACGTATTGATTCTATGCTAATGTTTGAAATGAGGAGAATTTGCATTGAAAATACTAATAATAGTTGTATAGGAGGGAATTTGATTGTAGATATACTTTGACTATAAATATTATTTGAATGAAGTAGTTCTTCATCAATTGAATGGTGAAAGAGTATTCATTAGAAGTGAAAATGACAATTGTTGAGTTAAAGTATCTAGGTGTATTTGTGAAAGTGTGATCATCTGACAATGGATACACTATGGTGAAGTGGGTGGTCATGTACATCAAGATCTAGAAAAAAATATACATACCTAGTTAGGACAAGATCGGGAGGCGATTCCAAGGTGAGAGTAGGGTTTATAGGTCTTCATCTAGAGCTACTCTAGGTGTTTGGTATCCTAATGTACTGTGATCATTAGGTGCAAACTTTTTTAGGCCCATGAGGGCATGCAGCAGTGCGAGACATGTTGTCTCAAAGGTGTTAGGTCCTTTTGAAGAACTTTTGAGTAAAAGTATTGTTTTTTCCTTCTTTATCTAGGTCTAAACTAGACCTAATTCTCATACCTAGCTATGAAAGTTTTGGTGGTTGAGAAGATGTAGAGATTATCATGATCAAGTGAGTATTAGAGAAGATGGGAGAATTTTTTCCAATGTTTTGGACAAATTTTCAGGTTGGTATGATGATATTCCTGCATGATATGTAATTTTTGGTCATACTGAGCTCTAGAACGCATTTTTTGTAGTTCGATATGAGAGAAATAATATTGGTTGGAACGTGAAAAGTCTACATGGGGACTTGATAATTTCAAGGATCTTACAACATGGACTAAAGAAGATCTTAGAGTTGGAATGAAGTCAAGGAGGTCAAAACCCGTAGTTCATGAGTGATGGAGGAAATATTATTGGTGTGAGATAGTAATTCATTGAATCATAAAATGTGATGATTGGAGTATGGAGAGGAATCTCCCATATTTTAGATGGTGGTGGTTTGGTGTCTTGACTATAGGAGGAGTCCACTCAAATTTTCTAGTTTTCATTGAAATTTGATTTTCTCTCAGGTTTGCTAGTTGACCTATGATCTAAATTGATATTATAAGTTTTATGGGAGATATTATATATATTTTTATTGATTTTATATCTTGTTTAAGTCATTTTGGTGGTTTGTGAAGGTCAAAATTCCAAGACTCATTTTTAGGCCTAGAAGGAATTTTTTAGCAATCACGATGAAATGAGGTTCTTAGGATTGTGTGGCCTAAGTTGATGATTATAATGGCTATGAGAGTGTTGTAGAAATAAAATATGATAATTTTCATGCTTTGGGTGATTCCTACCTTTTTTTGGTTGGAAAGAATGAGTTCACAAGTTGACCTACTTGATAGGGTTTTAGGACAACATAGGTACTTTGATGAAATTAGTATGAAATACCAATATATTGTATTAGTTAATGATTCATATATACTGGAGATTTAATAAGGGTGAAAATATATTCTACTACATGAATTTAGACATATTGAAAGTTTTAGAAAGGGTGTAAGAAGGTACTACTTCCAAGACTAGTTTCTAGGCAACATATGTAACTTGAAGGATAAATTCATTTTGATGGCTTTTATGGTTGAGTAATAATGTTTAACATGGTAAGAGGTGTTCCTTAGATTAGTGGATTTCCAATGAGTGGTTGCATTCCATAGTTGAGGTGATTGGTAACTGCTCGGTCTTCATCTTTGAAGATTGTCAGCTGGAGGTGCCTAAAATGAGTAGGAAACAATTCTAATATGTGGTGTGATGAGAATAATGGATGATACAGAGGTTTATGCACCTATATAAGGTATTTATATGATTTAATTAATATTTTTAAATTATTTTGTGGTATGATGGAGCTTATTTGTGCCATTTAAGTCCATTACATGCTCAGTGGAGGAGAAACTAGCCTTTTAGGCCTAGTTGTGCATGATAGAGTGTCTTAGTCCATTTCTGACCTATACGGGTATTTCATATGATTTTTTAGCTGTATTTTGGTGTTGGTATGACCAAATTTAATGGGAATGGATAAAATATTATGTTTTTAATCAAGAGTCATGTATTCAAGTGAGTGTATTTGGTCAATATGGAGTAGTTGTTAGTGAGAGGAATATGCGAGATAAGAGAGAGTTTGAAAGAGGTGTGAGGGCATCAGGACAAATCTAAAAGAAGGCATGAAGTGTTGATAAATATATAATAGTGGAGTAGAAAAATCATTAGATGTAATCAGCACATGAAGAAGAAAGATTGAGAAAAGTAGGAGAAAGTGTGTTTAAACAGGGTTTTGAGAGAGTGAAGCTAAAATTGTGATCCCTATAAGTTGTAGCTGAAAAAATAAATCAGTAATATTCATATTTAGGTGGTTGAATTGGTTTATGATCACATAAGGAGGTTGTATCTGTTTAGAAATGTTTTTACTTTCCAACTTTAAATTAAAGAAGTGAAATAATAAAAATAAAACCAACCTCAGAAGACAACGGGGTTTACCGATACCCGCGAAGATGGATGTTGATGCTGATGTTTGATTGAAGTTTTCAAGTCCAAATGAATGTGAAATTCCTCCTATATTGTACAACATTATGTGCTAAAAAACACTAAATATAAAGGATTAGATAAGTGGATAGACGAGCTACTAAAAGCCTGATTCTAGGAATCGAAAGGGACATCGTTAGAGGATGCCATCTTGTTTTGTAAAAATTAAGTGAAATGAAAAAAATATAGATAAAGAAAAAGATATATGACTAATATAGATATGTGGATAAAATATGAGAAGCTCTAGAACTCCAAGTTGAAGGGTAAGTCCTGCGCAACATTAAAGGTTGCCCAAATGAGGGTGGATGCAATTTTTATGCATTCAAAATAGTTGTACCAAAAATCCTCAGTCTCTTGTTGGATTTCATGCAATAATTCAAGATGATTCTCAATTTCCTCCTCGTCAATAGTGAATTAGATTACACAGAGTGTAAGCTCATGTAAAATGTTGTATTGTTCCTAGAAAAGGGGTATTAGACTAAGGGGAGATCATAAATGTTGATAATCGAATGTGAACGGCCAGGAAATGCCATCTAACAGAGATCAATACTTGGAAAAAACATGTTAAATGTAGAGGATTTGATAAAATATGATATAAAGTTGATAAAATGATAAAAAGATAAATTCAATAGGAGTCACCGACAATTTATGCCAATCACTGGTGATTAGGGTGAATCGCTAGCGATTTTTGTGATTTTGACAGTATTGATAAAAATGATAGTTTGAAGCTCTAAAATGATGTTTTTAAATTGATTTAAGGGTTTATCATGACTTGAAATGAAAGACAGATATGCAGGAATACCTTAGGATATATTGGGAGCCAAAATAAGCCTCAAATATTCAATGGGAAGGATATGAGTGTAGACACCAAAATTGGGTCACACTCCCCTTGGTCCTCTTTTGAATAACTAATTTAACATATATATACCTAATCGTGGCCCCTTTTATCCCACCTTAATATTAATTTAATTATCTATAATTAAATTGATACCCATTCTCACCCCATTTATTAATTTAATTACTTTAATTAAATGAATGCACACCTCACCATAAACCTATTTATAACATGTTTACATAACTAACTAAAACTTAACCCTACCTACGTTAATGAGATAAGACTTAGTATAACCATAAAAGCAAATGCCTATTCTTCCTCTAACCATATTCCTGCTTATCTAAGAGAAACATTCCACTTATACCTAGCACTAATGAGCAAAAAGATGGGAAAAAGAAAGCCAAGATTTGTTATTTTAGTTAGCCTAGGATATCCCTCCTTAACCAACGCCGGTCACCCTAAATCATTGTCAATTACCATACAACTAGTTTGGGGGGTAAACTTTTTTGAGAGGTTCGCCACATTCTCAAGTTTTTGGAGAATAAGGATATTTACATACAAGAAATAACTAAAGCTCTTCCACACATCCACACAACCATAGATAGCACCAAGACAGATATGAAAGTATTTGCATTCATGATAAATTTATGGGAAGCACTACCATGGTACCCGAGTACCATTTCACAGATTAACCATCACCACCATCTAGTCATTAGACCTGTAGGCATAAGTAAGTGTGTTTCTGATTAGTACCATTTAATATTCATTTAGATTATAAGTTTCTTCATATTTTTTTGCTAAGAATCTATTCTTATTATCATCCCAATGTCATTATCTTCATGTGAATCCAATCATTCCACCATCCACAACCATTAAATCACCTATACCAGACTCCTGCATGTTCCTGAGTATTCCCAACACCTCCACAGACCTAATCATTCCCTTTACCATCTATGTTAAACCACCAAAAAACTTCCAAAACCAATATTAATTCAATCTTTTTCATCCCACCTATACTGACGCCTGGTTACCCATGACCATTTTTGGTTCCCTCTAAACCATCATCAGTCATACTTGACTGACATCGGTCACTTAATTTGACTATCCTGCTAATAACATAACCTAGGAAGCTTCATCCAAGTGACCCAAGTGACCCAAAACCTGACCCTAACATTGCTCCAGCATTGTGACCAACTACCCTACTTCCAAATATGATTATAGCTTAACCTGTTATGTTATATTTTCTTATGTGTATTTGGATGAGATACCTAAATCATATCAACTACAGTAGGATATTATTTATTTGTGTCATTTCTTACATTGAGTTGTATTAAATAGTGGGTTGATTGCCAACAAGGAAGTATTAGACTTCCTGGATCTAGCACACACTAGGCAACCAACTGACACATATTGTTTAACTCTTTTTTGTGGTCTTGTTTTGTATTTCCGGTAGTTTCTCCTAGCCAAAAGGAACCTCTCATAGTCAGCATTGGATCAAGAAGTCATAATGTGTGCAATGACCTTCAAACCGACCATCACAATAGGTATTCCTCCTTGACCCATACCCTTATGTGTTTTATCTAAATCCTTAAAGAAAATGGAGAAAAAAATGAGTTGATGAGTTGTTTTGTCACGTTCATAGAAGTTGAGTGATGAAAATGACCACAAAAATGGTTGAGAGTGATTGATATTGATGCTCGATAATGCATGAACATGTCTTGGACTCTATAATGTTGAAAAACAGAGTGTAGGATCAAAGATGAAGTATCAAAAATAATATTGGAGATTTGAAATCGAGGATCACTGAGAGAGAGCACAAAGGTGATATTTATAAACACTGGCAATCCACATTTTATGGGGAAATAACTACAAAAGTGGTTGAAACCTCTTGTAATTGAGGGTTTTTGGTTTGGGATTCGGGTAAATGATTAAGGGAAAGTTCAGGATAAGGTGTATAGGTTAGGAAGGTTGTAAAATGGTTAAGAGATTGTTGATTTTTTTTGTCTTATTTAATTTTAGTCTCCAAGTGGTTTTGGGTTATTTTAAGAGGAGTAAAATGAGTTTTTATAGTTGTTAAATGATATTTACGGGTTATGGGAGAATACTTACATAGAGTAAATATTGTGAGGTCTTTTAGAATTATGATAAGAGATGTATGGATTAAATAATATATTTATATGACTTTTTTTCATTTAATATGATTGTGAAGATAGTGTATGTAGTTAGGAAATTAGTAGTGAAAATTTTAATTGTCTACATTTTCCCCTTTTTGTCAAGTATTTTGGTATAGGAAAAGTGATAGACAAAAATGATTTTTGATAGACAGATTTTTAAGGGTGACTCCCCTCAAATTGGGGTGACTGCAACGTAGTGTAAGGAACACAAGTTTGACATGTTGGGTTTTATATACATTTCATTTAAAAGTTTCCCTAAGACGGGGCATCAAAATGATATGTGCTACTGTAGAATCAAGTGATAGGAGAACTAAAGGGCTCGTTGCCTATGAAAATATGATTTTTAAGGGTAGGATGCAAGGACGAGAAATTCAAATGATGGTGGGATAAAGGGCTCACGTCCCATGGATGTATGAAATATCCTAAGCTAAGTTGATCTTGATATGAATTTGTTTTTAATTTTCAAGGACTGGGGTACTTTAAATGAGACAATTTTTTGAAAAATGTGATAAAGTGGTGTTGATTTAAAAAAGGATGATTTAGGGTAAACATTGATGAATCGCTAGTGATTCATAACAGTCACCGGTGATTTAAGTGAATCATTGGTAATTCCTGCGAAAGTTTGGGGAGGCTATAAAAGCCCTAGTTCGGTGGTGAATAGCTCATTTATGCCACTTGTTTTTGTAAATTAAAGAAATTTAAGTGAGTGAAAAACATGTTTTGAAGGCAATGACATCATCGAGAAGACAAAGGAGGCCCACATATAGAGGCAGGCCTCTAATTTTGTCATTTTTTTTTGAATTTTAGCTAGTTTTGATGTTTTTGTCATTTTCATGCATATAGAGGGTTTGTTTTTAAAATCATTAGAATCATCGGTGATTTGTATGTTTTAGCTATGAACAGGTTTATTTGTTACTAACCAAAGTTTTTTTTATGATAAATATGGATTATAATGTGTGTTTTTGGTTGTAGGTGAATGCTAAGCTGACTATTTGAGATAGGATTCCAGTGATCCTAACAGATTCATGAGAGGATATGTAAGATGACGATTGAAGTCATGTGGAGGTAGTGGGGTTTGTACAGATGCATTACTATAGACACATTCACATATGTCAATGGTTATTGTTGACGTTAATGGAAATATGGAATCCAAGCACCTGTACATTTTGGTTACCAACCTGTGAGATTACGATCACTTTGGATGATACCCATAGGATCCCATTCTTGACACCAAAATGTAGATATTTTTTATTTTATTTTGAGCTAAGGGAAAAACCCCGATAAAATATTTCAAGGAGGGGTAGAGAGATGTGTATAAAACCTACACATATGTGCCCCATGACATGTTTTTAGTTAGTACATAAGGGTAGATGGATGTAATGATTACGGGGTTCCCATAGAGGGGGAACTTATCCAATTGAAATATGTGATGAGAAAATTTGTGGTGCTCATATTTAAGGGTTTTAAGGATAATGACAGAGAAAACCACATATACTTTCAAATCATTATGATGAGAAGATGACCGGTTAATGGTTGAATACGATCTTAGCTATAATACGGGGTTCCCACAGAGGGGGAACTTATCCAATTGAAATATGTGATGAGAAAATTTGTGGTTCTCATATTTAAGGTTTTTAAGGATAATGACAGAGAAAACCACATATACTTTCAAATAATTATGATGATAAGATGACCGGTTAATGGTTGAATATGATCTTAGCTATAATGAATATTCTGACAATAAAAAAGTTAACATTAGAAACACCACAAGTGCAACGCATTTAGATGTTCCTTTTTAGGTGTACCATCAAGGGAGGCTAAGCGATAAGCTCCCGACCCATACTTGTGAGTAATGATGTATGGACCAATCCAATTGGGGGTAAACTTCCCACGTTTACTCTATTCTAAAGTAGTGACTTTTTTATTTTATTTGAGGAGGAGATCACCTCTTTTGAAGTCATGTTCTTTACATGTTTATTGTATGCATGTTTGATTTGGTCTTAATAGAATTGATGATGTTCAAGAGCCGTTAATTTTTTTTCATCTAATACCTCTAATTGTGCTAGACAGTCTTGTCGATATTTTTCATTAGGGACGAATTATTTGAGTGATACATAGAGTGATGGGATTTGAACTTCGAGGGGTAGAAATACCTCAAAGAAATATAATAAAGATAATGGTGTAACACCTGTAGGAGTAAGGATGCTAGTTTGATAGGCCTAGAGAGAAGACAGGATTTAGAGATGTCAATTCCTGCCTACTTTGTCTACTATTTTCATGAGGATTTTATTGAGTGTTTTGTTAAAGGCTTCAACTTTTCCATTTTCTTGGGGATAGTATGGTGATGAAAAGATAAGTTTGATGTTGAAGGTGTTGTAGAGTTTATTGAAATCCTTATTTTTGAAGGATTTTCCATTATATGTGATAAGTTTGTAAGGAAAACCAAAGCGGCATATGATGTACTGATAGATTAAATTGATTATTTTATTTTCTATAGTTGAGGTTAAGGGAATGAATTCGAATCATTTTGTAAAATATTTAGTGGCTGTGATGATGAAATGACATTGTTGAGATGAGAAAGGATTGATGTTTCTAATGAGGTCTAACCCCCATTGTGAGAAAGGCCATAAGTCGTGAGATGGCTGTAAAGATTGACTGGGAACATGGATGAGGTCTGAATTTTGTTGAATTTTGACACATTTCTTGATGTACATGTAGTCTAGATTTACCCACAAAATTCCAAGGCATGTTGACACATTACTCATCCTAAAATAAGTGATCACTCAAAGTGCGCAAGGGTACCATGTCCCTATTTTATGTCAGCTTGTTCAAGGAGCTAGCATGATCACACAAAGATTCTAGATCCATAAAAAATAACTAAGTATATTGCATTGCATAAACTAGATCTAGATCTCAATCATAAACAAGATTAACTCATACCAAAATCAAGATTAACTTTACCATTCAAGAATCATTAATAGTTGTATCAACAATCAATATCAAACCACAAAAATATATATATTAATTGTTCTAAAACAATTTTTTTTTATACATACATAATGTTGGTGTCCAAATTTGTTCTCCTTTTCAGTCTGAGCAGCATTAGAGATATGACATGAAGCTTGAAGACAAATAGATCATGATGTATGTCATTTTGTAGCCAGGGATGTGATCTAACTGACACTCATATTTCTGGAGAGATGGATAGCACTCAAATAGGACTTGATCTTGTCCTAACTATTCTAGGTTGTGCCTTTCAACCAAGGTAAGAGGACCTATTTTGTAACCCCCAAATGGTGAAGGAGATGAAGATATCCCTTAACTTGTGCAAATAGTATGAAAAGGCCTTGGGAAAATATGATCAACACTCCAAATTTGACTTTCAAAAGTTGTCACTCCCCAAATTATGGAGACATTTTCAATGCAAGGTAAGGGTTATTGAAGACATGGCATGATCTTGATTTGCTTTGTGCATTTTGTAAATGGATTGTATTCTTTTGTTGACACACAATGCAATGTAGGGGTAGTATGGGTAGGATTAGTTATTCAGAATAAATTTTTGGTGGGAGATTTTAGACAAGACTAACCAAAATTTGCCAAATTCTTTGAGGACCTTTACAAGAAATTTGTAAGACCTAAACAACAAAATGCTTCAAAGGGGTTAAGGTACTCCTTCAACCAGGATATGTGCACCAAATAAAGGCCTATATTTTCACTCTTCCACACAATATTTGACAACTTGCCACAAAATATTGAAGTAGATAACCAACAAAGTATCTAGAAATCTCTATTTTATCATGACCTAAGATGCACCTAGAGGTTTACAAACAATCTCTAAATTCAAGGAAGGTAAAGTGATTTTAAATCTGTTTATCTCTTTATCAAATGAAATCTCTTCTGAATGTGAGATTGCAAATGCCACTAAACTATCAACAAGAAATGAGACCATGTATGATCAAGAGAGATTTTAAACACAAGACTGTAATAAGAGCAAGAAACACAAACTGAAAACATTCTGAAATATAAGTATATGCAAAAAATTTCCAAGAGACAACACAAAATAATCTAAAAATGATCAAATCTATTAGTAGGGGAATGTTATAAGAACAATCTCAGAGCTTGTTGATGGATTTACAACTGAAACCAACTCAACATGATACAAATTTGATGCAAAAAAGATTTAAAAATGGTTCTCAAGTGGTTTCTCAGAGAATGGGATTCTTCCTAGATTTTCCCATGAAATTATAAGTTTCTCCCCCCATTTACATGTCTCAAAACATGCATTATATATCTTTCAATTACATTTGATCCTTCTTTCCCAAGAAAAGAATATGCCAAGTGTTAAGTTTGTTACAAAATCACTCACAACTTTTTGAAAGTTACACTTAACCAATTTTGCAAGGAGGAGATGTCAGGCGTGCAAAAAGGTAAAACATTACAAAACCTTCATCATTATCCATTGTGGAGGCACGTTTTTCATTCTTAAGGCATGCAGACCTCTTTCATTTCATTATTTCATCCTTATCACTCCAAAATTTGATTCTGCAACTTCTTGATTTGATCCTTCATGTTTTTCACATGCCTGAGTAAAAATTTAGTTGAAAAATTATGTGGATCTACAAATTGACCCTTAAAAACAATTACATTGGTCCTTGTAGGCACAAATGACATGAATTTGCCAAAAAATTGATCAAAATTGATGCAAAATTCGCATCTCCAAGCTTCTTGGAGCTCAAATGGTGACCAAAATGAAAAATACACAGTTACCGTTGATTTTCCTTTATCCCTTCAATCTGAGCCCTCCACATGTCAAAATGCAATTGTGAATGGATTTGGGATCACTTTTTGACTTTTCAACATTTTTTGGAAAAATATAAAATTTTGACAATTTTTCTCCGCCCCTCCGCCCTTGAAATTTGGTGCTGACACGTGGCATAATGTGGGCCCCATTAGAATTTTGGCTTGATTCTTCACATTTCCACTTTTTTTTGGAAAAAAGGAAAATTTTCTAAAAAATCTTTGCGGGCCCACACCTCCACCTCTATCCTTGACATGTGTCACCTTCTTGATCGCTAAGGATCTGCGGGCTCATTTCACATTTTAACTCCCTTTTTGCCAAAGGAATTTTTCTCACTTTTCCTCCACTAGCCCGCACTCTCCTTTTCCCCTGCCACATGTCACCTTGTGATCACTTGGTGGACACGTGGACCTTTTCACAATTTTCATCCCTTTTTCCAAAAGGCAAAATTTCTCGAAGTCCTCTGCCACTCTGCCTTGCATCCTGCTTGCCACGTGTCTTCCCTTGGGGCCCGCCGGGGCAACTTGTAACTTTTTCCAAAGCACAAAAAGTGCTAAGTTTTTTAGAAAACCCACCGTACCATGTCCAACCATAATTGGCCATGTATGAGGAGATTTTAAAACTTAAATTTGATGGGAAAGGGACACACGTATAACCGTAAAAAAACACAGAAATTGCTAGTGACCTCCAAAATTTATTTTTTCTTCATGGGTGAAGAATTTTTTGAACAAAGGATAGATGGAACAAGTTTTCAAACATTTTATGACCATGGAAAGGGATTTTTGAGGGCATATGAGTATAAAACAAAAAAAAACTGAGCTCCAAAGGCCGGGAAATATGGAAAAAAATGACAGAGGCCTGTGGATTTGGAAGATTAGGGCACAAAACAGGGCATACAGGTATATTTCTTTCGAATGGGGCAAGGAAAATGAGTTTGTGAACAATCCAAGGCATAAAAATGGAGACAAAACATTATATCATCCATCTCAAAAGGGAAAAATGTTTCAAGGCAGTAAAGGATCAAAATGGGCACTAACACATAATACTATCACCATAAGTCATGCACGCCCATAAATCAAAAACATAACTTTGTTACATAAGTGGTACTACTAAACCATGAAAATCAATACATATTTATAAGGGTGGGAACTTTCCATTCACCACTGAAGCACCTTCAAAATAGACTACATGATAATAATATCCATGTGCCTTTACATGATAAATACAAAATCATGAAATTTCTCTATTAATAGATTATTTAATAATACAACTGTAGTCTAATCCTATTGATAACCTCAAAACTACGCATGTTGATTGATCTTCTACTTGACCAAAATAGTCTTTGTGTGCTCTACAGTTCTTCTACAAAATGTGCTCCACACTCCATGTCTAAAATTAGCCTCATACTAAAAAATGGCTAAGTTCTGATTTTATGCTTTCTTGGGAACACCTTGTTTCACTATAGTTCTGTGTGCATCTACACGACCTATGTCTGTGTACCCAAACCTTAAACACCTTTCATACTTAGGCTGTAATTCATCAACCCAACATTACACCACACTAATTTCATTATTTTCCTCAACAATGGGCAACAATAACTTATCTCTCCATGAAAAGAATAAAGAATGAAAGAATGTCTACACAAAAAGAATGAGAGAATACTTGGCACTCTTCTCTTCCATAGGGATGATCAACTCTGGATATTCATTTTTAATCTCTTCCTCCAAGTAATTCAAATCACTTAGCACCTTTTTTTTTTAATCCAGAATGTCTGCAAGTGCCACCTCCATTTTGTCAAGAGTAATATTCTCACCTTCATTCTATTGTATCCTAAGAACATTGGCCATGATTGAGACCATTCCATTCATGACATCCATTTATTGTGCTATAAGTTTCCCAATGTCCTTTATCTTCTCCTTGTGTGGTTCCTTGGCTTCTATAAGCACGTTGCACTTCTCTGCTATCAAAGTAATCCTCTCCGTAGGAACAATCATCTCATTATTAATTTCTTTATGAACCTCATCCTCTTCTGCCATGGTTATGGTCTTGATTATCACATCTGGATCCGCACACATATTTAATGCCAAATCTACCTTCTTTAACTCATCCTTCAACGTTTGCAGTAAGTCCTCATAGCTTGTAATCTTGTACACTACTGTATCCTTAGTCTTATTCGCATGTTCTGCATCATCCTTGGGTTTTGGAATTCTTATGGGTCCTTCATCCAAAACTATATGAAATAAAGTGCGTAAATAGTGAAAAATAGATGGAAACTCTCATGCAACTTTATCTTCCAAATCTGACCTATTTTTCAAAATCTCATCCCCATTTATTCTTCCATACTGAGTATCGAATGCATCGTCACCTCATCTATCTATTTTTCTTCTATCAAACACTTGATTTCAGCATCCTTTTCTTCTTATCATCTAGTATTACCTGAATACTTTCCAATTTGTCTATGTTTCTACGCATAACTTCTACATATACCTTCATCAATGCATTGCTTACCTATTTTTATAACATTTGGGTGGGCTTCACAGTGACATGGCACAAGTGTGGTGCCCTCTTCAATCTATGGAACACACAACTCTTCACATACACCAAATTCAGGCTCATCCATATGAGTCTGCATGCTCTAAGATAACTGCTTGCATGTGAGCGTAGTAGCCATGTTTGCACCCATCTTCTCCTAGCCATAAAGGTCTTTGGGTTTGATAGTTCTTTGGAACCTCGTGCATATGATTTTGGTTGGGTCATTAATATAACTAAATGTAGGTGGCTCATAAATTTATTCCTCCTTTCCTTTCCACGAGCGCTTACCTTTAGGGTTGTGCACTCCCTAATCTAGCATTGGTTCCTCACCGGACTGTGTAGAATGAGGTGCACCTGATGGCTCACCCTTACCTATTTCTACCTCTACATAATTATTCATTTATTTTTCCTTATGCTCTTCTACATCCTTAGTCTACAAAGGAGTGTTTGACATGCTATCCCCAAACTTTTCATCTTCAATATCCTTCCTAGAGATGTACTTGTGCATTTTATTCTTCTCTGGTTCTACTCTCATAGAATTCTTAGGTGACCTGCTAAGGAATTGTGATGGACCCATGCCTAAAGTTATTGTTTTCCTCAACAATCTTCTAAACTGTTGTTCCTTGGCACCATGTTCTATGTCTATCTCCACACTTCATTTTATTTTTGTAATGGAGGGGTTACCTCACACTCCCTTTTCTTTCCTATAATGGGCTATTTTATTCCCCTGTGCTGTAGGCCACCAATCTCTTCTTTAAGCTCCTCCTCTTCTCCTTATCCTTCTTCTTCTTCTTCTTCTTCTTCTCCAAGGGGAAAACTGTCTTCTTCATCATGTAATGTGCCCATAGTATGCTTCCCCTTGGGTGGTCCTAGGAGCTTAAACACATTTTCAACATATTTTCCATTTTCCAACCTTGGCTTGAGGTGAATATATACCAGGGATTCCCCAGACTTTCCAATTACCAAGATCAATTTATTTATGTTAATATCATCTGAGATTAATTTTTCAATATATGCAAACTTACTTGGATAAACATAAGTATTCTTGAGTGTGTGATATTCATAGTCTACCTTATCTGCATTGAAAAGCAACCAATGTGAATCTAAAAACCTATGTACAGATGCCTGAAAGTAGTGCACGGTGAAGGCATAAGGGAGCTTACACCAAGGGCTCCACCTCCCATCCTTCATCCCGAAGCTCCCTATACAAAATTGATAATGCACCACAAACTGTACATGTTTATCTAATACCGAAGGAAGATCCTTAGGTATTCTCTATTCCTCCTCAAACACAAAGTGGAATCACTCATACCACAACTCCACTCTCTGTTTAAAGTGTCCACTCATGGATGGATAAAATGTATACCTAGGAAATCTCTCAACAAGATATTTATTCTATTTAGGGTACAGTCATATTTTATCCTTTGGGCCATCGGGCACTCCAATTTCTACAAATACAAGAAACAAAATAATCACATCGAAACTTATCTTCTCACCTTAGCGCACCTCCTCAATGATGGTTTCAACAATGTAATTGGAAAAATTTTAAACTACACCTTCTGTTATCTTTTTCACCACATGCAACCAAGCCTTGTTTACCTACAACTAGGTCTTGTTTACCTACAACAAACACTCTTGATTGTTCAACTTTGTAAGCAGATATGATGCCTCTTGAATGACTAGATACTTTTGTAACTTATGGATGTACATCCCATGCCCTCCCTTCGTATATCCCAATGCCTTCTTTATTACTTCTATACCCTCCTTATCAGTGAGGTCACTTCTTAATTTAGTACCTGAACTCCTTAGTCCTATCAAAATACCAATCAAGGGCACTGTGAGCCTCATTCATCGCCCAAAAAAATATAAGTCCTCATGGAATCTTCTGAACAACCACTAATATAAATTTTCTATTTTTCCAAAGTAAGGGAGTTCATACAACTATAAAACTCTAACCTTTGTCAACAACTTTTCACCCGCGTCATCATACATAGCCATGTCATTTGTTGTTCTCTTTGTTTTCTTTATCACTAGAAAATTATCCAATCCATCTTTGTTATCTTTGTTTCTATGGTTGTAATCACTTACTTTACACCGGTGAATGTTTGAATCCCAGTCGTAACCCATCAAAACCCATTATATGTATTGCATATCAGTCAAATAGCTTATAGGAGCATCCTCCACTTTGAACTCAACTTCCTTATGCTTCCTTCCCATTGTGGCCACTTCACGTGCTCTCTTAGGTTCCATAGAAACAATAAAGGTGTGTTCTTTCAAGCGATTTGAGCTTTGCAACTCAAAACTACGTTCCCTAGCTCGATTCCATGTGCCCTAGCCTAAACATGAACCCTAACTATCGATTCTTTTCCACGTATGTCTTTGTTTCACTAAAACACCTTCTCTACTAGAGCGTCGACCAATCTTGTGGTAAAATCCGTTTGGTTTAATCCGAAAAACAAATCTTCACACTTACATGTAGCTTGCTCTTAAACTAACTCAAATTCTCTCATTTGCAAAGGTAAAAATGATTTCCCAACACCACCTTATATAGATTTTCAAAAAAATTCCACATTTATTTCTCTCCACCTACCACTGTACTCAACATTAACTTGGAATTTCTTCAATTTTATGCACCAGAGTCATAACCTTCTCACATGCCTACTACTTATTTACCACAAACCTCCTTTCTTGTGCCTTCATGCACAAAAGTAATTCACCATTGCACCTTTTAATAAATTGTTTCTATTTTTTCAGCCTCCCTCGTGTTACACTATGCATCCACTCATCCATATGTGTTCTTCATTCAGGAGAAATATTTCTTTATCCACACCTTCACTTCAAGAACCTACACAATATATTTCTATGCATACACATCTTCAGATAACATTCAATCCTAGTTAATTTATCCTATATACACTCCACCCCACACTTAAATTATGCATGGTCCCATGTGCATGAATTCAATATATAGTAAGTAGCTTCTAGCGCGCAAGTGTGCTTATTACAAAAACACTTAACTAAATTGTCAAACCATAGCAACAATTAAAGGAAATCTAATCTAAATGGAAATAATTCCTTATTACAAACACCAAAAATGATTATTTATAGTATGGCTTCAGCCTACTCCTCTTAAAATAACTGGGAAACCATTTTCCATCCAGTAAATCTAATAGGAAAGCACCTGAATCAAGTATATAAGTCACAATATATGGTCCTAACCAATGTAATTTAAGATTTTCAGGGTGGGGCAACATAACCAAAATGTAGTCTAGATTTACTCACAAAAATACCAAAGCACACTAGCACATCACTCATCCTAAACTGAATGCTCACCCAAAGTGCTCAAGGGTACCAGGTTGCTCTTTTATGTCAGCTTGTTTAAGGAGTTTGCATTATCACAAAAATATTCTAGACCCATAAGAGATAATTAAGTACATTACAATGCATAAAATAGATCTAGATCTCAATCATAAACAATATTAACTTTACCATTCAAGAATCAGTAACATTTGTGTCAAAAATCAATATCTAGCCACAAAGATCCGTATATTAATTGTTGTAAAATAGAAAAGCTTCATACATACATAATATTGTCACCATAAGTCATGTGTGCCCATAAATCAACATCATAACTCTGTTACAAAAGTGGTATTACTAAACCATGTAAATCAATACATATTTATAGGGGTGGGGATTTTGCCCTCACTGCCTAAACACCTTCAAAATAGAATACATGTTAATAATAGCCATGCACTTTACATGATATATACAAAAACATGTAACCTCTCTATTAATAGATTATCTAATAATACAACTGCAATCTAATCCTATTAATATCCTCAAAACTACACATGTTGATTGATCTTCTACTTGAATGAAATAGCCTTTGTGTGCTCTTTAAGTATTCTACAAAACGTTTTGTTATCCAAAATGAGCCCCTGCTTATTTTGGCTAACTTGCCTTCATTCTTTCCTTGTGCTTCAACTTCAATTTTCACACATTGTAAGCACTCAAAAGATTCTAGAAATGGCTTCATTAGATAGAAAATTTCTTCCCCTTTCTAGAAAGGAAAAGAAGTCCTCCTAACTCCTTGTATTTTTTGAGTTATGCCTTGACGGAGTTTGGAGGGGAAATTTTCCTAAGGAAGACCCACAGCCAATGAAATGATGCCATGTGTCAAGGCGGAGCGGCGGGCGTCAGGGGGACTTCTAGTTTTTGGTGTTTGGTCAAAAAGTGCAAAGGTAAATTTTGGTCCATAGGCTCGATGAAGAAGGAAACAGACTCGCGGGACCATGGAGAAAATTGTGACACTTAACCTTTTTGGCTCAAAAAATATCAAGGTCAAATGTCACCCGTGATACCACAAAGGAGAATGGAGAAAAATTTATTAAGACCCCCGTGCTGAATTAGAAGGTGCCATGTGTCCACATCAGTAGTAAAGGTCGGGTTGGCGGGAGGTTTTTGGAAAATTTTCCCAGGCAGGAATATTGGGTATAATTTTCTCTTGAAGCCCACGGATCAACAAGAAAATGCCATATGTCTTAGAGCGGTGGGGCTGCAAATTTTTTTTGGAAAAATTTCCCAATAAAAAAGAGGGAAAAAATCAAGTTTCGGCCCATGAACCAAAATTTTGCCCTAATTTTGCCATTTTTCGTCCAAATCTCCAAAGGGCCATATATTTCGATTTAGAGCTCGAATTTTTGTGATTTTGGTATCAATGGAAATCTGTTGAAATCCTCTACATGATGGACACCCTCAATTTTAAATTTTTATGGAGTTTTGCGGGAGAAAAATGGGAAAACGTCTATGAAATGGAAAAATTGCAAGAAATGACCCCAACCACCAAAATTAATGAAGTATGGGCCTCTGTTTTGTTCTGTAAAGAAATGTACGATGAAGTATGGGATTTTTCATGGAAACCCATCATTTTTTAGGATAATTAAACATATCTTGTTGGTGGTTGGAGTTTTAAAAATTGATTTTACCCACATTTTCTCATTTCTTTCATTCTGTTTGAGTGATAAAACCTAGTTTTGGCTCGTTTGTAAAAGGTTGTTCATCCTTCTTCTCTGCCTCTCCCTTCTTTTCTTCCCCAGGGTCGAAAATGGAGTTTGAACCTCCTCCCTTGCTCTGTAATGGATTTTGATGGGTCGTTGTATTCTTTTAATCATTTAACTGACATAATCTCTATTAGTGTCATTCTAAACTAGGGTAGTGTCCTAGGTAGTATGCAATGGAGTCTAGGGGAACCAGTTATCCATTGGGTCTACTGGGGGGTTGCTTAGTTTAGTGACTATTCTATGGAAATGCAATTCAAATCTACGGAATTTAAATACATTTCTATAGAATTCAACTATTTGCAAAGCATGAAAGGAAATTTAACAACTAATCTTCTGCACCTTGTAAAATGAAATACGCACACACTATTTGCTTAACAAATGAAATTACAACTATATAAATGAAACTTAGCAGAAAGCAAGATTATTCGTTAACCAGATTTTCATAACAAAAGCATCTATTCTAAATGAAAGCAGTAATGGAGAAAGTAGATACAGTTAATCAAAGCACGCATGTAAGATTTCTCAAATGACAATTGCAGTAAATCCAATCAAAGAACTGTATGCATGAACTCAAAATAACCTCTTATCTCCTTAGTCGAGTGGGCCCTTGCTCTTCCTCAGGATAGAGGGATTAACAACTTCTGATTCTCAAAATGTCGTAGCTTTCATTAACTCAAAATAAGTTCATAACATAGACAAGTAAAAATATCAAGAACTGAATGCAGATAATCTCCTTCAGTATATCAAAAAGTGGTACTCCCAAGTTCTGAAGATGAAGTCTTCATATAGATACTGTTAGTTACAAGATCCACCATATCAAGCGGCATTAAACACTGTCCACCAAATACTAATTAAAACACATAAATTTCTATGGGCCGTTAGGAACAAGCCCAGACTAATAGGTACAACTTGATGGAAACAGTCTTCTGCCACATGCTTCGAACTCAGGCTCTATAACTACCAGCAACTTCCATCATTTCCTACACACATCATCATGTTTGATCTCACAAAGACAGTTAGTAGGAGGTTCATGTGATAATCATTGTTTCCATAAACTATAGCAAGGAAAATGCATCAAACCTACTAAGATATAACTACACAAAACATCCCCATGTATTAATAAGTCATATCAAAAAGAGTATTTTTTGGCTTGAAGAAATGATATTAATGAGCCAAACAATGCACTCATCATTTTCCCCCTGAATTTACCTGTTGCATGTCCCTATGTAACTTATCTGCGTCCTGCCCACCTACCAAGCTGCTCAGCCATGTCATACTCCTCAAATTGATCAGCATATTGCTTTGTGGTGTTCTTGCAGCCCTGAGTGTTGGAGGTAATTTCTACCCATGCTGTGAAATTGTCATTTGACTGTGCTGCATTGTTCTGCCAGGTAGTGAGAGGGCTCAAAAGGAGTGGTGGATGTACTTGGAGGCCTGCCCATTCATCATTGTACTACTAGCTAGTTTTCTCCGTGGTTTGTTTGATAATGGTGATGAGGGCATCACCCCCTGTGCATGCTCCAGCTCAAGTTTTGGGGAGAGAGAACCTCCCTGCATTTCAAGGGTAGACTAAGAGTATCCCACCTTCTATCACAAGCCTGCCAAGCTGTCCCAAAGTTCTCCTGACTGTAATTTTCAAAATCAATGACACACTGAAGTAAAATATGAGAAGTGTTTACCCCAACTCCTGCCTGATAGTAAAGTGAGCGAAAATTTTTTTCAGGGCTACATCTGTGTGATGAGTTGGGCAGATGTGGAATCCAATGGACTGAGTGGTGTGATTGAAAATGTCTAGTTTGCTGACCCCAAATGATCTGATTCCATAATGTAGACTGAAAGGCTTTAATTTGAAAATCACCCACAAATAAATTGATTAAGAAATCAGGGACATTGGTAACTATCATGTTATGAAGATAGAATTCACAAAGAAAATTTTTGATTTCCGGAGTACTGCACTTGTAAACTGATAAAAAACTGGTGCCATTGGGAATTTCATGAGGAGCTTGAGAACACAATTGAAATAACTACCAGGAATAAAATTTGTTCTTGGAAAAACATGCTATAGTTTGGAGAGGGTTTCCTATAGGATAGAAGTTTGAGGGCCAAAAGACAGACAAAGTCTAAAATAGATGTCACTTTTTGTTTTTCCTCTTATATAGATTCCTTTTCCTTTTTTAATTTTTTATTTTCCTTCCACAATTCCCTTTCCCGAAGGGATAATTGATGGAAACTATCCAAGAGGGTAAGACTCTTATCACGACTTTCGCTTTAAATAACTTACTTCAAGCTACAGGGCAGCAATTTATTGAACTTTCTCTACTGTTTGTTGTGTAACTTTAGCTTGCAGTAAAAGGTTTGTTTCTTCCATACCTTGTAATTGAGATTTTAGTAGTGCTATCTCCTCCAAATTGTTGTGAGAAGATGCAGCTTGGGTGCCAAGCACTTCAGGAACCATAGTATGAATTTCCATAGATGACAGGAACAGCATATGCCAGAGAATCTAAGTGTTCCCCCTCATGTTGTTCTTCCCGAATGGGGGTAGTATCATCAGGAAAAGGTCTCTGATTGAGAACCGCCAGACTGCATAAATGAACTGAGCCATCGAGACCCTAGGTGCATGGAAGAAGACGAAACCATGGCGCACTTACCTTTTAAAGCTAGAAATGGAAGGGGATGGACCCCCAGGAGTACCAGCTGTGTCCACATGCTCAGGAACATTGGTCAAGCCTCTACTTTGTTATGTGAAGGGCAAGGGCCCAGTGAAAGGGTAGGCTAAGGTGTAGAAGAGAGAACAGATTTCAATTGCTTTGGTATAGGACCCCTTGCCACCAACACATCCCTCGAGCCTCCGCTTTGGTCTAAAGAAGAACTTGGTGTGAACACAACAAATGAATCAACCCCGGGTGTTTAATTATAGACTTTCCTCCCACCGAACTGGTACTTCTGGCAAACTTTAATAATGGAGTCTACGATGTATTCAAGTTGATTTACCCAAAGTGACTGGTTAACACGTCCCTTCTTAAGGTGTATTATCATTTTAAGTGCATCACCACCCAAAACAAAGGCCTGACCATCACATATGAAATACTGGTTGACCCATTTTGCAATCTTGCTCCAAATTCCAAGTAAACGTGTCTGCTTAACACTCTTCTAGACACCCAATGGAGTTAAGATGACTTCAGGGAATGCTTCCCCTTCATCATGAAACAGAGAAATTAAGATTTGTGATGGAACATTTGTCATAACCTTCAAACCAAAGTCTTGGAAGGCTAGATAGGTCAAAAGTGACCTGATTGGTAATCTCAACCCGTCTTCCATAAACTTATGAACACAGGTGGACTCAAAATTGTTCAAGAATTCTTCAACAATGCCCTAATCAAAACCTTCAAATTGGCGAATGAAATCCATCCATTCCAAAATCATGAAATACCTATGAACTCGCGGCATTCTAGAGTAAGGCGTCTGGTGAATCAGGTTCTGATGTCTTTCATGGTCCCATGTTTGAAACTGAAGGTGAGTAATACCAGGTAGCAGAAAAAACCAAAATAGATGCTTATCTCCCACTCCCTTTTTAATGACTGATAAGACCAATCATGCTTGATGTGTATACAACAATGGTAAGAAGTAAGTTATAGAAGAATTAAATTTCCAATTGCACCATATTCCTTGAGTGGCGCAAAATCAAGTGAAGGTGGCAATGGAAAAATAGCGAATAAGACTGGCCACCCGTGTGAGTTTAAGATTTTTGCGGTGGCATATATCCCACTATTGAGGAGCGAGTTCCAACCATCCTAGCTCTGAAGAATGCGACACATTCAAGGCATGTGGTGATTATGAGCCATTACTCCTTTTATGCCGTCATCTATAGAACTGGATTTGGAAAGAGATCTGAAATGAATATAGCAATCATTTCATGATGGCGTAATGATGACAAATGCATACATGGGGAAATGTTTTTCATGGAAATATCGTTAGCAAGTTAGAATGCAGTTATCCATGCCACATTTAGTCAGCTGATATCTGTAGTATTCCTACGCCCTGTAGTTTGAGATGAAGCGCGATTAGTGGCTGTAGAAATAATGAAAAATTCCTGCATTTACTGGAAATAACAACAAGAAAAACTACTAGCTAAGGGAAGAAGATTAAATGACGGATCATCTTCCATTATTGAATTTGCAGGAGATTGATTAATCTATGCTCGAGAGGCAAATATCCTCCTTAACATGCATGTCTATGCGGAATAGAATGTCATCGATGAAAGTCTTCTTATCTATCGGTTGGTGGTGAATCTCGGAGCCTATGTCCATTCACTAGAAGAGTCCATTTGTATCCAACAATATGTATCAACCGAACAGAGCCATTATCAAACACTTGATTTACCTGATAGGGACCTAACCAACGTGTACGCAACTTGCCTTTAAACTACTGATAGTGGGAATTAAAGAGTAAAACCCATTGTCCCTCATGAAATTTCCTTTTCTTTGATGTGAGCATCATGCCTAGGTTTTCTGCATTGATGTTATAGAATTTCTATCTACTACTGTGCCTTCCATCCTCATTTCATCTAATTCATTCAACTGTAACACTTGTTCACATTATTCCTCATCCAAATCAATCCCAACTTCCAACGCTATTTGCCAGGTGTGCAATTCAAAGTCAACAGGTAACAATGGTTTCTTCCCAAAGACTAGCTTATAGGGAGAAAAACCAGCAGTTATTTTCCAAGTTGTGTTGTAGACCCAGAAGGCCTCAGGAAGCTTTTGTACCCAATTATTTGTATCGGCATTAACCACCTTAGTTAGAATATTCTCAAGTTCTCGATTGGTTACCTCCACTTGCCCATTAGATTGGGGGTGATATGGTGATGATTTCCGATGCCTACTTCTATAGATTCCAAAAAAAGCTTCAATCATATTTGAAACAAATTGAGGACCTTAATCAAATACAATGACCCTTGGTGCTCAAAATTGTAACAATATTTGATTGTACAAAAAATAAGCAACAACATCTTCGTTGGCAGATGCCAATGCTTGAACTTCAGTCCATTTGGTGACATAGTCTATGCATGCCAAGAGATACTCCTTCCTGAAAGATGGAGGATCAAATGGTCCAAAAAAGTTCAATCCCCCATTTCTCAAATGGTCCTAAAACTAGCTGAGGATTCAGCGGAATTTCCATAGAAAGTGTAGGTTTTCCCATTCGTTGGCATGCATCACACTGCCACACATACTTTTTGACAGTCCTATGGAGGGAAGGCCAATAATACCCTGCTCCAAGGATCTTGTGAATTGTTCACTTCACTGAATAATGTCCACCTCCTGGCTCATCATGACAAGCTCACAGTATGTCATGTACCTCATCCTCTTGAACACACCTATGAAGAACCATGTCAGGACAACATTTAAATAAGAATCCGTTACACCATTTATATGTTGCACTATTTCTAACCAATCACCTTCTTTCCTTATGAGTAAAATAGGTAGGAAACTTCCATGTTGTTAAATAATTCGTGAGATCAGTGAACCAAGGAGTCTTAGTCAAGATAGCAAACAAGTGTTCATCAGGAAATTGGTCCTGGACTGCTTCGTCATCACCTAAAACATTTAATCTAGAAAGAAAATCAGCAACAATGTTAAATTTCCCAGGCTTATCTATAATGGTGAGATTGAATTCTTACAACAAGAGTAACCAACGAATAAGCCTTCCGCCAACCACTGGTTTGTTCATCAAATATTGAATGGCAGAGTGGTCAGTGTAAACAAATTTTTTATATCCAGTGATGTAATGACGAAATTTATTCAAAGCATAGACAACAGCCAAGAATTCTTTTTCCGTAGTAGTGTAATTCCTTTCCGTAGGAGTCAAATTTTTGCTGATAAAATAAATTGCATACATATGATCTTCCGAGTCTTTTTGTCCAAGGATAACACCCATGGTTATATTAGAAGCATCAGTGTGGATATGGAAAGGTTGTCCCCAGTCAGGGCCATGTAAGACAGGGGCCATCATCAGCTTTTCTTTGATAGAATCAAATGCCTGTTGACACTGAGGAGACCATTCAAAAACACAATCTTTGGTTAGCAGTGAAAACATTGGGGCTGGCAATTTTGCTGAAATCTTTTATGAATCGGTGGTATTAACCTACATGACCAAGGAAACTTTTAATGTTAGTCTGATTAGCTGGTGTAGGTAATTGAGTGATGACTGATATCTTTTTGGGATCCACCTGTATACCTTGGGCTGAAACATGGTGACCTAAGACAATTCCTTGATTAACCATCATTAGACATTTTTCATGACTCAGGGATAGTTGGTGTTGTTCACATCGACTGAGTACTTTCTCAAGGTTGTTCAAAGATTCTTCAAAAGTGGATCCATGGACAATAAAATCATCCATGTAAACCTCAACACAGTCATTAGCAAGATCTACAAAAATGGCCAAGACTGCCCGCTGAAATGTAGCAGGGGCATTACAAAGCCCAAAAGGTAAGACTCGGTAAGTGAATGTACCCCAAGGGCACGTAAAATTAGTCTTATCCTGATCAGCAGGGGAAATACTAATTTGATTATACCCACTAAACCCATCCAAGAAAGAAAAATATTTCTTACCAGCCAAATTATCAAGGACTTGGTCAATGAAAGGCAGGGGAAAATAATCCTTCTTGGTGGCTTTGTTAAGTTCCCTGTAATCAACACATATTCACCACTTACCATTCTTCTTGGGAATAATAACTAATGGGGAGACCCACTGACTATCAGATATAGGATAGATGAAACCTACCTTTAGGAGTTTTTCGATCTCACTTTTGACTATGTCTCTCAATGTTGGATTGATTCTTCATTGTGGCTGCCTTATAGGTTTGACATCATCAGTGTAAATATGGTGTGTACAGATGCTAGGATGAATTCCTTTCATATCAGTGTAATCCCAAGCAAAAGCATGGGAATGTTTCTTCAGAACCTCAAGCACCCTAGCTTCTTGATTGACCTCCAAATCAGTTACCTATGGTCAACTCTCTTCCCATACTGACAAGCACCTGCTTGGTATCATTCACAAGAGCAAGCTCTATACTAGTGATAAAAGAATTCAATGGGAAAACATGGGGCTGAAGCATGTGTAGGATGGGTATATTGTCAAAAGACAAAATCTTGGTTAAAGGACAATAGAAATCAGGAACTAAATATTTAGAATTATAAGCATAGAGTTTCCTACCAGACTTAGCAGAGGTAATGTCTACCAGAGAAATAGCAGAAGAGATGTCTAATGTTGGTATTCTGGATTCCGTAGCAATAGTGTTGATTTCCTTAGTCGTAGAGTCCTTAGAATCAGTCAGTGTATATGACTCCACATCTTCCACCATATGATTATGTACTGCAATAGTGGCCAGAAAAGAAGAACTCAAAGAGTTAGCATCCAAAGAATCCACCCATACCTGGTCACAATTGTTCATATAAGGCTGGGCAGGAGGGTATAATGAAATGTGTTTGGATTTCTGCCCATTTAGAATTTTCATGTTGCCTGACCTACAGTCAATGTATGCAACAACTGTAGCCAACCAGGGTCTTCCCAAGATGACTAGATATCCCAACTTCCTAAGCTTTAGGCTGCAAAACCATGAAATCAACTGGGTATTCCCATGATTCAACAGTGACCATTATATCTTCAACCACACCATCAGGTACAACAATAGATTGATCTGCTAACTGCAGAACAATGTTGGTAGGTTGAAGTCCTGTTAAGGATAGTAGATTAAACATTTCTGTTGTGATGACATTAATAGCAGTACCAAGATCTACCAAAACGTTAGATATTGACTGGTTGTTTATACAAATAGTAATGACAGGACTCCCAGGATCCCCATATTTTGGTGAGATAAGGGTGCCAACAACTAAATCAGCCAAATTCCCTTCGACTCTAACAGTCTTTGGATATTTCTTTTTCCTTCCTGGTGTCTTTATACACTCATTTCTAATGGTTTGGTTTAGTTCAGGGATGTCCCTTATTGCTCACAACAGTGGAACCTTAATATGTACCTTTTTTAATTCCTGAACTAGTTTTGTTTCATCTACAGTTCGAGTGTCCTGTAATCACTCAGGAAAAGGGGTTGTAGTCTATTTGGGTATTTGATCATCTGGTGTATCTAGTATTGGTGAAGAACCATTATTACCCTCAAGGTTTTCTTCCTTATCGACATCAGCAGGTAGTTCTGTGATAACAACAGGAGGGTTCAATATTTTGCCAGATCGCAGTCATAAATTACCAATAGTATTAACCTGCATGGTGTTACTGGGTCTGTGTCATCAATTGAAGCTGTCTATTGATTTTTAGGATTGGATATTGGCTGAGCCGGAAGTTGTGTTTGTGTTGCTTGTCCTTGATGTTGGTAGGCTTGAGGTGAAGGCATTAAAGCTTGTTGTGGCTACTGGAACCTGTGTTGTTGATTACCGTTTTGTGGTGGTGCCCAGGACTGATTTTGGCTAAAATTTTGTTGAGGACCCCACTGCTGATTGTGCCAAGGATTTGCTATGGGTGGTGGAGCCCAACCCAGCTAAGTGTAGGGATTTGTCCAAGGTGGTGGATATGGATAAGTCATCCAATTTGAGTTTTCCCACTCAGGTTGTCCCCAAGAAGACTGAGAGGCTTGATTCGGCCATGACATCCTCCAGGGATTCTGAGTTGGTCTAGATGGGAACCCACCCTGATTGTTTGGTCTTTGGAAAAAGTTTAATTCAACACTTGTTTGAGAGATGGCATTCAAACCTCCCTTCAACTGTGGTAAAAGTGTGCAATGCTTAGTGTCATGGTCAGTAACTTCACAGATTAAGCACATGTCTGTGACATCCAAAGGACATTCTCTCAAGGGGTGTCTCTTCCGACACTTAGGGCAATACATGTCCAACAGTTCTTTGGCAGGGGTGGCTTTTGCCTTGAGTCCATCTATGGTGGATGTTAATTGCAACAGAATGTCTGTTTTCATGTTTGCCATTTCTTCTAGAAGTTCAGAGTTACCTAAAGACTTGGATGTTTGTTTTCTTCGTATTCCTCCACATGTTCTAGAGTATCTTCTACATAGCTCAGTGATTTGGTCCATGGTGAGTTTATGCACGTCTCCTCCTCCCATGAGATGGAGGGAATCCTTGGTTTCCTCATCCAGTCCTTTAAGAAAGACTATTTTAGTGATGTCTGCATGTAACTCATACCCACTGCATTTATGGAGAAAGAGGAATCTATCCAGATAATCCTCTAGGTTCTCATCTTCCTTTTTCCGTATTTGGAAGAACTCTTCCTTCCTATCCCTTCCCCTACAATAGTCTTGGTACTTATCTAGGAAGGCCTGTTTCCATGGCTTCCCAGGAATTAATGGAGTTAGATGGTAACCCCATAAACCATCTCATAGCAGAATCTTTGAGAGTGGAGGGAAATAGTTTGAGTTTTTGATTGTTAGTTCGGTAATCATATGTCTGGCACAGGATTTAAAATTCAAACAGAAACTGATCAGGGTCTTCTTTTGTCATTCCTCAAAAGATGGGGAGGATGGATGGTGAGATGTTTTTCATGGGTGCATCCTCATCCGCATCGAGGAAAATGGGATATGTAAAGGTTTTCACCTAAAGGTTGGTCTTCAGCATTCCCAAGGTCCCCCATTTCCGAGTGGTGTGAAGAGGATACAGAATGCTCAGAAGAGGTTCTAGGTGTTGGGTTGGAATCTGTATCACTCTCAGTGTTTCTTCCTTGTGAAGTGTCTAGAGAGATTTGTTAAATATTACGTGCTATAAATCTCCCTTGGTTATCTCGCGACCTATGCATCAAGGTTGGTTGTTTTAAAATGAGGTCTGAGAGAACTACTGGTTTCCTATATGAACTCCATTAACACCCATAGCATATGGAATAAAAACAATGGAGCTTATGGTTATGTCCCCATGGCAACGGCACCAAAAATGATGGGTCACTGTATTCTTCCAATCATTTAACTGACATAATCTCTGTCAGTGTCATTCTAAACCAGGGCTGTGTCCTAGGCAGTATGCAATGGAGTCTAGGGGAACCAGTTATCTGTTGGGTCTGTTGGGGGTTGCTTAGTTTAGTGACTATTCTACGGAAATGTCAATTCAAATCTATATAAATTAAATACAGTTCTATAGAATTCAACTATTTGCGATGAAAGGAAACTAACAACTAATCTTCTGTTTGTAAAATGAAATACGCACACACTATTCTTAACAAATGAAATTACAACTGTATAAATGAAACTTAGTAGAAAGAAAGATTATTCATTAACCAAATTTGCATAACAAAAGCATCTATTCTAAATGAAAGTAGTAATGGAGAAAGCAAGATACAATTAATCAAAGCATGCATGTAAGATTTCTCAAATGACAATTGCAGTAAATCCAATCAAAGAATTATATGCATGAACTCAAAATAACCTCTTATCTCCTCGGTCGAGTGGGCCCTTGCTCTTCCTCGGGATAGAGGGATTAACAACTTCTGATTCTCAAAATGTTGTAGCTTTCATTAACTCAAAATAATTTTCATAACATAGACAATAAAAAATATCAAGAACTGGATGTAGATAATCTCCTTCAGTATATCAAAAAGTGGTACTCCAAGTTCTGAAGATGAAGTCTTCATATAGATACTGTTAGTTACAAGATTCACCATATCAGGCGGCATTAAACACTGTCCACCAAATACTAATTAAAACACATAAATTTCTACGGGCCGTTAGGAACAAGCCTAGACTAATAGGGTCAAGTTGATGGAAACAGTCTTCTACCACATGCTTCGAACTCAGGCTCCATAACTACCAGCAACTTCCATCATTTCCTACACACATCATCACGTTTGATCTCATAAAGACAGTTAGTAGGAGGTTCATGTGATAATTGGTTTTCATAAACTATAGCAAGGAAAATGCATCAAACCTACTAAGATATAACTACACAAAACATCCCCATGTATTAATAAGTCATATCGAAAAGAGTATTTTTGGCTTGAAGAAATGATATTAATGAGCCAAACAATGTGCCCATCAACATTTTTCCTCTTACCCATGAAATGAAGCACTGTGTAAATTCTGAGCAATAAAAAACATGTTTTATGATGTATTTGTCCATCCTTGGCTCGTTTTCTTTGTTATTTTCCTCACATCTCTTCATTACATGGTATTTGTGTAGGTTTGGATCTCCATTGCAGGTTTTGGAGCTGTGTTCATGGAGATTTAGAACATTTTCTATGTGAAATCCATATTTGGTCTGTGATACACTTGTCCATCCTTTCCATTGCTCACCTCTTCTTGTTTCATGGCAGTTTTGATAGATAATCAACACTTTCCTTCTGTGGTGTATCACCGTTTTAGTGTAGGATCTGTTTTTTGCTTGTTTTCTTCCTCTCTTTGTCTCCTTGGAAGTTAGATTAGGTTAGATTAGCTTTCCTACACTGGAATAGCTGGTGACAGGTAGGTTAGGAAGAGGAACCAACCTTCTCTAGAGAGCTTTCCCCATTTGCAAAGGTCCTGCACTTTGGGAAAGCTCAATGTTGTGCAATCATACCAAATGAATTTTCCTTAGAAAATCAGATCCATAACTCATTTTGGGGTGTTGTGAATTTTCATTAATAGTTTTGGCACACCCGGTGGGACCAAGAGGTCTTCCACTTCATTTTTTGCAGGTTGATGTGTTCCTTTTTAAAATTTGAGCCTTTGGAGGCACTTGCAAATGCATCTGGCGACTCCATATGGTCAACAACCCATCTCTAAAGTTACAGATCTTCCTTTTCATTAATTTTAATTTTCTTCCATTTCCACCCATTTTTTTTCCATCTCTTTCATTCTTTTCCATTTCATGAATTTGTGCAATCATGACTTCCCTTCCATCATGGAATTCACATTTGTAGTGCCATTTAAATCCATCTCCAATATGTTTTACAACTCCTTCAAATCAACATTTTGAGCAAATACAAAATCAGCATGGTTACCCCTATGAGAAAAATTTCCAAAATTAGTTTAGATCTATGGAGCTTTCCAAGAGCAGGGGTACGCAAACAATGAAGAAAATACAAATGCAAGATGATGGTCTGCTAGAGAAGATCCAAAAAATGCGAGATTGGCATGGTGTAGTCAAGAGCTACAACTTAAATGAAGGCATGTTCAAAATTTGTTGTAGGGAACCCTGTGCATGGGAAGGCCCCTTTCCAATACACTACAACCCTCAAGAGAAGCTGGATTTCATAATTGAGATGTCTGTCCCAAACTTGCAGAATGGACTTAGGAGATAGAAGCATATGAGCATTTGGTATTGAGATCACCCTTGTCAATACGTAAGTTCATTCAGAAGTTCCTTGTATTTCTTTTTCTTCATCTCAAGCTTTACCATTTCAACAATGTCAAGTTGTAAACCCAGCCGATGTCAGTTTTGAAAACCAAATCCCTCTATCCTATAGTCTCCCATCCTGCATCTCAACTGTTGGTCTACCCTCTTCTCCATCCAAATCCAAATCCTCTCCATCAAGAGCAAAAAATAAATACCTTCCACTGCAAGGAAACAAGAAGTTTCATCTCTTCCACAACCATAAACAAATGAAAAAATCAGTTGAATCCACAACCCACACCTTCTCTTGCACTTCCCGAATTCCATGTTGGAGAATGAAGAAAATTTTAAAATGTCAGTCATGGAAGGACAGCAAGAAGAAGAAGTGCTAAAGAAGAATGAATATGGTTAAAAGTATTAGTTGAGTATTAGCTCTTAGGTTTGGGATCACATAAAGATTCCTTTGTTGGTCAATGCCTTCATAAGAGAAGAAGTTGGAGTTAGGGATCAAGTGGTAAACTAAGACTAAATTTGCAGAAGAGAAAGAACAAGAAAAGGAAGAAGAAGAAAATCAGCACTCACTTGTACTCAGTGATGTAGTTAGGTGTCCATGTTGGCACTTTAAGTGAAGAGAATGCTCATCCAATTTGCAACTTCCCAATCAGCCATTATGGAAGGAGAAGAACAAATCAGCTCATAAGTACCGTTTTTGAAAGGAGCAAGTGGATGAGACCAAATCAGAGTTCTGTAGTAACAGAAGAAGGAAGACATTATTGGTACATTTTCATGATTTCATTTGAAGGGGCATGATTTTGGTTGATGAAGTCCATGATGGGAGGAAATCTCTGAAAGTAAATCTTGGAATCCCAACTTGTCCTCTAGAGAAACAGATTTGAAGATTTTGATATGGATCAAACTTCAATGCTAGAGGAAGAGGTCATTCAAGATGCAAGATTTTCTTCAAACAATAGAGGAAGGAGAAGCTGCTCCAAATCAAAAAGAAGAGGAGTACATTCTAGCTGTGGAGGAGGAAAAGTGCAGATCCAAAGGCTTTGAATACAAAACAGGCTAGAGAAGAGCCTTCAATTCTTCCTTCCACTCCATTCTTTCTCGAGCTATAATGTTGGAGAGGAGTTTGATGTTTCAAACTTCGTGTTGGAGGATGAAAAAAACCATGGTGAACAAGTTGCAAACCAAAAGAGACACCATAGAAGAGGTTGAACATTTGCAGCAGGACAACAATGAAGCAGAGTTATCTTGTCTAGATTTGGAGGACTATTTTGATGGAGAAGAAACAAGTTGAGTTCTCTATTGTTTTCTCCTTAATTGATCCCTCTTCCAAATATGTAGAACCTTGCTGTCATGAAGGAGAGCACTCATTTGCAGCAGTCTGTACATTTTATAGCAGCTCTTTTGGAATCTAAGTTTTGGAAGATATCAAACCTTCCATGCTCTTCACTAGAGGAAGGAAGAGAAACATCAGAAGAGTTCCACCACTTCCTTCCATGCCATTCACCCAAGAGAGGTCTACAATAAGACTCCATTTTTGGAGTGAGAAAATCAGAGCATATGGGCATATCAAATGGATCATTACCTTGCCTAATCAGATATTTGGCTTCATTGGAGCCAAAGGAGAAGCCACAATCTAGTCATGCCCATCTTCTAGGGCATGAGGATGAGCTATGCAAAGCACCAAGGATCAGCTATCATACCTCTTCAATCTAAATGCAGAGCAACTAAAAGAGGTATTCAATTTTGTCTTCAGTTGATACTTTGGTGATTTGGGTGGAATGTCCAGACTTGTAGTTAGTTTTTTCACTCATCCTAACTGGAGCCATGTTCAGTTCCAAATCAGTTGCATGGCTGCCATTTTTGAGGAAGGGAAGCTATTTCTCCACTGCCAGTTGTAGGCTTTGTTTAGAGCTCCCTTTGCTTCTTGGTTAGAGTAGTGTAGGAAGGTTTTTTTTTCAGAAAAAGTAAGTGGTTTTGCATGTACTTTGTATGTTCCATTTGGAGCATGTATGATTTCCAAGTTTGTACATAGTTCTTTGGTGTTGTTGTGGTTGCTCGTACACATTGCATTAAGTTGGCTTTAGGTGAAGCTCAACTTCAAGTTTTCAACTGGGTTTCCAAGTGATTCAGATGTCAAATTTTCAGAGTTTAGATCATAGAATTGGTTATCATGGCTTGACTCCATGCCTGAATGGATACTTCAAAAGGCCACTGATCATTCATCTAGAAGGAAGATGACTCCTGTGAGTCACCAAAGTTGTTAAACAAAATAAGCTCCCTGCTTATTTTTGGGTTACTTGCCTTCATTCTTTCCTTCTTTGTGATTCAAATTCAATATTTAAGACATTTAAAGCGTTCAAAGGTTTTCTAGAAAATGGCTCCATCAGATAGATAATTGCTTCCCCTTTCTCAGAAAGGTAATTAACTCTTTCTAAACTCATTGTATTTTTTGAGTTGTGGCTCGAGTGGAGTTTAGAAGGGAAAATTTTTTAAGGAAGGCCCGTAGCCAATGAAATGCATGCCACTTGTCAAGGCAAAGCGGCGGGTGTCGGGAGGAGTTCTAGGTTTTTGGCGTTTGGTCAAAAAGCGCAACTTGGACAATTGTGGCCCGCAAGCCTGATCAAGGAAGGAAATGGACTTGTGGGGCTAGGGAGAAATTTGCGAAACTTAGCCTTCTTGGGTAAAAGGCATAAAGGTCAAAATTTGCCCATGAACCTACAAAGGCTCCATCGAGAAAAATTCATTATGACCCCTACACTAAATCAGAAGGATGGCATGTGTCTACATTCGTAGTGGAGGTAAGGCTAGCGGGAGGTTTTTGGAAAATTTTGTCAAAAAATGTAAAATGGAAAGAATTTTCTCTTGAAGCCCGCGGATCCTCCAGAAGATGCCACGTGTCTCAAAGCGGTGGGACTATGCCACGTCATTTTGCAGATTTGCAGGGAAAAAAAGTTGGGAAAAATCAATTTTCAGTCCACGAAGCCTGAATTTGTCCCTAATTTTTACATAAGGAACCCAAATCTTCAAAAGGCCATATCTTTTGATCCAGAGCTTGGATTTTTGACAATCTTAGTACCTATGGAAAGCTATCTAGAGATTTTCTTCATCGATGGAGTCTTCACTTTTGTATTGTTGGTAAATATTTTGTGGGAGAAAATTGGGGAAAACATCGTTTTGGCATGGAAAAGACCAAAGGAAACCAGTTTTCAACTACCAGATTTAATGAAGCATGGGTCATTGTTCATTGCTTTGCGAATCAATGTAGGATGAAGTATGGAAATATTAGCTTCATGTATCAAGCCCATCAATAGATGCAGGCTAATTAAATATGAATCTTATTAAAGTCGTTGGAGTTTTTAACAATTGATTTTCCCACATTTTTTCCTCTCTTCTCGCGTTTCATTCTATAAAAGCGATAAAAGCTAGTTTTGGCTACATTTTTAAAGGGTTGTTCATTTTTTCTTCTCTGCCTCGCCTTTCTTTTCATGATCAGGGTTGAAAATGGAGTTTGAACCTCTTCTAATTGCTCTGTAAATGGCATGTTTTTGCCTATTTCTCATGAAATGATGCTCTATGCAAATTTACAAAGCAATAAAAAATGTGTTTTGTGATGCATTTGTCCATCCTTTGCTCGTTTTATTTGCATCTTCTTTCCTCTCTTCATTTTGCAGGGTATTTGTGCATGTTTTGGAATGTTCATTTACAGATCTTGGAGCTGTGTTCATGGAGATTTTGGAACATTTTCTGTGTGAAATCCATCTCTGGTCTGTGATGCACTTGTCCATCCTTTCCATTGCTCACCTCTCTTTGTTTTCATGGTAGTTTTGAGTAGATGATCAACACTTTCCTTCTTTGGTGTATCACCATTTTAGTGTAGGCACTAGTTTTTTCCTTGTTTTCTTTCTCTCCTTATTGTCTCTTGGAAGTTAGATTAGGATTAGATTATCTTGCCTGCACTGGAATAGCTTGTGGCAGGTAGTTTAGGAAGAGGAACCAACCTTCTCTAGAGGATCATTCTCATTTGCAAGTCCCACAGCTTGGGGAATGATCCAATGTTATGTAAATCACACCAAATGACCCTGCCTTAGAAAAGTATATCCATAACTCATTTGGGGGTGCTATGTGATTTTGCACTAACAGTTTTGGCACACCTGGTGGGACCTTAGAGGTCTCCACTTCATTGCAACAAGATTGATGTGCACTTGTTGCAATTTCCAGCTTATTAGAAGCTTCAATTTGCACATCTGGCGACTCCATCTGGTAAACAACTCATTCTCTGAGTTGCAGACCTTGTTTTCCATTCACTTCCATTCATCCTTCTTTCCATATTCTTTCATTCTTTCCATTCCATGAAGTTTTGTAATCATGACTTCATTTCCACCATGGAATTCACATCTAGAGTAGCAACAACACATTCCAACTCCAATAAGCTTTAACAAATCCTTCAAATCAACATTTTGAGCATATCCAAAATCAGCATGGTTACCCCTATGAGCAGCAGTTCCAAAATCAGTTTGGCTATGGAGCTTTCTAAGAGTAGGGGTATGCTAAACAATGAATAAAATCAAATGTAAGATGTTGGTTTACTGGAGAAGATCCAAAAAATGGAGATTAGCATGGTGTAATCAAGAGGCTACAACTTAAATGAAGGCGTTCAGAATTGGTTACAGGGCACCCTGCCCATGGGAAGGCCCTTTTCCAAGACACTACAACCATTAAGAGAAGCTGGACTTCATAATTGAGATGCTGCCCCAACTTGCACAATGGACTGAGGAGATAGAAGCATATGAGAATAGTCTAAATCAACCTTGTCAATGGGTAAGTCATTCAACAGCTCCTTGTATTTCTTCTTCTTCATCTCAAGCTTTACCATTTCAACAATGTCAAGTTGTAAACCCAACGAATGCTGCTCCAGTTGTGAAAACCATCCCTCCAACCCCTAGTCTCCCATCCCATCTCAGCTTTTCTACCCTCTTCTCTTTCAAATCCAAATCCCCTCCACAAGAGCAAAAATAAATACCTTCCACTCCAAGGAAACAAGAAGTTTCATCTCTTCCACCACCACAAACAAATGAAAAAATGGTTGAATCCCAACCCACTCCTTCTCTTGACTTCCCAATTCCATGTGGAGAAGAAGAAATTTTAAAAATCAGTCATGAAGGACAACAAGAAGAAGAAGTGAAAGAAGAAGAAATGGTTAAAATATTAGTGAGCTTAGCTCTTAGGTTTGGGATAACAGAGATTCCTTTGCTGGTCAAGCCTTCAGAGGAGAAGAAAGTTGAAGAGCCAATGGTGGCTAAGACTAAATTTGTAGTAGAGAAAGAACAAGAAAAGGAAGAAGAAAATCAGCAGTTAGTTTACTCAGAATGTAGTGTCCATGTTGGAACTTTAAGTGAAGAGAATGCTGATCTAATTCAAACTGCCCAATCAACCAAGGAAGGAGGAAAACAAATCAGCTCAAAGTCCCATTGGAAAGGAGCAAGTGGATGAGACCAAATCAGAGTTTGTAGCAGCAGAAGAAGAAGACATTATTGGTGTTTTCTTGCTTTCATTCGAAGGGCCTGTTTTGGTTGATGAATCCATTTTAGAGGAAAGCTCTAAAAGAAATCTTGCAGTCCCAACTTGTCCTCTAGAGCAGCAGTTTGAGGAGTTTGATATGGAAAAATTCATGCTAGAGGAAGAGTTCAATCAAGAGAAAGATGGTCTTCAAACAGCAGAGGAAGGAGAAGCTACTCCAAATCCAAAAGAAGAGGAGTACATTCCAGCTGTGGAGGAGAAAAATGTAGATCCAAAGGCTTTGAACACAAAAACAGGCTATAGAAGAACCTTCAGTTCTTCCTTCCACTTCATCTTTCTCGAGCTCTAACATTGGAGAAGAGTTTGATCTTTCAAACTTCATGTTGGAGGATGAAAGAAACCATGGTGAACAAGTTGCAAACCAAAAAGACACCATGGAAGAGGTTGAAAATTTGCAGCAGGACAACAATGAAGTAGAGTACTTGTCTGATTTGGAGGACTGTTTTGATGGAGAAGAACCAGTTGAGTTTCTATTGTTTTCTCCTTCATTCACCCTTCAAATATGTGAACTTGTTGTCATGAAGGAGAGCACTCATTTGCAGCAGTCTGTACTTTATAGCAGCCTTTTGGAATCTAGTTTGGGAGACTCAAACCTTCCATGCTCTTCATAGGAGGAAGAAGAGAAACAACAGAAGAGTTCCACCATTCCTTCCATGCCATTCACCCAAAGAGGTATACAAGAAGACTCCATTTTTGGAGTGGAAAATTAAAGCAATGGGCATATCAAATGGATCAGACCTTTCCCAATCAGGTATTTGGCTTCATTGGAGCCAAAGGAGAAGCCAAATCTGGTCATGCCCATTTCAGGGCATGAGGATGAGCTATCAAAGCACCAAGGATCAGGTGCCATACCTCTTCAATCCAAATGTAGAGAAACTAAAAGAGGTATTGGTTTTGTCTTCAGCTGATACTTTGGTGATTTGGGTGGAATATCAGCTTGTAGTTAGTTTTTCACTCATCCAACCAGCCATGTTTAGTGCCAAATTAGTTGCATGGCTGCCATTTTTTGAGGAAGGGAAGCTATTTCTCCCTGCCAGTTACATGTTTTGCATTGAGCTCCCTTTTCTCTTGGTTAGAATAGTGTAGGTAGGTTTGTTTTTAGTAGAAGAAGTGATTTTTCACACTCTGCATGTCCCATTTGGAGCATGTATGATTTTTCTGTTTGTACATAGTTTTTGGTGTTGTTGTATTGCTCTTGCACAGTGCATTCAGTTGGCTTTTGGTGAAGTTCAAATTCAAGTTTTAGCGGGTTTCCAAGTGATTCAAAGGTCATATTTTCAGAGTTAGATCAAAGAATTGGTTATTAGGCTTGACTCCATGCCCAATGGATGTAAAAAAGGCCACTGATCATTCATCTAGCAGGAAGATGACCCTTGTGAGTCGCCAAAGTTGTCCTAACCAAAATAAGCTCCCTCTTATTTTTGGGTTAACTTACTACCTTTTGTGCTTTAATCTGATATTTTACATACATTTAAAGTAGTCAAAGGTTTTTGTAAAATGCTCCATCAGATAGAGAATTTCTTCCCCTTTCCAGAAAGGTAAAGAACTCTTTCTAACTCCTTGTATTTTTTGAGTTATGGCTTGGCGGAGTTAGAAGGGAAAATTTTCCCAAGGCAGACCTGCAGAACTTGGGAGATTTTTTGTTCCAAGGAACTTAGACCGGTGGGGCATCTTAATGAGGAAAAAGTGAAAAATTTCCTTTTCTTCCAAAAGGCATAAAATCAAAATGTGACATGTGGCCCCATTTGTAAAAGGCTAATGCGGGGATGCGGGACTTCGGAGGTAAATTGGATTTTTCACACTTTTTGTCAAAAAATATAAAATGGAAAAAAGGAAGACCCCTACCTCCGCTGACCCCAATGGATGCCATGTCATCAGCGGATTTGTGGAAGAAAAAGTTCAAAATTTTTGCCGAAGCCAAATTTAGCAGGAAACGTAAGGAAAAAACGCAGAAGGCCATATCTTTTGATCCAGAGCTCCATTTTTTACAATCTTGGTACCAATGGAAAGATCTAGAGATTCTCTTCATCATGGAGTATTCAATTTTTTATTTTGGTAGATATTTGTTGGAGAAAATTTCAAAACACATTTTGGCACAGAAAAGACAAAAAAAACTAGTTTCAACTACCAGATTTAATGAAGTATGGGTCATTTTCTGGAAATATGAGATTCTTCATTGAGCGATGAAGAATTAAATAGCATTCTTTTCTCCCTCAAGCAGACAAAATGCATGGGAATTTTGCAGATGGAGCCTTGACTTTTCGACAAAATTTATGAATTTCGTCAGTGGTTGGAGTAGGAATCAAATTTTCTACATTTTTTCCCTCTCTTCTCACATTTCTTCTATATAATGTAACAGAGGCACATTTTTCAAGAAGTTAGTTAGTGGTTGTTCATTTTTCTTCTCTTCCTCCCCCTTCTTTTCTTCCCCAGGGTCAAAAATGGAGTTTAAACCTCCTCCCCTGCTCTGTAATGGCATTTTTTTGCCTCTTTCCCATGAAATGGTGCACTGTGTAAATCTGGAGTAATATAAAATGTGTTTTTGTGATGCATTTGTCCATCCTTTTCTCATTTTATTGCATCTTCTTGCCTCTCTTCATTTGCAGGGTATTGTGCATGTTTTGAATGTTTATTTGTAGATCTGGGAGCTATTTTCATGGGATTTTGGAACATTTTCTATGTGAAATCCATCTCTTGTCTGTGATGCACTTGTCCATCCCCTCCATTCCTCACCTCTCCTTGTTCCATGGCAGTTTTGGTAGATGATCAACATTTTCCTTCTCTGGTGTATCACCATTTTAGTGTAGGCTCTATTTTTTCTAGTTTTCTTTCTCTCCTTGTCTCCTTGGAAGTTAGATTAGGATTAGATTAGCTTGCCTTCACTGGAATATCTTGTGGCAGGTAGATTAGGAAGAGGAACCAACTTTATCTGGAGGATCATTCCCATTTGCAAGTTCCACATAGCTTGGGAAATAATCTAATGTTATGTAAATCACGCCAAATGACCCTGCCTTAGAAAAGTAGATCCATAACTCATTTGGGGGTGCTATGGTTTCACACTAACATTTACTTAAGGGGAAATGTACATTTTACTAGGGAGAAACACAACAACGCTTGTTTGAGATACTAAAGGAGAAACTTACTACCATGCCCATTTTGCGCTTTCCCTCATGGGATAAACCATTTCATGTGCATGTGGACACTTTTGGCATGGCCATTGGTGTTGTGTTAGCTCAACCTGGTGAAGGTATTGTCGATCATCCAATTTGTTTTGCTAGTAGGAAGCTGACCCCTGCTGAGTAGAATTATACAACTACAGAGTGCGAAGCTTTGTCAATGATCTATGCATTACACAAGTTTTGATAGTACTTGTCAGCAATACCATTTTTGTTTTATACAAATCACATGGCATTGAAGTACTTGGTAAACAAGTTCATCTTACAGGGGTGCATATGTAGATGGGTACTCCTATTTCAAGAGTTTGACTTCACAGTTGTTGTGAAGCCAGGGAATAGTAACTCTGGACTAGACCATTTATCTAGAATCAACTCAAGAGAGGAAACAAATACAATTGAAGAAAACCATGCTAAATGCACAGTTATATAGGTTACAACATGCACCATTAGAATTAGAAGACATTGTTGTCTTTCTAAAGACTGGTGTGGCACCACAAGGAATGAAGGCATTAGAAAAGAAACAACTTGTTATATGCACGACACTGTTTATGTTAATCAGTGGCGACCTCTAAAAGTTAGGAAGAGATGAAGTATTACACTATTATGTATTAGAGCATGAGCACAAGGATATTATGGAAGAATCCCATGTTGGTATTGCATAGAGGCCATTATGCAAGTGATGCAACTACCTAGAAGATCCTACTCATTGGATTATGGTGGGAGACACTATATAAAGATTGTAAGGCGTATTACAAAGCATGTGACCATTGTCAATGTATAGGTAAACAAGGGCAAAGACATGAGATGATTTTGAGACCAATTACTAGTGCTGAACCATTTGAGAAATGGGACATTGACTTTGTAGGACCTATTTCACCAACAATGCACAGGGACTGGATCATGTTATATCATTACTTGCATAGATTATCTAACACGGTGGGTAGAATCTGCACCTATGAAGGATTATACAGTGGCTACATCAGCTATATTCTTTTGGAGAATGTTCCTACAGTATATGGATGTACTTTAAGCTTGAAAATTGATATGGGTAGACACTTTTTGAATGAGACAATCAGGATTCTATTAGATGAGTTTATGGTTGCACACCATAAAACTACACCCTATAATCCTCAGGAAAATGGAACTATTGAGGCTTTCAACAAGATTTTGAGCCAAAATTTGACAAAAAATTTTGATGTTAGGAGAAATAATTGGGATGATAAAGTGCCAGCTGTTCTTTAGGCATATAGAATAACTTACAAGAGATTGAACAAAGCCACATCATTTCAGTTGGTGTTTAGCGAAGAATCCGTTCTCCCTATAGAATCTATGTTACCTTATTTTCACATTGTGCATACTAGAGGTCTAGCTGATGAGAAGGATTTAGAAGAGCGTATCGAGAAGATGATTAAACTAGATGAGAGACAAGCCATAGCATGATGGAGATAGAAGCAGGAAAAAATCTAGGTAGAAAGTATGACATGAAAAAAAAATAAGGGATAAGAAGTTTGAGATTGGACAAATGGTACTTATTTATGAATCTAAGTTCTTACACCATCTAAGAAACCTCAAATTACATTGGTTGGGGTCATATGTCATCACTTACATACTTGAATTAGGTGCTTTACCAATTAGAAGCACTTGATTGAACACAGCTACCAGTTACTTTAATGGGAGTAGGCTGAAGCCGTATTATAAATAAGTCTTCTTGGTGTTTGTAATAAGGTAGTACTACCATTTATATTAGGTTTTCAATTATTTATTTCCTTAACGTATTTCTTTCATTGTCGTTATGCTTTGTCAATTTAGTTGTTCTTCTATGTAATAAGCGTACTTACACGTATGAAGATAATTACTATGTGAAGAATGTTTATGCGCACAGGACCGCAAAAATCTGTTAGTGTGGGGTGGTTTTTTTTATATCTAGGTACAAGATAGTGGGAATTGAAAGGATAAAGGAATAAGCTACTATGGGTGTGTTTTAAGTCAAAAGAAGATTGCTTCTCAAAATTGACCAAGGATGGAGATGAATGAAAGGACAATATAACGTGAGGTAAGTAGAGGCCATGATAACTAGTAGGAGAAGGTACAGTGATGAGGTACTCAGGCACAAGGGCATGTGCTGAAGATAAGTTTGTGACCAGAGGGTAGGAACGCGCGCTAGAAGGTTATAGTTGGGGCATAAAGATGTACCGCGTGGAACCAAAAAAATTGGTCAATGAATGAGGGGATATTTGGTAGGTGAAGGAGCAATAAAAATGCATCAAAATTGAAAAATCTATATAAGGAATGCGAATTAATTTTTACCGTTACGATTAATAGTATTTGAAAGAAGCCAAGTGTGAAGAGCTGAGTGATCATTTTAAGGTGCAAGAGGTGTGTAACAATTTTGATGAAGAGATCTGTGCGCAAAAGAAGCTTGTGTCCCCGGTGGTCAAGGGTTTGAGTGAAGCAAGGTGATGGAGACAACGTAATTTCACCTAAGGCACACTGAATCAAACTAGGGTTCTCTTCACATGTTTCAAAATTTTAACGGTAAGGATTATAAGGTAAAAATGGCACCCAAGAAGGTAGCTACAGTAGGAGTAAAAGGATAGAAGAATGTGTTTGTTGAGGAGGAAGAAATGGCTCCAGAAAAAAAAAAAATTTAGAGATGCAATATCCAGAGGGGGTTATTTTTTCAGCTAGGAGTGGGATTCTCACATATGGAAAAGAAAAGTTAGTGAGTACAATCAATGTACCATTGAGAACAAGGATCTTGATGCATTGTTAAACACAAAGACAAATAAAAACACAACGGAAGATATGTCGGTGTATGACGATGCTGGTGAGAAGCTCTTATAGACAATAGGGTTTTACCAACTTTATGAGCTCCCTTATTTCGGGAAGTATGAGCCATTATACTAGTGGCTTATGAAAGAGTGCACAAGGATTTTTTCTACTTTGCAGGGTGCAGATTCAGAATTTCACTCACGCTCATCTCCACAGTGACAAGGTTGAAAGGCATAGGAGACGATTTGTAAGACGATCTAATAGATAAAACTGTAATTTTGGAGACCAGGAAGGAGTTGGGATATACAAAGGTTCTATGTAGTATGGAAATCAACAAACTAAAGAAGTACCTAGTTGTAAAAGTGGCTGCACATCTCATTACAAAGCTCAATGACCAAGAAAGGTGGTCATAAGTGAACACCATGTGGTTGCACATTGCTAAAAAGATGTCTGAAGGATTAGTCTACAACATTTCACGGTATATCACAGAGACAATCATTGAAGAGGTGAGCACAGGAGGAAAGATCAACTTTGGATTTATTTTATTATCACTAGTGTTCATGGAGATCAGAGTGCATGATGGACCAAAGGAGAAGGTATGGGAGTATACGATGGAACACAAATCACCTACAGAATGCTTTAAGAAGTACCTATGTGAGGGATCTATGAAAAATCTAGTTAAGCGACAGGCCGAGAAGTGGTATGATAGGATTTGTGTGGATTTTGAGGAAGAATGGCACATCCCTTAGGACTTGCCTTCAGTGGTTAGAAAGGTAGTTCAATTTGTTTTATACCAGCATTTATGTATAGCACGGTTTACAATGAAATATGGGGTATGGAGTCCTGGTACAAGTTTCCATATGTATTCACAGCAAGGTACTTCTAGGCATCACCACACAGGTTTACAGATGCGCAGCGATTAATGTTCAACACAGATAAGGTAGATTGTAAATACCACACACTACGGAAAGAATATGTGTATCTAAGGTGGGGTGCATATGTTGAAAGACTAATTTCTGATGTTTTAATCATTAAACCAATAAGTTTGGTGGTGGGATATTTGGAGCAGCACTCGTGTATCTCCAACTGAAGCCAAAGATGGAGAATAACAAGTATGTGGAAGGTGAGTGTATGTACCCAAAATTGTAGGGTATTGCACTGCCATAAAGATGTTACACATACCCCAATGATGATACAAGTCTCCTTGCAAGCTTTTTAGATTTCAAAAAAGCTCGCTAAGTATACATTTGTATCCCACATGCCTCACTCAGCCTCTGCATGCTTTTTTTTTTTTTTTTTCCCTCTACCCCCTTTTTTTTTTCCTTACATTTTGGTCTTTAGTGATGAGACCACCGCCCTACCTACCTGGGGTGGTCCCATGACCGCTACCCAAGACAGGGCGGCGGTCCCGTAACCACCACCCTGCACAAGGCGGTGGTCTTGTTCACATTTTCTAGAAAGTTTTGACGATTGTTTCAAACGTAAATATTCAATTTCTACCCACATTCTTCAGCTACTTTGCTTTGCATTTATGTTTTGGTCGCCATGGGAATAGTATTTTCTCTTTGTTTAATGGTAAAATATTTCTATTCCAATTTACCTTCTAGTGAATGCATTTGCCATAAATAGCCAACTTGTTTTCAAACAAGATGACACCTCTCCTTCTCTGTTTAATCATTCAGTCTTTTGATTTTGTTGCTTAGAATACCAATAGTTTTATGTTTTGCTAGATATTCAAAATAAGGGATTGATTCTCCACATGACCATAATAGGTCCACAACAACCACAAACTCATGGTTGTGATCCCCAAGTCCCACAGCCCAACGGGCCTGCAAAACAATTAAGTATTGATATCAGTTTATGAACACTTGTATTTAGATCCTCACCACTCCCACCAAATATCATAACGCAGTTCTCCATATTAAATATAGAAGCCAATCAATCTAATATTTTCTGGACTAGACCAAATAACCATCCATAGTTCACTACAAATAAGACTAAACCTCCTATCACCATTCTTCATGACCTTGTCTGGAGATATATACAGAGCTCCCATAGGTCACTTCCCACATATCCAATAACCAATAAACAGGATAGTTTGGCTAGAACTCTCGACATTGACTTGGAGCCTCCGAACAACTATGTATATCCAAGCAAACCATTACACCAATTCAAGTTAGGAGGTGCCTTCTTTGCCTTAAATTCACAGATTCCATTATTGCATATTAAGCTCTATAAGATTACCTGATTTGTTTGTCATATCCATTTATATTCCACATTCACCAGCCGTCTCGACACGACATCGGGAGGCTGGTCTACGATCCAAGAGCTGTACATTGTTTGAGTACCATGCTTCTTTTGATGCTAACATATACATGCTTTTCTGGATCACGAGAACACGAAGGATTGAGGAGATTACACTGAGGGGAACAAAGTCACAAATATTCCCCTTTTGTTTTCATTTACTTTCATCCACCTTCACTCTATAAACTCCAGGTATTGAGTTGTTAAAGTTCTAGTTATAACATATCAAATAGAGTCGGTAAATTATTTCATTTCAGTCAAACCTCTCTCAGGTCTTGAAGTCAAAGCTGTGGGGATTATAGTCAAACAAATAGACATCCATCACCCTCACTTTCTGCATGGGCTGATAACTATTCAAGTAATTACTTGTCATCTCAAACTCCCCCTCACAGAACTAGTTCCAGTTCTTCGTTTCCAAATTGAGGAGTTAGATCAACTTACACAAACACAAGAGCCTAGAGCCCTCAGGCTCTAATAATATGATGTTTACTAGAGAATCCACTTCATCTCCTGTCAGGTCTTGTTCAGACCACAGATTAGTAGACAGTCAGATCCACTCCCATTTTTGGATGAGGAGTACTTAGCACGCTATGCTAAAAGTGAAACAATGTTTCCAAAACATGTATCCACCTATAGGGATTTACAAACACAATCTGATTACCCTATTCCAAGAAAACACCCCCATTCCTCCACCTATGGGAAATACCCTCGGTGAAGCTTGGTAGGGTAATGATCAATTCATAGCAGGGTATCATACCCCTTTACAACCTCAAGGTATACAACAAACGCCATTAAGGAAAACACTGTGTCTTCACCAATAGAGGTCATTTCAGCCTTAGTTGAAAAGGTTAGAGGGCTGGAACTTGCTCAAGCAAAACCAAAATTCATATTTTGGGCAAGCAGGAATCCCCAACCCTCCATATCACCCCAGTCAGGTTGACCTCCTTACAGGAACAGGAATGTTAGGCATGCCTCCTCAAAATCCTTATAATTACCCATAGCAAACACCAACTAGGACCGTATTTTCAAATGCCACTCCAGTTGAAAACATAACACCTCCCGGCTTGGCACCAAACAACCCATACCAGAACAATGCTCCTCCTTACTTAAACATTTATTCAAAGTCACCACAAGGAGACATGTTCTCTTCTCCCGGGATGTTCGTTCAACCATAGGGATTCCCTTATGTCCCTACAAATACATATGCTATGCCATATCAACAACCCATTCCACCTCCACCCCCTCAGCAAGCACCATCGATGGTCGAGGCCTATGCGGTAGGGACTTATTCAGAATATTTAAAAGAGCCCCTAGACTTCACCATACGAAGTGTTATGCTTCCAAGACCTCTTCCTGATTTACCCAAATATAAAGGGGAAGGGGATCCAAATGCACACATTAAGGCCTATGCCACAGCCATATGGGAATTACTCCCTTGGGATGGGGTTGTTGCTAAGATATTCCCTAAAACCTTAGAAGGTATTTCCCTTGATTGGTATTACAGAATACCTGAAGCCTCGATACACTCATTTAAACAACTCGTGTCAGAGTTCATCAAAGCTTTTGATATGAACAAATTGTTAAGAACAGGAATCAGGGAATTCTTGCATATTAAACAAGAACATAATGAATCCACTGCTCATTTTATTCAAAGATGGCGTACAGTTCTCTACTCATCAGCAAGTGCTCCAAACATGGATCAAATGGAACTATGTGATTTATTCCTTCATTCTCTCAATAGAGAGATAAAGGAAGAAGTCCAGAAGTTCCCACTAAGAACTTACGATGAAGTACTTGAGAGTGCTCTCTGAATCGACCAAGCAGTGATAGATAGTGGTCGTAAGACATATGGAACAAATGGGAAATTAACCACTCCCAATCAAAACACCGTGGCCTATCCTAATACCAGGAATGCTAATCAAGGACCTAAGATCCTTAACAAGAACCGCGGAGTTACAACAGATGGAGTAACTGACCAAGTTAAAAGAGCAAACGTTGTAAACATTTCGCCACCTGTTAATAATCAGCAAAATAACAATTTTACTCCAACAATCAATGCGGTGGATTTTAATCATCCACCATGACCACAACAACAACAACAACAACACAAAAAAAAATCCAAACACAAGGTCCAAATCAAAACCCAACTGGATATCAGAGTCAAAACCAAAGGCAACAACCTCAAAATTTTAACTCTAACAACCAGCAACCTTATCAGAATTTTGGGCCACAACAGGTTTTAAATCAACAGCCTCAAAATTATAATCCCAATTTGTATTGTGGTTTCCACAAGATTCAAGGCCATGATACTAGGACTTGTCGTGACTACAATAAATTCATGCAGCATTTTCCAGAAGATCAAAAACAACTCTTTATAGATATGTTTTTAGCAAATTCTGTAGTACCCACGCCAAACACTTATACAGGGGCAGTTTCCCCTCAAAATGCACCCCTCAAGATCTTTAATGATCCACTCCCAAACCATTCTAACAATAACAGGCTAGATCCTAATGGAACAAACAAGGGTGTTATAATAGGAAACAATGATCATGAAGCTTCAACTTCATTAAATCCACCAGTCACACCCCAACTAGGAACTCGACCCCAAACTAAGATAGTTGGTCTGGTGGAGTTAGACACCGAGCTACCCATAGAAACCATAACAAGAACATGGGATTATTCTTCTCAACCAACTCCAAGTTATCCATTGGAACTAGACAACATTCAACAAACATTTGGTAAAACCCATAGGCACCTATGATTTAATTAATGACTTAACTAAAACCTTCTCTCACATCTCCTTTTTGGATTTGTTAAAGAACTCTCCCACCCATAGGGCTGCCCTCTTAGAAGCATTAGGCCTTGGTCATTTAATCAACATCACTCCTCCTCTGGAAATGCAAGTAAACCATGTAGACTTTGACGTCTACCCTCCAGGGAAGCCAGATAGGGATACTGAGTTTATATTTGATATAAGCAAAATGCCAACAGACGCTGAAATTACATGAAGAGGTGACCCAACTTTACATTTACAAGTATGGGTTTACAATAATTATGTTAAACATGCAATGATTGATGATGGGGCAGTAGTTAACATAGTCCCCTTTGCTTTTCTTCAAAAGTTAGGATATGGAGAGACAAACTGTTCCACAACATGAAATACGCTAAGAGGTTATGATAGCCTCAAGGCCACTTCAATTGGAACCATAGTTTTACCAGTCACTTTAGGACCCAAGATGGTCCTCACCAAATTTTATATTATAGATCAGGAAACCAACTATAATATGATCCTCGGTCGGCCATGGATACACCGCATGAAGGCAATCCCTTCCACGTTATTCCAAGAAATAAGATTTCTACACTTAGGGAAAATATTTGTGGCACAAGGTGACCCAAAACCCTTCGATATACACCTAGCTGATTTGAAGAAAAGACCAGGTGTTCACTCCAAGTTTGAACTCCCAACAAATCAACTTATCAAACCAATTAATTCAAAACCAAAAGAGAAGTTGATACCCACCACAGAATTGGAAATTACAAATCTAGCCGAGGACATTCCAGCACTCAAAAATGAGACCAATGTCATAGAAACAGTGTCACTAGGGACTACCACAAAAATTATCGAGTTGCTAGAGAAAGACTTACCTATTCTCCTACCATTTGATTCTATGGGTATGGGATGCACCCTGGGAATTGCTTCTCTTCCATCAGACAAAGTTTTTATGGTAGAAGTAACCGAAGCAGAAGAAATAGATACGACAAATATCCCAACATCCATTTTTCCAAGAAAATATTGGACTCTCCACTTCGATGGAGCTAGATGTCACTTTGGAGCTGGGGCAGGAGTGATCTTTACTTCACCTGAGGGAAAGATCCTACCTTTCACCTTTAAATTAAACTTTGAATGTACAAACAATGGGGCTGAGTACGAAGCTCTCCTCCTTGGCCTCATCCTAGCCAAAAGAATGGGTGTCGATAACATTAGAGTGCTAGGAGACTCGCAACTAGTTGCAAACCAAGTCTCTGAGGTATATGAAACTAGGGCTGAACATTTACAACTCTATAAAACAGTGGTATTAGATCTAAGCAAGGGATTTAACTTCATATCAATTGAAGCAATCCCACGAGAGCAGAACCTTCTCACAGACTCAATAGCAACCTCAGCTTCCCGTTTCACTCCAAACAGTGAGTTGGAAGATACAAATTTCACAGTATCACTTCGTACCAAACCATTAGTGCGTAAAATACCAACAAACCCACTCCTGACTCATGGAGAAGCTGAGGATGATTTTTCTATCATGGATCACTTTGATGATGATAGAGTCACTCTTGAATATCTAAACACCTATGCAGAGCTACACCTTGCTTACCGCATAGTGGATCTTTCCCTAATACCACATTCCTCTTCCTATTTTGGAAATCCCATGGTAGAGTCTCCTCCACAAAAGGATCTCGATATCTACGAGATAGAAGATGGAGAAAGCTTGGAACTACCTCCAGCCCCACCTGAATTTGAAGAAGGTAACGCTTCTTTAATAGAAGAAACCATTGACATAAACATTGGAACAGGAGGAAGAACCAAAAATTTTGAAGTTGGGATCCTCGTTAACTCTGGAGGAGATAGAAATACACACCCAAATCCTCAAATAACATCAAAAGGATTTCACATTTAACTATAAAGAAATGACAGGCATTGCACCACACATCGCGGTACATAATCTTGTCACTAAACTAGATGCAAAACCAATTAAACAAAAGTCAAGACCAATGAAGCCAAAAGTGGCTCTCATGGTAAAAGAGGAAGTAATAAAACTTCTCCAAGTGGGATTCATCAAACCCATTGACTATTCACAATGGGTATCTAATATCATCCCTATTCTAAAAAAGAATGGGAAGATACACATTTGCATAGATTTTTGGGATATTAACAAAGCTTGTCCCAAGGATGACTTCCCGTTACCATCCATTGACATTATTGTTGATGCAACAACTGGATTTGAACTGTTGTCCCTCATGGATGGGTTCTCAGGGTATAATCAGATTAAAATATCTGAACAGGATCAAGCCAAAACTACATTCATAACTCCCTGGGGAACTTATTGCTACGTTGTCATGCCATTTGGTCTTAAGAACGCCGGTGCTACATATCAGTGGGCAATGACATACATATTCCACGATCTTATCCATAAAATTATGGAATCCTATGTGGATGACTTATTGGCCAAGGCCAAGAAGCATTGTGATCATCCAGAAGTACTTCATATCATCCTCTCATGATTAATTGAATATGGCGTCACATTAAACCCAGAGAAGTGCGTGTTTGGTGTGACAGGAGGCAAACTTCTGGGCTACATTATATCTTCACGAGGGATTGATGTCGATCCAGCCAAAATATGGGTTGTCTCGAAATGATTCCACCATCAGACGAGTTTGGAATCAGGTCATTTCTTGGGAAACTCGGTGCAATCTGAAGGTTCATCCCAGATTTAAGTTTTTTCCATTCATCCAATCAACAATCTATTAAAGAAAGATTATAACATTGATTGGACTGAAGAATGCAACGAGGCCTTCGAAGCAGTTAAACACTTCTTGTTGTCTCCACCCATGCTAATGCCTCCCAAACCAGACCACCCTTTGATCCTATACTCATGAGCCACTCATGTCTCGCTAGCCTGCATGCTGGCTCAAGAAGACAATGATAAATGAGAACGTGTGGTCTATTTCATTAGCCGAACATTGCTCGATTATGAAACACGTTATACACAGGTAGAGAGAGAATTCCTTGCCATAGTCTTTGCAACAAAATGTTTAAGACATTACATGTTAAACCAAGAAACAAGGGTCATTGTAAAGACAGATCATTTACGAACATTCCTCATGCAAGGGTCTTTATCTAAAAAGGTTGGGCGTTTCATAACCTTAATGGGTGAATTTGAGTTAACATTTGTAAACTAAAAATCCATTAAGGGACAAATCATTGTAGAATGGTTAGCTGACAATCCACTAGATGGAGGTGATCTGGTAAATCTTGGACTTTCCTGATGAGTGTATATACTTTGTCGAAACTAGGTCCCCCCATCTCTACATGTCCCTGGTACACTGATATCATCAATTTTATCATGGACCACACATACCCAGAAAGTGCCACATCACAACAAAGAAGGTGGTTACGCATTATTACTGCTAAATATGTTGTTTTAGAACAAGTACTCTATCGTAAAGCCTTCGACGGCATGCTTCTAAGATGCGTCGACACAGAAGAATCCAAGAAGATTCTTTATGAATCCCACAGTGGGATATGTGGAGGCCACTTCGGTGGTCACGCCACTGCTCGCAAAATACATCGGATGGGCTATTTTTGGCCCACTCTTGAACACGATGCAATAGAATTTATACGTAAGTGCCACAAATGCCAAGAATTCTCTCACGAGATTCACATGCCAGCACAATCCCTGCAACCAATAGTGACCCTGTGGCCCTTCTCCACGTGGGGTCTGGACTTGATAGGGAAATTCTCTCCCTCATCAACCAATGGCCATAATTTTATAATTACAGCCACAAAATATTTTACCAAATGGGTGGAGGCCATGCCTCTCACCATAGTACCAGGTTCGGTAATTGCCAAATTCATTCTGAACCAAATCATTTGCAAGTATGGTGTCCCACAAGTCATTATCTTAGATAATGGCACGTCCTTTAAAAATGACGAGGTCCATGAGTTATGTAACAAATTCAAAATAAACCATCACATGGCCTCTCTTTACTACCCTCAAGCCAATGGGCAAGATGAAGCAACAAACAAAACATTAAAGGCTATTCTCCTCAAAATAGTCAAGGAGAACAAGCGAGATTGGCATCTAAAACTATATCCGGCCTTGTGGGCCCATCGAACCTCAATAAGAACACCAAAAGGAGCAACCCCTTTCTCATTGGTATTCGGGGCAGAAGCAGTTCTCCCACTTGAGGTTGAAATACCCAGTCTCTGCATCTCATTACAAGGGATTTTGGATGAAGAAGCTTACAGGGAGGCATGCCTATCTCAACTAGAAAATCCTTGACGAGGCCAAGCTAAATGCCGAACAATAATGGCACAGAGCCTATGCTGACCGGATGTTCTGGCAGTATAACAAAAAAAATCTATGAGTGAGAAATATATGAGGGAGATCTAGTTCTAAGACTAGACAGCCGATTGATAAGAAAACGCGGCGAAGGAAGGAAGTTCCGGCCCAAGTGGTTGGGCCCCATACCGAGTCATGAAAGACTACGGAAATGGTGCATATCTTTTGTGCACACTAGAAGGTGAGGAATTCAATGAAACTGTCAATTCCTTGCATCTTAAACTGTTTTACGCATAAGACATCAGAATCACCACTTGTACATTATATCTACCTACATTACATTATTCATTTAGTTATTTAATTATTGTCCACTCAGTTGTGTAAAAATTGTAGTCCAAGGAGACTTAATCTTAAGTAATCTATTACAAATTTATGAAAATATTGAAAAAAACATTCAAGCACATCTCTTTTAACATCATCAAGTATTTGCAAATCTTCTCATCAAGTTTGACAAACAAGTATTGATGAAAACCATACCAAGGCCTGCATACTTGGTTTTGCTCCTTCTTTCTACTAGGTGAAGTTGTCCTTACCTACGGTCTATTCTAGAAGCTTCTTGGTGTCACATCTATCCCTCTTAAATCTCTTTGAAAGAAAGGATATCCCAAAGTCATAGATCAGAAAAATGTCAAAATCAAATGGAATCAAAAGTGCCAAGCAAACAAATTTTTTTTTTTTACACTTCTTTGCCCCACACCAACCTTCGGTGATAAGCCCACATCTCTTACTGTGGTGTGAGGTTGGGAAAGGAAAGAAGTGCCCTTACTCACCTATATCCTGCCTTTGGTGACAAACCCATGCTTCTTACTAGTGGCATGAGGCAGGGTGTGGGGGGTCCATTCACACAAATTAACAAATCTTGGTATGCTAAAAAGCAAATCAAATTATATTAAGAAAAAAAATGTCCAAATTCCAAAGAGATCAAATCCTCAAAACCAGATTTTGTCAACCAGGTTGCCATTTATGAATCTAAGTCTAGATAAACTAAAAGTAAGTGGCCTTCTAAGCTTGGTGGTAGTTTTGAGTAGGGTAAGTGTGTAGGTAGTGTAGGTCTAAGTTTGGTTTCTGTTACTGGTTTTTTCTGTCTCTCATCATCCATTCAGTCAAAAACTCATAATTTTGTGCCCTTCCTAACTCTTGGTGTAGAGCCCTCACATCCCTCATCAACTGGTTGCATGGTACTTCGGTACTCGAATGTGTGAACAAAGTCAGTTGCCAATTCCTGCCAATTTCCCGTTTGGTGGCATGTTTCAAAATGGATGTACCAAGCGTAGTGTGTAACCTTGTAGTGTTGAATACATCTTGTGCACCCAAAGGGAGGGTGGTAATGATTCCACACCTTCGTCCCTAGACATTCTCACATGCCTGGATGTGGGAAGAGACAGGTCCATTTCCATTGTAATCCTTGATAGCGGTGGGTATGTTGCTATTTGAGAATCAGACAGTGAGCACAATTCTAACTTCACACCACTCCAACAATTTTTCACTATGTACAGCCCACCACCTCACTGTTACCGTGCCTATCAACACATAACTCAACATAACTTATCGCTCGTCCTCCCTCCAATGAGCTTCCATTTCTCTCAAAAAGACCTTAGGGTATGTATCCCTAGAATACTTGGTTATTTCCTTTCCTCCCAGGCACCGAACTGTATACATCATCGTTACCTTGGTCACCGATCCTTTTAGATGTTGCCCAATCAATTCATAAGTCTCATGTGCCCAATTATCAAATGCTATACTAGTAGTATCACTGAAAAATTGAGCATCATCAAACTAGATGACTCCTCCTATAGGGTGGATGGTCTCTGGATCTCTTATAGAGCATACATATATTCTATCCAGGACCTCCTCTCCAATGGGTTTAGTATAGGGGGTGGACTTCCCATCAACAAGTGGTATAATCACCCTCTCCTCCTCATTTTCAAAGCTTGTGTATCCTTTGTTAAATCAGAGATCTACATTATTATTATAACACCATGGGTGCCCAAGTAACGCTAGGAAATTATCTACCTTGGCAAGTGCTAATAGTTCAAAATCCCAGTGAACTTAGTCCCTTGAATGGTAATGGTCACATCCTTCAAGAAACCTATGGGCATTACCTTTGTCTTATTTATCATAAACAACACATTTGAAAGATGGATATAATGCAGGTCTTCCCATTTGATGTCAGGCATCCAGAGTGAGGACATTAATATCCGTGCCGGTGTTAATGAGGATGTTGCTAAGCAACCATCCATCCACTATGACATTCAAGGTAATATCTTTGTCATAATCAAGGCTATGAAGTGGGAGGTTTGCAATGCAAGATCTGACTTTCGTGTTCTTCCCCGGCGTGTGGTACCGTTTCTCTCAACCATGCTCCTAGAAGGGGAATAATATTCTCCTACCTCAGCAGTTTACACACCTCCTTAACCTCATCTAAGTCATCCTTCGGCACTTCTACTGGTCTTCTGTTCTCATCTTTTCTAGTCTACTCTTTTAAGCATTAGATCTCCCCTTGCAAAAATTTGAATTACGTCCATGGTTTCTTTATAGATGTCTTTCTGGTGAGCCAAGTTTGGATACTTCCCATTGTACTACTTCTTCCCTCGAAACCAGAGGTCTCTGCCTAGGTGCTTCCCTTGCGTGCACAAACTCCACCCTTGTTGTTACCATAAACAGGCTCTAGTTCTAATTCATGTATTACTCGCGGAAGTCATTGCGCGTTAGCCTTCTTCATACTCACCATGGAAGTGCCCTTATCCTTCCAGTACTACTGATTCATATGTTCGTATAACTCTAGGCACTCTTCATACTTATGTTTTTTTCCACACCAAGAGCATTGTAGAAGATATGGACATTCACACTTATAATGGTTTGTGGCCCCACAATTAAAGCATGTTCCACGTGGGAACTCATTTCTTCCCCCGCGGTTTCCATGACCATGATATCCTCTATAAAACCCTCTTCAACGTGCATCTTCATCTCTGTGCTCTTCATACTGACATTCATCTCCTTTGGAACTGCTAGCAATGCCAATCTGGTGCACACCAAGATCAATTACCTCATGAATCTGGTCAATAAATCTACAATCCTTGGTGTCATGTGTGGTTGAGGGTACATATCTTACAATAACAGGATACGGTTTTGTGGATCACACACTGTAGCAGAGGGCACCTACTTACATCATGGTCTTCGTGAAATATTTCACAATTTACCGCTACAGCACTCACCACCTTACTGAGTACATATCCAACCATTATCCTTTGTGTGCCCTTCTACGTTACAATTTACGCACCACAATTCCACCACGAGTCTCTGGAACTGTGGTTGGCAGATAATTTTCTCTAATTTCTTAGCCATGACAACAATCTGAGCCTCTAGAAATGGGCCTAATACCAGTTTCAACACTACACCAACTGCCTCAGCATGCAAAGTGGCTTCTAACGCTTCGCACAGGTCCGTGAATGTTTTATGAGACAAAGCCCTCCTAAAGGGTGTGATCAACCCTCCGAAAAACCACTAAGCATGTTATGAAGGGTGGATATCATAAGATATTTTAGACAATAGAGTTTTAAGGCACGCATCATATTCTCTCACGCTCTCTGTCATGCCTTAGTGGATTTCTTTGAGAGAGCTGATGCTCTTTTGTTCAAAATCAGGTATGTGGAATTCCATAAAGAATGTCATTTCTTAGCACAGTATAATCCACAATATTTTGATGAGGGTCATACTTTCTATACCAACTATGTGCACATCCTTAATAAAGTTGTCACAAATTGAATAGCCTTTCGATCCTGGGTTGTGATCCCCTTTGCATGCCATAGCAACTCACACTTATGCACATGCTCTGCGGCATCTTCTATCCCACTGTAATCTAGTAAGTGTAGAGACATATCGAAAAAGACTTGAGGAGGTGGCTAAGGCCCTTGTCCTCCTGATCCAGTCCCTTAGTTTCCTCTATTGTTTCCTTCTCCACCAAACCCACTAGATCCTGAGCCACCAGCTCCGCCACTTCCACCTCTAGACCCTCCTATGTTAGGTACAGGGCCTGTGTTTGTCATGTCAAATGCTCCCGTCATTCCACTAAATTGTGCACCGATAGTTTGTGAACTAGTACCACTCCCAGTCATATTTCCTCCACCACTTCCTAACACAATTCCAAAACCAGCTATATATGTGCCTTGTCTAAACATTCCACCAAATACTAGAACAATGTGTGAAGCCATAGAAGTCCCAAACAAGAAGTTGTGTCTTCTGGGTGCCAATCGGTTGCCTCTACTAATATCAAATGGATCAACTGTACCTTTCCCTCATTCAAACAAACCAAGTGCCAAGGTTTGGGTCACTAGATGGGGTCAAAATGCACGCCAATGACTCTTCTTTCTCTACGTGATGGACTCTCATCAGAAGCCGTAAGGGTTTTCTCTCCCGTGCTTACCAAGATGGGGTATCACAAACTACTTGGGTTCCACATCCTCCGCGTGAACCTCAACTCTTTTCCACCACATCTGGCTCCATAACCCACTTGTAATCCCACGCTATCTATCGATCTCCCTTTCATGTGCTTCATTATACTTGAGCCATCTCTCCTCCCTTTCCTTCTCAGTCGTTATATCATAGCCATCTTTCCCCTAACCTGGCTTCCTTGCCAAACACTCAGAGTGGTTTAGCTGGCCATAGGAAATGCCTCTAAACCCATGGTTACCATCAATATTTTGATTACCAAGGGGAATAACACACAAAAATGATCCTCTGGGCTCTCGCAAGAACTCAAACTCAGCAAATTCTAGACAAGAATACGTGAAAATGGCATATTCCATATTGTAGCTAGTCAATACTCCCTTCCACCAATGATCTATAACACGGGTCCACATTAGATCATCATCTTGCAAGTTCTTATATGTCTCTTGGGTCCAAGGGTGTGACTTATAATACCACCCCGATCTAGATGTATAAGCCGAGAGCCATTCAAATAACTCTACTAGGAAACAACAGAAGAAGGCTTCGTACAACTCATGATAAAGAGTGTCCTCCACCCATCTTCACGTGTCAAATCCAGGTCTAGTATTGCATCTCTGAGTTAATTCATTCTCCATGATTTTAAACCAATCTTCAATACCCTCAAGTGTTAAGTGCCCCGCCATCACTTTTTGCACAGATCATGATGTATGCCATGTTCCACTACAACTTCGAAAAGAGGTCCCAGTAACGGAACCAAGATGTGTCATTTTTTCACACCCCACCAAGAACAAGGGAACCTCATGCGTGTCGGCCTATTACCCAGCGGGCATTAGGCACTCACACCGAGGCACGCGAGAGGGAGCGAAGTATCTCTTTTATGTGAGTTCAATGGAAGGCATAATTTAGGATTCTGACTTAGTGATTTAACAGACATGAAGAAACTATAGAGCTCAGGATGGCTTTTACACCCCTTTAGTCATAACAGAAACAAAGCACACAACATAGCTAATAGAACTAAGAAGTTGTAAATCCACAAATATACTCAATCATTCAAGTAAGGTCCATGATTATACAAGATCAAAAGCAGAGTAAAAAACATGCAAATAGTACAAGAGGAGATCTTAATAGAAACATAGTAGTAACCTTATCATATTCATTCATGGTCTTACTACAAAGCATCATAGAGAGGTGGACCATAGTCATGTGCCATATCTGGATCCATACATGTATACTCACAAAAAAAAAATTTGCATTCCCCATTTCCCCATTACATCCTTACTAGAATCATTTACCCATTTTATCCTGTAGTTCTTGCAATAATTTTGTAGAGCTCCACTACCTCACTTGTGTCTCTATTCTTTGCCAAGGGTGCGTGTATAAATAGGTGTCTGAGTTCTAAGAAACTCCTCTATAACCTCAGATCTGGCCCCAAGTGTCAAGGTGTGGGTCGCCCCAGGAACATGCCTCTCCATGTCATGATTATATTTTTGGATCTTCCTATCACAAGGTATATTCCTTATAGGACACCCTGTCACCAAGCTGGAACCTTATCCAAATGGAACACGTTCTTCATGTGTTCTATCCAAAATGTCAAAAATGGCTAACTCCTCGAATTGTTCTTCGCGCGCAGCATGTCCTTGGTTCTCCAAGAACCCTTTTTGAATTCTACCCTGTATGCCTACGTGCCTTTAAGATTTGGAAGCTATATCAGAGGGCCCAACACCAACTCACCACTCTATTTTGTGTGAACACTTTTCCCTTTTTTTTCTCTCTCCTTTGTCATTTTCTCAATTTGCTAAATGAAAAATAAATAACAAAAAACATAGATTTTTTTTGTTTTTATATCAAACCTGACCTAATCGACACCGTTTTTACCTTCACCAGCATCGGTCACGTGCCCTACCTTACCATAGTCAGTTGCACTATATCAACATTCAGTTACCACCTGACCGGCATCGGTCACCCTCTCTTACATAAACACTCAATTTTTTTTTACCTCACCTGACCTTTAACCTGACCATTTACCTCTCCCCTCCATACCTCATCATTTACAACCTACCCTCATTCTCCTTTGGAGACTCATTATTTTACCCATATCTTGACCTTACCTGTGCCATAACCTAGATTTTTGGACCTGGACCATCGCTAGTGACCTTTGACCTCATGTGTTCGCTATACCTTGTGGCAATAAAACCTATGTTGTTGAACTAATGACCTTACCTTGCCTCAAATTATGTTGTTGAACTAATGACCTTACCTTTCTCCCATTTATCCTGACCTTACCTTTGGTGTATCGGAACATACCTAAACATTCCTGCACCTAACTTATGTCATATTTCCTGACCATATCCTATACCTTGGATACTGAAATCACTTCAAACTTGTCTGGATAAACCTATCAACCTTAGACAATGTAGAGTTTTCCTACTTTTCAAGCTGGTATTGTTCTATAGTTTATACATGTGCGTATGTTTGACTGTTACTATCTTTAACCTCTGACCCATTACCTAGATTACCCAAGTAGACTTGGCTCCTTTTTCCCCTATTACCCACCTTCCTTTTCATCACCTTTACCTTCTATCAAACCACTCACCAATTTTATCTTCTGCCTTGTCAGTTCTTGGTTTGAGGGGGATCACCTTCACCCACACATGGGGCAACCACATCTTATTTTTTTCAAGCGTCGCTTACCAATACAAGCTACACAACAAAAAGGGGAAAAATATAGACACCAAAATTAGGTCACACTCCCCTTTGGTCCCTCAAGAAATAAATACCTTCATCACATTCACCTAGTCATGGCCCCCTTCACCCCACTAATATTGATTATAATTAATTTAATTTAATTAATTCATTATCCTCACCATATTTATTATTTAAATATCTTAATTTAGATAATTCCTACACAATCACCTCACCTAGACACCTCATCAAGCCACCTCACCCTAATATCTATTCTTAGTAACTTGCCATAACTAACTAAGTCTTACCCAAACCCTAAAAATCAATGCCTATATTCCCTCTAACCACATTCTCGCATGCTTACAAGAAGATTCTAGTCTAATCCGTGGGTTAACGACACAAGATCCTAGAAAATTAAGGGGATTTGCCTAGTTTAGTAAAACCTAGGAAATCCCACCCTAACCAATGCCGGTTACCCTTAACCACCACTAGTTAAGCCGGAACCACCGTCGGTCACCCTTTAATCCCCAAAAAAACCTTATTTTCAAGGTTAGAAAAAGGCTGGCAGATTCCTAAGAGATAACACATCTTTTGAGAACAATAGTTTTCCATGAGAACATGCATGAAAGGAAGGAGATCAAGCATTTTCTCTTGGAGAGACATCCAACATTCATCCAGTAACCGACCCAGCACAGATTTGATCCAACCAAGAAAAAAGGAATGCACATGCAGCCCATGTAAGAGCTTTCCAACATTTGGTGATCCTCAACAGCATTTCAACCTCTTACCAACACCTTCATCCATCACTCACAAGCACCCATAAACCATATTTCAAGTAATAGAACAGTTTACTCCTCTCATTCATTCATTTAATTATTGTATCTTCATCCTTTGTTCTCCTAGCCACCCATTTCCCTCCTTTAATACTCACCCCCTCCATATCCCCATTAAAACCTTTTCCAAAATCCCATCAAAACAACTTAATACCTCATTTTGACCAGCCTAGTCCTTTGTGTAATCATAAAGTGAGATCCAAAGCTCATTTTGTGGCATTCCCAGTTTTTCACAGTAACCGACACTTGGTTCTCCCCCAACTAGGCATCGGTCACCCTTAACTGGAATCAGTCTCTGTATTTACCAATACATCCCATAATAGTAACCTACCCCACCTATTCTCACATTGCCCTTAATCACCTTGTGACCTGCCTAAGACCTCTGTCAGACCTGCAGAGACCCAAAACTAGTTACTTGACCTTTGGATCTTATTTTAAACCTAACCTGTTAGATTAGATCTGTTTCTTATTGTGTTTTAAATGAGATACCTAAATCATTTTAAAATAACAATAGGATTTACTTCATTACCAATCATTAAATTGTGTTTAAAATAGTGGACTAACAACCATCTAGGAAGTATCACACTTCCTGGATCTAGCACACGCTAGAAAGTTCACTGCACATATTGTTTAAATGCTTATCTGGTGGTCTTGTGTTCCATTTCAAGTAGTTCCTCCCAACCAAAAGGAATCTCTCATGATTAGCTGTGGGTTTAGAAATCATATGTGCATAACAACCTATCAACCATCATTTTAACAAATATTCCTCCTATGCCCATTACCCCTATCTGTTTCGTCAACCATTCAAAGGAACAATCTAAGAATAAAGGTGAAACATTTTGGCATGCCTGGTGGGACCCATCTGGGGTTCCTTGCATTTCATTCATTCCTAGGAAAAAATTGTGTGTTTGTTTCCCTTCTAAAATTGTACACGCTAATTTTCTTCCCTGGTAATCCATTCCTTCTTTCTATTTGCTCTAAAATAAATTTTTCTTTTGGTGTATTTAAAAGGAATCATATCTTCATGTTTAGTGCATTTTAGTGAAAGAGCATCCCTCTTCCTTTTCATCTTATTTTTTTAATCGAATATCATACTTTCGATTTGGGCTTAAAATAAGTGCATTTCATTCTGATTGTCTGCATCAGCTCACATTAATTACGGGAAACCTATACGCTGGATGTCATTACCAGTTGATGGTTGACAAACGAATCGTAGAAAAACACTTCTCTCCTTTTCTCTTTCTCTGAGTCTTACCAAACCACACAAAAATTCAAATACATACATTCTTAAAGAACATCTTACCTGAAAGAAGCTATAGGTGATCACACGATCACAACATAGTGGGCACCTAGCTCGCTGCTCTGTCAAGTCATACTTCAGAGCATAGCTTTCCCCTAACATAACAAGCTTGAAACCTCACCCTTTAGATATCCTTCTTTGTAGGAAGCCATCCTCACAAAAAACTCTGTTTCATAATTCATGTGTCAGTCCCTAAATAGCATAAGATGAACAAACATAATAGAATAGGAACTCTAGGAATGTTCTTTCTTAGTGTTTTGTCTGATTAACGTTTTGAGGTGAGAGCTTTCAATCATTATTTTTGTATTTTATTGCACACTCCCCATTATAGTTGGTGTATTCTGAATCCACCTGAGCATGCCTGGGCCATATCACCATCATTCCCAGAATTCTGGGTCTGATTCCACTTCAAATTCTAATTCACAACCACTTTTTCTTATCACTATTTTAGTTTCACAGTGACCATCATCGGTTACCCTCAACCGACATCGGTTCTAGGTATTTTTGCTAATCTATTCAAAAGGACTATTCTCACTTCACTTTTCTCCATTTCCCATAGTCTCTGTTACTGTCACCTTTTCCATTGAAAATTTACACACCCCGAGATTTGACATACTGGTTAGATTTTGCCTTCTACCTCACTGATTACTCACTACCCATTTCCCACAGTAATCGGCAGTAGCTACCCCTGACCGACATTGGTTTTACCTAACCGGAATCAGTTACCCTATTTCACATTCCACTCAGCATTTTTTACTTCATCCATTTTTTTATTATCATTAGATTTACTTTCTCCTACTATTTTCTGTATTATTTACAGAGAAGCAGCCCCACCCGATCAGTACCAATTCACATGGTACTGACTTGAAGACAATCGAATACCCTTGTGTTCCATGCCTGTCACCAACCACTCCCACCTAGTCCTTCACCACCTTCTATTCTATCACTATTCATGGATCCCATCTCGTCTACCAATATCGCTACCGGAGATGAGGATTTTGCATGAATCCTTGACCAAAACCCTACTACCTTGTAGTTTTACCTCACCCATTTGTCCACTTGAGATTCCTTTGGTCAATTGATATATGGCATGCTCGTATCTATCCCTTGACACTCGCACCCACTTCTGCCTCAGCTCCATCTGGCTCCATGTTACCCACTTCCACTTTACCCCCAGTCGTTTTGCAGTTAGGTCCTATACCCACTATGACTGTCGCTTCTGTTACCCCCGTAGCACCCGTTACATCTACCATACCCATGATGATTATCCCAAACAGAACCTCACCCATATCTCATGTCTCACACATACTCGTAGCTACATTCCCACCTCCAGTGTCGGTGACCCCTACCCCATTTTAGAACGTAGTTCTTTCCATTCGACAATCACTAGCCCCCATTGCCACTAGGGTTACCACTACCCTTCCTCCCCAGTATACTTACTACCAACAACCACTTGTTTCATCTATTGTTCATTCTGAGTACGTACCCCCTATTTCATTGCCTTCTTCTTCCCCACCTTACATGGAAACCCCACATGCTGGAATGTCACACCCACTATACACCCAAAAATCGACCTCCTCACGTTATAGGAGGCATCTAATCATCACAACCCACCAATGACCTAATTAGATTGATGATGGATAAGATGCAAACACTGGAGGCATTAGTTTTTAGCTCCCACAACACTCTCACTTATGATGAGATTTGCAATGAGCCTATTCACCGATCCATTCCCATCCGTTCATACCTTGTGCATTGGGAAATGCCTAAATTCAACCATTTCAATAGTAAGGAAGACCCACAAAAACATTGGCGCTCATTTAAATAAGGATGTTATTTAATTGCTCATGATGATGCCTTACTTTTGAGAACTTTTCCCATGTCCCTCACTAGACTAGCGTTAGATTGGTATAGTGGGTTACCCAAACACTCCATATTTTCATTCAATCAAGTAGCCCAAGCTTTCTTAGATCATTTTCTATCAACATCGCCAAGAAAGTGACCATGGCCGATCTATATTCCGCATGTCCATACGAGGATGAATCTATCCTAGATTTTTTCACTCGCTGGTGCAGCCTGATCAATCAACTTACCTTTTAACTACCACAAACTGAACTCATCAATCTCTTCACTCAAGCTTGTGCCAGACATATCTCCCCAACCTTACAGGTCCAAACTTTTAGAACATTCGATGAGGAATTTACTATGGCACGAAAGTTAGAAATTCGAGTTGTTGAAGAGAAGAAGATCCAATTATGAAATAAGAATTCAACATTCAACTTGACCAAAACCTCTTCTTCTTCTAAACCCCAACCAATTATTCAAAGGCTAAAGGTACAGCTAACGCAGTGGTACTCAAGGCCGGCCCAGCTCATCCATCCAATCAAGCCACACCCTCATCTAATCTATCACCTGTATAGGCTTTTTGATTCAAACAAGAGCAGTGAAAATATACCCTAATTAGGGAACCTTACTCTTCTATTTTAGAAAAGTTGATCAAAGCTGGCCATCACCCTTCCACCCATCAAACCACACACTGGTTTTGACCTTGCTCACTCCATGCCCGCGTGATATAAGGAACAAGATTTCTGTAACTATCACCGTGTAAAGGGTCATAGTGATGGAAACTAGATCACTTTTAATAATATTGTCCAAGAAATGCTTGAGAAAGGTGAGTTGACTATGGATAATCCCAATGCTGCCCCTAATTAAGATCTACAAATATTTAAAAAACCATTTCCCAATCATGCCCCTTCATCCAATCAAACAGGTGAGACATCCACTCACGATATCCATACTTGTGAGGTTCATGCAATCTTTAACGAGGTACCTGTAGCATCTCAATTACCTCACATCCCTTCCATAAAGGAAATCCTAGCCCGAAACCCTCCTTCCACATCTAACCTATCCCTCACTAGTCCTTCACGAATAGAGGAATACCCTCCATCTCCTATAGAGGAGTCTTCTGCTGACATTGAGACCATCTCTCCCCTAGCTTCTCCACTCATCGAACCTTTACCTACCATAATTCCTCCACCCATAGAGGAGTACCCATTACCTCCTCCACCCATAGAGTAGCACCTATCAGTTCCTCCACACACAGAGGAGCTCCTGTCATCTCCTCCACCCATCATACACCCAGTAGAGATACCTTTACCTTGTGGCGAACATTCTCCGTCTGCTACCTAAAATCCAACAGACCTACTTTCAGCTCTCTAACCCATGGAAGCTGAAGTTGGATGATTCCCCATCTCCAAGATTCATTTTACGGGAATTCCCATGAGGTCCTCACCAAATCCACCCACAAATGTGCCATTCTCATGTTTGGTTGATCACTTAGAGTATGTGGATAGAGCCTTGTTATGGGGGTGCCTCTTACTTCTTGTCTCAACACATGCAAAAATCCCTCGATGACACCTCCACCATCTACCCTAGCACACTTCCACCCGTCAAACCACATACAACCACTATTGTTGCAACCCCTTCCATGATATCCATTAGCACTCACACCACATCCTTACCCATAACCTAACCTATGGTTAAACCTAAACCCATACCTACAAAATTTACCTCCACTAAACCTATTACCACTTTAGGGGTCACCCCAACCACAAGCCTTGCTCATCTGCCTATTAAACTGGATTTAGCTACATCCTCCAATGTTAAAACCACACCTACTCTGACACCAAAACTAAAGAAACAAACTCATCAACCTCATACCCTTACCGCATCAATCACACCCACACATGTCGCATCCACCTTCAGACCTCAGCTTCCTAATAGGGTTAAGCACCCCTCACCCAGTCATAACCCAATAACCTAACCACCCATTCTGGCCTCACAAATTTCTAACCTACCCAGGCACACAACATGACTCATAACCACACCTGTAGTCTCTTTACCACCAATACCTCCAATACCTTCCGCCATTGGTTCACTACCTACTACAATTCAGTCATTGTCCCTCACACCCCAAAGCATGACCCGTGTCATCTACCTTCATAGCACCCCCGTTATGCCCATGGGTAACTCGCCCTCTTCCTCCATCTACTTTCCCTAATAGACCTCATATGCCCACATCACCGTTTACCCAAAAAGGTGCACCCTAAAACCAAAACGCCATTTCCACACAACAATGTAATTAAAACAAAACCACACCCTCCTAGCCATCCATCTACTATACCCCTACCCAAACAAAACCGACAGATACCTCAAACCACATTGACACCTAAATCCATAGCTCGACCCCCTCCTACAAATTCACAAACAATTCCTCGACAACCAACCATAGCTACACCCAAACCCACGTTCACTTCCCATTGTGATCCACTAGCAGGGTCCTATGCCATAATTTTAAACAACCTCCTTGAGACTTATGTTATCACATTACCTCCACTCTGACCTTACGACCCCCACAAACCCAAGCCAAAAGGGTTTGATGATACCAAAATTTGCGCATACCATCATGTCCCAAGACACGACGTGGAGAACTGTAAGGCCTTGAAAACTATCCTTATCCAATTGTAACCACCTGAAACCAACTTTGATGATGATGACCTTCTTGACGAGGACCCTGCTTCACCTACACCCCCTTTCACATTACCCACTCAACAACCACAACCTCCACCCTCACATCTCCCAGAACCACACATAAAATTTGAAATTAACATGGTTCGCACCAGAGAGCTTGCTACACCACAACCGAAATGCCACTATGCCCAATTGACCTCATAGGGATTTTCTCCTCCCGTAGATTTTTGCGCTTCATGTCATTATACCACTTACCATACACCCTCTCCATTTGAAAAATTCCCTCAAATCAATATGGTACACGTCACTACACATGCGCAGAAGGGTAAAGAAAAAGCAGCTGACCCACCATCCAACCCTATATCCAACATACCATCTGCACCCATACCTAAGATAACTATCTGTGGCCCATACCTACCCCATTTCTAATGGTGTCACACATCGCACCATGCTCAAACAATTACACCAATCTGCACTCAAAATGTCCCTATATGACATCATCCAAGCCTCAGAATCCCATCGGCAAGCCCTCATGGAGATTCTTCAACCTATCAAGGTTTTACCCAATGACTCTACACCTGTAGCCTCCATCATCACACCCCATCATGTAGCATCCCTCACCAAATTACCACCTTCATCTTCACCTCACCTTGTTAACCAAGTGGCCTCCCTTAGCTTCTTAGAGGGGGAGATTATGCCATACCAAAATGAGGACCTGGACCCAGCCCTCTTAATCTTTGTTCACATTGATGACATACGAGTACATCATGTGATGATTGATGGTGGCGCTAGCATTAACATCATTTCATCCCATGCATTTGCTCAAATACACATACCTAAAAATTACACGCACAAACATCTGGTCATGTTGCATTCATTCAACGATGCTATTAGCTCCACACTAGGCATTGTCATCCTTCATGTTCGTGTGGGCCCTCGCACTATTCCAGGAATTATTTTTTGTTTTGGAGGGGGAATTCCAGTATAACTTGTTGCTTGGTAGACCCTATATCCATGTCATGGGTTGTGTTCCTTTAACTTTTCATCATTGCGTAAAGTTTGAACACGAAGGACACACTTATACCATTCCATCTAACCCATCACCTTTCAAAACATGCAACATGCTTTACCGACCCAACGATGTGCTCATACCTATCACGCCATCTACCTCTGCACCTACTACCACTTCACCTAAACCTCCACCTACTAGTACAGTTACTACCTCAACTAAACATACCTCCTCTATTCCTACAGCCCCATTAGCTCCCTAATCTGTTAACACCACCTCCACATCGACCTCCAACACATCATCCATACCAGCTACCCACATACCAATCACTGATCCCTTGGAAGGTGTTTTTCAACACCTCACTCTGGGGGAGTACCGTCTATATAGTGTCAAAACATTCCTTACTCCACATGAGTATGTAAGCCTTCACCAACACCCTCATTATGATCACCATATCAAGGAAATCCTCCTTTATGGTCCTCCACATCTTTGTACTAGTCTCATGTATGGGGGACTTGATACTACTACTTACACACCCGAACCACCATCACAACCCCGCCCATTTTCCACTAATTTACAATCACTTACCAATCACCATTTCACCCACACCTTCGTACACCACTGTGCATGGAAGGGTTTTTGTTTTGGATTCTATGAGCAAGACCGCCATACCATTATTCCATGTACCACCTGTAAACACAATGACCGTAGTGGTATCATCTTCCCCGAACCTCCTACCAAACAAGCCCACATCAAACTCACTGCAGACCCTAGCCCTTCTCCACCTTCATCACCACCCTCACCTACGAAGTCGATAGACCCTGAATCTATCCCTGCTAACTTTTTTTTTTCATAAACACCATTTCCTTTGGGCCTCTGACTTATCAACGCGAAGGAAAGGCCCCTTCCACTCTCCCATTCCTGTATCTTAAGATGATCGATGATGACACACCAACCATTAACGTCATTCAATGTTAGGATGATGAATCCATACTCACCTACCTTGGTGCAGAAGACTCATATATTCATCGGTCGTTACCATCTAAGACGTAAACCATGTTGAATGAATCGACTATTGAAATCAACATTCATACTCAGGATGACCTGCACGTCCTAAAGATCAGACAATCTTTAGACGTTGCTGAACATGAGGCCATCACTTCTTTTCTCCGAGATCATAAACATGCTTTCACTTGGTCTTATGCAGACATGCCCGGTATTGACCCCACCATAGTGGTCCACAATATCGTAACCGTTCCTAATGCCAAACCTATCAAACAAAAGCTAAGGAAGATGTACCCTTGCATTTCCCTTCTTGTCAAAGAAGAAGTTCAACATCTTCTTTTCATTTCATTCATCTTACCCATTGATTATCCCCACTGGATTTCTAACATCGTCCCTGTCACTAAGGTGACAGGGGGACTTCGTATTTACATGGACTTCCGTGACCTCAACCTCACCTACCTAAAAGATGAATCTCCCTTTCCCAGTATTGATCAACTGGTAGACCTTACTAGGGGTCACGAAACGCTCTCACTCATGGATGGTTTTTCAGGTTATAAATAAATTTTTCTTTCCCTAAAAGATCAGCACAAGAATGCATTCATTACCCCTTAGGGGACCTTCTGCTATAGAGTCATGCCTTTTGGCCTTAAAAACATTGGTGTTACATATCATCATGCTATGAATTACATCTTCCATGATATCATGCATCACATATTTTAAGATTACGAGGATGAACTCTTGGATAAATCTAAACGTTGCATCAGGCACCTCGCTATCCTAAAAACCATATTTGATTTCCTTATTAAATATTACGTCTGCCTTCGACCTAAAAAGTTTGTCTTCACGGTTCTCTCAGGAAAGCTCTTGGGATTTATTGTTTCCTTATGTGGTATAGAAGTTGACCCAACAAAATTCAAGGCCATTCTAGAAATGCCTTCGCCCACAAACCTCAAACAACTCTGTAGCCTGCAAGGTAAGTTTCAGTCCATTCACTGATTTATTTCCCAACTCTCCTACTGTTGTAAACGATTTCATCATCTGCTTCAGAAGGATGTCTCTTTTAAATCGGTTGATGACTACCACAAATATTTTGAGGCCTTAAAACAATACCTTCTTCAACCACCCATACTTATCCCACCTAAAAATGACCAACCTTTTTACCTATACATATCAGGTACTGATCACTCTTTGGGAGCCATGCTCACTCAACATGATGAACAACATAGGGCAGTTTATTATATAAGCCGTACCCTTCTGGACTATGAAACCTGATACACTCACCATGAAAATATTTTCTTAGCCTTAGTTTTCATTGCCACCAAACTCCGTCATTACCTACTCAACCACAAAACCTATGTCATGACCAAAACCAACCCTTTACACATCATGTACACTAAAAATTATAAAAATCAGTGTACCGCGTGATGGCTTATGCTTTTAGCTGATCTTGACCTTGAATTCATCCACCAAAAGTCCATTAAAGGCTAGGCTATCACTGACCAACTGGTTGATGCACCTATTGTCTAGGACCAACCCTCTAATTTTGACTTCCCTGATGAATCCATTGCTAACCTCTCTTTGGATGATAACCCTTACCAAATGACCTTATTCTTCCATGGTTCCAAATGTTAGTGTGGGGGTGGTGTAGGTATTATCCTCATTCCTCTTGATGATGAAACCATGCCCTTATCATTCAAACTTGACTTCGAATGCACCAATAATGTCACCAAATACGAAGCACTCATATTGGGTCTCATGACTGCCTATGCCTTAGACGTTAAGTCCATTAATATCTTCGGTGATTCTCAACTGGTAGTAAACCAAGTCAATGGTGTTAATTAGTGTCATAATGAAATACTCCAAGAATACAAGCGTTACATTGGCATCATGTTGACTACCTTTAACCACTATAAAATACAAACTATTTCACGATCCACTAATAAATTCGTGGATACCATGGGCTGCCTAACTTCTCAAATACCCGCTTCGCCTGATGATTCAGACATATTTGTTACCATAAAACACATACCGAGACCTTCTTATAAATCTTGTTTTATTAACCTCATCCACACTACCTCACTGAACACACCCGATCTTTGGTATAAGCAGCTTGCAGACTACCTTTCCCTTTCTATGTTGCCTCCTGATCTCACACATAATGGACAACACACCTTTCTCAAGAAGGCCTCTCGTTATGTCATCATGGGTGGCCTCCTCTATAAGCACAAATTTGACGGTATTCTCTTACAGTGCCTCACCAGCTCTCAAATCTCTTACACCATTAAAGAAGTTGATGATGGCATATGTGGAGGCCACTTTAGTGGTCTTTCCATTGCTAAGCATATTCTTCGCCTCGGCTATTATTGGCCGACCCTTAACCATGATTGTTGTGACTATGTCAAATGTTGCATGAAATTTCAACAACATTCTAACCTTCATCATTAACCTAGACACACCTTACAGGTCGGTCATGACCTTTAGCCCTTCTCTCAATGGGGTTTTGATCTTGTTAGAGAAATCAATCCTCATTCTTCTCAACGCCATCAATGGATTATAACTACTACCAAATATTACACCAAATGGGTAGAAGTTGTACCACTTATCTCCATGAAAGTTGAGAAAATATGTGATTTCATAAACCATCACATCATTTGTCACTTCGGTGTCCCTCATCACCTCATCAATGATAATGGAAAACAATTTAAAAAAAAACATTGTAAAAAATTTACGATGCCTTCGGCATCTAGCTAAGCTTCTCCTCACCATATTACCCAAAAACCAATGGCCAAGACAAATCCACTAACAAAACCCTCAATAAAATTCTCATGAAAGTGGTTGACGATACTAGGAAGGATTGGCATATGCACATTCCTTTTGCTCTATGGGCACACCATACGAGTATTCAGACTACCACTGCGGCTACACCCTTTTCACTAGTCTACGGTATAGAGGTTGTTTTTCCTCTTGAAGTCTAGATCCCCTCACTCCAAATTTCTCTGCATGACATGCTTACTAATGATGAATTTCGTTAGGACCTATTGGCACAACTGGATTTATTAGATGAACATCGTCTTAATGCTCTAGATCATCTCCAATTCTATCAAAAACGCATCAAGCGTGCCTATGACAAACGTGTTCATGAACGAACCTTTCAAGTGGGTGACCTTGTTTTGAAAGAAAATCAACATGTAACCAAAGCAAAGAAAAGAAAATGGGGAAAATTTTCTCCTAGTTGGCTTGGAAACTACATCATAATTCATACCTATGGATCAAGTGCCTATCATTTGTCCTCACTTGATGGTAAAATTGAACCTGAGCCCCTCAACGCCTTACATCTTTGACCATTCTATTTTTGACTTGTTGTCCTACCTCACCCTGTGTCTCTTTATAGGATCACCCCTTGAGCACTATCTACTTCATACACCTCCCTAATGATTAAACAAGAATCATGTGAGTACACGTCACTTGTTATCTACTCTTGAATACATGCACCATGGCACTGCACATAGCATGATTCTCATGGATACTTTTCATCTATCTTTAGATGAGATCCCATGGTCGTTCCACCTTGCCTTTTGAACAAGAGTCCTATCCTTCACCTTGGTCTTGTCCATGATTACAAAGACCTCCAAATGGACCAAACTCATTGAGTCAAACTTGTAATAAAAGATGACTCCCTCAAAAGGACATCTTCCTCTCGACCAAATTGCTACTATAAATAGACTACTCCCATGAAGGACAGCTATGCGTAGCTTTCACAAAAAAAGAAAAAGTAGAAGAAGAAAAGAATGAGAGAAAATGAAGCTTCCTGCATCGATCAGCTTCACGAGGACCTCAAGGAGTACCATATTATTTATTCCATATAGACTTCCTGCATCGATCAGTATATCACAAGAAACAAAACCTTTTTAGTCATGGACTTGCCCATTGTGCCCTAGGACCTCTTGCCCAAAAGCCTTGTCACTCAAACATATCAAATTAACTACCTTTTGCTACTCAATCAGGTGGCTCTATGGCCCCTTCTTAGCTTTTAAACTATCTTTGTTTACGTTCTGATTACCTTTGGGGGTAGCACACCCCTTTCGCCATAATCACCTTCACCTACATCAATTTACCTATATTCTACCCACACTCATTAAACCTAAAACCCACTACATGCCTAAAAACCTACTAACTCATTTTCATCTTTCTTCCCTAGCTTATAGGAGAACTACATCGGTTTGAGGTCCCTTTTCATCAGGACTATGTAGGAAACACTTTTAGGGCACGAGGCCTTGGAAGGTTACCTTGACCACTCTTTACCCTAACCATTTTCCCCAACTTTACCTAATTTCTTGTTCCTCTCAAACTCCTCAACATCTAATTCATATATCACATACCATTTACCACTTATCTTATTTCACATTTTCATAACATAACTAACATTTTCCAAATTTTACACTATCTCATACATTTACATTTCCCTTTTTTATCAAAATAACGAATTAACAATCCATACCTAAACCAACCTCGCTCGATCCATACCTAACTCATCTATTTTCCATCCATATCACAAGTAAAGTAAAATTCATACACATCACAACAAAATCACCTGAATATCATCTATCTCCTCATATATACATGTGTATATCAATACAATGTACATCTGTATCACATAAATGTGTATCTCCAAAATAATCATCATTGGCTCACAAGTATGTATTAGGTACAACACTATAATCAATACAAAAATGTCTTTAGCTTGAAGGCCGGTATCATGAATAAAAATACATACAATATCTCTTTGGCACATAGGCTGGTCTCATTTATCATACATACAAAAATGACTCGACACGCAGGCCAGTCCACAATATGTAACGTCCTCATTTTTATACATTAGAACAAGTAAATTTTTTTTTTTGATAAATGCTTCCTGGTTCTAAATACATAATTTAGAACTCATAAATCAAAAACAACCATTCTCATAACGGATAACCATATGCAGTTGTAATGACTTGGAGTACCTCCGATCTATTCATTCCATGACTCGGTAATCTACCGATCTATTCATGAGTATTAAGAGTTGGAATTTTTATTTAACACATCACTCTTGTGGTTCTCTTCCCTAATCTGGGATTCAGAATGCTCTGTCTAAGGAACTTATCTGAATAATTGTTACCATTATTCATCGGCATCTCATCCCTTAGACTAGGTGACTTAGGACAACGCAATCAACAGCTTGCGATACTTTGGCCAAAGATTTGAAACATACTGCTTATGTCTCGTATTCCTTGATGGCATACTCGTAAATTTGGAATACGTCCTTCACCCCATTCCTATGTTATGTAGAATGTCTTATACTGACTTCTGTCAGACTCTCCTGTCCCAAGTTATTCACTCAGGAACGGATTAGTAAGATGACAACATTATAGGGATGCTCCCGAGGACTAGGGATACGCTGACATACTGGGTCAACCCTAGTTAATCCAGTGTGTCAAGATACCCCGAGTCTCCTAGGGCAGCCTTATAACGTGACCACATTCCTAATTAGTCCCAGAGTAACTTGTTCGAGTTTAAGGTGTAAATCTTAACGATCAATGCAAAGGGTGTCGTCATAAGTCACCTGCATTGTTGTATCTTTGAGAAGATCCTAATCTTCTCAAAGGTACAACCCTGTAGTTGACTTGTGCTGTCAACCTTTAAATCCGCCTTGAAAAGATCTACTTAATAATAAGTGTTACATACGTTGAGTTAAAATTATACTATAAGACGCTCCCTTAAGGGTATTCTTTCCCAATCCCTAGGTTCCTCACCTTAGAATTACCTTTCTTAATAAAACCCATTACACAAGAGAATTTATTAAGACTAGAGGTCCCATCAAGGAGTTCATAGAATATACATAATTCTAAATCAACGAAACTAGACACTAACCCTCAATCTTCACATGAGATTGCTAACCAAACTCTTTTTTTTAGGTTTATATCAGTTCTCATAACTAAATTTATATCTTACTTGTTAGTATCGAGATATAGTGATTAAGAATCCAATTAAACGTTGTCTTGACTTAGATCAAGACTAGGAAGTAATAATTTATTCAACTCATTTAGTTCCTGCTCAGGTTTATTTTAACCTTAGCTTCCCAAAAGACAGTGATCTAGAATTCCAATTTAGCTTTAGATAGAACATAATAGAACTACTAAACAATCATAAGTATTCAGTCACATAACCTTGCAAGCTTACTTAGATAATCACTAAAGTCTCCAAGTTATACAATAATAACAATGCTCTTAAGATTATTCAAACCGAAGAAGATCAAACCATCAAGATACGAATGTAAACACATAAGTAACAAATACCTCTTTTCATTCCTTTCAAAGCTAATCAAATACATTTTATGCATTCAGCATATTTGATACAATACTCAACAGAAAAATAACATCTTTCTTCAAGTAGTACATTTAGAGAATCAAGCTATAATTCATCATAAGACCAAATTAAACAATCTAAACATCATATCAGATCTGCGTGCCTTTACCACTTACAACAATCATCTGCAAAAATTGTCAACATGGGTCAGTTCGGTGAACTGAGCATGATAAGCACTAATTCTTAAAACAATTGCAATCCACCAATTGTTTTCATTAAACAACATGTTTAAATGAAATCATTTCACCAAACATGTAAACATATTTCAGACTATGCTCTTTTGTAATTCAAACATGACTATAAACGCGTAACTCATATTATAGTTACTAAATAGTCCTAGATACTTTTCAGATATTTCTTCATAAATATTAGTGACCAAGAAGAACAAATGTATCCAAAACAACTATCCATTTGAATCCCAAGGACAGCAAACATCTGACAGACCATTACATTCAACAAAAATGAATATCCTAACAATTCATGAATCCATCAGTATGTATTAACAATTCCAACAATTAAATATAAATATATCAACATATACTTTACAGTAGAAGAGAAAGAAACTCGAGACATTCAGATGTCCCTTCCAATCATGCTCATGACTGTACCATCCACTCAAGAGTAACGCATTCACATTATACGCCTGCGACTAAGCCAGTTGAGACCACAAGGAAGAATTACAGTCCGTCAAAATACAAATATAAAAATTTCCTGTAACTTACTGAACAAAATAGTAGTTCTCGTGACAAGGCAGTGATGAATAATCCATCAAATAGACTCCACATAACCTTCCATATTATTCAAAAAATGAGAAAATATCCAACGCCATTTCTTGTCAAGGTACAGTTAATAGCTTTTTACTCCAGTCAAGCACACAACTAGATAATCATTATAACAGAAGACGTAATCATGCACAAACACAAGAACAATCCCACTGAGTTGAAACACTCAGCAACATACAACTCAATCTAATCCCTACTAACACACAGCAAGGACTTAAATCAGCTGCAGAAATCAAAAGAATAACCTCTTTATCACAGTCAAACAAGAGGCTAGATAACATTAAAACAAATGACGTTTCCATATGCATACATAGTGACATTCACATTGAATCTAACACAAACATGCACAGCTTCATTCAGCTGAAACATATCCTTATGATAATACAGTCATGACTTATATTGGAAGCCGTTTTCAAGAAAAATAATCACAACAAGGTCTTCACAGAAGCCGAATCCCATATTAGTATTTTCCTCAAAGTTTCATTCTAAGCCAAGCTACTACGGACACAACAAGGTCTCAAACCGAGTAAGGTTTATAAATAAAAACCCTTCCTTTAATTTCCACAGAAGCGAACAGACAGGAACACAAGAATGCTAAGAAGGAGTCAGAACGATATGCATACACAACGAGGGTTTAAATCGAGATTCGCGCCAACTCGCAACATATCGAGATCTCCAACAGTATCATATACAACTAGTGCTCATAACAAGGCTTCGATTAAAGTTGATTTCATGCGACAACAGTTCAAGAATCCCAATAGTACTCACAGTAAAACTTACACAAAAATCATAATTCAAGATACATATCAAGGATTCCAACTGAACCAATATCTTAAGTAATCTCAACTAAACAACAGCATTCAAACTAAGCTTAAGCAGAAGACGAAACATACAAAACATAAAAAGAATTCCAACTGAGTCTATTACCAGCGATATTCACTGTTAAGCAACAGTATTCAAAACAAAACAATAGAAATAGATATACCAGTTTCTTTTCACGGAATCCAACCGAGTCTAGACTAACAAGTATTCTCATTCATAGCTTCTACAGAAGTCAAAAATACTATCTACTCAAGGATTCCAGCAGAATTCAATAACAAATAGTATTCACGGCTGTACTTCTACAGAAGCCAAAACATATTTTCATTTCAAGAAGTCCAACAACAACAATAACATATATTACTCACAACAAAACTTATAAAGAAGTCGGAATATACTGTACATTCAAGAAATCCAACAGTATAATTTTCAACAAGTGAAAACAGCAAGGTATCGACTGAAGTCTGAATCAAACAAGAAAACAATTCATGGACTCCCACAGAACCGAATTCGTATATTTTCCTTGCAAGCATTTCTACAAAATCTAACTGAAATGTAAAACATAGCAAGATAGTACAACCGTTCGAAACACAATGCACACCCATCAAGGGTTCACTTGAAAAAATCGAGCCAGTAAGAAGATACAGCAAACTAATTCATACAAAGCTACCATAAAAACCAACTGAACCCAAAAATCATCTGAACAGAGTTGTTCTAATGAAATCATTTGAAGGAAAGCAAGATTTTTAAAAGCTAGGGCATAACATTCCTGGTAATGTTGCTTAAAAATCTGAAGAAGACCACTGAAAGAGCTCAAGCCTTCTCCTCTTTTTCCACGTTAGATTCAACAACAATAATTTGTTATTTCCATGCCTTATAAACTTTCCTTGACAGAGAAAAGAGCTAGTTATTCTCATAGTTGCCATGCAACACCAAGTAGACTGGTTTGAAGAACCAGTGATCAAACAGAGAGAAAACCGGAGTGCATGAAAAACCAAACAAACTACCAGTTTTCCATTTTGCATGTCTTCCCGAGAAATCCGAGCTCGGAGACCGAGTTCATTAATTGCATTAACTCCTAAATTTCCGCTCAATCTCCATTGCCACCGACCGCCATAGTTGGCGATGGACAAAAACAAATCAAAGACCATTTCTAGATTTGGCGACTCTGCCACGTCATATTTCACTAGCCGTTTGAAACTTCCACCAAATCCCTCGTCCTTCATACTTATCCATCCCATTTAATGCCATAGAAACTACTTCCCATGGCTCGCACCCCTTCATAGGTCCCTTTCCTCCATGTTCATTAGTTAGGTTAGAAACATAGGTTAGAATTTAAGGTGATACTTAGTCTAACCTCCTTAGCGCTAGGTCACTAACCTTAGAACATTTAGTTTATAGTTTAGGCCTAGGTTAGATTAGCACTAATCTAACCCATAGGTTATAGTTTAGGTTTAGGTTATTAACCTTAATAAATCCAGCTTAGGTCTTAACAATTAAAATCGTTCAGTATAAGAACCAACAAATATACATTCACGAAAAGGATTCATTCCAGCACTGCTAATAAGCTAGTAGTATAAATGTATCTGAATTTATTACCTGGCTCAAGATCAAGACCTTCCTGATTTTACGATATCGGGAACCAATTCATTTAACAAGATTAGCCTGAGTTAACTCTGGAATTGCTTATTCCACACATTCGGACCTTGCAGCCTTCATAAGGTCTATAATTTTTGTTCATCCAGAATAAACTTAAAACATCTCTTGGATCAATGCCACTGATCCAAGGCTGAGTCATATAGACGGGTAAATCCACAATTTATTCCGAAATCAGATTAAACTCAGGTGCAAAAATGAAAGAAATAAAAGAGTCCAAGCATATCATGGCTCAGTCAAAGATCTTCAAATGAAAGAAGATACAATCTATATCAAGAATGACTTCATAATCAAAGGAACTCATCCTTTTATAGAAGAAATCATATATCAACACTTGAATGCTCAGGAGGAAGTAACAACAGTTCAGAGTGTTACACAATAGATCACTGTGTCTCTCTCGTCCCCTCTGCTGCACCTGTCTGGGGTCTGGCACTTGCCTCGCCTCTTGCTGATGGACTCTCCCCTAGAGCTGGCCTCTGCACACTAGTGACCTCACCACAAACATGTACCTAGGCTTGCTGGCCCCATCTACTCTCCACACTATGAGTGCAAGATTTAATCCTCTCACTGGAGGCCTGTTATGCTTTGTATTGGGCATAGGAGGGAACATCTAGCCCGATAGCTAACAAACGATCATGGTAATACCGTGCCTCTCCTAGGGCATCGCTAAACCTGGCCATGGGCACTTTCTATGGCAGTGCCATGGGTCCCACTACCTATGTAGGTACATGTACAATGGGACCCTATCCATGAACCTACACTGAACCTTATACTGGTGTTAGAGCCTGAGTCAGCCCTAGAATCTGTGCTTGTGCCTGTAGCTAGGCTTGCAGGGTAGTAATATGTGCATGTGCTACTATCAACTGGCCCTGTAGACCCACAACCTATGCCTGCGTCATGGCCAACTAGCCCTGTAAAGCCTAAACCTGGGCCTGTAGGGTGGCTACTTGACCCCCATCTCCACCTACCTCCTCTCCATCAACATCTCCCCCTACCTCCACCTATGCGGGTACCTATCCCTGCCCAGCCTGAGTCTGCAATGTCACTATCTGGGCCTGTAATATGGCAACTTATGCCTCTATCCCTGTCAGCTACCCCTGTATGATCCCAAGCTGCGTCACTAGCGTTGCCACCTACCCATGTAGGGCATCTGTCTGAACTGTAATGGTGGCTAAGTCTGGCTTCCCTGGCCTTGGTGGCATGACTCTTAGTTGTGCCGCCCACCACTACCTATACCTATCTGTAACCCCAACATCATCAATCTAAGTATCTACATGCTCCTCATTCTATCCAGTCGGCACTGTGGGTCATGGTGGAGACATAGGTCTCTCCACATCATCTCTCCTTGTATTGAGGGAATGGAGGTGGTACACCCTGGACCAATCCAAACTGACATCTAACCTACTCTATGGGTATCCACTCATGCTCCCCCGCTCTCCTCCCCTCTATCCACAGATGTATCTGTAGCGTAGCTAACTCCGTGGCCATTTATTTGTATGAAGGGAAGCCCACATACAGCCTCCAAATAACATCCACCCCAAACAACCCCTCCAATAACCTCCTGTAATGAGATACATCATACGCAGCTCTGGCACCTCGGGCCTCCCCCATGGCCAGTACCCATTTCCTGTACCCTACTCTCAGAACCCTCCATGGGAATGCATCTACCCGGGGCATCCCCACCAGTTGAACACAAACAATGTGCTCATACGCCTAGTAATGTAATAGTATAATGTAGCAGATGTTGAACCTCCATAGTTGCATGTAGGCCCATAGCTCTCTATACACCTATGTCAGAAATGTAGGTGGCCATGCGAATCATGTTTGATGTACCATCATATCATGGAGGACACCCATCAGTGACCTTGGGAATCTCCCCTCCTCTACATCCAGTAGTGCAAAGCAGCACACTGCCTCTATCACAAGTACCACTAATCTCATCTCCTCTCGATGATCTCTATACATCACTCCATAGCTCATTCTAGCACTATGGAATGTCAGGTCTACTACACCTTCACCAAAAATAGGTGTCAGTAACTCCTCAGATGCCTCTGACGTGATAGAATAAACCTGGGCCCCTAATATGGGCAGCCACAGGATCCTATATACATCCTCTAGGGTGATCATCATCTCACCCATCAGAAAATAGAAGGTATTGGTCACCAAGTCCCATCTATTGATGAGGGAAACCATAAGACTTGCCTCTCAGACTACATGCCGGTAGCACCTCACCCCTATCAATCCTAGCTCTACCACATGCTGCCACTCCACATATGTCATGCTCACCCGTACTCTCAATAACAATGGTGGCACCTGGGATCTCATCCGCAACTCGTCTCTCACATGTATCCCACAAAAATAATGTATTTAGTCCACCTTCCCATCCTACCTCATTTTCAACCCATCTACCCGAACCTATCTACCCAATCCCTCAACCACACCTACCCAACCCATTCACCCAACACTACCTACCCAAACCCATTCACCCAACACTACCTACCCTACCCTCACCTATGACTCACCCTCACCTTTTACCCACCTACCCTATTTCCCGACCCTCACCCTTTATCCACCTACCCTATTTTCCCACCATACCCTTACTCTCTACCCTTTTTTATCTCACTCTCTACTTATGAATAGCTGACCCCGCTTTCCCCTGACCGACCTTGGTTTCCCTTTAACCGGCATCGGTCACTACCCATTGCCATCGGCTAGCACTTGACTGACGTTGGTCACCAGTTGACCGACGTCAGTCACTGTCGCCCTTCCTGACCCAACTTTCCAACCCTCTTTTTTAGATAGTTTGATATTTTACCCACCCAAATTCCTCTTTCCATCCTTAATTGTTCCTAATTACCCTTTTAACCTACCCCCTACCCCTCCCCATGCCCATTACCCTCCATGTTCCCATTTTGAAATAACCCCCAAAACCCCCTTATATATATATATATTTTCTACATTTTCAATCCAATTAATTCAAACATCAAAAATCAAAAGTTCACATCCTACCTGATCTCGCTGCCACCGTCATGCTAGAACCTCTAGCCTCCGCGCCACTCCTCTTGAGCTCTCTCCAACCTCTACCATCCTCCAATGCACCAACAATCCTTAGCCACACGAATCGTGCCACCTGATCTCGTGGCCCCACCTCACAATCACCCACTCTCTCCTATGTGGCTCACCAACCAAGCTCCTCTACTGCACTCTCTTGTCCTTTTCCTATATCTCTCTACTTTTCCTTTTCTAGTTATCCACATGCCCAAATGAATTTTCAAATGTGGGTTTTCTAATTTTTATACCCTATCTGACTCGACCGATGTCAGTTACCCCTACCTGTTGCCGGTCTTCTACCCTAGACTATTGCCATCGGTTCCCCTACACCGTCATCGGTTCAACCTGAACGATGTCAGTTATCCTATGTACTCTTTACCCCCATTACCTTATTTTCCCTACCTCCCTTCTCTTCTACCCCCCATACACCTACCTGGACCACTTTACCTTCACCCCTGGCCCTCCACCCTCTTTAACTTCCTCGTGTTTGATGTTGATGCCTTATTATTTTCCCCTACCTCGGCCTTCCTATGTCGTGATCTCAATATTTGGACCTGGCCCATCACTAGTGACCTTTGACCTCATGTGTTCACTATACCTTGTGACACTGTTACCTATGTGGTTGACCTAATGACCTTACCTAGCCTATTGCCACGACTATTTATCCTGACCCTACCTTTGGTGTACCGAAACATACCTAAATGTTCCTGCACCTAACCTACGTTGTGTTTCTTGACCTTATCCTATACCTTGGATACCAGATTCACTTCACCCTTATTTTGGATAAAGCTATCGACCTTATACGATGTAGAGTTTGCCTACTCTTCAACCTGGTAGCGTGCTACAGTTTATACGTGTGCATGCGTTTGACTGCTACTACCTTCGAACCTGACCCATTACCTAGATCACCCAAGTAGAACTTTCAGCCTCTTCTGTTATAACCGTTTAGATTTTCCTCACATTTACCTTTTATCAAACCACTCATCACTTCAGTTGGATACTTCGTCAGTTCCTAGTTTGAGAGGGATCACCTTCACTCTCACATGGGGAAACCACATATTATTTTTGTTAGCATCGTTTACCAATACAAGATACACAACAAAAATGGGCAAAATTTAGACACTAAAATTAGGTCACACTCCCCTTCTGTACCCTGACCAATAGGTACCCTTCATCACTTTCACCTAGCCATGGCCCTCTTTACCACACTAGTATTAATTTAATTAATTAAATTAAATTAATTCTTTACCCTCACTATATTTATTATTTAAATACCTTATTTAAATAATATCTACACATATAGTTCACTTAGACACCTCATCAAGTTAACTCACCTTAAGACCTATTCTTAGCAAGTTACCATAACAAACTAAGACTTACCCAAACCCTAAAAATCAATGCCTACACTCCCTCTAACCACATTCCTGCATGCTCACAGAAGCTCCCAGTCTAATCCATGGGATAACAACATGAGATCCAAGGAAATCAAGAGGATCTCCCCTAAGTTTGGAAAACCTAGAAAATCCCACCTTGACCGACATCAGTTACCCCTAACTGCTGCCGGTTAAGCCGAACTGCTGTCGGTTACCCCTTTTTAACTCCTAAACTACCTTATTCTCAAAGTTGGAAAACAGGAGCAAGAAAAGTTGACGAGTGAGAGTGAAATCTCAAAAATATAGCACATCTTCAGAGATCCGATTCCAGCAAGAACTCACATCCAAAGAAGGAGATTGAACATCTTCTCCTACATAGCCATCCCAGCCACATTCAAATCTACCCAAGAAAAAGAGGAGTGTGCATGCAACCCATGCAGAAGATTTTCTCCAGTTGGTGATCACTTACAGCCTCCAAAACTCATCATCAACACCTCCATCCTTCACACACAGACTTCCAAAAATGACATCCAAGTGAGTATATTATCATACTTCTCTAGTTAATCCATTTCATCATTGTTTTACTACCTATTGTCCATCTTGCTCCTTATTGACCATCGTCAACATGTTGTACATTCATAAACACATCAAAAACTCATAAAAACCCACCCTTGTCACCTAATACCTCCTCCCAACCAACTAAATCCTCCGTGTAATCACAAAGGGGACCAAAAACCCCATTCTATGACATTCCTAGATCTCACAGTAATCGCTGTCAGTTATATGTAATTGTGGTTGGTCACCCCTGAACGATGCTGGTCTCTATGTTTCCCCACACAACCCTAGGAAGAGACCTATTCCCCCTATTTTACCTTACCCTCACTTACCTGGGACCTACGATAACACCTTCATCAGACCTGCAAAAATCAGAACCAACCCTTTAACCTATGGATTCTATTCTAGCCTAGCCTGTTAGATTATATCTATTTCTTATTTTGTTTTAAGTGAGATACCTAAATCATTTTAAAATAATAGTAGGATTTACTTTGTTTTTTAGCATTAATATTTTTAATATAGTGGACTGACAATCATCTAGGAAGTGCCACACTTCCCGGATCTAGCTCACGCTAGGCAGTTCACTGCCCATATTGTTTAATGCTTTATGGTGGTCTTGTTTTAATTACAAGTAGTTCCTCCTAGCTAAAAGGAAGATATCACGGTCATCTATGGATTCAGAATTCATACGTGCACAACAACCCATCAACTGACATTTGAATAGGTATTCCTCCTACGCCCGTTACCCTATCTATTTCGTCAACCATTCAAAGGAACAATCTAAGAATAAAGGTGAAACACTGCTAAATACATTTTAAGTTGTGATACACATTCCTATCCTTCTTTCACACATTTCCCTTCATTTTCTCTTAGAATATATAGTGTTCATCCATCTTTTTTTATGCTATCACCTTTTAGTGTAGGTTTCCTTTAGTGTTATCCTTCTATCCTTGGTCCCTTGGCATTATGAGCTTAGTTTTCTCTTTCAACACTAGGATTAGCAGTAGTACAAAAAATAGATAGAGGAACCAACCTTCTCCAAAGATCTGTCCTAAGCACGCAAGGTCCCAAAACTTGGGGATGGTTCTATTGTCTTCACAAATGACTCAACTCTTCTAGATCTAAGACATAGGTGCAGGTTTGGTGACCAACAATTTTTGGCATGCTTGGTGGGACTAACATTGAAAGCTTAAATTTCATATTGCTAATTTATAGTGTGTGGACTTAGTATTTCAACCTTTGGAGGTTCATCTCAACACATCTGATGAGTCCAACCATTTTTCAGATCTCTATTTTAGTAGCCTTGAATGCCTTTCAAGAGAAGAGTTCATACAAGAAGTGCAACAACTGAATATTCTTTCGAGTATCTTCAACTATCTCTGAGAAGAGTTCACTCTTAAAAACCCATGTGCACATATCCATATCAAGCATGCCTTTCCCATTTTACTCCTCCTCATAGCAGACAACTAGAGAACCCTATAATGACACATCAGCCACCTCCTCTAATAAGGAACTTTTCTAACTTCACTGGAGGAAGTCCCCTGGTTCTAACCATTCAACATGTTATGCCAAATGATGAAATCAGAATTATTCCATAATTTATTGGTGAGATTCAAGTCACCCCTTAAGAGGATATCCAGGATGTAGAAAATGTATGTTCACTCTATTTAATCACACAAGGATATGTAGTAGTCAGGTCACTTGCAACCTTTTTCAAAGGAAAAATGCTTCAATGGTATCAAGGCTTGAGACTTGAATCTATTACCACCTAGGATGAGCTTGGAACAAGTCTTTGAAATTACTTTGAAGATAAGGTAGATCACCTATCTTTGGTGGAGCAATTGACAAAAACAAGGAGGGTGTCTAATGAGTCGATGATTGATTTCAACATTAGATTTCAAAAGACTTGGGATAGAATCCCTCTTGTGGTAAGAGCTATAACCCAATATTCTTTTTTGTATTATCTGAGGGTTTTGAACAATGATATCTCATTCATGATTCAATCCATGAGAGGTAGGACTTTACCAACCACTTATAATATTACAGTAATGGTGGAAAATAGTCTTATTCATGCAAGAACGATAGCTCCTAGACCACCTATGCCCATTTTCCTAGAAATGTCACAATTGCCCCCGCGTTCTATGGCCCCTATTATTATTCCTAAGTAGAGCATGAAACCTATTGCATCAACATCCTATTATTTAGAGCAGAAGAAAGAAGATGAATAATTTAAGACCCTAATTATAAATATTTTAAATAAGGTCATATCATTAGAAAAATAATAGGTGCAAGCCCACAGAGGCAGTTCTAGTCAAGTGCACAACCAAAGCAATCAGCCCTAACATAATCAATATGGAAACTAAAGATATGTGCCCAACCAACAAAATGATAGATGGCATGCTAGTGCACATCTACCTTTGTAAGTTGTTCCTCCTACGCCCTCTCTTCCAACACCTAACACATGTCAGGTGTTTGTTCCAATTCAAAAAAATTTGGTGCAGGATTTATAATGGTGATTCCCTTGCAACATGCCTCATAGTCATTATCACTGTGCCAATGCTACATGCACACAAGCCTATAGGATCTAGAATTCTTCCACCTATGAACCTTCAACGAGTGCACCTGAAGCAGAAAACCAAGCAAGGCCAAAATATCCTCTAGAGGAAAACTTGATTTTCTTTGGTGCTGAGGAATTTTGTGCAATATAACAAGCTGTAGAGGATACAAGAAGACCACATACCCAAGTTTTAGAAAACACAAGATACAAAAAGAGAATGCTCGAGTCTGGTGCGCAGGTCACAATTCTGGCAATACAAGCAGACCCTCAAAAGTAGAAAGATGTAACCAGGGTATCTAGTAGTAAAAATTCTCAAATGCCTATACCTAAGGCTCTATGCAAAGCTCCTCCAAAAGTAGCTCATGACCATCCTTTCATAGGTCAAGCCTCATCTTTGGCTAACTCCCCTACTTTTGTTCTTGAATAGTCAAGAAAGAATGTTGTTGTCCCTCAAATGCACAAATTAGTGGGTTTTCCATTCAACATTGTGGACCAGATGAAAAATACAAATATAAATGTCACAATGTGGGATGCTCTAACAACTCCATCTCAATGGGATCTACTGCAGAGGCCTTGTCTCAACTTCTACACATTGATCCAACTATTCACAAGCTGCATGCTTCTATCAACATCTACCAATACGAGGAGAAGAAAATAAGTAAAGTTTTTAAAACCCCACCCTTCTATATGTCCTTGATCATAGGAAAACATATTTTTCATAATTGCATGATAGAATCAAGCGCTAGAACATCTGTTATGCGCAAGAAGATAGTTGATGTCTTAGGTCTCAAGTATAGCCCATTGACAAAAGAAGTACTGCAACTTGATGGCTCAACTGCTACTACCTTAGGAGTCATCAAGGGTATTAAGTTGACAAGCCTCACCATAACTCAAGATGTATCTATCATTGACTTACCTCCTTTGTTTGCCCTATGTCTATCAAAATAATTTATTGCATAAGTGGGTGGTTACTTATCTTCTAATTGGTATCATATGTTACTCAAGAAAAGGTATGGTACTTGATTTACCATACAAGATGAGCCAATATTTTCCTATCATGTAGAGTCATATGTCTCATCCCCTCTCTAAGCCAACTGTTTAATCCTAGAACAAGCTTCAGTTCCTGAAGAGAATCCTCTTCCACCTTCCATTCTTGATCTAGTACTCTATGAATGGATGAAGAGGCACCATAAATTTGAACCATATGATAAAGAACTAGAAGCATATGAAAATGGTCTTGGTACTTACTGAATTCTTGAAGAAGAATTTGTATTGTCGTGCTCCCTTAAGAAAGACTAAGTTGAACTTGCTCAATGGAAATTATACTTTGTTGGATCTAGAAGTAGAAACGACATGGGAGTAAGAGATGTTCTCATTTATCCTAAGGATGAGAAAGTTTTCTTCTCTCATAGGATGCAGTTTACATGTTCTAATAATGTGGTGGAGTATGAGGTGTTAGTGCATGGTCTTCTTATTTCTTTAAAGAAGAATATTAAGACACTGTAGATATTTGGGGACACACAATTCGTTATCCACTAGGTTACCAACAAGTGTTAGGAAAAGAATAATCTTCTCAAAGATTATAAACATAGTGTTTGGGAGCTCCTAGAGAGATTTTATGCTCTAAATCTACAAGTGGTACCATAAAAAATTAATAGGGAGGATGACCAAATGGTTGTACTCAGTTAAAATTTCTCTCATGTTGAGGAATTTTTCAAAGGAAACACTCAACACATTAAGATGGTGATTAGACCATCCATTACAGACAACAACACCAACTGGAAAGTTTTTGATAGTGATGCACAGATCATCCAGTTCATTCAAAATGAATTTGAATTCTCATTAAGCATGTAAGATGACTTGCATGACAACGATGGTGAACAAGTGATTCAAATGAATTCAAATAAGCTACCTAAAGGGTTGGTAACCTTAGAGAAAATGTTTAGCCCTGATGATGAGTTCAAGGGTGAAAAAAATATATGCGCACTACGCAAGAAGATTATTCCCTAGTCACTATTGTGCTCGGAAAAGAGTTACTGCTTAGTAAATCTTATGTGCATGATGAAAAATAGGCCTTCATATCTCTCTATCAAAAATACAGTGATATCTTCCCATGGGAGCATGAAGACCTCAAATATTTTGATCCAAGTGTTTTTAAACACTCCATTGACCTTGATCTTGGTGTCAAGCCCGTCAGAAAAAAGCAATGACCAGTTAATCTAAAGATAGATCCCCTCATGAGAAAGAAATTATCCAAACTCATTGAGGTGAAAATTATTTTTCCCATTAAGTAATCTACTTGGGTTGTGAATCTAGTTCTAGTGCGTAAGAAGAATGGTGAAATTAGAATCTGTGTTGATTTCAAAGATTTGAACAAGGCATCTCTAAAGGATCACTATCCTCTTCCTTTAATGGAGTAGATTCTGTAGACTGTGGCTGGTGCGCAAAGATTCTCAATGTCAGATGGGTGTTTAGGTTTCAATCAAATATTTTCAAGGAAGAGGATATATTTAAAACAACATTCACAACCAAGTGGGGAACATATGCATATCAAAAGATGCCCATTGGTTTGTCAAACACAGGTGCTAAATTTCAGCGTGCCATGGACATTTCCTTCAAAGGATACATCAATGAGTTCATCTTGGTTTACCTTGATGACATAACAATATTCTCAAAGTAGAGTGCAGATCATACGGTGCATATGGAGAAAGTATTTGAGAGATGCAGAAAGTATAGGGTGTCTCTTAACCCTAGGAAGTGTAATTTTATAGTGCCGTAAGGCAAGATTTTGGACCATGTGGTTTTAAAATATGGCATTGCAATTGATCCTGAGCACGTTTCAACCATCCTATCTATTTCCCTCCCAGTGCACAAGAAAGCCTTCCAATATTTCCTTGGTAAGATAAATTTTGTTAGGTGTTTTATTCCTAACTTTGCAAGACTAGTTTGGCCCATCACCTTGATGCTCAAGAATGACATATCCTTTAGGTGGACAACAGAAGGAAGAAAAACCTTCAACAAAATCAAGCAAGAAATTTCTTACGCACCAACACTCATGAACCTATATTACTCAAAGGATTTCATCATTTATGCTTATGGCATTGATGTGAGTGTAGTTGCTATCATAACATAAGAAAATGAATAAGGGCTAGAACAACTAGTGGATTTCTTCAATGAGACACTGAAGGATTATGAATTAAAGTACAGTCACAGGGAGAAGTAGGTTTTGGCCATCATGTGCGCACTCAAGAAATTAAAAAGTATGCTCGCCAAAAATCATATTAAGGTATTAGTCTCCCACTCTTCTATCAAATACTTCATCATGGGTGAAGAGATTAGTGAAAATAAAGCATGGTGGGTAACCAAGATCATGGTATATTATGTGACTATCAAAGCCATAAAATTGGTAAGAGGTAGCATGCTCTATAGGAAGATTACTGAGGATGGACAAAATGATCCTGAGACTTAATTATTTCTAGATGATGGTCTCCCGTGCACAAAATTTGAGCAGAATATAGACCTTGGCGTGTGTAACTAGGTGAAGGACATGATCACATTAATTTTTGAGGGTGTATACCCTCCCAATTTAAACAAATAAAAGATAAGACATTTGAGGTTACAATTTATCCCTTATGTTTTTATTGATGGAATTATCTTCAAGAAAAATCTTGATGACGAACTTTTAAGATTTATTAATGGCACGTAGACTGAAAAAGTGTTAGCAAAATTCCACAATGGATTCTCTGGTGGACACTTATATTCCAAAACTACCACATTGAAGATCATAAAGGAAGGTATATTTTGGCCTTCTTTATTTGTAGATGTGAACTAGTGGGTCACAAAATGCAAGGAATGCACTTTATTTGTAGGAAATAAGAGATTGGGAGCAATTCCCCTCTGAACAATCCAAGCAGATCAACCTTTTGCACAATGGGGTATCAACTTCATAGGCATGATCAATCCACCTTCAAATGCTAGACACAAGTGGGTGTTGATAGCTATAGAATAGTTCACCAGATGGACAAAAGATGTCGCACTCAAAGAATCAACCGAGTTATTGATCCTTGACTTTCGCAAAGGCACATTCACAAAGTTTGGAATTCCTCAGACCATTATCTCTGATAATGCAAAATCCTTCCTTGGGACTAAAATCACTAATTGGGATCTAAATCCAGGAATCTATTTGAATAATTCTTCTAACTATTACCCACAAGGGAATGGTCTAGTAAAATCAACAAACAAGAACTTGATTAGGGTCATGAAGTGCATAATGAATATCAACTAAAGATAGTATCATACAAGGGTCTCACACATGCTCTAGGAAGACATAATAACAGTTAAAAAGGAAATAGAAACTTCACCTTACAAGATTGTCTACGGTAAGGAGGATACCCTTCCTTTGATGTTGGATTTTAATTCATTGGTTCTTTCCCAACAACTAGAGTTCGAAGGTGTAGACCAAAGAAAAATAAGAATGAAAGAGATGGTTAATCTTGAAGAATCAAGGAACTCTTCCATGACCAATCTAGAACAACATTAGTAAAAAACAAAGAAATGGTTTGATAGAAAGGTCAGGCCTCAAGCTTTCAAATTTTGGGACTTGGTTTTGTAGTGGGATGCCAACAGAGCTAAACCAAGGTGCCATTCAAATTTTGATGCACTTTGAGTGGCCCATACATCATCAGTTTGTGAAAAGAGGCTAACTCTTTTGAGTTAAATAATCTTAATGGAGTCACGCTGTAAATCCTAGTAAATGGGATGTATCTCAAACCCTTCCATTAAGTTAGCTACATCATTTTATATATATTAGAGTAGTTTCAATTCCTCTAAGTGCGTCATGTGCACAATTTTTGTTTGTACATAGTTCTTTCTTCTCACGTGCTTCCTGCACGCACTCTTCATTTTATTCTAGGATGATGATCTTCTTCTAGCAATTTCAACCATTTTCATGATTCTGAGTAGAGTCAAGAAATTATCCTTAATTTGACTTCATGGGAAGTTCTTCAAAGTTATAAATCAGAATTTCATGATTATGTAGTAGACTCCATGCCCAATGGATGCTCTAGGCTAGTGATATCCTTCATCTAGCAGGAAAATGTCCCCAAAATTCACCAAAACTGTTATCCAAATAACTCTCCTAGTTATTTAGAAAAATTGTATACATCTTCTAGCTCCAAGTTCTTCATTGCAAGGCTACACATGCTCAAGTTCACTTGGACACATCCCCTTTATTGCACTTCCCCACGGTGCTTCCCCTTATCCCCCTTCCTTTTCCACTTTGTTCCACTCCTCCCTTGTGCGCATCCTTTGCGCATTTACCTTCTTCCTAGAAGCTATTTTTCTTAAGCGTATGCCTTCCACTTCCTTCATTCAACCAAGTACATGGCCTGCTATCGTGCCCCACACATCACCTCGTAATAGATGTGCCTTTACCCATGCATTGTCCACTCAACAATTTTTCTTATTTCCTCGCGCGCATTGTGTACACCTTCCTTCTGTCTTGTTCATGCACCTCATTCTTCTGCATGCATATCTTTGCACCCTCCTTTGCACCCTTATGTGCCAAGTTATCCTCTGACATACTTGAATGTACTAGCCGGGATTAGTCAAAGCGCACCAACAGGGCACTAGATCCTTACAATAAATCAATGAGTATCACGTGGGAGAAATGAAAATATAATTTACAAAATTTTCCATCCTTTCAGCCAATCCATACATGCCATGTGTTTTACGTGCATAGATGACTCTAAATTTTTTTTGACAGCCATATATTTTGCTACAGAGCTGCAATAAGCACACACATGGTCTTGTCAAAGAACTAATGACGTAGGCTACATTTCTAGACGTTCAAATTCAGATTCTTGGTGGATCTAGTAGGTAAAAAATGGGAAAATTTCTTTCTCGACATTAATGAGTAGATTAGATTGCTTTAACCACCCAATTTGATATGATCCTCCCTCCTTCCTTCTCAAACATGCCAAATAGACTTGGGGAAAACATATTTGACATATTTCTAGGTGGATTAACATCTATTAAATGCTTCTCGTTGGTGGTTGTATTTTCAAATTTGAGGTTTCCCTCCTTCTTCTCTTTCTTTTTTCCATGGATTCATCTATAAATGTAAGAGTTGGGATCATTATTAACATTGGACTCTTTGAGTCCTTATGCATTTTTTGCTAAGGAATTCATATTTTCTATATTTTTGAGTTGCAGACCTCTAAATTTGGCTTTTGCATGTGGATATCAGCCTCTTTTTTCCATCATAATAGATCTATGCATATATGGAAGTAATAGAAACACCATTTTTTTGTTTATTCTTTTTCCTAATGTGTCTGCATTCCTTATTCTTGCCTATTCTTTTGCATTGCATGCTCGTTGTGCCATTTTACATCCCTTATAGCTCTTTATTTAGTTGTGTTCCATGAAAGTAATCTGGTAAATACGTTTTAAGTTTTGCTACATGTTCCTAACCTTCTTTCACACATTTCCTTTCATTTTCACTTAGAACAAATAGTTTTCATCCCTCTTTTCTAGTGCTATCACCTTTTAGTGTAGGTTTCCTTTCGTGTTATCCTTCTATCCTTGGTCCCTTGACATTATTAGCTTAGTTTTCTCTTTCAACATTGGGATTAGTAGTAGTAGTATAAATAGATAGAGGAACTAACCTTCTCTAGAGATCCATCCCAAATGCATAAGGTCCCATAAGTTAGGGATGGTTCCATTACTGTCACAAACGACTCATCTCTTTCTAGATTTGAGACACGGGTGCAAGTTTGATGACCAACAAAAACCTTAATAGAAGGACATCAAAACCATGTTTATGTAAGATACCTCCTATAATGATATATCGAGTGGCACATTGAAGAAATGATCATTTAGCATTTCAGAATAGGTAGGGGAGAATTTTAGATTCTGAAATATAGTCAAATATTTGAGAATACCATAGACCAGTTGGATGATTTTTGATAGTATTTTTATAAGGGAGTTTATTTTAATGTGAGAGGATTCATTCTATGAATGACTACAAATAGTTTAGAGTTATCAGTTGATGCTTTGTTAATAAGGGGATGAGAGACCCTAAATAAGCCATGGTGTCTGAAAATTTATTAGGGGATCATGGAACTATTTGAATGGTGTAATGATAAAAGGCTTCGATGAGAAATTCAACATTCACTTTATAATTTTGGAGGATTTCTTTTTTACATTGATAATATCCTTTAATTTTGATTAATGTTGATCTATGAGTCTCCATATATTTCTAATATTTTAACACCTAGCATGATAGCAGTTTGAAAAACCCATTATTAAAGCTTCGTATTTAGCCATGTTATTAGTACACTCAAAGTTTTGTTTGAATGATGGAGAAATAGAGGTCCCATAGGGAGGTATGTTACTGATACCATCCCCTCCCACTCACTAGAATTTAGATCCATTGAAGAATAGGATCATTTTGATAGGAGTGAATTCATTTTCGATGATAGTGTTGATAGATTCATCAAGAAATTGTTCATCAGGGAGTTGAGTGTCAGGTATTGGTGCTTTAACAAGTTGGTCCACAATGGCCTAGCCCTTAATGGAATTTTGTGATATGAATTTTAAGGTCAAACTTGGTCATAAGAATAATCCACTGATTGATGTGATCACTCTGATATGACTTATAGTGCATGGTTTTGAGTGGGTTGAAGATAGTGAAAACGTAATTTTTGTGATTGAGGATATAGTGGTGTAGTTTAGAGGTTACAAATTATAGAGCACAACATAATTTTTCTGATTTGGTATAATGGGTTTCATATTCATGGAATGTGTGAATTATGTAATAGATGACTTGTTCATGACCTTTGTTATCATAAGCATGGCCCCTAAGGCATGATTTTTTGTGGATATGTAAAGATAGAATGACTCCCCCTCATGAGGAGGTATGAGCATGGGTGGTTACAAGAGGTAATGTTTCAGTTCATCAAAGGATTTTTGATAATTGAGATCCCATCTGAAATCAACATATTTGTGGAGGAGATGATGAAACAATTGAAAAATATCGAAGAGTTGAGATATGAAATGTCAGATAGATTTTAGTTTACCTTGAAGGCTACACAGTTGCTTAAGGTTTGATGAAGGATGAATTTCAATAATTACTTTAATTTTGGCTTGGTCTAATTTAATACCTCAAATAGATATGATGAACCCTAAAATTTTACCGATGAGAACACCAAAAAAAAACTTACCAGGGTTGAGGTGAAGTAAATATTGGGTAAGGAGAGTGAAAATTGAATCAAGGATGATGAGATGATCTTTGTGTTTCTTATATTTTCATAAGAGGTCATCAACATAGTCTTCTACTATTTTTTTGGATAAGATCATGGAATATATATGTCATGGCATGGTGATAAGTAGCTCCTATGTTTTTAATTCCAAAAGGCATGACATAGTAGGAGAAGGTTCCCCAAGAGGTAATGAAGGATTTTTTTGTGTTGATCGTAAGTGGCGATGATGATTTTATTGTAACTTGAAAATCTATCAATAAGGGAGAGAATTTTGTGGCCTACTGTTACATTAATGAGCTGGTAGATGTTCGGATGAGGGAAATCATCTTTAGGGAAGGAAAGATTGATATCTCAGAATTCAATACAAATGAGTAACTTGTTTGAGGCTTTGGTCACATATACGATGTTAGAGACCCATTATGGATAGTCAATGGGTATAATGAAATAAGTAGAAATAAATCATTATAACTCTACTTTGATGAGGAGAGATATGTGAGGGTGCATCCTACGAAGATTTTGTTTGAATGGTTTAACATTGGGATAGGTGAAGATATTTTTTATGATGAAATTTAAATCGATACCTAACATATAAATATACGACTAGGAAAAATATTGATTGTACTTAGATAAGAAGGTGGTGAAATATTTTAATTCATGTGGATTCAGTGATTGGATGACTTTAGCTATGTGAGGTTCTTGAGGGGTTCCTAAGTTAACATCGATGGTATCTTCATTGAGAAGGGTTGATACGTCGGGGGGTAAGGATATCTAAAGGAAATGGTCCTCTTCCCTCATATGGGAGAGGATATCTTAATCATTGCAATATTGAAGGATATCGATGGTGGGTGAATCCTCGTTAATTATTACTAGCCAGATGAGGGGGAGTGTTTTAGTGACATGGTTGGGTTGATAAGTTAATGGTCCTAAGGAGATAATATTGACTAAAAAAGCATTAGGTGGGATGGAGATCGTGTCATCAATGTCCATGAGATCATCACGTTCTATAGAAGGTTATTTTTCTAATTTTGTGATGCATAAGGATGTGGTATGTGTAGATTCACTAGTGGGTCTTTCATATCCTAGATCGTACTTATTGTGAGGTTTAAGGGAATTTTGGGAAATTAAATCATTTATTCCTTATTTTTAATGTCCAAAACCAAAGCCTTTCCAACATCGATGGAGGTACATTTGTGCAATGCTTTGATTATATAATGGTTTGAAATTTTATAAGAAGGGCATACCATGATGTTTATGAATGGATTGTGAGGAAGGGTGATTGACCTCTCTATAGAAAAGGTTCATTTTCAGATACATAGGGACATAGGAGATGACATCTCTAATGTTAGGCTCGTACATAGGTTATTTTTCTAGTCTACCTTACATTTTAGGTGTAGGAAGTGAATATAGCATGAGGAGACATTAATCCCACAATGAGATACACTCCATAACACCACCAAGGGAAGAATCATCTAGTAGTTTGAATGACGGGATGGATGGTCTAGTGGATGATTCATTAGAGGATTTTGATTTTTATTTAGGTACAAGGAAATCATTTGGATGATAGGTAATATTGTAGTTGGCAAAGGGATTAGGATTTTCAGGTGCTGTGAATGTTTTACCCTCATGCTCATATTTAAGACATCGATGAAGTGTTGAGGGGACACAACACATGGTGTGTATCTAAGGTTATCCTAACTACATATTTTATTAGAACTCCCCCTCTATATTATAGAATAGATTAGGAAGAGCTTTCACTCAGAATTTAAGAGGTAGGATAAAAGTCCCAAAGGTGGGTGCAATTATGTCATTAAAATCTCATAATAAGACTAGTGTTTGGGAAATAACAGTGTTTTGTAGTTGAAGTTATTGAAAAGTGATAGATGATATGATATTGATAGTGGAGACCCCATAAATCATGACCATTTTGAAGAATAAATCATTTATATGGGTGGTGATGAAGAGAGGCAAGTCACGATCCTCTAGCAAAAGTGATGGAATTTTAGATGATTCAAAGGAAATAGAAGTGGATGCTTTGAGAAAACCTACAAAATTTGTAAAGGAAAGTGGGTCATATGTGGGTACTGATATAGAATGAAGGGACTTGATCATGTCTTGTTTATGTAAAGTTTATGTCTTGACCATTTTGTAAAGTGACATTTTGACAGGAGCTTAGTGTAATTGTTTAATAATGAATTTTTGTATTGTGGTAGAAGAGGGTGGAGTAGTGAGGAAGGATATTTTAGTCTTGGGGTGTGATGTCTTATTGGATTTTGCGGGGGCAAGAGAAATGGAAACCTTATATGTATCATTGGAGGAGGAATATTTGAGTTATGGAGGCGGGTGAATAGCAAAAAAATCTTATATTTATTTTGTTCACATGAATTCGATTCGTGTGTACGTGCACGAGTAATAATGTAAACACCATCGACTTCATGAGGAAGAACCTTAATCAAAGATTCCTTAGGTGTGGAGGAGGGTGTAGTTGTAGGTGTTGCATGATTTTTCTTTGATTTGTGTAACTCTAAAGGAAGAAGACATTTACTTTCAAAAAATTTTATAGCTACATGGACAGCCTTATAGTCCTCTATAGAGTGTCCTGACGTTTGATGGTACAAGAAACACTTATAAATTACACTAGGATGGTTTCTAGCCTAGAGAGATGGAAGTGTTAAGAGGAGGAACCACTATAAGTTCATGTTGGAGGAGTTCTTATAGCATTGTTGCATAGTGTCCTTTTATTGCGAATGCCAAACGTAATGATGTCTTGTTTGATTTGGTAATTATAGGAAGTGCCAATTTGGATATGGATTGTTTAGTTTTTTTTATTGACGATGATTTTTTGATTGTGTAATAGTAATAGGTGATTTTGACAAAGGGTTCAGACCCAAGATATATGATTGATACTTTGAATTGTTTGCTAGAATAGTTGGAAGATTTCATGATATGACAGTAACCTTTTTATATGGGACATAATGAAAATTTTAAGGTTACGTGGGTGATACTGGGATACCCAATCATCATATGAACACTTCACAATTTAGATAATGGTTTTCTTTTGATATGTCTGTAGAGAATTCATAGATGAGATGGGTGAAGGAATGGTAGTCATGGATGAAGAAGTTTCATTTTTGATGACAGGTTCTAGAGATGATTCTAATTGTTTGTCAGATGTTGGTTCAAGGGTATTAATAGAATAATATATGGGTGTAGGTTCATTTATAGGAAGTTCCTTATTGATGGTGTTTATGGTATGGTTGGCTTGTACATTACTTTATTGTGGTTGAATAATCGATGGGAAAGTATTCAGAATTGATTGTTTGAAGACATCGTGGTTCTAATTTTGGGGTGTATTAGGATTTTCTAAGTGTAATTCACACTTATAAATCAGATCATGGAGGGAATTATAGAAAAAATGAAACCTCTCAATGTTGTGACCTTTGAATCTGTGGTATTTACAATAGTCATTAACCCAATACAAAGAGGGATTTGAAACAAAGGCGTCGATAGGATGAGTGAGTGGAAGGGAGATCATATTAGCGACGAGGAGTTTATAAAAAAATGCACTATATGATTCTCCTATGGGAGTGTAATTTCATTGAGGTTGGGCATGTTATATGTTTGAGCATTCCTTAGAGGCTGATTTGATGACTACCACATCGACTGATGATTAGGATTTCAGGATTAGAGGATGGTTTTGATGATAATTTTTATTTTGGTTTCTTTGGTCTAAGTTTTAATCTTCCTTCTTAAAGAGAATGAAGTTCAAGTTTACGGGCCATGGTAAAATATTCATCAAACATTTGAGAAGATTGAATTTGGAGTGTGGATGAAATGTGTTTGGCACATGAATAGGAAAATAATTCAATTAAATCTATTTGTGGGAGTGAGAATGATAGCTTATTAGTTATACTCCTATAGTGGGAAAATAATTCTACGATAGAATCATATTTGAACTATTTAATTACAAATAGGTAAGCAATAGTGATTTTGTAGGTGATGTTGATTGAAAATTGTTTAATAAAGATTTGGGAAAACTATGCAAATGAGAAAAGGGAGTACTGTAAGATGATGTTATACCAGTCTAGGGTATGCCCAGCTAAGGAAATTTCCTAAGCATCAACTCATGATCATGGGCTATAAGATAGCAAGCATGAGGAAAATATTAGATGTGTTGCTAGGGGTCTTCTTTACTATAAAATTTGAGAAACTTCTGAAGCTCCTACTAAGGTGGATAAGATTTGTAAGGAACGTATGGGTGAATAGTCTCATTACATATTTTCTCATATGAAAGTGTGATTTTAGGGCCCATGGAAGTGTATTCAAGCCTATATATTGTTTTCATTAAATCTGAAAGAGGGTCCATTTGTGGTGGTTTCAATGTGATGGATGAGGATAGGCTAGGTTGATTGACTGAAAACTGATTAGGTTGTTGGTATGGTTGAAGGATTTTTTGCTGAAAGGGTATATTTTGCTGAGGAATGTTTGTAGGGATGTTATAAGTGGGTTGTGAAACTAAAGGCTGTGATGGTTGGATATACCAATACAAGATAGGGATAGATGTGTTTAGGAAAGGTTGTTTCTATTGGGCTATGTGTTGGAAATGAATAGATGTGTGAACAAGGGGATGTGAATACTGAGGTTGTTGTTGCAAAGGGACAAAAGAGAAGATCAAGGGTTGTGATTATTGTGAAATGTTCTTAAAGGGGATAGACAAATGTATGAATGGATGAGATTGTTATGGTATGGATTGGGAAGAAATAAGTGGTTGTGATGGCTACAGTGTGTACTATGAAATAAGGGAGGTCAAGGATTGTTGTGAAATTGTATGAGTATCGGCAATAACATTGGTGTTAATTAAATCCGTAGATGTAAGGATGGACATGTTAATTTTTTGGATACGTGTTTTGGTTTTTTTGAGAGGATAGTGAGTGAGATACACTAGTAAGAATAATGACAGAACTTACATGATTTGTTTCTATGGTAGAGGAAGATGGAGGGTTTTGTGTGGATGAAGAAGCATTTGTGTTGTTTTGAAATAGTGTAGAACCCTTTGAGGGATCTAGTGAGGATTTTTGTTGTTAAGTGGTTGTATCCTTTGAGGAAATCATGTTAAGGTCAAAAATAGGGACTGAAGACACAATGTTGGATAGTTTTGGTTGACTACTAGGAGGATAAGAATATATATGTTAGAAAATTAGTTTACGATTTGGATCAATGAGATGGGAAAAAACACATGAAGAATCAGGTACATAAGGTAGTGATTCAACACCCCTTGTAGAAAGGTATGCATTAAGAAAAACATGGTTTGAGTCCAAGATATTTGAAAGGAAAATATTCCACTATAAAAGAAATGGGAAATAAAAGGCTCAGGTATCCCAGATGATGACGATTGGCTATTAGGAAAATGTGGTTATTCTTGATCGTCTAGTCGAGGTGATAAAACAACCCTTCATTTTTCTAATAAATGTGAGGCATCCTAAAGACATGTTTGGATGTTTTCAACAAAATGTTAAAGGTCTTATGTCATGTTTTCTGATGTTTGGATATAGGAATTTTTATCTTGTAAGAACCATGAAGAAAACAAATAATCACCTAATAAAATGAAAATAAATTTAGATTGGTTGATTATCTTGATTAAATTTAGAAAGGTGAAATGTGTAAAATCACTAATAAGGTCCTCCGGAAATGGTCTTCTATGGATGGTTTTAGGAATGTTGAAGGTTTGAGTAATCAATATACCTAAAGGTACATGAGGTCCAAATCTATGTTAATGCTAGTATGAGGCCTGGTATTGGGGCCTACCCCATCGCTTTACAGTCATGCAACGATAAGGGAGTCAGGTGATTAGCTAATATACTGACAACTAGTTTTTTTATACTCGGCTAGAACACCGAGTCATTTTCCCTAATGGATGATGAAATCCCAATGAGTTATCACTAGGGAAGAAGTGTTTGATGCAATTTTGATATTTAATGCGGTTTAGATGAGTGTAAGGGATATTACATGAATGTAATTAAATTAATCCTTTAATCAATCCATGTAATCAAATAGGATGCAAGATTCATTTTAAGCTGAAAATAAGGATTGATTTTGAAGAGGAAAGATAACAAAATGCGATGCTTTGAAAAAGCAAACAGAAAGGAGAAGAAACACCTATAAAAGGATTATTTTTTAATTTTTTAATTTTTATATTTTGTTAGCAATACAATAACTAGCAAGCAAAAAATCTACCAAAGTAGAAAATTGTAAAAAGGTTAGCAAAAAACAAAAAATAGAAAATACAAAGAGAAAATGATGTTAGAGGTTGACTTATTGAGTAATCAGAATAAGTCACAAAGATCATTGGAGATTGATAGGAATCAATCGAAATTCACCCCAATCCTTGCCAATTTGACTGGATTGTTGGTGATTATAGAGAGAAAAAATCTAGAAAAATGAATTTTTTTTTAAAAATTGAAATGAAGAAAGGGACAAGGGTCCCACCGGGCATGCAAGAATGTTCAGAAATGTATTTACTTTCTAACTTTAAATTAATCAAGTGAAATAATAAAAAAAAACTGAAATCAGAAGAGAATGAGGTTTATCGATACCTATGAAGATGGATGTCGATATTGATGTTTGATTGAAGTTGTCACATCCAAATGAATGTGTAAGTCCTCTTGTCTTGCAAAGCAATCTGCGTTGAAAGACACTAAACAAAATGAATTAAATAAAGGGATAGATGAGATGATCAGAAAAATTGTAATTCCTGGAATCCAAATAGACTTCTTAGGAGGATGTCAACTCATTTTGTAATAATTAATTGAATTGATAAATGATATAGATAAATAAAATTATATATGATCAATATATATATATATATATATATATTATATATATATGGATAAAATATGAGAATCTCTAGAACTCCAAGGTGAAGGGCAAGTCTTGTGCATCTTCAAAGGTTGCCCAAACAATAGTGGATGCAATTTGTATGCGTTGAAAGTAGTTATACTAGAAATACTTAGTATCTTGTTAGATTTCATACAAGAATTCAAAATAATCCTCAATGTCCTCCTCATTAACAATGAATCAGATTGCACAGGGTGTAAGCTCGTGTGAAATGTTGTATTGTTCCCAGAAAAAGGGGTAATTAGACTATGGGGAGATAAAAAATGCTGGAAATAAGATGTGAATGACCAAGAACTACCATCTAACAGAGAGACATACTTGGAAACATGTTAAATGTAGAGGATTTGATAAAAGATGATATAAAGCCTGATGAAATGATAAAAAGGAAAATTTGATAGGAATCATTGATGATTCAGGCCAATCGCTAGAGATTAGGGTAAATCACTAATGATTTTTGTGCTTTTAATTTTTTTGCTAAAAATGATAGTGTAAAGCTCTAAACTGATGTTTTTAATTGATTTAAGGGTTTCTCATGACTTTAAAATGAAATATAGAGATGTAGGAATACCTTAAGATAGATTGGGAGCCAAAAGATGCCTCAAATCTTTAGTGGGAAGGATCTAAGTTAAGTTGTTGTGTCATGTTCATGGAATCTAAGTGATGAAAAAAAACCAGAAAAATTATTGAGTTTGATTTATATTGATGCCTGCTAATGTTTGAAGATGTCTTGGACTCTGTGATGTCGAAACATGAAGTGCAGGTTCGAAGAGGAAGTCTCATAATGAAGATTGAAGATTCGAAATTAAAGATACCTGAGAGAGAGAGCACAAAGGTGCTATTTATAAATCTTGATGATTTTGTTGAATCACTAGCAATCCTCCTTTTATAAGGAAAACAAATACAAAATTGCTTGAAACCACTTCTAATTGAGGTTTTTTGGTTTGGGATTTCGGTAAATGATTAAGGGAAAGTTGGGGACAAGGTGTAGAGGTTAGGAAGGTTGTGAAATAGTTAAGAAATTGTTGATTTTGTTGTTTTCTTATTTATTTTAGTCTCCAAGTGGTTTTGAGTTGTTTTAAGAGGAGTAAAATGAGATTTTACATATGTGAAATGATATTTATGGGTTGTGGGATAACATTTACATAGAGTAAATATTGTGAGGTATTTTAGACTTAGGATAAGAGATGTTTGGATTAAATAATGTGTTTATATGACTTGTTTTTATTTAATATGATTGTGAAGATAGTGTATGTAGTGAGGAAATTAGTGGGTACAAATATTAAGTGTGTACAGTATCCTCCTTATAGGGATGGTGCCTTGCTAAATAGGGGTTGGTGCTCATTGTGGGGTTGGTGACTCACTAAGTAAATATTGTGTGATGTGTCATATTCATGTAAATATTTTGGTTTGATTAATATAATCAAAAGTTTTTAGTTGGATTTCTTCCCCCTGAGGGTTTTCTACATTACATCTTATGTGTAATGAAAATTTTGCAAAAGCTTATAAAATGGGGTAAAAACACAAAAGAGGCCCCAAAAGATTTAAACAAACAACTCAATTACCATCAAATTAGAGATAAGAAAGAGCTACCTATTTACATGCATATATAAAGCTTGAAACAAACAATCAACCTCTAAACATGACTATATTAGTTCTCTACTCCATGGAAACTATCAATAAATGAACCTATTAAAGATCTAACAATCATTATTGTGATTGTTGATGTTTCAAAAGCTTAAGAATGGAAGGTCACCATCAATGGATTCTCCCATTTACCCAAAGCTTTGAAATGGATTAGCAAATAATAAACTAATAGCTCAAATAAACTATGAAATAACTCTAAAAGACCCAAAATGGCTTAAATCAGAAATAAGAGAGAGAAAGTGTTCTTAGAAAATGGTGGGATAGGTATGCCTCTATTTATAGTTTTTCGGATTTGAGAAAAGGATTTTTTGGATGCATGTAGGACTAAAAAGGTTCCAAAAAGGTGATTTTCAATAAAATATATTTGGTGGTGTGAACATGACTTTGGAATGCTAAGTGGTTATTTGGAAAGGTAAGATATTTGTTTAGAAATTAAATAAGAGGGTTAATTAACGTAAACAAGGTTAATTACAGGAAATAAGCTTATAGAATCTGGTTAGAGAGAGATTAGCATGGTTTAGGGGGTTTATAAGAGGTTAGAAATGGTATTTTACTAGCGTAGTGTAGTAAATTAACATGAGACTAGGATAATTAGTATGGTCTTAGTAATAAGATCATGTAGACCAAATTATAGGTGTCTACATTTTCCCGTCTTTGAGGTGATGCATGCGACATCACTTCAAAGAAAGTATATAAGCATAAACAAGTAGAAAATTTTTAAGGGATAGAAGAAAATCTAGTAGGATGAAGTATGTCCCCTCTAGTGTCAATGGGGTGATGGAGGAACTCAATCTATGATCAAAAAGAGAAAAAAATAAATAATAGTGTGAAGAGAAGGAAGGCGAGAATAAAGAGAAATGAAAAGAAAATGGATTTTGAGCTATCTACAACCCAGTGTTATAGAAACAATTCTATTCATCATGTTGCTAGTAATCTTCATCATCAGTCCTTATTAAAATATGAACATATGAGAACAATGTAAAATGACATGAAAATAAAAGATACAAATAACTGTCCATTGTTAAAAATGGCCAACTCCATGCAACATACACGAATACAATGGAATATGAGAAGAAAACAAACTCATCCAACATGGAAACAAATACAATCACACATAATCAAACCAACAACATTTAAGATAGTTGCACAAATATTTTGTTATCAAGTTGTAATCCCAAATGTTTTGATGAATGACAAGGGTTTTAAAATGATACCCCTAGAAATTTGTATATGCAAGGGAAATGATGGAGGACACTTAGGTGTGATGAAAAATTAGTGTGCACAACGAAACAATACCAAGTAACCCATGCCCCAAAGTATCATCGAAGTAATCAGCATAGCTTTTGTAACTGATTTGGAGATTTAGAGGATCAAGAAGTCATTATCTCAATACGCATGGAAATTCAAAAAATATATGAGTTGAACGCCATGTGAGAGACAAAAGTTTCAATTGTAAATGAGCTTGTTACCAATTTTAGTCCTGTTATCCAATTTTCACCCCCCAGGGTAAAATTGATAACATGCATTAAATTCTTCGGTCCTGAGCAAGATAGATTGATTCAAGGCAAAAATTCATGTTTTTGGGGTCCCCTCTGCCTTTTTTCTAACTCTCCTGTCCAAGAAGGAAGGAGCAAGTTCTAAAAAAGGGTGAAAAAGTTACAAAAAACAAGCTTGGGCCAGAAAAAATCATGAAAATTGGCTAAGTCCTGGTCCAGGCGTCCCTTGGGACAGTTGGGACGTCGGGGCGTGAATCGGCTAAAAAGCCTCCAGGTGGTCTGCGCAGCACTGGGATAGTTGGGACATAAGGACGCACAGGATGTAGAAAGGCAAACCAGCCGAAGGTAAAAGCAAAATCGACTAACTACTGAGTGGAACAGTCTGGGACATCTGGGCCGCGAGGACGCGAACCGCCCGGATCAACCGGTGCAGAGAACTTTCACACTGGGACAACTGGGACATAGGGACGTGTGGGATGCGGAGAGTTGAAGGAGCCGAGAGCCAATCAAATAATGCCACGTGTCTTCACCTCAAGGAGGGACATGGAAGCCTGAATCGGGCGGATCGGTGAAATTTGTCCCTAACAGTTTGGGACATCTGGGACAAAAGGATGCAGAGGACACGAAAAGCCGGCAGGCCCGTGGATGAATCAGGAAGCGCCACGTGTCACAAGGGGGAAACTTCCAAAATTTCAAAGGGCAAGGTTTGAAGCATTGGCCCGAGCCAATAAAAAGAGGACATGTGTCCTAAAGAGAAGGGGAGTGCGGAGCTCAGGGAGGAATTAGAGAATTTGGTAAAAGTTTGGCCAAAAACTAAAAGGTAAAGGATGCCCCTGCACCCCTGTCCTCCAACCAGATCATGCCACATGTCCCAAGTGGTAGGGACGCAGGGAAAAAATGGGAAATTTTCCAAAATTACAAAAATTCAAGACTTTCAAGGAAAACCTGTGGGTAAGTGAAGGAGAGAGAATTGCTCATCCAATCAGCGCCTGATAGGTGTCGTCCAGGTGGCAGAGCGCGGGAAAAAAATTTAAAACCCATTTTTGCCTGTTTTGTGCCCTAAATCTTTAGATCACCATATCTTTCTATTCAGAGCTCGGATTTTCATGTTCTTTATATCATTGGAAAGCTTATAAAATTCTCTACATGATTCTAGGGTTAATCTTGAATTTTGGTTTAGTCTAGAGAGAGAAAGTTAAGAAATGGCTCTGACGCGTGTCCATGGCCAGAAATGACATTTCAGCGACCAAATTTAATGCAGAATGGGTCGCATTCTCCTCCAATTCGGTAAAAAATGATAGGGTATGGGTTTATAAGGTCCCCCATGCCGTTTTAATGCATTTACAGTCAATGAGGAATGGGCTCCCATGTTTTGTACATTTTCTCTCTCCTGGGCTCGACCCATGCAATGTAAAAGCCAAATTTGGCTCATTTCTAAAGGGGGAATACTTTTTGGGCATAGCAGACTTCTTCTTTCACCTCTAGCAAGTTGTTGTTGAAGAATCAGACCTCTTCAATGATTGTAATAGTTTTTCTACCTCTCTAAGGTTGTAATGTAGTGTTTTTGACATTGGAAATGATAATGCAAGCTTTGTGAATGGGTTTCAGTCCTTTGTTTGTATTATTTGCTTCATTTCAGATCCTAAATTATATCTTATCAGCCTGTGTATGTTTTATGTTGCAATCTTTGGTTTGTGTCTATTTGTATGACAAAAATATTCACCACTCCTTTTGGTGCATCACCATCTTTAGTTAGTTTCAATTTTTTGCACTTCTATCCCTGTCTTCTTGCAATTTAGAGTAGAATTAGGATTAGAACCTCTGTAGTTGTGAAAATATAGATCTAAAACAGAGGAGTTTGAGGAACCAGCCTCTAATCTGGAGATTCCTCTCTCAGTTTCACAAGTCCCACACTTGGAGAGAGGTTTCCATGTTGTGCAATCACACTGGATGCCTGAACATTAACCTAGAAGCCTGATGTGCGTCCAGGGGTGCTGTGATCTTACACTAACAAGTCCATTTTCAAATTTATTCATTTTTTTTGGATTTTTGAATGATTTAGTAACTTTAAAATTTTTTAATCGGTCAAAAGAATTTAAGAAATGGAAAATAACCTAGAATCACGTGTAAATGATCCAGAGTGAGGGGAATGGGCATCAGATAGTAGTAGCATGCCCTAACGGGAAGAAAAGTAGGCCAAAAATAATTATAAAAAATAATCATGGCGATATATAAAAATAGAAAAAAAAATAGTGCCTGGAAATATTTAAAAATGCCCTAGGATGAAGAGATAAGTGATAAGTGGAAAAAAATATTTAATAAAAATAATCATTTTAGTGAAGAGAAGAAGTATTAAAGTGATCACAATAGGGAAAACATGCCCTAGAGGCATTGCATCAGCCTAATATACCCACCCAGGGGGGAGGGGTAAATCAATCATGACAAGTTAATTTGTAGAAGAGCTCTTGCAAATTTTTACTAAAAATGAGTGTGATATCATTTGAGTGAGATGGAGAGGATTTCAAGTAGGAGGAGACAATCAGACCACATTTGGGAGTATCTTTGGGATGCAATAGATGGACCCTTCATGAGTATTCTATCCTTGCTTTTTTCCTTTTTGCATTTAATTCATGTTTTAGTGAATTTTAGGTTACATTAGGGTGAATTTGACGTGTGCATGTGTGCACATGCATCAAAAACATGGGTACGCGTAGGTTAACTTGCCAAAACATGGGTACACACATGCATATCTGTCAAAGGGGACACACATGTGTTGAGGGGGGAAAAATAGTGATGTATACCCATGCACGTTGACTGATAGGCATAGGCATTGGATGGGGAGTGCATGCATCCTGAACAAATAGGGGTAGTTATGTGTAGGAGGGGGGAGTGTATGTGCTAGTATGGGGATGCAAGCGTTGAGAAGGAAACACATAAGTTTTGGGCGTGTAGGTGTTGAAACAAGCACACGTGCACCTGAAAAAAATACCTAACCATTTTTTTACAAATAGGCTAAGTATAAATGAAAATAGACTAGATTTTCATAGAATAAAGTGAAAATTAGTACCCTTAAAAGAATAAAATCATAATATACTAGAAAAGTAGAAAGAAGTAGATAGGAATGTAACCCTAACATGTGCATCATTTGTTGTGTATAGAGAATACTACTTGTCCTTCATACCAGATAGAGATATGGTTGTCTGGCTATGATAGAGGCACAATTTGATGAGGATGATGAAAGGATATTAGATATCCTTTTATACATTACAAGGCTAGCCTACGTGGCCGACATTCCACAGATCACACTAGACCATGGCCTCTTAAAAGCCTTGCCAAGAAGTGGTGTAGTGAGAGTCAATGCTTCCGAATCCCCACTGGTGAGATTACTATTGCCCTAGAGGACGTATGGCATATTATGTGAATCCCCAACCTAGGTGAGTTGATTTAGTACATGAGTCACTAGATTGATATTGATCAATGTATTCTAGATTTATTTAGTATTCTAGATATACCGTGCCACGGGATTATAGTGAGATTGTCTTCATGTATAGTAGATCCTGAGTTTGATCGAGTCATAGTATACCTGATGGCCCTTTTCATTGGATTTTTACTCCCTGACAAGATCATATATTCATTGGAGTGATACACATTTTTATCGATGGTGAGACATACTATTGGGGCTAGTGCATACTGACACATTTATACTGGGTCCTTTAGTTCATCACATACTACTGTCAAAAGATGGTAGGACCTACCAGATTGCTTCATATTTGGGTATAAACACTAAAATTGGGTCACATTCCCCTTTCATCCCTCGACTAATAAGCACCCTTCATCACATTCACCTAGCCATTACCCCTTTTACCCCACTAATATTAATTTAATTAATTTAATTAAATTAATTCATTATCCTCACTATATTTATTATTTAAATATCTTATTTTAAATAATATCTACACATGTACAGTTCACTTAGACACCTCACCAAGCCAACTCAACCTAAGACCTATTCTTAGTAAGTTGCCATAACTAACTAAGACTTACCCAAACCCTAAAAATCAATTCCTACATTCCCTCTAACCACATTCTCGCATGCTCACAAGAAGCTCCTTGTCTAATCCATGGGATAATGACACGAGATCCAAGGTAATCTGGAGGATCTCCCTAGTTTGGTAAACCTAGGAAATCTCACCTTGACCGACGCCGGTTACCCCTAACCGTCACCGGCTAAGTCGGAACCGCCATCAGTTACCCTTTTAACCCCAAAAAAACTTATTCTCAAGGTTGGCAGAAGAAGGTTAACAAGATAATTTTGGAAGAGAGCTAACACATCTTTAGAAAGAAAATTCTAGCGAAAACCCGCATGTAAGGAATGAGATTGAGCATCTTCTCCTCCACAGCCATCCCAGCCATGATCTAATTTATCCAAGCAAAGAGGAGTGCACATGCATCCCATGTATAAGATTTCCTTCAGTTTGTGATCACTTGCAGCCTTCAAACCCCTCATCACATCACTCACACACATGCATTCAGAATGAGAATCCAAGTGAGTATAACCTCATACTTTTTTGGTTTATTTCATTTCATCATCATTTTATCATTCATTGTTTACCTAGCCCCCTATTGACCTTCTCCAACATTTTCACCTCCATATACCCATTAAAACCTCGCCAAATCCTACTCTAGTCACCCAATACTTCATCCCGACCAACCAAAATCCTTTGTACGATCACAAAGGAGACCAAAAGCTTGTTCTGTGACATTTCTAGATTTCCACAGTAATTGGCACTGGTTACACCTGATCACCATCTATTATCCTTAACTAACATCAGTCTCTATATTTACCCATACAGCCTTGAACAGAGACCTATCCACCAAATTTCATCCCACCCTCATTCACTTGTGATCTACCTGAGACCTATGTTAGACCTGTAGAGACCCAGAACCAACTACTTGACCTTTGGATCCTATTCTAGCCTAACCTATTAGATTAGATCTATTTATTATTGTGTTTCAAGTGAGATACCTAAATCATTTCAAATTATAATAGGATTTACTTTATTTACCACATTAAATTGTTTAAAAATAGTGGATTGGCGGCCATCTAGGAAGTATCACACTTCCTAGATCTAGCAAATGCTAGGCAGTTCACTACACATATTGTTTAATTTCTTTTTGTGGTCTTGTTTTTTGTTATAAGTAGTTCCTCCTAGCCAAAAGGAAGTCCTCACAATCAGTTGTGGATTCAAAAGTCATATACACACAACAACCCTTCAACCAACATTTGAACAGGTATTCCTCCTATGCCCATTACCCTATCTGTTTCGTCAATATTCCAAAGAAATGATATAAGAAAAAGGTGAAACATTTTGGCATGCCCAGTGGGACCCATCTGGGGTTCATTGCATTTTATTCATTCCCAGGAAAATTTGTGTGTTGTTTTCCCTTTTGAAAAGCATACACATTAATTTTCTTCCTTGGTAACACACCTTTTCTTTCTATTTGCTCTAAAGGAAACCTCTCTTTTGGTGTAATTAAAAAGAACCATTTCTTCATGTTTTCTACATTGTAATGAAAGAACATCCCTCTTCCTCTTCATATTTTTGTGTCATCAAACTTCACACTTCAATTTGGGTTTAATAACAAGTGCATTGCATTTTGTTTTATCGCATTAGCTCACATTGATAAAAGGCAACCTATACGCTGGAAGTCATGCCTAGCTAATGGTTGACAAATGAATCATAGAAAAACACTTCTTTCCTTTTCTCTTTCTCTGAGTCTTACCAAACCTCAAAAAAATTCAAAATATACACATTCTTAAACAATATCTTTGCTGGAAGAAGTTGTAGGTGATCACACGATCACGACACAGTGAGCACCCAACTCGCTACTCTATTGAGTCATACTTCAGAGCGAAGCCCGCCCCCACCATAACATACCTGAAACCTCACCTTTTAGATCTCCTTCTTTGTAGGAAGCCATCCTCACCAAAAAAACTCTAGTTCATAATTCATGTGTCAGTCCTTTAAATAGCATAAGATAAACCAACATAATAGAAAAGGCACTCTTAGGATCACATTTTTCTGTTTCTGCTTGGCTTGCATTTTGAGGTGAGAGATCACATTCCTCATTTACTTTTTATTTCTCCTCGCATGCTCCCCATCATAGTTTGTGTATACCAACTTCTCTTGAGTGTTAATGGACCATATTTGCATCGTTCCCAGAAATCTGGGTTTGATTCCACCATAGATTTTAATTCACAACCACCATTCTTTCATTAATGTTTCAATTTCACAGTGACCATCGTCAGTCACCCTCTGACTATCGTCGGTTATACCCAACAGATGTTGGTTCCAGGTCCTTTGGTTAACCTATCTAAAAGGACATTTTACTCATCTTCTTCCACTTTCTACAGTCCCTATTACTGCCATCATTCCTATTAACATTATAAAATTCATTAGATTTGGCATACTTGGAAGATTCTACCTTCCACCTTGTTTTTCATTCACTGTCCATTTTCTACAGTGACCGGCAGCAGTTACTCCTAATCAGCATCGGTTTTTCCTAACCGACATCAGTTATCTTGTGTCACTTTTCAACCAATATTTGGTAATTAATCCACTTCTTACCACCTGTTTCTCCTGTTCCTGCTACTTTTTTGTGTCATTTTACAGAGAGGTGGCCAAACTTGATCAGTACCTATTCACATGGTGCTAACCCAAAAAAAAGCAAGCGCACTTGTGTTCCACACCAGTTGTCAACCACTCCCACCTAGTCCTTCACCACCTTCCATTTTATCACCAGCCATGGATCCTACCCAATCCATCACTATCGCTACCAGAGATGAGGAGTTCACACGGATCCTTGACTAAAAACCATGTCGCCTTATAGTTCTACCTTTCCCACTCATCCACTCGTGATGCTTTAGGTCAGTTGATATAAAACATGCCCATATCTATCCCCCCAGCTCTCATCCCCGTTTCTGCATCAGCCCCATCTGGTTCTGTACTACCTGCCTCCACCTTGCCCCCAGTCGTGTCATAGCTAGGTCCTATACCCACTATGACTGCCGCATCTACTACCTCCGTTACACCTGCCACATCCACTATACATTCAACGACCACCCAGAACATAACCTCATCCACTCTTGTTGTCTCACATATACCTGTAGCTACACTACCACCTCCAGTATCGGTGACCCCTACCCCTTTTCAAAACGTGTCCCTTTACATTCCATAGTCCTTACCTCCCATTTCCACTTAGGTTACCACAACCCTTCCATTACCTTATACATACTATCAACAGCCTCCCGCTTCATCTATTATTCTCTCTGGGTATGTACCCCCTATTTCACTACCCCTTTCTCAATCTACCTATATGGCAGCACCATACAATGGAATGCCACCTCCATCATATACCCAACACCAACCACCCTTCACTACAGGAGGTACAAATGCATCATAACCCACTAATGACTTAATCAAGTTAATGATGGAAAAAATGCAGACATTGGAGGCATGAGTTTCTAGCTCCTGCAACACTCTCACCTATGATGAGATTTCCAATGAGCCCATCCAACCATCCATTCCTATCTGTCCATACCTCATGCATTGGGAAATGCCTAAATTTAACTATTTCAATAGCAAGGAAGACCCACAACAACATTTGTGATCGTTTAAACACGGCTATTATCTGATCGCTCATGATGATGCCTTTCTCTTGAGAACCTTTCCCATGTCTCTGACTGGACCTGCATTAGATTGGTATAGTGGGTTACCTAAACACTCCTTATTCTCATTCAATCAGGTTGCCCAAGCCTTCTTGGATCATTTCTATATCAATATCATCAAGAAAGTTACCATGACTGACCTATACTCTATGCATCAGTATGAGGATGAATCCATCGCATATTTTGTTGCTCATTGGCATAGCCTAATCAATCAACTAAATTTTCAACTGACCCAGACAAAAATCATCGATCTCTTCACACGGGCTTGTTGTATACATATCTCACCGACCTTGCAAGTCCAAACATTCTGAACATTTAATGAAGCATTCACTATGTCATGCAAGTTAGAGATTCAGGCCATTGAAGAGAAGAAAATCCAATTATGCAATAAGAATTAAGTTTTCAATTCGAATGACACCCCTTCTTCTTCAAAACCACAAACCAATTATTGAAAGGCCAAAGGTACTACTAACACAGTGGTACTCAAGGCTAGCCTGGCTCATCTATCAAATCAGGCTACCCCCTCATCTAATCTCTCACCCGTCCAGACTTTTCAATTCAGACGATAGCAGCAGAAATACACCCCAATTGGGGAACCTTACTCTTCTATATTAAAAAATCTTATCAAATGTGGATCCATCACCCTTCAACCTATAAAATCACACACTGGTTTTGACCCTACTCACCCCATGCCTACATGGTATAAAGAACATGACTTTTGTAACTATCATCGAGTGAAGGGTCGCAGTGATGGCAATTGCATCACTTTCAAGAATATTGTCCAAGAAATGCTCGAGAAAGGTGAGTTAACTATGGATAATCCTAATGTACCTACCAACCAAAACCTACACAGATTCAAGAAACCATTTCCCAACCATGCCCGTTCATCTGATCAAACCAGTGAGACCTCAATGCATGATACCCATACCCGCGAGGTCCATGGTATCTTTAATGACGTACTTTTCACCTCCAAAATGCCCCATATTCCTTCCATAGAGGATATTATATCTTGAATTCCTCCCTCCACATTAGCACCCACCGTACCTACTCCACCACCCACAGAGGAACACCTTTCCTTTCCTTTCTCACCTTCAGAGTAGTCTTCCTCTAACATCAAAACCATCTCACCTTTGGCTTCTCCACTTAGAGAACTAATACCTACAGCACCTCCTCCACCCACAGAGGAGCACCCATTACCTCCTCCACCCACAGAGGAGCACCCATTACCTCCTACACCCATAGAGGAACACCTATCCATCCCTTCACCTATAGAGGAGCACCCATCATCCCATCCACACATCATAGACCCAGTCGAGATACCTCTACCTCTCAGTGACCATTCTCCATCAGCTACCCAAAATCCTACAAACCTACTTTTGGCTCTCTTACCTAAGGAAGCTGAAGCTAGCCAATTTCCTATATCTAAGACACATTTTACAGGAATTTCCATTAGGTCCTCATCAACTCCACCTACAGACATACCATTCTCACATTTGGTTGATATTTTAGATTATGTGGATAGAGCCTTATTATAGGGGCATCTTCTACTTCTGACCTCAAAACAGATGCAGATGTCACTTACTAACACTTCCACTATCTACCCTAAAGTGTTCCAACAATTAGAAATGAACACAACCACTCCCTTCACAACTCTGTCCACGACACCTATCATAGCTCAACATACACCCTTACCCATAACCCAAACTACATATAAACCCAAACCCACACCTACAACATTTCCGTTGACTAAGCCTATTGCCACCTTAGGGGTCACCCCGATCACTAACCTTACTCATCCACCTATCAAACTGGATCTATCTACTTCCTCCAAAGTCAACACCAGATCTACTATGATACCCACATAGAAACTCCGAGCCCATAGAACTCATACCCCCATTTCATCAATCACACCTTTGCTTGTCCCACCTGTCTTAAGACCTCAGCTTCCCAACATGGGCAAGCAACCTCCACCCATCAATAAACAAAAAACACAACAACCCATTCCTTCCTCGTAAATCCCTAACCTACCCAGACACCCAGCACAACTTACACCCACACGTACAACATCTCTACCGCCTATACCTCTAATACACTTAGCTATTACTTCACTACCCACTATACTTCAGTCTCTGTCTCTCACACCCCAAGGATGACCCACATCATCTACCTTTACAGCACTTCTGTTATCCCCATGGGTAACTTTCCCTCTTCCCCCATCCACTTTTGCTTCCACACCTCGTACACCCATGTCACCTTTACCCAAAAAGGTGCAACCCAAAAACAAAATTTCACTACCCCATAATAAGGTCGTCAATACAACCACACACCCTCCTACCCATTCATCTACTATACCCGTACCTAAACAAACATGACCGATACCCAAACCCACGCCAACACCAAAAACCATAGCTCAATTCATTCCTCCTCTTCCAAAGACCATTCCTGAACAATCAACCACACATACACCCAAACCCACATTCACTTCCCATTGCAATCCACTAGTGGGGTCCTATGCCAAAATTTTAATTAACCTCCTTGAGACTTCCTTCATCACATTACCGCCGCTCAGACATTATGACCCCCTCAAACCCAAGCCAAAGGGGTTTGATGAGACCAAAATTTATGCCTACCATTGTGTGCCAGGCCATGATGTGGAGAACTACAATGCCTTGAAGACCATCCTTATCCAGTTATGTCCTCTCGAAGCTAACTTTTATCATGACAACCTTCTTGGTGAGGACCCTATGCCACAAACACCCATTCCTACACTTCCCACTCAATAATCACAATCTCCACTGTCACAGCTCCTAGAGCCACCCCCAAGATTTGAAATTAATATGGTTCACATCAAAGACCTAGCCAAACCTCTACCCAAATGTCAATGTGCCCAGCTCATCTCACAATGTTCTTTCCCACCACTTGGTTTTTTCCCCTCATGCCACTATACCTTTCATGGCTCACCTAATTCATCTAGCTCCTTGCCTTAGATCAACATAATACACGTTACTACACGTGCTCGAAAATAAAAAGGTAACGAAAAGGAAACTGACCACTCAACCAATCCTATACCCAACATACCATCTACACCCATACCTAAAATCACTATTCACAGCCCCATGTACCCCATTTCCAATGGCGTCACACACCGCACCATGCTCAAACAACTACACAAGTCTCCCCTAAAAATGTCCTTATATGACCTCATCCAAACCTTAGAATCTCATCGTCAAGCTCTCATGGAGGTTCTTCAATCTATTGAGGTTTTACCCAATAACCCTACACTCGTAGCCTCTCTTACCAAATTACCACCTTCATCTTTGACCTAACCTATTCATCAAGTAGCATCCCTTAGCTTCTCAGAGGAAGAGATCACGCCACACCAAAAATATGACCCGGAACCAGCCCTCTTCATCTCTTTCCACATTGATGACATACGGGTACACCATGTGATGATTGATGGGGGCACTAGCATTAACATCATTTCATCCCATGCATTTGCTCAAATTGGCATACCTGACAATTAAATGTATAAACATCATGTGATGTTGTGTTCATGCAATGACACTATCACCTCTACGTTAGGAACTGTTATCCTCCATGTTCGCGTGGGCCCTCACACTATTCTAGAGTTATTTTACGTCTTGGAGGGGGAATTCCAATATAGCTTGTTACTTGGCAGACCCTAGATTCGTGTTATGGGTTGCGTTTCTTCCACTTTGCATCGTTGTGTAAATTTGAACATGAAGGACACAATTATACCATTCTAGTTGACCCATCACCTTTCAAAACATGTAACATGATTTACCGACCTAATGATGTGCTCATACCTATCAAGCCATCTACCTCCACAACAACTACTGTTTCACCTACACCTCCACCTACCAGTACATCCGCTGCTTCTACCACACATACCTCCTCCATTCTTACTGCTGCCAGAACCTCCATGGCTGACCCATCAGCTTCCCAATCCATCAACTCCACCTCCGCATCGACCTACGACACATCATCCATTATAGCTACCTACATACAAACCATTGATCCCTTGGAAGGTGTTTTTCAACACCTCACTTTGGGGGAGAAACACCTATATAGTGTCAACACTTTCCTTACTTTGCAAGAATATGGAAGCCTTCACCAACACCCTCGCTATGATCACCACATAGGAGAATGTCTCCTTTATGGTCCTCCTCATCTTCGTATCGGTATCACTTATGGGGGACTTGATACTACCACTTACACACTTGAACCGCTGACACAAACCCACCCATTTTCCACTGACTTCCAATCACTTCCCAATCACCGTTTTTCCCACACCTTCCTACACTAATGTGCATGGAAGGGTTTTGGTTTTGGATTTTACGAGCAAGGCCACCATATCATTATTCCATGTACCTCCCGCAAACATAATGACTGTAGTGGTATCTTTTTTCCCAAACCACCTAGTAAACAGGCCCACATCGAACTCATTAAGGACACTAGCCCCTTCTCCACCTTCATCACCAACCTCACCGACGGAGTCGATGGATCCTGATTCTACGCCTCCTAACTTTTGTTTTTCATAAACACCATTTCTATGGGGCCTTTGACTTATCAACGCAAGGGCAAGGCCCCTTCCTCTCTTCCCTTCCTGTATCTTAAAATGATCGATGACGATACACCTTTAATTATCATCATTCAATGTCAGGATGATGAAACCATTCTCACCTACCTTGGTGCAGAAGACTCATATATTCATCGGTCGTTACCTTCAGAGACATAAAACATGTTGAATGAATCGACTATCGAGATCAACATTCACACTCAAGATGACCCGCATCGTAAAGATTGGTCAATCTTTAGATGTTGTTGAACAAGAAGCCATCACTTCTTTTCTTAGAAATCATAACCACGCTTTCACTTGGTCTTATGCAGACATGCCTAGTATTGACCCCACCATCATGGTCCACAATATCGTAACCGATCCCGATGCTAAACCCATCCAAAAAAAACTGAGGAAAATGCACCCTCACATTGCTCTTCTCATCAAAGAAAAACTTCAACTCCTCCTTTCTGTTTCATTCATCTTACCCATTGATTATCCTCATTGGATTTCTAACATCATCCTTATCACTAAAGCGATAGGGAGACTCCACATTTGGATGGAATTCCGTGAGCTCAACCTAGCCTTCCCGAAAGATGACTTTACCTTACCAGGTATTGATCAACTGGTTGACCTCACCACTAGTCATGAGATTCTATCACTCATGGATGGATTCTTAGGCTATAACCAAATTTTTCTTGCCCCAGAAGATCAACAAAATACCTCATTCATCACCCCTTGGGGAACCTTCTGCTATCGAGTCATGCCTTTTTTCCTTAAGAACGTCGGTGCCACATATCAGCATGCTATGACTTACATCTTCCATGATATCATGTATTGCATACTAGAAGATTACATGGATGATATCGTAGCCAAATCCAAATGCTGCTTCGAGTACCTAATTGTCCTCAAAACCATCTTTGACTATCTCATCAAATATTGCGTTCACTTCCAACCTAAGAAGTGTGTCTTTGTAGTCCTCTCAGGAAAGCTCCTGGGGTTTATTGTTTCCCTACATGGTATAGAAGTTGACCCTGATAAAGTCAAGGCCATTCTCAAAAATGCCTCCTCCTACCAACCTTCATAAACTCCATAGCCTACAAGGTAAACTGAAGTCCATTCACTGTTTCATTTCACAATTATCTGATCGGTGCAAACCATTTCAATCATCTGCTCAAGAAGGATATCTCCTTTAAATGGGATGATGGTTGTCACAAATATTTTGAGGCCTTAAAACAATACCTTCTCTAACCACCCATACTTATTCCCCCTAAATATGATCAACCTTTTTACCTATATATCTTTGCTACCAACCATTCCTTGGGAGCCATGCTCACCCACCGTGATGAACAACATCGGGAGCAGGCGGTTTATTACATAAGCTGTAATATTTTGGACTATGAAACCTGATACACCATCCCAAAAAACTTTTCCTAGCCTTAGTTTTCATTGCCACCAAACTCTGCCATTATCTACTCAACCACAAAAGCTATGTTGTGACCAACACTGACCCCTTACACTTCATGTATGCCAAACCTTACCAAAATCAATGTGCCGCACACTGGCTCATGCTTTTTGTCGACCTCGACCTCGAATTCATTCATCAAAAGTCTATCAAGGGCCAAGCTATCACTAACCAATTGGTCGACACACCTATTTCCAGGGATCAACCCTCTAATTTTGACTTTCCAGATGAGTCAATTGCTACCCTTTCCCTGGACAAACCCCCTTACCAAATGACACTCTTCTTCGATGGTTCCAATTGTCAGTGTGGGGGTGGGGGCTGGTATTACCCTCATTCCTTTTGATGGTGAACCCATGCCTTTGTCTTTCAAACTTGACTTCAAATGTACAAACAATATCGTTGAATATAAGGTGCACGTATTAGGTCTCCAAGCTACCTATGCCCTAGATGTCAAATCAATCAACATCTTTGGTGATTCTTAATTGTTCATAAATCAAGTCAATGGTACATACCAATGCCATAACGAGATACTCCAAAAGTATAAACATCATGTGGACATACGTTTGACCACCTTTAACCAATACACCCTACAAGCTGTCCCATGCTCAACTAACAAATTTACAGATACCATGGCTTGCTTAGCATCCCAAATACCCACTTCACCTACCGATTCTACAATCTTCATCACTGTATAATAACTCCAATCACCTTCTTATTTACCTCAAGGTGTTTACTCCATTGGAACAGATACCCTAACCCAGGTGACCTTTGGTATAGACAATACTCCAACTAATGTTCTCACTCCATCTTACCTCCTGATCTCACCTCTAATGGACAACGTGCCTTCCTTAAAAAGGTCTCTTGTTATGTCATCCTGGGGGGACTCCTCTATAAGCACAGTTTTGATGGTATTCTCTTACGATGCCTCACTAGTTTGGAAATTCCTTATACTATTAAGAAAGTTCATAACGACATATGTGGTGGTCACTTTAGTGGCCTTGTTGTTGCTAAGCATATTATTTTCCTAGGCTATTACTGGCCGACCCTTAACAATGATTGTTGTGATGTTGTCGTGAAAATGTGCAACAAGGAAATTGACAATTTCTGAGCATGAAAACTATACCTAGATGTCAAAATTTTCATGTTTTATCATTCCCAGGAACCCCAAATCAAATCCGTAGTTTTTTCACCTTGTATTTGATGTCAAATTGGTCCCTAGGTGATTTAGGAAATTATATTCATTCCCCCTAGGTGATTTTAGGGAGTTTTGAAAAGATTTTATCTTCTTACAGTATTGGGAAGGGCTATCGTTGGCCTTCCCACGACTGGATTCAACCCCTTGGAGCGGAACAGAAGAGAAAAATAAACATGGACATGAATTGAAGACATTAGAACATCATGGAAATTATTTTGGAAGGCTTTGGGAAGTTTTGAAATACTTAGAGCATTCTGAGTGAAATAAGGGTTCATAAGCCTAGGTATTTCATAGGCCTAAAATAGCTATTGGGCTACAGAAGAAGATTATGAGAGCTCCAGATAGAGTTATAAGTAACAAAAACATTTTCAGAAAGAGGATTCCAAGACCTACATTATGGTGATATAATATTGTTCACAACACCTTGGCGCATATGATCCAATTTTTTAGGGATCATATGGTTGAATTAAGACATGAGACCCACATCATTTTATTTAAAATTCCATTTCTAGTGAGGATAATATAAAATTTCACCAATAAATTCCACCAGGAGCTCAAGTTATCTACATTCCAAGTTACCCTCTCAAAGGCAGTTTGGGACTTTGTCATTTTTTCAAGAGGACATGTGTCAACACCAAGAGCCTGGTGGGATTTCATGTCCCTGAAATCCCTGAGGTCAGGCACATCAGCCCTTGGAAAATTCACCCAGCCCCCATGTGACCTCTAGCACCATCATATGACCTTCAAACATGAAAGTTTAGTCCCCAGGTGCATTCTTGGAGCATCCATCCCCTGTCGTTGGATCAGGTGCCATGTGTTAGCTCCAGGAGCATTGTGGAAACTAATGTCCCTTATGAACATAAGGTGGGGGACATCAGACCTTGAAAAATTCACCCAGCCCCCATACGGAGTTGTTTGGACATCCACATGATCGAGTTTCAGACGCCAGGTGCATTTTTGGAGCATGCATTCCCTGCCGTTGGATCGGGTGCCATGTGTCACCTCCAGGGCCACCGTGGAAATTGATGTCCCTTATGTACCTAAGATGGGTGACATCAGACATGGAAAAATGTTCCCAACCCCCCATAAGGAGTCATTTGGACACCCATGTGACCAATTTCCAACCCCAAGTGCTTTTAAAGCTGCTTTTTCCACCTTCATTCCTTGCCGTCAGATTGCTGCCACGTGTCATCCTCTTGACCACCATGTAATTTGATGTCCCTCAAATCCTTGAGGTCAAGGACATCAAGTAATGAAAAAAATCACCCAAGTTTCTCCTTCCATGATTTCAAAAAATTCAAAAAATCTAACTGCCGCTCAATGCTTCCAGTTGCTTCTAATCCTGTGCATAGACAATCTTCATTATTCTTTTGCAACATTCTACCATCACTCCGCCATTGAAAATTATTAGACCAGATAAAAAAAGGAACTGAAATACCTTTCCCATGGTGATGCATAGGTCTTAGAAGGAATCTTCATCAAGCTAAGGAGAAACGAAGAACAACAAAGAAGAGAACAACAAAATCCCCATAGCTAAAAATGGAAATCTAAACAAAGATTTCAAACCAGTGCACGAATCAATGAACCATTTATTTTTGTTCATTCCTCTATCCAATACCATCAAGAAGTCACCTTGAAAGTCTTCTCATGTGCGATAGAGCATCCACAATGAATAAATCTCCTTTTCGGCTCAACGAAGAAAGAACTGGGATTTCTTGTCAAACCAGTTGTCAGATAGAAGTAAGATTGCATGTGAAGCACCAAAAGAAAAAAACCACATCAAAAATATAATTTTATTCAGAAATGGAGGAGAAAACTAGACCTACAATTTTGAGGTCCATTAACAGTTGTCGTACCTAGAAGCACTGCTAGGTCTGAAAATTAAAACTTTAAAATCTCCTAGATTATTAAGCAGGCGGGCCCGAAATTACAATGGGATGATATTGGGAAAAAACCCATATCAAAAAACTTCATTCCATGTCAATCTGAATCTGAGAGGCCAACTTTCTAAAAATAGTAGGTCTCGTACATAGGAACTGCTATTTTAGGAAAGTCATTAACAGAAGAATCTGCGAAGGAGATGAAGATATCAGAGGTGCACTATAGCTGAGATTTTCACCAGAACGGAAATTTTTGGCACTTACTAAAAATAGTAAGTGGGCCCTCAAGCACCTGCTAAAAATAAAAATTTGATCCAAAGAAGTGAGGAATGTAGGGAGAAAGGGGAATCAAGGTCACAACACTCAGCTAAGGATCGAGGGAGTTACTTTTTTCACACTTACTAACAATAGTAAGTTACACTCAAAGAGAAGTTTTGGCACAATGGGATGTACAAGGCTAATCATTCAGGGGGAAATCATTGTTTAGGAGCATCCTAGCCATTTTTCATAGGGAATTTGATATCCACCTTAGTTCATTCAACCAGGTGAGTGTTCGGAGCTAATTTGGAGGAGTTTCGTAGTGTGCAAGGAGTTCGAAGATTCAAAGTTTCACTACATTTGGAGCTTTTCATCAACGAGGATCAACGAACTTCACTGGGTGACATCTACTCTTCTTCTTCTCTCTCTGTTTCTCTTTCTCTCTCCTCTTCCCCTGAACTTTCTCTCACTTTCAAATGTTCTAATTCTTCATTGGGATTTGCACTTTTTGATATGCCTTTAAGTCACTTAAACGTGACTTTAGAAACATAATGTAAATTAAGTCACCTTGCTATTATAAAAGGAACTTAAATATTTAAAGTGGAATATGAACAATCTTAAGTTTTATTAAGGCATATGGAGGGTCATGAGGAAGATGATAAGTCACCTCTCATTCTATAAATTGTAACACCATTCCCATTTCAAAGGGTTGGTAATTGATTTTGTAAACTCAAGAGTGTATTGAGAGAACAAAGGAGATAGCCAAATTCTTCTATTTTCCCCTTCTCAAAAATGTCTTCTACCTCTCACTCTATGCACAAATTCTACTTGAGCTTCAATAAAGGAAGAAGGAATTTTAGCCTCTTTGATTGAGGAGTTTGTTGGTACTTTGTGCCCATTAAGCTTCATTTGTTCTTGTAGCTATTACGCAGATTTGTTTTCTTCTATATTCAAGTGCATGTAATGAAACTTCTGGCTAGTTTATGCAAGTCTCTGGTTTTCTACTTGCAGCATTAGTTTTTATCTTTTCTAATTTTCTCATTCCCTTTCCTACCTTCCTAGTAAATTCATCTCTTACATGTATATGCAAGCGATTGCGGCTAGGGTCATTGGAGTGCCCCTATTAGATCCCTGGCCGAAAGGGCCACCAAGATGAAACTCACATTTCATTCCCACATGCACATACAGAAGTTGCACCGGTTAAGTAGACGGACTTAGACTCCCAGAGCATTGGCAAGATAACCACAAAAATCCACAAGTTTTTCCACACAATAAATTTTCTCACCAACATGCGACTACATCAGACATTGTGTAAAATGCCAACAACATTCCAATCTTCATCATACACCCAGTCATGCCTTACAGGTCACTCGTGACCTTTGGCCCTTCTCTCAATGGGGTATGGATCTTATCAGAGAAATCAATCCCCATTCTTCCCAGTGCCATCAATGGATCATCACTGCTACCGAATACTATACGAAATGGGTGGAAGCCATACCAATCATCTCTATGAAAGCTGAGAAAATATGTGAGTTCATTAACCATCACATCATTTGTCACTTTGGTGTTCCTCATCGCCTCATCCCTGATAATGGAAAACAATTCAAAAACAAAACATTACAAAAATTTTGCAACGCCTTCGGACATTCAACTTAGTTTCTCATCACCTTATTACCCACAAACCAACAGCCAAGCCGAATCCACTAATAAAACCCTCAACAAAATTGTCATGAAAGTGGTCGATGATACTGGGAAGGATTGGCATACGCACATTCCTTTTTCCCTATGGGCATACCACACTAGTATTCACACTTCCACTGTGGCCACCCCCCTTTTCTATGGTCTATGGTACAGAGGTTGTTTTACCTCTCAAATTCCAGATCCCCTCACTCCACATTTCTCTCCATGACATGCTCACTGATGATGAATTTCATCACGACTGCTTAGGACAACTAGAGTTATTAGAGGAATTTCATATTAATGCTCTAGATCACCTTCAAGTTTACCAACAACATATCAAATGTGCCTATGACAAACGTGTTCATGAACGAACCTTCCAAGTCGGCAACCTTGTCTTGAAAGAAAATCAACACGTAACCAAAGCAAAAAAAAGTAAACGAGGAAAATTTTCTCATAATTGGCTTGGGACCATACATCGTGACTCATACCTATGGATCAGGCACTTATCGTTTATCTTCACTCAATGGTAAACCTAAACCTGAGCCCCTTAATGCCTTACACCTTTGACCATTATATTGCTAACTTGTCATCCTACCTCACCTTTTGTATCTTTCCCATGCTCATCCCTTGAGCGATAATCACTCCATACACCTCACCAACGATTAAACAAGAATCATGTGAGTACCCGTCACTCATTATATTCTCTTGAATATGTGTACCACGGCACTCCACATATCATGATTCTCATGGATACTTTTTGTCTACCTTTAGATGAGATACCATGGTCATTTCTCCTTGCCTTTTGAACAAGATTCCTCTCCTCCACCTTGGTCTTGTCCATGACTTCAAAGACCTCACATGGGTCCTAACTCTTTGAGTCAAACTTCTAATAAAAAGATGACTCCCTCAAAAGGACATCTTCCTCTTGGTAAATTACTGTTATAAATAGACTACTCTCTCAAAGGACAGCTATGCAAAGTTTCAAAAAAAAAACTGAGAGCAGCCAAAGCTTCCCGCATCAATCAATTTCATGAAGACCTCAAGGAATTCAATTGTATTCCTCCCATATAGACTTCACGCATCAATCAGTCTATCACAAAAATCAAAGTTTTTAGTCATGGACTTTTCCATTGTGACCAAGGACCTCTTGCTTGAAGGACCTGTTACTCATACCATATAAATAATTAACTACCTTTCACCCTTCTTACCATTCCCACTCTCATTTCCTCATTGCCTCTAGGGACATCTTGGAATTTAGACACTTGGTGATCTTGTAACTACTTTTCATCATAGAATGGTCAATTGTGTAATGTATTTAAGGTCTTATGTTCATCACCTCCTCCAAGGTATGATCTACTCGGTATGATCCTACCCAATCAGGTGGCTTTCTTGCCCCCTCTTATCTTTTAACCATCTTTGTTTTCATTTTGATTACCTTATGGCAGGACTTGGTCCTTGATGCTTTCCTATCGGGGAAATCTCCCTCTTTCGTCACAATCGACCCCACCTACATCATTTTTCCTATAACCCACTCACACCTAACAAACCCCTATCATGCCTAAAACCTACTAACCCATAATCATACCTTATCATATTCTTCCCTAGGTCATGGGAGAACTACATCGGCCAAAGGTACCTTTTCGCTGGGACTATGTAGGCAGCACTCTGAGGGCATGGGGCCCTTGGAGGATAACTCGGCCATTTCACTACCCTAAACAATTCATTTTCCATGTCCCTCATATTACATAACACTTCACTTAATTTCCTTTTTATACCCAAAATCGGAAATTGAACCACATACATAACAAGTTGCTTCTCATTTTATATGTTTATTACACCTACCATTACACTATCATCACTAAGCATAGATTATACCACATCTCACATATGACCCGTATTATCATTCATTGTATAACATAATCAATTACACCTTCACCTACTTCCAACTCAACCATGCCTAAACAAACCTGAATCAACCATGCCTGAACAAACCTAACTCAATCCATGCCTAATGAACCTAACTCCACCATGTTTATAACCTAACTCAACCATGCCTAAAAAAACCTAACTCGATCCATGCCTAATGAACCTAACTCAATCCATGCTTAACCAAACCTAACTCAATCCATACCTAACCAAACCTAACTCAATCCATGCCCAGCCAACCTAACTCAATCCATGCCTAAAATGACTTGAATCCATAATGCCTAAATCTCCTAATTCCATCCATATCAAAATAACAAACCCATATCTCATCTAACACAAACTACAAATCAACATCTCATCTAACACAAGCCATAAATCAATATCTAATCTAACACAAGCCATAACTCCATTTATCATCTAACACAAACTACAAATCAATATCTCATCACCAAATGAAAAACATAATAATATCAAGTATCTCATCATATAAATAAGTGTGTATCTAAAATATACATGCCAATCTCATCATATCCACCATATGTGTTGGCACGTAGATAGATATATATAATATAAAATGTCATCGGCATGCAGGCTGGTCTCATATCTACAAAAAAATGCATCCATATAAAATATCTTCGGCACACAGGCCGGTATATTCTTGAAATATACAAATCACTCATACATCCTCATTATATTCCACACGTAGGCTGGTATGTGATAAAAAATACAACTATCTTCAGCATGTAAGCCAACACATATATATAAAAAAAACTAGTATACAACAAAAACTAGGTGACCACATATCAGGTGTCTCGGTGGATGTCCTCCATCTCTGTATCACCTGTACCCTCTACCTGGTTCCCTACTAGCACCTCACCTAGAGCTGGTCTCCACCCGTTGGTGGCCTCTCCTTGATCAGGCCTCAGAGTTTGCTGACCTCATGTGCTCTCCACACTATGAGTGTGGGATCTCATCCTCTCACTAGATGCCTGCTATGCCCTGTACTCCGCGTAGGATAGGAATTCTATCCCAGCCACCATCAGCTGGTCTTGGTAGTATATCGCCTCACCTAGGGCATCCCGTAACCTAGATATAGGCACAGTCTGTGGTGGTCCCATAGGTCTCGGTCTTTGTACCTACCCTGCAGCAACCTGCCTTGCGCCTTCCTATGAACTAGGACCTTCTCCTAGTGCTTGTGGTCATCCCCCCTTCCCTTGTGCTTGTATCTGGGCCTGTAAGGCCCCAATATGTTTTTGGGTTATGGCCAACTGGCCCTGTAACCCTACTACCCAAGCTTGTAAGGCTTCCACCTGACCATCCCCCTCCTGATCTCCTCCATCCTCTCCATCTGCCATATGGGCCTGCAGACTAGCCCCCTATACATGTAGATCTACTACCTCTTTCTCAAAACACTCTAGCTGTGTCTATAGTATACCTATCTAGGTAATCAACATAGCTACCTGCCCCTATAGGGCATCCCTCTACACTGTAATAGTAGCTAGGTCTCGCTACCTTGGTCTAAGTGGTATGGCTTGTAACTGGGCCACCCACCACGGCATGTACCTATCTGTGCATCCGGTGTCATCTATCCACTAATCCATTGGCTGCTCCTCCTCCCTTATAGGCACTGTAGGCTGTGGTAGAGGTAGCGGCCTCTCCATGTCATCTCAATGATAATGTGGGAAGGGTGGAGGAATGTCCTGTATGAGCCTGAACTACCATTGGACCTTGTCTATTGGGATCATCTCATCATCCTCGACACATCGAATCTATATCCACCTCTCTAGCTAGAGCTTAGATAAATCCTCATGCATGTGCCTATATGAGGGGAATCCCACATATGGCCTCTAGATAATCTCCACTCCAGACAACCCCTCTAACAACTACCGAAAATGGGCCACATCATGTGCCGGCCTATCTGATCTCCACTCTCCTACCACCGGCACCCATCTCTTGTACTCCACTTGTACATGGCTTGGTGGGAATGCATTTACACAGGGCATCCCTATTGGTCAAACACAAACTATGTGCTCATAGGCCCAACAATGTAGTATAAATTTACAACATAGGCTAAACCTGCACAACCAACCATATGAGTACAACTCTCTGTATAGTTGCACCAAGAATGCTAGTGCCCAGAAAAAGTGGGTCTCATGTACCACCATATCATGGAGTAGCCCCATAAGTGATCAGGCAAATCATCCACCCTTTGGATCAAGTAGTGCATAGTAGCACACTACCTCCATCAATAGAACCACTAGCCTCCTCTCATCCAGGAAGGCTAGGTACATCTCTCCATAGTTAAAACTAGTGCTATGGAATCTCAGATCAGCTGCCCCCTCACCAAAAACTATCCCAATCAGCTCCTCTAAGGTCTCAGATAAGATAGAGTAAACCTAGGCACCCAATATAGGTAACCGTAAAATCTGGAACACGTCCTCCAGGGTGATAGTCATCTCACCCGTCGGAAGGTGGAACGCGTTGGTCATGGAGTCCCATCTATCGATGAGCATGACCATCAAGTTGGGCTACCAGACAACATGTTGGTAGTGACAAACTCCACTCAAGCCCACCACCTCCACATGTTGTATCTCCTCATAGGTCGCTAAGCCCTGCACAGTCACAAGTAGGGGTAGAACCCTATCCCACATACACAGCTGCTCTATCCCCTGCATCTAATACAGACCACAAAATTAACATTAACCTACATTTTTAACACCCCTACTCACCTACTATTGTTTTCCCGCACCCTATTTTTCACCTTTCCCATCTCAACCACTTACCCTATATTACCTTTTGACCCTAGTCCCCAAAAATCCCAACCAGCATCGGTTACCTTTAACTGGGATTGGTCACCTATTTGGTGCCCAATAATGGTTCCACCCAACTGATGCCAGCCACACTTAATCGACGCTGGTCACTGTCGCGGAAAATCCTGTAACTTCCCCAAACCCCCTCTTATAAAAATCACCCCCTGCCCCTTTTAACCCCACCTACAATGACCTACACTACCCCTAAACCTCTACCCACCTGACCCATATCATTTACTACCCTTCCCCTTCCTTTTTTTTCCCATTTTTCTTGTTAGGAATTAGAGAACAAATATGTAGAAACAATTCCTTAAACCACAAGAGTAGGAAACTATATAACATAATTATACTTGTAGAAATATAACAACATAAATGAATAATGCACAAAAGAAGACAAGACAAGATTTAACGTGGTTCACCCAATGTGGGCTACATCCACCAAGAACTTGCTCAAATTTTATCATCAACAAGAGTAAAAAAACTCTCACAGTCTTCTCTCAGTTATGAACTCACAACAGAATTCCAAAGATGTTAAACCACATCTAAACCACAATCAACACCCAATTGCTTAACCTTGATCACTCTTGATCACCTCTTGATCTCTAAGACTCAAAACCTCTTGAACACTCAAGATATCTTCAAGATACCCTAACATCTCTATTTATAGGATTAAAATCCTCTTAAGAAGTCCTAAAGCTGACCCTAGAAGTTTGAAAGTCGCAATCTTTCAACTTCCCACAACTGGAAAAATTGTCCCGACGTTAACAGCCAATTAACAACATGCTAACAGAAACATCGTAGGAATGACATAGAGACTGCATAGAAATTTCACAACAATGACTGTAGAATGCTCCTAAAGTCTCCAAACTTAACTGTTCAAGCTCCAGTACTTCAACACTGATTCAAGAAGACCAAAAACATGCTCCACACACCAACAATCTCCCACTTGGAGATTATTTCCACTGAGAAAAGTTCTTAACACTTCATTATCAACCATGAAGGTCAATCAATGTTGAACACAACTTCAAATTCTCCCTTATGACTACCTTGGTCATCATATCCATAGGATTCTGACTGGTATGAATCTTTTCCAGCTTCAACTTATCTTCTTCAAAAGTTGTCCTGATGAAATGATATCTCAGCTGAATGTGCTTCGTCCTAGAGTGGAAAGTAGAATTCTTCACCAAATTAATAACACTTTGACTATCACTGTGTAGTATCCCAACTTCCTTCTTATGACCCAACTTATCAAGCAACTACTGTAGCCAAATCATCTCCTTGCTTACCTCTATGACAGCAACATACTCAGCCTCTATGGTTGACAAAGCCACAACCTTTTGTAACCATGAAATCCAACTCACCGTTGTATCACCAACCATAAATACATAGCCTATCATGCTCATCCTACTATCCAAATCTCCTACCATTTCCAAATCTACATATCCACATAATGTAGTCTCTGATCCACCAAAACACAATGTTGCTCCCATGGTCCCTCTCAAATACCTAAGGAACCACTTTATTTCCTGTCAGTGCTCTCTATCTAGATCACTCAAAACCTTCTCACTACTTCCACTGCATGGGAAATGTCATGCCTAGAGCATACCATAGCATACATCAAGTTACCAACTGCTGATGAGTATGGTACCCTGGACATCTAGATTCTATCCTCCTTAGTCTTGGGACTCTGCTCCTTTGATAATTTAAAGTGATCTGCTAAAGGAGTACCAACTGGTTTAGCATCCTGCATACTAAACCTCTCCAAGACCTTCTTTATGTACTCTTCTTGAGATAATACCAGCTTCCTCTCGTTCCTGGTCTGAGATATTCTCATACCAAGGATTTGTTTTGCTGCCCCCAAATCCTTCATAGGAAAGGAGTCACCTAGCTTCTTCTTGAGTACCTTTATTTCCTGCATGTTCTTCCTTGCAACAAGAATATCATCTACATACAGGCACATAATAATATAACTACCATCAAGAAAATTCTTGATGTACATGCAATGTTCTAAGTGACACCTAGAGTAACACTGATCCTACATAGAACTATCAAATTTCATGTACCACTACCGTGGAGCTTGTTTCAGGCCATATAAGCTCTTCTTCAATTTACACACTAACCTCTCCTTCCCTTTGACATCATAACCCTATGGCTTTTGCATGTACAATTCCTCCTATAACTCACCATGAAGGAATTTAGTCTTCACATCCAACTGTTCTAAGTGCATGTCTTCTAGTGCAACTAAACCAGAACAGTCCTAATAGAATTCGTTTTAATAACCGGAGAAAAAATTTCATCAAAGTCTATACCTTTCTTTTGTGTAAATCCTTTGACCACCAACCGGGCCTTGTGTCATTTCCTACCTCCATCTTCCTCTTTTATTCTATACATCCACTTGTTTTACAATTCTCTCTTGCCCTCGGGTAGCTCCACCAGATCCCAAGTCTGGTTTTCCATATGAGATCTATGCTCTTCATCCATGGCCTTCTCCCACTTCTTCTTGGCATCCACCTACATTGCTTCTTGAAAGCACTCTGGATCTCAATTGTTAGTGAGTAATAAATAATTCAAAGATGGATTAAATCATTCAGGTTCCCTTCTTACCCTAGAAGACCTTCTTACCTCAGGAGTTTGGGGTTTCTGATGAGTAGTTACCTGAACTGGCTGTGTTGGAACATGCTATACTTGAACAAACCCCTTGGACACCTTTTTGTCCGCAATGTCCTCTAAAATTGTGTATTCTTTCTTTGATTCCTCTTTCTATTCCTGCAACTGATCTTTATACATGATTTTTTCATTAAAGACAATATCTCTAGAACAAAATATTTTCTTGTTTTTAATACTCCAAACATGAAAACCAAAATCATCTTCACCATATCAAACAAAGGTGAATTTCTCAGACTTAGGCTCTAACTTGGTCCTATCATCTTTATCAATGTGAACAAATACCTCACATCGAAATAATCTAATAAATTAGTAATCAATTTTCTTACCAGACCAAGCCTCCTCAGGTATACCTCCATCCAAGGCCATAGAGGTTCCTTTGTTAATCCGATAAACAACTGTGCTTACCACTTCCACCCAAAACATGAGTGGCATCCCTGCATGTAACCTCATGCACCTCGCACACTCCATGATTTTCTTTTTCATTCTCTCTGACACTCCATTTTCCTATGGAGTATTTGGAACCGTTCTTTACCTGTAGATCCCATTTACTGAATAGTAATCAAGAAACTCATTTCTGTAATATTACCCTCCATTATCCAACCTAAGACATTTCAAATTGAGACCTGTTTCATTCTCAACCAAGGATTTCCATCTTTTGAAAGTTTCAAACAAATCAGATTTCTTTCTAATGCAATACACCCAAACTTTTCTAGTTGCATCATCAATTAAAGTGACGTAATAACATGAACCACCAATAGAGTTTACCTTAGCTGGCCCCCATACATTTATATGCACTAACTCCAACTTACCCTCCTTCCTGGTAGGTCCAACCTTGAGGAATCTCACCTGCTTCTGTTTCCCATAAACATAGTCCTCACAGAAGTCTAGATCTAACTCCTTTAATCTAGGTAACCTGTCCTTTATAATATGCATGCACTTATGACTCATATGACTGATTCTTTGGTGCCACAAAGTTACATCTCCATTTGCAACAACTAAATTGTAATAATCAGCACCACTAGTTAAATACAAAGTACCAGTTTTCTTACCTCTTGCAACCACAATAGCTCCCTTGGTAACCTTCCAAGAATCCGTTGTAAAACTAACCGTACAACCATCACTACCCAGCTATCCCACTGATATCAAGTTCTGCATCAACTTAGGCACATGCCTGACATGCTTAAGTATCCATGTGTTCCCATTTTGCATTTTCACCCAAACACAACCTTTCCCTACTATGCTACATGGTTCATCATCACCAAGATATACATGTCCAAAATCACCTTGAACAAAATCAGTAAAGTAATGTCTATGTGGGGTGGCATGGAAAGAATCCCTTGAATCTAACACCCAAGATTCAACAATATTATCTAAAGAAAGAATTAAGGCGTCTTGACAAACATCACCTACTACCAAATTTACCTCTTTATCTTCCTCCTTATTCTTCTTATCCCGAAGAGCCCAGCAATCTTTCTTAGCATAACCAACCTTCCCACAGTGCTAACATTCTAACTTAATCTTGGACTTTGACCTTTCGTGATCATTCAACTTCACATGGTTACCTTTCCCTCTTTTCTTTTGTCTCCCTATCCTCTACACCGTCAAAGCATTTCTAGAAGTAGAAGAATCTTCAATGCTCTTCCTTCACATTTTCTCACTTAGGATCACACCTATTACATCCTCAAACTTCAGCTTTGAGTTATTAGAGACTTAATTACTTACAACCATAACCAAGCTATCCTAGCTATTTGACAAGGAGCACAAAATCAACAATGCCCTGACCTCATCATCAAAGTCAATTTTTACTGAGTTTAACATACTCACAACCATATTAAATTCATTCAAATGATCAACAACAGAACCATTCTTAGACATCTTCATATTAAATAACTTTTTCATCAAAAATATTTTATTATAGGTAGAGGGTTTTTCATATAACTTCCCCAATGCGCTCATGAGACCTTTCATGGTCTTCTCCTGTGATATGTTGAAAGCAACTGAAGATGCAAGGCATAAACAAATTACCCCGAGAGCCTTTCTATCCAACAACTCCCAATCCTCATCCGACATGGCTATATGTTTCTTTGCTTTTCTAGCAAAAGGAACATGGAGGTCCTTCTAATATAAGTAATCCTCCATTTGCATCTTCCACAAACCAAATTTTTTCCCATTGAACTTCTCAACCCTTGATCTACCCTCATCTACCATAGCTCCCACTCAAGCTAAACTTTCCTTATGATTTACAACTTCAAGAAAAAACCACCAAATCTCTAATAATAATTGTTACGAATTAGAGAACAAATATGCAGAAAAAATTCCTCAAACCACAACAGTATGAAACTATATAGCATAATTATACTTACAAAAATATAGCAACATAAAGGAATAATGCACAAAATAAGACAAGACAAGATTTAACGTGGTACACCCAATGTGGGCTACGTCCACCAAGAACTTGATCAAATTTTATTATCAATAAGAGTAAAACAACTCTCACAGTATTCTCTCAGTTATGAACTCACAATAGAATTCCAAAGATGCTAAACCACATCCAAGCCATAATTGACACCCAATTTCTTAACGTTGATCACTCTTGATCACCTCTTGATCTCGAAGACTCAAGACCTCTTGAACACTCAAGATATCTTCAAGATACCCTAACACCTCTATTTATAGGATTAAAATCCTCTTAAGAAGTCCTAAAGCTGACCCTAGAAGTTTGAAAGTCACGATATTTCAAATTCCCACACCTGGAAAAACTGTCCCGATGTTAATAGCCAATTAACAACATGTTAACAACAACATCGCAGCAATGACACATTGACTGCACAACAACATCATAACAAATTACTACAGAATGCTCTTGAAGTCTCCAAACTTAACCGTTTGAGCTCCAACACTTAAACATTGATTCAAGAAGACCAAAAATAGGATCCACACCCCAAAATTTCCCCCCATACCCAAAATTCATTTTTACCCACCCACAAACAAAAACCACAAAATAAAAACCTACCAATAACACTATTCCAAACTTCTAATCTATCTAATCAACAATGTAGAGTAAGGCACTTACCTCGTCGCGCTACCGCCATCTCGGTGGCACATCTGCCCGCTATGTCGGTGGCCTGATTGATCCCTATCTAGCCTCTGCCATCACCAAATAACTACTCGCAACCTCTACCCAATCAAATATCTTGCCCTGATCCTATGGACCCACTGGTCACTAATCCAACCCTTGCCAAATCACACAGCTAGCTCACTGTCCTGTTTCCTCCAGACATGTTTCTCTCTTTTCTATCTTTTTTGTCATTTTCTCACTTCACAAATCAAAAATGAATAATACAAATAATGGATTTTTAGTTTTTATGAACAACCCGACCTAACCGACGTCGGTTACCATTGACTGGAATCGGTTGCGTGCCCTACCTCACCGTCGTCAGTTTTCCTATATCAGTGTCGGTTATCAATGACCACCATCAGTCACTCCCACCTGCCAATTACCCTTACTTTGCCCTTTTACCACACCTTTTCAACCCGCATCCTTTCCCCCACCCCACCTTATCCCCACCTTAGCCTTACCCATTCCATGACCTAGATATTTGGACCTAAACCAGCGATAATGACCTTTGACCTCATGTGTTCGCTATACCTTGCGGCACTATTACCTATGTTGATTGACCTGATGACCTTACCTAGCCTATTTTCATGACCGTTTATCCTAACCCTACCTTTGGTGTACCGGAACATACCTAAACGTGCCTGCACCTGACCTACATTGTGTTTCCTGACCATATCCTATACTTTGGATACCGGAATCACTTCAACCTTGTTTGGATATGCCTCTCAATGTTAGACGATGTAGAGTTTGCTTTCTCTTAAACCTGGTAGCGTGCTGTAGTTTATTCATGCACATGTATTTGACTATTCCTACCTTTGACCTAGACCCATTACCTAGATTTCCTGAGTAGACTTTTGACCCTTTTTTCCCCGTACCCACCTTCTTTTTCCTCACATTTACCTTTTATCAACCCACTCACCGATTCTACCTTCGGCCTCGTCGGTTCCTAGTTTGAGGGGGATCACCTTCACCCACACATGGGGCAACCAAATCTTATTTTTGTTAGCTTCGCTTACTAATACAAGCTACGCAAAAAAAGGTGGCAAAATGTAGACACTAAAATTAGGTCACACTCCCCTTTCATCCCTCGACCAATAAGAACCCTTCATTACATTCACCTAGCCATGACCCCTTTCACCCCACTAATATTAATTTAATTAAATTAATTCATTATCCTCACTATATTTATTATTTAAATATATTATTTTAAATACTATCCACACATATTGTTCACTGAGACATCTCACCAAGCCAACTCAACCTAAGACCCATTCTTAGTAAGTTGCCATAACTAACTAAGACTTACCCAAACCCTAAAAATCAATGCCTACATTCCCTCTAACCACATTCCCGCATGTTCACAAGAATATCCTAGTATAATCCATGAGATAATGACACGAGATCCAAGGCAATTAGGAGGATCTCCCTAGTTTGGTAAACCTAGGAAATCCCACCTTGACCGATGCCGGTTACCCCTAACTGTCACTGGTTAAGCCGAAACTGCCGTCGGTTACCCTTTTAACCTAAAAACAACTTATTCTTAAGGTTGGTAGAATAAGGTTGACAAGAGACTTTTGGAAGAGAGATAGCATATCTTTAGAAAGGAAATTCCAGTGAAAACCCACATGTAAGGAAGGAGATTCAGCATCTTCTCCTACACAACCATCCCAACATTGATCTAATCTATCTAAGAAAAGAGGAGTGCACATGCAACCCATGCAAAAGCTTTCCTTCAGTTGGTGATCACTTTCATCCTTCAAACAACTCATCAGAACCTCCATCCCTCACACATAGACATTCAGGACTAGAATCTAAGTAAGTATAACATCATACTTTTTTGGTTTATTTCATTTCATCATCATTTTATCATCCATTGTTTACCTAGCCCCCTATTGAACTTCTCCAATATTTTCACCTCCATATACCCATTAAAACCTTTCTAAAGCCTACTCCAGTAGCCCAATACTTCATCCCGACCAACCAAAATCCTTTGTGCGATCACAAAGGAGACCAAAAGCTTATTCTGTGACATTTCCAGATTTCCACAATAACCGGCACCAGTTACACTTAACCGTCATCGGTTATCCGTAACCAACATCAATCTCTGTATTTTCCCATACAGGCCTGAATAGAGACCTACCCACCAAATTTCATCTCACCCTCATTCACCTGTGATCTACCCGAGACCTCTGTTAGACCTACAAAGACCCAGAACCTGCTACTTGACCTTCAGATCCTATTCTATCCTAGCCTGTTAGATTAGATATATTTCTTATTGTGTTTAAAGTGAGATACCTAAATCATTTCGAATTACAATAGGATTTACTTTATTTACCACATTAAATTGTTTTAAATAGTGGACTGATAGCCATCTAGGAAGTATCACACTTCTCGGATCTAGCAAACGCTAGGTAGTTCACTGCACATATTGTTTAATTCCTTTTTTTGGTCTTGCTTTTTATTATAGGTTGTCCCTCCTAGCCAAAATGAATTCCTAATGATCAGCTATGGATTTGGAAGTCATACGCGCACAACAACCCATCAACCAACATTTGAACAAGTATTCCTCCTATGCCCATTACCCTATCTGTTTCATCAATATTCCAAACAAATGATCAAAGAAAAAGGTGAAACATTGGGTGTGAGACCATATTCCTATTGATCATTCTATTGGTGTCCATTTTGATCCTCTATTATTTTCCCATTTTTCCCCTTTGTTTTACATGCTCAAAAACATTTTTATTTAAATTTTGTGATCTGCAGCTCTCTCCCTCCAGAATAAATACCTTGAAATGATTATAAACTCATTTGCTTTGCCCCATTTGGAAGAAAAATACATGCAGGCTCTGTTTTATGCCCTAAAATTTTCAAATCCACAGGTTCTATTATTTTTCTATGTTTTCCTGATCATGGAAGTTTTAAAATTTGATTGATTTGTGCTTATCTTCCCTAAAAAATCCTTCACCCACAAAGAAAAAAACAATTTTGGAGATCACTGGTAAACTCTATGTTTTTTGACAGTCAAATGGGTGTCATTTTCCCATCAAATTTATCTTTAGCATCCTAGGGCATTGCTAGTAAAATTCTGTGTAGTTTGAGGGCCATACGGGTGTCCTTTGCCCATCAAATTTAAGTTCAAAAATTTCTACATACGTGGCCGCATTTGGTTGGATAAGACTCAGTGGGGTTTCTTTGAGGTCTTAGCATTATTTTTTCTTTGGGAAAAAATTGCAAATTACTCCCACGTACTCAAAGAGAGGACACCTGGCAGGTGGGATGCAAGGTGGACTGGCGAAGGGCTTATGTAATTTTTCCTTTTTGGCGAAGGGAAACAAGGTGAAGGAAGGCTCATGGGTCTGTAATGGGGAAGGTGGTGGACACATGGCAGGCAAAGAGGGAAGTGTAGGCTGACGGAGGCAAAAGGGAAATTTTTCCCTTTTATAAAAAAGGACTTAGAGCAAAAAATTAAGTCGCGGGTCCGAATGAAGTAGAGGGAGCCATGTGGCAGGTAGAGCGGGTCAGCAGAGACAAAAGGGAATTTTTTCCCTTTTACAAAAAGACTTAGAGAGAAAATTTTAAGCATGGCCCCGTGACGAATCACAAGGCGACACATGTCAAGGAGAAAATCAGAGGCGCGGGCCCACGGGGAAAAAAGTGAAAATTTTCCAAAATTCCAAAAAAGGTGCAAAATGCACAAAATTGATCCACAATCTCAATGGGACCCACCATATGCCACGTGTCGTCACCAAATCTCAAAGGTGTAGGGGTGGATAAAAAAGTCAATTTTATCCTTTTTTCAAAAAATGTTGAAAAGTCAAAAAATGAGCCCGAATTCATTCCCAATCATAGTTTGACATGTGGAGGGCCCAGATTGAATGAGAGAGATTAGATCAAGGGTAACTGTGCATTTTCATTTTTGGTCATCTTATTTTCTCCAAGAAGTTTGGAGATGTGAATTTTGTATCAATTTTAATCAAATTTTTGGCAAATGCAGGTCGTTTTTGCTTTCAAGGACCAATGAAAGTGTTTATAGGGATTAATTTGTAGATTTGAGGTGTTTTTGAGATAAATTTTACCCAGGCCTATGGAACACGTGAGATATCAAATTAAAAAGTTGCAAATCCAAATTTGGGAAAGGATAAGATGAAATAATGAGAGAAAGGGGTTATGCATGCCTTTAGGATGAAATGCGTGTCTCCACAATGGATAATGATGAAGGATTTGAAATGATTCACCATTTTAGAAACACCTGGAAACTTTTCACAAATTTGTTAAAATTCCCTATTTGCAAATCATGTTGGAATTTTGTAACAAACTTGATGTTGGGAATATTCTTTTCTTAGGAAAGAAGGATCAAATGTATTGAAATGTTATATAATGCATGTTTTGAGACATGTAAAGGGTTGGGAGATTGAAAATCAAGATTTTTTTTTAGAGAAGCCCATCTTCTGAGAAAATTTCCAGGAAACCTGGTTAATGTCTTTTGTGTTAGATCTTCATTCATGTTGAGTTGGTTACAAGTGTATAGTCATCACATAGCTATGAGATTATTTAAATAACTCTTGGTGCAATATTGCATTGAAAATATTTAGGAATCATACAGATCTCATTTCTTGTTGATAGTTTAGTCGTATTTTCAGTCTCACATTCAGAAGAGCTTTCATCTGATAAAGAGACAAAAAAATTTAAAATCACTTTACCTTCCTTGAGTACAGAGATTTCTTGTAAGCCTTTGGGGGTACCTTAGGCGTGATTTGATTAGAGATCTTTATGTTTAATTGGGTCCTTCAACTCAAAATTTTGTGTTGAAGTCTCAAAGATTGTGTGAAGAGTGCATACCTGGGCCTCCAATTTTGTATCTCTTCTGGTTGAAGGAACATCTTGACTATTTTGAAGCATTTTATCTGATATTTGTTCAAATATTATAGAATTTGTCAAAGATCTGGCATATTCAACTTTGTATTTTCAATATCCCACTAAAAATCATTCCAAACAACTTATCCTACACATACTACCCCTACATTGCATTGTGTGTCAACGAAAATATACAAATCCATTTGCAAAAATGCACAAAGCAAATCAGGATCATACCATGTCTCTAGCAGCCTCAGCCTTGTTTTTAAAGCTTTTCCATCATTTAGTAGTGACAACTTTGTTGAGTTTGAATAATGGAAAATTGATGGTTTTCCAAGGCCATCTCCATACAATATGCACAGTATAAGGATATCTCCACCTCCTTCACAAAATAGAGGCTGCAACATAGGTTCTCTTACCTTGGTTGAAATTCACAACCCAAAATAGTGAGGATTAGATCAAAATCCTTTCAATGTGCTACCCACTCATTCAAATCCTAAGTGCTAACAAGTCAGATAAATTGCTTCCCCAGCTACAAAATGACATATAAATCATTTATCTACCTCTGAGTGTCTTGTAAAATCCATGATGCTACTCAAGATGTGAAGGCGATTAAATCTGGGTACCAACACATTCCACAGGTGTATTGAGGGTCTGATTTCCAAAGGATCCTTCTTCTATGGGTGAGATTCCAATTGATGATGATGTGTGGCTGAACATGGGAGATTCCTAGAATTACCACCGAGAGTTGGATGACCTACAGTAGGTCGTGGTAGTATGGAGGGCATATAGACATTTCTAGTGCCTTGAGGATGGCCTAGAGCTAAGTATAATAACTGTGGAGAAGTTTATGTTGGGAAACCATAGTTATATGTGAGAGTTATACAAATTTGATCGATGCTAGAGATAGTTTGGCAGTACATAGGATGTATCGGTGCCAAATATGTGGTATGTGAGCAGGGCCCAAGAGTATGTTGAAATGGGGCCACAAATCACTAGAGACATAGTGATGGCTATCTATTTACAGATGGTTCCAGTTTAGTGGGTACCTTTGAGATAGGTCAGGGATCAAAGTTACACAAAATAGTATGCCCCGCGGTACCATATAGTTCTACCTCATCGTTTGAAAATTCCTAGAGCAACATGGGCTGAAGGAGTGAGAACCCCTCTAGTGGGGCCTCATAGAAGTGGTGATGAGTGTGGTGGTGATGACAGAGATGATGATGAGGAAGAAGATCATTTTGACCACCTGTGTCATGATGTGGGTGGGGGACAGCGTCCTCCACTACAACAACCACATGGACTAGGGCCTAGGCTTAGGCAAAGACAGATGACCTAGGATCCTGATATATAATTTTCTCTAGTAGGCATTTCATTAGGGGTATACATTCCATTAAAGTAGGTTTTTCTGTAGCAGGATCCACCAAATCATGTTCTATGAGGTGGTGGAGATGATGGGTAGTTAGTTTCTCTTTAGGAACAATTACAGCCGGCGATAGTCGTTCAGTTACAGGTAGTGGCTAAGAGAGATTAGTTGTGACTCCATACTATCCTGATATTGATAAATACCAGTGTCTTACCTTTATGTCATTTATGTTGTGTTGCTAATCTCTGTAAAACTTGAAGGAAGAAGATCTCTCTTCCTTAGAGACTTTGCTGACAAGTTGTTTATAGATTCAAGGAACTCAGAGTTATAAGGGAGAAGAGTTTGGAAAGTTGTTAAAGGTCAGACATCAGGGAAAGATATATCCATTGGTGAGAGAGATCAATATTTGGTAGAGGATTATCACTCTTCTTCCATTGATTCTGATTCAAACAATCCTCTCATAAACTTGTTTGCCTCAACTAGTAAAGGTCCTTCTGTTGTACGTAGTAAGGTCCTTCTTCAATCTGCACCTCTTTGTTTTAATTTAAGTAAAACTTTCCAAGAAAATGAGCATTTAGAGAATACTAGTCTTGTGAATCATATTCTTGAGCCCCAAATACCTTGTACTCCTCATCAACTTGTGTCACCCCCAAGATCACCTCCACCAAACAATATGGCTCATCCTAGACCTCCATTTGTTGTTAACACCTTTGGTCCCATAGATTTTAGAGGAATGGATGGTGTAGACACCAAATTTAGGTCTTACGATGCCCTATACCCCGTATCTCATCCCACAACCTAACCCTACCTCACCACCTAAACCTTACACACCTAATAATTTATTAATTACCTTATAATTAATAAATCCACATCTCTAACCCCACCACCTCATCTCGCCACCTCACTGTGACCTAGCCCTAACCCTAAACCAACCTAATTAAGACCTATGACTTGGTCCAGACCCACACCCATGACTCATTACCACTCACCCGCACCAAAATGAGCCTAATAATGACTTGACCAAGCCCACAACTGATCCCTCGGGACAAAAGGAGGGAAAGATGGCTATTTTACTAAAAATATCCACTTTGACCTAACCGACATTGGTTCCTACTCGACCACCATCGGTTACGTAACCACTATCGGTTCCCTATTAATGACCTCCCCAAATCAAAAAGAAAGGATCCGGAATTCATTTGGCAAAAGAAGAAAGAGAAGTGAAACAAGTAGAAGAGTTTGCAGAGAAGAGGATCGAGCCTAAGACTGTAACTGAGCAACTAGATCTATCATCACCAATCCAGCACTATGATAATTCTTCACCGGGAACTCCTCGTGCTATGATTATTTACTAATGCACAGCCTTTAGTTTGGTGGATGTAATCTGGAAACAAAACAACAACCGAACACAAGAATACCATTGACTATGATAAGACAGAATGACGACAAATCTGAAATATCAAAATAAATTATAATATTAACATGAAACTGTTACAATCTCACCCATGATATACTTCAACAAGACTATGGGAGAAACTTTACAATTACACCTCTTGATGGCTTCTTCAACACACCTTTAACTGATGGCTTCCTTCACACACTTCCTATAATATTTCTCACTACTTCTTTCCATGCTAAATGAGGGGGGGTGGCCTCTCTATTTATAGAACTTCCAGGCTTATCCATCCTATCTCTAAGATAGGATAAGAAATCCACTCTGACGAATCATATTCCATACCTTAACTCTTATCTGTACATGTAAGCTTATCTGTTAAGATAAGATAAACCTTATCATTTTACATGGGTTCCACTTTTTTAGACTTTTTACAAATAAAATACACAAAATATTTATGACCTCACTCCTTGTCCTTATTACCAATATAATATTTCTAATTCCTAATCATGTAGACCCTACTTCTCTAATTACCCAAACTTTGACATTTTAACATTACCGGACCACTTACGACAAATATTTACTTTTTACAACATTCCTATTGTACTTTGACTGTTACCGTACTCCACATTATTGGCGGCACCGTACTGACGGCGCCGTTATCTTCTATCGGACGCTACTACTAATTACACTTAACAACATCCTATTCCTAATACATACATTAATGAAATAGAAATTTTGGAGGAAAATTTTAGTGTCGACATCTTCCCCCTTTCTAGCTTCTACTCCGTCCTCGGAGTAGACTATTCTGGTGCTTGGAAAATCTTCAACTTGTCGTGGTTGACCCATTTCGTAATGGGAGTGCCATCCAATTCCTCCAGTCGGTACGTACCATTTTCATGCACAACTGCTATTTTGTAGGGCCCCATCCATTTTGGAAGAAATTTTCTTTGTCTTCTTTTTTTGTATCTGGAATCATATACTAGGACCAAGTCATTCACATGAAATGGAGACCATCGGATATTTTGATCAAAGTATTCCTTCTGCTTAATTTTCTTCTTATGACTTGTATCCTTTACTATTTCCCCTCATTTCCTCTAGCAAATGAAGATGTACCAACCTTTCTTTTACTGAATCACTTTCATCCATCCTTTCATTTTTCATAACTCTCATAGTGGGAATATCAAACTCAATAGGAAGAACTGGATCAATGCCATAGGCCAACTGAAATGGGGAGTATCATGTTGCTGACTTTGATGTTGCCCTATATGTCCACAATGCTACATGAATCCTTTTATCCCATTTATGTACCCTACAAGGCTGCATCTTTTGCTAGAATTTGACACAACACAAAATTTGTTCGTTCCACCTATCCATTTGTACTTGGCTTGTATGTTGTTGCCTTCCTGTGCTTAATAGAAAACTTATTGACTAGGGCTTCTACCACCTCATTAATGAAGTGGATTCCTTGATCTGTTACAATTTCTAATGGACAACCAAATCTGGTGACAATGCGTTCATATATGAACCTTGCCACTTCATCCATGGAAGCTGTTTTCAATGGCCTAGCTTCAACCCACTTGGTTAAATAATCTGTGGCAACTACAATATACTTATTTTGGCATGATGTGGTTGGAAGTAGACCTATAATGTCTATTCCCCACTTTTCAAAGGGACCAAGTGGAAGAATAGGACATAATAAAGCTGATGAAGTCTTACGGTTACCATGTGTTTGAAAAATATCACATGTCTTACAATAATTATAACAATCTTTAAAAAGAGTGGGCCAGTGATAACCTACATCCAAGATCCTTCTTACTGTAAGTTGTCCAGAGAAGTGCCCTCCACATGTACCATTGTAGAATTCTTCTAGCAGCTCCTTTCCTTGATCACGTCCAACTACCCTCTTGGTACTGTCCATCCGGTCCTATTCAAAATAATGCTCCATGCAGAATAGAATATGGACGACTGGCTTGAGTAATCTTTCTCTTAGTCTTTGCATTGGCACCATCAGGAAACTTGAATTCATTCAAATAATTCCAAATATCTATGTATTCACTAGGGATTGTGTCAAGGGAGAACAATGCTACATGGGGAAAATCATCATCATCACAAGATGATCCTAAACCATCATAGGCTCGAGAGAGTGCATCTACATTGACATGCTTCTTTCCTGGCCTATCTATAATATCAAATTCAAATTCTTGTAGAAAAATTATCCATCTTGCTATCCTCCCTGATGGGTTAGGCTTATTGACAATATATTTGAGAGCCTGATGATCTGTTACAACTATAAATTTCTGCCCTAGCAAGTAATTTCTAAACTTCTTTACAACAAAAATGATAGCCAGAGCCTCTTTTTCAGTTACAGTATAGTTTACCTCAGCACTGCTCATTTGTCTGCTCCCAAAGTAAATTAGATGTTCATTCCCATTTTCATCCTTTTGGCTCAAAGTACTACCTAGTGCTGCATCTGAGGCATCAGTGTACACAATGAATGGCTTGCTCCAATCTGGATTCTTCAAAATAGGTGAAGACACTAGGGCTTCCTTCAGTTGTCCAAAACCTTCATGCACCTTGTTTCCTAGTTCATAAGCAACATCCTTCTTCAAGAACTGGGTTAGTGGCTGTGCAATCTTTGAGAAATTCTTGATGAACCTTGTATAGTAATCCACATGGCCTAAAAATGATCTCAACTTACTTCTATTCATAGGAAATGGTAAATCTTTGATTTTTGAAACTTTATCAGGATCAGTACCAATACCATCTCTAGATACAACATGCCCTAACAAAACGCCTTTAGAACATCCAAAGACACACTTTGTAGGGTTTAGTGAGGCTTGTGCTTCATCTAACCTTTGAAATGCTATCTCCATCTGGTGCAGGTGGTCCAACTTGCTCCGATAGATGCAAAAATCATCCAGAAATACTCTGATGAAGGTCCCAATGTAGGGTTCGAACACCCTATTCATCAAACGCTGGAATGTTGCTGGAGCATTACACAACCCAAAAGGCATAACTCTATAAGCAAACGTTCCCCAAGGAGTGGTGAACGTGGTCTTCAGCTGATCTTTCTCTGCTATACGAACTTGGTTGTAGCCGCTATATCCATCAGCAAAACTATAGCACTCCTGGCCAGCTACTTCGTCCAAGATCTGATCTGAAAATGGAAGAGGGTAATGATCCTTCTTTGTTGCCTTATTGAGCTTCCTGTAATCAACACAAATGCGTAGCTTCCCATTCTTTTTATTGAGATCACAATGGGAGAAACCCATTCTGAATTCTCCACAGCAAATATGAATCCTGCATCAAGCAACTTATCTATTTCTTCTTTTACAGTCTTGGAAAAAATTAGGATTCATTCTATATGGCATTTGCTTTATAGGCTTAGCACCATCTACCAACTCAATACAATGTTCTACCCAACTTACTTGACGGAGTTCCTTGTAATCAAAAGTGAATAGGTGTATGTACCTTCGAAAGAGCTGGAGGTAGGATTCCTTCTCACTCTCCATCACAACATCACCAATCTTTATTTGTTGGAGACGATCATCAACTTCTTCTTCAGATAATTTTATGGGGTCATGAGTTGGTGTGACTGGAAGGATATCCATGACTGAAACATCCACCTCGCTTTCTTCATCTTCAGTGTCCACTTCACTGGTACTAGAGTAATCAGAGGATGTCCAATCATCAGTTTCATCACTTGAATCCATAGGTTCTACTTTATGATGTCGAGGGATCACATTTATCTTCACCCTCTCTCTACCACGTCCAAGTGTCATGAAACCTTCATTCCAGTAGTTTCTTGCATGAACTCTCCTTAGCCATGGTCTTCCCAGCAGCATTGGGTACGCAACAGTACCATTTTTCATCACCTGAAAGTCTACCACACATACAACACCCATAACAGATATTGCCACATTTGAAACTACACCTTCTGGTTTAGTTTTTCCCTTATTTTTCATGAGTTGGTGTGACTGGCAGGATATCCATGACTGAAACATCCACCTCGCTTTCTTCATCTTCAGTTTCCACTTCACTGGTACTAGAGTAATCAGAGGATGTCCAATCATCAGTTTCATCACTTGAATCCACAGTTTTTCCTTATTTAATGACCTTAACATAAGTGTTTCTTGAAGGGTCTTCCCAGATTGGGTACGCAATTTTTAAAAAGTCCCAACATATTCATTACAGACTCGGTCATTACATTAACTGCATTACATTAACTGCACCTCCATCAACTAAGACATCATGAATTGAAATACCATTACATAATACCTCAGCTTGTGGAGCATAGGGATCTGCCTCTGCCTCCAAAACAGGGACCTCAACCTCCTTCCTTCTTCGAGCATTGAGTCCACCTCGCAACTCCCGCCTCTTCTCAGAAGACATAGCCAAGAGTTGACCATATGTAATATTTGCAGGCCTTTTGGACAGATCTTCCAAGATGGAGTATGGTCCTTGCCCCTGTGAAATCAGAAAATCCTGCACACCCAACTTTCTTCTCCTATGTTTCTTACTAGTTTCTTCTTTCATCTTCTTAGGATCATTTCCATCTTGATTATCTCTTTCTTTCTTTCTTTTTGTTACAAACACATCTACTTCATTATTTCTACTCTTATCTACTACATCAAAAGAATTCACAGGTGCTTTTCCTTTATCATTATCTCCCTTACCAGATGTAGAAGCTCTATCTGGACAATTATACTTATAATGACCCTTTTTATAACAACCATAACAAACAACTTCAGAAATATTTCTTTTTGGACCTCTATCTCCTCCCTGAGAACTAAATTCCTTTCCTTGAAGAAGATTAATAGTTAACTGACCCATCTTTTTGAGCAGATCTTCATACTCAGTAGATGTATTAGGAGAAATATTTGTGCTCACCGGGAGTGGTTGTGGATTCAGGACCAAAGGTGCTGGTGTAGGCTCTACTTTAGCAACAATTTCTTTGGGCTCCTCTTCCATGCTTTCTTCTTGCCTTCTTGCAATCTCCTTTGCTTGTTCAATGGTAGCTGGGCGGTCATACTTCACTCGTTGTCTGATCTCCAGCTTCATCCCAAGAATGAAGTGCTTACAGAGGAGATTATCCACGCCATTCATCAACCCATCCGCTAGTCCTTCCTTCCGGATCTGGGCATCGAGCTTCCTCCTTAGCTCTAGAACACGAGCATGATAATCCCTTATCTTCTCCTTCTCTCCTTGGGATAGCTTTGTGATCTCGATCATGAGATCTGCATATTTCTGTTGTTCACCAAATTCTTCAAGAAAACTTTCGGTTAATAAATCCCATGAATTTTTCACATTATCACCTAGTGTTTCAAACCACCTAAGTGCTGAACCATCCAAAAAGGTAGGAAAAAATTCAGTCCATTGTTCCCTTCTTATAAGGCCATTACAAATACAAGATCGTTTAAACTCTTGGATGAAAGAAGAAGCATCTTCATTAGATTGAGCTGAAAAAAACAGGAATCTTTCCCATTTTCAAAAGTAACCACCGTGAAATACCAACCCACAAGTACAATTAACAAGACTTATGTGCACAAATAATTGGAATCACTATACTAGAAAGTGACTTTACACCTTTCTACAGTAAAATAGAAATGACCACGGTAAACTATGGTAAAACTTGACTTACTACGGTAAAAACTGACTTTACTGTGGTAAACACTATTCACGGTAAAAGTGAAGTTACTGCGGTAAATACTATTCACGGTAAAAAGTGACTTTACTGCGGTAATTACTATTCCCAGCAAAAAGGACTTTACCATGGTAACTACTATTCATGGAAAAAATGACTTTAACATGGTAACTACTATTCACGGTAAAAATGACTTTACCATGGTAACTACTATGCACAGTAAAAACAAGGTTACCCTCCAATTAATTTTTGCCTAAGTGGAATATCTCTCCAGAAAATCCACCAATGAGGAATGGTCCCGGCAACGGAACCAAAATGTCATCACCAATCCGGCACTATGATAATTCTTCACCGGGAACTCCTCATGCTATGATTATTTACTAATGCACAGCCTTTAGTTTGGTGGATGTAATCTGGAAACAAAACAACAACCGAACACAAGAATACCATTGACTATGATAAGACAGAATGACGACAAATCTGAAATATCAAAATAAATTATAATATTAACATGAAACTGTTACAATCTCACCCATGAGATACTTCAACAAGACTATGGGAGAAACTTTACAATTACACCTCTTGATGGCTTCTTCAACACACCTTTAACTGATGGCTTCCTTTGCACACTTCCTACAATATTTCTCACTACTTCTTTCTATGCTAAATGAGGGGGGTGGCCTCTCTATTTATAGAACTTCCAGGCTTATCCATCCTATCTCTAAGATAGGATAAGAAATCCACTCTGACGAATCATATTCCATACCTTAACTCTTATCTGTACATGTAAGCTTATCTGTTAAGATAAGATAAACCTTATCATTTTACATGGGTTCCACATTTTTAGACTTTTTACAAATAAAATACACAAAATATTTATGACCTCACTCCTTGTCCTTATTACCAATATAATATTTCTAATTCCTAATCATGTAGACCCTACTTCTCTAATTACCCAAACTTTGACATTTTAACATTACCGGACCACTTACGACAAATATTTACTTTTTACAACATTCCTATTGTACTTTGACTGTTACCGTACTCCACATTATTGGCGGCACCGTACTGACGGCGCCGTTATCTTCTATCGGACGCTACTACTAATTACACTTAACAACATCCTATTCCTAATACATACATTAATGAAATAGAAATTTTGGAGGAAAATTTTAGTGTCAACAGATACACCTGTCACGGTTAGCTCCAAGCTTTGGTAAAGCCTATTAGTATAGCCACTCACTTAGCCCCTTCCCTACCTAATAACTCCACCTCACCATCTTCATCCTTAGCCCCCGTCTCCTAGCTCAGTGGCTTTGGTGGTCATACTGCACCACATTGGCCTTGGACCTTTGGTTAATCTGGGCCCCCATCAGGATCACTACCATCCACTACCCCTACCTCATCTCTCCCGTAGATTGCCTCTGTTCATAACTCGCTCTCTACCATTCATATCCACACGAGCTTTCCCTCTCTGGCTCTGCCCACCTTTTCATTTCCGCAGACTCATCTGGTGGCCTCAACATCTTATATAGGACACCCTTAGGTCGGCTTCCCCCAACACATTCATCATCGTTACCTTATCAACATTCAACCCAACCATTGTCTATTAATGGCTCTTGGCCCAATCCTCTTCCGTTTACGACAACAAACACCATCATCTAGACCCAACCAATGAGTTCTAATCACAATAGATGATGGACAAGATGCAAAATCTTGATGGCTTCATGTTTCAGGAAGCTGTAACACCCCTGACATATGAGAAAGTTTGTCAGGAGCCTATTCATCCTTCTAGTCCCTAACCTTCATACATATCCTCCTCAATGGGAATTACTGAAGGATTTACTCAACTTTAGTAGTCCAGGAGGACCCTCAACTACACTTGTGATAGTTTAGACATGCCTGCTATCTGATTGCTCACGACGATGCCGTACTACTCCGTACCTTCCCCATGTCCTTATCAGGACCTGCCTTGGAGTGGTACAGTGCTTTAGCCCAGCATTCAATCTTCTCCTTTAACTAGTTAGCCCAATCTTTCTTGGATCACTTCTCCATCAATATTACCAAGAAAGTATCCATTACTGACCTCTATGCCATCCGACAATTTGAAGACGAGTCTATCATGCAGATTTTATTGGATGCTGGCGGGGCCTCATCAACCAACTTACTTATGCCTTACCTCAGGCCGAGCTCATCGAACTCTTTACACGGGCCTATGCTAAAAACATTTCTCCCTCCCTCCAAATTCAAAATTTCCGCACCTTTGATGAGGCCTTTACTATGGCTTGGAAACTAGAGATTCGAGCCTTAGAGGAGGAGAAATTGAAGTTGCGCAACAAAAACTCAATATTTCAAGACCCAAGAATCCACCAACAAAGCCAACACCACCAACTCTCACGCATCGACTGCTTCAAAATCAAAAGGATCCAGTACACGCGGTGACGGTCAAATCTCAAGCACCGTCTAAGACCCAGCCGAAATCCACCTATAAGTATAAAGCCGAGCCCATCAAGTACACTCCCTTGGGAGAAACTTATGATGTGATCTTGGACAAATTGCTTAAAGCTAGGAGCTATCACCTTGCCTAGTGTTAAACCTCACTCCGGGTTTGATTCCGCCCGCGCTATACCTTCTTGGTATAAAGAAAATGACTTCTGTAACTTCCATCACGTGAAGGGACACAGCCACGAAAACTACAAGATGTTGAAAAACATAGTGCAGGAAATGGTTGATGTAGGGGATGTAACCCTCAATAATCATAATGCCCCTGCTAATTGAAATTTAAAAATCTTCAACAAACCATTTCCAAACCATTCATCTAATAGTAACACAAACCAAGAACACCTCAGCCGAGGAGAAGAGTGTGCATGAGATCCATGCGGTTTTTAACTCCCAACCAAGGGCTTCCATTGAGGAAATTCTAAATCAAGCTCTCTTCACCAATGTAGGGGTCCTCACCCCCCTTCTCCTTAATCAGGACAAGAGGACATTCCCTGCTATTCCTTTACCCATAAAGGAATCAACCGCCCAGAGTTCTCTTCTCACATAATGAGCCTTCTTACACCACATCCTTGCAAGATTGTGAGAAGATGTTATCCAACCTATCTATTTCCTAAACATCTCCTTCCACCACTCTTGCTGCAAAAGAAGAAGGATCACCACTTTTTCTGTCGTCCTTAGAGGAGAAACCCCTCGAGCCTACATGACAAAACTCCTTAACCATGATGGATCCTCTAGAACATGCCCTCCTCCCTATCATTTCTTCATCGCCTAAATCTTTCCAGCGACCGGTTGACCTCTTAACACCCATTGATACAACACCTCATTCGCCCCCTATATCAGACCCATAGTGGACCAGAATCATAGCCCATCTTCTCTTCCATACCAAAATTTCCCATCCACACGTGACGATTGTCATCCCCCAGAAGATAAACGAGTCTTATGGGAAAGTTTGAGTACACCATGCTCTACTCAAATGCAGATGACTAATCCAGACACCTCTACCATATACCTGAAGTTTTTACAAAAGCTCAAAATGCCTATGTCCTCACCTTCACCCCCCTCATCTCTACCGAATACCTCATCCACCTCTATCAACCTAACCAAACCTTCCCCTATGCTTGGGACTTCACCAATACCCAGCCTGACATACCCACCTAAACGATTAGATTTATCCAAAAATAAAGCCGTCAATCCACCTAGGAGATAGACCCAATCTCCTCGAGTCCAATCTATGCCTCCGCCACAACTAAAATCCTCACCCCCCGATCACACCGGTACAACAGGCACGGTTTCAACCCTCACCGTCACACCTACCTTTTATATTAGGGTCCTCACCCCTCCACCTTGCCTCAATACACCATGCCTCCCATGTCTTCTTTAACACGACCTGCACCTTCTACACCCATACAAAAACTCCACGGGCGTCTCAACACTGTTGCCCCAAGTATATCTACCTACCTACCAACCCTAAGCAAACTTGATCATCGAAGGACTTGTTTGTTGTCGCTCCTCTTTCCTCATGGTTGTTTCCTGTCACCACGTCATTTAGTGGCCTCATCATCTAACCAGTTAAACATGACTTCTACGTAGAAGAAGCCATGCCTCAGTTAAACCCAACCATCAAAAACCCTTGCCTAAACCACCACCCCGTACAAACCACTCGTACCCAACCATTACCAAAACAATCAATAATCTCACCCACTCAATCAATAGCCTCATCTTCATCTGAATTTGACCCGCTCAAAGGATCTTACACCAAGATCCTTGATATGTTGGTAAGGGATGTGACCATTTCCCTACCCCTGCTCAGACTCTATGATCCATCTAAACCTCGACCTATAGGTTATGATGAATATATAATTTGTGCTTACCATCGCACACCAGGACACGATGTAGAAGGATGCAAATCTTTGAAATCCATCCTTTGCTAGTCCCCTATCACGGATAGACAGCCTAAAAAAGATAATTTACAGAGAGAGAAGCCCTTAGCTTCGATCCCTTCTCCTATACCACCTATCCCCACCTCACCAAAATCTATCATCATTGCAACCCCGCCTCTCGAGAGCGATGAATTATCTTTGCCATCTTCCTCCTCTCGTATTTACGAGATCAACATGATTAACATTGCTACTCGAGGATCAAAAAAATAATGGAAAAGCTAAAGAAAGCACACCTGTGGCCTCTCTTTCTCCTTCTGCCATCCCGATTGCACCACCACCTAAAGTGGTCATTCGTGGACCTGCCTATCACGTCTCTGATGGAGTTGCCCACCGCACCATGATCAAACAACTTCACTCAATCTCCTGTCAAATGACACTCTATGATCTCATTCAAACATCTGAATCGCATCAATAAGATTTAATTGAAATCCTTCAAGGGATAGAGGTCCTACCTAATGAAACCTTACCCATCGACCTCCATTTTAACACCTAACCATGTCACTTGTCTCACCAAACAACCTACCCTCCACAACCACTTCTATCCCTGTACAACAAGCCGCTGCTGTTATTTTTTTCGAAGAAGAAATTGTCGTCTTTGGTGCAGAAGATCCTGATCCAGCTCTTTTCATCTCGGCTTACGTCCAGGACATCCGGGTACGTCATGTTATGATCGACGGGGGCACCAGCCTAAACATCGTCTCTTCCAAAGCCTTCCAACAGATGAATATCCCTCCTAGCTGCATTTGTGCCAACCCCACCATGTTGTGTTCATTCAACAATGCTATTACTTCTAGCTTAGGCACCGTGATCCTTAACATTCGTGTAGGGCCACGTACCTTACCCAAACTCTTCTATGTCCTTGAGGGAGAATTCCAATACAACATATTGTTAGGCTGCCCCTGGATCCAGGCTATGGAATGTGTTCCCTCCACCTTACATAGATGCGTCAAATTCGAGTATGAGGGGAAGTCTTACACCGTCAAAGCTGATGCTTCCCCTTTCAAAACCTGCAATATGTTATATCGCCCTAATGATGTGCTTGTACCAGTCAAGGAACCCATTGATCCATCCCCAACCATATACTTTAACCACGCCTCAACCATCCACCTTAACCATACTCACACCTTCGACCAATACCACTTCCTTCCCCACAGACAACATCCCAACTTCAGATCCCTTGGTAGATGTTTTTCAACACCTTACACTAGGGTAATACCGCCTATACAATGTTAGCACCTTCCATACCCCACAGGAGTATGGACAGTTACATGCACATCCTACCTATGACCGTCATGTGGGGGAGGTGATCTCCTACAGACCACCTAATTACCGCACCAACCTAACATATGGGGGTGTCGACACATCCTATGTCACCCCTAAACTTCCCCTTGGTGTGGTTCCCTCCCAATCTAATTTTTGATATCTAACCAACCGTCGTTTTGCCCTCACCTTCTTGACGCACTGTGCTTGAAAGGGTTTTGGTTTTGGTCTTTATGAACAAGGCCGACATAGGATCATTCCCGTAACTACCCGTAAACACAAATATCGTCATGGTCTTGGATTTTTTGAACCACCTACACCAAAGAAACCTCATGTCAATTGTATCTAGGAAAACAACGAAGTCACCCCTTCCAAACCATCATCACCCATTTTTCCATCTTCACCCCAAAGAATCTGATAGACCCGAAATCTATCCCTCCTAACTTTTTTTTTCGTGAATGCTATCTTCCTGGGTCCTCTCACTTATCAACGCGATAGTGAGGACCCATCTTCTCTCCCCCTTTTGTATCCAGACATGATCGAAGAAGATTCACCTTCAATTAACGTTGTGGAGTGCCAGGATGATGACTCCATCCTCACTTACCTCGGTGTGGATGACTCTTATATTCAACGTGCCTTACCATCTGACACCCAAACTATGTTGAATGAATCAACTATAGAAATCAACATCCACATGGAGGATGATCCTCACATTCTAAAGATCAGACAATCTCTCGACGCATTAGAACAAGCCACCTTCACTACCTTCCTCCGTGCCCATAATCAAGCTTTTGCTTGGTCCTACGACTGACATGCTAGGAATTGATCTTGACATTGTTGTCCATAATATCACTCTGAAACCAGACTCTAAACCAGTTAAATAGAAACTGAGAATAATGCATCCACGCATTTCCCTCTTGGTGAAATAAGAGCTTCAATGCCTTCTTTCTGTTTCTTTCATCTTACCTATTGACTATCTGCAATGGATTTCTAATGTCGTACATGTCACTAAAGCGACGGGGGGACTTCGGATATGCAACGGATTTTTGGGACCTTAACCTCGCTTGCCCAAAGGATAACTTCCCCTTACCTAGTATTGATCAACTTGTTGATCTCACTGCAGGCCATGAGATGCTTTCTCTCATGGATGGCTTCTCAGGATACAATCAAATTTTGGTAGCCCCAGCTGATCAACATAAAACCGCCTTCATTACCCCCTGGGGGACCTTCTGCTATCGTGTCATGCCATTCGGCCTTAAGAATGCTAGTGTGACATATTAGCAGACTATGACTTATATTTTTCATGACATTATGTACACTATCCTCGAGGATTATGTCGATGATCTTCTTGGAAAATCCAAACACCGCAATGAACATCTCGATGTTTTAACCATTATTTTCAATCTCCTGTTACAATACTGTGTTCGTCTTCAACCAAAGAAATATGTATTTAGCATCCTTTCGGGAAAAATCCTTGGCTTTATTGTCTCTTTACGTGGTATTGAGGTCGACCTAGCTAAAGTCAAAGCAATCCTAGAAATGCCCCCACCAACTAACCTCAAACAATTGCGTAGTTTGCAAGGCAAACTCCAATCTATCCGGCGTTTCATTTCACAACTCTTGGATCGATGTCAACCTTTCCATCATCTCCTTAAAAAGGAAATTTTCTTTCAATGGAGCGAGGAGTGCCACCAAGCCTTTGAGGCTCTTAAATCTTATCTCTTGTAGCCATCCGTGCTTATCCCACCTCAGGACAATCACCCTTTCTACCTTTACCTTTCGGCCACCGACCATGCTGCGGGAGCCATGCTAGCACATCGTGACTCTGAGCATCGAGAACAAGCTATTTGTTACATAAGCCATACTCTTGTGGATTACGAGACTAGATATACACACGTAGAAAAGTTGTGTCTATCCTTATCATTTGTGGCCACCAAACTCTGACATTACCTCCTGAATCACAAAACTTTTGTCATCACCAATACTGACCCCATACATTATATGTATGCCAAACCTCATCTAAACCAACGCATCGCCTGATGGCTTATGCTCCTCGCCAACCTCGAACATGAGTTTGTACACAAAAAATCAGTCAAAGGACAAACTATCGCAGACCAAATCGTGGAAGCCCCTTTACCTGGGGAACAATTTACCAATTTTAATTTCCCTGATGAGCTCATCGTAACTCTTTCACTCAGTGATGTGTCGTATCCAATGACCCTCTTCTTCAATGGATCTAAATTCCAGTGCGGTGGAGGGGTAGGTGTTGTTCTCATTCCTCTTGAAGTTGAACCTATGCCTCTTTCATTTAGGATCGATTTCCCCTGCACTAACAACATAACAGAATACGAGGCCCTTGTTTTGGGTATCCATGTTGCGTTAGACTTAGGTGTGAAGTCTATTAATATTTTTGGTGACTCTCAGTTGGTATTAAATCAAGTTACTGGCATCTACCAATGTAAAAATGAGGAACTTCAAAAGTACAAACATTACGTGGATTCACTTTTGACCTTATTTTCTCATTATTCTATCCAAACCATTCCCCGCTCAACTAATAAATTTACAGATACTATGGCTTTCTTGGCCTCACAAATTCTGGCCTCACTAACTGAATTAGACATATTTGTCTTGGTCCAACAAATCTTTGCCCCATCTTACTTAGTTCTGGATGTTTGTATGGTATATAATGTATCTCCTGATTCGTAGGATACTTGGTATCACCAATTTCACGACTACCTTACAACCTCTATTTTGGAACCTGACCTCACTAGTAATGGCAAACGTGATTTTCTTAAAAGTGTTTCTCGTTATGTTGTCATGGGGGGAATCCTCTATAAATGTGGCTTCGATGGTATCCTCCTTCGCTGTCTAACCAGTGCTGAAGTCACTCATACCACCCAACAAATCCATGACAGACTTTGTGGTGGACACTTTAGTGGCCTCGCCATGGCCAAGCGGATCCTTCGCCTAGGATATTATTGGCCTACTATCAATAAAGACTATTGTGAATATGTTAATGCGTTGTGTTATGTGTCAACAACATGCCAACCTTCAACATACTCCTAGCCACCCGTTACAGGTCGCACGAGATATTTGGCCTTTCTCACAATGGGGTTTAGACCTTATTGGCGAGATTCACTTGGCCTTTTTCACAGCATCACCATTGGATTCATCACGGCAACCAAATATTACACTAAATGGGTGGAGGCTGTTCCACTCATTTCAACCAAAAAAGAAAAAAACGTTGAGTTCATCAATCATCACATTATCTATCGTTTTGGTGTTACTCATCGCCTGATAATAGATAATGGAAAATCTTTCAAAAAATAAGTTGTTACAAGACCTTTGTGACAACTTTGGTATCAAACTTAGCTTCTCATCACCCTACTATCCATAAGCAAATGGACAAGCCAAATATTCTAACAAAACCTTAATCAAAATTCTCATGAAAGTCGTTAACAATTATGGGAAAAAACTGGCATGATCACATTCCCTTTGCCCTTTGGGCTTATCGTACCAGCATTCATACTTCCACTAATGCCACCACCATTCTCTCTAGTGTATGGTACCGAGGCTGTCTTGCCCTCTTGAAATACAAATCCCTTCTCTCAGAATAACTCTTCAAGATATTCTCGCCAATGATGACTTCCGCCACGAGCGGTTAGCCCAATTAGAGCTTCTTGACGAGTGTCATCTTAACAGCTTTTGAACACCTACAAATTTATCAAAAGTGCATTAAGCATGCTTATGATAAGCGAATTCATGAGCGTACCTTTAAGATTGGTGATCTTGTCCTCAAAGAGAATCAACATGTAACCAAACTAGGAAAAAGAGAAAACGTGGAAAATTTTCTCCTAATTGGATTGGGCCTTACATTATCACTCACACCTACGGCTCAGGTACTTATCATTTAGCTTCGCTTAATGGTAAACCCAAGCCTGAACCCCTTAATGCCTTGCATCTCTGACCATTATACTATTGAATTTAGTGTTACATCACTTCTTATCTACCTTGCGCTCATCCCTTGAGCTCTTTTTACCACCTCATACACCTTGTTTTGTGCATCTCAAAATGGAATCAAGCTCACATGGTTTGATTCATCACCTTCCTCTTAAAGATTCCTTCCCCTTTTTAGTCTGGTCTGTGACTTAAAAGTATCAAAATAACAAGTTCTTAATTATATGATTCTGGGATATTCTTGAGTCAAACTTCCTGCAAAACGCGATGCTTCATATGGACATCTAGACCACTACACTCTAAACTAGACTGCTCCCTCGAAGGACAGCTATGTGCAAAGCTACATCATGCTACTATAAGTAGACTGCTCCCTTGAAGGACAGCTATACAAAGTCAGCCTCTATCAGAAGCTTCTCGCATTAATCAGCTTTGTGAAGACCTCAAGAAACAACAAAATGCATATCCCATATAGACTTCCCGCATCGATCAGTCTATATCCATAAAAATAAAAGTCGTATTCAAAAGCACTTTTGGGTCATTGGACTCGTCTATTTAGGTTTGGATTTATTTTGTCAGAATAATCACCTTATAACAAGTCCTCTATGCCCTAACTATACCATCCACCTCACCCCAACCATTCTTCACAACAACAAAAACTCAAGGGACGTGACGTATATCCGATATATTGTGATTATACAACTCTTTTCACCTATCAACTTCTCGCCTATGCAAGGTAACCTAGGGATTCATGCTCATCCTATGATAATATGTGGTTTGTTTATCTCTTTCCAACTATGGGACATTTTTACCTCTTTTACCCGAATCTGGGATTATGTGTTGACCTTAATTAGGACACGGTTCCCTAATGCTTGGGTAAGCTAACCCTCGTTTCACCTATACCTTACCAACTCCAACAACCTTACCCTACCAATATCAATTTTTTTTTACCAACCAACAACTTGCCTAACCACAACCAAATAACCTGAATTCACCTCTCCCTAGTCCTAAGGGAGAACTACATCGGTCTAAGGCCCCTTCTTGCTTTGTGCAATGGGCTATGTAGGCAGCACTTAGGAGACATGGGGTCTCCCAAGGTTAGCTCGACCATCCCCTACCATAACCTATCATGTGTGGTGTTTTACTTTAAAATATAAATGTTTTCACATATTTATATTGATAACACTCACCTTTGTCCTTCTACCAATCCAAACATTCAAATCACAAACATTTCTTATTATTTTCATAACCTCAAAATCAACATACATATTCAGTTTTATTTAGATGTTAAACAAATAAATCTTCTCTATCATTGACGCGCAGGTTGGCATCCTTATTTATTCTTCTACCCCTATGAAATTCACGTAGGCCGCCGTGCCTCATCCCGAACTAGGTAGTGATGGTGATCGTTGATGCTGCTCACCTGGCCTCTCCATCCTCAAAGGGGCCAAGACTATTGGTTGCTCCCACTAATCTTCCAATCTCTCTTGTAACATACGAATACGCCCTCTCACATGGAGGAATCTTACCTCTAGTCTCTCCATTCGTGACTGTGAAAACCTCTAACATTCTCGTTGTCTCATTCACCTGTGTTTGAAGCTGGTGAACTAAACCTTGTAGGCGGTCTCTCTCCACTATAATCACAGCTAAGTCAAGAATGATCGGCCCTCTCACGTGCACCTCGCAGCTCTGCTACCAACCATAATCTATAAGACTTTGTCACTCCTGCATCCATTACCCTGCATGATTGGCTGCTGTCTCCTCTGGTCCTTTTGGAAGTGTCAGTCATGGCGGTGAGAAGGGTGCTTTGGGTGTTGATCCTCCTGTATGGTCTATGAGCCATGGGTATATCCTGAACAAATCCAAATTATCACTGCATGTGATCTAGAGGAATCCTCTCGTACTCACCCAACCTGTGTCCCGCGATCCACCTTAATCACTCTACACCCCTCAAATTCTCAGCTATATTTTCCGTCACCATGTAGTTCCCGTACGGCCTCTAACGGATATCCACAATCGTCACCATCTTCCACATCTACCTATAATACTTGGCATCATCTATCACGGTTTCGGCTCTTGCCTCTTGCTCTATCTGGACCCATCGTCTGAATCAAACTTTTCCTCCTGATCTCTGGGGCCTTCCAAACTCACTCCCCCACTTAACTAGTGCCAACTCAGCTCAAATACCCAACTCAATCAATTCAAAACTCAAACAAGAAACAGGTTGGCACTCAAATTTCACAATGTGAAAATGACACACCGTATTTTTTCTTTTTATAGGTTTTGACCTGTAACCGATATCGGTTATGGTGCGCCCCTAGGAAACCGGTATCGGTCTGCTAACCGATACCGGTCAACACTAACTGATATCGGTTACCTGCCTAGTTTACCCTAACTTCTACTCTTCTCCACCGAACTCTATTTTTCACCACATCACCTACCCCCGGCCCTTTGCTCAATAGCCTTATTTTGAATTCCTCGACCCGAACCAAGGCCGCACCTAACCAATTGGCCCGTCTCAAGGCCGCAACCAACCAATCGGCCCAACCCAAGGCCTCAACCAACCAATCAGCCCGACCCAAGGCCACACCTAACCAATCGGCCTGACCCAAGGCTGCAACCAACCAATCGGCCTGACCCAAGGCTGCAACCAACCACTCGGTCTGACCCAAGGCCGCAACCAACCAATCGGCCTGACCCACGGCCGTACCATTTAATTACCTCGACTGAAGCCCACAAATTATGATTCTTATCCACCCATAATGTAGCTGTTTGTTCAATCGAGCTCACCTGTTCGTGTTTTAGCATGACTAGGATACTTGAATTGATCCGCCACCCAGCTTTGCTTAGACTGAGACCGTGATGTTTATCTCAACCCAACCAACCATTTGATACTGCCGAACATGCCTAAACATTTTGGTACCTTCCCCGTTATATTCCCAGGAGCTACTTCCTATGCCTTGGATACTAGGATTATATCAGCCTAGTTTGGATAAACTATCGACCTTTACCTATGAATTGCTTGTTGGCTCTTCAAACCATGTACCCTGGTCGCACTACTGCATTTTCACGTGCGTCAGCTTCCTTGTACTTACCCCACCATCTTACCAGTCATCTCACCATCATTTACCCTTTATCAACCCTATCCCTGATTTCATGTCGCCTCCATCTATGATAGACTTGAGGGGGATTACCTATACCCTTAACTGTGGCAACCACTTTTTATTATTGTCAGTGTAGCTTTAAAATACAAGCCACATGACAACAAGGGGAAAATGTAGACACCAAATTTGGGTCTTACGATGCCCTATACCCCGTATCTCATCCCGTAACCTAACCCTACCTCACCACCTAAACCTTACACACCTAATAATTTATTAATTACCTTATAATTAATAAATCCACATCTCCAACCCCGCCACCTCATCTCGCCACCTCACCGTGACCTATCCCTAACCCTAAACCAACCTAATTAAAACCTATGACTTGGTCCACACCCACACCCATGACTCATTACCCCTCACCCGCACCAAAACGAGCCTAATAATGACTTGACCAAGCCCACAACTGATCCCTTGGGAGAAAAGGAGGGAAAGATGGCTATTTTACTAAAAATAGCCACTTTGACCTAACCGACATCGGTTCCTACTCGACCACCATTGGTTACGTAACCACCATCGATTCCCTGTTAATGACCTCCCCAAATCAAAAACAAAGGAGCTGGAATTCATTTGGCAAAAGAAGAAAGAGAAGTGAAATAAGTAGAAGAGGTTACAGAGAAGAGGATCGAGCCTAAGACTATAACTGAGCAACTGGATCGCTGTCACACTCCTCCAAGCATTGGAAAAGATATAGGATAGCTTCATCAGCTCACTTTCCAATACCAGATCATCCCAACTAAGCCTTACTGTTGCCACCACATTCCTTGGACTTGTATCTTCATCAAGAACTAGTAAGTAGTATCTTGTAGTTCTTTGTTATCATTTTATTTAATTCATATTAAAAGGGGAACTGACCACCTTCAAAAGGAAGTCTAATATTTCCTGGGCCTAAGGAAGTTCCCTCACTTATTGTCTAACTAAGATCTGGTGGTCTTGTATTCTTACTTACAGGTAGTCCTTCCTAGACAAAAAGGAGTTCTTCATCGATCTAATCTCTCTACGGTACATGCACACCTTCCCAACACTCAACAGGTAATCCTCCTAGCCCTAACCCTTATCTATTTCTCAAGGGAATGAAAGAATAGAAGCAACTCTATTCTGAAACCAAATTCTGTGTGAAACAGATGGTTACCCAAATGTTGTTCCACAAGATGTCAGAAATAGGCTGCCAAAATTCCAAGGTAACAATGCTATAACTGGTGATCAACATCTCAAAATTTTTGTTAATATGATGGAATATTTTGAAATAGAGTTTAAAGATGTGTATGTCAAATTTTTCATTCATACACTAGAAGAGGATGCTAGGGATTGGTACAAAGCTCTGCCTAATAATTCAATTGATTCCTGGACTGAAATGAAGAATGCATTTAGGTTACAATATGGTGATAGAACTGATCCTAGGTTTCTCTTGTCTGAGTTTGATAACATCAAGAAAAACCCCAATGAATTATTTCATGACTTCAACACAATGTTTAAAAAAACTTTGAGAAGTATTCCAATTAATCTGAGGCCTTGTGATGAATCTTGTTTAATTAAATATGTAGATGCATTTGACAAGAAGGAATCCTATTACCTAAGAGACAAGAACCCTGGCAATTTAAGGCAAGCTTTTACCATGGCACTACAAATTGAAAATAACATCAAGGATGTTGGGAAACCTCTCAAGAGAGATGGTGTAAAATTGATAGACCTTGAAAAACCTCAAGCTAGAAAGGTTGCTGATTTAGAGGAGGTTGTAAAAACTTTGGCAGGGGCTGTCAAAGAAATCTCATAGAAGTTGGCAAGAGCTGAGAAGGGAATTGGACAAACTTCACAAGGTCAGCAAAGAGAAAAAAAACCATGACATATTTTTCAATCATCTTAGAGGTGACCAAAGGGTAGATGATAGAGGAAAATGACCCATGGGGTCTGCAAATAGAAATCCTCAAGCATGTGAAGGAAGAGTGTTACCTAATCCCTTAACTGCTAGGGTTGCTGTTGTTGAAGAAGTTGCTGATATTGATTGGTGTGATAGGTGTTTTCTACCCCATCCTCCATGTGAAGTGGACCAGCAAGAAGGTGAAGCTAATAATGATTATGGTACTGATGATGATATTTGCATGGTGGGATGTTCTTTACGCTCACAAGGAGAAACATCTACTGAAGTAATAAGTGTTAGGACTGCTGCGACCTTTTGAGATTACATAAAATGGGTACAATTATTTCTTCCCCCTCATACTCTTAAAGTTGATGTAGTGCAAGATTTTGAAATTCCTAACAATGACTTTGAATACTTAAGAGATTTGATGATTAAGAAGTATGATGGCAGTATTCCTTCAGAGGAAGATAGACAATTATTGATGAATGTTGTTGTAGCTCAAGAGAAAGACTATAACACTAGAAGAAAAGTAGTTAAGGGAGTTGGGCCTCAATCCAAACCTAAACCACCCTTAGTCATAAGCATTCCAAAAGAAGCTCCTAGGAGAGAAACACTTGCGAAAAGCTCTGCTGTCCCAAACAAAAATTACAGTCCTCCTCAAGCCCAAGATGCCAAGAGTCCTATGCCATCTGATGAATCTTCTTGTCTCCCTTCCAATGTTGTTTTTCCAAAGAGTGTTCCCTATGACATAGCCCAAGTATTGAGCCAAATAAAAGTGAGTTTTCCAATCATTGAGTTGCTTATAATTCCTGAGCATAAGAAGAGAACATTTGAGTACTTGGGATTGAAGGAGGAGAAGATTACTCCAGGCAGAAATGTGAATGTTGTTAAAACTCTTCCTCAGATCATTACAGACCTTGGAACACCACCAACAGTAGAGAATCTTGGAGAGACACCTGAGGTATATTTGTGGACATCCTTGGTTGATTCCCAATTGAATGTTGATCCATTCTTCACAACTTTGATCATAAAAGATAGGTTACTTCACAATTGTATGTTTTATTCTGGTGCATCATGTAATGTCATGCCTCTAGAATTCATGAATGAGTTGGATATCAAAGTGACAACAGCCTATGGAAAGTGTACTGCCATGGACTCAAGAGAAGTGCTGGTAGTTGGTTGTGTGAAATGTTTAGTGGTGTAGCTTGCATCTTATCCTGGGAGGAATTTAAAATTGGATGTTGTGATTTTTGATTGCCCTACCAAGTGGGGTATGTTATTGTCAAGAAAATGGGCTGGAAGTGTTGGAGGGAGTGTCCAAATGGATATTTCTTTTTCCACCATTCTCGTTGAGGGCAGCCTTTTTAAGATCTATGGAGAAAAGAAAATTTTATATCTAATTGAGGACCCAAACAATGCTTCTTATGAAGTATTATTTGCTGATGTTGATGCTGATAATTTTATTGGTTTTACTGATGGAAAAGAACAAAAAATGGATTAGTTAAAGTTCCTTGAGCCGGTATGTTCTCCTTGGACCTTGCTATTTGATGGATCTTGCTCCAAATTTGGAAATGGTGCTGGTGTAATTCTGATTTCTCCTAGCTTAGAAGAATTTGTTTTTTCCTTCAAGATTTATTTTAAATGTACTAACAACATTGTTGAGTATGAATCCTTGTTGTCGAGTCTAAGAATTACATGGAAGTATGTTTTCAAGGACATAATTGCAAAGGGAGATTCAGAGTTAGTTGTTAAACAAATAAGAAAATTGTATGCTACAAAAAATCAGCAGATGAAGCAGTATAAGCATGCAGTTTGGGATCTAATTGAAATGTTTGATTCTTTCAATATTGTACATCATGACAGAAGTATTAATGTTGCTGCTAACAAGTTGGCAATGTTGGGGTCTATATTAGGAGATTGCACCATTTCACCTTATTTTGAGTATAATGTTGAAGTGTCAACTAGATTAGTTGTCCCTGATAATATCAAGCATTGAAAAGTGTTTAATGATGATGCTCAAGTGCAAAGGTTCTTAAAAAATCAAGGTGAGTTTGTAGATCAGCATATTGATTGGGAACCAATGGTATGTATGACTGAAGGAAGAGATACATTGTTTTGAAAGGATATTATCCAATTGAAAACTAATACCATTCCTAGAGGTCTTGTTTCTCTTGAGTCAAATTTTAGCAATGTTGATTACATCATCAATAGAAACATGTCTACCTCAAGGGATGTGGAAGAGCATGACTTGGGAATAAAGGAAAAACAAAGAAAATTTTGGTTGGGCTAAGCAAAGAGGAAAAACAATCCTATGTTTAGCTGTTAAAGAAACATCAGGACTATCTTACATGGTCATATTCAGAGCTGAAAGCATATAGAGAATACTTGTTTCAACATGAGATTCCTCTTGAAACAAATGCCAAACCATTCAGATAGAAGCACAGGCTAATTGATCCACTCCTCCTCATGAAAATGCAAGATGAATTGAAGAAACTGAAGGAGGGAGGGATCATTCAGCCCACAAGGTATTCATCTTGGGTTGTAAACCTTGTGCCAGTCAGAAGGAAGAATGGAGATATCAGACTTTGTGTAGACTTCAGAAATCTGAATACAGCTTCATTGAAAGACAATTATCCTTTGCCAAACATGGATAACATGCTGCAGTTAGTGACTAGATCTGAATTGTTGTCCACCTTGGAAGGTTTCTCTAGATACAATCAAGTTGTTGTTGAGGATTCAGAAATATTTAAAATTGCCTTTACCACTCCTTGGGGAACATATGTTTATGTGAGAATGCCTTTTGGTCTCATGAATGCTAGAGATACCTTTCAAAGAGAAATGGTTGTTACTTTTGTTGGTTATATAAATGAATTCATTGTAGTTTATCAGGATGATGTGACTGTATTTTCAAGGAGTAGAAAAGATCACTTGCAACACTTGGAAATAATGTTAATAAGATGTAGAGAATTTGGAATCTCTCTTAATCCAAAGAAATTTCACTTTGGAGTGTAAAAAGCCAAGATACTTGGTCATATTATTTCAAGGACTAGTGTCATGATTGACCCTGAGAGAGTAGAAGCAATCAACAGGGTTCCAATTCCAAGAACAAAGAAGGGCATCCAATCCTTCTTTGGGAAAATAAAATTCATTAGAAGGTTTGTGTCAAATTTTGCTGAACTGACTCTTCCTATTACATGCATGTTAAAGAAAGATCAAGTTATCGAATGGGAGGAGGTTGTTGTTCTAGATTTTGAAAGAATTAAAGAAGCACTTAAACATACACCTGTCTTAGAAGCTCTGAATTACAAGAAGCCATTCCAAATCTTCTCCTTTGCTTCTGAAAATACTATTGCATCTGTTTTGCTTCAAAAGGATGAAGATGGGGCTGAGAGACCTATTGCCTTCTTTAGCAAGGCTTTACAAGCTGCTGAGTTAAAATACATAATCATGGAGAAGCATGCCTTTGCATTGGTGAAAGTAACTAAGACTTTCAGACCTTATATTTTGAGTTCTAAAGTTGTTGCATATGTTCCTCACACAATGGTAAAAGATGTCCTATCAGATATGGAGATTTCAAGAAAGAGACGTAGGTGGGTTAACAAACTGTAGGAGTATGACATAGACATCCAAACAAAAAAATTGGTAAGAGGTTTGGGTCTTACTAAGCTTATGGCTGAGAGAAACTTGTAGACTATGGAAGTGAATGAAGTAGAGGAAGAGAGGGTAGATTTTCTAGGGAAATTGGTAAGTTATGAGTGGTACAAGGATATAATATTTTACCTCATACACCTATGTTGTCCTGATCATTTAAATAAAAATCAGAAAAGAGCCCTCAATTTGGCTACTTAGAAATACATTATCACTGACTTTGGGCTGGCTTGGAAGAACCCTGAAGGTGTCCTCTTGAAGTTTGTAACTGAAGATGAATCTCCCAAAGTGATTGCTGATTTCCATGGGGGAGTTTGTGGAGGACACTTTGTTGGAAGGGTTACAACACACAAAGTTTTGAGAGCTGGTTATTGGTGGACTACTGTTTTCAAAGATACAACCATGCTGATTAGAAAATGTGAGAGCTTCAAGCATTTCTCTAGAAGAATGAAAGCTTCAGAACCCCTTCCTTTACAGCATGTATCAATTGAAGCTCCTTTCAAACAATGGGGGATGGAATTCATTGGTGAGATTTTAGACCCTTCTAGTGCTGGACATAAGTGGATCCTTGTAGCCACAGATTACTTCACCAAGTGGGTAGAGGAAATCCACACCAAGAAAGCAACACACCAAGTTCTTATGGACTTCTTGTTGAATAATATAATATGCAGATTTTGTGTGCTAGTGTTTTAGAGGTAAACCTTTGATGGTAATGTGCAATGAATATGGAACAAATCTGACTTATTCTTCAAGCTATAATCCCCAAGGAAATGGATAAGTTGAGTCCAACAATAAGAAGTTATTGAAGATCATTAGGAGGACCTTGGAGTTGAAAAAGAGAAAGTGGGGTGAATAATTGAAATTTGTTGTTTGGGCTGATAGAATCACTGCCAAAAGAGTTACTGGAAAGATCCCCTTTGAGTTAGTGTATGGAAATTAAGCTTTGTTTCCCTTACATATGCAATTATCATCATTTTAGTTTGTTCAACAACTTGAAGATCAGGAGGTCAGTCCATATGAAGCAAGGATTAATCAGATTGTGGAGCTAGATGAAGAGAGAAGAGCATCCCACTAGAGGCATGTCAGATTTAGAGAAAAGTTGGAAAGATTGTTTGATAAGAAAGTCACTCCTGTGGCATTCAATATTGGAGATATATTTTTTTTTATGGGACAACATAAATTAAGATAAGGGAAAACATGGAAAATTCGATGCGTTATGGATGGGCCCTTACTCCATTGATATCAGAATTGGTGAGAATACCTTTTTTCTTAAAGATTTAGATAGGGAATTACTGGAACTTGCCTATTAATTGTAGGCATCTGAAGCATTTCTTGGATTAATCCCCAAATTTGAGGTATGCACTATCTTGTACAGTGTATAGTGTTTAGTTTTTTGCTTTGTTTTTGTTGTTTTGTCAATTTGTGGTTTTCCTTGGCATGTGGCAGCCATTTTTTTCAGGTTTCTTAGCTGGTTTTTGGATGGTTTTGGCTCATGACTCCTTTTCCCATTGGATTATTTTGGAACTTAGTCTACATTTTTCTTGTGGCACTCACTAGGAGTGCCCATCTTCGAACAGGAGCTGATGTTGGTGTCCATTTTGATCCTCTCTTATTTTCCCATTTTCCCCCTTTGTTCTACATGCTCAAAAATGTATTTTTTTGTATTTGGTGATCTGCAACTATCTCCCTCCAGAATAAATGCCTTGAAATGCTTATAAACTCATTTGCCTTGCCCCATTTGAAAGAAAAATATATGCATGATTTGTTTTATGCCCTAAATTTTTCAAATCCATGGGCTATGTTATTTTTCTATGTTTGCTTGATCATGAAATTATTAAAATTTGATCGATTTGTGCTTATCTACCCTCAAAAATCCTTTTCTAGGGTCGTAAAATGCTTTAAAACATCTTCCATTTATCCTTTGTTCAAAAAATCCTTCACCCATGAAGAAAAAATCAATTTTGGAGGTCACTGGAAAACTCTGTGTTTTTTTATGGTCAGACGGGTGTCATATTCCTATCAAATTTATCTTCAATGTCCTAGGGCATCGCCGGTAAAATTATGTGTAGTTTGAGGGCCATACGGGTGTCTTTTTCCCATCAAATTTAAGTTAAAAAATTTCTGTATATGTGGCTGCATCTGGTTGGATAAGAATCGGTGGGGTTTCTTTGAGGACTTAGGATTTTTTTATCTTTGGGAAAAAATTACAAATTACCCACATGCGCCCCAGGAGAGGACATGTGGCAGGTGGGATGCAAGGCAGAACGACGGAGGACTTCGGTAATTTTTTCCTTTTTGACAAAGGGAAAAAGGGTGAAGGAAGGTCCACGGGTCTGCAATGGGGCAGGAGGTGGACATGTGGCGGGAAGAGAGAGAAGTGCAGGCCAACGGAGGCAAAAGGGAAATTTTTTCCCTTTTACAAAAAAGGATTTAGAGAAAAAAATTAATCTGCGGGTCCGAATGTAGCAGAGGGAGACATGTGGCGAGTAGAGCGGGTTGGCAGGTCGGCAGAGACAAAAGGGAATTTTTTCCCTTTTGTAAAAAGACTCAGAGTGAAAATTTTAAGCATGAACCTACAACGAATAACAAGGCGACACGTGTCAAGTACAAACTTGGAGGTGCGGGCCCATAGGAAAAAAAGTGAATTTTTTCCAAAATTCCAAAAAAGGGGCAAAATATGTAGAATTGATCTGCGATCCCAATGGGACCCACCATATGCCATGTGTCATCACCAAATCTCAAAGGCGGAGGGGCAGAGAAAAAAATCATTTTTTTCCTTTCTTCGAAAATGCTGAAAAGTCAAAAAATGAGCCCGAATTCATTCCCAATCATAGTTTGACGCGTGGAGGGCCCAAATTGAAGGAGAGAGAGTAGATCAAGGGTAGCTATGCATTTTCATTTTTGGCCACCATTTTTGCTCCAGGAAGCTTGGAGATGTGAATTTTACATCAATTTTAATCAAATTTTTGGTAAATGTAGGTCGTTTTGGCCTTCAATGACCATTAAAACTATTTTTAGGGATTAATTTGCAGATTTGAGGCATTTTTGAGATAAATTTTACTCAGGCCTGTGCAACACATGAAATATCAAATTAAAAAGTTGTAGAGCCAAATTTGGGAAAGGATAAGATGAAATAATGAGAGAAAGGGGGTCTGTATTCCTTAAGGATGAAAAACATGCCTCCACAATGGATAATGATGAAGGATTTGTAATGATTCACCATTTTAGAAACACCTGGAAACTTTTGATTGCAAATTTGTTAAAAGTCCCTATCTAGGAATCATGTTGGAATTTTGTAACAAAATTGATAATGGGCATATTCTTTTCTTGGGAAATAAGGATCAAATGCAATGAAATGTTACATAATGCATGTTTTGAGACATGTAAAGGATTGGGAGATTGAAAATCATGATGTTTTTTTTAGAGAAGCCCATCTTCTAAGAAAATTTCCAAGAAACCTGGTTAATGTATTTTTTTTTGGATATTCATTCATGTTGAGTTGGTTACAAGTGTATAGCAATCACACAGCTCTGAGATTGTTTAAATAACTCTCCCTTGCTGATGAATCTAACAAGCTTTTGAATTAATCTGTGTTATTTTTGGCAATATGATGTATGTTATCATTTTAAAATGTGTACAAATTGTTTTTCTTGTTCTTGGTGCAATCTTGCATTGAAAATCTTTAGGAATCACGCAAATATCATTTATTGTTGATAGTTTAGTGGTATTTACAGTCTCACATTCAAAAGATATTTCATCTGATAAAGAGAGAAATAAATTTAAAATCACTTTACCTTCCTTGACTACAGATATTTCTTGTAAGCCTTTGGGGGTACCTTAGGCATGATTTGATTAGAGATCTTGATGTTTAATTGGGTCCTTCAACTCAAGATTTTGTGTTGAAGTCTCAAAGATTGTGTGAATAGTGCATACCTGGGCCTCCAATTTTGTATCTTTTCTGGTTGAAGGAACATCTTGACTATTTTGAAGCATTTTATCTGATACTTGTTCAAATATTGTAGAAGTTGTCAAAGATATGGCATAGTCAACTTTTTCTTGTCAATATCCCATCAAAAATCATTCAAAATAACTTATCCTACCCATACTACCCCTGCATTGCATTGTGTGTCAACAAAAAAATAAAAATCCATTTGCAAAAATGCACAAAGTAAATCCGGATCATTCCATGTCTCTAGCAACCACAGCCTTATTTTGAAAGCATTTCCATCATTTAGTAGTGACAGCTCTGTTGAGTTTGAATAATGGAAAATTGATCATGTTTTCCTAAGGCCATCTCCATACAATATGCATAGTATAAGGATATCTCCACCTCCTTCACAAAATAGAGGCTGCAATATAGGTTCTCTTACCTTGGTTAGAAGGCACAAACCAAAATATCAAGGATTAGATCAAAATCCTTTCAAGGTGTTACACACTCCTTCAAATCCTGAGTGATAACAAGTCAGATAAATTACTTCCCTAGCTACAAAACGAAATATAAATCATTTATCTGCCTCTGAGTGTCTTGTAAAATCCATGCTGTTGCTCAAGCTATGAAGGAGATTAAATCCAGGTACCAACACGTTCCACAAGTGTGTTGAGGGTCTGATCTCCAAAGGATCCTTCTACTATGGGTTGTGTTCTAATTATTGATGATGTGTGGCTGAACATGGGAGATTCCTACAATTACCACTGAGAGTTGGATGACCTATAGTAGGCCGTGGTAGTATGGAGGGCATATAGACATTTCCAGTGGCTTGAGGATGGCCTAGAGCTAAGTATAGCAACTGTGGAGAACTTTATGTTGGGAAACCACAGTTATATGGAAGAGTTTTACAAATTTGACCAGTTCCAGAGATAGTCTGGTAGTACACAGGATGTATCAATGCCAAATATGTGGTATGTGCATAGGGCCCAAGAGTATGTTGAAATGGGATCACAGATCACTAGAGACATAGTGATTGCTATCTATTTATAGATGGTTCCAATTGAGTGGGTACCTTTGAGATAGGTTAGGGATCTGAGTTACACAAAAAAAGTATGCCACATAGTACCATACAGTTCTACCTCATCATTTGATAATTCTTAGAGTAGCATGGGCTGCAGGAGTGAGAGCCCCTCTAGTGGGGCCTCCTAGAAGTGGTGATGAGGGTGGTGGTGATGAAGGAGATGATGATGAGGAAGAACATCCTTTCGACCACCTGCGTCATGATGTGGGTGGGGTACATGGTCCTCCACTACAGCACCCACATGGACCTAGGCCTAGGCAAATACAGGTGACCCAGGATCCTAATATACAGTTTCCTCTAGTAGGAATTCTATTGGGGGTATACATTCCATTAAAGTAGGTTTTTCCGTAGCAGGGTCCACCAGCTCATGTTCTATGAGGTAGTGGAGATGATGGGTAGTTAGTTTCTCTTTAGCAACAATTACAGGTGGCGATAGTCGTTTAGTTATAGGTAGTGGTAAAGAGATATCAGGACAGAGCATAGTTACAAATCATGATAGTAGAGAGATACCAGGTGAGAGACCAACCTACTCAGGGTGGGATGGAGGAGCATGACAACAAAAAATTAGGTAGCTAGTGGCATAGGGTGCTTAGATATTGAGCCTCCTATATCAGGCATAGACACATGTACATGGTGTCACTGTATAATGGGACCAGGCCCTGGCGCAAGTGTAGGGTATTACTATCTAGAGAGATCAAGAATGGGCCCAAGTCTAGACTATTAAAGCATATAGGGATCAAAAGACCATGGCTCTGAGACAGGCTTAAGCTGATATTGGTAGAATGAAATGGGAGTAATATTTTGTAGTACAGGAAACCATATATTTTGTGGATATAGAGATGATTCAAGACATTATGAGAGCTAGTGATGAGGCCTCGTATTATAAGGCCACCTACTACCGAGCAGCTCTAACAGGGCAGTGAGTTACACCATTTGATCAACTAGATGTGAGTAGGACAAGATCTAGCTCATAGATATCAAGATGATAGGTTATATCAGTACAAAAGCCATGTATACTACAAGGTGGTACACCTGGAGTAAGCCCATCTCATTAGTTGTCATTTTGTCTTCCATGCCATAGACCATGTAGCCCTATAGAGAGAAAGAGTCATGGTTGACTCTCTTTTTGTACCAGCATATGTATGTATACATGCCTCTTATGAAGTCTTATTTTGATCGATGTATGTAGTTATGTATTAGTTTTTTATTATGCCTCGTGACGAAGGCTCAGTTTTAATTCATTCCCTTTTGATGGTATATGTTGTATCGATTATGTATCTTATTATAGATATTTACACATGTATAAATGGACATTCGATGGTGTATATTGTCATGTTTTTATATGCCCTATGATGATGATTCCTATTTATAGATGTATGATGGGTATATCCATCTTTTGTAAGATTGATGATGTATCCTTAGATAATATCATATGTTTTATACATGAGATACTTTGGTATATGTTAGTACACGAGATGATATAGACAATATTGGTGTGACAGGGGATAGATTTGTGATTATGTGCAACCCCTCTTTCCCCCATTGATGATACGATATGTGATTATTATCTTAGTATACATGCATGATGTAACACATAGAATTTTTTTTGTATATATGATGTATTATGATAGTGTTAGATGTGATGAGAAATGATAGATGATATATGTGATATATGTAATGATGACAACAATTTGTACAATCAATTTACAAGAACAACTTAATACAAACTCACATACTACAAACAACCACAAGCATGAAAAGTAAATCCAATGTAATGAATTAAGTAAATACTCAACTAATTAAGCATTTGAACCCAAGCCTGCAAACATATCACACAATGCAATGGAAACAAAACAAATGAAAACAATACAAGTATAAACAAATATACATGATAGAACAAACTAAATTCAATAGCTAAGCAAGACTTTAACCTAAGCAAATGAATCCAACGTATAAAATGCAATCAACATTTGAAAAACCAAAACAAATAAAGCAAACCAAAATAAATGAAGAAAGCAAACTAGAACTCTTTTTTTCTTTGCGAGATATTTTTTATATGTTTTCTATTGTTTTTGGTGTCATCATGAAAGAAAAATTTTCAAGGTTATTGTTCACTTTTTTTGGGGGTTTCCTAAAGACAATTTTATTTTAACATATGTAGATTCATCCATAGAAGGGGGGTACTTTGAATGTTTTTAGGATTTTGTATATATTTTCTGAATGTTTTTGTGTTTTCTATAGTCTTTTTTGAAAGCAATGCACAATGAAAAAGAAGTGTGGATGCCCCAGTGTTAGATGGGAATATACAAAAAGGAAAAAATCCACGCATGTATGTTCAAGAAGGTGAAATGTGAAGGTGGCCCAACATTAGATGGAATATAAAAAGGTAACTTCTTCACGTAGATATAGGAACAAACAAGCCAGATTATGACTTGGCAAAGTAGATTTGATGAAAGGTTCCTAGACTTGAAAAGGGGAACCAATTTTACAGAGAAGTAATAGTTATTTGTCCAAATGTAAGAGTAAATTGTGAATAGTGAACCCTCCTTGAGTGCTGGAAATAGGTTTTCACCCAAGGACCAATCCAATGCACCACAATTGCATGGTTTTCACACTTAGACAACTTGTTTTTTCTTTATTGTTTTCTTCATTTTTTATTTTTTATTTTAAATTTATTTTTTGGTATTTTATGATATCTGCACCATGCTTAAGCATAGAACACCTTGAGATGCATGACATTCATAGGTTCTAGAATCTCTTCACCATCTAGATATGCAAGTTTATAAGCTCTTGATCCATATTTAGCAATCATCACGTAAGGCCATAACCAATTATCCTAAAATTTAGCTTTCTTTTCTCTGTCCTTGACAATGTTTTCCTTATTTTATTTTAGAACAAGATAACCTATATCAAATTCATGATGAATGATGTTTTTGTTATATTCTCTTAAAACTATGTTATGGTAAACTTTTAGGTGATTAATTTCTCTCATGTGCTTCTCATCTAACAGATCTAGCTCTTCTAGCCAAACAATGTTATAGTCTTCATCCTTATCAAGATAGTTCTAGAGTGATATTATCATGGAGGGAATATCCACTTCCAAGGGTATGATGGTGTCAGTGTCATAGACTAGTGAATATGGGGTCATACCAATAGGAGTGCAGATGGAGGTTCAATAGGCCTAGAGGGCACGATGTGTCTGTAAGTGCCAATTATGGCTAGTTTTGCTTACCATTTTCTCCATAATTCAGAAAATATTTTTATTGGTGGCCTCGGATTTTCCATTACCTTAGGGTAATAAGGTGTGGACATCTTGAGTTTTATCTGAAAGCATTGACATAATGCTTTTACCATTTTATCTTTGAAGGACTTACCATTATCGGTGACAATGGCGAAAGGGATGCCATAACAATAAATGAGGTGATTCATAATGAACTTGGAAATTTGTGCACCAGTGACATAAGTAAGAGGCAAAACCTCTACCCATTTAGTGAAATACCCGGTGGCAGTAATAATGTGGTTATGACCATCTGATGTGGTAGGATGGATCTTCCCTATGAGATCTAGTCCCCACCTTGAGAAGAGCCAAGGTGTTGCAATAGGCTGCAAATCCTATCCTGGTACATGTATTAAGTTGGTTTATTTTTGACATAGCTCACATTTCTTTACAAAATTACAACAATCTGCTTCCATGGTGGGCCAATAATATCTGAATCTTAATAGTTTCTTATCCAATACCATGTCGCTAGTATGTGCTCTATAAATACCTCCATACACTTCTTTAATAGCATGGACCGATTCAGTAACATCTAAACATCAAAGTAAATTCTTGTCGTAGCCACATTGATAGAGGGTGCCTCTTAAGAGGGTGTAACGAGATATAGGATGGATAAGATATTTTTTCTCATAATGGGTAATGTTTAAGGGAAATGTGACATCTTGGAGGTATCTAAATATAGTGTCATACCAAGTCAAGAGGGGACTAACAAATTCACATACCAAACATAACTCTGGCATGTCATATACGAGAACTTGTAAATTCTCTACAAAGAATGACATTTTACTTTCCTGAGGCAGAATGCATAATAATGATCTGATGGTAGCCATGACATCTATCGATATATTTTGTGACCTTGGTTTTTGTTCAAAATTAACTTGTACAAAATATTCCTTCAAGGTTTCAACCAATTTCTTGTATGGAATAAGATTTTCATCTTTAACCTTATACTCATCATTAAATTTTTTTATAATAAGTTGGGAGTCACCAATGACTCGTAACTGTCTGATATTCCAAGTGATAGCCAACTTAAGGACAACAATGAGTGTATCATATTCTAAAATGTTATTAGTGTAAGGGAATCCCAAACAAAAGGACCTCCCCTATGGGAGTGATTAGTATGAATCCTGCTCTTGATCCATGGAAGGTGAATGATCCATCAAAATGAACTTTCAATTAAACAGACTCTTCAACATACACCATGGATGCATCTAGCAGATGTAGACATAAAGGTTCACTTCCTGGTAGAGGATTTTATTCCAACTGATTGGCCAATACTTGTCATTTCAATTAATTCTGGTTAAAAAACATAATATCGAATTCACTTAGGAGAATGATCCAATAGCCATCTGTCCTATAAGGGAAAGTTTGGATAAAAGGTACTTGAGAGGGTGAACTTTGGATATTAGCTTGGTTTTATTGTTAAGGAGATAATAAAGTAGTTTTTTAAAGGAAAATATAACTTCCATGAAGGCCTTTTTAATCTATGGGTAATTCAATTCATAGGCAATCAAGGTGTGACTAAGGTAATAAACTACCCTCTCTTTATGGTCTAGATTGTATTGGCCAAGTAGGGCACCAACAACAAATTGGGTAGTTGAAATATAAAATAGTAGAGGTTTGCTTGGGGTAGGTGTTACGAGAACAGGAACGTTGACAAAAGTATTGTTTAAGTAACTCAAAGGCCTTTTGACAATCTGGTCCCCAATTGAACATAACATACTTTTTCAATAGATTTTTAAATGGATGAAACTTATCCACGAGCTATGAAATAAAACAATGGATTTCCTGAATATTTCCTTGTAAAAATTCTAATTTTTTTTATATTTATGGGTGGAGGCATTTCTGTGATAGCTATAACCTTTGCAGGAGCCACCTCTATTCCTCTCTGGGAAACGATGAAACCTAGGAGATTTCTTTAAAAAATGTGAAAGATACACTTCTTTGGGTTCAAATGAACTTTGTAATCCTGGAGACGATGGAAAATATGTCTCAGCACTTCAAGGTGTTCTCCTCTAGTTTTAGATTTTTCTAAGATATCATCGATGTAATCTTCCATGGTGTCATTCATCATGTCATGAAATATCACTATCATTGCTTGATGATAGGTGGCCTCAACATTCTTAAGCCTAAAAGGCATGACCTTGTAACAAAACATCAGCCATGAGGTGATGAAATATGTCTTATGTTAATCCTCCTCTGTAATTCAGATCTGGTTATAACCTGAAAAACCATCCATCAAGGATAACATTTCATAACTAGCGATAGAATCAATGATCATATCAATATTAGGCAAGGGGAAGTCATCTTTGGGACATGATTTATTTTTGTCACAAAAGTCGGTGTAGATTCTTATACCAACTGAATTCTTCTGAATCAAGACTATGTTGGATATCTAGTATGAATAGTCAATGGGTTTAATAAAATCAGCAGCTAATAACTTTTCAAGTTCCTCTTTGGCAAGTAGTGCCACCTTAGGGTGCATCTTTCTCAATTTATTCTTGATAGGTTTGGCATCTGGGTGTAAAACAAGGTTATGCATGACTAAATTTGGGTCCAAACCTAGCATATCTTTGTATGACCACACAAACATATCTGCATATTCTCTCAATAGTTCCACAAAAACCTTCTATTTTTGTGATGAGAGTGAAGCTACTACCTTTATCATTCTAGGATCTCTTTCTGAGCCAATATTGACACTGATCATTTCCTCTACAATAATTTTGGAAGCATCCTCCATCCGTGTAGAATTAGGGGGAAGAGTAAGATCAATTTCGACATGAGGTGTGAGATAATATTTATAAGGATATTCCACCTTTTCTATTATTTCTTCAGTTTTCTCAACTATCAGGGTCTCAAAAAGTTTGTCACTATGAGACTTGCATTTATTCTTCCCACAAGGCTTCTTTGCTGTATTTGTATTCTTTCTTACAACCTTCTTGCTTAATCATCCACACATCTCTGATTCTTCTCCAAAGTATGCAAAAATGTCTAGTTTGATGGAAAATAATTTCTTGTGATCCCCAGTTGGAATAAAATCCCCGAGTCCCATGAATTCTGCAAATGACTCATCATTTTAAAATAAATTGAGTGGCATATGAAGTTGTTGGTCCTAATCTACAAGTTCTAGATATATAATGGCTACTTGATAATTGGTTTGGGAATTTGATATGGATAAGGTAAGAACAATTGAATTAGGAAATAATTTCGTGGAGGAAAGATCATCATAGAGGATACATTGGGAATCTTCATCACTATCTAAATGAGATGAGCCATCCTCACGTTCAAAAGAGGTGGCATAGATCTCAAAGGGTAGATCATCATGAGGTCTAATTCTGAGACTGTGTTTGTTGGTTTTGAAATGAGGAATGGGAATTGGTTCTAATCGTCCTTGTGCATTGATACTGCATATAAACCCATTGTAACCCATGATGTACATCATACAGGTGGCCTTTGATACACAGCAAGGCCTAAAAGCATGAGGCCATGGTACCCTCAAATAATCTTTTGGTGGGATATTATAACATATTTTCCTCAAATAAGAGACCACTAGGTATGAATTTCTCAAAGGGTTCAAGGCATCTATCTCTAGTGATTTTGAATTGAAAGTAAGGTTTCCCCGTGTCTTGGGTGATATTGAAAGATCTGATATCAGTAAGGTCTGTTGAAGAGTAAACTACTCACATGGGACATACTTTTCTGGTGTTACCTCCCATGATGAGAAAGGGTGGACTAATGAAGGAAAGTTATAATAACAAGGAGTGAGTGTGTCTAGATCCACATGTTCCTTTATAGCTTTTGTTTGTAAAGGAACAATAATATCCGTAGAAGGACATTCATAATCCACACAATAAAAGTTGTGTAATGCTCTATAATGTGTGAATGTTTATGGATCACCCTGAATGGTGACTATATGTCCTCCATAACACATCTTGATATACTGATGGAAGGTGGAGGGAATATCCTGCATGGTGTGAAGCCATGGGCATCCAAAGAGCATGTTATAGGGAAGATCCAAGTCAAGGACATGGAACATCGTATCTTGACAAGTAAGCCCTACTTCCATAGGAACCACTATAATACCTACTGAATCACATTCCTCATTATCATAGGTTGTGATTGTAATTATTTTAGCCCCTAGATGTGTTTTTGAATGGCCTAACTACTTAACCAACTTCAAATTGTAGATATTTAAACTAGATCCATTTTCCACAAGTACTCTCTTGATCTTACGAAAAGTAACTACTTCTATATATAAGGGTAGGTTGTGTTGTGGGTCATTCCACGATATTTTGGTGGAATCAAAAGTGATATGATTGTTAGATTCAAGGTGTATAATCATTTCTTGAAGGTGCGTGAGATCTACATCTTTGGAGACTCTTGAACTCTGTAGTGTTTTATATAATATGTTTTCATGAGCAGTAGAGATTTTGAGGAGAATTAAAATCGATATCCTAGCGGGTGTCTTATCTAACTGTTCCATTAAATTGTAGTGAATTTCCTAAGGAATAGGTAGGGGATATGGTATGACAAACAAGTTCCTACAACACAAATATTTTCTAAAATTGTAATAGTATTAACTTGTTCATCAGATGAATGGATACAACCTATAAGGGAATCAAAGGGATTATCATTAGTCATATAAACATAGGCAACAATCATATAGTCTTTGGAAGCTTGTCCGTGATCTAGCTTCTTGTTCTTCTTATATGCATGGTTAGGAAAGGGTTCTTTGAATATACCCATTCTCTCATTGGGACCCTATCCTGAGTTAGTGGGTGAATCTACAGTGATTTTGTCCTCTTCGATGAGGTCTTATATATAATATTTGAGTCTTAAGAACCTATCAATTTTTTGCAATTTGACACGATGGAAATCACAATACTTGTGTTATTTGAACCAACCTAGTTTTGAAGAATATTCTAGATATGGTATTGTCGCGGTTGGCTATGCACCATGTTCACCACATCTAACTGTTTAAGTATAGCAGATAGTGATTCAGTTAGCAGTGTAAACTTACATTTTGTAGGTGCCTTTGGGCAAGGTCCTTGCTAAAGCTTTAGAATTGGACCAGTCTATATAGTTTGGACTCTTTTGGAGTCTGTAATGCCATCACCAATGACATGTTTTTTTTATTTTAAGAATTTTGGTTTATCCAAGGGTTTTGTTTCATGTTTGTCCTTTATGAATGGTTTAAGTGTACCCTTCGCAATGAGAGCCTTTTCGGTTTGAATACCTTTATTTATAACTTCTTCAAATTTAGATCCGCAGTGCATTTGTAAATGAAAGGCTATTTCCAGGTTTAAGTTAGGGAAGAATATCCTCACTAATTATTTTTTTGGTAGGGCACAAGGGAAACAACTTGCCAATCCACACCATCATTATAAGAAGCCCATAAAGGTCTCATTATGTTTCTGTTTTAAATTGCAAAGGTAATTGATAGTGATATTATTCTCCATATTGAAGGAGTAATGTCGCATAAACTTTTCAACTAGTGAGGGTGTTGGGCCTCAAAATATTGGCTAAGTACCAAAAGGCAAGTGCATGGGGGGGGGGGGGGGGGGTTTGCACAGGAAAGAGGTTTTAGAAGGTTTTCATAGTAACAACGGCACGTGTACAAGGTAGGATAAAGGATTTTAGGACTTTCCCATATTCGTCTCTCTGAGACGCACTTGAGGAAAAACATGACCTGACTAGACATGTTGAGTGGATAAGGTGCCAGCTTGGTGACTTGGTTTTCAAGGAAAGAATATCCCACGTGTAGAACATTCTCAAAATACATCATTGTAGAAAGTGGAGAGTTTAGATCAGAAGAAGCATGCTCTATTGGAGGACCACATGGACACTTGGAAAGTAATCTTCTCCTAGAGGAAGGCATGGTGGTGGGTGTTAAACCTATTTATAGAGATTCTCTAGAGTGAGGAAGAAACACTTGAATAGAGAGAGATTGATGAGGGGAAGCTTAAGGATCATCATAGAGAGTATGAAAGGAAAATACATGTAGATAAGAGTAGGAGGTTCTAAGGGTTGGGTTTGTAAACTTGAGCAACATAGGTGGAAGCCTGATAAATTTTATTAATATCAATCGACCTGAATTACAAAGGAGTTTTGTAATTCTTATAGGAATTGAATAGCCATGTGCAGAAAAATAAATGGGTTGCACAGGTACAACCAAAATCACAACAGCTTCCAAAATACATCCAGGAAGCAACAATAATTAAATACAAACAAATACTAATTGTTACAATTACGTAACAATATAACCTATGCAATAATATGAAAAATATTATTATAAAACTATATAAAAATATATCAACTAATTACCTTATTAAATAATTAAATATTTTAAGGTAGTATGATGCATAAATTAGCCTAACATTCCCTTCCTTAATTTTGCATTACCTCAAGGGATGAGGGGAGGAAATCTTTGAACAACTCAAACTTTTCACGTGTAAGTGACTTCGTGAAAATATCTACTTTTTTTTAGCTGTTGGAAAAAATTGAAGTTGTATATTGTGCTTCAAGATATGCTCACGTATGAAATACACCTATACCTCAATGTGTTTTGTTCTCTCATGAAAAACTAGATTGTAACAGAGTTTGAGAACACCTTCATTGTCAACATACATGGTGGTTGGTTTGTCCTATGGTATTCCAAGTCCTTTGAGAATGCAACGTAGCCAAATTGCTTCACAGACAGCTTCTCCTGCAGAACGATACTTGGATTCTGTGGAAGAATGAGAAACAAAGTGTTTTTTCTTGCTTCCTCATGATGTTGGTCCAGATCCAATAAAGATCACAAATCCTAAAGTGGATTTTCTGTCATAAATGTTACCTACATGATCTGAGCATGAATATTCTGACAAGAAGAAGTTGTCATTATTCTTGTATTCTAGACCAAGATCCACTAATCCTTTGAGATATCTCAAAATGTGCCTTTTTACCTTTTAATGACAAACTTTGGGTTCCTATGTGAACTTGGATAGATAAATTACTGCAAAGCTGATATCTGATCTAGTGTAGGTTAGGTAAATGAGACTCCCAATCAACTGCCGATAGAGAGTGGCATTTACCTCAGGATATGGATCTAAACGAGATAACTGTAATTTATTCTCCATAGGTGTAGCAATCAGTGTACAATCCATTATCCTGAACATCTCAAACATTTTCTTGGTATATTTTATCTGAGAAACAAATATGTGATCCACTTTCTTCCATACTTCCAATCCAAGACAATAATGCATCAGCCCGAGATCAGTCATGTCGATTGATCGATTAAGACCTTTCTTCATTACATAGATCATTGTCACTGAACTACTAGTGATGACTAGATCATTGATATAGACAACGACAATCACAATCTCCCCCCTTGCTATTTGAGGTAAAGATGGGGATCATATGGATTTCTAACAAATCCATGTTGTATGAGATGCTCATCAATTTTTATGTACCATGCCCGAGGTGCCTGTTTGAGGCCATACAGAGATTTCTTGAGTTTTCATACATTTTTTTTATTGACCAAGTACTACATATCCCTTAGGTTGAGTCATGTAGAATTCTTCTTGTAAATTTTCATTCAGGAATGCACTTTTTATGTCCATTTGATGGAATTTCCAACCAAACTATGCATCAAGAGAAAAGATCATCCTGATCATTTTTATCTTAGCTATGGGAGCAAATGTATCATCATAGTCAATGCATAACCCTTTGTTACAATTCTTGCTTTGTTCTTGTCCACTGTCCCATCTACATTTTACTTCATTTTGAATATCCATCTGCATCTAATGGATTTCTTTCTTGGTGCAAGATCAACAAGTTGATAGGTGTTGTTTTTCATTATTGACTGATATTCAGAGTCGATGGCATCTTTCCAAGCTTTTGCCTATAGGGCTTCCTGAACTGTAGAGGGCTCATCAGACTCAATAAATCTACTCATCAAAGAAAATTTGACTTCTTCTCTTGCTTTACTATGATTCCGTGGTCCAGGGGTGGATGTATCCGGTAGAACATCCATTCTTACATCTTGTAATGTGCTAGTACACCATTTGGGAATACACTGAACTATTCCCATGGGTTGTGGTTTTATTTGATCAACACCATCACCCCCATCATCACTTTCATCATCTATGGGAACATCAGCATCAATTTTTATAACTAGTGAAGAATCTACTTCCTTCTTCTTAAAACACTCAACATCTCTACTGGTGTAGACTTTTCTAGTCTTTGGATCAATCAATATGTACCCAATAGTCTCTTCACTATACCCAATGAAGAAGAATTTTTGTGACTTCATGTCTAATTTATTTCTTTTCTTCTTGGGTATGTGCATACTTGATTTGCAACTGAATACTCTAAGGTGTGCAATAGATGGTTTCCTTTTTGACCATGATTCTTGTGGTGTTACTCCGTCAAGAGTAACCGTGGGCACTCGATTCAACAAATGTATTGCTATTTTTATTGTTTCTACTTAGAATTTCTTTACAAGTCCAGAGTCATCGATCATGCATCACACCATTTCCATGATAGTACAATTTCTTCTCTCAACAACACCATTATGCTACGTTGTGTGTGTGGAGGAGGCATTCATGTCGAAGAATCCTATGAGTTTGTAGGTAGCCTTTTAACTCATTACTTCTGAATTCTCCCCCTCGATCTCAGTCGATAGTTCTGATGTGATGACCAGTTTCGTTCTCAACTAGCTACTTTGAACTTCTTGAAAGTTTCAAAATCTTCACTTTTATTGCAGAAGAAAAAAATCCACATTTTTCTTGAGTAGTCGTCAACACAAATCATGAAATATTGAAATCCATAATTACTTGGTTGCATCAGACCGTAAAGATCGGTATGAACCAGGTTAATTTTTCCATGAGTTTGATATGTACTCTTCTAGTAACAAAGTTGTGTGTTGGTTGTCCTACTAGGCAGTGGGGAAACTTGTCTATATCCTTTTGAAGAGATGGGAACCCATGTACCATATTGTGCTGGTGATAGTGTCTCGAGATACTTGAAACTTACATGACCAAGTCTTTGATGCAACAACTGTGTTGAGGTAGAGTTCTTAGCCACAAGTTCCTAATCATATCTATGTGGACAAAATAAAGTTGGAAAATGTGTCCCACATTGAGAGGCTTTTGCAACTATTTTGGATCCTCATGATTTATCTCAAATTAAACACTGTTTTGTTTCCAGGAATGACTATAAAAGTCAATTTTTAGGTTGTGATCAAGGATTTGACTGACTGAAATAAGATTATTTGTCAACCCAGGGACATATAAGACATCTGATAGTCTGCAGTTTCATGAACCAAGGGGTATAGAAATGTTCCCAATCCCCTGAACATGTATATGAAGAATTATCTCCCAACGAAACATGATTTATCTGATGGTGTGTCCCTCATTGAAGCAAACTAGTATCTGTGGCCAGTCATGTGTCAAGTGGCTCCCAGAATCAACATACCAGACATCACTAGATGACATGTGGATGGTTCACTTCATCGAGCAAGTGTACAATGAAGTGTTAATTATCTGAATGTTCTTCGTGTTCAACAATATTTCCTTACTGATGGGGTCTTCTTTTCAAGTTCCCTTTTTTTTCCCTTGATTGTAGTTTGTATGTCCCATGTGAGATTATTGGTGTTGAGGACTAGAGTTGCTTGATGAACCTTTATTGTAAGTATTATGCCAATAATATTTTACCTCATGTCCTCTTTTATAGATTGGACATTGCTTCTTCTATATTTTGTCCCCTTGTTGTTGATTTTGATTTTGGGAATTTTCATAGGAATTATTTTTTCCTTTACCTTTTCCCTTCCATTTTTGATGTGAAGAAAGTTCCTACTCCTTTTCATCGTCCTTTTTGTGCATGGCTTCCTCTTGTTGCAGTAGGTTTACCATCTTGTCACAACTAACTGTAGTATCTGACAAGTTTAGTGTTGCGAAAAAAATATGGTATGAAGAAGGGAATGCTCTCAGAACAATGGTAATGAGAGCATCATCATTGACCGCTTCTCTTAGGACTAGAAGTTAAGCCATCAAATATGTACCTCTTCTTAACAAAGCTTTGATTTTTTCATTTTGTTTGAACTTCAATGTGTGTAACTGACTCTTAAAATTCAGGATCACATTCTTTTTTTTTGACTCGTACACTGTGTGTTAGAGATATTGTATAGTGTGAAAATTAGATATGACGAATATAATATTATCAAGGATAATACTATTATAATGTGAATGTAATATTACATATAGTAAACAGTATTTACTATATGGTAAATAGTGGATTAGTAAATTAGTAAGTTAGATAATAAAACAAAGAGATATTGTTTTATTATCAATGTTGTTATTAATGGTTGAAACCATTTGGGTAGATTGGTTTCATATGCAACCAAATATTGTTGATAAGGTTGCAGGTGAAGCCAAAGAAATTGTTAGGAGAGTTGTTACTATGCAACTCCTATATAATGGATTGTATAACTATGGGAAAAGAAGTAAAGGTAATAGAATGTGAAGTAGAATATTGGATTGTAATAGAATTGTGTTGTAATCAATATATTAAGTATTTAATATATGTCTGTGTGTTATCAACAGTATATGTGATATGCAATAAGTAGGAGGATAGAAAATAATTAAAGCTAAATTTGTGTTCATACCCAACATTTTTTATCAGAGAAAGTTCTTCTATTGATCAAATTACAGAGATGGATCTAACAGAGAAGAAGTAAAAAGAAATTTTGGTGCAGATCTGAAGATTTTGGAACTGTGCGTTTTCACAAGAAAATTATCGGCAAACAACAAGAAAATGCCGACGACCAAATGGGATCTGATTCTTTGTAGATAAATCACTAACGGATTGAATAAATTGCCAACAACTATCTAATTGCCAGCAGCCACTATGGTCTGATAAAAGTAAGTATTCCAGTATTCAGTTTTTTTCCATTTTTGGACATATGAGGAAAAAACACAAGAATAGAAAAAACCTTTCCATTTTAGGAAAGTATCCAGAACATTTGTTTCAAAAAATTTAATTATCAATCTATAGATCAATATTTTTTGAAAGACATCATGGAAAGGACTAATCTAAACCAGATAGATAAGTTTAAAGGCCAATATTTTCACACATGATAGCTACACATGCAGTTGCATCTCATAGAGAAGGATTTATGGGATGTGGTGAAGTCTAATTCAACTCCACCCACTGGAGGAAATGAATTGGAAAAGTTGAACGTGAAGGATGAGAGAGCCACGGGGACCATTGGATTATGATTGTCTAAATCCTATTCGCACCATATAGATTTATCAAAATCTGCAAAGGATATATGGGAGTCTCTCAACAAAATTTTTGGATCTCAGTCAGAAACAACAAATATGTCACTGAAGCAATGTCTATATGGATTGAAGATGGAATGAGAATCTAAACATTGTTGAGCACATTAGTAAGTTTTAACCTCTCTTAAATCAGTTTGCTGGAATAAAAGAACATGTAAAGGATGATGATTCTAAAGCCACCCTTCTTAATAGTATGCCTAATATTTAGTCAAATATTGTATTTAATTTGACTAAAGTTACTATTAGTCCAGATGGAGTGATTTATACATTGTTAGAATAAAGCAGTCATGAAGAACATGAAGAAGTACTATATGTAAGAAATAAACCTAGTTCCTCATATAAGAAGGAAAAACATAAACCAAAGTAGGTTCCTTCACATGGAAAAATAAAATGATTTTATTGTAATGAGATTGGGCATGGAATATTGAAATCTAAAAAGGGATCTTAGGATCTTCTTGCTAACAAGATAGATCAGAAACCCCTTTTAGCTGAAGTAGAAACTGATTGGGAAGCCTACTCAACTGATGAAGAAATATCCTGTCCTAGTGACGAGGATATCCTATGGTAAAATATTCTCTTGTTTGAGGAAGGAGGAAATGGAGGAAGGAGGAAAATCAATGTCCTCTCGTCAGTCACCAACGATGGGGTTGCAGACAGATGTGGTGATATTCTATTTCAATTGTTTTGTATGCTTATAAATAAGGGGGTGAAACTATTTTTATGTTTTGTATTTTAATGTGTTCACATAGACTAACAACAGTTCCTAAGTGTCTATTTGGTGTGGAAGAAGAAAACTACTTGACTCAGCTTACAGGGAAAAAGCATCTACATACGGTCCTCTGACTGTCATATGGTCCTACGAATTTCATACTTCGGTGGAAGGTACTTCATTTGAAGGTGATAAGTTGACGAAGATGTTCATATGACAAGGATGATCATTAGCAACAAGATCCAGTAGCAATGGCTACTCCGACAAGTTCGATGTTTCCAGGAGTTGTTACCCCATATTCAATTTAAGAGGGTGTGTTAGAGATATTGTATAGTGTGAACATTAGATATGATGAATATAATATTATCATGGATAATATTATTATAATGCTAATTTAGTATTACATATAGTATATAGTATTTACTATATTGTAATTAGTGAAATAGTAAATTAGTAAGTTAGATAATAACACAATGAGATATTGTTTTATTTCCAATGTTGTTATTAATGGTTGAAACCATTCGGGTAGATTGGTTTCATATGGAACCAAATATTGTTGAGAAGGTTTCAGGTAAAGATAAAGAAGTTGTTATGAGAGTTGTTTCTATGCGGCTCCTATTTAATGGAGTGCATAGCTATGGGAAAAGAATTAGAGTTAATAGAATGTGAAGTAGAATATTGGATTGTAATAGAAGTGTGTTGTAATAAATATATTTAGTGTTCAATATATGTCTGTGTGTTATCAGTAGTATGTGTGATATGCAATAAGTAGGAGGATATAAAAGAATTAAGGCTAAGTTTTTGCTTGTACACAACATCGTTCTCAATGTATCCCACGCTTCTTTGGATGTTTTGGCATCATGAATGTGGGATTGAAAATCATTGGACACTCCAAATAAGATGATAATTTTTTCTTTATGATCTACTCTATCAAACTGTCATAGTTGTGTTGTATCAGTATCCGATCTTGTCATAGTACCAATCACAACAGGTCAGATCTCTTCAAACTCAAGTTGTGTCTTGATCTTTTTCTTCCATGCAACATAATTGCTTCCTCTTAGTATTTGTGAATCGGAAAGAAATTTTTTTGGGGCATTGGTGCCCATTTTTTAGAAATCACTGACAGGGTTTGGCTATTATCACTCCAGGTATAAGGTCTTCTAAAATATATACCGTTGGTCTGATATACTGAAAATTTCTATATATGTGCCATTCCAATATACTGGGCGGTATATGGAAGAAGTTTTCCCTTTCTATATACCCGGCAGTACATGAAAGAGGTGTTAATATATATGAAAGAATTCAATACATGGTACCAAGACAATACTGAAAGGGTTCTATGTGATTATTGACACCGGCTTAAAGAAATATCCTCATACACATGCATAACTTCACTATATACTCAAATAATTTCTCAGTCTGGATTTATGTCATGTAATCATTCATAGACAGATGGGATGGCTCATAGTGTGTGCACTGTGACCTTATTACTCCTCGTTGATTTAAAGGGTCAATGCCTAGATGACGTTGTTGCAGATATATTAGCTATTAAGTGCAATAGTAGTCATGATGAATTTACCCATAAGTGCTTCCCAGAGGCACCGTATATACGGAATGCTGTGAATGAGATATAGGATCTTGTGAGTGTTTTAGAACCAATTTTTGACTATTTTTTATTACAATATTCTACAAGTTTATGAGAAGTTACAAAGTTTGCAGTTGACTATGATAACCTGGAAATTAGTACAATATACTGAATCATACAATTACATTCAAATATTTGGAAAAAATTGAATGGTAGGAAAAAAGTTGTTTTGCAGGCCTAGGTTGCCTCCAGAGCCCAATACAACCCAAAATGCAAAGAATTGAAAAAAACAAGCTGAAAATGCAGTTTTTAGTTATCCCCTCTGTGGAAAATTTTGCTTAGAATTAAAAAATAGGCTTAATAGAAGAAAAATGCTTTTTACCATAAATTAGGATTTTTCTCACTAAAAATTTTAGTAGGTTGTTTATTTATGACTAAATTGATTAGTCAAGGTTTTCTACTAAATACTCCTCCAAAATTTGCGGTTTCACTGTTTTTTTCTCTAAATCCAATTATTTTAAAAAAATATGTTGGGGTTGGGGGTTAAACCCCAAACCTCCTATCCCCAAATCTTTCCCTCTAACCAACTTAGTTCTATGAGCGCTTGGTATAGAAATCAAGGAATAAAGTATTTAATATATTATAAAAAATGACTCATCATTTTAAAAAATGCAACGTGGCCGGTGATGAGATGGCAGCCTACGTGGAGGATTCACTTAGCATGCATTGTAGGATGGTTTTTTTTATTAAGGGAAAATAGTTTTGAAGGGACTATACCCTGTATACAAAAGGTCTCAAAAGCTAGATCTCATAAGTGAGAGAAACAGCCTAGAGAAGGGAAAAACAACCAACCTAAGAGGGATCATCAGCCAGATAAAACAACAAATTAGAAGAAAGGATCTAGACATACAATGATCCAAAAAGTAGCAGAAGATATCAAAAATCAAACAAAATATATCCATCATATAATATCTCCACCAAAAAATAGCTCCAGAACCGCTAGTTATCAGCAACTTCACAGCTAGCAAACAACATCACAACACCCCTTTACTTGATAGCCCTGTCAATCTTGGTTTTGATAGCCTGTAGTGACATGAAGAAGGTAATGCCTGTGGCCTAAGAAGAGTCTTTTAGATTCGCCTCAGAAATTTCTATATCCCTTTTCTCTTTGGGGCCCCAAATGTCTTCATTAATCCCACTTAAACTACATACACTATGAACATGTTGTTCAATGAAATTATAAATATTTTTAAGAGAAGATAGTATGCAGTCATTGCAACTTTTTGCATTTCCCATTATGCCATCCAAAGATTGTAACTTCTTGAATACTTCAGCAATAACCCCCTCCTCATCATCACTTTGTAGTATTCCTTTTCCCTTAACTTTTTCCATATTTTTGATAACCCCTTTGAGATCTTGTATTTGCTTTTCCATCTTGTCCACTCTGACCATCAAATCCTCCTCCTTAGGTTCCTCCATTGGTTGGATGATATGCAGGAGATTCCGAGCAAGCTCTAGGTCTTTGTGACTTCTGAGAACCCATTGAGAAGTAGGGATTTTAGTTTTTATGCCCATTCTTTTCTTGCTAGAAGCAACAGTTTCAATCTTCCTTTCAAGTGTTGATATGTGATTTCTAGTAAATGGATTGTGTACCTCGATTCGGAAATCATGCTTGATATGTATTAAATTTCTTGCAGATTGCAGATCTTGACTGAGTCAAAATATTAATAGACTCTTTTATTTATTTCATCTTGTGACTGAATATTAATCTGATCACGGAATGAAATTATACAGGTATTCATCAATAATATCTAGACTTGGACCAGAGGAATTGATCCAAGTAATGCTTTAATTTTGTGAAGTGATAAAATTATATCCCGAACCTTGAACAGGTTGCAAGGTATGGAAGCATTTGGTAAGCTGGTCAGGAGTATGACTCAGGCTGATCTTGAGAAATGAAACGGTTCCCGATATCTGGTATATCTGGAAGGTCTCGATTAAAGACCAGGTAATAATTCATTGACATACAATTCTGTAATAAGAACAGGAGTGGCTCTGTTCTAGAAAGTATGATGCAGGTCTCTCCGAGTTTTCAGGAGAAGGACCAAACTGAATTACTAAGGGTTAGTAACCTAAAACAATAACCTAACCTAGGGGTTAGATTATTGTTAGTCTAACCTAGACCTAGGCTATGTGTTATGATCCTAAAATAATAACTAAGTGCAAAATGGTTAGCATGGTTCTTACCCTAAAACTCTAACCTAAGATACTAACCTAGCTAACTAAGAGTTTATGGGAAGGGGCCTTTGAAGGGTGGTGAACCATGGGAGCTATTCTCTATGGCAATAAATGGGAAGGATAAGGATGAGGGACAGGCAGATGGCGGAGGCTTAGGCGGCGGCTAACCTTGGCAGACTTGGCAATTACTAAGTTTTGAAATGAACTTGAGATTTTGATGGACTGTCGCCAATTTTGGTGGTCGGTGGGAGTAGAGATTAGGCGGGAAAATTGGTTTAATGGCATTTAATGTTTAGGGAGTCGAGCCCGGAGCTCGCGAAACGGCATGCAAACGAGAAGTTGGAAGGTTTGTTTGGTGTATCGCGATTTTCGGTCTACTCTCTCTCTCTCTGCTAGTTTACTGGTTCTTCGCACCAGTTCTCTTTGAGTTGCATGGCGAGAATGAATTTCTCTGGCTCTTTTCTCTGCCATGGAGGATATATTGTAAATGGGACAGCGAAATTTTGTTGGTCGCTGTATTTGGGAAAAAGAAAAGGGAAGTTTGAGCTCTTCCTATGGTCTTCTTCGGAAATTCGATCAAAATACAGGCATGCTAGGCCCTATCCTTTAAATATTTTGCTGTCTTTCAAATGTCTTCATTAAAACAACTCTGTTCATTTGTTTGTGAAGATTAGATAAATTTTCTATGAAGATTTAGTTGATTTTGGCTCTGTATCTCTTCTGGTTCGATTTTTGGCAATTCCCGCTTGTTGGGTGTTTGTTGAAATCGAACTTCAACTCTGTTTGTTGTGTATTCCTTCTGGTTTAAATATGAGAGATTTATATTTATAAAGGTTTGAATGCTCGGCCTGTTTGGCGAGAGCCCGTCGAATATACTTGTGAAGGGTATAGATCACTGTTTTGCTGTCGACTTTTGATCGTCAATGCTGTTGTGAGACAGTAGGGAAGGATACTGGTGTACCATTTGATTGTTCTGTGTTTTTGAAGATTTTCGAAGCTCTGTCGTGGTTTTGTTAACAGCGACTAATGATACTTTGTGGGTTTCATTGTTTTCTAATTCCTGGCTTGGAATAGGCAACTGTTGTGTTACCCGTAGTCTTTAACGACTCAGCGGAAGTGTTTTCCTTGTTGTGGTGGAAACGGGATTATTGTTGACTGTGTACAATATATACATCTTTACTTCGTTTAACGACTCAGTGGATTTCATGATTGAATCGTTTATAGTAATCTACTGTTGTGAATGTAGATTCATCTTGAGTTTTGTTATTATATTGTCGTGGAAGCCTTGTGGAAAAGACAGGTTTTCGTGGCTACTGTTATTGTAGTAAATACTGAGTATTGACTTTATGTGGATGTATTGCCTTTTCCTTGTGAAAATTGTTCGAAGGTTTTCGAAGCAGCTCAATTTATTTCATTGTTTTGGAATGAGTATATTGATTTGCTTATACTTGTTTCATTCGGAATGTTTGTCTTGAATGGCATGGAAGGATTTATCAATTAATTCTATTTTTATACTGTTGTTGGGTTTGTGATTATGGGCACAAATCCGTTTATCAGTATGTAGTGTGTATTAGTGGATTTATTAGGATTGAATTCTGAACGACTGTGAGGAGACGTTTCAATGTTCTATTTCTATTTTGGTCACTGTTCAAGTTAAAATGTGTATATATAGTTGTTAAGTGTTGATCCAGTGACTTGAAGGGAAAATCTGTACTGAAGACCTCTGTATTTTCTTGGAGTACTTTGTGTTGCATGTTGCTTTGGTGGTACAGATTCCTTAGGTGATCAACTACATATTCAACCTGTTCTAGTTGTGCTAAAATATTGGCAGAGTACAGTCAGGTTTCTTGGTTGAAATAAGAGCTTGATTGTTTGTCTGATTTTTTATATGCGTCATTGATGACTGTTTTCGTGTTCTGGCCCTGTTTGGGTGAGTTGCACTAGGGATTTGCATGCACCAAGGTAGGGATCGATTGATGGTGTTCCTTTCCGTTTGTTCAGCCCGATAGACTGAGAAAGTATAAGTATGCTACGTTCCTTTCTGTTTGTTCAGTTCGATTGACTGAACATGAATTGGAACCAATGTGTGGTCATCATAGCATAGTTTCTCAGAAACCTTAAAAGGCTTAATGTTATAGAGTTGTTGATTTACAGCAATACGCTTGAAGTTCTTGATTTCGAACTTGGTTCGAAAGCCTTACTGTGTTTAGGAGAAACTAGTTTTGGACATCAGACTGATTTATGGATTGTTGTTGTGTCAGTTGCTGTACTAGAGAGTTTGCCGTGTTTCTATTTTCTTAATTTAGAACAGCGATCTGGCTTGCGGCTTGTCTAAATTGTTCATTTATATTCTGGTTGAATGTTTTCATAGGTGAAGGCGGTTCAGTGATGAACTTAATGTGAAAAGGGAAGTATGAATGGATTGGCTCTTTCTCTTCCTTTATTCCAATATTGGTTGATGTTTGAACTATCAATAGTGGGAAATTAATTTGGTAACGTTTTGGTAGGATTCCAAATTGTTATGTTATTTCCTTTTTTTTTGAAAGAATGCAACAATCTGACCAGTGTCGTGATTTGGATTCAATGATTGTTTATATGCATTCGTTCTTGTTTCTTTAATATTTGATGAAATATTAGAAAGTGTTTAAGACTATTCTGTAACAATGATAGAGTTACATGTTTGTAATCATTTTGTATTACAAGGACATAGTCTGAATATGTTTTCTTATTTGGATATTTGATCTCATTTAAACAGGGTGTTTAATGGAAACAATTGATGGATTGCAATTGTTTTAAAAGTTGGTGCTTATCATGCTCAGTTCATTGAACTGACTCATGTTGACTATTTTTGCAGATGGTTGCCGTAAGAGGTAAAACAATGCAGATCTGGCAGTCTGATCAGATAGTTTATTTGATTTATAAAGAATTACAGCTTGATTTTATAGATGTACTATATGTGAAAAGATGTTTCTTTTCCGTTAGCATTATATCAAGTATGCTGTTGCATATATGTAATTGTATGAGTTTTGAAAGGAATGAAAATAAGCGTTTGATACTTATGTGTTGTATTCTATTCTGAAGGATGAGCTTCTTCGGTCTATGTAACGAAGGGGCATACTTATCTTTGTATATTATGGATGCTTTTGTGATTGACAATGAAAGCTTGTAAGTAATTAGACTAAATTCTTATGAGTATTTAGTAGTTCTGATTTGTTCTAGAAAAAGCAATATTGTAATTTAATTATTGTCTCTCTAGAAGATAGGTTAAAAATTGAGCCTAAAAGAGAACGCTGAACGAGCTGGATTGAATTACTAATCCCTAGTCCTAAGTATACCAGGACAATAGTAGATTGGATTCTTAATCATTCATAGCTTTAAAATGAAAAGTATGATATGAATTCAGTTAAGAGAACTGATAGGCAATCAATGGAGTTTCAGGTGGCAATCTCAAGCATAGGTTATGAGATATTGTCTGAATCTGTTGCTTAGAATCAGATGTATTCTAATGACTCCTTGATAGAAACTAGACCTTAATACCTCTACCAAGTAATGGATTAATAGAGGAGGGTCGTCTTAAGAAAATGAATCCAGGGATTTGGAAAGGCTAACCTTAGGGGAAAGGTCTTAAAAAAAAAAAAGTAATTTAAACTCTAGTGCGTAACGCTTGTTTTGGGTAGATCTTCTCGAGGCGGATCTAAAGGTTGACGGCATAAAGTCGACTGCAGGGCTGTACCTCCGAGAAGATTAGGATCTTCTCGAAGTTACAACAATGCAGGTGACTTATGGCGACACCCCTTGCATTGATCGTTGAGATTTACACTTGATTTCGCACGAGTTACCCTGGGACCGATTAAGAACGTGGTCATGTTATATGACTGCCTCGGAGATTTGGGGTGTCATGACACACTGGTTGAACTGCAAGGTTGAACCAGTATGTCATCATATCCCTAACCCTCGTGGGTATCCATATAACATTATCACCTTGTTAATCTGCCTCCGAGTGATTCAGTTGTGGAAGGAAGGACTGACAGTAATCAGTATAAGACATTCTATATAACATATGAATGGGGTGAAGGACGTATTCCAGATTGACGAGTATGCCGTTAAGGAATACGAGACATGAACAGTATGTTTCAAATCTTTGGCCAAAGTATCGCAAGCTGCTGATTGCGTTGTCCTGATTCACCTAGTCTAAGGGATGAGATGCCGATGAATAATGGTAACAGTTATTCAGTTAGATTCCTTGGACAGAGCATTCTGAATTCCCAGATTAGGGAAGAGAACCGCAAGAGTGATGTGTTAAATAAAAACACCGACTCTTATTACTCATGAATAGATCGGTAGATTACCGAGTCATGGAATGAATAGATCGGAAGTACTCCGAGTCATTACAGCTGCATATGGTTGCTTGTTATATGAATGGTTATTTGAATTGTGAGTTCTAAATTATGTATTTAGAACCAGTATGCAATTATCAAAAAAAAAAAAAAAAATTCACTTGTTCTAAAGTTAAAAATGAGGATGTTACATCTTGGTATCAGAGCTGAAGGTTGCAGCTCTTGGACCTATTGAGTCCATAATCTGATAAAAACCTGAATTTTCTTGTAACAGAAAATGGTTAGAACAAGGGGGAACGTTGCGAGTAATGCTCCACCTGAAGAAGGAGCGGCAACAACCCAGAAACTGGATGAGATCCTTGCTGCCCTGTTGGACACAAGAGATCGTTTAGCTGTACTCGAACAGCAGGTGATGGGGAATGAGGAGGAAGAAGAAGCTGATAATGATAATCAGCAACCTCCTGAGGACAACCCCGAAATGGGTGTTGATGTTAATGCTGGAAATGTACCTGTCCAACCAGAAAACAAAAGGGCCAGATTGGCAGCAGAACTCACTAATGATATAAAAAGGATAAGTCCACCTAAGTATGATGGCACCACATTAGGAGATGGAGCTGAGAACTGGCTCAGCGAAATGGAGAAGTACTTTGCAATAAGGAACTTCTCGGAGGAAACCAAAGCTATTTGGGGAGCCTATCAGCTTTCTCACGAAGCATCTTCGTGGTGGGATAGCCGAAAAGCTGAGCTAAATATTGATGAGACCAATATCACTTGGGATCAATTTAAAGGCTATTTTAGGCAACGTTGGCTGCCACAACTTTTCTATGATCAGAAAATGACAGAATTTCAGAACTTGACTCAAGGGAAGTTAACAGTAACTGAATTCTGGGAGCGGTTTACAAAACTTCTCAAGTATGTACCGCAGTATCAAACTGACGAAAAGTTCAGGATACGGAAATTCATCATGGGATTGAATCCTGTGATAGGGGGAGAGGTCGATGTTCACAGCCCAACCACTATGGAAGGAGTTGTTGAAAAGGCCATAAGGCAAGAACAGAAATTGAAGGCTATTTCTGCTCATAAGGAGGAAGTGCGGAAGAAGACTGCAAACCCTTCTTCAACCTCTCTTGCACCCAGAAAAGGACCATGGAAAAAGTTTGGGAACAAGAGTAAGTTTCCAGGAGATAACAATAAGAAGGCAGCAGTAAATAAGCCTGCTGGGAATGTGAAGGATAATTTTGCTAAAAATTATAATAATGGTCAGAAGTCCTATGGAGGACAGCGTGACAATTATAAAACTGGAAGCAACTTTGAGCCTAAGAAGGGACCTGTAGGAGGCTGCTACACTTGTGGTAAAGATCATTACGCAAATCAGTGCCCTTTGAAGAAGGATGATCGTAATCAGCAGCATAAGATACATGCTGCAGTAGCGGACAAACAAGCTGAAAAGCAAGTGACACCTATAGAAGTTCCGGGTAAGTTATTTGGCATACCTGTCACTATTCTTTTTGATACAGGAGCTACTGAATGTTTTATATCTAACAAACTAGCTTCTAAACTTAAAAGAAAAGCTGGAAAAATGGATAAATCTTGGACTGTACAGTATGGTAATAATTCTGTTCATACAGTGAGTATGTGTCTTTTTGGAGCGGTCCTTGACTTACCTAACTTTTCCACGGAAGTTGATCTCTATGTTGCACCTTTGGGATCGTATGACATTGTCATCGGTGTTAATTGGTTAGCTGACCATAAAGCAAAGGTAGATTGCTATGAAAAGAACATAGAATGTTTAGATGATCAGCTGGAATCAGTAGAAATTCAAGGTGTGAAACGAGAAATTACAGTTAGAAAACTGTCAGCTATGCAGCTTAAAAAGGCTAAAAATAAAGGATGTACCCTTTATGCAGTAAAGATATCTGAATCTTCTGAAGGAGATGATGATTTCATGAAACAATTCCCTCTGCTACAAGGTTTCAGGGATGTATTTCCTGAGGAATTACCAGGATTACCACCCAAGAGAGAATTTGATTTTACTATAGAAATCAAGCCTGGAACGGAACCTATTTCCAAGGCACCTTATCGGATGACTACTATTGAGTTAGTCGAGCTAAAGGCTCAGTTACAAGAACTTTTGTCTAAAGGATTGATTAGACCAAGTGTTTCACCTTGGGGAGCACCTGTTATATTTGTGAAAAAGAAGGATGGAACACTAAGGCTGTGTATTGATTATCGGATGTTGAACAAAGCAACAATTAAGAACCGATACCCACTTCCTAGGATCGATGATCTGTTTGATCAAATGCGTGGAGCAGCGGTTTATTCTAAGATAGATCTTCGATCTGGTTATCATCAGCTAAGGATTAAAGAGGAAGATATTCATAAAACAGCTTTCCGAACAAGGTACGGACATTATGAATTCACAGTTCTACCCTTTGGGTTAACTAATGCACCTGCAGCCTTTATGAATTTAATGAACAATATTTTTCAAGAATACCTGGACAAGTTTGTACTTGTATTCCTGGACGATATTCTCATTTATTCTAAAAGTGTTGAGGAGCACAATGAGCATCTGAAGATAGTTTTGGAAATTTTGAGAAAGAGAAAGCTGTATGGTAAGTTATCCAAATGTTCTTTCTTTGACTCAGAAGTTCACTATTTGGGTCATGTCATAAGCAAAGAAGGAATCGCAGTAGATCCTTCAAAAATAGTGGCAATAACTGAGTGGCCTACACCAAAGAATGTGCATGAAGTAAGAAGCTTCATGGGTCTTGCTGGTTACTATAGAAAATTTGTAAAGGATTTTTCTAAGGTAGCTGCACCAATAACTTCATTGCAGAAGAAGGATAAGAAATTCATGTGGAATGACAAGTGCGAAGCGGCTTTCAAAAGTCTGAAAGACCAGCTGACTTCTGCACCTATATTGGCTGTACCAGACCCTAATGGGAATTTTACTGTTGTAACTGATGCTTCTGGGGAAGGTCTTGGGGGTGTTTTGCTACAAAATGATCAAGTCATTGCTTATGAGAGTAGAAAACTTAAGATTCATGAGCTGAATTATGCCCCTCATGATTTGGAACTTGCTGCCATTGTTCACGCACTTCAAGTCTGGAGACACTACTTACTAGGGAAACCTTTTGAGTTGAAAACTGATCACTTGGGACTGAAATATATTTTTACTCAGCCCAATCTGAATGCCAGACAAAGAAGGTGGTTAGAATTTCTATCACAATATGACTTTGATATCAGCTATATCAAAGGAAAGGAGAATAGAGTAGCTGATGCTCTAAGTCGTAGGAGGCACATTTCTGCTCTTATAACATTAAGAACTCAGTTTAAAGACGAGGTAAAGAGTGCCTCAGAATCAGATACATATTTTCAGCAAGTAAAAGCAGCGCTTGCTGCAGAACCTAAAGATAAAAGGTATGAAGGTTTTCATTTAGATAATGAAGGAATCTTGCGTTATGAAAATAGGGTATATGTTCCTGTGCTGGATGATTTGAGAAAGAAGTTGTTAGTTGAATTTCATAATTCACCTTTCTCTGGGCACCCGGGTATCACAAAAATGCTAGCTGATTTGAAACAGCAATACTTCTGGAAAGGTATGAAAAAGGATGTGATAAATTTTGTGACTCATTGTCTGGAATGTCAGCGGGTGAAAGCAGAGCATATGCATCCTGCTGGATTGTTGTATCCTCATAACATACCGCAGTACAAATGGCAAGTAATAACCATGGATTTTGTACAAGGACTACCTATGTCCAGGAATAAACATGATGTTATCCTGGTAGTTGTAGATAAGCTAACTAAGGTAGCTCATTTCATCGCTGGAAATCTAAAGGATGATTCACCAGTGCTAGCCAAGAGGTTCGTACACGAAATTTTCAGATTGCATGGTGTACCTGAACTGATTATTTCTGACAGGGATCCTAGAATGACGTCAAGGTTTTGGCAAACGCTTAACGCAGCCCTAGGAACGAAACTAAACTTCAGTTCTGCATATCATCCAGAAACGGATGGGCAAACTGAGAGGGTAAATCAAGTGTTGGAGGACATGTTGCGAATGTATTGCATGGATCAACAGTATAAGTGGGAAGAGTATCTCCCATTAGTTGAGTTCGCATACAACAACACTTATCACTCATCTCTTAAGATGGCACCTTTTGAAGCACTTTATGGAAGAAAGTGCAGAACCCCTGTAAGTTGGGACAGTGTAGAGGATAGAGTGGTAATTGGACCAGAGATTCTCACAGAGATGGAACAGCAAGTTAAGCTGATTCGTGAACGATTAAAGGAAGCAGCGGATAGACAGAAGAGCTATGCTGACCTTAAGCGGGTTGATAGAAAGTTTGAGCTTGGTGATAAGGTTTTTCTGCGTGTTAAACCCAGAAAGAGTTCTATAACTTTTGGCAAGGCTGCCAAGTTGTCACCACGATATGTGGGACCTTTTGAAATTGTCGAGATAATCAATCCTGTAGCTTATCGTTTAGCATTGCCTCCTGCTCTATCTCGTATGCATGATGTTTTCCATATTTCTTTGCTTAAGAAATACGTTTCAGATCTGTCACATGTTTTAAATTGGAATTCCTTGCAGGTCCAAGACCCAGGAATAATCGTGGTTAAACCCACAAGAGTGCTGGAAACTCGCCAGTTGCATTTAAGGAATCGTGATATTCAGCAATGTAAGGTCCAGTGGGACCAGTTTAGCGAAGAAAGTGCAACTTGGGAAAACCTGGAAGAGATGAAAACTGCTTTTCCTTCTCTTTTTGCAACAGAATGAAATCTGTTGATGAAATACTTTTATGAACTGATTGTTTTTAAGTATTTATGAAAGCCTGATTAAGGCAGACTTTATTCAGGTTGAATAAAAGTGAGGTGACATTGATTTCTGAAACTATTAAATATGGAAGTAAACACATTGTTTGTGTACTAATAAATTGATTGACCGGAAGGTTAAGTTTAATATGTAATTCATCGGGACGATGAATCCTTTTAGGAGGGAAGCATGTAACACCCTGAACTGTTGTTACTTTCTCCTAAGCATTCAAGTGTTGATATGTGATTTCTAGTAAATGGATTGTGTACCTCGATTCGGAAATCATGCTTGATATGTATTAAATTTCTTGCAGATTGCAGATCTTGACTGAGTCAAAATATTAATAGACTCTTTTATTTATTTCATTTTGTGACTGAATATTAATCTGATCACGGAATGAATTATACAGGTATTCATCAATAATATCTAGACTTGGACCAGAGGAATTGATCCAAGTAATGCTTTAATTTTGTGAAGTGATAAAATTAGATCACGAACCTTGAACAGGTTGCAAGGTATGGAAGCATTTGGTAAGCTGGTCAGGAGTATGACTCAGGCTGATCTTGAGAAATGAAACGGTTCCCGATATCTGGTATATCTGGAAGGTCTCGATTAAAGACCAGGTAATAATTCATTGACATACAATTCTGTAATAAGAACAGGAGTGGCTCTGTTCTAGAAAGTATGATACAGGTCTCTCCGAGTTTTCAGGAGAAGGACCAAACTGAATTACTAAGGGTTAGTAACCTAAAACAATAACCTAACCTAGGGGTTAGATTATTGTTAGTCTAACCTAGACCTAGGCTATGTGTTATGATCCTAAAATAATAACTAAGTGTAAAATGGTTAGCATGGTTATTACCCTAAAACTCTAACCTAAGATACTAACCTAGCTAACTAAGAGTTTATGGGAAGGGGCCTTTGAAGGGTGGCGAACCATGGGCGCTATTCTCTATGGCAATAAATGGGAAGGATAAGGATGAGGGACAGGCATATGGCGGAGGCTTAGGCGGCGGCTAACCTTGGCAGACTTGGCAATTACTAAGTTTGGAAATGAACTTGAGTTTTTGGATGGACTGTCGCCAATTTTGGCGGTCGGTGGGAGTTGAGATTAAGCGGGAAAATTGGTTTAATGGCATTTAATGTTTAGGGAGTCGAGCCCGGAGCTCGCGAAACGGCATGCAAACGAGAAGTTGGAAGGTTTGTTTGGTGTATCGCGATTTTCGGTCTTCTCTCTCTCTCTCTGCTAGTTTACTGGTTCATCGCACCAGTTCTCTTTGAGTTGCATGGCGAGAATGAATTTCTCTGGCTCTTTTCTCTGCCATGGAGGATATATTGTAAATGGGACAGCGAAATTTTGTTGGTCGCTGTATTTGGGAAAAAGAAAAGGAAGTTTGAGCTCTTCCTGTGGTCTTCTTCGGAAATTCGATCAAAATACAGGCATGCTAGGCCCTATCCTTTAAATATTTTGCTGTCTTTCAAATGTCTTCATTAAAACAACTCTGTTCATTTGTTTGTGAAGATTAGATAAATTTTCTATGAAGATTTAGTTGATTTTGGCTCTGTATCTCTTCTGGTTCGATTTTTGGCAATTTCCGCTTGTTGGGTGTTTGTTGAAATCGAACTTCAACTCTGTTTGTTGTGTATTCCTTCTGGTTTAAATATGAGAGATTTATATTTATAAAGGTTTGAATGCTCGGCCTGTTTGGCGAGAGCCCGTCGAATATACTTGTGAAGGGTATAGATCACTGTTTTGCTGTCGACTTTTGATCGTCAATGCTGTTGTGAGACAGTAGGGAAGGATACTGGTGTACCATTTGATTGTTCTGTGTTTTTGAAGATTTTCGAAGCTCTGTCGTGGTTTTGTTAACAGCGACTAATGATACTTTGTGGGTTTCATTGTTTTCTAATTTCTGGCTTGGAATAGGCAACTGTTGTGTTACCGTAGTCTTTAACGACTCAGCGGAAGTGTTTTCCTTGTTGTGGTGGAAACGGGATTATTGTTGAGTACAATATATACATCTTTACTTCGTTTAACGACTCAGTGGATTTCATGATTGAATCGTTTATAGTAATCTACTGTTGTGAATGTAGATTCATCTTGAGTTTTGTTATTATATTGTCGTGGAAGCCTTGTGGAAAAGACAGGTTTTGTGGCTACTGTTATTGTAGTAAATACTGAGTATTGACTTTATGTGGATGTATTGCCTTTCCTTGTGAAAATTGTTCGAAGGTTTCGAAGCAGCTCAGTTTATTTCATTGTTTTGGAATGAGTATATTGATTTGCTTATACTTGTTTCATTCGGAATGTTTGTCTTGAATGGCATGGAAGGATTTATCAATTAATTCTATTTTATACTGTTGTTGGGTTTGTGATTATGGGCGCAAATCCGTTATCAGTATGTAGTGTGTATTAGTGGATTTATTAGGATTGAATTCTGAACGACTGTGAGGAGACGTTTCAATGTTCTATTTCTATTTTGGTCACTGTTCAAGTTAAAATGTGTATATATAGTTGTTAAGTGTTGATCCAGTGACTTGAAGGGAAAATCTGTACTGAAGACCTCTGTATTTTCTTGGAGTACTTTGTGTTGCATGTTGCTTTGGTGGTACAGATTCCTTAGGTGATCAACTACATATTCAACCTGTTCTATTTGTGCTAAAATATTGGCAGAGTACAGTCGGGTTTCTTGGTTGAAATAAGAGCTTGATTGTTTGTCTGATTTTTTATATGCGTCATTGATGACTGTTTTCGTGTTCTGGCCCTGTTTGGGTGAGTTGCACTAGGGATTTGCATGCACCAAGGTAGGGATCGATTGATGGTGTTCCTTTCCGTTTGTTCAGCCCGATAGACTGAGAAAGTATAAGTATGCTAAGTTCCTTTCTGTTTGTTCAGTTCGATTGACTGAACATGAATTGGAACCAATGTGTGGTCATCATAGCATAGTTTCTCGGAAACCTTAAAAGGCTTAATGTTATAGAGTTGTTGATTACAGCAATACGCTTGAAGTTCTTGATTTCGAACTTGGTTCGAAAGCCTTACTGTGTTTAGGAGAAACTAGTTTTGGACATCAGACTGATTTATGGATTGTTGTTGTGTCAGTTGCTGTCTAGGAGTTTGCCGTGTTCTATTTCTTAATTTAGAACAGCGATCTGGCTTGCGGCTTGTCTAAATTGTTCATTTATATTCTGGTTGAATGTTTTCATAGGTGAAGGCGGTTCAGTGATGAACTTAATTGAAAGGAAGTATGAATGGATTGGCTCTTTCTCTTCCTTTATTCCAATTTGGTTGATGTTTGTTTAACAGTGGGAAATTAATTTGGTAACGTTTTGGTAGGATTCCAAATTGTTATGTTATTTCCTTTTTGGAAGAATGCAACAATCTGACCAGTGTCGTGATTTGGATTCAATGATTGTTTATATGCATTCGTTCTTGTTTCTTTAATATTTGATGAAATATTAGAAAGTGTTTAAGACTATTCTGTAACAATGATAGAGTTACATGTTTGTAATCATTTTGTATTACAAGGACATAGTCTGAATATGTTTTCTTATTTGGATATTTGATCTCATTTAAACAGGGTGTTTAATGGAAACAATTGATGGATTGCAATTGTTTTAAAAGTTGGTGCTTATCATGCTCAGTTCATTGAACTGACTCATGTTGACTATTTTTGCAGATGGTTGCCGTAAGAGGTAAAACAATGCAGATCTGGCAGTCTGATCAGATAGTTTATTTGATTTATAAAGAATTACAGCTTGAGTTTATAGATGTACTATATGTGAAAAGATGTTTCTTTTCCGTTAGCATTATATCAAGTATGCTGTTGCATATATGTAATTGTATGAGTTTTGAAAGGAATGAAAATAAGCGTTTGATACTTATGTGTTGTATTCTATTCTGAAGGATGAGCTTCTTCGGTCTATGTAACGAAGGGGCATACTTATCTTTGTATATTATGGATGCTTTTGTGATTGACAATGAAAGCTTGTAAGTAATTAGACTAAATTCTTATGAGTATTTAGTAGTTCTGATTTGTTCTAGCAAAAGCAATATTGTAATTTAATTATTGTCTCTCTAGAAGATAGGTTAAAAATTGAGCCTAAAAGAGAACGCTGAACGAGCTGGATTGAATTACTAATCCCTAGTCCTAAGTATACCAGGACAATAGTAGATTGGATTCTTAATCATTCATAGCTTTAAAATGAAAAGTATGATATGAATTCAGTTAAGAGAACTGATAGGCAATCAATGGAGTTTCAGGTGGCAATCTCAAGCATAGGTTATGAGATATTGTCTGAATCTGTTGCTTAGAATCAGATGTATTCTAATGACTCCTTGATAGAAACTAGACCTTAATACCTCTACCAAGTAATGGATTAATAGAGGAGGGTCGTCTTAAGAAAATGAATCCAGGGATTTGGAAAGGCTAACCTTAGGGGAAAGGTCTTAAAAAAAAAAAAGAGTAATTTAAACTCTAGTGCGTAACGCTTGTTTTGGGTAGATCTTCTCGAGGCGGATCTAAAGGTTGACGGCATAAAGTCGACTGCAGGGCTGTACCTCCGAGAAGATTAGGATCTTCTCGAAGTTACAACAATGCAGGTGACTTATGGCGACACCCCTTGCATTGATCGTTGAGATTTACACTTGATTTCGCACGAGTTACCCTGGGACCGATTAAGAACGTGGTCATGTTATATGACTGCCTCGGAGATTTGGGGTGTCATGACACACTGGTTGAACTGCAAGGTTGAACCAGTATGTCATCATATCCCTAACCCTCGTGGGTATCCATATAACATTATCACCTTGTTAATCTGCCTCCGAGTGATTCAGTTGTGGAAGGAAGGACTGACAGTAATCAGTATAAGACATTCTATATAACATATGAATGGGGTGAAGGACGTATTCCAGATTGACGAGTATGCCGTTAAGGAATACGAGACATGAACAGTATGTTTCAAATCTTTGGCCAAAGTATCGCAAGCTGCTGATTGCGTTGTCCTGATTCACCTAGTCTAAGGGATGAGATGCCGATGAATAATGGTAACAGTTATTCAGTTAGATTCCTTGGACAGAGCATTCTGAATTCCCAGATTAGGGAAGAGAACCGCAAGAGTGATGTGTTAAATAAAAACACCGACTCTTATTACTCATGAATAGATCGGTAGATTACCGAGTCATGGAATGAATAGATCGGAAGTACTCCGAGTCATTACAGCTGCATATGGTTGCTTGTTATATGAATGGTTATTTGAATTGTGAGTTCTAAATTATGTATTTAGAACCAGTATGCAATTATCAAAAAAAAAAAAAAATTCACTTGTTCTAAAGTTAAAAATGAGGGAACTTCCCTAATTTATTTCTCTAGCGAGTTTATCAAGTAGTGAGGGAAGTTGATGGTTATATTTCTATGAAAATGGTTAAGAAATATCAAATGTTTTTGAGGTATAGTAACAAACCTTCCTTCAAGAGTTACATACCTAACAACCATCCTGGATAGCTCAACAAAAGGCTTAGGAAGAAAAGCCACCTTGATGCCGGCAGTCACAAACTCAAGATTCTCCCCATCGTCTAGGAATTTCTTAGTCTCCACCTCCCTATCTACCTTCTTATTGAAGAATTTGGTGCCATCAAGACTGAGTCCCGTGATCTGGGCAATGAACTCCTCTGTGATCTCAACCTCCATGTTACTGTATTTGACAACCTGATTCTTCCATCCCTGGGTGAATCTAATAGAAATATCTTCATCAAAACCTTGAATCCTTTCTGTCAAATTTGACAGACCCCCAATTTGAAGGTAGTTCCAAAGCACAGGATCCTCTTTCCATGTTGGATTGTGGGTGGGTTCTGTTTTGCATGGTAGACCCCCCATTTTTTCCACTATTTTTGTTCTCAATGTTAAAGATGTTAGCACTATGCGGGGCAGGTTGAACTTTGTTTTTGAATCTTTCCCTTCCGTGAAAGAAGATTTAATTATTAGCCCATACTTGTAATTAGTGTTCCACTCCTTGGCTTTCTTTCTATGCCAAGAAATGATGACTGTTCAGTTCACACAAATCCCATCAATCATACAAATCTTATATGATGTCATCATTCTGTACTTGAGGATCCGCACATTAGCATCCACATTACAACCATTAGTGATGATTTTCTCGGCCATGTAGATCATTGATTATGTATTTATTGACTTGAGTGGGTAGAACTTCCCCCCTTAGCCAAGTTTGAAAAGTATTAGTAACACCAAGGTTTTCCAAACCATTTGCAACCCTATTTCCTTCCCGATAGGTGTGGGCGATTTGAAAATTTTCAAAACTCTTACATATATCAATAGCTTCACCAATGAAATCTCTAATTGACCAGATGGGGTGTTGCTTTTTGTTTAAAAGATTGATGATATTCAGAGAATCACCCTCAATTATAATATTTAGAATATTACAATCTCTAGCAAGCCTTATTCCCCATAGAGCCGCCTGAGCTTCAGAGTAATGGTTAGTTTGCCTACCCATTTTCCCAGAAAAAGAAGCAACAAAGCAGCCTCTTTGATCTCTGATGACTCCTCCACCTCCAGAGTCTCCCGGATTGCCTTTTGAGGCCCCATCAAAATTTAACTTATGCCAATCATTAGGAGGCTTAATCCATCGTATGGTGGTTCTATCCATACCATTGTTATTCTTTTTGAAGGCTAGTGTCAATATTCCAATCAGTCAGAATGTATTCTTCTTTCTCAAGGTAAAGTCTATTTTTAAGAGGTTTAAATCTAGCAATATTATCTTGCACAACAATGATAATTTCCTTGTAGACTTTGTTACATGCCTTTCTAGTGTTTCTGAAAATGCCATCATTACGAGCCTTCCAAACTCGCCACATAGTGTGAGGTAAAACAAGTTTCCACAATCTCTTCACCACACAATGCTTATACGGAGAGTCCCATTTTTTCCTAGGCCTGAAGACAAGTAAGGGGAAAAATCCATCTCTGATTAAATTTTGCAAAAACAAGATGCCAAATTTTGGAAGCATACTCACAATGAAGAAATAAATGTTTTATGTCTTCTGCCTCTTTCTCACACATGCAACATCTATTCGGCATGATGAATCCCTTCTTGATGAGGTTGTCATTAGTCAGGATCTTGCCTTTAATGATGAGCCACCAGAAGAAGTTCACTCTAGAGGTTAACTCAGACATCCATAACTTGTGCCACTTAATTTCACTTTCAATAGAGACAAAGAAAGAATTATATCCTGATTTAATGGAGTATTCCCCATCAAAAGAATCTTTCCAGATGAGTTCATCCTTAAGATTTTGGTTACTAATATGGATTAGAGAAAGTTGATTCTGTAAAGATGAAACATCAGCCTGTACATTATCATTCTCCACTTTTAGCTATTTCCATTTTCTTTTCTTTTCATCCACCTCAATGTATCCCTATATTTTGTGTCCATACTTTGTAATCAAGTTGTCTTTAATGTGAACATAAGAAGAAATCCAGTTAGAATCAGTTCATTTATCAGTCTAGAAGTTAATGTTTTGCCCATCCCCAAGCTTCCAGCTACACCCCTGAGAAAGGATGTGCCTGCTGTGAAGAAGGTTGTTTCAGAAAATAGAACCATTCGGAAGAGACTGATCATAAATGAAGGAAATCTTGCTTTGGTTTGAAAGGTATTTGATCTTAACCAAGTTTGTCCAAGACTTGTGGTCTTTTATAAGTCTCCAACCTAACTTTTCAATAAGGGCAACACTCATATGTTTGATATCTTTGATGCCTAACCCCCCAAGCCTCTTTGGTTTACATACCTGCTCCCAAGCCACTAGATGATACCTGAACCTGTCCTCAGTACCGTGCCATAAAAAGTGCTTTTGAATCTTTTCAATATTGTTCGTCACTGCTACTAGTATGCTAAACATTGACATGATGTAAATAGGTAGGTTTTGGAGCGTGCTTTTTATCAATAAGCACTTGCTTGTACTTGAAAGTATAGCTCCTTTCTAGCCAGCCAATTTTTTTTTTAAATCTCTTAATAAGATCATTCCAGACCTCATTAGAAATCTTGCCAGTACTTAAAGGTAAACCTAACTAAGTAGCGGGAAGAGAATTAATAGTGCATCCTAGAATATTAAAAATCTTTCTTTGTCTTTCCATAGGAGTATTGAAGAAATATATAGAGATTTTGTCAAAATTAAATTTTTTCCCCAAGGCTTCCTCATAGAACCTAAGGACAGTTTTGATAGCCTTTGCCTCAATTATTGAGGCCATTATAAGAAGCAGAGTGTCATCAGTAAAATGTTAGTGGGAGGAGATCTGATTGCCAAAAGTTGGAGGAAAGCCTTTTATCATGCCAATTCAAATAGCTTTGGAAATAGATCTACTTAAATTGTCAGCCATTATAATGAATAATAGAGGGGAAATTGGGTCCCCTTGCCAGATTCCTCTATTGCTGGCAAAAAAACCCACCGGTTCCCCATTAACAACCACTGAGAATCTAGAAGTAGAAATACAAGAGTGAATGATTTTCTTGAATTTGATTTGAAAACAAAACTTGGATAAGACCTCATCCATGAATCTCTAAGAGACTCTGTCGAATGCTTTATGCATGTCTAGGTTGATATCCATCCCAGTCTTTTTACTTTTATCCATAGAATGTATAGTTTCATGAACCATGATAATTCCATCTTGAATAATTCTTCCCTGAATGAATTTGCTCTGCTATTGTGAAATGATCTCCATAAGAATAGGTTTCATTCTAGTGGTAAGAATCTTTGTGAAGATCCGATATATTACATTAACTAAAATGATTGGCCTGAAATCTTTGAAGTCCTTTGCATCTAACTTCTTTGGGGCAAGCACAATGTGTGTATTATTTAATTCTTTAATAAGATTTCCAGTTCTATAAAACTCATTAACAACTTTCAATAGATCTTCAGAGCATATTTCCCAACATTTTGGTAGAATTTAGCTAAAAAACGATTGGGACCCGGAGCCTTATCCCCCTCTAAAGTGAAAACATCCTTTTTCAATTCCTCGATGGTGACAGTTTTGGAAAGACTCTTAAATCTCTCAGTAGGTATTAGATTATTAGGAATGGATTCTAAGAGAAAGGAGGCCACTTGTTCATTGTAATAATTATTCTCAGTGAGTAGATTCTTGTAAAATTTGAGGGCTTCTTCTTTGATGTCCTCAGAATCCTTAGTAATGTTTCCATTGTCTTTAAAAACCTCAGAAATTCTGTTACAAGCTCTATGCTTGAGGGCTGTCAAATGAAAAAAAAATTGTATTCCTGTCTCCTGCTTTAAGCCAAAGGGCTCTAGACTTCATTCACCAAAAGGATTCTTCATGGCTGTTTATATTATGCAGATCTGAGAGAAGTTTTTTTTCCCACTGATGATCCTTTAGAGACATACCTTTCATGGAAACATTGATTTCAATCTCTTCCAACTGTTGCTTAAGTTCTTTCTTCTTTTCAAAAATATTTCCAAAAACCTCTTTATTCCAGATTCTAACCTTTTGCTTAACATTTTTCAACTTCTGCAGAAGCCTGTATTGGGCCGTCCCTGTGCCTTCCAAATACCACCACTCTTTAATTCTTTCCATAATATCTTCATGCTCGAGCCACATTTTCTCAAATTTGAAATTGCAATGAAAAGGTTTTACCCAATTGAAGAAATTTAGGACAATAAGATTATGATTAGAACCCGTTATGGGGAGACAAGAAAGATGAAAATTCTGATCCAAGATCCAATTAGTAGAAATAATATCTCTAGCTAGTTTAACATAGATTAAGTTCTCCCCAAATCTTCTGTTAGACCAGGTAAATTGATTGCCATGAAGATCTATGTCCATAAGATTAAGAGTCAAAATGAAGCCAGCAAACTCTTCCATACTAAGAAAAAATTCAGAGCTTCCCCTAAACTTTTCTCCCAGATTTAAAGGATTATTGAAGTCTCCCATAATCAACTAGTTCATGTTCTCAACATTATTTTGAAAACAAGGTTAACTCCTTCCATAAATTTCTTTTACCAGTAACAATATTGGGTGCATAAATATTAGAAATAATCCAGCTATGATTATTCTCAAGACTTTTAAATATTATAGCTAAATGGTTCTGGGAGGAGTAGAGTACCTTACCGCTAATAATCTTGGTATCCCAGAAGATCGCTAAGCCTCCATAAGCACCTTGAGAATAACCAGTAACAAAGGCAGCGTTTTCCCAGAAATATCTTTTGCAATCTTCAACTGCTTTACTTTTCATTTTATTTTCCTGAATAAGAAGGATGTTGGGTCTGTTTGATCTTTTAATTTCCTTGAGCATTATTTTCTTAGGCCCCCCATTGAGGCCTCTGACATTCCAAGAAATAACCTTCATTAAAAAAGTTTTAGAGATGTAGTTGTCGGATGGTTCAAAATTCTTTGTGTACCATCTGAAATTTCTTTTTCAGTCTCTTTTTCTCTTGTTTCTCTCTTTGATAGTCTGCCTTTTCTATATGGGACTCCAATATTTGTATTTCTTCTAGTAGTGGCCCTTGTGATTCTTGAGGTGGAAGCTTCCTAGCTTCCAATCTACTTCTTTTTATCACTATAGAGTGATTCCGGAATTTCTTCCAGACTTTTTAGTCCTCTTTTCTAACTTCTCACTATGATGAATCCATCATTATCACAGTCTGGCATACTTTTCTTGCTAGTAGGGGTAATTTCCCCTTCCTCTTTACCTATGACAATATCATTCTGTTTAATCATTTTAGAAGTGAGCTCCTCTATATCAGTAAACTCTTTATCTTGGTTTAGATCTCATGCAATGGATTCCAGAGCCTCTTTGACTTTTCCTTGTCTCATTTTGAGTTTCTCCAGAGAGCTGTTTCTATTTAATAGCTCTTGATGAGTAGTAGTTTTATCCATCTCTTCTTCCTTAGAAGTAAGAGAAATGATAACTTTTTCATTTTCTTCATCAACCTCCATAGTCAACTTTACCGGATTTGGTGTCATAGTGTTCATTGCTGAATCCAATGACATATCCCTTTTGCATTGTAGGATGATAGCTCTTAGGGTTTTTCTTGAAAATTTGATCTCCTTTGCAAAGATTCAAATTATGTTTATATTATTTGGCTTCCACCGCTTTCATTTGTTTATTGAAATTCCTTTGTATTAGCTTTTATGTAGGTCACTGATTTGAATCCTCCATGTTTTATTTTCTTTTCTAGTCTAGAATGGACATTTCTTCACCGTTTTGATTATTATTTGTAGGTGTATTTGTTGAAGAGGGCTCGATTTGGAGTAATGGAAGACTTGGTATTTTACATTGTAGGTTATGTGCTGGCGGACGACCAAGTGGAGGGGGGATGGAGCCAAGGTGGGCTCGATTGACTTGAACATGCAATACGATGCTTTTTATGTGTCAAGGTTTTTATTTTGAGATTTATCTGGCTCAATTTATAGTGCACATCTCGATAATTAGTCACAATGCAAAATGAGAACCTTGAATCGATCCATGCAATGCGTTGAGAGCTTAGTCAAAATGTAATATGTTACCCAAAGTAAGGAGGATTCGTTGAATCCAGTTCGGGCTCGGTTCTCTAATGGAGCTTGATTTGGTGGGTGGGATGAATACAAATGCATAGCCCGGTTAGAGGCAGAGTCCTCTACACAATGCAATTATATCCCTCTAAAACTAGATATACCTCTTAAATGTAGAGGTCTAATAAAAAATAGCAGAGACTAATTGTTTCCTCTCAGTTAGAGATAAAACCCCTAATGGGGATTTTTTTTAATTTTCTATACCTACAACAAATTTTTCCTAGTGTTGGGTACACTAGTGCAAACAAAATGCCTTCCAAACACCTGGAATGAATAGGAGGATGTGGGGAGGCCGAGATGGGGCTAGGAAGTTGCACAGGCTCTGAATTGCTGAAAACTCTTTTCCAATCTCCTCTATCTCTGTTGCTCTCTCTGTCCACATCTTCACAGGTCTAGATTCTTTCTCTAGTACTAAATGTAAAATTGAGCAACAGTGGTAGAAGCCTAATAAATTTTATTAATATCAATCAACGTGAATTACAAAGGAGTGTTGTAATTCTTATAGGAATTGAATAGCCATGTGTAAACAAATAAATGGGTTACGCAGGTACAACCAAAATCACATCTTCAAAAATACATCTGGGAAGTAACAATAATTAAATAAAAACAAATAATAATTGTTACAACTACGTAACAATATAACATATGCTAATATGACAATTTTTTTTATAAAACTATATAAAAATATATCGACTAACTACCTTATTAAATAATTAAATATTTTAAGGTAATATGATTCTTAAACTAACCTAATAGGGTTAACATTATAGGGTTATAGGAATGATATCATATGGAGAGGGATAGGTCTATGAAAATTTATGTAATATAGGAAGCATAACTAGTATCTCTTATACACGAGTCATGTCTGTCTTGATACATTTGGTTTGTTATGACCCTTTTGAATGTAATGTAGTTACTGGAACTAGGATCAATATAAATACATGTTCTAGATATATTGTTCATGAACGCAAACCCTAGTATCTTTTATTTTTCTCATGATTCAAATATTTTCTTTGTATGATGTTTCTCTTATCTAAATGGGTATATTGATATAATAACTCATCCTATGCCTTCACAATATATGAATAATCATTTAGTTTTATGAATTTAATTTATTACTAATGGTGTCATCTTCTCACAATGCTCACACAAAGGAAGGGCTCAGTTCCCACCATTTTCATTGGGTGAGCGCTCAACACCTGTTGGATGATAGGCTGACACAGATGGGATTAGAGTGTTTCTTAAGGGCACATAAAAATGACTACATCTTGGTTCCATTGCCGAGACCTCTTTTTGAAGCTATTGTGAGAATGATGTATGATGATAGAGAGCTTGGCCTTGGAAAGTGCTTAAGCATGGTTTAAAAGCATATATGATGAGTTTCCTCAAAGAATTATTACTAGACTTGAGTTTGATGCACACAAATGTGTAGAAGAACATCTAGATCATGAGTTGTATGCAACATTATTTTGTTGTTTTCCAATAGAATTGTATGAATGGCTCGTAGCATATGCATCCAAATCAATTTGGTACTATAGATCATGCGTGTGGACCTAAAATGATTACCAAAGTCTGCATGATGTGGATCTATCTTGGAAACATTTTTTTGATCACTGGTGGAGAAGAGTGTTGAGCATCTATACCATGGAATACGTCATTTCTATGTATTCTTGTCCAGAGGTAGCTGATTTTGAGTTCCTAAGGGAACCTAGAGGATTGTTTTTATGAGCTATCTTGTTGTATATAAAGATCCTAATCTTTATGCTAAGTTTTGAGGCATTCCCTATGGCCAGCTAAGATTCTCTAAGCGCTGGGCGAGGAAGTTAGGGTGGAGGAAGATGGTGGACCTTGTGGCAAAAAATGAGAGGGAAGAAAGCCGAATCAAGTATGGTGAAACACGTGAAAGGGAGATGGCTAGACAACGTGAGGTTCTAGGAGTGATGGATCTATGGAGGCATATGTTACAGGAAGGAATTGAGATTCACATAGAGGACATGGAGCCTAAGTAGTTTGTGCTACCCCATCTTGGCAAGCACGGGAGAGAAACCCCTTTAGCTTTTGATGAGATTTTGTCTTATGGAGAAAGGAGAGTCATCGATGCACATCTAAACCCACTTGGTGACCAACCCTTGGTGGTTATGTTTCCAAATCCAAAAACAAGTATTATTAACCCATTTGGTACCGGTGGGAGTGGCCGATCTACACCTAGGAGGTAAACTTCTCATTTGGGACATCTATGGCCGCATAAAAAAATTCCTATATTTGGAGGGATTTTTGGGTAAATGTTCAAGTACACAAAGTTTTGGTATCGCATCTGGAAGTGGCACAAGATACACATCTATTAACAGAGAAATATCACAAACTATTAGTACATAGTTTAGTGGAACATTGGAAATGCTAGGTCCGCCCACTTCAGGCCCATTACCAACTACAGGAGGTGGATTTGGTCGAGTAGGAGCTAGAGGACCTGGTTGGACCTAGTTGATTTGGAGGATCTATAGGATCAAGAGGGATAGGAACTGATGGATCCAATGGATTTGGTGGTGGAGGAAACATTGGAGGGAATCAAGGTTCTAGATCAAGAGGACAAGGACCTCAGCCATCTCCACAAGTATTTTTTGAGATGTCCTTACATCTACCAGATTACAAGGGTGTTGAGGATGCTATAGAGCATGTGCACAAGTGTCAGATGCTATGGCACATGAAGGGGATCACTAAGCTAGAGTGAAAGGAAAATAAGTTTACAACGATGTTGTAGGGGGTGTCGCATAGTTGGTAGTGGAAGTATGACTTCTATCAGATGGTGGTAGATTACACCACACTATGGAATGCCTTCTTTGTTGAATTCCATATCCTTGAGTTTGAGAAGAAGAGCATTAGCGCTTTGAAATAAATCTAGCAGAGAATAGTAGAGAGTGTGTGGGAATATGACACGTGTTTAAAGACTCTCTTGTCAAAAATATCTTATGATATTCATCCTTCTTTGCATGCTCAATGGTTTTTTGGATGGTTGATAACACCGTTTAGGAGAGCACTTTTTCACATGACATTCATGGACCCACATGAGGCCTTGGAGGCTTTACTACGTGTTAAGGCTATTGGAAGAATAGATACTAGTTTTAGCCCTTTCTTGGAGGCTCAAATTGATGCAATGTCTAAAAAACTAGAAACAATATCTATGAACTCGATGCATGAGGCTCTTAGTGGTCTGTGGTGCATGGATTTTGAGATAGAGGGGAACACAAAGGACAATTTTACTCAAAGGTCAATACGTGCCATGATGGTGGAATGTTAGATTTTCCATGGGGATCATGATGCAAGTAGGTGTCCATTATCATAGCGTGTGATCCGTAAGAATGTGTCTTTCTATTGTAAGATATATACCTCTACAACCCATAACACTAAGGATTGTAGGTTGATTGACTAGATATATGATGCCATTGATCTTGGTGTGCACTAGACCAGCCTTGCAAGTAGTTCCAAGGTTGATGATTTATGCTATGAAGGGTGTGTAGATGGAGGGGTGTGTGGAAGAGGTTTCCATAGAGGATTTCTTGGTTGTGGCAGCCGTACAGGAAGAAGTGAGTTCTTGCATGGGACATGTTATGATTGTGGGTCTATAGAGAGCATTATAAGTGTGAGTGTCTTGTGTTTCACTCGGAATGTTTCATTCTTTTTTAGAAACAGATAAGGGTTGGGGCTAGGAGGAATACCTGTAGAATGTCGAGATGATGTGCGCGTACCGTAGAGAAAGATCAGGATGACTGCGAAGAACTCCTTTTTGTCTTGGAAGGACTACCTGCAAATAAGAACACAAGACCACAAGATTTTGATTAAACAATAAATGAGGAAACTGCCTTGGGCCCAGGAAATATAAAACTTCCTTTCGAAGGTGGTCAGTTTCCCTGCTAATATGAATTAACACAAAAGACTGTAAAGTATCAATTAAATTACTTCGTTGAACTGGGTAGGGGAAAGGATGGTTATTGGTTATAGTCAGTATAACCGATGTCCGGTTACTGATAACCGCTGGCGGTTACTGATGACCGATATCGGTAGAGTCTAAGATCTGAAGGTTGGTTGTTTTGTGGGGTGGTGGTGTTGTTTGGTAGTTGTGTTATTTGTAGGGCTGTATATAGGTAATATAAGGAAATAGGGTGATGAGAGGTAGATGAATGACAGTTAGATGCAATGACACGTTGGGTAGTGGATCCAAGAATGGATTTTTGGGGACTTATGATTCAAAAAGTCGAAGAAATGTTATTAAAGAGGACATGACAAGATGTAACTTACTGATTATTCGCGGAGATGCAGGTCCTAGAGCTCTGATGGCAAAGGCAGAACTGAGGTAGGATGGTCTGGCACACAGCAGATCAAATCAGCTGAGTATCACAGGGCTCTGGTATCCAGTTGCAGTCCTGGGCTTGCTCTCCTTTGCTGCTAACTCTCCTTGTCTCTTCACTTGTCTCTGCTTAGTCAAGTAAAGATCCGGGTTCTCTTGATCGCTCCTGATGCTCTTTCTTGATTCAAAGAATCCTTTTTCTCTAACCCAAAAATGAAACTCCGATCCTTTGTTTTTGGTTTGGGGAGCCCATTTACAGGGAACCGATGGTGGTTACGTAACCGACGGTGGTCGAGTAGGAACCGGCATCGGTAAGGAAAAAGTAGGCTATTTTTAGTAAAATCGCCCACCTTCCCTGCTTTTCTCCCGAGAGATCAGTTGCGGGTTTGGTCAAATGACTAGAAGGTCGGTTTTGGGTGCGAGAAAGGGGTTATTAGTTATGGGTGTAGGTGTAGACCAAGTTTTAGGTTTTAATTAGGTTAGTTTAGGATTAGGGCTAGGTCATGATGAGGTGGCAAAATGAGGTGGCAGGTGAGGTGATGGGGATTTATCAATTACAAGGTAATTAATAAATAATTGTGTAAGGTTTAGGTAATGAGGTTAGGTTGCGAAATGGGATGCGGGTCATAAGGGGTCGTAAGACACGAATTTGGTGTCTACATTAGCCCCTTATTGTCGTGTAGCTTGTGTTGTAAAGCTACGCGGACAATAATATGAAGTGGTTTCTCCTGTTAAGGATATAGGTAATCCCCCTCAAATCTATCACGGATTGAGTGAACGGGAAATCAGGGATAGGGTTGATAAAGGGTACATGTTGTAGAGAGGATGGTAAGGTGGTGGGGGAGGTCCAAGGCAGCAGACGCATGTTGAAATGCAATAGTGCGACTAGGGTACATGATTTGGCGAGCAAACCAGCAATGTATAGGCAAAGGTCGATAGTTTATCCAAACAAGGGTGATATAATCCTGGTATCCAAGGCATAGGAAGTAGCTCCAGGGTATATAACAGGTAAGGTACAGGAATGTTTAGGCATGTTCGGTAGTACCAAATGGTTGGTTTGGTTGAGATAAACGTCACGGTCTAGGTCTAGGCAAAGTTGGTCGACAGATCAAGTCAAGGACCCTAATCATGCTAAAACACGAACAGGTGAGCTCGATTGAACAAAAGGTACAGGATGGATGGATAAAATAAAACATTGATTGTGGGTATGGTATTGAAGTGATACGGCCGTGGGTCGGGCCAAGTTGTTAGGTTACAGCCTTGGGTCGGGCCGGATGGTGAGGGTGAGGCCTTGGGTCGGGCCAAGTTGTTGGGTGGCGGCTTTGGGTCGGGTTGGATGGGTAGGGTGAGGCCTTGGGTCGGGCCAAATGGGTAGGTTGAGGCCTTGGGTCGGGCCAAATAGGTAGGTTGAGGCCTTGGGTCAGGCCAAATGGGTAGGGTGAGGCCTTGGGTCGGGCCAAATGGGTAGGGCGAGGCCTTGGGTCGGGCCAAATGGGTAGGGTGAGGCCTTGGGTCGGCCAAATTAGGTTAAGGCCTTGGGTCGGGCCAAATGGGTAGGTTGAGGCCTTGGGTCGGGCCAAATAGGTAAAGGCAAATGGTGTTTAGCCAAATGGTGGATATAGGCCTTGGGTCGGGCCAAATGGTAAATAGGGGCAAAAATTGTGGCCATTTATGGTAAATAGGGGCAAACATTTACCATCGATGCCAGATGGCAGTATTCTGCACCCTTGGGTCGGGCCAAATGAGTCCAGGTTAAGGCCTTGGGTCGGGCCAAATCGCAGGTAATGGTTGCAGCCTTGGGTCGAGGCCAAGATTATGGTTGGGTAGAAAAACTTGAGGTCGGGCCAACATGGGTGATTACAGGCCTTGGGATCGTCTGCAGCGTTTGGTTCAGCAGCTCCAAACGCAGGTGAATGAGACAAGAGGATTGTTAGTGGTTGCGGAGTCACGGGCGGAGAGACTAGAGGCTAGAGTCCTCCATGCGAGAGGGCGTATTCATATGTTATAGGAGAGATTGGCAGATCAGTGGGTGGTACCAATAGCCGTGGTACCTTTGAGGACAGAGAGGCCTAGCGAGAGGGGTCGACGATCACGATCATCACCTAGTTCAGGATGAGGTGTGAGGGTCTAAATAAATGTTAGCAAGGTATAAGAATAAATAAGGAGTACCGACCTGCGTGTCGATGATAGAGAAGATGTATTTGTTTAACATCTAAATAAAACGAGATATGTATGTTGATTTGAGTTATAATAATAAGAATGTTTTCGTTTTTTCGGTGTTTTGAAAAAAGGATAAAGAGGAATGTGATTAAATAGAAATACACAAAAATATTTATATTTACCACACATGATAGGTTATGGTAGGGGATGGTCGAGCTAACCTTGGGAGACCCCATGTCTCCGAAGTGCTGCCTACATAGCCCTTTGCACAAAGCAAGGAGGGGCCTCAGACCAATGTAGTTCTCCCTTATGATCAGGGAGAGGCGAATTCAGGCAATTTGGTACGGTTTAGGCAATTGGTTGGTTGGTAAGAATATTGATATTAATATTGGTAAGGTAAGGTTGTTGGTGTCGGTAATGAATTGGTGATGTTGTAAAAAGGTATAAGGGAAGCGAAAGTGAGCCTACCCAAGTAGAAAGGTAACCATGTCCTGATTAAGATCAACACACAATCCTAGATGCGAGGCAAAGCGGAAAGAGTGCTCCGTAGGTGAAAAGAGCTAAACAAACCACACAACGTAGAACAAGCTTGAAGCCCTAGGTACCGTGCATAGACGAGAAGTCAATAGGTGAAAAGAGTGGTATGATTACAACCTATCAGGTGTACGACACGTCCCTTGAGTTGAATAAATAGTGAGGTGAGGTGAATGGTATAGTTGAGGTACGGAGAACTCATTACAAAGTGAGTGTTCTGACGAAAGAGAACCTACCCTAAATAGACAAGTCCATGACTCAAAAGTTCTTTTGAATGAGGCTTTTATTTTATTGAATGTAGACTGATCGATGCGGGAAGTCTATAAGGGATATTGATTGTATTATTCTTGAGGTCTTCACGAAGCTGATCAATGCGAGAAGCTTCTAATAAAGGCTGACTGTGTATAGCTGTCCTTCGAGGGAGCAGTCTATTTATAGTAGCAGATATGATTTTAGTGCATAGCTGTCCTTCGGGGGAGCAGTCTATATAGAATAGCAGCAATAATTTGGCATATAGTTGTCCTTTGAGGGAACAGTCTATATATAATTTAGATAGCTAGATGTTCTTTTGGCATGAAGCATCTAGTTTGGTAGGAAGTTTGACTCAAGAAAATCCCATAAGAAGGTGGTATTTTAATACTTTGAAGTCATGGACTAGACTAGAAAGGGGAAGGCATCGTTTAGGTGAGGTGAGAATCAAACTATGTGAGCTTGATTTTTATTATGAGGTGTAGGAAACGAAGTGTATGTGGCGGTAAATGAGCTCAAGGGACGAGCAGTAGGTAGATAAGAAGTGATATAACACTAAGTTCAACAGTAGAATGGTCGAAGATGCAAGGCGTTAAGGGGCTCAGGCTCAGGTTTACCATTAAGCGAAGCTAAACGATAAGTGCCTGATCCATAAGTGTGAGTGATTATATAAGGCCCAATCCAATTGGGAGCAAATTTTCCACGTTTTCTCTTTTCTAGTTTGGTTACATGTTGATTCTCTTTGAGGACAAGATCACCAACCTTAAAGGTACGCTCATGAAGTCGCTTATCATAAGCACGCTTGATGCGTTTTTGATAGATTTGAAGGTGATCAAGAGCTGTAAGACGACGTTCGTCAAGAAGCTCCAATTGGGCTAACCGCTCTTGGCGGAAATCATCGTTGGTGAGAATATCCTGAAGAGATATTCTGAGGGAGGGTATTTGTATTTCGAGAGGCAAGACAGCCTCGGTACCATATACCAAAGAAAAAGGTGTAGCATTAGTAGAGGTACGAATGCTAGTACGATAAGCCCAAAGGGCAAAGGGAATGTGATCGTGCCAATTTCTTCCGGATTCATTGACAACTTTCATGAGGATTTTGGTTAGGGTTTTATTAGAAGATTCAGCCTGACCATTGGCCTGCGGATAATAAGGTGATGAGAAACTAAGTTTGATACCAAAGTTGTCACAAAGGTCTTGTAACAACTTGTTTTTAAAAGATTTACCATTATCTGTTATTAGGCGATGAGGAATACCAAAACGACAGATAATGTGGTGGTTAATGAATTCGACAATTTTTTCCTTTTTGATCGAAACGAGTGGAATGGCCTCCACCCATTTTGTGTAATACTCGGTGGCTGTGATTATCCATCGGTGACGTTGTGAAGAGGACGGGTGAATCTCACCAATAAGGTCTAAACCCCATTGTGAGAAAGGCCAAAGATCTCGTGCGACCTGTAGCGGATGGCGAGGAGTATGTTGAAGGTTAGCATGTTGTTGACACACAACACAACGCTTAACATATTCGTAGCAGTCGTTATTGAGAGTAGGCCAATAATAACCTAGGCGAAGGATTCGTTTAGCCACGGCAAGGCCACTAAAATGTCCACCACAAATCCCATCATGGACTTGTTGGATGGTATAGGTGACCTCCGTGCCGGTTAGACAGCGAAGGAGGATACCATCAAAGCCACGTTTATAGAGGAGTCCCCCCATGACAACATAACGTGAAACACTTTTAAGAAAAGCACGTTTTCCGTTACTAGTAAGGTCAGGTGGGAGAACAGAGATTGTAAGATAGTCGTGAAATTGGTGGTACCAGGTATCCTGCGAATTAGTAGACACAGTATTTATCATACAAACTACCGGGGTTGAGTAGGATGGGGCAAAAAGTTGTTGGACCACGACGAATAATTCAGAGTCAGTTGATGAAGCTGGAATTTGCGAGGCTAAGCAAGCCATAGTATCCGCAAATTTGTTAGTGGAGCGGGGAATGGTTTGAATAGAATAGTGAGTAAATAAGGCTAGAAGTGAATCCACGTAGTGTTTGTACTTTTGAAGTTCCTCATTTTTGCATTGGTAGATGCCCATAACTTGATTGACTACCAATTGAGAGTCGCCAAAAATATTGATAGATTTGATACCTAAGTGTAATGCAACTTGGAGACCCAGGACAAGGGCCTCGTATTCCACTGTATTATTAGTGCAGGGGAAATCAAGCCGGAATGAAAGAGGCATAGGTTCAGCGTCAAGAGGGATGAGAACAATGCCGGCTCCTCCACCGCGCTGGCATTTAGATCCATCAAAGAAGAGGGTCATTTGATACGACTCTTCCCCGAGTGAAAGAGTGGCGATGAGTTCGTCGGGGAATGTAAAATTGGTAAATTGTTCCCCAGGTAAAGGGGCTTCCGCAAGTTGGTCTGCGATGGTTTGTCCTTTGATTGATTTCTGGTGGACGAACTCAAGGTCGAGGTCGGCGAGGAGCATGAGCCATCGGGCGATGCGTTGGTTTAGATGAGGTTTGGCATACATGTAATGGATGGGGTCCGTATTGGTGATGACGAAAGTTTTGTGATTCAGAAGGTAGTGTCAGAGCTTGGTAGCCACGAATGATAGGGCTAGGCACAACTTTTCTACATGTGTATACCTAGTCTCATAATCCACCAAAGTACGACTTATATAATAAACGGCTTGTTCTCTATTTTCAGAGTCACGATGTGCAAGCATGGCCCCTATAGCGTGGTCAGTGGCGGAAAGGTAAAGGTAGAAAGGGCGGTCGTCTTGAGGTGGGATAAGCACAGGTGGCTGTAAGAGATAAGTTTTGAGAGCCTCAAAGGCTTAGTGGCACTCTTCGCTCCATTGAAAATCAATGTCCTTTTTAAGAAGGTGATGAAAAGGTTGACATCGATCTGAGAGTTGGGAGATGAAACGTCGGATAGATTAGAGCTTACCTTGTAAACTACGCAATTGTTTGAGATTGGTAGGTGAGGGCATTTCCAGGATAGCTTTGACTTTAGATGGGTCGACCTCAATGCCACGCAAAGAGACGATAAAGCCAAGAATTTTTCCCGAAAGGACACCAAAGACACATTTCTTTGGTTGAAGATGAACAGAATATTGCAACAGGCGATCGAAAATAATGGTTAAAACATCGAGATGTTCACTGCGATGTTTAGATTTGCCTAGAAGATCATCGACATAATCCTCAAGGATAGTGTGCATAATGTCATGAAAAATGTAAGTCATAGCCCGCTGATAGGTAGCACCAGCATTCTTAAGGCCAAACGGCATGACACGATAACAGAAGGTTCCCCAAGGAGTTATGAAGGTAGTTTTGTGTTGATTGGCAGGGGCAACCAAAATTTGGTTGTATCCTGAAAATCCATCCATGAGAGAAAGCATCTCATGGCCTGCAGTGAGATCAACAAGTTGGTCAATACTAGGTAGGGGGAAGTCATCCTTAGGGCAAGCGAGGTTAAGATCCTGGAAATCCATGCATATCCGAAGTCCCCCCGTCGCTTTAGTGACAGGTACGATATTAGAAATCCATTGAGGATAGTCAATAGGCAGAATGAAGGAAACAAAAAGGAGTCGTTGGAGCTCCTCTTTGACCAAGAGGGCAATGCGTGGATGCATTTTTCTCAATTTCTGTTTAATTGGTTTGGAATCGGGTTTCAGGGTAATGTTATGGACAACAATGTCAAGATCAATTCCTGGCATGTCAGCGTAAGACCACGCAAAAGCTTGGTTGCGAGCACGGAGGAAAGCAGTAAAGGTGACTTGTTCTGATGCGTTAAGGGATTGTCTGATCTTCACAATGTGAGGATCCTCCTTCGTGTGGATGTTGATTTCTATAGTAGATTCATTCAGCATGGTTTGGGTTTCACATGGAAAGGCTCGTTGAATATAAGAATCATCCACGCCAAGGTAAGTGAGGATGGAGTCATCATCCTGGCACTCAATAACGTTAATTGAAGGGGAGTCCTCTTCAATCATGTCTGGATATAGAAGGGGAATAGAAGAGGGGTCCTCATTATCGCGTTGATAAGTGAGGGGACCTAGGAAGATAGCATTTATGAAAAAAAAAAAGTTAGGAGGGATAGATTCAGGATCTATCGACTCTGTGGGAGACGAAGGCAAAATGGGTGATGATGGTTTGGTAGGGGTAACGTCATCATCTTCTAGAAGACAACTGATGTGATTTTCCGTCGATGTAAGTGTTTCCAGAAATCCGAGACCACTACGATCATTATGTTTGCGTGTGGTGATGGGGATGAGCGTATGTCGGCCTTGTTCGTAAAGACCAAAACCAAAGTCTTTCCAAGCACAGCGAGTCAAGAAGGTGAGGGCAAAACGATGATTTTTCAAGTATTGAAAATCGGATTGGAAGGGAACCACACCAAGAGGGGGTTCAGGGGTAATGGAGGATGCGTCAACACCCCCATACGTTAGGTTGGTGCGGCATTGCGGTGGTCCGTAGGAGATTACTTCTCCCACACGACGGTCATAAGGAGGATGTGCATGTACCTGTCCGTACTCCTGTGGGGTATGGAAATAACTAACGTTATATAAGCGATACTCCCCCAGCGTAAGGCATTGAAAAACATCTACTAAGGGGTCGGAGGTTGGGATGTTATCTGCGGGAAAGGAAGTGGTTTTTACGACGGTAGTTTCATCAGTTGAAGGCGTAGGTGCGTTTGAGGTGGGTGGTTGAGGCACAGTAGAAGAGGATGGTTAGGTTGAGTGAACGGGTGTCTTGATTGGTACAAGCACATCGTTTGGGCGGTATAACATATTGCAGGTTTTAAAGGGGGGAGGATCAGCTTTTACGGTGTAGGACTTCCCCTCGTACTCAAATTTTATGCATCTATGTAATGTTGAGGGAACACATCCCATGGCCCGGATCCAAGGACGACCCAGCACTATATTATATTGGAACTCTCCCTCAAGGACATAGAAGAGTTCGGGTAAAGTACGTGGTCCTACCCGAATGTTGAGGATCACGGTGCCTAAGGTAGAGGTAATAGCGTCATTAAATGACTGCAACATGATGGGGTTGGCACACATGCAACTGGAAGGGATATTCATTTGTTGGAAGGATTTTGAAGAGATGATATTTAGGCTGGCGCCCCCGTCAATCATAACACGACGTACCCAGATATCCCGAACGTACGCTGAGATAAAAAGAGCAGGGTCAGGATCTTCGGTACCAAAGTCGATAATTTCATCTTCGGAGAAACTGACAGCAGCGGCTTGCTGTACAGAGCCCGAAGTGGTTGGGGAGATAGGTTGTTTAGTGAGTGAGGAAACATGATTGGGTGTCAGAATGGAGGCAATGGGAAGGGTTTCGTTAGGTAAGACCTCGATCCCCTGAAGAATTTCAACGAGAGCTTGTCGATGAGATTCAGAATTCTGAATGAGATCATATAGTGTCATTTTTACGGGTGATTGGTGAAGCTGTTTAATCATGGCTCGATGGGCAGCTCCATTAGAGACGGGGTAAGCAGGTCCACGAATAACCACTTTGGGTGGTGGTGCAATCGGGATGTTGGACGGAGAAGGAGAGGACGCAGGTGTGCTTTCTTTCGCTTTCTCATTGTTTTTCTGCCCTCGAGTAGCGACACTAATCATATTAATCTCGTAGACCTAAGATGAGGAAGATGGTTGGGATAAGTCATGGTCTTCAAGAGGTGGGGTTGTAATAATGATAGATATTGGTGAGGCGGGGATAGATGGTATAGTAGAGGGAATTGAAGCTAAAGGTCTCTCCCTTCGTACGTTGTCTTTCTTAACCTTTCTATCTGGGAGAGGTGACTGACGAAGGATGGTTTTTAAAGCTTTGCATCCCTCCACATCATGTCCTGGTGTGCGGTGATAAGCGCAGATTTTAGACTCATCGTAACCTATAGGGCGAGGTTTAGAAGGGTCATAAGGTCTAAGTGGGGGTAGAGAAATGGTCGCATTCTCCACCAACATAGCAAGGATTTTGGCGTAAGATCCTTTGAGTGGGTCAAAATCAGAGGAGGATGAGGGCATTGGTTGTGCAGGTTTCGGTAATGTTTGGGCGTGGTTGGTTCGTATGGGTGGTGGTTTAGCCGAGGGGTGTTGACACGTGGTTTTCACTAAACGTGGTTTCTTTGGCGCAGAAGCTATGTTGGATGATGAGGCCACAGATGATGTGGTATCAGAAAACAACCACGGGGAAATAGGAGTGACCGAAAACAAATCTTTTGATGATGGAATTTGTTTAGGGTTGATAGGTGGACAGGATACGCGGGGTGACGGTGTTGTTATACTCTGGGCTTTCTGTATGGGTGCGGAAGGCGTAGGTTGCTTTAAAGAAAACGCAGGAGGTATGATATATTGATGTAAGGTAGAGGGATGGGGTCCCAATATGGAAGGTAGGTGTGACGATGATGGTTTTAGTTGTGATAGAGGTATAGGTTGAGGAGATTGAGTCTGTCTCCTAATGGGGTGGACGTCTTTATTTTTAGATAAATCAAGCCACTTAGGTGGGTGTGTTAGACTGGGTATGGGTAAGGTCCCAAGCGTAGGGGAAGATTTGGCTAAGTTAATCGAAGTGGACGGGGCATGTGGTAGAGGTGAGGGGGGTGAAGGTGAGAACATGGGTATTTTAAGCTTCTGTAAACACTTCGGGTATATGGTGGAGACATCAGGATCGGTCATTTGCATTTGAGTAGAATATGGCGTACTCAAACGTTCCCATAGGACCTGTCTATCTTCTGTGGAATGACAGTCCTCGCGTGTGAATAGGAAATTTTGTATGGAAGAAAGGTGGGTTGTGATTCCGGTCCACTGTGGGTGTGATACAAGGGGTATATGAGGCACTGTATCAATGGGCGTTAAGAGGTCAACCGGTTGCTGAAAAGATTTAGGTGATGAAGGACTAATAGGTAGGGGGGCGTGTTTGAGAGGATCTATCATGTTTAAAGAATGTGGTGATGTTGGTTCAAGAAGTTGTTCGTCTAAGGATGAAAAAAGAAGTGGCGATCCTTCCTCTTGTACAGCAAGAATGGTAGAAGGAGACCTTTGGGAAATAGATAAATTAGATAACATCCGCTCACAGTCTTGCAAGGATGCGGTATAAGAAGGCTCATTTGTGAGAAGGGCACTCTGGGCAGCTAATTCCTTGATGGGTAAAGGAACAGCAAGGATTTCAGTTTGTCTTGATGGCGAGGAAGGGGATTCGGTTTCCTGCGTTAGTGAAGAGGCTTGATTCAAAATTTTCTCGATAGAGGCTTTTGGTTGGGTATCGAAGACTGCATGGATCTCATGAACACTCTCCTCGGCTAAGATATCCTGGTTTGTGTTACTGTTGGGAGAGTGATTCGGGAATGGTTTGTTGAAGATTTTCAAATTTCGGTTGGCAGGGGCATTAGGATTATCGAGGGTTATATCCCCTGTGTCAACCATTTCCTGTACTATGTTTTTCAACATCTTGCAGTTCTCATGACTGTGTCCCTTCACGCGGTGGAAGTTATAGAAGTCATTTTCTTTGTACCAGGAAGGTATGGCGCGAGTGGAATCAAACCTGGAATGAGGTTTAACAGGAGGTAATGTAACGGCTCCTGCTTTGAGCAATTTTTCCAATATCACACCATATGTTTCTCCCAAGGGAGTGTAGTTGATGGGTTCTGTTTTATACTTATAAGTGGTTTTTGGCGGGGTATTAGACGGTGGTTGGGATTTTACCATCACCGCGTGGATAGCTCCTTTTGATTTAGAAGAAGTGGACGCGTGAGGATTGGTGGTATTTGGTTTATTGGTAGAATCAGGAGTTCGGAAATTGGGGTTTTTGTTACGCAACCACAATTTCTCTTCCTCTAAGGCTCGAATCTCTAGTCTTCGAGCCATAGTAAAGGCTTCATCGAATGTACGGAAAGTTTGAATTTGGAGGGTAATGGAGATGTGCTTAGCGCAGGCCCGCGTAAACAGTTCAATAAGTTCGGTTTGTGGCAAGGCATACGTAAGTTGGTTGATAAGGCCCTGCCATCGTCCAACGAAATCTACGATAGATTCGTCCTCAAATTGTCGGATGGCATAGAGGTTGGTGATAGATACTTTCTTGGCAATGTTAATGGAGAAATGATCTAAGAAAGATTGGGCTAAATGGTTAAAAGAGAAGATTGAGTGCTAGGTTAAAGCACTGTACCACTCTAAGGCAGGTCCTGATAAGGACATGGGAAAGGTGCGGAGTAACAAGGCATCATCATGAGCAATCAAATATAAGCATGTCTAAATGATCGCAAGTGTTGTTGAGGGTCCTCTTTACTATTAAAACGGGTAAATTTTGGTAACTCCCATTAAGGAGGATATGAATGAAGGGGGACAGAAGGGTGAATGGGCTCCCGACAAACTTGCTCGTATGTCAAGGTGCTACGACTTCCTGAAATAGAAGCCTCCAGGTTTTGCATTTTGTCCATCATTTGTTTAATTAGATTAGTAGTTGGATGAGATGATGGTGTGGTTGTGGTAAACGGAGGCAAATTGGGCCAAGGACCACCGCTAGACCTTGGTGGGGTTAATTGTTGATAAGGTGTGGAGGATGAATATGTTGAGGCAACCGAATAGGGATGTCCCATATAGGATGTTGAGGTCACTGGATACGTGTATGGGAATGAAAAGGTAGGCGGAGCTTGAGAAGGAAATCTCATGTGGATAGGTGGCAGAGAGCAAGTCATGAACGGAGCAGTTTACAAGAGAGATGAGGTAGGGGCAGTCAGCGGTAATGAAGATACCACGCACTGGAGAAGAGCACGAGAGGTAGGTTTTGTATGCTAACCTTCTTCCCCATAGCCTTGACTATGACAAAGAGATGAATTTGAATGTTTTTGTGGATTGTTGGCTTCTAAGAAATATTTTGATTGACATGGGTGTAGAGGTCAATGTTCTCACTCTAGATGCTTGGCATCAAATGGGAAGGCCCCCATTATAGCCATCTTTGAATGTGTTGTATATGGTTAACAAGATGAAGGCATTTCCCATTGGTGTCTTGAAGGATGTGGGTTATCATTATTTAGGGGGCCAAGTTCACTAGAGATGTTGAAGTCTTGGCACTATCCAAGGTGGATAAATTTCTAGCATTGCTTGGGTGCCCCTGGTTTTACAAAAACAATGTCGACCTACAGTTTTAAAAATGGTATATACAGTTTAACAAAGGGTTGTCATCCCTTAGATGGATGGGAATTCAACATCATATACTAAGCCCTTAGGAGAATAATTTCTCGATAGGATCTATGTGCACTCTATCAGGGAACCTAAGGTGATTCACCCTACAGAGGGAGTTATCCAGTTTGAAGATGCTTAGTCCACGAGTGATACAACTACTGTGGTGGGTGACAATTGGGCACATGGGACTTATGAGTTAATTGTGAGATAGTTAAGAGGATATGTGATAAGGGTAATAAAGGTGCATTCATTCAAGCACCTGGGAGGGAATAAGTTACCAAGTTACTCTAGAGGATCCAACCCTAATGATTTCTTGTGAGAAACGGAGGCTCAATGGAAAAATTAGGATGGAAGAAGAAGAATGCTTAGCTATAACTTTCTCGGGACCACAACACATCGGTGGGCAATCCATCGTGATAGCATTTTTGAGTTACGCGAGGTGAGAATCACATTCTCTGTAAGGTTCTCCCAAAGCAATGCACCCATTGCAATACAAGACTACCATGGGAAGGAACCTGATTCATTTCACGTCCAAGCATGTGAGAAGGCCTGGATGGAAGGTGTAGAAGATTTTGAACCTTCTTTATGGGTGCATAAACTATATTCCACCTTACAAGGTTATGTGCATGCATGGTACATTCACTCGGAGATGCGCCATCAGATGGGGAATTGGCAGGAGTTGGCAGATGATCTCATTCAAGATTTCAAGTATCAGAGTACAAAGCCATCAGTGGATAAGGCATTGTAAGTTGTCAAGAACCTAACAATGGGAGATAGTGTGATGGTGAAGGATAGGATACTGGATTTATTAGGTGAACCTAGTTTTGAGACACACTTTGAGGAGGAATAATCAAAGGTGATATAGCTTGAGCACGCATGTATGGATAAAGAAAAAGGAAACATGTTCTACGTACTACAGGGTGAATAGATGGAGGGTTTGGATGCTAACCATACTAAAGGTACGCGTGAAGTCATGGATAGTGCTTATGAGAAAGCACGCGCTTACCATGAACCCTTGAAAACAAAGAAGGTTTACATTGGTTTAAAGGAAGAACCTAATGAAGCTATCATTATGTATTATTGGTTAGAGAAAGAGGTTTCTAAGATCATTGACCTTTTGCATGAACTTCAGGATTTGTTCCCACGTGGGTACTATGAACTTAAAGGTGTTCAACACTCCTTGGGGGAAATGAGGATTGAGTAGAAGGAAGGTTCGCACCCACCCGAAAGAGGTCGTATCAGATGAATCCAAATTTGTGTGAATGGGTCAAGGAAGAGATAGAAAAGATGATTACTTCAGGCATCATTAAAGTTGTGGAGGATGATAATAATGGTATAGTTCTGATACCAAATGGTAGAATAGAATAAGATTGCAATGACCAAAGAGGGACGGAAGCCTCACAAATATTATTGATCATGAAATCAGATTACATAACAATGCAAGAGCTGTAATATTTATAGATATTAGACAACCTCATATGGATAGACATGACACCCTATCAGGCACCAACTATGAGATGGTAAGACCCATCTCACATGCACATGTAATTACTACTAATACCAATATTGAATGTTATCCAACATAACAATATTGAATGCAAGTCACTAGACTAGAGTGCACATGTTGCACATTATTAAATAAAAGACAATGCAATAAAATGCAATAAATATGCCTATGCTAAATTATGCTAACATTCCCTGCCCTTAATTTTGCATAGTTTCCAATGAGGTGGAGAGGAACTCTCTGAATAGTGCGAATTTGTCACGTGTAAGTGACTTAGTGAAAACATCTACCTTTTGTTCAGCTGTAGGACATAAATGGAGTTGTATGTTGTGCTTCAAGACATGCTCACGTATGAAATGAACCTGTAATTCAATATGCTTGGTTCACTCATGAAATACTAGATTGCAAATAAGCTTTAGAACTCCTTCATTATCAACATATACTGGAGTAGATTTCTGTTGTGGTAGACTAGTTCCTTCCAGTATTCGGCGTAGCCATATAGCTTCACAAATAGCTTCACCTGTATCTCGATACTCTGCTTTTGTAGAAGAGTGAGAAACAAAGTTTTGTTTCTTGCTTCCCCATTATATTAGTCTAGATCCCATAAAGAATACAAAGCCTGATGTTGACTTCTTATCATCCATGTTTCCTGCATGATCTGAATCTGAATATCCTGTCAAGAATAAGTTGTCGTTCTTCTTGTACTCTAGACCAAGGTCAATTCTACCCTTTAGATATCTCAGTATTCTCTTTGCTGCTTTCCAATGACATATTTTTAGTTCTTACATGAAGCATGATAAATAGCTTACTACAAAGCTGATATCTGGTCTAGTATATGTTAGGTAAATGAGACTCCCAATCAACTGCCGATAGAGAGTTACATTCACCGGTGGTGATGGATCGGAACGAGATAACTGAAGTATCGCTTCCATAGGTGTAGAAATAGGAGTGTAGTCCATCATCCTGAATTTCTCAAGTTTTGTCTTGGTGTATTTCAACTACGACACAAAGATATGATTCTCATTTTTCCATACTTCTAACCAAAGACAATAGTGCATGAGCCCGAGATCTGTCATGTCAAACAATCGATTAAAATCCTTCTTTATTACATCGATCATCATCACAAAACTACCTATAATGACTAGATCATCGACATAAACAACCACAATGACAATCTCCCCCCTTGCTTTTTGAGGTAGAGACTGGGGTCATAAGGATTCCTTTCGAATCCATGACTTATGAGATGCTCATCAATTTTGATGTACCATGCCCGAGGTGCCTGTTTTAGGCCATATAGAGATTTTATGAGTCTGCATACCATCATCTCTTTTCTTGGTATTACATAACCCTCTGGTTGAGTCATATAGACTTCTTCTTGTAAATCTCCATTAAGAAAGGAACTTTTCACATCCATTTGGTGGAATTTCCAACCAAATTGTGCAGCTAGAGAAAAGATCATTCTGATTGTCTTGATCTTAGTTGTGGGAGCAAATGTCTCCTCATAATCCATGCCTTCTTGTTGTGCATACCCCTTTGCTACAAGCCTTACTTTATACTTGTCAATAGTCCCATCTGATTTGTACTTAGTCTTGAATATCCATCTGCATCTAATGGGTTTCTTCCCTGGTGGAAGGTCGACAAGTTGCCATGTGTTGTTCTTCATCACTGAATGATACTCTGAGTCCATGACATCTTTCCAAGATTTTGATTGTAGGGCTTCTTGAACTGTAGATGGCTCAACTGTTTCAACAACTCTACTCATTAGGGCATAATTGACCTCTTCACGAGCTTGACTGTGAGTTCTAGGTCCAGGATTGGATGATGTGCTAGGTGCTTCATCCAAATTTGCATCTCTTATTAATTGAGTATACCATTTAGGTAACTTCTTAGCTGTTCCATTGGCTTGTGGTGGATCCAAGTTTTCACCATCATCCTAATTCATCACTGTCATCTTCAGTGGGAACATCAAATTTTGTCTTCACAAGAGGTGTATTCTACATGCTTGTTGAGTCGTTGAGTGGAGCATCTGCTTGTTTCTTCTCAAATAACTCAACATCCCTACTTGTGTATATTTTATTTGCTTTCAGATCCCATAATCTGTACCCAAGTGCTTCTTCATTGTATCCAATGAATATCAGTTTTTGCAGCTTTCATATCCAACTTGTTCATGTTCTTCTTGGGTATATGCATGCTAGATTTACACCCAAATACTCTTAGGTGTGCAACTGATGGTTTTCGATTTGACCATGCTTCTTGAGGTGTCACTCCTTCAAGAGCTACTGTGGGCACTCTGTTTAACAAATAGACTGCAGTTCTTGTAGCTTTCTGCCCCAAAATGTCTTTATTAAACCTGAGTCGTCAATCATACATCGCACCATTTCCATGATAGTACAATTCCTTCTCTCAAGTATACCATTCTACTGTGGTGTGTGAGTAGGAGGCATTTGTCGAAGAATCCTATGAGCTTCTAGGTAAGTCTTGAACTCATTGCTTGTGAATTCCCCCCCTTAATCTGAGTGGAGAGTTTTGATCTTACGACCAACTTCATTCACAACAAGTGCTTTGAACTTCTGAAATGTCTCAAAGGCTTGACTCTTGTTTCTTAGACAATATATCCACACCTTTCTTTAGTAGTCATCAACACAAAGCATGAAGTATTGACATCTAGAATGACTTGGTTGCATGGGCTTGCAAAGATCGGTGTGCACCAAATCAAACTTTCCCTTAGCTCTATATGTGTTCTTCTAGAAGGGTACTCTGTGTTGCTTTCTAGCTAGGCAATTGTGACACTTGTCAGTGTTGTGCTTGAGTGTAGGCAATCCTTTCATCATGTTTCCCTTTTGAAGTGTTTGGAGATAGCCAAAAATGATGTGATCATATCTACGATGCCATAGTTCTATAAATTGTGTGTCTTTGGCCACTAGATCTTGATCATCCTTGTGGACAAAATCAAGTTGGAACATATGTCCCACATTGGAGGCTCTTTCTACAATCTTGGAACCTCTTGACTTATCTCTTATCAAGCACACTTTTTCTCCATTATTACTGTCAAAATTCAACTTCAAGTTGTGATCAAGGAGTTGACTAATTGATAGCAAATTCTTGGTAAACCCAGGTACATAAAATACATCTATGATTTTACATTTATGCTTTCCAAGAGGTAGTGAAATGTTTATAATCCCCTTGATACTGTATGATGAGTCATCACGTAATGACACATGGTTCTTGTTAGGTGAGTCATGTAGTGTGTAGAACTAATCCTTACATCCAGTCATGTGTCGAGTTGCACCCGAGTCAACATACCAAATATCTTGTGTGGACTTGGTTTCTTCATCAAATTGAGTAGAATACATGTGGTGTCCTTCATCTGAATCATCCTCATGTTCAACAATGTACCCTTATTGTTTGGGTTTTCTTTTCCAATTACCATTTTTTTGCCCTTCATTGTTATTGTTGTTTAACTTCCCTTGATTTGAATTGTTGTTACCCTGTTGGTTATTGGGTTTTGAATTTCTTGATGAACCCTTTTTGTAGGAATTGTACCAACAATATTTTATGTCATGTCCCCCTCTATTGCAAATGGGACACTTCTTGGTGTTGTCTCATTGACTTTGCTCCCTTTGTTGACTTTGATTTTGTTGGGACTTCTTGTGATTGGACTGAAATTCCCCTTTTCCTATATGATTGGAAGATAGTGCTTTCTCATCTTCATGATCTTTTTTGTTCATTGCCTCTTCTTGTTGGAGTAGATTGACCAAATTCTCAAAGGTGACTGTGTGTTCACTCATATTGATAGTTGTCACAAAGATTCTGTAGGAAGGAGGAAGTGCTCACAACACAATTGGTACAAGGTCTTCATCACTTATCTCTTTTCCCAATGCCAATAGAGATTCCCTCAAAGTAACAACTCGTCTCAAAAAAACTTCAACCTTCTCATTGTGCTTGAACTTGAGAGTATGCAGTTGTGATAGTAGGTTGAGGATGGCATTCTTGTTCTTTTCCTCATAGTATGTGCTCAACTTATCCCATGCATCCTTGGCCGATGTGGCATCTCTAATGTGGGGTTGCACATCATCTGTTATGCCAAACAAGATGATCAACTTGGCCTTTTGATTGGCGCTATCAAATTGAACTTTTTGTCTTCCATCATCAAGTGATCTTGTTGTTGTTCCATCTACAACTATCCATAGGTCTTTAAACTCAAGTAACATCTTGATCTTCGGTTTCCATGCATCATAGTTGTCTCCTCTAAGAAGTTGTGAATCTGGCAAGAAGAACTTTGATGCTTGTGCACCCATTTCTGCAATCTGAATTTCTAACAAAGGGTAAGGCTCTTATCACTCCAGGTTTATGGTTTCCCTTTCAATATACCGTCAGGCCGATATACCAAACCTTTCTATATACACTCCCTTCCAATATACCCATCGGTACATGGAAGAAGAACACCCTTTCAATATACCTGTCAGTATAGAAAGAGGTGTTAACACACGTGAAAGAATTTAATAAGTGGTACACAGACAGTACGGAGAGGGGTTTGTGCAAGCACAAATGGATGGGAGGGCTCAAATATGTGTGTGTTGTGTCCTTATTACTCCCCATCGATTTTATAGGTTCGATGCCAATACGACATTTAGCAGATGTGTTAGGTGTTAAGTGTAGTAGTAGTCATGACGATATCACCCGTAACCACTTCCCAGAGGCACCGTATATACCGAACACTGCTATAAGATCAAAGATCTCGTGTGATAGAACCAAACATAAAATAAAAAATTTACACTTTTTTTTTTGCACTTTATGTACAAAAAAAAATGTTCCAAAAGCACATCAAAATGAAGTTTTTGTGTCCCCCCTCTTTAGAAAAAAGGGTCTAGAATCACAAAGTACATAATTTAGGCCAAAAATATTTTTTACCCCCCAATAGGTGTTTTTCCGCTAAATTTAACGGTGGCTCTAAATGTGTTTGGTGAGCTTCTAAATTTAGAAATCTCCCAAAATTTAGTAATTTCTCCAAATTTTCCAAAAAAAATAATTTAATAAAAATTATGGAGAGAGTGGGAATCGAACCGTTGACATGTTTGTTCCCAAGATCCAAACAAATAATCTGAATATTGTTTTCACCTTTTCTCACAAACCGTGATCTAGGTTTTTATAAAATTTTGACAGAAGCATCATACAATATTTTATTGAAACCCAAAAAAATTCAGAAGAATCAGAATCTTAGTTTTTGAGATCTTACCAATTTACCAGCTAGATCTGATTTTTTTTAAGAAAAACTGATCCGCCTTTTATAGACTTTTCGTCACATGTAGACATCGAATCTGAAGATGATGTAAACTAAAAGTTTTGCACCTCCTTATCTTTCCAAAAAAAAAAATGGCACATCAATCTGACATTGTATGAAAAATTTACATCCATGTTTCTAAGAGCTATCTACTAGAATTTTGTTGACGGGACTGCATCAATCTTTTCTCCCAAATTCTTCACACCTCCACTTTCAGATCTGATATTTTTTATTTTTTACTTTTTTAGATCTGATCTTTTTTTCTTCACTCTTTTTTTAGATCTGTATTTTTTTTCCAATATCTTTCTCTTTTTTTTTTTTTTTTTACACAAATCTTTTTTTTTTTTAAAGATCTCCAAATCTGAAATATTCAACCAATATATTGGATCAATTGGCTATGCCAATGACTAATAAAAAAACTTACCTTCCAAATAAGTGGATAGGTCAAATTTTAGTTGAGGGATGCATGGAAGCAATGGAGGTTGCAGGATGCTTCAATGGCTCTCCTTTGATGCAGATCTTCTTCTCCAATGTATCCTCTCTAATAGTACTCCTCTTCAACCTTGCTTGGATAGAAATTGCTCTTATACCAAATGATAATAATGGTATAGCTCTTATACCAAATGATAACAATGATATAACTCTGATACCAAATAATAACAATGGTTAGCTCTGATACCAAATGATAAAATAGAATTATATTGCAATGATCAAAGAGGGACGGAAGCCTCACAAATATTATTGATCCTTAAATCAGATTACATAACAATGCAAGAGTTGTAATATTTATAGACATTAGATAGCCTCATATGGATACACATGACACCCTATCAGGAACCAACTACGAGATGATAAGACCCATCTCACATGCACATATAATTACTACTAATATCAATATTGAATGTTATCCAACATGACAATATTGAATGCAAGTCACTAGACTAGAGTGCACATGTTGCACATTATTAAATAAAAGACAATGTAATAAAATGTAATAAATATGCCTATGCTAAATTATGCTAACAATTTTCTTATGATTTTTTATTAAAACCTTTCTTTTGTTCATTTCCCTCATTTGGCCTATTTGTTTTGTTAAAAAAATGTAGGTTGGAGAAGAGGAAGATTTCATGGGAGGAAAAGGAGAAAGAACTTTGGAGGATTCTACAAGGAGATCTAGTTTAGATTAGTTTAAAAGTAGTTTTTTTCCATCTAATCTATTTCATTTAAGGATTGGGAGGGGGTTTCCTCTACCAATCTGGTTTTATTTCAAGCTTTTGTATTTGGTGAAAGACCATTGTGACAATTTAAGGGTGATGATCGAGAGATGTTGAAAATTGAGGATATCCCTTGACATTAAGAAATGTGTCTTTCCTACTCCATTTGGAACCCTGTTAGGACACATTATATGCAAAGAAGGTTTACTAGTGGAGCCCACTAAAGTTATAGTTATTGTGGGATTAGGGGAGACTACTAGTCAAAGCGCAGTGCACGGAATCCTTGGGCATACAAAATACTACAGGAAATTCATCAAGGGGTATGCCAAGATTGTCGTGCCCTTAGAGGAATTGCTAAAAAACAAGAATTCCTTTCATTAGGGAGAGGCGCAACAAAATACATATGACACTTTAAAGGATATGATTGTCATGACACCCATATTATGTTTTCCCTCTTAGGATAAGCATTTCAATGTCCATGTTGATACCTCAAGGACAACTATGGGAGTGGTACTAGCACAATGTGGTGAGGGAATTGTTGATCATCCCTTGTGTTTTGTTAGTATAAAGTTGACACCAATAGAACAAAACTACACAACTATTGAGCGTGAAGCATTGTCTATGATCTACCTACTGCCTAAGTTCAAGTAGTATCTTTTGGAAACACAATTTATATTCTACATGGACCACATGGCATTTAAATACTTAGTCAACAAGCCCATTCTGCAAGGGCACATATGCCATTGGGTCCTATTATTTCAAGAGTATGAGTTCACAGTGGTTGTAAAACAAGGTGGAAAAAGGAATTCAGGACCCAACCACTTATCAAGGATTAACTCAGGAGATGATGCGTAAAGTATTGAGGATACCATGCCAAATGCATAACTCTTTAGGTTATGGCAGACACCCTCTGACTTGGAAGATATCACAGTGTTATAGAAAATTGGTGTGGTACTAGAAGGGATGAAGGCTATAGAGAGAAAACAGTTAGTAATACATGTTGTACCTTACATGTTGATGAGTGGAGACCTTTATAATTTAGGTCGTGATGAGGTTCTACACCGATGTGTATTGGAACATGAGTGCATGAAAATTATGGAGGAAGCACATGGTGGGATTGCGGGAGGACACTATGCAAGAAATGGTACTGCGTGGAAGATTTTATTAGCAGAGATCTCATGGAAAACCATCTACCAGGATTGTAATGAGTTTTGCAAGGCATGTGACAATTGCCAGCACCTTGGAAAACCTGGAAAGAGGAATGAAATGCCCTTGCAACCAATAGCCATCGTTGAACCGTTTGAAAAATAGGCAATTAGCTTTGTAGGGATAGTTTCTCTAGCCACACAAAGGACTGGTTTGTGGTATATCATTACTTGCACTGATTACTTTACACATTGGGCAGAGGAATTTCCTATGAAGGATTACACCGTAGTGACAACTGCTAGATTTTTATGGGAGAACATAATCAATAGGTATGGTTGTCCTTTAAGTTTAACAAGTGATAGAGGTACACACTTTCTCAATGAAATAGTCAAGATTTTGTTAGCAAAATTTATGGTGGCCCATCATAAGAATCCCCTTATCACCATCAAGAAAATGGCACTGCTGAGGCATTTAATAAAATACTAAGTCACACGTTGACTAAGATATGTGATATAGGAAGACAAGATTGGGATGACAAGGCATCAGCCATTCTATGGGTATACAGGATAACCTACAAGAGGTTGAATAAGGCCACACCATTTCAATTGGTGTTTGGCATGGAGGCTATTTTTCCAGCTGAATTCATGTTACTATCACTTGTGTATAGCGTGTGTAGGAGGCTTAGCTAATGAGACAAGCGTTGAAGAAAGGATTGATAAGTTGATGTAGTTAGATGAAAGGCTGATCACTTGCAAGATGGAGTCAGAAGAAAGAAAAAGAAAGGGAAAAATCATGACATGATCGTCATAGCAAGAACAAGAAGTTTGAGGTTGGGTAGATGGTGTTTGTTATATGATTCCAAGTATCTACACCATTATGGGAAGTTGAACGTCCATTGGTCTAGGACCCTACATCATCTCGTACATTCTCGATTCAGGCACTTGCCAGTTACAAGCCCTAGATGAGACAAGATTACCAGGTCATTTCAATGGGATTAGGTATGAAGCCCTACTATAAATAAGTCTTCTTATTGTTTGTAAATAAGGCAATGTTGCCAGTTATCTTAGAATTTCCCTTTTTGCTTGTCTTTTCTTTTGTTTCCCTTTTTCGTTGTTTGTTACTTTCTTGTTGTGTTCATTTTGTGCCTTGTGTATTGGTAACCAAATTATTTTTCCAAAGGTTATGTGTGTACAGAGAACCACACATATATTTTAATGTGAGGTGGAGTAGATGCGAAGTGAAATAAGGCGTGCAATGAAAAAGGATGACCCGAGAAAAGAACAAAGATGTGAAGGTAGGAGAGCACACATGGATAAAGGTGAACGATAAATTACGTGTCAAGATAAGGTTGTAAAAAAGACCATGTACAAAGGATGGGAGAGCACAGAAACAACATGAGGTAGGCGAGGGAAAAAAATTAGGTAAAGGACAGCAGAAGTGTCCTTTGGAACTGTAGACACACGTGTAAGAAGTATTCGATCAAATTGAATTTTCACACTTTAGAAGGTTGTATTGGATTTTTTGTGTAGGATGTGGTGCATGGGTAAGGTGCATTTAAGAGTCAACTTTAGTGGAAAAAATCCACATTTAATGCTAGAGTACATTTGGTAGGTGGCATATCATTTATTTATGGAGAGAAGAAAAAACTATAAATATAAGGTCAGGAAATTCATTGTTCTATCTTGTTATTATGAAGTGTAAGTGCTCTTGCAAACTAGGTCATCCAGAGAGAAATTTGTGTGAAGGAAGAAGAATCCTAAGAATTTGAAGTTTTTGACCAGAGTAGATCTGTAAAATCGAGTGGAAGGAGTACACGGGTGTAGAGGAAGAGGTTTCATTTATGAGTGTGCTATCTTGTGGAAGGGTTTTCCTAGTTAGGTTTTGCAAGCTAGGGCACAGGGATAAAAGGTATTTATTCACAGAAGTTGAGCCATTCGGAGTTGAGTTTGCAGTGTAGCAGAGGTAGTAAAGAAGAGTAATGAGTTCGTATTAATCTCGACATAAAGCATGAAATTCAAGAAAGCAACCATATCACCAAATAAACAAAATGGAAAGGGAAAAGGAAAGTAAATCATTGTCGTCACGAACTCCAACGAAGAATGGTATGCACAGATATGGAATACCCAGACGAAGTATTACTTAGGAAATGAATGGGTGTCACATCTAAGGAAAATGGCCACAGTGAGTGATTATAACCATCATACGAGAACAACTAAGAAGGAAATGGCTTTAGATTTGGTCCATCTAGCTAGACAAGAGGACACCAGAATGGGATGCCTATCTAACAATGATGAGGTGAAGGTAAAATTGGAGAAGTTTGGGTTACTGCAACTTTACGAGTTTCCCTATTTTGGAAATCCTGAGAGGATATATTAATGGTTGATGTGGCACATACACAAGGACCACTTCTACTTTGTGGGCCACAAAATGTGCATAAATCCCCAACTCATATCTAAGTTTACAGACTTGATCTGCGAAGGAGATTCATTATATAATGACCTAGAGGATACAAGAGGCTATTAAGAAGACCATGGAGGAGTATGACTATAAAAGGGGTCTCGTTACTTCAACATCCCTAATATCTCTAACCCAGTGATGAGTGTGGCCGCATGCATAGTATCCAAGTTGAATGGTCAAGAGATGTGGACACAGGTAAATAACGCCTAGTTGAATGTGTGTCAGAAAATTTCAAAAGGAACTATCTATAACCTTTCCACCTAAATTACAGAAGAGATCATTAGAACCACGCAAGAAGGAGATAAGATTATGTTTGGAAATTTTATTCTCACCATCTTCTTCTCAAAAATTGGAGTGCTCATAGGGGCCAGAGAAGTTCATATGGGAGTATCCAGATCAAGACCCCTCCCCCGTAAAGAGGTTTGAAATATACACATGTAACACCATGACGACCACCCACAAGGCGTGCCTAGAGAAATGGTACAAGTGAATGCGTGATACATTTGGAGCTAAGTGGAGGATACATGAACAGTTGTCTAACACTAGTAGATGGAGAAGCTAAGTTTGTTTTCTATCAACACAAGTTTGCATTGGAAAGTTCACTCTGTCAGATGGGACCAATAGGCCATGGTGTAAATTACCCTTCTCTTTCACTACATAGTATTTCCAAATATGGGTCAACTACTTAGAGGAAGCTAAAAGACTAAGGTTTGACATTAGTGAGGTGGACTAGGACCACTGTGATTTATGGATAAATCTCGTATACCCTAAGAAGCACGCTTATGTTTAGAAGTATATCTCCCATGAGGTGTACATGAGAAAATCCATGATGTTGCTAATTGTTGAAAGAAATGTAATAAGAGTAGACTTGTGCATTAGGCCCAAGTATGAAAAGGGCGCTTACTTAGAGAATGATGTCTCCATCATGGAGGATCCCAATGGTAGTAAGAAGGCCGTACCAAGGAAAAGTGAGAGGGAAGAGGTTCCAAAGAAGAAATTACCAAGTGTGCAGACATCACAATCTATGGGCACCTATCCAAAGGTAGGATTTCAAGATGAGCACATACATGCATAGGAATAAGTCTCCTATCAAGGAGAAGGAAAAGGAACCTAAGGAAGAGGTTCCAAACAAAGAATATTCACCAAGGAAGGAATCAACTACTAGAGAGGAAGAGGAAAAATAATCCTCAATTAAGAAGAAGTGGAAGATATCGAAGAAGGAAGACTCAGAAGAGATGGAGAGCTTAGAGGCCTACAATGGAAAAAGAGACGACAGTGAGGATGAAGAAGTTTAGGATCATCCTATGTATAATTTACATGAATCAAAGGAATAAATAAGTGAAGAAAAGGGTAGATAAGAGTAAGGCGCTCAAGGAAAAGGGGAGAGTGAAGAAGTAAATACTAAGGATCAATTGACCCCCAGCCTCACCAAGGAGCAGATAGAAGATGCCACAGAGAGAGAAGTGGCGGGCATAATAGAGAAGTTAGTGGAGTAATAAGTGGAGTGAATATATGATGAGATACTCAAGGAGATATAAGAAGAGAGTGTAGGAAAGGAGTATGGAAGCATGACTGTAGATCCGATCTTAGTAGTGATCTTTCCAAAGGCAGTGCACACAGGAGGAAAGAATGTGGTAGTAGCACAGGGGAAGGGAATGGGTTATATCCATGATCCAAAAAAGGTACTGCATGCACGTTTTCAAAGCACCATGCTTACTTAAAAACTCCTATCAATTTCCTCATTTGAAGAAGAAGGCATTTACCCATAAACTAGGAAAATGATATCTTAGGAGTTTGAGTCCAATGTCGAAGAGCCTGAGTTCGAAGTTAACCAAGGGGTGCTAATGAAGGTGCCAGAGACCAAAGGAATAAACTCGTTGGTAAATGCTAAAAAATTATCTAATGAGTAGGTCTGTAATGCACTCAACAAGGTTTCAGTTGAGGTGGAGGAACAAATTTTTGGGAGGAATGACAGGGTGAGATTCCTATAAGGAGAATTGGAGAAGAAAAAGGAGGATCTCATTGAGAATGTAACACCTTGATTTTTGTAAGTTATCATGGTAATTACCTTTTATGATGCTGTAACTGCAGAAATGAAGATAAATATGTTAAGACACGTCTTTTGATCTTAAAGGAATGTGTTGCTGATCTGAACCCTTGTTTGCTGTAACTTGATACTTGGGAAAGAAGTTATTATTGCTTGTGTGATTGCTAATGAGACAACAGACTTGTCGTATGCTTGATGAAATCTATTCGCTGATTGACAACACGCCTTGAATCAATTCCATTGATCCAAGGTATGTTGTGGCCTTCTTATGATTGCTTTGTCGATTTACTTTTAAACCAGACTGAAGGTTGATATAAATGTTGCAGCACCTGATTTCATATATGAATATCTGGTACATAGATGCCAATGAAAAAGGTTCCATTCTTGAACCACACACCATTGTTATGCTAGATAGTGTAAGATGATAAGGGCTTGGATGCAAGTGGCACAGGTATGTGGAACTTAGGACTGAAATGTCCTGCTTAATGTTGAATATGGCTGTCAGGAAGAAAGACTTGATATGGAAACTAGTTAATTAAATATTAGGGGATTAAACCCTAACCTACCCCTAAGTTTTATCTTATACCCTAACTACTATCCTATATGGATTTTAGATTTCATAAGGGAGAAAATAGATATAAATTCCATTAACCTATGAACTAGGTGAATGACCTAGATATGGACTATTAAAATACTAGACTAATCCTAACCTAAGGAAGGGGATGCATAGACCCATGTGGATGGAAAGGATAAGGAGGGAGGAGGTAAGAAATTTAAATGGGATAGTAAATGAAGCCCTTACATGCACAACGCCAAGTTTTGTCAGGAACAAAGAAAAGTTGGAGGCGTCCAACTAGCTTAGAAACTAAATGGAATTTATATGCAAATTTGAAATTTGGAAACTCACCAACCCGAGTCAGCGGTGGCGTGAGGAATGAGGAAAGACAGTGCATTCAATGCATTAATTATCTTGGTCTTAGTGACTAGCTCACATTGGAAAGAGGATAGAGGAAAAAGGAAAATTGTTGTTGTTGTGTGCATTTGGATTTTAGTTTCTCTGCATTTTGTTTCTCCAGGGTTCTGTCGAACCAGCTGTGTTTTGATTATTATCTCTTTTCTTTGGAAAAACAAAGGCTATTCTTGAGCCTGTGGAAGTTAGTGACTGGTTGGAAATCCTGATAGAGGACGTTGTGGAGAGAAACAACTCTAGTGGGCACGGTTTTCTTCGAGCCACAAGAAAAATTTACAGGAATGTTAAGCCTTTCTCCTTAAACCACTTACTTTTTCTTAATAGTCTCATTAAAACAACCCTACTCTTATGATGTGGGTTTTGGTTATTTGATTTGGCTGTTACGTTGAGATGATTTTGAGTTGAGTCATTTTCTTTTGTTGTACACGGCTTGAGCATTCTTTGCATAATGATTAGTTGAATACATTGTCCTTGCTGTGTGGTTCGTTTTGGCAGTGTTGGGTATTCACTCTATTAGCATTTTGGGTTGTGCTAATAAATACATTAGCTAAATGAATATCAATTCTGATTTCTGAGAATTCTTGTGAAAATGAAAAGATGAGATGATTTGTATGTCTGGTTGAACTGTCCTTAAAAGAATGAACACGACTTGGGTATTCCTGGGTGTTTGAAGAAAATGATTGTTCTTATTATTGAAATCATTAATGAATTATGTTTTCTCTTTGCTGCTTCGAAATATGAAGGTAATGGGAAAGAGGACTTTATTGTGCATTTTGGATGCGGTTTGATCTTCTAGTCTGAACTGTCATAATAAAAACGAACATGGCTTAGTGTTTCTGTGCAAATGAATGAAACAAATGATATTTGGCTTGCTGTTGAGATTGTTTTGACTATACCTTGCTTGTGCATCTATTACCTTATGCAGGTTTGCATTGATAAAGGCATTGTTATGTGAATATTGTATTTCTGAGTTTAGTGTGTGGAAACGTTTGGGAAAAACAAAGCTGTGGTGATATTAATAGACTATTATGTGAGTTATAATTCCTTGATTTTTTTTTTATTTGCATAAACACGGGTTCCCTGGGACAATAAGGTTATTGTAGCATCTTACTTTGTTGTACTAATTTGATATGGTATTCTGCCTGCTAGTTCTTTTGGTACTAATGTTTATAGACCAGTTGCAATGAACTCTGGTCAACTTTTTGGAAAGGTAATAGTAGTTTTCAATTACTGAATATACTACTCTAAATGAATTATACTATTAGAGCATGTCTGCTCTAAATAAGAGGTATTTGGATAGACAGTAGAAGAGGAGATATGATCTTGCCCCCTTATATTTGATTACTGATTTTTGTTTAATTTCTCTTTGGACTGTTATCATTGATTGATATCACGTTTGGATTAAAACTTCTAGTACAACTATGAGGAAAAGAAGGAGAGTGTGAATGGATAATTTGAATTAATGATCATTTTTCTCTCATACAGTTAGAAATCTATAATTGTTATTGAACGAATTTCATACTACTTGGGTTAAGAATTGGTATTTAATTGTTGTTTTCTTGTTCTCTTCAGTGTTTGATTGCTTGAAATCAGATGAGTTGTATGAAGGAAGGGACAATAATTCAGTTTAGATTTTAGTTAAGATCTATCTTTTGAATTCACAACTATTGTAAGAGAATGGAATTGATAGCATTTATGTTAGAACAGCAATTGCATAGTTGTGTTTTTTTTTAGTTCTTACAAATGTTTGTAATCTGGAACTGTTGAAGGAAATTACTTCTCGTAATAATTATTTGGGAAAGAGGGCAGTAATCCTTTGTTTGATTAGGAGGGTTATTGGATGATTGAGTTAATATGCTGTTCATCCTTTTTGGTATTTAATTCTTGATTGATGTTCATATTAATGTTTCATAAAATCAGGGTTCTTTTATTGAGACAGTTAATTAAAAGCACCTCATTTTAAAGACAAGTGCTTAATATGCTCAGTTTAATGAACTGACTCGTGCAAGTAATTTTGCAGATGAAACTTGAGTATAAATGAAGACATGGTTGTTTTCTGATACTTCTTTGATTAACTGAAGATGGATTGTATTGATAGCTATTACTCCTCCACGAGGAAATGAGAAAGGAAGAAGTTACATTCTTCTATCTTCATGAGTTGTAATGTTGTTTGATATAAACAAAGTCCAATCGTTTGGACTGGCAAATGTATAGATTGTAAATCTGATGAATGAATACAAGTAAAAGTGTGATATTTTCAATAATTGTATCAGTTTGATATTGTTGATAAGTTTGAGAATATAACATTATTCCTTGACTTGGAATTATTCAAATGTTAATGGATGAATTTAAAAGGAAATAACATCTATTCTTTACCTGAATGCAACTTTTACGTTGAAATGTGCAATTAGTTCATACTTGGGTTAAGATGAATTTTGAATTGACATTAAAAAGATTTAGATAAACACGAAATCCTAATTGGAAGGTATTCGGGATTAGATTGAAAGCTAAGGGATATCAAATAACTTAGGGGCAGCCAAACCTTGTATTCGGACTCCGTTAATAGCGTCGAATGTTTAAATTCAGAAAATAAAGATATGGGAAATCATATCTATTGTTAACAAACCTTAACTAAGTAAGGTTAAGGAGGATAAATGAATAAATTCATTTAGAATTAGACCTCATTTAAATGGCGTCTAATAAGATGGAATTTTGAATTTGTTTACAGTTGTGGAAAAACTTGGTTAAGTGTAATAGGTTAAACTTATTAGGTTTATCGATAATGGACTGATTAGTCCAAAAAATAAGAAAGGAACCAAGAATTGAATATGCAACCCTTCGGTATGAAGGAGGAGATGCGTATTAAGCCAGAAGATGGATTAAGTCTCTCTTAGCTACATACAACTGTAACAAGAACAAGGATAAAGGATCAGCATGGCTGCTGAAAGTTGATCTTAAATACTAAGATTATGACCAAATCACAATAGAGCTGGATGTGTACCCTCGATGAGAGGATTCCGTAGGACATTGACCTATGCCAGCTACAATATGGTGTCTTCGTGAAGGCCGGCCCTTCATGACAACACAATGTTATAGCTGACATATTACAATGCCCTTCGGAATTAAATCATCAAGTTTACATAAGCTGGATAATAAGTTCTTGGCTGGGGATAGAAATGTGATCACGTATACGGAGTGACTCCGGAGGACTAAAGGTAACTAGACACACAGAGTCATCTAGGAACGACACCGTATGTCTGCGTATCTTTAGTTACCATGAGTAACTTCCTATACTCGTTCATATTGCTAGTTGAGGTTAGAGTTTGACCTTAAATGGAAGGACTGGTAGAGACCAGGAAAGACCATTCTAGATAACAGATTAAGTGAGGTGAAGGACGTATTCCATTGGTGTGTATCACATCTAGGAATATGATCATGTAAAGCATGTGAAATATTTGGCCAAAGTATCGCAAGTGCTGCTTGCATTGTCCTAATCACCTAGTTTAAGATGCAGGATGTCAGATGGATATCAGTAACAGATATTCAGATAGGCTTCTTAAATGGATCACTTCGATAACCGAAAACGGTAAAATAACCCTGTATATTCATTATACTATGCATGAATTAACATGAAGGATCGGTAAGTCACCGAGTCATGAAATGAGAGATCACTGAAACTCCGAGCCATAATGTGGGAGGTCGGTAGTTCTTCAAGTCATTTACAGCAGCATATGGTATCTGTTATATGATTGAATGGCACTGAATGTGTGTTCCATATTGCAAATATGTGAATAGAGAACATTAGTTTTTAAAAGGAAATTGTGTGATCCAAACTGCATTAATTGGACAAAGAACAATTATTAAAACTTGAACGTGTGTTTGAATTATATAATTCATAATAGGGAATGTTGTATATAAATATTTTTTTTTTTCTCCCCTTGTTCTAGTATCTTAAAATGGGGATGTTACATCTTGGTATCAGAGCTGAAGGTTGCAGCTCTTGGACCTAATGAGTCCACAATTTAATAAGGTTTATATTTTCTTATTGAACAGAAAATGGTCAGAACAAGAAGAAATGCTGCGAACAACCCGTTACCGGGTGGAGAAGCAGCTACAGCTCAAAAGCTGGATGAAATCCTTGCTGCCCTACTAGACACGAGAGATCATTTGACTATTTTGGAACAACATTTAATGGGCAATGAAGAGGAGGAAGAAGAAGCTGATATAAATGATCAGCCACCTCCTGTGGACAACACCAATGGAGGGAATCTGGGTGTTGATAATAGTAATGTGAATGCTCCTAATCATCCCGAAAATAAAAGGGCAAGATTAGTAGCTGAACTTACAAATGACATAAATAGAATAAGTCCTCCAAAGTTTGATGGAACAACCCTTGGGGACGGAGTTGAGAATTGGCTTAGTGAAATGGAGAAGTACTTTGCAATAAGAAACTTCTCTGAGGAGACCAAAGTGATATGGGGAGCATATAAGCTTTCTCATGAAGCATCATCATGGTGGGACAACCATAAGGTTGAGTTGAATATTTTCGAATCAGACATAACTTGGGATCAATTTAAGGGTTACTTTAGGCAACGGTGGCTACCTCAACTCTATTTTGATAGGAAAATGACTGAATTTTAGAACTGGTTGCAAGGAAGGCTGATGGTGACAGAATACTGGGAAAGGTTTACTAAACTCCTTAAGTATGTGCTGCAGTACCAAGCTGACGAGAATTTCAGAATACGAAAGTTCATAATGGGACTAAATCCCATCATTAGTGGTGAAGTGGATGTCCACGGTCCAACCACCATGGAAGGAGTTGTCGAAAAGGCAATAAGACATGAACAAAAATTGAGAGCAATTTCTGCTCATAGGGAAGAGATAAGGAAGAAGATTTCCAATTCTTCTTCATCTCTCACACCCAAAATGGGGCCTTGGAAAAGGTTTGGTGTGAAAAAAAAATTTGTTGTAGATAACAACAAGAAATCTGTAATGAACAAACCTGTAAATAGTGTGCGGAGCAGCTTCGCAAAAGATAGTGGCAATGGACAAAAGTCCTATGGGAGACAGAATGATAACTTCAAAGCTGGTAACAAATTTGAGCCTAGGAAAGGGCCAGTTGGAGGATGTGTCAACTGTGGAAAGGACCATTACGTGAGTCACTGTCCTCTGAAAAAGGATGATCGCGATCAACAGCATAGGATACACGCTGCGGTGGCTAACAAACAAGCTGAAAAGCAGGTTACGCCTATAGAAGTTTTGGGTAAGTTATTTGGTACACTTGTAGTCATACTTTTTGATACTAGAGCCACTGCATGCTTTATTTCTACTAAAATTGCAATGAAATTAAAAAGAAAGGCTGAACAAATGGATAAGATATGGAGAGTGCATTATGGGAATAATGTTGTCCATACAGTTGAAATGTGCCTTTTTGGGGCAATTCTTGACTTGCCTAGTTTCTCCACCGAAGTTGACCTGTATATCACTCCTTTAGGATCATATGATATCATTATTGGAGTTAACTGGTTGGCAGAACATAAGGTAAAGGTCGACTGTTATGAAAAACAAATTTGTTGTTTTGACGACCTGCAGAAAGCAGCAGTCATTCAAGGTGTAAAGTGTGAAGTTGCAGTTAGAAAACTAACAGCTATGCAACTAAAAAGGGCTAAAAATAGAGGCTACACCTTGTATGTAGTAAAAATGACAGAAAATGCTGAGGAGGATAATGATTTCATGGAAAGATATCCATTATTAAGGGATTTCAGTGATGTATTTCCGGAGGAATTACTAGGTCTTCCACCTAAACCAGAGTTTGACTTTGCAATAGAAATCAAATCAGGAACTGAACCCATATCTAAGGCACCTTATAGAATGAACCACCCTTGAGTTGGTAGAGTTAAAGGCTCAATTACAGGAACTTTTGACTAAGGGGATGATAAGACCAAGTGTCTCACCATGGGGAGCACCGGTAATTTTTGTAAAGAAAAAGGATGGCACATTGAGACTATGCATTGATTATAAAATGTTGAACAAGGAAACTATTAAGAATCAATACCCACTTCCTAGGATTGATGATCTTTTCGACCAAATGCATGGAGCATCAATCTAATCAAAAATAGATCTTCGATCTGGGTATCATCAACTGAGAATAAAGGAAGAAGATATTCATAAAACAACTTTTAGAACAAGGTACCCCCGGCATTATGAATTCACGGTGTTACCTTTTGGGTTGACAAATGCACCTGCCACCTTCATGAATCTGATGAACAATATTTTTCAAGAATACCTAGACAAGTTTGTGCTTGTATTCTTAAACGACATTCTTATATACTCTAAAAATGTCGAAGAGCACCAAGAACATTTAAGGGTAGTGTTGGAAGTTTTAAGAAAGAGGAAGTTGTATGGTAAACTGTCTAAATGTTCTTTTTATGATGCAGAGGTGCATTATTTGGGACACGTTGTAAGCAAGAATGGAATAGGTGTAGACCTTTCAAAGATCGTAGCTATAACCGAGTGGCCTGCACCTAAGAACATGCATGAAGTAAGAAGCTTCATGGGCTTGGCAAGATATTATAGAAAGTTTGTTAAGGATTTTTCAAAAAATGCTGCCCCAATCACTTCACTACAAAAGAAGGATAAGAAATTTATCTAGACTGAAAAATGTGAATCTTCCTTTAAAAATTTAAAGGAACAGTTAACTACAGCACCTATTTTAATTGTACCAGATTCAAATGGAAATTTTATGGTTGTAACAGATGCATCGGGAGAAGGCCTTGGAGGTATTCTGTTACAGAATGACCATGTTATAGCTTATGAAAGCAAAAAGCTTAAGTTACATGAAAAAAATTATGCTCCACACGACCTAGAGCTCACTGCCATTGTACATGCACATCAAATGTGGAGGCATTACCTTTTAGGAAAACCTTTTGAGTTAAAAACTGACCATCTGGGGTTGAAGTATATTTTTACTCAGCCAAATTTGAATGCAAGACAACGAAGATGGTTAGAATTTCTGTCTCAGTATGATTTTGATATAAGCTACATCAAAGGCAAGGAAAATTGAGTGGCAGATGCTCTGAGTCGAAGGAAGCACATCTCTTCTCTTATAACGTTAAGAACTCAGTTTAAGGATGAGGTGAAAGATGCCTTGGAATCAGATCCTTATTTCCAGCAAGTTAAAACAACACTTACTGCAGATCCAAAGGATGTGAAGTATAAAGGATTTCGCTTTGATAGTGAAGGAATTCTGAGATTCGAAAACAGGGTCTTGTTGTCAAAATTTCCCCCCCCCCCCCGAGGTAATTTTGATAACATGCATTAGAATATTCAAGTCCTAGGCAGATAGATTGATTCAAGGCAAAAAATCATGTTTCTGGGGTCCCTCTTCTTCTCTCTAACTCTCCCATCCAAGAAGGAATCCCAATAGGTCGAGAAAATGGAAGAAATGCAAAAAACAAGCTTGGGGCAGAAAAAATCAAGAAAATTGGATAATTCCTAGTCTAGGAAGTCCTTGGGACAGTTGGGACGTCGGGGCGTGAACCGGGAGAAAAGCGTCTAGGTGATCCGCATAGCAGTAGGAACAGTTGGGACATTGGGACGTGCAGGACGCGAAAATCCGGATCGACCGGAAAAATGGGAAAAATTTGCCTAATTCTCACTTCGCTCAGTCTGGGACAGTTGGGACGAAAGTACATGAAAAGCGTGGATCGGCTGGTTTGGCGCAAGTCAGTCCATTTCGGGCGGTTCAGAAGTATTTGTCCCAGACAGTCCAGGGACAGTTAGGCACAAGAGTGCGCGAAGGACGTGAACCGGCCGGTTCGGCCGAAACAAGAAACTTTCGTCTCAGGACATTTGGGCTAAAGGGACGCGTGGGACGTGAAAAGCTGAAGGAGCCGAGAGCCAATCAAATCTTGCCATGTCTTCAATGCAAGAGGGAAAGGGAAGCCTGAATTGGGCGGATCAGAGAAATTTGTCCCAAACGGTTTGGGACATTTGGGCCAAAGGGATGCGAGGGACGCGAAGACACGAAAAAGCTGCCAACCAATCAGAACAGGACACGTGTCCTAAGGTGGGGGAGTTCGGAGCTCGGGGAGGACTTAGAAAATTTAGCAAAAGTTTTGGCTGAAAAACTAAAAGGTAAAGGTTTTCCCCACGCCCCTGTCGACGAACCAAATGATGCCATGTGTCCCAAGTGGCGGGGACGCGAGAAAAAATGGAAAATTTTCCAAAGTGTTAAAAAGGTCAAAATTTCCAAAGGGAAACCCCTGGAAAGGTGGAGGAGAGAGAATTGCTCTTGGCCAATCAGTGCCTGACACATGTTATCCTAATGGCAGAGTTCAGGAAAAGATTCAAATCCGTTTTAGGCTGTCTTTTTCCCTAAATCTTCAGACGATCATATCTTTTGATCCAAAGCTTGGATTTGCACGTTATTTATATCAATGGAAAGATGCTGAAATTCTCTACACGACTCCAGGTTCAATCTTGCATTTTGCCTTAGTTTGGAGAGAGAAAATTAGGAAACATCTCTGACACATGGTAATGGACAGAAGTGACGTTTCAACAACCAGCTTTAATACAACAGACAGCTCGCCGTTTCTGCTAGACAGTCCACCATTTTGCCAGGGTTCTCACCTGCCACCATAATGAGATGAGTTAAATGCAACCTAGAAGTGGTTGGGGTAGATCTGACTTTCTTCTCTCTTCCCTCTCTCATTCTTCCTATATATTGTAAAGAGGGGCTTCTTTCTATGGGTTAGGATATATTGAGTTGTTCATTTTTTTGGTTCTGCCCTCCCTTCTTTTCTCTCCAGGGTTGAAAATGGAGTTCAAACCTCCTCCCTTGCTTTGTAATGGCATTTTTGCCTTTTACTATTGAAATGATGTTCTGCGCAAACTTCTGGAGCAACACAAACGTGTTTTGTGATGCATCTGTCCATCCTTACTCATTCTTTTGCTTGTTCTCTTTTTGCCTCTCTTCATTGCAGGTATTTGTGCATGTTTGAATGTTCATTGCAAGTTTGGAGCTGTGTTCATGGAGTTTTGGGACATTTTCTATGTGAAATCTATCCTTGGGCCTATGATGCATCTGTCCATCCTTCCCATTGCTCACCTCTCCTTATTCCATGGCAGTTTTGATAGATGTTCAACATTCTCCTTCTCTGGTGTATCACCATTTTAGTGTAGGCTTTTGTTGTTTTTCCCTTTTCTCTCTCTCTCTCTGTCTCCTTGGCATGGTTAGATTAGGTTTAGATTGGATTTCCTACACTGGAATAGCTCGTGGCAGGTAGTTTAGGAGCAGGAACCAGCCTTCTCTGGAGATTCCTTTCTCATTTCTACAAGTCCCACACTTGGAGAAAGGTTTCAATGTTCTGCAATCACACTGGATGCTAGAGTGATCAACCTAGAAATATGATCAACATCGAGGGGTGCTGTGATTTTGCATCAACAGTTTTGGCATGCCCAGTGGGACCTTAGAGGTCTTCCACTTCATCTTTTGCAGGTTGGCGTGTTCTTGTGAAGATTTCAGCCTTTGGAGGCACTTGCAAACACATCTGGTGACTCCATCTGATCAGCAACCCATTTCTAAAGTTGTAGACCTGTTTTTAATCCATTTCCATCCATATTTCTTTCCATCCCTTTCACTCTTTTCCACTCCATGAAGTTGTGCAATCATGACTTCATTCCCATCATGGAACTCATATTTACAACAGCAGTATATTCCACCTCCAACACACATTACAACTCTTTCAAATCAGTGTTTTGAACAAATTAAAAATCAGCATGCATATCCATATGAGCAGCAATGCCAAAATAAGTTTGGCTATGGAGCTTTCCAAGAGCAAGAGTATGCATCTAATGAAGACAATCAGATGCAAGATGTTGGTCTGTTGGAGAAAATCTAAAAGATGGAGGTAAAAATGGTGCAGTCCAGAGCAACAGCTCAAATGAGAGCTTTCAGAATTGGTTGCAGGAATCCTTGTCCATGGGGAGGCCCCTTTCTAAGACACTTCAGCCCTCAAGATAAGTTGTACTTCATGATGAAGATGCTACCCCCAACTTGCACAATGGACAGTAGAAATAGAGGCCTATGTACTTGTTGTTGAACAACCTTGTCAATGGGTAAGGTTCTACATCATCATCTAGTTTTTCTCTTCCCATTACTCAAGCAGCACCATCTCATTTGGAATTACAAATCCTAAACTCCCCATCTGTTGTCCCAAATTTTGATCCCATGTCTCCACCTCTCAATCTTCCACCACACCTCAATTCTTCTTTCCTTTTTCCTCCCAAATAGTCATCCCCTCCACAAGAGCTAAAAGAAATACCCCCCCTCCCCCAAAGAAACAAGAGCTTTCATCTCCTCTACCACCACAAAAAATTGCCAAATCAATTGAGTTACAACCCATCCCTCCTCTTGCATTCCCAATTCCATGTGGGGAACAAGAAATTGCAAAAATCGGCCATGAAGGATAGCAAGAAGGGGAGCCCAAAAGAAAAGAAATGACAGACAACTTGAGGGTTTGGGCTGGCCAAATTTGGGATGACAAAGATCCCCTTGATGGTTAAGCCTTTAGAAGAGATGGGAGTTGGAGAACAAATGGTGGTTAGGACTGATTTTGTTGCAGCAGAAGAAGAAGATCTTGTAATCCCAACTTGTCCTCTAGAGCAGCAGATTGAAGAGTTTGACTTGGAAAACTTCATACTGGAGGAAGAGTTCTATCAAGAGCAATATTTTCTTCAAACATTGGAGGAAGGAGAAGCTGCTCCAAATCCAAAAGAAGAGGAACACATTCTAGTTGTGGAGGAGAAAATTGTAGTTCCAAGGGCTTTGAGCACAAAGCAGGCTACAGGAGAACCTTCAGTTCTTATTTCTACTTCACCTCTCTCAAGTTCTAGTACTGAAGAGGAGTTTGATCTCTCAAACTCAATGTTGGAGGGTGAAAGAAACCATGGTGGTCAAGTTACAGATCAAGAAGACACCATGGAGGAAGTTGAACATTTGTAGCAGGACAACAATGAGGCAGTTTATTTGTCAGATTTGGAGGACTGTTTTGATGGAGAAGAGCCGGTTGAGTTTCCGCCATTCTCTCTTTCATCATCCACATTCCAAACACTTGAGTCTACTATCATGAAGGAGAACATTCATTTGCAGCAGCCTGCATCTTATAGCAGCTCTTTGGAACCAAGATTGGAAGATTCTAATCTTTCATGTTCTTCATTGGAGGAAGAGAAAGGACAAAGGAATTTCATCATTTCTTCCACACCATCCATTCAGGAGGGTCTACAAGAAGACTCCATTTTTGGAGTTGAAAATCAGAGTTATGGGCATATCAAATGGATCAGACCTTGCCCAATCAGGTATTTTGCTTCATTGAAGCCAAAGGAGAATTCACAACCAGTCATGCTTGTTTCTAAGCATGAGGATGAGCTACAAAGTACCAAGGATCAGCTATCATACCTCTTCAATCCAAATGCAGAGCAACTAAAAGAGGTATTGAATTTTCCTTTAGCTGATACCTTGATGATTTGGGTGGAAGACCAGCTTCTTGTTGATTTTCCATCCATCCAATCAGCCATGATCAGCTCTAAATCAATTGCATGGCTGCCACTTTCGAGAAAGGGAAGCTATTTCTCACAACCAATTACAGGGTTTGTTTAGCTTGCCTTTGCTTCCAGTTAGAATAGAGTAGGTAGGTTTGCTTTCAGCAGAAGAAGTGCTTGTGCACACTCTACATGTTCCATTTGGAGCATGTATGATTTTCAGTTTTGTATATAGTTTTTGTGGTGCTGGTTTAGCTCTTGCACAGTCCATTTCAGTGGCAGTTTGGTGAGAACGACTCCATTTCAGTGGGTTTCCAAGTGGCTCAGAAGGGAATTTTTCAAGGTTCAGATCAGTTGTAGGCTATAACTCATGACTCCATGCCCAATGGATTGCTTTAGGCTACTGATCATTCATCTAGCAGGTAAATGACCCCGCTGAGTCACCAAAACTGTTGTCAAAATTTCCCCCCCAAGGTAATTTTGATAACATGCATCAGAATATTCAAGTCCCAGGTAGATAGATTGATTCAAGGCAAAAAATCATGTTTCTAGGGTCCCTCTGCTTCTCTCTAACTCTCCCATCCAAGAAGGATTCCCAACAAGTCAAGAAAATGGAAGAAATGCAAAAAACAAGCTTAGGGCAGAAAAAATCAAGAAAATTGGCTAAGTCCTAGTCCAAGCAGTCCTTGGGATAGTTGGGACGTCGGGGCATGAACTGGCCGAAAAGCCTCCAGGTGGTCCGCACAGTAGTTGGAACAGTTGGGACATCACGACACACGGGATGCGAAAAGCCGGATCGGCTGGAAAAATGGGAAAAATTTGCCTAAGTCTTACTTCGCTCAGTCCGGGATAGTTAGGATGAAAGTACATGAAAAGCACAGATCGGCCGGTTTGGCACAAGTCAGTCCATTTCAGGCGGTTCAGAAGTATTTGTCCCAGGCAGTCTGGGACAGTTGGTACAAGAGTGTGCGAAGGACGAGAACCGGCCAGTTCGGCCGAAACAAGAAAATTTTTTCTGGGACATTTGGGCCAAAGGGACGCGTGGGACGCAAAAAGCTGAAGGAGCCGAGAGCCAATCAAATCTTACCATGTCTTCAATGCAAGAGGGACAGGGAAGCCCAAATCAGGCAGATCGGAGAAATTTTTCCTAAACGGTTTGGGACATTTGGCCCAAAGGGACGCGAAGACCCAGAAAAGCCACCAGCCAATCAGAATAGGACATGTGTCCTAAGGCAGGGGGAGTTCAGAGCTCAGGGAGGACTTAGAAAATTTAGCAAAAGTTTTGGCCGAAAAACTAAAAGGTAAAGGATTTCCCCACGCCCCTGTCGACAAACCAAATGATGCCACGTGTCCCAAGTGGCAGGGACACGGGAAAAAATGGAAAATTTTCCAAAGTGTTAAAAAGGTCAAAATTTCAAAGGGAAACTCATGGAAAGGTGGAGGAGAGAGAATTTTTCGGCCAATCAGCGCCTGACACGTGTCATCCTAATGGCAGAGCATGGGAAAAGATTCAAATCTGTTTTAGGCCGTCTTTTGCCCTAAATCTTCAGACGATCATATCTTTTGATCCAGATCTCGGATTTACATGTTATTTATATCAATGGAAAGCTGGTGAAATTATCTACATGACTCCAGGGTCAATCTTACATTTTGGATTAGTTTAGAGAGAGAAAATTAGGAAATGTCTCTAACACGTGGTAATGGACAAAAGTGGCGTTTCAACAACCAACTTTAATACAAGAGACAGCTCGCCGTTTCTGCTAGACAGTCTGCCATTTTGCCAGGGTTCTCACTTGCCGCTATAATGAGATGAGTTAAATGTGACCTAGAAGTGGTTGGGGTAGATCTGACTTTCTTCTCTCTTCCCTCTCTCATTCTTCCTATATATTGTAAAGAGGGGCTTCTTTCTACGAGTTAGGATATATTGAGTTGTTCATTTTTTCAGCTATGCCCTCCCTTCTTTTCTCTCCAAGGTTGAAAATGGAGTTCGAACCTCCTACCTTGCTCTGTAATGGCACTTTTTCCTTTTACTATTGAAATGATGTTCTGCGTAAACTTCTGGAGCAACAAAAACATGTTTTGTGATGCATTTGTCCATCCTTGCTCGTTCTTTTGCTTGTTCTCTTCTTGCCTCTCTTCATTGCAGGTATTTGTGCATGTTTGAATGTTCATTGTAGGTTTGGAGCTATGTTCATGGATTTTTGGGACATTTTCTGTGTGAAATCTATCCTTGGTCTTGTGATGCATCTGTCCATCCTTCCCATTGCTCACCTCTCCTTGTTCCATGGTAGTTTTGATAGATGTTCAACATTCTCCTTCTCTGGTGTATCACCGTTTTAGTGTAGGCTTTTTCTATTTTTCCCTTTTCTCTCTCTCTGTCTCCTTGGCATGGTTAGATTAGGTTTAGATTAGCTTTCCTACACTGGAATAGCTCGTGGCAGGTAGTTTAGGAGCAAGAACTAGCCTTCTCTAGAGATTCCTTTCTCATTTATGGAAGTCCCACACTTGGAGAAAGGTTTCAATGTTGTGCAATCACATTGGATGCTAGAGTGATCAACCTAGAAATATGATCAACCTCCAGGGGTGCTGTGATTTTACATCAACAGGTCTATATAACCTTGAAAAATGATTTAAGAAGGAAATTGTTAACCGAATTTCATAATTCACCTTTTTTTGGACACCCTGGCATTACGAAAATGCTTGCTGATCTTAAGAAGCAATACTTCTGGAAGGGAATGAAAAAGGATGTGGTGGAATTTGTAACACACTGCTTGGAATGTCAACGTGTTAAGGTGGAACATATGCATCCCGCTAGATTATTGTATCCCCACAACGTTCCACGGTACAAATGACAAGTGATAACGATGAATTTCATTCAAGGATTGCCTATGTCAATGAACAAACATGATATTATCCTGGTTGTCGTCGACAAATTAACCAAAGTGGCACACTTCATTGCTGGTAATTTGAAAGATGATGCACTAGTGTTAGCAAGAAGATTTGTACATGAAATTTTTAGATTGCATGGAATACCCGAATTGATCATATCGGACAGAGATCCGAGGATGACATCAAGGTTTTGGCAAATGCTTAATGCGGCCTTGGGAACTAAATTAAACTTTAGCTCTACATATCATCTGAAGACGGATGGACAGACTGAGAGAGTCAATCAAGTTTTAGAGGACATGTTAAGAATGTATTGCATGGACTAGCAGTATAAATGGGAGGAATACCTTCCACTGGTTGAATTTGCCTACAATAATACATATCATGCCTCTTTAAAAATGGTGCCCTTTGAAGCATTGTATGGAAGAAAATGTAGAACCCCTGTTATCTAGGACAACATAGAGGATAGAGAGGTAATTGGGCGAGAAATCCTCAAGGAAATGGAACAATAAATCAAAATGATTCAGGAACATCTAAAGGAGGCTACTAATAGGCAAAAGAGTTATGAAGACTTAAAGTGGGTTGATAGGAATTATAAACTTTGTGAGAAGGTCTTTCTTCGGGTTAAGCCGAAAAAGAGCTCAATAACTTTTGGCAAGGTTGCCAAGTTATCGCCACGTTACGTGGGACCTTTTGAAATTGTTGAAATAATCAACCCTGTAGCTTATCGTCTAGCATTGCCTCCTGCTTTATCACAAATGCATGTTGTTTTTCATATTTCTTTACTTAAGAAATACGTAACAAATTTATCACATGTGCTGAATTGGAATTCCTTTCAGGTCCAAGACCCAGGAATAATCATGATTAAGCCCATTCGAGTGCTAGGAACTCGTCGGTTGTGCTTAAGAAATTGCGAAGTGAATCAATGTAAGGTCTAGTGGGACCAGTTTAGCGAAGAAAGTGCAACTTGGGAAAATCTCGAAGAAATGAGATCTACTTTTCCATACTTGTTTGATCGAAATTGAAATTCAAAAAAAAAATTGATAATTCTATCAAATTTAGACAATTATTGGTCTATTTTACAGTTATCTTAAAACACTATTTTAAAGAGTGAATCTGTTTTTGGTATGAACTTATGAATAGAAGGACAATAACTGAATTTTGTCCTAGAAACTCCTTGAATTGGTTAATTTGATCATCGGGACGATGATTCTTTAAGAAGGGAGGAATGTAACACCTTGATTTTTGTAAGTTATCATGGTAATTACCTTTCATGATGTTGTAACTATAGCAATGAAGATAAATATGTTAAGACTCATCTTTTGATCTTAGAGGAATGTGTTGCTGATCTGGACCCTTGATTGTTGTAACTTGAAACTTGGGACAGAAGTTATTATTGCTTGTGTGATTGCTAATGAGACAACAGACATGTTGTATGCTTGATGAACTCTATTCACTTGATTAATAGCATGCCTTGAATCAATTCCATTGATCTAAGGTGTGTTGTGGCCTTCTTATGATCACTTTGTCAATTTAATTTTAAACCAGACTGAAGGTTGATATAAATGTTGCAGAACCTAATTTCAGGTATGAATATCTGGTACGTAGATGCCAATGAAAAAGGTTTGATTCTTGAACCACACACCATTGTAATGCTAGACAACGTAAGACGATAAGGGCCTGGATGCAAGTGGCTGAGGTATGTAGAACTTAGGACGAAATGTCCTGCTTAATGTTGAATATGACTGTCATGCAGAAAGACTTGATATGGAAAGTAGTTAATTAAATATTAGGGGGATTAAACCCTAACCTACCCCTAAGTTTTATCTTATACCCCTAACTACTATCCTATATGGATTTTAGATTTCATAAGGGAGAAAATAGATATAAATTCCATTAACCCATGAACTAGGCGAATGACCTAGATATGGACTATTAAAATACTAGACTAATCCTAACCTAAGGAAGGGGACGCATAGACCCATGTGGATGGAAAGGATAAGAGGGGGGAGGTAAGAAATTTAATGGGATAGTAAATGAAGCCCTTACATGTACAGCGCCAAGTTTGGTGGGAACAAAAAAAAGTTGGAAGCGTCCAACTAGCTTAGAACCTAAATGGAATTTATATGCAAATTTGAAATTTGGAAACTCACCAACCCGAGTCGGCGGTGGCGTGAGGAATGAGGAAAGGTAGTGCATTTAATGCATTAATTATCTTGGTCTTAGCAACCAGCTCACCCTTAGGAAAGAGGATAGAGGAAAAAGGAAAATTGTTGTTGATGTGTGCATTTGGATTTTAGTTTCTCTACATTCTGTTTCTCCAGGGTTCTGTCGAAGCAGCTATGTTTTGATTATTATCTCTATTCTTTGGAAAAACAAAGGCTATTCTTGAGCCTATGGAAGTTAGTGACTGGTTGGAAATCCTGACCAAGGACGTCATGGAGAGAAACAACTCCAGTGGGCACATTTTTCTTCAAGCCACAAGAAAAATTAACAAGCATGTTAAGCCCTTCTCCTTAAACCACTTACTTTTTGCTTAATAGTATCATTACAACAACCCTTCTCTTATGATGGGCGTTTTTGTTATTTGATTTGGCTGTTACGTTGAGATGATTTTGAGTTGAGTCATTTTTCTTTTGCTATACACGGCTTGAGCATTCTTTGCATAATGATTAGTTTGAATACATTGTCCTTGCTGTGTGGTTCGTTTTGGCAATGTTGGGTATTCACTTTATTACCATTTTGGGTTTTGCTGATAAATACATTAGCTAAATGAATATCACTTCTGAGTTCTGACGCATTCTTGTGAAAATGAAAATATGAGATGATTTATATGTCTGGTTGAACTGTCCTTAAAAGAATGAACACGACTTGAGTATTCCTGGGTGTTTGAAGAAAATGATTGTTCTTCTTATTGAAATCATTAATGAATTATGCTTTCTCTTTGCTGCTTTGAAATTCTGAAGGTAATGGGAAAGAGGACTTTATTGTGCATTTTGGATGCGGTTTGATCTTCTAGTCTGAAATGTCATCATAAAAACGAACATGGCTTAGTGTTTCTGTGCAAATGAATGAAACAAATGAGATTTGGCTTGCTGTTGAGATTGTTTTGACTGTACCTTTCTTGCGCATCTATTACCCTATGCGGGTTTGCATTGAATAAAGGCATTGTTATGGCGGATATTGTATTTCTGAGTTCAGTGTGTGGAAACATTTGGGAAAAACAAAGCTATGGTGATATTAATAGACTATTATGCGAGTTATAATTCCTTGATGTTTTTTTATTTGCATAAACATGGGTTCCCTGGGACAGTAAGTTTATTGTATCATCTTACTTTGTTGTACTAAATTGATATGGTATTTTTCCTGCTGGTTCTTTTGGTACTAATGTTTATAGACTATTTGCAATGAACTCTAGTCAACTTTTTGGGAAAGGTAATAGTAGTTTTCAATTACTAAATATACTAGTCTGAATGAATTATACTATTGGAGCATGTCTGCTCTAAATAAGAGGTATTTGGATAGACAGTAGAAGAGGTGATATGATCTTTCCCCCTTATATTCAATTATTGATTTTTGTTTATTTCTCTTTGGACTGTTATCATTGATTGATATCACGTTTGGATTAAAACTTCTAGTACAACTATGAGGAAAAGAAAGAGAGTGTGAATGGATAATTTGAATTAATGATCATTTTTGTCTCATACAGTTGGAAATCTATAATTGTTATGGAACGAATTTCGTACTGCTTGGGTTAAAGCATTGGTATTTTAATTGTTGTTTGCTTGTTCTCTTCAGCATTTGATTGCTTAAAATCAGATGAGTTGTATGAAGGAAGGGACAATAATTCGGTTTAGATTTTAGTTAAGATCTATCTTTTGAATTCACAACTATTGTAAGAGAATGGAATTGATAGCATTTATGTGTAGAACAACAGTTGCATAAGTTGTGTTTTTCTTTTTAGTTCTTACAAATGTTTGTAATTTGGAACTGTTGAAGGAAATTACTTCTCGTAATAATTATTTGGGAAAGAGGGAAGTAATCCTTTGTTTGATTAGGAGGGTTATTGGTGATGATTTAGTTGATATGCTGTTCATCCTTTTTGGTATTTAATTCTTGATTGATGTTCATATTAATGTTTTATAAAAGCAGGTTTCTTTTATTGAGACAGTTAATTAAAAGAACCTCATTTTAAAGACAAGTGCTTAATATGCTCAGTTCAATGAACTGACCCATGCCAAGTAATTTTGTAGATGAAACTTGAGTATAAATGAAGACATGGTTTTTTTCCTATACTTCTTTGATTAACTGAAGATGGATTGTATTTATAGCTATCACTCCTCCAGGAGGAAATGAGAAAGGAAGAAGTTACATTCTTCTATCTTCATGAGTTGTAATGTTGTTTGATATAAACAAAGTCCATTCATTTGGACTAGAAAATGTATAGATTGTAAATCTGATGGGATAAATACAAGTAAAAGTGTGATATTTTCAATAACTGTATCATTTTGATATTGTTGAATAAGTTTGAGAATATAACATTATTCCTTGACTTGGAATTATTCGAATGTTAATGGATGAATTTAAAAGGAAATAACATTTATTCTTTACCTGAATGTAACTTTTACGTTGAAATGTGCAATTAGTTCATACTTGGGTTAAGATTAATTTTGAATTGACATTAAAAATATTTAGATAAACATGAAATCCTAATTGGAAGGTATTCGGGATTAAATTGAAAGCTAAGGGATATCAAATAACATAGGGGCAGCCAAACCTTGTATTTGGACCTCCGTCAATAGCCTCAAATGTTTATAATTCAGAAAAATAAAGATATGGGAAATCATACCTATTGTTAACAGACCTTAACTAAGTAAGGTTAAGGAGGATAAATGAATAAATTCATTTAGAATTAGACCTCATTTTAATGGCGTCTAATAAGATGGAATTCTGAATTTGTTTACAGTTGTGGAAAAACTTGGTTAAGTTTAATATGTTAAACTTATTAGGGTTTATTGATAATGGACTGATTAGTCCAAAGAATAAGAAAGAAATTAAGAATTGAATATGCAACCCTTCGGTATGAAGGAGGAGATGAGTATTAAGCCTAGAAGATGGATTAAGTCTCTCTTAGCTACATATAACTGTAACAAGAACAAGGATAAAGGATCAGCATCTCTACTGAAAAGTTGATCTTAAATACTAAGATTATAACCAAATCACAATAGAGCTGGATATGTACCCTCGATGAGAGGATTTCGTAGGACATTGACATATGTCAGCTACAATATGGTGTCTTCATGAAGGTGGGGCCTCTCATGACGACACAATGTTATAGCTAACATATTACAATGCCCTTCCGAATTAAATCATCAAGTTTACATAAGCTGGATAATAAGTTCTTGGCTAGGGATAGAAATGTGATCACGTATACGGAGTGACCTCCAGAGGACTAAATGTAACTAGACACATGGATTCATCTAGGAACGAAACCGTATGTCTGCATATCTTTAGTTACCATGAGTAACTTCCTATACTCATTCATATTGCTAGTTGAGGTTAGAGTTTGACCTTAAATGGAAGGACTGGTAGAGACTAGGGAAAGACCATTCTAGATAACAGATGAAGTGAGGTGAAGGACGCATTCCATTGGTGTGTATCACATCTAGGAATATGATCATTCAAAGCATGTGAAAATCGTTGGCCAAAGTATCGCAAGTGTTAGTTGCATTATCCTAATCACCTAGTTTAAGATGCAGGATGTCAGATGAATATCAGTAACAGATATTCAGATAGACTTCTTAAATGGATCACTTTGATAACCGGAACTGGTAAAAGAACCCTGTATATTCATTATACTATGCATGAATTAACATGAAGGATCGGTAAGTCACCGAGTCATGAAATTAGAGATCGCTAAAACTCTGAGCCATAATGTGGGAGGTCGGTAGTTTCTTCGAGTCATTTTTAGCAGCATATGGTATCTGTTATATGATTTAATGACACTAAATGTGTGTTCCATATTGCAAATATGTGAATAGAGAACATTAGTTTTTAAAAGGGAAATTGTGTGATCCAAACTGCATTAATTAGACAAAGAACAATTATTAAAACTTGAACATATGTATTAGAATTATATAATTCATAATAGGGAACGTTGTATATACAAAAAAAAATAAAAAATAAAAAAAAATTCCTTTTTTCTAGTATCTTAAAATGGGGATGTTATAGAGAAAAGCAAGGATCTAAAGTAGAAAGAGATGATTAGCGCACAATTAAGGAACAGGATGAGGAACGAAAAGGAAAAGGTGTGTGAGGTATACAAGAAAATTTAGATTATTACAGATGATATTGTCTTAAAGCATCCATACCTAGCATCGCCTAAGAAGAAAATATGAATTGACCTTACAATGCTTGGATTATTTGACTCGCATCCTCACAACGGAAAAGAGGCCACTTTCCTTAGAATCAGTAGAAGAGGCACTAGTGCACTAGGAGAAAGAGGAAAAGTAGAAGGTTTTGGAGATATTCACTTGATACACTAATCTCCTTACCACTGTAAATTTTTCTGCATAGATAGCTTAAACTGTGTATGCAAATTGCCCTTACAAGAATAGATTAGCAATAATTCTAGTTGCTACACATGAGGCAGATCTCAAGGAGTTTTAGGAGAAAAATAAGGGGAACAGAGAAGAGTGGCATAAAATCGTAGCTGAGGTAGAGAAGAAGTCATAATCCATTAAGACCTTACAAGGCTAGATCAAAAACCGGCTTAAGGAATTATATCCCTAGATAACCCGCAAGATGGATGCGCTGGATGACCTCAAAAAATAGTTAGAATACATTGTGAATACGCTAAATGCTAAGGATGATGAACTAAATATTGATGAGGTAAGTGTCCTAGTAGGTGAACTCTATCAATAGGCACATGGTGAATTGGATTTCTAGGAAATGATTGAGGTAGACATAAGGAAGGATTTCCCACTCATTCTTCATCAATAAACAAATTATTCTTCATTCCTCCATTTTTTATTTCTTCCATTTCTAATTCTTCATTTAATTATTTATTCCAACCATTCAAAGTCCCACCATTATTTATTATTTAGGGATAGGATGTTTCTGAGGATGGAGAAAAAGTTTAGTGTGGGGTAATGTTGGGCCTCAAAATATTGGCTAAGTACAAAAGGGCGCATGCACACACAGGACCAATAAATAATAAGGGTGCATAGGGGGGAAAATCACATTGGACATGGGTTTTAGAAGGGTTTAGTAGAAACCATGATGAATGTGCAAGGTAGATCAAAGGATCTCAGGACTTCTCGATATTCAGCTCTCCGAGAAGCAATTGAGGAAAAACATGACCTGAGAAGGTGTGTTGAGTGGATAAGGTGCCAACCTGATGACTTGGTGGTAAAGGAAAGAATATCCCATGCATAAAACATTCCCGTAAGACATCATTGCAGAAAGTGGAGAGCTTGGATCAGAAGAAGAATGCTCCACTATAGGACCACATGGACACTTGGCAAGCAATATTCCCCTAGAGAAAGGCATGATGATGGGTGTTAAACCTATTTATAGAGATTCTCTAGATCAAGGAAGACAGACCTGAATGGGGAGATTTCAATGAGGGGAAGCTTCAGGATCATGAAAAAGAGGATGAAAGGTGAAGCCATGCAAATAAGAGTAGGATGTTCTAATGGTTGGGTTACCATTAGAGGGTTGTAGGAATGATATCATATTTATAGGGATGGTTCTGTGAAAATTTATGTAATATGGGAAGCATAGATAGGATCTCTGATACATGATTCATGTATGTCTTGATACATTTGGTCTATTATGACCATTTTGAATATAATGTGGTTACTGGAACTATGATCAATATAAATATATGTTCTGGATATATTTTTTATGGGTGCAAACCCTAGTATCATTTTTTTATTTCATGACTAAAAACTTCTCTCTATATGATGTTTCTCTTATCTGAATGGGTATATAGATATAATAACTCATCCTATTCCTTCATAATGTAACACTCTGAACTCTTGTTACTTCCTCCTGAGCATTCAAGTGTTGATATATGATTTCTTCTGTAAAAAGGGATGTGTTCCTTTGATTGTGAAGTCATGCTTGATAGGGATTGTATCTTCTTTGCTCTTGAAGATTTTTGACTGAGCCCGGATATGCTTGGACTCTTTTATTTCTTTCATTTTGCACTTGAGTTTAATATGATCTCGGAATGAATTGTGGATTTATCCATATATAGGACTCAGCCTTGGGTCAGTGGCATTGATCCAAGAGATGATTTAAGTTTATTCGGGATGAACAAAAATTATAGACCTTACATAGGTTGCAAGGTCTGAATGCGTTGAATAAGCTATTCCGGAGTCTAACTTAGGCTGATCATGTTAAATGAATTGGTTCCCGATATCATAATATCAGGAAGGTCTTGATCGTGGGCTAGGTAATAAATTTAGATATATTTATACTACTAGCTTATTATCAGTGCTGGATTGAATCCATTACAAGAATGTATATCTGTTGGTTCTTATTCTGAACATTTTAAATGTTAAACCTAAGCTGGGTTTATTAAGGTTAATAACCTAAACCTAAACTATAACCTATGGGTTAGATTAGTGCTAATCTAACCTAGGCCTAAACTATAAACTAAATGTTCTAAGGTTAGTGACCTAGCGCTAAGGAGGTTAGACTAAGTATCACCTTAAATTCTAACCTATGTTTCTAACCTAACTAATAAACATGGAGGAAAGGGACCTATGAAGGGGTGCGAGCCATGGGCGGTAGTTTCTATGGCATTAAATGAAGGAGATAAGCATGAAGGAAAAAGAATTAGCGGAGGTTTCAAATGGCCATCGAGGCCGACGTGGTAAAGTCGCCAAATTTTAGAAATGGTCTAGATTTGCATTTGTCCGTCGCCAACTATGGCGGTCGGTGGCAATGGAGATTGAGTGGGAATTTTGGAGTTAATGCAATTAATGAACTCGGTCTTCGAGCTCGGATTCCTCAGGAAGACATGTGAAAAGGAAAACTAGTTGTTTGTTTGGGTTTCCATGCACTCCGGGTTTCTCTTTATTTGATCACTGGTTCTTCGCACCAGTCTACTTGGTGTTGCATGGCAACTATGAGAATAACTAGCTCTTTTCTCTGTCAAGGAAAGTTTATAAGGCAAGGAGATAACAAATTATTGTTGTTGAATCTAATGTGGAAAAAGAGGAGAAGGCTTGAGCTCTTTCAGAGGTCTTCTTCGGATTTTTAAACAACATTACCAGGCATGCTAGGCCCTAACTTTTAAAAATCTTGCTTTCTTTCAAATGATTTCATTAGAACAACTCTGTTCAGATGATTTTTGGGTTCAGTTGGTTTTTAAGGTAGCTTTGTAAGAATTAGTTGTTGTATCTTCTTACTGGCTCGATTTTTCAAATGAACCCTTGATGGGTGTGCATTTTGTTTCATACTGTTGAATTATCTTGCTGTGTTTTGCATTTCGGTTAGATTTCGTAGAAATGCTTGCAAGGCTAATATACGTGTTCGGCTTTGTGGAAGTCTATGAATTGTTTTCTTGTTTGATTCAGACTTCCGTCGATACCTTGCTGTTTCACTTGTTGAAAAGGATACTGTTGGAATTCTTGAATGTACAGTATATTCTGACTTCTGTATAAGTTATGTCATGAGTAATATAAGTCATTGTTGCTGCTGGACTTCTTGAAATGAAATTATGTCTTGGCTTCTGAAGAAGTACATCCGTGAATACAATATGTTATTGAATTCCGTTGGAATCCTTGAGTAGATAGTATTTTTGACTTCTGTAGGAGTTTTAGATTGAGAATATTACTTGGGTTCGACTCCTTTTGAACTCTTGAAGCGTATATTATGTTTTCCTCTTCTATATAAGCTTAGAGTGAATATTTTTGTTATGGACTCAGTTGGAGTCCTTGTTATGAAACCAGTGTTTCTGCTTCTGTATAAGCCTGGTTGTGAATACTTATTATTATTAGCTCTGTTGGAATCCTTAATATATATATATCTTGTATTTCAGCTTCTGTAGAAGTTAGTCATGAATGCCATACGTTTCTACTTCTATAGGAGTTCAGTTGTGAATACGGTATGTTATTGTTTTGGTTGGAATTCTTGAATTTAATATGTATCTTGTATCTTTCTACTTCTGTAGAAGTTTATTTGAAGAATACTACATGGGTAAGACTCCTTTTTAATCCTGGAAGCGTAAATTATGTTTTCTCTTCTGAATAATCTCAGTTGTGAATATTGTTGTTATGGACTCAGTTGGATTCCTTGATATGTAACTGGTGTTTCTACTTCTGTGTAATCCCAGTTGTGATTACGGTCGATATTGACTCAGTGAGAGTCCTTAAAATGTATCTAGTATTTTAAATTTCTGTCAAGCTTGGTTATGAATGCTGTTGTTTTATTATGAATACTAAATGATATCGACTTCGATGGATTCATTGAAAGGTAATTTATGTTGTAACTTCTGTAGAAGTTTTTGTTGTGAGTACTTTTAGGATTCTTGATTGTTGTCATATGAATTCAACTTCAATTTAAACCTTTAATATAGGTATTGGTTGGATTTGGCACTGTTGGAGTCCATGATATGATGTGAGTTGGCTCAATTCTCGATTTCAGTCCTCGTTGAGCATGCATATCGTTTTAATTCTTTCTTATCATCGTTGTGTTATGATCAGTTCGATTCGGATGAATTAAAGGTTGGGGTTTCTTTATCAACTCGATTTTGTTGATACCCTGTTATATGTTGTAGTAACTCGACTTCAAATGAAACCTTGAGGAAAAATTTATTGGGATTTGCCTAATTGAATGAAGCTGTGCTCTATCAAACAATGGCGATGGGTATATTCATATTGTTGAATTTTATGAAAAGGAATTGTTGAATCTGTTAAGTTTGGATTACTTACTATTGCTTTTCGCGAGAGCTACTGTATTGCTTAGTAAGCTACAGGAAATTTTTATATTTAAATTTTGACGAAGTTGTGGTTCTTCTTGCGGTCTCGTCTGACTTAGTCGTATGCGTATAATGTGAATGCTTTACTCCTGAGGAGATGGTACAGACATGAGCATGATTGGAAGGGAAATCTGAATGTCTCGGTTTCTTTCTCTTCTGTTGTAAAGTATATGTTGATAAATTTATATTTAATTGTTGGATTTGTAAAACATACTGATGGATTCATGAATTGTTAGGATATTCATTTTGTTGAATATAATGGCCTGTCGGATGTTTGTTGTCCTTGGGATTCAGATGGATAGTTGTTTTAAATGCATTTGTTCTTCTTGGTCACTATCATTTATGAAGAAATATATGAAAAGTATCTAGGACTATTTAGTAACTATAATACGAGTTACGCGTTATAGTCATGTTTGAATTACAAAAGAGCATAGTTTGAAATATGTTTACATGTTTGGTGAATTAATTTCATTTAAACATGTTGTTTAATGAAAACAATTAGTGGATTGCAATTGTTTTAAGATTTAGTGCTTATCATGCTCAGTTCACCGAATTGACCCATGTTGACAATTTTTGCAGATGATTTCCGTAAGTGGTAAAGGCACGTAGATCTGATATGATGTTCAGATTGTTTAATTTGGTTTTATGATGAAATCTAACTTGATTCTCTGAATGTACTACTTGAAGAAAGATGTTCTTTTTCTGTTGATTATTGTATCGAATATGCTGAATGCATAAAATGTATTTGATTAGCTTTGAAAGGAATGAAAAGAGATATTTGTTACTTATGTGTTTATATTCGTATCTTGATGGTTTGATCTTCTTTGGTTCGAATGATCTTGAGAGCATTGTTATTATTGTATAACTTGGAGACTTTTGTGAATATCTAAGTAAGCTTGCAAGGTTATGTGACTGAATACTTATGATTGTTTAGTAGTTCTATTATGTTCTATTTATAGCTAAATTAGAACTTAGATCATTGTCTTTCAGGAAGCTAGGGTTAAAATAAACCTGAGCAGGAAGCTGAACGAGCTGAATAAATTATTACTTCCTAGTTTTGATCTAAGGCAAGACAACGTTTAATTGGATTCTTAATCACTTTATCTCGATACTAATAAATAAGATATAATTACAGTTATGAGAAATGATATAAACCCAAAAAGGTTTTGGTTAGCAATCTCATGTGAAGACTAAGGGTTATTGTCCAGTTTCGTTGATTTAGATTTATGTTTTTCTATGAACTTCTGGAAGGGACCTCTAGTCTTAATAACTTCTCTTGTGTAATGGGTTTTACTATGAAAGGTAATTCTAAGGTGAGGAACCCAGGGATTGGGAAAGACTAACCTTAAGGGAGTGTCTTATTGTATAATTTTAACTCAACGTATGTAACACTTATTAATAAGTAGATCTTTTCGAGGTGGATTTAAAGGTTGACGGCACAAGTCAACTGCAGGGTTGTACCTTTGAGAAGATTAGGATCTTCTCGAAGATACAACAATGCAGGTGACTTATGACGACACCCTTTGCATTGATCGTTAAGATTTACACCTTAAACTCGAACAAGTTACTCTGGGATTGATTAGGAACGTGGTCACGTTATAAGGCTGCCCTAGGAGACTCGGGGTATCTTGACACACTGGATTAACTAGGGTTGATCCAGTATGTCAGCGTATCCCTAGTCCTCGGGAGCATCCCTATAACGTTTTCATCTTACTAATCCGTTCCTGAGTGAATAACTTGGGACAGGAGAGTCTGACAGAAGTCAGTATAAGACATTCTACATAACATAGGAATATGAGACATAAGCATTATGTTTCAAATCTTTGGCCAAAGTATCGCAAGCTGCTGATTGCGTTGTCCTAAGTCACATATTCTAAGGGATGAGATGCCGATGAATAATGGTAACAATTATTCAGATAGGCACCTTGGACAGAGCATTCTGAATCCAAGAATAGGGAAGAGAACCGCAAGAGTGATGTGTTAAATAAAAACGCCAACTCTTAATACTCATGAATAGATCGGTAGATTACCGAGTCATGGAATGAATAGATCGAAGGTACTCCGAGTCATTATAGCTACATATGGTTCTATTATAAGAATGGTTGTTTTGATTTGTGAGTTCTAAATTATGTATTTAGAACCAGGAAGCATTTGTCAAAAAAAAAAAAAATTGTTCTAATGTATAAAAATGAGGATGTTACACATAATGTATGCATAATCATTTACTTTTATACATTTAACCTGTTATCAATGTTGTCATCTTCTCACAATGCTCACATAAAGGAGGGGCTCAACATCCACGCATGCCTCGGGTGAGCACTCAGCACCCGCTAGGTGATAGGATGATGCACATGCGTTTAGAGTGTTGTTCTAAGGGCACACGAAAATGATTAAAGTTGGCCATGTCATAATGGATCCCTTGGGTATACTTAAAAACTATTCTAATTTCAGTGCTCCTAGGATGCGAGGAAATAATCGTATTAATAAACTATCACTATATGCGACCTCTTGAAAATCCATGTATAATTCTTAGATGTTATCATCAGGATCTCCTTTTCTTTTATACTTTTTGAATTTAGGGATGGCGAAATGTTTTGGAAATTACTGTTGCAATATATCCTCATCAAAGGGGTAAGGACATAGCTCTTCATATAGGTATTTCCTACTGTGATCTATGTTTATTTCTTGTAGTGTAGTAAGTGTATTTTTCATCGATTATAACTCTAGTTGAATGATTTGTTTCTGTTTATGTATCATTGGTCTATTTGCCTTAGCCACTTTAAAAGTTATGTCATCATATGGATCAAAGTAAAACTCAACGGATTTCATCTTTATGCACATTCTTACTCAAAGAGACCAAGTTTGCTAACTTTTGACTTATTTTCAATATTCATGTTTGGAGGATCTCTTCTTCAACTAAGGTATTGTATTCTTTGTCAAACATAGGAGGTGGCAAGTCCTTGCACTCATGTTCAAGTTTTACTTTGTGTGAAGCTTTATAATAAGGTCTTCGCAAATCACCTATTGGTTTTGATGGGTTTTCTTAAACATTTTTACTATGTTGTCCAGAAGTGGAAGCATACCCTACGTCAAAGGGGTTATCCATGTCTAAGAGGGATGCTCTCTCTTCTATTTTATGGTTAATGGTCTTAGTCTACACTTGGTGTTCTTGCGGAAGATTTTCTCCTAACTCAAGAACTCTTGCAATTACTTGATCTTTGTTATAATAAAGGACCTCATTGAATCGAACTAGGTCTAACTTATTATGTTCCTCAGAAGAATCATATTATTTTCCTCTATGATCGACCAAAGGCTCTATGTCTTTGCCTTATGAAAAGAGAGGTGTTAAGTTACTACTGCTAAATGGGAATGATGTAAAAGGATTTTCTTTCAAGTCACACTTTTCTGGTTTAGATGTCATTTTTTTTATTCTTTTCATTACTAGTTTAAGTTGTACTAGGGTTTTTCTAATTGTATTCAAAGTTGTACGAAACCTAGGTGTACATTATGTAAGTCGTCTTAAGTCTAAATATCCTAGTGTGTCTTAAATGTAATGTTATGTAACCATTATTGTTCTAGGAATAATCACATGAACACCCTAGCAAACCAAACAATCACTAAAAATTCTTTTCTAGAATGACTATACCCTAAGCAATGAACTTAATGATGGGTGAAAGATAGATAGTGACAATACCCTATCATTAAATAGGTTGAGTTATAATTCTAACAAGATATAAGTACTAAAGTGATATTGATGCAATATCTCCACAAGATATACTATGATGAGTTTAAATGGCGACAAACCTAAGTTTTTAATAATAGAAGTTGTGAATGTGGATATCATAATAACTTTATTTTGATACGTTAACCAAGAAATAAAGGTGTTAGTATCTAGATGATGTTGTCATGATATAAAGAAAGTAGTATCAACACTCTCAAAATATTTAGATGATGTTGGAATCCAAACTATGTACAAGTATAGCTAGAAGTTATTATCTATATGAGCAACGTAACGATACAATAAAGAAACTTATTTCAAGTTTTCAAAAATGAAAACAAGATGTAAGTACCATAATTGTATAGCTAAAATGCAAGAAAAAATAACAACTCAAAGGGGAAATCATGATGAAACAAAATACTAGTTATGAAGATGATCTTGAAATCAAGATCACATGGCTATGAAAGATATAAGGATGTATCCAAACACTTTATATGTTTAACAACTCAGCCGTAAACATGGATGAATGTAAACAGACAAAAAATTGGTGACACTAACTATGAAAACATCCATGAAAGATTCCTTCTCCTATACCAAATGGGTAACAAAAATGCAAAGGTATAGATCAAAATATGAAATTAAACTAAGTGTCACTTGGGTAGAGTTTTACCTCATCCGAAGGTGAGAAAGAAACCAAGCTAAGTGATATGTTGTTTAATTTTGTGATGAGAAACACTTAGATATAACTTAAGTGGATTCATTACCATCATTTAAAATAAGTTTTTGAATCTAAGGAATTTTTCACTTCATGATTGTTTGACAAGACACAAAAATGAACTAGTAAATTGGGCTCCAAGATGAAATGGTTTTCTTAAAAATATCACTTAACTAGGTGTCAGCAATTTGTCTAAATGGGAGCTTGATTTACCAAGGTTTCCCAAGGAGCATTTTGAATTTATTTTACCCCCTTCAAATATGATGAGAAATCAATGCGTTCACACATATTCTCATTGGGATCGTGCTACAGATAACTTTGACTCTAAACTCACAATGTATGTCTAGTCAAGTGGGTAAGCAGAGCGCTTCCTATTTCATCCATGAGGTTACTTGGCGGTGGATTACTTTAGGGTTCCTAGAGCCTGCCCCATTGTTATAACTTAAGTAATTATGCCAAAGGGATTAGGTTCTAGTAGAGTGGATAGGGACATATCCTTTTCCAAAATATGTAATACATTGTGATGTGAAATGGTTATTTTATAATCTTTCTTAACTTAATGTGGTTTTAAGTGGCACACCATCTGGCAACTTGTATGAACACACATATTAGAGGTTTCATTTTTGCAACTCCTTTCTTTAACAAGTGTGTTGGTCCTATACATAAATGGTTAGTAATTTTTCAAAAAATATAATGATATCAAAAAAGAGAGTTTGCATGTTGCTTTTCATTCCTAAGATCACGAAAAAAGGTGCAAATAAAGAGAATACACAACGCAAAAACTCAATTAAAACAATTTTATGGAAAATAATTTATTTATTTTGCAAAATTTTGAGTTCACTTTAACCATTTTTGAAAGATCAATCCATTAATATGTGTAAGGTAAGTGTTTTTGAAATCAATAAGAAGGTTTTGGAAGTGCTTTTGGTTCCCAAGATCACCTAGAAGGTGCGAGGGAAGAGAATACACACTTTAAAAATATCTCTTAACTAAAAAAATGAAACACTTAAAATAAATTAGTCAAAAAAAACCAAAAAGAACTTTGCAACTACCTATTAGAACTTGCAAACAGTCAGAAAAACCCAAAAATCTTGATCTTACAACTCAAAAAGAAATTTTAGTTTTTAACATAGACAATTTTGTGCCCAAAAAGACACATGTGCATCCAAACCAATGGATATGCACCTAAATTGATATGTGTGTGTGGAAGCAATTCAATACCATGAGGTCTAACACCTGTGTGGGCCAAAATACAGGTATACTTGGGTTTCAATGAAGACACCTCATTCCCGATGGATACACCTGCAAGCTAAAAAATGAATAACACAATATGCCAAAACACACTTGTGCATCTAGAGACACAGATATGTGTGATAGTCAATGGACATGCTGATAGTTTAATAGGTATGTGACGCTTTGTAAATGACCTAAAAATGTAAAATATAACCAGATGAGTACGTAGCCAGTGTGACAGGTGCACATTTATTTCAACGGAGATTCTATGATCAAGGACACCTACACGTACCCCTATAAAAACCTAAAAAACTCACAAAAAAATGAATTTTTTAAAGAAGTAAACAGGTTAGTTGATGATCATGAAAACCTATTTCTAACTTGAACCCATTAAATTTTTAACCAAAAGGGAGATTTAGCTTGTTTAAAACATGAAATCTATTAAAAGACAATCCCTTTAACCCTATAAATCTCTAAAATGAGTAGAAATGGACATAAAAATCTTAGAAATGATTTTAAAAGGACTATAGGGTTCAAGTCCCACTGAGCGTGCCAAATGTGTGCAATGAAAAGTTCACAAAATTTTATAAAATGCGTTAAGACCATAAAAGAGGCCCTAAAATATTTAAACAAACAACTCAATGACCATCAGATTAGAGATAAGAAAGATCTACCTATTTGCATGCATATATAAAGTTTGAAACAAATATTGAACCTCTAAACATGACTATATTAGTTCTCTACTCCATGAAATCTATCAATAAATTAACCTATTAAAGATCTAGCAATCAGTTTTGTGATTGTTTATGTTTCAAAAGCTTAATAATGGAAGCTCACCATCAGTGGTTTCTCCTATTTACCTAAAGCATTCAAATGGATTAGCAAACAACTCAAATAAACTATTAAATAACTCTAAGAGACTTAAAATGGCTTAAATAAAAAATAAGAGAGAGAGTGTGTTCTTAGAAAAAGGTGGTTTTTCAATTTGAGAAAAGGATGTTTTGGATGCATTTCGAACTAAAAATGTTCCAAAAAGGTGATTTTCAATAAAACAAATTTAGGGGTGTGAACATGACCTTGGAAAGCTAAGTGGCTATTTGGAAAGGTATGATATTTGTTTAGAAAGTCAAATCCTCTTTAGAAAGTCAATAAGAGGGTTAATTAACCTAAACAAGGTTAATTAAAGGGAAATAAGCTTATAGAAGTTTCTTAGAGAGGGATTAACATGGTTTAGGGGGTTTATAAGAGGTTAGAAAGGGTATGTTAATTAACACGAGACTAGGATAGTTAGTATGATCTTAGTAATAAGATCATGTAGATCAAATTATAAGTGTCTACAAGTAGTATAATCAAAAGTTTCAGTTGGTTTTATTCCCCCCAAGGGTTTTCTACATTACATCTCATGTTCTTGTGTACTCTTTTGTTGAATGTTCTTATGAATGATTTTTTCATGTTAATAATCACATATTGATGTATGGTTGAATGGTAATGGTTCACACAAGTTAAAGTAATTAAAGTTTAGGTTTTGAAGGATTGATTCACCATCCCTCTTAGGACATTGTTCTTCCAATAATTGGCATCAGAGATAGGTCATTTTGAATAATTTTAATCACTTGAAGAAGATGATTTTAAGGAAATTAAATGGAAAATGAACCCTGCAATAACCTGCACCTGCACAAATAACAAAAAAAAATCACAGCAATACAAAGAGAGGGAAAAAAAGAACTATGCATTTTAGAAAATTAGAATGAGAAAACACATCTTGTTTTGCTGTAGAAACCGTGAAAAAATTCAAGGTGATTTTGTGCTCAAAGAACACAATTTTCCTTACACTCCTCCAACCAACACTACATAAAAAAATGCATTAGCAATGGAAAGGACATGACAATTAATGATCAAAAATGCTGTGGACTATCTGAGGATCAGAAATTGTGAAGATTAGGAATTATACATCAACCAAAGCTATCCTGGGAAAAACATGGGTAATCTTAAGAAGGATCGTTAAAGGTGAGGATGGAAAAGATCCAACTTCACTATGACTTCTCCTGCTTGATTTTTCACTGAGCGAAGAAGTCCGAGTCATAATGGGAAGTGTTAGTTGTAGACTATCTACTTAGCAGTTAATGGAGTGGTCAGATCAGGCTTCTAGAGTTGATCAGGTCTAGCATCCAGAAAGAATGATTATTGGTTGACAATGGTGCATGAGAAACCTCTCTCCCAAGTGTGGGGACTTGTGAAGTATCTGAGATTGAGGAATCTCCATGGAATTGAGAGGCTATGTCAATGGATGAACTTCTCTGGCATCTTGAGATGCTATATTTGCATAACTACAGAGGTTCATTGACTCGTAATCCTATTCTAGAACTGCAGATTGATTTCAAGGATGATAAGAATTACAAATGATTGAGACTAGACTAAAGATGGTGATGTTGCTCAAAAGATTGATGATGGTGAACTAATTGCCATGTTGTCCAAGCAAATAGACACAGACCAAAGATTCAGGTAAGTATAAAGGACATTTTCCTTTTACAGGCTGATAAGATATAATTTAGGATCTGAAATGAAGCAAACAATACAAACAAAGGACTGAAACTCATTCACAAAGCTTGCATTATCATTTCCAGTGTCAAAATCACTACATTACAACCTCAGAGAGGTAAAAAACTGTTACAATCTTTGGAGAGGTCTGATTCTTCAAACAATCACTTGCTGGAGGTGAAAGAAGAAGTTGTTATGTCCAAAAAATGTTCCCCCCTTGAAAATGAGCCAAAACTGGCTTTTACACTACATGGGTCGAGCCCAGGAGACAAAATCATACAAAAAACGTGAGAGCCCATTCCTCCTCAACTGCAGATGCATTAAAATGGCAAGAAGGATACGACATATAAATTGAGATAATGTGTGTTTAGACTGAGTTAATGTATGATGAGAAGAGTAAAACAAGTTTTGGGATTAAGTCAAAGAGTATGCAGTAAAAATTCATGATCTTAAGAAGAAGCACTGGTATAAAACTAGTAAGCTTGATGAAACTATTAAATCGATAGAAAGGTAGATGGATTCTATGATGACAAGCCTACAATTCAAAGAAGAAGAATGCATTAGGTTTGAAGAAGAGATGATCTTTCTAAAAGGAGAGTTGTTTGAGGTAGTCAACAAAGATAACACATTTAAGTAGTTTGAAAAAAGATCAAAATAAATTTTTGGTCACTTGGATAGTCAAAGGTCTTGTTGCCATGCTAAATTTATAGCATGAAAAATTGAATTTTTTTTCCATGACAACTAGGGCCACACTCAAAAATCCTTGAATTGGGTAATGTAAGCCCACCCTCCAACCGATTGATGACCATGCAAACCTCATCATGGTCAAAAGGGATGTGATAACTATATTTTAAAATTGTGTTTCATATGTAGGTAAGTCAGTGGGAAGAAGTTCATGGATCCATTTTGATCCACTTTGAAAGAACTACACTTGGAGGCCCAAAAAGGCATATTTTCAGGACTTTTACATCTAATGAACACCCTCTGGAGGTGAACCAAGAAGAGATAATGCCTCCAAGAAGTTTATAAATAAGATATGAGATCATTGGAGGTAATTTACGGAATTTATACAAGTTGAAACATGTTTAGGAACAAGTTATACAACATTGAGCTACTTATAAAATGGTGTAAGGAAATGAAAGAAGTAAAAATCTAGTGATATTTTTCGAGATGTTGAGGGAGCCCTATGTATTTGTTTGAAGTTACCATATAGTCATCAGAAAGATAAGGAATAATTCACATTTCAAAAAAAAATCGGGAGATTCAATTTTCAATATTTTGAGATATTGGTGTGACAATGCAGATGAACATCCCCAATCTTAGTGTGGATTCAAATGAGAATTCCAGGAATTATGTGAATATTTAATACCTGATTGAAATCTAAAAATGAAATATGTAATTCCATACTCACATAGAATATGTTGATGATCATTTTCATCATCATTATTTTTTATGGCAGTTACTTTCACTGACACATAGGCTTAAGTAGAATAATAAAAGGGTGTAAATTCCTAATTTCATGCAGAATTGGATCTTGAAACCTATGGGAATAGTCTCAAAAGACATTTAAAGGAAAAATTATATACAATTTACCTTAGTAACTCTCAGGGATGTTCCCATGGTGGAAAATCACTCTCATATGTCTATTTTTGGCAGTTTTTGGTGAAGGGGCAATTTCTAAAAGAATCCATTGCATTTTCAGACCTTCAATGAACTTTTTCACCTTTAAAATTGGTGTAAAGGTGAAACAAGTGAAGAAAAGTTTGACCCTAAGGAGAAAGGATGTGGTTTGAAGTCATTCATCACTTAATTGACTAACTTAAGTGTTAGGTGATTGTTAACAACTCACAACTTAAAAACACCCCCTCCCCATGATCCAACACAACCTTCACACACTTGAGAAGCCCTGATGCACCTTTTCACCTGGTTAAAAAGTGCATTAGGTGAAAATGGGTGTAACCTCAAGGAAGGATTATGAAAATATACCAGCTTCAAGTCATCAAACAATTAAGCTCTACACAAAAATTGAAAATATGACTGGACAATGATATTGACAAAAGGTTCTCTCTAAAAATATAATTTAGGCTTTCCTAAAAAATTTCTAGTTTTCTTATAACATATAAGGATAAAAACCCATTTAATTTCATCACAACCCAATTTGTAAATATTAAGATACATCTTATTCTTTAAAGGGGTTTAGCTATCTTTTTTGTTGTTTCCATAAATGGTTTATAGAAAATCTTTTCCTTCTATATTCAACTATGTCTCAGTAAAATCAACCTATGATCATTATTAAATGATCTAGATTCCTCTTTATCAACATAGATAAATCCTAACATTATTCTACGTAGGAGCTATGATTAAATGCACAAATGTTCACATGAAATCCTCCATACATGCTGAAGAAAACTAATTTACTCCCTTCCATATATGGGTAATTGGAAGATAACCAAAAATTTCGAAACTTAACAAAAAACCAACTCAATACTATTTCAATATCTTCCCCATGTTGATCTACATGGATCTATACATTTGACATTCCAATAAATTAAAGACAAAAAAAAAAAAATGCCTTTTCTTTACCCTGCCTACACCCACACAACTTAGTATATTTCTGATTGTTGGTTCCCACTCCACACATAATCTCAAGCTTTTAAATTTGGAGAATCCTTTTATTTCATGTAAATAGAGGAAATCTAAAAAGTTTAGAGAAATATATTGGAGAAAATGAAAATTGCACCTTGCAACCTCTGTGTATGATCCAAAACTCCCAGGTCACTGCCAATAACCAGCTATCAAGGATCATTCAAATTAAACTAGTAATATGCAATTTTTCGTATAAAAAAACATACCAATTCAAATGAAAGCACATGAATATATATATATATATATATATATATATATATATATATATAAACAATATAAAAATTTGTATATCCCACTGTCAAATCACACCTCCACACATTTTATTAGTTTTTCAAAAACAAATATTAAAAAATCATTTAATCCCTCCATGCATACATTCACATCTCCTTAACTGAGAGTTTCAGTTATCTACACAACTAAAATCCTCAAAATATGCAACAAAAATAAAAAAGAACTCTCTTCCGTCCATGAAAATCCACCCCACTAATTCAGTTACATATATTTTTTATCCTTCAATTTTGGAACCGAGCTTATTCATTTTTTGAGAGAAATTTTCAACAAATACTAAACTTGATTTCCCGAATAATTAACTCTGGATAATCCTAACAACTTCAACTTCTAGAATCCAATAACTACTGCTAACTCCTGACACTCCAGTTTTTTCTTACTTTTACACTAAAATAAAATTTATATCCATTAGCTCTCAAGATAAAATTTACAATCTCAACCCCTTATTACATCCTTTTCCTATAGATCCCTACCCAACTTATGGAGCTCTCATAGTATTCTTGTATGGCTTCACCTTCTTCCTACTTCTCTCTCTTTTTCCTCTGGCGGGTGCTTGTATTTATATCCCTTCTCAACATCATCAAGCCACTGCGGGAGTTACAGATCCATTGCCAAGTGTCCAAGGTGGTCCTTCAGGGGAGCATGCTTCTTCAGGTCCAAGCTCTACACTATTTGCAATGATGGCCTTCTAGAAACTTCCATCACAGGGTATATTCCTTCATAGGCCAACCTGTCACCAGGCTAGCACCTTATCAATTCTGCTGTAGACACCAAATTTGTGTCTTACGACCCCTTGTGACCCACATCTCATTTCGCAACCTAACCCCATCACCTAAACCTTGCACTATTATTTATTAATTACCTTGTAATTGATAAATCCACATCACCTTACCTGCCACCTCACTCTGCCACCTCATCATGACCTGGCCCTAACCCTAAACTACCCTAATTAAGACCCATGAATTGGTTTAGACTCACATCCATAACTAATGCCTCCTTACTCGCACCCAAAAGCCGACCTTCTAGCCATTTGACCAAGCCCGCAACTGATCTCTCAGGAGAAAAGCAGGGAAGGTGGGCTATTTTACTAAAAATGGCCTACTTTTTCCTTAACCGATGTCAGTTCCTACTCGACCGCCGTCGGTTACGCAACCGCCATCGGTTCCCTGTAAATGGGCTTCCCAAACCAAAACAACGGATCGGAATTTCATTTTAGAGATCAGTCAAAGGATTTCTGGATCAACAGAGAGCATTGCAAGCGAGGAACAGAGTCTAGATCTTCACTTGACAGAGCAGAGACGAGTAAAGAAACCAGAAGTGTTTGCAACCAAGGAGATCAACTTGCATCTGTACCAAAACCAGTAAGTCACATCTTGCATGTCCTTTGTTATAAAATTTCTTATGCTTCTTGAATCTCAGTGCTCCTAAATCCGTTTCTGAATCCACTACCCAACGTGCTATTGCATCTAACTGTCATTCTTTTGCTTCTAAATCATCCCATTTCCTAATACCATCCAAAAACCAGCCATTACAAACACCATAGCCACCAAGAAGATCGTAGAACCTACCGCTATCGGTTATCAGTAACCGCCATCGGTTATCAGTGACCGAAATCGGTTATCAGTAACCGGCATCGGTTCCTTTGATCAAAACCAGAAAACCAGCCTTTCCCCCTACCCAGTTTAACAAAATAATTTAATTGATATTTTGCAGTCTTTTGTGTTAATTCATATTAGCAGGGGAACTGACCACCTTCGAAAGGAAGTTTTATATTTCCTGGGCCCAAGGCAGTTTCCTCATTTATTGTTTAATCAAAATCTTGTGGTCTTGTGTTCTTATTTGCAGGTAGTCCTTCCAAGACAAAAAGGAGTTCTCCGCAGTCAACCTGATCTTTCTCTACGGTACGCGCACACCATCTCGACATTCTACAGGTATTCCTCCTAACCCTAACCTCATCTGTTTCTAAAAGGAATGAAAGGATAGAAGCAACTCTATTCCCAGAAGCCGAAACATTCCGTGCGAAACATTTTGGCACGCCCGGTGGGACCCATTTTGGGTTTCTTTCTCTTGCTTATTTTCATTTTAGGAAGCATATTTGTTGTTGCTGTTTTTGGTATATATTTAGTAAAGAATTAGTCTTGCTTTCCTGGTTTTGCATTAGTGAAAGTCATCTCTCTTGCTTCATTGAATATAATTTTCGATTTGGGTTTAAAACACGTGCATTGCATTCCTGCTTGTTGTTCTCCAATTCTAGTGAACATAGATTAAGTAACAGGTCGTACACGTGGGGGTGATATCCACGGTATTGACAGGAAATTAACCTTAGTTTCACTGCACAACACATACCGAATCACTTCACAATTAACACAACAGCTCAAACATCCCCCCTTTTCCGCGGTATTCCTCTGCCCGATTGAGGTAACCTTATAAGCCAAAACAAACTTGACATTTCCCCTAGGTCTTGTTGTTTAGGATTCTGACATCATCTTACGTCTAAAGGCATAAGCCCACGATAACTAAAATTAACCCTAGGGTTAGTCTCTAGATTTACGTGTGCCTCTTGCTTGTTTTCAAATACTGTTTTCTCTGTCATACTTTGTCTTCTGTGATCATTAAGTTGATAAACATACTCAACGTTGCTAAAATCAAATTAGCAGCCTTTTATATCTTCTTATCCTAGACTTTTGACACTGGCATCGGTTAAGGGACTGATGTCGTTTGCTCTGTGACCGACACCGGTTACTAAACCAATATCGGTTACTGTCTCCAGCAGCCCCTGACAAACCAGCAACTTGCCAAATTCATCATTCTGAGGTTGTTTTTGTTCTTGATAGATTGAAACTTTCCTGTGTGTCCTGGTCTATGGTTGTCATCACTCAGAAGCAAGCCGCCACCATGGTTTCACATGCCTGCTCTGTGTCTTTGCCTGAATCACCCCATTCACATTCTATAGGGAACCCTACGGACACCAGTGAGATCCCCCAAATTCCTGTAGGAGACAGGGACTTTGCCAAATTTCTGGATGCTAATCCTAGCGCTGTACAATACTATTTGTCTCATACCCCTGACCGTACGCCTGATGGTCAGCTCCTTATTGGCATGCCTATTAATATAGCTGCTCATTTAGCTCCCACTCCTCCTGATAACACTACCTTACTTCCTGCATCACTAGCCCCGTCTCCCAATCCGACAGCTTCAGAGGTTCATACGACCCCGATTAGCTTTCCTTTGGTTAACCTTGGACCCCACGTATCGTTACCACCAACTGCCCCTATCTCATCTCTCTTTCAGACCACTCCATTCATGACTTACTCTCTGCCACCTATTCACACGAGCTTTCCTTCTCAAGCTCTGCCTACCTTTTCATTCCCATACACGTATCTAGTAACCTCAACACCTTATATGGGACATCCCTATTCTGTGGCACCATCATCTCATCCAACCACAGATTTCATCAAACAAATGATGGACAAAATGCAAAACCTGGAGGCTTCCGTTTCAGGAAGTCGTAGCGCCTTGACATACGAGCAAGTTTGTCGGGAGCCCATTCACCCTTCTGTCCCCCTTCGTTCATATCCTCCTCAATGGGAGTTGCCAAAGTTTACTCATTTTAACAGTAAAGAGGATCCTCAACAACACTTGCGATCATTTAGACATGCTTGTTATTTGATTGCCCATGATGATGCCTTGTTACTCCGCACCTTTCCCATGTCCTTATCAGGACCTGCCACGGAGTGGTACAGTGCTTTAACCCAGCACTCAATCTTCTCTTTTAACCAACTAGCCCAATCTTTCTTGGATCATTTCTCCATTAACATTGCCAAGAAAGTATCTATCACTGACCTCTATGCCATCCGACAATTTGAAGACGAATCTATCGCAGATTTTGTTGGACGATGGCAGGGTCTTATCAACCAACTCATGTATGCCTTGCCTCAAACCGAACTCATCGAACTATTTACGCGGGCCTGCGCTAAACACATCTCCCCTACCCTCCAAATTCAAACTTTCCACACATTCGACGAGGCCTTTACCATGGCTCGGAAACTAGAAATTCGAGCCTTAGAAGAAGAGAAATTGCGGTTGCGTAACAAAAACCCCAATTTCTGAACTCCTGATTCTACCAACAAGCCAAACACCACCACTCCTCACGCGTCCACTTCTTCTAAATCAAAAGGAGCTGTCCACGCGGTAATGGTCAAATCTCAAACACCATCCAATACTCCGCCGAAAACCACTTATAAGTACAAAGCCGAGCCCACCAATTACACTCCCTTGGGAGAAACTTATGGCGTCATCCTGGAGAAATTGCTCAAAGCTGGGGCTATCACCTTGCCCCCTGTTAAACCTCACTCTGGGTTTGACTCCACCCACGCAATACCTTCCTGGTACAAAGAAAATGACTTTTGTAACTTTCACCGCGTAAAAGGACATAGTCATGAAAACTGCAAGATGTTGAAAAACATAGTGCAGGAAATGGTTGACGCAGGGGATATAACCCTCGATAATCCTAACGCCCCTGCTAACCGAAATCTGAAAATTTTCAACAAGCCATTCCCGAATCACTCATCTAACAGTAACGTGAACCAAGATATCTTAGCCGAAGAGAGTGTTCATGAGATCCATGCAGTCTTCGATTCTCAGCCAAAAGCCTCTATTGAAAAATTTTTAAATCAAGCCTCTCCACCAACACAGGAGTTTGAACCTCCTTCACCACCATCAAGCCAAAGTGAAATCATTCCTTTACCCATAGAAGAGTTAACTGCCCGGACTTCTCTTCTCATCAACGAGTCTTCTTACACCACATCCCTACAAGACTGTGAGCGGATGCTATCTAATTTATCTATTTCCCAAACGTCCCCTTCTACCACTCTTGCTACACAAGAGGAAGGCTCACCACTCCTTTCGACATCCTTAGACGAGAAATCTGTTACACTAACATCACCACATTCTTTAAACATGACAAATCCCCTCGAACACGCCCTCCTACCTATTAGTCCCTCATCGCCTAAATCTTTTCAACAACCGGTTGACCTCTTAACATCTATTGATACAGTGCCTCATCTACCTCCTGTGTCACACCCGCAATGGACTGGAATTACAACCCACCTTTCTTCCGTACCAAAATTACAAATCACACCTGGAGACTGTCATTCCACAGAAGATAGACAGGCCCTATGGGAACGTTTGAGTACCCCTTTTTCTACTCAAATGCAAATGACTGATCCTGATGTCTCCACCATATACCCGAAGTGCTTACAGAAGCTTAAAATGCCCCTGTTCTCGCCTTCACCCCCGTCACCTCTACCAAATGCCCCGTCCACTTCTATCAACTTAGCCAGATCATCCCATACGCTTGGGACCTCACCAATGCCCAGTCTAACGCACCCGCCTAAGCGACTCGATCTATCCAAAAATAAATCCGCTCCGCCGCCTAGGAGACAAACTCAATCCCTACCCCTATCACAATTAAAACCATCATCGTCATACCTACCTTCCATATTGGGACCCCATCCCTCTACCTTACATCAATATATCATACCTCCTGCGTTTTCTTTAGAACAACTTACGCCTTCCGCACCTATACAGAAATTCCAGGGTATAGCAACACCGTCACTCCGCGTATCCTGTCCACCTATCAACCCTAAACAAATACCATCATCAAAAGATTTGTTTTCAGTTACTCCTATTTCCCCATGGTTGTTTTCTGATACCACGTCATCTGCGGCCTCATCATCCAACATAGCTTCTGCGCCAATGAAATCACGTTTAGTAAAAACCATGTATCAACACCCCTCGGCTAAACCGCCACCCATGGTGAACCAAACACGCCCAACATAACCACGCCCACTTCCGATCACGCCTCATCCTCTTCCTATTTTGTCCCTCATCGCCTAAATCTTTTCAACAACCGGTTGACCTCTTAACATCTATTGATACAGTGCCTCATCTACCTCCTGTGTCACACCCGCAATGGACTGGAATTACAACCCACCTTTCTTCCGTACCAAAATTACAAATCACACCTGGAGACTGTCATTCCACAGAAGATAGACAGGCCCTATGGGAACGTTTGAGTACCCCTTTTTCTACTCAAATGCAAATGACTGATCCTGATGTCTCCACCATATACCCGAAGTGCTTACAGAAGCTTAAAATGCCCCTGTTCTTGCCTTCACCCCCGTCACCTCTACCAAATGCCCCGTCCACTTCTATCAACTTAGCCAGATCATCCCATATGCTTGGGACCTCACCAATGCCCAGTCTAACGCACCCGCCTAAATTCGCGACTCGATCTATCCAAAAATAAATCCACTCCGCCGCCTAGGAGACAAACTCAATCCCTACCCCTATCACAATCAAAACCATCATCGTCATACCTACCTTCCATATTGGGACCCCATCCCTCTACCTTACATCAATATATCATACCTCCTGCGTTTTCTTTAGAACAACTTACGCCTTCCGCACCTATACAGAAATTCCAGGGGTATAGCAACACCGTCACTCCGCGTATCCTGTCCACCTATCAACCCTAAACAAATACCATCATCAAAAGATTTGTTTTCAGTTACTCCTATTTCCCCATGGTTGTTTTCTGATACCACGTCATCTGCGGCCTCATCATCCAACATAGCCTTCTGCGCCAATGAAATCACGTTTAGTAAAAACCATGTATCAACACCCCTCGGCTAAACCGCCACCCATACTATAACCCAGCACTCAATCTTCTCTTTTAACAATCAATACCCTCATCCTCTTCCGATTTTGACCCACTCAAAGGATCTTACGCAAAAATCCTTGCTATGTTGGTGGAGAATGCGACCATTTCCCTACCTCCACTTAGACCTTATGACCCGTCTAAGCCCCGACCTATGGATTACGATGAGTCTAAAATCTGCGCTTATCACCAATCACACCAGGACATGATGTGGAGGGATGCAAAGCTCTAAAAACCATCCTTCGCCAGTCACCTCTCCCTGATAGAAAGATTAAGAAAGACAACTTACGAAGGGAGAGATCTTTAGTTTCCATTCCCTCTCCTATACCATCTGTCCCCGCCTCACCAAGATCTATCATTATTACAACCCCACCTCTTGAAGACCATGAGTTATCCCCACCATCTTCCTCATCTCAGGTCTACGAGATTAATATGATTAGTGTCGCTACTCGAGGGCAGAAAAACAATGGGAAAGCAAAAGAAAACACACCTGCGTCATCTCTTTCTCCGTCAAACATCCCGATTGCACCACCACCTAAAGTGGTCATTCGCGGACCCGCCTATCCCGTCTCTAGGTGGCATTGCCCACCGAAATATGATTAAACAGCTTCACCAATCACCCATAAAAATGACACTGTATGATCTCATTCAGACTTCTGAATCTCATCGACAAGCTCTCGTTGAGATCCTTCAAGGGATAGAGGTTTTACCTAATGAAACCCTGCCTGTTACCTCCATTCTAACACCCAATCACGTTGCTTCTCTCACCAAACAACCCACTGCCCCAACCACTTCTGTCTCTGTACAACAAGCTGCTGCAGTCAGTTTCTCTGGAAGATGAAATTGTCGACTTTGGTACAAAAGATCCCGACCCTGCCCTTTTCATCTCCGCTTACGTCTGGGACATTCGAGTACGTCGGGTTATGATTGACGGGGGCGCTAGCCTAAACATCATCTCTTTAAAAGCCTTCCAACAGATGAACATCCCTTCTAGTTGCATGTGTGCCAACCCCATCATGTTGCGGTCATTCAATGACGCTATTACTTCTACCTTAGGCACCGTGATCCTCAACATTCGCGTAGGACCACGTACTTTACCCGAACTCTTCTATGTCTTGGAGGGAGAGTTCCAATATAATATATTGCTGGGTCGTCCTTGGATCCGAGCCATGGGATGCGTTCCCTCAACATTACATAGATGCATAAAATTTGAGTACGAGGGGAAGTCTTACACCGTAAAAGCTGACCCTCCCCCTTTTAAAACTTGCAATATGTTATACCGCCCTAACGATGTGCTTATACCAATCAAGACACCCATACATTCAACGTCAACCGTCCTCCTCAAATGTACCTCAACCATCCACCCCAACCGCGCCTACGCCTTCAATTGATGAAACCACCATCGCAAAAACCACTTCCCTTCCCGCAGCTAACATTCCAACCTCCGACCCCTTAGTAGATGTTTTTCAGCGCCTTACGCTGGGGGGAGTACCGCCTATATAACGTTAGTTCTTTCCCTACCCCGCAGGAGTACAGACAATTACATGCACATCCCACCTACGACCGTCGCGTGGGGGAGATAATCTCTTACGGACCACCCTATTGCCACACTAACCTAATGTATGGGGGTGTTGACGCATCCTCCATTACCCCTGAACCTCCTCTTGGTGTGGTTCCTTTCCAATCCGATTTTCAATACTTGACAAATCGTCGTTTCGCCCTCACCTTCTTGACTCGCTGTGCGTGGAAAGGCTTTGGTTTTGGCCTTTACGAACAAGGCCGACATATACTCATTCCTGTGACTACCTGTAAACATAATGATCGCAGTGGTCTCGATTTTCCCGAAACACCTACACAGGAGACACCTCCTGTCAGCTGTATCCTGGAAGAAGAAGACGTCGCCCCTACCAAACCATCATCACCCACTTTTCCATCATCACCCACAGAATCTATAGACCCTGAATCCATCCCCCCTAACTTTTTTTTTTCATAAATGCTATCTTCATAGGTCCTCTCACTTATCAACGCGATAATGAGGACCCATCTTCTCTTCCCCTTCTGTATCCAGACATGATCGAAGAGGATTCGCCTTTGATTAATGTTGTTGAATGCCAGGATGACGACTCCATCCTCACTTACCTTGGCGCGGATGATTCTTATATTCAACGAGCCTTACCATCTGAAACCCAAACTATGCTGAACGAATCTACCATAGAAATCAATATCCACACGGAGGAGGATCCTCACATTGTGAAGATTGGACAATCCCTTAACACATCAGAACAAGCCGCCTTTACTACCTTTCTCCGTGCTCGTAACCAAGCTTTCGCATGGTCTTACGCTGACATGCCAGGAATTGATCCCACTATCGCCGTCCATAACATCACCCTAAACCCCGATTCCAAACCAGTCAAACGGAAATTGAGAAAAATGCATCCACGCATTGCTCTCTTGGTCAAAGAGGAGCTCCAACGACTCCTTTCTGTTTCCTTCATCTTGCCTATTGACTATCCTCAATGGATTTCTAACATCGTACCTGTCACTAAAGTGACAGGGGGACTTCAGATATGCACAGATTTCCGGGATCTTAACCTCGCTTGCCCCAAGGATGACTTCCCCCTCCCAAGTATTGATCAACTTGTTGATCTCACTGCGGGCCATGAAATGCTTTCTCTCATGGATGGCTTTTCAGGATACAACCAAATTTTGGTTGCCCCTGCCGATCAACACAAAACTGCCTTCATAACTCCTTGGGGAACCTTCTGTTATCGTGTCATGCCATTTGGCCTTAAGAATGCTGGTGCTACCTATCAGCGGGCTATGACCTACATTTTTCATGACATTATGCACACTATCCTTGAAGACTATGTCGACGATCTTCTCGGCAAGTCTAAACATCGTAGTGAACATCTTGATGTTTTAACCATTATTTTTGATCGCCTATTACAATATTCTGTCCGCCTTCAACCGAAGAAATGTGTCTTTGGTGTCTTGTTTTTGGGAAAAATTCTTGGCTTTATCGTCTCTTTGCGTGGCATTGAGGTCGATCCATCTAAAGTCAAAGCTATCCTAGAAATGCCCCCACCCAAAAATCTCAAACAATTGCGTAGTTTACAAGGTAAGCTCCAATCTATCCGACGTTTCATCTCCAACTCTCGGATCGGTGGTTACCTTTACATCACCTCCTTAAAAAGGATATTGCTTCCAATGGAGCGAAGAATGTCACCAAGCCTTCAAAGCTCTCAAATCCTATCTCTTGCAGCCACCCGTGCTTATCCCACCCTAAGACGACCGCCCTTTCTACCTTTACCTTTCCGCCACTGACCACGCTGTAGGAGCCATGCTTGCACATCATGACTCTGAGAATCGCGAACAAGCCGTTTATTATATAAGTCGTACTTTGGTGGACTATGAGACTAGGTACACACATGTAGAAAAATTGTGCCTTGCCCTATCATTCGTGGCCACCAAACTCCCACACTACCTTCTAAATCACAAGACTTTCGTCATCACCAATACAGACCCCATCCATTACATGTATGCCAAACCTCATCTGAGCCAATGCATTGCTAGATGGCTCATGCTTCTCGCCGACCTCGACCTTGAGTTTGTCCACCAGAAATCAATCAAAGGACAAACCATCGCATACCAACTTGCAGAAGCTCCTTTACCGGGGGAACAATTTACCAATTTCACATTTCCTGACGAACTCATCGCTACTCTTTCCCTCACGGAGGAGTTGTACCCAATGACCCTCTTCTTCGATGGATCTAAATGCCAGCGCGGCGGAGGAGCCGGCGTTGTTCTCATTCCTCTCAATGCTGAACCTATGCCTCTTTCATTCCGACTTGATTTCCCTTGCACTAATAATACAGCAGAATACAAGGCCCTTGTTCTGGGTCTCCAAGTTGCGTTACACTTAGGTATCAAATCTATCAACATTTTTGGTGACTCTCAATTCGTAGTCAATCAAGTTATGGGCGTCTACCAATGCAAAAATGAGGAACTTCAAAAATACAAACACTACGTGGATTCACTTCTAGCCTTATTTACTCACTATTCTATACAAACCATTCCATGCTCCACTAACAAATTTGCGAATACTATGGCTTTCCTACCCTTGCAAATTCCCACCGCACCAATTGACTCTGAATTATTCGTTGTGGTCCAGCAACTTTTTGCCCCATCCTATTCAACCCCGGTAGTTTGTATGATAAATATTGTGTCTACTAATTCACAGGATACCTGGTACCACCAATTTCACGACTACCTTACAATCTCTGTCCTCCCACCTGACCTTACTAGTAACGGCAAACGTGCTTTTCTTAAAAATGTTTCACGTTATGTTGTCATGGGCGGACTCCTCTATAAACGTGGCTTTGATGGCATCCTCCTTCGCTGTCTAACTGGCGCGGAGGCCACTCATACCATCCAACAGGTCCATGACGGTATTTGTGGTGGACATTTTAGCGGCCTTGCCGTGGCCAAACGAATCCTTCGCCTTGGTTATTATTGGCCTACTCTCAATAACGACAGCTACAAATATGTTAAGTGTTGTGTTATGTGTCAGCAACATGCCAACCTTCAACATACTCCTAGCCACCCACTCCAGATCGCTCGAGATCTTTGGCCCTTCTTACAATGGGGTTTAGACCTTATTGGTGAGATTCATCCAACCTCTTCACAACGTCACCGTTGGATAATCACAGCGACTGAATATTACACAAAATAGGTGGAGGCTATTCCACTCATTTCAATCAAAAAAGAAAAAATTGTCGAGTTCATTAACCACCACATTATCTGTCGTTTTGGTGTTCCTCATTGCCTGATAACAGATAATGGAAAATCTTTCAAAAACAAGTTGTTGCAAGACCTTTGTGACAACTTTGGTATCAAACTTAGTTTCTCATCACCTTACTATCCACAAGCTAATGGACAAGCCGAGTCCTCTAATAAAACACTAACCAAAATCCTCATGAAAGTTGTCAATGAATCCGGAAGAAATTGGCACGATCACATTCCCTTTGCCCTTTGGGCTTATCGTACTAGCATTCGTACCTCTACTAATGCCACACCTTTTTCTTTGGTATACAGTACCGAGGCTGTTTTTCCTCTCGAAATACAAATACTCTCCCTTAGAATATCTCTTCAGGATATTCTCACCAATGATGATTTCCGCCAAGAGCGGTTAGCCCAATTGGAGCTTCTTGACGAACGCCGTCTTATAGCTCTTGATCACCTTCAAATCTATCAAAAACACATTAAACATGCTTATGATAAGCGACTTCATGAGCGTACCTTTAAGGTTGGTGATCTTGTTCTCAAAGAGAATCAACATGTAACCAAACTAGAAAAGAGCAAACGTGGAAAATTTGCTCCCAATTGGATTGGGCCTTATATAATCACTCATACCTATGGATCTGGTACTTATCGTTTAGCTTCGCTTAATGATAAACCTGAGCCTGAACCCCTTAATGCCTTGCATCTTCGACCATTCTACTGTTGAAATTAGTGTTATATCACTTCTTATCTACCTGCCGCTCGTCCCTTGAGCTCACTTACCACTACATACACTATGTTTCCTACACCTCATAATAACAATCAAGCTCACATAGTTTGATCCTCACCTCCCCTTAATGAAGCCTTCCCCTTTTTAGTCTAGTCCATGACTTCAAAATATTAAAATAAGCCGTATCCTTATGGGATTTTCTTGAGTCAAACTTCCTACTAAACTAGATGCTTCATGCCAAATGAACATCTAGTCATCTAAATTAAATATAGACTGCTCCCTCGAAGGACAGCTATATGCTGAACTATTGCTGCTATTATATATAGAATGCTCCCCCAAAGGACAGCTATGCATTACAATCATATCTGCTACTATAAATAGACTGCTCCCTCGAAGGACAGCTATACATAGTCAGCCTTTATCAGAAGCTTCTCGCATTGATCAGCTTCGTGAAGACCTCAAGAATAATACAATCAATATCCCTTGTAGACTTCCCGCATCGATCAGTCTACATTCAATAAAAGAAAAGCCTCATTCAAAAGAACTTTTGAGTCATGGACTTGTCTATTTAGGGTAGGTTCTCTTTCGTCAGAACACTCACTTTGTACCAAGTTCTCCGTACCTCAGCTATACCATCCACCTCACCTCACCATTTGTTTAAACTCAAGGGACGTGATGTATATCCGATATATTGTGATTATACAACTCTTTTCACCTATCGACTTCTCGCCTATGCAAGGTACCTAGGGATTCAAGCTCATCCTATGTTAATATGTGGTTTGTTTAGCTCTTCTCAACTACGGGACACTTTTACCTCTTTTTCTCGACTCTAGGATTGTGTGTTGACCTTAATCAGGATACGGTTCCCTACTATTTGGGTAAGCTAACTTTCACTTTACCTATACCTACATCAACGTCACCCATACCTTACCAACACCAACAACATTACCCTATCAACATCAAATTCTTATCAACCAACAAATTGCCTAACCATACCCAAATTGCCTGAATTCACCTCTCCCTGGTCCTAAGGGAGAACTACATCGGTCTGAGGCCCCTCCTTGCTTTGTGCAATGGGCTATGTAGGTAGCACTTCGGAGACATGGGGTCTCCCAAGGTTAGCTCAACCATCCCCTACCATAACCTATCCTGTGTGGTGAATATAAATATTTTTGTGTATTTCTATTTAATCACAGTTCTCTTTATCCTTTTTCAAAACACCGAAAATCAAAACACAAACAATCTTATTATTATCGTAACTCAAATCAACATACATATTCAGTTTTATTTAGATGTTAAACAAATAAATCTTCTCTATCATCGACACGCAGGTCGGCATCCTTATTTATTCTTATACCTTGCTAACATTTACTCAGACCCTCACGCCTCATCCCGAACTAGGTGATGATCGTGATCGTCGACCCCTCTCACCGGGCCTCTCTATCCTCAAAGGTACCATGGCTATTGGTACCACCCACTGATCTGCCAATCTCTCCTGTAACATATGAATACGCCCTCTCGCATGGAGGACTCCAGCCTCTAGTCTCCCCGCCCGTGACTCCGCAACCACTAACAATCCTCTTGTTTCATTCACCTGCGTTTGGAGCTGCTGAACCAAACGCTGCAGACGATCCCTCTCTGTTGTAATCACCTCTATGTCAGGGCGCTCACGTACACCTCGCAGTTCTGCTACCCACCATAATCTATAGGCCTCTGTCGTTCCCGCATCTATTACCCTGCGATCGGCTTCTACCTCTTCAGGCCCTTCTGGAGGTGTTGGCCAGGGAGGTGAGAATGCTGCCTCGACATTGATCCTCATATATGGTCTATAAGCCAGGGGTATATCCTGCACAAATCCAAATTGTCACCGCACGCGATCTATAGGAATCCTCTCATACTCACCCGGCCTGTGCCTTGCGATCCACCTCAATCGCTGTACACCCCTCAACTCCTCAGCTATGCTCTCTGTCACCATATAGTTCCCGTATGGCCTCAAACAAATATCCGCAACCGTCACTCTCTCCCATACCTGCCTGTAATACTCAATATCACCCGTCACGGCCTGAGATCTAGCCTCTTGTTCTGTCTGGACCCATCGTCTGAATCCCAATCTCTGCACTCCGGTTTCTCCCGACTGGATGGGTCGGCCTATTGGTCGCACACAAACAATGTGCTCATAGGCCCAACAGTGTAATAAGTATGAACTATCCAGTGTCGTCCTGTGATTTCGCCTACAAGCCCATAAACCCCTGTATAGCTCCGCTAAATATGCAGGTGCCCATGCAAAAGTCACGTTCCTTTCTATCATCTCCCACATAACACACATCAATGCCTTTGGAAATATTCCCCCTTCCACCCTCGGTAACACATAATACCCTACCGCTGTCATTAATATCACTGCTAACCTTGTCTCCTCAGGGTGTGCTGCATACATTACCCCATATGTAAAAGATAAACCTCGCTGTTTCAAATCTCGTGCGTATGGACCAAATACTGCTGTTATCGCTCCCCGTGCCGCGCTAGGTAGTGCCTGATATACTGGTTCTCCTGTAATAGGGAGTCTCAAAATCTGAAACACATCTTCCAATGTTATTGTCATCTCCCCTGTTGGCAGATAAAAGGTATTTGTCTCGGGATTCCATCTCTCAATCAATGCCTGCAACATAGCATGATTACGTGCGATTCATGAATAATAGCGGATTCCACTTAACCCCAAATGATTTATCAATGTCCATTCAGCTGGTGTTACATCCGCTCGGATTCGTGACAACAGCGCTGGCACACTATCATTCATCCTCAATCCTGCCTCTGCCTGCATACACCAAAACAACAAACAACCATTCAATCCGTCAGGGTTTTTTCAAACATTCTGGAAATTCCTCCAGTAACCGGTATCGGTTATACATAACTGATATCGGTTGAGTAACCGATACCGGTTCTCCCTAACCACTACCGGTCACTGTCAATTACATACATCTTGCCTAAAACAACCACCTACGACAATAAATTGATCGTTTCTTCCTTTCTATATACACAGACATACTAACAACCCCGAATTACCTACCCCATAACACTCACCTCATCTATACCCCGGCTATCATATTGTCTTTCTCATATCTACTTCCTTATTCTTTTCCAGCTTATTCCCAAAAACATGCAGTAGTTAAATCACAAACAAAATGATACCTCTTGGGTTGCAGTAGCTTGAGGTGGTCCTTGTCTTCCCTCCTGTCCTTGCCTGCTGGATGCTTCTCCTCGTTCTGCCATGATCACCACCCTTTTCAACTTTGTCTTTCTGCCTTCTGAATCTCGGATCACATTCACTTTCCTTGTCTATTTTCTCCTTCTCACCCAAATCTCTCATGCAAATACCTGTCTCAGTCGTCAAAAAGCGTCGCGTTCGCGTATTTAACCTCTTGCATGGCTCTAAAATTAAAACTCAAGTTGCCACCCTAGCTTTTCTATTTTTAAGAAAAGCTCATACCTAAATAACCGGTATCGATCCTATAACCGATATCGGTCATATAACTACCGACATCGGTTACCTAACCGATACCGGTTACACACCTGCCTTTTTGAAACAGGTTTCTTTTCTTCATTCTGTCATAAAATTTTGTCGTGCCCGCCTCTTCGTTCCTGCATAAACACACCATTTACCACATTTTTTTTCATCCACCCACATCATATCATTACAATTTCATTAAACATCATTTATTTTATACAAATACACAACCATCAACTACGAATTTCAAGAAACTATCAATCTCTACAATCATTTGGATCCAACTCATCAGTTACATATATCACAATGTCACAAAAACCAACAATTCATCACATCACATGTCATTCATATATACGTACAAAAAAAACAAAAACAAAACCTTCAACATCATCCATCTATCAACATGCCCACTAACTTATCACACATTATATATTACCAAAACCATTAAAAAAATATTTAAACACATTTTTGAACACTACATATGGATCAAAACATCATCTATATATATACCAGTTTTCAAAATACAATGCGCCCTACATCGGGGCCTCTGTGATCTCATAATATACCAAAGCCGGCACGCAGGCCGCAATACCTACCAAAAATCTCGACTCGGCTCGCAGGCCGGTCTCTCATATCAAAAATATACTCGGCTCGCAGGCCGGTATCAATGTACAACCCGTACTCGGCTCGCAGGCCGGGTATATAATAAATAAATGAATCAATATAATGAATAAGTGTCGGCACGCAGGCCTCTATCAATACAACCGGTTCACAGACCGGTGCCCGTGTCCCTATACAAAACCATGTCGGGGATCTATCAGCTCTCCCCACCGCCCTCGGCACCTCTCCCCGCTGGTCCCTGTGGTGCCTCTCGCCTCCTGCCCATCACAGACATGCCAGCTGTGGCTGCCCCTCCGCTGAGATCTCTGGCTGTGCGAGGTCTCTGCCCTAATTCGCTGCATACGCCTGATACTCGACTCCTGGTACTATCAAGAATATCCTAATTAATATCGAGCCTTGCTCTAACCTCCATATAGCGATCTGTGCCAATGAAGGAGCGGGGGCTGGGCCCATGGCACCTAACACAGATACCCCCCTGAGGACTTGTGTACATTGTTAATGTGGCCGGCGGTGGTGCTGCTGTGTTGGCTTACCGTACCCTGCAATGTGGATGTGGTGTGGCCTCCCCGTGGTGGTGCTACCCTATGCCTACTACTGTACCTGCACCATGGCTGTGGTGCTGGTGGTGGTGATACCTGTGCAGGTACCTGCACCTGTGGAGTGTGGTGCTGGTGGTGGTGCTACCTGTGCCTGTGCTGAGCCTGGGCTAGCTTGCACCTTGTAACGCCCTATCGTTGCCTGCGAACACTGTGACCCTATAAGACCTGCCACCTGACCTTGAGCTGATCCCTCTCTCCCTATAAACTACAGGCAACGTCTGGCTACGCAGGCGGTACTATCATCATGGCTCTCTGCCCAGCCCACCACACCCTGTATGCTCCCGTGCACCCGGCATCATCCACACCCTCACCTGCTGGTCTCTCCGCTACCCCAGTCTGGATCCCAAGGCTATGGCACTGGTAGTGGGGCCTCTACATCATCCCTCCTGTACTGAGGGAAGGGAGGTGGCTCGTCCTGTCATAACCCCATCTGCCTGCGTACCCTCTTTAGGGGTATCCGCTCGTACTCTCCCAGCCTCCGTCCTGCTATCCAGAATGTATACTGGATCAGGCGCAGCTGTACGCGGGCTCCTCTGCCAGGCTGGTGACCTCTGTAGGGTCTCCATACCATGTCTACTGCTGTAAGGCCCTCTAACAAGTGTCTATAATAGGCCACATCCCGACCTGCAACAAATACTCGTGGCTGGCCCACGACCCCTAAACACCTCTGAAAGCCATATCGGTATACGACCTATGGCCCTGGCTGCTGGGGTAGCCCTACTGGCCTGATGCATACGATGTGCTCGTATGCCCAACAGTGCAACAAAAATGTAGAACAAATACCAAATCGCCTCCTCCGGCGATAGCCCCATAACTCCCTGTATAATAAACACCAGATACACTGGTGCCCATGTGAAACAGGTGTGCTCCTCCACCATCTCCAGCAGTACCCACATCAATGCTCGTGGGAAGCGGCCTCCCTCTGAGTCCGAGAGGGCGAAGCAGGTGATCCCTATCATCATCAACATGGCAAGCCGTGTCTCATGTCTGTGTGTGCGGTACATGTCACCATATCCAATGCTCGTGCTATGATACGTAAGAAGTGCGGCTACATCCCCAAAAACCTGCAGTATGCTATCCATGGCAGTCTCTGAATCTACCTGGAAGACTGCCTCTCCCTCGATCGGTAGCCGCAGGATGCGATACACATCCTCTAATGTGACGGTCATCTCCCCGATCGGAAGATGGAACACATTAGCCGCCGGATCCCATCTCTCGATGAGGGTGACCATCAGGCTGTGATCCCTCTCTATTGCTCTGTACCTCTGGACCCCGCTGAGTCCCACCTCGCGCATGATGGCCTAATGCGCCGCAGATACGTGTGGCCTCATCCGACTCAATAGTGGAGGCATCCTATCCCGCATCGTCAACTGCTGACGTGCCTGCACAACCAACCCACATCCTTAGACCTACTCTTTATTACAACATCTACTTTATCATCTAAACACCCCTTTTTTATCCCCCCGACCATACCTCAACTCTCTCTACCACCCCCCTCTAGCAACCTACCACCAAAAAAAAAAAACCAAAACCATCCCACCCAAAACCAACAAAAACAAAACCCAAACAAAACACCCAAACCCAACCCTACACCAAACCCTTCTCCACCCCCAACCCACCCACCCACCCACAACCCAAACCCAACCCCAACCCCACACAACACACAACACCCAAAACCCAAACCCACAACAACAAAAACAAAACCCACCCCAAAACCCAAACCCACAACAACAAAAACAAACCCAACCCCAACCCCAACACAACACCCACCCCAAACCCAAACCCACAACAACAAAAACAAAAACCCCAACCCCACCCAAACCCAAAACCCAACCCACAACAACAAAAACAAACCCCCAACCCCAACCACAAACAAACCCCTCCCACACACAAACCGACGCCGGCCGATACACGACCGACGCCGGTCCCTTCCCAAGCAGGCTTTCCATATCATTTGCGACCGATGCCGGTCGCTTAGTGACCAACATCGGTCACTGTCTTCTCCTGGAGCCGAACCCCCCGTGGCCCCCAAAACCCATTTTTTTACCTATTTCTACCCATCTACCGACCCAAAAACCCTAAAAAACTTACCCACCTACCCACCTTAGCCTATCTAACCTATCTACCCTCTCCCTTTCTCAAATTACCTCCATTTACTCATCATTTCCTACAAAATACAAATTCCTACCCAAACCACCCATTTAGCCTAATAACCATTTCAATGCATAAAATCATGAGTTTTAGAACCTACCGGTACGACGACACGTCGTCGTGGTGGGATGGGTGGTGGCAGTCCAGCTGGTCCAGCCCCTCCAGCTCCTCCTGCCTGTGCCATGGCTCCAATCCTGATCTACTGGGTCCCGGGCCAATCACCTGCTGCCTCCTCCTCAATCGGGCCCACTATCACTATCTCTCTCGCTAATACAATAGCTCCACCTCACTCAATCCAGCCTCTCATCCCAAGTCTCCACGTCAGACAAGTCGATTTGGATTGCAAAAAACAAAAAGTGACAATGACAGGCTGTATTTTTCTTTTTATAGGTTTTTTTCGACCGTAAACCGATGTCGGTTTTTATTTTACCCTAAGGAACCAGTATCGGTCTCTTAACCGATGTCGGTCATGTATAATCGACATCGGTTCGCTACCCCCAAATTTCACCCCATTCTTTGCTCTTATTTGCTCCTGGCCTCTTTTTCACCCAATATCGCCTCTATCCACCTTTGTTGCGCAACATTTGTTCACTTGTCCAGCCTGACCTACGGCCTCAACCTACCTAATCGGCCCGACCTAAGGCCTCAACCTACCAATCAGCCCGACCTAAGGCCTCAACCTACCTATTCGGCCCGACCCAAGGCCTCAACCTACCAATCGGCCCGACCTAAGGCCTCAACCTACCAATTGGCCCGACCTAAGGCCTCAACCTACCCATTTGGCCCGACCCAAGGCCGCAACCCTTACCATTTGCCCGACCCAAGGCCTCAACCTACCTATTCGGCCCGACCCAAGGCCTCAACCTACCTATTCGGCCCGACCCAAGGCCTCAACCTACCCATTTGGCCCGACCCAAGGCCTCCCTTTACACTTCTGGCCCGACCCCAAGGCCGCCACCCAACAACTTGGCCCAACCCACGACCATACCACTTCCATACCTTACCCAAAATCAACACAATACACTTTATCCACCCATCCGGTAGTTTTTGGTTCAATCGAGCTCACCTGTTCGTGTTTTTAGCATGATTAGGGTCCTTGACTTGATCTATCGACCAGCTTTGCCCAGACCTAGGACCGTGACGTTTATCTCAACCAAACCAACCTTTTGGTACTGCCGAACATGCCTAAACGTTCCTGTACCTTACCTGTTATATACCCTGGAGCTACTTCCTATGCCTTGGATACCAGGATTATATCACCCTTGTTTGGATAAACTATCGACCTTTGCCTATACATCGCTGGTTTGCTCGTCAAATCATGTACCCTAGTCGTACTATTGCATTTCAACATGCGTCTGCTTCCTTGGACCTACCCTACCACCTTACCATCCTCTCTACAACATATACCCTGTATCAACCCTATCCCTGATTTCCCGTTCACTCAATCTGTGATAGATTTGAGGGGGATTACCTATATCCTTAACATGAGAAACCACTTCATATTATTGTCCGCGCAGCTTTACAGAACAAGCTACATGACAATAAGGGGCTAATGTAGACACCAAATTCGTGTCTTACGACCCCTTGTGACCTGCATCCCATTTCGCAACCTAACCTCATTACCTAAACTTTACACAATTATTTATTAATTACCTTATAATTGATAAATCCACATACCTTACCCGCCACCCCACTTTGCCACCTCATCATGACCTAGCCCTAACCCTAAACTAACCTAATTAAGACTTATGGCTTGGTCTAGACTCACATCCATAACTAATGCCTCCTTACTCACACCCAAAGCCGACCTTCTAGCCACTTGACCAAGCCTGCAGCTGATCTCTCGGGAGAAAAGCAGGGAAGGTGGACGATTTTACTAAAAATAGCCTACTTTTTCCTTACCGATGTTGGTTCCTACTCGACCGCCGTCGGTTACGCAAACGCCATCGGTTCCCTGTAAATGGGCTCCCCAAACCAAAACAACGGATCGGAATTTCATTTTGGAGATCAGTCAAAGGATTTCTGAATCAACAGAGAGCATTGCGAGCGAGGAACAGAGTCCAGATCTTCACTTGACAGAGCAGGGACGAGTAAAGAAACCAGAAGTGTTTACAACCAAGGAGATCAACTTGCATCTGTGCCAAAACCAGTTAGTCACATCTTGCATGTCCTTTGTTATAACATTTCTTATGCTTCTTTAATCTCATTGCTCCTAAATCCGTTTCTGAATCCACTACCCAACGTGCCATTGCATCTAAATTGTCATTCTTTTGCTTCTAACCATCCCATTTCCTAATACCATCCAAAAACCAGCCATTACAAACACCATAGCTACCAGGAAGATCCTAGAACCCACCGGTATCGGTTATCAGTAATCGGCATCGGTTCCTCTAATCAAAAACCAGAAAACCAGCCTTTCCCCCTACCCAGTTCAACAAAATAATTTAATTGATATTTTGCAAGTGTTTTGTGTTAATTCATATTAACAAGGGAACTGACCACCTTCGAAAGGAAGTTTTATATTTCCTGGGCCCAAGGCAGTTTCCTCATTTATTGTTTAATCAAAATCTTGAGGTCTTGTGTTCTTATTTGCAGGTAGTCCTTCCAAGACAAAAAGGAGTTCTCCGCAGTCAGCCTGATATTTCTCTACGGTACGCGCACACCATCTCGACATTCAACAGGTATTCCTCCCAACCCTAACCTCATCTGTTTCTAAAAGGAATGAAAGGATAGAAGCAACTCTATTCCCAGAAGCCGAAACATTCCGTGCAAAACATTTTGAAGAAAACTAATTTACTCCCTTCCATATATGGGTAATTGGAAGATAACCAAAAATTTTGAAACTTAACAAAAAACCAACTCAATACTATTTCAATATCTTCCCCATGTTGATCTACATGGATCTATACAGTTGACATTCCAATAAATTAAAGACCAAAAAAAAAAAAAATGCCTTTTCTTTACCCTGCCTACACCCACACAACTTAGTATATTTCTGATTGTTGGTTCCCTCTCCACACATAATCTCAAGCTTTTAAATTTGGGGAATCCTTTTATTTCATGTAAATAGAGGAAATCTAAAAAGTTTGGAGAAATATATTGGAGAAAATGAAAATTGCACCTTGCAACCTCTGTGTATGATCCAAAACTCCCAGGTCACTGCCAATAACCAGCTATCAAGGATCATTCAAATTAAACTAGTAATATGCAATTTTTCGTATAAAAAAACATACCAATTCAAATGAAAGCACATGAATATATATATATATATATATATATATATATATATATATATATATAAACAATATAAAAATTTGTATATCCCACTGTCAAATCACACCTCCACACATTTTATTAGTTTTTCAAAAACAAATATTAAAAAATCATTTAATCCCTCCATGCATACATTCACATCTCCTTAACTGATAGTTTCAGTTATCTACACAACTAAGAATCCTCAAAATATGCAACAAAAATAAAAAAGAACTCTCTTCCGTCCATGAAAATCCACCCCACTAATTCAGTTACATATATTTTTTATCCTTCAATTTTGGAACCAAGCTTATTCATTTTTTGAGAGAAATTTTCAACAAATACTAAACTTGATTTCCCGAATAATTAATTCTGGATAATCCTAACAACTTCAACTTCTAGAATCCAATAACTACTGCTAACTCCTGACACTCCATCATTTTTTTCTTACTTTTACACTAAAATAAATTTTAAATGTTTATTTTTAAAATAATTCTAAAAATAATTAAATTCTCTTGATGCTCATGCATCATAGGATCCCTCTTTCATCACTTAAACACCCAATTCATGTGTTAGGGATAAGTTATGCACTCACTCTTTCAAGTGCCCCTATCCATGTTGAAATATACCCTTGGCACACATTTCCATGCATGATGTACCTTTACACTTTTTTACCTCATACCAAATGTAGTAAGGTTCTAGAGAACATTTCGGACCCATTTAGTAATTCTTAACACACCCTCAAACCGGGTTAGGAAGAGGATGCACATGTGAGTCAAGGGTGAGTTTTTCTTCACCATGGTTAGAATTTGAATATTTAAATCTTTCTTAACCATTTTTGGAACTAATTTTTGAATCTCTTTTAATTTAGTATTTTTTGTAACCAAGCCATGCTAAATTTTTAAACCCCATGCTAAGAACACACTTTTGCTCATATCTCACAAACCCTTTTCTCCATTTTCTATGAAACACGAACTCACCTTGAAAAGAAGCTTCCTTAGATGAATACCATTGTAAAGAGTGTTTTCATGGCCTCATATTTTCCCTCTTCCACTTTTTATGTTTATGTAAGACTTTCATCCATGGAAATATTCTACCTGATATATCTAGAGTTGCAATGAGCCAAATGAGCTAAAACATGGAGCATGAGATCCTAAAAAAAACCATCTTTCCAATGAGCCATTTCTTGCCTCGTGAAAATGGGTATAATGGGGAGTTATGGAGGACTATTATTTTTTTAGAATTTTTCAATTTCATATGAAAAACATGTATAACTTCAATTTCAATTTTCATTTTGTGAATATTCAGAGAATCGAAAACCCTAAAAAAATTGGAGCAAAGCATATTTGTGAGGAGTAGAATTTTAGGAGACCTTTTTCGGTCAAATTCGACACCTCATGGCCAACGTATATTTATATTAAGTCATCATTAAAATAAATTATAGAAGGTTTTAGTTCCAAAAGATGAATGTATTCAAGAATTTAAGTTAATTCCCCGAGAAAAAAAGTGCTCAAAAGTGACAATTCGGTGAAATTAACAAAACTAGTCACCCATGAAGAACTTACTAAAAATAGTAAGTGTCTGGAAAATTATCAAAATGGTCATGGTTTTTTATTTCCCCATTCCTCACTAATTTCAACATTCAAGGAGGTCAAACTCATGCTTTCAAAAGGGTGAAAAGTGGCATTGTGTCTCAAATAGAAGAGAATCCTTCTCAGCTCCCAATTTTGGTCACAGTGAAGCATTATGGTCTTGGTGTGTTTCTCACTCCGCTGGATGGGTTGATCAAGGGATTGAAACATGTTCCATAAAATATATCACCTTTACTCATCACATGATCAAAGTTCTTTTCACTACATCTCTTGGATGGCTCCATTTCCCTAAGGCACCAGATCATCAGGTTGAATTGTTCAGGTAATGGTCTCAAGTTACATCAAGAACTTGTCATTTTGAAGGAATTGCAGTGTTTCAAAGGTTGAAGTAAAATTAAAATGATGGAATAATTCTCTCATCATCTTCAATGGTATTCACTTCCCAATCTAGTGGGCAACCGATCAAGGCATGAACTCACAATGTGAAATGTTCCAATTGGGGAACCTCCCTTCACTCCTCTTCTTGGTGTGTTCAAGAAATTTTTAGAGGTTCATCATTTCACGAGTTTTAAAAAATAGTATAATGTTCAAATTTCTTCATTTGAGCTCTTCATCAGTTCATCACAGTGGAAGGTCATCATAGATCAATTTCATTTTCAGATCTTTGGAGCAGATCTTCTTCAAAGATGGAAGCATCTCCATTCATGCTCAGGATCATCCTTCCCCTCCTATCTCATTCTTTCTCCTCTTATTTTATCCTTCTAATTCCTCATTATACATGATCATGATGTTTTTTCCTATTCATTTAAGTGACAACGAAATATTTACAAGATGTAAAAATAATTCCTCAAAATATAAGACGGGTAATTAATTTTTTCTTTTCTAGGATAATGAAGAGTCACAAGTTGAATAATAAGATGAACAGTCATGTGGGGGGGCTAGATGAAGAGATGAATTATAAATCTATAAAATGATATTATATCCTCATTATAAATTTATTGTTATTCTTGTTTACTATATCCCATATTCTCTCTAGGAACAAGTGATCAAATTTTTTATTCCTTGACTAAAAATTTCTATCTCCATCTCAACTTCATATTATGAGAAATTGTAATTCTACAATATCAAGAAAGATAAATTTTTGTTGGTTGTATTTTGTTCATCCTATATTTCCATAGTTTATTCTCGTTAAATTTATGGAAATACTCTTGATTTTATGTTGGTAAAATTTTCATGTACTATTTGGAATATAAAATCCCTTCTCATACGTTATCTCCTCACCTTTCTACCTCACAATTCTTCCCTTATGTTCCACATAATCACTTTACCAAAACTATAGGGAAGTATTATTTTGTGATGACTGATTATAATGTCACCCCCATAATTAGAGTATTGTATATATGGTTCCTTTTTTTTCAATAAATGGAGTTGACCCCATTTAAGCAGAGGGTCATAGTCCCAGAGTGTTGGTGAAATCCTACAATTTTTCCCCACGAAAAATTATTTCACTAACAGTTTTTTGGCTTCCACCATAGGGTGAAAGTTTCATATTTTTCACCCAATATACGAACCAAAAAATCCTAAAAATTATATATCCCAAAAAATAAAAATAAAATCAAAAAATTTAAAGTCCAAATTCCCACAAAAAAGAGTGAACAAAATCTTCCTTGAGTTTAATCCAATCTTTCCCAACTATGGGTGATATAAGATATACTAGATTGAATAGGTTACGAGGAATTGTTGACACCAATTTTAAGGCTTCATAAATTTAGTAATAACAAATCAGATATAATCCATATTACTTCTCTCAAGCTTCATCTCCATCTGATTCTTATAGTGGTAAACCTAGAAATCCTATTCACACTCTTATTGATATTCCTACAAATCCTCTTGATTTCCCCATATTTTAACCACCATTGAACATTGAATTCCTTAGTGAAGATGAATAAGAAAAACCTGAGAATTTTTTTTAAGAAGAATCCACAAAATAAGAAGCAATATTAGAAGTAAAAATGGTAGAAGAAAGAGAAAGGCCTCCATAAATTATACCATGGGGTAGAAATAAAGGTCCACTCACTCTTGCTCCACCTATCCATAAATTACCAAGGGGATCTCGTAAGAGTTTCCCTAAACTTAGAGGTGACAACACATAGCTCCCGAAGGAATAGATAGTAGCATTCATCATAACATGTGGAGCGTTAGGTGTAGAACATGAAGATGTGTTGATATGATTTTTTGTATAATATATGCAAGAAATGACAGTGAAGTGGTTCTATCTCCTACCATCTAGATCAATTACTAATTGGGGAGACACCAGAACTATATTTTAAGAATGATTTAAATCTACTAAATATTTTCAAGACCTCATGGTTTGGGCTGGTTTATATGAAGAAAGAATCAAATGAAACTATGAGAGATTTTGTGGCCCGTTTCAACTGGTCACTCTACAGAGTACCGGTAGAGGCTTACCTATCCATAGATAATGTCAATAGGTTATTTATCGATACATAACCTCATGAAATATTATTAATATTATGAAGAGGTCGACCTCATACTCTTGATATTTCACAAGAGGATGTAATATAATTTGAAGATGATCTAATCTTGTTCGTAAAAATGAAGAATCCAAATAGAAAGAAAAGGGGTTAATTTTCCAAGGAAGGTAGCATTGAATCTCTTGTTCAAAAATTGGAAAATGAATTAAATGAAATAAATAAATAATTTGTCCAAAATATTCCTCTTCAAAATCAGAATAGGAATCAGATTTTTGGAGCGCATCGAAGGATTTCCTTGGAAGTACCACATACCCAAGAATCTTGTGTAACTTGGGATGATGAAGAAGATGCCACATAAGAAGAGGTCTGATGTGTAAAAATTAAGTAATTTGAATATTTCATCTGACGAAGAAGACCTGGTGACTGTATATAAATACGTGGTGTTGACTCGTTCTAAAGATCAAGTGAAAGAGGACCTATCTAGTAATGATAAATACAAATCAAAGAACCCTCCATCGGTGACTGTACAAAATAAAACATCAAAAGGAAGAAAATTTCTACCCTCTCTTGTGTGATCAACAAATAAGAATGCCAAAGTCACATCATCCAAAACCAAATATCCTCATCCATGTAATTCTCCATCTTGCTCTCATGACAAGTCAATTCCTAATGTTGTTTCTACCATTTCTAATAATGTGAGTAAAAGTGCAAATACTTTCCTTCCTAAGAGTATTCAACCTCATATTACTACTATCTCCTCCACAAATTCCACTTCCTATGATTCCTTCTTTGATATCATTGACCATATCAAAAAGCTAAAATCTAGATCTATGAATATGAATATCTAAGAACTCATCCTAAGCAATTTGAAAAGCTTTCTCAAATTTTTCAAATAAAATAGTTCTAAACCACCTTCTGTAAGTAAAAATACTATAAAAACCATATCCCACAACTATATTACCTCTATAGCCTCCACCTTCGAGAATATTAAACTATTTTATCTTGCTTTGTTGATCAATGGGTATAGACTAAACAACTGCATCATTGATTCTTGAGTTTCAAATAATGTCATGCCCTTAAAAGTTAAAAAATCCATTATCCTCACTCTTACACCTGTCAATGGTTAGTGTTATTCTATGGAGAAAAAGGAAAGTTTCCCCTCATTTGTTCAAGTTAAAAAATGCTCAAGTTGTTTCACCGAATAGCATACGTACGTAAGAGAAAAATAGATAAGGTAAGGGTAACGAGGAATACCTGTGAGTGAAGGTGGAAGGTAGAGTGTGCACGTTCTAATTTACTTGATCCAATGATGAAATGCGAGAACTTCATTTTTTCTAGGAGAAACTATCTGTGAATACAAACAAGACCAAAACAGGAATATTAAACAATATATGTTAGGAGATTGCCTAGCGTATGCTAGATCTTGGAAGTGTGGACACTTCCTAGATCGCTATCAATACATTGTTTAAAAATAACATAATGCAAGAAATAAATATGAACCAATGATGTCCTACTATAGTTGATATGATTTAGATATCTTATTCAAGTACAATAAACAAATCTAATCTAAAAGACTAGGTTATGAGCGGATCTAAAAGCCAGACATGTAAATAAAGTAGTTGGGATAGGTCAGGATCAAGCTTTAGGTGATTTGGGATGTTTGGATGAAAGGTATGAGGTTTTTGTTATAGGCAGGTGTATCAAATACAGAGACCCACATTGGTCTTGTATGACCAATGTTGGTTAAGAGGAAACTGATGACGGTTTTATTTTACCTTCATCGATGGGGTTGGTCTGATAGAAACTTAGTGAAGGTGGGTTTTGGTGATTCTCTTGGATTTCCAAGGGAATGCATAGATAACAGAGAGGTAGATGAAAGTACTGGGGGTAGTCATAGGTACCTAGAGTTAGGTATGGGATGTTGGGAGGTTGTAGTTATTTTGGTAAAGGGGTTGATAGGGAGGTGAGAGGTGATGGGGTGCAAAGGAGATTAGAGCTCCCAAGCAGAAATGAAGAAGCTAATCTAAATAAATATGGTAAGGTGTAGATCCAGATGTAATTTTTGGTGTTTACAGACCTGGTGGTTAGATGGAGGTGATGGTTTATCCATGGAACTGGTGGTCAATACCATGACTGTGCTTCTTGGAATGTTATTTTGAATGTTTTCCTTTCATATCAATGTTTGGTTACCGGTTTTAGGGTGTCTGGATGTGCAGGAGTGCTCTGGTCCTATTCTTGCATGCACATATCTCTTCTTTAAAACTTGAATAATTATTCCAACCTCTTAAACAAGGTTACCAAGATGAATATATGGTAACCCACGATGGTTTAGGGTGACCGGTGATGGTTTAGGGGTTGACCGGTGTCGGTTAAGGTAGGAAAATCCTAGGTTTACTAAAATGACAGATCTTAGCAATATTTTTGGCCAGTTCTGTCCACTCTCGTGGATCAAAATGGAATGTTGTGCTTAAATAAGTGGGAATGTGGTTAGAGGAAAAATATGCATGGGATTTTTATGGTTGAACTAAGTCTTAGTTAGTTATGGTGAGTGGATATTGAGTCCTAGTAAAAGGAAATACGTTAAGAATAGGTTTATGATGAAGTGTCTAGCTGAGGGTGGTGGGGGTGAGGTGGAATTAGTTTAATTAAGGCATTTAAATAATGACTATTCTGGAGAATGTGCATTAATTTAATTATAGGTAACTAAATTAATATACATGTGGGGTAAAGGGGGGAGTGTAACCCAAATTTGGTATCTACATTTTTCCCCTTTTTTGTCCATGAAACTTGTACTAGTAAGCGATCCTGACAAAAATAGAAAGTGATTGGCCCATGTTTGGGTGAAGGTGATCCCCCTTAAACTAGGAACTGATGAGGTGTATGATGGAATCATTGAATGGGTTGATAAATGTGTAGTTGATAGAGGTGAAGGTATGTGGGGAAGGGTAGTGGTTAACTCGAGTAATAGTTAATAGGCTAGGGTAAAAATTTGGGTAATGGTTAATAGCAATCAAATCCACACACACGTATAGATTGTAATATGGTACCATGTTAAAGGTCTTGAAAAATATACATAGTCAAAGGTGGATAGGTTTATCCAAATAAGGGTGAAGTGATTTAGGTATCCAAGGTATAGGATTATGGTCTGGAAAACACAACTGAGGGTTAGATGTAGGAACGTTAAGGTATGTTCTGGTTACACCAAAGGTTTGGTCTGGATAAATCAGATGAGAATAGGAAAGGTATGGATGTTACCCTAAAACAACATAGGGTAATATCATCACAAGGTATAACGAGGTACATATAGGTCAATGCTCACACCTAGTAGGTCAGGTTCATGAAAATAGGTCATGGCATGAGTAAGGCCAAGGTATAGGTAAAATAAACAAATCCTGATATGCAACTAAGGAAATGTAGGAATAGTTTGAGCTTATAGGTAAGGTTCAATAGGTTTTCATAATAATAAAAGGTTTTTTTAGCACTAATGGTTACAAGTAAAAATAATCTTAGCAAGGAAAACTATCTATAAGGGTTTATTGATGCCATTTATATGGTAACCTGTAACACCCTGAACTGTCGTTACTTTCTCCTGAGCATACAAGTGTTGATATGTGATTTATTGTAAAAGGATGTGTTCCTCGATTTAGAAATCATGCTTGATATGTACTGTAATTTATTTGCAGATTGCAGATCTTGACTGAGTCAGAATATGATTAGACTCTTTTATTTATTTCATTTTGCATCTGAGTTTAGTCTAATCTCGGAATGAATTATAGAGTTATCCATCTATAAGATCTAGTCTTGGATCAGTGGAATTGATCCAAGTAATGCTTAAAGTTTGTTCATGATGAATTAAAATCACAGACCTTGAACAGGTTGCAAGGTCTAGAAGCATTTAATAAGCTAGTCAGGAGTATGACTCAGGCTGATCGAGTAAAATGAATTGGTTCCCGATATGGAAGTATATCTGGAAGGTCTCGATCGTGGACCAGGTAATAATTCAGTTACATATGATTCTGCAGCAGAACAGGAGCTAACCCTGTTCAAGAAGGTATGAGGTACAGGTCTTTTCTGAGTGTACAGAATGTAGACCTAACTGGAATTATTAAATGATTAGTAACCTAAGACTAAACCTAACCTAGGGGTTAGATTAGTGTTAATCTAACCTAGACCTAGGCTATGTGTTAATGTCCTAAGTTAGTATCTATGTGTATTATGGTTAGAATGAGTATTATCCTAAATTCTAACCTAAGATACTAACCTAACTATGAGCAAGAGTGTAAAGGGGCCTATGGAGGGGTGCGAACCATGGGCGGTGTTTTCTATGTTATTAAATGCATGGGATAAGGATGAAGGATAGGTCTTGGCGGAGGTTTTGGGAACGGCTAACCTGTTCCGACGTGGCAGGTCGCCAAAACTGGAAATGAACTTGGGATTTTATTTAACTGTTGCCAAATTTGGCGGTCGGTGGAAGTGGAGTTTGAGCGGGAAAGTTGGTGAATTTTCATTCAATGCTCTCGGTAGACGAGCTCGGAACTCGCGAGAAGGCATGCAAACAGGAAGTTTGTTGGTTTGTTTGGCTTATCGCAATTTTTGGTCTTTTTCTTCTACCTGTTCACTGGTTCTTCGCACCAATCTTCTTTGTGTTGCATGGCGAGCATGAGGTTATCTAGCTCTTTTCTCTGGCAAGGAGAGTATATATGTTTTGGAGATAGCAAAATTTTGTTGGTCGCTTTATCGTGGAAAAAGGAAAAGGAAGTTTGAGCTCTTCCTGTGGTCTGCTTTGGAAAATTGATCAAAAAATCCAGGCATGTTAGGCCCTAACCTTTAAATATCTTGCTGTCTTTCAAGTGATTTCATTAGAACAACTCTGTTCAAATGATCTAATGGGAAAATAGATGATTTATCCATGGATGATCTTGTTTGATTTTTCTTGATACTGTATCTCTTCTGGTTCGATTTTTCAATTATCCTCTAGATGGGTGTTTGTTAAAATCGAATTGTGGCATCTATTTTCTTTGTGTATTGCTTTCTGGTTTAAATATGTGAGATATTTATATGTAAATGAGCATGAAAGCTCGGCCTGTTTGGCTTGAGCCCATAGGATCGTACCTGTGATGGTTATAGACCACTGCATTGTCTGTTGATTTGTGGTTGCTGTTTCTTGTTGTGGAAACTAGTATGGAAGGAACATCTGTTAGATACTGTATGTTTGATCAGTGTCTACTGAAATCCTTTGGAAACTCTGTCGTGGTTTTTGTTGATAGTGTATCATGATACTTTTTGGGTTTTTATTGTCTTCTAATTTTTGCTAGGATCAGGTAACTGTTGTGTTACCGTAGTCTATACGACCCAGCAGAAGTTGTTTTCCTTGTTATTGTGGTAACGGGATTACTTGTTGACTGTGTATAATATTGATACATCTGTATTTTATTTTATCGACTCAGTGGAGTCTATGATTGAATCGTATGTTGCTATCTACTGCTGAGAATGTAGATTTATCCATAAGTTTTGTCATTTGATTTTTGTGGAAGCCTGGTAGAGGAAACAGGTCTTTTGGCCACTGTTATTTGAAATAATTAAAGGATAAAGACTTCCTGGGTATGCATTTTCATTTCTATGTGAAAGCTGTTTGAAAGTTTCGAAGCGGCTCAGTTGATTTCCTTGCTTGAAATGGGTATTTGATTTGCTTACACTTGTTTCATTCTGAATGTTTGCCATGGAGGGTATAGAAGGATTTATCAACTAATTCCATCTTATACTGTTGTTGGGTTCTGCAATTATGGGCGTAAACCCGTTATCAGTATGTAATGTGTATTTATAGATTTATAATGGTTGTACTCTGAACGACTCTGAGGAGACGATTCAATGATTTATATTTCTATTTGGGCCGCTGTTCAATTCGAATATGTTTAATAGTTGGTGAATGATGAACCGGTGGTTGAAAGGAATGACATGTACTAAGACCTCTGTTATTTCCTGGAATTACTTTTGTGTTGCATGGATTTTGTTGTACAATTTCTTGGGTATATTTTTGTGTTCGTTCCTTGAAATCTTGTGCGAAAAATTGGTAAGACTTAGTCGGGTTCTTGATTTAAAATCGTTAATTAAAAGTTCTGTCTGAGTTTTAGTTTATACACTATTTACTCGTCCAAAGGGAAACAGTGACAATCGTTTACCATTTCACTGTTGTTCAGGTTTAGAGAATTGAGGAAGTTAACTTGTATCTTCTTTTGTCTCAGTTGAAACTTGACTTGATATACTGTTGTTGATATTGGACATTTTGTCAGAGTAATGGTTTGTATCAGGTAACGTGACTCTGTATAAGTGAATCGTGAGTACTTTTGACTAACTCCGATTAGTACAAATGTATTTACAGGGTGTTGTGTTCCTTTCTGATTCTTATAGGAGGCGATAGTGTATACTATGGCATTGGTAAGGTAATCTCTATATGGTCTTATAGAAGCTTCAATCACTTATTGTTAATAAGTCTGTGTTGACAGCGATACGCTAGAGGTTCCTGATTTCGAACTTGGTTCGAAAGCCTTACTGTGTTTAAAAAGAACTAGTATTGGGCTTAAGGCTGATATATGGATTGTTGATGTGTTAGTTGCTGTACAGGATTTTTGCTGTGTTTCTATTTCTTGATTTAGAATAGCGATCTTGCTTGCGGCTTGTCTAACTTGTTCATTTATATACTGGTTGAATGTTTTCATATGTGAAGACGGTACAGTGATGAACTTATGTGAAAGGAAGTATGAATGGATTGGTTCTTTCTCTTCCTTTATTTAATATTTGTTGATATTTGTCTAACAGTGGGAAATTGTTTTGTAACATATTGGTGGAATCCCAAATTGTTATGTTATTTTTGGAAGAATGAAACAATCTGACCAATGTTGTGATTTTGGATTCAATGATTGTTTGTGTACATTCGTTCCTTGTTTCTTATATTTGATGAAATATTAGAAAGTGATTAAGAATATTTTGTAACAATGATAGAGTTACATATTTGTAATCATTTTGTATTACAAGGGCATAGTCTGATTATGTTTACTTATGTGAATATTGATCTCATTTAAACAGGGTGTTTAATGAAAACAATTGATGGATAGCAATTGTTTTAAAAGTTAGTGCTTATCATGCTCAGTTCATTGAACTGACTCATGTTGACTATTTTTGCAGATGGTTTCCGTAAGAGGTAAAAGCAATGCAGATCTGACAGGCTGATCAGATTGTTTATTGGATTTATAATGAATTACAACTTGATTTTATAGATGTACTATATGTGAAAAGATGTTTCTTTTCCGTTGAGCATTGTATCAAGTATGCTGTTGCATAAAATGTAATTGTATAGTTTTGAAAGGAATGGAAATAAGTGTTTGATACTTATGTGTAGTATTCTATTTTTGAAAGTTGACCTTCTTCGGTTTATGTAGCGAAGGGGCATTGTTATCATTGTATAATATGGATGCTTTTGTGATTGATAATGAAATCTTGCAAGAAAATGAGATTGAATTCTTATGAGTGTTTAGTAGTTCTAATTTGTTCTAGCAAAAGCAATATTGGATTTAAATAATTGTCTTTCTAGAAGATAGGTTAAAAATGAGCCTAAGGAGAACACTAAACAAGTTGGATTAAATTACTAATCCCTAGTCCTAAGTATTACAGGACAATATTAAATTGGATTCTTAATCATTTATATCTTTACACTAAAAAGTATGATATAAATTCAGTTAAGAGAACTGATGTTCAATCAAATGGAGTTCAGATGGCAATCTCAAGCAAAGGTTATGAGGTATTGTCCGATTCTGTTACTTTAGAATCAAGGGTATTCTAATGACTCCTTGATGAAGAACTTGACCTTAATATCTCTACCAAGTAATGGGTTTTATAGAGGAGGGTCGTCTTAAGACGAAGAATCCAGGGATCGGAAAGGCTAACCTTAGGGAAAGGTCTTTAAAGTAATTTAAACTCAAGTACGTAACGCTTGTTATTGGGTAGATCTTTTCGAGGCGGATTTAAAGGTTGACGACATAAGTCGACTGCAGGGCTGTACCTCCGAGAAGATTAGGATCTTCTCAAAGTTACAACAATGCAGATGACTTATGGCGACACCCTTTGCATTGATCGCTAAGATTTACACTTGATTTCGCACGAGTTACCCTGGGACCGATTAAGAACGTGGTCATGTTATAAGGCTGCCTAGGAGATTCGGGGTATCGTGACACACTGGTTGAACTGCAAGGTTGAACCAGTATGTCATCATATCCCTAATCCTCGTGGGCATCCATATAACATTATCACCTTGATAATCTGGCTCCGAGTGATTCAGTTGTGAAAGGAAGGACTGACAGTAGTCAGTGTAAGACATTCTATATAACATATGAATGGGGTGAAGGACGTATTCCAGATTGACGAGTATGCCGTTAAGAAATACGAGACATAAGCAGTATGTTTCAAATCTTTGGCCAAAGTATCGCAAGCTGCTGATTGCGTTGTCCTAATTCACCTAGTCTAAGGGATGAGATGCTGATGAATAATAGTAACAATTATTCAGTTAGATTCCTTGGATAGAGCATTCTGAATCCCAGATTAGGGAAGAGAACCGCAAGAGTAATGTGTTAACTAAAAAACACCGACTCTTTTTACTCATGAATAGATTGGTAGATTACCGAGTCATGGAATGAATAGATCGGAGGTACTCCGAGTCATTACAGCTGCATATGGTTTTCTGTTATATGAATGGTTATTTGAATTGTGAGTTCTAAATTATGTATTTAGAACCAGTATGCAATTATCAAAAAAAAAAAAAAATTTCACTTGTTCTAAATTTTAAAATGAGGATGTTACAGGGGATCGACTGTCAATTAGCTAGGGAATAAATATGACCGTTGTAGTTCCTATATGTTTGGGCTCCACATCTTTTATGTGAGCTTCAAATCCTTCATGAGCCATCATCTCTCCTCAATTTCCATACTTGTCTACAATGAAATATGCTACTTCTCTATCTCCCTCTCACGTGCCATCATTATATTTAGGATCTGCCTTTGGCAAGTCTCGTAGCGGGTAATTGGCAAAAAACTTGTTGGGTACCCTCACAGCAAGTTGTGATTGATTTGATTGGTTGGAGGACCATCAGTTTACTCTGGCATGGTTTAAAGTTACCATCAAGATTCTTGATTGGCCACCGGTGGAAGTGGCCTTGACGTACCACCATGCTCGACTTTACTGATACCACATAAGATTGGAATTCAATGCTACACTTGTTAGTTGAAAGAATATGTCGAAATTAAATTATGGTAGAATATAACTATTTAGAACACCACGTTTAACCACGTATCGACAATTTGCGAAGTCTAGATCAAATCAACATCATAAAGGGCCTGAGAATTCTTCAATGTGGGTGACAAAGGATTAGTGCGCGATAGGTAGTCCAGATTCTACTTAGGATAGAATATGCAATCAGGTTACTCATGATCAAATTCTACTGAGAAATGATGGCGAGGGGTGCTTGTGGGTATAAACTATGCGATACAAACCGATGTTCGGTACCCAAGCTGTGTGTGTTAAACTCAGATGGCAATGGCCAGAATTGGTCACCGTAGCAGGTGATTCTTCCTGCTAGGTCATGTATCCAATCCTCAATCCTTTCAATAGAGACTAATTGGTACGTTGGCTTCATTGTATACCATCCTGACAAAAACTAAAGAAGATGGTCTCGAGGGAAACGAAACCAATGATGCATCCTAGAAATGATAGGTGTAATAAGGATGGGTAGGGTGCACTAAGTATTAAGGGTCTTGGGACTCAGCCTGGTACTGAGTACTCACCCAAGTGCATGCAAAGGTACTAGGTCCCTCTTTAGGGTTAACAATGTTGTCAAGATGTTAGCATGCATGCTAGGGACCAGTTACGGATGAGAGATAGAGTACCCCTCTGTTACTAGCAAGGCATGATCGAGTGTGATTGCTGAGGATCTGAAGGCATGTGAAGAACAAGCTTTCATGATAGGTGATTGACATTCATGTACATAATTTGGGATCCAAGAACTTGATGGTCACTACTCCCATCTACACGACAGGTGAGATCATAGTCACCTTGGAGGACATGTACAGGATCCAATAGCTTACCTATAGTGGGAGAGTAGGTGTAACCACATAATTTCCTTACAATAATGGCATTCTATACCAGATGATGTTGCATGGATCTTTGATAGGGAATGACATAGATGAGGTTCCATATGCACATATCCTGAGTCTATGCTTACCTCTGTACACTCTACATCATGACCTATATGATCTCTCTTCTCTATCTTTATATATCTAGGATAGTCTTACTAAGTGCTTGCACATGCCATTTATGCATAGGGTGGAGATATTTCCCTTCAGTGCTACATTGGGGTCTATTCCAAAACATAGGCCGCATGCTATTAATAGCCATGCACTGTTCTTGGGCACCAAGCATACTTGGTGTAGTTATACATAGAGCTATGGGGCTATGGGAGGCCTCTTACAGGTTTTCAATTTGAAGTTTTACAATCCTATTCTCCAGCTTGTCTGGGCATGAAAAGCACTCATATGTGTGTGTCTGATCCTCTATACCCCAGATAGATGCAATACGTGGCAGTGCATGGTCTAAGTTGGCATAGGAATTGGGTGAATGTTTTTGTAGAGCGTAAGGTCTGTCTAGGGATACATAGGATCTAGTCATGCTACAGGCGTATGACTAGAGGGGTTTTCTAAAGTGCTGACATTATTCCCTTCATGAGGCCATATGTTGGCTTCCCTGTCCTATTCGCGCCTTGTAGTACCTAGTCTATTTTACCGCACAACTACTTCTTGTGTGAGTTCTGTCAAGTGTTCTCATGATCAACAGAGCACGAGCATGATACCAACATGCAACAGGGTTAGATGATATGGTAGGGCTTAACTCAGGACATGCCTCCACCATGTAAGGTAGTACAATATTGCGATGACAATGGAGAGGCCTTTTCCTGGTTACCAGTAGGTAATGAAGCCGACAGTTTAGGTGGAGCAGGCAGTGGACCAATGAATTGATAATGCTAGAGTTTTTCGGCATAGAGTATATTTAGTTTTGTAGTAACTACAACTAGTAGTATGAATTACCACCAAGGCCAAGGCAGCTTGATCTAACCACTATGTTGCTCATCATAGATGAGCGAGCATGGCACCAGGTAGGTTTCTACTGATTAGTAGAAGCCCAAATGTAAAGGTATTACAGAGGTTGGTCATCCTTAGGGGGAATGAGGCATAGGTGGTTAGTAGGAGGTATTTTTTTAAGGCATCAAAGGCTTTGTGGTAATTCATCATCCCATTTTAAGGAGACATCCTTTTTGAGGAGATGATGAAATGGATGGCAGTCGGCCAGAAAGATGAGAAATAAAGTGATGACATAGATTGTAACTTTCCTTGTAAACTACAAAGTTGATAGAAGGCTAGTAGGTGGAGGAATTTCAAGATTAGCATTGATTTTAATGGGATCAACTTCAATTCCACACGAAGAAACAATAAAACTAAGGATATTTTCCTAGAGAGAACAACGAGAAGGCACACTTCTTAGGTTGAAGGTGAACACAATATTTGATGAGACGAGTCAAAGATAACCCTAAGGACTATAAGGTGTTCAGTCCCGATGTTTGGATTTGGAAAGAAGATCATCGACGTAATATTATAATATGTTATGCATAATGTACATGAAAGATATAATTCATATCCTGCTTGATATGTAGTACACCAACATGTTTTAAAGGCCAAAGGGTAGGAAAATCGATAATAGAAGGTTCCCTAAGGTGTGATGAAGGCATGGTTTTGTGTTGATCTACCAGGAGTGAGTAATATTTTGATTATAACCTAAGAAACCATCCATGAGCGATAGACATCTCATGGCTCAACAGTGAGATCAAACTAGTTGGTCAATAAATAGGTAGAGGAAAATCATCTTTGGGGTCAAGCTAAGTTAAGGTTACATGAAAGTACGTGTAAATGCAGAGTCCCCCTATCACTTTTGTGACATGAACGATGTTATAGATCCATTAGAGAATAATCAATGGGTAGGATGAAGGAAATTGAAAGAAGGTGCACAGAAGTTATTCTTTGAAAAGAAGGGAAATATGCAAGGATGCATTTTTCATAGTTTTTGTTTCACCGAGTTTGGCATTAGGAATGGTTATGATATTATGGACTACAATGTTTGGGATCAATACAGGGAATATCAACATAGGACCAAGAAAAAGTGTTGCTATGATCCCAGAAGGAGAGAAGTGAAAGCTTCATGTTCAGAAACATCTAAAGATTGGCCTATTTTTAGAATGTGTGGATCATCCTGAGAAAGTTAATATTGATTTTGATGGTTGATTCATTTAACATGGTTTGCGTATTAGAAGGTAACTGACTCAATGAATATAAGAATCTTCTGCACCAAGGTAGGTGAGAATAGAATCATCATTCATGACATTGAACGATGTTAATAGAAGGTGTATCATCATCGATCATGTTGGGATACAAGAAGTGAAGAGAAGAGGGAGCCTCACCATCACATTGATAAGTTCAGAGGTCCTAAGGGAAATGGTATGTTCACGAAAAATATTTTTAGGAGGAATGGATTCTAGTATCCATAGACTCTGTAGGCTGAAGGTGGCAATTAGTTGATGAACGGGGTGGGGAATGTTTATCATCCTTAATGACTTTGAATGCAGGCCTTTCTATGGAAGATGGTGTCAACAAATCCAATACCACTATGTGATCTTTATGCTTATGAGTAGTGCAAGGAATTACAATATGGAGGATTTGTTCATAGAAACCAGAATCCAAAGCCCTTCCAAGCACAACGATGGAGGAAGGTGTGGTCAAAGAGCGTTGGTTGGTGAGAGATTGAAGGTTAGAGGAAAATGATCGATGTTTGGGAAGGATGACTTGAGCGAGTAGGTAGATTGTATCAAGTTCACCCATACATTAAGTTAGTGTGCAAAGGTGGGGAGGACCATAAGGTCAAAACCTTCACCTATGCGGTAGATCATAGTGGGGTAATTGTTGATGAAGTTTACCATACTCTTGAGGAGTAAGGAATGTGTCAATATTGCATAAAGGTGGTACTCCCCCAAAGTGAGGCATTGAAAAAAACCTTCTAAGGGATCCATAGTTGATATGTGGGTAGTGGGGGATAGAAGATTCATTAGATGATTTGAGTAGGAGGGATATCAATTGGTTGGGAAGTAGATGGGTCAGTTACAAAGGTTGGGGCAGTAGACAAGAATAGAAGAGTTAGTTATGGGAGAGGTGGTGGCAGAATTTGTGGATGGGGTCATGGGTGACGGAAAAGTGGGAGTAGTGGCAGATGCCTTTACTGGTACACAGTACATCGTTAGGTCAGTACAACATGTTACAAGTTTTTTATGGCAACGGGTTGGTAGGGATATTATAGTTATGTCCCTTCATGTTCAAATTTTACACAGTGGTGTAAAGTTAAATGGACATAACCCATGATGTGAAGCAAATGTTTTTCTGAGCAATAGATTATACTGGAAACTCTCCCTCTAAGACATATAATAGTTTTGAGACAATGTGAGGGCCGACATGAATGTGAAGGATAATGGTGCCAAGGTTGGAAGTGATGGTGTTGTTTAAGGAGATGCAACATAACTGGGTTATAATACATATAATTAGAAGGGATATACATTTGATTGTACATGTGGGAGGAGATGATGTTAATGCTAGCACCACCATCATTTATGATGTGTCATATGAATATGTTATCGGTATAGATGGAAATGAAAAGGGTGGGATTAGAGTCATCTGACTGGAGAGGTAAAATATCCTCATGAGAGGAGTTGAGGCCGGTGACTTGAGGAGTGGACATAGGGGTAGAAGAAGGAGATTATTTGGTAAGTGAGGCCACGTGGTGAGGGCTGATAATGGATTCCACTGGTGTGGGGACAATGGGTAAAAATTTAATGGATTGCAAAACCTCTATAAGGGCTTCCCTATGAGATTCAAAAGTTTGGATGAGATCATATAAAGACGTCGTTAGAAGGGAGTGATGTAAATTTTTTTATCATTGTGCGATGGGTGACCCCATTAGAGATAGGTTATGTAGGTCCACAAATGGTGATCTTGGGAATGCATGTAGATGGTATACTAGGAAAAAGGGTTGATTGATGGGCTAGTTGATTTTTCTTTTCCTTTGTCTTTCTAAGTGTGGGTGACAACTTGAACCATGTCAATCTCAGGGGAGGGGGTAAATGGATAAGGTGTAGGATGTGTGGTGTAATGACATGATGGTTAAAAACCTAATTGTGTGGAAAATCCTAGTGAAGTGAGTTGGGCACACCGGCATTTGGGTGGTGATTTGGCCAACTCTTATATGGTACATGTTGATCTCAAATTTTGGAGGTGGAAAAAAAGGATTGTGGGGGTGGAGATGCAGGTCATTGAAGAAGAAAGGCATGATGATGGTGTGGTGACAAGTGAAGGTAGAACATGGTCCTCATCAAGAAGGTCATCATCCATGAATTTTATTTCAAGAGGAAAAAGTTGGAGAAGAACAGTCTTTAGAGCCTTACAATTTTCTACATCATGTCCTGACATACAATGATAGGAAAAAATATGGTATTCGTAAAACCTTTTTGGTTGGGGTTTGAGAGGATCGTAAGATTAAAGCGGAGGTAATGTGATGATAGAATTCTCTAAGATATTTGTTAAAATTTTGGCATAAGACCTCGGTAATGGATCACAATAGGAAGTGAGTGTGGGTTTGGGTAAAGGTGTAGATGATCATGAGGGAAGAGGATTTATAGGAAGGGGAATGGGCTGGCCCACTAGTTTGGTAAGTGGTATTATCTTAGGTTTTGATGGCATTTACTTGGGTAAAGGTGTGGTAGAAGAACTAACACTGGAAGGTTTTGTTGGTTTGACTACCTTATTGGTGGGAAGTGGGTTCTTATCTTTGGGTTGCACCTTCTTGGGTAAAGGTGACATGGGCATACATGATGCATAAGGGAAAGAAAATGAGGGAAGAGGATAGGTTACCCATAGGCACAATAGAGTTCCAGTGGAAGTGGTTGATTGAGTTTGGGTGGATGGTATGGGTTGAAGTCGTATAGGTAAATTTGGGGTTACAGTAAGTGGTGGAGTTAGAGGTGGTAAGAAGTGCACGAGTGAGGGTGAGGGTGTTTGGTTTTTGGGTGAATGAGGTGTAACAGAAGCTTATGATGAAGCAATAGGTTGTTTAGCTTTTGACTGGCCTTGCGTAGGAGATTTTTTGATCAGGGTTGATGGATGGGGCCCTAGGATGGATGGAAAGGGAGAAGGTGACAAAGGTGTGGTAGGTGATACCGGTGTATGCGGCCTACAAGGTTGGGTCTTCCTTTCAGGTAGATGCATAATGTTGGTGTGGGTTTGGGAAGATGTGGCTATGTCCAATTTGATATGTGGGTGAGTAAGGCTTGATATCGGTATAACACCCAAGGTAGTGATGGGTCTAGATACAGGTGTGGAGATAGGTGTGGGTATTAGTTTTAGGTTTTGGAATGGTTTTAGTTGTGGGTAGAGGTTTGGATGTAGGCAGGTATGATGAAGAAGAAGTTGTTTCAATAGGCATGGTTAGTGTCGATTTGGGTGTTGGAAATACCTTTGGGTAGATTGTGGAAGTATCCTCGGTAAAATTTTCATTTATGTAGTCATTTTTACCCTTATCACAAAAGAAAGGAACCCTATACATGTCAGCCTATCACCCAACAAATGTTGGGTGCTCATCCGAGGCACGTGTGGGTGCCCGAGTCTCTCTTTTATGTGATTTTAGTGGGAAACATCATCTATGATTTGTATTTAAGAGATGCCAAAAGGATTTAAGACATTCAAGAACCATAGAGCTTAGGACGGCCTCTAGATCCTTGCAGTCATTCCAGATAGCATACTTAACAAATTATATAACTTGTGCCATAACAAAGGGAAGTATACAAGCATTCATACTTAGCATAAACATAAATGAAAGATAACCTATGAAACAAGATGTATCAGAATCATGGATATTCATATTCATATAACTAGCAACCTCATTACATCCATGGAGCCATTTATAGAATGTCATAAAGAAGAGGACCGCAGTCATGCATTACAACTGGACTAATGGAACTATACTACTAAACAAGAAAAATTACAATCCCCATGCCAATGCATCCTTTCCCAATTCCAAATACCCACTAACAAAGTTCTTGCAGTATTTCTATAAAGCTCCACCCACTCTTTTGTTCTCCCCTTGTTAACTCTGCAAATGCTTGTATTTATAGCCTTTCTGGTATGCCAACTCATCCTACAGTGCCCTCAGATCTGATGCTAAGTGTTTGAATGTGGTCCTCCATGCGAGCATGCTCTTTCAGACCTGAAAATTTGACTTTATACCATGATGTGCTTCTAGAATCTTCTACCACATGCATGCTCCTTCCTGGGCCAACCTGACGCTAAGCTGGAACCTTATGCATACATAGTCGATTCATGCTTTTCACGTGTTCTTCCCTGAACTCCCAATTTGACTAAGTCCTGGAACCTTTATTTCTGTCTGTATGTGTCGCGTGTGCCATTTAATTCCTTAAACCCTTCTCTTAAACCTTTCTCTACACGCTTTGTACTTGCGCACCTTTCCTTAACTGGGACCTTAAGCACTTATGTTCCTTTTGTACTTAGTGAATATTTTTAGGGGCCCAACATCACCCCAGACTATGCCTATTCTTTGTCTGTGGGAACACTTCCCTTAGTGAGAGAAAGAATACAATAGGCTTATGCCTAGGAAAAATAATAAGGGGATGAAATAATGGGGAAAGAAGAAAGAATGGGAGAGTGAAGGAATCACTGCAACAAATTAGGAAACTCCTTTTGCAATTCAACCTCCAATTTATTCTAAGCATTGACTTCATCCCGTTCCCTCTGACAGAGGTCACCGACCAGAGTGCTCACCTCCTCAAACTTTAATCCATCTCCTTTTGTGCTCATGGTATCAGTGATCTTCTCTAATTCCTTGCATATATCCTCCAACGTGTCCATTCTTCGTGTAATGCATGGATATAGCTCCTTCAACCAATTTTTTCTTGAACCCCTTAAGGTTTCAATGAATTCAAACTTTTTCTCAACCTCGGAAAGGATTTTCTCTCTTTCCACCCTATTCCCCTTATTTTTCTCCTGGAACTCCTTGAGTTCCACTTCATGAGTGGTGACTAAGGTGCCTGCCACTTTGTCCCTATCCGCACAATTATCATACGTGGCCTCAACAGTCCAGGAAGCATCCCTTACATCAACAAACACTTTGTTGTATTTCACAATGAGTGCTATGATCTTCAACTTATCTTCCTTCTATAAGCACATGGCCACTTCCTCTATAGATTCCAAGGCTAGAGGCTATCTTTCCATGTGAGGACCCTTGTTAAATCCTCTAGGCATCCCAAGGTAGACCCAAAATTTTGCACAAATGATGCTAGGTCCGGATGCTTCAATATAATGGCCTCATTGATGGAATCCACTTTGTTGTACACAATGCTCACCTTGGCATTTTCATCCTTCAATTCCCACTGCCACTGAGTGCTGATCAAATTTTTCCTGGCTCATCTCCTTGGTTATTATAGCTAGCTCTTCCTCTTTCTTCTTCAACTCCCCTTCCAGATCCCTGATCTTATCATTTCACCTGAAGAGCCTAGCTTCTATCTCAATGGAGACCTTATTGAGTGCGTTTCATAGCTGTTCATCCGAGAGCTATTGGGTATTCACCACTGGGTTATCTTCTCTTGGTCCTAGCAATGTTATTACTACCCCATGGATTACCTCAAACTCTAGCTCATCATGGTGGTAATCAATTTCCCATGAGATCATCTTCCTTGTCTAAGGATATGTAGCCTCCTTATCAAAAGATGACATTCCAAAAAGCTCCTCCACCAGAATGGTACTCTAGAACCACGCACAAAACACTTTCTTCGGGTCATCAATATAACCCATCTCTAGCCTCCTCCCCTCTGTGTTCCTTCCTCTCATGCACGTACCCTTGGGTATACTTACAGTTAAATCAAGGCCTTTAGTGCTACTACATTCCTCTTCTGCGTTCTTCTCTTCCTTGTTCAATACTAGATCAGCATTTTGTTCCACTTTGTCCTTCACTAGGGTCTCAATTTTCCTTGTCTCTCCTTCTGCCACCTTGGTTGTCTACTCCTGCACAGATCTTAGAGCCTCTTGCTTCTACGCACTAGCCTCCTCATCTTTTCCCATGTCTTGGGCGCTTCCTCCTACTTTTCTATCCTTGCGCCACACAAAAAGGAACCCTTGTTCTTCTTCGTCCGCCTTCCTCCTTTGAATCATGTACTTTAAAAATAAGTGGCCCTTTATCTTTCCCTGGGTCCTCTTCCCCACTTACTTCTTCTTCACTATCATCCTTTTCTCCTATGTACTTGTCCAAATTTCCAACTTCTTCTGAGGTGGTCTCCTCTTCCACCCTTTGTTTCTTCCCAACCAGGGATTCTGGTGTAGGTGATTTTGTTTCTTCTTCTCCTAAGGACTCCTCATCTAATGGATTTTCTAGCTTTAGAGTCTTCTCTTTCACTATGGGCCTCTTCTTACGCCCGTACGTACTATTCCTAGAAATTTTCCTGGGAGAACCTATTGCTTGTGTTCCTACCACACTTGGATTTTTATTTTCTGGTGCTTTTCCCTCCCATTTAAGCATAGGTCTATTCCTACCAATTGGATCCTGAGGTATGGACACCTCATTTTCCAGATATGTGCCCTTTTCTTACTTGGGTCTTATGCGAATGTAAATGCGTGCCACAGATCCTTTTGCAATGGGTAGAGTCATGAGCCTTTTCATTTACAATCCTTGTGACATGTACCACTCTATGTATGCACATTTTCTAGGGTAGACCAACCCTTTGCGCATTTACCTGTGGTTTTGGTTCAGAATGCTAATGTCCACCTTAAACTTCTTGGACTCCTTGAACCTATTTACTCCCACTTGGAAGTACTTATCTGTGAAGGAAAAGGGGAGCTTGCACCATGGGCTCCATGTCTCATCTATCAATTTGAATCTACGTAGGAAGAAATGCTGGTACACAACAAACTCTACTTTTCCCATAGTGGATGCTAACACTTGTTCAAGAATTCTCCATTCTTCCCCGAGTGTATTCCTTAGGCATGTATAGGACTTTTCCAAGCGCGCCTTGTGCACTGTTGTCATAGTGTCACAAGCATATTTCTCAAAATGTTTTGGCGGGTGAGGGGTCCTCAGCAGGGTACTCCCATACAAATTTTTCTAATGCATACGGTACCCCTATCTCTAAAAAACACAATGGTCGGCAACACATTTCCAAAAAGTATCCTATCACCTTCCTTTGTGTAGTTGATAATTTTATTTGCAATGAATGCAGACAAATTATAGATGGTTCCCTCTTAAATCTTTCTACATACATTTAACCATGGTTTATTGAATTGGGTCCATCTCTCCTGGCCATTTAGCTTTGACACCAAGTGCGTGACCATTTTCATCACCGGATCCTTAATGTCTGCGACATCATAATACCTTAACCCCTTCCTGCATGTAAAAGCAGTGATAGTTTCCTTAATCACTTCTTTGTCAGTAAAATCATCCTCTAAATTGTCTCCTTCACAGATGAGGCCTATGAAATGTGAAATGAGCTGAGGGGTTATGCGCATCATGTGCCCTATGAAGTGGAAATAGTCCTCATGTACATGTGACATCAGCCACTGATATAAGTGCCTAGGTTTCCTGAAATAGGGCAACTCAAAGAGTTGTAATAACACTGCCTTCTCCAATTTGACCTTCACATCATCATTATATATGGGTAAACCCTCTGGTTTCCTTTTTTTCATTAGGTGCACTAACTCCATCTCCATTTCATTCTCGATTGTGTTTTTCTGATGATTATAATGATTTACAAACATGTTCCTAATATGGGACTCCCACTCCTTCCCCAAAAATGCTCTATCTAGGTACTACATTTCTGCATACCACTCCTCATTTGTGTGTGGTTCAATTTCTTGGTGCTTTCCCTTTCCCTTTCCCTTGCCCTTCTCGAGGTGTACTAGCTAGTTTATTGGGTGCCATTATCTAGGTCTTCTTCCCACTTCAATCACTCTGTGTTACTCTATTCTTCTGGTCTCTCCAACCTTAGATCTCAAACATGTGAATAAAATTACTTAAACGCGTTCCCTAGTTCTTCAAACCCTAACCAGGATACTCCCTTCACAAGACAACGTTTTCTCATAACTTCTCCTATACCCGTGAAATCCCTTCCTCCTAGTTTGCAAACCCAAACTGGTTACCCACGCTTCAATCTGTACAAATTCTTCTTCACATGGATCAATTTTTTTTGGAAGCCCTAGTTTGTAAAGGTGTAAAAAGGACTTCGTTCTTCTTCTACACAAAGTAAATAATGAAGTTCCTTAACACCTTTATTTATAATTTTTTTCCCTTTTTAAGCATTAAGTGCTACTTCACCTACCACCATAATTTTTACATTTAATGCATCTTTTTCAAACAAAGTCCATCTTCAACGCTTTCACTTACGCGTCCCAACCTACGTGGAAAAACCTCCAACCTTCTAGCGCGCAACCAATCTAACCTGACAGGAGACTCTTACGAGTGCATACCCAACATTGAAGTCACTTCTTCTGTCCTGAATTTTGCTTTCACCTACCTCGTATTACTTAATGTGCTTTATCCTCCTTTGTACGTGGGATCTGAAAGTAGCTTTATCTTGACACCAACCATCATTTTTCCATATTTCATCTCAATATACCTCTTTTAACTGGGCCATTCAATGGGGCTTTTCAACAAAAATTTCCTTGGCATTTTAACCATGTGCTCCTTCAAAAATTTCCTTGGAATATTATACATGTGTTCCTTCACATTACTCCACCCCACACTAAAATAATGTGCAGTCCTCTACGCACTCACAAATTCTCAAAAGTAGCAATAAGGCTACCAGCACCCAAGGCACAAAACAAAACAACAACGTGAAAGGGAAACACAAGAAAAGAAAAAAAATAAAGGAAAATCTAAACTAACTGGAAAAACTACCTTATTTACAAACACCAAGAAGGCTTATTTCTAGTAGGACTTTAGCCTACACCCATTGAAGTGTCCAATAAACTTCATTCCATCCATTGTTTATAACTGGCATGCACCCGAATAAAGGATGTATGAGATCGTGTAGGGACCCAAGTAGTGGACCTTCAACTTCCTAGGATGGTGTAGAAACTTAGAATCATATAGTAATACCATCTTCCCAACCTTAAACTTCTTTTTTCTGATGTGGTGATCATGCCAAGCTTTCTGTTATGCTTTCTCTGTTGTTTGGCTCTACCTGGCGAGTGATCATCTCTCATCCAACTTCATTAGCTCATCAATTCTCTCTTCCAGCACTTGCTCATCAACCAACCCCCCTGCATGCGCTATTCATAGTAAGGTAACATGAACTCAACTGACAGAACAGATTCCATGCCAAACACAAATTGAAATGGTGTGGCTTTGTTCAACCTTTTATAAGGTTTCTTGTAAGTCCATAATACTGCTGATACTTTTTCATCCCTATCTTGGTAAGGGTATGACTTAGTATTTTGTTGAATGCTTCCCCGATTCCATTTGCTTTTAGGTGATAGGGTGTGGTCTTATGATGAGCCACCATGAACTCTACCAATTGGATCCTCACAGTCTCATTCAAGAAATGTGTACCCCTATCGCTAGTTAAAAATGCAAAGGACATCCATACCTCGTTATAATGTTCTCCCACAAGAATATTTTTGTTGTGGCTACTGTGTAGTCTTTAGTTAGGGCTACCTCTGCCCACCTTGTCAAATAATCCATACAAGTGATGACATAGCGTGACCCAACTCTACCCTTCATTGGTGTAATAGGGCTTACAAAGTCTATTTCCCACTTCTCAAAAGGTTATATGCTAGGTATAGGGTGTAAAGGCATTTCATCTCTCTTTCTAGGCTTGCCAATGCACTGAAAATGGTCACACACTTTACAATAGTCTTTAAAATCCTTGTATAGGGTTTCCCACCACAAACCTACCATTAATATCTTATGTGTGGTAGCATCACCTACATAATGCCCACCTGCACTTCCTCTTTGTGCTTCCTCCATGATGGTGAGTCACTCATGCTCTAATACACACCTACGCAACACCTCATCACATCCCAACTTGTACAAGTCTCCACTGATCAAAATTTAGGGCACGGTGTATGGCTAGTTGCTTCTTCTCTAAGGCCTTCATTCCTTCCAGTGCCACACCTTCCTTTAAAAATACCATATTTTCCTCCAAATCCGAGGGTGCACGCTACAACCTAAATAGTTACACATTTGGCATTGTCTCTTCAACACTCTACACATCCTCCCTTGAATGAATTCTTGACAGATGATCAAGTCCACAATTGCTCTTCCTAGGCTTCACTACTATGGTGAACTCAAACTATTGAAATAACAATACCCATCAACATATGTGCCCTTCCAGAATGAGCTTGTTCACCAAATACTTTAATGTCATGTGGTCAGTGTAAAACACAAAGGGTGTTGTAAGTAGATACTATCTAAAATTGAATAGCGCATAGATCATTTACAATGCCTCATGCTCAGTCATGGTGTAATTTTTCTCTGCTGGTGTCAACTTCCTGCTTGTAAAACACAGAGGATGATTAATAATTCCTTCACCTGGCTATACAATAACTACTCTAATAGCGGTTCTTGAGGCATCTACATGGACATGGAAGGGCTTGTCCCAAGAGGGAAAACGTAATATAGGTGCGGTGAAAATCCTATCCTTTAATGTATCAAATACCCTCTGTTGCGCCTCTCCCCAATGGAAGGCACTTTTATGTCTAAGCAGCTCCTCTAAAGGCATGGTAATCTTGGCATACCCTTTGAAGAATTTCCTGTAATAACCTGTATGCCCAAGGAATCCACGCACTGTGCTCTCACTAGTAGCCCCCCTTAACCCCACAATAACTACAAATTTAGTGGGATATACTAGTAAGCCCTCCTTACATATGATATGCCCCAATAATGTGCCAAAGGGTGTAGAAAATATGCATTTCTTAATATTGAGGGATATCCTCAACTGCCTACACCACTCAAACATTAACCTCAAATTTTCACAATGGTCTTTTACTAGACCATACACTGTCCAATCATCCAAACAGACCTAAATAAACTTATGGATGAAATCCTGGAACACTTGCACCACTATGCGTGAAAAAAAAGTAGGCACATTCTTCAACCCAAAGGGCATGACCATTTATGCAAACCTTCCCCACTCAGTGGCGAAATTATGTCTTCTCCCGATCTTCCTTTACAATCTAGACTTGGTGGTACCCTAAAAATCCATCCGTAAAGGAATAGATTTCATGCCTAGTGAATCCTTCCAAAATTTCTTCAACGAAGGGGGTTGGAAAAGGATCAATGATACAAATTGCGTTCATCTCCCTATAATCCATGTAGATCCTAATCCACCCATCTTTCTTGATGATGATTACCATCGAACTTATCCATTTCAATTCCTCCACTACTTCAATGATCTCAGAAGCTACCATTTTTTCTATCTCCTCCTTAACCTTTATGCATAAATTGGGATTCATCTGGTAGGGTCTCTTTCTGATCGGGTGCACACCATCCTTTAGCTTTATCTTTGTCTCCCCCAAGGAATGGTGAATGCCTTTGAGCTCATGGTACCCATGCAGGAATAAATCCTCAAATTCATACAACAGATCAATGATCTTAGAGACTTCCTTCTCTAACCAGTAATCTCCAATAATAGCTTCCTTAGGTTCTTCCCCTAAACCGATGTTAACCTTCTTTGTCTTTAAGGGCTTATGGTAGGCATGCACGCGAGTATCAACATTGTCCACTACCTCGCACATCCTTATAGAATGGCTAACATCCAAGCTTTCCAATTACTCTCCATCAATCACATGCACCGAATTCCCTTTCTCCTTTTCCAAACATGCCCCCTCAAGATGTAACTCTTATGTTTCCTCTACTTCCTCTTCAAATAACACCTCCAAACCTACTCCACCTAGTAACTCCAATAGCCTATCCTCTACCATGGCACTATCCCCCTTGGTAAGGTGCTTGATACCCTACAAGGCCTTATCAACTGATGGCTTGGTACTCTGATACTCAAAGGTTTGAATGAGGTCAGCCACGAGCTCTTGCCAATTCCTTTTCTGGCGGCGTGTCTCTAAATGAATGTACCATGCACACGCATAACCTTGTAGTGTAGAAAAAAAATTGTGCACCCAAAGGGATGGTGGCAAAGCTTCCATTCCTTCTCTCTAGATCCTCTCACACTCCTAGATATGGAAAGAGGTGAGCTCCTTCCCATGGTAGTCCTTGATGGTGGTGGGAATGTTTCTCCTAGAGAATCTGACAGAGAGAGCAATTCTTACCTTGCACCATTCCAAAAGGCTCTCCTGATGTGTAGCCCACCATCGTGCCACTATGCCAATCAGGACATAACTTAACATCCCTCTCCATTTCCTTCTAATTATTCCACTGAGCTTCCATCTTCTATAGAAATATCTTAGGGAAGGCTCCTCCTGAATACTTGGGCAGCTCCTTTCCTCCTAGGCATCGGACTATGTGCACCTTTGTTACCTTGGTCACTGACCCTCTCAAATTTCATCCCATTAATTCATAAGTTCCATGTGCCCAATTATCACATGTTACACTGGTGGTATCACTTACTGACTAAGCATCCTCAAATTGGATAACTCCGTTGAGGATGGATTATCTCTGGGTCTCTGATTGAGCACACATATAACCTGTCCAGAACTTCCTCCCCTAAAGGTTCAATAGAGGGTATTGATTTCCCATCAGCCAGGGGTATAATGACCCGTTCCTCCTTATTTTCAAAACTGATGTAACCTTTTTTGAACTGAAGGTCCGCATTGTTCTTGTAACACCATGGGTGCCCAAGTAGTGCTAGGAAATTCTCTGCCTCAGTGAGCACCAAGAATTTGAAGTCCCCAGTAAACCTAGCTCATTGGATAGTGATAGCTACATCCTTTTAAGACACTGATGGGCATCACCTTAGTCTTGTTTTCCATATACAACACATTTGAAGATGGTTGTAATGCATGTCTTCCCATCTGATGCCATGCATCTAGAGTTAGAACATTGACCTCCATGTTTGTGTCAATGAGGATATTGTTAAGGAACCATCCATCTACAACTACATTCAATGTGATCTCCTTGTCATAGTCAAGGCTATGAGGGGGAAGGTTTACATGTAATACCTGCCTCTCATGCTCTCCTTCGGCGCATGGTACCTTCTCTCTCAACCATGAACCTAACAAGGGAATGATATTCTCTTGCCTTAGCATTTTACACACCTCCTTGACCTCATCCAGGTCATCCTTTTGCACCTCAACTCTCCTTCCTTGTTCCTCCCTCCTGGACTACTCCTTTAGACATAGGATTTCCCCTTGTAAACTCCAAATGACATCCATAGTGTCTTGATATACCTCTTTTTAATGTGCAGGGTCTGGGTACTTTCCATTAACTACTTCCTCCCTTAAAATTAGGTTCCTCTACCTTTGTATCTCTTTTGCACACATGGATTCTACCCTTATGGTTACTAAGACAGGATCCAAACCTACATCTTGTGTTACCCAGGGCATCCACTGTGTGTCTTCCTTCTTAATACTGACCATTGTAGCACCCTTGTATTTTCGGTGCTGCTAATTCATGTGCTCAAAAAATTCTAGGAACTCCTCATACTTCTACTTCTTTCCACACCATGAGCACTACAACATGTCTAGGCACTCTCGTTTGTAATTCTCTATAGATCCACAATTAAAATAGGTTCAACACGGGAACTCACTCCTTCCTCCTCCATGGTTATCATGACCATGAAATCCTCCTCGAAAACCCCTTCCACAGATGCCCCTACCTACGTGCTCCTTGTAATGGTGATCATCTCCCTTGGAACTATTGGCAATGCTGGTCTGGTACACCCCATGATCAATGGCCTCATGGATCTGATCAATGTTCCTACAGTCCTTAGTATCATGGGTTGTAGAGGTGCAGATCTTGTAGTAGCAAGACACATTCTTCTGGATTGTGCATTGTAACAAGGGGCATCTACTTGCATCATGGTCCCCATGACAAATCTCATAGTCTACTACCACGGTGCGTACTATCCTCCAGGGGAAATTATCCTTGACATGCCCCTCTACTTCATAATCTATCCACCACAAACCACTGTGAGTCTCATGGGCTGATTTTGCACATAACTTCTCCAACTGCTTAACCATTGTGGAGATTTGAGCCTCCAGGAATGGGCTAACACTAGTATTAATACTACCAACATCCTCGGCATACATAGAAGCTTCCAATGCCTTGCTTAGGTCTGTAAAAGTTTTATGAGATAAGTCCCTTCTAAAAGGGGTGATCAATCCTCCAACAAACCACTGAGCATGTTCTGAAGGGTAAATATCATATCAAAATTTAGACAAGAGAGTTTTAAAGGATGCATCATACTCCCACACACTCTCTGCCATTCCTTGTTGAATCTCCTTCAAAGCTCTGATGCTCTTCTATTCAAACTCAGGAATGTGGAATTCTATCAAATATGCATTCTTTAAAGTAGTATATTCCACTATTGTTTGGTGAGGTTCATTTTTTCTATACCAGCTATGTGTGCCCCTATAATGTGGTTAAAAACTAACTAGCCTTCCACTCTAGGGTTGTGATACCCTTTGTGCACCATAACAGTTCACACTTGCAAACATGTTCAGCAACATCCTCAATACCTATGTAATCTGGCAAGTGTAATGACATCTCAAAGAATACTTGAGGAGGTGGTTGGGGCCCTTATCCTCCTGAGCCAGAGCCTTGGTTCCCTCTGGTGTTTCTTCTACTGCTAGATCCACCAGGTCTTGTGTCGCCTGAGCCACTAGATCCATTAGAACCTTTGGTTCCACCAGGTCCTATGCCCCCTGACCCACTAGGTCCTATAGTAGTCATGCGAAGCGTCCCCATGGTTCCACTGAACTATGCACTGACAGTCTTTGATAGTTCCCCACTACCACTATTGTACCCTGTGCCACTCCCAGACACAAGACCAAAGACTTGTACACTTGCTCCTTGTCCAAAGACTCCTCCAAATACCATAATATGTGTAGCCATAAAAGGGGGAATTGAAAAACATACCTCGTAGGTGTAGATCTGTCACTTCCAATGATATCAATTAGGTCAATAATACTCCTTCTTGGTTCTAGAAAACCAGGCATCGGGTTTGGTTACTGGGTAGGTTCAGATACGTGTTAACGAATCTCCTTTCTCCACATGATGAACTCTCACCAGAAGCTGAAGGGGTCTCTCTTATGCACTTTCCAAGATGGGGTAGCATAGACTACTCAGGTTCCATGTCCTCCACATGAACCTCAACTCCTTCCCATAATGTTTATCTCCATAGATTCACCACACTTGCAGTCTTACATCATCTAGCAATCTCCCTTTCACGTGCTTCACTATACTTGAGTCATCTCACCTCCCTCTCTTTCTCCGTCATAATATCTGCCATCTTCCTCCACCCTAGCTCCCTCACCCATTGATCAGAATGGTGTAGCCCACCATAGGGAATGCCTTTAAACTCATGGTAACTTTTGGGCTCCTAAAATATTGAAGGTGCATGGGCACACAAGACCCTAGTTACAATATGGTGCGCAAGGAAAAAGCGTGCAAGATAAAAGACTCAAGGAAGCATATAGCATGTGACATGTGAAAGGAGGTTCAGTACTTCACCAATTCAAGCAACAAAGGTAGAACACATGAATAGCATGATTGTTTGCATGCAGATAACATGCCAGACTAGCAACAGGTGGCCCATGAAAGAGAATGCCAGCAAAGGAATCTTCTAGAAGACCATCATGAGATGGAGTGGAGAGCTCAAGCCTGAGGGAAGATGCTCGCTGAAGGACCACATTCAACACTTGGCGACAGATTTGAGGGCACAGCAAGGTGAGTTGATAGTGTGGGAATATGATAAATACAAGTGCCTACAAATCAAGAAAGGTTTGTGGAGATAAAGATAGGGACCTAAGAGGAGAAGATAGGAGAGATACACATAGAGAGAGATACATGGGTAGAGATCTATAGGATTACTGCGAGTGGGGCTATGATGTATTGAGCCCAACATTGTAATTTCTTTTACTTTTTTGTGTAGTTATATAAGCATAGTGATGTGCATGATTGCAGTGTTCCATCTATGGCTCTTTCTAATGAACCAATGAATACAATGAGGTTACTTATTACAATTAAATATAAGTATCAGTGGGTTTCCTGTATATTTCATTCATAGTTCTCTTTCTTTTCATGCTATGAATGAATGGTCGTAGCTTTCTTTCTGTTATATTATGTGTTATGGAGTCTTTTAAAACACACAGTTTGAAGAAACTACATGGATCTGAAGGCCGTCTTGAGCCCTATAATCTTTGTATGTCTAAAATTCTTTCCTGAATACTCCTATACTAATCATTGATGAATGCTTCCCACTAAAAATTAACATAAAAGAGAGACTCGGCACCCACGCGTGCCTTGGGTGAGCGCTCGGCTTCTACTGGGTGATAGGCCGACGCTCATGGGATTCCTTCCTCTTATAATGGGAGTAAAATTGATTACATCTTAGCTCCATGTCGACGAGCCAAAATTTGAAGTCTACCAGAAGGTGCCTATAACGCTGCCATATTCTAATGGAGGCAACCCCTTAGTAAATGCCTAGGAGCTCATAGAAGAGCAAGTATGTAATGCTCTAAACAAGGTCGTAGTGGAAACAGAGGTGAAACTATTCGTGTGGAATGACAACATAAGGGCTTTAGAGGGAAAGCTGGCCAAGAAGGAGGAAGAGTTGGTGAAGGTGGCAAGAAACTTAAAACAGGAGGAATTAATTAGTGCACAGCTAAGGCGCGAGCTCAGGGAGGAAAAGGAAAAAGTGTAGGAGGTCTATAAGAAAGTAGACTCGATAAAAAGCACCATCATCTTGAAACACCTAGATCTAATGCCTATCCCCCAAAGGTATGCATCAACACTGGAATGCTTAGAAGACTTAACATGCATCCTCACCATGGAGAGGTAACCCTTGGCATTGGAATCTACAGAGGAAGTATTTTTGCACCTTAAGGAGGAGGACCGGTTAAAGGTGATAACACTGGTTTCCGAGTATAACAAGGTGCTCATAGAGGTAAAGGTTTCTTCCCAATCTACTGATGCCGCATATGACACATGCACAGATAGAGATAAGGTGGCGAGCTCCTTGGTTGCCACACTCAAAGCAGAGCTGAAAGAGTTCCAAGAGAAGAATTAAGGAAATAGGGTGGAGCGGGATAGGATCTTGGCAGAAGTAGAAAGAAGATCTGAGGAGCTTGAGGCACTAAGGGGATAAACCAAGACATGACTGAAGGAACTATATCCTCAAATTACCAGGAGAATGGACAAATTCGCAGACCTAGGTAAAGATATGGAACAAATTGTGGACACTTTGGGTGCCTAGGGAGCTGGTCTAAGTTTTGATGAGGTAAACCTCCTAGTTGGCGACCTCTGTCAGAAGGCGGAGAACAAGGTCGATACATGGAATAAGTTGGAGGTAGTCTTGTGGAAGGACTTCCCTAGCCTTTTAGTTTAGTGTCCCCCCCCCTTTCTTCATTATTTCCCCTATTCTTTCATTCCTTATTCATCTTTGTAATATTTATCTACATCTTGGTTCCAATTGAACCAATTTACACCTTGGTCAAGTAGAATGTTCCTGAGGGCGGAGAACAGGAATAGTGTGGGGTGATGTTGGGCTCATAAAATATTGACTAAGTATGAAGGCACATGAGTGTGTGGGACCCCAGTTACAGGATGGTGCACAAGGCAAAAGCGTGAAAGAGAAAAGGCTCAATGAAGCATATAGCACGTGGCATGCAAAAGGAGGTTTAGGACTTAGCTGATTCAAGCAACAAAGGTAGAACACGTGAAAAGCATGATTGGTTGCACACAGATAACATGTAAGCCTGGCAACAGGTGGCCCAGGAAAGAGAATGCTAGTAAAGGAATCTTCTAGAAGACCATCATGAGACAAAGTGCAGAGCTCAAGCCTGAGGTAACATGCTCACTAAAGGACCACATTCGACACTTAGCGACGGATCTGAGGGTACGACAAGGTGAGTTGGCAGTGCAGGAAGGTCATAAATACAAGTGCCTATGGATCAAGAAAGGTGTGTTGAGATAGATATAGAGACCTAATAGGAGAAGATAGGAGAGATACACACAGAGAGAGATAACATGGGTAGAGCTCTGCAGGATTACTATGAGTGAGCCTCTAATGTATTGAGCCCAGCATTGTAATTTCTTTTCTATTTTTACGTAGTTATATAAGCCTAGTGATGTGCATGACTGTAGTCTACCATCTATGGCTCTTTGTAATGAACCAATGAATATAATGAGGTTACTTATTATAATTAGATATGAGTATCAGTGGGTTTCCTGTATATTTCGTTCATAGAAAATCTCTTTCTTTTCATGCTATGAATGAATGGTTATAGCTTTCTTTCTATTATATTATGTGTTATGGAGTCTTTTAAAACACACATTTTGAAGAAACTACAAGGATCTCAAGGCCATCTTGAGCCCTATAATATTTATATGTATAAAATTCTTGCTTGAATACTCCTATACTAATCATTGAAAAAATCTTCCAACTAAAAAATTACATAAAAGAGAGCCTCGACACCTGCGTGTGCCTTAGGTGAGCACTCAGCTTCTGCTAGGTGATAGGATGGTGTGCATGGGATTCCTTCCTCTTATAATGGGAGTAAACTTGACTACAGTAACCATCAAGATCTTCATAGTGGGAGGGAAAACATGTAGAAAGGATCGTTTAGGTTCCCACAGAAACTCAAATTCAGCAACCTCCAGACAATAATATGTGGAAATGGCATACCCCAGAGTGTAGCTAGCTAGTACTCCTTTCCACCAAAGATCCATAGCATGGGTGCATGTCAGATCTACATCCTGTAGCCTCTAGTAGTCCTCTTGGGTCCACACACATGATCTGTAATTCCAGCTTGATCAAGATGCATAGGCTGAGAGCCATTCATACAGTTCTATTGGGAAGTAGTAGAAAAAAGTATCATACAGATCATGGTAGAGGTTCTCGTCTACCCATCTAAATGCATAAAATTTAGGTCCAGTGATGAATCTCTAAGAAAAATCATCCTCTGTGCTCTTGAACAATGATTCAAAACTTTCCAAAGTTAACTGCTCTGTCATTACTCACTACATAGATCATGATGCATGCTATTTCCCACTACAACTTTTAAAAGAGGTCCCAAAAATGGAACCAAGATGTAGTCATTTTTACCCTTATCAAAAAAGAAAGGAACCCTATGCACGCCATCCTATCACCTAGTGGATGCCTGGAACTCACCTAAGGCATGTGTGAGTGTTGAGTCTCTCTTTTATGTGAGTTTAGTGGGAAACATCATCTATGATTTGTGTTTAAGAGATGTCAAAAGGATTTAAGACATACAAGAAGCATAGAGCTTAGGACGACCTCTATATCCTTACATTCATTCCAGATAGCATACTTAATAGAGTATATAACTTGTGCCATAACAAAGGGAAGTATAAAATCATCCATACTTAGCATAAACATAAATGAAAGAGAGCCTATGAACAAGATGTATCAGATTCATGGATATTCATATTCATATAACTAGGAACCTCATTACATCCATAGAATTTCACAGAGAAGTAGACTGCAGTCATGCATTATAACTAAACTAATGGAACTATACTACTAACAAGAAAAATTACAATCCCCATGCCAATACATCCTTTCCCTAGTTCAAATACCCACTAACAAAGTTCTTGTAGTATTTCTATAGAGCTCCACCCACTCTCTTGTTCTCCCCTTCTTTACTTCGCAAGAGCTTTTATTTATAGCCTTTGTAAACTACTAACTCATCCTTCAGCGCCCTTATATCCAATGCCAATTATCTGAATGTGGTACTCCAGGCCTGAAATTTCCACTTTATACCATGATGTGCTTCTAGAAGCTTCTACCATAGTCTTTCTCCTTTCTGGATCAACTTGACAATAGGCTGACACCTTATCTATGCATAGTCAAGTCATGCTTTTCACGTGTTCTACCCCGAATTCCCAATTTTACTAAGTCCTGAACCCTTAGTTCTATTTGTGCACATCATGCACACCACGATATTCTTAAACCCTTCTTTGCATTCTTTTTCCTTGTGTGCCTACACGCCTTTTGTACTTAGACAATATTTTTAGGGGCCCAATAGTTTGGGTCGAAAATGGAAGCTAAAGATGAGCCCAGAGCATAGAATTATCAATGTAGTCAAAGCAATCGGCCAGCTGTGAAAATGAAACCACTGAAGAAGAAGATGGAAGTGGTTTGGTGGGAATCCTTGTAAAATATGTTTGCAAGACAGGGAATTGGCTATTCTCGGAATTTGTAGGTAAAAGAGCCGAGATCATGTCAATGGGCTCCTAAGATGCTGGAGGAGAACTGCCCCCAATAATTAGTGGCATGTCTAACCAGTATCCCATGGGTAGGAGAGATGGTAGATGAGGTGAGGTAGACTTCTCCCTTGGTGGAGGAGAAAATGATGATGAATCTCTCGTGGATGGGAGAATTAAAAGTGTTGACTATTTGATAACTTGGAAGGTAGATGTGAAATGACATCGGTACAAAGTGTGGGTTATTCCATGAGAGTAGGGGGAGATGAGGGGGAATCCTTTGTGGGTGAAGGAGTAGAAGAGGTATGATCCTCTATGGGTAGAGGAGTTTGTGCCAGAATTTCCTCAACAGATGAAATAGGTGGGATTTGAGGAATGAAAGGTACGATATCAAAAACTACATGCACATCATGGACATTGTTGTCACTGGATGAAGATTCACTATTTTGATTAAATGACAGTTTATGGTTAGGGAATGACTTTTAAAATATGTACAAATTTTTATTTTTTGGCAAGTTTGGGTTGTCCATGACAAGGTCTCCATTATCTATCATCTCTTGGAAAATGATCTTAAAAGTGATGTAGTTACCATCACTATGGCCTTTGACGTGATGGAAATTATAGTAGTCATGTTCCTTATACCATGCATACATAGGATGGGTAGGATGGAAATATGTATGAGGTTTTATGGTAGGAAGTGTAATGGCTCCATCTTTAAGAATATTTTCGAAGATTGAAGAATAAGGCTCTCCAATTGAAGTGTACTTCCACTACTCTTGCAAGAACTAAAAGGCCTAGATAGGAGAAATATTGGAAGAAGGTTGGGCTTGATTAGAGGGATGAGATGGACCCGTGTTGAGGATTACTGTGTTGGTAGACCCTTTGGCCTTTGAATATTTATTTTGAGGTTTTAAAGATGAAGAAAAATCATTTGATTTCAACGTGGCATTCTTGTTTCTTAATTGGATTTTCTTTTCTTCAATGGCATGAATTTCCAACTTTCGTGCCATGGTGAATGCTTCATCAAAAGTTCGGAAGGTTTTGACCTACAGAGTTGGTGAGATGTGTTTGGCACAAGCTCTAGTGAACAACTCAATAAATTCAGTCTAAGGTAGCTGGAACATTAATTGGTTGAAAAGACTCTGCCAATAGGCAACGAAATCTATGATAGATTAGTCTTCATAATGTCGTGTCAAATACAGGTCGGTCATGTTGACCTTCTTGACTACATTGATCGAAAAGTGGTATAGGAATTCCTGAGCCACTTGGTTAAAGGAGTAGATGGAATTTGTAGGTAAAATTTTGTACCAATCTAAGGTGGGTCCTGTTAGGGACTTGGGAAATGTTTGTAAGAGCAGAGCATCCTCATGGGAAACTAGGTAGCACCCATGATTGAATGACTACAAGTGCTATTGTGGGTCCTATTTACTATTCAAACACTTGAATTTAGGAATTTCCCAATGCCCATGATACAGGTGAATAGGAATGGATGGATGCATAGGCTCATTACATATTTCGTCATAGGTCAAGTAGTTACGAGATTCGGAAACTGATGCTTCTAATGTCTACATTTTTTCCATCATCATCCTAATGAGTTTCATGGTGGGTTGTGAGGAATGGGTGCCTCCCGTAGTAAAGGGAGGTTGATGATGGGTGTATGATGTAAATGGCATCCTAGTACATGAGGGTACAAAATATGAAAACTACGAAGGGGGTATAGATACTGATGGAATGTACACCAAATAGGTGACGAAAGAAATTGGGGATGTTGATGATGTGTATAAATAGATCGGGTGGTTACAATTACTCTCGAGTTATGGGTGGTAGAGACTAAGGGATAGAAAGAACTAGACTTTAGAAAGGGGTATGGGTTACAAATACTGGAGGTGGTTGTGAAGAAAATGTTACATACGAGGAAAAGGGGGCAAATGGGGCTATGCTTAACTCATTCGGTGAAGGAATGGTTGACACCACAGGTGCAATAGATCTCATTGGGGTAGCAGTTGTGGTAGAGTTGCAACTTAACTGAGAGACCGCATGGGGTAATGCGAATGAGGGTAGAGCCAAATTAGTGGTTGCTGAAGCAGAAGTGGGTGTGAGGGCAGGAGGGATAGTTATGGGCAAGTCGTATATTAACTGTCCTGATGAGTCCTGAGTAGTGAGTGGGAAAGATAGTATTGTAAGGTCATGGGATTCTAATCAAGGAGTCTTTTGAACTCATCTTCACTGGTAGTAATGAGGATATGTTGAGTTGGATCTAGAAGTGACAGGATGGATGGCGGTGATGGACTAGGTGGGAGTGGCTGATGGTTGACATGAAATAAAAGGGCATTAGTTTTTTCTACAAGCCAACACCATGTGAATTAGTGTTGACCTAGTAAGACTATATTCTATAAATGACATAGAAAATAGTAGAAGCAAAGAAGGACAAAGTATGGGGGTTAAATCTGGTCAGTGTTTTGATTAAAAATCAAACACAGAAACTGACGACAGTCAGTATGACCGATGATGGTTAGAAGGGAACCAATGATGGTTATGATAACCAATACCAGTCACTATGGAAAGTACCTATTTCAGAAAATGAAACAAAATTGATGAATATAAACTATGGAAACTTTATCTGTTAAAGATATCAGAATGTTAGGTGATATGATGGTGTCCTAAGGACCAAAAGCAGAAAAGAATAATAGGTGATGAAGGTTATTTCAGGTAAAATAACCAAAATATCTAGAAGCTGACACTAGTTAGGTAAACCAATGATGATCAGATGTAAACCAACGGCAGTTGCTAGACCGATGTCGATTACTATGAAATTAGAAGAAATGAAGAAAAGGGATGTTTTTGAATTAAACTAGATAAAGGGTCAACCCAAAAATATGAGAATGACCTGATAAATGTCTTGACACACTAAAAAATAACCAAAATACTCCAGCTATGATGGGGAGTGCGAAAGGAAGAAATAAAATAAAATGAAGAATCATAACTCGCACCTCAAAATGTAAGTCAAGAACAAAGGTAAGAGAACATGTAATCCCAGAAGTAAATTTATGTTTGTTTTAGATTATGCTTGTAAGATTGACTTGTGAATTTAGAATAAAGTTTTTGGTTGGGAAGGAATCGTACGAAGAAGGAAATCTAAAGGTGAAGTTTAAGGTTATGTTATGGAAGGGGCAGTCCTTTCTTTGAGGTGATGACAAGACAAAGATAACCAGTTGGGAATCCACTGTCAATCCTTTGATCATGTGATTGTTGACATCTTCTTCTGGGTGGGATGTTGTTTAATAAGATGTGTAAATTCAATTTTGTGTGGTTTGGAAAAGAGAGAGAAGAGAGAAATGTGATTTCTAACATTCAATTGTGTTAACCATTAGCTAGGCATGAATTCTAGCATATAGGTTGCCCCAATTTTTAAATGTGAGCTAATAATGTAGCATACAAGGATGAAATGCAACAATATTTTAAACCCAAATCCATAAATTATATTCGATGAGAGAAGTAATGAATAGGAAAGAGTATGTCTTTCACTAATGCAATATAAAAATAAAAATAAGTATTCTTTTTAATCCAAACTATGAGTGTGACTGAGACAAGTAGGAGAAGAAGAATGTTTCTAAGGGAGAAGATTTAATGTGAAATATATTTCAAAAATAAATAGACACAAAATGATTCCATAATAATGAACAATTCAAAGAACCCAAATGGGTCCCATCGGGTGTGCCAAAAAGTTTCATCGAATAGTGTGCATACATAAGAGCAAAACATATAAGGTAAGGGTAAGGATAAATACCTGTGAGTGATAGTGGAAGGTAGAGTGCACACGTTCTAATTTCCTGATCCAATGGTGATTCCGAGAACTTCCTTTTTTTTCTAGGAAGAACTACCTGTGAGTACAAACATGACCACAAAAGGAATATTAAACAAGATATGTCAGTGGACTTCCTAGCATATGCTAGATTCAGGAAGTGTGACACTTCCTAGATGGTTGTCATTCCACTATTTACAACAACTTAGTGTAATAAATAATATGAACCAATAATGTCCTATTGTATTTGACAATATTTAGGTATCTCATTCAAGTACAATAAACAAATCTAATCTAATATGCTAGGTTATGATCAGATCATAAAGTCAGACAGGTAAATAAAGTGGTTGGGACAGGTCAAGATGAAGATTTAGGTGATTTTGTTTGTTTGGATGAAATGTATGAGGTTTTTGTTATTGGCAGGTTTATGTTATATAAAGATCGATGTCGTTCTTGTAGGACAAATTTTTGTTAAGAGGAAATTGATGATGGTTTGGTTTAACCGGTGTCAATGGGGTTGGGCTGATAGAAACTTAGTGAAGGTAGGTTTTGGTGATTTTCTGGGATTACCCAGGGAATGGGAAAATAATGGGGAGGTAGATGATAATGTTGAGGGTAGTCAGAGGTACCTAGAGTTAGGTATGGGAGGCTAGGAGGTTGTAGGTTATTGGGCCCTAAAATATAATCTAAGTACAAGAAGGCACATGGGCACATGAGACATAGTTGAAGGAGGGTGTGCAGGTTGAAGGCACACATGGGAGGGTTTTGGTATGGTTTTTCAGAACACATGGCATGTGTGCACAAGGAAAAATAGGTTTTGTAGTTAGTCACATTTTGTATCCTAGGTAGCACACAAGAAAAGCATGACCCTTATGGATAAGGTGCCAGCCTGGCCAATGTGGGATCAAAAAGTGAATATTCCACATATGTAATGGAAGGTTCTAAAACACATCATTACAAGCAGTGGACAGCTCGAATCTGAGAAGGCATGCTCCCATGAAGGACCACCTCTACACTTGGTGACCAATCTGTATCTTCTAAAAGGCATGGCGGTGGGTGCTGAGGTTATAATTACAAGCACCTGATAGAGGAAAATAAGGAGGAAGATAGAGATATTGTGTGCAAAAAAAAGACAGGTGAAGCCCTACAGAAACTAAATGGAGGATGTTATGGGTTAGGGATTAGAAGAAATCTGTAAGAAATGGCACATTTAGAGGGATGGGTCTACATTCTTTTTGTTTTTGTAATATCATGAGCATAATTCAACTCTGATGCATGATTTTTTTCCACACAATTATATGAGGATCTATTAAGACCTCAAGGTTTGTAATGTGGATTATTAAACATGTTAAGATGAATATAAGGCTATATTATAAATCATCTATGTTTGTAAGTATACTACTTATGAATTTTCTTTCTGTATGAACCATATCCATATGCTACTCGTTATTTCCCTTTCTTGATGCAATGAGATAACAAATCATTCTAGATTCTTAGAATGTTGCATGGTTCTTTTCTACTCATTTCCATTTGAATATTTGTTATGAGATGGTGCATTCTCACAAGAATCACATAAAGGAGATACATGGCACCTGTACATGCCTCGGATGAGCACCTAGTGCCTATTGGGTGATGGGCTGGTACACATGGGATTAGACTATTGGTCTAAGGGTATAAAATATGACTACATCTTGGTTCCATTGTCAGGACCACTTTTTGACATTTTTGTGAGAAATGGCATGCATATTTGTCCCCAAAATGCATGATGACAGAGCAGTTGACCTTAAAACGTGTTTTAAAATAGTTCAAGAGCATGAAGGACAAGTTTGCTCAAAGATTCAGCACTGGACCTGAGTTCGATGCACATAGATGGGTAGAAGAGAACCTATACCATGAGTTGTATGAGAAATTATTTTACTTCTTACCAGTAGAACTATATGAATGGCTTTCAACATACGCATCTAGATCAAGTTGGTACTATAGATCACTCATATGGACCCAAGATGACTATCAGAGGATGCATGATGTATATCTGCTTAGATGCATGTTATTGATCACTGGTGGAAGAGAGTGTTCACCAATTATAATATTGAATATGCCATTTCTACGTATTCTTACCCAGAAGTTTCTGAGTTTGAGTTTCTAAAGGAGACTAGAGGATCATTTTTTACGTGTTATTCCTTTAGCTATGAAGCTCATGGTCATTACTTTGAGTTAGAAGCATTTCCCATGGTCAGCTAAGATTCTCTGAGCATTGGGAAAGGAAGATAGGGTGGAGGAAGATGGTGGACATTGCAATAATAAGGAAAGGGAGGAGAGACAACTCAAGCATAGCAAAGCTCGTGAAAGGGAGATGAATAGACAATGTGAGGTTGCAAGTGTGATGAATCTACGAAGGTAAACCTTATGGGAAATATTTTAGGTTCACGCAGAGGACATGGAGCCTGAGAAGTCTATGCTACCCCATCTTGGAAAGAAAGGGAGAGAGGCCCCTTCATCTTCTGATGATATTTCGTTGCATGGAGAAAGAAGAGCCTTCAGTGTGCATCTAAACTCACTTGGAAGCAAACCCCTGGTGTTTGGTTTTCCAGATCAAAGGATAAGTATTTTTAACCCAAGTAACTAATTTGTGCCCAGGAGATATAATTTCTCATTTGGAACATCCATGGTTGCACAAGACATTCATGTATTTGGAGAAATATTTGGACAAGGTGCAATTATGCAAGGATTGGGTATCATGTCTAGGAGTGGCACGGGACTTACAACTGGTAGTGGGACAATATCAAAAACCATTGACACACAGTTCTTGGAATTTGGGAACACTAGGCATGACCACTTCTTATCATTTGCTAATTGTAGGAGGTGGATCTGGTGGGTCAAGAAGAAAAGGACCTGGTGGATCCAGTGGATGTAGTGAAAGAGGAAACACCAAAGGAAACCAAGGATCTGGATCAGGAGGACAAGGACCCCATCCACCTCCCCAAGTGGTTTCTAAGATGTCTTTACACTTGTCAAAATATAGGGGTATTTAAAATGTTGCAAATCATGTGCATAAGTGTGAGTTACTATGGCACACAAAGGGGATCAGTACCCCAGAGTGGAAGGAAAATCAGTTTACAATGATGTTATAAGGGCACACACATAGTTGGAGTTGTTGCAAATCAGCAACACCCCCTGGATGTTGATCAGGTTTCTAGTTTGATCATACTAGCATCCAGTTTGATTGCACAACATTGAATCCTCTTCCCAAGTGTGGGGACTTGCAAAAATGGAAGAGGAATCTCCAGATTAGAGGCTTGTTCCTCAACTCCTCTGATCAGCTATTTTACTTGCACAATTGCAGAGGTTTAAACACCTAAATCTACTCTAAATTCCAAAGGAACAAGGATAGAGAATGCAAAAAAGAAAGAACTAATGTTAATAGGTGATGTGCCAAAGGAGTTGTAGACACCTGATGCTGCATGAAATACACAATCCACAAGGAAACAAAGCACAAAACATGCACAAATTCTCAAAATGTAATGAAAGATCAAGAAAGAAATGATAGATATATGCAAGGATTGAAGGATTTTAATCACAGAACATATATCAACATCTCAGATCTAATACAGTACATTACAGTGATCCAGAGGCAAGAAAAGGTGCTACATTACATGGAAAGGTAAATTTTCTTCACAAATTCTGCCAAGGAGGAAGAAAAAGGAAGTTGCAGAGCTGAAAAAGTGTCTCTCCTTTTGCAAAATGAACTCATCTTGGCTTTTACAGTGCAAACAACGACCCCAGGAGAGAGAAACACGGGAAAACATGCAAGGGGTTCAACCATTGACCAAAATTCCATAAGAAAAACATGGGTGCCCTGATAGATCCATTCCCTGACATTTTTAACCATGCTGGGAGAGAATGCAAGCCATTCTTCATTAAAAATGGTGGTTGAAACATCATTTCTATCCATGACCACGTGCCAGAGGCATTTCTTGATTTTCTCTCTCCAAATTCCACCAAAATGTAAAATTGACCTGAAATCTTGTAGATAATTTCACCAGATTTCCATTGATATAAAGAATGTAAAAAAATCCGAGCTCTAGATCGAAAGATATGGCGATTTGAAGTTTTAGGGAAAAACAGGGCCAAATCGGGTTGGTGGGAAATTTTTTTGAATTTTTTACCTTTTTGATCATTTGGAAAATTTGTCAAAATTTCCCCATGCTCTGCTAGTCCAGGTGCCATATGGAAAAAACTTTATTATGTACGGGCCCCTTCCTGCTCCATTTTTCTTTGTTTCTACCTTTGGAAAAAAAAAAATTCAAAATTCTCCTAAATTCCGGGTCGATGAGTTGAGGACACGTGGCACGCGCTGATTGGGTGTGGCCCTTTCTCTTCTGAATTTTCGATGGGTCGTTTGATGATATTTGACCTGGACACGTGGAAAAACCCCATTGGGTGTGGGTTTTCCACTTCAAAATTTTTCATGCGGCCCTGTTTTGTTCTTTTGCACCACTTAGACACGTGGCGAGATTCTATTAGCTCACATTTGGGGGGCGGGACTTTTCTCTTTGAAATCTCCTGCATTTTTTCCTTGGGAAAATTTCCCAAATCCTCTCTGCGCTCCACCCTCTCAGTACACATGGTGTGACATGATTGATCACGGGACCTCCACAAGCATTTTAATTTTTGCACCAATGCCTTGGGTAAAATTCCCAATTTCCACCCACGCTCCGCCGGTCTGAGTTCCCATGACACGTGGCGTAATGTGAATAGGTGGCGGGAAAATGGGCAAAAATTTCCTTCTTTGAATTTTGGTGAAGCACTTAACCAAAATTTCAACTTGTCCTCTGCCCTCGAACCCTCCGGTTCCTTAGGACACGTGTCATGTTTTTATTGGCCGGGGGGCCACTCCTCCAAAATTTCTATGTGCCAACACTTAGCCAAAATTTCAAAAATCTTCCCCCTGGACACGTGGCAGCCCCTGATTTGTAACCCTTGGAATCTGTGTAGATAATTTCACCATATTTCCATTTAATACCTTCGCCAAAGACAGTTGGTAAAAAACTGAACTTCTGGATCCGACCCCTGCCACTATATGGCGATTTGACACGTTTTACATTCAAAACATTGGTCAAATTCGGGCCTTTCAGGGGAAAATTTCCCACAAAAACTCCGCCGAGCCATAACTTGAAAAATACATGGAGTTAGGAGGAAAAATTTACCTTTTTAGAAAGCTGAGAAAGAGCTCTATCCAATGGTGCTACTTCCAGAAGGTTTTTGAGTGCCTGAAAGTAAAAATTTTGTGACTGAGGCACAAGAGAGGGAAGAATGGGAGGAGTTAGCCACAAAATGAGCAGGGGAGCACATTTTGGATAACAATTTTGGTGACTTAGAGGGGTCATCTGCCTACTAGATGAAATTTACCAGTTTCCTAAAGTATCCATTGGGTATGGAGTCATGATTTTTAGCCTACAAATTGATCTGAACTTTGATAACCTCCTCTCTGAGCCACTTGGAAACCCACTGAAATGGACTGTGCAAGATCAAAACCAGCACCAGAAAAAATATGTACAAAACTAAAGGTCATACATGCTCCAAAATGGAACATGTAGAGTGTGCACAAGCACTTCTTTTACTGAAAGAAAAACTACCTATCCTACTCTAACTGGAAGCAAAAGTGGGCTAAACAAACCTTGCAACTAGTTGGGAGAAATAGCTTCCCTTTCTCAAAAGTTACAACCATGCAACTAATTTGGAACTGAACATGGGCTGATTGGATGAGTGGAAAATCAGCAAGAAGCTGGTCTTCTACCAAAATCATCAAGGTGTCAATTGAAAACAAATCCAATACCTCTTTTAGTTGCTCTGCATTTGGATTGAAGAGGTATGACAGCTGATCCTTGGTACTTTGTAGCTCACCCTCATTCTTAAAAGCAAGCATGACTGGTTGTGACTTCTCCTTTGACTCCAATAAAGTCAAATACCTTAATGGGCAAGGTATGATCCGTTTGATATGCCCATAGCTCTAATTTTCAACTCCAAAAATGGAGTCTTCTTGTAGACCTTCTTGGGTGGGTGATGTGGAAGCAATGGTAGGACTTTTCTGCCCTTTCTCTTCCTTCATGGCAACATGGAACTCTTCTATAGTGTGCAACTCCTCGTTATTTATTGTAACATCCAATGAAGTTTCTTTTGCATTGTTGTTACCTACTGCAATACATTGTTGGCTTTGGAGCTCCTCCATTGTAGCTTTTGGAAGATGAAATTCTTCCAGCTTTGATTCAAGAGGCATGTTGCAAACTGTAGGCTGTTGTCCTTGAACTCTGTTTTCCATGGCAGAAAGTTCTTGTTGTTGGAGAAAGAATGGTGAAGAAGGGAACATGGTAATTTCAGCTAGCTCTTCATCTAAACATTCTTCTAAGTCTGATGGCAAATCAAACTCTTGAATGTCTTGCTGCAGCAAAGTCTCTCCCTCTTGTATGGTGGCCTCCAAATCTGCATTTTCTTCACCCTGTATAACTTCATTTTCAAACATGAAAATTGTCAATCCAAACTCATCCCAGAAATCAGATTGTTGGAGAGATGAAGTGGGAGAGAAGCATGAAATTTCTTGTGCCTTTTGCTCATAATTTGGACCTGTTTTGTTCACCTCCATAATGGCTTCATCAATCAAATCAGCCCCTTCAAATGAAAGCAAAAATGTATCAATAATGCTTCCTTCTTCTACTATTGTAAAAACTGACTTGACCTCATCCATTTGCTCCTCAAAGATGGGGTTTTGAGATGGTTTTCCTTCCTTCTCGATGGCTGATTTTGCAGTGCAAACTGGATCAGCATTTTCTTTGGGCAAAGTGCCAACATGGACACCCAACTCATCACCAACAAAACTGCTGTTATAAAATCAGCCTTGTTTTCCACTTGTTCTCCAACTTCAACATCCTCTATTGGTATCACCATCAAGGGGATTTTTGTAATCCCAAATTTAAGATCCCAACTCTTCAGACTTTGAATTTCTTCATCCTTGTTTGGCTCTTCTTTCTGCTGCTGTTTTCCTTGATTGGCATTCTGATTTTTATCCTCCCAACATGGATTTGGGAATGAAAGAGGAGAAGTGGATTGTAACTCAATTGATTTTGCAATTTTTTGTGGTGGTGGAGGAGGTAGGAACTCTTGTTTCTTTGGAGGGAATGGCTGTTTGGAAGGGAAAAGGATAGAAGAATTGAGATGGGGTGGAAGACTAGGGAATGGAGAAATGGATTCAACACTTGGGACAGCAAATGGAGAGTTTAAAACTTGATACTGTTGAGATAAAACAGATTGGGAAAGAGGGAGAGAAAAGGCATGAGATGGTGTGCTTACCTATTGACAAGTTTGTTGAATACTCCTCTCATACACCTTTATTCCTTCAGTCCACTTTGCAAGCAATGGTAGTGTTGTAATCATGAAGGCTAGCTTCTCTTGAGGGCTGTAATGCCTTGGAAAAGGTCCCACCCATGGATAAGGTGCTCTACAACCGATTCTAAATGCTTTCATTTGTGCTTGAGCCCTAGATTGCACCATGTTTACCTCCATCAATATATCTTCCAAATCATGTGGTAGATCATGTTACCGGTTCAAAAGATCAAGGGGGAACTACCCCTTTGACATTTTTTTCCAAGATTCTTACTAGAAGATGAGAGGATACTCAAAAATATTGTATTTCATCCTCAAGATGATGAAATGGCTTTATGCTACAAGTCACTTAGGTATGGTATTCCTAACCAAATAATGCTTACTATCAGGTATAAAGGACTTGGTTGCGGCTGTCAAGAAAAAGGTATGTTAGAAGCTATTATGATACCTCACCATATCAAGGGTAAATCCATTCATGGAACTCATTTGCTTGAGTCTCACCCTTTAGATAATGAGTATGATTCTTCTGAGAGTGAGGATAGTTTGTCTGAAAATGAAAGTGAAACAGATTCCCGGTGTAGTGTTTATGAATACCTCACCTCTATGAACCTATTCTCTAACATGGATATCCTTACCATAACCCATGTTACACCCACCATATCCCCTATAACTTAGAAATTAACCTCATCTACCCATCACTCATGAATGGGGATAAAAAATAGCACGTACTTATTAACATGTTTCAGAATGATGAGGCTATTGATGAGTTCTTGGGCATTAGAGATAGCATTCAAATAAATGATCACAATAAAGGATTCTCCATTCATTTCAGTACATGTGCATACTTTGGAGAGGAGGTACAGTTGTGTGGACACTTAAGTAAAAAATTAAGGGAAAGAGTCATATAGAAAATCCTTGCGGAAAGAAAAAGGGGAAGTCCTATAGCAAAAACCTCTACGAGGCGCTTGTGGAACAACAAGAAGAACAACTTATGGAAAAGATACAGTACCCATAGAAATATGAGGATCTCTCTAAACCGCCTTTGGTAGAAGAGGACCTCAATCTCCCTCCCGATCCTATGCGTATGGAGGACAAGTCAAAGCTACTAGTAGAAGATATAGTAGATGTTAACATTGGCACAGAGGATCTTCCTAGAATAGTTAAATTAGGAGCTTCACTCTCATCTCAAGAGTAGAAAATTTTTATAGGAATTTTATGAGAGTATGAAGATATCTTCATTTGGTCGTACACAGATATGCCTAGACTTGATCTGACATTATTGGTGCATAATCTTATTTTACACCCCGATGCTAAGCCCATCAAACAAAATCTCTGGAAGATATATCCTCACATCACCTTGTTGGTAAAGGAAGAGCTAGAAAGGTTATTGGAATTAGAATTCATTAGGCCTATGGATTAATCAGAGTGGAATTCTAATGTGGTACCAATTCAGAAAAATCCAGTAGGTATCAGAGTGTGTACCAATTTCAGAGATATTAACAAAGCTTTTCCCAAATATGACTTTCCTCTTCCTAACATTGACATGATCATTGATTATACTACTGGTTATGAGATGTTATCACTCATGGATGGAAACTCAAATTATAATCAAATAAATATTGTGCAGGAATATCAACACAAAAAAAAATTCAAAACCCCATGAGGGACATTCTACTACCAAATCATGCCCTTTGGCCTTAAGAATGTAGATGCCACATATGAATGGGAGATGACTGTAATCTTTCATGACATGATAAGTGACATCATAAAAGATTATGGAGATGATATACTAGCTAAATATAGAACTCAGGAGCAATGCGATATTTTATGGCGTATCCAATAGTGCGTAAAGGATTACAAATTTCACCTTAACACGAAGGAATTTTTCTTTGGTGTGCTATCTAGAAAATTACTAGGATTCATTGTGTCAAGGAGAGGAATAGAAGTGTACCCCGTAAGGGTCATGGCTATCAAAGAAATGCCTCCTCCTAAAATTATTAGATAACTACGTACCTTAAAAGGAAATATTCAGGCCATTAGAAGGTTCATTTCACAGCTAGTAGAAAAATTTCATACATTCACACATCTTCTTAAGAAAGATGTTAATTTCCACTAGGGGCCAGAACAAAAACAAGAATTTTCCCTGCTAAAATAATACTTAGCTAAACTCCCTATTCTCATGCTACCCATGGAAGGAGAACCCTTGTTTCTTTACATTTATGCTACACATTTTGCAATTGGGGCACTGTTGGCCTAGTATGATAAAGAGTAGAGAGAAAAAGTTGTATGCTACTTGAGCAGAACATTGATAGCATATGAGCTCAACTATCCACAGATCAAAAAGGTTATCCTAGCCATAGTTTTTTCTTACTAGAAGCTACACCACTATTTTCACAATAATAAATTCAATCTTATTTCAAAGGTTGGTCCACTAAAATACTTATTGTTAAAACCTATACTCATAGGAAAAATGCCTAATTGGATCTTCTTGTTAAGAGAATTCGACATTGAGTATGTACATCAAAAGTCAGTGAAAATACAAGTCTTAGTAGATTAGCTAGTATAAGCTCTACTACCAGGTACCAAACCTTTGAATCTGGAACTACTAGATGCCTCCATCATGTACCTTAAGGAATCTATCATTTGGAAACTATAATTTGATGGCTCCTTTACCTTTCATGGTTCAAGGGCCAGAGATGTGTTAATCACTCACATGGGAGAATTGATTCCCCGAGCATTTTGGCTTGGGTTCCCATGCACGAATAATATAGCAGATAATGAATCTCTCATTGTATGGATGAAACTAGCCATCCAGTGGGATATCCGACAAGTCAATTTCATTAGTGATTCAATTCTCATTATAAAACAAGTCACAGATGAATACAAGGTAAAATATGAGAAACATCTTCCATAAAAAAGAATGGTTGATTATTTAAAGGAGTAGTTTAAGAAGATAACATTTGAGAAAATACCAAGAGCACATAAGAGAGCAACTGATGTTATGGCTATAATGGGGTCCATGTTGAGTACTCCACCAGGGAAACGTGATATGCCATTCTTCTTTCAACAACTAATAATGTCAGCATACGACATACCATAGTCATGTTTAGTAAGCAAAGTTATTAGTCCCTTTTCCCTGTGGTACGCTGAAATCTTTAATTACCTCCATGATGAAACCTTTCCCACTAAAATTTCCCATGCTGAAAAAGGAACCCTCATCCAGTGTATATCCTGCTATACTCTACTTGGGGGCACCCTCTTCTGCCAAGGCTATGATGGGAATTTCTTGGGATGTTTAATTTTGGATGAATCTATCCAAGAAATAAAGGAGGTGAATGAAGGAATCTATGGATATCATACTAATGGGATCATCCTTGTGAAGAAAATACTCATAGTATGCTACTATTGGCCTACCGTGGAGCATGACTACTGTAACTAAGTGAATAAGTTCATGGATTGTCAAAGTATGGAATCTTGATACATGTATTGGTTTAATCCTTAAAACCAGTCACAACACCTTGGCCATTCTCAAAGTGGGGTCTTGATCTAATAGGAAAATGTAACCTTGTATCTTTTGATGGTCATAAATTCATCATTACTGCAAATGATTACTTTATGAAATGGGTAGAGGTGGTTCCTCACACCTATGTTGAAGGTTCCCAAATCTCTATATTTTTCATGAACCATATCATCTATCGATACGGTATCCCTTATACTATTATCACTAATAATGGTAAGCCACTTAAAAATAAAAATTTAAAAGCACTCTACAAACACTTTCAAATCTCCGTAAAGTTCTTGACCCCCTATTACCCTCAAGGAAAATGGGAAAGCTGAGTCTTCCAATAAAACCCTCATTCACATTATGGAGAAGATGGTGAGAAGGACAGACTGTGACTAGCATCTAAAAATTCACCTTGCCCTCTAGGCATTCAGAACTTCTATCCGCACCCCCAAAGGTGTCACTCCATTCTCCTTAGTATTCGACATGAAATTCGTAATACCTTTAGAGATCGAGATCCCTTCTTTGCGTGTGGAGCTAAGGAACTACCTGAATGAAGATGACTATAGAGTACCTTGACTAGGAGAGTTAGAGATATTAGACTAGAATATAATTCACACTCTCAATCACCTTAAAGTATATAAGGATTGAATGTAGTGAAGATACAATAAAAGATTCATACCTCGTCAATTTTAGGTAGAATACTTGGTGATTAAAGAGAATTAGAAGAACACCAATACGGATCATGAAAATAAAGGGAAATTTGAACCCAATTGGCTAGAACCATATGTTGTGGTTACCAAGTTCAGTTCAGGTGCTTATAACCTAGCCCATTCAGATGGCAAAGAGCTTCAAGAACCCATGAGTGAAATCCATATTATGTGTTTCTATGCTTAAGTATGGGGTCTCTAAAGTATCAAGAAAAGCAAAAAAGTATAAAAAAAGAAAAATAAAAAGATAAATAAATAGGTGTGTCTAATAGTGAAAACCAAGCAATGGTGGCACTTTGGACAAGTCCTACAGTGAAAACTAGTTTTTAGCACCAAGGGAGATTCTTTTGTTCAGAATCATTTCAATATTAGGAGTATGAAAACTTTTTCCTAAGTTGGTCTCTTTCCTTCATCTGAGTCCCATTTGAACCTACTCCTCTTTTCTTTGATCCAACTATTTCGCACAGAATGCTTCTATCCTTTCATTCCTTTGAGAAACAGATAAGGGTTAGGGCTAGGAGGAATACCTATTGAATGTTGAGAGGGTGTGCGCGTACCATAGAGAGAGATCAGATCGATTGTAAAGAACTCCTTTTTGTCTGGGAAGGACTACCTACAAGTAAGAATACAAGACCACCAGATTCTAATTAGACAATAAATGAGGGAACTGCCTTGGGCCCAGGAAGTATTAAACTTCCTTTCGAAGGTGGTCAGTTCCCCTGCTAATATGAATTAACACAAATTATTGCAAAATTATAATTTAATTACCTTGTTAAAACAAAAGAGGAAAGGGCTAGCTTTGGTTTTGAATCACAGTGACCGATGCTGGTCACTGTCACCGGTACCGGTTTCTGCTAACTGATATCAGTAGGGGCAGTGGTTTAGGGGCTTTTAGTGAAGGTTGGCTATAAGGTGGCTATGGTTTTTATAAGGCTGGTAAATGATTGAGGATAGGTAATGGGGTGATGGAGAAGACTCAGAGAATATGGGGGTTGTTCTTGGAGCAATGTAAGGGTAGAGGAATGAAAGTTAGATGTAGGGTGTTACCGGGTAGTAGATCTAGGAATAGACTTATAATTGTTGTGATTCAGAAGTTCAAGAAATGTTATCAAAAGAACATACAAGATACTACTTACTAGTTCCTGATGAAGATACAGGTCTAAATACTGTGATGATGAAGGAAGAGTTCAGGTAGGATGATCTGACAATCTAAGATGAGCTATTTTCTCTCCCAATGCTTGGATGAGTGTCGCTGGGCTCTGGTTACTTAGTTGCAGTCTTGGGCTTGATGTCCTTCTCTACAAACTCCTCTCTTTTCTTCACTTGTCTCTACTCAGCCAAGTGAATTCTGGATCCTTCCAATGACTTCTAATATTCCGATCAATGAAAATATAGCCCCTTGTTTTTGGTTGGGGGAGGTCATTTACAGGGAACCAATGGTGGTCGAGTAGGAACCGATGTCGGTTAAGTCAAAGTGGGCTATTTTTAGTAAAATAGCCAACTTTCCCTCCTTTTCTCCTGAAAAATTAGTTGTGGGCTTGGTCATGTCATTATTATGTTGATTTTGGTGTGGGTGAGGAGTAATTAGTCATGGGTGTGGATGTAGACCAAGTTATAGGTCTTAATTAGGTTAGTTTAGGGTTAGGGCTAGGTCATGATGAGGTGGCAAAATGTGGTGGTAGGTTTGGAGATGTGGATTTATTAAATATAAGGTAATTAATAAATAATTGTGCAAGGTTTAGGTGGTGAGGCTAGGTTGTGAAATGGGATGCGGGGCACGGGGGGTCGTAAGACACAAATTTGGTGTCTACATTAGCCCCTTGTTGTCGTGTAGCTTGTCTTGTAAAGCTTCACTGACAATAATAAGAAGTGGTTACTCCTATTAAGGGTATAGGTAATCCTCCTCAAATCTATCACAAATTAAGGTAGCGTGAAATCAGGGATAGGGTTGATAAAGGGTAAATGGTGTTGAGATGATGGTAAGATGGTGGGGTAGGTCCAAGGAAGCAAATGCACGTTAAAATGCAATAGTGTGACCAGGGTACATGATTTGAAGAGCAAACAAGTAATTCATAGGCAAAGGTCGATAGTTTATCCAAAGAAGGGTGATATAATCCTAGTATCCAAGGCATAGGAAGTAACTCCATGGGATATAACGGGTAAGGTATAGGAACGTTTAGGCATGTTCGACAGTACCAAATGGTTGGTTTGGTTGAGATAAACGTCACGGTCTTGGTCTAGGAAAAGTTGGTCGACTGATCAAGTCAAGTACCCTAATCATGCTAAAACACGAACATGTGAGCTTGATTAAACAAAAAGCTACATAATGGGTGGATAAAATTGTAAGTTGTGGGTTTTGGGTGAGGTATTTAAGTGGTGCGGCCTTAGGTCGGGCCTGATTGGTTGGTTACGGCCTTGGGTCAGGCCAAATGGTTGGTTGCGGCCTTGGGTTGGGCCAAATAGTTGGTTGCGGCCTTGGGTCAGGCCAAATGGTTGGTTGCAGCCTTGGGTCGGGCCTGATTGGTTGGTTGTGGCCTTGGGTCGGGCCAAATAGTTGGTTGCGGCCTTGAGTTGGGCCTGATTGGTTAGTTGCGGCCTTGGGTCAGGCCAAATAGTTGGTTGTGGCCTTGGGTCGGGCCAAATGGTTGGTTACGGCCTTGGGTCGGGCTTGATTGGTTGGTTACGGCCTTGGGTCAGGCCAAGTGGTTGGTGGCGGCCTTGGGTTGGGCCTGATTGGTTGGTTGCAGCCTTAGGTCGGGCCAAATGGTTGGTTGCGGCCTTGAATTGTGCCAATGAAGTGAAAAAAGGCTATTTAGCAAAGGAGGGTATAGGCGATGTGGTGAGAAAGGGAGATTGGTGAATAAGGGCAAAAATTTTGGTGAAAAAGGTATTAAACTGATATCAGTTAGCTATGACTAGTATCGGTTAGATGACCGATACTAGTAGTTTAGGGCAGAAAATAACGGATATCAGTTATAGCTAAAAAAAACCTATTAAAAGAAAAATACAACCTATCATTGTCACATTGTCAATTTGATAACCAATACGGCTTGTCTGGGTGTTAAAAGTGATTTTGGTGAGTTTGTACGCTGAGTTGGCAGTAGTTAAGTGGAGGAGTGAGTGATTGGTAGACCCCAGCGAGTAGGAGGTAGAATTTGATTGGTGGAGGACCTAGCAAAGCATATTTATAGCCATGGCACAACTAGGAGGAGCAGGAGGTACTAGACCAGCTGGACCACCACCACCTATCCCACCACGATGATGTGTAGTCATACGGGTAGGTTCTAAACCTCTAATTATGTGAATTTAATGATTTTAAGTTTAGATTTAGGTTTTGGGTAGGAATCCAAAATTTAATGAAATAATGAATAAATGGATGTAATTTGAAAAATGGAGTGGGTAGGTAGGTTAGTTAGGCTAAAATGGTAGGGTGGGTAGGTTTGTAGGGTTTTCCAGTGGGTATAAGGGTAGAAATAAGCAAAAATATGGTTTTGGGGGCCGCGTCAGATTTGGCTCCGGACCTAGACAGTGACCGATGTTGGTCACTAGGCGACTGGCATCGGTCACCAAATTTTTAGGAAAAGTGGTTTGTTGGTGGACCAGCGTCGGTCATATGTCAACCGGCGCCGGTGTCGGTCAAGAGTGACCGGTACCGGTCATTAGTTAGGTTTATTTTTGTTTTGTGTCATTGTTGTTGGTGTTTTGTGTTGGTTATTGGTGGTGTTTAGGGTGAAGAGGGAGCGGGTAGAGTTGATAGGGAAGGTGATTGGGATGGGGGGGAAATGGGGTGGTTGTGTGGTTGGTTCGGTTAGGATAGATTAGGTGTTGAGTATGAATTAGGAGGTGTTAAATTAGTAGGGGCATAGTTAGATGGCGAGAGTAGATCAGGGTGGTTGGTACGGTGTGAGATAAGGAAAGGGGATATCGTAGAAGTTTTAGGGTAAGATAGGTGGGTGTAGATGTTTGTTATAGAGTCGGGGTGTGGTCGGGTGGGTAAAAGGGGGTATAGAGGGTTAAAGTAGTTGTTTTTGTAAAGGGTAGGTCTAATGAAGTGGGTTGTTTTTGCAGGAACGTCAGTAGCTTACGATGTGGGATCAGATGCCCCCGCTATTGAGACGGATGTGGCCACATGTGTCCGTAGCGCAGTGGGTCATTATGCGCGAGGTGGGACTTGGTTGAGTCCAACAGTATAGGGCTGTGGATAGGGACCACAGCCTTATGGTTGCCCTCATCTAGAGATGGGATCCGGAAACCAATGTTTTCCATCTCCCTACTAGAGAGATGACTATTACCCTAGAGGATGTGTATTAAATCCTAAGACTGCCGATTGTAGGGGAGGCAGTATTCCAGGTAGATGTGGAGATGGCTATGGACATCATTCTTCAGGTATTTGGAGATGCAGTTACATTATTGACTTATCACAGCGCAAGCATTGCCTATGGGGACATGTATCGCGCCCACAGACATGAGACATGGCTTGTCGTGTTGATGATGATACACATCACATGCTTCGCCCTCCCGGACTCAAAGGGAGGCCACTTCCCACGGGATTTGATGGGAGTGCTACACGAGATGGTAGAGGAGCATATGTGCTATGCCTAGGCACCAGTATATTTGGTGCAGCTATACAGAGAGCTGTGGGGTTATCGTCGGATGAGGTGATTTGGGATTTACTCCACATTTTTGTTACACTGCTGGGCATATGAGCACATCATATGTATACGACCAGTAGGGCTGCCCCAACAGCTAGGTCCATAGGTTATATACAGATATGGCTTTCAGAGGTGGTTGGGGGTTGTGAGCCAACCACGAGTGGTGCTTGCAGGATGGGACATAACCTACTACCGACATATGTCAGAGGGCTTGACTGCGCTAGACATTGTATGGAGGCCCTACAAAGGCCATTAGCCCCAAGGAGGAGCCCGAGCACAGATGCGCTGGATCCAATATACTTTTTGGATAACTGGATGGAGGCCTAGAGAGTATGAGCGGATACCCCTAGAGAGGGTACGGCAGCAGTTGGGGCTGCGACAGGATGATCCCCCTCCCTTCCCACAGTACCAAAGGGATGATATAGAGGCCCCACTGCCTACACTGCAGCCCGTTGACCTAGATTGGGTAGCAGAGAGGCCAGCAGATGATACAGTGGACGACATCAGGTACACAGGTTCATTTTTGGTGTGGTGGGTAGGGGAGAGAGTATCTAGGAGAGCACAGCCCGCACAGCTAGATTTAGCGGCTGTTATAGCAGAGAGGGACCAGCTCGTAGGACAGGTACAGTTGTTACAGGGGTAGCTTGCTACTGCACAGGCACAGATCGGGGTATTACAAGGGTAGTTAGCCCAGGCACAGGTGTAGGCACAGGTGCAGGCACAGGTATAGCCACAGGCACCACCACAAGCACCGGCATAGCCACAGGCACCACCACAGGCACTGGCATAGCCACAGGCACCACCACAGGCACCGGCACCACCACAGGGATAGGCACAAGGTGTACCAGTAGGACAGGGGCCACTATTACTAGGATTCAGGGGACCAGCCCCAGTAGCCATGGTGGCACAAGCCCACTATATGGAGGTGAGAGCGGAGGCCCGGTATTATCAGGATGTCTTTGATGGTACCGGGGCTGACTATCAGCCATAAGTGGCACACAGAGCCGAGACCTCTCGGAGCCAGAGATCCCAGGGGTGTACAGCCACAGCCAGTGGGTCGGTGACAGGGAGGAGATGAGAGCCAGCATAGGGACCAGCAAGGAGAGGGGCTGAGGGTGGTGGGGAGAACTGAGACACCCCTGGAGCATATATGGTTTTTTTTTTTGGCTATTGGATATAGACACTGGTCTACAAACCGGTTATATTTATAGAGGCCTACGTGCCTACATATGATTTATTTATTCATTCTTGTTGTATATACCAGCCTGCGAGCCGAGTATAGGTTGTATAGTTGATACTGGCCTGCGAGCCGAGTCAAGATTTTGATAGTGATTGCGGCCTGCGTGCCGGCTTTGTATTATTTTGAGCAGACAGAGGCCCCCATTCAGGGGAAGTTATATATTTAAACATTGATATATATAGAGATGATGATATTGATCCACATGGTGTGTATACAATGTTTTATGTGTTTTGTCGATGGTTGTTGAAATTTAATGTGTATAGATGATGAGTTAGATCCAAATGGTGTATATACTAAGGCGTTTAATGTAGATATTGAAATGTCATACGTATTTTGTGTTGATGGTTGTTTTATTGTAGATAGATGATGTTGATGAAATTGTGATGATATATTGATGTGATTTTGATGACAAATATTGCTAATGGTGTCGTTATGCAGGAAAAAGAGGCAGGGGCCACAAAAATTTGTAAAAAATAAAGAAAAGGCCTAGGTTTAAGCAAAACGAGGCATGTGACCGATATCGGTTAGCTAACCGACGTCGGTAGAACAAGGACCGATATCGGTTAAGTAACCGATACTGGTTATGCCAAAACGAGATTTTCTAAAATAGAAAAGCTTAGGCGGTAACTTAAGGTCTTATTTTTAGAGTTCTTATTTTTAGAGTCATGCAATAAGTTAAATACGTGAATGCGACGTTGTTGGATGACTGATACAGGTAATTGCATGAAAGAATTGAGTGATAAGGAGGAAAGAGACAGGTAAAGTGAGTGTGGGCTAAGATTAAGAAGATAGAAAGGTAAGTTATATTTGAAGAGGGTGATGAACATGGCTGGATGAGGAGAAACATCCAGCAGGTAGGGACGAGAGGGAAGACAAGTTCCACCCCAAGCTGCTGCATCCCGAGAGGTAAACTGTTTGGTTGTATTTTAATTCTTGCATGTTTTGATGAATAGGCTAAGAGAAGGTAAGAGGGTAGAGATGAGAAAGAAAAGGTGATAGGCAAGGGTTTGGGATAGAGTGAGTGTTATGGGGTAGGTAAGCAGGGTGTTCACGTATGTTTATAGGTATAGAGAGGAGTAAACGAGAAAAATAATTATCGTAGGTGGTGGTTTTAAGTAGGCTGTATAGGATTGACAGTGACTGATATCGTTTAGAGATAACCGGTATCGGTTAGTAAACTGGTATCAGTTATCTATAACTAATATCGGTTACTTTAGGAATTTCTAGAATGTGAGAAAAAAACACTTGGGGATTTGATTTATTAAATGGTTGTGTGTCGTTTTGATGTATGCAGGCAGAGGCAGGGTTGAGGATGAATGATAGTGTGCCAGCTTTGTTGTCATGAATCCAAGCGGATGTAACACCAGCTGAATGGGCATTGATAAAGCATGTGGGGTTAAGTGGAATTCATTATTATTCACCGATCGCATGTAATCATGCTATGTTGCAGGCATTGATTGAGAGGTGGAATCCGAAAAAGAATACCTTCTATTTGCCAATAGGGGAGATGACAGTGACATTGGAAGATGTGTTTAGGATCTTGAGGTTCCCAATTACAGGAAGACTAGTGTATCAGGCATTACCTAGAGTAGTGCGGGGAGCGATAACAGTAGTATTTGGTTCAGCTACATGAGATTTGACACAGCGAGGTTTGACATTCACTTATGGTACAATGTATGAAACACACCCTCAGGAAACAAGGTTGGCAGTGGTATTAATGATAGCGGTGGGGTATTATGCATTACCGAGGATGGAGGGGGGAAGATTTCCAAAAGCATTGATGAGTGTTATTTGGGAAATGATAGAAAGGAGCGTGACTTTTGCATGGGCACCCGCATATCTGGCGGAGTTATACAGGGGTTTATGGGCCTGCAGGTGAAAACACAGGATGACACTGGATTGTTCATACTTATTACATTGTTGGGCCTATGAGCACATTGTTTGTGTGTGACCGATAGGCTGATCCATCCAGTTGGGAGAGACAGGAGTGCAGAGGTTGGGATTCAGACGATGGATCCAGACAGAATAAGAGGTGAGATTCCAAGTTGTGATAGATGACATCGAGTATTATAGGTAGGTATGGGAGATGGTGACGATTGTGGATATTTGTTGGAGACCTTATGGGAACTATATGGTGACGGAGCACATAGCTGAGGAGTTGAGGGGTGTAGAGTGATTGAGGTGGATCGCAGGGCACAGGCCAGGTGAGTACGAGAGGATTCCTCTAGATCACGTGTGGTGACAATTTGGATTTGTTCAGGATATACCTATGGCTTATAGACCATACATGAGAATCGATGCCGAGGTAGCATTCTCACCTCCCCGGCTAACACCTCCAGAAGGGCCAGAGGAGATAACAGCCGATCATAGGGTAATGGATGCAGGAGTGACAGAGGCCTATAGATTATGGTGGGTAACAGAGCTGCGAGGTGTACGTGATCGTCCTGACATAGCTGTGATTACAATGGAGAGAGATCGTCTGCAGGGTTTAGTTCATTAGCTCCAAACACGGGTGAATGAGACAATGGGATTGTTAGTGGTTGCAGAGTCATGAGTGGAGAGAATAGATGTAATATTCCTCCACGCAAGAGGACGTATTCGTATATTACAGGAGATATTGGTGGATTAGTGGGAGGAACCAATAGCAGTGGCACCTTTGAGGATGGAGAGGCCAAGTGAGTGGCATCGACGATCACGATCACCACCTGATTTGGGAGGAGGTGCAAGGGTCTAAGTGAATTTCATAAGAGTATAAGAATAAATAAGGATGTCGACCTGCACGTCGATGATAGAGAAGATGTATTTGTTTAACATCTAAATAAAAGTAAATATGTATGTTGATTTGGGTTATGATAATAATAAGAATGGTTGTGTTTTGAATGTTTTTTTTTTTAAAGGATAAAGATGAATGTGAGCGAATAGAAATACACAAATAGATTTATATATACCACACATGATAGGTTATAGTAGGGGATGGTTGAGCTAACCTTGGGAGACCCCATGTCTCCTAAGTGCTGCCTACATAGCCCATTGCACAAAGCAAGGAGGGGCCTCAAACCGATGTAGTTCTCCCTTAGGACCAGGGAGAGGTGAATTCAGGCATTTTTTGGCTAGTAAAAATATTGATATTGGTAGGGTAACGTTGTCGGTGTTGGTAAGGGATTGGCGATGTTGGTGTAGGTATAGGTGAAACAAAAGTTAGCTTACCCAAGTAGTAGGTAATTGTGTCCTGATTAAGGTCAACACACAATCCTAGAGTCAAGTAAAAGAGGCAAAATGTCCCATAGTTGAGAAGAGATAAAAAAACCACATATTAACATAGGAGGGGCTTGAATCCCTAGATGCCTTGCATAGGTGAGAAGTCGATAGGTGAAAAATGTCGTATTATCACAATATATCGGATATACGTCACATCCCTTGAGTTTTCTTGTGTTGACGAATGGTGAGGTGAGGTGGCTGGTATAGCTGGGGTGCAGAGAACTTATTATAAGGTGATTATTCTGACGAAAGAGGACCAAACCTAAATAGACAAGTCATGACTCAAAAGTGCTTTGGAATACTGCTTTTATTTTTCTGGATATAGACTGATCAATGTGGGAAGTCCATAGGGGATATGTATTTTGTTATTCTTGAGGTCTTCATGAAGCTGATCAATGTGAGAAGCTTATGATAAAGGCTGACTTTGTATAGATGTCCTTCAAGGGAGAAGTTCTATTTATAGTAGCAGATGCAGTTTTTGTGTATAGCTATCCTTCGGGGGAACAGTCTATTTATAATAGTAGAAGTGACTTTGCACATAGCTATCCTTCGAGGGAGCAGTCTATGTATAACTTAGAGGTCTAGATGTATATTTGGCATGAAGCATCTAGTTTTGTAGGAATTTTGACTCAAGAATATCCCGTAAGTGTACAATTGAGAACATGTTATTTTGATACTTTTAAGTCGTGGACCAAACTAAAAAGCGGAAGGCATCTTTAAGAGGAGGTAATGACCAAACCACGTGAGCTTGATTCTATTTTGAGATGCATGGAAAAAAAGTGTATGAGGTAGTAAATGAGCTCAAGGGACGAGCGCAAGGTAGATAAGAAGTGATATAACACTAAATTCAATAGTAGAATGGTCGAAGATGCAAGGCATTAAGGGGTTCAGGCTCAGGTTTACCATTAAGCGAAGCTAAACGGTAAGTGCTTGATCTGTAAGTATTAGTGATAATGTAGGGCCCAATCCAATTAGGAGCAAATTTTCCACGTTTGCTCTTTTCTAGTTTGGTTACATGCTGATTCTCTTTGAGGACAAGATCACCAACCTTAAAGGTACGCTCATGGAGTCGCTTATCATAAGCATGCTTGATGCGTTTTTGATAGATTTGAAGATGGTTAAGAGCTGTAAGACGACGATCATCAAGAAGCTCCAATTGGGCTAACCGCTCTTGGCAGAAATCATCATTGGTGAGAATATCCTGAAGAGATATTCTTAGGGAGGGTATTTGTATTTCGAGAGGCAAGACAGCCTCGGTACCATATACCAAAGAGAATGGGGTGGCATTAGTGGAGGTGCGAATGCTAGTCCGATAAGCCCAAAGGGCAAAGGGGATGTGATCAGGCCAATTGCTTCTAGAATCGTTAACAACTTTCACGAGGATTTTGGTTAAGGTTTTATTAGAAGATTCAGCTTGACCATTTACTTGTGGATAGTAAGGTGATGAGAAGCTAAGCTTAATACCAAAGATGTTACAAAGGTCTTGTAACAACTTATTTTTGAAATATTTTCCATTATCTGTTATCAGGTGATGAGGAACGCCAAAACGACAGATAATGTGATGGTTAATGAATTCGACGATTTTCTTTTTTTTGGTTGAAATGAGTGGAATGGCTTCCACCCATTTAGTGTAATATTCGGTTGCTATGATTATCCAACGGTGACATTGCGAAGATGGTGGGTGAATCTCACCAATAAGGTCTAAACCCCATTGTGAGAAAGGCCAAAGATCTCGTGCGACCTGTAGCGGATGGCTAGGAGTATGTTGAAGATTGGCATGTTGTTGACACATAACACAACACTTAACATATTTGTAGCAGTCATTATTAAGAGTAGGCCAATAATAGCCTAGGCGAAGGATTCGTTTGGCCACGGCAAGGCCACTAAAATGTCCACCACAAATACCATCGTGGATTTGTTGGATGGTATAGGTGACCTCCACACTGGTTAGACATCGAAGGAGGATGCCATCAAAGCCACGTTTATAGAGGAGTCCCCCCATGATGACATAATGAGAAACACTTTTAAGAAAAGTGCATTTTCCGTTACTAGTAAGGTCAGGTGGGAGAACAGAGGTTGTAAGATAGTCGTGAAATTGGTGATACCAGGTATCCTGCGAATTAGCAGACACATTATTTATCATACAAACATCTGGGGTGGAGTAAGATGGGGTAAAGAGTTGTTGGACCAAGACGAATATGTCAGATTCAATTGGTGAGGTAGGAATTTGTGAGGCTAAGCAAGCCATAGTATCCTCAAATTTGTTAGTGGAATGGGGAATGGTTTGGATAGAATAATGAGTAAATAAGGTCAAAAGTGAATCCATGTAATGTTTGTACTTTTGAATTTCCTCATTTTTTACATTGGTAAATGCGCATTACTTGATTGACTACCAGTTGGGAGTCACTGAAAATGTTAATAGACTTGACACCTAAGTGTAACGCAACCTGGAGACCCAAAATAAGGGCCTCATATTCCGCTATATTATTAGTACAGGGGAAATCAAGTCGGAATGAAAGAGGCATAGGCTCAGCATTAAGAGGAATGAGAACAATGTCAGCTCCATTGCCGCACTGGAATTTGGATCCATTGAAGAAGAGGGTCATTGGATATAACTCCTCACTGAGTGAAAGAGTGGCAATGAGTTCGTCAGGGAAATTAAAATTGGTAAATTACTCCCCAGGTAAAGGGGATTCCGTGAGTTGGTCTGTGATAGTTTGTCCTTTGATTGACTTCTAGTGTACAAATTCAAGGTCGAGGTCAGCGAGGAGCATAAGCCATCGGGCGATGCGTTGGTTTAGATGAGGTTTGGCGTACATATAATGAATGGGGTCTGCATTTGTGATGACAAAAGTTTTGTGATTCAAGAGGTAGTGTCGGAGTTTGGGGGCTATGAATGATAGGGCTAGGCACAACTTTTCTACATGTGTATACCTAGTCTCATAATCCACGAGAGTACGACTTATGTAATAAATGGCTTGTTCTCGATACTCGGAGTCACGATGTGCGAGCATGGCACCTACAGCAAGGTCGGTGGCAGAAAGGTAAAGGTAGAAAGGGTGATCGTCCTGAGGTGGGATAAGCACAGGTGGCTACAAGAGATAGGCTTTAAGAGCCTCAAAGGCTTGGTGGCACTCTTCGCTCCATTGAAAGATAGTGTCATTTTTAAGGAGGTGATGGAAAGGTTGACATCGATCCGAGAGTTAGGAGATGAAACGCCAGATAGATTGGATTTTACCTTGCAAACTATGCAATTGTTTGAGGTTAGTAGGTGGGGGAATTTCTAGGATAGCTTTGACTTTAGCTAGATCAACCTCGATGCCACGTAAAGAGATGATAAAACCAAGAAGTTTTACTGAAAGGACACCAAAGACACATTTCTTTGGTTGAAAACCAACACAATATTATAACAGGTGATATAAAATAATGGTTAAAACATCGAGATGTTCACTGCGATGTTTAGATTTATCAAGAAGATCATCGACATAATCTTCAAGGATAGTGTGCATAATGTCATGAAAAATCTAAGTCATAGCCCGTTGATAGGTTACACTAGCATTCTTAAGGCCAAACAACATGACACGATAACAAAAGGTTCCCCAAGGAGTTATGAAAGCAGTTTTATGTTGATCGGTTGGGGCTACCAAAATTTGATTGTATCTCGAGAAGCCATCCATGAGAGAAAGCATCTCATGGCCCACAGTGAGATCAACAAGTTGATCAATACTTGGGAGGGGGAAGTCATCCTTCGAGAAAGAGAGGTTAAGGTCCTAGAAATCCGTACATATCCGAAGTCCCCCCATTGCTTTAGTAACAAGTAAGATGTTAGAGATCCATTGAGGATAGTCAATAGGTAAGATGAAGTAAATAGAAAGGAGTCGTTGAAGCTCTTCTTTGACCAAGAGGGTAATGCATGGATGCATTTTTCTCAGTTTCTGTTTAACTGGTTTGACATCGGGTTTTAGGGTAATGTTATGGACAGCAGTATCAGGATCAATTCCTGGCATGTTATCGTAGGACCAAGTGAAAGCTTGATTGCAGGCATGGAGGAAAGTAGTGAAGGCAGTTTGTTCTGATGCGGTAAGAGATTTTCCGATCTTCACAATGTGAGGATCGTCCTCGGTGTGGATGTTGATTTGTATAGTCGACTCATTCAACATGGTTTGAGTATCAGATGGTAAGGCACGTTGAATATAAGAGTCATCCGCACCAAGGTAAGTGAGGATGGAGTCATCATCCTGGCACTCAACAACATTAATTGAAGGTGAGTCCTCTTCGATCATGTCTGGATATAGAAGGGGAAAAGAAGATGGGTCTTAATTACCGCGTTGATAAGTGAGAGGACCTAGGAAGATAGCATTTATGAAAAAAAAAGTTAGGAGGGATAGATTCAAGGTCTATCGACTCTGTGGGTTGATGATGGCAAAATGAGTGATGATGGTTCGGAAGGGGTGACTTCATCATCTTCTTGGATACAACAGATATGCGATGTTTTCTTTGGTGTAAGTGTTTCAGGAAATCGAAGACCACTACGATCTTTGTGTTTGCGTGTAGTCATGGGAATGATTATATGTCGGCCTTGTTCATAAAGACCAAAACAAAACCTTTCCAAGCACAGAGAGTCAAGAAGGTGAGGGCGAAATGACAATTTTTCAGGTATTGAAAATTGGATTGGAAGGGAACCACACCAAGGGGAGGTTCAGGGGTAACAGAGGATGTGTCGACACCCCCATACATTAGGTTGGTGCGGCAATTAGGTGGTCCGTAGGAGATTACCTCCCCCACACGACGGTCATAGGTAGGATGCGCATGTAGCTGTCCATACTCTTGTGGGTATGGAAAGAGCTAACGTTATATAGGCGATACTCCCCCAGCGTAACGTGGTTGAAAAACATCTACTAAAGGGTCTGAGGTTGGGATGTTGTTTGCGGGAAAGGAAGTGGTATTTGCAATAGTGGTCTCATTGGTTGAAGGTGTAGGTGCGGTTGAGGTGGATGGTTGAGGTGTGGTTGAAGTGGATGGTTGGGTTGGATGAATGGGTGTCTTGACTGGTACAAGCACATCATTGGGGTGATATAACATATTGCAGGTTTTGAAGGGGGGAGGGTTAGCTTTTACAGTATAGGACTTCCCCTCGTACTCAAATTTTATGCATCTATATAAGGTGGAGGGAACACATCCCATAGCCCAGATCTAAGGGCGGCCTAACAACATGTTGTATTGGAATTATCCCTCAAGGACATAGAATAATTCAGGTAAGGTACATGGCCCTACACAAATGTTAAGGATCACAGTGCCTAAGGTAGAAGTAATAGCATCATTGAATGAATGCAGCATGGTGGGGTTGGCACACATGCAGCTAGAGGGGATATTCATTTGTTGGAAGGATTTGGAAGAGATGATTTTTAGGCTAGTGCCCCAGTCAATCATAACACGACGTACGCGGATGTCCCGAATGTAAGCTAAGATGAAAAGAGCGGGGTCAAGATCTTCTGTACCAAAGTCAACAATTTCGTCTTCAGAGAAACTGACAGCAGCGGTTTGCTGTACAGGGACGGAAGTGGTAGATTGTTTAGTGAGAGAGGCAACATGGTTGGGTGTTAAGATGGAGGTAACGGGCAAGGTTTCAGTAGGTAAGACCTCTATACCTTGAAGGATTTCAACGAGAGCTTGTCGATGAGATTCAAAGGCCTGAATGAGATCATACATTGTCATTTTTACAGGTGATTGGTGAAGCTGTTTGATCATGGTTCGGTGGGCAACTCCATTAGAGATGGGGTAGGCAGGTCCACGAATAACCACTTTAGGTGGTGGTGCGATTGAGATGGTGGATGGAGAAAGAGAGGCCGCAGAGTGTGCTTTCTTTAGCTTTCCCATTGTTTTTCTTCCCTCAAGTAGCAACACTAATCATATTGATCTCGTGAACACGAGAGAAAGAAGACGGTAGGGATAAGTCATGGTCTTCGAGAGGTGGGGTTTGTAATAATGATAGATCTTGGTGAGGAGGGGACAGGTGGTATAGGAGAGGGGATTGAAGCTAAAGATTATCCCTTCGTAAGTTGTCTTTCTTAACCTTTCTATCCGAGAGAGGTGACTGACGAAGTATGGCTTTCAATGCTTTGCATCCATCTACATCATGTCCTGGTGTGCGGTGGTAAGCACAGATTTTATACTCATCATAACCTATAGGTCGAGGTTTTAGATGGATCATAGGGTCTAAGTGGGGGTAGGGAAAATGATCGCATTCTCCACCAACATAGCCAGGATTTTGGTGAAAGACCATTTGAGCAGGTCAAATTCAGAGGAAGATGAGGCTATTGACTGGGTAGGTTTCGGAAATGACTAGGTATGGTTGATTTGTACGGGTGGCGGCTTAGCAAAGGGGTTTTGATAATTGGGTTTAACTAAACGTGACCTCTTCGGCACAGAAGTTATGTTTAGTTGGTCAGATGATGTGGTAGCAGAAAAAACCACGGAGAAAGAGGAGTGATATTAAACAAATCCTTTGACGATGGAGTTTTTTTAGGGTTGATAGGTGGATAGGTTACTTTGGGTGATGGTGTTGATATACCCTTGGATATTTTTATGGGTGCAGAAGGTGTAGGTCGTTGTAAAGAAAATGCAGGAGGTATGATGTATTGATGCAAGGTGGAGGGATGAGGTCCCAATATAGAAGGTAGGTGTGACAATGATGGTTTTAGTTGTGATAGAGACATAGGTTGGACTTGAGGAGATTGGGTCTGTCTCCTAAGTGGATGGACGGCTTTACTTTTGGATAAATCTAACTGTTTAGGTGGCTGTGTTAGATTGGGTATTGGTGAGGTCCCAAGTGTAGGGGAAGGTTTGGTTAGGTCAATAGAGGTGGATGAGGTATTTTTTAGAGATGAGGGGGGTGAAGATGAGGACATAGGAATTTTAAGCTTTTGTAAACACTTCGGGTATATGGTAGAGGCGTCTGCATTGATCATATGCATTTGAGTAGAATATGGTGTACTCAAACGTTCCCCTAGGACTCATCTGTCTTCTGAGGGATGAAAAAGCTTCACGTGTGAATAGGAACTTTTGTATGGAAGAAAGGTGGGTTGTGATTCCAGTCCACTGTGGGTGTTATACAGGGGGTTTTCATTCCAGTCCACTGTCAGTTCAAGGGTTTTCTCGTCTAAGGATGACGAAAAAAGTGGCGAGCCTTCCTCTTGTACAACAAGAGTGGTAGAAAGGAGATGTTCGGGAAATAGATAAGTTAGATAACATTCACTCACAGTCTTGCAAGGATGTGGTGTAAGAAGCCTCATCTGTGAGAAGAGAACTCTGGGAAGTTAATTCCCTTTATGGGTAAAGGAATGGCAAGGATTTTGTCTTGTCTTGATGGTGGTGAAGGGGGTTTGGGTCCCTGTGTTAGTGAAGAGGCTTGATTCAAAATTTTCTCGATAGAAGTGTTTGGTTGGGAGTCAAAGACCACATGGATTTCATGAACACTCTCCTTGGCTAAGATATCCTGGTTTATGTTACTATTAGAAGAGTGGTTTGGGAATGGTTTGTTGAAGATTTTCAAATTTTGGTTAGCAGGGGCGTTAGGATTATCGAGGTTTATATCCCCTGCGTCAACCATTTCCTGCACTATGTTTTTCAACATGCATTTTTCATGACTATGTCCTTTTACGCGGTGAAAGTTACAAAAGTCATTTTCTTTGTACCAGGAAGGTATTGCGCGGGTGGAGTCAAACCCAGAGTGAGGTTTAACAGGGGGCAAGGTGATAGCCCCAGCTTTGAGCAATTTCTCCAGGATGACGCCATAAGTTTCTCCCAAGGGAGTGTAATTGGTGGGCTCGGCTTTGTACTTATAAGTGGTTTTCGGCGGAGTATTGGACGGTGTTTGAGATTTGACCATTACCATGTGGACTGCTCCTTTTGATTTAGAAGAAGTGGACGCGTGAGGAGTGGTGGTGTTTGGCTTGTTGGTAGAATCAGGAGTTCGGAAATTGGGGTTTTTGTTACGCAACTGCAATTTCTCTTCTTCTAAGGCTCGAATTTCTAGTTTCCGAGCCATGGTAAAGGCCTCGTCGAATGTGCGGAAAGTTTGAATTTGGAGGGTAGGGGAGATGTGCTTAGTGCAGGCCCGCGTAAATAGTTCGATAAGTTCGGTTTGAGGTAAGGCATACGTAAGTTGATTGATAAGGCCCCGCCATTGTCCAACGAAATCTGCGATAGATTCATCTTTAAATTGTCGGATGGCATAGAGGTCGGTGATAGATACTTTCTTGGCAATGTTAATGGAGAAATGATCCAAGAAAGATTGGGCTAGTTGGTTAAAAGAGAAGATCGAGTGCTGGGTTAAAGCACTGTACCACTCCAAGGCGGGTCCTGATAAGGACATGGGGAAGGTGCGGAGTAACAAGGCGTCATCATGGGCAATCAAATAACAAGCATGTCTAAATGATCACAAGTGTTGTTAAGGATCCTCTTTACTGTTAAAACGAGTAAATTTTGGCAACTCCCATTGAGGAGGATATGAATGAAGTGGGACAGAAGGGTGAATGGGCTCCCGACAAACTTGCTTGTATGTCAAGGCGCTACGACTTCCTGAAACGGAAGCCTCCAGGTTTTGCATTTTGTCCATCATTTATTTGATGAAATCTGTGGTTGGATGAGATGATGGTGCCACAAGGTGGAGGATAGGGCCAAGGGCCTCCACTAGACAATGGGGAGGATAAATGTTGATAAGGTATTGAGGAGAATATGTTGAGGCAACCGAATAGGGATGTCCTATATAAGGTGTTGAAGCCACCGGATAAGTATGTGGAAATGAAAAGGTAGGCGGAGCTTGAGAAGGAAAGCTCGTGTGAATAGGTGGTAGAGAGTAAGTCATGAATGGAGTGGTCTGAAAGAGAGATGAGATAGGGGCAGTTGGTGGTAACAATACATGGGGTCCAAGATTAACCAAAGGAAAGCTAATCGGGGCTCGTATGAACCTCTGAAGCCGTCGGAGTTGGGAGACGGGGCTAAGAGATGCAGGAAGTAAAGGCAGTGTTATCAGGAGGAGTGAAGGAGCTAAATGAGCAGCTATACTAATAGGCATGCCAATAAGGAGCTGACCATCAGGCGTACGGTCAGGGGCATGAGACAAATAGTATTGTACAGCGCTGGGATTAGCATCTAGAAATTTGTCAAAGTCCTTGTCTCCTACAGGAATTTGGGGGATCTCACTGGTATCCGTAGGGTTCCCTATAGAATGTGAAGGGGGTGATTTAGGCAAAGACACAGAGCAGGCATGTGAAACCATGGTGGCGGCTTGCTTCCGAGTGACATGACAACCATGGACAAGAGTACACAGTAAGGAAAGTTTCAATCTATCAAGAACAAAAACAACCTCAGAATGATGGAATTTGGCAAGTTGCTGGTTTGTCAGGGAACTGATGAAAGACAGTAACCGATATCGGTTTAGATAATCGGTGTCGGTCAGGCAGTAGCAAACGATGTCGGTCCCTTAACCGATGCCGGTGTCAAAAGGACTAGTGATAAGAAGATATAGGAAGGTTGCTAATTTGATTTTTAGCAACGCTTGAGTATATTTATCAACTTATTCTGAAGTGATCACAGAAGACAAAGTATGATAGAGAAAATAGAATTTGAAAACAAGCAAGAGGCACACGCAAATCCAGAGACTAATCCTAGGGTTAATTTTAGTTATCGTGGGCTTATGCCTTTAGACGTAAGATGATGTCAGAATCCTAAACAACAAGACCTAGGGGAAATGTCAAGTTTGTTTTGGCTTATAAGGTTACCTCAATCGGGTGGAGGAATACCGCGGAAAAAGGGGGGATGTTTGAGCTGTTGTGTTAATTGTGAAGTGATTCGGTATGTGTTGTGCAGTGAAACTAAGGTTAATTTCCTGTCAATACCGTGGATATCACCCCCACGTGTACGACCTGTTACTTAATCTATGTTCACTAGAATTGAAGAACAACAAGCAGGAATGTAATGCATGTGTTTTAAACCCAAATCGAAAATTATATTCGATGAAGCAAAGAGAGATGACTTTCACTAATGCGAAAAATAGTGAAAGCAAGACAAATTCTTTTACGAAATAGATAACAAAATATCTTGTGCATATTTTAGCAGAATAAAATAGCAAGTGTGCTCCCTAGAATGAAAATAAACAAGAAAGAAAGAAACCCAAAATGGGTCCCACCGGGCGTGCCAAAATGTTTCACTCGGAATGTTTCGGCTTCTGGGAATAGAGTTGCTTCTATCCTTTCATTCCTTTTAGAAACAGATGAGGGTTAGGGTTAGGAGGAATACCTGTTGAATGTCGAGATGGTGTGCGCATACCGTAGAGAGAATCAGATCAGGTTGACTACGGAGAACTCCTTTTTGTCTTGGAAGGACTACCTGCAAGATAAGAACACAAGACCACAAGATTTTGATTAAACAATAAATGAGGAAACTTCCTTGGGCCCAGGAAATATAAAACTTCCCTTCGAAGGTGGTCAATTCCCCTGCTAATATGACTTAACACAAAAGACTGCAAAATTATCAATTAAATTACCTTCGTTGAAACTGGGTAGGGGAAAGGGCTGGTTTTCTGGTTTTGAATGAGAGTGAACCGATGCCGGTCACTGATCACTGGTACCGGTTTCTGCTAACCGATATCGGTAGGGGCAATGGTTTAGGGGCTTTTAGTGAAGGTTGGCTATAAGGTGGCTATGGTGTTTATAAGGCTAGTAAATGATTGGGGATAGGTAATGGGGTGATGGAGAAGACTCAGAGAATATGGGGGTTGTTCTTGGGGCAATGTAAGGGTAGAGGAATGACAGTTAGATGTAGGGTGTTACCAGGTAGTAGATCTAGGAATAGACTTATAGTTTTTGTGACTCAGAAGTTCAAGAAATGTTATCAAAAGAACATACAAGATACTACTTACTAGTTCCTGATGAAGATATAGGTCCAAAGAGTGTGATGACGAAGGCAGAGTTTAGGTAGGATGATCTGACAATCCAAGATGAGCTATTTTCTCTCCTAATGCTTGGATGAGTGTCACTAGGCTCTGGTTACTTAGTTGCAGTCTTAGGCTTGATGTCCTTCTCTGCAAACTCCTCTCTTTCCTTCACTTGTCTCTTCTCGGCCAAGTGAATTCCGGATCCTTCCAATGACTTCTGATATTCTGATCAATGAAAATCCAGCCCCTTGTTTTTGGTTGGGGGAGGTCATTTACAGGGAACTGATGGCGGTTACGTAACCGACGGTGGTCGAGTAGGAACCGATGTCAGTTAAGTCAAAGTGGGCTATTTTTAGTAAAATAGCCAACCTTCCCTCCTTTTCTCCTGAGGAATTAGTTGTGGGCTTGGTCATGTCATTATTAGGTTGATTTTGGTGCGGGTGAGGAGTAATTAGTCATGGGTGTGGATGTAGACCAAGTTATAGGTCTTAATTAGGTTAGTTTAGGGTTAGGGCTAGGTCATGATGAGGTGGCAAAATGTGGTGGCAGGTTTGGAGATGTGGATTTATTAAATATAAGGTAATTAATAAATAATTGTGCAAGGTTTAGGTGGTGAGGCTAGGTTGGAAAATTTGGATGCGGGGCATGGGGGGTTGTAAGACACAAATTTGGTGTCTACATCTTCATTAAAAATGGTAGTTGAAACGTCATTTCTGTCCATGACCACGTGCCATAGGTGTTTCTTGATTTTCTCTCTCAAAACTACACCAAAATGCAAAATTGACCCCAGAATCTTGTAGATGAATTTCACCAGATTTCCATTGATATAAAGAATGTGAAAAACCGAGCTCTGGATCGAAAGATATGGCGATTTGAAGTTTTAGGGCAAAACAGGGCCAAATCGGGTTTGGGATTTTTTTTGAATTTTTACCTTTTTGGTCATTTGGAAAAAATTTCAAAATTTCCATGTGCCCTGCTAGTCTAGGTGCCATGTGGAAAAATTTTATTGGGTGCGGGCCCCTTCCCGCTCCATTTTTCTTTGTTTCTACTTTGGAAAAAAAAATCAAAATTCTCCACAGGGCCGGTGAGCTAAGGACACGTGGCACACGCTGATTGGGCATTTCCCTTTCTCTTATGAATTTTACTTTGTGGGCCGTTCGATGATATTTGACCTAGACACGTGGAAAAAGCCCATTGGGTGTGGGTTTTCCACACCAAAAATTTGCATGCGGGCCTATTTTGTTCTTTTGCGCCACCTAGACACGTGGCGAGATTCTATTGGCTCCCATTTGGGCGGCGGATCTTTTCTCTTTGAAATCTCCTACCATTTTTTCCTTGGGAAAATTTCCCAAATCCTCCCCATGTCACTCCGAACCCTCCCGGTACAAATGGCGTGACATGATTGATCGCGGGACCTCTGCAAGCATTTTAACTTTTGCTACCAATGCCTTGGGAAAAATTCTCAATTTCCACCAGTGCTCCGCCGGTCCGAGCTCCCATGACACTTTGGCAAAATGTGATTAGGTGGCGGGAAAATGGGTAAAAATTTCCTTCTTTGAATTTTGGCGAAGTACTTAGCCAAAATTTAGTAACTTTTCCTCTGCCCTCCAACACTCCGGTTCCTTAGGACATGTGTCAAATTTTTATTGGCCAGGTATCCACTCCTCCAAAATGTCTATGTGTCAACACTTAGCCAAATTTTCAAAATTACTTCCCCCTAGACACGTGGCAGTCCCTATTTGTCAGGTGGGCATGCAGGGAAAAATATTTCCTTTTGAAACCTTCACCAAAACACTTGGTAAATGTTAGTGCAAAATCACAGCACCCCTAGACGCTGATCAGATTTCTAGGTTGATCACTCTTGCATCCAGTGTGATTACACAACATGGAAACCTTTCTCCAAGTGTGGGACTTGCAGAAATGAGAAAGGAATCTCCAGAGAAGGCTGGTTCTTGCTCCTAAACTACCTGCCACAAGCTATTCCAGTGCAGGAAAGCTAATCTAAACCTAATCTAACCATGCCAAGGAGACAGAGAGAGAGAGAGAAGAGGGAAAAACAACAAAAACCTACACTAAAACGGTGATACACCAGAGAAGGAGAATGTTGAACATCTATCAAAACTGCCATGGAACAAAGAGAGGTGAGCAATGGGAAGGATGGACAGATGCATCACAGGCCCAAGGATAGATTTCACACAGAAAATGTCCCAAAACTCCATGAACACAGCTCCAACCTGCAATGAACATTCAAACATACACAAATACCTGCAATGAAGAGAGGCAAGAAGAGAACAAGCAAAAATGAGCAAGGATGGACAGATGCATCACAAAACACGTTTTTGTTGCTTCAGAAGTTTGCACAGAACATCATTTCAATAGTAAGAGGAAAAAATGCCATTACAGAGCAAGGGAGGAGGTTTGAACTCCATTTTCAACCCTGGAGAAGAAAAGAAGGGAGGGCAGAGCAGAAAAGATGAACAACCTTGTAATCATATCTCTCCAAATGAGCCAAATCTGGCTTTTACATTGCATGGGTCGAGCCCAGGAGAGAGAAAACATACAAAACGTGGGAGCCCATTCCTCCTTAACTGTAAAAGCATTAAAATCAGCATGGGGACCTTACCAAACCCATACCCTGTCATTTTTGACCGCTAATTGGAGGAGAATGCGACCCATCCTGCATTAAATTTGGTCGTTGAAAGGTCATTTCTGCCCATAGACACGTACCAGAGCCATTTCTGATTTTCTCTCTTGAAACTAAACCAAAATTCAAAATTGACCATGAAATGTTGTAGAGAATTTCATAAGCTTTCCAATGATATGAAGAACGTGTAAATCTGAGCTTTGGATCAAAAGATATGAAGGTCTGAAATTTTAGGGCAAAACGGCCCAAAAAACGGATATCGGGCAAAAATTTTAAGTTTTGACCTTTTTGCATTTTGGAAAAATTTTCAAAAAATTTCCACGCTCCGCCAGTCTAGATGCCATGTGTCAGGTGCTGGTTCACTGAGAAATTCTCTCTCCTCCACTCTTTCCACGGGCTTTCCTTTGAAAATTTTGATCTTTATAACTTTTACAAAAAAATTCATTTTCCCCCCGTGCCCTGCCACCTGGACACGTGGCATGCATTGATTGGTTGATTCAGGGGCGTGGGGAAGACCTTTGATTTTTTGACCTTTTTTTGGCTGAAGAACTTTTTTCAAAAAACTTCAAAGTTCCCCCGAGCTCCGCACTTCCCTGCTCCATTGGACACGCGTCCTTTTTTTATTGGCTCGGGCTAATGCTCCAACTCGCTCCCTTTAAAACTTTCATCGAACACTTAGCCAAAATTTTGTTTTTCTCCTATTACCCGTGAACTCCCTGGCCCTTAGGACACGTGTCCTGTTCTGATTCATCCATGGCCTTCTGGCTTTTCACGTCCCTCGGGTATTTTTGGCCCGGGTGTCCCAAACCGTCTGGGACAAATTCCTCCGATCCGCCCGATTCGGCTTCCCTGTCCCTCTTTGAGGCAAGACACATGGCGTGCTTTCATTGGCTCTCGATCTTCTGGCTTTCCACATCCCATGTGTCCCTTTGTCCCAACTGTCCCAGACGAAAGTCCTCTATTTCAGCCGAACCGGCCGGTTTGCGTCCTCTTTGCGTATATTTGTCCCAACTGTGCGAAACAAGGACAGGCAATTTTTTCCCTTTTTCAGCCGAATCGCCTTTTCGCGTCCCGCCGCGTACCTACGGCCCAGATGTCCCAATTGCTGTGTGGACTGCCTGGAGGCTTTTCGGCCAAGCCGGTTCGGGCCCCGACGTCCCAACTGTCCCAAGGACCGCCTGGACTAGGACTTAGCCGATTTTCATGATTTTTTCTGCCCCAAGCTTGGTTTTTGCAACCTTTTTCACCCCCTTTTAGAACTTGCTCATTTCTTCTTGGACAGGAGAGTTAGAAGGAAGCTGAGGGGGCCCCAAAAACATGATTTTTTTTTGCCTTGAATCAATCTTACTTCCTCGGGACTGAAGAATCTGATGCATGTTATCAAAATTACCCTGGGGGGTGAATTTTGGATAACAGTTTTGGCGACTCAGCGGGGTCATCTGCCTGCTAGATGAAGTTACTCAGTTTCCTGAAGCATCCATTGGGCATGGAGTCATGAGTTGTAGCCTAAAACTGATCTGAACTTTGAAAACTTCCCTCTGAACCACTTGAAACCCATTGCAGACATGGAGTTGTTCTCACCAAAATGCCACCAAAATGGACTGTGTAAGAGCAAAACCAGTAGCACCAAAAACTATGTACAGAACTGAAAATCATACATGCTCCAAATGGAACATGCAGAGTGTGCACAAGCACTTCTTCTGCTGAAAGAAAACCTACCTATTCTATTCTAACTGGAAGCAAAGGCAAGCTAAACAAACCCTGCAATTGGTTGTGAGAAATAGCTTCCCTTTCTCAAAAGTGGCAGCCATGCAAATGATTTGGAGCTGAGTATGGCTGATTGGATGAGTGGAAAATCAACAAGAAGTTGGTCTTCCACCCAAATCATCAAGGTATCAGCTGAAGGCAAATTCAATACCTCTTTTAGTTGCTCTGCATTTGGATTGAAGAGGTATGACAGCTGATCCTTGGTACTTTGTAGCTCATCCTCATGCTCAGAAGCAAGCATGACTAGTTGTGGCTTCTCCTTTGGCTCCAATGAAGCCAAATACCTGATTGGGCAAGGTATGGTCCATTTGATATGCCCATAGCTCTGATTTTCAACTCCAAAAATGGAGTTATCTTGTAGACCCTCTTGAATGGATGGTGTGGAAGAAATGGTGAAATCCTCTGTCCTTTCTCTTCCTCCAATGAAGGACATGAAAGATTAAAATCTTCCAATCTTGGTTCCAAAGAGCTGCTATAAGATGCAGGCTGCTGAAAATGAATGCTGTCCTTCATGACAGTAGAGCTCAAGTGTTTGGAATGTGGATGATGAAAGAGAGAATGGTTGAAACTCAACCGACTCTTCTCCATCAAAACAGTCCTCCAAATCTGACAGATAAACTACCTCATGGTTGTCCTGCTGCAAATGCTCCACTTCCTCCATGGTGTCTTCTTGATCTGTAACTTGACCACCATGGTTTCTTTCTCCCTCCAACATTGAGTTTGAGAGATCAAACTCCTCTTCAGTACTAGATCTTGAGAGAGGTGAAGTAGAAGGAAGAACTGAAGGTTCTCCTGTAGCCTGCTTTGTGCTCAAAGCCCTTGGATCTACACTTTTCTCCTCCACAACTAGAATGTGCTCCTCTTCTTTTGGATCTGGAGTAGCTTCTCCTTCCTCCAATGTTTGAAGACATTCTTTCCCTTGATTGAACTCTTCCTCCAGTATGAAGTTTGTCAAGTCAAACTCTTCAATCTGCTGCTCTAGAGGACAAGTTGGGACTGCAAGATCTTCTTCTTCTACTGCAACAAAATCAGTCCTGACCACCATTTGTTCTCCAACTCCCATTTCTTCTGAAGGCTTAACCATCAAGGGGATCTTTGTCATCCCAAATTTGGCAGCCCAAACCCTCAAGTTGTCTATCATTTCTTTTCTTCTTGGCTCTTCCTCTTGCTGTCCTTGATGACTGATTTTTGCAATTTCTTCTTCCCCACATGGAATTGGGAATGCAAGAGGAGGGATGGATTGTAAATCAATTGATTTGAAATTTTTTGTGGTGGTGGAGGTAGGTGAAACTCTTGTTTCCTTGGAGGAGGGGGTATTTCTGTTAGCTCTTGTGGAGGGGATGACTGTTTGGAAGGAAAAAGGAAAGAAGAATTAAAGTGTGGTGGAAGACTAGAGGTGGAGACATGGGATCAACATTTGGGACAGCAGATGGGGAGTTTAGAATTTGACACTGCTGAGATAAAACAGATTGGGAAAGAGGAAAAAGAAAGGCATGAGATGGCGTGCTTACCCATTGACAAGGTTGCTGAATACTTCTCTCATACACCTCTATTTCTTCAATCCACTTTGCAAGCAATGGCAGCGTTGCAATCATGAAGTTAAGCTTCTCTTGAGGGCTGAAGTGTCTTGGAAAAGGGCCTCCCCATGGACAAGGAGTCCTGGACCAATTTTGAAAGCTCTCATTTGAGCTGTTGCTCTGGACTGCACCATCTCTGCCTCCATCTTTTGGATTTTCTCCAATAGACCAACATCTTGCATCTGATTGTCTTCATAACCAGCATACTCTTGCTCTTGGAAAGCTCCGTAGCCAAAATGATCTTGGCATTGCTGCTCATATGGGTATGCATGCTGATTTGGAGGATTTGTAAAACATGTTGGAGGTGTGATAAACTGCTGTTGTTGAAAATGTGAATTCCATGATGAAAATGAAGTCATGATTGCACAACTTCATGGAATGGAAAATAATGAAAGAGATGGAAAGAAGGATGGATGGGAATGGATGAAAAACAGGTCTGCAACTTCAGAAATGGATTGTTGATCAGATGGAGTAGCCAGATGTGTTTGCAAGTGCCTCCAAAGGCTGAAATCTTCATAGGAACACACCAACCTACAAAAGATGAAAGTGAAGACCTCTAAGGTCCCACCCGGCGTGCCAAAACTGTTAGTACAAAATCACAACACCCCTGGATGCTGATCAAATTTCTAGGTTGATCACTTTTGCATCTAGTGTGATTGCACAACATGGAAACCTTTCTCTAAGTGTGGGACTTGCAGAAATGAGAAAGGAATCTCCAGAGAAGGCTGGTTCCTGCTCCTAAACTACCTGCCACAAGCTATTCCAGTGTAGGCAAGCTAATCTAAATTTAATATAACCATGCAAAGGAGACAGAGAGAGAGAGAGAGAAAAGGGAAAAACAGCAAAAACCTACACTAAAATGGTGATACACCAGAGAAGGAGAATGTTGAACATCTATCAAAACTGCCATGGAACAAAGAGAGGTGAGCAATGGGAAGGATGGACAGATGCATCATAGACCCAAGGATAGATTTCACACAGAAAATAGTCCCAAAACTCCATGAACATAGCTCCAAACCTAAAATGAACATTCAAACATGCACAAATACCTGCAATGAAGAGAGGCAAGAAGAGAACAAGCGAAAACGAGCAAGGATGGACAGATGCATCACAAAACACGTTTTTGTTGCTTTAGAAGTTTGCACAGAACATCATTTCAATAGAAAAAGGAAAAAATGGCATTACAGAGCAAGGGAGGAGGTTTGAACTCCATTTTCAACCCTGGAGAAGAAAATAAGGGAGGGCAGAGCTGAAAATATGAACAACTTATAATCATATCTCTCAAAAATGAGCCAAATCTGGCTTTTACATTGCATGGGTCGAGCCCAGGAGAGAGAAAACATACAAAACGTGGGAGCCCATTCCTCCTTAACTAAAAAAGCATTAAAATGGCATGGGGACCTTACAAACCCATACCCTGTCATTTTTGACTGAATTGGAGGAGAATGCGACCCATCCTGCATTAAATTTGGTCGCGGAAAGGTCATTTCTACCCATGGACACGTACCAAAGCCGTTTCTAATTTTATCTCTTGAAACTGAACCAAAATTCAAAATTGACCATGAAATCCTCTAGAGAATTTCATAAGCTTTCCAATGATATGAAGAACGTGCAAATCCGAGCTTTGGATCAAAAGATATGAAGGTCTGAAATTTTAGGGCAAAACGGCCCAAAAAACGGATATCAGGCAAAAATTTTAAATTTTGACCTTTTTGCATTTTGGAAAAAATTTCAAAAAAATTCCGGTGTGTTGTCCACCCAAAATTCCCTACTCTTAAGAAAGTGAATTTTCAAAATTTTGAGTTTAAGTGTCTTCTCTGTTGTGCTGAAAGTGTTAAAAGTCGTGAAATTGAGAAAATCTACGTTTTTGGGTCATTTCATGTGTTTTTCGGGCCTGTCGGACATTTTTGTCCCGCGTGTCCCAAGTTCAAAAGTGCGCTCTGTTCCCCGATCGGCCGATCTCCCCGAAGTTTGTCTTTTTCGGGCCCGTCAGACATTTTTGTCCCAAATGTCCCAAGTCAAATTGTGCAAGTTGTTCCATTTTCGGCCGAAACACCCGAACCGCGTACTTCGCACATTTTTGTCCCAAGTGTCCCAGGTTCAAATCGTGCACCATTTTCAGCCGATTCTCCTGAACCACGTACTTCACGTCCCAAATGTCCCAAGCTCTTCCGGACCCATTGTCACCTTTTCGTCCGATCCGGCCGAGTCGCGTGTTTCGCGCATTCGCGTCTCACATGTCCCAAATGAACCAAGTGCCATTCATGCTTATTTTTCCTGCTCTACCTGAATATCATGCTTTTTCAAATTGGTAGGTATGTATTAAATGCGCATTCATTGTCTTTCTCTCTCCTAATCGGCTATATAACGGGCATCCCCCTTTGCATTTTTCACACTGCTTCCACGCTATCCTTTGCTCGAACCCTTGCAATATAATTTCCTGCGCGTGTATCCTTTCCCTCTGTAATTCCTTCCCAAAGTCAAGCTCGCGTCTCTGTCCTCCGAATTACTGTCAATATGAAGATCAAATTTCAGGGACAGGAGCAAATCTCGCCACTAGAATCTGCCGTTCACAATATTGGGGACAGTGAAGCTCGTCATCTTGATTTCAGTGATTTTTGGGCAAGGATGGCGGATGCAAACCCTACACCTATGGCGCAGATGATTCACGACAGTGGTTTGGCTTTCGCTGGAGGTTTCCCGATCTCGGTACAGTGTGCTGATACAGTGCTTTCATGCAGAGCTCACTTCGACCCTGATTCGAGTGAATTAACCAATGTACACGGGGAACTCATCGCCAAGCTGGATGCTGCCGCCATTAGCACTGCTTTGAGGATCCCAGAGATGGATAATGCCATAGTTGTTTCCTGGGATCAAGCACAGGCCCTGTTTAACCAAGACAGTGACAAATACAAGGCGCGGGTGGCGAAGTCATGGCTTAAAAACCCTAAGAAGGGAGCGTCTCGCCTATCCAAGACTCTCTTCCGAGTAGATTTCAATGAAGAGTTGTCAGATTTCATAATCCTACTGGCTCGAGTGATGGGCTTACCTTCTACTAACGAGTTCCATTTCTGGATGTGCCCACTCATCAGCATGGTGTGCGAGGGAACTCAAAATATCAACTGGGTAGAAATCATCAGCATGAATTTGGCGGAGCAGCTGTCCAATGTACAGCAAACGAAGAAGTTCTACATGACTTCGTACCTGATGTATACCCTGGCGGCATCAAGACAATGGTTTGGTTTTTCTTACATTGATGCCCACAAGGATGACCCTATATATGCCTACTACCCGCAGTTCACCCTAGAGACCAACAATCACAATTTCAGAAGAGTAAATGATGCTTTCACCATGTACGTGGTCAGGCTGCTCGAGGGTGACACTGCTAGAAGGTTTTCAGACGAAGCCATGAACCTGATATCGCACTACGGTGCCTATTTTATTCAATTCAGAAAATTCTCTTATATCAGGCTTGCTGGCTATGAGAGCACCCCTCTGAGGCTTCCCATGTTCTGCAATGATAAGATGGCTTTGATTGAAGTATGCAGGAAATTAGACAAATTACACAGAACCTGCAGAGACAAGAAGATTTCTGGTTTGCACTTTCCCATCTCTTTGGGAAATTACACTTGTAAAACAGCCCTGGACGCACAGAACATAGAGAGAGCCCTGGTCCCTATCACCATTCATTTCTTTAAGCCAAGAACTTGCTTCGACTTGAAGAAGTTCATTGAGCAGAACATCAAGATAATCTATCATCATAGGGTAGATACAGAGGACTATTGGGCTGACTGTGCAGATGATTTTGAAGCTAGAAGGAGGCACTGTGGCAGGTTCTCTCTGCAATTGATCCAAGAACTCGGCTTGTACCAAGTTCCTGAAGGACTCCAGGATGACAATTCTGATCTATACTCATATGAGTATGACAATGTGATTAAGCACACCCCCTTGGAGGACTTGGATTGGAACAGGAAAGAAAAAGATGATCTGGCTGAGATCCTTGCTCCAGTCTTAGTCAGGACTAAGGTCTGGTTTGACAGGAAAGTTCGAGAGCTCAGAAGGCACTCAGGAGAATCCTCTTCCAAGGATGTTTCAACACCAAGGAGGGAAGCATCGACTCCCATATCAGACACACCTGTGCAAACCCCTCCTGCCTCATCAACGCAAGGACCTGCAGCTTCCACTCCTTCTTCATCCACTCAAGTGTACCAGAAGAAACTTAAAGAGGTTAAGAAGGAGCCTGTGGAAAAAGATCCTCAAAGTAAACAGGTAGAAGTGCCTTTGGGACCAGAGAACATCATTGTTCTCAGTGAAAGTGAAGAGAGTGAAGTGCCAGCCCCTGCAAATGCTCCTGAAGATCCAGCAGATAAAGATAAGGAAGTCCAGAGCACTGAACTTCCAAGTGCTATTGATTCTTCAGCAGCAATTGTATCCAGCGCCCTACTCACATCTCAACTTGAGACCACAGCTGTGCAAACCTTGAGCGTCATGAGCTCTATGTCTCTTGGTCCTCTTGCCCCTCCTGCTTCTTCCTCTTCCTCTTTTGCATGGGTTCAACCTCTTGTTGACAGTAGAAAGAGGAAATCTTCCTCTCGGAGCTCAGGGCCAAATTTTGATGCTGTCGCAGCCTTGTTGGGCACTACTCCTTCTCGTGCCAAGAAAGCCAAAATCACCTCCAGAATAGTGTCTGATGCTCAAGGTCAGCAATTCCTGGAGATTGCTAAGCCTACAGTGGACAAATCAGAGCAGGACTTGCAGGCATCTGACTTAGAGCTCTCAAGAATTCCAATGGGAGAGTCTACTCCTGAAGGTGAGATCCACAACCTCCAGGAAACAGTCACAAGAGTCATTGGGAGGGTAGAGAAAGGGCAGCAAACTATTGAACAGTTGGAGGAACAGGCCCAGATTCTCACAAGTTTTATCAAATCTCTTTTGTCTAAGGACAAAGTTTTGGACCCTACCCCATTGACTACTCTTCCACCTCCTGTAATTTTGAGCCAAGATGAAATACAGAGTATCAAAGACATGCACAAGTATTCTGTCTACGGCAGAGCTATGGAAGCCATGGTGGAAGATATGCTTGTTGCAGGATTGAACTTCATCGATGAAGCTTTCAAACTCCACGGAAAGGTGAACAATTTGCAACAGAAGCTCTCCTCCACTATCGGGGTCATGGATAAAGAGCTCAAACTCTGGAGCAGTTGCATAGTAGACCTCCGTCTCATGGGACAGACAGATGAGAACATTTTATTGGCGAATAAGGTTTTTGATGATGCAAAGGATAATCTGTCAAAGTCCTGGGTTTACAGCGTGGAGTGGAAGATCAAAGTCCTGGAGGAGGCTTTGGGAGAGCTGAAGAATAGCTGGCAGAAAGGTGAGGCTTTCAAGACACTGGTGGTATCTGCTTTCAAAGATATACACTGTCATCTTCAAGATGAAACTTCTGGTGTGCCCCTTTCCTTGCAAGAAATCAAAGCTCAATTCAGAGCTTTTGTCAAAGATAATTTATTCAAGGAAAGTTCCATCTCCAAAGAGAAAATGAAGGAGATTTGCTCTCTTCAATCTGCCATCGAAGAAGCAAATAAAGATTATCATACTCATGTCAAGTTTGATAAAGAAATGGAGAAGTGTCTCAGATTTTGGGGTCAGTCTACAGCCAACACGTCAGTCCCTCGTGGCAGAGACATAGCCGAGGCATTGAAAAGATTCAGGCAGCGGATTTTGAAGTCAGTGGGTCCCTCCCAGTAACTGACCACCTGTCTTCTTCTCCTTATTCTTTTCTCTTCTTCCCATTCTTTTTCCATTTTCTTTGTAAAAAGTTGAGGTATTGCGGTTGGCAGTCCTTAACTATTCTTGGTTAAAAGAAGCGGTTACGAAGAGTAACTGATTTGTAAGCTATATAATGGCCTCTCTACGCCATTCTTAAAAAGGAAGAACTGGGTTTATTTTCTGAAAGTGTAAATAGATCATAAAGAAATCAATACAGAAGGGCTTTCCATTCTTTGTCTATCTGATCTCTGTTATCCCTAAGCTTTCATTTAAATTTTGTGAAGATCATTTGTCTCCAGTTTGTTAGTCTTGCCGATTGCATACTCTTCAACTTTGCAAGCATGGTGATCTTGTATAACCAAGAAGGAACTTTGTGTCCTTGATTAATGAATCTGTGTTACGTTAAGAAACTTTGTGTTCTGGCAGATGTTATTTACAGAACTTTGTGTCTTTAAATTCCATCTTATTTATACGATACAAATGATCTTGTTTTCAATTCACTGTAACTTCGCATACATAAAGAATTACTCTGTTATCTATAATTCTGCATGTTGCCTTTCTGCTCATTCTCGTACTCTCATTCCTCAGTCCTTTTGTAATTGATGATCTTTATAGTAAACACTTTCGTAATATCCAAGTTCAACTAGAAAATCATGTTTTGTATATTTGTAAATAGGTTCGTTTCTGAATAAGGGAACCTCTCCCATTAAAGAGGAGGGACTTCTTGTCCCCTGACTGTTGCTCTTCGTAAAGTCCTATTTGACGACCAACAGTTTTTGGTGACTCCGCTGGGGAAAATCATATTCCAGTTCTGTAATTTTTGATCATCTTTTGATCTGGCGACTCCGCGTTTTACTCGAGGGAGAAGGGCCCTTGGTATTGAAGATTCTCAGTTTCAGATTTTGGAGCAGCAGGGTTTTCCTTTCCCTTCAATAAGAAATAGAAGGACTCGTTCGACAAGCACTCCACCTGTTCAAGATAGAATTCCTACGGGTGGTATTCCTTCAGAGCCAGCTAGTCCTAATCTTCGAGCTTTGATTCTTGCTGGTGTTGCAGTTCCTCTCCAAGCCGTTTTTCCAAGAATGGCGGTACCATTGCCCTGGGGTCATCGTGTCGGGCCCCTTGCTCTTCCTCAGCCTTTGCATGAGTTACCCAGAGGTAACCGGAAGAACTTTCCTAAATTCAAAGGCGATGGCAAAGTGCATCCTGATGAACACATCGCAGCCTTCATAGTTGCATGTGGAGTTCTGGGAGTTGAACACGAAGACGTCTCCATGAGACTGTTCGTTGAGACTTTACAAGATAATGCTGCTGATTGGTTCTATCACCTTCCGGCTGGTACTATCACTAGCTGGGACACCATGAGAACTGGGTTTGAAAACCATTTCAAACCAGCAGAAGATGTGCATGCCTTGCTAGCTCAAATCTCTCAGATAAAGAAAGATTCACCAGAACCCATGAGAGAATTTGTGGCCCGATTCAACAGATTGATCAATAAAATTCCTGTAAATACTCGACCTGTTGATCAAATCCAAAAATGTTTCTTCCTAAATGCCCAAACGCCTGAAGTTAGCTATGCGCTGAGAAGGGCTAATCTCGCAACATTGGTGGAGGATCAAACTCTTGTTGTTAGTGTCGAGGATGATTTGATCATGTCAGGGAAGTTGAGGAGAGACCCTTCCAAATCTAAGTCTGTTGCTTCCTCCTCCTCCACCCCTGGACCTAATACTGATCCATTAGTTCAAAAACTTGCGAATGATCTCATTGCTATAAAGAAACAATTGGCTCAGCATGCTCCTTATGCAGATGTTCCAAGGAGGAATTTCCAGCCCAGAAATCATTTGCCTGCTTCTCAAACAAGATTAGCACTTGAAGGACCTCCTGTTAAAGTTCCTGTAAATGCAACCTGTGAAGTTGAAGAGCCAGATGATGATGAGGATAATGAAGCTTGCGAGGAGTTTGTGGAGGAATTTGATGATGAAGCAGATGAACTTGAGGGATCTCGGGTTAATTTCTTCACCACTGAGGGCATTGATGATGGAGATGATTATGATGAAGTGGTAGCAGACATGAATAGCGAATCATTTGCTGTCATGACTCGAGAGCAGACAAATCAGAGGGAGAAAGTGACACAGCCCCCCAAGAAATCTAAGGAGCAGCCGACAACTATCCCTGTAATTGCAAAAAGAGGATCTCCTATCCCCACTTCATCTACACCAAAGGTGAGTCCTGTCAATCCTACTATTAAAGTTACTTCTTTTTCTCCTAAAGTTGATAAGCCTAGGATTTCAAATGATGATGGCCCATCCACTTCTGGGTCTTTTGATATTATTGATCATCTGAAAAAGACTAAGGTTCAAATCTCAGAGGCTGAGTATTATCAAACCCATCCCAAAGCTTTTGCCAAAATGATTCAATTTGTTAATTCCCATTCTAAAAACACCTCTAAAGGCCTTTTACCTACTCCTTCTTCTGCACCACAGCCTAGTCTGGTAGCTGCTGTCACCTCACCTAATGACAAAATTAAACCATTTTATGTAACACTTCTTATAGCTGGTCATAGGCTCAGTAATTGTGTCATTGACTCAGGAGCCTCAGATAATGTGATGCCTGCTAAAGTAGCTCATGCTTTAGGCTTGACCCTCACATGCACTTATGGATCTTGTTACTCCATGGAGAGTAAAGAAGTGCCCCTGGTCAGAAGAATTAAAGATGCACAAGTGGCTTTTGCTGCTTTGCCTGAAAAGAGAGTTTTGGCTACCATCTTAGTAGCAGATATTCCTCCTTCATACGGGATGTTGCTAAGTAGGAACTTCTGTAAGGATGTGGGTGGAGAAATTCAAATGGATTGGTCACATGCACTCGTACCTGTTAATGGACAAATGAAGAAGTTGATGCCTGAGAAGCAATCTGAGTATATTGTGCAAAAAACGGATGATCCTAAAGCACAAATACTCTATGAGGATATGGGTCATGGAAACTACATGATTATGTCCCCTGATGAAATCCAACTCCCCAAAGTGTCACCTAAAGATCCTAATGGTGTTTGGATTTTAGAGTTTGATGGAAGTTGTTCCTCAGCTGGTTCTGGAGCTGGTGTCCTACTGGTGTCACCTGAAGGTAGCCTACATCCTTTTTCATTTAAGTTGCAGTTTGAAAATACTAATAATACAGCAGAGTATGAGGCTCTCATTCTTGGACTGCAAGTGGCCAAAGAACAAGGTGTAAAGAATCTTCTGGCTCGTGGTGATGCAGAATTGATTGTAAAGCAAGTCAGAAGTCTTTTTCAAGTAAAAAATGGAAGGTTAAAACATTACCGGAACCAGGTTTGGGATTCCATTGAATTTCTTGATGCTTTCTCCATTGAGGCAATACCTAGGGAGAAGAACAGCAGGGCTGATTCACTAGCAGTCTCAGGGTCACTACTGATTCCTCATCCTGACTTCTCTCAGGATAAGTTCACCATTGAGATGGTCCATCGGCCTAGTGTACCTGATAATACCAATAACTGGAAAGTTTTCAATGATGATCAACACTTGCTTTCCTTCCTGGAACTCAAGGGTAATTTCGAACAGCTGTATTTTGAAGGAAGTGACAACCTACCTCGTGAAAGTGTGCCCTTTGACAAAGCAGTCACCCAAGGAGAAGAAACAGATCAGGATGGATGCATCAATCTCAAAGGAAACAAGATTCCTAAAGGATTGGTGAGTTTGGAGGAACTATTTGATAAACATGACAGGTATGTGAAGTCTAGAGCTTCCGCTGGACCTCAGCAATCAGCTGAGTATGACAAGATTGATATTGGGAGTTCTACTGATCCTAAACTCGTGAACATTGGAAAATGTTGCACAGCAGATGAAAGGAAGAAAGCAATTGATCTTTTAAAGAGGTATAAGGATGTTCTTGCTTACTCTTATGAAGATTTGAAAACTTTCAAACCAAAAGATATGCAGCATTTTATTCCTCTCAAGCCTGGAATCAAGCCTTTTAAGCAGAAACAGAGGCAATACAACCCCAAAATAGCTGACACCATCTTTCAGGAAATTCAGAAGTTGTTGAAGGCCAAAATCATTTTTCCCATTCACCATTCAACATGGATTGCAAATATTGTGCCTGTTAGGAAGAAAAATGGTGAGATCCGCATCTGTGTTGATTTCAGGAACCTAAATCAGGCTTCCTTGAAAGATAATTATCCTTTGCCTATGATGGATCAGGTATTGCAAGCAGTAACAGGATCTGAAATGTTATCTATGCTTGATGGATTCTCGGGATATAATCAGGTAGAGGTTGATACTGCAGATCAACACAAAACAACTTTCACTACTCCTTGGGGTACCTTTGCTTACAAGAGAATGCCTTTTGGGCTTATTAATGCTGGTGCCACTTTTCAGAGAGCTATGGATCTGGCTTTTGGAAGTTTGAAAGGGAAGTGTATTGTCATATACCTTGATGACCTGACAGTGTTTTCCAAAACAAGAGCGGATCATTTTGATCACCTGGAGACAGTTCTGCTAAGATGCAGAGAGCATGGGATTTCTTTGAATCCTAAAAAATCTGTCTTTTGTGTCACAGAGGGAAAATTATTAGGGCACATCGTTTCCAAAGATGGTATTAAGATTGATCCTGAACGAGTACAAGCTATCCAGCAAATTCCTCTCCCAACCAGTAAAAAGGGCGTGCACTCTTTCTTTGGTAAGATCAATTTTTTAAGAAGGTTCATCCCTGATTTTGCAGAGTTAACTTTGAATATTTCTCAGATGATGAAAGGGAAACAAACATTTGGTTGGTCTTCTGAAGGAAAGGAATCCTTTGAAGGTATCAAGAGAGCTATCGCTAAAACTCCTGTTTTAGCCTGTCCTGATTTCAGCAAAGATTTTATTATCTATTGCTATGCCACAGATAATACCTTAGCTGTTGTTTTGACTCAAGAAGACTCTAACGAGCATGAGCTCCCAATTGCGTTCATGAGCTATATTCTAAAAGATCATGAGTTAAAATACACCATGATGGAGAAACATGCTTTTGCAGTGGTCAAAGCTGTTAAACAGTTTCACTTTTACATCCTCAACTCTCATTCCATGGTGTTGGTTCCAGATACAACGGTTAAGTCAATTCTCACACAGCAAGAATTTGGATCCAAGAGAGGGAACTGGGTTGCTAAGGTCCAAGAATATGACATTGATATCAAACCGACCAAGCTGGTTCATGGAAAAGGTCTTTGTGAGCTTATTGCTGAAGGAGCTAAGCATGAATTACTGGAGAACAAAGTTGGCCTTCCTACCGTTCTGTTCCTTAGCTCAGTTGATGAATGGTATGCTGACATCGCCCATTTTCTCACCTATGGGGAATGCCCCTCTCATTTAACTGCCAAAGAAAAGAGGACTGTTAAATTGAGGTCAGTGCAATATGTGTTGTGGGAAAACGCCTTGTTCAAGCGTGGGTTAGATGGGAGATTTTTGAAGTGTGTGGACAAGGAACAGCAGAGAAAGTTGCTCTCAGCTTTTCATGATCAGGCATGTGGAGGGCACTATTCATCAATGGTCACTGCTCACAAGATTCTTCGTGGAGGATATTACTGGCCTTCCTTGTTCAGAGATGCATCCAAGTGGGTTGATAAATGTGAGGCTTGTCAGACCTTCGTGGGAAGACCCAAATTGGCCTCTTTGCCTCTTAAGCCAGTTGTAATTGAAGAACCTTTTCAACAGTGGGGTTTGGACTTCATTGGAACACTTAATCCTACTTCTAGTGCTGGTCATACTCATGTACTAACTGCCACGGACTATTTCACCAAATGGGTGGAAGCTATTCCAGTTAAGAGTACTACTTCTGAAGTGGTGTGCAGCTTCATCAAAGAGAACATCTTGGTAAGGTATGGTGTACCTAATAAGATTGTAACAGATAATGCTTCGAATTTCTCTTCAACTGAGATAATGGATTTTTGCTATGGGTATGGCATTTCTTTGGCTCACTCCTCAGATTACTATCCTCAAGGAAATGGGCAAGCAGAATCTACTAATAAAAATTTGGTGACTATTATAAGGAAATTAGTAAATGAGTCTCAACGAAATTGGCACAAGAAGCTCTATGATGCTCTTTGGGCAGACAGGATTACGCCAAAGAGAGCTATTGGAATGTCCCCTTTTCAAGTGGTATATGGAGTAGAAGCTCAACTGCCAGTAACAGTGGAACTGCCAGCCTTGCATCTAATGAAGGCCATTGAAGATACTAGTTTCAGTGATGCTTTGGATAAGAGAATTATGTACCTTCACAAACTAAATGAGGACAGATTGGAGGTTGCTGATAGGATATCTGTTCACCAGCAGAAGGTAAAGGTCCTGTTTGACAAGAAAGCTAGGTTCAGAGATTTCCAAGTTGGAGACACTGTGTTGTTATGGGATAAAAGGCATGAACCTCGTGGCAGCCATGGCAAGTTTGATTCCCTTTGGCTCGGACCTTTCAAGATCAGACACTTTGCTGGTAAGAATTCCTTTTATCTTGATTACATGGATGGTTCTCCTCTCCCACTTCCTTATAGTGGGCAGTACCTTAAGTTGTTCAAGTCATAGGTGTTTAAGGAGTCCTTTGTATATTCTGTACAGCGTTTTCATTTTTCTTTCCTTTTTGTTTTGGTGTGTTGTCCTCTGTATTGGTCTACTTTTTGACTCCGTGGCCCAATGGATAAGGTACTGGTCTGCTTCCCCGAGTTTGTCTAAGTTCTTACCTTGTCCCATTCCTTGAATTTATGCCAAGTCATCCCCAGAAGGAGCCAGCTGTTGTCCACCCAAAATTCCCTGCTCTTAAGAAAGTGAATTTTCAAAATTTTGAGTTTAAGTGTCTTCTCTGTTGTGCTGAAAGTGTTAAAAGTCGTGAAATTGAGAAAATCTACGTTTTTGGGTCATTTCATGTGTTTTTCGGGCCTGTCGGACATTTTTGTCCCGCGTGTCCCAAGTTCAAAAGTGCGCTCTGTTCCCCGATCGGCCGATCTCCCCGAAGTTTGTCTTTTTCGGGCCCGTCGGACATTTTTGTCCCAAATGTCCCAAGTCAAATTGTGCAAGTTGTTCCATTTTCGGCCGATTCACCCGAACCGCGTACTTCGCACATTTTTGTCCCAAGTGTCCCAGTTCACGGGCAAGTTGTTCCATTTTTGGCGATTCTTTACTTCGCGCTTTCACGTCCCAAATGTCCCAAGCTCTTCCGGACCCATTGTCACCTTTTCGTCCGATCCGGCCGAGTCGCGTGTTTCACGCATTCGCGTCTCACATGTCCCAAATGAACCAAGTGCCATTCGTGCTTATTTTTCCCGCTCTACCCGAATATCATGCTTATTCAAATTGGTAGGTATGTATTAAATGTGCATTCATTGTCTTTCTCTCTCCTAATCGGCTATATAACGGGCATCCCCCCTTTGCATTTTTCACACTGCTTCCACGCTATCCTTTGCTCGAACCCTTGCAATATAATTTCCTGCGCGTGTATCCTTTCCCTCTGTAATTCCTTCCCGAAGTCAAGCTCGCGTCTCTGTCCTCCGAATTACTATCAATATGAAGATCAAATTTCAGGGACAGGAGCAAATCTCGCCACTAGAATCTGCCGTTCACAATATTGGGGACAGTGAAGCTCGTCATCTTGATTTCAGTGATTTTTGGGCAAGGATGGCGGATGTAAACCCTACACCTATGGCATGCAGATGATTCACGACAGTGGTTTGGCTTTCGCTGGAGGTTTCCCGATCTTGGTACAGTGTGCTGATATAGTGCTTTCATGCGGAGCTCACTTCGACCCTGATTCGAGTGAATTAACCAATGTACACGGGGAACTCATCGCCAAGCTGGATGCTGCCGCCATTAGCACTGCTTTGAGGATCCCAGAGATGGATAATGCCATAGTTGTTTCCCGGGATCAAGCACAGGCCCTGTTTAACCAAGACAACGACAAATACAAGGCACGGGTGGCGAAGTCATGGCTTAAAAACCCTAAGAAGGGAGCGTCTCGCCTATCCAAGACTCTCTTCCAGCAGATTTCAATGAAGAGTTGTCAGATTTCATAATCCTACTGGCTCGGGTGATGGGCTTACCTTCTACTAACGAGTTCCATTTCTGGATGTGCCCACTCATCAGCATGGTGTGCGAGGGAACTCAAAATATCAACTGGGCAGAAATCATCAGCATGAATTTGGCGGAGCAGCTGTCCAATGTACAGCAAACGAAGAAGTTCTACATGACTTCGTACCTGATGTATACCCTGGCGGCATCAAGACAATGGTTTGGTTTTTCTTACATTGATGCCCACAAGGATGATCCTATATATGCCTACTGCCCGCAGTTCACCCTAGAGACCAGCAATCACAATTTCAGAAGGGTAAATGATGCTTTCACCATGTACGTGGTCAGGCTGCTTGAGGGTGACACTGCTAGAAGGTTTTCAGACGAAGCCATGAACCTGATATCGCACTACGGTGCCTATTTTATTCAATTCAGAAAATTCTCTTATATCAGGCTTGCTGGCTATGAGAGCACCCCTCTGAGGCTTCCCATGTTCTGCAATGATAAGATGGCTTTGATTGAAGTATGCAGGAAATTAGACAAATTACACAGAACCTGCAGAGACAAGAAGATTTCTGGTTTGCACTTTCCCATCTCTTTGGGAAATTACACTTGTAAAATAGCCCTGGACGCACAGAACATAGAGAGAGCCCTGGTCCCTATCACCGTTCATTTCTTTAAGCCAAGAACTTGCTTCGACTTGAAGAAGTTCATTGAGCAGAACATCAAGATAATCTATCATCATAGGGCAGATACAGAGGACTATTGGGCTGACTGTGCAGATGATTTTGAAGCTAGAAGGAGGCACTGTGGCAGGTTCTCTCTGCAATTGATCCAAGAACTCGGCTTGTACCAAGTTCCTGAAGGACTCCAGGATGACAATTCTGATCTATACTCATATGAGTATGACAATGTGATTAAGCACACCCCCTTGGAGGACTTGGATTGGAACAGGAAAGAAAAAGATGATCTGGCTGAGATCCTTGCTCCAGTCTTAGTCAGGACTAAGGTCTGGTTTGACAGGAAAGTTCGAGAGCTCAGAAGGCACTCAGGAGAATCCTCTTCCAAGGATGTTTCAACACCAAGGAGGGAAGCATCGACTCCCATATCAGACACACCTATGCAAACCCCTCCTGCCTCATCAACGCAAGGACCTGTAGCTTCCACTCCTTCTTCATCCACTCAAGTGTACCAGAAGAAACTCAAAGAGGTTAAGAAGGAGCCTGTGGAAAAAGATCCTCAAAGTAAACAGGTAGAAGTGCCTTTGGGACCAGAGAACATCATTGTTCTCAGTGAAAGTGAAGAGAGTGAAATGCCAGCCCCTGCAAATGCTCCTGAAGATCCAGCAGATAAAGATAAAGAAGTCCAGAGCACTGAACTTCCAAGTGCTATTGATTCTTCAGTAGCAATTGTATCCAGCGCCCCACTCACATCTCAACTTGAGACCACAGCTGTGCAAACCTTGAGCATCATGAGCTCTATGTCTCTTGGTCCTCTTGCCCCTCCTGCTACTTCCTCTTCCTCTTTTGCATGGGTTCAACCTCTTGTTGACAGTAGAAAGAGGAAATCTTCCTCTCGGAGCTCAGGGCCAAATTTTGATGCTGTCGCAGCCTTGTTGGGCACTACTCCTTCTCGTGCCAAGAAAGCCAAAATCACCTCCAGAATAGTGTCTGATGCTCAAGGTCAGCAATTCCTGGAGATTGCTAAGCCTACAGTGGACAAATCGGAGCAGGACTTGCAGGCATCTGACTTAGAGCTCTCAAGAATTCCAATGGGAGAGTCTACTCCTGAAGGTGAGATCCACAACCTCCAGGAAACAGTCACAAGAGTCATTGGGAGGGTAGAGAAAGGGCAGCAGACTATTGAACAGTTGGAGGAACAGGCCCAGATTCTCACAGGTTTCATCAAATCTCTTTTGTCTAAGGAAAAAGTTTTGGACCCTACCCCATTGACTACTCTTCCACCTCCTGTAATTTTGAGCCAAGATGAAGTACAGAGTATCAAAGACATGCACAAGTATTCTGTCTACGGCAGAGCTATGGAGGCCATGGTGGAAGATATGCTTGTTGCAGGATTGAACTTCATCGATGAAGCTTTCAAACTCCACGGAAAGGTGAACAATTTGCAACAGAAGCTCTCCTCCACTATCGGGGTCATGGATAAAGAGCTCAAACTCTGGAGCAGTTGCATAGTAGACCTCCGTCTCATGGGACAGACAGATGAGAACATTTTATTGGCGAATAAGGTTTTTGATGATGCAAAGGATAATCTGTCAAAGTCCTAGGTTTACAGCGTGGAGTGGAAGATCAAAGTCTTGGAGGAGGCTTTGGGAGAGCTGAAGAATAGCTGGCAGAAAGGTGAGGCTTTCAAGACACTGGTTGTATCTGCTTTCAAAGATATACACTGTCATCTTCAAGATGAAACTTCTGGTGTGCCCCTTTCCTTACAAGAAATCAAAGCTCAATTTAGAGCTTTTGTCAAAGATAATTTATTCAAGGAAAGCTCCATCTCCAAAGAGAAAATGAAGGAGATCTGCTCTCTTCAATCTGCCATTGAAGAAGCAAATAAAGATTATCATACTCATGTCGAGTTTGATAAAGAAATGGAGAAGTGTCTCAGATTTTGGGGTCAGTCTACAGCCAACACGTCAGTCCCTCATGGCAGAGACATAGCCGAGGCATTGAAAAGATTCAGGCAGTGGATTTTGAAGTCAGTGGGTCCCTCCCAGTAACTGACCACCTGTCTTCTTCTCCTTATTCTTTTCTCTTCTTCCCATTCTTTTTCCGTTTTCTTTGTAAAAAGTTGAGGTATTGCGGTTGGCAGTCCTTAACTATTCTTGGTTAAAAGAAGCGGTTACGAAGAGTAACTGATTTGTAAGCTATATAATGGCCTCTCTACGCCATTCTAGAAGGAGGAAGAACTGGGTTTATTTTCTGAAAGTGTAAATAGATCATAAAGAAATCAATACAAAAGGGCTTTCCATTCTTTGTCTATCTGATCTCTGTTATCCCTAAGTTTTCATTTAAATTTTGTGAAGATCATTTGTCTCTAGTTTGTTAGTCTTGCCGATTGCATACTCTTCAACTTTGCAAGCATGGTGATCTTGTATAACCAAGAAGGAACTTTGTGTCCTTGATTAATGAATCTGTGTTACGTTAAGAAACTTTGTGTTCTGGCAGATGTTATTTACAGAACTTTGTGTCTTTAAATTCCATCTTATTTATATGATACAAATGATCTTGTTTTCAATTCACTGTAACTTCGCATACATAAAGAATTACTCTGTTATCTATAATTTTGTATGTTGCCTTTCTGCTCATTCTCGTACTCTCATTCCTCAGTCCTTTTGTAATTGATGATCTTTATAGTAAACACTTTCGTAATATCCAAGTTCAACCAGAAAATCATGTTTTGTATATTTGTAAATAGGTTTGTTTCTGAATAAGGGAACCTCTCCCATTAAAGAGGAGGGACTTCTTGTCCCCTGACTGTTGCTCTTCGTAAAAGTCCTATTTGACGACCAACACAGCCTACACAAGAAACTCTAAAGAGGGACCCAGTACCTTTGTGCACTTTGGGTGAGTGCTCCTTTGAAAATTTTGATCTTTTTAACTTTTGGAAAAAATTTCATTTTCCCCCCGCGCCCCACCACCTGGGACACGTGGCATGCATTGAGTGGTTGACAGGGGCGCGGGGAAGACATTTGCTTTTTTTAGTTTTTTGGCCAAAGAAATTTTGCAAAAAACTTCAAAGTTCCCCCGAGCTCCGCACTTCCCTGCTCCATTGGACACGCGTCCTCTTTTTATTGGCTCGGGCCAACGGTCCAACTCGCTCCCTTTAAAACTTGCATCGAACACTTAGCCAAAATTTTGTTTCACTCCCCGCACCGCAAACTCCCTAGCCCTTAGGACACTTTTCCTATTCTAATTCATTCGTGGGCCTGCTGGCTTTTCACATCCCTCGCATATTTTCGGCCCGGGTGTCCCAAACCGTCTAGGACAAATTCCTCTGATCCGCCCTATTCGGGCTTCCCTGTCCCTCTTTGAGGTGAAGACACGTGGCGTGCTTTCATTGGTTCTCAGCTCTTCTGGCTTTCCACATCCCATGTGTCCCTTTGTCCCAACTATCTCGGATGACAGTCCTCTATTTCGGTAAAACCGGCCGGTTCACGTCCTCCGCGTACATTAGTCCTAAATGTCCCAACTGTGCGAAACAAGGACAGGAAATTTTTTCCCTTTTTCGGCCGAATCACCTTTTCGCGTCCCACGCGTACCTACGGCCCAGATGTCCCAATTACTGTGTGGACCACCTGGAGGCTTTTTAGCTAGTTCACGCCCCGACGTCCCAACTGTCCCAAGGACCGCCTGGACTAGGACTTAGCCGATTTTCATGATTTTATCTGCCCCAAGCTTGGTTTTTGCAACTTTTTCACCCCTTTTTAGAACTTTCTCATTTATTCTTGGATAGGAGAGTTAGTAGGAAGCCGAGGGGGCCCCAAAAACATGATTTTTTTTTTGAAGGTACCTTGAATCAATCTTACTTGCTCAGGACTGAAGAATCTGATGCATGTTATCAAAATTACCCCTAGGGGTGAATTTTGGATAACAATAAAAAACCAAGTTCTCCTCCGACCCCCACCACTTTCTTGGACACGTGGCATGTTCTCATTGGCTGCGGGCCTTTCAGGGGAAAATTTCCCACAAAAACTCCACCGAGCCATAACTTGAAAAATACATGGAGTTAGGAGGAAAACTTTACCTTTCTAGAAAGCTGAGAAAGAGCTCTATCCAATGGTGCCACTTCCAGAAGGTTTTGAGTGTCTGAAAGAAAAATTTTGTGACTGAGGCACAAGAGAGGGAAGAATGGGAGGAGTTAGCCAAAAAATGAACAAGGGGCACATTTTGGATAACAGTTGGTATAGGAAGTATGACCCCCATCAGATGGTTGTAGACTACACTGTATTGAAGAACACCTTCCTAGAAGAGTTCCATATCCCTGAGTTTGAGTAGAACAACATCAACACTCTAAAGGAGATCCAACAAGGAACGACAGAGAGTGTGTGGGAGATTGATGTGCGTTTCAAGAATCTCTTGTCAAAAATATCATATGACATTTATCCTTTTCATTATGCTCAATGTTTTTCAAGAGGATTGGTAACACCATTTAGAAGGGATCTATCGTACATAACTTTCACAAACCCACAAAAAGCATTAGAATCTTCCCTGCATCCGAAAGCTATTGGGATCATAAATACTGGTGTTAGTCCTTTTGTGGAGGCTCAAATTTTTGTAATGGCCAAGTAGTTGGAGAAGCTATCTGCAAACTCAACGCATGAGGTTTGTAGTGGGCTTTGGTGTACAGACTATGAAGTGGAGGGGAATGTAAAGGATAGTTTCCCTGAGAAATTGGTGTCCACTATGTCAGTAGACTATGATATTTACCTTTAGGATCATGATGTAAGTAGATGCCCTCTACTCTAGCACGCAATCGCCAAGAATTTGTCTTGCTATTGCAAGATGTCTACCTCTACGACCCATGATACTAAGGATTGTATACTGATTGATCAAATCCATGATGCTGTTAATCTAGGTGTGTGCCAGTATATCGTTACAAGTAGTTCTAAGGATGATGACCATCATTATGAAGGGAACACAGATGGAGGAACACATGGAAGAGGGTTTTGTGGAGGATTTCATGGTCAGATTAACTACGGAAGAGGATGAAGTGAGTTCCCATAAGGAACCTGTTATAATTATGGATCCACACAGCATTAAAAATGTGAGTGTCTTGATCTGTTACAATGCTCAAGGTGCAGAAATAAACACAAGTATGAAGAGTGTCCACAAATTTATGAGCATGTGAACCAGCAACATCAAAAGGAAAAAGGCACTGGAATGGTGAGCATCAAGAAGGCCAATTCCCAATGGATGCTAAGAGTGGCGCATGATTCATGGCTAGAACCTATGTTGGTCATGACACAAGTAGAGGATGCGCACACTAAGGAGATGCCAAGACAAAGGACACTAGTTTTAAAAGAGGAAGTGGTACATGGAAAGTATTCAGACCCTACTCATCAAAAAGAGGTGTATCAAGAGACTATGGATGCGATTTAGAGTTTACAAGGGGAGATCCAATGTTTGAAGGAGAAATTAAGGTAGTTGGAGCAAAGGAAGAATGTCGAGGTTCCAAAGGATGATCTGGATGAGGTCAAAGAAGTGTGCAGGATATTAACACAAGAGAATATTACATCCTTGCTAGAAGAATGGATGAGAGAGAAGGTACCACATGCTGGAGTAGAGTTTGAAAGGAAGGTTTTAGATACAAACCTTCCTCCTCATAGCCTTGACTATGACAAGGAGATTACTTTGAATGTGGTTATTGATAGATGACTTCTCAAAAATATTCTCATCGACATGGGAGCAAAGGTCAATGTTCTTACCTTAGATGCCTGGCATTAGATGGGAAGGCCCACATTGCAACCATCTTTGAATGTGTTGTGTATGGTGAACAAGACAAAGGAAATGCCAATTGGAGTCCTAAAGGATGCAGTTATAACCATTCAAGGGGCTAATTTCAGTGAAGACTTCAAAGTCTTGGTGATCACCGAGGTAGAAAAGTTTCTAGCATTACTTGGGTGCCCATTGTGTTACAAGAACAATTCCAACCTATTGTTTAACAAAGGGTATATCAGCTTTGAGAATAAGGAAGAAAGGGTGATTATCCCCTTAACGGATGGGAAGTTAGCACCCTATACTGAGTCATTGGGAGAAGAATTTCTTGCTAGAATATATGTGTGCTTAATTAGAGATCCTCAGATAATTCACCCCTTGGAGGGAGTTATCCAAATTGAAGATGCTCAATCCTTGAGTGATACCACTAGTGTGGCATGTGAAAATTGGGCGCATAGGACTTATGAGTTAATTGGGTGAACAATTGAGAGGATCTGTAGTAAGGGTTACAAAGGCACCCTTAGTTAAGCACCTAGGAGGAAACTGTTTTCCTAGTTACTCTAAACGAGCATATCCTGAAATTTTCTTGTGAGAAATGGAAGCTCAGTGGAGAAATAAGGATGAGAGAAGAGAAATTATTAGTTACAACCTACTTGGAACTATAGTGCGTTGGTGGGCTACATATCAGGAGAATGTCCTAGAGTGGTGCAAGTTGAGGATCACATTTTCTATAAGGTTTTCTCGGAGCAACGTGTCCAAAGTTATACAAGACTACCATGGTAAAGAGACCACTTCATTTCATATCCAAGCATGTGAGAAGGCCTGGATGGGAAGAACATAACGTTACCACCTTTGTTATGGGGTCATAAGTTATATTCCACCTTATAAGGATGTGCATGCCAATGGTATATTCATTCAAAGATGTGTCATCAAACAGGTAATTGGCAGGAGTTGGTCATCAATCTCATTCAAGATTTTGAGTATAAGAGTGCCAAGCCATCAGTTGATAAGGCATTATGTTATACTATAATTGACGAGGTCAATTTTATAGGTAACCATACCAAATTTTGTCTCAGTCCCTTGTCGTGGACCCCTCTGCGTTCGGAACATCACAAAATCACTTTCTAGGAAATCTAGTTTTCCGAACTTAGCCATTTTGGTCCCTTTTTTGGCTGGGCGCACCTTTTATCTATGTTACACAGATTAAATCTGTGCCCCTTTTATTTCCTTTAGCACACCGTTTTAGGTGTAGACACATGTTTTGGTGCACCTTCCCGTGATGCGCCATTCTTACATGTGCCAAGGCACATGCGCCTTCATGTTGGCACATTAATTGTTGCGCCATAGCTTGGTGCGCCAAAGGGCGCATGAAATAGGATGTTGACAGTCGTAAATTTGTGCCAGAGGCGTACAAGTATCTCTGTGTTGACACGCATTTATCCACGCCAAATGGTGCACCATTTTACATGTCGACACAAGTTTTGATGCGCCCCTTAAAAAAGTGGTTGGTGCATTTATTGCACCTTTTCCTATATATAGGCGCATCCGCCCTGTCACTTTCACCAGTCAGAAAAACAAGTGATTAACATTTATTCCTCTACACCTATCAGCATGCCTATCATCCTCGTGTCACGTTCATGGACCCAGTTTCACCTCTCACATTCTATATATTCCAGGTAAGTGGTCCTTGTTACTCTCATGTTTTAGTTTTGTTGTTGGCTGTTTGTTTGTGTGGTAGGATAGATGGATTTGTAAACCCCCCCCCCCCTCCCCGACTTTTCCTTGTTCTGGCTTCCCTCCCAAGCTCTCCTTCTCTTTCCAGATCTACTGGTAGGGAGGGCTCTACCTCGGAATCACCACTTGGATATCTTTGATGTGCCCCTTCACCGTCCAAGAAAACCCTGTAAAAGAGGCTTGAAAGATCACAAGCCTATCAAGACAGAGAAAACCTGAAAAGATGTGTTTGAAACATTGTTTTCCTCTTGGTGCATTCACCTTTCCTGCTGCATAACATACAGTCACACCCAGAAGGCGTGCTTTTCTTGCTTGCAACACCCAATAACCCCGCACCTTTGGCACACCAATCTCCTATGTTATATTGCACATATTTGTGCCATTGGCGCACCCTGCCCCCATGCGACACCAGCATTACTTGCACCAAGTATAAAACTATGTAAATGGCACATGTGCATCCCCTGTTATAGCAACACAATGTCACACAAACCTTCCCTGCGCCATGCCAAGTTCCCCTTCTGTGCACATAAAGCCTATGTTACACACATCAACCCTGCACCCTTCGGCACACCAAAGTTCCATGTAACATGAAAAATATATGCACCATTGGCACATCCTACCCCATGCAACATGAAAATTATCTGCGCCCAACATAAAACACATATGAATGGCTCAGGTACACTTATGCTTACAATAAAAAAATGTCATCTGCAGTGTTCATGCGCCCTGTGCCCTTTGGTGCTAATTTTTTCCGTGTAACACCATTCTTTCAGTGTGCCATACTATTAACCCTGCAGCCTGTAGTGTTCATGCGCCTTGCGCCCTGAGACCTTAAAATTGCTAACTCCTCACTCTTCCTTCTGTCAATGCTTTAATGGGAGATCTAACAGTTGACATGGATTTTCTGCATTGGGTTTTGCTTCTTCTTCTTGTAGATGAGCAATTGAGTTCAAATCCACATATGTCTACATCAAGCAAGAGACCAACCAAGTCTAAGGGAAAAGCCAAGCTTACAGAGGAAGAGATGAAGTACAAGTACCAAAGGGTCAGAATCCCTAAGTCTCAGGTAGAATGTGACCTAGATATAAGAGACTCAGAGCTCAGTCACATCAATATGGAAGATTTTTGGGCCAGAACCAGGAGGGTCACAGGGAGTCCCTGGATGGACAAACTAGTAGGTAGTGGACTGCACTTTGCTAGGGGGATCCCCGTCAGTGTAGTGAACAATGAATTCATGATGGTAGTGGCCCGTTGCTACAACAAAGACACAAGGTGTGTCCAAAATGAGAAGGGTGAAGTCATAATCAACCTGACTGCCTGACACTTAGAAATCATGCTTGGCATCCCTCACCATCGGCATTTCATGGCCGTAAGCCAAGAAGACTGCACCAAGGATTGGGAGGATAATGAAGACCAGTGCATGCAGCTAATGACTGAAGTGTATTTAAAGAACAAAAAGGTGGTAACCAGATGGCCATAGGTTATTCACCGTAGTGACTTCTCCGAGGAACTAAGTGATACCATCATGTTCCTGAGTAGAGTATTTGGGATTTTTGACACCCATTACTTTCATAAGTGGATGCTCAGGTACCTAGAGACCATGAGCAAGAACGTACCTGATCAATGCTTTGAGTGGATGGAGATAATAAGTAGTACCATATCCGAGCAGCTCCAACAACTCACCATAAAAAGGAGGTTCTACATGAACTCCTACGTAGTTTATGTTGTAGCCTCGGAAAGGGATTATCCAGCATTGAGCTGATGTGGGGTTTGGCCCCAAGTAAGGATATACGAGTACTACCCAGAACTGAAGCTGGAGAATAGCATCTCATAGTTCAACAAAATCAACGATGCCTTTTTCTATGGCATCATCTGCCTATTGAGGCCCAACATGACCCACGGTCGGATGACCAAGAGCATCGTCGTAGCAACGGAAAAGTGGGGGGCCTTATTCACACAGTTTCCCACCTTCACCTATCTCAGGGAAGCTAACTTCCTGGGTGAGCCCACCAAATTGCCGAGATATGCCAGTCCCAAGTTGATCCTATTAGATCTGTCTAGACAACTCGTAACGTATCATGAGAAGTGCTTGAAAAGGAAGAAGGGTGGAACTCCTTTCCCCCTCATAGTGGGCAGATACACCTGCGTGTTTCATCACAAAGCCCGAGAAATGATTGCCGAGCTAGAACTGCTCAATCTGAAGCACAACTTCCCGGAAAGGCCCACTTTCGATCCAAGTAATTGCCTTCCCAGGGAAAAACTCGATCCTATCCACCTTCCACAGATCGAGGACATTTATATCGACCTGTACCATGAGGTCGAGCTCAGAAGTAAAGGACCATTCTCACCTGGCCCTGGCAGAGATCATTCAGTACGGCGTAGCCATTGTCCCGAAGGGTTATCAAACTACCGATCAAGAATTTGATTAGGTATATCTTGACATGGACGGGGACAACTAGCCATTTACTACAATCGACAGAACCAAAGCACCCCAGACCATTGAAGAAAGGGTCAAAGAAACTCTGCGGCGGACAGAACACTGGTGCAGGATGAAGGGCCTCATCTACCTCAGGGTAGATTTCACTACATCTCCATTGGGAAATGCACCTATTAGACCAAAAAATCTACCAAAATTAAAAGGAAAGGATAAGGAAGGCGAGTCAAGCTCCGCTTGGGAAGAGGCTCCTGAGAGCCCCCCTTCCGCCACACAAGAACAGGTTGTGAGCATGTTATCTTTAGAGAAAGAAGCGGCTGAAGATGTTCCGATGGGCACATCCACTCAGGATGTTGCCACTGTTACAACTGCTGAGGTCCCTTCTGTCCCTTCTCCCTCTCCTTCTTCTCCTCCTTGTGTAACCCAAGTGACCGTTCCTTTGGTTGTATCCTCTCCCCCATCTTCTATTGTTCCCCCCTCCTCGTCATCCATCTTCTCTTCTCTCACGGAGCTGTCCCCCACTATTTCTTCTCTCATCTCTCAGCTCCCTTCCATATCCTCGTCTTCCTCCCCTACAGTATCCCTTCCTCTCTTGAGTAATTCACTGGCCTCTCATTCAATGCCACCACCAAGTGTCTCAATGCATTTTCCCTCAGCTACTACTGTTGCTCCCTCTTCTACTTCTGGTCCCACTCCCATAAGTCCAGCATGGATCTCTCAGCACCTGAGCCAGCAAAAGAGGAAAGTTCCTATCACACTGATGGACTTCTCTGTCATCCAATCAAAAGGGGCCAAGAAGCAAAATCATATAACCCGCTTCTCTCAGAGTGCATCAAGAGAGAGAGTAATGGAGATAGCGTATCCCAATCCTTTGAAGGATAAAAAGGATCTATCTCTGATGGATTATACAGTGACCCAAGTCATGATGGGAATGTCTTCAGAAAGCCTTCAAGGAGAGGCCCTGTCTGCAGTGGATGCCCTTTGTAAGAAACTTCAGGAAGCAAAGGAAGAAAAGAGGCTATTAAAGGAGAAAAATAAACATCTTCTCCATGCCTTGCAGAAAATGGGCAGTGCACCTCCTACAACTGCCACCGAAACTCCTAAGCCCCTGAGCCAGGATAGGATAAATGAATACACCAAAATCGGTGAGTAGGGTATGGCAGTGTCTGCGCTTGGAGAGACAAAATCCTCAAGGAAAGTGAGGGAGTAATCGTCAAGTTCACTAAGTTGTATCAAAACATCAATCAGGTGAACAAGGCACTCCAGGCGATCGCGGGACCCATCTCTGAAGAGTTGGACCATGCTAGGCTCCAGCATGAGACCTTCCAGAAAATGCTCGACTGTTCAGTCAAAGATCTGGTTAAGTTCGGCGTCTTCAATCACCCCAGAGTGCCCAACAAAATCCTTTCTACTTTGGACTACCAGGATGATCAGTTGGAGTTTGTCCTCGAAAAGATAGATAAAGTCAAAGAGGAAGATTTGGAGGATATGCACCAGATGGAGAAAATCATCCTGAGAATGTCCCCAGGTTTGCTCACTCCTTTTACCCTGAGGAAGGCAGACCAAACTATTTGGATCTTCAAGGAGATCATCTCGCAAGGGTTAGGGCCAGAAGCCACGTTCGACACCGAATGCATCAACAACCTTCTGGCCTGTCGTGACTTTATAGGGTTCCTGATAGAGGTGGGAAATGAATATGCCAAACTCCCAGAAAGGCTCGTGGATGAACGTGAAACTTGCAAAGTTATCAGCGATCGCCACAAGGATCCTGCTCAGGATCAACTTCAGCCCATGATCAGTAAGTTCATGGAATATTGGGCCCAGTTCAACATTACTTCTCCCGAGCAATAGCAGAAGCAGGACACTCCCTTTCGACCACGAGACGATGACGAATAGTTTCCTTCCTCTCTTCTTCTTTTTGTAAATATCTAAGAGTATGTTGGCATAAATGATGACATCATCCATGTTGCACCATGGGATGATGTCATCCACCAAGTTGCCAAAAGTCAACAGTTGACTTTTAAATATTTTGTAGATATTTTGTAATTAGGTGGTTGGTTTACTTTTGCCTTCTTTCCTTCTCTTCTTCTATAAATACTTGAATACTTGTTGTATTCAAGTGGTGGATACTTTTCAGATGAAAAATAGAAGTAAGAAGAAAAGACTTTGAACTTTTTGTAATAGTAACAAATATTAATACAATATTTAGACTTTGTGTTGAATACCTGTGTTTTATATCAGACCTTTCTTATGTTAGATCTGTATGTTTGTTCTGTTGAATCTACTTCTATTTTATTGTCATTTATTCATCAGTATTGCTTTGTTCGTTTATGTGAGTAAGTTCGGCTCTGTTTACTACCAGCCCAAAACATAGACCCTCTGACCTTTCTGCTTTGGAATTCATTTCTTTTCTCCCTTCAGATCTTTCCTATCTCCCCACCTTGTTCCTGTCCCTTCTTCTATAAGTTGGAAATACTTCTACTGGGATGAGATCCCAACCCCCGAAGGTAGAATATTGTGAGACTTGCACAGATTCCTGCTGGTAGAATAGCAATAAACCAGTTTCACTTTGCTAACTCAAAGAGGGGCTATGCCCTGCACACTGTTGGCTCGTCTATCCATAGATCTGCCCTCACGGTAGATTTTCAGACCAACAGTTTTTGATGACTCCACTGGGGATCAAACAGATCTAACAGATCTATGATAGTGGTGTGTTTGAAAATTAAGAAAAAGTCAAAAATCACTACCTGTTTGCAAATTTTAACTTTTGTTCAAAATCTAATTTTTTTTACAAAAGTGACCCAAACTGAAATTTTTCTTCAGAGGTCCATAGATCTGGGCTAGTTAGAGATCTTTAGTTCGCTGAGTTTTTACAAAAATCTGTATTTTTTTGTAGATCTGAGTTTTTGATAGTTTACCAAAAATTTCAAACTCTCTAAAAAGTCAACCCTAGATCTGAAAATCAGCTTACTAAGTTTTACTATCATTTTATCCTTGTTAATCAGACATTAAAACCGCAATCGGTTCTTAAAAGAGGGATAAAATTAAATATTTAGAAAAGTGCATACTGCTGATTTTTGACAGAAAATTCAAAAAATCAGCAAGTACAACCAAAAAGATTTTTTAGGATTTGCTCCAAAATATTGCAGATCCGGAAGGTACATTGGCAGTGAACCATTTACTCATAGCAAGAGAGCTCATGGAGAAGTTGATCCTACCTTCGATCTGCTTCAAAGGCACAACTTCAGTGTAACACCGGCACACTTCTCATCGCTAAGTTCAGATAACCAGTCATCCAGGAGTGTCTCACCTCCGCAAAGGAAGCATCTCTCACAAGGTACATCCACATCACTTTGCAGTGCTTTGTTTCTCAGTGAGACTATCCTCCCAGCACGCATTCTCTTTCCAGCTGTTCAAATGGCAGTGCCATGGGGAAATGTTATGTGCCCTTTGGCTCTACCACATCCTGTTCACGCGCTCCCACATGGAAATTGAAAGAATTTTCCTAAATTTGAAGGGAGCGGGAACCAAAGCACATATTCGCACATATCCACGTTCATCATGTCATGCAGTATCCTAGATGTGATCCATGAAGATGTGTCAGTTCACCTCTTTCTGGACACCTTGCAAGGACCAGCAGCAGAATGATTTCAGCATTTGCTAGCTGGATCTATTACTGGTTGGGCCACCTTACGGACTGCATTTGAAGAAAGGTATAAGCCTTCCGAGGACACATTTGCGTTGCTGTCAAAGATCACTCACCTGAAGAAGGAGGTCAATGAAACCATGCATGATTTCATCACCCGTTTCAACTCACTAATCAATCGAGTTCCTCCTACCATGTTGCCAATGCCAGAAAATCAGAAGTGTTTCTTCGTGAACGCCATGAGCTCAAAAGTAAGCTTCTTACTCTTGCAAGAACAAGTCACTACTCTAGTTCTCGCCCAAGCTGCTGCCATACGGATTGAAGACAACTTACTAATATCTGGTGAATTAAAGTGAGAGCCATCTAAGCCGAAAGTTTCAGCCCCTTCTCCCACCACTTCATCCGATCTGGCATTCTAGAAGATGACAAATGATCTGCTTGCATTAAAAAAGCAGCTAGCTCAGGCTTCTCCTGGCACTTCGTACCAGGATATTCTGTGGAGGAGCTTTACTTCTAACAACATCTCATAAAGGCCCCATTTTCCTACCCGTAGCTACTCCATGGTTGGCACTTGAAGCCCCTCTGATCAATGCTTTAGCCGAAATCAAAGAAGAGTAGCAAAATTATGAAGAACCTTCATCGCCAAGTGAAGATGATCAAGATGTCAGTGACCCGACTGGTGACTCTACTTATCAGGTATATGGAATTTGATGAGGAAGAATCTGACGAAGAGGAGGGTACTCAAGGATATGCAAGTGGGCAGTAATATGCTATTTTTACCCACTCACAAGGAAAAGAAGCAGAAGTGGCCGCCAATTTGCAGAAAGAGAAGGCCGTGTCACACACGCCTCCAACCATCGCTAAACGAGGTAGTCCCCTTCCTGCTCAACCTATTACTAGATCTTTTTCAAGAAAATATTTTTCCCCTGTGTCTCCTCTGAATTACTCCTCTCATGTTCCTATCAAGACTGGTAATCCTACCCTACCATTGCGAAATGAGGGACTCATTCCTTCATCAACAAAACCCTTGGCCACATTTGACATAATCGATCACGCTAAAAAGACCAAATCCAGATGTTTGAAGCTAAATATCTTTAGTCAAATCCTGAGCAGCTTGTAAGGTTGAATGAATACATCCAAAGCCAAGCTATCATAACTACTTAGGTTTTCCTGAAGGGAATCCTTTCTACTCCTCCTGCATCTTGCATAAATGTGGCCTCAACATCTACATCAGGCAAGATAGAACCTTTTTATCTCTCCCTCTTAATCAATGGCCACAAACTAAGCAACTACATAATTGATTATGGGGCCTCTGATAACATCATGCCAGAAAAATTCACCCATGCCCTGGGCCTCACCCTTACCAAGCCTTTTGGTAGGTGTTATTCTTTGGAAACCAAACAGGTTCCATTAATTGGTCAGATCAAAGACGCGTAATTCACATTTGCAGCGTTACCAAAAAAAAGAGTAAAGATGACCATCCTCATTGCCGATATTCTAGCAGCCTAGGGAATTCTGCTAGGAAGGATCTTTTGCAGCGAAGTTGGTGGGGAGATTCATATGGACTGGTCTAAGGCTAGAATCCCCGTCAAAGGTGTAATGCAAACATTGGAGCCTGAATCGCAAAAGAAGTACTTGGTTACTAACTCTGATTACCCCAAAGCCCAAATTCTCTTTGAATCATCAGGGATGGGAAACTATATCTTGTCTACCGAGTTTGAAAAAATGGATGTCCTCATCCAAGTAGAGGATATTAACAAGATCTGGACTTTACAGTTTGATGGCAGTTGTGTAACTAGCAGATGCAGCGCTGGGGCCATGCTAATATCTGCCGAAGAGGAGATTATTCCTCTCTCTTTCAAGTTGTAATTTTTCAACACAAATAATACTACTGAGTATGAATCTTTGCTACTTGGCATACAAGCCACAAAGGAAAGAGGAATCAAGAATATGAAAGTACAAGGTGATGCAGAGCTGGTCATAAATCAAGTTAAAAGGATATACCAAGTGAAGAATGAAAGGCTCAGACATTACCACAATGTGGTATGGGATAACATCGAGGAGTTTGATGCTTTTTCAATAAAATCCATCCCGAGAGCTCAGAATGACATGGCCGATTCATTGGCCATTTCAGCGTCCCTGATGCTCCCTCACCCCGGGTTTGAAAACAGACAAATATACCATTGAGGTGGTTTTCCACCCAAGCATGCCAGAAAATTCTCAGTACTGGCAGGTATTCAACGATGACAATCAACTTATTGCCTTTCTGGAAAAGGCAGAGAATTTTAGCGAGCTTCATTTTGAAGGATCCACTTCCACATGCTGTGAGTTTGTTACTAATCAGAATGGGGAATCCGAAGGAAACGACGACATATGTCAACTCAAAGGAAATAAAATCCCGAAAGTTTTGGTTTCTCTGGAACGTTTGTTTGACAGGCATGATCATTTTGTAAAGAGGAAAAAGCGAGATGATCCTAACTCCTCCCCAGAAACTGAACCGGTCAATTTAGGTTCGGTAGAACATCCGCAGTTTGTGAACATTGGAAAATGTTGCACACCCAAAGAGAAGTAAAAATTCATCAAGTTGCTGAAGAAATACATGGATCTATTGGCATGGTCCTATGCCGATCTAAAGTCTTTCAAGCCAAAGGACGTCCAGAATGACATCTCGTTGAAAGAGGATGTCAAACCCTTTCGCCAGAAGTAGAGACACTACAATCCTAAGATCTCAGGTACTATCCAGGCTGAAATTTAGAAAATTCTAGACGCACGGATCATTTTTCCTATCCATCACAGTACTTGGGTGGTAGATATTTTTCCAGTACATAAGAAGAATGGTGAGATATGCATCTACGTATATTTTCACAACCTGAATCAAGTGTCCCTGAAGGACAACTACCCACTTCCCATAATGGATCAGGTTCTGCAAACAGTGACTGGATCAAAAATGCTATCCATGCTTGATGGTTTTTCTGGCTACAATCAGATTGAAGTCTCACCTGAAGACCAATTTAAAATAGCATTCACTACCCCTTGGGGTAAATTCTCATATAGCAGGATGCCTTTCGGCTTAACCAATGCTGGTGCTACTTTCCATAGGGCAATGGACTTCACATTCAAAGGCATGATGGGGAAGGTCATCGTGGTTTATTTGGATGACTTAACTCTGTTCTCTAAGCAACAAAATGATCATTGTGATCATTTAGAGCAAGTATTGATTAGATTCCAAGAGCATGGGATTTCCCTTAATCCGAAAAAGTCTGTTTTTGGAGTCACAGAAGGAAAGTTACTGGGACAAATTATAAGCAAGGAAGGGATGAAGATAGATGCCGAAAGGGTTAAGGCTATTCAGAGCCTTATTTTACCTACAAGCAAGGCCGGCATTCACTCTTTCTTTGGGAAGGTGAACTTTCTTAGGTGCTTTGTTCCTGACTTTGCTGAAAATATTTGCCGCATATCAAACATGATGAAAGGATCACCAACTTTCCGGTGGAGCGAAGAAGGAAAGAAGTCATTCGAGGATATAAAATCCTCCGTCGCTCATGCGCCAGTCCTAGTATGTCCTAATTTCTCCAAATATTTTATCATATATAGCTATGCATTTGAGTATACCGTATTGGCTATCTTGATGCAAAAGAATTCTGAGGATGTTGAATCTCCGATTGCGTTTATGAGCTCTCCTCTCAAGCCTCACGAATTAAAGATTTCCTAGTTGGAAAATCATGCCTTCACCATGGTCAAAGTAGTTAAGAACTTCAGGTACTACATTCTAAACTTTGATATGGTAGTCCTAGTTCCTAACACGGCAGTCAAATCCATCATAACTCAACAGGAATTAGGGAGTTTGCAAGGAAATTGGATTCCAAAATTCCAAGAGTATGATCTAGATATAAGACCCACCAAGCTGGTAAGGGGTAAGGGCCTATGTCAGCTTATGGCTGAAAACCAAGGTTCAGAATACCCTGACGGAAAAGATAATTAAACCAATGGAGCACAAAGCCAGCTAGAGAAAGTCGATTCACTGCCTATGGTTCTATTTGTTGCGACCATCGACGAGTGGTATTCTGATATTGCTTTCTTTCTCACCTATGGTGAATGCCTAGCTCATCTAAATGCAAATGAGAAGTGTGCTATAAACTTTAGAGCAGCCAGATATGTCATCTGGGATGACGGTTTATACAAATGTGGAATAGATGTCATATTCTTGCGATGTGTTGACAAGCCACAGCAGGTAAAGTTACTTGAGATTTTTCATGATTCATCCTGTGGTGGCCATTTCTCCTCTTCCATGATGGCACACAAGATCATCCGAGCTAAGTACTATTGGCGAGTGCTTTTCCAAGATACGGCCTCCTGGGTAGCAAAGTGTGAGCCTTGCCAGCAATTTGTTGGTAAGCCAAAATTGGCTGCTTTTCCCCTTAGGCCGGTCATCATTAATGAACCATTCAAGCAGTGGGGAATCAATTTTATCGGTGCACTCAATCCCTAATCGAGTGCCAGACATAGTTATGTCCTAACAGCAACAGATTACTTTACCAAATGGGTTGATGCCATACCTGTCAAGCATGCCACTTCCAAGGTTGTTTGCAGTTTCATCAAGGAAAATATCATTGTCAGGTTTGGCATTCCAAACAAAATTGTTGCTGATAACGCTTCCAAATTCTCCTCACGGGAAGTTATTAGTTTTTGTTATGAATACAGGATAACCTTGGCTCACACCTCAGATTATTATCCCCAAGGAAATGGTCAGGTGGAATCTAGTAATAAAAACTTAGTGACCATCATACGGAAGCTAGTGGATGAGAATCAGCGAATGTGGCACAAATCATTATACGACGCATTATGGGCAGACCGCATTACTCCAAAGAGGTCTCTCAACATGTCACCTTTTCAGGTGTTATATGGAACTGACACTGAGCTTCCAATTTCTACAGAACTCCCTGCTCTATGCTTGACACGAGAAATCAAATATGAGACTTTCCAAAATTCTCTTAAAAAGAGGATCATGTATCTAGCAGAGCTTGAAGAAAAGAGAGTAAGAGTGGTCAACAGGATCACCAAACATCAGAATCAGGTCAAGAGACTGTTCGATAAAAAGGATAAGCAAAGAGATTTCTAGATGGGAGACCTCGTCCTTTTGTGGGACAAATGGAGAGAACCAAAGGGCATGCATGGGAAATTTGATTCTCTATGTAGAGGGCCTTTCAAGATCAAACAACTCAATGGAGAAAATAGCTTCTATCTCTCTTATCTGGATGGAACTAAGCTCCCGCTTCCCTATAGTGGGAAGCACCTCAAAATATTCAGGAAGTAGAGCTTGCTCTCTTCTTTTTACCATTTTCTTTTGTCGTGTGTTTGCTTTTGTCATGTGTTTTCTTTTATCATCACCCTTATTTTTGACTCTTTGTAACCCAATGGATAGGCACATGAAAATCTAGGATTCTCTACCCTTGATTCTCACTCAAAGATAGTCCCCAGAAAGAGCCAACTGTTATCCTGTAAAATTGACGAGGGCAATTTTATAGGTAACCATACCAAATTTTGTCCCGATCCCTTGTCGTGGACCGCTCTATGTTCGGAACGTCACAAAATTCCTTTCCGGGAAATCTAGTTTTCCGAACTTAGCCATTTTGGTCCCTTTTTTGGCTGGGCGTACCTTTTATCTATGTTACACAGATTAAATTTGTGCCCCTTTTATTTCCTTTGGCGCACTGTTTTAGGTGTCAACACATGTTTTGGTGCGCCTTCTCGTGATGCACCATTCTTGCGTGCGCCAAGGCGCATGCACCTTCACATTGGCACATTAATTGTTACGCCGTAGTTTGGTGCAGCAAAGGGTGCATGGAATAGGATGTTGACAGTCATAAAATTACACTAGAGGTGTAACTATCTCTGTGCTGACATGCATTTATCTACACCAAAGGGCACACCATTTTACATGTCAACACAAGTTTTGATGCACCCCTTAAAAAAGTGGTTGGTACATTTATTACACCATTGCCTATATATAGGTGCATCCGCCCTGTCACTTTCACCAATCAGAAAAGCACGTGATTAAATTTTATTCCTCTATAGCTGTCAGCACGACTGTCATCCTCGTGTCACGTTCATGGACCCGGTTTCACCTCTCACATTCTATATATTCCAGGTAAGTGGTCCTTGTTACTCTCATGTTTTAGTTTTGTTGTTGGCTATTTGTTTGTGTGGTAGGATAGATGGATTTGTAAACCCCCCCCCCCCCACTTTTGTTGTTCTTGATGTCTCTCTCCCCCAAGCTCTTCCTTCTCTTTCCAGATCTGCTGGTAGGGAGGTCTCTACCTTGGAATCACCACTTGGATATCTTTGTTGTGCCCCTTCACCATCCAAGAAAACCATGTAAAAGAGGCCTGAAAGATCAAAAGCCTGTCAGGATAGAGAAAACCTGAAAAGATGAGTTTGAAATGTTGTTTTCCTCTTGGCACATTCACCTTTCCTGCTGCATAAAATAAAGTCATGCCCAGAAGGTGCAATTTTCTTGCTTACAACACCCAATAACCCTGCGCCTTTGGCGCAATGAGATCCTATGTTACATTGCACATATTTGCACCATTGGCTCACCCTGCCCCCATGCGACACCAACATTACTTGCGCTAAGTATAAACTACGTAAATGGCGTAGGTGCATCCCCTCTTATAGTAACACAATGTCATGTAAACCCTCCCTGTACCACGCCAAGTTCCCCTTCTGTGCACATAAAGCCTATGTTACACACATCAACCCTGCGCCCTTTGGCGAAACAAAGTTCCATGTAACATGGAAAATATATACGCCATTGGCACATCCTGTCCCCATGCAACATGAAAATTATCTGTGCCCATCATAAAATGCATATGAATGGCACAGGTGCACTTCTGCTTATAATAACAAAATGTCATCTGCAGTTTTCATGCACCCTGTGCCCTTTGGCGCTAATTTTTTCCATGTAACACCCTTCTTCCATGCACCATACTATTAACCCTATAGCCTGTAGTGTTCATGTGCCCTGCGCCCTAAGACCTTAAAATTTCTAACTCCTCACTCTTCCTTCTGTCAATGCTTTAATGGGAGATCTAACAACTGACATGGCTTTTCTGCACTGGGTTTCGCTTCTTCTTCTTGTAGATCAGCAATTGAGTTCAAATCCACATATGTCTACATCAAGTAAGAGACCAACCAAGTCTAAAGGCAAAGCCAAGGTTACAAAGGAAGAGATGAAGTACAAGTACCAAAGGGTTAGAATGCCCAAGTCTTAGGCAAAATGTGACCTGGATATAAGAGACTCAGAGCTCGGTCACATCAATATGGAAGATTTCTGGGCCAGAACCAGGAGGGTCACAGGGAGTCCCTAGATGGACAAACTAGTAGGCACTAGACTGCGCTTTGTTGGGGGGATCCCTGTCAGTGTAGTGAACAATGAATTCATGATGGTAGTGGCCCGCTGCTACAACAAAGACACAAGGTGTGTCCAAAATGAGAAGGGTGAAGTCATAATAAACTTGACTGCCCTCTTCTACTTCTAGTCCCACTCCCATAAGTCCAGCATGGATCTCTCAGCACCTGAGATATCAAAAGAGGAAATTTCCTATCGCACCGATGGAATTCTCTATCATCCCATCAAAAGGGGCCAAGAAGAAAAAGCCTATAACCCGCTTCTTTGATAGTGCATCAGGAGATAGAGTAATGGAGATAGTGTATCCCAATCCTTTGAAGGATAAAAAGGATCTGTCTCTGATGGATTATACAGTGACCCAAGTGACGATGGGAATGTATTCAGAAAGCCTTCAAGGAGAGGCCCTGTCTATAGTGGATGCCCTTTGCAAGAAACTTCAGGAAGCAAAGGAAGAAAAGACGCTATTAAAACAGAAAAATAAACATCTTCTCCACGCCTTGCAGAAAATGGGCAGTGCACCTTCTACAACTACCACTGAAACTCCTGAGCCCCTGAGCCAGGATAAGATAAATGAATACACCAAAATCGGCGAGCAGGGTATGGCAGTGTCCACCTGGAGAGACCAAATCCTCAAGGAAAGTGAGGGAGTAATCGTCAAGTTCACCGAGTTATATCATAACATCAATCATGTGAACAAGGCACTCCAAGCAATCGTGGGACCAATCTCCGAAGAGTTGGACCATGCTAGGCTCCAACATGAGACCTTCCAGAAATTACTCGACTGTTAAGTCAAAGATCTAGTTAAGTTCGGTGTCTTCAATCACCCCAGAGCGCCCAACAAAATCCTTTCTACTTAGGACTACCAAGTCGATCAGTTGGAGTTTTTCCTCAAAAAGATAGATAAAGTCAAAGAGGAAGCTTTGGAAGATATGCACCAGATGGAGAAAATCATCCTGAGAATGTCCCTAGGCTTGCTCACTCCTTTCACCCTGAGGAAGGCAGACCAAACTGTTTAGATCTTCAAGGAGATCATCTCGCAAGGGTTAGGGCCAGAAGCCACGTTTGACACCGAATGCATCAACAACCTTCTGGCCTGTCGTGACTTTATAGGGTTCTTGATAGAGGCAGGAAATGAATATGTGAAACTCCCAGAAAGGCTCGTGGATTAACTTGAAACTTGCAAAGTTATCAGTGATCACCACAAGGATCCTGCTCAGGATCAACTTCAACCCATGATCAGTAAGTTCATGGAATATCAGGCCCAATTCAACATTACTTCTCCCAAGCAACAACAGAAGCAGGACGCTCCCTTTTGACCACGAGACAATGATGAATAGTCTCCTTCCTCTCTTCTTATTTTTGTAAATATCTAAGAGTATGTTGGTATAAACGATGACATCATCCATGTTGCACCATGGGATGATGTCATCCACGAAGTTGCCAAAAGTCAACAGTTGACTTTTAGATATTTTGTAGATATTTTGTAATTAGGTGGTTGGTTTACTTTTGCCTTCTTTCCTTCTCTTCTTCTATAAATACTTGAATACTTGTTGTATTCAAGTGGTGGATACTTTTCAGATGAAAAATAGAAGTAAGAAGAAAAGACTTTGAACTTTTTGTAACAGTAACAAATATTAACACAATATTTAGACTTTGTGTTGAATACCTGTGTTTTATATTAGACCTTTCTTATGTTAGATCTGTATGTTTGTTCTGTTGAATCTACTTCTACTTTATTGTCATTTATTCATCAGTATTTCTTTGTTCATCTATGTGAGTAAGTTCGGCTCTGTTTACTACCAGCCCAAAACATAGACCCTCTGACCTTTCTACTTTGGAATTCATTTATTTTCTCCCTTGAGATCTTTCCTATCTCCCCACCTTGTTCCTGTCCCTTCTTCTATAATTTGGAAATACTTCTACTGGGATGAGATCCCAACCCCTGACGGTAGAATATTGTGAGACTTGCACAAATTCCTACTGGTAGAATAGCAATAAACCAGTTTCGCTTTGCTGACTCAAAGAGGGGCTATGCCCTGCACACTGTTGGCTTGTCTATCCATAGATCTGCCCTCACGGTAGATTTTCGGACCAACACATTGCAAGTAATCAAACGTTTTATAATGGGAGATAGTGCTAGAGGATAGGTTGTTGGAGTTCCTAGGTGAGCCTTACTTAGAGATGCACCTCAGTGAGGAGGAATTAGAGGAAGTATAGCTTGAGCGCATGTGCATGAAAAAAGAAAAAGGAAAGATGGTCTATGTAATAGACAGAGAAGAGATGGAGACTTTGGATGCTAACCACTTGGAAGGTATGCACAAATTCATAAACAACATTGATGATTTAGCATGCACCTACCATGAGCCCTTGAAAAAAAATAAGTTTAATGTTGGAATGAAGACATAACCTAAGGAACCTATCATCAGAGACTATTGGTTGGAAAAAAAAGTGTCAAAGGTTATTGATCTATTGCGCAAGTTCTAGGATTTGTTTCCTTGTGGGTACCATGAACTCAAAGGCATCCACCATTCCTTGGGAGAGATGAATATCATGTTGAAGGAAGGTACGTGCCTGATTCGAAAAGAGGCCTTATCTGATGAATCCAAATTTGCACGTACGCGTCAAGAAATAAATAGACAAGATGATAGCATCAGGTATCATTAAGGTAGTGGAAGAATTAGAATGGATAATCCCAATGGTTATCAGTATCAAGAAGGATGGTAGGATAATAATTTGTGTTGACTACATGGATCTAAATGTAGTGTGTGTCATCGATCCTTTCCCAAACCCCTTTACTGAATAAATTTTGGAGGGAGTAGCCAGGCGCGAAGTCTACTCTTTCATGGATGGGTTCTCAAGGTATCACCAAGTCTACATTACAAAGGAAGACCAGAGAAAGACAATTTTTTCCACTGAATTGGGAAGTTTTTCCTACATGGTTATGCCTTTTGGATTAAAGAATGTGCCTGTTGTGTTCTCGTGCATCATGGTACAAGAATTTCAGGACTTGATCCATAAGTTTCTCTAAGTTTACTTAGAGGACTGGAATGTGTATGGTTTGGTGAAAGACCATTGTGACAATTTAAGGTTGATGTTTGAGAGATGTTGACAATTGAGGATATCTCTTAACATTAAGAAATGTGTCTTTATTACTTCATTTGGAACCCTGTTAGGACACATTAAATGCAAAGAAGGCTTGGTAGTAGATCCCGCTAAAGTTGCAATTATTTTAGGATTAGGAGAGCCTAATAATCAAAGCACAATTCATAGATTCCTTGGACATAAAGGGTATTATAGAAAATTTCTCAAGGGGTATGCCAAGATTTACATGCCCTTGGAAGAATTGTTAAAACAGAAGAGTGCCTTTCATTGGGAGGAGGTGCAACAAAAGGCATTTGACACTTTGAAGGATGAGCGTGTCACGATGCCCATACTACGTTTTCCTTCTTGGGATAAATATTTCCATGTGCATGTTGATGCCTTGGGGAAAGCTATGGGCTCAGTGCTAGCACAACCTAGTGTGAGAATTGTTGATCATCCCTTGTGCTTTGTAAGTAGAAAATTGACACCAGCCAAATAGAATTACAAAACTACTGAGCGTGAAGCATTGTCTATGATCTATACAGTCAACAAGTTCAAGCAGTATCTATTAGAAAAACCTTTCATATTCTACATAGACCACATGGTATTGAAATACTTAGTCAATAATCTTGTTCTACAAGGGTTCATATGTCGTTGGGTCCTATTATTTCAAGAGTTTGAGTTCACAATGGTCGTAAAACAAGGAAAGAGAAATTTAGGGCCTGAACACTTATCAAGGATTAACTTGAGAGAGGACACATAAATCTTTAAGGATACCATGCTAGAAACACAACTATTTAGGTTGTAGCACATGCCCTTAGACTTGGAAGATGTCACAGTGTTCTTAAAAACAATTGTGGTGTTGGAAGGGATGAAGGCTCTAGAGAGAAAGTAGTTAGTAATATGCACTACACCTTACATGTTTAGTAGTGGATACCTATATAAGCGAGGTCATGATGAGGTTATTACCGATACGTACTGGAGCATGAGCATTTGGAAATTAAGGAGGAAGCACATGGTGGGATCATAGAAGGGCCCTATATAGGAAATGCTACCATGTGAAATATTTTATTAGTCAGGAATTTGGTGGGAAACCATCTACAAGGATTACATTGAGTTTTACAAGGCCTGTGACCATTGCCAATGCCTTGGAAAACCTGGAAAGAGAGATGAAATGACTTTTCAGCCAATAGCCATCTCTAACCCATTTGAAAAATGGGCAATTGACTTTGTAGGGCCAACTACACCAACCGCGCGAAGGACTGGTTTGTGGTATATCATCACTTGTACTGTTTACTTGAAATGGTGGGAAGAAGCTACGACTACAAAGAATTGCACCGCAACGACAACTACTATATTTTTATGGTAAAACATAATCAGCAGGTATGGTAGACCTTTAAGTTTTACAAGTGATAGGGGTACACACTTTCTCAATGAAATAGTCAGGATTTTGTTAATAGAATTTATGGTGGCCCATCATAAAATTACCCCATATCACCCTCAAGCAAATGGAACTGCTGAGGTATTTAACAATATACTAAGTCACATGTTAACTACGATTTATGATGTTGGAAGATAGGATTGGGATGAAAAATTATCAGCCGTTCTATGGGCATACAGGAAAACCTACAAAAGTTTGAACAAGGCAACACCATTTCAATTAGTGTTTGGTGCAGAGCCTATTTTACCAGTGGAATTCATGTTACCATCACATTGTATAGTGCATGCATGAGGGTTAGCTGATGAGAAATCACTGGAAAAAAGAATTGATAACTTGATACGGTTAGACGAAAGGTGATAACTTACTAGATGGAGTCAAAAGACAAAAAGAAAGACAAAAGGCATGGCATGATCGTCATATCAAGAACAAGAAGTTTGAGGTTGGGTAGATTGTATTCTTGTATGATTCCAAGTATCTACGTCATCCTAGGAAGTTTAAAGTCCTTTGGTTGGGACCTTACATCATCTCATACATTCTTGATTCAGGTGTTTTCCAGTTACAAGCACTGGATGGGATGAGGTTACCAGGTCACTACAATGGGAGTAGGCTGAAACCCTACTATAAATAAGTCTTCTTGGTGTTTGTACTAAGGCAGTATTGCTAATTAGATTAGAATTTTCTTTTCAGCTTTATTTTATTGTATTTCCCTTTCTCATTTCTTGTTCCTTTCTTTTTGTTTTGTTTTGTGCCTTGTGAACCAGTAACCACATTATTGTTTTTCCAAAGGTTGTGTATGCACAAAGGACTATGCATCTATTTTAGTGTGGGGTGGAGTGATACAAAGTTTGAGATGGCAGTAGAATTTATGGTGAATGGCCTGGGTGAAGGAGAAAAATTGTGTAAGGTTAAAAATCACATAGAAGAGAAGTGGATGAAAATGGTTGGTGTCAAGAAGGATTTTCATAAACCCCATATAGAAAGGATGAAAAGCACAAGAACAACATGAGGTAGGTGAGGGAAAAAATTGGGTAAAGGACAAGGGAAGTGCCTTTGGTGTTGTGGATGCTTGCATAAGAGTCTTCGGTCGGGTTCAATTTTTACACACCAGAAGGTTGTAAAGGATTTTTTACGTAGGAAATGGTGCATGGGTAAAGGTGCTTAACGTCATCTTAGTGGAAAAATCCACAATTAATGTTAAAGTACATTAGTAGGTGGTATAGCATTTAATGTTGGAAATAAGAAAAAACTATAAATACAAGGTCAAGCAAGTCATTTGTTACCTTGTGATTATGAAGTGAAAGAAGATCTTGCAAACTAGAGAATCTAGAGAGAAATTTGTGCAAAGAAAGGAGAATCTAAGGAATTTGAGTGTGCATCTAGAATAGATCTGTGAACTAGAAGGAAGGAGTACGCTGGCGTGAAGAAGGTTGTGTGAAGAGTGTATTCTTGTGGAAGTATTTCTTGGTTAGTGTTTGGTAGCTAGGGCAGAGAGAAATAAGGATTCATTTGAGGAGTTGAAGCTTTGGAGTGAGCTTTGGGATTGAGGAGAGTATCAGAGCAGAGAAAGAGGAAGGAGTATTTAAGTTCAATTCAACTAGAAAATATGGCACCCAGGAAATCAACTATTTCACCTAAGAAAAAAAAGGGTAAGGGAAAGAGAAATCAAATCATTTTCGTTACGAGCACCAATGAAGAATGGTACACATAAATGCATTACCTAGATGGGGTATTTCTGGGAAAAGAGTGTGATTTACACTTACGAAATATGGCCATAAGTGATTAAAACCATCATAGGAGAACAATGGAGAAGGAAATGGCACTAGATTTGGTCTGGAAAACTAACAATAGGACACCAGATGGAATGCCCATTTATAATGATTAGGTGAAGGTAAAATTAGAGAAGGCTAGATTATTACAACTATATGAGTTGTCATACTTTGGAAATCCTAAGCACCTTTACTAGTGGTTGATGTTACACATACATGAGGATCCTTTTTATTTCATGGGGCACATGATGCGCATCACACCACAATTGATATCCAAGTTCATATGCCTCATTTTTGAAGGAGATAGCATAGATAAGGAGGATATCAGGGATATTGTAGTTGCATATGACTACAAGAAGGGGTCGTGATACTTTGACATCACCGAGATTCCAGACCCAGTTATGAGGATGGTCGCGTGATTGGTGACCAAGCTCAATGATCATGAATGATGGACACAAGTAAACAAGGCATGGCTAAATGTATGCCGAAATATATCAGAAGGAACCATCTATAACTTGTTTGCTTTCATTGCAGAAGAGATTATATGCAAGGCGTGGGAGGGAGAGAAGATACTCTTTGGTAATGTCCTCCTCGCCATTTTATTTTCAGAGATTGAAGTTCCTGATGGGCCAGAAAAGTTTGTTTGGGAATATCTAGAAGAGGATCCCTCACCCGCAAAAAGGTTTGTGAAATGTACTTGTGAAACCATGACAGTTGCTCACAAGGCATGCCTGGAGAAGAGGTATAATCGAATGCATGACACATTCAAGGCTAAGTGGAGGATCCCATAGTAGTTTTCCACACTCATGAATGGAGAGGAAGAATTCACAGTGTACTAACACTTCTACATTGGCAGATCTATATTGATAGATGGGAATATGAGTCCATGGCGCAAACTACCCTTCTCCTTCACCACGTAATACTTCCAAACCAGAGTTAATTAGTTCAAAGAGTCCAAGAGACTAAGATTCAAACTTAGTGAGATAGATATAGACCACCGTGAGCTACACTGGAAGCTCATCTACCCAAAGAAGTGTGCGTATATGGAGAAACTTGTGTAATTTGATGCAACAAGGGTGTATTTGTGGATAAGGCCAAAATTTTAAAAATGTGCTTACTTAGAGAATGATGTCTCCATCCTTGAAGACCCTACTAGAAGGAAGAAGGTTACATCGAGAAAGAGAAGAGGTGCAAAAAGCACCAAGTGTTCAAACCACACATGCGGTGAGCACACCTGAAGCAATTGGTAAGCCTAATAATTATGCATGGAGGATGAAGTCTCCAGTCATGGAAAAGGCCCCAAAAGAAGAGGCGTCAGAGCAGGAAGATCCCCTCACCAAGGATTAATTACCAAAGAAGATATCACCTGTTAAACAGAAGGAAAAGGAAGAATCTCTTGTAATGGAATCCCCAGTAAGGAATAAGCAGAAGGTGACTAATGAGTTAGATTCAGAAGAGATGGAGAATCTAGATGCCTATATCGGTGACAAGGGTGATGATGATGAACTATAGGGAGGTGACGACCATAAATTCTATGAGATATATGATTCCCTGGAAGAAGGGGATGAGGAGAAGGATGACAAAGAAGGAACTAAGGCCCAAGGTAGGGGGGTAGGCAGGGAAGAAAATAAAAAGGATCAAAGGATCCCAAGCCTCATGAAGGAATAGATAGATAAGGCCACAGAGAGAGAATTGGTGAAAATCATCGAGAACCTAGTTGAGCAAGAGGTTGAATGTAGCATGGATGTGGTGCTGAAGGAAGTTGAGGAGGAAACCATAGGAAAATAATATGGCATTATGGGAGGAGATGTCAGTTTGGATGTAAGATTTCTAAGGGCCACAAACATAGGGAGAAAGAGCATAGAATCAGTGCAAGGTCAAAGAATGGGCTACATCGAATGATCTGAACAAGGTGTTACATACATGCTTCTATAGCACTGTGCTAATGGAACAACTCTTAGCCATGGATTCATTTGATGGGGAAGGTGCATACCCTTGGAAAAGAAAAATCCTATCATGGGCATTTGAGTCGCACATTAATGAGACTGATATTGAACTAATCCAAGGAGCATTTTTTAAGGTGCCAAAAAAAAGGGAGTAAACCCTTTGGTAAATGCCCAATAATTATCAGATGAGAAAATATGCAATGCACTCAACAAATTCTCAGTTGAGGTTGAATCTAGGATCTTCAAAAGACATTATAGGGTGAAGTTCCTAGAGGCAGAGCTAGAGAAAAAGGAGGAATAGCTCCTTGAGAAAAGTAAGGACCCGAAGTAGGAGGAAATAAATAGTGCTCAGTTAAGGTGTGAGTTAGAGGATGAGAAGGCAAGAGTACACGAGGCATACAAGAAGATAGAGATGATCATAGATGACATTGTCTTGAAGCATCCAAACTTAACACCTCCCACGCAAAAGTATAGATCATCCTTGTAATTCCTAGAGGACTTAACCAGCATAATCACTATAGAGATGTTGCCACTTGCCTTAGAAACCATAGAAGAGGTATTAATGCACCAATAAAAATAAAATAATATGAAGGTTGTGGAAATTGTTGCTCAGTACAACAAGATCCTTGATGATGTAAAATTCGTCGTCCAAGTTACTGAGGCTTGCTATGATAACTGTGCAGATAGGGATAGAGTGGAAAGTAACTTGGTCACCACCCATGAAGCAGAAATCTACAAGTTTTAGGAAAATAAAATTGGGAACATGGCTGAGTGAGACAAAATCCTAGCCGAAGTAGAAAATAAATATGAAGCCATTGAGACCTTGTGGGGCTCAATCAAGAATCGGCTAAAGGAATTGTACCCCCAAATCACTCAAAAGATGGATGTGCTTAGGGATTCACGTAAAAAACTAGAGGATATTGTAGATACAATGAGAGATAAGGGGGAGGAGATGAGTTTTGAAGAAGTGAGCACCTTGGTGGGTGACCTCTTTCAGTAAGATTAGAATGAGGTCGAAACTTAGGGAAAGTTAGAAATAGATTTAGGGAAGGATTTCCCTCTCCTCCCCTAGAAGTAAAGTTCCCCATTATTTCATTCTTTTCCCCATTTCTTTATTCCTTTATTCTTCCATTCCAACCATTTGTAAGGATCCACCATTATTTATTTATTTATTGAAGAGTGTTTCCGAGGTTGGAGAATAGGCGTAGGTGGGGTGATGTTGGGCCCATAAATATCAGCTAAGTACAAGAAGGTGCATGGGCATGCAGGACCTACTTGAAGAAGGCCACACGAGTTGAAGGTGCACATGGAAGGGTTAGGGTAGGGTTTTTCAAAACATAAGGCATGCATGTGTAAGGAAAAATAGGTTTTATACTTAGCTACATTCAGCATCCCAGGAAACACACAAGTAAAGCATGACCCTTGTGGATAAGGTGCCATCCTCACTACTGTGGGATCAAAAAGGGAATATTCTAGGCATGCAATGGAAAGTTCTAGAAGACATCATTGTAAGGAGTGGAGAGCTCGGATTTGAGAAGGCATGCTCTGATGAAGGACCACCTTGACACTTGGTGATTGATCTGTAACTTCTGAAAGGCATGGTGATGGATGTTGAGGTTATAAATACAAATGCCTGATAGAGGAAAAGGAGGAAGATAGAGATAGTGTGTGGAGAGTGTGGAGGAGAGAACACAGAGGTGAAGCCCTGCAAAAACTGAATGGAGGATGTTATGGGTTAGGGATTACAAGAACTCTGTAAGAAATGACACATTTAGAGGGATGGTTCTGCATTCTTTTTGTTTTTGTAATATGATGAGCATAATATAGCTCTAATTCATGACTTTTCTCTCCACAATTATATGAGGATCGATTATGACCTCAAGGGATGTAATGTGGATTATTAAACCTGTTCAGATGAATCTAAGGCTCTATTGTAAATCATCTATGTATTTGAAAGTATATTACTTATGAATTTTCTTTCTGTATGAACCATATCCATATGTTGTTTGTTATTTCCTTTTCTTGATGCAATGAGATACCAACTCGTTCTAGGTCCTTAGAATGTTTATTTTTGAATTTTTTTTCATATGAAGGTAAGTCAGTGGGAATCAATTCATCGATAAATTTTTATCCACTTTGAGAGAATTGCTCCTGGAGGTCCAAAAATACCTATTTTCAGGACTTTTACACATAATAAACACCCTTTAGAGGTGAAAAATAATGTATAATGTCTCTAAGTAGTGCATTAATGATATATGAGATCATAAGAGGACATTTAGGGAAGTTATAGAAGGTGAAAAAAGTTTAGAAACAAGTTATGTAACACCGGGCTACATATAGCAACGTGTAGGGAAATAAAAGAAGCAAAAAATCTAATGAGCTTGTTTTGGATGTTGCGAGAGCCTTAGGTTATTTTTTTAAGTTACTAGATACTCATTAGAAATAAAAGAAGTCCTACTTCACATTTCAAATGGCTTTGGGAGATTTTATCCTCTATATTTTGAGATATTGGTCAAATAATGCAGATGAAGATCCTTGATCCCAGTGAGAATTCAAAAAGCATTATAAAGTTCTATGAATATTTTATACCTGATTTAAATCCCAAGATGGCCTAGGAAATTCCCTCTTCACACAAAAATGTTTTTTTATCATTTTCATCATCATTATTGTTGATGGCAGTCACTTTCACCGGTGCACTAGTTTTAGAAGAAACATAAAATGGGGTACAATTAAAGTGTAAGGAATAATTGGCTCCTGAAACCTATGGGAATGATATTAAAAAATTGTTTAGAGTTAAAATGATACAAGGTTTTCCTTAGGAATTTTTATCATAATTTTTCACTCCCCCTGCAAAATTTGAGAACTCATGCAAAATTGATACTTAGTCATTCTATACGAGCATGAGACATGTAAATGGCTATAAAATTTAACATTAGAATTAGTCTATGGTGCGGTGGAGTGAGTAGGCACATGGTGAGAATTACACAAGTCACAGATATTTGGGCCCCACTGGTAGCATCGATGCTACCCGGCTCAAAACATGTATAATACTAACGATTGGTAGCAAGTCGTGATGTTACTGGCTAATAACATATATAATGCTACTGATTGGTAGTAAAGACTTGTGGCAAACACCTGCACGTGTAGAAGTCAAGCACAATTTGTGGGTGCACAAGTATCAAGCATGAAGTTTAGCACATATGCATGAAGGAAGAAGTACCCCATTAAGGAAAAGGAAAAATCACACGAGGAGGAAGCATCAGAGTAAGAATATCCTCCTGCACAAGAATAATCACTAAGGAAGGAGTCCATGTTGAAGAATAAGAGAAGGAAGATTCTCCTATACTGGAATCTCTAGTTAGGAAGAAGCATAAGGTAGTGGAGAAGGTGGAATCAAAAGGAACATAGAGCCTAGAGGCCTACATAGGAAAGAGAGACAATGAAGATCATGAAGAGACTTAGAACCATTCTATGTAATATGTGCATGACTCTGAGGATGACGGAAATGAAGAAAAGGATGGGGAAGAGGAAGACATTCAAGGAAAAAGAGAGAGTGAGGAAGTGAATAAAAAGGATCAAAGGACCCCAAGCCTCACTAAGGAGTAGATAGAAGATTCCACAGAAAGAGAAGTAGTGGGAATAATAAAGGATTTGGTAGAGCAGGAGGTGGAGTTCCGGCAAGGTGCTCAAGGAGATAGAAGAGGAAAGCATATAAAAAGAGTATGGGAGCATGGGTAGATATCCCAGCTTAACACTAAGATTTCTAAAGGTAGTGCATGGAGGAGGAAAGAGTGTTGTAGTGGCATAGGAGAAAGGAATGAGTTATATCAACGATCCAAATAAGGTACTACGTGTGCACTTCCAAAGTTTCATGCCTACAGACCAAATCCTTGCATGGTCTTCATTCGAAGAAGAAGGTGCTTACCCACGAACAAGGAAGATTCTATCTTGGGATTTTGAGTCCCATGTCGATGATCTCAAGTTCAAGGTAAGAAAGGGGGCGTTGATGAAAATACCAGAGATAAAGGGAGTGAACCCCTGATAAACATTGAATAGTTTTCCGATGAGAAAGTATGTAATGCCCTCAACAAGGTGTCAATTGAATTTCAGGTGAGACTCTTCAGAAGGAATGTCAGGGTAAGGTTCCTAGAGGAAGAACTGGAGAAGAAAGAGGAAATCATTGAGAAGAGCAAGGATCTGAAGTAGGAAGAGTTGATCAGCACACAATTAAGGTGTGAACTAAGGGAGGATAAGGTGAAGGTGTCTAAGTTGTAAAAGAAGATTTAAATGATCACGGATGCCATCAATTTGAAACACCTAGACCTAGTAATTCCTGAGAAAAAATATGAGTCAATATTTTAATTCTTGAAAGACTTAACCTAGGCTTGTTCACCAAGTACTTCAATGCCATGTGATTTGTGTAAAATATGAAGGGTGTTGCCAGAAGATACTACCTGAACTTATGCAGTGTGTAGATCATCAATAGTACTTCATGCTCAGTAGTGGTTTAGTTTTTCTCTACTGGTGTTAACTTCCTACTAAAAAAACACAAGGGGTGGTCAACAATCCCTTCTCTAGAATATGTTAGGACTTCTCTAATTTCCATCCCTAAAGCATCAACATGTACATGGAATGGCTTATCCCAATAGGGAAATGTAATATGGGTATAATGATGAGCTTATCCTTCAATGTTGTAGACACCAAATTTGTGTCTTACGACCCCTTGTGACCCGCATCTCATCTCGCAATCTAACCTCATCACCTAAACCTTACACAATTATTTATTAATTACCTTATAATTGATAAATCCACATCACCTTACCCGCCACCCTCACTTTGCCACCTCATCATGACCTAGCCCTAACCCTAAACTAACCTAATTAAGACCCATGAATTGGTCTGGACTCACATCCATAACTAATTCCTCCTTACTCGCACCCAAAGCCGACCTTCTAGCCACTTGACCAAGCCCGCAACTGATCTCTCGGGAGAAAAGCAGGGAAGGTGGGCTATTTTAGTAAAAATAGCCTACTTTTTCCTTACCGATGTCAGTTCCTACTCAACCGCCGTCGGTTACGTAACCACCATCGGTTCCCTGTAAATGGGCTCCCCAAACCAAAACAACGGATCGGAATTTCATTTGGGAGATCGGTCGAATGATTTTTGAAATAACAGAGAGCATTGCGAGCGAGGAACAGAGTCCAGATCTTCACTTGACAGAGCAGAGATGAGTGGAAATACCAGAAGTGTTTACAACCAAGGAGATCACACTTGCATCTTTGTCAAAACTAGTAAGTCACATCTTACATGTCCTCTGTTATAACATTTCTTATGCTCTGTGAATTTCAGTCCTAAATCCGTCTCTGAATCTACTACCCAACGTGTCATTGCATCTAACCTGTTATTCTTTTGCTTCTAATCATCCCATTTCCTAATATCATCCATAAACCAGCCTTACAAAAACACCATAGCTACTAAGAAGATCCTAGAACCCACCGGTATCGATTATCAGCAACCGGCATCGGCTATTAGTAACCACCATCGGTTCCTCTGATCAAAACCAGAAAACCAGCCTTTCCCCTACCTAGTTCAACCTACAGGTCCTAGACCCCAACCGACGGTGGTTACCAGAAACTGGTATCGGTTACCCTGACTATAACCAGAAACCAGCCTTCTCCTACTAGTTTCAACCAAGTAATCTAATTGATATTCTGCAGTCTTTTGTATTAATTCATATTAGCAGGGGAACTAACCACCTTCGAAAGGAAGTTTTATATTTCCTGGGCCCAAGGCAGTTTCCTCATTTATTGTTTAATCAAATCTTGTGGTCTTGTTTCTTATTTGCAGGTAGTCCTTCCAAGACAAAAAGGAGTTCTTCGCAATCAGCCTGATCTTTCTCTATGGTACGCGCACACCATCTCGACATTCTACAGGTATTCCTCCTAACCCTAACCTCATCTGTTTCTAAAAGGAACGAGTCATTCCGAGTGAAACATTTTGGCACGCCCGGTGGGACCCATTTTGGGTTTCTTTCTCTTGCTTATTTTCATTTTAGGAAGCATACTTGTTGTTGCTGCTTTTGTTATATATTTCATAAAGAATTTGTCTTGCTTTCCTAGTTTCACATTAGTGAAAGTCATCTCTCTTGCTTCATCGAACATAATTTTTGATTTGGGTTTAAAACACATGCATTGCATTCCTGCTTGTTGTTCTTCAATTCTAGTGAACATAGATTAAATAACAGGTCGTACACGTGGGGGTGATATCCACGGTATTGACAGGAAATTAACCCTAGTTTCACTACACAACACATACCGAATCACTTCACAATTAACACAACAGCTCAAACATCCCCCCTTTTCCGCGGTATTCCTCTGCCCGATTGAGGTAACCTTCTAAGCCAAAACAAACTTGACATTTCCCCTAGGTCTTGTTGTTTAGGATCTGACATCATCTTACGTCTAAAGGCATAAGCCCACGATAACTAAATTAACCCTAGGGTTAGTCTCTGGATTTGCGTGTGCATCTTGCTTGTTTTCAAATTTTGTTTTCTCTGTCATACTTTGTCTTCTGTGATCAATAAGTTGACAAATATACTCAACGTTGCTAAAAATCAAATTAGCAGCCTTTTATATCTTCTTATCCTAGACTTTTGACACCAGCATCGGTTAACTGACCGATGTCGTCTGCTCTCTGACCGACACCGGTTATTAAACCGATATCGGTTACTGTCTTCATTAGCCCCTGACAAACCAGCAACTTGCCAAATTCATCATTCTGAGGTTGTTTTTGTTCTTGATAGATTGAAACTTTTCTGTGTGTTCTTGTCCATGGTTGTCATCACTCGGAAGCAAGCTGCCGCCATGGTTTCACATGCCTGCTCTGTGTCTTTGCCTGAATCACCCCCTTCACATTCTATAGGGAACCCTACGGACACCAGTGAGATCCCCCAAATTCCTGTAGGAGACAAGGACTTTGCCAAATTTCTGAATGCTAATCCCAGCGCTATACAATACTATTTGTCTCATGCCCCTGACCGTACGCCTGATGGTCAGCTCCTTGTTGGCATGCCTATTAGTATAGCTGCTCATTTAGCTCCCACTCCTCCTAATAACACTGCCTTACTTCCTGCATCTCTAGCCCCGTCTCCCAATCTGATGGCTTCAGAGGTTCATACGACCCCGATTAGCTTTCCTTTGGTTAATCTTGGACCCCACGTATCGTTACCACCAACTGCCCCTACCTCATCTCTCTTTCAGACCACTCCATTCATGACTTACTCTCTGCCACCTATTCACACGAGCTTTCCTTCTCAAGCTCCGCCTACCTTTTCATTCCCATACACGTATCCAGTAACCTCAACACCTTATATGGGACATCCCTATTCTGTTGCTCCAACATACTCATCATCCATACCTTATCAACACTTAGCCCCACCTTTGTCCAGCGGAAGCCCTTGGTCCAACTTGCCTCCGTTTACCACAAACCGCACCATCATCTCATCCAACCACAGATTTCATCAAACAAATGATGGACAAAATGCAAAACCTAGAGGCTTCTGTTTTGGGAAGTCGTAGCGCCTTGACATACGAGCAAGTTTGTTGGGAGCCCATTCACCCTTCTGTCCCCCTTCATTCATATCCTCCTCAATGGGAGTTGCCAAAATTTACTCGTTTTAATAGTAAAGAGGATCCTCAACAACACTTGCGATCATTTAGACATGCTTGTTATTTGATTGCCCATGATGACGCCTTGTTACTCCACACCTTCCCCATGTCCTTATCAGGACCCGCCTTGGAGTGGTACAGTGCTTTAACCCCAGCACTCGATCTTTTCTTTTAACCAGCTAGCCCAATCTTTCTTGGATCATTTCTCCATTAACATTGCCAAGAAAGTATCTATCACCGACCTCTATGCCATCTGACAATTTGAGAACGAATCTATCGCAGATTTTGTTGGATGATGGTGGGGCCTTATCAACCAACTTACGTATGCCTTACCTCAAACCAAACTTATCGAACTGTTTACGCGGGCCTGCGTTAAGCACATCTCCCCCACCCTCCAAATTCAAACTTTCCGTACATTCGACGAGGCCTTTACTATGGCCCGAAAATTAGAAATTCGAGCCTTAGAAGAAGAGAAATTGCGGTTACGTAACAAAAACCCCAATTTCCAAACTCCAGATTCTACCAACAAGCCAAACACCACTACTCCTCATGCGTCCACTTCTTCTAAATCAAAAGGAGCTGTCCACGCGGTAATGGTCAAATCTCAAACACCATCCAATACTCCACCGAAAACCACCTATAAGTACAAAGCTGAGCCCATCAATTACACTCCCTTGGGAGAAACTTATGGCGTCATCCTAGAGAAATTGCTCAAAACTGGGGCTATCACCTTGCCCCCCTGTTAAACCTCACTCCGGGTTTGACTCCACCCGCGCAATACCTTCCTGGTACAAAGAAAATGACTTTTGTAACTTTCACCGCGTAAAAGGACATAGTCATGAAAACTGCAAGATGTTGAAAAACATAGTGCAGGAAATGGTTGATGCAGGGGATATAGCCCTCGATAATCCTAATGCCCCTGCTAACCGAAATCTGAAAATTTTCAACAAGCCATTCACGAATCACTCGTCCAATAGTAACGTAAACCAAGATATCTTAGCCGAGGAGAGTGTTCATGAGATCCATGCAGTCTTCGATTCTCAGCCAAAAGCCTCTATTGAAATTTTTTTGAATCAAGCCTCTCCACCAACACAGGAGTCTGAACCTCCTTCACCACCATCAAGCCAAAGTGAAATCATTCCTTTTACCCATAAAAGAGTTAACTGCCCAGACTTCTCTTCTCATTGATGAGTCTTCTTACACCACATCCCTACAAGACTGTGAGCGGATGTTATCTAATTTATCTATTTCCCAAACGTCCCCTTCTACCGCTCTTGCTGCACAAGAGGAAGGCTCGCCACTACTTTTGACATCCTTAGACGAGAAATCTCTTACATTGACATCACCACATTCTTTAAACATGACAGATCCCCTCAAACACGCCCTCCTACCTATTAGTCCCTCATCGCCTAAATCTTTTCAACGACCGGTTGACCTCTTAACATCTATTGATACAGTGCCTCATCTACCTCCTGTGTCACACCCACAGTGGACTGGAATCACAACCCGTCGTTCTTCCGTACAAAAGTTCATATTCACACGTGAGGACTGTCATTCCATAGAAGATAGACAGGCCCTATGGGAACATTTGAGTACCCCCTTTTTCTACTCAAATGCAAATGATTGATCCTGATGTCTCCACCATATACCCCGAAGTGTTTACAGAAGCTTAAAATGCCCCCTGTTCTCACCTTCACCCCCCTCACCTCTACCAAATGCCCCGTCCACTTCTATCAACTTAACCAGATCTTCCCCTATGCTTGGGACCTCACCAATGCCCAGTCTAACACACCCGCCTAAGCGACTCGATCTATCCAAAAATAAATCCATCCTGCCACCTAGGAGACAAACTCAATCCGTGCCCCTATCACAATCAAAACCATCATCGTCATACCTACCTTCCATATTAGGACCCCATCCCTCTACCTTACATCAATATATCATACCTCCTGCGTTTTCTTCAAAACAACCTACGCCTTCCGCACCCATATAGAAATTCCAGGGTATAACAACACCATCACTCCGCGTATCCTATCCACCTATCAACCCCTACACAAATTCCATCATCAAAATATTTGTTTTCGGTCACTCCTATTTCCCCGTGGTTGTTTTCTGATACCCACATCATCTGCGGCCTTATCATCCAACATAGCTTCTGCGCCAAAGAAATCACGTTTAGTGAAAACCATGTATCAACACCCCTCGGCTAAACCACCACCCGTGCGAACCAACCACAACCCAAACATTACCAAAACCCGCACAACCAATACCCTCATCCTCTTCCGATTTTGACCCACTCAAAGGATCTTACGCCAAAATCCTTGCTATGTTGGTGGAGAATGCGACCATTTCCCTACCTCCACTTAAACCTTATGACCCGGCTAAACCCCGACCTATGGGTTACGATGAGTCTAAAATCTGCGCTTATCACCGCACACCAGGACATGATGTGGAGGGATGCAAAGCTCTAAAAACTGTCCTTCGTCAGTCACCTCTCCCAGATAGAAAGATTAAGAAAGACAACTTACGAAGGGAGAGACCTTCAGTTTCCATTCCCTCTCCTATACCATCTGTCCCCCCGCCTCAACCAAGATCTATCATTATTACAACCCCACCTCTTGAAGACCATGAGTTATCCCAACCATCTTCCTTATCTCAGGTCTACGAGATTAATATGATTAGTGTCGCTACTCGAGGGCAGAAAAACAATGGGAAAGCAAACCTGCAGCATCTCTTTCTCCGTCAACCATCCTGATTGCACGACCACCTAAAGTGGTCATTTGCAGACCCCGCCTATCCTGTCTCTAATGGCATTGCCCACCGAAATATGATTAACCAGCTTCACCAATCGCCCGTAAAAATGACACTGTATGATCTCATTCAGACTTCTGAATCTCATCAACAAACTCTCGTTGAGATCCTTCAAGGGATAGAGGTTTTACCTAATGAAACCATGCCTGTCGCCTCCATTCTAACACCCAATCACGTTGCTTCTCTCACCAAATAATCCATCTCCCCCACCACTTCTGTCTCTGTACAACAAGCTGCTGCAGTTAGTTTCTCGGAAGATGAAATTGTTGACTTTGGTATAGAAGACCCTGACCCTGCCCTTTTCATCTCCGCTTATGTCCGGGATATCCGGGTACGTCGCGTTATGATTGACGGGGGCGCCAGCCTAAACATCATCTCTTCAAAAGCCTTCCAACAAATGAATATTCCTTCTAGTTGCATGTGTGCCAACCCCATCATGTTGCGGTCATTCAATGACGCCATTACCTCTACCTTAGGCACCGTGATCCTCAACATTCGGGTAGGACCACGTACTTTACCCAAACTCTTCTATGTCTTGGAGGGAGAGTTCCAATATAATATATTGCTGGGTCGTCCTTGGATCTGAGCCATGGGATGCGTTCCCTCAACATTACATAGATGCATAAAGTTTGAGTACGAGGGGAAGTCCTACACCGTAAAATTTGACCCTCCCCCCTTTAAAACCTGCAATATGTTTATACCCGCCCTAACGATGTGCTTATACCAATCAAGACACCCATACATTCAACCCAACCATCCACCTCAACCGCGCCTACGCCTTCAACTGATGAAACCACCATCGCAAAAACCACTTCCCTTCCCACAGCTAACATTCCAACCTCCGACCCCTTAGTAGATGTTTTTTAGCACCTTACGCTGGGGGAGTACCGCCTATATAACGTTAGTTCTTTCCCTACCCCGCAGGAGTACGGACAATTACATGCACATCCCACCTACGACCGTCGCGTGGGGGAGGTAATCTCTTACGGACCACCCCATTGCTGCACTAAACCTAACGTATGGGGGTGTTGACGCATCCTCCATTACCCCTGAACCTCCTCTTGGTGTGGTTCCCTTCCAATCCGATTTTTAATACTTGACAAATCGTCGTTTCGCCCTCACCTTCTTGACTCGCTGTGCATGGAAAGGCTTTGGTTTTGGCCTTTACGAACAAGGCCGACATACACTCATTCCCGTGACTACCCGTAAACATAATGATCGTAGTGGTCTCGGTTTTCCCCGAAACACCTACACAGGAGACACCACCTGTTAGCTGTATCCTGGAAGAAGAAGACGTCGCCCCTACCAAAACCATCATCACCCACTTTGCCATCATCACCCACAGAATCTATAGACCCTGAATCTCCATCCCTCCTAACTTTTTTTTGTTTTTTTTTTTTTTTCATAAATGCTATCTTCATAGGTCCTCTCACTTATCAACGCGATAATGAGGACCCATCTTCTCTTCCCCTTCTGTATCCAGACATGATCGAAGAGGATTCACCTTTGATTAATGTTGTTGAATGCCAGGATGATGACTCCATCCTCACTTACCTTGGCGTGGATGATTCTTATATTCAACGAGCCTTACCATCTAAAACCCAAACCATGCTGAACGAATCTACTATAGAAATCAACATCCACACAGAGGAGGATCCTCACATTGTGAAGATTGGACAATCCCTTAACACATCAGAACAAGCCACCTTTACTACCTTTCTCCGTGCTCGCAACCAAGATTTCGCATGGTCTTACGCTGACATGCCAGGAATTGATCCTACCATTGCCGTCCATAACATCACCCTAAACCCCGATTCCAAACCAATCAAACAAAAATTGAGAAAAATGCATCCACGCATTGCTCTCTTGGTCAAAGAGGAGCTCCAACGACTCCTTTTTGTTTCCTTCATCTTGCCTATTGACTATCCTCAATGGATTTCTAACATCGTACCTGTCACTAAAGCAACAGGGGGACTTCGGATATGCACAGATTTCTGGGATCTTAACCTCGCTTGCCCTAAGGATGACTTCCCCTTACCTAGCATTGACCAACTTGTTGATCTAACTGCAGGTCATGAGATGCTCTCTCTCATGGATGGCTTTTTAGGATACAACCAAATTTTGGTTGCCCCTACCGATCAACACAAAACTGCCTTCATAACTCCTTGGGGAACCTTCTGTTATCGTGTCATGCCATTTGGCCTTAAGAATGCTGGTGCTACCTATCAGCGGGCTATGACCTACATTTTTCATGACATTATGCACACTATCCTTGAAGATTATGTCGACGATCTTCTTGGCAAGTCTAAACATTGTAGTGAACATCTTGATGTTTTAACCATTATTTTTGATCGCCTGTTACAATATTCTGTCCGCCTTCAACCAAAGAAATGTGTCTTTGGTGTTCTTTCGGTAAAACTTCTTGGCTTTATCGTCTCTTTGCGTGGCATTGAGGTCGATCCATCTAAAGTCAAATCTATCCTAGAAATGCCCCCCACCCAAAAATCTCAAACAATTGCGTAGTTTACAAGGTAAGCTCCAATCTATCCGACGTTTCATCTCCCAACTCTCAGATTAGTGTCAAACCTTTTCATCACCTTCTTAAAAAGGACATTTCATTTCAATGGAGTGAGGAGTGTCACCAAGCCTTCGAAGCTCTCAAATCCTATCTCTTGCAGTCACCCGTGCTTATCCCACCCCAGGACAACCGCCCTTTCTACCTTTATCTTTCCGCCACTGACCATGCTATAGGTGCTATGCTCGCACATCGGGATTTCGCACGATGAGAACAGGCCGTTTATTATATAAGTCGTACCCTCGTGGATTATGAGACTAGGTATACACATGTAGAAAAATTGTGCCTTACCCTATCATTTGTAGCCACCAAACTCCGACATTACCTCCTGAATCACAAAACTTTTGTCATCACCAACACAGACCCCATTCATTATCTCAGGTCTACGAGATTAATATGATTAGTGTCGCTACTCGAGGGTAAAAAACAATGGGAAAGCAAAAGAAAACACACCTGCGGCATCTCTTTCTCCGTCAACCATCCTGATTGCACGACCACCTAAAGTGGTCATTTGCAGACCCGCCTATCCTGTCTCTAATGGCATTTCCCACCTAAATATGATTAAACAGTTTCACCAATCGCCCGTAAAAATGACACTGTATGATCTCATTCAGACTTCTGAATCTCATCGACAAGCTCTCGTTGAGATCCTTCAAGGGATAGAGGTTTTACCTAATGAAACCATGCCTGTCATCTCCATTCTAACACCCAATCACGTTGCTTCTCTCACCAAACAATCCATCTCCCCCACCACTTCTGTCTCTGTACAACAAGCTGCTGCAGTTAGTTTCTCGGAAGATGAAATTGTTGACTTTGGTACAGAAGACCTTGGACCCTGCCCTTTTCATCTCCGCTTATGTCCGGGATATCCGGGTACGTCGCGTTATGATTGATGGGGGCGCCAGCCTAAACATCATCTCTTCAAAAGCCTTCCAATAAATGAATATCCCTTCTAGTTGCATGTGTGCCAACCCCATCATGTTGCGGTCATTCAATGACGCCATTACCTCTACCTTAGGCACCGTGATCCTCAACATTCAGGTAGGACCACGTACTTTACCCAAACTCTTCTATCTCTTGGAGGGAGAGTTCCAATATAATATATTGCTGGGTCGTCCTTGGATCCGAGCCATGGGATGCGTTCCCTCAACATTACATAGATGCGTAAAGTTTGAGTACGAGGGGAAGTCCTACACCGTAAAATTTGACCCTCCCCCCCTTTAAAACCTGCAATATGTTATACCGCCCTAACGATGTGCTTATACCAATCAAGACACCCATACATTCAACCCAACCATCCTCTTCAAATGTACCTCAACCATCCACCTCAACCGCGCCTATGCCTTCAACTGATGAAACCACCATCGCAAAAACGACTTCCCTTCCCACAGCTAACATTCCAACCTCCCGACCCCTTAGTAGATGTTTTTTAGCACCTTACGTTGGGGGAGTACCGCCTATATAACGTTAGTTCTTTCCCTACCCCGCAGGAGTACGGACAATTACATGCACATCCCACCTATGACCGTCGCGTGGGGGAGGTAATCTCTTACGGACCACCCCATTGCTGCACTAACCTAACGTATGGGGGTGTTGACGCATCCTCCATTACCCCTGAACCTCCTCTTGGTGTGGTTCCCTTCCAATCTGATTTTTAATACTTGACAAATCGTCGTTTCGCCCTCACCTTCTTGACTCGCTGTGCTTGGAAAGGCTTTGGTTTTGGCCTTTACGAACAAGGCCGACATACACTCATTCCCGTGACTACCCGTAAACATAATGATCATAGTGGTCTCAGTTTTCCTGAAACACCTACACAGGAGACACCACCTGTCAGCTGTATCCTGGAAGAAGAAGACGTCGCCCCTACCAAACCATCATCACCCACTTTGCCATCATCACCCACAGAATCTATAGACCCTGAATCCATCCCTCCTAACTTTTTTTTTTTTTTTTCATAAATGCTATCTTCATAGGTCCTCTCACTTATCAACGCGATAATGAGGACCCATCTTCTCTTTCCCTTCTGTATCCAGACATGATCGAAGAGGATTCACCTTTGATTAGTGTTGTTGAATGCCAGGATGATGACTCCATCCTCACTTACCTTGGCGCGGATGATTCTTATATTCAACGAGCCTTACCATCTGAAACCCAAACCATGCTGAACGAATCTACTATAGAAATCAACATCCACACAGAGGAGGATCCTCACATTGTGAAGATTGGACAATCCCTTAAACACGTCAGAACAAGCCACCTTTACTACCTTTCTCCGTGCTCGCAACCAAGATTTCGCATGGTCTTACGCTGACATGCCAGGAATTGATCCTACCATTGCCATCCATAACATCACCCTAAACCCCGATTCCAAACCAGTCAAACAAAAATTGAGAAAAATGCATCCACGCATTGCTCTCTTGGTCAAAGAGGAGCTCCAACGACTCCTTTCTGTTTCCTTCATCTTGCCTATTGACTATCCTCAATGGATTTCTAACATCGTACCTGTCACTAAAGTGACAGGGGGACTTCGGATATGCACAGATTTCTAGGATCTTAACCTCGCTTGCCCTAAGGATGACTTCCCCTTACCTAGCATTGACCAACTTGTTGATCTAACTGTAGGTCATGAGATGCTCTCTCTCATGGATGGCTTTTTAGGAATACAACCAAATTTTGGTTGCCCCTACCGATCAACACAAAACTGCCTTCATAACTCCTTGGGGAACCTTCTGTTATCGTGTCATGCCATTTGGCCTTAAGAATGCTGGTGCTACCTATCAGCGGGCTATGACCTACATTTTTCATGACATTATGCACACTATCCTTGAAGATTATGTCGACGATCTTCTTGGCAAGTCTAAACATCGTAGTGAACATCTTGATGTTTTAACCATTATTTTTGATCGCCTGTTACAATATTTTGTCTGCCTTCAACCAAAGAAATGTGTCTTTGGTGTTCTTTTGGTAAAACTTCTTGGCTTTATCGTCTCTTTGCGTGGCATTGAGGTCGATCCATCTAAAGTCAAAGCTATCCTAGAAATGCCCCCCACCCAAAAATCTCAAACAATTGCGTAGTTTACAAGGTAAGCTCCAATCTATCCGACGTTTCATCTCCCAACTCTCAGATCAGTGTCAACCTTTTCATCACCTTCTTGAAAAGGACATTGCCTTTCAATGGAGTGAGGAGTGTCACCAAGCCTTCGAAGCTCTCAAATCCTATCTCTTGCAGCCACCCATGCTTATCCCACCCCAGGACAACCGCCCTTTCTACCTTTATCTTTCCGCCACTGACCATGCTATAGGTGCTATGCTCGCACATCGGGATTCGGCACGACGAGAACAGGCCGTTTATTATATAAGTCGTACCCTCGTGGATTATGAGACTAGGTATACACATGTAGAAAAATTGTGCCTTGCCCTATCATTTGTAGCCACCAAACTCCGACATTACCTCCTGAATCACAAAACTTTTGTCATCACCAACACAGACCCCATTCATTATATGTATGCCAAACCGCATCTAAACCAATGTATCGCTCGATGGCTTATGCTCCTCGCTGACCTTGACCTTGAATTCGTACAACAGAAGTCGATCAAAGGACAAACTCTTGCAGACCAACTTGCGGAGGCCCCTTTACCTGGGGAACAATTTACCAATTTTTACATTTCCCGACGAACTCATCGCTACTCTTTCCCTCATAGAGAAGTCGTATCTAATGACCCTCTTCTTCGATGGATCCAAATGCCATCGTGGTGGAGGATCTGGCATTGTTCTTATTCCTCTCGACGCTGAGCCTATGCCTCTTTCATTACGACTCGATTTCCCTTGCACTAATAATACAGCAGAATACGAGGCCCTTGTTCTGGGTCTCCAAGTTGCGTTACACTTAGGCATCAAATCTATCAACATTTTTGGCGACTCTTAATTGGTAGTCAATCAAGTTATGGGCGTCTACCAATGCAAAAATGAGGAACTTCAAAAATACAAACACTACGTGGATTCACTTCTAGCCTTATTTACTCACTATTCTATAGAAACCATTCCACACTCCACTAACAAATTTGCGGACACTATGGCTTGCTTAGCCTCGCAAATTCCCGCCGCACCAACTGACTCTGAATTATTCGTCGTGGTCCAACAAGTTTTTATCCCATCCTATTCAACCCTGGTAGTTTGTACGATAAATACTGTGTCTACTAGTTCACAGGATACCTGGTACCACCAATTTCATGACTACCTTACAATCTCTGTCCTCCCACCTGACCTTACTAGTAACGGCAAACGTGCTTTTCTTAAAAGTGTTTCACGTTATGTTGTCATGGGGGGACTCCTCTATAAACGTGGCTTTGATGGCATCCTCCTTCGCTGTCTAACTGATGCGGAGGCCACTCATACCATCCAACAGGTCCATGATGGTATTTGTGGTGGACATTTTAGCGGCCTTGCCGTGGCCAAACGAATCCTTCGCCTTGGTTATTATTGGCCTACTCTCAATAACGACTGCTACAAATATGTCAAGCGTTGTGTTATGTGTCAACAACATGCCAACCTTCAACATACTCCTAGCCACCCTCTCCAGGTCACTCGAGATCTTTGGCCCTTCTCACAATGGGGTTTAGACCTTATTGGTGAGATTCATCCGTCCTCTTCGCAACGTCACCGATGGATTATCACAGTAACCGAATATTATACAAAATGGGTGGAGGCTATTCCACTCATTTCAACTAAAAAAGAAAAAATCGTAGAATTCATTAACCATCACATTATCTGTCGTTTTGGTATTCCTCATCGCCTAATAACAGATAATGGTAAATCTTTTAAAAACAAGTTGTTGCAAGACCTTTGCGACAACTTTGGTATCAAACTTAGCTTCTCATCACCCTACTATCCACAAGCCAATGGGCAAGCCGAGTCCTCGAATAAAACACTAACCAAAATCCTCATGAAAGTTGTCAATGAATCCGGAAGAAATTGGCACGATCACATCCCCTTTGCCCTTTGGGCTTATCGCATTAGTATTCGTACCTCCACTAATGCCACACCTTTTTCTTTGGTATACAGTACCGAGGCTGTTTTGCCTCTCGAAATACAAATACCCTCCCTTAGAATGTCTCTTCAGGATATTCTCACCAACGATGATTTCTGCCAAGAGCAGTTAGCCCAATTGGAGCTTCTTGACGAACGCCGTCTTACAGCTCTTGATCACCTTCAAATCTATCAAAAATGCATTAAACGTGCTTATGATAAGCGACTTCATGAGCGTACCTTTAAGGTTGGTGATCTTGTCCTCAAAGAGAATCAACATGTAACCAAACTAGAAAAGAGCAAACGTGGAAAATTTGCTCCCAATTGGATTGGGCCTTATATAATCACTCACACCTATGGATCTGGTACTTATCGTTTAGCTTTGCTTAATGGTAAACCTGAGCCTAAGCCCCTTAATGCCTTGCATCTTCAACCATTCTATTGTTGAAATTAGTGTTATATCACTTCTTATCCACCTACTGCTCGTCCCTTGAGCTCCCATACCACCACATGCACTTGTTTCCTACATCTCGAAATAAAATCAAGCTCACCTCTCACCTCCCCTTAACGATGCCTTACCCTTTTTAGTCTAGTCCATGACTTCAACGTATTAAAATAAGCCGTATTTTTATGGGATTTTTCTTGAGTCAAACTTCCTACAAACCTAGATGCTTCACGTCACAAGGACATCTAGTTATCTATAGACTGCTCCCTCGAAGGACAGCTATATGCCAAAAACTATTGATGCTATTATATATATAGACTGCTCCCTCGAAGGACATCTATGCATTTAAATCATATCTGCTACTATAAATAGACTGCTCCCTCGAAGGACAGCTATACACAGTCAGCCTTTATCAGAAGCTTCTCGCATTCATCAGCTTCGTGAAGACCTCAGGAATAATACAATCAATATCCCTTGTAGACTTCCCGCATCGATCAGTCTACATTCAATAAAATAAAAGCATCATTCAAAAGGACTTTTGAGTCATGGACTTGTCTATTTAGGATAGGTTCTCTTCCGTCAGAACACTCACTTTGTAATAAGTTCTCTGTACCTCAGCTATACCATCCACCTCACCTCACCATTTGTTTCAACTCAAGGGACGTAATGAACACTCGATATATTGTGATCACACAACTCTTTTCACCTATTGACTTCTCGTCTATGTATGGTACCTAGGGCTCCAAGCTCGTTCTACGTTGTGTGGTTTGTTTAGCTCTTTTCACCTACGGAGCACTCTTTCTGCTTTGCCTCGCATCTAGGATTATGTGTTGACCTTAATCAGGACATGGTTCCCTTCTACTTGGGTAGGCTAACCTTCGCTTCCCTTATACCTTTTACAACATCATCAATTCATTACCAACACCATCACCCTTACCTTTACCAATCTTACTATTTTTTCCAACCAACCAATTGCCTAAACCGTACCAAATTGCCTAAATTCGCCTCTCCCTGATCCTAAGGGAGAACTACATCGGTCTGAGGTCCCTCCTTGCTTTGTGCAATGGGCTATGTAGGCAGCACTTCAGAGACATGGGGTCTCCCAAGGTTAGCTTGACCATCCCCTACCATAACCTATCATGTGTGATAAATATAAATATTTCTTGTGTATTTCTATTTAATCACATTCCTCTTTATCCTTTTTCCAAACACCGAAAAGTCAAAACACAAAAATTCTTATTATTATCATAACTCAAATCACCATACATATTTATTTTTATTTAGATGTTAAATAAATACATCTTCTCTATCATCGACACGTAAGTCGGCATCTTTATTTATTCTTATACCTTGCTAACATTTACTCAGACCCTCATGCTTCATCCCGAACTAGGTGATGATCGTGATCGTCGACCCCTCTCGCCAGGCCTCTTTATCCTCAAAGGTACCACGGCTATTGGTACCACCCACTGATCTGCCAATCTCTCCTGTAACATATGAATACGCCCTCTCGCATGGAGGACTCCAGCCTCTAGTCTCCCCGCCCGTGACTCCGCAACCGCTAACAATCCTCTTGTCTCATTCACCTGCGTTTGGAGCTGCTGAACTAAACGCTGCAGACGATCCCTCTCTGCTGTAATCACAGCAATGTTAGGGCGCTCACGTACACCTCGCAGTTCTGCTACCCACCATAATCTATAGGCCTCTGTCGTTCCTGCATCCATTACCCTGCGATCGGCTGCTACCTCTTCAGGACCTTCTGGAGGTGTTGGCTGGGGAGGTGAGAATGCTGCCTCGGCGTCGATCCTCATATATGGTCTATAAGCCAAGGGTATATCCTGCACAAATCCAAATTGTCGCCGCACACGCGATCTATAGGAATCCTCTCATATTCACCTGGCCTGTGCCCCGCGATCCACCTCAGTCGCTCTACACCCCTCAACTCCTCAGCTATGTTCTCTGTTACCATATAGTTCCCGTAAGGCCTCCAACAGATATCCGCAACCGTCACTCTCTCCCATACCTACCTGTAATACTCAATGTCACCCGTCACGGCCTGAGATCTTGCCTCTTGTTCTGTCTGGACCCATCGTCTGAATCCCAACCTCTGTACTCCGGTCTCTCCTTCCTGGAGGGATTGGCCTATTGGTCGCACACAAACAATGTGCTCATAGGCCCAACAGTGTAATAAGTATGAACAATCCAGCGTCGTCCTGTGATTTCGGCCTACAAGCCCATAAACCCCTGTATAGCTCCGCCAAATATGCAGGTGCCCATGCAAACGTAACGTTCCTTTCTACCATCTCCCAGATAACACACATCAATGCCTTTGGAAATCTTCCTCCTTCTGCCCTCGGTAATGCATAATACCCTACCGCTATCATTAATATCACTGCTAACCTTGTCTCCTCAGGGTGTGCTGCATACATTACCCCATACGTAAAGGATAAACCTCGCTGTGTCAAATCTCATGCGTATGGACCAAATACTGCGTTATCGCTCCCCGTGCCGCGCTAGGTAGTGCCTGATATACTGGTTCTCCTGTAATAGGGAGTCTCAAAATACGGAACACATCTTCCAATGTTACTGTCATCTCCCCTGTTGGCAGATAAAAGGTATTTGTCTCAGGATTCCATCTCTCAATCAACGCCTGTAACATACCATGGTTACGTGCGATTCGTGAATAATAACGGATTCCACTTAACCCCAAACGATTTATCAATGTCCATTCCGCTGGTGTTACATCCGCTCGGATTCGTGACAACAGCGCTGGCACACTATCATTCATCCTCAACCCTGCCTCTGCCTGCATACACCAAAACAACAAACAACCATTCAATCCGTCAGGGTTTTTTCTCAAACATTCTGGAAATTCCTCCAGTAACCGGTATCGGTTATACATAACCGGTATCGGTTCAGTAACCGATACCGGTTCCTCCTAACCGCTACCGGTCACTGTCAATTACATACACCTTCCCTAAAAACAACCACCTACGACAATAATTTGCTCGTTTATTCCTTTTTATACATACAAACATACCTGAAACCCCTGATTTACCTACCCTGTAACACTTACCTCACCTGCAACCCTTGTTATCATGTTTTCTTTCTCATATCTACCCACCTACTCTCCCCCATCTTATTCACAAAACATGCAGTAGTCAAATCACAAACAAAACGTTACCTCTTGGGTTGCAGCAGCTTGAGGTGGCCCTTGTCTTCCCTCTTGTCCCTGCCTGCTGGATGCTTCTCCTCGTTCTGCCATGATCACCACCCTTTTCAACTTTGTCTTTCTGCCTTCTGAATCTCGGATCACATTCACTTTCCTTGTCTCTTTTCTCCTTATCACTCAAATCTCTCATGCAAAAACCTGTCTCAGTCGTCAAAAAGCGTCGCGTTCGCGTATTTAACCTCTTGCATGGCTCTAAAATTAAAACTTAAGTTGCCACCCTAGCTTTTCTATTTTTAGAAAATCTCATACCTAAGTAACCGGTATCGGTTACTTAACCGATATCGGTCTATCAGCTACCGATATCGGTTCCCTAACCGATATCGGTTACACACCTATCTTTTCTCAACAGCGTTCTTTTCTTCATTTCTCACCTAAATTTTTGTCGCGCCCGCCTCTTTTCCTGCATAAACAACACAATTTACCACATTTGTTCATCCACCACACATAGCATTACAATTTCATTAACATCATTTATTTTATACAAATACACAAACCATCAACTACGGATATCAAGAAACTATCAATCTATACATCATTTGGATCCAACTCATCAGTTACATATATCACAATGTCACAAAACCACCAATTCATCACATAACATGACATTCATATATACGTACAAAAAAAAAAAACAAAAACATCAGCATCATCCATCTATCAACATGTCAATTAAACTCATCACACATTCTATATATTACCAGCCATTAACTAAATATTTAAACACATTTTGAACACTGCATGTGGATCAAAACATCGTCTCTCTCTATATATATATATATATACAAGTTTTCAAAAATACAATGTGCCCTACATCGGGGCCTCTGTGATCTCATCATACAACAAAGCCGGCACGCAGGCCGCAATAACTGTCAAAAAATCTCGACTCGGCTCGCAGGCCGGTCCCTCGTATCAAAAATAGCTATATACTCGGCTCGCAGACCGGTATCCACTATACAACCCCTACTCGGCTCGCAGGCCGGTATACAATAAATGAATGAATGAATACATGAATAATACATAGGCACGCAGGCCTCTATCAATACACCTGGTTCGCAGACCGGTGCCCATCTCTAAAATACAACAACCATGTCTGGGATCTCTCAGCTCTCCCCACCACCCTCGGCACCTCTCCCCGCTGGTCCCTGTGGTGCCTCTCGCCTCCTGCCCGTCACGGACACGCCAGCTGTGGCTGCACCTCCCTGAGATCTCTGGCTGTGAGAGGTCTCTGCCCTATGCGCTGCATAAGCCTGATACTCGACTCCGGTACCATCAAGAATATCCTGATAATATCGGGCCTCTGCTCTAACCTCCATATAGCGCTCTCGAGCCACTGACGGAGCTGGGGCTGGTCCCCTGGCACCTACAACCAATGCCCCCTGAGCCTGTGCTGGTGCTGCTGGTGGTGCCTGTGGCCGCGGTGGTGCCGGTACCTGTGCTGCTGCCTGTACCTACACCTGTGGCTGTGGTGCTGGTGGTGGTGCTGCCTGTGCCTGTGCCTGAGCCTGGGCTAGCTGCCCCTGTAAGACACCTATCTGTGCCTGTGCCGCAGCTAGCTGCCCCTGTAAGAGCTGCACCTGACCCCTGAGCTGATCTCTCTCTCCTATAACTGCAGCCAAGTCTGGCTGTGCAGGCGGTACTATCCTGGCTGCTCTCTGCCCAGCCCACCACACCCTGTATGCTCCCGTGCACCCAGCATCATCTACACCCTCACCTGCTGACCTCTCCGCTACCCAATCTGGATCCAAAGGCTGTGGTGCAGGCAGTGGGGCCTCTACATCATCCCTCCTGTACTGAGGGAAGGGAGGTGGCTCGTCCTGTCGCAGCCCCATCTGCCTGCGTACCCTCTCCAGGGGTATCCGCTCGTACTCTCCTGGCCTCCGTCCTGCTATCCAGAATGTGTACTGGATTAGGCGCAACTGTAAGCGGGCTCCTCTGCCAGGGTGGTGACCTCTGTAGGGTCTCCATACAATGTCTACTGCTGTAAGGCCCTCTAGTAAATGTCTATAGTATGCCACATCCCGACCTGCAACAACTGCTCGTGGCTGGCCCACGACCCCCAACCACCTCTGAAAGCCATATCGGTATATGACCTGTGGCCCTGGCTGCTGGGGTAACCCTACTGGCCTGATACATACGATGTGCTCGTATGCCCAACAATGCAACAAAAATGTAGAGCAAATACCGAATCGCCTCCTCCGGCGATAGCCCCATAGCTCCCTGTACAATTACACCAGATATACTGGTGCCCAGGCGTAACAGGTGTGCTCCTCCACCATCTCAAGCAGCACCCCCATCAATGCTCGTGGGAAGCGGCCTCCCTCTGAGTCCGGGAGGGCGAAGCAGGTGATCCCAACCATCATCAACACAGCCAGTCGTGTCTCGTGTCGATGCGCACGGTACATGTCACCGTACCCGATACTCGCGCTATGGTAGGTCAGTAGCGCGGCTGCATCCCCAAAAACCTGCAGTATGCTGTCCATGGCAGTCTCTGAATCTACCTGGAAGACTGCCTCTCCCTCGATAGGTAACCGAAGGATGCGATACACATCCTCCAATGTGACGGTCATCTCCCCAGTCGGGAGATGGAACACATTGGTCGCCGGATCCCATCTCTCGATGAGGGCGACCATCAGGCTGTGATCTCTCTCTATCGCTCTGTACCTCTGGACTCCACCGAGTCCCACCTCGCGCATGATGGCCCAATGAGCCGCAGATACGTGTGGCCTCATCCGCACCAACAGCGGGGGCATCCTATCCCGCATCGTCAACTGCTGACGTGCCTGCAAAACCAACCCACATCCTTAGACCTACTCTTTATTACAACATCTACTTTATCATCTAAACACCCTTTTTTATCCCCCCGACCATACCCCGACTCTCTACCACCCCCCTCTAGCAACCTACCACCCTAAAAACCCAAAACCATCCCACCCAAAACCAACAAAAACAAAACCCAAACAAAACACATGCAACCCAACCCCAACACAAAACCAACTCCCACACAAAAACCCCCAACCCAACACCCACACCGACCCAAACCCAGACCCAAAAAACAAACCCAACCCTACATCAAACCCTTCTCCCACCTCCACCTCAAACCCAACCCAACCCTACCCAAACCTTTCTCCACCCCTAACCCTACACCAAACCCTTCTCCACCCCTAACCCAACAACCCACACCCAAAACAACCTACTCCACCCAAAAACCCAACCCACCCCTACACCAAACCCTTCTCCACCCCCAACCCACACCCACCCACAACCCAACCCAACCCCCACACAAACCCTTCTCCACCCCTAACCCAACCCACCCAAAACCCAACCCAACCCTAACCAAACCCTTCTCCAACCCTAACCCACCCAAACCCTTCTCCACACAAACCCACACCCACCCACAACCCAACCCAAAAACCCAAAACAACCAACCCACCCACACAACCCACAAACCAAAACATACAAGCCACCGACGCCGGCCGATACATGACCGACGCCGGTCACCAACAACACTCCCTTTCCCTAAAATTGTGCGACCGATGCCGGTCGCTTAGTGACCGACATCGGTCACTGTCTTCTCCCGGAGCCGAACCCCCGCGCGGCCCCCAAAACCCATTTTTTACCTATTTCTACCCATCTACCCACCCAAATACCCTAAAAACTTACCCACCTACCCACCTTAGCCTATCTAGCCTATCTACCCTCTCCCTTTTTCAAATCATTTCCATTTTCTCATTATTTCCTAAAAAAGGTTAATTCCTACCCAAACCCCCAATTTAGCATAATACAACCAAATCACCAAATTAAAGAGTTTCGAATCTACCCGAACGACGACACGTCATCGTGGTGGGATGGGTGGTAGTGGTCCAGCTGGTCCAGCCCCTCCAGCTCCTCCTGCCTGTGCCATGGCTCCAATCCTGATCTGCTGGGTCCCCGGCCAATCAACTGCTGCCTCCTCCTTAATCGGGCCCACTATCAACTCTCTCCGCCAATACAATAGCTCCACCTCACTCAATCAAGCCTCTAATCTCAACTCTCCACGTCAGACAAGTCGATTTGGTTTGCAAATAACAAAAGTGACAATGACAAGCCGTATTTTTCTTTTTATAGGTTTTTCGCCTTTCACCGATATCGGTTTCATTTTGCCCTAAGGAACCGGTATCGGTCCCTTAACCGATATCGGTCATGCAGAATCGACATCGGTTCTCTACCCAACTTTCACCCCATTCTTTGCCCTTATTTACTCCTTGCCTCTTTTTCACCAATATCGCCTCTATCCACCTTTGCTGCACACCATTTGTTCACTTGTCCGGCCTGACCTAAGGCCTCAACCTACCTATTCGGCCCGACCCAAGGCCTCAACCTACCTATTCGGCCCGACCTAAGGCCTCAACCTACCTATTCAGCCCGACCCAAGGCCTCAACCTACCTATTCGGCCCGACCTAAGGCCTCAAGGCCTCGGCCCTACCTATTCGGCCCGACCCAAGGCCTCAACCTACCTATTTGGCCCGACCTAAGGCCTCAACCTACCTATTCCGGCCCAACCCAAGGCCTCAACCTACCCATTTGGCCCGACCCAAGGCCTCGCCCTACCCATTTGGCTACCTATGACCCAAGGCCTCACCTACCTATTTGGCCCCGACCCAAGGCCTCAACCTACCTATTCGGCCCGACCCAAGGCCTCGCCCTACCCATTTGGCCCGACCCAAGGCCTCGCCCTACCAATTTGGCCCGACCCAAGGCCTCAACCTACCAATTGGCCCGACCCAAGGCCTCGCCCTCACTATTTGGCCCGACCCAAGGCCTCCCTTTACCCTTCTGGCCCGACCCAAGGCCGCAACCCAACAACTTGGCCCAACCCACGGCCGCACCACTTCCATCCCTTACCCAAAATCAACACCATACACTTTTATCCACCCATCCGGTAGTTTTTTGTTCAATCGAGCTCACCTGTTCGTGTTTTAGCATGATTAGGGTCCTTGACTTGATCTGTCGACCAACTTTGCCCAGACCTAGACCGTGACGTTTATCTCAACCAAACCAACCTTTTGGTACTGCCGAACATGCCTAAACGTTCCTGTACCTTACCTGTTATATACCCTGGGGCTACTTCCTATGCCTTGGATACCAGGATTATATCACCCTTGTTTGGATAAACTATCGACCTTTGCCTCTGCACTGCTGGTTTGCTCGTCAAATCACGTACCCTAGTCGTACTATGGCATTTCAATATGCGTCTGCTTCCTTGAACCTACCCCACCATCTTACCATCCCCTCTACCCCATTTACCCGTTATCAACCCTATCCCTGATTTCCCGTTCACTCAATCTGTGATAGATTTGAGGGGGATTACCTATACCCTTAACAGGAGTAACCACTTCATATTATTGTCCGTGCAGCTTTACAAAACAAGCTACACGACAATAAGGGGCTAATGTAGACACCAAATTTGTGTCTTACGACCCCTTGTGACCCGCATCTCATCTCGCAATCTAACCTCATCACCTAAACCTTACACAATTATTTATTAATTACCTTATAATTGATAAATCCACATCACCTTACCCGCCACCTCACTTTGCCACCTCATCATGACCTAGCCCTAACCCTAAACTAACCTAATTAAGACCCATGACTTGGTCTAGACTCACATCCATAACTAATGCCTCCTTACTCGCACCCAAAGCCGACCTTCTAGCCACTTGACCAAGCCCGCAACTGATCTCTCGGGAGAAAAGCAGGGAAGGTGGGCTATTTTACTAAAAATAGCCTACTTTTTCCTTACCGATGCCGGTTCCTACTCGACCGCCGTCGGTTACGTAACCGCCATCGGTTCCCTGTAAATGGGCTCCCCAAACCAAAACAACGGATCGGAATTTCATTTTTGGAGATCAGTCAAAGGATTTCTGGATCAACAGAGAGCATTGCGAGCGAGGAACAGAGTCCAGATCTTCACTTGACAGAGCAGAGACGAGTGGAAATACCAGAAGTGTTTACAACCAAGGAGATCAACTTGCATCTTTGTCAAAACCAGTAAGTCACATCTTGCATGTCCTCTGTTATAACATTTCTTATGCTCTGTGAATTTCAGTCCTCCTAAATCCGTCTCTGAATCTACTACCCAACGTGTCATTGCATCTAACTGTTATTCTTTTGCTTCTAATCATCCCATTTCCTAATATCATCCATAAACCAGCCTTACAAAACACCATAGCTACTAAGAAGATCCTAGAACCCACCGGTATCGGTTATCAGTAACCGGCATCGGCTATCAGTAACCACCATCGGCCTCTGATCAAAACCAGTAAACCAGCCTTCCCCTACCTAGTTCAACCTCTGATCAAAACGGCGGTTAGAAAACCATCCTTTACCCCTACCCAGTTCAACTAGAAACAATTTAATTGATATTTACAGTCTTTTGTGTTAATTCATATTAGCAGGGGAACTGACCACCTTCGAAAGGAAGTTTTATATTTCCTGGGCCCAAGGCAGTTTCCTCATTTATTGTTTAATCAAATCTTGTGGTCTTGTGTTCTTATTTGCAGGTAGTCCTTCCAAGACAAAAAGGAGTTCTTCGCAGTCAGCCTGATCTTTCTCTACGGTACGCGCACACCATCTCGACATTCTACAGGTATTCCTCCTAACCCTAACCTCATCTGTTTCTAAAAGGAACGAGTCATTCCGAGTGAAACAAATGTGTCAAATGCCATTTGTTGCACCTCTCCCCAGTGAAAGGAACTCTTGTTTTTTAGTATCTTCTCCAATGGCGTGGTGATATTGGCATATACCCTTACTAAAATTCCAGTAGTACCCTGTATGCCCAAGGAATCTGTGCACTAAACTATGACTAGTAGGCTCCCCCAATCCCACAATAATGATAAAATTTTGCAGGATCCACCAACAAGCCCTCTTTACATATGATATGCCCCAACAGTGTTCCAAATGGAGTAACAAAGAGACACTTCTTGATGTTGTGGGATATGTGCAACTAGAGACATCTTTCAAACATCAACCAAAAATTTTAAAAATGGTATTTCAACTAATCCATACATCATCCAATCATCAAGGTAGACCTAAAGGAAATTTATGGATAAAATCCTAAAAACTCCTAGAACACTATGTGTGAAAACACAACAGGCATGTTCTTCAGTTCAAAAGACATGACTATATAGGAAAAAATTCCCCACTTAATGGAAAAACATTTCTTCTCTTGGTCTTCTTTAGCAATTCTAAATTGATGGTATCCTAACAATCCATCCGTGAAGGAATATATTTTGTGCCCAAACCACTCCTAGGATCTCCTCAGTAAAAGGGGTTGGAAAAGGATCAATTACACATACTGCATTTAAGTCTCTATAGTCAACACAGATCCTTATCCTTCATTCCTTTTTAATGCTAATGATTATGGGTCTTACCCATTATGATTCCTCCATAGCTTCAATGATTCCTAAAGTGATCATTTTTTCTATCTCCTCTTTGACTTTAATGTGAAGATTCAAATTCATTTGATAAGGCCTCTTCTAGATTGTGCACGTAGCCTCCTTTAACTTTATTTTCATTTCTCCCAAGGAATAGTGAACTCCTTTAAACTCATGGTATCCTCATGGAAATAAGTCCTGAAACTCACATAATATGTCAATGATGTTTGAAACCTCCTTCTATGACCAATAGTCTCCAATAGTGGACTCCTTAGGTTCTGTTTATGAAGCAATTTTAACCTTCTTTATTTTGAGGGTCTCATGGTAGGCGCATGCTTGATCATCACCACTATCAATAACTTCAAGTGTACCTCTAGTATGGTTAACATGAAAACTCTCCATCTCTTTACAATTTATCACAAATACCATATTTCCCTTTTATTTCTCCATACATGCACGCTCAAGTTGCATCTCTTATGACTCTTCCTTATCAAAGTGCGGTTTCGAGCTAATTGGTTCACCCAATAACTCTAGTATTCTATCTTCTGTCATGGCACTATCTCCCATTGTTATGCACATAACAAACTTACAATGCCTTATCCATTGATGGTTTAGTACTCTTATATTCGAAGGATTGGAGGCGTCTAGATCGTTAACTCATGCCAACTTCCTCTTTGACCGGAATTTCTTTGAGAGAATATACCATGCATGCAGACAATCTTGTAAGGTGGAATACAACTTATGCACCCATAAAGAATGTGGCAAGGCCTTTGCACCTTCCATCCATGCTTTCCCCTCACATGCTTAGATGTGAAACGAGGTGGGTTACTTGCCATTGTAGTCTCGAATCATAGTGGGTGCATTGCTTCGGGAGAACCTAATAGAGAACACGATTCTCACTTCACACCACTCTAGAAGGCTATCATGATGTATCAACCCACCAATACATTGCAGACCCAAGAAAGTTATAGCTGAGCATAACCTCTTCTTTTGATCTCATTTTTGGTTTCACTGAGCTTCCATATCTTGTAAGAAATTATCAGGGTTGGCCCCCTCCTGAGTAACTTGACAACTTCTTTCTTCCCAGGCGCTTGACTTAGCATGCCTTTTAAACCCTTCTAATAAAGCATCTTAACTAGTGCGCAATTAACTCATATGTCTCATGTGCTTAATTATCACATGCCACACTAGTTGTAAAACTCATGGAATGAGAATAAGCAAACTAAATAACTCCCTCTATAGGGTGAATCTCCTCAGGGTCCAATGAAAGAGTGCACATAGATCCTGTTAAGAATTTTTCTCCCAAGGGATCATTATGGGGAATTGACTTTCCATCATTCAAGGGGGATGATAACCCGTTCTTCCTTGTTCTCAAAGCTTATGTATCCCTTATTGAACCTTAGGTCAGCATTATTCTTATAACACCAGGGGTTCCCAAGTAATGTTGGAAAGTTGTCCACCTCAGCTAGCACCAAGACTTCAAAGTCCCTAGTGAACGTTTCCCTTTGGATAGTGAAAAGAGCGCCCTTTAAGACACTAATGGGCATAGCCTTTGTCTTGCAAGCCATATACAACACATTCAAAGATGGTTGTAATGGGGACCTTCCCATTTTATGCCATGCGTATAGAGTGAGAACATTGACCTGTGCACCCAAGTCAATTATAATATTTCTCAGGATCCACCCATTTACAATAGCATTCAAGGTAATCTCCTTATCATAGTCAAGGTTGTGGGGAAAAAGGTTAGCATGCAAAATATTCCATTTGAGCTCTCCTCCAATGCATGATAACCTTTTCATGTAACCATTCCCCTAGCAAAGGAATGATATTCTCCTACCTTAACATCTTGCATACTTCCCCGACCTCATACAGATCCTTTTATGGAGCCTTAGCACTCTTCCTCTACTCTAACTACCTTGACTGCTTATTTCAAGCATTGGATCTCTCCTTGTAAACTTCAAATCACATCCATAGTTTCTTGATACACTTATTTCTGATGAGTAGGGTCCAGATATTTTCTATGTAACACCTCTTCTCTAATAACTAGCAGTTTTTACCTTGGTAATTCCTTGGCACATGTAGCCCTCATCTTACATTGTAACTATTACAAGCTCTAGCTCCAACTCGTGTGCCACTCTTGGCATCCATTGTGAATCAGCCTTCCTCAAGCATATCATCCTGTCACCTTCATCCTTTCAATGTTTATAGCTCATATGTTCAAACAACTCAGGTAACTCCTCCTTATGTTTCTTCCCACACCAAGAACATTATAGATCATCAGGGCATTCACTCTTACAGTGCTCTATAGATCCACAACTATAATAGGTTCCATGTAGGAACTCACTTATTTCACCTCCATGGTTTCCACAACCATGAAATCCACCTTAGAAACCTATTCACGCACCCCTACATTCGCGTACCCCTTCATAGTGACGACCATCGTCCTTGGAAGTGTTTGTGAGGTTGGTCTGGCTTGCACCATTATCAATGGCATCATGTATATTGGTTAATCAATCTACAATCCTTGGTGTTGTGAGTAGTAGAGGTGCAAATTTTGCAATAGCAATACACATTCTCATGGATCACGCACCTGCAGTAGTGGGCATCTACTTACATCATGATCCCCTTGGTAAATTTCATAGTCCACCATCATGGTGCATACCAATATCTAGGGACAATTGTCCTTTGTATGTTCCTCTACCTCACAATCCATGCACCATAGACCACTGTGAATCTTATGCACCGAGTTTAAAAATAGCTTCTCCAGCTGCTTTGCTATTGTAGCAATTTGAGCCTCAAGGAATGGGGTAACACCGATATCCATGCTTCTGACAGTCTCAACGTGCAAGGTAGCCTCCAAAATGGTGTTATCTATAAAAGTCTTGTATGAAATCATTCTCCTAAATGGTGTTATCAACCCTCCAACAAATCAGTGAGCATGCTAAGAGGGGGGAATATCATAAGACAATTTTGATAAGAGAGTATTGAAATGCACATTGTACTCCTACACACTCTCTTCCATACCTTGTTGAATATCCTTCAGTGTGCTAATGCTCTTTTGTTCAAACTTAGGGATATGAAATTCAACCAAGAAGGCATTCTGGAGAGTGGTGTAATCTACCACTATCTGATGGGGGGTCATTCTTCTTATACCAACTATGTGCACATCCTTGTAACATTGTTGTAAAATGACTTGCCTTCCTCTCTAGGGTAGTGATCCCCTTTAATGCACCATAACATCTCACACTTTTGTACATGTTTAATAGCATCCTCAACACCTTTTTTATTCTGGTAGAAAGGTGCAAAGACATTTCAAATGCACTTGTTGAGGTGGTTAAGGCCCTTTTCTTCTTCCTAACCCAGAACCTTGATTCCCTCTAATATTACCTCCACCACTAGATCCATTGGGTCTTGTTCCTCCTGAGCCACCAGATCCTCTAGCTCCTATACCATCAAAATCCACCTCCTATAGCTGATAATGGGCTTGAAGTGGTCATTCCTAGTGTCCCACTAAACTATGCACCAACAATTTGTAATATTGTACCACTACTAAATGTGTGTCCTATGTCACTTCTAGACACCATACCCAAATGTCTTATACCCACACTTTTCCCAAATGCCTTTCCAGACAATATCCATCCAAACACTAGGAATGATTTTGTAGCCATAGATGTACCAAATGAGAAATTATCTCCTACGTGTAGATCAATCACTCCCACCAATACCAATTGGGTTGGTAATACTTATCTCTTTATTTGGAAGAGTAAACGCCAGGGGTTGGTCACTAGGTGGGATTCAGATTTGCGTTGATGGCTCTCCTTTCTGCAAGTGATGAACTCTCATTAAAATTTGAAGGGGAATCTCTCTTGAGGTTTCCAAGATGGGGTAACACAAACTGCTCAGGCTCCACATCCTCTAGTTGAACCTCAATTCCTTCCCACAACATCTGCCTCCATAGATCCATCACTTTTACAACCTCACATTTTCTAGCCATCTCCCTTTCATGAGCTTCACTATACTTGACTCGTCTCTCCTCTCTCTCTCCTTTTCAGCTGCAAGATCTACCATCTTCCTCCACCCTAGCTTCCTCACCCAGTGCTCAGAAAATATTATCTAGCCATAGGGAATTCTTCCAAACCTAGTGTAATGATCAGGATCTTTATAGCTAAAGGGATAACATGCAGAAATGATCCTCTAGGTTCCTTTAAGAACTCAAACTTAGCAACCTTAGGATAAGAATACATAGAAAATAGTGATTTCTAGGGTATAAATGGTCAGCAATCTCTTCCACCAATGATCAACAACACGCGTCCCAAGTTAGATCAGCATTTTTCAGCCTCTGATATTCCTCTTGGGTGTAAACATGAGATCTATAGTACAGCTTCATCTAGATGTATATGCCGAAAGCCATTCATATAACTCCATTGGAAAATACCAAAATAAGGTCTCATAGAGATTATGACACAGGTGTTCTTCTACCCATCTCCGTGCATGAAACTCATGTCCAGTACTAAATCTATGAAAAAAACTCATCCTCTATGCTCTTAAACCATGCTTCAACACTGTCCAAGGTCAAATGCTCTATCATCATGCATTGTTCTCACAAAAAATTTGTAAAGAGGTCTTGGTAACATAACCAAGATGTTGTAAATTTCTACCCCTACTAATTTCTAACCCCATGCATGTCGGCCTATCACCCAATGGGCACTTAGCACTCACTCGAGGCACACATGGGCACCGAGCCCCTCCTTTATGTGAGTATTGTGAGAAGGTCTTTCCATTATTAGAGGATTAGTTATAGAGAAGTGAATATTCATGTAAAAAGACAACATGAGCTCTCATGTCCTTATACCCAAGCATTTAATAACAATAGAAACATCATGGCATGAAATACAAAGAACACATCTACCATAAAATATAAGGAAATAACACTAGGGTTTGCACCCCTGAACCAGATATTCAAAACAGACCCATATATTTATATTGATCATAGTCTCATCAACCACATTACATCCAAAAGGGTTCTATCAGTCCATATTTCTCAAGACATGGATCTAACCCATATATCAAAGGTCGTATCTATGATTTCTTTATTACCAAATTTTTACAGACCCATCCCTTAGACATGATAACATTCCTACAGTCCTCTACTAAGAACCCCAACTCCTAGGGCCTCCTAATATTTTCTGCAAAGCTTCTCTTTCCTCATACTATATGTCTTCCATCTATGTCTTCCACCATGTCTTCTTTTCTTCCAAACATCTCTCTTTATAGCACCAACACCCACTACCATGCCTTTTCCTAGGAGTACATCAGATGCCAAGTGTCAATGTGGTCCTCCAATGGTGCATGTTTATTCTTCTTTGAGCTCTCCACTTTATGTAATAAAATATTCCTAGGAATATTTCATGCATGGAATATTCTTTCCTTGACCACCAAGTCTTCCAGGATGGCACCTTATCCACTTGGCATGCCTAGTCGAGTCATATATTTCCTCAAGTGCCTCCAAAATGCTGAATATGGCCAAGTCCTTAGACCCTGTGTATTGTCTTACATGCGCACCTTGGTTTCTCCTTAACCCTTCTTAAACCCTTGTCTTGTGTGCTTCTCATTGTGCACCATTCTTCCTATTGGTCCCATGCACTCACGTTCCCTTTTCTCCTTTGCCAATGTTTCGAGGCCCAACAATGTCCTTGAGAATAGTGTGGGGAACATATACTACAATCTTGGAGCTCAAGATGTAGGGCCTAAAATTTTTATTTTCTCTCACCAAAGTAAAAGCCTTCTTCTCCATGATGGTATACTTTAGTTCAGCCCCCTACAAGGATTTACTAAAAAATGCAATAGGCCTTTCATTTCCTTCATAATCCTTTTGTAATAATACAGATTCAATGGTGTTTTCATATGCAAAGGAGAATATATGAAAAATTCTTCTTATAATCTAGGGCTTCCAACACTGGAGTATTTTTTAACACCTCTTTAATTCCAGTGAAATCTTGGAGAGATCCTTCCTCCCATTGAATAATTTGGTCCTTCTTTAACATGCTTGTAATGGGAATAGTCATTTCAATTTTTTTTTGAAATGAATATCCTAATGAAATTTATTTGACCAAATAAGGATTGTATTCCTTTCTTAGTTTTGAGGATAGGGACCTTCCCAATTGCCTCCACATTTTCAGGATCAATCAAGACCCCCTCTTTTGATACAATGTTCCCCCAAAAAATTTCTTCTGAACCCCAAAATGGCACTTCTTTAGATTCAGTGAGATGTCATATTCTCTACATCTAATCAACATATTCTCTACATGGCTCAAGTGATCACTTATTTTCTTAGAGAATATTATCACATCATCCTGATAAATTACGATATAATCATTGATGTATCATGAGAATGCAACATCCATAGCTCTTTGGAACATGTCTCTAGCATTCATTAAACCAAAAGGCATTCTCACATACACATAGGTACCCCGTGGGGTGGTAAACTTAGTTTTGATTCATTCTCATTACTTCACAACTACCTGGTTATACCCTAATAATCCACCCAATGTAGAAAACAACTCAAATCCAGTGACCAACTGTATCATGTTATCCATATTAGGCAATGGATAATTATCTTTAATTAAAGCCTTATTCAAGTTCCTACAATCCACACACATCCTTATGTATCCCTTTTTCTTTCTTACGGGAACTAAATTTTCCACCCATGAAGAATATCTTGTTGGTTTTATTATCCCTCCAACCCTTAACGTTTTTGAGTTCCTTTTGCATTTTAAGGGAGATAAGTGGATTATCTAGCCTCTATTTTTTCCTAAATTGTTTAGTTTTAGGTTCTAAAGGTATCTCATGCTTAAATAGATCCTCCCTATATGCTTTCAATTATGAGTAAGACCATGCTAAGTAGTCTTGATATTTCTTCAACAATTCAACATAAGACTGCTTTTCCTCTTTACTCAAATTACTTCCTGTCCAAACTTTTATGTGTTTTTGTTTAATTCACATATTATGTTCTTCCACATCCCTTGAAGTTGAGCTATGTTTGTGAACCAATGTATCTGTATTATCAAAGTTGGAATCTAAATCCACCAACCCTCTAGGGATTGTGTTTTTTTTTCAATTGACTTATGTCCTTACCAAACAGGGTCACTTTCCCATCACATACCACAACCATCGGTTCCCAATCAGTACATTGATCGGTAAATTATCCTTCATTCTACAAAAACCTCTAGACCTAGGCATCATCTTCAAAAACTTTCCAATGTTTTATATTACGAGGGACATATGGTCTTGACAATACTTCAATATCATAAACACAATAAGGAGAAACAATGTAATTTTCAAACCTAGATCTAATCACTTTCAACCTATCTTCCACATCATTCTAAGTTCTCTCATGATACAATATATTAAAGGAGTCAAACACTTCAATAAAATCCCAAATTGCATGCTTATACTATTTCATCCTTTGATTTTTTGTATCATACAACTTTCTGACTTGTTTTACTACCAAATTCAAATCTCCTTTAACAATTATGTCCCTTATATCATACCTTCATGCAATCCTTAATCCCAAAAGTAGTCTCTTGAATTGGAGATACAAGTCAAGAGAAATTAAAAATCTCTTGAGTTGGAGATACAAGGACAAGTCCTGCATAATTTCCTAATTTGGAGCAAGCTCCATCAAACATCAAAGTCTAGGGAGCACCAATTTATTTAGGACATTTAATCTTATTAATACTATGTTCCTCAAAATCCACATAACAAACAAAATTATTAGCATCCACATATGCATATAACACTTCATAACAAGCATTGTCAGGATCTTAAATCATATGTAACATCTTTTTCTCTCCATATAACTTGACAATATTCCCTTCTACTAGTATGGTGGCATATGACATGTCCATTTGCACACTTCCACCAACACTAGCAACCCACTTCCTTGACTACATTCATGGTTAAATATTTATTAGGATAAGTTGCCTATTGCACTACTAAACCCTTCACATACCCAATAACTGGTACTTCTCTTGATTTCATGGCAGTACAATTTCTAAAGGATGTTATAATTTGATATTCAATCCATTCATCACTTCAAGAGGCATCAAATTACATGAGTTCCCTGGATCGAACATGTAATTGTGCCAAACTATGTTCTTAATTATTAAAGTAGTATAAAAGGGATAAACATCAAGCTATGATTCAATAAGAGAAGTGCCCAAATACACTTCAAGAGATTCCCCTAAATTTTCCAATGTTTGTGGCACTTCCAATTTTGCAATGATAGGGGGAATATCTACATTGTTAACATCCTTTCCCTAGGGCACTACTTCTTCCTTGAATCCTAAATACTCAAATTCCCTTTTCCTATGCTCAAGGATCCTAAGAAATTCAAAAATGGGTACAATGTCTTTGATATAACTCAAATATGGGCCATATCATAGGGGGCATATTTGGGTAATACTATGTTGGGAGGGAGAGTGACTTCCTCTTCTCACGGTAAGAGATTCATTGTGGCTTGGGCATGGATAGGTGTATAGGGTTTATTGGGAATAACTAGGCCCTTGTTATGTGTATACTTATTGGGAAGCTCCTTTGGGATATTAGTGTGAAGGGTATTTTTTTGTTTGGGTTGTGGCCCTCCACCTTTGATAGTTCTATTTTTGAGATTATAATCATTTTCTTGATCCATTACTACATTCATCAAAAGTTACCTATCCTCCTCAGAAGGAATTCCTCCATCATACTTCTTGATCATCAAATCTCTTAAGTATTTAAAATCATGATTAGGTAATTCAAAAGCATGAACCATATCAACTTCAACATCACCAGTAAAAGGAAGAGGAGATACACGGTGGATGAAATTCCAAAAACATTCTATATTTCTAGTACTCAATAACTCAGTAGAAGTGGCTCCTTGGTGTCAATTATCAGGGAACTCGATCATGCACCCACTACCAAAAGTAGCATTGTCATCCACCTCTCTAATCTATTCATTAAGATCACATGGGGAATGTTGTGATATACACTTGTGACACCATTCAATAACATTGTTCTCTTCTATCATATCAACTTTAGCAATTAAGGGATTAGATACCAATTTGTTCTCCCTTGGTCATTTTTGTTTATTTCCTAATTATATGGGCCCTTTTCATCTCTCATCTAATCTATGATCACCTCTAGGATGATTACCAGATCTATTTTTTCCATATGATTGGTTTTGGCCCTAAGAAATTTTTCCTATTCCCTTCTCATCTCTAACAAGTTTGTAGGAAATTTATTTCATTGTCTCTACTGAATTTTTAACTACCTCTTCCAGATCATCCCCCTTGCTTGTTTGGAGATTTTCTGGATTTATTAATTTGACACCCTCCCTTTTAGAAGGTTTTCATGTTGCCTTAATGTTATTCTCAATTTGAAATTCCATAGAGAAAGTTTTTCTAAAAGTCATAGGATTCTTATCCCTCAAATAATATGTAAATTTCTTATCAAAATCATCTAAGTATTTTATTAGGAAGGACTCATCACTTGGCCTCAAAATTATAGGCAATCTAGTCAATGTTTTGTTAAATCTGGTATTAAAATCTTTAATAGACTCATTGGGATTCTTCTTTATATTCTAAAATTTAGATAGAAGAAATTTGGGGCCAGTCTTATCCCCATATTGTGACCTAAAATCATTCTTCATCTCATTCCATGAGTCACTTGAATTGTTTGGTAAGGATTTATACGAATCCTGAGCATCCTCTTTTAAGGCGTGAATAAAATGTTTTACATAAACATCCTCATGTTCAATCTCAAAATCCTCCATAGTATTCACAAAAATTATTAGGTGTTGATCACCAGTAATAGCATTGTTTCCTTGAAATTTAGGATATTTGTTCCTCACTTCTTGTGGAACCGCATTGGGATATCCCACCATACTCGTGAAATTTATGGGTCCAAAAACATTTACAACAAATACATGTCTAGGTGGAGGTTGAGCCATGTTATTTTGAGGAGGTATCCCAATAGGAGGATTAAAATAGTGTGCGATAGATGGTCTTTGAGGAAATGGTGTATGATCTTCAAATTAATGGTCCTTTAGTGACTTAGTTTCACAAAAAACTCTATTAATTCTAATTGAAAAATGAAGGAGATGAGGAATACCCTTATCAACTACAAATGAGGGACCCTCACAAGTTGGAGTATATAAATTCTTATAGGGACTGCTTGATCTAGCACTTTCTAAGGAACTAGATAATCCTCTATCCAAGGCTAATCACTTTCAACCACAAGCACTACTTTCTCTTATGACCTTTGATCTCCTAAAGCTCTCCAAACTTATTTCTTAGCTGGATTTGTTCGTCCTAGCTCTAGAAACAATTTTATAGTAGGATGTGTCTTGAAGAATGACCTTATTCCTTCCATCTTTACAGATCTTAATAACATATTTCAATAAATTATACCTTGAGGCACTAGTATTTATAAAAATTTCTGAACAATGTGGAGTCACCACTAAGGTCTTACACTTTAGATGTGTAAATCACTGCAAATGACTTGCCAATGTGAACCTTAATTATAAAATTTAATAAACCTTGACAAATCTCATCATCCTTTGTCAGTATTTACCCCTAGCCAAGAAAATTTAATGGAAAGATTTCTTAAACTAGTAAAATATCAAGCAAATAACTTCTAATCAACCTCATTTTCCATAAATCTCAACAAAGGATGATGTCTACATCATCTATTTTCATCTAAACATATTTAATATGCTACTAGAGGTTGATATTTATTAGTATTTATAGAAATACTCCCCAAAAATGGAAACACGAGGGTGTTGGAACCCAAATAAGTCCCACCTTATAAGCCAAGCAACATATACAAGCTAAGCAGGATGCTTAGAGAAAGAAAGATGAAGATTTGTGTCATTTTGTAGTGAGGGATGGATCTAGAAATATCTATTTACTTGGACTTGGGGAATGTTGGATAACACCTATAACATTCCCATTTTAAGACTTTAAAAACAAGGGAATTTTTTTTATGTAATGTTCAATGTTATAAATACCTAATTTAGAGCACACATTCCAAATAATCATTCTTATAACATATAACCATATGCAACTATAATAACTCGGTAACCTACCGATCTATTCATTTCATGACTCGGTAAACTACCAATATATTCATGTTTAACACTAAGTATTGAATACTTTTACGTATACTACGTATACATGGTTCTCTTACCTTATTCTAGTTATTGAGTGATCTACCCAAGGATCCTAACTAAATACTAGTTACCAATATTCATCTACGTCACGATCCTTAGACTAGGTGACCTAGGAAAATGCAATCAGCAGCTTGTGATACTTTGACCAAATATTTCTAACATACTATTTGTATTACTTATTCCTTAACGGAATACTCGTTAATTCAGGATACATCATTCACACCACTCCATTGTTATCTAGAATGTCTTACAGCTGACTTCACTCAAGGTTTAACTCTATTCTAGGTTAACAACATAGGTCATGATATGATGTGGCCTCGCAAATAATTAGGGTAAATTGGCATACTGGGTCAACCTAGGTTAACCCCCATGTGCCAAGGTACCCTGAGTCCTAGAGGGCTAATTCATATCTTGACTATGATACTAACCAGTCCTGGAGGGAAATCCTGATCAAGTTCAAAGGTGTGTAGATCTTGACGATCAATGCAGAAGGGAGTTGCCACATGTTAAATGCACTATTGTATCCTCGAGAGGATCCTAATCTTCTTGAAGGTGTAACCTTGTAGTTGATGTGTGTCGACATCCTCTGGAACAACCTTGTAAAGATGTACATACCGGTAAGAGTTTACATACATTAAGTTAAATTTGGGTTATTAGACGACATATTTCAGCAGCCCATCAAACCATGAGTCCAACACTCTTTAAGTTATATTTACATTTCAGATTCATATAATCTTAAGAACTTTAATTAACTTAAGATTGCTTCCAGATTTTTTTAGTTTTGACCTAACAACCCGTTATCCAAAAAACATAATAGCAACAACTTATGTTCCTTTATTCTAAATAACTTAACTAATTAAGGAAGTGTAACAGCCTACAAGGCTGAAAACATATCATACTTATTATAATTCCTCTTTTATCTAGATCATTCCTAGAGAGGAAGGGTCTTCCTCTTCATAGTTACATTCTAGGGCTTAGCATGCCCTATTATGTCATTTATAATTACCATAATTTTTATTATAGTTTTATTTCACATCACATGATATAATGAATTATGTAGGTGAGAATGTTGAATTCTGCCACTTATTTAATTTGCAGCATACTTAGGAAATTTACCTAAATTCCTTTTTATAATACCCATCAAGGACACACATCTAAACATATAGATATTAAGAATAGTATCCTCCAAACAAGATAATTTACTCAATCTATGCAAGTAAATTCTCATCTTTCAATTCATTTTCAAACTTATACATTTACAACTTATGTATTTTAGGCATACTGTATGATAGTAGCCTTTATTTAAAAGAAGCTATCTTTTCTTTTTCAATACAACTTAAGAACAAATTAGAATTCTTCTCAAGAATCAACATAGATCAGCCAATGCATCATATAATTTTTTTCCTTCTCTTATTACTTACGAAGTCCATCTGCAAAAAATGCTAGCACGGGTCAGTTAAACGAACTAAGCATGATAAGCATTAAGCCTTAAAATGAAGTGCATTCCACTAATTGTTTCAATAAAACAACCCTTCTTTAATGAACAACAAGAAATTCATACTCGCAAGTGTAAGTAATACTAATAAAAAGAAGAGCAATACAAAACACATTTTTAACACAAAGAGGAATAGGATAAAAACTACAATACATGTCCTATAATTTAAAGTATAATTGATTCCATCCAGTATCTTTACCAAAAAACAAATACATATTATATCATTGTTTCCAATTTTACCAAATAAAATATAACACATATCTTTACTATAAGATAGAGAAATGTTTACAACATATTCCCTTTTGGATATTTCCCCTAACTTTCAAGTAAAGAAGAAAAGAAAGTATTCCATTGCCAAAGTACTTAATCATAAGCAAGGCTAAAACTGGTGTATGATATGATTTAAATTGTTCTTTTAAAGTAATTCTACTTTAAAATATAACAATATAATGTATTTATCAACAAATCCAAATGAAAGAAATCTAAGGAGAAGTGACGGATTGATAGTTGTCTACAAGTTACAATTTCATTTTCCAATCTAACTTTAATCTCATTCCACTTCACTTTAGTCACATGAAAAGTATACAAGTTTAATTATCGTTTTTTTCCCTTTTCAATAAGAATTAGAATCAGGAGGTTCTAATCAATGAATTTAACCCACTACATTATAGAAGGAATCTTACAAAAATATGATCCCAAACTCAACTCATTTCCTTCAACATAATAAAATAGTTTTACCTTCTCACAATTCATACAATTTAAGTTCATTCAAGAGTTCCAAGGAAGGAGAATAGTGACCATTCCAAAGAAATTACTAAAAACTATCTTCCTTTCTAAACAAGCCTATTCTAATGCATAAATTTCTACTTTCCGTTTAAAATAATATAAAAATAAAGATCATACAAAGTCCATGAACAGTAAGCTTCACAAAATATTTCTTTAAATGCCTAACATTCTCCCATTGGTTCATAATAGCCACAGATAAGAAGAAATCATGCTAACATTGCCTATTTATAGAACCCTATAAAATCAATAGTGCAGTACGACACAATCGAAACAAGTTTAGATCGCAATCAATCATCCAAGACATAACATAACATTATTAGACCCAACAAGAGGTAAGAATCTGAGTAATTGATAACACTTAAGATTGCCCAATATGTTGGCAAAGTAGAACGATCTCAATGGTATGCCAATGCATCACTACCAGAACTATAAATTGGGTTTGCAACAAAAAGATTATATCAAACAACAAAAGAATAATATGTACATTCCAGGACTCATTTACAATTCCAGGCGTAATGCCAAGCATAAACGACATTGAAGGATTAAGATCATTCAAATACATGTAACCAAGTTAGGGTATCAACATGTTCCCTTAATAGTTACTAATTAATCAAAAAACATAATACTTAAACCAGGACAATGTTTAGGTTTCTACAACCATTAAGAACACCAAGTATTAAACGGTGTGTACAGTGAAGGATATCAATATCACAACCACAATTACATAATATGCCAACATCCTAAGACTAGATCGAGAGCAGTGAAATTGTTTTCATATAGTTTGAAATAAGAAGAAATGGTTCCATTCTTCATTAACACCCTATCAGCCTTATTTCTGAACAAAACGGAATGTAAGATTCTTAGACAAAGCTCAGAAAGGATGACTCATAGGTTATGTTCATAAAGAATTTATGAATACCATTAATGTGGTCAAAATAACAAGATTCCACAAGCACCATGCCAGAGGGACTTAAGTTATAGTCAGGTTATCCAAAATAATAACAAACACAAGTTCCAAAATCAATAAAGTTTGCAGAATGAAATACAAAAAAAAACCCTATACTTATTTTCCTGTGCATGCAATTTTCCATAACAATCCATGTTTTTGCAAGGAGAAACACATAAACCAACTATATATGGTTTTTCCATGCATGCGAACTTTGCTACCATCAAAGTTCCACAAGGTAAAATATAAAAACAACAAGACATATATAGGTTTACCTAAAGTGCATTCAAAACCTATTAACAGTCAACGATTTTCTCAAGAAGAACACAATCCCCAGATCATATAAAGGTTTATTCATAGTCCATTTAACTATGGATCAAAACACATGCTAAACAAACCCTGAGAATCTCAGTTATAGAGGACTTTACTAAAAAAGTTTCCCAACTGAAGCTCGTACTTGCATACGAGTTTAATAAGACTAAAGTTCTTACCAGATCGAATTCACAAGACACAACTAATTCACCCAATAGACATTTCAAACCACTAAAGAAGAAAAAAGTGTTAACATTTTTTGTTTAAGTATTTGTGGTTCCTTTATGAAAAAGGCAGTGCAAAGAAAGCTTTCCATAGAATCACGAACACACAGATTCCAAAAACACAAAATGTAATTTTTTCTTTCAAACCCAATAGAGAAAATTTGTTTTAATAAAAACACTTAGAAGAAAGAAAGATATTTTAACAGTTAGGGCCTATCATGCCTGATAGTGTCGCCAAAAAATTGAAGAAGACTTCTAGCTGAGCTCGCTTCTTCCCTTCTTCTCCACGAAAGACCAAAAAAATAAAATACTTCCTCCAGATTTCCTCATATACTCTCCATAAAACAAAAATAGATTTGAAATCTCCAAAATAGCCATGTAATATAGTTTAACTACTCGTTCAAAAAACTAGAGTGCAAGTAGAACAAAAATTGGAAAGCATGCAAATGAAAAGCTCGACCAAATTTTTTTTGGCATGCCTACCAAAGTAGTTTGGGCTCGTCAAACAAGACAATTAATTGCATTAATTTCCTAATTTCCCGCCCAATCTTCCTTGCCACTACTAGCCTGCCAAACTGGCGAGTTCCAAATCTAATAAAACATGAATTTCCATTTCTAGTGATAATGCCACCTAGTCCTCTGCCAACCAAACTAGCCCCTGCCAAATTCGGCAATCCGTAGGAATTTAAAAACCTTATCATCTTCTTAAATGCTTAGAAACCATTGCTAATGTACATGTGACCCCCTTTTAGTTCCCAATTCACATCCATTATTTTAGGATAGGTTAGATTGCTTAGGTTAGATCTTAGGTAGGATTTACATTAGTACCTTAAGATGTAACACTAACAACTAACCTCCAACATAGGTCTTTAGCAATTAGGTCAGGTTCTAGTTTTAATACTTAGCAACCCTTCTAACCTTTAGTATCAAGTTTAGGTTAGCAACAAAATTATATCAAGTAACATACTTAGGTAGGAATACTTTCACCTAGCGTAGGGTTCCGGAAGTCAATCCTCAATAGGATCCTGGATACCTTTCTCATGTGCTGTGAGAAGCTGAATTCCCATCGTTATCAGCAATGACCTGTAATGGTTGATCTTCAAGGACCCAAGCCATACAACCTACTGAATGGAAGTGCGTTCACACATAAGTCAAAGAAATTTTAATAATAAATTTTAGTCCAGCGTGTAGCTTAACAAATGAAATGTTGATTTTAACATTCACTTCAACAGAACAATTTTAGAACATTCCTTGTATCACTAAAATTTATCCAAGGATGAGTTAGATATAAGACAAGTTTACAACTCTTAAATTAGATTGCAAACAACCTTCTAGAATTGAAAAATGAATTCAAAGAAGTCATACAATTTCGGTCAAAGGAGATTAAGAGAAGAAAATACTTATCCATATCAAGCATGATTTTCAAAATTCAGAAGAACATATCCTTATAAGGAAAATCACATATCAACACTTGAATGCAAAGGAAGAAAATAACAATAGTCAAGGGTGTTACATGTTTCCCTCCTAAAAAGAATCATCATCCCGATGATTACCTCTTTTAACAAATTACATCAAGGACAGTCAATTCATTCACTTCTCTTATCCTCAGTTAAATATTTCAAAACCTTATAGTTCAAGAAATCAGTAATAAATAACCTTTTATTCCATTCAAGTAAATATCTACCCAAAACTGGCTTACTTAACGTCATTAAAGAATAAATTCATATAATTTTATCAGTCAACAGATTCAATTCTATTCAAATAGATATGGAAAGGTAGTTTTCAAATCCTCTAGATTTTTCCAAGTTGCACTCTCCTTGTTAAATTGGTCCCACTGGACCTTACATTGACTTATTTCTCTATTTCTTAGATGCAACTGGTGAGTTTTCAGCACCCAAATGGGCTTAACCATGATTATTCATGGGTTTTGGACCTGCAAGGAATTCCAATTTAACACATGTGATAAATATAAGATGTATTTCTTAAGCAAAGAAATATGGAAAACATCATGCATTCATGACAAAGTAGGTGGTAGTGCTAAACAATAAGCTACAGGGTTGATTACTTCAAATATTTCAAAAGGTCCCACGTATCGAGGTGATAATTTGGCAGCCTTGCCAAAAGTTATGAAACTCTTTTTCGGTTTAACCCAAATAAAAATGTTTTCTCTAAGTTCAAATTTCCTGTCAACCCACTTTAAGTCAGCATAACTCTTTTGCTTATCTGCTGCTTCTTTCAAGCTTTCACAAATCATTTTAACTTCTTTTTCCATCTCTGTAAGGATTTCAGGTCCAATTACCTCTCTATCCTCAATGCTATCACAACTAATAGGTGTTCTGCATTTCCTTCTGTAAAGCACCTAAAAAGGTGCCATCTTAAGAGATGCATGATATGTATTATTATATGTGAATTAAACTAAGGGAAGGTACTCTTCCCATTTGAACTACTAATCCATATAGTACATCCATAACATATCCTTTAAAACCTAATTCACCCTTTCAGACTGTCCATCCATTTCCAGATGATACACAGAACTAAAATTTAATTTAGTGCCAAGAGTTGTGTTAAGCATTTGCCAAAACCTTTATTTCATTCTAGGGTCTCTATCAAATATGATTAATTCAAGTACTCCATGTAATCTGAAAATTTTATGTACAAATCTTTTAGCAAAAAATAGGAGAATCATCCTTTAGATTTCCAGCTATAAAATGGGCTCCTTTCATTAGTTTTTCAACTACTACCAAAATAACATCGTGTTTATTTCTCGACATAGGCAATCCTTTTACAAAGTCCATGAGGATATAGCAGACCAGCTAGATGCATATGTTTCGCGTTTACTCATTGACATTCTAGACAATCAGTCACAAAATCTATAACATCCTTTTTCATTACCTTCCAGAAGTATTTTTGTTTTATATCAGCAAGCATTTTCCTAATGCCAGGGTGTCTAAAAAAAGGTGAATTGTGAAACTCTATCAAAAATTTCTTTCTCAAATAACTAAGCAAGGGTACGTATACTCTATTTTCATATCATAAGATTCCTTCATTATCAAAGTGAACACCTTTATACCTTTCATCTCTTGGATCTACACCAAGCCTTGTTTTTACTTGTTGAAAGTAAGAGTTACATTCCATAGCACTTTTTACTTCGTCCTTAAACTAAGTTCTTAGTGTTATAAGAGCAGAAATGTGATTCCTACAACTTAGAGCATCAACCACTCTATTCTCTTTTCCTTTAATGTAACTGATGTCAAAATCATACTGAGACAAAAACTCTAACCACCTTCACTATCTTTCATTCAAATTTGGCTGAGTAAACATGTACTCCAGTCTAAGATAATCAGTTTTAACCTCAAATGGTTTACCAAGCAGATAATGCCTCCAAACTTGAAGTGCATGAACTATGACAACAAGCTCTAAATCATGTGGAGCATAATTCAACTCATGTAACATAATTTTTATACTTTCATAAGCTATGACATGATCATTTTGTAATAAAATACCTCCAAGACCCTCCCCAGATGCATCCGTTACAACCGGGAAGTCTCCATTAGGATCAGGTACAACTAAAATAGGTGCTGAAGTCAACTGACTTTTCAAATTTTTAAAAGTAGATTCACATTTATCATCCCTAGAAAATTTCTTATCCTTCTTCTGCAATGAAAATATTGGGGCAGCCACCTTAGAAAAATCCTTAACAAAGTTTCTATAATAACCTGCAAGGCCCATGAAGCTTCTAACTTCATGCAAATTCTTGGGTGCAGGCCACATCGACTATAGCCATAATTCTGGAAGGATCCACAAAAATCCCATCTTTACTTATAACATGACCCAAATAGTGAACTTCAGTGTCATAGTAAGAACATTTGGACAGCTTACCATAAAACCGTCTTTTTCTAAAAATTTCCAAAGCTATTTTTAAGTGGTCATGATGCTCCTCCACATTTTTAGAATATATGAGAATTTCATCTAAGAATACAAGCACAAACTTGTCTAAGTATTATGGAAATATATTATTCATTAAGTTCATAAAAGTTGTAGGTGCATTCATTAATCCAAAGGGTAAAACTGTGAAATCATAATGTCCATACCTTGTCCTAAAATTCGTTTTATGAATTTCCTCTTCCTTAATTTGTAATTGGTGATATCCAAACTGAAGGTCTATCTTAGAATATACCGACGCTCCATGCATCTGATCAAATAGATCATCAATTATAGGCAGTGGGTACCTATTCTTGATTGTTGCTTTGTTTAACATCATGCAATCAATGCACAATCTGAGTGTTCCATTCTTCTTTTTCACAAATATCACTGGTGCTCCCCAAGGTGAAACACTTGGTCTAATCAAACCTTTAGACAAAAGTTCTTGTAACTGAGTCTTAAGCTCTACTAACTCTATGGTAGTTATTTGATAAGGTGCTTTAGAAATAGGTTCAGTACTTGGTTTGATTTTAATCATGAAGTCAAACTCCCTTTTGGGTGGTAGTCTTGGTAATTCTTCTGGAAATATGTCACCATAATTATGTAATAGAAGATAACGTTCCATAAAATCACATTTTTCTTCCACATATTTAGAAATCTTCATTACATATAAGGTACAGCCCTTATTTTTGGCCTTTTTAAGTTACATGGCATACAATTTCCTAACTGAAATTTCTCATTTTACACCTTGAATCTTTGCTATTTTCTACAGATCATCTAAACAACTAATATGTTTTTGAAAATAGTCTACCTTTGCTTTATTCTCTGCTAACCAATTTACACCTATGACTATATCATAAGATCCCAAAGGTGCTACATAGAGATCAACTTCTGTGGAAAAGCTAGGTAAGTCAAGGACTGCTCCGAAAAGACACATACTAACTGTATGAACAAAATTATTACCATAATGTATAGTCCATGATTTATCCATTTTTCTAGATTTAATTTTTAATTTTTGAAGCAAGTTTACTAGATATAAAACATTCAGTTGCTCCAGTATCAAAAAGAATAGTTACAGGCATGCCAAATAACTTACTAGGGACTTCTATAGGTGTAATTTGCTTTTCAGCTTGCTTGTCAGCTACTACAGCATGTATCTTGTGCTGTTGATTACTAGCATCTTTCTTCAAAAGACATTGATTTGCATAATGATCTTTGCCATAATTATAATAGCCTCCTACCGGTCCCTTTTTTTGGCTCAGAATTATTTCCAGCCTGAAATTTATCATTCTGACCTCCATAGGGTTTTTTCCCGTTATTATTATTTCTTGTAAAATTGTTTCGTGTATTACCAACAGTCTTATTTATTGCTATTTTCTTATTATTATCAGTTGGAAACTTACTTTTGTTACCAAAATTTTTCCATGGTCCTTTCTTAGGTGCAAGAGAAGTTAAAGAAGAGTTTGGAACTTTCTTCCGTACTTCTTCCTTGTGAATAGAAATAGCCTTTAAATTTTGTTCCTGCCTTATGGATTTTTCAAAAACCCCTTCCATAGTGGCTGGGATGTGAACATGAACCTCTCCCCCAATGATGGGATTCAACCCCATAATGAATTTCCATATCCTAAACTTCTCATCAGCTTGATATTGAGGTACATACTTGATTAGTTTCGTAAACCATTCCCAATACTCAGTTATAGTTAACTTCCCTTGAGCTAAGTTCTAAAATTCAGTCATTTTCTAATCATAATAAAGTTGTGGCAGCCATAGTGGCCTAAAATAACCTTTAAATTGATCCCAACGTGATTTTAGTTTTATCAATGTTCAGCTTAGCCTTCCAGTTATCCCACCATGAAGATGCTTCATGGGAAAGTTGATATGCTCCCCAAATAGATTTGGTCTCTTCAGAGAAGTTCCTTATTGCAAATTTCTTCTCCATCTCGCTGAGCCAATTCTCAGCTCCATCACCTAATGTGGTGCCATCAAACTTAGGTGGATTTATCATTTTTATATCATTAATGAGTTCAGCATCCAACCTAGCCTCTTTGTTTTTTGGATGCTCAGGCATATTAACATTGTTATTATCAACACCCATATTGGGTTTGTTCTCAGGAGGTGGTTGATTGTTATTGTCAGCTTCTTCTTCATCCTCATTACCCATCACTTGTTTCTCAAGCACAGTCAAATGATCTCTTGTGTCCAACATGGTAGCAAGGATCTCATCAAGTTTTTTGGTTATTGTTGCTCCTTCCTTAGATGGAGCATTGTTCACAATGTTTCCTCTTGTTCTAACCATTTTCTGTTACAATAAAATTCAATTTTTTATCAGATTATGGACACAATAGGTCTAAGAGCTGCAACCTCTAGCTCTGATACCAAGATGTAACATTCCCATTTTAAGACTTTAGAAACAAGGGAATTTTGTTTTCTACGTAATGTTCTCTGTTCTAAATACGTAATTTGGAGCACACATTCCAAATAATTATTCTTATAATAGATAACCATATATACAGCTATAATGACTTGCTAACCTACCGATCTATTCATGTTTAACACTAAGTATTGAATACTTTTCTGTATACTACATATACATGGTTCTCTTACTCTGTTCTGGGTATTGAGTGATTTGTCCAAGGATACTAACTAAATATTAGTTACGAATATTCATTTGCATCATGATCCTTAGACTAGGTGACCTAGGACAACACAATCAGCAGCTTGCGATACTTTGGCTAAAGGTTTCTAACATACTATTCATATTACTTATTCCTTGATGGCATACTCATCAATCTTGAATACATCCTTCACCCCACTCCATTGTTATCTAGAATTTCTTACACTGACTTCTGTCAGTCCCCTCGCTCAAGGTTGAACTCTAGTCCAGGTTAACAACATAGGTCATGATATGATGTGTTTCACAAAGACTTAGGGTAAATTAGGCATACTGGGTCAACCTAGGTTAACCCCGTGTGCCAAGGTACACTAAGTCCTAGAGGGCTACTTCATATCTTGACTATGATACTAACCAGTCCTAGAGGGAAATCTTGATTAAGTTCAAAGGTGTGTAGATCTTGATGATCAATGTAGAAGGGAGTTGCCACATGTTAACTACACTGTTGTATCCTTGAGAAGATCCTAATATTCTCAAAGGTACAACCTTGCAGTTGACGTGTGTCAACATCCTACGGAACAACCTCGTAAAGATTTGCATACCTCCAATATTTTACATACATTAAGTTAAATTTGGGTTATTAGATGACATATTTCAGCACCCCATATAAACCCCAAGTCCAAAACTCTTTAAGTTCTTTTTACATTTCAGATTCATATAATCTTAAGAACTTTAATTAACTTAATATTGCTTCCAGATTTGTTAGTTTTGACCTAACAAATTGTTATCCAAAAACAAAACAACAACTTATGTTCCTTTATTCTAAATAACTTAACCAATTAAGGAAGTGTAACAGCCTACAAGGCTGAAACATATCAGACTTATTATAATTAAGTCTTATTGATTAACAATAATATCTTCCTCTTTTATTTAGATCATTCCTAGAGAGGAAGGGTCTTCCTCTTCATAGTTACATTCTAGGGCTTAGCACGCCCTATAATGTCCTTTATAATTACCATATTTTTTATTATAGTTTTATTTCACATCACATGATATAATGAGTTACTTAGGTGAGAATGTTTTATTCTACCACTTATTTAATCTGTAGCTTACTTAGGAAATTTACCTAAATTCCTTTTTATAATACCCATCAAGGACACACATCCAAACATATAGATATTAAGAAGAGTATCCTCTAAACAAGATAATTTACTCAATCTATGCAAGTAAATTCTCATCTTTCAATTCATTTTCAAACTTATACATTTACAACTTATGTATTTTAGGCATATTGTATGAAAAATCCTTTTTTTAAAAGAAGCTAGCTTTTCTTTTTCAATATAAATTAAGAACAAATCAGAATTCTTCTCAAGAATCAACATAGATCAGCCAATGCATCATATATGTTTTTACCTTCTCTTATTACTTACGAAGTCCATCTACAAAAATTGCTAGCATGGGCCAGTTCAAAAAAACTAAGCACGATAATCACTAAGCCTTAAAACAAAGTGCATTCCACTAATTGTTTCAATAAAACAACCCTGCTTTAATAAACAAGTAATTCATACTCCCAAGCGTAAGTAATACGAATATAAAAAGAGCAATAAAAAATAGGATTTTAACACAAAGAGGAATAGGATATAAACTATAATACATGTCCTATAAATTAAAGTATAATTGATTCCATCCAATATCTTTACCAAACAACAAAAACATATTATATCATTGTTTCCAATTTTACCAAATAAAATACAACACATATCTTTACTATAAGATACAAAAGTGTTTACAGCATATTCCCCTTTTGCATATTTCCCCTAACTTTCAAGTAAAGAAGAAAAGAAAGTATTCCATTTCCAAAGTACATAATCATCAACAAGGCTGAAACTTGTGTATGCCATGATTTAAACTGTTCCTTTAAAGTAATTCTACTTTAAAATATAACAATATAATGTATTTATCAACAGATTGGAGAAGTGATGGATTGACAGTCATCTACAAGTTAGAATTTTATTTTCCAATCTAACTTTAATCTCATTCCACTTCACTTCAGTCAAATGAAAAGTATACAAGTTTAATTAACGTTGTTTTCCCTTTTCAATGAGAATAGAAATCAGGAGGTTCTAATGAATGTACTTAACGCACTACATTATATAAGGAATCATACCAAAATATGATCCCAAACTCAAATCATTTCCTTTAACATAATAAAATAGTTTTACCTTCTCACATTCATATAATTTAAGTTCATTCAAGAGTTCCAAGGAAGGAGAACAATGACCATTCCAAAGAAAGAGAGTACTAAAAATTGTCTTCCTTTCTAAACCATCCCATTCTTGTAGTGCCCGCTTCAACTACCACTTGAGACTAAGAAACAAACTAGGAAAATTATGGAGAAATTTTCTTTTGATAAGAAGGGTCTACAAACAAGTAGCAAGACACTAGTTGAAACTAAATAGGTTCTGAAATAGATTATAATTAACCAAACACAAGATTTCTATTTTTATCTTATAAAATTTTTACAAGGTTCCAATTTTGAGGTTACATGTTTTACTTAGGTTCAAGGAGAAAATCTCCCTCATGCCTGCTCTCAAACATGCCTAGAAGTTAAACTAGATTTTTCAAAAATTTAAACTCATCAAAACCTTCCTAAAATAGGCTCATTGGATAGGAAATTTCCTCACCTTTCCAACCATATAAATAATTCCTCCTAACTCCTTGTAAAAATCAATTTATGGCTGGGTGAAGTTTTAGGGGAAAATTTTCCCTTAGAAGTCCGCGGGGTTAGAAAGAAAAAGTCTCCGCGCTTGCTCAAATGGCCATGTGGCGCCTTGTGATTGGCCACGGGCCGATGGAGAAAATTTGGATGTTTCACCCAAGGGGTTAAATGGTTAAAAGCATTGCGTGGATCCGTGCACCCATGGGGACACGTGTCATCACCCCATTGGTTGCGGGGGTGTGGGGGCCACGGAGAAAAATAAGAAATTTTTCCAAAGGGGCAAAAGTTAAAGTTTTCAATTCTTAACCAGCGGGCACTCCTTGCCACTTGTCAGCATGTGATTGGTGTGGGGAAGCGGAGTTATGGGGAAATTTTTGAAAAGTCCAAAGGTAAAATTTTTGAAAAAGTCTAAATTTTTAATTTGAACCCACGTACCCTCCCTGTCATGTGTCAGCACGTGATTGGTTGGGGTCCACGGGGCTGTGGGGAAAATTGGGAAAAATTTCCCAAAGTAAAATTTTCAAAAAAGATAGGGTTTTCAAAAATTTTGCCCCTCCAAGATGCCATGTGGCATAATTTGATTGGATAAGAGGGTGGGTGGGGTGGCGGTCTTTTCATGGAAATTTTTCCCACGCTAAAATTTAAAATTTTCTAAGTTATATTAATTCATTTTTGGTTTTGGGTGGCCATTTTGAAGTAAAACTTCAAATGGTCGTAACTTTTTATCGGGAACTCCATTTTGAGAAAACAAGGACTTTCTGGAAATATCTCGAAGTCCTTTTTGCACAAAAATCATCAATTTTAGAATTTGGTGAATTTTCAAGGGTCAATTTTAAGAAATTTATCTTCAGGGTTTCATATTTAAAACTGACAATTTTTATAACTTTTAAGTTTGGTTCAATTTAATTTATTTTCTCCTCAACATGAAAACAGAACATGAAGGGATGGTCTAGGATGAGTTTAAGATTGTTTGCAAGAATCAATTCATTTATTTCTTTCCCATTTGCATTTTTACATCTTTTGACAAAATTCTAATTATGCAAGTAAAATTTCTAGTTTTGAAGGGGATCTTGTTGTTCATTTTAATTGTTGAGTTCCAAAAGGTTTCTTATACATTAATACATCTTAATTTCATTCTCTCATTCCTTAATTTTAGTCATAACTCTAAACTTTACATCAGTTGCATTATTATTTATTTTAAAAGCCAGAGTTACAAATTAAAACAGTGTTCTTTCTTCCACAAGTTTACAATTTAATATGCAGATTTCAATTAAGGGAAAACATATCAATTTCCTCTCTCAAACATCCAATTGATTCAACACACACTTACATTCAAAATGCAAAACTGGATTTCAATTCTAAGACTTAATTCAGAGTATCCAATTTCTGTCAATTTCCTTTATAAACACTCTCTTTTCTAAAACAACATTTGCATGATATAACAGTCTTTAAAATATACAACACAACAATGCAATTGAATAAGGAACATGATTCTTTCATTGATCTCCAATAACAATGTACAATTTAACTTTTTCTTTACATTCCAATTTGAATCTTACAAATTGTAAGATGTTCTTTTTTCCAAAACAGAGGAAAGAAAGTAACTCTTCACATTTCAAAATACAACATATAGGATATCATTTACATTTCTCAATTCATATACAACTTTCAATTACAATTTAAATACTTCATATTTCCATATCCATACACTCATCCACTTAAAAGTGGGAAAGGTTACAACGACATTTGTTCAAGAAAGAAAAACTGTCAAAAACTGATTTCTCCGAGCTCCAAACAGCAACATGCTGATTTCTCCATCTTTTCAACTTGGTCACAACAATGAAGGGGGAGAGGCAATGCTCTCCACCCAACCAAGATACCCAATGGGAAAAGAGAAGCCATCTTTCCCCATTGGCCCCTGAGTCCCAACTATATTGAAATGGAGCATGATGAAACAACTCATGGCAACGTAGCTTCTTTCACCAAAAACATACATTCACATTCACAAGATGACACAAAAACAAAAGATGTAGTTCTCAACTACAACAACCAATTTCAAAATAAAACAAAGGATCCTTCTCCAAGCAAGCAAGCCAAGCAAGAGCAAGAACTATGGAGGTCTCCTTATGCCTCTCAAGTTGAATTTTGGGAATCCACCAAAATAAAACTGCCAAAATTATAGCAATCCCATAAACCTTATCCCTCCTCCAAATTTATCCCTTATACCTCCCCCAAAGTAGGAAATGCAAGCAATTTCCTTTCCTATGTGGATCCCAAACTAACATTCCCTCCCAAGAACAAATAACAATGGCAAATCCCTTATCCATCCTCTAATAAACCTCATAGTCTTCTCTCTCTACACCATGCCCTAGGCATTCTACCCATCCCTCAAAGAATGTAAAAAAAAACTATTTATTATTTTGCATGCAAGGAGTAGGGAAAACAATAATTAAAAAGAATGAAGGCCTACCTCTCCATATTGGAGACTTGATTCTAAAACAACAGTTCTTGTTGCACCAAAAATAGTTCCAAAACAACAAAATGCAAGGTATGCAATCAATCCAAGCTCCTCCACAAAGCAAGCTCCCAAAGCAATAGAAAAAATTTGACCCAAGAGTGATTTCCCAAACTTTCAACAACCCCAAAAAGAAGAAGAAATTTTCATTTTTAAAGGGAGAGGGTGGAAGAGGATGATGTGGATTCCAAGTGGGATGCCACATCATTTTTCCTCATCCCAAAATACAATCAACATCAAACAAATAAATCACTATAAATTTGAATGACAAACCACTTACATACTTCAAATTTAGCCCATACTCAAAAGGAAAAACATTTAAAATTTGTAAGACAAGTGCAATCAATACTTACCCAAATTTATATCAAAATACAATAAAATAGATTGATTTTGACTCCAAAATAATAATAATGGTTGGTGGAGGTTTTTGAGAGGTGTGGGACAAGTTTAACTTGTCCCACAAGCCTTTAATTTAGGCTCCCAAAACCAAATCTGAGTTTCAAAGAGGATGGAGTGTTCTACACTCCAAACTCTGCCTTACACAATCTATCATTTCACTTACACAACTCTTACATCCTCTTACAATTTCTTACACATGCATTTATATTTATGACATTTATTTATTACAATCTTTTATAAAGATTTATTTGTTTACCACATGGTTATAATATATATGTCAATTTTCATTTTCAACCAAGACAATAACATTTAATTTATATTCCACATCCCAATTAATTTAATTAAAATTTAACTATATGACTCTCACATTATACTATCACATTTAAATTAATTAAAGAAAGAACACCTTACAAAAAAAATACACACAACAATAATAAAAGGGAACATATAAATAAAACACACACATAATCAAAAATGGTCAAATAATGGAATTCCCCCCACGGGAAGTCCTAACATAACACCACACACAAAACAAACATAGTTGTCATGGTGACCTTGTTGATTTCACACTGAATTCCAATATGGTTAGTCTCCAGTCCCCTAACATTGTTGTGATTTTTAACCTGCAAAACGACAATACCTCCTTTGGCCTCATGGCCATATCAAAACATCTAAGAAGATATAGAATCAACATATAATTATTAAATCCAAATCACAACAATATAAAGAGTTTATCATTATTATTAAATTCAATTGCAACTATATCAGCATCCAATAGATCCCTATGCTAGAGCTATTCATAATATCAATGTCACATGTCTAAAATCAACATCATTAAACTGTCCATGTCAACCTGTATATCATCATCCACATAATAATAATAATGTCCCACTGATCATCAAGTAAAATATCTGAATCCAGATCAATACTAATCCAGGATCTAACATCTAACCATCATACTAATTAAAACATAATAATGTCCATAATAATCCCTGATACATCATACCTCATCAAAACATAATAATATCCAAAATGTGATCAATAGTGTCTAAGGAAAGTGGGCACTACAATTCTAATGCATAAATTTCTAATTTCTGTTAGAAATAATATAATGATAAAGCTCATACAAAGTCCACAAACAGTAAGCTTCACAGAATATTTCTTTAAAGGCCTAACATTCTCCCATTGGTTCAGAACAACCATAGATAAGAAGAAATCATGATAACATTACCTATTTATAGAACCCTATAAAATCAACAGTGCGGTTCGAAACAATCAAAACAAGTTTAGATCATAATCAATCATCCAAGACATAACATACCATTATTACATCCAACAAGAGGTAAGAATCTTAGTAATTGCTAAAAATTAAGACTTCCCATTAGTTCAGAAAAGTAGAACCATCTCAACGGTATCCCAACGCATCACTACCAGAACTATAAAGTAGTTACCAGTATTCATCTGCATCACGATCCTTAGACTAGGTGACCTAGCACAACGCAATCAGTAGCTAGCGATACTTTGGCCAAAGATTTCTAACATATTGTTCATATAACTTATTCCTTGACTGCATACTCGTCAATCTAGAATATGTCCTTCACCCCACTCCATTGTTATCTAGAATGTCTTACACTGACTTCTGTTAGTCCCCTCGATCAAGGTTTAACTCTAGTCTAGGTTAACAACATAGGTCATAATATGATGTGGCTCATAAAGACTTAGGGTAAATTGGCATACTGGGTCAACCTAGGTTAACCCCATGTGCCAAGATACCCTGAGTCCTAGAGGGCTACTTCATATCCTGACTATGATACTAACTAGTCCTGGAGGGAAATCTTGATCAAGTTCAAAGGGGTGTAGATCTTGACGATCTTTACAGAAGGGAGTTGCCACATGTTAACTGCACTATTGTATCCTCGAGAAGATCCTAATCTTCTCAAAAGTACAACCTTGTAGTTGACGTGTGTTAACATCCTACAGAACATCCTCGTAAAGATGTACATACCTCCAAGAGTTTACATACGTTAAGTAAAATTTAGGGTTATCATACGACATATTTTGGAATCCCATCAAACCCCGAGTCCAACACTCTTTAAGTTCTTTTTACATTTCAGATTCATATCATCTTAAGAACTTTACTTAACTTAAGATTGCTTCCAGATTTTTTAGTTTTGACCTAACAACTCGTTATCCAAAAACAAAACAGCAACAACTTATGTTCCTTTATTCTAAATAACTTAACCAATTAAGGAAGTGTAACATCCTATAAGGCTGAAACATATCAGACTTATTATAATTAAGTCTTAATGATTAACAATCATATCTTCCTCTTTTATTTAGATCATTACTAGAGAGGAAGGGTCTTCGTCTTCATAGTTACATTCTAGGGCTTAACACACCCTATAATGCCCTTTATAATTAACAATTATTATTATTATAGTTTTATTTCACATCACATGATATAATGAATTACTTAGATGAGAATGTTGTATTCTTCCACTTATTTAATCTGCAGCTTACTTACGGAAATCTATCTAAATTCATTTTTATAAAACCCGTCAAGAAAACATATCCAAACATATAGCTAATAAGAAGAGTATCCTCCAAACAGGATAATTTACTCAATCTATGCAAGCAAATTCTCATCTTTCAATTCATCTACAAACTTATTCATTTACAACTTATGTATTTTAGGAATACTGTATGGACAACAGCCTTTATTTAAAAGAAGGTAGCTTTTCTTTTTCAATACAACTTAAGAACAAATCAGAATTCTTCTGCAAGAATCGACATAGATCAGCCAATGCATCATATAAGTTTTTGCCTTCTCTTATCACTTACGAAGTCCATCTGCAAAAATTGCTAGCACGAGTCAGTTCAATGAACTAAGCATGATAAGTAGTAAGCCTTAAAACGAAGTGAATTCCTCTAATTGTTTCAATAAAACAACCTTGCTTTAATGAACAACAAGTAATTCATACTCCCAAGCGTAAGTAATACCAATAAAAAGAAGAGCAATACAAAACAAATTTTTAACACAAAGAGGAACATGATATAAACTATAATACATGTCCTATAAATTAAAGTATAATTGATTCCATCCAATATCTTTACCAAACAATAAAAACATATTATATCATTGTTTCCAATTTCACCAAATAAAATACAACACATATCTTTACTATATGATACAAAAGTGTTTACACCATATTCCCTTTTCGATATTTCCCATAACTTTCAAGTAAAGAAGAAAAGAAAGTATTCCATTGCCAAATTACATAATCATCAGCAAGACTAAAACCAGTGTATGTCATGATTTAAATTGTTCCTTTAAAGTAATTCTACTTTAAAATATAACAATATAATGTATTTATCAACAGATCCAAATGAAAGAAATCCAAGGAGAAGTGATGGATTGCCATTCATCTACAAGTTACAATTTCAGTTTCCAATCTAACTTTAATCTCATTCCAATTCACTTCAATCAAATGAAAAGAATACAAGTTTAATAAACTTTGTTTTCCCTTTTCATTAAGAATAGAAATTAGGAGGTTCTATTCAATGTACTTAACCCACTGACATTATAGAAGGAATCTTACCAAAATATGATCCCAAACTCAAATCATTTCCTTCAACATAATTAAAAAAGTTTTACCTTCTCACATTCATACAGTTTAAGTTCATTCAAGAGTTCCAGGGAAGGAGAACAATGACCATTCCAAAGCAAGAGAGTACTAAAAACTATCTTCCTTTCTAAACCATCCCATTCTAATGCATAAATTTCTACTTTCCATTAGAAAAAATATAACAATAAATCTCATATGAAGTTCACATGAACACTAAGCTTCACAGAATATTTCTTAAAAGGCCTAACATTATCCCATTGGTTTAGAACAACCACAGATAAGAAGAAATCATGCTAACATTTCCTATTTATAGAACCCTATAAAATGAACAGTGTAGTTTGACACATTCGAAACAAGTTTAGATTGCAATCAATCTGTCCAAGACATAACATACCCTTATTAGACCCAATAAGAGGTAAGAATCCGAGTAATTGCTAACACTTAAGACTTCCCAATAGTTTTGGAAAAGTAGAACCATCTCAACGGTATGCCAACACATCACTACCAGAACTATAAATTGGGTTTCTAACAAAAGGACAATGTCAAACACCAACAAGAATAATATGTATAGTCCAGGAATCATTTACAATTCCACGTGTAATGCCAAGCATAAACATCATTGAAGGATCAAGACCATTTCAAATACATCTAACCAAGTTAGGGTATCAACATGTTCCCTTAATAGTTATTAAACAATCAAAAAAACATAATACTTGAACCAACCCAATGTTCAGGTTTCTACTTCCATTAAGAACACCAAGTATTAAACGGTGTGTTACAGTAAAGGATATCAATATCAAAATCACAATTGCATAATATGCCAACATCCTAAGACTAGATCGAGAGAAATGAAATTGTTTGCATACAATTCTGAAATAAGAAGAAATGCTTCCATTCTTCATTAACATCCTATCAACCTTATTTCTGAACAAAACGGAATGTAAGATGCTTAAATAAAGCTTCAGAAAGGATGACTCACAGGTCAAGTTCATAAAGAATCTCCAAATACCATTAACGTGGTAAAAAGAACAAGATTCCACAAGCACCATGCCAGAGAGACTTTAGTTATAATCAAGTTATCTAAAATAATAACAAACACAAGTTCCAAAATCAATCAAGATCGTATAATGAAATACAAACTAAACCCTATACTGCTTTACCTGTGCATGCAACTTTCCATAACATTCCATGTTTTTGCAATGAGAAACACAGAAACCAACTATATATGGTTTTTCCATGCATGCAAACTTTGCTATCGTCAAAGTTCTACAAGGTAAAATACAAAAATAACAAGACATATACAGGTTTATCTAAAGTGCATGTGAAACCTGTTAACAGTCAATGATTTTCTCCAGAAGAATACAATCCCCAGATCATATATGGGTTTATTCATTAGTCCATTTTACTATGGATCAAAATGCACACTAAAAAAACCTTGAGAATCTCAGTTATAGTCCACTTTACTAAACAAGTTTCCCAACTGAAGCTTGTACTTGCATACAAGTTTAATAATATTGAAGTTCTTACCAGTTTGAATTCACAAGACACAACCAGTTTACCAAACAAACATTTCAAACCACTGAAGAAGAAAACAATTGTTACCATTTTTGTTTAAGTATTTATGGTTCCTTTATGGAAAAGGAAGTGCAAAGAAATCTTTCCATAGAATCATGAACACACAAATTCCAAAAACACAGAATGCAAGTTTTTCTTACAAACCCATCTATCAATTTACCAGCTAAGCATGAATGCGCAGAACTCAATAGACCAAATTTGTTTTAATGAAAACACTTAGAAGAAAGAAAGAGATTTTAACAGTTAGAGCCCTATCATGCCTGATAGTGTCATAAAAAAATCGAAGAAGAATTCTAGTCTGAGCTCACTTCTTCCCTTCTTCTCCATGAACAGACCAAAACAACAAAATACTTCCTCCACATTGCCTCATATACTCTCCATGAAACAAAAATAGATTTAAAACCTCCAAAAATAGCCATGCAATATAGTTTAACTACTGGTTCAAAAAACCAGACTGCAAGTAGAATGAAAATTGAAAAGCATGCAAATGAAACAGCTCAACCAAAAATCTGCATTGGCATGCCTACCAAAGTAGTTCGAGCTTGTCAACCAAGACAATTAATTGCATTAATTTCCTGATTTTCCCTCCCAATCTTCCTTGCCACCGCCTGCCAAACTAGCGAGTCCTAAATCAAATAAAGCATGAATTTCCATTTCTAGTAATATTGCCACCTAGGCCTCCACCAACCAAACTAGCCCTTACCAAAGTTGGCAGTCTGTAGGAATTTAAAAACTTTATCATCTTCTTAAATGCTTAGAAACTGTCGCCAATGTACATGTGACCCCCTTTTAGTTCCCAATTCACATCCATTAGTTTAGGATAGGTTAGATTTCTTAGGTTAGATCTTAGGTAGGATTTACATTAGTACACTTAGGATGTAACAACTAACCACTAACCTCCAACATAGGTCTTTAGCAATTAGGTTAGGTTCTAGTTTTAATACTTAGTAACCCTTCTAACCTTTAGTATCAAGTTTAGGTTAGCAAAAAAATTATATCAAGTAACATAGCTTAGGTAGGAACACTTTCGCCTAGCTTAGGGTTCTGGAAGTAAATTCTCAATAGGATACCTGAATACCTTTCTCCTGTGCTGTGAACAGTTACATTCCCATCATTATCAGCAATGACTTGTCATGGTTGATCTTTAAGGGCCCAAGACATACAACCTACTGAATGGAAGTGCATTCAAACAGAAGTAAAAGAACTTGGAACAAAAAAGTTTAGTCCAGCATGTAGCTTAACTCATGGAATGTCAATTTTACCATTCACTTCAATAGAATAGTTTTAAAACATTCCTTGGATCACTGAAATTGATCCAAGGATGAGTTAGATATAAGGACAAGTTTACAACTCTTAAATCTAAATTGCAAAAAGCCTTCTAGAAGTGAAAAATGAATTCAAAGAAGTCATACCAATTCGATCAAAGGAGCTGTAAGAGATGAAAATACGTATCCATATCAAGCATGATTTCCAAAAATCAGAAGAACATATCCTTATAAGGAAAATCACATATCAACACTTGAATGCAAAGGAGGAAAATAACAATAGTCAAGGGTGTTACATTATTCCCTGCTAAAAAGAATCATCATCCTAATGATTACCTCTTTTTAACAATTTACATCAAGGACAGTCAATTCATTCACTTCTCTTATCCTAAGTCAAGTATTTCCAAACCTTATAGTTCAAGAAATCATTAATAAATAACCTTTTATTCCATTCAAGTAAATATCTTCCCAAAACTAGCTTACTTAACGTCATTAAAGAATAAATTCATATAATTTTATCAGTCAACAGATTCAATTCTGTTCAAATAGATATGGAAAGGTAGTTTTCATATCCTCCGTATTTTCCCAAGTTGCACTATCCTTGTTAAACTGGTTCCACTGGACCTTACATTGACTTATTTCTCTATTTTTTAGATGCAACTGGTGAGTTTCCAACACCTGAATGGGCTTAACCACAATTATTCCTAGGTCTTGGACCTACAAGGAATTCCAATTTAAAACATATGATAAATCTGAGATGTATTTCTTAAGCAAAGAAATATGGAAAACATCATGCATTCGTGACAAAGCAGGTGGTAGTGCTAAACAATAAGCTATAGGGTTGATTACTTCAACTATTTCAAAAAGTCCCACATATCAAGGTGATCACTTGGAAACCTTGCCAAAATTTATCATAACTATTATGCCTATTATAACCCACTTTAAGTCAGCATAACTCTTTTGTGTATCTCCTGCTTCTTTCAAGTGTTCATGAATCATTTTAACTTGTTGTTCCATCTCCATAAGGATTTTAGGTCCAATTACCTATCTATCCTCAATGTTATCCCAACTAATAGGGGTTCTTTATTTCCTTTCGTAAAGTGCCTCAAAAGGTGCCATCTTAAGAGATGCATGATATGTATTATTGTATGTGAATTCAACTAAGAGAAGGTACTCTTCCTATTTGTACTGCTGATCCATACACTACATTCGTAACATATCCTCCAAAACCTGATTCACCCTTTCAGTCTATCCATCTATTTTTGGATGATACGCAGAACTGAAATTCAATTTAGTGCCAAGAGCTATGTTAAGCATTTGCCAAAACCTTGATGTCATTCTAGGGTCTCCATCAGATATGATTAATTCAGGTACTCCATGTAATCTAAAAATTTTGTGTACAAATCTTTTAGCCAAAATAGGAGAATAATCCTTTAGATTTCTAGCAGTAAAATGGGCTCCTTTTGTTAGTTTTTCAACTAATATAAAAATAACATCATGTTTATTTCTCGACATAGGCAATCCTTGTACAAATTCCATGCTTATTACCTGCCACTTGTATTGCAGTATGCTATGAGGATATAACAGACTAGCTAGATGCATATGTTCTACTTTTAGTCGTTGACATTCCAGACAATCAGTCACAAAATCTATAACACCCTTTTTCATTCCCTTCCAGAAATATTGTTGTTTTATATCAGCAAGCATTTTCGTAATGCCTGGGTGTCTAGAAAAAGGTGAATTGTGAAACTTTGTCAACAATTTCTTTCTCAAATCATTAAGCAAGGGTATGTATACTTTGTTTTCATATCGTAAGATTCCTTCATTATCAAAGTGAAAATGTTTATACCTTTCATCTCTTAGATCTAAACCAAGCGATGTTTTTACTTGTTGAAAGTAAGAGTCAGATTCCATAACACTTTTTACTTCATCATTAAACTGAGTTCTTAGTGTTATAAGACCAGAAATGTGCTTCCTTTGACTTAGTGTGTCAGCCACTCTATTCTCTTTTCCTTTAATATAACTTATGTAAAAATCATTCTGAGACAAAAACTCTAACCACCTTCGTTGTCTTGCATTCAGATTTGGATTAGTAAAAATGTACTCTAGTCTAAGATGATCAGTTTTTAACTCAAATTGTTTACCAAGCAGATAATGCCTCCAAACTTGAAGTGCATGAACTATGGCAGCAAGCTCTAAAACCTGTGGAGCATAATTAAACTTATGTAACTTAAGTTTTATACTTTCATAAGTTATGACATCAACATTTTGTAATAAAATACCTCCAAGAACCTCCCCAGATGCATCCATTACAACCGTGAAGTCTCCATTAGCATTAAGTACAACTAAAATAGGTGTTGAATTCAACTGACTTTTTATATTTTTTAAAAGCAGATTCACATTTATCATCCCTGAAAAATTTCTTATCCTTCTTCTACATTTAAGTTATTATTGTAGCCACCTTAGAAAGATCCTTAAAAAAATTTCTATAATAACCTGCAATGCCCACGAAGCTTCTAACTTCATGTACATTCTTGGGTGCAGGCCACTTGACTATAGCCACAATTTCAGAAGGATCCACAAAAATCCCATATTTACTTATAACATGACCCAAATAGTGAACTTCAGTGTCATAGAAAGAATATTTGGACAGTTTACCATATAACCGTATTTTTCTCAAAATTTCCAAAACTATTTTCAAGTGTTCATGATGCTCCTCCACATTTTTAGAATATATGAGAATGTTGTTTAAGAATACAAGCACAAACTTGTCCAAGTATTCTTGAAAGATATTATTCGTTAAGTTCATAAAATTTGTAGGTGCATTCGTTAATCCAAAGGGTAAAACCGTGAATTCATAATGTCCATACCATCTCCTAAAAACCGTTTTATGAATTTCCTCTTCCTTAATTCATAATTGGTGATATCCAGACCAAAGTTTTATCTTAGTATATACTAATGCTCCATGCATCTGATCAAATAGATCATCAATTCTAGGCAGTGGGTACCTATTCTTGATTGTTGCTTTGTTTAACATCTTGTAATAAATGCACAATTTGAGTGTTCCATCCTTCTTTTTCATAGAGATTATTAGTGCTCCCCAAGGTGAAACACTTGGTCTAATCAAACTCTTAGACAAAATTTCTTGTAACTGAGCCTTAATCTCTACTAACTCTATGGTAGTCATTCAACAAGGTGCTTAAGAAATAGGTTCAATACCTGGTTTGATTTCAATTGTGAAGTCAAACTCCCTTTTGGGTGGTAGTCTTAGTAATTCTTCCAGAAATACATCACCGTAATTCTGTAACAGCAGATAACGTTCCATAAAATCATAGTTTTTCTTCTGTAGACTCAGAAATCTTTACTGCATATAAGGTACAACCCTTATTTTTGTCCTTTTTAAGTTGCATGGCTGACAATTTCCTAACTGAAATTTCTCATTTTACACCTTGAATCTTTGCTATTTTCTGTAGATCATATAAACAACTAATATGTTTTTCAAAATATTCTACCTTTGCTTTATGCTCCGCTAACCATTTACACCTATGACTATATCATAAGATCCCAAAGGTGCTACATAGAGATCAACTTCTGTGGAAAAGCTAGGTAAGAAAAGGACTACTCCGAAAAGACACATACTAACTGTATGAACAAAATTATTACCATAATGTACAGTCCATGATTTATCTATTTTTCCAGCTTTTCTTTTAAGTTTTGAAGCAAGTTTACTAGATTTAAAACATTCATTTGCTCCAGTATCAAAAAGAATAGTTACAGGTATGCCAAATAACTTACCAGGAACTTGTATAGGTGTAACTTACTTTTCACCTTCCTTGTCAGCTACTATAGCATGTATCTTGTGTTACTGATTACAATCATCCTTCTCTAAAGGACATTAATTCATGTAATGATCTTTTCCACAGTTATAAAATCCTCCTAACAGTCCCTTTTTGGGCTCATAATTATTTCTAGCCTTAAAGTTATCATTCTTACCTCCACAAGGTTTTCATTCGTTATTATTATTTATGGCAAAATTGTTCCATGTATTACCAGCAGTCTTATTTATTGTTGTTTTCTTATTATTATCAGTTGCAAACTTACTTTTGTTACCACACTTTTTCCATGCCCTTTCCTAGGTATAATAGAAGCTGAAGAAGAGTTTGGAACTTTCTTCTGTACTTCTTCCTTGTGAGTAGAAATAGCCTTTAAGTTCAATTCCTATCATATGGTTTTTTCAAAAACCCCTTCCATAGTGGTTGGGATGTGAACATCAACCTCTCCCCTAATGATGGGATTCAACACCATGATGAATTTCCATATCCTGAACTTCTCATTAGTTTTATACTGAGGTACATACTTGAGTAGTTTCGTAAACTGTTCCCAATACTTAGTTATAGTTAACTTCCCTTGAGCTAAGTTCTGAAATTCAATCATTTTCTGATCATAATAAAGTTGTGGCAGCCATCATTTCCTAAAATAAACTTTAAATTGATCCCAAGTGATATTAGTTTCATCAATATTCAGCTCAGCCTTCCGACTGTCCCACCATGAAGATGCTTCATGGGAAAGCTAATATGCTTCCTAAATAGCTTTGGTCTCTTCGGAGAAGTTCTTTATTGCAAATTTCTTCTCCATCTCGCTGATCCAGTTCTCATCTCCATCACCTAATGTGGTGCCATCAAACTTAGGTGGACTTATCATTTTTATATAATTATTGAGTTCAGTAGCCAACCTAGCCTTTTTGTTTTCTGGATGGTCAGGAATATTAACATTTTTATTATCAACACCCATATTGGGGTTGTCCTCATGAGGTGGTTGATTTTTATTACCAGCTTCTTCTTCATCCTCATTACCCATCACTTGTTTCTCAAGCACAGTAAAATGATCTCTTGTGTCCAACATGGTAGAAAGGATCTCATCAAGTTTTTTGGCTATTGTTGCTCCTTCCTCAGGTGGAGCATTTCTCACAACATTTCCTCTTGTTCTAACCATTTTCTATTACAAGAAAATACAAGTTTTTATCAGATTATGGACATAATAGGTCCAAGAGCTGCAACCTTCATCTATGATACCAAGATGTAACATTCCCATTTTAAGACTTTAGAAACAAGGGAATTTTTTTTTGTGTATTGTTCTTTGTTCTAAATACGTAATTTAGAGCACACATTCCAAATAATTATTCTTATAATAGATAACCATATGAAGTTGTAATAACTCGGTAACCTACAAATCTATTCATTTCATGACTCGATAAACTATCGATCTATTCATGTTTAACACTAAGTATTGAATACTTTTCTGTATACTATGTACACATGGTTCTCTTACCCTTTTCTTGGTATTGAGTGATCTATCCAAGGATCCTAACTGAATAGTAGTTACCAATATTCATCTGCATCATGATTCTTAGACTAGGTGACCTAGGACAATGCAATCAGTAGCTAGCGATACTTTGGCAAAAGATTTCTAACATATTATTCGTATTAATTATTCCTTGATGGCATACTCTTCAATCTAGAATATGTCCTTCACCCCACTCCATTGTTATCTAGAATTTCTTACACTGACTTCTGTCAGTCCTGTCGATCAAGGTTTAACTCTAGTCTAGGTTAACAACATAGGTCATACTATGATGTGGCTCACAAAGAGTTAGGGTAAATTGGCATACTAGGTCAACCTAGGTTAACCCCATGTGCCAAGATACCCTGAGTCCTAAAGGGCTACTTCATATCCCGACTATGATACTAACTAGTCTTGGAGGGAAATCTTGATCAAGTTCAAAGGTGTGTAGATCTTGATGATCAATGCAGAAGGGAGTTGCCACATGTTAACTGCACTATTTTATCCTTGAGAAGATCCTAATCTTCACGAGGGTACAACCTTGCAGTTGATGTGTGTTAAAATCCTACGGAACATCCTCGTAAAGATGTACATACCTCCAAGATTTTACATACGTTAAGTAAAATTTAGGTTATCATACGACATATTTTGGAATCCCATCAAACCCCAAGTCCAACACTCTTTAAGTTCTTTTTACATTTCAGACTCATATCGTCTTAAGAACTTTACTTAACTTAAGATTGCTTCCAGATTTGTTAGTTTTTACCTAACAACCCGTTATCCAACAACAAAACAACAACAACTTATGTTCCTTTATTCTAAATAACTTAACCAATTAAGGAAGTGTAACATCCTATAAGGCTGAAACATATCAGACTTATTATAATTAAGTCTTAATGATTAACAATCATATCTTCCTCTTTTATTTAGATCATTCCTAGAGAGGAAGGGTCTTCCTCTTCATAGTTACATTCTAGGGCTTAGCACGCCCTATAATGTCCTTTATAATTACCATAATTTTTATTATAGTGTTATTTCACATCACATGATATAATGAATTACTTAGCTAAGAATGTTGTATTTTGCCACTTATTTAATTTGTAGCTTTCTTAGGAAATTTACCTAAATTCCTTTTTATAATACCCATCAAGGACACACATCCAAACATATAGATATTAAGAAGAGTATCCTCCAAACAACATAATTTACTCAATCTATGCAAGTAAATTTTCATCTTTTAATTCATTTTCAAACTTTTACATTTACAACTTATGTATTTTAGTCATACTCTATGACAACAACCTTTATTTTAAATAAGCTATCTTTTCTTTTTCAATACAACATAAGAACAAATCAGAATTCTTCTCAAGAATCAACATAGATCAGCCAATGCATCATATAAGTTTTTGCCTTCTCTTATCACTTACGAAGTCCATCTGCAAAAATTGCTAGCAAGGGTCAGTTCAACGAACTGAGTATGATAAGCAATAAGCCTTAAAACAAAGTGAATTCCACTAATTGTTTCAATAAAACAACCCTACTTTAATGAACAACAAGTAATTCATACTCCCAAGCGTAAGTAATACCAATAAAAAGAAGAGAAATACAAAACAAATTTTTAACACAAAGAGGAATAGGATGTAAACTATAATACCTGTCCTATAAATTAAAGTATAATTGATTCCATCCAATATCTTTACCAAACAACAAAAACATATTATATCATTGTTTCCAATTTTACCAAATAAAATACAACACATATGTTTACTATAAGATACAAAAGTGTTTACAGCATATTCCCTTTTGGATATTTCCCCTAACTTCCAAGTAAAGAAGAAATGAAAGTATTCCATTGCCAAAGTACTTAATCATCAGCAAGGCTAAAACTGATGTATGCCATAATTTAAACTATTCCTTTAAAGTAATTCTACTTTAAAATATAACAATATAATGTATTTATCAACAGATCCTAATGAAAGAAATCCAAGGAGAAGTGATGGATTAACAGTCGTCTACAAGTTACAATTTCATTTTCCAATCTAAATTTAATCTCATTCTACTTCACTTCAGTCAAATGAAAATTATACAAGTTTAATTAACATTTTTTTTCCCTTTTCAATAAGAATAGGAATCAAGAGGTTCTAATCAATGTACTTAACCCACCACATTATAGAAGGAATCTTACCAAAATATGATCCCAAACTCAAATCATTTCCTTCAATATAATAAAATAGTTTTACCTTCTCACATTCATATAGTTTAAGTTCATTCAAGAGTTCTAAGGAAGGAGAACAATGACCATTCCAAAGAAAGAGAGTACTAAAAACTATCTTCCTTTCTAAACAATCCCATTCTAATGCATAAATTTCTACTTTCAGTTAGAAATAATATAACAATAAAGCTCATACAAAGTCCACGAACAGTAAGCTTCATAGAATATTTATTTAAAGGCCTAACATTCTCCCATTGGTTGAGAATAGCCACAGATAAGAAGAAATCATGTTAACATCTCCTATTTATAGAACCCTATAAAATAAATAGTGCAATTCGACACAATTGAAACAAGTTTAGATCGCAATCGATCATCCAAGACATAACATAGCTGTTGTTGCAAATCAGCAGCACCCCCTGGATGTTGATCAGATTTCTAGTTTGATCATACTAGCATCCAGTGTGATTACACAACATTGAATCCTTTCCCCAAGTGTGGGACTTGCAAAATGAGAAAAGAATCTCTAGTTTAGAGGCTAGTTCCTCAATTCCTCTGGTTAGATTTATCACTTACAAGTTGTAGAGGTCTAAATTCCTAATCCTACCCTAAATTCCAAAGGAGACAGAGATAGAGAATGCAGATAAACTAAAACTAATGCTAATAGGTGATGCACCAAAGGAGTGGTGAGCATTTCTCACTTCTGCAGATTGACACAATTCATAAAATGCAACAAAACAACATGCACAAACTCATAACTGTAATGAAGAATCAGAAATTAGTCAAACAACACCAGTAGAGGATGAAAAATTAATCACAGGGCCTGTATTGTTATTTTAACATCAAAATCACTTGCATTACAACACCTGGGAGGCAAAAATGAGTTTCAGTTCTTAGAAAAGGTCTAATATTCCACCAAAATCACTTCCAAGGTGAGAAAGGGGACCTGCAATACACAAAAAATGTTCAACCCTTTGAAAATGAGCCAAATCTGGCTTTTACAGTGCAAGGGACGAGCCCAGGAGAGAGAAATGGGGGAAAACATGGAAGGGATTCAACCATTGACCAAAAACACATTCAAAACAGCATGGGCATCCTTACAGACTCATCCCCTGACATTTTTAGCCATGCTGGGAGAGAATGTAAGACATTCTTCATTAAAAACGGTGGTTGAAACGTCATTTCCGTCCATGACCAAGTGCCAGAGGCATTTTTCAATTTTCTCTCTCTAAAATCCATCAAAATGAAAAAATGACCCTAGAATCTTGTAGATAATTTCACCAGATTTCCATTGATATAAATAACGTTAAAAACCGAGCTCTAGATCGAAAGATATGGCCATTTGAAGTTTTAGGGAAAAACAGGGCCAAATCGGGTTAGCGGGTAAAAACTCAAATTTTTGCACCTTTTTGGTCATTTGGAAAATTTTCCAAAATTTCCCCACGCTCCACCACTCTAGGTGCCACGTGGTGGCATCTCATTGGCCACGGGCCTTTCAGGGGAAAAATTTTTCCAAAAAACTCCGCCGAGCCATAACTTCAATAATACATGGAGTTAGGAGGAAAACTTTACCTTTCTGGAAAGCTAAGAAAGAGCTCTATCCAATGGTGTCATTTCCAGAAGGTTTTGAGTGCTTGAAAAGCAAAATATTATGACTGAGGCACAAGAGAGGAAAAAATGAGAGGAGTTAGCCACAAAAAATGAGCAGGGGCACATTTTGGATAACAATTTTGGCGACTCAGAGGGGTCATCTGTCTGCTGGATGAAGTTACCAGTTTGCTTGAAGCAATCCATTGGGTATGGAGTCATTGAAATCTCTGTTTGATACCCTAACTGACTAGAACACTACAAGGAGGAAGATGGAATATCACCTGATGGAGCAAGGCCTACAAACACATCTCCAGGAACAACAAGCTTGTGCCAACGCACTTAGGGAAAGAAAAACTAATCTACAGCAAAACAATGTGCACAAGCACTTGGAGGAATGAAAAACCTAAACTAATATGTATAGGGTGAAGCATTTCCTTTAGTAGCAATGCTTCAGATGGATTCCATTGACTGGAATCTATAGTTCTTCGCAATCTAATGAAGGCAATTGGAAAGCATTGCCGTCCTTACACTTTGTGCCCATGTATGGGCCACTCCAAATGGCATCAAATTTTGAATGCCTTCCCCGGTTTTGCTCTATCCGCATCCCATTTTAACACTAGATCTCCAACTTGGAAGGATCTGTTCTTGGCCTTTCTATCAAAGGTCTTCGTTATCAAAGCTTGATCCTTCTCCATTGCTTGGGATGCCTGATTTCTGATTTCTTGGAGCTCCATAAATTTTGCATATCTGACTTCCATGGGCTCAAAATCTAACAACTACAACTATTTCATGAGTTCCAATGTTGGCAACTCAAGTGATATGGGAAAAATTTCCTCTCTTCCATAAACAAGCTTGAATGGAGAGTTACCTGTAGATCTTATAGGAGTTATCCTATCAGCCCATAAGGTTGATTTCAATTTGGTATGCCAAGACCTCTGATTCTCATCAAGAGTCCTCCTAATGATCCTCAACAAGATCTTGTTTGTAGATTCAGCCTGGCCATTACCCTGAGGGTAATAGTTTGATGAAGTACTTAGGTAGATCCCGTTCTTGACATCCCATTCAGTCACCTTGGATCCAATGAATGCCAATGCATTATCTGACATTATTGTAGCTAGTATGCCAAATTTGGTTACTATTCCCTCATAGAAGTCTAGGATGCTAGATTCATTTGCTTCCTTGAGTGCTACTACTTCAGTCCATTTGGTGAAGTAATATGTGGCTGTTAAAATCCACTTGTGCCCTTGGCTCGAATTGGGATTAATAACTCCACCTGTGAAGTCTAAATGCATAACCCCATTGCATGAATGGCTGGTCAATGGAACTCTTCTAGCACCTTATGAATCTGATTTGTACCAATGCATCTCAGCAGTACTCCATTCACATCTCTTTTGAATAAAACACCATCAACAAGGGCATATGGGACAACTTGCAACCTGGGTCTTCTTTGGGTCAACTAGCCTCTCTTTACCTGTGAAAAATGCACAATTCTTGCACCTCTTGATCCATAAAAAAAAAATACTTAACTCCTTGCCATACCTCATTGTCATCTTTGTGGTTTGGCTTGGTGATGCTAGGAATAGGCTGATTTTCTTCATGTATGTAATAGAATCCCAACTCAGATTCTTCTATTTCTTGATAAGGATCAAAAGCATGCACCTTGCTTGCCCATTCATCAAGATTTAAATCTGGGATGCTTCCAACCTTGGTGTCAGCTTCATCAGTGCTTGGACGATCTTCTTGATCAAACACTGAACAATTGGCATTAATCTGACTTGGAGTGTAAGGCTCAATGTGAAAGTTTGCAATAGGTTCAGACCTGATTGTGGATTTGGTTCCATATCTTGTTCTAAACAGCATGTGTGACCAATCAATAGATAAGTAACCTCCAATCTTAGCTGTGAAATCCCTTGACAAACATAGGGCAAAGAGTGGTGGAAGGTCTATTACTGAGACATCTTACAAAACAACCACGTTGGGATAGGCATGCAAAGTAAGACTCAAGTTTTTAATCACCCTGACTATTGTTACTGCTGTCCCATCCAACTTTACCACCCCTTTGGATATGGTTTCATACTGAATTCCCAACTGATCAGCTATTTGCTTGGGCATTACTGAACTACTTGCCCCAGAATCAATCATGCAATTGTGTAATAATTGGTTCCCAATGATCAATGAAACATAGAATGAAGGGGGCTTCAAAATTTTACCTTGCTGTCCTCCATGATTCCCCTCAGGCTGGGCAGTATTTGTGAGCACATTCTCTTGCATTTGGACTTGCTGATTTGAAGTTGACCAGTCCTTCATGGGAGTTTGTAGCAAATCTCTTTGGCCTGGGATAGATAGTGATTCCCACATTTATATGTTTACATTTGTCTTCCTCATCTGATCAATGATATTGAATGGAGATGAAGTATCCCTCTGCTATCCCTTGACCTCCACATTCATTCCTTGTGTATGGGCAACAACAACTGGCATTTGGGTTGGCCTAGGAACTGTTTTAGGCAGTCCTTGTGTGCTTGGGATTACATTTTACTTACCAATAGTTTGTGGAGTGACAGAAGGTCATGAATTACTTGGGGCCAATGGTTGTTCTTCACCCAAATTTCTTCTCTTTGACCTTGTGTTGGCTACAACACTTTGGGAAATCATTTGATTCATGCCACAAAAATCTTATGCCTGCTAGTTTACAAGTGTGGTATCATTTGGAGCTGATTGCTGCTGGAATGTTTCTTGTTGCTGGTTATTTCCTTGACTACCTTCACCCTCCACACCAGTTGCTGTCACAATTAATGCTTGATTCAAGGCACCGTTGAAGCACATGGATTGGTTATGAGGTTCATTGCATGGGAAACACCAATCACACTCTTGAGCTATATTGTTTTGTACTGGCACTAATGCTTTAAATGCAGATGTAGCATTGGGATTATAGGGCTGAAATGGTCTGTTGGTAGGAGGCCTTTCTTGATTTAGATTTGCAGCTGGATTGGGTGGTCTATGAGGTTGATATGGCTACCTGTTAGGCTGAGCTTGAGGCTGGAAGGAAGGTCTAAAACCTTGAGCTTGCTGCCTTTTGAGTGTAACCAGCTCATTACCTAGATTTTGTAATTTATTCATGACTTCTTGAAGTTCATTTGAGGCACTAGAAGATGAAGTGGAAGCTTCACTTGAATTCTGATTTCTAGGAGTGGGAATAAAAGCTAAATTAGGCACTTGTCTAGTACTTGGGCTCTCTAAACTTGGAAATAATGGCATTGGAGGCCTATGAGCCAGCTTGCCAGCTTGAATCAAACAATTTTCAGCTCTAATGGCAATGCTATAAGCAATGGGGATAGTTGTGCCTCCCATGGACTGAATTAACATAGAAATATCAGAATTTAAAGCTTTAAGGTAATAAAGAAAAGCACCTTTTGCTGTTGTCCTGACTGCCACTGGCATTCTCTCCCAAGTCCTTTGAAATCTGAAATTAAAATTAGTCAGCTGCTCATTGGGAGCTCTCTTGATGGTTGTCAACTGCTCCAAAAGGGACAAGTTGTCTCCCTTTTCCCCAAACTGCTCATGGAGGGATATACATAGCTGATTCCAATTTTTAATAGAACCTGATGCAAGACTCCTGAACCATTGCAAAGCTTTCCCTTTGAATGAAGATGCCAGCAGTTTGACAGCAACTTGCATCTCATTGATCTCATGGATTACACAAATGTTAGCAATATCCTTAACATGATCACCAGGTGAGGTTTGATTTTCTCCAACGAAGTATGGAATGTTCTTCAATGCTGCAACTGAGATTAGATTTTGTGCATTGAGAGCAACTGGGCTGCTGCCAGTGAAATTGACATAGGGGTTGTTTTGTGCCATTCTGATTGGCTTTAGAACCCTTGTTGATTGAATGAAAGACCTACCAGGTGGAGGAGTTGAGAGAGTTCTGTTTGGTGGAGATGGAGACCTTTGGATTCTCCTCCCACTTTGCCTTACTCTTGGAGATAACTGTAGATATTCAAACAACGCCTCTTCTTCTCCAGCTCTTGACCTTGTAGTTGATTCTTCTCATGAGTTTTCAGGTCTGCACTGCTAAAACCAGCTGATTCTTCTTCCTTGGAGTCGCCAGATGTGCAATTTATAGCTCTTTTAAAGCAAGAAACTTGCAAAAAATGCACATCAATTTTGTTGCAATGAAGATGAAGACCTCTAAGGTCCCACCCAGCATGCCAAAACTTTTGTTGCAAATCAGCAACACCCCCTGGATGTTGATCAGATTTCTAGTCTGATCATTTTAGACATCCAGTGTGATTGCACAACATTGAATCCTCTCCCCAAGTGTGGGACTTGCAAAATGAGAAAAGAATCTCTAGTTTAGAGGCTGGTTCCTCAATTCCTCTAGTCAGATTTATCACTTACAAGTTGCAGAGGTCTAAATTCCTAATCCTACCCTAAATTCCAAAGGAGACAGAGATAGAGAATGCAGATAAAGCTAAAACTAATGCTAATAGGTGATGCACCAAAGGAGTGGTGAGCATTTCTCACTTCTACAGATTGACACAATTCATAAAAATGCAACAAAGAACAACATGCACAAACTAATAACTGTAATGAAGAATCAGAAATTAGTCAAACAACACCAGGCAGAGGTTGAAAAATTAATCACAGAGGCCTGTATTGTTATTTTAATGATAAAAATCACTTGCATTACAACACCTGGGAGGAAAAATACGAGTTTCAGTCTCTTAGAAAAGGTCTAATATTCCACCAAAATCACTTCCAAGGTGAGAAATGGGACCTGCAATACACAAAAAATGTTCAACCCTTTGAAAATGAGCCAAATCTGGCTTTTACAGTGCAAGGGACAAGCCCAAGAGAGAGAAACGCAGGAAGACATGGAAGGGATTCAACTATTGACCAAAATGCATTCAAAATAGCATGGGCATCCTTACAGACCCATCCCCTGACATTTTTAGCCATGCTAGGGAGAGAATGCGAGCCATTCTTCATTAAAAACGGTGGTTGAAACGTCATTTCTGTCCATGACCAAGTGCCAGAGGCATTTTTCAATTTTCTCTCTCCAAAATCCATCAAAATGCAAAAATGACCCTGAAATCTTGTAGATAATTTCACCATCTTTCCATTGATATAAAGAACGTGAAAAATTGAGCTCTAGATCGAAATATATGGCCATTTGAAGTTTTAGGGCAAAACAGGGCCAAATCGGGTTGGCGGGAAAAAACTTGAATTTTTGCACCTTTTTGGTCATTTGGAAAATTTTCCAAAATTTCCCCGTACTCCCCCACTCTAGGTGCCACATGGCGGCATCTCATTGGCCGCGGGCCTTTCAGGGGAATTTTTTTCCAATAAACTCCGCCGAGCCATAACTTCAAAAATACATGGAGTTAGGAGGAAAACTTTACCTTTCTGGAAAGCTAAGAAAGAGCTCTATCCAATGGTGTCATTTCCAAAAGGTTTTGAGTGCATGAATAGAAAAATATTATGACTGAGGCACAAGAGAGGAAAAAATGAGAGGAGTTAGCCACAAAAAATGAGCAGGGGCACATTTTGGATAACAATAACGTTATTAGATCCTAATAAGAGGTAAGAATATGAGTAATTGCTAACACTTAAGACTTCCCAATACTTCAACAAAGTAGAACCATCTCAACAATATGCCAACGTATCGCTACAAGAACTATAAATTTGGTTTCCAACAAAAGGAAAATATCAAACAACAAAATAATAATATGTATAGTCCAGGAATCATTTACATTTCTAGGTGTAATTCCAAGCATAAACATCATTGAAGGATCAAGACCATTTAAATACATGTAACCAAGTTAGGGTATCAAATATTCCCTTAATAGTTACTAAATAATAATAAAAAATAATACTTGAACCAACAAAATGTTTAGGTTTCTACTTCCATTAAGAACACCAAGTATTAAATGGTGTGTACAGTGAAGGATATCAATATCACAACCACAATTACATAATATGCCAACATCCCAAGACTAGACCAAGAGCAGTTAAATTGTTTTCATACAGTTCAAAATAAGAAGAAATGCTTCCATTCTCCATTAACATCCTATCAACCTTATTTTTGAACAAAACAGAATGTAAGATGCTAAAAAAAATCTCAGAAAGGATGACTCACAGATTGGGTTCATAAATAATCTCCAAATACCATTAACGTGGTCAAAATATCAAGATTCCACAAGCACTATGCGAGAGTGACTTGAGTTACAGTCAAGTTATCCAGAATAATAACAAACACAAGTTCCAAAATCAATCAAGTTCACAGAATGAAATACAAACTAAATCCTATACTGCTTTTCCTATGCATGCCAGTTTCCATAAAATTCCATGTTTTCAGAAGGAGTAACATAGAAACCAACTATATATGGTTTTTCCATGCATGCAAACTTTTCTACCGTCAAATTTCCACAAGGTAAAATACAAAAATAATAATACATATACAAGTTTACCTAAAGTGCATGTGAAACCTGTTAACAGTCACCGATTTTCTCAAGAATAATACAATCCCTAGATCATATACAGGTTTATTCATAGTCCATTTAACTATGGATCAAAATGCATGCCAAACAAACCTTAAGAATCTCAGTTACATTCCACTTTACTAAACAAGTTTCCCAACTGAAGCTCATACTTACATATGAGTTTAATAAGACTGAAGTTCTTACAAATTTGAATTCACAAGACACAACCAGTTCACCCAACAAACATTTTAAAACCACTGAAGAAGAAAACAGTGTTACCATTTTTGTTTAAGTATTCGTGGTTCCTTTATGATAAAGGCAGTGCAAAGAAAGCTTTCCATAGAATCATGAACACACAGATTCAAAAAATATAGAATGCAAGTTTTTCTTACAAACCCACCTATCAATTTACTAGCTAAGCATGAATGTGTAGAAATCAATAGAAAAAATTTGTTTTAATGAAAACACTTAGAAGAAAGCAAGATATTTTAACATTTAGGGCCTATCATGCCTGATAGTGTCACCAAAAAATCAAAGAATACTTCTAACTGAGCTCGCTTCTTCCCTTCTTCTCCACGAAAGACCAAAACAACAAAATACTTCCTCCACATTGCCTCATATACTCTCCATGAAACAAAAATAGATTTGAAGCCTCCAAAATAGCCATACAATAAATTTTAACTACTAGTTTGAAAAACTAGAATGTAAGTAGAATGAAAATCGAAAATCATGCAAATGAAACAACTCAACCAAAAATCCGCGGGCATGCCTACCAAAGCAGTTCGGGCTCGTCAAACAAGACAATTAATTGCATTAATTTCTTGATTTCCCACCCAATATTCTTTGCCACCACCTACTAAACTGACGAGTTCCAAATAAAATAAAACATGAATTTTCATTTCTAGTGATACTTCCACCTAGGCCTCCGCCAACCAAACTAGCCCCTGCAAAAGTCAACAAACCGTAGGAATTTAAAAACCTTATCATCTTCTTAAATGCTTACAAACCTTCACCAATGTACATGAAACCCCCGTTTAGTTCCCAATTCACATCCATTAGTTAGGATAGGTTAGATTGCTTAGGTTAGATCTTAGGTAGGATTTACATTAGTACCTTACGATGTTACACTAACCACTAACCTCCAACATAGGTCTTTAGCAATTAGGTTAGGTTCTATTTTTAATACTTAGCAACCCTTCTAACCTTTAGTATCAAGTTTAGGTTAGCAAAGAAATTATATCAAGTAACATAGCTTTGGTAGGAATACTTTCACCTGGCTTAGGGTTCCAGAAGTCAATCCTCAATAGGATCCCAGATACCTTTCTCCTGTGCTGTGAATAGCTACATTCTCATTGTTATCAGAAATGACCGGTCATGGTTGATCTTAAAGGAACCAAGCCATACAACCTACTGAATGGAAGTGCGTTCACACAGAAGTCAAAGAAATTGTAACAAAAAAGTTCAGTCCAGCATGTAGCTTAACTCATGGAATGTCAATTTTACCATTCACTTCAATAGAACAGTTTTAAAACATTCCTTGGATCACTAAAATTGATCTAAGGATGAGTCAGATATAGTACAAGTTTACAACTCTTAAATCAAATTGCAAACAACCTTCCAGAAGTGAAAAATGAATTCAAAGAAGTCATACCAATTCGATCAAAGGAGCTTAAGAGCATAAAATACTTATCCATATCAAGCATGATTTCTAAAAATCAGAAGAACATATCCTTATAAGGAAAATCACATATCAACACATGAATGCAAAGGAGGAAAATAACAACAGTCAAGGGTGTTACAGCACCTCCACTAAGGATATGACCTACCCTGTTACTTTAGGTTCTTCCTGAAACCAGGGTTAGAGGAACCATTTTATAAGTTGTATTTGTTAAAAGTGGTGGATATAACAGAACCATTTTTACTCCTTTTCTCCAAGAAGTGAAAAATTGCCTCAAGAATACATGGTCAATACAAATTCTATCTAACTCTCACGAGTTTTCATACTAGAAAACGTAGATATCTTCTAAAGAAGGCTTAGGTTACTAAAGAAGGCTCAGGTTACTAAAGACAATTATAATTCCAACTTGTTCTTGCATACTTTGGAAAAATGGTGAAAAAATTTAATAAATTTCCATAGTATTTATGCATAGACAATGCAAGCAGGGGTAATTCAATTGGATCTTATGGTTATTGGTTGTAATTTTGATGTATAGTTGGGAAGTTAAGAAGGATAAAGTTGATTATACAAAAAACCTCAAATGAACCTTACAAATATTGTAGAAAATTGTTTTTTATGTAAAATATGGATCACATAGTCCAAAGCATTCCTTCAACCAAAAGGTTTTTATTCATGGAAGCCCAAGAACACAGGATTTTACACAAACTTTTAGAATTCAAACAAAAAATATCATGACAAACTCTCAACAAAATACTAAAAATTTGTTATCAAATTCATTCTAGATATGCTTAGGAACTGACAAAGATCTTAGATAAAATAGATACAAATTGATTTTAAAATCGTTTACCATATTATGAAGGAAAGCTCTATCAATAATGTAATTGTAGTTACAAAATTGTCACTATTTTAACTAAGGCTTTATGTAATTCAAAGAGACTAATTAACATAAGATTCCAATAGAAATATAGACAAAAAATTCAAAACAATTCATCTTGAAAAAAATAGCGACTCTTGTGAAAACACACATAGATAAATTCAAAAGGAATCCAATTCTTCAATAAGGCGACACAATAACTATGACCTCAATATTTTCCAATGGTTATACAATGAAACCATCTTGGCGATAAGGTTTTAGAATAAATGAACAACCCGGGTTTCTTAAATTGGTTTGGTTTAAGAAAGCTCAAACAATTTCTCTCCTTTTTTCTCTAAATCTTAGAAGACTTTAACCCCTATTGGGCACCTAAAATATTGACTAAGTACAAATGGTGCGTAGGTGTGCAAGGTCCCTGTTAAGGAAAGGCACGCAAGGAAAAAGTGTGCAGAGAAGGGTTTAAGAGGGGTTTAAGAGAAGGGTTTAAAGAAGCTAGCAGCATGTGCAACATGTGCGGCTAGAACCAAGGGTTCAGGACTTAGTAAAATTGGGTGTTTAGGGTAGAACACATGAAAAACATGACCCAACCGCATGTGGATAAGGTGCCAGTCTAACGACAAGTTGGCCCAGAAATAAGCATGCTAGAAGTTTCTAGAAGCACATCATGGTATAAAGTGGAAAGCTCGGGTCTAGAGAAGCATGCTCGCATAGAGGACCACATTCATACACTTGACATCGGATCTGAGGGCATTGGAGGATCAGTTGGAAGTCGAGAAAGGCTATAAATACAAGCACCTGTAGAATAAACACAAGGACTAGAGAGTGTGAGGAGCTCTGTAGAAATACTGCAAGAACTCTATTAGTGGATAATTGCATTTGGGAGAGGATGTATTGGGAAAGGGGATTGTAAATTTTCTTTTTAATAGTATGGCCCCATTAGTTCAGTTGTAATGCATGAATGCGGTCTTCTTCTCTATGACATTCTATAAATGGATCCATGGATGTAATGAGGTTACTAGTTATATGAATATTAATATCAATGATTCTGATACATCTTCTTCATAGATTCTCTTCCCTTTATGTTTATGCTAAGCATGGGTGCTTGTATACTTCCTTCTGTTACAACACAAGTTATATAATTTGTTAAGTACACTATCTAGAATGACTGCAAGGATCTAGAGTCTGTTCTGAGCTCTATGGTTCTTGTATGTCTTAAGTCCTCTTTAAATTTTTTGAACACAAATCATAGATGATGTTTCCCACTTAACTCACATAAAAGAGAGACTCAGAACCCATGCGTGCCTCAGGTGAGCACCTAGGATCCGCTGGGTGATAGGCCAACGTGCATAGGGTTCCTTTCTTTTGTGATAGGAGTAAAAATGACTACATCTTGGTTCTATTTTTGGGACATGAACCCAGGTCTCTTAACTTATAAAATGTTGAACAAAGCCACACCATTTCAATTGGTGTTTGGTATGAAAGTTTTTCTTCTAGTTGAATTCATGTTACCTTCTTTGCGAATAGCACACATAGGAGGGTTAACTAATGAGAAAGCACTGGAAGAGAGAATTGATGAGTTGATGAAGTTGGATGAGAGGTGATCACTCACTAGGTGGAGCCAAACAACAAAGAAAGCAAAGTAGAAGGCTTGACATGATTTCCACATAAGAAAAAATAAGTTTGAGATTGGGCAGATAGTCTTACTTTATGATTCTAAGTTTCTGTGCCATCCTGGGAAATTGAAGGTCCATTAGTTGGGTCCTTACACAATCTTGTAGATCATTGAGTTAGGCATGTGTCAGTTACAAGCACTGGATGGAAGGAAGTTGTCTGGACACTTCAATGGGAGTAGGATGAATTCCTGCTATAAATAAGCCTTCTTGGTGTTTGTAAATAAGGAAGTTTTGACAATTAGTTTAGATTTTCCTTTATGCATTTATTTTCTTATGTTTCCCTTTCGCATTGTTGTTTTGTTTTGTGCCTTGGGTGCTAGTAACCTTATTACTAATTTTGAGAATTTATGAGTGCACAGAGGACCGTGCATCATTTTAGTGTGGGGTGGAGTAATGTGAAGGAGTGCATGGTTAAAGTGCCAAGGAAAATTGTGTTAAAAGCCCAGTTGAATGGCCTGGTTGAAAGAGGTATATTGAGAGAAAAGATGCAAAAAGGATGGTTGGTGTTGAGATAAACCTATGTTCAGATCCCACGTACAGTGGAGGAGAAAGCACATTATGCAACATGAGGTAGGCGAGAGAAAAAATTAGGAAATAAGTGCCTTCAGTGCTACGTACGCACATGTAAGAGTCTCCTATCAAGTTGGATTGATTACATGCCAGAAGGTTGGAGGTTTGTTCGCACAGGTTGGGGTGCATGAGTGAGAGCGCTGAAGATGGAATTTGTTTGTTTGCATAGGTTAGGGTACATGAGTGAAAGCACTGAAGATGGAATTTTTTTGAAAAAGATGCATTAAATGTGAAAGTATAGTGGTAGGTGAAGTAGTAATTAATGCTTAAAAAGGGGAAAAACTATAAATAAAGGGGTCAAGGAACTTCATTTTTCACTTTGCTTATAAGAAAAATGAAGCACTTTTTTCACCTTTGCAAACTAGGGCTTCCAAAAAACCGATCCATGTGAAGAAAATTTTGGAGAGATTAAAGCATAGGTAACTAGTTCAAGTTTGCAAACTAGGAGGAAGGGATTTCACGGGTGTAGGAGAAGTTGTGAGAAGGTGCCATCTTGTTAAGGGAGTATCCCAATTAGGGTTTAAAGAACTAGTTCACACATTTAAGTAATTTTCCTCACAATTTTGAGATCTAAGGTTGAAGAGAGCAGAACAATAGAACAACCTGAAGTGAATAAAGTGGGAAGAAGACCTAGATAATGGCACCAAAAAAAAAAATGAGGAGTGGTATGCAGAAATGTAGTACCCATATGGGGTGTTGTTGGGGAAGGAGAGGGAGTCTCATATCAGGAACATGTCCATAAATGATTATAATCATCAGACAAGTGCAATCAAGAAGGAGTTTACACCAGAGTTGATGCACCCAATGAATAAAAGGACACCAGAAGGTTTTTCCATTTACAATGAAGACATGAAGGTAAAATTCGAAAAGGTAGGGTTATTACAACTCTTTGAGTTTCCCTATTTCGGGAAACCTGAGCATATATCAATGGCTGATGTGGTGCATACATGAAGACTATTTCCACTTCGTAGGGTGTAAAATGCACATAACTTGTAGTGCCCATTTCACTTTATAACACTTTGATATTGATCTTGATACTGTTGATTACATTATGGACATTATTATGGTTTTGATTCAGTATGATGATAGATATTTGATCATGGATTATTGTTGACTTTGATTCTTATATGATGCATGATGATTATTAGAGAAACTTTATATGTTGATGATGTTATACTATTGGACATGGTTATATGATGGATGATGTTCGGACTTGTGATATTTGGATATTATGAGTAGCCCTAGAAATGGAAAATTATTAGATGATGATATAGTTGTTGATATTACTATAATGATATTGTTAGATTATGTTGATGTTGTTGTAATTCATATATCTAGATGATTTTGGAAATTTAATTATATTTATATTATTTTGGACATTCTGATATGGCCACAAGGCCGGAGGAGTTATTTGTTTTTTGCAGACTAAACTATCACAACAAACATCAGGGGATTGGAGACCAACCACATTGGAATTCTAGATAAATTAATCAAGGTCACCACGGCAACACGTTTTGTTTTTGTGTGTTTGTATTTTGTTAGGGATTCCCATGGGGGGATTACCTTTAAATGTGAACAAGGGATTTTATGTTTTCTTTTATTTGGTCCCTTTTTGTTTAATTATTTTGCATGTGTTTTATGTGCTGTACTTTCCCTTTACATTATTTATTTAATGTGGTGTTAATATTGCGAGTAATCATATTGTTTAGTAATTAATTAAAATATTCCATAAGAATGTAATTAATAGAGTTGATGGCCATGTTTTAAAGAATGTGTAAGTGATGTGTAAGAATTGTAAGAGTTGTGTAAGTCAAATTCGAATTTGTCCTTGGAGGCTGATTTTAGAGGCTTGTGGGACAAGTAAAACTTGTCCCATACCTCTTAAAATTATTTACCAACCATACCTATGGTTGGAGGATTGTTTTTAGACCTTTCTAATGCATTTTTATAAGTCAAATTGTAAGTTTTAATTGCACTCTTCTTACATGTTATTAAATTTAGTCCTTTGGGGTATGGGTTTTTTGGAGTGTGTAAGTAAATCTGTCATATTATTCACCCACCTCTTTATTTTGTATTGGAGAATGAATTTGACCTTTGGTTTGAGTTGAGGATGTGTGAAGTGGCATCCTACATGGATCCACCTCATCCTCTTCTATAAAATTTGAACTCCATGTCTTGTTTTGGGTTGTTGAACTTTTGGGAATGCTTCCTTGGGGAAAATTCTCTCTTTGATTGGAGCTCTTTTTTTGGAGGACCTTTTGGGAAGACTATTACTTGTGTGCTTGATTTCACTTTTTGATATATTTTCCTTGGGGTGAATTTTCCTTAGCTATTTGGAGCTCTTGTTGATTTTGGAGGAGATTGAAGATCATTTCATACTTGGGCATTGCTTATTTTGGGACTATATTTTTGACATTGAAATATTGTTGTATTGGAACAAATCTACCATGGAGAGGTAGGAACTTAGCTCTTCATATATGCTTTTATTTCTTGCTATGTTTGTGTGAATGGTGTATATTTTGTGTGTTTGTTGGCTGGTTGGGTAGACTGCCTAGGAATGGTGTAGGAGAAGGCTATGGGGAATCATTGAGGGGGTGCATAAGGGAATGCCAGTGACATCGAATTTATTGCAGAAGAATTTTGGGATTGGGATCCACCATAGAAAAGAAATAGCTTGCATTTCTTACTTGTGGGGGGCATCAGGAAAATTATGGGGGGGGGGGAGGGGCATAAGGAGGGATTATGGGGGGCATAAGGATATATGGGAGATGTTTATATTGAAGGTTTGTTACAGGTGGATACCCAATTCCCATTGGGAGGCATAAGTAGCTTCCCCCATAGTTCTTGCTCCTTTGGCTTACATGGTGAAGCCTAAGTTTTGTTTGATGTCTTTCATGTGGTTCCAAAACTGCTATTTTGTTTTGGACTGTGTTTTAATTTGACATGTTCATGTTGAAAGATTGCTTGGTAATGTGGAAGCATTTTGTTGCCATGAGTTGAAAAACATTTCTTATTGCATTGTGGTTGGGGCTCGGGGTCCAATGAAGAAGGATGACTTCTCCTCTTCATTGGATGTCTTGGTTGGGTGGAGAGTGTTTCCTTTCCCCCAATTTTGTTGTGATCAAATTGGAGGAATGAAAAGAATGCATGTTGTTGTTCTAGATGTGAGAAAAGATAGTTTGATAGTCCATTATGGAATGAAATCTTATTGTAAACCCTTCCCACTTAAAGTGGATGAATTTGTAAATGTCTCTTAATGGAAAGATGTTGTACTATTTGGAAAGTTGTAAAGTGAAATGTAAAGGAGATGTACTCTGTTATGTTCATTTGAAAGAAAGAAATTGAAATATGTTATTTGCATTCAAGAAATTGAAAAAATGTAGAGTTGTATATTTGAAATCAATAATATATTTCACTACCTTTATCAATTTACATTGTTGTATTGAAATTGATCATCAAATTGTGATTGGAAACCTTTGTTTGGAAAATTGAAATGAGGAATACGTATAAAGGAAATATATGTAACTCTGTTCTTTTGAAATATGTTAAAACTAGAAATCAGACTATGCAATTTAACTATTAAATGGTTTGTTTAAATCAACTAAATGTATTATACTAGAATAGAAATAAATTTCCATATTTGGAAGATGAAAATGATAAACAGATCCTTTAGAAATTGACCTCTGTTTTAAATTTTAAACTGGAAAATACTTCCTCTAAAGTGCACAGTTCGAACCTGCAAACAATAATAAACTTTGAAACATTTAAATCTAGCATGCTAGGATATCAATGTACTCAATTGGACTAAAACACATAAGGAAAAATCCTTCAAACATTGCGAAATCAGGCCCAAACCTTCCGAAGTTATTTTGTTGTTTGAAGTTGTAAAAATTTGAACTGGAAATCAATCAAGCAAAATTACCTTCCAAATCCATCCTAAATTCTTCTTAGAATAATTCTCCATGTCTTTTTGGCATGTTGAGTGAAGGAGAAGATCAAATTGAACAAAATTGTATAAGTTAAAATTTACCAGTTTACTTTTATAATCCTACAGAACATTTTCTTAAAATTTACCCCTTAAAATTTATAAAAATCTAAAATTAATGATTTATGTGCAAAGAGGGCATTGAGATCTTTCCATAAAGTCCATGTTTTCCCAAAACTGAGCTCTGTATCAAAAGTTATGGCCCTTTGAAGTTCCTACTTCAATTCAGCCTCCAAAAAAAATAAAAAAAATCTAACTATTAAAATTTTAATCTAACTGTTAAAATTTTAAATTTTAAAATTTGGGAAAAATTTCTTTTGTGGGCCCGTGGCCCAAATTTTTCCCTTAGGGACTTAGGAAAATTTTTGGGAAAATTTTCACAATTTTCTCTGCTGCCCCGCCAGCCCACTGGCCCGTAGCCAATCAGAAGCTACCATGTGGCCTCACGAGGGAATGGTGGAGGCGTGGCACCATTTTCTTTCTTGGCACTTTTGAAATTTTTTGGAAAAATTTATTGGGTTCCTCCGCCAACCCACGGCCAATCGGGTACTGCCACATGGCATGGCGGAGGGGCAGAATCCTTGCAACTTAATCTTTTTTGAGAAGATTGTTTTTGAATTTTTTTATAATTTTCTCTGTGGCCCCACACTCCCACCTCTAACTTGAAAAAATCATCTTCATGGACACGTGGTCCCGTGCATGCAAATTACCCTTTTTCCCTCCTTTGGTAAATTCTCCCAAACATCTCCGCCACCCCGTCTTCCCTTATTTTTCCCCCGCTTTCACTTGGAGGGCGCCACGTGTCCCTGGCAGACCTGCGGGGGTGCAGGTGCAAAATTAGTTTTTTGCCCCACATGGGAAAATTTCAAAAAAATCTCCCCACGGCCCGCCAACCTGCCCTTTTGGAAAATTTTCACCCCTGTGCCAGCAAACCTGCTCTTGGAGGAAAATCTTCACCCTAAGCCCTGCTGGCCCATAACTTGAAAAATATGAGGAGTTTGGAGGACTTCTTTGGATCATTGGAAAGGTGAGGAAATTTATTATCCAATGGGAATGATTTAGGGAAATTTTGAATGCTTTAAGTCTAAGAAAAATCAAGTTGAAACTCTAAGTTTGTTAGAGAGTGGGTATGGTGATAATTTACCCTCTGGACCTAATTGAATCTTCTAATCTAAATTTTGGACCTTATGACCTTTGTCAATTGTCAATAAAAGAAAAGTATGTTCTAGTAGACTAGAATTGTTTTGGAACTATTTAGTGACATTTGTTACCTTGTAAACTAGTTGCAGAGTCTTTTAAACACAAAAAAAAGTATTCCATAATTTTCCTAACTAATCCTATGTTGTTTCTTAGGTGTCAAGTGGGTTGTTTTAGTGGGCGTTACACTTCATATCAGAGCAGTGGTTAAAAAGCTTGGACCATATGGAACACTAGAAACTTGAGACATGAAACTTAAACCTAACACACTTTTAAATCTAGAAAACAACTTAGTTTAGAAATTACATATCTTAGTAAACATGGAAGTTGAATAAAACTTAGAAAAATGAACTAACTCTCGCCTTGGTATGTGCAGGAGGCGCAAACGGGACGAGGGGGATTTTCACATAGACCCCGAATTACCACCACCAGATCATGTTGTATCAACCATCCTACCCCATATTTTGTAGAATCTTCATGATGTTGATGCCTCTCTACGCAGAGGATCAGTAGGAGGACATATATCCAGACATGATAGAGTCCCTTCCATTGAGGATCAGGTATCTCCTCGACCCAACAAGGAGCATGGAGGAGAGAAATCCCATGCAGAGTCACCATAGAGGGGACATGGTGACTGAGTTTCAGGACATAGAGAGAGGTCTCAGAGCCCTAGGCCTAGGGATGAGCGTGAAGAGAGACCTAGAGGCCATTAGACCATAGCTGTAGATCACATAAGGGAGATCCTGAAGCTTTGGCCATCACATTATTCTAGTGACACAGGTGGATTTTAGGTAGAGGCCTAGCTTGTGAGTTTGAGTGGTTGCTTCAAGCTTTGTCTTTTTTCTAGGTACAAAAAATCTCGTGTTATGATCCATCTACTGAGGGATGGAGTAGGAGTATGGTGGAGGACAGAGGAGTAGAAGCTCCATGTCGATTATGAGATAATGACCTGGGAGCTATTTGACGAGAGGTTTAGGAATATATATTTGTCATAGAGGTTCATACAGTAGAGGATTGATGAGTTTCATGACCTCCGATAGGCATCTCTTTCAGTGGCTGAGTATGAGAGTAGATTTTTGGATCTACTCCAGTATGTTGAGTACATGTAGGATGAGCAGGTGTGGATCCATAGGTTCATCTGGGGCTTGAACCTAAACATCAGAAGTGAGGTTCAGATCCACTACCCACAAACTTTAGTAGAGGCCGTTGAGAAGGCCTACATAGTAAAGGATACTCAGGGAAATACCTAGCAAGTTAGAGACCGAGTTCGGAGCCGCATATAGCAAATACAGGACAACAGATCGAGGGGGATAGTACCCCTTCCTCATGGTGGACATTGTTCAGCATAGATATCATTTAGACCACAACAACAATAACAGTAGTTCCACCCACCTTATAGACCTCCATAAAGAGTTGATGCAAAGAGAGGTCGGAGTATGGGGCCTCCTCCTAGCGGTCCCATCAGGACACAGGGTGGACCTAGAGCTCAGTCAGCGGGAGCTCGCTAGTAGAGGCCTTAGGATACCATAACTAGATCATCAGGATCCACACCACAGACTTTCAGATAACCTATTGGAGGTGTGACTCCTTGGAGAGGATCAGGGGGTTGTTTTGGTTGTGGAGTTGTGGGACATTTTTGGAGAGACTACCCACATTACCCTAATAACAAGGGTAAGACAGATCTCAGAGCCTACTATTGGTGATTTGGGGTGCAGTCACAGGATTTATGTAGCCGTTGAGAACCGTCAAGAAGAGCATTACATTATAGTTATTGAGACTACAGGTAGCATTGGTGGTATTTATACCTCCATCTTGTTTGATTCTTGTTCTTATGATTCTTTCATTGCACCATCTTTAGTAGAGAGATGCAGGTTGGTGGCAGTTAGTCAGGGTCATAGTTGGGATGTTGAGATGGCTTCTGGAGTAAAGATCTCTGTAGACTCCTTAGTTAAGGAGTGTGGTGGATTTGGGACATCTCACCACTACCTTAGATCTTTATATCCTTCCTTTGGGCTCTTATGGAGTCATCTTGGGTATGGATTGGTTGACGGCACAAAAGGCCATAATGGATTATTACCACAAGGTTATATCTTGTGTAGATGATTTGGGAGTTGAATTGGTGATTTCAGGGGTCAGGAGACCCGTTTTTATTCACACCATCTCTGCTATGTAGCTTAAGTGGTGTTTGCAACGGGGTTGTCAGATGTATGTTATTATAGTCAGTAACAAATCAGAGGATTGGTCTAGTGGACCATCACTAGATGATCACCCCATTTTGAGAGAATTTGAAAATGTCTTTCCAGGGGAGCTATAAGAGTTACCACCCCCACATGAGATAGATTTTCACATAGATCTAGTTCCTGGAGAAGATCATATCTCACGAGCACCTTATTGGATGACCACCCCAGAGCTCTGTGACCTCAAGTTGCAGCTGGAGGGCCTTATGGAGAAAATCATTATCCATATCCCTTAGGGTGCACTAATGATCTTTGTGAAGAAGAAGGATGGGTCCTTGTGGTTGTGTATTGATTACTACCAGCTAAACAAGGTAACAATCAAGAATCATTATCCTCTTCCATGCATATCGATGACTTGTTTGATCATATGAAGGGAGACACATAGTTTTCTCTAAGATTTATCTCAAGTCAGGGTACCATCAATTGAGGATCTACAGAGGTAGACATTCATAAGAATGCACTTCTGCATACAAGATATGGGCACTATGAGTTCACAGTGGTGCCTTTTGGTTTGACTAATGCCCCCGCAGTGTTCATGAATTTGATGAATGGGCTATTCAAGTACCTTCTTAGATCACTTCATGCTCATCTTCCTAGATGACATGTTGATATACTCATATATGCGTGAGGAGCACAAAGGGCACCTTTGCCAGGTTCTTTAGTGTCTTCATGAGTAGCATCTTTATGAGGAACTTGGAGAAGTGTACTTTATTTTAGAAAGAGGTGCAGTATTTGGGTCATATTATTTCTGGGGAAGGTATCACCAGTTGACCCTTCCAAGATTAGAGCCATTATGGATTGGCCAACACCCAGTACTAGTGACTGAGGTATGCAGCTTCATGGGACTAACAGGTTACTACTGGAGATTTGTTTCAGGACTTCTCTCAGATTGCATGCACCCTATCACTTCCCTTCAGAGGAAAGGGAAGAAGTTTGTTTTGGTCAGATAGATGTGAGTAGACCTTTAAGTACACTGAAGGAGTGCCTCACTATAACACATATTCTTGCAGTGTCGTATTCACAGGGTGAGTTCTTTGTTTGCACGAGATGCTTCTTTAGCAGGGCTTGGAGCTGTGTTAATGCAGGATGGAAGAGTTAGTGGCCTTTGATTCCTGCAAAAAATCAAGCATCACAAGCTTAATTATCTAACCCATGATCTTGAGCTTGTCAGTAGTTGTGCATGCCTTGGTTTGAAGGATGCACTTTGCTTCTTGGCAAGAGATTCACACTCAGGATAGATCACTTGAGTCTTCACCACCTATTCATGCAGTCCAATTCTCAACGTTCTCGTCAGCGGCGTTGGATGGAGTTACGTTTGTGATTATGACATGGAGATCAGAGCATGTGAAGGGGAAGGAGAATGTGGTAGCAGACGCTCTTAGTAGATGGAGACATGTGGCTATGGCCACTTCAATGAGCACAGATTTACAGGAGTAGGATTCTTTAGCAACTTCCTCTTGATAGCTTCTACATTGCAGTTCAAGCAAAAATCAAGTCATAGAGACCCCTCGAGGGGAAGTTTGATGGATTTTACCTTAGAGGTAGATGGTCTTCTCAGGTCGATAGAGGCTGGATACATGTTCCCAAAGATGGAGGATTGAGGTAGGACATCTTGGTGGAGGCACATCATGCACCCTATTTAGCCCATCCTGGGGTGAAGAAGATACATGCCACCATGCGACAGTTGTACCATTAGAGAGGAATTCATCAGAGATGTGGCCCAGTTTGTGTCATGGTATTTAGAGTGCCAGAGGGTTAAGGCCAAGCATCAGCATCCAGCTGGACTTCTCTTATCCTCATGCTATATCGGAATGGAAATGGGACACCATTTCCATGGATTTAATTTTTTGGCTACTGATGTCGAGATATCACCACGACACCATTATGGTCACGGTTGATAAATTAAAAAAAGTGGCTCACTTTTCTCTAGGTGAAGACCACTTATACAACTACTAGTAGTGGCACGAGTTATATTTGGATGAGATTTTCATGTTGCACGGGATTCTACGGAAGATCATTTAGTGACTAGTGATCCTTTATACACTTCACATTTCTGAACTACCATGCAGTATTTCCTCGGGACGAGGATCAACTTCAGCATAACATATCACCCTGAGATAGATGGATAGACCGAGTGGGTGAATCATATTTTAGAGGACATGCTCAGGATGTATGTGATGGATCAGCAGTCTAGATGGGAGGAGTACCTGTACTTAGTGGAGTTTACCTACAATAATAGTTTTCTAGAGTTCTATAGGCATGGCTCCTTTTCAGGCTTTGTATGGCAGAGAGTGCGGGACACCTCTTAGCTGGGACAGGCTAGAGGATAGAGTATCTCTTGGACCAAATCTCTTCTACAGGACATGGAGCAGCAAGGTGGTGTTGATCAGAAAGAGACTACAAGAGGCACATGATAGACAGAAGAAGTATGCAGATCAGCATAGGACTGACCGTAGTTTTGATGTGGGCATGAAGGTGTTCCTTTTTGTCAGGCCACATAAGAGCCCTATCCATTATGGAAAAGGTTCTAAGTTAGCTCCTAGATTCATTGGTCCTTTTGAGATCTTGGAGTGTATCGGCCCTTTGGCCTACCGTCTAGCATTGCCACCTAGCTTGTCTCACGTACATGATGTGTTTCATGTTTCAAGTTCTTAGGAGATATGTTACAGATCCTTCTCATGTGTTAGATTGGACATCATTACAGGTGCAGGATCAGGGACAGGTGATGGTGGAGCCCATTCATCATCCTAGATCAGGACCCTGGGCCTTCAAGGTAGAGAGGTTGATTAGGTTTAGGTGCAGTGGGACAGATATGATGAGACTACAGCTACATGGGAGGATGCTACTTTATTACGAGTTCACTTTCCACATTTTTTCCAGTGACTTCCAGGAGGAAGTCAGTCTAAGGGGAGGGGGATGTAGTGCCCACTTCCCTTTGACACCCTTTGATACTATCTTGATACTGTTGATTACATTATAGACATTATTATGTTTTGATTTAGTATGATGTTAGATATTTGATCATGGATTATTGTTGACTTTGATTCATATATGATGCATGATGATTATTAGAGACACTTTATATGTTGATGATGATATACTGTTTGACATGGTTATATTATGGATGTTGTTCAAAACTTGTGATATTTGGATATTTTGAGTAGACCTAGAAAATGGAAACTTATTGGATGATAACGATATAGTTGTTGATTAAAAAGTTGCATAATGATATTGTTAGATTATGTTGATGATTGTTGTGATTCATGATATATAGATGATTTTGTGACATTTAATTATATTTATATTCATTTTGGATGTTCTGATATGGCCATGAGGCCAAAGGAGGTATTTGTATTTTTCAGGTTAAAAATATCACAACAAACATCGGGGGATTGGAGACCAACCACTTTGGAATTCTAGGTGAATTCAATTTAGGTCACCATGGCAACACATTTTTTTGTGTGTGTGTGTTGTATTTGTTAAGGATTCCCATGGGGGGAATTTCCTTTACATGTGACCATGGGCTTGTATGTTTTTTAGCATTAGGTCCCTTTTTGTTTAATTATTTTGTATGTATTTTATTAGTAATGTGGTCACTTCCCTTTAATCAGATTGTCACATTAATGATAGCCATTAATGTTGGCGGAGTAATCATATTGTTAAAATTAATTAAACGCATGCCAAAAAAAATTAGTAGAGTTGATGGCCAAGTTTTAAACCGAAAGTTGACTAAGTCTGTTGTGTATGCCAATTTGTAAGAGGCATGTGTAAGTAGTTGTCCCTAAGTCATATTTTTGGATTCAGAAATACTCCACCTCCATAGGGAAATTTGAATTTGTCCTTGAAGGTTGTTTTTGGAGGCTCGTGGGACAAGTAAAACGTCTCCCATGACCTCTAAATTTAATCTACCAACCATACATATGGCATGGAGGATGTGTTTTGCAGACCTTTTATAATGAATTTTAATAAGTCTTAGCCCTTGTAAGGTTTTAATTACACTTTCTTACATTTTAATTAAATTCAGTCCCTTCGAGGTGTGGGCTTTTTAGAGTGTGTAAGTAGTCCCTTCATATTTTTCACCCACCTCTGTATTGTGCATTGTAGCAATGGAGTTTGTCTTTTGTGTTGAAGATGCGCAGGATATGTGATGTGGCATCCCACATGGATCCACACCATCCTCTTCTCTCCCTCTTCTATTTAATTCAAATTCCTTGCCTTGTTTTGGGTTGTTGAATCTTTTGCAACTTCCTTGGGGCGTGAATTTTTTTCTTGATTCGATCTCTTGCTTTTGGAGGAAGCTTTTCCAGAAAGATGTTGCATGCTTCGCGTGCTTTATTTAACTTTTTGGACTGTATTTTGTAACACCCTTGAAGCTTGTTTTATTTTCCTCCTCTTGCATTTCAAGTGTTGACATGTTATTTTCCTTATAAATGATATGTTCTTGTTGATTATTGGAAATCATGCTTGATATGGATAAGTTTTTTCTGCTCTTAAGATCCTTTGACTGAATTGGAATGGCTTTCCTAGAATCTATTTTTCACTTCTTGTAGGTGATTTAAAATTTGGTTTAAGATTTGTAAACTTATCTATTTATCTGACTCATCCTTGGATCAATTTTAGTGATCCAAGGAATGTTTTAAATCTGCTCATTGAACGAATGGTAAAATTGACATTCCATGTGTTAAGATACACATTTGGATTGAACCATTTGTAGATGCAAGTTCTTTGATTTTTATGTGAACGTACTTCCATTCAGTGGGTATGTTTTGCTTGGGTCTTTAGAGATCAACCATGGGGGGCATAGGTCATTGCTGACGAAAATGGAAATGGCAGCCTATTCATTGGCATAAGACAAGATCCAGTATCCTATATGCAAAGTACTATCCCCCATACGGGATCCTAAGCTAGGTAAAAAAAAATTGACTACCTAAGTTATGACACTTGATATAATTATTCATTTGCAGTTGTAAAGCTATCCTTATTCTACTTTGATTGGATGATTTGCATCCTAAATCTAAGCTCGGTGACTGAATGGATTTGGAAAGGTTTCTAGGTATTAAATTAACCTAGATCCTAATACTATAAGGTTTATTGTAATCTAACCTAATGCCTAAAACTATTATGTTTTGAATTAAATCCTATGTGGAAATTATCTATGTTTGCTAAGGCCTATGGTGGGGGGGTTAGTTGTTAGTGTTATATCCAGTAAGGTTTAAATTTTAATCTACCTAAGGTCTAACCTAAGAAAATCTAATCTATTCAAAACTAATGGATATATAATGAGGACTTAAGTGGTCACATGCACTTTGGGCGATGGTTCCTAAGGCATTTATCTTATTGATAAGGTTGGTAAATGCATATGGATTTCCAGTTTTGGCAGGGGCTAGATGACTTGGCAGAGGCTTAGGTGGAAGTGTCACTAAAATGGAAATACATGTTATTTTTGACTTGGCATTCGCCAAACTTGGTAGACTGGTGTCAAGGAAGAATAGGTGGGAAATTTGGAATTAATGGAAATTATTGACTTTAAAGTTTTTTGTTCTCAAACCATCTAGGAAGGCATGCAAGTGGATTTTTTCTTGGGTTGTTTCACTTTGCATGTTTCAAATTTTTACTTTGCATGCTCTCTGGTTATTTGCAAACGAACAGATTGAACTACAATTCATGGTATGTTTTTGAAGTTTTGAATCTGTTTTCATTTCGTGGAATTTATGAGAGGAATTCTGGAAAAGGATTTGGTTGTTTGATCTTTCATGGAGAAGAGGAGAAGTAGTGATCTCGGTTAGAGGTCTTCTTTGATTTGACAGAGAGACTATTAGGCATGAAATAGGCTCTAACTGTTAAAATCTCTTCCTTTCTGGCTAAGTGTTTTCATAAAAAAACTATGCTCTATTGAGATTTGTACATTGCATGCTCTATCTGGTTACTTGGTTACTGATGTTTAGTAAGCTTGTATTTTTGGTTTCAAATCCATGTCGATAGAATGTGATTCTGTTGGAAAATTATGTTTTATTGTTTTAGCAAAGAACTATGCATCCAAAACATGAATTTGGTAACTCTGTTTGTCATTTTGGATTGTTGGAAATTGATTGTTTTGGTTCAATTGACTTTAATTGCCAATAAATTACTAGCTAAGTTTTATGGGAACTCTAAGTTCCACCTATGTTTGTTGGAGATTAGTGTTTTGTTGAACTCGATGTGATTTATGGAACTAGAGATCTTAGTTTTCTTATGAAACTTGTATGCAAGTTCGAGCTTTCTATTGGAAACTTGTTTTGGTAGGAGAGAAGCCGTTGTTGGAGATTCACGATTCTATGGTGCTTGACATTTTATTTCATAGAGTAAATGGGACTGTGGTTAAATCCATATATGGCTTGGTTCTTGTATTTCATCTTGCGAAAACTTAGACTATTGTTGAAACCCACATCTAACTTGGAACCTATGTTTTATTATCTTGGATAAATTGGACTGTTGATTGAAGTCTGCATATGGCATGGTTCTTGTGATTTATTGTTCTTATGACCATATAAACTATTATTGAAATTGCTCATTATGAACACAGATTTCATGTTTTGTTGAAAATGTCATGGTCTGAGATCCATGTTAAGAATCTTACTTTTCGTCGAGTTGGGAAACAGGGTTTGATACCACGATGTTAACGAGAAAATGGCGGAGCTCTTTTCTTATTTTGAAAATGTTTGGTATAAGTAATTTCATTATTTCGGTCTAGCAATACAATGGGTGTATATATGAACTAATGATTGAGATTATTGTGATGCAACACTATACAATCAATTTGTTAATTGGTGCTTATAGTTGGAAATGGTAACCTAAACGATGTATGTCAGTTCTTTTATTTTTTGGGTTTTTCTTATGAAAATTTTATAAACTAAAAAGGGGAACATGTTGTTGCCCACAACTTGTTTATAACCATCTTGAATGATCTTGATCCTTTGAGGGAGCTTATGCTTTTTCATTATGCTCGGACCCATTACCTAATATTGAGTCTTTAACTCCCAGTTGGCGATTTTTCAAATATTGATTCAATCTTGTCACTTTAAATTAGAGATTATTATCCCTTGATTGAATGTTGTTTCACTAAATGCAAGAATTCTTTTGGTGGAAACAAACCACATGCGCAAGGAGAAAACTGGAAACATGGCTTTTGTGAGGTTGTGGGGTAAACTCTGTCAAGATCTTGACCCCGAATTATCTTGTTCCAGTTTATCATTCTTATTGGGAATCCAATATGTTTAGTTCTTGATAGTGATGTGTTGAAAAGTATTGTCAAGCATAGTTTGTCTTGAAATTGAACTATTGGGAAATTTTGAGTGTTAACATCTAACTTGGATTTCACACTTCTTGTTGGGTCCAATGAAAGAATGTTGAGTCTTTAAAAGATAAATTGTGATTCTTTAGTGTCTGTGGGCTGTGTAATTTTGTTATAATGTTCCGAATGGAAAGTGGAATCATCTTGATTATAATAGGAGTTAGGAGGATTCTTGAATCACCAGAAGGTGCATTAATTTTTCCTTATCCTTAAAGTTGTTCTTGTTCTTTTTTATGGGAAACTCTTATATGAACTTAAAATGTATGTATATGAAAAAAATTTAGTCAATTAAGTTGAAAAAATGATTACGCTAGGTAGGGATCATATTATGTTAAGACTCCTTTTCTAATAACAGTTGCAGTAATTTCATTGGTTCAGAACCTTCTGTTAATTATTCTTGTTAGGAAAAAGTGAATCGTTACTTGATTAGTCTTCTTATTCTTATCATTTGACTGAAATGAACCTAAAAAGAGAACTGATGACTTGGTTGATTGAAAAGACTTTTAATGCAAACTTATTCCATGGTTTGATCTGTTAATCCATCTTTCCTTCTTGGCTTTCTATCATGTGAGTTGTTGTTCTGATGAATACCTTTAAATGTTGAATTTTAAAGTACTGATTCCTTTAAAGAAACAAAATTTAAGTCATGATATGAACCTGTTTCTGCTTAGCAAATGTTATGTACTTTGGCATAATGGAAATGGTTTCTCTTCTTCTTTACTCAAAAGTTAGATGAAAAATCTTAAGTGAGAATATGTTGTAAACACTTCTTTCTAGCTGATTATAGTAAAGATAAGTGTTGTATTACTATTTTGGTAGAATTGGAAACGATGGGATCTTATTGTTGAATATATCTTTACCCCCGGGTAGATATGGAAAACCCGAGCATCAGAATGGAGAAATCAAAGAAGTCTCAGAGTCGGGGAACATGCACAAGTTGCACAGAAGCATGTTGCGCAGGGTTTAGAAAATCGACAAGGATCAAATGGCATGTGCGGAAGGTGCACAGAAGTGGCGCACAGCACTGACATGTCGACAAGGCAAATCGGTGCACCCAAGGAGCACAGAAGTGGCACACAGCACGGAATGTCGAAGAAGGCAAATGGTGCGCCCAAGGTGTTTAGAAAACCCGCACATCAAAGGCATGTCGAGAGGGTTTAGAAATGGTCGACATCAAAGGCATGTCGGAGGGGTTGGAAAACCCGACATGTCGACAAGGTAAATCAGGTGCTCCCAAGGATTCATAGGAAGTGGCGCATGGCAGGGAATGTCGACGGGGCAAAAACGGTGTCGAGCAACCCTCACAGAACCCGATGCGCATGCATGTCACGGATTTTTCGACCTCGAAACAAAAGAATGCATCCTTGGAAATACCAGCGGAAGCGGGTTTTGGGAAACACACAAACATCAAGCAGCATGTCGAGCGCATCCTCCAGGAGTTTGATGCAACATGTAGAGGAGATCCCCAAACCCGACAGGCAGAAGACCCTGACGTGGGAAATATTCAGATCGCCATAACTTTTCACAGGGAGCTCGGATTCACACAAGGTTGGACTTTTTAGAAAGCTTATGAGGCATCCTCTATCAAAAATAAGATTGGATATCTTTAATTGGGTGGGAACAAAGTTCTTAAAAATGCAAAAAATACAGTTTGCCATATTTGAGGTTCACTGGGGATCTCACCTACCGCCATGATGAGATGAGTTAGGTGCAATCTTGGAGGTGGTTGGGGCAGAATTTCGAATCATTCTCTCTCTTTTCTCTCTCATTTTTCCTCATATAAATGGTCAAGGAGAGGCTTCTTTGTAAAAGTGTTGGACATTTCTTGTTTTGGCCCCTCCCTTCTTCTCTTTGGTAGGTGGAGTTGTGGAGCTCAAACCTCCCATTTGTAAACTGTAATGCAACCTTTGCATCTTGGCATTTTCGCAGTGTATTGTATCAAACCTTCGGAGCAAATAAATGCATGTACGGTGGACGATTCTCAACCCCCTATGTGTTTCATTTTGCATCCTCCTGATATTTCACTGCGAATATAGTTTATCCGTGCATGATATCGCATTGCATTTCTAATGGTTTGTGTTAATTTGGCAAAACATATGTTCTTCATTCCTCGGTGCATCACCTCTGTAGTTTAGGTTTTATTTTTATGCATCTTCTCTACCGTGTCTCTTTGGAAAGTTAGATTAGGTTTTTTTGAGTAAGCCCTCTGCGTTTTATTACATGTGCATCTGAATAGAGGAATAGGATCCGGCCTTCATCCAGAGAGCTTTTCTAATTTCGCAAGGTCCCACACTTGGGAAAAGCTCCATGTTATGCAATCACACTGAGAGTCTCAACCCATCGTGTTGCAGACATCCCAGGGGTGTTTTGATTCAACACCAACAGTTTTGGCACAGCCCGATGGGACTAAGAGGTCATTCCATCAAAATTTGAAGGAGTTTTCATGAAATTTACACTTAAAAATTGTACAGTTTTTTACAAATTTCAGATTTTGCACCTTCCTAGCCTGAACTCCGAAATCATTTTTCAAGGGTTTATCTTGCTGAAAATAGGTAAAAATTTCAACAGTTGGTAGATCTGAGGGTAATATTCATAATGGGTATTCTTAGTTTTTTGAGATTTTGATTTTCAAAATTTCATGGTTTTTAGTGTTTTAGGTTTTCGGGGTCCGAGAACATCAAAGCAGACACAACAATCATTTTGGGTTTTGGGAGATGCATTGCATGGTCCTAGTCCTGACAGCAGTCATTTCAGGTTTTCTTAGGTGTCGGGCATGTCCCAAGTTTTGACACATGGCAATTCAGGTTTTGTAAGTTGCATTGCATGACTCTGAGTTCCACCTGTACTTTTCAGGGATCCGCAGCTGCACAACAAGGCCCGAATTCCGGATTGTAGATTGTCTCTTCTGTGTCCTTCAAATTTTAAATTATATTTTCAATATTGTCAAGTTTGGTGTGTAACTTGGCAAAATCCATCCTTTTAGAGGCTCACTTATCTAACACATCTGGCGACTCCGAAGGGATAGAATTCAGCGGTGTAGCAGCACAAGTTGCCCAGGAACATGAGAAGAATTCGAACCGGGTCTAATACTCGAGAAGAGGGGATATTTTTCCACTTGACAACTTTCACCAAGTAGAGGAAGGAGAGGAAGAAGACCACAAAGATCACCATCTCCACCTAACAGGACTTTGTCTACACCTCCACCTGGTAGACCTTTTCTCGCATCAACCAGGGTTCTCAGGCCAATCATAATGGCATATCTACCACCAAATCCCTTTGTCAATTTCACACGGGCAGTAGTCCACTTTCCCTAAATTCTCATAATCAAATTCTAGTTGTAGCGCTAAAGAATATCCCCTATTTTACAGGAGAAAATCATACTACTCCTATTGATCACATCCAGGATATTGCTAATGCATGTGCAATCCACGAAATAAATGAAATAGATGTTGCAGTCAAGTTGTTGGGTTCATCTTTCAAAGGCAAGGCCTTACAATGGTTTAGGAGCCTTAGCAACAGGGTCTATTACAAATTGGAACCAACTTTGTTCATACTCTTTGCAACCAGTTCGGGGAGAGGGCAGACAATTTGTCCTTATTGGAACAACTGACAACAATCAAAAGGGCTCCTAACGAAAAAATGACAGATTTCATTTTTAGATTCCAACAGACATGGGACAGGATTCCAATAGCTGTTAGACCAACTCGCCGAAGGAGCATTCCTCTATTTCTTAAAGGCTATAAATTCAGACATAGCCATGATGATCCAATCAATGGGAGGAAAAACGCTGCCAGGGGCCTACGAAACATAGCTATCAGAGCAGAGAACTGTTTGATCCAAGCTGGAAAGCTTGCACCAAGGCCACCACTGCCTCTCTATCCGGATATGGGAAATCCTACAACCAGTCAAGCACCAGAGTTGAATCCCATTCCAACTCCTAGAAATCAAAGCAATAATGAGGCATCGACTTCTTCAAATACTTCAAAGGAATTGCAGGAGGTTATGAAACAACTGCAGAACCTTGGAAATGAGCTAGTAACTATCAAAATACATACAAGCTCAAAGTGCTAGACCATATCAGCCTCAAGCGCAGTACCAAGCTAGGCCCCCATACCAACAAAATAGACCACCAGCTCAAGCTACAAATCAGAACCAAAACCAAGGACAACCTCAAGCTGCCAGGCCATTTCGACCGTATGATCCAAATGCAATGAAATCCTCAAGAGTCTTGGTCCCGAACACAAAATAACATGGCACAAGAGTACAACTGGTGTTACCGTTGCAATCTACCCCACAATCAGTCAGCATGTTTCAATGGTGCACTGAATCAGGCCTTGATGGTGCAGACCATTGGTGTTCCTCAAGAACCAAGCCAAGAAGGAGAATCAACAGCAAGAAACGCAACAAGAAGGACCTCCAACGGAAACCACATTGGCCAAGTGGCAAACGGAATACTTGTGTGGAGTTAACCAACAACCTTTTCAAGGCATAGCTGCCAACACACGGTCAAAGAAGAGAAACATAGAAGAGGGACAACCATCCAATCCAGTTGTTTCTCAGTCCTACTCTTACACAACAAGGAGTCAGTAGACCAAACATAGCTCCAAATGTGCAAAATCAGCCTAAGGTACCTGTTGTAGCAACACATGCACCTGTTCAAGCTCCAGAAAAGGTTGCACCAAGTAAGGGACAGCAAAAGAACAATTCATCCCCTTTCAGCATCATTGATCAAATGAAGAAGATGAATGTGAATATATCAATGTGGGAATCTTTATCAATCCCAGGACAAAGAGATCTTCTACAAGCTGCCATGAAGAATTGGTCAACTTCGAACCAGTAGGCCCATATGCAAGAGAAGGTCCTCACAAATGTTGCTCGGCTTGAAGGGAATCATGGAGGAAAACAAGGTAAAGTTTTGAAACCCCCTCCATTCTATGTTTCATTAATCATCGGGGATAAATTAGTACACAATTGCATGATTGATTCTAGGGCAAGTAGTTCAGTGATGACGAAGCAAATAGCGGATCAACTGGGTTTGAAATATGAGCCAGTGCTGAAAGGAGTAGTACAGCTAGATGGAACGGCAGTAGGAACTGTTGGAGTCATCAAGGGGTTAAGCCTAACACTACATTCCTGTCCTAATGTTATAGTTCTGCAAGATGTGTCTGTGATTGACCTTCTGCCACTCTTTGTGTTGTGTCTATCAAGAGACTTCACTACAAAAATCGGTGGATATTTATCTGCAGATTGGTCACATATGATTTTTAGGACAACGTATGGAGCCAAAGCAACAATCAGGTCAGAACCAATTGCCAATTTCCATATTGAGCCTCATGTATCAGGTCCTATCAATGCAAATTGCTTGGCTTTTGATCAGAAGGAGTGTTCAAGTGATCTAGAAACAGGTACTAAGGTCGAGGGAATTCCTGATTTAACTTTGGATGAATGGGAAAACAAGAGTCATGAATTTGACCCATACAAGGAAATTGAAGAATCTGAATTGGGTGTGTATTGTATACACGAAGAAAATTCACCCATTCCCGACATCATTCAGCCTGAACAAAAGGATGAAAAAAAAGTTTGGAAATTATTTTTCAATGGTTCGAGAAGCAGACAAGGTGCTGGAGGTGGTGCAATGTTGATTTCACCACAAGACATCAAATATTTTTCAACTTTTCATTTCCAGTTTTCCTGTTCAAACAACACGGCTGAGTACGAAGCATTGATTCATGGAATTCATTGGGCCAGGAAAAGGGGCATAAAGAATTTGTAGGTGTTTGGAGATAGCGAGCTAATCGTCAACCAAGTTAGGAGACAACATGCTACAAAGAATGACTTGCTGAGGAGCTACAAGAATAGGGTATGGGACCTCATTGAGGATTTCGAAGCTTTCAACATTGTGTCCATACCCAGGAAGAAAAATGAAGTCGCAGATAGGCTCACAGCAGTTGGAGCAATGTTTGATGTGGTTGACAACATCAGAAGGGGAAAAACATAGCCACATATCCATGTGATTGTGAGGCCAGCAGTTCCAGATAATAACACAAGTTGGCAAGTGTTTGATAACGATCAACAAATCGTCAATTTCTTACAAGAAGAGGCTGAATTCTTAGCTAGGAATCAGGACAGATTAGAGCAGCAGTATGGGGATCAAGTAGTGCACACTGCAAATAAACAAGCTTCCTAAGGGTTTAGTAACATTGGAGTCTATCTTCAACCCTAACGACCAGTTTCGTAAGGAAAAGGATAACATACAGGTGAAGAGAGAAAATTCAGGGCCAATTCCAGTTGGGGAAGGAAAAACACTTCAAATCGGTAAAGTGTCCACTGAGCAGGAGAAATCATATCTCATACAACTTTGCCAAGAATTTCCAGATGTCTTCTCTTGGAGCTATGAAGACTTAAGAGGATTCGATCCAAATTTGGCACAACATACCATAGAATTGGATCCAGATGCTAAGCCCATCAGGCAGAAGCAGAGACCAGTCAACCCTCACATTGAACCTCTAATGAAGAAAGAGCTAAATAAGCTATTAGAGGCAAGCATTATATTCCCGATCAAGCACTCAAGCTAGGTTGCAAACTTGGTTCCGGTCAGGAAGAAGAGTGGAGAAATCAGGTTGTGTGTGGATTTCTGAGACCTAAACAGGGCATCCCTCAAAGACCATTACCCACTTCCTTCAATGGAACAAATATTGCAAGTAGTATCCGGTTCAGAGAGATTCTCTCTCCTAGATGGCTACTCAGGGTACAATCAGGTGGTGGTGAAAGAAGATGACCAATTCACGACGGCTTTCACCACCAAATGGGGGACCTATGCCTACAAGAAAATGCCATTTGGGCTATCAAATGCTAGAGCCACCTTCCAAAGGGAAATGGATATGGCATTTAAGGGGTTGATCAATAAAATAGTTCTGATATATCTTGACGACATCACTGTATTCTCAAAAAATGCAGCGGATCACCTCTGTCATTTGAGGCAATTATTTCAGAGGTGTAGAAGATTTGGGGTATCATTGAATCCCAAAAAATGTATATTTTTGGCTCACGAGTGAAAACTTCTAGGCCATATTGTTTCAAAGGAAGGGTTGATGATTGACCCAGAAAGAGTTGAAGCAATTCGAGCATTGCCATTGCCAAGTCATAAGAAGGCTCTTCAAAGCTTCTTAGGAAGGATCAATTTTGTCCGCAGATTTGTTCCAAATTTTGCTGCTCTTGTGAAGCCAATAACACTGATGTTAAAGAAGAGTATGGCATTTAAGTGGACATCTGAAGGCAAGGCATGTTTTGAGGCAATAAAAGAGGCTATATCTCAAGCTCCGACTCTCATCAATCCAGACTTCTCCAAGGACTTCGTGCTATATGACTTTGGTGGTGGGGACATGATTTCTACAATCCTGGTACAACAAAACAAAGAAGGATTAGAACAACCAGTTGCTTTCTTCAGTCAAGGCTTGGAGGAATACGGAACTAGGCACTCTTTCATTGAAAATCATGTCCTTGCAGTAATTAGAAGCTTAAAGAAATTCAAGCACCTAGTCTCAAACAACAAAATCCAATTATTGGTCTCTCATGCGGGAGTCAGGGACTTCCTTCTAAACAAGGATCTAAATGAGAAACATGCAGGATGGATAACTCATGTCATGGAATATGACATCGAGATCAAGGTCACCAAACTAGTACATGGGAAGGGACTATGTGAGCAGCTAGCTTTGAGTCAACAAGTTGAAACAGGTAATGAAAAAGAGGATGTCTTGGTACTACATGATGGTCAAGAACAGGAAAATGATGATGTGCCCACTCCATGTTGGACTCAGAGTATAATACACTTCCTACATACAGGCCTATGCCCTCTAGAAATGAGCAAAGCAAAGAGGAGATACTTCAGATTACAAGCCATTCCATATGTGCTTGTTGATGGTGTTTTGTTTAAGAAAGACATCAATGGAGTTCTATTGAGGTGCATTGGGATAGGTCAAATTGAGAGGGTGTTATGATATTTTCACGATGGAGATTCTGGAGGACATTTTGCCCCACAAGTAACAGCTCTCAAGATAACGAAGGCAGGGTATTATTGGCTGATAGTCTTCAGTGACTGCTATACATGGATAAGAAAATGCAAGAAATGTACACTCTTCACAGGCAAAGAAAGACTAGCAGCACTTCCATTGCACCCAATTCTGGTTGACCAACCATTTATGCAATGGGGATTGGACTTCATCGGGGTCATCAATCCAAACTCAAGCTAAGGCCACTAATGGATTCTCACGGCAACGGACTATTTCACCAAGTGGACCGAAGCAGCAGCGCTCAAAGAAACAAATGAGTCTAACATACTAGAATTTTATGAAGGAATAGTGACCAGGTTTGGTGTGCCGGCCACTATCATATCAAACAACGCATTGGCATTTATAGGTTCCAAGATTACAAAATGGGCTGTCAAGAATGGAATCTATTTGAGCACCTCTTCAAATTATTACCCGCAGGGTAATGGACAGGCAGAGTCCACAAATAAAAATTTGCTAAGAATCATCAGGACTCTAGATGAAAATCAAAGAACATGGCATACCAAGCTAAAATCAGCATTATGGGTTGACAGAATAACACCAAAGAGGTTTACAGGTAATTCCCCTTACAAGTTGGTCTATGGAAAAGAGGTAGTATTGCCTATATCATTATAATTACCTACATTGGAGTTCATGAAGCAGTTGGAGTTGGCTGAGTTCAAACTAATGGAGGTTAGGTATGCAGAGTTGATGGAATTGGAAGAAATTAGAGAACATGCAGTTCAAACAATTGAGAAAGATCAGGCCTTAGTAAAAAGATGGTTTGATAAGAAAACAAGAGCAAGGACCTTCAAGGAAGGCGAATTAGTTCTGAAATGGGATGCAGATCGGGAAAAACCAAGAAGGCATTCCAAGTTTTAATGCCATTTAGATTGGCCCCTACATGGTAACGGGATGTAAAAGTAGTAATGCCTTCTAATTGTCTACTTTGGATGGAGGAGAACTCCCGATTCTGGTTAACGGAATCCATCTTAAACATTGCTACTAAAAGGAAAAGGTTTACCCTTGTAAATATTAGCCTAGATTTCAATTCCTCTAAGTGCGTATGCACATTGTCTTGTTGTAGTTAGGTTTCTTTTTCCCTAAGTGCTTCGGCACAGGTTTTGTTGCTCTCAGGTTGGATTTCTACATTTCAGCGTGCTCTCGAAGAAGAGGTTACGATATCAGGATCGGGATTAGATATCAAGTTGGTTTTAGGTTATTGCTTATGACTCCATGCCCAATGGATTGCTAAAAGGCCATTGATCTTCTACCTAGCAGGCAGGTGATCCCATTGAGTCGCCAAATTGTTGTATATATCTTTCCCCCAGGTAGATATAGACTGAGCAGGAGAATGGAGAAATCAAAGAAGCTCAAATCCTTGACATGCCCAAGGCACACAGAAGTGGCGCATATCATGGAATGTCGACAAGGAAAATGGTGTGCCTAAGGCGCACAGAAGTGCCGCACAACACGGAATGTCGACAAGGTAAATGGTGTGCCCAAGGCGCATAGAAGTGGCGCACGACACGGAATGTCAACAAGGAAAATGGTGCGCACAAGGCACACAGAAGTGGCACACATCACGGAATGTCGACAAGGAAAATGGTGTGCCCAAGGCACACAGTAGTGGCACATGGCACGGAATGTCGACAAGGTAAATGGTGCGCCCAAGGCACATAGAAGTGGCGCACGACACGGAATGTCGACAAGGCAAACGGTGCGCCCAAGGCACATAGAAATGGCACACAACACGAAGTGTTAACAGAGAAAATTATGTGCCCTTGGTGATAGAAATGGATGTCAACACACACAGGGATGCGCCCTTGGCACACCTTTAGGAGGCCCAACATTTTGAGCGCTGACAGGAAGCAGACCCTGGCGCAGATATTCAGATGGCCATAACTTTTGACTGGGAGCTCGGATTCATGCAAGGTTGGACTTTTCAGAAAGCTTACAAGGTCCTCTATCTAACTATGACTAGATATCTTTAATTTGGTGAGAAAAAAAATTTTAAAATGCAAAATATAGTTCGCCATTTTTGGGTTCACTGGGGTTCTCACCTACCACCATAATGAGATGAGTTAAGTGTATTCTGAAGGTGGTTGGGGCAGATTTTGATTTTCTCTCTCTTTTCTCTCTCATTATTCCTATAAATTGTAAGGAGGGGCTTCTTTCTAAAGGTCAGACATTTCTATTTTGCCCCTCCCTTCTTCTCTTTGGCAGGTGAACTTGTGGAGTTAAAACCTCCCATTTGAGACTATAATGCAACCTTGCCTCTTGGCATTTTGCAGTGTGTTGTATCAATCTTTGGAGAAAATTAATACATGTCTGTGGATGATTCTCAACCCTCTCTGTGTTCATTTGCATCCTACTGATCTTTCACTGTGAATCTAGCTATCTGTGTATGATCTTGCATTGCATTTTAATGGTCTGTGTTTATTTGGCAAGAAAGGTGTTCTTCATTCCTCGGTGTATCACCTTTGTAGTTTAGGTTTTATTTCATGCATCTTCTTACCCTGTCTCCTTGGCAAGTTAGATTAGGTTTTGAGTAAACCCTCTGCATTTTTTACGTGTGCATCTGAACAGAGGAATAGGAACCAGCTTTCATCCGGAGAGCTTTTCCAATTCGCGAGGTCCCACACTTGGGAAAAGCTCCATGTTATGCAATCGCACTGAGAGTGTCAACCCATCGTGTTGTAAACATTCAGGGGTGCTGTGATTCGACATCAAAAGTTATGTTATGTTGTTTGTTAAAGATAATTGATAGGATCAATTATACTTTAATTTGTAAGACATATATTATAGATTATATTCTACTCTTCTTTTAGAAGTGAATTCAGGTTCATTAATGCTCTTCTTTTCTGATTGTTATTACTTATGCTTAATGTATGATATACTAATTGTCCATTAAGAAGGGTTATTTTTATTGGAACAATTAGTGGAATGCACTTCGTTTTAAGGCTTATTGTTTATCATGCTCAGTTCGTTGAACTGACCCCTACTAGCAATTTTTGCAGATGGACTTCGTAAGTGATAAAAGAAGGAAAAAAATTATATGATGCATTGGCTAAATTAAGTCTGATTCATTCTTGAGTTGTATTGAAAAAAAAAATTTATATTCTTTTTGAATGAAGGTTTTTGTTATGCAGTATGCCTAAAATGCATAAATTTGTAAATGTATAAGTTTTGAAAATGAATTGAAAGTTGAGAATTAATTGCATTAGTTGTGAAAATTATCTTGTACTTTTGTAAAAGAAATGGAATCTTATCTTGTTGATATTCTTCATATTATTTATAAGTTTAAATGAATATTCTTGGATAAGTAGGATAAAGGGAACTAGAGTAATTTCCCTAAATAAGATGTAGCTAGATAAGTTGCAGAATTTAATGTTCTTATCTATACAGATTCAATATAGTAAGGTGATGTGTAATGAACATATAATGAAAACTATAGAATTGGTAAAGGACATAAAGGGTGTGTTAAACCCTAGAACTTAACCATGAAGAGGACGACTCTTCCTCTCTTAAGAAAATGTAAACAAAAAGGGAAATATGATTTCTAATCATTAGACTTCATGTAATAAAGTCTAGTAAGTTATAACCTAGGTGGTTGTTACACTTCCTTGAATGGTTAAGTAACATTAAATGGAACTTATGATGTTGCTGCCCTTTTTTTTGGGTAGCTACTTGTTAAGCCAAAATTAATGAACATTGAAATAAATCTTAAGTTAAGGAAGTTATTCAAGGATTAATAGAATCTGACATGTAAAATAACTTAGGGAGAGTTGGATTAGGGTTCGGGTAAGGTTGCTGAAATCTTCTTTTAATTATCCAAATTAATTAAATATTAATAATCTCCCAGGGGTATGTACTTCTTGACAAGGCTGTTCTATAGGATGCTGGCACACACCAACTATAGGGTTGTATTTTTGAGAAGATTACGATCTTCTTGAGGATATAGTGATGCAGTTGACATGTGGCAACACCCCTATGCATTGATCGTCTAGATCTACATGCTTATGGGCTTGAACTTATATTTTCTCTAGGACTCGGTAGTAACGTAGTTAGGATAAGGAGTATCCCTCTAAGACTCAGGGTACCTTGGCACACAGGGTTGACTTAGGTGGACCCAGTATACCAATATACCCTAAGTCTTTGTTAGCCTCTTCCTATCATAACCTATGTTGTTAACTTGAACTAGGATTAAACCTTGGGTAAGTGGACTGACAGAAGTTAGTAAAGGACATTCTAGATAACAATAGAGTGGGGTGAAGGATGTATTCCAGATTGACGAGTATGTCATCAAGGAATAAATAATACTAACAGTATGTTAGAAATATTTGCCCAAAGTATCGCAAGCTATTGATTGCACTGTCCTATGTCACCTAGTCTATTGTTCGAGATGAAGATGAATATTGGTAGAAAATATTTAGATAGATTCCTTAGATAGATAAATCAATACCCAGAACAGGGTAAGAGAACCAAGTATACGTAGTATACAAAAAAGTATTCAATACTTAATATTAACCATTAATAGATTGGTAATTCACCAAGTCATAAAATGAATAGATCGATAGTTCACCGAGTCATTACAACTGCATATGGTTATCTGTTATAAGAATGGTTGTTATGGAATGTGTGTTCTAAATTATGTATTTAGAACAGAGAAACATTACTCATGAAAAAAAAAAATCTTTTGTCTCTAAAGTCTTAAAATGGGAATGTTACATCTTGGTATCAGAGCTGAAGGTTGCATCTGTTGGACCTATTGTGTCCATAATCTAATAAAAACTTGAATTTTCTTGTAACAAAAAATGGTTATAACAAGAGGAAACATTGCGAATAATGCTCCACCTAATGAAGGAGTAGCAACAACCCAAAAACTTGATGAGATACTTGCTGCCCTGTTGGACACAAGAGACCATTTGGTTGTACTTGAACAACAAGTGATGGGTAATGAGGAGGAAGAAGAAGCTAGTAATAATAGTCAACCACCTCCTTAGGAATAGATCAGAAGATGGGTAATGTGCCTGTCCAGCTAGAAAATAAAAAGGTAAGGTTGGCAGCTAAAATCACTAATGATATAAAAAGGATAAGTCCACCTAAGTTTAATGGCACCACATTAGGAGATGGAGCTAGGAATTAGCTCAGTGAAATGGAGAAGTACTTTGTAATAAGGAACTTCTCAGAGGAAACCGAAGCTATTTGGGGAGCATATAATCTTTCCCATGAAGCATCTTCATAGTGGGACAACCGTAAGGTTGAGTTAAATATTGATGAAACTAGCATCACTTGGGATCAATTTAAAAGCTACTTTAGGCAACATGTTGGCTGCCACAACTTTTTTATGATCATGAAAATGACTAAATTTTAGCACTTAACTCGAGGGAAGTTAATTGTAACTGAGTAATGTGAAAGCTTTATGAAACTCTTCAAGTATGTACCTCAGTACCAAACTAATGAGAAGTTCAAGATACAAAAATTCATTATGGGATTGAATCCCATTATTATGGGAGTGGTTGATGTTCATAGCTCAACCACTATGGATGGGGTTGTTGAAAATCCTATAAGGAAAGAACAAAAATTAAAGGCTATTTCTACTCATATGGAGGAAGTACAGAAGAAAGTTCCAAACTCTTCTTCAGCTTCTCTTGCACCCAATAAGGGACCCTGGAAGAAGTTTGGTAATAAAAGTAAGTTTTCAACTAGTAATAATAAGAAAACAATTGCCAAGAATAATAATAATGGACAAAAGTCCTATGGAGGTCAAAATGATAACTTTAAGGTTGGAAATAATTCTGAGTATAAAAAAGGGACTGGTAGGAGGTTGTTATAACTATGGCAATGATCATTATGTAAATCAATTTCCCTTGAATAAGGATGATCATAATTAATAGCACAAGATACATGATGCAGTAGCTGACAAGTAAGCTGAAAAGTAAGCTACACCCATAAAAGTTCTTGGTAAGTTATTCGGCATGCATGTAACTATTCTTTTTGATACAGGGGCTACTAAATGTTTTATCTCTAGTAAACTTGCTTCAAAACTTAATAGAAAAGCTAGAAAAATGGATAAATCATGGAATGTACATTATGGTAATACTTTTGTTCATATTGTTAGTATGTGTCTTTTTGGGGCAGTCCTTGACTTACCTAGCTTTTCCAATGAAGTTGATCTTTATGTTGTGCCTTTGGGATCTTATGAGATAGTCATAGGTGTAAGTTGGTTAGCTGAGCATAAAGAAAAATTGGATTGTTTTGAAAAATATATTAGTTGTTTAGATGATCTGTAGAAAATAGTAGAGATTCAGGGTGTTAAACAAAAACGTTTAGTTAGGAAATTGTCAGTCTATGTAACTTAAAAAGGCCAAAACTAAGGGTTGTACCTTATATGTAGTAAAAAATTTAGAATCTGAAGAAGAAAACAATGATTTCATGGAACGTTATCCACTGTTATGGAGCTATAGTGATGTATTTCCAAAGGAATTATTGGGCTTACCACCCAAAAGGGAGTTTGAATTCACAATTGAAATCAAACCAGGTATTGAACCTATTTCCAAGGCACCTTATCGAATGACTACCACAAAATTAGTAGAGCTTAAGGCTCAATTGTAAGAACTTTTGTCTAAGGGTTTGATTAGACCAATTATTTCACCTTGGGGAGCACTAGTGATCTTTGTGAAAAAGAAGGATGGAACACTCAAATGGTGCATTGATTACAGGATGTTAAACAAAGCAACAATCAAGAATAGGTACCCACTGCCTAGAATTGGTGATCTATTTGATCAGATGCGTGGAGCATTGGTATATTCTAAGATAGAACTTCGGTCTGGATATCACCAATTAAGAATTAAGGAAGAGGACATTCATAAAACGGCTTTTAGGACAAGGTATGGACATTATGAATTCACGGTTTTACCCTTTGGATTAACGAATGCACCTGCATCTTTTATGAACTTAATGAATAATATATTTCAAGAATACTTGGACAAGTTTGTGCTTGTATTCTTGGACGACATTCTCATATATTCTAAAAATGTGGAGGAGCATCATGAACACTTGAAAATAGTTTTGGAAATTTTGAGAAAAAGACAATTATATGGTAAGCTATCTAAATGTTCTTTCTATGACACTGAAGTTCACTATTTGGGTCATTTTATAAGTAAAGATGGGATTGTTGTGGATCCTTCCAAAATTGTGGCTATATTTGAGTGGCCTGTACCCAAGAATGTCCATGAAGTTAGAAGCTTCATGGGCCTTGCAGGTTATTATAGAAAATTTGTTAAGGATTTTTCTAAGGTGGCTACACCAATAATTTCATTGCAAAAAAAGGATAAGAAATTTGTTTGGAATGATAAATGTGAATCTTCTTTTAAAATTTTGAGAAGTCAGTTGACTTCAACACTTATTTTAGCTGTACCTGATCCTAATTTTGACTTTACTGTTGTAACAGATGCATCCGGGGAAGGTCTTGGAGGTATTTTGTTACAAAATAATCATGTCTTAGTTTATGAAAGTAGAAAACTTAAGTTACATGAGTTGAATTATGATCCACATGATTTATAGCTTGCTGCCATAGTTCATGCACTTCACTTTTTGGAGGCATTATCTACTTGGTAAACCATTTGAGTTGAAAACTGATCATCTTGGGATGAAGTACATTTTTAATCAGCCAAATATAAATGCAAGATAACGAAGGTGGTTAGATTTTTTATCTCAATATGATTTTGACATAAGTTACATTAAAAGAAAAGAGAACAGAGTGGCTAATGCTTTAAGTCGTAGGAAGCATATTTCTGCTCTTATAACACTAAAAAATCAATTTAAGGATGAAGTAAAAAGTTTTATGGAATTTTATTCTTACTTTCAACAAGTAAAAATAGTGCTTGCTGCAAATCCAAAAGATGAAAGGTATAAAGTTTTTCACTTTGATAATGAAGGAATTTTATGATATGAAAATAGAGTATACATACCTTTGCTTGATGATTTAAGAAAGAAATTGTTGGCTGAGTTTCACAATTCACCTTTTTCTGGACACCCTGTCATTATAAAAATGCTTGCTGATATAAAACAACAATATTTTTGGAAAGGAATGAAAAATGATGTCATTGATTTTGTGACTCATTGTCTTGAATGTCAAGGTGTAAAAGCGGAACATATGCACCTAGCTGGTTTATTGTATCCTCATAGCATACTGCAATACAAGTGGCAAATAATAAGCATGGATTTTTTGCAAGGGTTTCCTATGTCAAGAAATAAACATAATGTTATTTTGTTAGTTGTTGATAAACTAATGAAACTAGCTCATTTTATTGCTGGAAATCTAAAAGATGATTCTCCTATGTTGGCTAAAAGATTCATACATGAAAATTTCAGATTACATGGAGTACCTGAATTAATCATATCTGATAGAGAACCTAGAATGACATCAAGGTTTTGGCAAACACTTAATATAGCTCTAGGAACTAAGATAAATTTTAGTTCCACATATCATCCGGAAATGGATGGACAGATTGAAAGAGTAAATCAGGTTTTAGAAGATATGTTAAGGATGTATTGTATGGATCAATAGTATAAGTGGGAAGAGTATCTTCCATTAGTTGAATTTGCATATAATAATACATATCATACTTCTCTTAAGATGGCACCTTTTGAGGCACTTTATGGAAGGAAATGTAGAACCCTTATTAGTTGGGATAACATTGAGGATAGAGAGGTAATTGGACCTGAAATCCTTATAGAAATGGAACAACAAGTTAAAATGATTCGTGAATGCTTGAAAGAAGCAACAGATAGGTAAAAGAGTTATGCTGACTTAAAGTGGGTTGGCATGAATTTAAACTTGGTGAGAAGGTTTTTCTTCAGGTTAAACCGAAAAATAGTTCAATAAATTTTGGCAAGGCTGCCAAGCTATCACCTCGTTATGTGGGACCTTTTGAAATAGTTGAAGTAATCAACCCTGTAGCTTATCGTTTAGCATTACCATTTGCTTTGTCATGAATGCATGATGTTTTCCATATTTCTTTGCTTAAGAAATATGTTTCATATTTATCACATGTGTTAAATTAGAATTCCTTGTAGGTCCAAGACCCAAGAATAATCGTGGTTAAACCCATTCGAGTGCTGGAAACTCACCAGTTACATTTAATAAATTGAGAAATAAGTCAATGTAAGGTCCAGTGGGACCAATTTAACAAAGAGAGTACAACTTGGGAAAATCTAGAGGATATGAAAACTGATTTTCCATATCTATTTGAACAGAATTGATAATGTTGACTGATAAAAATTTATGATTTTATCTTTATATGACAATAAGTAAGCCAGTTTTGGGCAGATATTTACTTGAATGGAATAAAAGGTTATTTATTACTGATTTCTGGAACTATAATGTTTTAAAATATTTGACTTAGGATAAGAGAAGTGAATGAATTTACTATCCTTGATGTAAATTATTAAAAGAGATAATCATCAGGATGATGATTCTTTTAGGAGGGAAGCATGTAACACCCTCGATAGTTGTTATTTTCCTCCTTTGCATTTCAAGTGTTGACATGTGATTTTCCTTATAAAGATATGTTCTTTTGATTATTGGAAATCATGCTTGATATGGATACGTCTTCTCTACTCTTAAGATCCTTTGACTGAATTGGAATGGCTTTCCTGAATCCATTTTCCACTTCTTGTAGGTAAGTTACAATCAAGTTTAAAAGTTGTAGACTTATCTTTTATCTGACTCATCCTTGGATCAGTTTTAGTGATCCAAGGAATGTTTTAAATCTATTCAGATTGAATGAATAGTGAATTGACATTCCATGAATTAAGAAGCATATGGATTGAACTTTTTAGATACAAGTTCTTTGATTTTTGTGTGAACGTGTTTTCATTCAGTGGTATGTTTTGCTTAGGTCCTTGGAGATCGACCATGGCAGGTCATTGCCAACGAAAATGGAAATACAACATGTTCATGGCATAGGAAAGATATAGGATCCTAAAAACGACTATCCTATGCAATCCTAAGCTAGGTATAAATACTTACTACCAAAGTTATGTCACTTAATAGAATTATTATTCTTATCTAAAGCTTCCTATTCTACTTTGATTGGATGATTGGAATCCTAACCTAAGCTCTGTGCTGAAGGATTTAGAAAGGTTTCTAGGCTATTAAAATTAACCTAGAACCTAATACTATAAGGTTATATTAAAATCTAATCTAATGCCTAAAACTATTGTGTTTTGAATTAATCTACCTAAGGTTGTACTAAGACCTATGGTGGTGGTTAGTTGTTAATGTTATATCCTAAGGTTTATATTTTAAATTACTGAAGTTCTAACCTAAGTAAATTAATCTATCGTAAACTAATGGATATGAATGAAGACTTAAGTGGTCACATGCATTTGGGCAACAGTTCCTAAGGCATTTATGTTATTGATAAGGTTGGTAAATGCATACGGACTACTAGTTTTGGCAGGGGCTAGATAACTTGGCAGAGGCTTATGTGGAAGTGTCTCTACAATAGAAATGCATGTTATTTTGACTTGGAATTCACAAGACTTGGAAGGTGATTACAAGGAAGGATAGGCGGGAAATTTGGAATTAATGGAAATTATTGTTTTCATTTTTTGTGCTCAAACCATCTAGGAAGGCATGCAAGCAGATTTTGCTTGGGATGTTTCACTTTGCATGTTTCATGATTTTCACTCTGCATGCTCTCTAGTTTTTCAAACCAGCAGAATGAACTACAATTAATTGCTATTTTGAAGTTTCGAATCTATTTTTGTTTTGTGGAATGTATAAGAGGAATTATGGAAAAGGAATTTGGTTGTTTGATCTTTCGTGGAGAAGAGGAGAAGTAGTGATCTCGGATGGAGGTCTTCTTCGATTTGAAAGAGACACTATCAGGCATGATAGGCTCTAACTGTTAAAATCTCTTGTTTTCTTCTAAGTGTTTTCATAAAAACAACTCTGCTCTGTTGAGATTTATACATTGCATGTTTTATCTGGTTATTTGGATACTGGGCTTATTAAGCTTATATTCTTGGTTTCGAATCCATGTCTAAAATGGTTCTATGGAAACTTATGTTGTGTTGTTTTAGCACAAGAACTATGCATGCAAAAATGAATTTGGTAACTCTTCTTGGAATTTTGGATTTGGTAATTGATGGGTTCAGTTTTGATGACTTTTTTTTGAAATAAATTACTAGCTGAATTTTATGGGAACTTTGAGTTCTACATTTTTTTGTTCGAGTTAGTGTTTTGTGATCTCAAGATGGTAATGAGCTCATAGTTTTCTAGAAGATTGTATTCGAGCTCGAGTTTTTTGTTGGAAACTTTTTTTGTTAGGTGAGAACCGTTGTTGGGGATTCTCAGTTCTATGGTTCTTGTGTTTTCTTTCATAGATAAATGGGACTATGGTTATATTTGTATATTGCTTGGTTCTTGTATTTTATCTTGTGAAAACTTAGACTATTGTTGAAACCCGCATATAACTTGGAACATGTGTTTTATTATCTTGGATAAATTGGACTATTGATTGAATTCTGCATATGGCACAGTGCTTGTGATGTATTGTTCTTATGACCTTATAAACTATTATTGAAAGTTTAGTATGAACACAACTTTCATGTTTTGTTGTTTTTATGGTTTGAGCTTCGTTAAGGATCTTACATTTCATCGATTTGGGAAATAGGGTTCGATAAGATGTTAACAGAAAATGGAAGATCTATTCTTATTTTTAAAAGGGTATAAGTAATAGCATTATATTCGGCATAGCATTACGATGCTGGTGTATATACGAAATCATGTGAGATTCTATGATGCAAAGTTGTACAATGAAATTATTACTTATAGTTGGAAATGGGAATTTGAACGAGATGTCGGTTCTGTTTTAGCATTCTTTTTGGGTTTTTCTTTGTTTAAAAAGGTAAACAAAAAGGGGAACAAGTTGTTGCCCAAAATTGTATATATTATCTTGAATGATCCTAATCCTTTGAAGGAGCTTATGTTTTTCTTTGTGTTTAGAATTACGTATTGAGTCTTGAATTGGTTGTATTTCAAACATGTTCAATCGGGTCTTGACTTTAAACTAGGTTTATTATTTGATTAATTAGTTTTCAAAATCAGAACTCTTTTTGGAAACAAACCACATGCGCAAGGAGAAAAATAGAAACATGGTTTTTTGAGTTGTTTAGTAAAATTTGCAAGATTTTGATAGGAATTTATCTTTGTATTTTCTCATTCTTATTGGGAATTCAATCTTTTTACTCTTGAAGTAATATGTTGAAAAGTATGGCAAATAATATTTTCTTGATTGAGCTCTTGGGTAATTTTGAGTGCTAGTTATTTCTTGGATTTCACTTCTTCTTAGGTCCATTGAAAGAATGTAGAGCCTATAAAAGAATTAATTACGATTCTATTGTGACTATGTGATGTGTAATACCTTCATTGTTTTAATGTTCCTATTTGAAATGGATCTCTTGCTTATAATGGGTAGACTTTTAAAGAAAAGTTACACTAGACTCTTTCTTACCTTAAAGTGTTCTTGTTCTTTTTTTTGGGGAACTCTTATATGAACTTAAATTGTATATATATTGGAAAAGGAATTTTGCTAAGTAAGTTGAAGGAAATGATTACTAGGTAGGATCATTTTTGTTAAGCTTCTTTTCTAATACATTTGGAGTAAGTTAATTTGTTTGGAACCTTCTGTTAATTATTCTTTTAGGAAAAATTTAATCGTTACTTGACTAACCTTCTCATACTTGTCATTTAAATGAAATGAAATAAAAAGAGAAAGATAATTGGGTTGTTGAAAAGAGAATGCAAACTTGTTGGTTGGCTGATGATTCATCTTTCCTTCTTGGATTTTATTATTATTTTGTTATGATGAATACCTTAAAATGTTGAATTTTAAGGTAGTTGTCCTTTAAATGAAACAATTTAAATCATGATATGAACTTTTTTCTGCTTGCGGAGGTTATGTATTTTGGCATAATGGAAATGGTTTCTCTTCTTCTTTACTTGAAAATTAGATGAAACATCTCAAGGAGAATATGTTGTAAACACTTCTTTTGCATTATAGTAAAGATAAGTGTTGTATTCTATTTTGGTAGAATTGGAAACAATGGGATGTTATGTTGTTTGTTAAAGATAATTGATAGGATAAATTATACTTTAATTTGTAAGACAGATATTATAGATTATATCCTGCTCTTCTTTTCTGATTGTTATTACTTATGCTTAATGTATGATATACTAATTGTCCATTAAGAAAGGTTGTTTTTATTGGAAAAATTAGTGCAATGCACTTCGTTTTAAGGCTTAGTGCTTATCATGCTTAGTTCATTGAACTGACCCGTGCTAGCAATTTTTACAGATGGACTTCGTAAGTGATAAAAGAAGGCAAAAAATTATATGATGCATTGGCTGAATTAAGTTTGATTCTTGTGAAGAATTCTTATTCGTTCTTGAGTTGTATTGAAAAAGAAAAGTTATATTCTTTTTGAATGAAGGTTGTTGTTATGCAGTATGCCTAAAATGCATAAGTTTTGAAAATGAATTGAAAGTTGAGAATTAATTGCATCAGTTGTGAAAATTATCTCGTACTTTTGTAAAAGAAATGGAATCTTATCTTGTTGATATTTTTCATATTATTTATATGTTTAAATGATTATTCTTGGATAAGTAGGATAAAGGGAATTAGAGTAATTTCACTAAATAAGATGCAGCTAGATAAGTTCCAGAATTTAATGTTCTTATCTAAACAATTCAATATAGTAAGGTGATGTGTAATGAACATACAATGAAAACTATAGAATTCGTAAAGGACATAAAGGGTGTGTTAAACCCTAGAACTTAACCATGGAGAGGAAGACTCTTCCTCTCTCAAGAAAAATGTAAACAAAAAGGGAAATATGATTTTTAATCATTAAACTTCATGTAATAAAGTCTACTAAGTTACAACCTAGGTGGTTGTTACACTTCCTTGAATGGTTAAGTCACATTAAATGGAACTTATGATGTTGCTGCCCTTTTTTTTGGGTAATTATTTGTTAAGACAAAATTAATGAACATTGAAAGAAATCTTAATTTAAGGAATTTATTCAAGGATTAATAGAATCTGATATGCAAAAAACGTAGGGAGAGTTAGATTAGGGTTTGGGCAAGGTTGTTGAAATCTACTTTTAATTATCCAAATTAATTAAATATTAATAATCTCCTAGGGGTATGTACATCTCAACGAGGCTGTTCTATAGGATGCTGGAACACACCAACTAACTAGGGCTGGTACCTTTGAGAAGATTAGGATCTTCTCGAGGATATAGTGATGCAGTTGACATGTGGCAACACCCCTATGCATTGATCGTCTAGATCTACACGCTTATGGGCTTGAACTTAATTTTTCTCTAGGACTAGGTAGTAGCATAGTTAGGATAAGGAGTAGCCCTCTAAGACTCAAGGTACCTTGGCACATGGGGTTAGACTTAGGGTGGACCCAGTATGCCAATATACCCTAAGTCTTCGTAGAGCCTCTTCCTATCATAACCTATGTTGTTAACTTGAACTAGGATTAAACCTTGGGTAAGTGGACTGACAGAAGTTAGTAGAGGACATTCTAGATAAAAATAGAGTGGGGTGAAGAATGTATTTTGGATTGACGATTATGCCTGCAAGGAATAAATAAGAAGAACAATATGTTAGAAATATTTGGCCAATTTATCGGAAGCTGCTGATTGCGTTATCCTATGTCACATAGTCTATGGTTCAAGATGCAGATGAATAGTGGTAGCAAATATTCAAATAGTTTCCTTAGATAGATCACTCAATACCCAGAACATGGTAAGAGAACCAAGTATATGTAGTATACATAAAAATATTCAATACTTAATGTTAAACATAAATAGATCGGTAATTCACCGAGTCATGAAATAAATAGATCGGTAGTTCATTAAGTCATTATAGCTGCATGTGGTTATCTATTATAAGAATGGTTGTTATGGAATGTATGTTCTAAATTATGTATTTATAAAAGAGAAACATTACTCATGCCAAAAAAAAAAATTACTTATTTCTAAAGTCTTAAAATGGGAATGTTACATATTTTCCTCGGGGCGAATTTTCATTGGCTATTTGGAGCTCTTGTTAATTTTGGAGGAGATTTGAGATCATTTCATACTTGGGAATTACTTATTTTGGGAATATATTTTTGACATTGGAAGCTTACTGTATTAGAACAAATCTACCATGGAGAGGTAGGACAATAGCTCTTCATATATGCTTTTATTTCTTGCTATGTTTGTGTGAATGGTGTATGTTTTGTGTGTTTGTTGGCTGGTTGGGTAGACAGCCTAGGAATGGTGTAGGAGAAGGCTATGGGGAATCATTGAGGGGGGTATAAGTGAATTCCAGTGGCATCAAATTTATTATGGAGGGATTTTGGGATTGGGATCCACCATAGAAAAGAAATAGCTTGCATTTTTTACTTGTCGGGGGGCATAAGGAAAATTTTGGGGGGGGGGAGCGCATAAGGAGTGATTATGGGGGGCATAAGGATATATGGGAGATGTTTATATTGACGGTTTGTTATAGGTGGATACCCAATTCCCATTGGGAGGCATAAGTAGCTTCCCCCATAGTTCTTTCTCCTTTGGCTTACATGGTGAAGCATAAGTTTTGTTTGATGTCTTTCATGTGGTTGCAAAACTATTGTTTTATTTTGGACTGTGTTTTAATTTGAAATGTGCACGTTGAAAGATTTCTTGGTAATTTGGAAGCCTGTTGTTGCCAAGAGTTGAAATACATTTCCTAGTGCATTGTGGTTGGGACTCGGGGGCCAATGAAGAAGGATGGCTTCTCCTCTTCATTGGATGTCTTGGTTGGGTGGAGAGCATTTCCTTTCCCCCGCTTTTGTTGTGATCAAATTGGAGGAATGAAAAGAATGCATGTTGTTGTTTTGGAGCTAAGAAAAGAAAGTTTGACAGTCCCTTGTGGAATTAAATCTTATTGCTTCCCACTTGAAGTGGATGAATTTGTAAATGTCTTTTAATGGAAAGATGTTATACTGTTTGGAAAGTTGTAAAGTGAAATGTAAAGGAGATGCACTCTGTTATGTTCATTTGAAAGAAAGAAATTAAAATATGTTATTTGCATTCAAGAAATTGAAAAAATGTAGAGTTGTATCTTTGAAATCAATAAGATATTGCACTACCTTTATCAATTTACATTGTTGTATTGAAATTGATCATCAAATTGTGATTGGAAACCTTTGTTTGGAAAATTGAAATGAGGAATACGTATGAAGGAAATATATGTAACTTTGTTCTTTTGAAATATGTTAAAATTGGAAATCAGACTATGTAATTTAACTATTAAATGGTTTGTTTAAATCAACTAAATGTATTAGACTAGCATAGAAATAAATTTCCATATTTGGAAGATGAAAATGATAAACAAATCCTTTAGAAATTGACATCTGTTTTAAATTTTAAACTAGAAAATACTTCCTCTAAAGTGCACAGTTCAAACCTGTAAACAATAATCAACTTTGAAACATTTAAATCTAGCATGCTAGGCTATCAATGTACTCAATTGGACTAAAACACATAAGGAAAAATCCTTCAAACATTGCAAAATCGGGCCCAAACCTTTCATAGTTATTTTTCTGTCTGAAGTTGTAAAAATTTGAACTAGAAATCAATCAAGAAAAATTACCTTCTAAATGCTTCCTAAATTCTTTTTAGAATAATTCTCTATGTCTGTTTGGCATGTTGAGTGAAGGAGAAGATCAAATTGAACAAAATTTTATAAGCTAAAATTTACCAGTTTTCTTTTATAATCCTACAGAACATTTTATTAAAATTGATCCCTTAAAATTTATCAAAATCTAAAATTAATGATTCTTGTACAAAGAGGGCATCGAGAGATTTCTAGAAAGTCCTTGTTTTCCCAAAACTAAGCTTTCTATCAAATGTTATGGCCCTTTGAAGTTCCTACTTCAATTCAGCCTCCAAAAAAAATCTAACTGTTAAAATTTTAATCTACTGTTAAAATTTTAAATTTTAAAATTTGGGAAATTTTTCCTTGGCGGGCCCGTAGCATGAATTTTTCCCTTAGGGACTTAGGAAAATTTTTGGGAAAATTTTCACAATTTTCTCTGTTGCCCTGCCGGCCCACAGCCAATCAGAAGCTACCACGTGGCCTCACGAGGGAACAGTAGAGGCGCGACACCATTTTCTTCCTTGGCACTTCTGAAAATTTTTGGCAAATTTTCTTGGTTTCCTCCGCCTCCCCACCAACCCATGGCCAATTGCGTACTACCACGTGGCATGATAGAGGGGGGGAATCCTTGCAACTTAATCTTTTTTAGAAGATTGTTTTGTAAATTTTTTATAATTTTCTCCATGACCCCGCACTCCTAGCCTCTGACTTGGAAAAATCATCTTCATGGACGTGTGGGCCCACATGTGCAACTTACCCCTTTTTCCCCCTTTGGAAAATTCTCCCAAACATCTCTGCCACCCCACCTTCCCTTGTTTTTCCCCCACTTTGGCTTGGAGGGCACCACATGTTCCTAACAGACCCATGGGGGCGCAGGCACAAAATTAGTTTTTCACCCCACGCGGGAAAATTTCCAAAAAATCTCCCCGTGGCCCGCTAACCCATCCTTTGGGAAAATTTTCACCCCTGGGTCTACGGACCCACTCTTGGGGGAAAATTTTCACCCCAAGGCCTGCTGGCCCATAACTTGAAAAATATGAGGAATTAGGAGGACTTCTTTATATCATTGGAAAGGTGACGACATTTCCTATCCAATGAGGGAAATTTTGAATGTGTTAAGTTTTAGAAAAATCAGAGTTAAAACTCTAAGCCTGTTAGAGAGTGGGTATGGTGATAATTTACCCTCTGGACCTAATTGAATCTGCTAACCCTAAATTTTGGACCTTGTGACCTCTGTAAATTGTCAATTAAAGAAAAGTATGTTCTAGTAGACTATAATTGTTCTGGAACTAGTTAGTGATAGTTGTTGCCCTTGTAAACTGGTTGTAGACTCTTTTAAACAAAAAAATTATTCCATAATTTTCCTAACTAATCCTAGGTTGTTTCGTAGGTCTCAAGTGGTATGTTTTAGAGGGTGTTACATAACTCCTCAGCTCATTTCACATTTCACAGGCCTCATCTGTGAGGGATACGGGTTAGAGGATGATTTGAATGAAAAAGAAGAAACTAAGGAAACCATCACCACCTTCGCATGCAAGAAAGTGTCAAGATATTATGATGTCGTGGAAATTAAGTATCCAGTGATGAAGATGGTCATGCACCTGGTGTCAAAGCTAAATGGCCAGGAGAGATGAAACCAAGTCAATAAGCCCTGGTTGAATGTCTACAAAAATATTTTAGAGGGCACCATCTACAATTTTTCTGAATTCATCATGGATGAAATTATCAACTGCGTAAAGTAAGGAGACATGATCCTTTTTGGAAATGTATTACAAACCACTATGTTTTCAGAGATAGGGATACTAGATGCATCGGATAAATTTCTACGGGAGTACCCTGCTGAGGAACTCTCACCCACCAAAAGGTTTGAGAAATACGCTTGTGACACTATGACAACAGTTCACAAGGAACACTTGGAGAAGTAGTATATGCACTTAAGGAACATGTTCAGGGTAGAATGGAGAATTCCCAAATAACTGCCAATGGCCACCAGGGGAGAAGCAGAATTTTCTGTGTACCAGCATTTCTACTTGGGTAGATTCAAATTGATAGATGAGACATGGATTCCATGCTGAAAGCTCCCCTTTTCCTTCATAGCTCAGTACTTCCAAGCAGGAGTAAACAGGTTCAAGGAGTCTAAGATTTTTAAGCTAAACCTTGGCAGCTTGGACCAAGAACATAGGGAAATGCATAAGGGGTTGGTCTACCCTAGTAAGCGCTCATACATAGAACGATACATGTCACAAGAAGTGAAAATGACAAGGCTAGTAACCCTGCCCATTGTAGAAGGATCCATGGTGTGTGTGTACATTCACATAAGACCAAAGTTAGAGAAGGGCACATATCTAGAAAACAAGGTGTCCATACCTCAGGATCCAACTAGTAGGAAGAGACCTGCACCTAAATGAGAGGAAAAAGAACCAGAAAAGAAAAATCCAAGTGTGGTAGGCACACAGGAAATAGGTTTCCCTGGGATAAGCATTAGGACTAGTACATACATGCGCAAGAAGAAAACCATATTGAAAGAGAAGAATCCAGAACTAGAAGATCCATTAGAGGAGTCCTCGGGAGAAGAAGAAATAGAATCACCTACACCAGAATCCCCGGTTAGGAAAAAGCAAAAGGTAGAGGAGGAGACCACCTTAGAAGAAATTGGAAATTTAGAAAAATACATAGGGGAGAAGGATGATAGTGAAGAAGAAATAATTGGGGAGGAGGACCCCAAGAAAGATCAAGGACCACCCTTTTTTCAATGTACACGATTCAGAGGAGGAAGGTCGAGAAGAAGAACAAGGATTCCTTTTTGCGTGGCAAAAGGAGAGCCAAATAGGAGAAAACACCCAGGACATGGGGAAAGATGAGGAGGCTAGCATGTAGAAGCAAGAGGTTCCAAGCTCTATGTAGGAGCAGATAGCCAAGGGGGTAGAAGGAGAGACAAGGAATGTTGATACCCTGGTGAAAGACAAAGTGAAACACAATGCTGAGCCAGTATTGAACAAGGAACAAAATACCATAGAAGAGGAACGTGGTAAAACTAAAGGCCCCATTTTAACTGTAAGTATACCCAAGGGTATGCACATAGGAGGAAAGTGCATAGAGGGGGGAGGCCAAAGATGGATTATGTTGATGACCCCAAGAAAGTGCTTCACATGTTGTTCTAGAGTACCATTCCAGTGGAGGAGCTTGTAGGCATGTCATCTTTTGACAAGGAGGCTACATACATGCTGACAAGGAATATGATATCATGGTAAATTGAGTCACACCTTGATGAGATGGAGTTTGAGGTATGCCACATGGTAGTAACAGAATTTCTAGGACCAGGACAAGATAACCTAGTGGTGGATACCCAACAGCTCTAAGATGAACAATTGTGCAACGTGATCAACAAGGTCTATATTAAGATAGAGGCTAGGCTCTTCGGGCGCAATGATAGGTTCAAATATATGGAAGGGGAGATAAGGAAGAAAGAAGAAGAGATAGGTACATTAACTAAGGAGCTAAGATAGGAGAATTTGATCAGTGCCCAATGGATGCGAGAGTTAAAGGAGGAAAAGGCAAAGGTGAGCGCTCTATATAAAATTGTGGACTCCATCAATGAGGCCATAATTTTAAGGCATCTAGACCTAGCATCATCCGTATAGAAGTTTGGATCTACATTGGGATGCATAGAGGATTTAATAAGGGTCCTCACCATGGAAAGGTAGATGTTGGCCTTAGAGTCTACAGAAGAAGTGGCCACGTGCCTAGAGAAGGAAGATAATTTGAAGATCGTAGCACTCATTGTGGAATACAACAAAGTGCTTGTTGATATAAGGGATACTTCCCAGACTACTAAGGCTGCATACGACAATTGTGTAGACAAGGACAAAGTGGCAGGCACCTTAGTCACCACTCATGAGGTGGAACTCAAGGAGTTCAAGGAGAAAAAAAAGGGGAATAGGGTGGAAAGAGAGAAAATCCTTGTTGAGGCCATTGAAACCTTAAGTGGTTCAATCAAAAACTGGTTGAAGGAACTATATCTGCGCATTATGCAAAGAATGGATGTGTTAGAGGATATATCTAAGGAATTGGAGAAGATCACTAATACCATGACACAGAAGGAGATGGGTTGAAGTTTGATGAGGTGAGCACTCTGGTCAACAACCTCTGTCAGAGGGCGTAGGATGAAGCCAATTCCTGGAATAAATTGGAGTCCGACTTATAAAAGGATTTTCGTACTTTGTTGCAGTAATTCCTTCTCTCTCACATTCTTTCTTCTTTCCCCTTTCTTTCATTCCCTTATTATTTTTCCTAGGCGTAATCCTATGGTATCCTTTCTATCACTAAGAGAAGTGTTCCCGCGGACAAAGAACAAGCGTAGTGTGGGTGATGTTGGGCCCCTAAAATATTGACTAAGTACAAATGGTGCATAGGTGCGCAAGGTCCCTTTTAAGGAATGGTGCTCAAGGAAAAAGTGAGCAGAGAAGGGTTTAAGGAATCCTGTGGCACACGCAATGTGCATGGTAAGAACCAAGGGTTCGAGACTTAGTCAAATTTGACGTTCGGGGTAGAACACGTGAAAATCATGACCCAACCGTGTGTGGATAAGGTGTCACCCTGGCGATAGGTTGGCCAAGGAATAAGCATGCTAGAAGCTTCTAGAAGCACATCATGGTATAAATTGGAAAGCTCATGTCTAGAGAAGCATGCTCGCATGGAGAACCACATTCATACACTTGGCATCAGATCTGAGGGCACTAGAGGATGAGTTGGTAATTTGGAAAGGCTATAAATACAAGCACCTATAGAGTAAAAACAAGGAGAACTAGAGAGTGGGCGGAGCTCTGCAGAAATACTGCAAGAACTCTACTAGTGGGTAATTACATTTGGGAGAGGATGTATTAGGCAAGGGGATTGTATGGCCCCATTAGTCCAGTTATAATGCATGATTACATTATGACTCTCTATGACATTCTGTAAATACCTCCATTGATGTAATGAGGTTAATAGTTATATGAATATGAATATGAATGATTTTGATACATCTTCTTCATAGATTCTCTTCTTTTATGTTTATGCTAAGTATGGGTTCTTGTATACTTCCTTCTGTTATAACACAAGTTATATAATTTGTTAAGTACGCCATCCAGAATGATTGCAAGGATCTAGAGGCCATTCTGAGCTCTATGGTTCTTGTATGTCTTAAGTCCTCTTTAAATTTCTTGAACACAAATCATATATGATTTTTCCCACTTAACTCACATAAAAGAGAGACTCGGTACCCATGCGTGCCTTGGGTGAGTGCCCAGTATCCGCTGGGTGATCGGCTGATGCACATGGGTTTCCTTTCTTTTGTGATAGGAGTAAAAATGACTACAACCCCCCCTATACGAGAGTATTCTCATCACATTTATAAAATTTAACTAACTCAATCATTCTTCGTTTCCCCCCCAAAAGCATGAATCTCTAAGAGAATATTCTTCTCTAATTTTTCAAGTGGAAAAGCTATGATCTATTCACATTTTTCACTTCCTCAGTTATGAATAGGAAACCTTATCATCATTTCTCCCTTTTGGTGGGAAATAAGTCTTTTGGTAGTTCCCAAACACCTCTATATTGTTTGATGTGATCTATAACCCCTTTCACCTTTTGAGAATCAACTTCAAGCAAGTATTCATGTTTTTTAGAGCTGAATATCCTCACATGGATCATATCACATCAATCAAATGTGTTTTTTTGCATGTTTCCAATCTCCCTTAAATTTATTTCCCTCATGTGATCTAAGTGAAAGATCTTTCTTCATTTGATGACAGTGATTCTTCTTGCCTCAACTTTTCTACACCATCCTCATTATAAAGTCAACTCTATTTTCTCCCCAATAGGAATCCTTTTTCCAAGCCTAAACATGAAGAAATTTTGCAAAGCTTTTTTTGGGTACAATGGTGAGTGTAGCGATGGTGAATAACTTGAAAGAGATATCCTTGAAAGATTTAAACCAAATATTTGATCTAATTGGTATAGATGAGGCCTTTGTCAGGGATTTTTTTGAAATCACGTACCTAGGGGATAATAAAGGGCCCCTGACATATCATGAAGTTCAGATCTCAATCCTTTTGAGACTAATCTGGATCAATCCTATCTTCTCCGCCTTCCAATCAATGTATTATCATCTTTTCTAGTGGGAACACTAGAAGAGTTGAAGAAATTTTTGATTGAGAGGAGGAATGTTGTGACAGGTGTGGCTGAATACAAGTGTCCCTTTCTATGCAATGAATATTTTTTACTAAAAGAGGTTCCCAAGGAGTCTTATGTACTTTATGATAAGACTTCAATTGATACATTACCCACCATTTCTCATAAAGTAGATGAACTGGAGCAGAGAATAATTTATCTGAAAAAATGTCAAGCAAGACCTGTGCCATCCCAGCCATCCACCATACCAGCACCATCCTCAAGAAGGAAGAGAGGGGAATCAAGATCTCAACACCCAGTTTTTATTTTGGATGAGGAAAAAGTAGGGCCTTCATCTCCTCAATGTTCCAAAGCATCATTATCTACCACCAAGGAGGGAAAGGGAAATTCTACTCTCCAACCTTCCATTCATCTAGTATAGTAGGATTCTTTGATGGAGAAAACATTATCAGGACCTCTGCATGTTCCTATGCCAAGAGAGAGTCCACCTTTCACAAGGAGTCACAAGGGTGATTCTAGTTCCAAATCTCTTTCTCCACTAGGTCCAAGGGCCACAGTTCTTGCTCTGCTAGCCACTCCAAATGTTCCCCCTCAATCCACTCCTAGTCATTCCAGTTCTTACATGGTAAAAGGGAAAACAAAATTTCCTAGTGGTGGTTCGTAACTTTTGTATTGGGTATCTTCTTATCAGAAGAAGATTAAGCTAGGGGATATTATGGAAGGTTCCAAAATGACTGTTGAGTCATTGATAGAGATGAGGATATCTTAGAATTTGGTGGGGTTAGTTGTCTTTTCTAAAATAGCTTAGGGTTCAAATGAAATCATATCAAGGAATAACAAGCTATTAAACAAGATCCCCTCATTTGGAGGATATTTCAAAGTAGTGGATGACTGATTGTTTTTCTTTTCTTGTTTCTTTTTTATGTATTTTCCAAATATGTATGTGACTTTCTTCATCATGGGTTGGGGCCCTATAGAACCCCAATTTTGCATTTGAATCTTTATTTCCATCATCTTCTGAACATATATGAATTTATATGTTTGACTCACTACTCCACTTTTGAATTTAACTGTGAAACGAAATCATGTCCTGTGTAGGGCTTCAAGGACATATTTGCACAATGCATCAAATGGTGTCATGCCACATGTTTGTTCCATCCTTTAGCATATCACAACTCTTTAAAAAATTATGCGGCTCAAATGGTTGATGTGATTTACTTTTTTGTGATCCAAGGCCTGCCTTGTATTGTTACCTTATTCCAAATCATTACTTAGAGTAGCGAAGCTATGAATATTCATCTATGGGGCTTTTTCTTTGTTCCACGTAACTTTCCTTCTTCCCACATACTTTTTATTTTCTAAAGCTATACCTAGGTGACACATGGAGGCATGCACATTCATTTCCTTTACTTTGACCTTTCTGCTCACTTGGGCTACCCTGCCACGTTTAATCCACGTGGTTGAACCTCGCAATTTGGAGGCTCCCGATTTATTGCACTTCTTCAAATATGCACCAGAGGGACATGTGGATAACCTTCCTTCTTTCCATGGTGATGTTGCTTTCTTCCGTGGCTTCTCAAATTTTTTTCTTTGAATACCCGCTAAGTCATAGAAGTTTTTGCATTCTATAATTTACACTGGGGACAAGGGAAACATTTGAAAGGGACAAACCATAGTTTTACATAGTTTTTTTGACCTATTTCATAGGGTTTTTTTCAATAATGACACACTTTCACAATCCTCGGCCAAAAAAAAGGATCAATGACCTAAGAAAAAAATTCATTCATATTTGACATGATTATATCTTTCAAGCATACATTTTCAAACCAGCTAGAGGGAATTTTTCGAAGGCATACACTGGATATAAGTGTGTGATCAAATCAAGCACTAACATGTGTATTTATACAAACCTTACACATTATCTTCCTGGTCACTTCTTACCATAATTTTTGGTCAAGCTTGAATTAATAAGATTTTGGCTTTAACCTTGCCCAGATTATTAAGGCTTTATCCCATTAATAATGTCAGTTGTAATGCTGCATCATAACACTAATAAATTTAGATCAAAGAACTTTTATACTGAGATTTTCAATATGATCACATAATGAATCAAAATAGTATCAACATAGCAGTGTAATGAAGGAAATTATGTTCAAAAATCAACGTAATCATTAACAAGTTCATTGATATTTATACCAACTACCAATGAAATCAATTATGGCCATATTAACTTATAACATAGCTTTTGTTATAATCCAAATAACATGGAAAGTATGATGACAATTCATATTCTTATCTCCTGCAAGGGTAAGTTATTCATATTATTTAAAGTATGTTAAACAAATTGTGGTATCTAAAAAATTACGGGATATGAGGGGAAGTGTCGATATGTTGTCGTGTTTATAGGTAGCATACCAAAACCGGTCCCCGAGTCTGCGAGTTACGTGATATCAGAGCTCCTTTAGACATAATTAAATGAGAAAAGTGGGGGTGTGACATACTTCCCACCTTAATCCTAATCATCCCATGTATTAAATCTCACCATTAACAGAATCAAAACAAAATCAAATTAACTATAATTATTTTTTGTATCAAAATATCCAACAGGTTTATAACTAAAACTTGCAAAGTTCAAGTTTTTGGTACTTTTAATCATAATTGTCTATCTATAACAACCCATTTTCAATCAATTATTTTTCCATACAACATAAATGATGATTCTTTTCAGTCATTCAAATAATATTAAATACCAAATGTGTAATATGAGATAAAAAATTTCATGTTTTAATCACTAAAACAAGTGAGGAAAAGAAGTTTTAATTTCATCTAACTTCTCCCTAGTTACACTTTCTTTAGAAAATTGGTTCTGTTGGACCTTACACTAGACTATTTTCTCAATTTATTAAGTGCATCCTGTGATTTTATAGCACTCTTATGGGTTCAACCATGATGATTCCTAGATCTTGAACCTGTAAGGAGTTCTAATTCAGCACATGTGATAAATTAAATACATATTTTTTAATAAAAGAAACATCATGCATCTTGGACAATGCGGGAGGCAACACTAAACGATATGCCACATGACTGATTACTTAAAATATTCCAAAAGGTCCAACAAAGTGAGGTGAAAAATTGGATTATTTTCTAAATGAAATTAAAATTTTCTTAGGCTTGACCCTTAAGAAAATTGTGTCCCCTTGTTCAATTTTTCCATAAACTCTCTTTAAATCGACGTAGCTCTTCTGCCTATCAACAACTTCTTTTAATCACTCACAAATGAGATTGAATTATTATTAAACTTATTTCAATATCTTAGGTCTTACTACTTCCCTATCTTCCACGTTATCCCAATTGATAAGTGTCCTACACTTCCTTCCATACATTGACGAAAAAGGATTCATTTTTAGTAATGAATTTTAAGTGTTATTATAAGAAAACTCAACCAATGGAAGGTATTCTTCCCATTTGTACTATTGATCCATGCAATACATCTTAAGCATGTCTTATGTAATCTGATTGACCCTTTCAATTTTCCCATTTGTTTCCAGATGGTATGCAGAACTAAAATTCAGCTTTTTCCCTAAGCTTAAATTTAAATATTTCCAAAAAATGAGAAGTCATCCTATGACCCCGGTTTGAAATTATTAATTCATGTACTCCGTGCAATCTAAAATTTTGTGTTCACAAACCTTTTTGAAATCATGGATGAATCTTCCTTTATATTTATTGGTATAAAGTGAGCTACCTTATTTATTTTATCAACTACAACCAAGATTACATCGTGTATAATTTTCAACATAGACAGTCCTTGTACAAATTCCATGTTGATTACTTGCCACTTAAATTGTGGAATGTTGTGAGGGTTCAATAGTCCCGTTGGATGCATATGTTCAGCTTTGTCACATTGACATTCAAGGTAATGTGAAATTTAGCTTACTATGTCCTTTTTTATCCCTTTTCGAAAATATTGTTGATGTAATCACACACTTTAGACATTCTTTAGTCCCGGTCTCATACTACTATTTAGAAGGTTTTTGAGTGAAGAAATTACTAATTAACCCCCGTATTTTGGCCATCCTACTTTATTTTCTTTCATCATTCCTGATATTTTGCACTCGCATACCCAGTCAACTTTTTTCATTTCACATTATTTTAGTTTTGATTGGGGCAGCCATGGGTGCCCCAATCCTTTTGAACTTCCTCACCACTTTTTAGCCATTTCAGCTTCTTATCTTTTTGGTTGTTGGCCATTTCAATATTAATTATGAGATTAGATTAAGATAACCCTATAAATATAAAGTTATGAGACCATAATGAGGGTGTAGACACCTGAATTCTACTTTTGCAATCTTATTGCCAAAGGCACACAAATCATTCTCATTCTTACCAATTCTATTATAATTAGTAATTTATGCTAATTAACTAGCGTTTCTTACCACTTTAGTCAATTAACAGTTCTTTTTTGGTTACCAAACCTTTATCACATTCAGGATGCCACTTTACGTCAAAATCCTCTTTAAAATAAACAGTTAGCGATTAGCTAATTAAGCTGATTTTTCCCTTGTTTTGGTCAATATACCATATTATTGTCTCAAACCCCTCTTCCAACCACTCAAAATCACCCCACTTCTCTCCATAATTTCTCAACAAGATTAAAAATCTTATCTTAGCCTCCTAGTTGACCCTAAGCAATTTATTAAGGCTCCACACATCTTAATCACTTGGTAATTCACTAATTGTGATTAGAAAATCTTAATCTTGAATAGCAATTCTAATCTAATTTGGGATTTTAGTCCCACATGCACAAAATAAAAAATTTCCCCAAATGAAAAACTATAAAAATGATTCACCTCATACGTTAATATTTTACACCATGCTTTGATTTGCATCTCATATAAGAAATATGACTTGTAGCCAAACTCAATCCTTGACTAAAACCTTGAACTTACACCATGCTTTGATTTGCATCTCATATAAGAAATATTTTACACCATGCTTTGATTTGCATCTCATATTTGGTTAGTAGATGGATATCTAGAGTGAATTTGTAAGTCATTTGGAGAGGCCATTTCACCTTATTTGGAGTAGCAACCATACCCATTTGATTTCCCTCTTAGGTATATTTAGTTTTATGCTAGGAAATTAAACATATTAGTAGGCATGATTAGTTAGATTTTAAATTTTATTCATGCTAGTTAAGCACTCCATTAAGCTTCTATCTTTAGTGTTACATTCCAAGAATTAGAGCCTTGACTAGAGGTGGTAATGGTGTTAGCCTTCCTTAGTTAGTCATGTAATTTTCTTTGTAAATTTTAGGATGCTTTCATTTGGCACGTCCAGTGGGACAATACCCCATTGCATTCAATTTTTAAATAATTTTTTAACTTAGTTTCAAAGTTTTTCATTGCACGTTTTCTAGCTTAGTTTCAAGTTTCCTAGATTAATTTCAAGTTTTCTAGTTTAATTTCAAGATTTATACAGCACTTTTAATCTTTTTAGGTTAGTTTCTCAAGATTTTTAGATTAATTTCAATTTTTTAGAGTAATTTTCGAAGTTTTTTAGATCAATTTTCAAGATATGTAGTTGTTTCAACTATATTAGTAGTAGAAGTTGTGTTTTCATGTTCTTTGTAGGATATAAGAAGGTGAGGCCCTGTCAAAATTTCAAAAAAAGGGTAATTTTTTTATTTTTTCAAGAAGTCCTCTTCAAAACTCAAATTTTGAGCATCTATAGGAAAGGGTGTGCCTATGCACTACTTGGTGCACTTGTGCAAAAAAACTAGCACTTGTGCACTACTGGGTGCACCTGTGTAACATTGAATTTTGGTCTCTAAGTGTAACTTGTGTCTATGCATCTTTGGTGCACCTACGCCTCACTAGATACACATTTGCATAACTAACTATGTAAATTTGATAGAGGATGCATCTATGCACTATTGTGTGTGTCTATGCACTACTGTGTGTGCTCATGCTCTACAAAGTGTGCACATGCACTAAAGAATGCACCTATGTACTAAGGTAAAAAATTCTTTAACTTCAAATTTTCAATTTCTTATTCTAGGATCTTTTTCATTTTTTAAAGGTTTTTAGTTGTTTTTGTCAATTTTCAGATTTTAGAGCAATATTCCTAACAAAATTGCCTTAGGGTTTCATAAAGGATTTTTTATTAAATTAGCTTATGGTTTGATGAGTAATTATGATTTCATACTTTTTTAAGTTTGGATTATGTTTTGTATGATATTCTCTTACACCTAGTGTGATCTTAAGAATCAAAAGCACCTCTAAACCATGTTCGCTTCTTAGGAGTAAGTAGGAACAATCAGAATTCATTTTGTGCTTAAGGAAATAAATTTTCATTTTTGACATGTACTTGATTTTTTAGTTTAAGATCTATTTCACTTGAAAAATAATCAAACCTAAAATTTGTGTATGTTCTTCCCTTATACCTAGCATGATCTTGGGAACTGTTATCTAAAAATCCACAGACAAGAATATTCCTACATTTTCAAAGCCTATTCAGAGTTGGGACTTCACAAAAATACAAAGGATGCAGAGTAGGCTCATGGACGATGCCAAGTGTCCAACTGTCCCAACTTCAAGAGTCAAAGAATGGAGTAAAGTCTCAGAAGCCCATAGGGTTTCCACATGGAACTAATTAAAAGGGTCCCACCATAAAAGAATCCCACCCCAAAAGGGTTGTGACATTATATACGGTGGGGTATTTTACTCCCCAAAGGAAAAAATAGTGTACCCATGGTTGGTGCCAAGTGTCGTCACTGCGAATTCCCATAACCCTGAAGGGTAGAAAAAATCTTAAAGATGCGAGGGCTTCCCACGTGGATCTCACAACAAGTGGACTCTAGTTTTAAAGTAAGACCCAAAAGGGGTGACAAGCCATATATCACATATGAGTGATTATGAGACTCATCTGAAAGATTTAATTCTCAAATAATTTTCAAAATATTTGAGGTGAAGGGTCATCTAGTCGTCATTTCAGTAGCAAGTTAATGCATAGTCCCGTGTGAAGAATGCCAACCTACGAAGACTCAAAGTTATTCATCTGCATTTAAAATGTCATTTCTGCGTAGCAACAAAATACACGTCCTTTGAGTCATGAGGCTGGAAACCAATGTAAAAAAGACCAAAATATCAGGTTATGTAATAAAGAGCTAAAGGAATGTTCCTTAAAAGGTAATTCCATTTTAAAGGAGTTGGTTGTAGGATAGTAAAGATGCATTAAATAGGTATGGCTCTCACTTTTTAGAAGGGGTAGATAATGGAAGTATGAGAGAGCTATTTAGCAATATTTTTTTGTCACTTCACCCCATTTTTCTAATTAAAAGTTGTTGAAAGGAGTGTAGGAGGGCTTATTCTCTTTTCTTCCTCCTATATATATATATATATATATATATATATATATATATATATATATATATATATATATATATATTGTATGCAAAACAAATAAGGATAGATATAGAAATATAGATATAGAGTTGAAGATATATAAAAATAGAGATAGAAGTAGTTAGAGATAATTCTAGGAATCATCCGATGTTCTTCTCTATCTCAAGTCCATTTTTTGTAAAAGATATAGGTCTTGAAAACCTAGCTTTATTTTTAGGTTTTGTAACAACAAGCTTGCCTCTTTTCTAAATGTAATATTGTGCACAATTTTTGGAGTAATATATATGTCTTGTGTGATTTTTTGTTCATCATTTGTGTATCTTTATTGTCTCTGATCCCCTTTATTCTCATGTAGAAACTATACATATTCCAATTTTGTTACTATCTTTGAAGCTATGCTTAAATAATTTGAATTGGTGTTCCGTGTGAGTCTATTCTGACCTATGGTGCATTTCAACCACCCTTTTTAATTGTTCATCGTTTCCCTTTTCAAATAGTTCTTGTCTCGATTGATCTCTTGGGAGGCATTTTTAGCTCATCGCCCCCCTTTAAATTAATTTTTTATTTTGTCTTTCTAAACCTCACCTCATAACTAGGAGAAGATCCAGCTTCTTTAAGATCTAGAGGCCTCCTTAAGGTGAGTGTCCCTCTAACCTAAGGATTCCCACAAATTTTACAGTCTAATCCGCCAAGGGTGATCGTCAATAGTTTTTTTGGCACACTTGGTGGGACAAATCAAAGTGATATTTTATTATATTATCAGCTCGGTCTATTCTTAATAAATTTCAAACTTCAATGAAGATAGTTGCGGGGCATATCCAACGATTCCACATGGTCTAGAAAAACCATTACAAATGCTCATAGACCTCCCTCTCATCCATTTCCACTCGTCTTTATTTCCATGTATTCCATTTATCTTCATCCTATGAATTTGTACAATCATGAATACATTATTACCAAGGGATCATCCCTTTCTCCATCTCCAAACCACCCATTCCACCCTCCCTCTTTCTTCGGGAAACTATACTCCCCGCACTAGTAAGAAATGGATCAAAATCCAAAAGAAGAGGAGCATATGGTGACAAGTGATATGGGCTCAAGAGGTTCGTATCACCAGGTGAGCAGAACAAAGGCTACAGAAGTTGCCTTTGTTTGTCCTCCCCACAAAGTAGCTCCGCTGGAAAAACTTTCATCAATGGGATTCAATCAAAGAGCATGGATTTTCTGACAAAACTGCTAGGGATGACACCAGCCAGAGAAGCCTGCAAGGAAGCTGTTAGTGCAAAATCACAGCACCCCTGGATGTTGATCAGATTTCTAGGTTGATCACTCTAGCATCCAGTGTGATTGCACAACATTGAAACCTTTCTCCAAGTGTGGGACTTGCAGAAATGAGAAAGGAATCTCCAGAGAGGGCTGGTTCCTGCTCCTAAACTACCTGCCACAAGCTATTCCAGTGCAGGCAAGCTAATCTAAACCTAATCTAACCATGCCAAGGAGACAGAGAGAGAGAAAAGGGAAAAAACAGCAAAAGCCTACACTAAAACGGTGATACACCAGAGAAGGATAATGTTGAACATCTATCAAAACTACCATGGAATAAGAAGAGGTGAGCAATGGGAAGGATGGACAGATGCATCATAGGCCAAAGGATAGATTTCACACAGAAAATGTCCTAAAACTCCATGAACATAGCTCCAGACCTACAATGAACATTCAAACTTGCACAAATACCTACAATGAAGAGAGGCAAGAAGAAAATAAGCAAAAAACGAGCAAGGATGGATAGATGCATCACAAAACATGTTTTTGTTGCTTCAGAAGTTTGCACAGAACATCATTTTAATGGTAAAAGGCAAAAAATGCCATTATAGAGCAAGGGAGGAGGTTCAAACTCCATTTTCAACCCTGGAGAAGAAAAGAAGGGAGGGCAGAGCTGAAAAGATGAACCACCTGTAATCTTATATCCAAAATGAGCCAAATCTAGCCTTTTACAATGCATGGGTCGAGCCCAGGAGAGAGAAAACGTAGGAAAACATTCAAGCAGCCCAACCATTGACTAAAACACCTTCTTAATTAAAATAGGTGGTTGAAACATCTCCTCTGGCCATGCTGAAGAAGAATGCGACCCATGTGCATTAAACTGGTTGTTGAAACGTCATTTCTGGCCATGCTGAAGAAGAATGCGACCCATTTGCATTAAAACTGGTTGTTGAAACGTCAGTTCTGGCCATTACCACACACCAGAGATGTTTCTTGATTTTATCTCTACAAACTAAACCAAAATGCAAGATTGACCTTGGAATCGTGTAGAGGATTTCACCAGATTTCCATTGATATAAAGAACGTGAAAATCCAAGCTTTGGATCGAAAGTTATGGTGATCTAAAGATTTAGGGCACAAATCAGGCCAAAACAGATATTTGAATTTTTTCCCGTGCTCTGCCACTTGGATGACACGTGTCAGGTGCTGATTGGCCACACAATTCTCTCTCCTCCACCTTTCCGCAGGTTTCCCTTTGAAATTTTGACGTTTTTATAATTTTGGAAAATTTTCCATTTTTCCCCGCGACCCCGCCACTTGGGACATGTGGCATGATCTGGTTGGAGGATGGGGCGCGGGGTCATCCTTGTCTTTTAATCTTTTGGCCCAAGACTTTGTCAAATTTTCCTAGTCCTCCCCGAGCTCCGTACTTCCCCCGCCTTAGGACACATGTCCTGTGTCTATTGGCTCGGGCTGACCCTTCAAACCTCACCCTTTGAACTTTTGGGCCCCAAAACAATTAGCAAAAATTTTATTACGCCTCCCCTTGTGACATGTGTCACATTCTGATTCATGGGCAGCTTTTCCGGGCTCCTCACGTCCCTCGTGTCCCTTTGGCCTGGCTGTTCCAAACCATCTGGGACAAATTTCTCCAATCCACCTGATTCGGGCTTCCTTGTCCCTATTTGCGGCGAAGACACATGGCACATTTCCATTGGCTCTCGGCTCTTTCGGCTCTCCACATCCCATGCGTACTCTTGTCCCAACTGTCCTGGACTGCCTAGGACAAATGTATCCGAACTGCCTGAAATGGACTAACTTGCGCCAAACCAGCCGATCCGCGTCTTTCACGTACTTTTGTCCCAACTGTCCCAACTATATGAAACAAACTTTGGAAATTTTTCCCTTTTTCGGCCGAATCAGATTTTCGCGTCCCGCACGTACCTATGTCCCAGATGTCCCAATTTCTGCGTGGACCACCTGGAGGATTTTCGTTCGGTTCACACCCCGACATCCCAATTGTCCCAAGGACCGCCTGGACTAGGACTTAGCTGATTTTCTTCATTTTTTCTGCCCCAAGCTAGGTTTTCTACATTTCTTCCATGTTCTCGACCTGTTAGGATTCCTTCTTAGACAGGAGAGTTAGAGAGAAGTAGAGGGGGCCCTAAAAACATGATTTTGGGCCTTGAATCGATCTACTTTCTCGGGAATTGAATATTCCGATGCATGTTATCAAAATTACCCTAGGGGGGTGAATTTTGGATAACAGTTTTGGCGACTCAGCGGGCTCATCTGCCTACTAGATGAATGATCAGTAGCCTGAAGCAATCCATTGGACATGGAGTCATGAGTTGTAACCTACAAACTGATCTGAACTTTGAAAACCTCCTCTCTAAGCCACTTGAATCCCACTGGACATGGATTTGTTCTCACCAAAATGCCACTGGAATCAACTGTGTAAGAGAAAAACCAGCACCACAAAAACTATGTACAAAACTGAAAATCATATGTGCTCCAAATGAAACATGCAGAGTGTGCACAAGCACTTCTTCTACTGAAAGCAAACCTACCTACTCTACTTTAACTGGAAGCAAAGGCAAGCTAAACAAACCCTGCAACTGGTTGTGAGAAATAGCTTCCCTTTCTCAAAAGTGGCAGCCATGCAATTGATTTGGAGCTGATCATGGCTGTTAGGATGAGTGGAAAATCAACAAGAAGCTGGTCTTGTACCCAAATCATCAAGGTATCAGCTGAAGGCAAATTCAATACCTATTTTAGTTGCTCTGCATTTGGATTGAAGAGGTATGACAGCTGATCCTTGGTACTTTGTAGCTCATCCTCATGTTCAGAAGCAAACATGACTGGTTGTGACTTCTCCTTTGGCTCCAATGAAGCCAAATACCTGATTGGGAAAGGTATGGTCCATTTGATATGCCCATAGCTCTGATTTTCAACCCCAAAAATGGAGTCTTCTTGTAGACCTTGAATGGATGGTGTGGAAGAAATGGTGAAATTCCTCTGTCCTTTCTCTTCCTCCAATGTCTGAAGACAGTCTTGCTCTTGATTGAACTCTTCCTCTAGCATGAAGTTTGTCAAGTGAAAATCTTCAATCTGCTTCTCTAGAGGACAAGTTGGGACTGCAAGATCTTCTTCTGAGCTTTCTTCCTTTATGGCTGATTATGCAACTTGGATTGAATCAGCATTCCCTTCAAATAGAGTGCCCACACGGACACTACTTTCTGAGCAAACTGACTGTTGATCTGCTTCTTCTTTATTCTCTTCTTCTGCTGCCACAAAATCATTCTTAACCACCATTTTTTCAACCTTAGCCTCTTCTGAAGGCTTAACCATCAAGGGGATCTTTGTCATCCCAAACTTGGCAGCCCAAAACCTCAAGTTGTCTGTCATTTATGTTCTGTTGGGCTCCTCTTCTTGCTATCCTTCATGGCTGATTTTTGCAATTTCTTCTTCCCCACATGGAATTGGGAATGCAAGAGGAGGGATGGGTTGTAACTCAATTGATTTGGAAATTTTTTGTGGTGGTAGAGGAGGTGAAACCTCTTGTTTCTTTGGAGGAGGGGGTATTTCTGTTAGCTCTTGTGGAGGGGATGACTGTTTGGAAGGAAAAAGGAAAGAAGAATTGAGGTGTGGTGGAAGACTGAGAGGTGGAGACATGGTATCAAAATTTGGGACAGCAGATGGGGAGTTTGGAATTTACAATTCCAAATGAGATGATGTTGCTTGAGTAATGGGAAGAGAAAAACCAGATGATGGTGTAGAACTTACCCATTGACAAGGTTGTTCAACAACAAGTGTATAGGCCTCTATTTCTGCTGTCCATTGTGCAAGTTGGGGCAGCATCTTCATCATGAAGTTCAGCTTCTCCTGAGGGCTGAAGTGTCTTGGAAAAGGGCCTCCCCATAGACAAGGAGTCTTGCAACCAATTCTAAAAGCTCTCATTTGAGTTGTTGCTCTGGACTGCACCATCTTTACCTCCATCTTTTGGATTTTGTCCGACATACCAGCATATTGCATCTGATTGTCTTCACTATATGCATACTCCTACTCTTGGAAAGCTCTGTAGCTGGAATGATCTTGGCATTGCTGCTCATATGGGTATGCATGCTGATTTGGAGGATTTGTAAAACATGTTGGAGGTGTGATAAACTGTTGTTGTTGAAAATGTGAATTCCATGATGGAAATGAAGTCATGATTGCACAACTTCATGGAATGGAAAAGAATGAAAGAGATGGAAAGAAGGATGGATGGGAATGGATGAAAAATAGGTCTGCAACTTCAGAAATGGGTTGCTGCTCAGATGGAGTCACCAGATGTGTTTACAAGTGCCTCTAAAGGCTGAAATCTTCACAGGAACACACCAACCTACAAAAGATGAAGGGAAAGACCTCTAAGGTCCCACCGGGCGTGCCAAAATTGTTAGTGCAAAATCACAGCACCCCTGGATGTTGATCAGATTTCTAGGTTGATCACTCTAGCATCTAGTGTGATTGCACAACATTGAAACCTTTCTTCAAGTGTGGGACTTACAGAAATGAGAAAGGAATCTCCAGAGAGGGCTGGTTCCTGCTCCTAAACTACCTGCCATAAGCTATTCCAGTGTAGGCAAGCTAATCTAAACCTAATCTAACCATGCCAAGGAGACAGAGAGAGAAAAAAGGGAAAAAAAAGCAAAAGCCTACACTAAAATGGTGATACACTAGAGAAGGAGAATGTTGAACATCTATCAAAACTGCCATGGAACAAGAAGAGGTGAGCAATGGGAAGGATGGACAGATGCATCACAGGCCAAGGATAGATTTCACATAGAAAATGTCCCAAAACTCCATGAACACAGCTCCAGACCTACAATGAACATTCAAACTTTCACAAATACCTACAATGAAGAGAGGCAAGAAGAAAACAAGTGAAAAATGAGCAAGGATGGACAGATGCATCACAAAACATGTTTTTGTTGTTTCAGAAGTTTGCACAGAACATCATTTTAATGGTAAAAGGCAAAACATGCCATCACATAGCAAGGGAGGAGGTTCGAACTCCATTTTCAACCCTGGAGAAGAAAACAAGGGAGGGCAGAGCCAAAAAGATGAACCACCTGTAATCTTATATCCAAAATGAGCCAAATCTGGCCTTTTACAATGCATGGGTCGAGCCCAGGAGAGAGAAAACATAGGAAAACGTGCAAGCAACCCAACCATTGACCAAAATGCCTTCTTCATTGAAATCGGTGGTTGAAACATCTCCTCTGGCCATGCTGAAGAAGAATGTGACCCATGTGCATTAAACTGGTTGTTGAAACGTCGCTTCTGGCCGTGCTGAAGAAGAATGCGACCCATTTGCATTAAAATTGGTGTTGAAACGTCAGTTCTGGCCATTACCACGCATCAGAGACATTTCTTGATTTTCTCTCTCTAATCTGAACTGAAATGCAAGATTGACCCTAGAATCATGTAGATAATTTCACCAGCTTTCCATTGATATAAAGAACGTGAAAATCCGAGCTCTGGATCGAAAGTTATGGCGATCTAAAGATTTAGGGCACAAAACAGGCCAAAATGAATATTTGAATTTTTTCCCGCGCTCTGCCACTTGGATGACACATGTCAGGCACTGATTGGCCACGCAATTCTCTCTCCTCCACCTTTCTGTGGGTTTCCCTTTGAAATTTTGACATTTTTTAAAATTTTGGAAAATTTTCAATTTTTCCCTGCGACCCCGCCACTTGGGACACGTGGCATGATCTGGTTGGAGGACGTGGCGCGGGGTCATCCTTGTCTTTTAATCTTTTGGCCCAAGACTTTGTCAAATTTTCCAAGTCCTCCCCGAGCTCTGCACTTCCCCCGCCTTAGGACACATGTCCTGTGTCTATTGGCTCAGGCCAACCCTTCAAACCTCGCCCTTTGAACTTTTGGGCCCCAAAACACTTAGCAAAAATTTTATTGCGCCTCCCCTTGTGACATGCATCACATTATGATTCATTGGCGGCTTTTCTGGGCTCCTCGCATCCCTTTGGCCTAGCTGTCCCAAACCATCTGGGACAAATTTCTCTGATCCGCCCAATTTGGGCTTCCTTGTCCCTCTTTGCGGCAAAGACACGTGGCACATTTCCATTGGCTCTCAGCTCTTTCAGCTCTCTGCGTCCCGCGCATACTCTTGTCCCAACTGTCCTGGACTGCCTGGGAAAAAATTATCCAAACTGCCTGAAATGGACTGACTTGCGCCAAACTGGCCGATCTGCGTCTTTCGTGTACTTTTGTCCCAACTGTCCCAACTGTGCGAAACAGACTTGGGCAATTTTTCACTTTTTTGGCCGAATCGGCTTTTCACGTCCCACACGTACCTACGGCCCAGGTGTCCCAATTTTTGCGTGGACTGCCTGGAGGCTTTTCGACTGGTTCGTGCCCCGACGTCCCAATTGTCCCAAGGACCGCCTGGACTAGGACTTAGCCGATTTTCTTCATTTTTTCTGCCCCAAGCTGGGTTTTCTACATTTCTTCCATTTTCTTGACTTGTTAGGATTCCTTCTTAGATAGGAGAGTTAGAGAGAAGCAGAGGGGGCCCTAAAAACATGATTTTGGGACTTGAATCGATCTACTTGCTCAGGACTTGAATATTCTGATGCATGTTATCAAAATTACCCTGGGGGGTGAATTTTGGATAACAAAAGCATCATTCCAAAATATATGATCCAAAACAATGGGCAGAAGAAAAGAGTCAGACTGACTCCCACTAAAGAACGGTCCTCATTAAGACCAAGGGAAGACTCAGTACCAGTCATGCTCTTTGCAAGACCACGAGGGTCAACTATAACTCCTCCAACCAAGTAAGGAACATATAAAGGAAGTGTTCATTCTATTTGTTGATACCATGGGTGAAAGAGCTAAAGTTGATTTTTCACTCACGTTACAGGCCATATCAATAGCTAAATTAATCGTATGGCCTCACTTCATAAGAAAAGGAAGTTATTTTTCCTTTCTTGTTTCAAGTTTTATTTAGCTTATGTCAAACCAGTTAGATTAGGAGTAGGAGTAGATTTATCTCAGAAAAATAAGTGCTTGCACACACTCTACATGATTCATTTGAGGCATGTATGTTTTTTCTTTTGTATAGGCCCATGCTTATATTACTCCATTAAGAGGCACTAGATCCTAGGAAGACTCCAACTGGATGAAGAACTCATAGTTGGTTGAGGCGATAATAAGCTTCACTTCAAGAAATACAAAGCAACTAAATTTCATAGTTGGTTGTCTTTTCAATTTTCTACTCTCACAAAAAATAAATTACAGAATTCTTGTTATTAGGGTAGGAAGGAGTAAAAAATAGTCAGCAGCCATGAAGGCTCCGTAAAAATATCAAAAGTGCTACCGATTCTGATTCATAGTGGTTTCAAGGCATAGTTCCAGACCAAATGGAGAGTAGGAGATTGTGGGTTCTTTCCATTTAGTAGGGTAATGGTCCCAGTGAGTCACCAAACTGTTATCTAAAAATCCACAAACAAGAAGATTTCTGCATTTTCAAATCCTATTCGGAGTCGGGACTTCACCAAATTATAAAGGACATAGAGCAGGCTTGTGGATGATGCGAAGTGTCAAACGTCACAACTTCAAGATTCAAAGAAGATAGAAAAGTCTCATAATATCATAGGGTTTCCACGTGGAATTAAGTAAAAGGGTTCCACCACAAAAGGGTTGTGACGTTATATACGGTGGGGTATTTTACCCCCAAAAGAAACAAATGGTTTTCCCGCAGTTGGTGTCAAGTATTGGCACTGTGCATTCCCATAACCCTAAAGGGAAGCATAAATCTTAAATATGTGAGGGCTTCCCATGTGGATCTCACAACAAGTGGACTCCAGTTTCGATGCAAGACCAAAAAGGGGTGACAAGCCATATATCACGTATGAGTGATTACGAGACTCATCTAAAATATTTAATGCTCAAAGACTTTTCAAAAGATTAGAGGTGAAGGGTCATCTAGCTTTCATTTTAGTAGCGAGTCAATGTATAGTCCCGCGTGAAGAATGCCAACCTGTGAAGACTCAAATTAATTCATCTGCATTCAAAAGGTCATTTCTACGTAGTGACAAAATACGCATTGTTTGATTCATGAGGCCAGAAACCAATGCACAAAAGATTGAAATATATGGTTATGTAATAACGAGATGAAGGGATATTCCTAAAAATTTGAGTCCATTTTAAACGAGTCGGTTATAGGATAGTAAAGATGCATTAAATAGGCATGGATCTCACTTTTTAGAAGGGGTAATTAATGGAAGTATGAGAGAGATCTTTAGGAACATTTTTCTGTCACTTTGCCCCATTTGTCATAATTAAAAGTAGTTGAAAGGAGTGTAGGAGGGATTCTTATCTTCTCTTCCTCCTCCTATATATATTGTACGCAAAAGAGATAAGGATAGATACAGAAATATAGATATAGAGTTGAAGATATAGATAAATCGAGATAGAAGTAGCTAGAGATGTAACATCCTCATTTTAGACAATAGAACAAGTCATTTTTTTTTTTGATAATTGCATCCTGGTTCTAAATACATAATTTAGAACTCATAAATCAAATAACCATTCTTATAACAGACAACCATATGCAGCTGTAATGACTCAGAGTACCTCCGATCTATTCATTCCATGACTCGATAATCTACCGATCTATTCATGAGTAATAAGAGTTGGCATTTTTATTTAACACTTCACTCTTGCGGTTCTCTTCCCTATTCCGGGATTCAGAATGCTCTGTCCAAGGAATCTAACTGAATAATTGTTACCATTATTCATCGGCATCTCATCCCTTAGACTAGGTGAATTAGGACAACGCAATCAGCAGCTTGCGATACTTTGGCCAAAGATTTGAAACATACTGTTTATGTCTCATATTCCTTAACGGCATACTCGTCAATATGGAATATGCCCTTCACCCCATTCTTATGTTATGTAGAATGTCTTATACCGACTTCTGTCAATCCCTCCTATCTCAACTTATTCACTCAGAAACAGATTAACAAGGTGATAACGTTATATGGATGCCCACAAGGATTAGGGATACGATGACGTACTGGTTCAACCCTAGTTAAACCAGTGTGTCAAGATACCCCGAATCTCCTAGGCAGCCTTGTAACGTGATCACATTCCTAATCGGTCCCTGAGTAACTCATTCGAGATCAAAGTGTAAGTCTTAGCGATCAATGCAAAGGGTGTCGTCATAAGTCACCTGCATTGTTGTAACTTCGAAAAGATCCTAATATTCTCGAAGGTACAACCCTGCAGTTGACTTGCGCCATCAACCTTTAAATCCGCCTCGAAAAGATCTACTTATTAATATGCGTTACGCACGTTGAGTTTAAATTACATTAAAGACGTTCCCCTAAGGTTAGCCTTTCCCGATCCCTGGATTCTTCATCTTAGGATGACCTTCCTCAATAAAACCCATTCACGATGGAGATATTAAGGCCAAGGTCTCATCAAGGAGTTCTTAGAATATACATAATTCTAAAACAATGAAATCGGTCAATATCTCATAGACTTCACATGAGATTGACATCTGAACCCCATTAGGTTTATATCAGTTTTCATAACTGAATTACTATCATACTATTTGTATCAAGATATAAATGATTCAGAATCCAATTAAATGTTGTCCTGTCATAATCAAGACTAGGGATCAATAATTTAGTTCATCTTGTTTAGTGTTCTACTTGGGTTTACTTTAATCCTATCTTCCCAAAAAGACAGTGAAATAAATTTCAATTTAGCTTTCGATAGAACATACAAGAACTATTAAACACTCATAAGAATTCAATCACATATTCTTGTAAGATTTCATTGGTATTCACAAAATTCACCAATTATACAATGATAACAATACTCTCACGACATAAGAACCGGAGAAATACTAACTATCAAGATAGAAATACAATCACATAAGTATCAAATATCCATTTCCATTCCTTTTGGTACTAATCAAATACATTTTATGCATTCAGCATACTTGATACATTACTCAACTGAAAAAGGAACATCTTTCCTTATATGGTACATTTAGAAAATCAAGCGGTAATTCATTATAAAATCAATTTAAACAATCTGATCGTCCTATCAGATCTGCATGCTTTTACCACTTACGGCATCCATCTGCAAAAATTGTCAACATGGGTCAGTTCAATGAACTGAGCATGATAAGCACTAACCTTTAAAAAAATTGCAATACATCAATTGTTTTCATTAAACACCCTATTTAAATGAGATCAAATCATTAAAACGTTAGTGACCAAGAAGACAAATGCATCTAACCAACTATCCATCTGAATCCCAAGGACAACAACATCAGACGGATTATATATTCAACATAATAAATAAATAACCTTTCATGATTCCATCAACATGATAGAACAATTCCAAAAGTTAGATAAACAATTATATCAACCTATACTTTATAACAGAAGAGAAATAAACGAATAATACTTATTTCCTTTAGATCTAGCTCATGACTATACTGTCTTTTCAAGAGGAAGGCATTCACTTAATACACAAGCAAATAAATCAGTTGAGACCATCAACAACACCACTGTTTTGTTAAAGCTTACAAGAAAGCAACTACAGTATAGTAGCCCTCATGCCAAACAACGGTGTCTATCAACAAGCAGACTCAGTATGTCCTCACGCAAGAAGTGACAGACAAGAAGATATTAAATGTCGTTACCTGTTAAGGTGAAATCGACTACTCCTAAACTCAATCAAGCTCAGAAATGGATATCTATGCAAAGAAGACGTAACACGCCAACAATACCTTATGACAACCTTCAACTCATTCAAGTCCTTTCTACACTATAAGGCTTTTAGACCCAAGGTCGAATTCAAAGGATCTCTTCTATTATCACAGTCAACAAGAGACTTGAAATCATTTTAGCAATGACAATTCCCTATGACTATGCAGAGAGATTTTTAAATGAAATCCACGCAACATGCACAGCCACATCTATCTGGAATGTAATTAGAAAGAAAACATAACATAACATAACATAGTCACTTATGAATGCATCCAGAGTTGAAAGTATGTTATTCACGACCTACTTTATAAAAGCCATAATACATAATGTCAAGTTATTTTAAGAAATCAAACAAAGCCAAAAACATTACATGTTCATACTCAGGCTTATACAGATACAGTGGCACAGATTACCAATCAAGGATTTAAAACTAAATCCGTATATCAGTATTCACAATATAGCTTTTACAGAAGCCGATATACAAGATATGTTTCCAAACTCAAGGAACCCAACAGTGTCGAAACAATAGTAACTAAGCAAGCTTAATTTGAGACAGGTACTGTAGTTACCTAGAAAGGATTCCACTGAACCCGAGTAACAGTATATCAAATAAATAATAAACAATGATTCCCAACTGTGCCAACAATGATAAACATTAAAAATCAGGCTTAAACAAATCACTGATTTCGTAACAAGAATTCCAACTGAATCTCTCCAATATTCTCGAACAAGCTTACACAGAAGGAAACGTAACAGTACAACCAGGGATTCTGTACCAAAATTTATTACAAATAACAAAGGTCGTATGACCTGTTACTTCTTCTAAACTCCAACGAAACTCAAATTACCAATATTCAAAGATATATAAAGCTTCCACAGTGGTCCATAGTGCACGAATCATTCAATGGACTCTACAGAGTCGTTTCAATATAATAAACATATATATATATATAAACGGGTTTAATCCCCTTAACCTTCATGAAAGGGAAAAACAACTCCAGTGAGGTCGTAATGAATACTGTAACACAATATGTTACCTCTTCACAATAACTATAAAATTCATAACGAAACCCAACAAAAATCCATAACCACCACTAAATAATAACCACGAAATAGCTTACAAAAAGTTCAATTTTAACTGAACAATCAAACAAATGTCCATCAGTATCCCTTTCGACAAGTACCCACAACAAGCAACAACGGCAAGTATCAACAACAAGCATCGACTTCGAGTATAAATCAACAAGCATCATAGTGGCCTGTACCCATCACAAGAACAATTTATGGGCTCTCGCAGAGCAGGCCGAGCATACCTTCTTTTCATATATTTCACATATAAAAGCCAGAATGCAAAACACAAAGAAATATAGCAACAGTTCGAATATAATAAACACCCATCAAGGGTTAAATTGAAAATCCGAACCAGCATGAAGATACAGTGTCGAAAATCACACAAGGATACCATAGAAACCATCTATTTCCATAAATCATTTGAACAGAGTTGTTCTAATGAAATCATTTGAAGAAGAGAAATATTTTTAAAAGTTAGGGCCTAACATGCCTGGATATTTTCTCAAAATTCCGAAGCAAACCACTGAAAGAGCTCAGACTTTCTTTTCCTTTTCCAAGTTAGAGCCACCAACAAAATTTTGCTATTTCCATGACATATATATTTTCCTTGCCAGAGGAAAGAGCTAGATACGCTCATACTCGCCATGCAACACCAAGAAGACTGGTGTGAAGAACCAGTGAACAGGCAGAGGGAAAACCGAAATTCATGATAAGCCAAACAAACCATTAACTTTCCAATTTGCATGCCTTCTCACGAAATCTGAACTCGACTACCGAGCTCATTAATTACATTTACTCCCAATTTCCCACTCAAACTCCACTGCCACCGACCACCATAGTTAGCGATAGACAAGAGAAATTCCAAGACCATTTCCAATTTTGGCGACCTGCCACGTCGGCTCAAGTTAGCCGTTTTAAAACCTCCACCAATTACCTGTCCCTCATGCTTATCCACACATTTAATAACATAGAAACTGCCACCCCTGGTTCGCACCCCTCCATAGGTCCCCTTACATCCTTGTTCAATAGTTAGGTTAGTAACTTAGGTTAGAATTTAGGATAACACCTAGTCTAACTTCTTAGAACATAGATATTAACTTAGAACATTAGCTCTTAGCCTAGGTCTAGGTTAGATTAACACTAACCCCTAGGTTAAGTTTAGTTTTAGGTTACTAACATTTATAATTCCAGTTAGGTCTAACATTTCTTACGCTCAGAAAAAGACCCACAACATGCATTCTCGAACAGGGTTAACTCCTGTTTTGCCATTAGGCTACAAAATTATATGTAACTGAATTATTACCTGGTCCGCGATCAAGACCTTCCAGATATATTTAGATATCAGGAACCAATCCTTTTCACACGATCAACCTGAGTTAGACTCGGGATTGGCTTTATTCAACGAATTCAGACCTTGCAACCGGTGAAAGGTTTATAATTTTTAATTCATCATGAAAAACTTAAAGCACCACTTGGATCAATACCACTGATCCAAGGCTAGGTCTTATAGATGAATAACTTCATAATTCGTTCTGAGATCAGATTAAACTTAGATGTAAAATGAAATAAATAAAAGAGTCTAATCATATTCTGACTCAGTCAAAGATCTGCAATCTGCAAAGAAGATACAGTACATATCAAGCCTGACTTCTCAATCAAAGGAACACATCCTTTTTTTGTTACAAAAGAAATCACATATCAACACTTGTATGCTTAGCAGGAAGTAACAATAGTGCAGGGTGATAATTCTTGGAATCAGTCGATGTTATTCTCATTCTCAAGTCCCTCTTTTGTAAAATACATAGGTATTGAACCTCTAGCTTTCTTTCTAGGTTTTGTATCAGCAAGCTTGTTGTTTTGAAATAAGGGATAAAATATGTAGAATAATTCCTCACAGAATTGCAATAGTAGAAACTAATATGCATAAAACATTACATATCTCAAATAAAAGTGCAGAATAAAATAACACAACACAAAGAGATAATATTTAACATGGTTCACCGAATTTGGGCTACGTCCACCAAGAATCACTTTCTTAGATTTTATTACAAGCCACCTCTCTCTCAATACAATACCCAAATCTATTTGGAGCTATGCTCAACAAACTCTATAGAATTCACACCCAAATTCAAAACACATCTGGAATGTTACATTATACCTACCATATACATAAAACCATATAAGTAGGCAACTGCTTAAGCAATTTTACAAAACCATGGGTATTAAAACCATGGGCTAAAATTGTCCCATAAACCTATGGGTCAAAAATCCCACCCATATGAGAAAAGCACAATTCCCAGTATATCGGGCACATTTTAAGGCCAAATTTGTTTGTTGGGGGGCTATGCTCCTGGACCCCCACTCGGGGCCTGGCTCGGCCCCCTGGCGAGAAAACTATGGAAAGTGTACAGTATTCAACACTTTCTGACATGAAAACAGGCTTCACAACCTAACACTTGTCTCTTTTCTAAATTTAATATTGTGCACAATTATTGGAGTAATATATATGTCATGTGGTGTTGTTTGTTCATTATTTTTGTATCCTTATTGTCTCTGATCACCTTTATTCTCATGTAGAAATTGTGCATCTTCCAATGTTGTTACTATCTTTGAATTTATGCTTAAGTAGTTTGAAGTAGTGTTCCGTGTGAGTCTTTTCTGACCTATGGTGAATTTTGACCACCATTTTTAGTTCTTCATTGTTTCCTTTTTCAAATAGTTTTGGTCTCGATTGATCTCTTGGGAGGCTTGTTTGGCACATCGCCCCCCTTTAAATTAATTTTTTATTTTGTCTTTATAAACCTCACCTCACAACCAAGAGAAGATCCATCTTCTTTAAAATCTGGAGGTCTCCTTAGGGCATATGTCCCACTAACCTAGGGATTTCCATGAATCTAATAGTCTGATCCACCAAGGATGATCGTCAACAGGAACCACAAATAATTTTAGTCTTTTATTAAGAAGCACTTGGATTAATTGGGAATAAACTTTTTTTTTTCAAAGTTTGATGGTAGCTAGTTTATTTACAAGTCTTTTCATTGCTATGTTTCTATGATATTGTGAATCTTTTTGAACTACTTTACATTTGTGTGAAGTACCTAAATGCTTGTCAAAGAAAAGAGGGATCTCTTACAACCAAACTCTAACATTCACCTATGTTGTAGGTTGTCAATGGTGGTTTAGACTAAATTTCTTAATCTACAAGATAAAAAACACCAATTCACCATTCAAAACACCTTATTACAGGTTTCAGTTAAGAGCTATGGATCATCCACTTTAAACTAGGACATAACCCCTTTGGCATAAGCCTAAATCTACAACAATGGGGGTGGTCCTAGGAACCCTTAATTAGTTCATGCAAAAGGTAACCTTGTGAATGAAACAAGAAAGTGCTCCACACTACCGAATTGACTAGTATGCCTTGAAATATTAGAGTCAAGTTATTTCCATTGTGACCGTAATGATAATACAACTGAGTACATTAATTGCTCATTGTATTAGAATGCGGTAATAAAGTTGGGATACTCCTTAGGAAAACTTAGTCAACCGAGCTTGTAGAAGTAAAATTGTGACACATAGAGAGAGAGCCCCTCATAAAGCTTTCTGTCTTGGAGCCAATTTTTTCTTAGTTGTTATACTTGAGAGATATTACAAAGTGAAAAATTTGTTGGATTCAAACTCTTGTTTTTTGAACAAGGGAAAGAATCTATTAAATTTTAAACCGTGTGACATTTCATCATGAAATCTATTTTGTGTTCCTTTGACCTAGTTTTTCACTTGTCTTAAGATAAGGCGAAACTCTGTCAAAGTTAAGCCAAGTACTTTTTAACACCATTTGGTTTACACTTTTTTTTCCTTGTTGTCCATTTTGGGGAAAAAAGAAAACAACATATACGTATACCTACTAGAAATAATTCTGTCCACCACTTTTTTAGTCTTCTTGCATTTCAAGGTTGCAATGTCAGAATGTAAGAGTTTAAAGTGTGAATGGTATGTCATCAAGTTCTAGTAGCATCTTTTGTCTCACAAACCATATTGAGACTTACTATCATTGTAGTTAGGTTGTCTTATCACTGAATTATTTTTATTTTTTACATTTCCCACATTATAGCCATATAATTGTGATATTTACGTCTTATTTCCATTGTGAAACTTGGCCTAAATCTCTACATTGTATTGTTACGCTGCTCACACACATAGTAATTCCTTGATATACTTAGACGTAGTTTTAACATCCTAACTTTGTCTTGAGTTTTGTGAGTGTTGAGGTTACTTTGTTAGCATTACTATAATGCCATTTTAATACTAAAATCTTGTTTTCTGAAAAACTTTGATTATGTGTCCAAATAGCATTGTTACATTGCTCACATTTGTATCATCCATTTTACAAAACTTAGACTTTGTTAGTGTTTAGAAACTATTTTTTAGTATACCTTGTTAAAAGATTGCGTCAACACTTTCTTATCATTTAGCTCTTGTTTGTTTCAAACTCGACCTAGCTAGTTATATTGTGTTGTCACTATTTTGTTTCAAACCCATCTCAAATTATCATAGGGATTCAACTTTTTGGTGTGGCTAAATTTGAGTATTAGACGTCATTTTGGTGTCTTAGATAGCTCATGTTGTATATTTCCTTGCTAGAGTAGGTTATTCTTTATTCTTTTGTTCTTAGGTTCATATTGATCTATTAGATTTGTGGTTATTCTATAGTCACCTTTTTTTGTGACAACTTGGCGCCGTTACGCTACAAATATTTGACTAGGGTCCATTTTTCGTAAACCTTAGTGGAAATATTTCACGTTATACATCTGATTTCAAGTATTCCTACTATGAGAATGGGATCCCAAAATTTAGAAACTGATATATTTGGAGGTAAAAATCCTCTTTTAGAAGATAATCTCATGGTTGACCATAGTAGTGGAAAGGAGGATTCTCCTCATATGGATTTAGAGCACCATCCTGGCAATTTTGACGATTACAGTTTTCAAAAAAAAGATGAAGTTCTTATGCATGTTTTTGAATTAGGGGTCAAATCATGGTATACAATAGACCCTTCTCTCATTTCCTGAATGGTTTGTGGAAAAGAAGAGGTAGATCGACATCATCATATTATAAATGAAATATTAAACCCAGGTCATGCCTCTGCTTCTGCATGGAAGAATAATGAAGAGATACATTTTGAAAAAGATGGAGATTATCGAGTACCTATTATTAGAATACATTTTGAAGATAACGAGGAACATGTTCATCATGCATAACCTCCCCCTAATGAATATTGTAATGAAGTTCCTATTCAAGGGGTGACATTAGAACAACAGGTTCAAGCCCTCACTCACCAATTGGCAAGTTTGGCTTTACATATACAAAAGGAACAACCAAAAGTTTTGAAATAAGCTATACCAAAGGAAAAACCTAAATCTTCATTTCACGAGTTCCCAATAAATACTCCTCGATAGGATACACAAAAATACACTTATTAATAAATTATCATAGATAATAGGCATGGGAATACACCTAGATTTAGTCCTACATATAGACCTATGCCACCCACACAAGATCCACTCTTCAATCAAGATTTTTCCACTATGAAGAATTCCCTTATAGTATTGCAAGAAGGAAAAACTAGTAACAAAAAGAAATAATAGTTTGATGACTTGTGGCCTTATCTATTCGATAGGACCATGCTACAGGTACCTTTCCCACATCACTTTGATTTTCAAAAATTTGAAAAGTATAAAGGAAAAGGTGACCCCTGTGACCATATTAAATATTTTATATGGCATTTCAAGAGGTTGTGTTTAGTACAATTATCTTATACCCCTCTTCCCACGGATTTTAGGAGAACAGGTGTTAGAATGGTTTATATGCATCCCCAATGGATCTATATCCACATGGCTGGAATTAGCTAAACATTTTTTATGTTACTTTTATTTTAATTTAGAGAGTGATGTTAGCATGTTAGATCTCTATAATTCAAAACAACGAAATAACAAAAACTTCACTGCTTTCCTACAAAGATGGAGAGGGTTAGCTAGCCGTTTCCCTTGTTCCATACCTGAAAAATAGTTAATAAGTATATTTTTTCCCAACCTCCACCCATACATTACGTTCCACTTACAAATGCATTGTGGTAACACATTTGAAGAGGTAATCGAAAAAGGGAGTCAAATTAAAAAAAGCGTTGTTAGCTAGGGGGATTCTAAGGCCTTTCTCCTGTGATCATAATGATTCTAAATTTAACGAAAAAGCTAAATTTTGTTCATAATAATAGAAAAAAATTCATTAGTGATGGGATAGTATACTCTAAGTGAGTAAAATCCATTCAGAACCATGTTCCTTTGAAGCTTGTAAGGGGAAATCAACCTACAGAGTATAAACATCATACATTCACCCCTATATCTGAATCCATATCATCCATACTAAAGTAGTTAGGGGCCGTAAACATGGTAAAGTACCCTGAAACACAACCCTATGGGGAAGACGCACCTAAACCATCATGGTTTATGGATAATTAATTTTGCAGATTTTACCTCGTAAAGGGTCACAAAACTGACAAGTATTAAAGATTAAAACACTACATTCAAGACCTAGTCGATAGTGATGATATAGAAGTAGAATTCCTTTCCACAGCCAAATCTTCAAATGCAAACTTAGGGATATTCATATATCCTTTTCCCAATCATGAAGAAAAAAAAGACAGATTAGGGACAGTCGTCTCAGAATAAGAATTCTAACTATGTGTCCAATAAAGACCATTTTGACACCTTGATAGGTTGTGTTGATCCACTCGTTGAGAAAATCAATACGATTAGGATTAAAACAAGAGCATCGTGGAAACGTGATGAGATCACCTTGTTATCTCTTAAGCTACTCCCCCTCCTCCTCAAGAAATTCACTATAATGTGTTAAATCAACTAGAGAAGACTATAGCTAAGATTTCAATCCTAGACTTTCCAAAGATTTCTAACATCCGTAAGGATATACTTTATAAGAACCTATAGGGATCAGGAGTATCTATTGATGTTGACCCAACACATTTATAGGCCATGGTAGTGCAAATCACTCCTTTAAGACGCATAACCTTCAGTACGATAAAATCATTAACGGAAAATCCCTCCCATAACTTGCACTTACATATTGAGGTAATAATAAAGTGTAAGAAGGTCAAGAGAGTTTTTCTGGACGGTGGATCGGGTATCCACATTTTTAATATTAAACTAGTTCGTTAACTAGGCTACACAAAAGCTGATTTAGAGACAAAGGTCATCACCATAAAGGCGTACGACAATGAAGAACAAAAATCAGCTGAAATGATAACCTTCTCATTGGCATTTGGTCCCATAACACATGATACAAAGTTTCATGTCTTGGACTAGGAACTCCCTTCCAATATCTTGCTCCTTCGCCCATGGATCCATGTCCTACAAGCCATTCCATCAACAATTCACCCATGTTTAAAGTTACAGTATGAAGGACAGAAACTTACTATACACGGGGATCCCCAACCATTTGCTCATTGCAAAGCATTATCAGGCTATTTTCCTACCATCTATGAGTGTTCGTCTACGGGTATTATTTTCCCTATTTAGTGAGAGGCCTTTGCTTCACGAGTGGATCCAAATACCTTTTCTATCAATGATAATGGTGCTTCCACCTCAGAAAATCCTTTTTCTACATGGGATATGAAGGTTATACTAAGAGGTTATGGTGAGTATGATCTACAAGAGGCTCTTATGATTCAAAATATTCCCTTATCTTCTGAATCATGTGGTAGATCATGTTACCGGTTCAAAAGATCAAGGGGGAACTACCCCTTTGACATTTTTTTCCAAGTGTCTTACTAGAAGATGAGAGGATACTCAAAAATATTGTATTTCATCCTCAAGATGATTAAATTTCTTTATGCTACAAGTCACTTAGGTATGGTATTCCTAACCAAATAATGCTTACTATCAGGTATAAAGGACTTGGTTGCAGCTGTCAAGAAAAAGGTATGTAAGAAGCTATTATGATACCTCACCATATCAAGGGTAAATCCATTCATGGATCTCATTTGCTTGAGTCTCACCCTTTAGATAATGAGTATGATTCTTCTGAGAGTGAGGATAGTTTGTCTGAAAATGAAAGTGAAACAGATTCCCGGTGTAGTGTTTATGAATACCTCACCTCTATGAACCTATTCTCTAACATGGATATCCTTACCATAACCCATGTTACACCCACCATATCCCCTATAACTTAGAAATTAACCTCATCTACCCATCACTCATGAATGGGGATAAAAAATAGCACGTACTTATTAACATGTTTCAGAATGATGAAGCTATTGGTGAGTTCCTGGGCATTAGAGATAGCATTCAAATAAATGATCACAATAAAGGATTCTCCATTCAGTTCAGTACATGTGCATACTTCGGAGAGGAGGTACAGTTGTGTGGACACTTAAGTAAAAAATTAAGTAAGGGAAAGAGTCATATAGAAAATCCTTGCGGAAAGAAAAAGGGGAAGTCCTATAGAAAAAACTTCTACGAGGCGCTTGTGGAACAACAAGCAGAACAACTTATGGAAAAGATATAGTACCCATAGAAATATGAGGATCTCTCTTAACCACCTTTGGTAGAGGAGGACCTCAATCTCCCTCCTGATCCTATGCGCATGGAGGATGAGTCAAAGCTACTAGTATAAGATATAGTAGATGTTAACATTGGCACAGAGGAGCTTCCTAGAATAGTTAAATTAGGAGCTTCAATCTCATCTCAAGAGTAGAAAATTTTTATAGGAATTTTATGAGAGTATGAAGATATCTTCATTTGGTCTTACACAGATATGCCTAGACTTGATCTGACATTATTGGTGCATAATCTTATTTTACACCCCGATGCTAAGCCCATCAAACAAAATCTCTGGAAGATGTATCCTCACATCACCTTGTTGGTAAAGGAAGAGCTAGAAAGGTTATTGGAAGTAGGATTAATTAGGCCTATGGATTAATTAGAGTGGAATTCTAATGTGGTACTAATTCAGAAAAATCCAGTAGGTATCAGAGTGTGTACCAATTTTAGAGATATTAACAAAGCTTGTCCCAAATATGACTTTCCTCTTCCTAACATCGACATGATCATTGATTATACTACTGGTTATGAGATGTTATCACTCATGGATGGAAACTCAAATTATAATCAAATAAATATTGTGTAGGAATATCAACACACAAAAAAATTTCAAAACCCCATGAGGGACATTCTACTACCAAATCATGCCCTTTGGCCTTAAGAATGCAGATGCCACATATGAATGGGAGATGACTATAATCTTTCATGACATGATAAGTGACATCATAGAAGATTATGGAGATGATATACTAGCTAAATATAGAACTTAGGAACAGCATGATATTTTATGGCGTATCTAACAGTGCGTAAAGGATTACAAATTTCACCTTAACACGAAGAAATTTTTCTTTGGTGTGCTATCTAGAAAATTACTAGGATTCATTGTGTCAAGGAGAGGAATAAAAGTGTACCCCGTAAGGGTCATGGCTATCAAAGAAATGCCTCCTCCTAAAATTATTAGACAACTACGTACCTTAAAAGGAAATATTCAGGCCATCAGAAGGTTCATTTCACAGCTAGTAGACAAATTTCATACATTCACATATCTTCTTAAGAAAGATGTTAATTTCCACTAGGGGCCATAACAAAAACAAGCATTTTCCCTGCTAAAATAATACTTAGCTAAACCTCCTATTCTCATGCTACCCATGGAAGGAGAACCCTTGTTTCTTTACATTTATGCTACACATTTTGCAATTGGGGCATTGTTGGCCTAGTATGATAAAGAGTAGAGAGAAAAAGTTGTATGCTACTTGAGCAAAACATTGATAGCATATGAGCTCAACTATCCGTAAATCAAAAAGGTTATCCTAGCCATAGTTTTTTCTTACTAGAAGCTACACCACTATTTTCACAATAATAAATTCAATCTTATTTCAAAGGTCGGTCCACTAAAATACTTATTGTTAAAACTTGTACTCATAGGAAAAATGCCTAATTGGATCTTCTTGTTAAGAGAATTCGACATTGAGTATGTACATCAAAAGTCAGTGAAAATACAAGTCTTAGTAGATTAGCTAGTATAAGCTCTACTACCAGGTACCAAACCTTTGAATCTGGAACTACTAGATGCCTCCATCATGTACCTTAAGGAATCTAACATTTGGAAACTATAATTTGATGGCTCCTTTACCTTTCATGGTTCAAGGGCTAGAGCTGTGTTAATCACTCACATAGGAGAATTGATTCCCCGAACATTTTGGCTTGGATTCCCATGCACGAATAATATAGCAGATAATGAATCTTTCATTGTATGGATGAAACTAGCCATCAAGTGGGATATCCGACAAGTCAATTTCATTAGTGATTCAATTCTCATTATAAAACAAGTCACAGATGAATACAAGGTAAAAGATGAGAAACATCTTCCATAAAAAAGAATGGTTGATTATTTAAAGGAGTAGTTTAAGAAGATAACATTTGAGAAAATACCAAGAGCACATAAGAGAGCAACTGATGTTATGGCTACAATGGGGTCCATGTTGAGTACTCCACCAGGGAAATGTGATATGCCATTCTTCTTTTAACAACTAATAATGTCAGCATACGACATACCATAGTCATGTTTAGTAAGCAAAGTTATTAGTCCCTTTTCCCTGTGGTACACTGAAATCTTTAATTACCTCCATGATGAAACCTTTCCCACTAAAATTTCCCATGCTGGAAAAGGAACCCTCATCAAGTGTATATCCTGCTATACTCTACTTGGGGGCACCCTCTTTTGCCAAGGCTACGATGGGAATTTTTTGGGATGTTTAATTTTGGATGAATCTATCCAAGAAATAAAGGAGGTGAATGAAGGCATCTATGGATATCATACTAATGGGATCATCCTTGTGAAGAAAATACTCATAGTATGCTACTATTGGCCTACCGTGGAGCATGACTACTGTAACTAAGTGAATAAGTTCATGGATTTTCAAAGTATGGAAACTTGATACATGTATTGGTTTAATACTTAAAACCAGTCACAACACCTTGGCCATTCTCAAAGTGGGGTCTTGATCTAATAGGAAAACGTAACCTTGTATCTTTTGATGGTCATAAATTCATCATTACTGCAACTGATTACTTTATGAAATGGGTAGAGGTGCTTCCTCACACCTATGTTGAAGGTGCCCAAATCTCTATATTTATCATGAACCATATCATCTATCGATATGATAGCCCTTATACTATTATCACTAATAATGGTAAGCCATTTAAAAATAAAAATTTGAAAGCACTCTACAAACAATTTCAAATCTCTGTCAAGTTCTTGACCCCCTATTACCCTCAAGGAAAATGGGAAAGCTGAGTCTTCCAATAAAACCCTCATTCACATTATGGAGAAGATGGTGAGAAGGACAGACTGTGACTAGCATCTAAAAATTCACCTTGCCCTCTAGGCATTCAGAACTTCTATCCACACCCCCAAAGGTGTCACTCCATACTCCTTAGTATTCGGCATGAAATTCGTAATACCTTTAGAGATCGAGATCCATTCTTTGCGCGTGGAGCTAAGGAACTACCTGAATGAAGATGACTATAGAGTACCTTGACTAGGAGAGTTAGAGATATTAGACTAGAATATACTTCACACTCTCAATCACCTTAAAGTATATAAGGATTGAATGTAGTGAAGCTATAATAAAAGATTCATACCTCGTCAATTTTAGGTAGAATACTTGGTGATTAAAGAGAATTAGAAGAACACCAATATGGATCATGAAAATATAGGGAAATTTGAACCCAATTGGCTATGACCATATGTTGTGGTTACCAAGTTCAGTTCAGGTGCTTATAACCTAGCCCATTTAGATGGAAAAGAGCTTCAAGAACCCATGAGTGAAATCCATCTTATGTGTTTCTATGCTTAAGTATGGGGTCTCTAAAGTATCAAGAAAAGCAAAAAAGTATAAAAACAGAAAAATAAAAAGATAAATAAATAGGTGTGTCTAATAGTGAAAACAAAGCAATGGTGGCACTTTGGACAAGTCCTATAGTGAAAACTAGTTTTTAGTGCGAAGGGAGATTCTTTTGTTCAAAATCATTTCAATATTAGGAGTACAAAAACTTTTTCCTAAGTTGGTCTCTTTCCTTCATTTGAGTCCCATTTGAACCTACTCCTCTTTTCTTTGATCCAGCTATTTCGTACAGAATGCTTCTATCCTTTCATTCCTTTGAGAAAAAGATAAGGGTTAGGGCTAGGAGGAATACCTATTGAATGTCGAGAGGGTGTGCGCGTACCGTAGAGAGAGATCAGATCAATTGCAAAGAACTCCTTTTTTTCTAGGAAGGACTACCTGGAAGTAAGAATACAAGACCACCATATTCTAATTAGACAATAAATGAGGGAATTGCCTTGGGCCCAGGAAGTATTAAACTTCCTTTCGAAGGTGGTCAGTTCCCCTGATAATATGAATTAACACAAATTATTGCAAAATTATAATTTAATTACCTTGTTAAAATAATAGAGGAAAGGGCTAGTTTTGGTTTTGAATCATAGTGACCAATGCCGGTCACTGTCACCAGTACCAGTTTCTGCTAACCGATATCGGTAGGGGCAGTGGTTTAGGGGCTTTTAGTGAAGGTTGGCTATAAGGTGGCTATGGTGTTTATAAGGCTAGTAAATGATTGGGGATAGGTAATGGGGTGATGGAGAAGACTCAGAGAATATGGGGGTTGTTCTTGGGGCAATGTAAGGGTAGAGGAATGATAGTTAGATGTAGGGTGTTACCGAGTAGTAGATCTAGGAATAGACTTATAACTGCTGTGATTCAGAAGTTTAAGAAATGTTATCAAAAGAACATACAAGATACCAATTACTAGTTCCTGATGAAGATACAGGTCCAAAGATTGTGATGACGAAGGCAGAGTTCAGGTAGGATGATCTGACAATCTAAGATGAGCTATTTTCTCTCCCAATGCTTGGATGAGTGTCATTGGGCTCTGGTTACTCAGTTGCAGTCTTGGGCTTGATGTCCTTCTCTACAAACTCCTCTCTTTCCTTCACTTGTCTCTGCTCGGCCAAGTGAATTCCGGATCCTTCCAATGACTTCTAATATTCCGATCAATAAAAATCCAGCCCCTTGTTTTTGGCTGGGGGAGGTCATTTACAGGAAACCAATGGTGGTTACATAACTAATGGCAGTCGAGTAGGAACTGATGTCGGTTAAGTCAGAGTGGGCTATTTTTAGTAAAATAGCCAACTTTCCCTCCTTTTCTCCCAAGGAATTAGTTGTGGGCTTGGTCATGTCATTATTAGGTTGATTTTGGTGCGGGTGAGGAGTAATTAGTCATGGGTGTGGATGTAGACCAAGTTATATGTCTTAATTAGGTTAGTTTAGGGTTAGGGCTAGGTCATGATGAGGTGGTGAAATGTGGTGGCAGGTTTGGAGATGTGGATTTATTAAATATAAGGTAATTAATAAATAATTGTGCAAGGTTTAGGTGGTGAGGCTAGGTTGCGAAATGGGATGCTGGGCACGGGGGGTCGTAACACAAAAGTTTGGTGTCTACATTAGCCCCTTGTTGTCGTGTAGCTTGTCTTGTAAAGCTTCACTGACAATAATAAGAAGTGGTTACTCCTATTAAGGGTATAGGTAATCCCCCTCAAATCTATCATAGATTGAGGTAGCGTGAAATCAGGGATAGGGTTGATAAAGGGTAAATGGTGTTGAGATGATGGTAAGATGGTGCGGTAGGTCCAAGGAAGTAGATGCACATTGAAATGCAATAGTACGACCAGGGTACATGATTTGAAGAGCAAACAAGCAATTCATAGGCAAAGGTCGATAGTTTATCCAAATAAGGGTGATATAATCCTGGTATCCAAGGCATAGGAAGTAACTCCAAGGGATATAACGGGTAAGGTACAGGAACATTTAGGCATGTTCAGTAATACCAAATGGTTGGTTTGGTTGAAATAAACGTCATGGTCTTGGTCTAGGCAAAGTTGGTCGACTGATCAAGTCAAGTATCCTAATCATGCTAAAACATGAACATGTGAGCTCGATTGAACAAAAAGCTACATAATGGGTGGATAAAATTGTAAGTTGTGGGTTTTGGGAAAGGTATTTAAGTGGTGTAGGCTTAGGTTGGGACTGATTGGTTAGTTGGAGCCTTGGGTCAGGCCAAATCGTTGGTTGTGGCCTTGAGTCGGGCCTGATTGGTTGGTTACGGCCTTGGGTCGGGCCAAATAGTTGTTTGCAGCCTTGGGTCGGGCCAAATGGTTGGTTGCGGCCTTGGGACGGCCTGATTGGTTGGTTGCGGCCTTGGGTTGGGCTAAATGGTTGGTTGCAGCCTTTGGTCGGGCCTGATTGGTTGGTTGCAGCCTTGGGTTGGGCCAAATAGTTGGTTGTGGCCTTGGGTCAGGCCTGATTGGTTGGTGGCGGCCTTAGGTTGGGCCAAATAGTTGGTTGCGGCCTTGGGTCGGGCCAAATGGTTAGTTGCAGCCTTGGGTCGGGCCTGATTGGTTGGTTGCGGCCTTGGGTCGGGCCAAATGGTTGGTGGCAGCCTTGGGTCGGGCCTGATTGGTTGGTTGCGGCCTTGAATTGGGCCAATGAAGTCAAAAAAGGCTATTTAGCAAAGGAGGGTATAGGCGATGTGGTGAGAAAGGGAGATTGGTGAATAAGGGCAGAAATTGTGTTGAAAAAGGTATTAAACCGATATCGGTTAGATGACCGATACCGGTAGTTTAGGGTAGAAAATAACCGATATCGGTTATAGCTAAAAAAAACCTATAAAAAGAAAAATATAGCCTGTCATTGTCACATTATCAATTTGATAACCAATACGGCTTGTCTGGGTGTTAAAAGTGATTTTGGTGAGTTTGTATGCTGAGTTGGCAATAGTTAAGTGAGTGATTGGTAGACCCCAGCGAGTAGGAGGTAGAATTTGATTGGTGGAGGCCCTAACAGAGGAGATTTATAGCCATGGCACAGCCAGGAGGAGCAGGAGGTGCTGGACCAGCTAGACCACCACCACCTATCCCACCACGACAACATGTAGTCGTACCGGTAGGTTCTAAACCTCTAATTATGTGAATTTAATGATTTTAAGTTTAGATTTGGGTTTTGGGTAGGAATCCAAAATTTAATGAAATAATGAATAAATGGATGTAATTTGAAAAATGGAGTGGGTAGGTAGGTTAGTTAGGCTAAACAATAGGGTGGGTAGGTTTTTAGGGTTTTCCAGTGGGTATAAGGGTTGAAATAGGCAAAAATATGGTTTTGGGGGCCGCGTCGGATTTGGCTCCGGACTTGGACAGTGACCGATGTCGGTCACTAGGCGACTGGCATCGGTCACCAAAATTTTAGGCAAAGTGGTTTGTTGGTGGACCGGTGTCGGTCGTATGTCGACCGGCACCGATGTATATCATTTGCTGTAGGGAACCGGTGCCAGTCAAGAGTGACCAGTACCAATCATTAGTTAGGTTTATTTTTGTTTTGTGTCATTGTTGTTCGTGTTTTGTGTTGGTTGTTAGTGGTGTTTGGGGTGAAGATGGAGGGGGTAGAGTTGATAGCGAAGGTGATTGGGATGGGGGGGAAATGGGGTGGTTGTGTGGTTGGTTCGGTTAGGATAGATTAGGTGTTGAGTATGAATTAGGAGGTGTTAAATTGGTAGGGGCATATTTAGATGGAAAGAGTAGATCGGGGTGGTTGGTAGGGTGTGAGATAAGGAAAGGGGATATTGTAGAAGTTTTAGGGTAAGATAGGTGGGTGTAGATGTGTGTTATAGAGTCGGGGTGTGGTCGGGTGGGTAAAAGGGGGTATAGAGGGTTAAAGTAGTTGTTTTTATAAAGGGTAGGTCTAATGAAGTGGGTTGTTTTTGCAGGCACGTCAACATCTTACGATGCGGGATCGGATGCCCCCGCTATTGAGACGGATGCAGTCACATGTGTCTGCAGCGTAGTGGGCCATTATGTGTGAGGTGGGACTCGACGGAGTCCAGCGATATAGGGCTGTGGATAGGGACCACAACATTATGGTTGCCCTCATCGAGAGATGGGATCCGGCAACCAATGTTTTCCATCTCCCTACTGGAGAGATGACTATTACCCTGGAGGATGTGTATCGCATCCTGAGACTACCGATCGTAGGGGAGTCAGTATTCCAGGTAGATGCGGAGATGGCTATGGACAACATTCTTCAGGTATTTGGAGATACAACCGCATTATTGACTTATCACAGCACAAGCATTGCCTATGGGGACATGTATCACGCCCACAGACACGAGACACGAATTTCCGTGTTGATGATTATAGGCATCACATGCTTCGCCCTCCCAGACTTAGAGGGAGGCCGTTTCCCACGGGATTTGATGGGAGTGCTACACGAGATGGTAGAGGAGCATACGTGCTATGCCTGGGGCACCAGTATATCTGGTGCAACTATACAGAGAGCTGTGGGGTTATCGCCAGATGAGGTGATTTGGGATTTGCTCCACATTTTTGTTACACTGTTGGGCATATGAGCACATCATATGTATACGACCAGTAGGGCTGCCCCAGCAGCCAGGGCCATAGGTTATATACAGATATGGCTTTCAGAGGTGGTTGGGGGTCATGGGCCAGCCATGAGCGGTGCTCGCAGGATGGGACGTAGCCTACTACCAACATATGTTAGAGCGCTTGACTAGCGCTAGACATTATATGGAGGCCCTATAGAGGCTATCAGCCCCTGAGGAGGAGCCCGAGCATAGATGTGCTAGATCTAGTATACTTTTTGGATAGCTGGACGGAGGCCTGGAGAGTATGGGTGGATACCCCTAGAGAGGGTATGATGGTAGTTGGGTCTGCGACAGGATGAGCCACCTCCCTTCCCACAGTACCAGAGGGATGATATAGAGGCCCCACTACCTTCACCGTAGCCCGTTGACCCAGATTAGGTAGCAGAAAGGCTAGCAGATGATACAATGGACGATGCTGGGTACACAGATTCATTTTTGGTGTGGTGGGCAGGGGAGAGAGCAGCTAGGAGAGCATAGCCCACATAGCCAGATTTAGCGGCTGTTATAGCAGAGAGGGATCGACTCGTAGGACAGGTGCAGTTGTTATAGGGGCAGCTTGCTACTGCACAAGCACAGATCGGGGTATTACAAGGGCAGTTAGCCTAGGCACAAGTATAGCCACAGGCACTGGCAAAGCCACAGGCACCACCAAAGGCACCGACACAGCCACAGGCACCACCACAGGCAGCGGCACCACCACAAGGACAAGAACAGGGTGTACTAGCAGGACAAGGGCCACTATTACTAGGAGTTAGGGGACCAGCCCCCAATAACAATGGTGGGCATGGGCTCACTATATGGAGGGTGAGAGCAGAGGCCCGAGTATTATCAGGATGTCCTTGATGGTACCGAGGGCTGACTATCAGCCATATGTGGCACACAGAGCCGAGACCTCTCGGAGCCAGATATCCCAGGGGGGTTGCAGCCACAGCCGGTGGTTCGGTGACAGGGAGGAGATGAGAGCTAGCATAGGGGACCAACAAGGAGAGGGGCTGAGGGTGGTGGGGAGAGCTGAGACACCCCCTAGAGCAGATATGGTTTTTTTTGGCTATTGGATATAGACACCGGTCTACGAACCAGTTATGTTTATAGAGGCCTACGTGCCTACATATGATTTATTTATTCATTCTTGTTGTATATACAGGCCTGCGAGCTGAGTACAGGTTGTATAGTTGATACCAGCCTGCGAGCCGAGTTGAGATTTTGACAGTGATTGTGGCCTGCGTGCCGGATTTGTATTATTTTGAGCTGACAGAGGCCCCCATGCAGGGCAAGTTGTATATTTAAACATTGATATATATAGAGATGATGATATTGATCCACATGGTGTGTATAAAATGTTTTATGTGTTTTGTCGATGGTTTTTGAAATTTAATGTGTATAGATGATGAGTTAGATCCAAATGGTGTATATACTAAGGGGTTTGATGTAGATATTGAAATGTCGTACGTATTTTGTGTTGATGGTTGTTTTATTGTAGATAGATGATGTTGATGAAATTGTGATGATATATTGATGTGATTTTGATGCCAAATATTGCTAATGGTGTCGTTATGCAGGAAAAAGAGGCGGGGTGCCACAAAAAATTGTAAAAAATAAAGAAAAGGCCCAGGTTTAAGAAAAACGAGACATGTGACCGATATCGGTTAGCTAACTGACGCCGGTAGAACAAGGACCGATATCGGTTAAGTAATCGATACCGGTTATGCCAAAATGAGCTTTTTTAAAAATAGAAAAGCTTGGGCGGGTAACTTAAGGTCTTATTTTTACAGTCATGCAATAAGTTAAATACGTGAATGCGACGCTATTTGACAACTGATACAGATAATTGCATGAAAGAATTGAGTGATAAGGAGGAAAGAGACAGGTAAAGTGAGTGTGGGCTGAGATTAAGAAGGTAGAAAGGCAAGTTATATTTGAAGAGGGTGATGAACATGGCTGGACGAGGAGAAACATCCAACAAGCAGGGACAAGAGGGAAGACAAGTTCCACCCCAAGCTGTTGTATCCCAAGAGGTAAACTGTTTGGTTGTCTTTTAATTCTTGCATGTTTTGATGAATAGGCTGAGAGAAGGTGAGAGGGTAGAGATGAGAAAGAAAAGGTGATAGGCAAGGGTTTGGGATAGAGTGAGTGTTATGGGGTAGGTAAGCAGGGTGTTCACGTATGTTTATAGGTATAGAGAGGAGTAAACGAGCAAAATAATTATCGTAGGTGGTGGTTTCAAGCAGGCTGTATAGGATTGACAGTGACCGATATCGTTTAGAGATAACTGGTATCGGTTAGTAAACTGGTATCGGTTATCTATAACCGATACCGGTTACTGTAGTACTTTCTATAATGTGAGAAAAAACACTTGGGGATTTGATTTATTGAATGGTTGTGTGTCATTTTGATGTATGTAGGCAGAGGCAGGGTTGAGGATGAATGATAGTGTGCCAGATTTTTTGTCACGAATCCGATCGGATGTAACACCAGCTGAATGGGTGTTGATAAACCATGTGGGGTTAAGTGGAATCCGCTATTATTCACGAATCACATGCAATCATGCTATATTGCAGGCGTTGATTGAGAGGTGGAATCTGGAAAAGAATACCTTCTATCTGCCAATAGGGGAGATGACAGTGATATTGGAAGATGTGTTTAGGATCTTGAGGCTCCCAATTACAGGAAGACCAGTGTATCAGGCGTTGCCTAGCGCAGCGCGGGGAGTGATAACAACAGTATTTGGTTCAGCTGCACGAGATTTGACACAGCGAGGTTTGACATTCACTTATGGTACAATGTATGCAACACACCCTAAGGAAACAAGGTTGGCAGTGTTATTAATGATAGCGGTGGGGTATTATGCATTACGAAGGGCGAAGGGGTGAAGATTTCCAAAAGCATTGATGAGTGTTATTTGGGAAATGATAGAAAGGAGCGTGACTTTCGCATGGGCACCCGCATATCTGGTGGAGTTATACAGGGGTTTATGGGCCTGCAGGTGAAAACATAGGACGACACTGGATTGTTCATACTTATTACATTTTTGGGCCTATGAGCACATTGTTTGTGTGCAACCGATAGGTCGACCCATCCAGTTGGGAGAGATAGGAGTGCAGAGGTTTTGGATTTAGACGATGGGTCTAGACAGAACAAAAGGTGAGATCCCAGGCCGTGATATATAACATCGAGTATTATAGGTAGGTATGGGAGATGGTGATGATTGTGGATATTTGTTGGAGAACTTAAGAGAACTATATGGTGACGGAGCACATAGCTAAGGAGTTTAGGGGTGTAGAGCGATTGAGGTGGATCACAGGGCACAGACCAGGTGAGTATGAGAGGATTCCTCTAGATCGCGTGCGATGACAATTTGGATTTGTTCAGAATATACCTATGGCTTATAGACCATACATGAGGATCGATGCCGAGGCAACATTCTCACCTCCCCAGCCAACACCTCCAGAAGGGCTAGAGGAGCCAGCAGCCAATCGCAGGGTAATGGATGTAGGAGTGACATAGGCCTATAGATTATGGTGGGTAGCAGAGCTGTGAGGTGTATGTGAACGTCCTGACATAGCTGTGATTACAGCGGAGAGAGATCATCTACAGGGTTTATTTCATCAGCTCCAAATGCGGGTGAATGAGACAACATAATTGTTAGCGGTTGCAGAGTCATGAGTGGAGAGACTAGAGGCAAGATTCCTCCATGCAAAAGGATGTATTCGTATGTTACAGGAGATGTTGGCGGATCAGTGGGAGGAAACAATAGTAGTGGCACCTTTGAGGATGGAGAGGCCAAGTGAGTGGCATCGACGATCATGATCACCACCTGATTCGGGAGGAGGCACAAGGGTCTAAGTGAATTTCGTAAGAGTATAAGAATAAAGAAGGATGCCAACCTGCGCGTCGATGCTAGAGAAGATGTATTTGTTTAACATCTAAATAAAACTAAATATGTATGTTGATTTTGGTTATGATAATAATAAGAATGGTTGTGTTTTGAATGTTTTGTGTTAAAAAAGGATAAAGATGAATGTGAGCGAATAGAAATACACAAATAGATTTATATATACCACACATGATAGGTTATGGTAGGGGATGGTCGAGCTAACCTTGGGAGACCCCATATCTCCTAAGTGCTTCCTACATAGCCCATTGCACAAAGCAAGGAGGGGCCTCAGACCAATGTAGTTCTCCCTTAGGACCAGTGAGACGTGAATTCAGGTAATTTGGTTATAGTTAGGCAATTTGTTGGCTGGTAAAAATATTGATATTGGTAGGGTAACGTTGTCGGTGTTGGTAAGGTACTGGCAATGTTGGTGTAGGTATAGGTGAAACGAAAGTTAGCTTACCCAAGTAGTAGGGAATTGTGTCTTGATTAAGGTCAACACACAATCCTAGAGTCGAGTAAAAGAGGTAAAATGTCCCGTAGTTGAGAAGAGCTAAACAAACCACATATTAACATAGGAGGGGCTTGAATCCCTAGGTGCCTTGCATAGGAGATAATTTGATAGGTGAAAAGAGTCGTATTATCACAATATATCGGATATACGTCACGTCCCTTGAGTTTTTTTGTGTTGATGAATGGTGAGGTGAGGTGGCTGGTATAGCTGGGGTGCAGAGAACTTATTATAAGGTGATTATTCTGACGAAAGAGAACCAAACCTAAATAGACAAGTCCATGACTCAAAAGTGCTTGGAATACTACTTTTATTTTTCTGGATATAGACTGATCAATGCGGGAAGTCCATAGGGGATATGTATTTTTTTGTTCTTGAGGTCTTCACAAAGCTGATCAATGCGAGAAGCTTCTGGTAAAGGCTGAATTTGTATAGCTGTCCTTCAAGGGAGTAGTTCTATTTATAGTAGTAGATGCAGTTTTTGTGTATAGCTGTCCTTCGGGGGAGCAGTCTATTTATAATAGTAGAAGTGACTTTGCACATAGCTATCCTTCGAGGGAGTAGTCTATGTATAACTTAGAGGTCTAGATGTCTGTTTGGCATGAAACATCTAGTTTTGTAGGAAGTTTGACTCAAGAATATCCCATAAGTGTACAATTGAGAACATGTTATTTTGATACTTTTAAGTCGTGGACCAGACTAAAAAGGGGAAGGCATCTTTAATAGGAGGTAATGACCAAACCACGTGAGCTTGATTCTATTTTGAGATGCATGGAACAAAATTGTATGAGGTAGTAAATGAGCTCAAGGGATGAGTGCAAGGTAGATAAGAAGTGATATAACACTAAATTCAATAGTAGAATGGTCGAAGATGCAAGGCATTAAGGGGTTCAGGCTCAGGTTTACCATTAAGCGAAGCTAAACGGTAAGTGCCTAATCCGTAAGTATGAGTGATAATGTAGGGCCCAATCTAATTAGGAGAAAATTTTCCACGTTTGCTCTTTTCTAGTTTGGTTACATGCTGATTTTCTTTGAGGACAAGATCACCAACCTTAAAGGTACACTCATGGAGTCACTTATCATAAGCACGCTTGATGTTTTTTTGATAGATTTGAAGATGGTCAAGAGCTGTAAGACGACGCTCATCAAGAAGCTCCAATTGGGCTAACCGCTCTTGGTGGAAATCATCATTGGTGAGAATATCCTGGAGAGATATTCTTAGGGAGGGTATTTTTATTTTGAGAGGCAAGACAACCTCGGTACCATATACCAAAGAGAATGGGGTGGCATTAGTGGAGGTGTGAATGCTAGTCTGATAAGCCCAAAGGGCAAAGGGGATGTGATCAGACCAATTGCTTCCAGAATCGTTAACAACTTTCATAAGGATTTTGGTTAGGGTTTTATTAGAAGATTCAGCTTGACCATTTGCTTGTGGATAGTAAGGTGATGAGAATCTAAGTTTGATACCAAAGTTGTCACAAAGGTCTTGTAACAACTTATTTTTGAAATATTTTCCATTATCTGTTATCAGGCGATGAGGAATGCCAAAACGACAGATAATGTGATGGTTAATGAATTAGACGATTTTCTCTTTTTTGGTTGAAATGAGTGGGATGGCTTCCACCCATTTAGTGTAATATTCAGTTGATGTGATTATCCAACGGTGACGTTGTGAAGATGGTGGGTGAATCTCACCAATAAGGTCTAAACCCCATTGTGAGAAAGGCCAAAGATCTCGTGCGACCTGTAGCGGATGGCTAGGAGTATGTTGAAGATTGGCATGTTGTTGACACATAACACAACACTTAACATATTCATAGCAGTCGTTATTAAGAGTAAGCCAATAATAGCCTAGGCGAAGGATTTGTTTGGCCATGGCAAGGCCACTAAAATGTCCACCACAAATACCGTCGTGGACATGTTGGATGGTATAGGTAACCTCTGCACCAGTTAGACATCACGGGAGGATGCCATCAAAGCCATGTTTATAGAGGAGTCCCCCCATGACGACATAACAAGAAACACTTTTAAGAAAAGTGTGTTTTCCGTTACTAGTAAGGTCAGGTGGGAGAACAGAGGTTGTAAGATAGTCATGAAATTGGTGATACCAGGTATCCTACGAATTAACAGACACATTATTTATCATACAAACATCTAGGGCGGAGTAAGATGGGGCAAAGAGTTGTTGGACCAAGATGAATATGTCAGAGTCAGTTGGTGAGGCAGGAATTTGCGAGGCTAAGAAAGCCATAGTATCCTCAAATTTGTTAGTGGAACGAGGAATGGTTTGGATAGAATAATGAGTAAATAAGGTCAAAAGTAAATCCACGTAATGTTTGTACTTTTGAAGTTCCTCATTTTTACATTGGTAGATGCCCATAACTTGATTGACTACCAGTTGGGAGTCACTGAAAATGTTAATAGACTTGACACCTAAGTGTAACGCAACCTGGAGACCCAAAAGAAGGGCCTCGTATTCCGCTGTATTATTAGTACAAGGGAAATCGAGCCAGAATGAAAGAGGCATAGGCTCAGCATTAAGAGGAATGAGAACAATGCCGGCTCCACCGCCGCGCTGGCATTTGGATCCATCGAAGAAGAGGGTCATTGGATACGACTCTCACTGAGTGAAAGAGTGGCAATGAGTTCGTCAGGGAAATTAAAATTGGTAAATTGCTCCCAAGGTAAAGGGGCTTCCCCGAGTTGGTCTGCGATAGTTTGTCCTTTGATTGACTTCTGGTGTACAAATTCAAGGTCAAGGTCAGCGAGGAGCATAAGCCATCGGGCGATGCGTTGGTTTAGATGAGGTTTGGCATACATATAATGAATGGGGTCCACATTGGTGATGACAAAAGTTTTGTGATTCAGGAGGTAGTGTCGGAGTTTGGTGGCTACGAATGATAGGGCTAGGCACAACTTTTCTACATGTGTATACCTAGTCTCGTAATCCATGAGAGTACGACTTATGTAATAAATGGCTTGTTCTCGATACTCAGAGTCACAATGTGTGAGCATGGCTCCTACAGCATGGTCGGTGGTAGAAAGGTAAAGGTAGAAAGGGCGATCATCCTGAGGTGGGATAAGCACAGGTGGCTGCAAGAGATAGGCTTTGAGAGCCTCAAAGGCTTGGTGGCACTCTTCATGCTCCATTGAAAGACAATGTCCTTTTTAAGGAGGTGATGGAAAGGTTGACATCAATCCAAGAGTTGGGAGATGAAACGCCAGATAGATTGGAGTTTACCTTGCAAACTACGCAATTGTTTGAGGTTAGTAGGTGGGGGCATTTCTAAGATAGCTTTGACTTTAGCTGGATCGACCTAGATGCCACGCAAAGAGATGATAAAACCAAGAAGTTTTCCTGAAAGGACACCAAAGACACATTTCTTTGGTTGAAGATGAACACAATATTGTAACAGGCGATCAAAAATAATGGTTAAAACATCGAGATGTGTCACTGCGATGTTTAGATTTGCCAAGAAGATCATCAACATAATATTCAAGGATAGTGTGCATAATGTCATGAAAAATGTAAGTCATATCCCACTGATAGATCACACCAGCATTCTTAAGGCCAAACGACATGACACGATAATAGAAGGTTCCCCAAGGAGTTATGAAAGTAGTTTTATGTTGATCGGCTGGGGCTACCAAAATTTGATTGTATCCTCGAGAAGCCATCCATGAGAGAAAGCATCTCATGGCCCACAGTGAGATCAACAAGTTGATCAATACTTGGAAGGGGGAAGTCATCCTTCGGGAAAGCAAGGTTAAGGTCTCTAGAAATCCGTACATATCCGAAGTCCCCCCGTTGCTTTAGTAACAGGTACGATGTTAGAGATCCATTGAGGATAGTTAATAGGTAAGATGAAGGAAACAGAAAGGAGTCGTTGAAGCTCTTCTTTGACCAAGAGGGCAATGTGTGGAAGCATTTTTCTCAGTTTCTGTTTAATTGGTTTGGACATCAGGTTTTAGGGTAATGTTATGGACAGTAATGTCAAGATCAATTCCTGGCATGTCAGCGTAGGACCAAGCAAAAGCTTAGTTGCGGGCACGAAGGAAAGTAGTGAAGGCAGTTTGTTCTGATGCGGTAAGAGATTGTCTGATCTTCACAATGTGAGGATCATCCTCGGTGTGGATGTTGATTTTTATAGTCGACTCATTCAACATGGTTTGAGTATTAGATGGCAAGGCGCGTTGAATATAAGAATCGTCCACACCAAGGTAAGTGAGGATGGAGTCGTCATCCTGGCACTCAACAACATTAATTGAAGGTGAGTCCTCTTCGATCATGTCTAGATACAGAAGGGGAAAAGAAGACGGGTCTTCATTACCACATTGATAAGTGAGAGGACCTAGGAACATAGCGTTTATGAAAAAAAAAAGTTAGGAGGGATAGAATCAAGGTCTATCGACTATGTGGGTGATGATGGACAAAATGGGTGATGATGGTTCAGAAGGGGTGACTTTGTCGTCTTCCTAGATACAACTGATATGCGATGTTTTCTTTGGTGTAAGTTTTTCAGGAAATCCAAGACCACTACGATCTTTGTGTTTGCGTGTAGTCACGGGGAATGATTGTATGTCGGCCTTGTTCATAAAGACCAAAACCAACACCTTTCCAAGCACAATGAGTCAAGAAGGTGAGGGCGAAACGACGATTTGTTAGGTATTGAAAATCAGATTGGAAGGGAACCACACCAAGGGGAGGTTCAGGGGTAACAGAGGATGTGTCGAAACCCCCATACGTTAGGTTGGTGCGGTAATTAGGTGGTCCGTAGGATATTACCTCCCCCACATGACGGTCGTAGGTAGGATGCGCATGTAGCTGTCCGTACTCCTGTGGGGTATGGAAAGAGCTAATGTTATATAGGTGATACTCCCCCAGCGTAAGGAATTGAAAAACATCTACTAAAGGGTCTAAGGTTGGGATGTTGTCCGTGGGAAAGGAAATGGTATTTGTGACAACGGTCTCATTGGTTGAAGGTGTAGGTGTGGTTGAGGTGGATGGTTGAGGTGTGGTTGAAGTGGATGGTTGGGTTGGATGAATGGGTGTCTTGACTGGTACAAGCACATCATTGGGGTGATATAACATATTACAGGTTTTGAAGGGGGGGAGGGTCAGCTTTTACGGTATAGGACTTCCCCTCGTACTCAAATTTTATGCATCTATATAAGGTGGAGGGAACGCATCCCATAGCCCGGATCCAAGGGTGGCCTAACAACATGTTGTATTGGAATTCTCCCTCAAGGACATAGAAGAGTTCAGGTAAGGTACGTGGCCCTACACGAATGTTAAGGATCACAGTGCCTAAGGTAGGAGTAATAGCATCGTTGAATGAACGCAACATGGTGGGGTTGGCACACATGCAGCTAGAGGGGATATTCATTTGTTGGAAGGCTTTAGAAGAGATGATGTTTAGGCTAGCGCCCCCATCAATCATAACACGACGTACGTGGATGTCCCGAACGTAAGCTGAGATTAAAAGAGTGGGGTCAGGATCTTCTGCACCAAAGTCAACAATTTTGTCTTCGGAGAAACTGACAGCAGGCGGTTTGCTATACAGGGACGGAAGTGGTAGATTGTTTGGTGAGAGAGGCAACGTGGTTGGGTGTTAAGATGGAGGTAACGGGCAAGGTTTCAGTAGGTAAGACCTCTATACCTTCAAGGATTCCAATGAGAGCTTGTCGATGAGATTCAGAGGCCTGAATGAGATCATACAGTGTCATTTTTACAGGTGATTGGTGAAGCTGTTTGATCATGGTTCGGTGGGAAACTCCATTAGAGATGGGGTAGGCAGGTCCACGAATAACCACTTTAGGTGGTGGTGTGATCGGGATGGTGGACGGAGAAAGAGAGGCCGCATAGGTGTGCTTTCTTTAGCTTTCCCATTGTTTTTCTGCCCTCGAGTAGCAACACTAATCATATTGATCTCGTGAACACGAGAGGAAGAAGACGGTAGGGATAAGTCATGGTCTTTGAGAGGTGGGGTTGTAATAATGATAGATCTTGGTGAGGTAGGGGACAAGTGGTATAGGAGAGGGGATTGAAGCTAAATATTTCTCCCTTCGTAAGTTGTCTTTCTTAACCTTTCTATCCGAGAGAGGTGACTGACGAAGTATGGCTTTCAATGATTTGCATCCCTTTACATCATGTCCTGGTGTGTGGTGGTAAGTGTAGATTTTAGACTCATCATAACCTATAGGTCGAGGTTTAGATGGATCATAAGCGTCTAAGTGGGAGTAGGGAAATGGTCGCATTCTCCACCAACATAGCAAGGATTTTGGCGTAAGACCCTTTGAGTGGGTCAAAGTTAGAGGAAGATGAGGCTATTGACTGGGTAGGTTTCGGAAATGACTAGGTATGGTTGATTTGTACGGGTGGCGGCTTAGCCAAGGGGTTTTGATAATTGGGTTTAACTAAACATGACCTCTTCGGTGCAGAAGTTATGTTTAGCTGGTCAGATGATAGTGGTAGCAGAAAACAACCATGGAGAAAGAGGAGTGACAGTAAACAAATCCTTTGATGATGGAGTTTGTTTAGGGTTGATAGGTGGACAGGATACTTTGGGTGACGGTGTTGATATACCCTTCGATCTTTGTATGGGTGCAGAAGGTGTAGGTCGTTGTAAAGAAAATGCAGGAGTTATGATTCATTGATGCAAGGTGGAGGGATGATGGTACCAATATAGAAGGTAGGTGTGACGGTGATTGTTTTAGTTGTGATAGAGACATAGGTTGGACTTGAGGAGATTGGGGTCTGTCTCCTAAGTGGATGGACGACTTGACTTTTGGGTAAATCTAACCGTTTAGGTAGGTGTGTTAAACTGGGTATTGGTGTAGGTCCCAAGCGTAGGGGAAGGTTTGGTTAGGTCAATAGAGGTGGATGAGGTATTTGGTAGAGATGAGGGGGGTGAAGATGAGGACATAGGCATTTTAAGCTTTTGTAAACACTTCGAGTATATGGTAGAGGCGTCTACATTGGTCATCTGCATTTGAGTATAATATGGTGTACTCAAACGTTCCCATAGGACTCGTCTATCTTCCGAGGGATGACAATCTTCACGTGTGAATAGGAACTTTTGTATGGAAGAAAGGTGAGTTGTGATTCCGGTCCACTGTGGGTGTGATACAGGGGGTAAACGAGGCACTGTATCAATGGGCGTTAAGAGGTGAACCGGTCGCTAAAAAGATTTAGGCGATGAAGAACTAATAGGTAGGAGGGCATGTTTGAGAGGATCCATCATGATTAAAGAATTTGGTGATGTCAGTTCAAGGGGTTTCTCGTCTAAGGATGACGAAAAAAGTGGCGAGCCTTCCTCTTGTACAGCAAGAGTGGTAGAATGAGATGTTCGGGACAATAGATAAGTTAGATAACATCCACTCACAGTCTTGTATGGATGTGGTGTAAGAAGGCTCATCTGTGAGAAGAGAACTCTGGGTGGTTAATTACTTTTATGGGTAAAGGAATGGCAAGGATTTCGTCTTGTCTTGATGGTGGTGAAGGGGGTTTGGGTCCCTGCGTTAGTGAAGGAGGCTTGATTCAGAATTTTCTCGATAGAAGTGTTTGGTTGGGAGTCGAAGACTGCATGGATTTCATGAACACTCTCCTCGACTAAGATATATTGGTTTATGTTACTGTTAGAAGAGTGGTTTGGGAATGGTTTGCTGAAGATTTTCAAATTTCAGTTAGCAGGGGCGTTAGGATTATCAAGGGTTATATCCCCTGCATCAACCATTTCCTGCACTATGTTTTTCAACATCTTGCAATTTTCATGACTGTGGCCCTTCACGCGATGGAAGTTACAGAAGTCATTTTCTTTGTACCAAGAAGGTATAGCGTGGGTGGAATCAAACCCAGAGTGAGGTTTAATAGGAGGTAAGGTAATAGCACCTGCTTTGAGCAATTTTTCCAATATCACACCATAAGTTTCTCCCAAAGGAGTGTAATTGCTGGGCTCGGCTTTATACTTATAGGTGTTCTTTGGCATGGTATTAGATGGTGTTTGGGATTTGACCATCAGCCATGTGTACAGCTCCTTTTGATTTCGAAGCAGTCGATGCGTGAGGATTGGTGGTGTTAGGTTTGTTGGTAGAGTCTTGGGTTTAGAAATTGGGGTTTTTGTTGCACAACCACAATTTCTCTTCCTCTAAGGCTCGAATTTCTAGTTTCCAAGCCATAGTAAAGGCCTCATCAAATGTGCAGAAAGTTTGAATTTGGAGGGTAGGAGAAATGTGCTTAGCGCAGGCCCGCGTAAAGAGTTAGATAAGTTCAGCTTGAGGTAAGGGCATAAGTAAGTTGGTTGATATGGCCCCGCTATCGTCTAATGAAATCTGTGATAGATTCGTCTTCAAATTTTCGGATGGCATAGAGGTTGGTGATAGATACTTTCTTGGCAATGTTAATGGAGAAATGATCCAAGAAAGATTGGGCTAATTGGTTAAAAGAGAAGATTGTGTGCTGGGTTAAAGCACTGTACCACTCCAAGGTGAGTCCTAATAAGTACATGGGAAAAGTGCGGAGTAGTAAGGCATCATCATGAGCAATCAGATAGTAGGCATGTCTAAATGATCACAAATGTTGTTGAGGATCCTCCTTACTATTAAAACGAGTGAATTTTAGTAATTCCCATTGAGGAGGATATGAATGAAGGAGGACAGAAGGATGAATAGGCTCCCGAAAAACTTGCTCGTATGTCAGGGTGCTACGGCTTCCTGAAACAGAAGCCTCCAGATTTTACACTTTGTCCATCATTTGTTTGATGAAATCAGTGGTGGGATGAGATGATGGTGCGGTCGTTGTAAAAGGTGGAGGATTGGGCCAAGGGCCTCCACTAGACAATGGGGGGGCTAAATGTTGATAAGGTATTGAGGACGAATATGTTAAGGCAACCGAATAGGGATGTCCTATATAAGGTGTTGAAGCCACCGGATAAGTGTGTGGAAATGAAAAGGTGGGCGGAGCTTGAGAAGGAAAGCTCATGTGGATAGGTAGTAGAGAGCAAGTTATGAAAGGAGCATTCTGCGAGAGAGACGAGGTAGGAACAGTTGGCGGTAATGATATGTGGGGCCCTAGATTAACAAAAGGAAAGCCAATCTGCATGGTAAGAACCTCTGAAGCCACTGAGTTGGGAGATGGGGCTAAGGATGAAGAAGGAAAGGCAAAGTTATCAGGTGGGGAAGGAGCTAAGTGAGTGGCTATACTAATAGGCATACCAAAAAGGAGTTGACAGTCAGGTGTACGGTTAGGGGCATGAGACAAATATTATTGTACAGCGCTAGGATTAGCGTCCAAAAATTTCACAAATTCCTTATCTCCTACAGGGATTTTGGGAACCTCGCTGGTGTCCATAGGATTGCCCACAGGATGTGAAGGGGGTAATTTAGGAAAAGGCACGGAGCAGGCATGTGAAACCATGGCTGCAGCTTGTTTCCGAGTGACAACAACCACGGACAAGAGTACACAGTAAGGATGTAATCTATCAGGAACAGAAGCAGCAACAAAATGTTGGAATTGGTAGGTTGCTGGTTTTGGGAACTATGAAAGACAGTAACTGATATCGGTCAGATAACTGATGTCGGTCAGGATGTAGCCGGCGTCGGTAAGTTAACCGATGTTAGTATAAAAGGACTGGTGTAAGAAGCTGTAGGAAGTTGCTGATTTGGAGTTAACAGTGCTTAGTATGCCTACCAAACTATTCTGAAGTGATCACAGAAAACAGTGTATGACAGAGAAACAGAACTAAAAACAAGCAAGATGCACAAGCAAATTAACAAATTAACCCTAGGATTAGTTTTAATTATTGTGGGCTTATGCCTTAGACGCAAGATGATGTCAATCCTAAACAAAAGACCTAGGGGAAATGTCAAGTTTGTTTTGTCTTATAAGGTTACCTCAATCGGGTGGAGGAATACCACGGAAAAAGGGGGGATGTTTGAGTTGTTGTGTTAATTATGACGTGATTTGGTATTTGTTGTGCAGTGAAAGTAAGATTAATTTCTTGTCAATACCGTGGATATCACCCCCACGTGTACGACCTTGTTACTTAATCTATGTTCACTAGAATTGAAAACAGCAAGCAAGAATGTGATGCACGTGTTTTAAACCCAAATCGAAAATGATATTCGATGAAGCAAAGGAGATGAATTTCACTAATGCAAAAAATGTGAAAGAAAGACAAATTATTTTACCAAAAGGTAACAAAATATCTTGTGAATATTTTAGAAGAAGAAAATAGCAAGTGTGCTCCATATATGAAAGCAAGCAAGAAAGAAAGAAACCCAAAATGGGTCCCACCGGGCGTGCCAAAATGTTTCGCACAAAATGCTTCTATCCTTTCATTCCTTTGAGAAACAGATAAGGGTTATGGCTAGGAGGAATACCTATTGAATGTTGAGAGGGTGTGCACGTACCGTAGAGAGAGATCAGATCGATTGTAAAGAACTCCTTTTTTTCTGGGAAGGACTACCTGTAAGTAAGAATACAAGACCACCAGATTCTAATTAGACAATAAATGAGGGAACTGCCTTGGGCCCAGGAAGTATTAAACTTCCTTTCAAAGGTGGTCAGTTCCCTTGCTAATATGAATTAACACAAATTATTGCAAAAATTATAATTTAATTACCTTGTTAAAACAATAGAGGAAAGGGCTAGTTTTGGTTTTGAATCACAGTGACCGATGCCGGTCACTGTCACCGTGGTACCAATTTATGCTAACTGATATCAGTAGGGGCAGTGGTTTAGGGGTTTTTAGTGAAGGTTGGCTATAAGGTGGCTATGGTGTTTATAAGGCTAGTAAATGATTGGGGATAGGTAATGGGGTGATGGAGAAGACTTAGAGAATATGGGGGTTGTTCTTGGGGCAATGTAAGGGTAGAGGAATGACAGTTAGATGTAGGGTGTTACTGGGTAGTAGATCTAGGAATAGACTTATAATTTCCGTGATTCAGAAGTTCAAGAAATGTTATCAAAAGAACATACAAGATACTACTTACTAGTTCCTGATGAAGATACAGGTCCAAATACTGTGATGATGAAGGCAGAGTTCAAGTAGGATGATCTGACAATCCAAGATGAGCTATTTTCTCTCCCAATGCTTGGATGAGTGTCACTGGGCTCTGGTTACTCAGTTGCAGTCTTGGGCTTGATGTCCTTCTCTGCAAACTCCTCTCTTTCCTTCACTTGTATCTGCTCGGCCAAGTGAATTCTGGATCCTTCCAATGACTTCTGATATTCCGATCAATAAAAATCCAGCCCCTTGTTTTTGGTTGGGGGAGGTCATTTACAGGGAACCGATGGCGGTTACGTAACCGACGGCAGTCGAGTAGGAACCGATGTCGGTTAAGTCAAAGTGGGCTATTTTTAGTAAAATAGCCCTTTCCCTCCTTTTCTCCCAAGGAATTAGTTATGGGCTTGGTCATGTCATTATTAGGTTGATTTTGGTGCGGGTGAGGAGTAATTAGTCATAGGTGTGGATGTAGACCAAGTTATAGGTCTTAATTAGGTTAGTTTAGGGTTAGGGCTAGGTCATGATGAGGTGGCAAAATATGGTGGCAAGTTTGGAGATGTGGATTTATTAAATATAAGGTAATCAATAAATAATTGTGCAAGGTTTAGGTGGTGCGGCTAGGTTGCGAAATGGGATGCGAGGCACGGGGGGTCGTAAGACACAAATTTGGTGTCTACACCAGCTTGTTCAACCTTTTGAATGCAGAGAATTTAACTTTGAGTAAACCTATCTCACATTGGGGGAAACTTTTCAGTGTCACTTCTAGCACATAACATGTGGCATTCTTCCCTTGTACATCCCATCTAACATAGGGGGCATCCACGTTTCTTCATTTCATTACACGTTTGCTTGAAAAAAATTAGAAAACATTCGTATAACATTTGAAAACCCCAAAAAATACAGATATGTTCCTTGGAAAAGTAAAAACATTCAAATATGTTTTTTAGAAAACTCTAAAGAAATATTAAATTGTTGTAGAGGTAATACCCAAAAATAATGAAAAATGTCCCACAAAAACAAAGTAGTAGTTTGCTTACTTTTAGTTGTTGGTTTGTATGGTTTTTAGTGGCATTAATTTTTTTTCATTGTGTACTTTAAGTTGGATTCACTTGCTTACTTATATTTAATGTTATTTTAATCTGTGGTGCATTTCATTGAGTTCATATTATCTTGCATACTTGTAGATAAATGTGTTTCTTTGATTAGGTTTTTTTAACTTGTGTTTGTTATTTTTACTTGTACATTTTTATTATCATTTCATCATCATATCACATTAAGCCATCACATCTATACATCATATATCAATAAATATTAATTCTACAACATACATGTATACTAAAGCTAATCATCAAGTACCGTATCATCAATGGGGAAAGAGGCATTGCGCATGATCACAAATCTATCCCCCCACACCAATATCAAAAATTAAAAAATGTTTTACTCAAAGTATGTCATCAACATGCAATATGAAAATGGATAAGGCTATGTCATAATCTAAAAAACATGTGATACAAACATAAAACATATAGATTAAGAATGATATCTCATAAGAAAAAGCGATACATGAGTGATCCATCAAATCAATACATATCATCAAAAATATAAATGTCTGTGTACAAAATAGTTTGTCTCAAAAGTACATCTGATATAATAATCCATCATGATCATCTATACAAAAAAGTGTCTTCATCGCAAGGCATAATTAAAAATAATAGATAACATACATCTGTATAAAAATATTCCTTCATCATGAGGCATGATAAAAAATAATACATGTGCATCTGTACAAAAGTATGCCTTCATATCGAGGTGATACACTTAAAAAAATACATCTAGTACATCAATAAGAGAGTCAACAACAATTATCACCCTCGTTGGGACTTCTTGGTCCATTTCCACCGCTAGGCGGGGGCATCTAAGGTGTTGGATGAGTAGAAGGTTCTTCATCATGTTGTGTTGACCCATGTTTCTCTAAATCCTATTGTCCTTAAGGAACCTATACATATCACATTGATCGAAATGGCCAATGGGATCTTGATCATAACATGCTACCTATTATCTGATTATACTCAAGAATTTTCTACTCAGCTGGGATGGCCGTATAATATTGCATCCTATAATATGTGGCCTCACCTACTATAGTAACAGTGTGCCTAATCATCAAATGTACTCTTGAAGAATTACATGCCTCATGTAACGTGTCATACTCTACTTTTACACTAGCTAGCTCTATCCATAACCAGTTTCTATCTCCTACTGCATGATCCCTCTCTACCTACAGCGTTAGAGTATTTGTGATCACTTGGTATCACTCTTTCATGGCATGTAATCTCTCTGTCTTGGCCTGATCTCACTCTATCATGAGTTAATCCCCCTCTGTAATGGCTTGGTCTCTCTGTGTAATTTCCTAGTCTCTCTCAATGTCCATCTGGAGTTGTAACGATGTCACCTACTATAACTACTATTTTAAGGTAGCCACCTGCCGACCAACCTACACATCCTGAATATCCTCCTCCATCTCTTGGTGTACTATGTCGTGGACTCACATGAGAGGGTGATGGAGGTTCCTACAATGGTGTCCGTAATAGAACCTGAAGGGGCATCTGTGGTGCCAATACATGTGGTTGGACCACTATATGTTGTTGTACTAAGACCTACTACTGGAATAGAACTTGCTGCACTGGTACTCCTATATGTGGTCCTCCATGTGGATCTACCTATACCTAAACCTATGCATGTGCCTTAAGATCTGGGTCCTATCCTCCTATGTTTCTGCATCTAATACCTCATGCGGTATAGTCAATCTACATGGAAAAATTATAACATACCATGTTGTATAATCTGGGGTTGTCCATGGATCCACTGTATGTGCCTATTGTACCAAAGGATGTGGAACCACCTATAAAAATCTAGTGCATGCTCGACCCAACCTGATCTAAGACCCCATGTGGAATACCTCTCTGAATTTATGTGCATGCCATGTATCATCACCAGGAATCCCCTAGATGAGAATAAACTAAAGCTAGACCCTATCCACTCTGTACCACTCTAAGATGTAACTCATTCTCCCAAGAATGAAATTATCCACAATAGCAGTGCTCAACTCAAAAATATCCAGAGGCCATTGGTAAAACTTGTAGGGCCATCATGTGATCATGTGAGGTTGTACCTCATAAAAATCTCACCTGTAGTAATCTATGCCTCCCCTGTGGCCATGAATATTGTCCCCATCTTGAACCCAACTCATGATAAATGGATCTCTAAGAACTTGAGCTCTCAATGCTCCTAAGGGACATCCAATCACAACATGATCCCAATCCCATGTCTGTAACAATGTGGCATGACCTAAGGACCTCTGTCCATGATAAGCTATCAGGTGAAAATTTGTGTATGAATGAGCCATTATACACTAACTCCAATAGTATACCTCTCCCTACAGAAGGCCATGAATCACTACAATAATGCCTAGAGGGAATCGAGCACCAGTCTAGTCACACAACAATTTTCCACTAACAATAGCTAGTAGGAATACAGGTACCCATCCAAGCCACTGATCAGCCATACACCTCCTAATAAAGATGGTCATACCCCGGTAGGGTATGTCTATCACCCCAAACATCTCAATTATCCATCATTGAATGTGGTCCTGACAGCCATCATAGGTAATCAAACAAACCTAGATAGGGACTCGTAGGATCCATCATACATCCTCTAATGTAATACTCATCTCTCTAAGAAAATATGGTCATGTTGGCTAAACATCACCTCGTAGGCCCGGAGTCACCTATATCACTCCCGTGACTCTAGCACATCTAAATCCACCTACATAACCAATCAGGTCATTTATTATTATCTTATTCTACTATTATATCACTTAATTTTATGTTATATCATCACATTTTTCTATTTTACTTATAGTTCATATACTTTTACCATTCGGGGTTTCCAAAAAAAGTTCTCTTTCTTCTAAAGGAAATTTTAAATTTCCTTTTGTCCATAGGTGCACCCCTGAGTGTACCAGCACACCCCCTAGTGCATAGGTGCACCCATTACACCAACACACTCTTCATTACACCACCACACTCTTCATTGAGTAGGTGCATTTGCATTTCTCCTTAAAACCCTCAGTGCGTAGGCACACTCTTCTTTACATAGGCACATACACTTGTGCACCAGCACATGTATGCCCACTCTCCACTGGAAAAACCATAAATGCAAAAATGAGAGAACATTTACATAAGCACGTGCCTTTGTGCACCAGTACAACCATGCCTACGAAAACCCTAGTGAATGATGCATAGGTAAACCCCTTTTTGCACCAGCACATATGGGCCCCCACAAAGCAAAACATAAAAATAAAGGAAAACAATGCAATGTATAGGCACACCCATTTGTGCACCAAAGAAAATGTGCTCATACAAATGCTAGCATAGGCACACCCCCCCCCCCATTTTACCCTATTTTAACCTTAAAAATACATTTTAACAAAAAATTAAATCTTTTGAAAAACCAGGGTAAAAAGGGGAGTGTAGACACCAAATTCGTGTCTTACGACCCCTTGTGACCCGCATCTCATTTCACAACCTAACCTCATTACCTAAACCTTACACAATTATTTATTAATTACCTTGTAATTGATAAATCCCCATCACCTCACCTGCCACCTCATTTTGCCACCTCATCATGACCTAGCCCTAATCCTAAACTAACCTAATTAAAACCTAAAACTTGGTCTACACCTACACCCATAACTAATAACCCCTTTCTCGCACCCAAAACCAACCTTCTAGTCATTTGACCGAACCCGCAACTGATCTCTCGGGAGAAAAGTAGGGAAGGTGGGCGATTTTACTAAAAATAGCCTACTTTTTCCTTACCGATGCCGGTTCCTACTCGACCGCCGTCGGTTACGTAACCGCCATCGGTTCCCTGTAAATGGGCTCCCCAAACCAAAAACAAAGGATCGGAATTTCATTTTTGGATTAGGGAAAAGGATTCTTTGAATCAAGAAAGAGCATCAGGAGTGATCGAGAAAACCCGGATCTTTACTTGACTGAGCAGAGACAAGTGAAGAGACGAGGAGAGTTAGCAGCAAGGGAGAGCAAGCCCAGGACTGCAACTAGATACTAGAGCCCTGTGATACTCAGCTGATTTGATCTGCTGTGTGCCAGACCATCCTACCTTAGTTCTGCCTTTGCCATCAGAGCTCTTGGACTTGCATCTCCGTGAATAATCAGTAAGCTACTTCTTGCATGTACTCTTTAATAACATTTCTTCGACTTTTTGAATCATAAGTCCTCACAAATCCATTCTTGGATCCACTACCCAATGTGTCATTGCATCTAACTGTCATTCATCTACCTCTCATCACCCTATTTCCTAATATTACCTATATACAGCCCTACAAATAACACAACTACCAAATAACACCACCACCCCACAAAACAACTAACCTTCAGATCCTATACTCTATTGATATCGGTCATCAGTAACTGCCGGTGGTTATCAGTAACCGGCATCGGTTATACTGACTATAACCAATAACCAGCCTTTCCCCTACCCAGTTCAACAAAGCAATTTAATTGATATCTTATAGTCTTTTGTGTTAATTCATATTAGCAGGGGAACTGACCACCTTCGAAAGGAAGTTTTATATTTCCTGGGCCCAAGGTAGTTTCCTCATTTATTGTCTAATTAAATCTTGTGGTCTTGTGTTCTTATTTGCAGGTAGTCCTTCCAAGACAAAAAGGAGTTCTTCGCAGTCAGCCTGATCTTTCTCTACGGTACGCACACATCATCTCGACATTCTACAGGTATTCCTCCTAGCCCCAACCCTTATCTGTTTCTAAAAGGAACGAAACATTCCGAGTGAAACATTTTGGCATGCCCAACACATACCACATTCACTGCACAACACATACCGAATCACTTCACAATTAACACAATAGCTCAAACATCCCCCCTTTTTCCGCGGTATTCCTCCTCCTGATTGAGGTAACCTTATAAGCCAAAACAACTTGACATTTCCCCTAAGTCTCTTGTTTAGGATTCTGACATCATTCTACGTCTAAAGGCATAAGCCCACGATAATTAAAATTAACCCTAGGATTAATCTCTGGATTTGCGTGTGCATCTTGCTTGTTTTTAGTTCTGTTTTCTTTCTCATACTCTGTCTTCTGTGATCAATAATTGGACAAGTATACTAAACGTTGTTAAAAATCAAATTAGCAGCCTTTTTATATCTTGTTAGCCCAGACTTCTTACACCGACATCGGTTACCTGACCGACGTCGGCTATAGTATAACCGACATCGGTTACTAGACCGATATCGGTTACTGTCCTTTCTAATTCCTGACAAACCAGCAACCTACCAATTTTACCAGTCTGAGTTTGTTTCTATTCCTGACAGATTGAAACCCTACTGTGAACTCCTGTCCATGGTTGTTATCACTTGAAAGCAAGCCACCGCCATGGTTTCACATGCTTGCTTTGTTTCTTTGCCTGAATCACCCCCTTCAAATTCTGTGGGGAATCCTACGGATACTAGCGAGGTTCCTAAAATTCATGTGGGAGATAAGGACTTCGCCAAGTTTCTAGATGCTAATTCTAGCACTGTACAATACTATTTGTCTCATACCCCTGACCGTACGCCTGATGGTCAGCTCCTTATTGGTATGCCTATTAGTATAGCTGCTCATTTAGCTCCCACTCTGCCTGATAATACCTCCTTGCTTCCTACATCTCTAGCCCCATCTCCCAATCCGACGGCTTCAGAGGTTCATACGGCTCAGATTGGCTTTCCGTTGGTTAATCTTGGACCCCACATATCATTACCACCGACCGCCCCTACCTCATCTCTCTTGCAGACTTCTCCGTTCATGACTTGCTCTCTGCCACCTATCCACACGAGCTTTCCTTCTCAAGCTCCACCTACCTTTTCATTCCCATACACGTATCCAGTGACCTCAAAATCCTATATGGGACATCCCTATTCAGTTGCCTCAACATATTCATCCTCCACACCTTATCAACACTTAACCCCACCAGTGTCTAGCAGTGCTCCTTGGTCTAATTTTCTTTCATTTACCACAACCGCACCATCATCTCATCCAACTACTGATCTAATTAAACAAATGATGGACAAAATGCAAAACCTGGAGGCTTCTGTTTCAGGAATTCGTAGCGCCTTAACATACGAGCAAGTTTGTCGGGAGCCCATTCACCCTTCTGTCCCCCTTCATTCATATCCTTCTCAATGGGAGTTGCCGAAATTTACTCGTTTTAATAGTAAAGAGGATCCTCAACAACACTTGTGATCATTTAGACATGCTTGTTATTTGATTTCCCATGATGATGCCTTGTTACTCCGCACCTTTCCCATGTCCTTATCAAGACCTGCCTTGGAGTGGTACAGTGCTTTAACCCAGCACTCAATCTTCTCTTTTAACCAACTAGCCCAATCTTTCTTGGATCATTTCTCCATTAACATTGCCAAGAAAGTATCCATCACCAACCTTTATGCCATTCGACAATTCGAAGACGAATCTATCGTAGATTTCATCGGACGATGGCGCGGCCTTATCAACCAACTTACATATGCCTTGCCTCAGACTGAACTTATCAAACTTTTCACGCGGGCATGTGCTAATCACATTTCTCCTACTCTTCAAATTCAAACTTTCCGCACATTTGATGAGGCCTTTACCATGGCTCGGAAACTAGAAATTCGAGCCTTAGAAGAAGAGAAATTGCGGTTGCGTAACAAAAACCCCAATTTCCGAACTCCTGATTCTACCAATAAACCAAATACCACCACTCCTCACGTGTCCACTTCTTCTAAATCAAAAGGAGCTGTCCACGCGGTGATGGTCAAATCCCAACCACCGTCTAATACCCCGCCAAAAACCACTTATAAGTATAAAGCAGAACCCATCAACTACACTCCCTTGGGAGAAACATATGGCGTCATCTTGGAAAAATTGTTCAAAGCAGGAGCCATTACATTACCTCATGTTAAACCTCAATCCGGGTTTGATTCCACTCGCGCCATACCTTCCTGGTACAAAGAAAATGACTTCTGTAACTTCCACCGTGTGAAGGGACACAGTCATGAGAACTGTAAGATGTTGAAAAACATAGTGCAAGAAATGGTTGACACAGGGGATATAACCCTCGATAATCCTAATGCCCCTGCCATCCGAAATTTGAAAATCTTTAACAAACCATTCCCGAATCACTCTTCCAATAGCAACGTAAACCAGGATATCTTAGCCGAGGAGAGTGTTCATGAAATCCATGCGGTCTTCGACTCCCAACCAAACACTTCTATCGAGAAAATTCTGAATCAAGCCTCTTCACTAACACAGGGACCCAAACCCCCTTCACCACCATCAAGACAAGACGAAATCCTTGCCATTCCTTTACCCATAAAGTAATTAACCACCCAGAGTTCTCTTCTCACAGATGAGCCTTCTTACACCACATCCTTACAAGACTGTGAGTGGATGTTATCTAACTTATCTATTTCCCGAACATCTCATTCTACCACTCTTGCTGTACAAGAGGAAGGCTCGCCACTTTTTTCGTCATCCTTAGATGAGAAACCCCTTGAACTGACATCACCAAATTCTTTAATCATGATGGATCCTCTCAAATATGCCCTCCTACCTATTAGTTCTTCATCGCCTAAATCTTTTTAGCGACCGGTTCACCTCTTAACGCCCATTGATACAGTGCCTCGTTTACCCCCTGTATCACACCCACAGTGGACCGGAATCACAACTCACCTTTCTTCCATACAAAAGTTCCTATTCACACGTGAAGATTGTCATCCCTCGGAAGATAGACGAGTCCTATGAGAACGTTTGAGTACACCATATTATACTCAAATGCAGATGACCAATGTAGACGCCTCTACCATATACTCGAAGTGTTTACAAAAGCTTAAAATGCCTATGTCCTCATCTTCACCCCCATGCAGTCTTTGATACCCAGCCCAAAGCCTCTATCGAGAAAATTTTGAATCAAGCCTCTTCACTAACACAGGAGCCCGAATCTCCTTTACCACCATCAAACCAAAGCGAAATCATTCCTTTACCCATAAAGGAGTTAACTGCCCAGACTTCTCTTCCCATCACCAAATTCTTTAACCATGACAGACCCTCTCAAACATGCCCTCCTACCTATTAGTCCTTCATTGCCTAAATCTTTTCAACAACCGGTCGACCTCTTAATATCTATTGATACAGTACCTCATCTACCCCCTGTATCACACCCACAGTGGACTGGAATCACAACCCACCTTTCTTCCGTACCAAATTTACAATTCAAACCTGAAGACTGTCATTCTCCAGAAGATAGACGAATCCTATGGGAACGTTTGAGTACCTTTTATTCTACTCAAATGCAAATGACCGATCCTGAGGCCTCCACCATATACCCGAAGTGTTTACAGAAGCTTAAAATGCCCATGTTCTCACCTTCACCCCCCTCACCTCTACCAAATGCCCCGTCCACTTCTATTAACTTAGCCAAATCTTCCCCTACGCTTGGGACCTTACCCATACCCAGTCTAACACACCCACCTAAGCAGCTTGATTTATCTAAAAATAAAGCCATCCACCCCATTAAGAGACAGACTCAATCTTCTCAACCTATGCCTCTATCCCAACTAAAACCATCATCGTCACACCTACCTTCCATATTGGGACCCCATCCCTCTACCTTACATCAATATATCATACCTCCTGCATTTCCTTTAAAGCGACCTATGCCTTCTGCACACATACAGAGATCCCAGGGTATAGCAACACCGTCACTCCACGTATCCTATCCACCTATCAACCCTAAACAAATTCTATCATCAAAAGATTTGTTTTCGGTCACTCCTATTTCCCCGTGGTTATTTTCTGATACCACACCATCTGTGGCCTCATCATCCAATATAGCTTCTGCGCCAAAGAACCACGTTTAGTGAAAAACACGTATCAACACCCCTTGGCTAAACCACCACCCATACGAACCAACCACGCCCAAACATTACCAAAACCCGCGCAATCAATACCCTCATCCTCTTCTAATTTTGACCCACTCAAAGGATCTTACGCCAAAATCCTTGCTATGTTAGTAGAGAATGCGACCATTTCCCTTACCCCACTTAGACCTTATGACCCGTCTAAACCTCGACCTATAGGTTATGATGAGTCTAAGATCTGCACTTATCACCGCACACCAGGACATGATGTGGAGGGATGCAAAGCTTTAAAAACCATCCTTCGTCAGTCACCTCTCCAGATAGAAAGGTTAAGAAAGACAACTTACGAAGGGAGAGACCTTTAGTTTCCATTCCCTCTCCTATGCCATATGTCCCCGCCTCACCAAGATCTATCATTATTACAACCACCCCCTCTTGAAGACCATGATTTATCCAAATCATCTTCCTCATCTCTGGTCTACGAGATTAATATGATTAGTGTTGCTACTCGAGCGTAGAAAACAATGAGAAAGTGAAAGAAAGCACACCTGCGTCCTCTCCTTCTCCGTCCAGCATCTCGATTGCACCACCACCCAAAGTGGTTATTCGTGGACCCGCTTACCCCGTCTCTATGGAGCTTCCCATCAAGCCATGATCAAACAGCTTCACCAATCACATGTAAAAATGACACTATATGATCTCATTCAGACTTCTGAATCTCATCGACAAGCTCTCGTTGAAATTCTTCAGGGGATCGAGGTCTTACCTAATGAAACCCTGCCCGTTGCCTCCATTCTAAACACCCAATCACGTTGCCTCTCTCACCAAAACAACCCACCGCCCCAACCACTTCTGTCTCTGTACCACAACCTGCTGCAATCAGTTTCTCTGAAGATGAAATTGTCGATTTTGGTACAGAAGATCCTGACCCTGCCCTGTTCATCTCAGCTTACGTCCGGGACATTCGTGTATGTCGTGTTATGATTGACGGGTGGTGCTAGCCTAAACATCATCTCTTCAAAAGCTTTTCAACAAATGAATATCCTTCTAGCTACATGTGTGCCAACCCCATCATGTTGCGGTCATTCAATGACACTATTACCTCTACATTAGGCATCGTGATCCTCAACATTTGGGTAGGGACCACGTACTTTACCTGAACTCTTCTATGTCCTTGAGGGAGAGTTCCAATATAATATATTACTGGGTCGTCCTTGGATCCAGGCCATGGGATGCGTTCCCTCAACATTACATAGATGCATAAAATTTGAGTACAAGGGGAAGTCCTACACCGTAAAAGCTGATCCTCCCCCCTTTAAAACCTGCAATATGTTATACCGCCCTAACGATGTGCTTATACCAATCAAGACACCCATACATTCAACCCAACCATCCTCTTCAAATGTACCTCAACCATCCACCTCAATCACGCCTACGCCTTCAACTGATGAAACCACCGTCGCAAAAACCACTTCCCTTCCTGCAGCTAACATCCCAACCTCTGACCCCTTAGTAGATGTTTTTCAAACGCCTTATGCTGGGGGAGTACCGCCTATATAACGTTAGTTCTTTCCCTACCCCGCAGGAGTACGGACAATTACATGCACATCCACCTACGACCGTCGCGTGGGCGAGGGTAATCTCTTACGGACCACCCCATTTCCGCACCAACCTAACGTATGGGGGTGTTGACACATCCTCCATTACCCCTGAACCTCCTCTTGGTGTGGTTCCCTTCCAATTTGATTTCAATACCTGACAAATCGTCGCTTCACCCTCACCTTCTTGACTCGCTGTGCTTGGAAAGGCTTTGGTTTTGGTCTTTATGAACAAGGCCGACATACGCTCATCCCCATCACCACACGCAAACATAATGATCGCAGTGGTCTCAGTTTTCCTCAAACACCTACACAGGAGACACCTCGTGTCAGCTGTATTCTGGAAGAAGACGACGTCACCCCTACCAAACCATCATCACCCACTTGCCATCGTCACCCACAGAATCTATAGACCCTGAATCTATCCTCCTAACTTTTTTTTTTCATAAATACTATCTTCATAGGTCCTCTCACTTATCAACGTGATAATGAGGACCCATCTTCTCTTCCCCTTCTGTATCCAGACATGATCAAAGAGGATTCACCTTGATTAATGTTGTTGAGTGTCAGGATGACGACTCCATCTCACTTACCTTGGCGCAGATGATTCCTATATTCAACGAGCCTTACCATCTGAACACCCAAACCATGCTGAACGAATCTACTATAGAAATCAACATCCACATGGAGGAGGATCCTCACATTGTGAAGATCGGACAATCCTTATCACATCAGAACAAGTCGCCTTTATCTACTTTCCTCCATGCTCGCAACCAAGCTTTCGCGTGGTCTTTCACTGACATGCCAGGAATTGATCCTACCATTGCCGTCCATACATCACTCTAAACCACCGATTCCAAGCCAATTAAATAGAAATTGGAGAAAAATTCATCCACACATTGCCCTCTTGGTCAAAGAAGAGCTTCAACGACTTCTTTCTGTTTCCTTCATCTTGCCTATTAACTATCCTCAATGGATTTCTAACATCGTACCTGTCACTAAAGCGACGGGGGGACTTCAGATATGCATGGATTCTGGGATCTTAACCTCGCTTGCCCTAAGGATGACTTCCCCCTCCCAAGTATTGATCAACTTGTTGATCTCACTGCGGGTCATGAAATGCTTCTCTCATGGATGGCTTTTCAGGATACAACCAAATTTGGTTTGCCCTTGCCGATCAACACGAAACTGCCTTCATAACTCCTTGGGGAACCTTCTGTTACCGTGTACTGCCATTTGGCCTTAAGAATGCTGGTACGACCTATAGCAGCGGGCTATGACCTACATTTTTCATGACATTATGCACCTATCCTTGAAGATTACGTCGACGATCTTCGTGGCAAGTCTAAAACATCGCAGTGAACATCTCGATGTTTTAAAACCATTATTTTTGATCACCTGTTACAATATTCTATCCGTCTTAAACCAAAGAAATGTTTCTTTGGTGTCCTTTCCGGAAAGCTTCTTGGTTTTATCGTCTCTTTGCGTGCATTGAGGTTGATCCATCTAAAGTCAAAGCTTATCATAGAAATGGCCCCCACCATACTATATCTCAAACAGTGCGTAGCTTACAAGGTAAGGTTACAATCTATCCGATGTTTCATCTCCCAACTCTTGGATTGATGTCAACCTTTCCAGCACTTCCTTAAAAGGACATTGAATTTCAATGGAGTGAAGAGTGCTACCAAGCCTTTGAGAGCTCTCAAAACTTAGCTCTTGCAGCCAACCCGTGCTTATCCCACCTCAAGACGACCGCCCTTTCTACCTTTCCCTTTCCGCCACTGACCACGCTGTAGGAGCCGATGCTTGCACATCATGACTCTGAAAATCGAGAACAAGGTCGTTTATTATATAAGTCATACTTTGGTGGATTATGAGACTAGGTATACACATGTAGAAAAGTTATGCCTAGCCCTATCATTCGTGGCTACCAAGCGCCGACCACTACCATTCTGAATCAAAAAACTTTCGTCATCACCACACAGACCCATCCATTACTGTATGCCAACCTCATCTAAACCAATGCATCGCCCGATGGCTCATGCTCCTCGCCGACCTTGACCTTGAGTTCGGCCACCAGAAATCAATCAAAGGACAAACCATTGCAGACCAACTTACGGAAGCCCCTTTACCTGGGGAACAATTTACCATTTTACATTCCCCGACGAACTCATCGCCACTCTTTCACTCAAGGAGGAGTCGTATTCAATGACTCTCTTCTTCGATGGATCCAAATGCCAACGCGGTGGAGGAGCCGGCGTTGTTCTTATTCCTCTCGATGCCGAGCCTATGCCTCTTTCATTCTGACTTGATTTCCCTTGCACTAATAATACAGCAGAATACGAGGCCCTTGTTCTGGGTCTCCAGTTGCGCTGCACTATTAGTCAAATCTATCAATATTTTTGGGCGACTCTCAATTGGTATTCAATCAGTTATGGGCATCTACCAATGCAAAAATGAGGAACTTCAAAAATACAAATACTACGTGGACTCACTTCTAGCCTTATGTACTCACTATTCTATCCAAACCCATTCCCCGCTCCACTAAAAAATTGTGGATACTATGGCTTGCTTAGCCTCGCAAATTCCAGCTTCATCAACTGACTCTGAATTATTCGTCATGGTCCAACAACTCTTTGCCCCATCTTATTCAGCCCCGGTTGTTTGTACGATAAATACTGTGTCTACTAATTCGCAGGATACCTGGTACCACCATTTCAACGACTATCTTACAATCTCTATTCTCCCACCTAACCTTACTAGTAACGGAAAACGTGCTTTTCTTAAAGTGTTTCGCGTTATGTTTTCATGGGGGACTTCCTCTATAAATGTGGCTTTGATGGTATCCTCCTTCGCTGTCTAACCGGTGCGGAGGTCACCTATACCATCCAACAAGTCCATGATGGGATTTGTGGTGGACATTTTAGTGGCCTTTCCATGGCTAAATGAATCCTTCGCCTTGGTTATTATTGGCCTACTCTCAATAACGACTGTTACAAATATTTTAAAGCGTTGTGTTATGTGTCAGCAACATGCCAACCTTCAACATACTCCTAGCCACCCGCTCCAGGTCGCTCGAGATCTTGTCCCTTCTCACAATGGGGTTTAGACCTTATTGGTGAGATTCACCCGTCCTCTTCACAACGTCACCGATGGATAATCACAGCCACCAAATATTACACAAAATTGGTGGAGGCTATTCCACTCATTTCAACTAAAAGGAAAAAATTGTCGAATTCATTACCATCAATTATCTGTCGTTTTGGTATTCCTCATCGCCTAATAACAGATAATGGTAAATCTTTTAAAAACAAGTTGTTACAAGACCTTTGTGACAACTTTGGCATTAAACTTAGTTTCTCATTGCCTTACTATCTGCAGGCCAATGGTCAGGCTGAATCTTCTAATAAAACCCTAACCAAAATCCTCATGAAAGTTGTCAATGAATCCAGAAGAAATTGACACGATCACATTCCCTTTGCCCTTTGGGCTTATCGTACTAGCATTCGTACCTCTACTAATGCACACCTTTTTCTTTGGTATACGGGTACCGAGGCTGTTTTCCTCTCGAAGTACAAATACCCTCCCTCAGAATATCCCTTCAGGATATTCTCACCAATGATGATTTCCGCCAAGAGCGGTTAGCCCAATTGGAGCTTCTTGACGAACGACGTCTTACAAGCTCTCGATCACCTTCAAATCTATCAAAAACGCATCAAGCGTGCTTATGATAAGCGACTTCATGAGCGTACCTTTAAGGTTGGTGATCTTGTCCTCAAAGAGAATCAACATGTAACCCAAACTAGAAAAGAGCAAACCGTGGAAAATTTTCTCCCAATTGGATTGGGCCTTATATAATCACTCACACTTATGGATCAGGCACTTATCGTTTAGCTTCGCTTATTGTAAACCTGAGCCTGAGCCCCTTAAATGCCTTACATCTTTGACCATTCTACTGTTGAAGTTAGTGTTATATCACTTCTTATCTACCTGCCGCTCATCCCTTGAGCTCACATACCACCACATACACTTCGTTTCCTACACCTCATAATAAAAATCAAGCTCACATAGTTTGATTCTCACCTCACCTAAACGATGCCTTCCCCTTTTTTAGTCTAGTCAATGACTTCAAAGTATTAAAATACCACCTTCTTATGGGATTTTGCTTGAGTCAAACTTCCTACCAAACTAGATGCTTCACGCCAAAAGAACATCTAGCTATCTAAATTATATATAGACTGTTCCCTCGAAGGACAGCTATATGCCAAATTATTGCTGCTATTCTATATAGAATTCTCCCCCGAAGGATAGCTATGCACTAAAATCATATCTGCTACTATAAATAGACTGCTCCCTCGAAGGACAGCTATACACAGTCAGCCTTTATCAGGAAGTCTTCTCGCATTGATCAGCTTCATGAGAACCTCAAGAATAATACAATCATATCCCTTGTAGACTTCCCGCATCGATCAATCTACATTCAATAAAATAAAAGCCTCATTCAAAAGAGCTTTGATTTTGTGATATCAAAGGAAGATAACTTAGAATCTCTAGCTTTATCCATTGGGCTACGGAGTCAGAAAAGAAGAAAACCAAAAACAAAACAAGGAAAGAAAGAAGACCAAAAGCAAACACACGACAGAAAATAAAGTATGTACAATGCAAAAGAGCATCTTGCATTAATGATGGAACAACTTTAGATGTTGGCCACTGAAAGGCAAAGGGAGTAACTCTCCATCAAGATATGATAGATGGAAACTATTTTCACCATTCATCTGATGAATCTTAAAAGGTCCTTTCCATAAAGAATCAAACTTTCTGTGCATTCCTTTCTACTCCCTCCTCTTATCCCAAAGCAACACTAGGTCTTTAATTTGAAAATTATGTTGCCTTGATTTCTTATCAAAAAATTTCTTTACTTTTCTTTGATGATCTACAATGCGATCAACCACCTTGTTTCATTCCTCTTCCAACCTAGCTAGGTACATAACCCTTTTTTCAATAGAACCTTGAAAATTCACATCTTTGACTGCTTTGGCCAACTGTAAGGCTGGCAACTCTACTGAGATAGGGATCTCAGCATCGATCCCATACGATACTTGGAAAGGGGACATCCCTATAGCTCGCTTTGGGGTAATCTGATCCACCCACAATGCATCATACAATGCTTTGTGGCATGTCCTCTAGTTTTCATCTACTAGCTTTCCAATTATGGTAACCAAGTTCTTATTGCTGGACTCAACTTGCCCATTACCTTAGGAATAATAATCAGATGAGTGAGTTAGGGTGATGTTGAATCCATAGAAAAATTCTGTCAACTCCTGCGATGAGAAATTGGATGCATTATCAGCCACAATCTTGTGAGGCACACCGAACCTGACAATTATATTTTCTTTAAGGAATTTGCACACGGCTTCTGAGGTTGCTTGCTCGATTGGTGCAGCTTCCACCCACTTGGTAAAATAGTCTGTAGCAGTCAACACGTAATTATGTCTAGCACTGGAGGTAGGATTCAACATTCCAACGAAGTCAATTCCCCACTGTCGGAAAGGTTATTCAATCACTACGGGCTTCAAGGGAAGAGCTGCTAGCTTAGGACAACCAACGAAATGTTGACAAGCTTCACACTTGGACACCCACTCTGCTGAATCCCGAAAGAGAGTAGGCCAATAGTACCTAGCCTGTAGGATCTTATAAGTTGTTACAGAGGATGAGAAATGTCCTCCGCATGCTAGGCTATGAAAGGATTCTAATAACTTTACCTGCTATGATTTATCAACACAGCGCAGGAATACACCTGTAGACACCAAATTCGTGTCTTATGACCCCTTGTGACCCGCATCCCATTTCGCAACCTAACGTCATTACCTAAACCTTACACAATTATTTATTAATTACCTTGTAATTGATAAATCCCCATCACCTCACCTGCCACCTCATTTTGCCACCTCATCATGACCTAGCCCTAATCCTAAACTAACCTAATTAAAACCTAAAACTTGGTCTACACCTACACCCATGACTAAGGACCCCTTTCTCGCACCTAAAACCGACCTTCTAGTCACTTGACCAAGCCCGCAACTAATCTCTCGGGAGAAAAGCAGGGAAGGTGGGCTGTTTTACTAAAAATAGCCTACTTTTTCCTTACCGATGCCGGTTCCTACTCGACCGCCGTCGGTTACGCAACCGCCATCGGTTCCCTGTAAATGGGCTCCCCAAACCAAAAACAAAGGATCGGAATTTCATTTTTGGATCAGAGAAAAGGATTCTTTGAATCAAGAAAGAGCATCAGGAGCGATCGAGAAAACCCTGATCTTTACTTGACTGAGCAGAGACAAGTGAAGAGACAAGGAGAGTTAGCAGCAAGGGAGAGCAAGCCCAGGACTGCAACTGGATACCAGAGCCCTGTGATACTCAGCTGATTTGATCTGCTGTGTGCCAGACCATCCTACCTCAGTTCTGCCTTTGCCATCAGAGCTCTTGGACTTGCATCTCTGCGAATAATCAGTAAGCTACTTCTTGCATGTACTCTTTAATAACATTTCTTCGACTTTTTGAATCATAAGTCCTCACAAATCCATTCTTGGATCCACTACCCAACGTGTCATTGCATCTAACTGTCATTCATCTAGATCTCATCACCCTATTTCCTAATATTACCTATATACAGCCCTACAAATAACACAACTACCAAATAACACCACCACCCCACAAAGCAACTAACCTTCAGATCCTAGACTCTACCGATATCGGTCATCAGTAACCGCCATCGGTTATCAGTAACCGCCATCGGTTATACTGACTATAACCAATAACCAGCCTTTCCCCTACCCAGTTCAACAAAGCAATTTAATTGATATCTTATAGTCTTTTGTGTTAATTCATATTAGCAAGGGAACTGACCACCTTCGAAAGGAAGTTTTATATTTCCTGGGCCCAAGGCAGTTTCCTCATTTATTGTCTAATTAAAATCTTGTGGTCTTGTGTTCTTATTTGCAGGTAGTCCTTCCAAGACAAAAAGGAGTTCTTAGCAGTCAGCCTGATCTTTCTCTATGGTACGCACACATCATCTCGACATTCTACAGGTATTCCTCCTAGCCCCAACCCTTATCTGTTTCTAAAAGGAACGAAACATTCCAAGTGAAACATTTTGGCACGCACCGGTGGGACCCATTTTGGGTTTCTGTTTCTCTTGCTTATTTTCATTTTAGGAAGCATACTTGCTGTTGCTGCTTTTGTTATATATTTCGTAAAGAATTTGTCTTGCTTTCCTAGTTTTGCATTAGTGAAAGTCATCTCTCTTGCTTCATCGAACATAATTTTTGATTTGGGTTTAAAACACGTGCATTGCATTCCTGCTTGTTGTTTTTCAATTCTAGTGAACGTAGATTAAGTAACAGGTCGTACACATGGGGGTGATATCCACAATATTGACAGGAAATTAATCTTACATTCACTGCACAACACATACCGAATCACTTCACAATTAACACAACAGCTCAAACATCCCCCCTTTTTCTGCGGTATTCCTCCGCCCGATTGAGGTAACCTTATAAGCCAAAACAACTTGACATTTCCCCTAAGTCTCTTGTTTAGGATTCTGACATCATTCTACGTCTAAAGGCATAAGCCCACGATAATTAAAATTAACCCTAGGGTTAATCTCTGGATTTGCGTGTGCATCTTGCTTGTTTTTAGTTCTGTTTTCTTTCTCATACTCTATCTTCTGTGATCAATAATTGGACAAGTATACTAAACGTTGTTAAAAATCAAGTTAGCAGCCTTTTTATATCTTGTTAGCCCAGACTTCTTACACCGACATCGGTTACCTGACCGACGTCGGCTATAGTATAACCGACATCGGTTACTAGACCGATATCGGTTACTGTCTTTTCCAATTCCTGACAAACCAGCAACCTACCAATTTTACCAGTCTGAGTTTGTTTCTATTCCTGACAGATTGAAACCCTACTGTGAACTCCTGTCCATGGTTGTTATCACTCGAAAGCAAGCCGCCGCCATGGTTTCACATGCTTGCTCTGTTTCTTTGCCTGAATCACCCCCTTCACATTCTGTGGGGAATCCTACGGATACCAGCGAGGTTCCTAAAATTCCTGTGGGAGATAAGGACTTTGCCAAGTTTCTGGATGCTAATTCTAGCGCTGTACAATACTATTTGTCTCATACCCTTGACCGTACGCCTGATGGTCAGCTCCTTGTTGGTATGCCTATTAGTATAGCTGCTCATTTAGCTCCCACTCCGCCTGATAATACCGCCTTGCTTCTTGCATCTCTAGCCCCGTCTCCCAATCCGACGGCTTCAGAGGTTCATACGACTCAGATTGGCTTTCCGTTGGTTAACATCGGACCCCACGTATCATTACCGCCGACTGCCCCTACCTCATCTCTCTTGCAAACTGCTCCGTTCATGACTTGCTCTCTGCCACCTATCCACACGAGCTTTCCTTCTCAAGCTCCACCTACCTTTTCATTCCCATACACGTATCCAGTGACCTCAACATCCTATATGGGACATCCCTATTCGGTTGCCTCAACATATTCATCCTCCACACCTTATCAACACTTAACCCCACCAGGATCTAGCGGTGGTCCTTGGCCCAATTTGCCTCCGTTTACCACAACCACACCATCATCTCATCCAACTACTGATCTAATTAAACAAATGATGGACAAAATGCAAAACCTGGAGGCTTCTGTTTCAGGAAGTCGTAGCGCCTTGACATACGAGCAAGTTTTTCGGGAGCCCATTCACCCTTCTGTCCCCCTTCATTCATATCCTCCTCAATGGGAGTTGCCGAAATTTACTCGTTTTAATAGTAAAGAGGATCCTCAACAACACTTGCAATCATTTAGACATGCTTGTTATTTGATTGCCCATGATGATGCCTTGTTACTCCGCACCTTTCCCATGTCCTTATCAGGACCCGCCTTGGAGTGGTACAGTGCTTTAACCCAGCACTCAATCTTCTCTTTTAACCAACTAGCCCAATCTTTCTTGGATCGCTTCTCCATTAACATTGCTAAGAAAGTATCCATCACCGACCTTTATGCCATTCGACAATTCGAAGACGAATCTATCGCAGATTTCGTCGGACGATGGCGCGGCCTTATCAACCAACTTACATATGCCTTGCCTCAGACTGAACTTATCGAACTGTTTACGCGGGCTTGCGCTAAGCACATTTCCCCTACCCTCCAAATTCAAACTTTCCGTACATTCGATGAAACCTTTACTATGGCTCGAAAACTAGAGATTCGAGCCTTAGAGGAAGAGAAATTGCGGTTGCGTAACAAAAACCCCAATTTCCGAACTCCTGATTCTACCAATAAACCAAATACCACCACTCCTCACGCGTCCACTTATTCTAAATCAAAAGGAGCTGTCCACGCGGTGATGGTTAAATCTCAAACACCGTCTAATGCCCCACCAAAAACCACCTATAAGTACAAAGCCGAGCCCATCAACTACACTCCCTTGGGAGAAACATATGGTGTGATATTGGAAAAATTGCTCAAAGCAGGAGCCATTACATTACCTCCTGTTAAGCCTCATTTCGGGTTTGATTCCACTCGTGCCATACCATCCTGGTACAAAGAAAATGACTTCTGTAACTTCCACCGCGTGAACGGACACAGTCATGAGAACTGCAAGATGTTGAAAAACATAGTGCAGGAAATGGTTGACGCAGGGGATATAACCCTCGATAATCCTAATGCCCCTGCCAACCGAAATTTGAAAATCTTCAACAAACCATTCCCGAATCACTGTCCCAACAGTAACACAAACTAGGATATCTTAGCCGAGGAGAGTGTTCATGAGATCCATGCAGTCTTTGATACCCAGCCCAAAGGCTCTATCGAGAAAATTTTGAATCAAGCCTCTTCACTAACACAGGAGCCCGAACCTCCTTTACCACCATTGAACCAAAGCGAAATCATTCCTTTACCCATAAGGGAGTTAACTGCCCAGACTTCTCTTCCCATCGATGAGTCTTCTTATACCACATCCCTACAAGATTGCGAACGGATGTTATCTAACCTATCTATTTCCCAGATTTCCCCTTCTACCCCTCTTGCTGAACAAGAGGGAGATACGCCACTCCTTTTGACATCCTTAGACGAGGAATCTCTTGCACCGACATCACCAAATTCTTTAACCATGACGGATCCTCTCGAACATGCCCTCTTACCTATTAGTTCTTCATCGCCTAAATCTTTTCAACGACCGGTTGACCTCTTGACATCTATTGATACAGTGCCTCATTTACCCCCTGTATCACACCCACAGTGGACCGGAATCACAACCCACCTTTCTTCCGTACAAAAGCTACACATTCACACGTGAGGACTGTCATTCCACAGAAGATAGACAGGCCCTATGGGAACGTTTGAGTACGCCATATTCTACTCAAATGCAAATGACCGATCCTGAGACCTCCACCATATACCCGAAGTGTTTACAGAAGCTTAAAATGCCCATGTTCTCACCTTCACCCCCCTCACCTCTACCAAATGCCTCGTCCACTTCTATTAACTTAGCCAAATCTTCCCCTACGCTTGGGACCTTACCCATACCCAGTCTAACACACCCGCCTAAGCGACTAGATTTGTCCAAGAATAAAGCCACCCTGCCACTTAGGAGATACACTCAACCTCGTGCCTCTATCACAATCAAAACCATCATCGTCATACCTACCTTCCATATTGGGACCTCATCCTTCCACCTTGCACCAATATATCATACCTCCTGCGTTTTCTTCAAAACGATCTACGCCTTCTGCACCCATACAGGGATCAAAGGGTATATCAACATTATCACTCCGCGTATCCTGTCCACCTATCAACCCTAAACAAATTCCATCATCAAAAGATTTGTTTTCGGTCACTCCTATTTCCCCGTGGTTGTTTTCTGATACCACACCATCTGTGGCCTCATCATCCAATATAGCTTCTGCGCCAAAGAAACCACGTTTAGTGAAAAACACGTATCAACACCCCTCGGTTAAACCACCACCCATACAAACTAACCACGCCCAAACATTACCAAAACCCATGCAATCAATACCCTCATCCTCTTCTGATTTTGACCCACTCAAAGAATCTTACGCCAAAATCCTTGATATGTTACTAGAGAATGCGACCATTTCCCTACCCCCACTTAGACCTTATGACCCGTCTAAACCTTGACCTATAGGTTATGATGAGTCTAAGATCTGCACTTATCACCACACACCAGGACATGATGTGTAGGGATGCAAAGCTTTAAAAACCATCCTTCGTCAGTCACCTCTCCCAGATAGAAAGGTTAAGAAAGACAACTTACGAAGGGGGAGACCTTTAGTTTCCATTCCCTCTCCTATACCATCTGTCCCCGCCTCACCAAGATCTGTCATTATTACAACCCCACCTCTTGAAGACTATGATTTATCCCAATCATCTTCTTCATCTCCAGTCTACGAGATTAATATGATTAGTGTTGCTACTCAAGCGCAGAAAAACAATGAGAAAGCGAAAGAAGGCACATCTGCATCCTCTCCTTCTCCGTCCAGCATCCCGATTGCACCACCACCCAAAGTGGTTATTCATGGACCTGCTTACCCCATCTCTAATGGAGCCACCCATCGAGCCATGATTAAACAGCTTCACCAATCACCCATAAAAATGACACTATATGATCTCATTCAGACTTCTGAATCTCATCGACAAGCTCTCGTTGAAATTCTTCAGGGGATCGAGGTCTTACCTAATGAAACCCTGCCCGTTGCCTCCATTCTAACACCCAATCACGTTGCCTGTCTCACCAAACAACCCACCGCCCCAACCACTTCTGTCTCTGTACCACAAGCTGCTGCAGTCAGCTTCTCTGAAGATGAAATTGTTGATTTTAGTATAGAAGATCCTGACCCTGCCCTGTTCATCTCAGCTTACGTCCGGGACATTCGTGTACGTCGTGTTATGATTGACGGGGGTGCTAACCTAAACATCATCTCTTCAAAAGCTTTTCAACAAATGAATATCCCTTCTAGCTACATGTGTGCCAACCCCATCATGTTGCGGTCATTCAATGACGCTATTACCTCTACCTTAGGCACCGTGATCCTCAACATTCGGGTAGGACCACGTACTTTACCTGAACTCTTCTATGTCCTTGAGGGAGAGTTCCAATATAATATATTGCTGGGTCATCCTTGGATCCGGGCCATGGGATGCGTTCCCTCAACATTACATAGATGCATAAAATTTGAGTACGAGGGGAAGTCCTACACCGTAAAAGCTGATCCTCCCCCCTTTAAAACCTGCAATATGTTATACCGCCCTAACGATGTGCTTATACCAATCAAGACACCCATACATTCAACCCAACCATCCTCTTCAAATGTACCTCAACCATCCACCTCAACCGCGCCTACGCCTTCAACTGATGAAACCACCGTCGCAAAAACCACTTCCCTTCCCGCAGCTAACATCCCAACCTCCGACCCCTTAGTAGATGTTTTTCAACGCCTTACGCTGGGGGAGTACCGCCTATATAACGTTAGTTCTTTCCCTACCCCGCAGGAGTACGGACAATTACATGCACATCCCACCTACGACCGTCGCGTGGGGGAGGTAATCTCTTACGGACCACCCCATTGCCGCACCAACCTAACGTATGGGGGTGTTGACGCATCCTCCATTACCCCTGAACCTCCTCTTGGTGTGGTTCCCTTCCAATCTGATTTTCAATACCTGACAAATCGTCGCTTCGCCCTCACCTTCTTGACTCGCTGTGCTTGGAAAGGCTTTGGTTTTGGTCTTTATGAACAAGGCCGACATACGCTCATCCCCATCACCACACGCAAACATAATGATCGTAGTGGTCTCGGTTTTCCTGGAAACACCTACATAGGAGACACCTCGTGTCAGCTGTATTCTGGAAGAAGACGACGTCACCCCTACCAAACCATCATCACCCACTTTGCCATCATCACCCACAGAATCTATAGACCCTGAATCTATCCCTCCTAACTTTTTTTTTTCATAAATGCTATCTTCATAGGTCCTCTCACTTATCAACGCGATAATGAGGACCCATCTTCTCTTCCCCTTCTGTATCCAGACATGATCGAAGAGGATTCACCTTTGATTAATGTTGTTGAGTGTCAGGATGACGACTCCATCCTCACTTACCTTGGCGCGGATGATTCCTATATTCAACGAGCCTTACCATCTGAAACCCAAACCATGTTGAATGAATCTACTATAGAAATCAACATCCACACGGAGGAGGATCCTCACATTGTGAAGATCGGACAATCCCTTAACACATCAGAACAAGCCGCCTTTACTACTTTCCTCCGTGCTCGCAACCAAGCTTTCGCTTGGTCCTACGCTGACATGCCAGGAATTGATCCTACCATTGCCGTCCATAACATCACTCTAAACCCCGATTCCAAACCAGTCAAACAAAAACTGAGAAAAATGCATCCACGCATTGCCCTCTTGGTCAAAGAAGAGCTTCAACGACTTCTTTCTGTTTCCTTCATCTTGCCTATTGACTATCCTCAATGGATTTCTAACATCGTACCTGTCACTAAAGCAACGGGGGGACTTCGGATATGCACGGATTTCTGAGATCTTAACCTCGCTTGCCCTAAGGATGACTTCCCCCTCCCAAGTATTGATCAACTTGTTGATCTCACTGTGGGTCATGAAATGCTTTCTCTCATGGATGGCTTTTCAGGATACAACCAAATTTTGGTTGCCCCTGCCGATCAACACAAAACTGCCTTCATAACTCCTTGGGGAACCTTCTGTTACCGTGTAATGCCATTTGGCCTTAAGAATGCTGGTGCGACCTATCGGCGGGCTATGACATACATTTTTCATGACATTATGCACACTATCCTTGAAGATTACGTCGACGATCTTCTTGGCAAGTCTAAACATCGCAGTGAACATCTCGATGTTTTAACCATTATTTTTGATCACCTGTTACAATATTCTGTCCGTCTTCAACCAAAGAAATGTGTCTTTGGTGTCCTTTCGGGAAAGCTTCTTGGTTTTATCGTCTCTTTGCGTGGCATTGAGGTTGATCCATCTAAAGTCAAAGCTATCATAGAAATGCCCCCACCTACTAATCTCAAACAATTGCGTAGCTTACAAGGTAAGTTACAATCTATCCGATGTTTCATCTCCCAACTCTTGGATCGATGTCAACCTTTCCATCACCTTCCTTAAAAATGACATTGAATTTCAATGGAGTGAAGAGTGCTCACCAAGCCTTTGAAGCTCTCAAAACTTATCTCTTGCAGCCACCCGTGCTTATCCCACCTCAAGACGACCGCCCTTTCTACCTTTACCTTTCCGCCACTGACCACGCTGTAGGAGCCATGCTTGCACATCGTGACTCTGAAAATCGAGAACAAGCCGTTTATTATATAAGTCATACTTTGGTGGATTATGAGACTAGGTATACACATGTAGAAAAGTTGTGCCTAGCCCTATCATTCGTGGCTACCAAGCTCCGACACTACCTTCTGAATCACAAAACTTTCGTCATCACCAACACAGACCCCATCCATTACATGTATGCCAAACCTCATCTAAACCAACGCATCGCCCGATGGCTCATGCTCCTCGCCGACCTCGACCTTGAGTTCGTCCACCAGAAATCAATCAAAGGACAAACCATTGCAGACCAACTTGCGGAAGCCCCTTTACCTGGGGAACAATTTACCAATTTTACATTCCCCGACGAACTCATCGCCACTCTTTCACTCAAGGAGGAGTCGTATTCAATGACTCTCTTCTTCGATGGATCCAAATGCCAACGCGGTGGAGGAGCCGGCGTTGTTCTTATTCCTCTCGACGCTGAGCCTATGCCTCTTTCATTCCAACTTGATTTCCCTTGCACTAATAATACAGCGGAATACGAGGCCCTTGTTCTGGGTCTCCAGGTTGCGCTGCACTTAGGTATCAAATCTATCAATATTTTTGGCGACTCTCAATTGGTAGTCAATCAAGTTATGGGCATCTACCAATGTAAAAATGAGGAACTTCAAAAATACAAATACTACGTGGACTCACTTCTAGCCTTATTTACTCACTATTCTATCCAAACCATTCCCCGCTCCACTAACAAATTTGTGGATACTATGGCTTACTTAGCCTCGCAAATTCCAGCTTCATCAACTGACTCTGAATTATTCGTCATGGTCCAACAACTCTTTGCCCCATCTTATTCAGCCCCGGTTGTTTGTACGATAAATACTGTGTCTACTAATTCGCAGGATACCTGGTACCACCAATTTCACGACTATCTTACAATCTCTATTCTCCCACCTAACCTTACTAGTAACGGCAAACGTGCTTTTCTTAAAAGTGTTTCGCGTTATGTTGTCATGGGGGGACTCCTCTATAAACGTGGCTTTGATGGTATCCTCCTTCGCTGTCTAACCGGCGCGGAGGTCACCTATACCATCCAACAAGTCCATGATGGGATTTGTGGTGGACATTTTAGTGGCCTTTCCGTGGCTAAATGAATCCTTCGCCTTGGTTATTATTGGCCTACTCTCAATAACGACTATTACGAATATGTTAAGCGTTGTGTTATGTGTCAGCAACATGCCAACCTTCAACATACTCCTAGCCACCCGCTCCAGGTCGCTCGAGATCTTTGGCCCTTCTCACAATGGGGTTTAGACCTTATTGGTGAGATTCACCCGTCCTCTTCACAACGTCACCGATGGATAATCACAGCCACCGAATATTACACAAAATGGGTGGAGGCTATTCCACTCATTTCAACTAAAAAGGAAAAAATTGTCGAATTCATTAACCATCACATTATCTGTCGTTTTGGTATTCCTCATCGCCTAATAACAGATAATGGTAAATCTTTTAAAAACAAGTTGTTACAAGACCTTTGTGACAACTTTGGTATCAAACTTAGTTTCTCATCGCCTTACTATCCGCAGGCCAATGGTCAGGCTGAATCTTCTAATAAAACCCTAACCAAAATCCTCATGAAAGTTGTCAATGAATCCGGAAGAAATTGGCACGATCACATTCCCTTTGCCCTTTGGGCTTATCGTACTAGCATTCGTACCTCTACTAATGCCACACCTTTTTCTTTGGTATACGGTACCGAGGCTGTTTTGCCTCTCGAAGTACAAATACCCTCCCTCAGAATATCCCTTCAGGATATTCTCACCAACGATGATTTCCGCCAAGAGCGGTTAGCCCAATTGGAGCTTCTTGACGAACGACGTCTTACAGCTCTCGATCACCTTCAAATCTATCAAAAACGCATCAAGCGTGCTTATGATAAGCGACTTCATGAGCATACCTTTAAGGTTGGTGATCTTGTCCTCAAAGAGAATCAACATGTAACCAAACTAGAAAAGAGCAAACGTGGAAAATTTTCTCCCAATTGGATTGGGCCTTATATAATCACTCACACTTATGGATCAGGCACTTATCGTTTAGCTTCGCTTAATGGTAAACCTGAGCCTGAGCCCCTTAATGCCTTGCATCTTCGACCATTCTACTGTTGAAGTTAGTGTTATATCACTTCTTATCTACCTGCCGCTCATCCCTTGAGCTCACATACCACCACATACACTTCGTTTCCTACACCTCATAATAAAAATCAAGCTCACATAGTATTGATTCTCACCTCACCTAAACGATGCCTTCCCCTTTTTTAGTCTAGTCCATGACTTCAAAGTATTAAAATACCACCTTCTTATGGGATTTTCTTGAGTCAAACTTCCTACCAAACTAGATGCTTCACGCCAAAAGAACATCTAGCTATCTAAATTATATATAGACTGTTCCCTCGAAGGACAGCTATATGCCAAATTATTGCTGCTATTCTATATAGACTGCTCCCCCGAAGGACAGCTATGCACTAAAATCATATCTGCTACTATAAATAGACTGCTCCCTCGAAGGACAGCTATACACAGTCAGCCTTTATCAGAAGCTTCTCGCATTGATCAGCTTCATGAAGACCTCAAGAATAATACAATCAATATCCCTTGTAGACTTCCCGCATCGATCAATCTACATTCAATAAAATAAAAGCCTCATTCAAAAGAGCTTTTGAGTCATGGACTTGTCTATTTAGGGTAGGTTCTCTTTCGTCAGAACACTCACTTTGTAATGAGTTCTCCGTACCTCAACTATACCATTCACCTCACCTCACTATTTATTCAACTCAAGGGACGTGTCGTACACCTGATAGGTTGTAATCATACCACTCTTTTCACCTATTGACTTCTCGTCTATGCACGGTACCTAGGGCTTCAAGCTCGTTCTACGTTGTGTGGTTTGTTTAGCTCTTTTCACCTACGGAGCACTCTTTCTGCTTTGTCTCGCATCTAGGATTGTGTGTTGATCTTAATCAGGACATGGTTACCTTTCTACTTGGGTAGGCTCACTTTCGCTTCCCTTATACCTTTTTACAACATCACCAATTCATTACCGACACCAACAACCTTACCTTACCAATATTAATATCAATATTCTTACCAACCAACCAATTGCCTAAACCGTACCAAATTTCCTGAATTCGCCTCTCCCTGATCATAAGGGAGAACTACATCGGTCTGAGGCCCCTCCTTGCTTTGTGCAAAGGGCTATGTAGGCAGCACTTCGGAGACATGGGGTCTCCCAAGGTTAGCTCGACCATCCCCTACCATAACCTATCATGTGTGGTAAATATAAATATTTTTGTGTATTTCTATTTAATCACATTCCTCTTTATCCTTTTTCAAAACACCGAAAGTCAAAACGAAAACATTCTTATTATTATAACTCAAATCAACATACATATCTCATTTTATTTAGATATTAAACAAATACATCTTCTCTATCATCGACACGCAGGTCGGTACTCTTATTTATTCTTATACCTTGCTAGCATTTATTTAGACCCTCACGCCTCATCCCGAACTAGGTGATGATCGTGATCGTCGACCCCTCTCGCCAGGCCTCTCTGTCCTCAAAGGTACCACGGCTATTGGTACCGCCCACTGATCTGCCAATCTCTCCTGTAACATATGAATACGCCCTCTCGCATGGAGGACTCCAGCCTCTAGTCTCTCCGCCCGTGACTCCGCAACCGCTAACAATCCTCTTGCCTCATTCACCTGCGTTTGGAGCTGCTGAACTAAACTCTGCAGACGATCTCTCTCCGCTGTAATCACAGCTATGTCAAGGACGATCACGTACACCTCGCAGTTCTACTACCCACCATAATCTATAGGCCTCTGTCGTTCCTGCATCCATTACCCTGCGATCGACTGCTACCTCTTCAGGCCCTTCTGGAGGTGTTGGCTGGGGAGGTGAGAATACTGCCTCTGCATCGATCCTCATATAGGGTCTATAAGCCTGGGGTATATCCTGAACAAACTCCAAATTGTCACCACACGTGATCTATAGGAATCCTCTCATATTCACCTAGCCTGTGCCCCGTGATCCATCTCAATCACTCTACACCCCTCAATTTCTTAGCTATATTCTCTGTTACCATATAGTTCCCGTAAGGCCTCCAACAGATATCAGAAATCGTCACCCTCTCCCATACCTACCTATAATACTCAATGTCACCCATCACGGCCTGAGATCTTGCCTCTTGTTCTGTCTAGACCTATTGTCTGAATCCCAACCTCTGTACTCCAGTTTCTCCTAACTAGATGGATTGGCCTACTGGTCACACACAAACAATGTGCTTATAGGCCCAACAGTGTAATAAGTATGAACAATCCAGTGTCGTCCTGTGATTTCACCTACAAGCCCATAAACCTCTGTATAACTCCGCCAAATATGTAGGTGCCCATGCAAAAGTCACGTTCCTTTCTATCATCTCCCAAATAACACACATCAATGCCTTTGGAAATCTTCCCCCATCCACCCTCGGTAACACGTAATACCCTACCCGCTATCATTAATATCACTGCTAACCTTGTCTCCTCAGGGTGTGCTGCATACATTATCCCATATGTGAATGACAAACCTCGCTGTGTTAAATCTCGTGTGTATGGACCAAATACTACTGTTATCGCTCCCCGTGCCGTGCTAGGTAATGCCTAATATACTGGTTCTCCTGTAATAGGGAGTCTCAAAATACGGAACAGATCTTCCAATGTTACCGTCATCTCCCCTGTTGGCAGATAAAACGTATTTGTCTCAAGATTCCATCTCTCAATCAATGCCTATAACATAGCATGGTTACATGTGATTCGTGAATAATAGCGAATTCCACTTAACCCCAAATGATTTATCAATATCCATTTAGCTGGCGTTACATCCGCTCAGATTCGTGACAATAGCGCTGGTACACTATCATTCATCCTTAGCCCTGCCTCTGCCTACATACATCCAAATAACAAACAACCATTCAATTCCTCAAATCCCCCTGGGTTTTTTCTCAAATTCTGGAAATTCCTACAGCAACCGGTATCGTTTACAGCTAACCGGTACCGGTTGAGTAACCGATACCTGTTATCCCTAACCGATATCGGTCACTGTTACTTTCATACACCTTGCCTAAAACAACCACCTACGACAATAAATTGCTCGTTTATTCCTCTCTGTATACACAGACATACCCAAAACCCTTGATTACCTACCACGTAACACTCACCTCATTTATAACCCTTGTTATCATCTTTTCTTTCTCATATCTACCCACATACTATCCCCCATCTTATTCACAAAACATGCAAAAATCAAATCACAACCAAAACGTTTACCTCTGGAGTTGCAGCAGCTTGAGGTGGCCCTTGTCTTCCCTCTCGTCCCTGCCTACTGGATGCTTCTCCTCGTTCTGCCATGATCACCACCCTTTTCAAATTCACCTTTCTGCCTTCTGAATCTCAGAACACATTCACTTTCCCTGTCTCTTTTCTCCTTATCACTCAAATTTCTCATGCAATTACCTGTCTCAGTCGTCAAAAAGCGTCGCGTTCGCGTATTTAAATTCTTGCATGGCTCTCAAAATTAGAACTTAAGTTGCCACCCCTAGCTTTTTTATTTGTAGAAAAGCTCATACCTAAATAACCGGTATCGGTTATGTAACCGATATCGGTTTATTAACTACCGCCGTCGGTTATCTAACCGATATCGGTTATACACCTGCCTTTTTGAAACATGGTTCTTTTCTTCATTTTTTACCTACTTTTTGTCGCGCCCACCTCTTTTCCTGTATCTCATCACCATTATCCATATTTGTCCATCCACCACACATATCATTACAATTTCATTAACATCATCTATTTTACAAAAACAAACAAAGTCATCAACTAAGGATACCAAAACAAAACAAAAAACTTTCGATCTATACATCATTTGGATCCAACTCATCAGATACATATATAACAATGTCCCAAAACCAGCACCAAAACATGCAACATTTCATCATATAACACATCATCCATGTATCAACATGTCAATTAAACTCATCATACATTCTATATCATAAACCATCGACAAAATACTTAAAAACATTTTGAACACAACATGTGGATCAAAACATCATCTCTATATATATATATATACAAGTTTTCAAATATACACTGTGCCCTGCATCGGGGCCTCTGTGATCTCATAATCCAACAAAGCCGGCACGCAGGCCACAATAACTATCAATAATCTTGACTCGGCTCCCAGGCTGGTCCCTCATATCAAAAATATACTCGGCTCGCAGGCCGGTACCAACTGTACAATCCTGTACTCGGCTCGCAGGCCGGTATACAATAAATGAATGAATGAATAAATGAGTAATATGTAGGCACGCAGGCCTCTATAAACATAACCGGTTTCACAGACCGGTGCCCATATCCAATATATAAATACAAAAACCATGCCGGGCTCCCTCAGCTCTCCCCACCACCCTCAGCACCTCTCCCCGCTGGTCCCTGTGGTGCCTCTCGCCTCCTACCTGTCACAGACACGCCGGCTGTGGCTGTACCTCCCTGAGATCTCTGGCTGTGAGAGGTCTCTGCTCTATGAGCTGCATAAGGCTGATACTCAACTCCGGTACCATCAAGAATATCCTGATAGTATCGGGCGTCCGCTCTAACCTCCATATAGCGCTCTCGAGCCACTGAAGGAGCTGGAGCTGGTCCCCTGGCACCTAATACTAGTACCACCCCTGTGCTTGTGCTGGTGGGTGCCTGTGGCTGTGCCGCTGCTGGCGGTGGTATCTGTACCTGTACCTGGGGCTGTGGCTACGCCGCTGGTGGTGGTGGTGCCTGGTACCTGTGCTGCTTCTGGTACTACTGCCTGTACCTGTACCTGCACCTGTGGCTGTGCTGCTAGTGGTGGTGCTGCTTGTGCCTGTCCCTGAGCCTGGGCTAGCTGCCCTTGTAAGACCCCTATCTGTGCCTACGCAGCAGCAAGCTGCCCCTGTAAGAGCTGCACCTGACCCCTGAGCTGATCTCTCTCTCTGCCGTCACAGCTGCCAAGTCTAGCTGTGCGGGCTGTGCTACCCTCGCCGCTCTCTGACCAGCCCACCACACCATGTATGCTCCTGTACAACCAGCATCATCTACTGTGTCAACTACTGGCCTCATCAGCAACCCAATCTGGATCTAAGGGCTGTGGTGCAGGCAGTGGGGCCTCTACATCATCCCTCCTATACTGAGGGAAGGAAGGTGGCTCGTCCTGTCGTAGCCCCATCTGCCTGCGTACCCTCTCTAGGGGTATCCTCTCGTACTCTCCCGTCCTCCGTCCTGCTATCCAAAATGTGTACTAGATCAGACGTAATTGTAAGCGGGCTCCTCCGTGAGGGGTGATGACCTCTGTAAGGTCTCCATACAATATCTACCACTGTCAGGCCCTCTAATAAATGCCTGTAGTAGGAAACGTCTCTCCTCACAAGCACTGCTCGTGGCTGCCCCCACCGACTCCCAACCACCTCTGAAAGCCGTATCTGTATATAACCTGTGGCCCTGGCTGCTGGGGTAACCCTACTAGTCTGATGCATATGATGTGCTCATATGCCCAAAAGTGAAGTAAAAAAGTTGAACAAATACCAAATCACCGCATCCGGTGATAACCCCAGAGCTCTCTGTATAGCTGCACCAGATACACTGGTGCCCACACATAGCAAGTATGCTCCTCCACCATCTCAAGCAGCACCCCCATCAATGCCCATGGAAAACGGCCTCCCTCTAAGTCTGGGAGGGCGAAGCAGGTGATACCAATCATCATCAGCACGGCCAGTCGTGTCCTCGTGTCGGTGCGCACGAGTACATGTCACCATACCCGATACTCGCGCTGTGATAGGTAAGTCAGCGCGGCTGCATCTCCAAAAACCTGCAGGATGCTGTCCATCCCCGTCTCTGAATCTACCTGGAACACTGCCTCTCCCTCGATCGGCAGTCGAAGGATGCGATACACATCCTCCAATGTGATGGTCATCTCTCCAGATCGGGAGATGGAACACATTGGTCATCTGGATCCCATCTCTCAATGAGGGCAACCATCAGGCTGTGATCTCTATCAATAGCTCTGTATCGCTGGACTCCGCCAAGTCCCATCTCGCGCATGATCGCCCAATGAGCCACAGATACGTGTGGCCGCATCCGCACCAATAGCGGGGGGCATCCTATCCCGCATCGTCAACTGCTGACGTGCCTGCAAAACCAACCCACATCCTTAGACCTACTCTTTATCACAACATCTACTTTACCCTCTAAACCCCCTTTTATCCCCCCAACCACACCCCAACTCTATACCACCCCCCCTCTAGTAACCTACCTTCAACCACCCCACCCAAAACCCACCCAGCCCAAAACCAAACCCACCCCACCCAAAACAAACCAACCCAAAACCCAAAACCCACCCCAACCCAAAAACAAACCAACCCAAAACCCAAAACCCACCCAACCCAAAACCAAACCCACCCCACCCAAAACCCACCCAGCCCAAACCGAAACCCACCCAACCGAAAAACAAACCAACCCAAAACCCAAAACCCACCCAAACCCAAAACCAAACCCACCCCACCCAAAACAAACCAGCCCAAAACCAAACCCACCCCACCCAAAACAAACCCCACCCATCACCCCAAAACACACCAACACAACACCCACCCAACCCAAAACCAAACCCCACCCGCACCCTAAAACCCACCCAGCCCAAAACCAAACCCACCCCACCCAAAACAAAACAAACGCACACAAACCCCCAATAAACCCACACAAGCCAAAGCAAAAACAAACAAAACAAACCAAAACAAAACAACACAAACACTACGGACCGGTACCGGTCCCAAACAACCAACCACGACCCTCTTCCCACCGACGTCGGTCAACCACCGACCAACACCGGTCAACCAAACAGAACCCAGCCCCTAAAATTTTGCTACTGATGCCGGTCGCTTAGCGCCCGACATCGGTCACTGTCATTTCCCGGAGCCGAACCCCCGCGCGGCCCCCCCACCCACATTTTTGCATTTTTCTACTTAATCTACCCACCCAAACACCCTAAAAACCTACCCACCCAGCCGCCTTGCCCTATTTTACCCATCTATCCTCTTCGTTTTTCAAATTACGTCCATTTACTCATTATTTCCTAAAACATGTAAATTCCTACCCAAACCCCCAATTTAGCTTAATACCATTCAAATGCACAAAATAAAGAGTTCCGAACATACCCGAATGATGACACGTCATCGTGGTGGGATGGGTGGTGGTGGTCCAGCTGGTCCAGCCCCTCCTGCTCCTCCTGCCTGTGCCATAGTTCCAATTCTGATCTGCTGGGTCCCCAGCCAATCAACTGCTGCCTCCTCCTCACTCGGGCCCGTAAACAACTCACTCCTCCAGCAAAATAGCTCCACCTCACTCAATAAAACCTCCAATCTCAACTCTCCATGTCAGATAAATCAATTTGGTTTTCAAATAACAAAAGTGACAATGACAAGCCGTATTTTTCTTTTTATAGGTTTTTCGCCCATAACCGATATCAGTTTCATTTTGCCCTAATGAACCGGTATCGGTCCCTTAACCGATATCGGTCATGTAGAATCGACATCGGTTTTTTCTGCCAACTTTCCCCCAATTTTTTTTTTGCCCCTATTTACCATTTGCCCCTTTTTAACCACATATCGCCTATATCCACCTTTGCTGAACACCATTTGTTTACCTATTCGGCCCGACCCAAGGCCTCAACCTACCTATTCGGCCCGACCCAAGGCCTTAACCTACCCATTTGGCCCGACCCAAGGCCTCAACCTACCTATTCGGCCCGACCCAAGGCCTTAACCTACCCATTTGGTCCAACCCAAGGCCTCAACCTACCTATTTGGCCCGACCCAAGGCCTCGCCCTACCCATTTGGCCCAACCCACGGCCCTCACCCCTACCCATTTGGCCCGACCCAAGGCCTCAACCTACCCATTTGGCCCCGACCCAAGGCCTCAACCTACCTATTTGGCCCGACCCAAGGCCTCAACCTACCCATTTGGCCCGACCTAAGGCCTCACCCTACCCATCCGATCCGACCCAATGCCGCCACCCAACAACTTGGCCCGACCCAAGGCCTCACCCTAACCATCCGGCCCGACCCAAGGCTGTAACCTAACAACTTGGCCCGACCCACGGCCATATCACTTCAATACCATACCCACAATCAACATTTTATTTTATCCATCCATCCTGTACCTTTTGTTCAATTGAGCTCACCTGTTCGTGTTTTAACATGATTAGGGTCCTTGACTTGATCTGTTAACCAACTTTGCCTAGACCTAGACCGTGACGTTTATCTCAACCAAACCAACCATTTGGTACTAACCGAACACGCCTAAACGTTCCTGTACCCTTACCTGTTATATACCCTGGAGCTACTTCCTATGCCTTGGATACCAGGATTATATAACCCTTGTTTGGATAAACTATCGACCTTTGCCTATACATTGCTGGTTTGCTCGCCAAAATCATGTACCCTAGTCACACTATTGCATTTCAACATGCGTCTGCTGCCTTAGACCTCCCCCCACCACCTTACCATCCTCTCTACAACATGTACCCTTTATCAACCCTATCCCTGATTTCCCGTTCACCTCAATCCGTGATAGATTTGAGGGGGATTACCTATATCCTTAACAGGAGAAACCCACTTCATATTATTGTCCGCGTACAAGCTTTACAACACAAGCTACATGACAATAAGAGGCTAATGTAGACACCAAATTCGTGTCTTACGACCCCTTGTGACCCGCATCCCATTTCGCAACCTAACCTCATTACCTAAACCTTACACAATTATTTATTAATTACCTTGTAATTGATAAATCCCCATCACCTCACCTGCCACCTCATTTTGCCATCTCATCATGACCTAGCCCTAATCCTAAACTAACCTAATTAAAACCTAAAACTTGGTCTACACCTACACCCATGACTAAGGACCCCTTTCTTGCACCTAAAACTGACCTTCTAGTCACTTGACCAAGCCCGTAACTAATCTCTCGGGAGAAAAGCAGGGAAGGTGGGCTGATTTTACTAAAAATAGCCTACTTTTTCCTTACCGATGCCGGTTCCTACTCGACCCGCCGTCGGTTACGTAACCGCCATTAGTTTCCTGTAAATGGCCTCCCCAAACCAAAAAACAAAGGATCGGAATTTCATTTTTGGATCAGAGAAAAGGATTCTTTGAATCAAGAAAGAGCATCAAGAGCGATCGAGAAAACCCGGATCTTTACTTGACTGAGCAGAGACAAGTGAAGAGACAAGGAGAGTTATCAGCAAGGGAGAGCAAGCCCAGGACTGCAACTGGATACCAGAGCCCTGTGATACTCAGCTGATTTGATCTGCTTGTGTGCCAGACCATCCTACCTCAGTTCTGCCTTTGCCATCAGAGCTCTTGGACTTGCATCTCCGTGAATAATCAGTAAGCTACTTCTTGCATGTACTCTTTAATAACATTTCTTCGACTTTTTGAATCATAAGTCCTCACAAATCCATTCTTGGATCCACTACCCAACGTGTCATTGCATCTAACTGTCATTCATCTACCTCTCATCACCCTATTTCCTAATATTACCTATATACAGCCCTACAAATAACACAACTACCAAATAACACCACCACCACCACAAAACAACTAACCTTCAGATCCTAGACTCTACCGATATCGGTCATTAGTAACCGCCATCGGTTATCAGTAACCGGCATCGATTATACTGACTATAACCAATAACCAGCCTTTCCCCTACCCAGTTCAACAAAGCAATTTAATTGATATCTTATAGTCTTTTGTGTTAATTCATATTAGCAGGGGAACTGACCACCTTTGAAAGGAAGTTTTATATTTCCTGGGCCCAAGGCAGTTTCCTCATTTATTGTCTAATTAAAATCTTGTGGTCTTGTGTTCTTATTTGCAGGTAGTCCTTCCAAGACAAAAAGGAGTTCTTCGCAGTCAGCCTGATCTTTCTCTACGGTACGCGCACATCATCTCGACATTCTATAGGTATTCCTCCTAGCCCTAACCCTTATCTGTTTCTAAAAGGAACGAAACATTCCGAGTGAAACAGGGAGCTTTGTGTACCTTTGGTCCATCTGATGGGAGCCTTATGTAGTCTCTCATGTAATCTTCATGATGTCTCTAGTTCTACACCCTTGCCATTTCCTCTCGTAGGCCAGAGCTCAAATCAACAGTAAAGTGGCAAGTGAATGTGGTAAATTAATTGACTGCGATGGCTTATATACCCATTTTTACTTCCTACAATGTGTTTCTCACCCCCGAGGTGCCTTGGAGCCATCTTGGCTCCTCTACATTCTTCTATAACTTGCCATGATGATTATTTTAAATAATAATTATCTCTGTGCCTATTTTTACTACATCAGGGCATGTTTTTCTTCTTGGTAGCCTTTTCTACTACCTGGGGCATATTTTTTTCTTACGGTGACTTTAATGAAATATTAAGGATTCATTATCTCTTCTACAATATCTTCTTCCTAAAAATTAAAAAATTTAAAACAATAGAAAAAATTAAAAACCCAAAAAAATTGGTAAAATCATTAAAAATCCAAAAAATTGTAAAAATGTACAATTTTGTAAAGATTGGTAAACAACATACACACAACTACAACATGTGTTAAATTCATTTTCCTCAAACATTGAAATTTTTCCTACAAAAACATCTTTCTAACGTTCTTTCTTGTTCTGGTCTCAAACGAGTTGCGGTCATTGTGATCTACCTCTATTAACAAAAGTTAGGATGCTTACTATATCGGTACTCCCATGCAACAGGGAGTTGCCAGAGAATGTGTCATAGTGCATGAAATATTTTCCATGGGACTAATTATGTCCTTCATTATTTCCCTTGTGTGTATCCTTGCTTAGGACACCATTTTTAACCCTTGGCGTTACAACACGAGCATTTGGGAACCACTTCTTCATTTAAAAAAACATTGGTGCAACTATCTAAAATGTTGTTTGATTCAGTATGTGTGATTGTATTGGCTTCCCTATTAGGTTAGTTTGTTTATATTCTCATATTACATTGCATTATGTATGTTGCATTGAATTAAGCATTGTTTTAATTTCTTGTATTGTATTGCATTATTTATGTTGCATGGAGTTAAGTAGCAATGAACAAATGTTAGTAATTTAGCTTTTTATGTTATCTTACACTTTTGTTTATTTAAATAAAGGCCGAAGATGTAGATCTAGGGGAGAAATGATACAACAAAGTCTCTTATTAAAAGTTTGGATGTAAATATTGGGCTTGTCCTATATTCTCCATTATCATTTATTATCACTCCTATTTTTTCTTCCAAATCACCAAGGGTAATAAACAACCATATTTATCCCTAAAATTTTCCCTTCTAAATAACCAAAGGTTTTGCATCCATTTTATCCTATTTCTTCTATCCATGAAGATCATATTTTTTTATCATCGATTGACTTCTTCTATCACCCCATTAATACTCGAGGGGGTATCCTTCATCCTACTAATTTTTCTTCAAAAAATTACCTATTTATACTTATCTACTATATTTGAGGTGAAGTCACTAACTTCACCTCAAACAGGGGCACTTGTAGACACCTAATTTCCGCTTTTACAATCTTATTGCCAAACACACACAAATCACTCTCATTCTTACCAAATTCATTATAATTAGTGATTTATGCTAATTAACTAACATTTCTTACCACTTTGGTCAATTAATAGTGTTTTTTCAATTACCAAACCTCTTTCGCATTCAAGATGCCACTTTATGATAAATTGTAAGTCAAAATCCTCTTCAAAATAGACAATTAGCAATTATTAGCTAATTAAGATTGTTTTTCCCTTATTTGGTCAATATACACTACTATTTTCTCAAACCCCTCTTCCAACCATTCAAAATCACTCCACTTCTCTCTATAACATTTATGCAAGCTTCAAAAACTCATCCTAACCTCATAGTTGACCCTAAGCGGTTGATTAAGGCTCCACACATCTTAATCACTTGGTAATTCACTAATTTTGATTAGTAAAGCTTAATAATGATTAGCAATTCTAATCTAATTTTGGATTTTAGTCCCACATGCACCAAAAAAAAAAATCCCCAAATGGAAAACTATAAAAAGGATTCACCTCATACTTTAATATTTTACACCATGCTTTGATTTGCATCTCATATAAGAAATATGATTCATAACCAAGCTCAATACTTTCCTAAAATCTTCAACAAGGTTAGTAGATGGATATATAGAGTGACTTTGTAAGTCATTTGGAGAGGCCATTTCACCTTGTTCGAAGTAGCAACCATACCCATTTGATTTCCCTCATAGGTCTATTTAGGTCTATGCTAGGTAATTAAATATATTAGTTAGCATGATTAGTTATATTTTCAATTGTATTCATGTTAGTTAAGAATTCTAGTAAGTTTCTATCTTTAGTGTTACATTCCTAGACTTAGAGCCTTGACTAGATGTGGCAATGTTGTTAGCCTTCCTTATTTATTCATGTAATTTTATTTGTAAATTTTAGGGTGCTTTCAGAGGTACCAAGCATTAGTCACTAATATCATCCACCTATGGTTGGGTTCATCTAAGGAATTTGGAGATCATTTGCATTCACTTATCTCCGTCAAAAAGGATAAGGGTGGTTCATTTGCATCACACATGCATAGGAAGGGATTATATTCTATTTCATCCACCATTCTACTATATTATTACATCTATTTATTTCTCGTTAATTCATGAAGTGTGACTGGCACAAGATCACATAGGAAACATGATGTGCACACACAAGATAGAGCTACATTTGGGTCCAAAATTTAGTGCAATGCTTAGTTAGTAAGCCAAATGTTGTGGTAGTTGAGGTCATCCTGACCCATTCATTTTCATTCTTATTTTTTTAGGGTTTTGATACTTCTTGTGGTTTCTTGCAAGTCTTTCTATCATCTTGGGTTACTAACAAGACATGAAGTGGTGTAATAGGAAATAAGGGATAAAATATGCAGAATAATCCCTCACAGAATCGCAACAGTAGAAACTAATATGCAGAAAATATTACATATCTCAAATAAAATTGCAAAATAAAATAACACAACACAAAGAGATAATATTTAATGTGGTTCACCAAATTTGGGCTACGTCCACCAAGAATCACTTGCTTAGATTTTATTACAATCCACCACTCTCTCAATACAATACCCAGATCTATTTGGAGCTATGCTCAACAAACTCTACAGAATTCACACTTGAATTAAAAGCACATCTACAATGTTTTTTCATGCCTCTATCATATGCATAAAACCATATAAATAGACAAGTACTTAAGTAGTTTTATAAAACTGTGGGTATCAAAACCATGGGTAAAAACCATCCCATAAACATATGGGTCAAAATCCTACCCATATGAGAAAATCACGTTTCCCGAACCCCAGCGAGGATACATGAAAAGTGTACAATACTCTTAGTGTATGGTATTCAACAGTTTCACACATGAAAATAGGCTCCACAACCTAACAATCTCCCACTTTGAGACTAGTTTTCCTCTGAGCAAGCTTCTCAACCCTTCACTAGTTTCCGTGAAGACCAACCAAAGATGAACACAAATTCAGTTTTTCCCTTATGACCACCTTGGTCATCATGTCTATAGGATTCTAACTGGTATGGATCTTCTCCAGCTTCAACTTCTCTTCCTCCAAAGTTGTCTTGATGAAATGGTACCTTAACTATATATGCTTCATCCTAAAGTGAAAAGAAAAGTTCTTAGCTAGGTGTATAGCACTCTGACATTCACTATGTATCTTTCCTTCCTCTTGCTTATGCCCCAACTCCTCAAGCAATTTCTATAACCAAATCATTTCTTTGCTTGCCTCTTTGGCAGGAACATACTCAACCTCTGTGGTTGACAAAGCCACCAGCTTCTGTAGTCGTGAAATCCAGCTCACTGATGTCCCACCTACAGTGTAAACATAACCTATCATGCTCCTACTGCTGTCTACATCTCCAGCCATATCTGAATCTACATAACCACACAAAGTGGTGTCTAATCCACTATAGCACATAATTTTCCCCACGGTCCCTCTCAAATAACGAAGGATCCACTTTACTGCCTGCCAGTGATCTCTACCTTGATCACTCATAAATCTACTCAACACTCCCACTGCATGGGTAATATTAGGCCTGGTACACACCATGGCATACATCAAACTGCCAAGTACTAATGAGTAAGGTACCTTGTACATTTGGTTTCTCTCCTACTCTGTCTTGGGACACTGTTCCTTTGATAACTTGAAATGGCTTGCCAAAGGAGTCCTAACCAGTTTAGCACCCTTCATATTAAACCTTTCCAAGACCTTTTTAATGTACTCTTCTTGAGATAAAGTCAGCTTTTGTTCCTTCTTATCCCGAGATATCCTCATACCAAGGATTTTTTTAGCTACCCCCAAATCCTTCATAATAAAGGACTCACTTAGCTGCTTCTTGAGTACTTTTATTTCCTACATGTTTTTACTTGCAACCAACATGTCATCCACATACAGACACAAGATAATATAACTGCCATCATCAAATTTCTTTGTATACATGGAATGGTCAGAATGAAATCTAATACAACCTTGCTCCATCACGAATCTATCAAATTTCTTATACCATTGACGTGGAGCTTGTTTCAAGCCATACAAGATCTTCTTCAATTTACACACCATCTCATCTTTACCTTTGACCTCATAGCCATCTGGTTTTTACATATATAGTTCCTCATCCAAATCACCATGGAGAAATGTAGTCTTTACATCAAGTTTTTCTAAGTTTAAGTCTTCTATTGCAACTATTCCTAGAATAGTTCTAATAGAAGTCATTTTTACTACAGGAGAAAAAATTTCATCAAAATCTATACCTTTTTTTTGTGCAAACCCTTTGACCACCAACCAGGCCTTGTATCTTTTCTTTCCTCCTTCCTCTTTAACTCTGAATACCCACTTATTCTGTAATGCTTTTTTGCCTTCAGGTAGCTTCACCAAATCCCATGTCTGGTTCTCCATGAGATCCTGATGCTCCTCATCCATGGCTTGCTTCCACTTCTTCCTGACATCTACCTGCATTGCTTCATCAAATCTCTCTGGTTCAAAACTATCAGTGAGTAATAAATAATAAAGAGAAAGAGAAAAACATTCAGGTTCTCTTCTTACCCTAGAATACCTCCTCAATATAGGAGTTCGGGGTTCCTATTGAGGAGGTTCCTGAACTGATTCATGTGTCACTTTTCCATCCGGAAGATCCTCTACCACTAAATATTTTTTCTTGGATTCTTCCTCATTTTCTTGCAACTGCTGCTTATACATGACTTTCTCATTAAAGACCACATCCCTAGATCGAATGCTTTTCTTGTCCTTAATAATCCAACATTTATATCCAAAGTCATCACCACCATAACTAATGAAAGTACATTTTTCTGACTTAGCCTCTAGCTTGTTCCTATCATCCTTGTCTATATGAACAAACACCTCACATCCAAAGACTCTAAGAAATGAATAATCAAATTTCTTACCATACCAAGCCTCCTTAGGTATGCCTCCATCCAAGGCACTTGAGGGTCCTCTATTTATCAAGTACACAGCTGTGCTCACCGCTTCTTCCAAAAAAGAAAGAGGTAGTCCTACATGTAACCTCATGCTCCTAGCATGTTCCATTATTGTTCTGTTCATCCTTTCTGATACTCCATTCTACTGTGGAGTTCCTAGAACTGTATTTTTCCTACAGATTCCATTCTTAGAATAGTAATCATAAAATTCATTACTGCAATACTCCCCTCCATTATCTGACTTGAGACATTTTAGCTTAAGACCTGTTTCATTCTCTACCAAGGCTTTCCATTTAACAAAAGTGTCAAATACATAAAATTTGTTTCTAATACAATAAACCCAAACTTTCCTTGTTGCCTCATCAATAAAAGTAATATGATAACTTGAACCCCCAAGAGATGATACCTGAGCTAGCCCCCACACATCAAAATGTACCAACTCTAACTTACTCTCTTTCTTTATAGGTCTAACCTTGAGAAACCTTACTCACTTTTGTTTCCCATATATGTAGTCCTCACAGAACTCCAAACTTATTTTTGTGTATCCAGGTAAATCCTTATTTATGATATCCATGCCCTTATGGCTCATATGACCGAGCCTATAGTGCCACAATGTTGTATCTACTTCTGAAGCCATAAGATTACAAACATTAGTGTGATAAGTGGTTAAATACAAGGTTCCAACCTTCTTACCTCTTGCCACCACAAGAGCACCCTTTGTAACCTTCCAAGATTCCGCTGTAAATATCATAGTAAAACCATCACTTCCCAACTGCCTTTTCGATATCAAATTTCATTTTAATGTAGGAACATGTCTGACATCCTTCAATAGCCAAGTATTCCCATTTTGCATCTTAACCTGAACAGAACCTTTTCCAAATATGCTACAAGGCTCATCATCACCAAGAAAAACATGCCCAAAATCTCCTTGAACATAATAAATAAAATAATGCCTATGTGGAGAAGCATGGAAAGAAGCCCCTGAATCTAAATCCTAAGATTCAGTAATATTGTGCAAAGAAAGAATCAAAGCATCCTGACATATATTTGCATCCTTGTTTTCTTCTTCTTGTTTTTTCTTGTCCCGAAGCTCCCAACAGTCCTTCTTTGCATGCCTAGACTTTCCACAGTGCCAACATACTATCTTGCTTTTTGATTTTGACCTTGCCCAATCCTTTGATTTTCCATGGTTTCCTCTATTCTTCTGTCTCCCTCTATTTTCCACTGTCAAATTATTCCCTGAAGTAGAAGATTCACCAAATATTTTCCCTCACATTTCCTTACTTATAATCACCCCTACAACATCCTCAAACTTCAACTTTGAGTTAGCAGGAACTGAGTTGCTTACCGCCATTACCAGGCTATTCCAACTCTCAGGTAAAGAGCACAAAACTAATAAATCCCTAACTTCTTCATCAAATTCTATTGTAACTGAAGCTAGCATATTTACAACCGTATTAAAATTATTTAGATGATTTGCTACTGAACCATTCTCAAACATCTTCATATTAAACAACTTTTTCATTAAAAATATATTATTAGAGGCACAAGTTTTTTCATACAACTTCCCTAATGCATCCATCAGTTCTTTTGTAGTCTTTTCCTTTGAAACATTAAATAATACCAAAGATGCAAGTCATAGCCGAATTGTCCCAAGTGCCTTCCTATCACGCAAATCCCATTCCGCATCTGTCATGCTTGAGGGTTTTTTCACCTTCTCAGACAATAAAGTATAAATATCCTTCTGATAAAGGTAATCTTCCATCTGCATCTTCCAAAGACTAAAATTCTACCCATTGAATTTATCGACCCTAGATCTTCCATCATTTGCCATAGCTCCCACTCAAGATAAAATTTTCCTTGTGATTCAACACTTTAGTAAACCAAACCAAGATTTGATACAAATTGATAGGAAATAAGGGACAAAATATGTGGAATAATCCCTCACAGAATTGCAATAGTAGAAACTAATATGCAAAAAATATTACAGATCTCAAATATAGTGCAGAATAAAATAACACAACACAAAGAGATAGTATTTAACGTGGTTCACCCAATTTGGGATACGTCCACCAAGAATCACTTGCTTAGATTTTATTACAAGCCACCACTCTCTCAATACAATACCCAGATCTATTTGGAGCTCTGCTCAATAAACTCTACAGAATTCACACCCAAATTCAAAGCATATCTGTAATGTTTGTTCATGCCTCTATCATATGCATAAAACCATATAAATAGATAACTACTTATGTAGTTTTACAAAACCGTGGGTATCAAAACCATGGGAAAAAACCGTCTCATAAACCTATGGGTCAAATTCCCACCCATATGATAACATCACGTTTCCTGATATATCAGGCACATTTTAAGGCCCAAAAAAAATTCGTGAAAAGTTTCATGATAAATTCATGAACCCTGGTGAGGATATATGAAAAGTGTATAGTACTCTTGGTGTATAGTCTTCAACACTTTCACACATGAAAACAGGCTCTACAACCTAACATAGTGCAGTGAAGTTAATGTGACAAGAAGTGAGGGTTTTGGACCACCGACCAAACCTATGAAATTCATTTTTTGACCTCCTACACACATCATAGTTCCCACTGTGCAAATCAGTGCACCCACAGGTTCTGTATTCCCTCTCTAAGAACTCCATTATAGCTAGATAGCTTGTATCATTCCTTTTTGGAACCTCTATAGAGTCGTTCTTGATTCCTTTTTCTACAGTCACTTCTATGACACATTTTAGCAAGCTTGTCTAAATCAGCTAAGTCACTTCCTTACTGTTTTTGTATATTTGGGTTTCTACTTTCATTAGATTAGTTGCTTGGGTCAATTTCCATGGTCATTTATTACATTTATTTATTGTATTTACATGTCGTTATAGATTATATTAACTATTATATATTCCCTATTTGAGTTGACTTTAGTTAATCATTTTGGTGAACCCAACGTTTTGAACACTTCCTTTTGATCATGCTCATCTCCTTATTAAGCTATGGCTCAATCTTATTATCATACCTTTGCACCAACTAAGGTCTCAAGACATAGTTACTATTGTCTGTTGATTTCATGCGTGCATGCGCAACCAACATCCTCCTCGATTTGTCACACCTAGCACCGATCCATCCATCAATGTAGTTACTACTCTGTCCTACTCATCCTACTCTATCTATGGCTCTCACCCATGCATCTATCCCTCCACCCATTACTATAGCAGATATCTTTCCACTGCTTCTAAGGGATATTAAATCATTGAACAACTTAAAAATACACCCGCTAAGATCTCTCTTTATGACTTGATGTGCATAATGCATCATATTGTCATACCACATGCTAGAAGATTCCCTTCGTGCCATTCATATTGAAAGTGATAATTCTGCAGTGGCCTTTGCACATCTCATACAGTCCCTTCGTAATTTAGCAACTTGCTATATCTTTTACTGATTAAGGATTTGTCACCTTTTGCTAAAAATCAATCCGTGTACTCCTTTGCTCATTACTATCCGTTATTAACACTACTTGCATTAAATGAGTCCTCATTGATAATGGATTAGATGGTCAATTTATTCACTCATTCTCTTTTAAAGCAACTGGGTATTAACGATAATTTAATTTCTAAGAATTCTACCCTCATTTGCGGTTATGATTCTATAACTCACTCATGCCTAGGGCCTATCTCATTACATATTCAGGTTGGGCCTAAGACTATTCTCATTACAGTCATATGTTATTGACACCTCCTTTCAATTTAATAACTTGTTAGGTATGCCTTGGATTCACGACAATGTACGCGGTTCCATCTACTCTTCATCAATGTGTCAAGTTCCTTGCATGATGGCTATGAACATACTATCACCACCAATCCAGAGCCATTCAAATATATGTCGCATAGATCCTATTACTTATATGTCCATACCACCTTCGTAACATATTCCATATAGCAGCTTTGACATATACGACATTAGAAAATTCTAGCACTTCACAATCTCCTACTACAACTATAAATGCTCCAGCTCTCTATATTCACACTACATCGATTATTTCACCTACGGTATCAACTCCTATTAATTTCCCTTCTTCACTCATGTCGTGGAACCCTATATTACTCCATCTATAATGCCACCTATTGACATACTTGATAGTGTGATACAACATGATGATGCTCACACTGATGGTTCTAAAGATCCTGATGATAAAGTTTATACTATTGAACTTACAGATGAAGAAGCATTAGGACAACTTGATTTTAATCGTCTTGGCATAGATGAATTTTATTTTCAAGACACCTTTGTGGCCGATGGCCCAGGGGAATATAGGTTCAATACCCCCTCCCTCCACTAATGCTATGGTACTATACCAAGGGTCTGTAAATAGTGCATACATGTTATTTCATCTTCTCCTCCATGGGTTACAGCTTTATTGCCTTCTTTTACATGCACACTATTTATGAACAGGTCCTTTTGGACAACATATCCCAATCGATTCTACTTGCTCAGATACTATTTTTACATGTGATAGTATTGGTTAGGTTTGGCATGACACTCAATGACATCTTACCACCTCTCCATTTGCCACATATTTATCATGGCTATTTTAACATTATGGCAAGTTATGGCTTGTGTGTCTTTCATTTGACTGGTCTTTTTTGTGTGTACCCCTCGTGCCTCTCCACTCACACTTGGATAGTCTTGCCTTGACTATATTGGTGGTAAAATATATGCTCATCACTCTTTGCTTACATTTCCTACGCCATTTGCCAATATCTTTATTCATAATGATTCTTCTCTTGCTTACGCTCTAAATATCTCTCGTTGGCATGCTCATGGTTGTCTGTCCATTCACCTTTACTGGATGAAGAATATGTAATGAATGTGTACACATTCTGCCACTAATGGGTCCCTTTATGACCCTTCTCACTCTATATTTTATCAGGTTTCCGATACTGCTCTGGCAGTAGGTTTCGATCATGAAAACGATGATCTCCTTGATAGCGACACATAGTCATCTTCTTTATCACACACTTGGGGGGTATAATATCCAACACCCCCCCCCATTCTAGCATATTTACATAATACTAAAACACACTCTTAGCATTTTTGCATACATTATCGTAGCATCTACTCATATATACATCTTCTGCATTCTCATGCATCCATTTCCTAACATACGCATATTCATTCATACCGGAGTGTCATCATTACCCGATGACACACTCTTGTGCTTCAGTTCCCACTTGATTGTTGAGGGCTTACTACACATGAACCCCACATACTACACAATAGGTACTACCACACTGTCACGCTATTCACACATTGCTACATCTTACATCACAAGTTCTATAGTTAGTTTACAATCTTTTGACATTTACACATCTACGAGTCATACATCCTACTCGTACTCATCATACATGTGTCACACTTGCATCTAGCATTACGTACTCCTCTTCATATGCATCACATAGTGCACATTTCACACTATGCATTCTATCTATGAATTTTTGCATTACATCCACATCACATTGTCATATCCTATCATCCTACTAATCACATGATCATCTACTATCATCACACATCATTGTATTGTCTTCTATGTGCTGCAATCACTACCCTGTGATGCACTTTATATTCCTCAGTCCATACTCATGTACTATCGAGGGATATTAAATTTATCAAATGGACCTTACATTCTATCACGTGTTTATCATTTGACATTTCATCATGCAACATTTCTAGGATAATGATGCATGCTATAGGCTAAATCTTCAGCTTACTCTATCATCCTGTACTGGTCATATGCTTCAGGCTACATCACCACTCCTTATCATTCATCTTGTGGTGACATACGTTATTTGCTTCGATGGTCACCTACTCTGATCATTGTGTAGTGGTGTACGCTTTAGGATACATCACCACTCCCTTTTAGTCCACTTTAGACACCACATATCATGATTCAGGGATTCTAAATTTAGTCCACTCATTTCTTCATTGTGTCTTGATATATGCTATAGCCTCATAGGGATCATACTCATCAGGTCATTTCATCCTATATATCACATACGCATCATCAGGCACACTATACATACTGCATCACAACGCATTGTAGACTACATACACATCACATGGTCATTTACCATCTTTATTACCTGATGACTACACTCATATGTTTACATGTTACATTTTATGACTGCTGAGGGGGAAAAAAATGAGTTCCTCATTGCATACATTATCATTACACTCGAGGGAATGCGACTCCTATGACTCCATTTTGCATTCCATTCCATCCATCCACAACATACTGCATACTTATGGGTATAGCTTTTAGCTCTTGCTTACCCCCTGCATTGTAGCATGGTTGCTTAGTATTACATCATGCTAATTAGATTTTACTGCATATGTCCTTTATCTATACCATCCATACATGCATCATTCACTTATTTTTACATAGTTGTGATCGCAGATACAAGTCTCTTACAAGTAGTATGACAATGCTTTCTTTCTACCCTTCCTACACTGGAATCGTTGGGGGATTACTACACATTCGAATCTCTCAACAGGTGCACTATTGTTTCCACACATCACACTACTTAGCACTTCTACATTAAGTCCATGGTTATTTCAATACTTTTGACATATCTAGTACATCTTTCTAACATGCTAGTATGGGTGCTTCATACTGCATCAAGCATTTGTTATGCAAGATATTTTACGTTCATAGGCATACTACAATTATTGTATACATTATTGTGCACTACATAAAAATCACATGGTCATTGTATGTGGGGCTTGCCCTTTGTTTGGTGTGCTACATCTTATTTTACATGTTGTACTTGCGACCCTATGAAAAACTTTACGTGTCCTTAGTGACATAGTTGAGTGATGTCCCATGGTTTACAAATCCACTTTTTGTGACCTTACTTTGTCTTCTTGCGTGTTTGCATCACTTGACTTTTCATCATGTGTAGATTTTAAACTATTTGCATAACTTACACATTGTCTTAATACGTGCATGCTTGCTTGTACTAACATCTTATAATGGTGGCTATGCATTTTGTTTGTGCATCACCTTGGTTTCTACCAAGCGATCTTGTCCTGGTATACACTTATAGGTTAAATGGTCACCTACTCCCTATTATTCATCTGTGTAGTGGTGTACGCTTTAGGATACATCACCACTCCCTTACTATCCATCTTAGTAGTGATATGTGACTTTAGGGATAAATCATCACTCGTTTCATTCATTGTGTCTTGATATATGCTTCAGCCTATAGGGATCACCCACACATCATTTCATCTATATATCACATATCATCATCATTACACATACATACTCATCACAACGTGCATTAGACACAACACACACTATTTGACCATTTCCTGATGACACACTCTTGTTTACAGTTCATTTTTGACTGCTGAGGGGGAAAAAAATGAACCTCATTGCATACATTTCATTCACTCGAGGGAATGCGACTCCTATCACTCCATTTTGCATTCCATTCCATCCATCCACAACATACTGCATATTATGGTTGCTTTTACTCTTGCTTACATTTTGCTTGTTCATGGTTGCTTTATTACACATGCTAATTAGATTACTGTGTATGTCATTTATCTATACCAACCATACATGCACATTCACTTCTTTTTTCTAGTTGTGATCGCAGATATAGGTCTCTTACAAGTAGTATGGATGCTTTCTTTCTACCCTTCCTACACTGGTCGCTGGGGGCATTCCACATTCGTCTCTCAAAGGTGCTATTGTTTCATTTTGTACTTAGCACTTTACATTAATTGGTTATACACACTTTTGACATACTAGTTATCTTTCTAACATGCTAATGGGTGCTTCATGTGCAAAATTTGTTATGCAAGATTATTTTATTCCCATACTTTTTTGTTACATTACTTTGCTATTGATTGGTTCTCTAGTATGTGGGGCATTGCCCTTTGTTTGGTGTGCACACTTTTTTTTTGTATGCGACCCTGAAAAATCTTACATGTCTTGTGACATAGTGAGTGATGTCCCATGTTTACAATCCACTTTTTGCGACATCTACTTTGTCTTCTTGCGTGTTTGCATCACTAATTTTCTTGGTAGATTTTACACACTATGTTGCATAACTTATACACTATTGTCTTATACATGCATGCTTGCTTCATACTAACACTTGTCCTTTGGCTATTCATTCTTGTTTGTGCATGATTTGGTTTCTACCAAGCGATTTTCCTTTCCCCCTATAGGGAAGAGTTTTAGAGTTCATACAGTTGGTCCTCTTTTGGGGCTGCATTCCCCTATTAGTGACGTGGTATGTGTCCCCAAATAGGGGGCATCATTTGGGGTTTTACATACTACACAGTGCTTTTACATCGGTTCAGTTTAGTGCACTTTCCACCCTTGGCATTGTAGGATTATATAAAACAAGTGGCTTCAGACCAGTCTATGAACCCCATACACAATGAATTTAATAGGACATGGTAGTCCTTAGCATTCTAGGAAGTAGTTAAAGGTTAGAGGATACAATGAAATTCCTCCCTATACTTCTTCGGACAGTGGCATTGAATCTTCTAAAAAACTAGGATGTACAGATATCTCTTCACACACATTCAAGGAATAATTTACATGTTGGAGGATACAATAGAATTCATCCCTACACATCTTTGGCCTATGGCGTCGGATCCCCAAAAAATCCCTGAAAGTACATGATATCCTTTTACACTCTCTTTCTCAATAGGGATCATGTGCACATGTTCCATTTACACTTTTTCATTTGTGTATTTTACATTCAAATAATTTTTACACTTATATACATGTGTCTTTTACATTGTGTTATTTACACATAGGTACATATAAATATGTGACTACTTGATCATTTTCTCCTTATAGGTTCAGCTGTATGAGAAATAAGCAGCCAAATGAGGGAAACAACAACAACAACATCTTGTGATAACACACACCATAGTAACCATGTAGGTACATTACACACATTGGTAACCTAGGTTCACTCTCATCACTTTTTTTGCACTTTTTCATCTTTAGTTTCCACGCTCCATCATATTTTTTTCATTCCATGCTTTTTCTATTCCTTCAGTTCTTTTTCTACTACAATATTCATGGAAATTAGGTACGAATCTATATCTACTTTATATTACCGAGCTTTTCACTCACCAACATAAAGTGGGGGAAAATGTAGTCACAAAATTACACACTTTAGAAATTATTTAGTCCCGGTCTCATACTACTATTTAGAAGTTTTTTGAGTGAAGAAAGTACTAATTAATCCCCATCTTTTGGCCATCTTTCTTTATTTTATTTCATCATTCGTGACCTCTTACACCAGCATTCCCAGTCAGCTTTTGTCATTTTACATTATTTTATCTTCGAATGGGGAACCCACACTAGTACTAGGGTGCTCATGGGTTCCCTGGTTCTACCAGGGGCTACCTAATCCTTTTGAAATTTCCCACCACTTTTTGGGCACTTTATAGCTATTTCAACTTCTTATCTTTTTAGTGGTCGACCATTTCAGGGTTAATTATGAAATTATATCAAGAGAACCATATAAATATAAAGTTATGATACCATAATGAGGGAGAAAGAACTAGTCAGTATTACCATCCACATAGGGTTACATTCATCTAAGGAATTTGGATATCATTTTCTACCAATTAGCTCCATCATAATAGACAAGGCTAGTTCATTTGCATCACACAAGCATATGAGGGGATTCTATTATATTCCATCCACCATTTTACTATATTTTTACATCTAGTTATTTCTCACTATTTCACAAAGTGCAAATGACACAAGAGAACCTATGGCACATGATGTAAAAATGCACATTATAACTACATTTAGGTCTGAAATAGCAGCTAAGGTGAGTTTAACCCTTTCATTTCAATTCTTATTTTTTTATGGTTTTGAAACTTCTTGTGGTTTCTTGTAGGTATTTATATCATATTGGATTATCAACAAAACTTAGAGTAGTGCAGCGATGTTATTGTAAAAAGCAATGAGGATTTCAAATCACTTTCTGAACCTGTGAAATTCAATTCTAGACCTCCTACATAGACCAAGGCACCCATTTTGCAGACTAGGGCACCCACAGGAACCCCAGTCCCTCTCTGTGCACTCTAGTCTAGCTAGATAACTTTGATCCTTACTTCTCAAGACCTCTACACAGTTGTTCATGATTCTTTTGTCTCCAGTCACTTTTGTGAGACAGCCCAACAAGCTTCTCTAAATCAGCTGAGCCACTTCCTTACTCTTTTTGCATATTAGGGTATCTACTTTCATTAGATTAGTTGTTTCGGTCATTTTCCATAGTCATTTATTGCATTTATTTATTGTATTTACATATTGTTCTAGATTAGATTAACTACTATTATTCCACATTTTCATTAATTTCAATTAATAAATGACTCTTTCATTATCAAACATGAATCCTTTTTACCTTCTATCATTCAGATTTACATGTATTATTTTAACATGCTGATAATAAAAATCACCCAGCATTGCATTCTTAACTTCATTTTTGAATCGGGTTCTTAAGGTGATAAAAGCAAAAATGTGATTCCTCCGACTTAGTGCATCTACCTCTCTATTTTTCTTATCTTTTATATAGTTGATATCGAATTCATACTGAGATAAAAACTCTAACCATCTTCACTACCTCACATTTAAATTAGGTTGAGTGAAGATGTATTTTAACCTGAGTGGTTAACAAAAATGTGACCTAATGGCCTAAAATGGGACACTACTGTATTAATGTAAATTTAATTAGGACTAAAAAATTGTAGTAAATAGACTAAAATGATATGAAATATATGGAAGTAAACTATTCTAAGTGAGATAAAACCTTAAATGTGCAAGAGAAGGAAGAGAAATTGTTTAGCTAATTTGTAGAGTCTGGCATAAGTTGTTGCGGATCTAGAAATGAAATCAAGAAGTGCAGACAGATACTCAATGACCCTACAAAGGACAAATATGGGAGATCTAAAATGATTGGGGTTCCTATGAGTGTAATGCGGCACCCTGGGGTACCTTAGTCTATAATTTGGATGCTCTGATCACTATAAATACTCAAAACTTGGTTCTGGTATGGTCACAAGTTACCTTTGAGTGCTTCTTATCTGTTGCGTTGGATCTACTGGATGAATGTGAAAATGACCTGTAATGTAAAATTAGGTATCAAAACCCTATAAAAATAAAATATATAAATGAATGGGTAGGACTGACCTCAATCACCAAACTAGTTGATTTTATCACTAAGTATTGCACTACATTTTAGACCCAGATGCAGTTCTAGTGTGTGTGTGTGTGTGTGTGTGTGTGTGTGTGTGTGCATGTTGTGCCCTAGGTGCTCTTGTGTCAGTCACACTTTCTGAAGTAGTGAGTAATAATAACTATATAAAATGTAAATAACATGTGTGCATGGAATAAAATAGAATCCCTCCCCTTATGCAGTGTGTGTGATGCAGATCTTGTAGCCTTGATGCATGACACTATGTGGATGTAAGTGATGTAATGGTTGTAACTCTAGATGGAGTGATAAAAGTGTATAATGTTATGACCAAGGACCCTTATTATGGTATTATAGCTTTATATTTATATGTATCTCAAGCTTAATTTCATAATTAATCCTGATAAGGCCGATTGGGAAAAATATAAAGACAACAAATAGATAGAAAGGCCCCAAACAGAAGTGGGAAAGGATGTGCAAAGATAGGGGTGCCCAAGGTGGGACCAGGGCACCTCAAGGCACCCCAGTATAGGCTGGGGCACCCTTATTTTGGGCTATAATTACGGGGAAGTTACGAAATGGGTGAATAAGTGTAATAAAATATGCGAGAATGACAAAACAAAATATAAAATAAAGATGACATAAAGGTCAGTTTTATTGGCACTTTATCTACTTGAGATCCTTCTAAATAGTAGTACAAGACTGGGCTAAAATGTGCCTAAAGTGCATGACTTTGTGTCTACATTTTTTCCCACTTTATGTTAGTGAGCGGAAAGCTCAGTAACATAAAGTAGATAGAGATATGTACCTGATATCCATGTAGAGTGTAGAAGAAGATGTGCCAATGGACTATACTCAAGCGTGGAATGGAAAAAAGAAAAATTTGGAGGAGCATGGATTCTAAAGATGGAAAATGCACATAAAAAAGTGATGAGAGTGAACCTAGGGTGGAACACATATGTAGTTGTTGTTGTGTGTAGTGTACTTGCATGGTTAGTAAAGATAAGTTCTTGTAGTAGTGTGTTGCCATTATCATTGTTGTTGTTGCCCCCAATTCGACAGTTTGTTTCTCATACAATGGACCTGCAAGGATAAAATGATTAAGTAGTCAAATATGTATGTATGTAAAAACGTTGTGTAAAATATGCAAATGTAAAGTACACAAATGTAAAATATGCTAGAAAAAATGTAAATGGGACATGTGGACCGAATCCATGTTGAGAGAAAGGGTGTATAAGGATATCATGTACTGTCGTGAATTTTTTGGGTGATCTCACACCACCTTGGCTGAAGAAGTATAAGGAGAAAATGTGATGTGTCCTCCAACTTTAACCACTTCTGCTGAAATGTGTGAAGAGATCTATGTACTGTCTTGGTTTTTTGGGAAATCTGACACCACTGGATAGAGAAGTTTAGAGACGCATACCCACTATAAATGTCAAGCCTGTAACTACTCCGCAGAATTGTTGAAGAACATCATCTCTTTTTATGTCCATTATGTATGGAGTTTGTAGACTAATCCAAACTCACTCATTATGTCTTAACTGGTGTAAATACATTGTGTAAGTAGAAAACTTTCAATGATGCCCCCCTCTTTGGGGGAACATGCAATGTCACAGAAAGGAGAATGTGGCTCTAAAAGAGGACCCAACTGCACTCTAACCTGTAGAACTCTACCCTCTAGGGGGAAGGGAAAGTGCTTGGTATATACCAAGGCACACATTAAAGGGGACGGCTAGCCAATACAAGTGTTATTATAAAAAATCATACATGCAATAAGTGTAAAATATGTAGACAATGTAGAAACTACTAAAAAAATTAGTGTAAACACGCAAGAAAACAAGTAGACCACACAAAGTGGATTTTAAACATGGGATATCACTCATGATGTCACAAGAAATGGAAGGCCATCATGGCCGTAAATAGGAGACAAGTGTGCACATAAGAAAATGGAAAATCCCACATACAATGGCAAACAACGCGGACAAGTAGAAAAAAACAAGTAATCACGAGAACATGTAATCTTGTAAAACAAGTGTTGCACATGGAACACTCGTTAGAATGTTAGAGAGATAACCAATATGTCAAAGTGTGTAATAATAAGTAGTATAATATTATAATTACAAAATGAAACAAAAGCACCTTGATATGCTGAATGTGAATGCCCCCTACGACTGGTATAGGAAGGGTAGAAGGAAAGCATCCATGTTGCGTGTAAAGTCTTGTATCTCTGATCACAATAAAAAAGGCATGAACATGCATGTTTGTATGATAATTACATATAATTTAACAGTCTAACATGTATAATGAAGTGAGCATGCAAAACACTACTAAAGAAAATTAAATGTCCCCAAGACAATGCAATATGATGTGAATGAATGAAATAGAATTTAAAATGGAATTATAGGAGAAACGTGCCCCCTAAGTGGATGTGATGTGTATGTAGTGAGGTTCAATTTTTCCCCCTTTAGCAGTCAAGAATGAACTATAAATGAGAGTGTATCATCAGGAAATGGTCTATTAGTATAGGTTGTATCAAGCACATTGTGATGAGTGTGTATGAATAGTGGTGTTGAAATGCAACATGTTGTAAGAGGTGCATGGACCCTATAGCAGAACTATATACCACAACTTATTAAATGGAGGAGTGATGATTGATCCCCTATCGTATATCACTATAGGATGAGTGTATAGGGATGATACATATGGAAAGATGAGCGTGGACCCTATAGCCTAAGCGTATATGATGACATGTTGAATGGATGAGTGATGATTTATCCCTAAGTGCATATCACTAATAGATGAAGGAGTGAAAATGGGTGATGATTTATCCTAAATCGTATGTCACTATAGGATGAATAAGAAGGGAGTCGTGATTTAATCCAAGGTGTATTCCACTAGAAGATGATAAAATGAGGGTGGTGATTTATCCTAAAGCGTATACCACTACAAGATGATAATAATGGGTGATAATTTAACCTAAGGTGTATGTCACTAACATGTAAAATGGTGGATGAGGAAAATGTCACATATAAGGTCCATTGGATTGGTAAACCCTCAGCAGTCGAGTATGGACTGAGTTACTAGAGTGCGTCATAGGGTATTGAGTGCAACGTATAAAAGACAACGTAGTACAAACGACCAAGTGATGAATATGTAATGTAAATGCATGGTGTGGAAAATTCAATGCAATATGTGTAATGGATAGAATATGTAATGTGTGAAATGTAATAGGAAATGTAGATAGGAATGGAAGATGCATGGTGGATAGAGGAAACTAGGCCCATATATAATGGAATTTAGTGTGATATAGAATAAATCAGATGGATGGATGCACTATGCAAATAGAAAATTGAATAAAAGATGCAAATATAGGTGTGGATAGAATATGTAATTATGAGAGGTAAAGCTAGACCCATAGATAATGTTACCTAGCATAAATATAGAATGTATGGATGAAATTTAAAACTAGACTCATATATAATGATGACTAGTGTAGCGTGTAAGAAATGAATAATCTATGACATATGTATAGGATAATGTAAGATGTGGGATATGTATAGAAATGATGATATAATGTAAGTGTGTAGGACCTAACATGTAGTGTGTGGGGTTTAGCATAGTGCTATTCCCTCAACATTCCAATTTAAACCAAAGCATAAGAGTGTGTTTTCAGGTAAGGAGGGTTCTATAATGCATGATATTGTATTCTTATATAAAGATGACATATGTGAAATGGATTAAGGGGGGTAGGTTGTAATGATAACCAAGTGCACTATGATGATAGAAATATATACAGCCACGCAAGAGGTGTCATGCCCATGTGGGAGAGAATTAGATGTGTCGTGATAGGAGAGAGGGCCAACACAATGGTAGGCCAAAACAACATTAAAACCATGCAATGATGAAGGAGTTGGAAATGTTGAATTACCATTAGTAGAAGGAGTAGTGTCTTGGTCAACAGTGATTGGTTGGAGCTTATGTGGGATTGGTGATGTTGTGGGAGTGTTGGTAGGAGAAGGAGGTGGACTGTTTATGAGAGGTGGTTTTGTACTTTGACTTGGGAGTTTTGTGGATTAATTAAGAGAAGGAGGTTCTGAATTGATTTCTAGAGGAGGCTATTGAGGTGGTGTTTGAACATTAGGTATTGATGACTCAGGGTTAGGAATCCATTAGGATGTAACATTATTATCAAGTTCAAGTAGAAGAGGCTCTGGTGATGGCATGTCCTGAGGGTCAATTATATGACATGTAGTGGACCTATATTGCATATAAGATGTAAGAGGAGGAGAAACATGTGATTGAGAAGTGTCTTTAAGTTGTTGGATTTCATATTTGAAATATGTAATAATGGATTCTATAGCTTGAAACTTGTCATAAAATAATGAATCTATATCCAGAATTGATTCGAATAAGGGTAGATTAGGTGGAGGAGGATGGAAGGTAGTATAAGCATATATAGAGAGAAAAGAGGGATAGCCTAACCCATGCTTATGTGTTTTTGTAGGAAGATCCCAAGGGGCTATGACTTTAGGGTCTTGTGTACTAGTATTAGTAAAACCATAACGTTTTAAATAGCCATACACTGACCCATACTTAGAAAAATCCTAGGACTTGTTGGCAGAAGGACCGCTAGATTGCTCAATTGAGTTAAAATATTCAAAAGGAGATGGGTCAACCAACACATCATAGATAGTTCCTTGATGTTGAAATTTAAAACACACATGTATTGTAGAAGGGACCCTTTGCATGGAATGGATCCAAGGTCTTCTGAGGAAGATGTTATAGTTAAGGTCATTTGGCATGACATGATATGGAATGGCAACTATTTTTGGACTAATGGTAATATGAAGGTATACAATACCTAACACATGCTTAGGGATGTTATCAAAGCCACGGATGGAAATAGATGATGGAGTGAGAGATGATTCTGAAATACCTAAGTGGTGAAGAAAGGTAACATTACAAATATTTAGACTAGATCCATTATCAACTAATGCCATTTTGACACCTACTTTATTAATACAAAATTGTATATACAAGGGAGAGTCAAGGGCTAAAAACTCTGGTGGTGGGATATCATCATATGCGAAAGTGATTTGATCTTCGTTAAGGGATAAATTCATAATAAACTTATGGTAAACATATTCTAGCGATAAGTGTGGAGAAACATAATGGGTAGCTATTTTTGGAGGTGAAGGAGGAAATATGGGTATTTTTATAAGTATGCGTGAATATATATGCTCATGGTGCATTGAATGTAGGAATAACTATAGAAAGGGAGAAGGTAGAAATGACGGAAAGTAAGTGGCGTATAAAAAGGAAAATGAGAAGTGGAAAAACATAATGACAATAGGGAGGAAAATTGAAATCCCTAGAAGGTGCTAAAAAGAGACGCCAGGTTCACAAAAATGTGACCTAATGGCTTACAATGGGACATTAGGGTATTAATGTTAATCTTATTAGGAGGACAAAAACATTGTAGTGTAATTCCTTTACCATGGTTGATATCCTTAACGATTTCCATAATCGAAGTTTAAAATGTTGATATGTGATTCTTGTTTGAAGATGGTGTACTCTCATGAACTAAGTAACATGCTTTCTATAGATTATATGTTTATCTTCTACAAATGAATACAATCATGCCATGTCAATTCTTAATTTAAAATGAAGTATTCCATTCTTTCTTATGATGAACATTCACTAGATGTGGATGGAAGAAATAAATTAATTCTAAACTCCTTCATAGCCTATTTCACATTTCAACTTGTGCTTCATTCTATTTGATTTCTGATGTAACATAACCATACCTTGGATAAATTAAAGTGATCTAAGGAATGCTTTCGATTCTATGATGTTTAGGTCATTTGACCAAGCCGGGCAGAATGTTTGATTTTTGAACCCAAGTTGCCGCAGGATCACAAGTGATATCTTTTGCATACACCCTTTATAGTTATCTAAGAATGTCATTTTTATTCATCATAAGGCAATGTTGATGATTGGTTTTGGGTACCTAATTTAATCTAAGTTCCTAGTATTATTATCTTATCCTAAGTTTAACCTTAGGTGATTTATTATTTTGGTTGATTATTTAGAAGGAGGTAATCCTAAGTTTTGATACTAGTTATTCTATGACTAAATAAGAAATTATACCCAAGGACCTAAGTTGGCTTTATAAGCTAATATTATTTAAACCTGAACTAAGGGCATTGGGCTAGCCTAAATGGTATGGCGCATGGATGGAAAGAGGATGGGTGTCGGTGGCACCAATTCCTAAGGCATTTAAAGGATTTGAATGAGGCATTAAATACATTGTTACCACCAATTTTGGTGAATGCATGGAAATATAGGGGAAAGACGAGTTGTCAAACTTTTCTAATTTCATTTACATGGAGTTTTAACATTTATTTTTAACCAACAAGGAGTTGGCAATGGAAAAAAATTAGGAGAGGACTCTGTCAGTCCTGTTGGTAATCAATGTTCTCAACCAAAGTGAAAACCACCTAGGAAATAGGAGAAGGTTGGAGGAATAAATGGTTTTTTGTTTTTATTGTTTCATTTTGTTTTGGGGAGCTTTAGAGTTCTGCATGTGGTTTTTAATTCTTTCCAACCTCCAGTTTGAATCTTTGCATGTTTAATCTTGCCTTGCATGGTGGAAATAATAAAGAAATTAGAGCATGGAAGCTATAAGAAGGAAGTGAGGATAGTTTCATAATCTTGGTTTTTGTGTTTTTCGTGGAAATCTTGCAGTAGAGGTTTTGCATGAAGGATTGAGGCAAGAAAAAGGAGACATGAGAACTTCCAGGAATGATAGATCCTATCTCATTAAATATTCTACTTTTACTTAAGTGTTTTCATTAAAATAACTTTGCTCTTTTATGAAATCGTTCCTAGTATTGATGTTTGTGTTATGTTTTTATTCTTACTACTTCAATGATGTTTCTTGATTATGGTTTCTTGTGGATACATTGTGATGTTGTGTATTTATTTTTTATCATCAATATGGTTTTTCTTCATGCAAATATAGTTTTTTTTTCCTTATTAATTCATACTAAACTTCCGTGGATGTTAATGAAAGATTGTGTCATTTTTCTTGGTTAGATTTTTCACCTTTAATGGGAAAGCTTGGAAAGTATACCGGGGTTATGGTGAAATTTTTATGACTTTTAGCATCGATCAGTTTTATTTTCTGAATATAGTTTGGAACCAAAAATATTTGGTCGACTTATATCTTGACTGTACCTTCAAAATTGTATTGGGGTCTTGTGTTGTTTTTAGAACCTGTTGTTCTTTTCGTTCTCAAGTTCCTTTACTTGATCTTGGATTCGGTCTTTCGGGTAAGACTTTAACCTTGTGTGTTTTCTTGTAAATTATTTGTTCCTTTCTCCATTAGTAGCATATGGAAACAATGAACATGCAGATGTGATTTTTTTATAAGCCATGATTGAGATAATTATGTCTTGTTCTTGTAATTTTTGAATTTGGATGTGAATACAAGTCCTCATGGAACTGTTAACGTGAGTTAAGTTTTTATGTTTAGGCTTGTACCAAATCTCTTGTGTGGTTACAACTACTCTTACCTATAATGTTTGGTTGGTTTCTTGATGAACATTATCCTTTGATTATGAGCACAACTTTGGTTAAGCAAGGTTGTTGGAAAGAATGTTATTCAGCTTATATCTTCTTGTTTGATCATTCAGGATTATTAGCAGGTTGTTAATATTTTGAATATCAAACAAAAAAAATACTATTTTTATAAAGGTAGTATGATTATATCAATTCACTTCTTCTTGAATAATAAGAACTGGTTGTGTTTTGTGGAACTTAGATTGGAAACTAAATTGAGAAGTTTAAGATTAGCATAATAATGTTATTTACTTTTTTCTTAATTAGTTGTTGCTTGTATGATTAGCATGTTGAAATGACTTTCATAACCATGTTTGAGATATAATTAATTATGTTGGTCTATTTAGTTCTTTCTTGAACATTATTTCATGTAGATTTTATGACTCCTCTCTTTTTCTGTTATGTAATCTTAGGGAAAGTCTTTCTGATTGATCTTATTTTCATATTTAGAACCTTTTTCATCAACAACATGGTTCCTTTTATGAAATAGTTAGATAAAAGCATATTTTCTTAACGTTATAGAATTTATTATGCTCATTTCTTGTGAATTTACTCATGTTAACAATTTTGTAGATGAACTTCGTAAAAGATGAAAGAAAAAAGGCTTATAGAAAGTAATATTTGTTTTACTAAAGAAATTATCTCTTCATTATGACATCTATGTATTGATAATTACTTGAAATGTAATTTTGTTGGGAAAAAGAAATATGGAAGATGTATTAAAAATAGTTTTATATTGATCGAAATATATTTGTGTAAGCCTTTGAAATACGTAATGAGTTTGGAGAGTACTAAACTCTCTTTTTGATAAATGAAATGCTGCAAAAAAACTATTGATTTCTAATCTCTTTATGAGGTCTTCATGACTTAAGTGTGTGTAATATTAATAGATAATATCATGCATGATGGGGCTATATATATATATATATATATATATATATATATATATATAGGATTACGCAACTTAATAGATTCTATGATATATAAATATTCTAGAAATAAGGATCTATACTTATAGTTTGATTCATTTCACTTGGTAAGAGCACAACTAATTTGATAATCATTGGTAGATCCTTAACGGTAATAAAGACTATGAATAATTTATATAAATGTGTGTGGTTTCTTATTATTAAACTAAATCATATGTTTTCTATTTTCACTAATAGGACATTAGTCCTTGATAAGGAAAGAAAGGGATACTTTCCTTGTAATTAAATAATGAGAAATGTATGATATCTTATTAAGTATTTATGGTTAAATCATGAGGATGATTGGTTGTGTGTTCCTTATTTGATATCAATAATTTGAAGCATGGATGTTTAAAAGAGTTAATAGAAAGATTTGGAATTAGGATATTTTGAAGTCTAAAGTACAAATTTTCAAACAAGTTTGTTACAAAGTTAAACTATAGTAAGAAAACTTAATGATCTTACTTCCCTAATATCGAATTCAAACATATCAATATATGAAAATAAATAGTTAAGATTAAGATAAACATAAGCATGAATTTAGAATAAGTAGGAATGCATATTTTATCTGCATACCTTTCTCTCAGGTAAAATACAACTCGTACCCTTCTTTGGGGTAAATTGTGATTAGTGGACCCTTAAGTGCATTGTTTCACCTGATTCTTAGATCATTCCTTTGAAGCATTGAAAAAATAGATAGGGTAATGGGTGTAGGAGGAATACGTATTCAAATGTTGGTTGATGGGTTGTTGCACGTGTATGACTTCCGGATCCACATCTGATTGTGAGAGCTTCCTTTTGGCTAGGAGGAACTACCTGTAATGAAAACAAGACCACCAGAAGGAATTAAACACTATGGGTAGTGAACTGCCTAGCATATGTTATAACCAGGAAGTGTGATACTTCCTAGATGTTTGTCAGTCCACTGTTTTATACAATTTAATGATGTAAACAAAGTAAATCCTATTGTAGTTTGAAATGATTTAGGTATCTCACTTGAAAAACAATAAGAAATAGATATAATCTAACATGCTAAGATAGAATAGAATCCAAAGGTCAAATTATTGGTTCTAGGTTCTGCAGGTTTGACAGAGGTCTCGAGTAGATCACAGGTGAATGAGGGTAAGATGAAATTTGGTGGGTAGGTCTCTATTCTAGGCTATGTGGGAAAATACAAAGACCGGTGTTGGTCAGGGGTGACCGACGGTAGTTAGGTGTAACCGGGTGCCAGTTACTGTGAGATCTAGAAATATCACAGAACAAGTTATGGTCTCCTTTGTGATTACACAAAGGAATTTGGTGGGTCGAGATGACGTATTGGGTGACTGGAGTAGTCTTTGGTGAGGTTTTAATGGGTATATGGAGGTGAAAACATTGGAGAAGGTCAATAAGGGGAAAAGTAAACAATGGATGATAAAATGATGATGAAATGAAACAAACTAGGAAATTATGATGTTATACTTACTTGGATTCCAGTCCTAAATGCCTGTGTGTGAAGAAGGATGGGGATGCTGATGAGGGGTTTGAAGGTTATAAGTGATCACCAACTGAAGAAAGCTTCTACATAGGCTGCATGTACACTCCTCTTTTCTTGGATGGATCATATCATGGATGGGATGGTTGTACAGCATAAGATGCTCAATCTCCTTCCTTGCATGCCTAGTTTTCACTGGAATTTTCTCTCTAAAGATGTGTTATCTCTCTGAGATGTGTTTTTGCTTGTCAACCTTCTCTTAATGTTTGCCAACCTTTTGCCAACTTACTTCCAACTTCCAACCTTGAGAATAAGGTTGTTTTGGGGTTAAGAGAGGTAAATGATGGCGGTCCGGCTTAACCAGTGACGATTAGGGGTTACCGATGTCGGTTAAGGCAGGATTTCCTAGGTTTACTAAACTAGCGAGATCCTCCTAATTTCCTTGGATCTCATGTTGTTATCTCATAGATTAGACTGGGAGATTCTTGTGAGCATGTGGGGATGTGGTTAGAGGGAATGCAAGCATTGCTTTTTAGGGTTTGGGTAAGTCTTAGTTAGTTATGGCAACTTGCTAAAAATAGGTCTTAGGTTGAGTTGGCTTGGTGAGGTGTCTAAGTGAACTGTATGTGTGGATATTATTTAAATAAGATATTTAAATAATAAATATAGTGAGGATAATGAATTAATTAAATTAATATTAGTGGGGTGAAGAGGGTCATGGCTAGGTCAATGTAATAAAGGGTGCCTATTAGTCAAGGTACGAAAGAGGAGTGTGACTTGACTTTAGTGTCTACATTTTGCCCCTTTTTGTTGCATAGCTTGTATTGGTAAGAAATGCTAACAAAAAATAATATGTGGTTGCCCCATGTGTGAGTGAAGGTGATCCCCCTCAAACTAGGAACTGACAAGGCAGCAGGCTGAAGTAGTGAGTGGTTTGATAAAAGGTAAATGTGAGGAAAAGGTAGGTGGGCATAGGGGAAAAGGGTGAAAGGTCTACTTAGAAAATATAGGTAATGGGCAAGGTCAAAGGTAGCAACAGTAAAATTCATGCACACGTATAAACTACGACACACTACCGGGTTGAAGAGCAGGAAAACTCTACATCGTTAAAGGTCGATAACTTTATCCAAACAAGGTTGAAGTGAATCCAGTTTCCAAGGTATAGGATATGGTCAGGAAACACAAAGTAGGTTAGGCACAGGAACGTTTAGGTATGTTCTGGTACACCAAAGGTAGGGTTAGGTTAAGCGGTCATGGCAATAGGCTAGGTAAGCTCATTAGGTCAAAAACACAGGTAACATTGCCATAAGGTATAGTGAACACATGAGGTCAAAGGTCACTAACGATGGTCTAGGTCCAAATATCTAGGTCACATCATGGGTAAGGCCAAGGTATGGGTAAAATAACGAGTCCCCAAAGGGGGACAAGAGTAGGCAGGTAAGTGAGGAGGTCTGGAATGGTAAGGTAAATAGGTTGGGTATAGGTGGGGTGGGGCAAAGGACCAAGGTAAAGGGTGGGGTAAAATGGAAAAGTAAGGGAAATGTGTAGGTGAGGGTGACTGATGGAGGTCATGGATAAATGACATTGGTATAGGAAAACTGACGACAGTTATGTAGGGCACACGATCAATGCTGGTCAAAGGTAACCGACATCGATTAGGTCGGGTTGGGTATAAAAATTAAAAAAATCCATGTTTTTATTATTCATTTGTTATTTATGAATTGAAGAAATGACAAAAAAAAGAGAGAAAAGAGAAAAAGTGTCTAGAGGAAACAGGACCATGAGCCGGTAGAAAGATTTGATGAGGGTTGGGTTGGTGAGTAGCGGGTCCACAAGATTAGGGTGAGAAAGTTGATTGGTCAGAGGTTGTGAGTAGTTATTTGGTGATGGCATAGGCTAGAGAGGGATCGGGAAGAACGCTAGCACAATGGCTAGATGTGCCACCGAGATGGTAGAAGTGTGACAAGGTAAGCACCTAACTCTATATTGTTGATTAGTTAGATTAGGTGTTTTGGTTATTGTCATTTGTAGGGTTTTGTGGGTTTTGGTTTTTTGTGGGTGGTTAAAAATAAAATGTGGGTATGGGGGGAATAATGGGCAAAAAAGAGGGGGGAGGGTAGTAAATTGTATAGGTGGGGTGGGCAAGGGTATTGGCGTAGTGTAGGTCATTGTAGGTGGGGTAAAAGGGACAGGTGGGAGAGTTTTTTAAAAAGGGGGGTTTGGGAAGTCATAGAATTTCCGCAACAATGACCAACGTTGATCAAGCTTGGCCAGCGTCAGTTGGGTCGAATCGGTATTGATCACCAAATAGGTGACCAAGGCCAGTTAAGGGGTAACCATGGTTGGTAAGGGTGAACTGGTATCGGTCACCAAATAGGTGACCAATGTTGGTTAAAGGGTGACCACGGTTGGTTAGAATGAACCAATATCTGTCCGGCTTTGAGTCACAAGGCTACAAAAGTGATGTAGGTTAGGTAGTTGAGATGGGTAGGGTAGAGAGATGCCTTACAGGGGAAGGTAGTGACACTGATTACCCATATAGGTATACTATAGACACAGCTAGAGGGGTCAGAGGTAGAGGTAGTAAAGCTACGAGTACAAGTGGCCACTCTGCAAGCCTAGATGACAGAGGGAGAGGATGGAGGAGATGGAGATAGGGATTGTTAGGTGGCAACCTTACTAGGCTCAGGTGGCAGGTTTATAGGGCCAGTTGGCCACATCCTAGGAATAGATTGGGCCTTACAGGCCTAGATATATGCACAAGGGTAGGGAGCACCACCACAGGCAGAGGGAGCTGGTCCCAGTTCATAGGTTAGCACAGGGCAAGCCACTGCAGGGTAGGTATAGGGGCCGAGACCTATGGGACCGCCACATACCATGCCTATATCCAGGTTACGGGATGCCCTAGGGGAGGTGAGATATTATCAGGATCAGCTCATGGCGGCTGGGATAGAATTCTTATCCTACTGAGAGTATAAAGCACAACAGGCATCTAGTGAGAGGATGAGATCCTACACACATACTATGGAGAGCATAGGAGGTCAGTGAGCTCTGAGGCATAATCAGGGAGAGGCCACCATTTCACGGTAACCAAAGTTAGGTGAGGTTCCAGTAGGGACATAGGAGGCCAAGGGTACATGTGACACAGAGATGGAGGACATCCGACGAGATGTCTGATATGCGGTCACATAATTTTTTATGTATACTAGTGATTTTTTATATATATTTCGCCATGCGTGCCGAAGATAGTGAGGATGTACGAGTGATTTTATATATTTTGAGCATATACAGGCCTACATGCCAAAGATATTTTATATGTGATTCATTCATTCTTTTGGTATATATGAGACCAACCTATGTGCCGATGACATTTTGTATTGTATATCGGCCTGCCTGCTGACATTTTTGAGATGATAGACATGATGAGGTAGACATGTATATTGAGACACACATTTATTAATTTATATGATGAGATACATGGTATTTTATGATGTGTTGATGTTTTTATGAGACATTGGTTTATGGCTTGTGTTAGATGAGATATGGATTTTTTACTTTCATTTGGATTGAAATCAGGTGAGGTAGGCATGATGGAGTTAGGATGGTTTAGGCATGGATTGAGTCAGGTTATAGGCATGGTTGAGTCAGGTTAGTTTAGTCATGGATCGAGTCAAGTTATAGGCATGGTTGAGTCATGTTGGTTTAGGCATGGATCGAGTCAGGTTTGGTCAGGCATGGATCGATTTGTGTTATAGGCATGGTTGAGTTAAGTTGGTTTAGGCATGGATCGAGTCAAGTTATAGGCATGGTCAAGTTGAAAGTAGGTTTAGTTATGATTTATTATTTTTGTAATGAATGATAGTATGGGTCATATGTGAAATGTTCTATAATCTATGCATAGTGATGATAGAGAGATGGTAGGTGTAATAAATGTATGTTGTGGTAAGCAAATTGTTATGTATGTGGCTTAATTTCCAAATTTCTTATAAAAGGGGAACTAAGTGAAATGTGATGTAAATGGTGAGTTAGGCCTGGTTGATGAATTGTTTTAGGGTATAAAATGACCGAGCTAACCTCCAAGGGCCCCATGCCATCAGAGTGTTGCCTACATAGTCCCGGTGAAAACGTGACCTCAGGCCAATGTAGTTCTCCCATGAGCTAGGGAAGAATATGAAAATGAGCTGGTAGATTTTTAGGCATGTTGTGGGTTTAGGTTTAATAGGTGTATGTATATTATAGGTAAAATGATGTAGGTGAAAGTGATTATGGTGAAAGGGGAGGATTACCTAAAAGGTAAGCGTCATGGACCAAGTCCTGTATAAGGTAATCAAAAAATAAACAAAGATGGTTAAAAGATAAGGGGGGGTAATAAATCCACTTGATTGGGTAGGATCATACCGAGTAGATCATACCTTGGAGGGGGTGATGAACATAAGACCCGAAAGGCATTGCATGATTAACTATTTTACGATGAAGGGAGTCACAAGATCACCAAATGTCTAAAGTTCAAGATGTCCCTTAAGGAAATTGAGATAATGAGAGTGGAAGTTGTAAGGAGGGTGAAAGGTAGTTAATTATATATGTTTTGAGTGATAGGGATTTTGGGCAAGGGATCCTAGGTCATAATGGGCAAGTCCATGACTAATTTTTGTTTTTGTTTTGATAGACTGATTGATGTAGGAATTCTATATGGGATAAATAATATGGTACTCCTTGAGGTCTTCGTGACGCTGATCGATGTGAGAAGATTTAGTTTCTCTCATTTTTTTTAAAGCTTTACATAGCTATCCTTAGAGGGAGCAGTCTATTTATAGCAGCAATTTTTTTGAGAGGAAGATGTCCTTTTGAGGGAGTCATATTTTTATTAGAAGTTTGACTCAAGGAGTTTGGTCCCGTGAGGTCTTTGAAATCATGGAAAAGACCAAGGTGGAGGATAGGACTCTTGTTTAAAAGGCAAGGAGGAATGACCATGGGATCTCATCTAAAGATAGACGAAAATTATCCATGAGAATCATGTTATGTGTAGTGTCATGGTACACATATTCAAGAGAAGATAACAAGTGATGGGTACTCACATGATTCTTGTTTAATAGTTAGGGAGGTGTATGGAGTGGATAGAACTCAAGGGATGAGCCTATAAAGAGATAAAGGGTGAGGTAGGATGATTAGTCAACAATATAATGGTCGAAGATGCAATGCGTTAAGGGCCTTAGGTTCAAGTTTACCGTCAAGTGAGGATAAACGATAGGCACCTGATCCATAGGTATGAGTTACGATGTATGGTCCAAGCCATTTAGGATCGAATTTTCCCTATTTACTTTTTCCTTCTTTGGTTAGGTTTTGATTTTCTTTCAAGACAAGGTCACCAACTTGGAAGGTTATTTCATGAACACGTTTGTCATAAGCGTGTTTGATACGTTGTTGGTAAACTTGAAGGTGATCTAGAGTGTTAAGATGACATTCGTCTAATAAATCTAGTTGTGCTAAGTGGTCCTGAGGAAAGTCATCATCAATAAGCATGTCATGGAGAGAAATTTGGAGTGAGGGGATCTAGAATTTGAGAGGAAGAATAGCCTCTGTACCATAGACCAGAGAAAATGGTGTGGCCATTGTGGAATGTGCGTATGCCAATCCTTCCCAATATCGTCAACCAATTTCATGAGAATTTTGTTGAGGGTTTTGTTAGTCGATTCAGCTTGGCCATTTTTTTGTGGGTAATACGGTGATGAGAAACTAAGCTGAATGTAGAAGGCATCGCAGAGTTTTTGCAATGTTTTTTTTAAAATTATTTTCTATTGTCAGTGATGAGGCGATGAGGAACACTGAAGCAGAAAATGATGTGATGGTTAATGAACTCACATATTTTCTCAGCTTTCATGGAGATGAGTGGTATGGATTCAACCCATTTTGTGTACTATTCGGTAGCAGTTATGATCCATTGATGGCATTGGGAAGAATGGGGATTGATTTCTTCAATGAGATCCAAACCCTATTGAGAGAACGGCTAAATATCACATGCAACCTGTAAGGCATGACTAGGTGTATGATGAAGGTTGGAATGTTGTTGGCATTTTACACAACATTTGACATAGTCACAACAATCATAGTTAAGGGTCGGCTAGTAATAGCCTAGCTGAAGAATACACTTAGCAACAGGGACAATGTTAGAAATCCAACGAGGATAATCAATGGCAAAGATGAAGGAAATGGAAAGAAGGCACTGAAGTTCTTCTTTGACAAGAAGAGCAATGCAAGGTTGCATTTTCCTTAATTTTTGTGTGATAAGTTTGGCATCGGGAACAGTTACAATATTGTGGACCACTATGGTGGGTTCGATACTGGGCATGTCTGCGTAAGACCAAGCGAAAGCATGGTTATGATCTCAGAGGAAAGAAGTGATGGCTTTCTATTCAGTAGCATCTAAAGATTGTCTGATCTTTAGGATGTGCAGGTCGTCCTAAGTATGAATGTTGATATCGATAGTCGATTCATTCAACATGGTTTGCGTCTTAGAGGGTAACGACTGATGAATATATGAGTCTTCTACACCAAGGTAGGTGAGTATGGATTCATCATCCTAACATTGAATGATGTTAATTGTAGGTGTGTCTTCATCGATCATTTTAGGACACAGGAATGGAAGAGTGGAAGGGGCATCACCTTTGCGTTGATAAGTCAAAGGCCCCAAGGAAATGGTTTTTATGAAAGAAAAATTTAGGGGGGATATATTCAGGGTCCATCGAATCCATTGGTGAGGGTGGTGATGAAGGTGGAGCGGGTGAAGGTGGTGATGAAGAAAAAGGTGGAGAATAGCTAGGGTCCTCAATGAGTTCAATGCAGGCCTATTTAGTAGGAGGTTCGAGGAAGCCGATACCACCATGGTCATTATGTTTGTGGGTGGTACATGGAATAATGGTATGGCGGCCTTACTTGTAAAATCCAAAACCAAAACCCTTCCATGCATAGTGGTGTAGGAAGGTACGAGAGAAATGGTGATTTGTAAGTGATTGGAAGTCAATGGAGAATGGGCGGGTTTGTGATGGTGGTTTAGGTGTGTAAGTGGTAGTATCAAGTCCCCCATAGATGAGACTAGTATGAAGATGAGGAGGACCATAAAGGAGGCATTCTCTTATACGGTGATCATAGCGAGGGTGTTGGCGAAGGCTTCCATACTCCTGCGGAGTAAGGAATGTGTTGAAAAATAGCTTCCAAGGGATCAGTGATTGGTATGTAGGTAGCTAGAATGAATGATGTGTCGTAGGTCAATGTGGAGGTGGAGATAATGGATTGGGTAGCTAATGGGTCAGTTGTGGAGGTTATAGCAATGGTAGGAATGGAGGAGGTATGTGCGGTGAAAGTAATGGTTGTACTGGTAGGTGGAGGTGTAGGTGAAGTGGTAGTGGTTACAGAGGTTGATGGCTTGACAGGTATGAGCACATCACTGGGTTGGTAAATCATGTTGCATGTTTTCAAAGGTGATGGGTCAGCCGGAATGGTATAAGTGTGTCCTTCGTGTTCAAACTTTACACAACGATTCAAAGTGGAAGGAACGCAACCCATGACATGGATCCAGGGTCTACTAAGCAACAATTTATATTAGAATTCCCCCTCCAAAACGTAAAAAAATTTTGGAACAATACATGGGCCCACATGAACATGGAGGATGATAGTGCCTAGTGTGTAGGTTATAGCATTGTTTAATGAACGCAACATGACCGGATGTTTATGAATGTAATTTTCTGGTATGCACATTTGAGAAAATGCATGGGATGAAATGATGTTAATTCTATCACCTCCATTAATCATCACACGACGTACCATTATGTCATCAATGTGGAAAGAGATGAAGAGGGCTGGGTCTAGGTCATCATTTTGTTGTGGCGCGATCTCCTCCTTTGAGAAGCTAAGGGAGGCCACTTGGTGAACAAGGTGCGGCAAAGAGGAAGGTGGTAATTGGGTGAGAGAGGCTACATGATGGGGTGTGATAATGGAGGCTATGGGTGCATGGTCATTGATTAAAACGCCAATAGATTAAAGAACCTCAATGAGAGCTTAACGATGGGATTCCGAGGTTTGGATGAGGTCATATAAGGACATTTTGAGGGGAGATTGGTGTAATTGTTTGAGCATGGTGCAATGTGTGATGCCATTAGAGATGGGGTATGTGGGGCCATGGATAGTTATTTTAGGTATGGGTGCAGATGATATGTTAGGTATAGGATTGGTTGGAAGGTTAGTTGCCTTTTATTTTCCCTTTTGCGCATGTGTAGTGACATGTGACATGTTGATTTGAGGGGAGTTGGAAAATGGAGAAGGTGTATGGTGAGTGGTGTAATGACATGAAGGGCTAAAACCTATTGGAGGAGAAAAGCCTTGTGAGGTGAGCTGGGTGCAACGACATTGAAGTGGTGGCATGGAAAGCTCTCTAATATGAACTATGTTAATTTCAAATCTTAGGGTGACTTTAGGAGTGGTGAGGGTGGAGGTTGTGGAGGTTGAGTGGGTAGTGTGGGAATGGGTTTTGGTGAAACAGGATCCTCGTCAAGAACGTCATCGTCATCGAAGTTGGTTTCTGGTGGACACAATTAGATAAGGATGGTTTTCAAGGCCTTGCAGTTCTCCACATCGTGCCCTGGCACACAATGGTATGCACAAATTTTAGTATCGTCAAATGCTTTTCACTTGAGTTTGAGGGGTTTGTAAGGTTGGAGTGGTGGTAATGTGATAATAGAGGTCACGAGGAGGTTGGTTAAAATTTTGGCATAGGACCCTCTTAGTGGATCACAATGGGAAGTGAACGTGGGTTTGGGTGTAGGTGTAGTTGATTGTCAAGGAACTATTTTTGGAAGAGGAGGAATGGGTCAAGCTATGGTTTTAGGTATCGGTCATGTTTTTTTTGGTAGGAGTACAATAGATGAACGGGTAGGAGGGTGTGTAGTTATTTTGACTACCTTATTGTGGGGTAGTAGGGTTTTGTTTTTGGGTTACACCTTCTTGGGTAAAGGTGATGTGGGTGTATGAGATTTAGAAGGAAATGAAAATGGAGGAAGAGGGAGAATTACCCATGGGGATAATGGGGGTGTTGTGAAGGTAGAACACGTGGGTCGTACTTGGGGTGTGAGGGATAGTGACTGAATTGTAGTGGGTAGTGGAGCAATAGTTGAGGGTATTGGAGGTATTGGTGGTAAAAAGACTGCATGTGTAGGTGTAAGTCGTGTTGTGTGCCTAGGTAGGTTAGAGGTTTGTGAGGAAGGAATGGGTTGTTGTGTTATTGGTTTATGGATGGGTGAAGGTTGCTTGACCATGTTGGGCAGTTGAGGTCTCAAGACAAATGGGACAAGTGCGGGTGTGATTGTTGTGGTCGGGGTATGAAGTCATTGATTTTTTTTCTTTGGTTTGGGTGTCGGAGTAGGTGTGGTATTGATGTTGGAGGATGTAGCTAAATCCAGTTTAATAAGTGGATGAGTGAGGTTGGTGGTCGGGGTGACCCCTAAAGTGGTAATAGGCTTAGTTGAGGAAAATGTTGTAGGTGCGGGTTTGGGTTTAGATGTAGGTTAGGTTATGGGTGAGGGTGTGGTTTGAGTGCTAAAAAGTATTGTGGAAGGGGTTGCAACAGAGGTAGTTGTATTTGGTTTGATTGGTCAAAATTTGTTTGGGTAGATAGTGGAGGTATCAGTGAGGGATCTCTTCATCTATGTTGAGATGGGGAGTAAGAGGCGCCCCCATATTAAAGCCCTATACATATAATCTAAGTGATTGGCCAAATGTGAGAATGGCACATCTGTAGGTGGAGTGGGTGAGGACCTAATGGAAATTCCCATAAAATGTGTCTTAGAGATAGGGAATTGGCTAGCTTCAGTTTCTGTGGGTAAGAGAGCCGAAAGTAGGTTGGCAGGGTTATGGGTATCTGATGGAGAATGTTCACCAAGAGGAAAAGGTATCTCAACTAGTTCTATGATAGCTGGAGGAGATAATGAGAGCTCTTCTATGAGTGGAGGAACATATGGGCACTCCTCTATGGGTGGAGGAGATAATGGGTGCTCCTGTATGGGTGGAGGAGGTACTGTGGATAAAGGTTCTCTAAGTGGTGAAGCCAGGGGTGAAATGGGCTCAATGTTAGTGGAATACCCCTCCATTGGTGATGAAGGAGATGAAAGGTGTTCCTCTATTGGTGAAGGAACAGGGGAGGTTGGTTCCAACATGGAAGGAGGATTTCGGGCTAGGATCTCCTCTATGGAAGGAATATGGTGTAATTGGGAGGCAACAGGAACCTCATTAAAGATAGCATGAACCTCATGAGTATGGGTATCGTGAGTTAATGTCTCACTAGTTTGATTGGATGAAGGGGCATGGTTGGGAAATGGTATTTTGAAGATTTGTCAATTTTGGTTGGGGGTCGCATTGGGATTATCCACAATTAACTCTCCTTTCTCGAGCATTTCTTGGACAATATTTTTAAAAGTGATGTAGTTACCGTCACTATGACCCTTTACTCTATGATAGTTACAAAAATCATGTTCTTTATACCCTATGGGCATGGGGTGAGCAAGGTCAAAACCATTGTTTGGTTTTATAGGTGGAAGGGTGATGGATCTAGCTTTGAGAAGCTTTTCTAAGAAAAAAGATTAAGGTTCCCTAATTGGGGTATATTTTCACTGCTCTCGTCTGAATTGAAAAGTTTGGACAAGTGAGAGATTAGATGAGGGTGTAGCATGATTTAATGGATGAGATGGGCTGGCCTTGAGTACCACTACGTTAGCGGTGCCCTTAGATTTTGAATAATTGGTTTGTGGTTTGGAAGAAGAAAAGGTATCATTCGAATTGAATTCCAAATTATTGTTGCGTAACTATATTTTCTTCTCTTCGATGGCCCGAATCTCTAACTTTCGTGCCATAGTGAATGCTTCATCGAATGTTTGGAAGGTTTGGACTTGCAAGGTCAATAAAATATGTCTAGTGCAAGTCCATGTAAAGAGCTCGATGAGTTAAGTTTGTGGCAGTTGGAAGGTAAGTTGATTGATCAGGCTGCTCCAGCGAGTGACAAAATCTACGATATATTCGTCCTCATAGTGATGTGTGGAATATAGATCGGTCATGGTAACCTTCTTGATGATATTGACAGAGAAATGATTCAAGAAGGCTTAGGCTACCTGATTGAATGAGAATATAGAGTGTTTAGGTAACTCTCTATACCAATCTAATGCAGGTCTAATGAGGGACATGGGAAAGGTACTTAAAAGCAACGCATCATCATGAGTAATCAGATAACACCCATGTTTTAATGACCACAAATGTTGTTATGGGTCTTCTTGGCTATTGAAACTATTATGTTGGTATCCAAATTTGTTCTCCTTTTCAGTCTGAGCAACACCATAGATATGTCATAGGGATTAAGGAAATATTAGACCATGTTGTATGTCATTGGTAGCTGGGGATATGGTCTAGCTGGCACTCAAGTTTGTGGAGAAATGGATAGCACTCCAATAAGACTTGTTCTTGTCCTAGCTGTTTTAGGTTGTGCCTTTTAACCAAGGTAAGAGGACCTAATTTGTAACCTTGTAATGGTGAAGGAGATGAAGATATCCTTCTCTTTTCTTGAAATTCTATGATGGAAACCTTGATGAAAACATGATCAACAACCCAAATCTAAACTCTCACAAGTTTTCACTTCTCAAAACATGGGTATGTTCTCAAAACAAGGCAAAGGTTACTAGAGACATTGGAAATCTTGATCTGTTATGCATACTTTTGCAAATGGATTTTGATCTTTTGTGGGTATACAAGTGCAAATTAGGGATAGTACATGATAGGATCTTTGTTGTTTAGATGAATTTTGGTGGGGGATTGACAAGATAAACTAGGATAGATCAAATTTTTGACAATCCCTACAATACTTGAACAACTATCATATGAAATGCTTCAAATAATCAGAATGTTCCTTTAACCAAAAGAGGCACAAATGGAAGCCTAGGTTGCACTCTTCACACAAATCTTGAGAACTCACCACAAAATCTTGAAGTAAATAACTCAATTAAACACAAAAAATCCTTGATCAAACCATGCCTAAGGTGCCCCCAAAGGCTTACAGGCAGTCTCTGTAGTCAAGGAAGGTAAAGTGATTTTAAATTTGTTTATCTCCTTATCAGATGAAGGCTCTTCTGAACATGATATTGCAAATGCCACTAAACTATCAACAAGAAATGAAGATTCTGTGTGATTTCTAAAGACTTTCAATGCAAGATTGCAACAAGAACAATGAAAACTATCCACAAGCATTTAAAAATGATAGCAGACACCATATTGCTTAAAGAAAACATAGATTTGGTTCAAAACTTGTTAGATTCAATAGCAGGGGAGAGTTACATGAACAATCTCAGACCTGTGTGATGGCTATACACTTGTAACCAACTCACATACATGAATTTCCAACACATGAGACATTAACCTGGTTCTTTGGTGGATTTCTCAGAAAATGAGCTTTCTCTCAGAATTTTTCTCATGATTTTCAACTCCCTCTCTTTACAATTTCTCCAAAATGCATTATATACTTCATGCCACATTGGAACCTTCTTTTCCAAGAAAATAATATGTCATGGGATCAAGTTTGTTACAACAATTTCTCATGATTCAATGAAAATGACATCAAACAGAGAAACATTTGATGAATGCCAGGTGTGCCAAAAAGTTTAAATCATTACAAAATTTGGACCATCATCCATCCTGGAGGCACGTTTTTTATCATTGAGGCATGTAGACACCTTTAACTCATCATTTTTACCTTTTTACCTTTTCAAATTACCTCTGTAACTGTTAATTTTGTCATTTCACATTTTTTCTCAGACCTGAGCAAAAAATTACATCAAAAACACCATAGATCGAAGAATTGAGTCATGAAAATGATGCCAATGTTCTCAGAAGGCCAAGATGACACAAAATCATATAAAGTTTGATGAAATTTGATGCAAATACATGATTTCCAAGCTTCTTGGAGTTCCCATGGCAGCCAAAATGAATGGATGTTAAGTAACTAACGATCTCATCCACCTTTTAATATTAGCCCTCCACATGGAAGATTGGATCCAAAAATATGTTTGATTTAACATTTTGTAAACTTTGGATAAGGCGAGACATGTGTCAAAAAATGATTGGAAATCAAATCGGGATCATTTTTAGCTTTTTGACACTTTTGAAAAAATGGAAAATTTTGACTTTTTTCTCCACCCCTCTACTGTTGAATTTTGGAGCTGACACATGGCATATGGTGGGTCCCTTTGAAATCGCACTTCAATTCTATGAATTTTGACTTTTTTGGAAATTTTGAAAAATTTCACCTTTTTCCTCGTGGGCCCGCACCTCCAATTTTTCACTTGCCACGTGTCCCCTTGTGATTCGCTAGCAGGCCAGTACTTCAAATTTTGATTTTAAACTCCTTTGTGAAAAAGGAAAAACTCCCATTCTACCTCCGCCTACCCGCCGACCTGCCTTGCTCTATTGGAAACGTGTCCACCTATGATTGGCATGGAGTCATTCTTAACATTTGCATTTTAGCTCCCTTTGCCAAAAATGCAAAATTTCTCTTTTACCTCCGAAATCCAGCGATCCCGCACAAGCCTAAAATTTTAACCCTATCGGGGATGCGCTCATAAATCTAACTTTAAAACATTTTTCCAAAGAATGCAAAATTTTCAAAGTGCCCCCCCCGAGGTTTGAACCTCCACCTCTTTAATTTGATCAAAAATTTGTACAATGCATTTGACCTTTGAACTTTTGGACATGTGTCTCCATCTGATTAGAGTGGGGCATTAATCCAACTATCACCTTTAGAAAACAAAGCAAAAATTCACCAAGTCTTCCCTCGGCCCCTTCCTTCATTTTTGCAAATTTTGGACACGTGTCCTCTTCCCATTAGCTGCGGGTATCAGGCCAAATGTTGATTTTTACCACTTGAAGTTTAAAAACTTCAAAGTAATTAGAAAATCTGCTGCCCCATTCTATCCTTTCCTCGACACATGCCCACCAGGGATTGGCTGAGGGCCTTCAGCCCAAAAATTCACTTTATCACTTTGAACCATAAAACATAGTACCACGTGTCCTCCCCTTATTCCCTCAAACTAAAATATATGCCACGTGTCCTCTCCTTATTCACTGCCACGTGTCCTTCCTGGGCCAAAAATTGTCTTTGAAAATTTTGCAAAATGAAATCAAAATTTCCTAAGGAAAGTCCGCCACCTGCCAATCCTTAGCCAATCAAAACATGCCACGTAGGCACTTCTTGCAAAAGGTGGAGCCACAAATCAAAATTTTCCCTTTTACCAAAATTCCAAAAAGTGACAAGTTAGAAATATTTCCCAACACCCCTTGGCCAATAGGAAACTGCCACGTTGTCATTACCTTATGATGATGAATTTGACGGGTAAATGACACCCGTATGATTGTCAAAACGTAAAATTTTCAAAGGATGCCCTAGAATTCAAATTTTTCAATGAGGATGGAAAATTTCTTGATTTTAAATCATCTAAATCATGTTTTAACATTATTTTCGACCTTGGGAATGCGGATTTAACTCATACAATTTAGATTTGATCAATTCTGATTTTTGCAAGATCGAGCAAAGGGAAAACAACATAAGCCAAAAATTGGAAATACCTAGGGCACAAAATAAGAGCACATGTGGATTTTTCTTTTAAACCAGGGTAAAACAACAAGTTATGGACAATTTAAAACATTCAACTAGAGGGGACGAATTGTAGATCTCCAATTTGAGAGATAAAACGTTTCTGAGCCAAAATTTGCATATGAAAAATTAGGGCACATTATGCAAGCTCAGAAATGGAACCAACATTAGCTCTTTCTTGGGGATGGGCACTCCCAGTGAGTGCCACAAGGACAAAATGTAGACCAAGTGCCAAACAATCCATTGGGAAAAGGAGTCAAAACACAAGGTAGCCCAAAAAACCATAGCCAATTAAACAAAAACGAGCTGAGAAAACAACCAAAATGGCTACCAAGAACAAAGGGAAAACCACACATCACAAACAACAACAAACAGAGCAAAAACAAAGGCTATACAACTGAACAATTTGTGCATACCTCAATTTGGGGATTAATCCAAGAAATGTTTTAAATGTCTGCCATTAACATGTAGCTCTAGTAATTCCCCATCCAGATCTTTAAGAAAAAAGGTATGTTCACCAATTCTGATATCAATGGCTTAAGGGCCCATCCATAATGCATCAAATTTTCCATGCTTTCCCTTGTCTTCATGCCTACTATCCCACAGCAAAACTAGATCTCCAACACTGAAGGATCTAGGATTAACCTTCTTGTCAAACAATTTCTTCTATTTCTCTCTAAATCTGATATCCCTTTGATGGAATGCTCTTCTCTCCTCATCAAGCTCAATAATCTGATTAACCCTTGATTCATATGAACCAATATCTTGATCTTCTAACTGTTGGGCAAACTGAAATGAAGATAATTGTAGGTGTAAGGACAAAAAAGCTTGAGTTCCATACACCAATTCAAATGGGCTTTTACCGATAGATCTTTTTGGAGCTATCCTATCAGCCCATACTGCAAATTTCATTTGTTCACCCCATTTCTTCTTGTTTTGCTCCAAGGTTCTTCTAATGATCTTCAAAAAATTCTTATTGTTGGACTCATCTTTTCCATTCCCTTGGGGGTTATAGTTCGAAGAATAAGTCATATTGATTCCATATTGATTACATATTTCCATTAAAGGTTTGGCTTTAAACACAAGGCATTATCAGCTACAATCTTGACTGGGACTCCAAATCTGCATATGATTTGATTCAACAAGAATTCCATAACTATTTGGTGTGTTTCTTTCTTGGTGGGGATTGCCTCTACCCACTTTGTGAAATAATCAATGGCTACAAGAATCCACTTATGGACATCACTAGAAGGATCTAAAATCTCACCAATGAAGTCCATCCCCCATTGCTTAAAAGGAGCTTCAATTGATACAGGCTGCAAAGGAAGGGATCCTGAAGCTTTCAATCTTCCAAAGAAACGTTGGCAACTATCACATTTTCTAACCATTTGGGTTGCATCTTTGAAGAGAGAAGGCCACCAATAACCAGCTCTCAAAATCTTATGTGTTGTTACTCTTCCAGTAAAGTGTCCTCCACAAACTCCCCCATGGAAATCAGCAACTATTTCGGGAGTTTCATCCTCAGTTATGCATTTCAAGAGGACACCTTCAGGGTTCCTCCAAGCCAGCCCAAGGTCTATAATGATATATTTTGGAGAAGCTAGCTTGAGGGATCTTTTCTAATTTTTATTTAAATGATTAGGACAGCAAAGGTGTCTAAGGTAAAATATCACATCCTTGTACCACTCAGAATTTACCAACTTTGGAAGCACATGTACCCTTTCTTCCTCTAGCTAATTCACTCTACATTCTGCAAGTTACTCTTAGCCATGAGCCTAGCAAGACCCAAACCTCTTACCAACTTTGTGGTTTGGATTTCCATATCATACTCCTATAGTTTTTTCAGCCATCTACATCTTTTACTTGGATCTCCATTTCTGATAAGATGTCCTTCACCATGGTGTGGGGAACATAAGCAACAACTTTTGAACTCAATATATAAGGCCTGAAAAACCTTTGTTGCTTTCACCAAGGCAAACACTTATTTCTCCATGATTGTATACTTCATCTCAGCTACTTGTAAAGCCTTGCTAAAAAAGGTAATAGGCCTCTCAGCCCCATTCTCATCCTTTTGCAACAAAACAGAAGCATGGTATATTCAGACACAAAGGAAAATATTTGGAAAGGCATCTTATAGTTTGGGGCTGCTAAGATAGGTGCATGTTTAAGTGCATCCTTAATTCCTTCAAAATCTTGAATGGAAGTCTCCTCCCACCTGATAACTTGGTCCTTTTTATAGCATGCTTGTGATTAGAAGAGTCATCTCAACAAAGTTGGAAACAAATCTTCTAATAAAATTGATTTGACCAAAGAAAGATTGGATGCCTTTCTTGGTTCTTGGGATAGGTACCTTGCTGATTGCTTCCACTCTCTCGGGGTCTATCATAACACTATCTTTTGACACAATGTGACCAAGCAGCTTGGCCTTTTACACACCAAAATGACACTTCTTTGGATTAAGAGAAATTCCATACTTCAATTCTGATTCATCTTCTCCAAGTGCTGCAATTGATCACCTCTCTACCTTGAAAATACAGTCACATCATCATAGTAAACTCCAATGAACTCATTTATGTAACCAGTAAAATCAACATCCATTGCTCTTTGAAAAGTGGCACCAACATTCATCAAAATGCTAAAGGGCATCCTTAAAAATCATATGTTCCCCAAGGAGTAGTGAATGTCGTCTTAAGTCTTTCTAATTCTTTGACAACCACTTAATTGTATCTGGAGAAACCATCCAATGTAGAAAGCAACTCAGACCCTGTCACAAGCTGCAACATATTTTCCATATTTGGAAAGGGATAGTTGTCCTTCATGGATGCTTTGTTTAAATTTCTAAAATCCATACAAAGTATGATATCTCCAATCTTCTTTCTGACTGGCACAAGGTTTACAACCCAAGATGAATACCTAGTGGGATGAATAATACCTCCATCTCTCAACTTCCTTAACTCCTCACATTTTTATGGAGAGAAGTGGATTAATTGGCCTTTTCCTTTATCTAAATGTTTTAGCATTTATTTCAAGAGGGATATTATGCTGAAATAAATATTCTTTATATGTTTTTAGTTCTGAATAGGACCAAGCAAGGCAGTCTTGGTATTTTTTTAAGAGTTGGCAATAGGACTATTTTTCTTCTTTACTTAAATTGATCTGCCCAACCAAAACTTCCTTGGTTTTTCCTTTTTTTCCAAACTTATGCTCTTCCACATCCCTTGAGATAGACATGTTTCTATTTATGATGTAATCAACATGGTTAAAATTTGACTCAAGTACAACGAGACCTCTAGGAATGGTGTTTTTTTTCAATTGGATGATATCTTCTCCAAAAAAAATTCTCTTCCTTCTGTCATGCATACCATTGGCTCAAATCAATATTCTAGTTTGTAATCTCACCTTGGTTTTTCAATAACCTTAGCACTTGAGAATCATCATGAAACACCTGTCAATGCTTGATGTTGTTAGGGACAATGGCCTAGTCAACACTTCAACATTGTACTCACAATAAGGTGAAATAATGAAAACTTCAAATCTTGACCCTCAACACTGCCAACTTGTGTGAGTAGCAGCATTGAGACCTCTATCATGATACACAATGTTAAAGGAATCAAAACTTAGATTTCAAGTAGATCCCAAACCGCATGCTTATACTATTTCATATGCTGATTTTTTGTAGCATAACTTTTCTTATTTATTTGACAACCAACTCTGAGTCACCTTTTGCAAAAATATCTTTCACCCCATACTTCCATATAATTCTTAACCCCAACAACAACACCTCATACTTAGCCACGTTGTTAGTGCATTCAAAATTAATTTTGAAGGTAAAAAGCAGACTCTTCCTTGACTACGGGAAAGCAAAACTATACCAGCACCATTCCCAAATTTGGAAAATAACATAGAACAATAGAAAAAGACTAGGCGTGCATGTGCGAGAGGTACGGTAGTAATGGAAGAAAGTAAAGAAAATGGCCAAAAGATGGGGGTTAATTAGTACTTTTCCATCACTCGTAAACCATATGAAATTAGTAGTATGTGAGTGGAAATATCAGTAACATAAACCTAGACAGAGATGCGTTACCTGGGATAATCAATGTAGAGTGCAACATGTAGAAATGCACCATGAAGGACTAGACAAGGCTGCCCTCAATGGGAATGGTGGCAAAAGACATATCCATCATGAAAACTGAATTTCACCCCCAGCTGAAATTGGACTGCCACCAACACTTGGAGGATGCAGGCATGTTTAAGTACTTGATAAAGAATCATACTGTCATTTGGGAGAGTTGTCAACAATTGCAAGAGGAATTTTTTCAAATTCTTGACCTTCGGATAAAGTTGCAAAGTTTTGCACTACCAGACCCTTCACAGAAGCAACGACCAGCACTTAGGTGGGACTACAAGGTAGTAAATTTTTTCAAAGGTCAGCTGTTACTTTGATATGGGGCAACTCATTCAATGACCTTTACAGGCATGACATTACATGGTATTCACCAAAATCCAACATACAATTGCATGAGGAAACCTATAGATTTATGAGTAAAGTTGTAATAATGCTCCCAACATTCTAATTGGGAATCAGCTCATTGATGTCTCCAAATATACCTCAGGTGTTTATCTGATGCATATACAAGTTGATTTGTAGTGGTTCAAGATTCTTATATAATGTTACTGAGGTGGAGTCTCAACAACATTTACATTTCTACCTAGAGTAACCTTCTCTTCCTTCAACCCCAAGTACTCAAATGCTCTCTTCTTATGCTCAGAAATTGTAAGTAACTCAATGATTGGAAAACTCACTTTAATTTTGATCAATACTTGGGCTATGAGATAAAAAATCATTCTACCGAGCTAAACTTGAATGAGACCGAGCTCTAAAATCTAAGGACGGGTCATCTAGATGAAGACCAAGCTACTCAAATGATTTAAGCATGGTCATTAAATTGTTGGAGTACGAGATTTTTGCTTGGAACGAACTATGAACTGCTGAGCAGGTGTCGAGCTTCATTGGAGATGATTTTGAAATCTCTAGTGAGCAAGGGTCATAGTTAGGTATAATGTCTTGAGGTGTCAAGCTAGCTGTAGGTAACCTGGGGAAATTCAACATGGAAGAGTCTGTGCTATATCGAGCCCCTAATTGTATTTCATCAACAAAGGGAGTCAATGTAAGGCTTCCAAGATGGTTTCCACCATGCATACTAATGTTGGCGATCATCAAATTTCTAAGCAGTGATGGTCAGACATTGTTGAAGGAGTGTGGGATGAGCCATTGTACTGGATTAGCGAGTTCAAGAGCCTGAGATGGGAGATAAGGCATGGTACCCGTTTCAGGCCAAGTGCAATCCTATCAGGTAGAAGCCCTATCCTAGAACATGATCGATTTCATATAGCTCGATAGCACCAAGGCCATGGAAAATGAGCTAATACAAAATACAATTCATCATGCAAGTTTGATCATGGAGTGTTAAACCATCCTCATTATTCAAGAAAAATCAAAGTTTTGGTCCACTTGGCACAGTCGAGGATGAGTAAGAAAACAGTTCTATCAGACACCAAGTTGGAGGATCAAGCCATCTCGATATCATCATGGCGAAGCAACCCTGGCAGTATCAGATGGCCATCGAGCTCCGTATCAAACTTTCATCTACTTGAGGGTAAAGTATAATTTCCCTTCCCATGTGAGATCATTTACCGAGTATCATAGAGTCTTTGATCACCCCTAGGAAATGGTGAGCTAAGATAAATGTAGTGGCTAGGATGAAGGAATTAGGTAGATGAAAATGAGGGGAATGAATTTGTCTCAAGCTAGCTCAGTTAAGCTGGAAATTTAAGGTAGAAAACTAGAATGATGTGGTGGAATGATAGTGTAGGAGGTCAGAAATGTGAGAGAAGAATTCAGGGACCTGTGAGAAGATCAGCTAGCTAGGCCGAGCTGGCAATTATTTCAAATGCTTTATCAATTTAAAACCAAAACCCCCATGAGAGGTAAAACAATGAAAAATAAATGATGGGCCCACCAAAATTTGAAGTTCCATGGAAAAATCATGTCTAAAATTGGTTGGGTAACGAAACTCTTAGGAGAATAGGCTGCAATATCTTATCAAATGCATCTGCATATTCCATTAAACAAGAATTGACTCACAAGTCCTGTGGATATCAACTGGTAACCTTCAGGCAAATCTTTGTTAAACAACTGCCTGTGCTTAGAAGCTCATGGACTTGATAATTTCTCAACAAAATTAGAAAAATTGGTCTCTTTGGAACCATGATTCCAAGACCTTTTGCACAAGGATCAATAAATTTTGTGGTTGATGAAGATTTTATAGTGAATTTCATAGAGAAAAAACCCAGTTCCAAATAGAGACCTCCAGGTGGTTGGGGACGTAATTAATGAGCATGAAAGCCATTTTCTTGTGTTGGAAGTTATAAATCAATGTGGGATGAATTTTGGAGATTGTACACCATGATTTTTACCTAGGGTAAGTGCACCAAGTTGGGGGACAATTAAGTGGACATCAAATCCTGAATTTTACATTAAAAACAACAAAACATCAAATTTAGTCTTTCGCAGACTTGAACCATGCCAAAAAGTAAAAACTATGTCATAAATATGGTACCATTGCGTAGGGGAGACTATTAGCTTTGTAGAAATACTGATTTTAAAGTGAATAGAAGAGGATAAATATCATTTTATAATTTTTTACTAATAGTAGGTCTTTAAGACACTTTTTCCTGTGAATGTTTATGTCTACGTTTAAGACTGCAAAATTTGTTTCACTTATCAGAATGTGATAAAACTTATACCATCCCAACCATGGTGAAATTATATACATGTTAAAAAAAAAATTATTTGATTTCAATATTTTTTGATGAAGTTATGGCAGGCAAACGGAAAGTGCTCTGTTTTCTTTATGTTTTCATACCACTTTCACGGAAAAAATCATAAAAAATAAAATATTTCTCAAAAAAATACAAAATAAAATCTATCCCAAGATAGATAGTGGCATAAAACTTCTCACTAAAGGAAAAATATATATATCAATTTTTGGTCATCCAAATTGTGGGCAAATGGACTATAATCTTATCGGCGTTTTTAAAAAAAAATACCAAGTCATTGAATTTTGAGTGTTTAATATAGCTAATCTTGTCCATTTTTTACAAAAATTAGTATTTTAGAAACTAGATTCCATATTCTACGATTCATATCAATATAATTTTGTCTAATTTTGAGTGTATGTATTGCTAATAATCCCTACAAGTTGATATTATGTTGTTATTTGCAATATGATGTCCACGGATGACCCCTTTTTGGTCCACCAACTTGCTACACTTATCTTGTGGGACAACATTTGGGTAACCATCCATTCCTCTAAAATTTATAGGACCAAAAGTGTTAACAACAAATGGAGGTCTAGGCTGATCCATATTGTTTGGTGGAGGTGATCTTGGAGGTGAAACAAGTTGATGAGGAGTGCAAGGTATTTGGGGCTCAAGAATGTGATTCACAAGACTGGTATTCTCTAAGTTCTGATTTTCTTGGAAATTTTAACTCGAATTAAAACATAGAGGTGTATATTGGATAAGGAGCTTACTAGGTACAACAGAATGGCCTTCACTAGCTGAGGCAAATAGGTTTATGAGAGTGTTGCTTAAATCAGAATTACTTAAAGAAGAGTGATAATCTTCTACCAAAGGTTGATCTCTCTCACCAATGGCTATATCTTTGCCTAATATCTTACCTTTAACCACTTTCCAAACTCTTCTTCCTTCCAACTCCGAGTTTCTTGAATCTGAGAACAATTTCTTAGCAGAGTCTCTAAGGAAGAGATATCTTCTTCCCTCCAGTTTTACAGAGATTAGCAGCAAAAAAATAAATGACAAAAATCTTAAGACACTGGTATTTTCTAGATCAAATCAGCATGGAGTTGCCACTAAGGATTTTCACCTTAGTTGTGCAAGAATGCACTAAGATAATATCTCAAATGTTTGCTAGTACTGAAACCTTTGCAAATCCTTATAAATTAGACCTCCTTCCTCTTAAATCAATCAATCACAATGCAACCAAAGTGTAGGAACTACTAGGAAATGAAAAAGGGCAGACAAAGCTTGAAAACTTTACTTAAAACCTGCAGATCTGAAGCATAGAATGATATTTTAACAATGTAGCAGCTCAAATAATTGAATACATAAATGCTCAAACTCTTCAAACACTTTAGAAACACCAAGAAATTCCAAGAAGTCCCTGGCAATGGCGCTACTCATGTTGTTATCCAAATTTGTTCTCCTTTTCAGTCTGAGTAGCACCAAAGATATGTCATAGGGCTTAAGGAAAATTTAGACCATGTTATATGTCATTGGTAGCTGGGGATGGTTTAGCTAGCACTCATGGTTTATCGGAGAAATGGATAGCACTCCAATAGGACTTGATCTTGTCCTATCTGTTTTAGGTTGTGCTTTTCAACCAAGGTAAGAGGACCTATTTTGTAACCTTGTAATGGTGAAGGAGATGAAGATATCCTTATCTTTTCTTGAAATTATATGATGGAAATCTTGATGAAAACATGATCAACACCCCATATCTTCTAACTCTCACAAGTTTTCACTTCTCAAAACATGGGTATGTTCTCAAAACAAGGCAAACGTTACTAGAGACATTGGAAATCCTGATCTATTATGCATACTTTTACAAATGGATTTTAATATTTTGTGGGTATAAAAGTGCAAATAAGGGATAGTACATGATAGGATATTTGTTTCTTAGATGAATTTTGGTGGGGGATTGACAAGATAAACTGGGATAGATCAGATTTTTGACAATCCCTACAATACTTGAATAACTATCAGATGAAATGCTTCAAATAATTAGAATGTTCCTTCAACCAAAAGAGGCATAAATGGAATCCCAAGTTGCACTCTTCACACAATCCTTGAGAACTCACCACAAAATCTTGAAGTAAATAACTCAATTAAACACAAAAAATCCTTGATCAAACCACGCCTAAGGTGCCCCCAAAGGCTTATAGGCAATCTCTGTAGTCAAGGAAGGTAAAGTGATTTTAAATTTGTTTATCTCCTTATCAGATGAAGGCTCTTCTGAACATGAGATTGCAAATGCCACTAAACTATCAACAAGAAATTTAGATTCTGTGTGATTTCTAAAGACTTTCAATGCAAGATTGCAATAAGAACAATGAAAACTATCCACAAGCATTTAAAAATGATAGCAGACACCATATCGCACAAAGAAAACAAAAATTTGGTTCAAAACTTGTAAGATTCAATAGCAGGGGAGAGTTACATGAAAAATTTTAAGAGCTTGTGTGATGTCTATACACTTGTAACCTACTCACATACATGAATTTCCAACATATGAGACATTAACTTGGTTCTTTGGTGGATTTCTTAGAAAATGAGCTTTCTCTCAGAATTTTTCTCGTGATTTTCAACTCCCTCTCTTTACAATTTATCCAAAATGCATTATATACTTCATGCCACATTGGAACCTTCTTTTCCAAGCAAAGAATATGTCATGGGATCAAGTTTGTTGCAACAATTTCTCATGATTCAATGAAAATGACATCAAACAGAAAAACATTTAATGAATGCCAGGTATGCCAAAAAATTTAAATCATTACAAAATTTGGACCATCATCCATCCTAGAGGCACGTTTTTTATCATTGAGGCATGTAGACATCTTTAACTCATCATTTTTACCTTTTTATCTTTTCAAATTACCTATGTAACTTTTAATTTTTTCATTTCACATTTTTTCTTAGGCCTGAGCAAAAAATTACATCAAAAACACCATAGATTGAATAATTGAGTCATGAAAACGATTCCAATGTTGTTAGAAGGCCAAGACGACACAAAATCATATAAGCTTTGATGAAATTTGAAGCAAAAACGTGATTTCCAAGATTCTTGGAGTTCTCATGGTGGCCAAAACGAATGGATGCATAGTAACCGTTGATCTCTTCCACCTTTTAATATCAGCCCTCCACGTGGAAGATTGGATCCAAAAATATGCTTGATTTAACCTTTTTTTAACTTTTGACAAGGTAGGACAAGTGTGAAAAAATGATTGGAAATCAAATCGGGCTCATTTTTGACTTTTTGACACTTTTGAAAAAATGGAAAAATTTGACTTTTTTCTCCGCCCCTCCATCATTGAATTTTGGAGTTAACATGTGGCATATGGTGGGTCCCTTTGAAATCACACTTTAATTATGTGCATTTTGACTTTTTTGGAAATTTGGAAAAATTTCACCTTTTTCCCTATGGGCCCGCACCTCCAATTTTTCCCTTACCACGTGTCCCCTTATGATTCGCTAGTGGGCCAATGCCTCAAATTTTGATTTTGAACTCCTTTGAGAAAAAGGAAAAAATAACCTTCTACCTCCACCTACTTACCGACCCACCTTGCTCTGTTAGACAACGTGTCCACCTGTGATTAGCACAGAGCCATTCTTCACATTTGCATTTTAGCTCCCTTTGCCAAAAATGCAAAATTTCTCTTTTACCTTTTGAAAGCCAGCAATCCCGCACAAGCCTAAAATTTTAACCCTGTCAGGGATGTGCTCATAAATCTAACTTTAAAACATTTTTCCAAAGAATGCAAAATTTCAAAAGTGCCCCCCCGAGGTCCGAACCTCCACCTCTTTAATTTGATCAAAAATTTATACAGGCATTTGACCTTTGAACTTTTGGACACGTGTCTCCATCTAATTGGAGTGGGGCAGTAATCCAACTTTCACCTTTAGAAAACAAAGCAAAAAATCACCAAGTATTCCCTCAGCTCCTTCCTTCATTTTTGAAAATTGTGGACACGTGTCCTCTTCCCATTAGCTATGGGATATCGGGCCAAATGTTGATTTTTACCACTTGAAGTTTAAAAACTTCAAAGTCATTAGAAAAACTGCTGCCCCATTGTATCCTTTCCTAGACACGTGTCCACTAGGGATTGGCTGAGGGCCTTCGGGCCAAAAATTCACTTTATCACTTTGAGCCATAAAACATCAAAATTCTCCAAGTCCCTCCGCCACCCACATTCCCTCAAAGTAAAATATATGCCACATGTCCTCTCCTTATTTGTTACGGGCCTTCGGGCCAAAAATTGTCTTTGAAAATTTAGCAAAAAGAAATCAAAATTTCCTAAGGAAATTCCGCCACCCACCAATCCCCTAGTGAATCAAAACATGCCACATAGGCAATTCTTACAGAAGGCGGAGCCACGGATCAAAATTTTTCATTTTTCCAAAATTCCAAAAAGTGACAAGTTTAAAATATTTCCCGACACCCCCTCGCCAATAGGAAACCGCCACATTGCCATTACCTTATGATGATGAATTTGATGGGCAAATAACACCCGTATGACCGTCAAAATATAAAATTTTCAAAGGATTCCCTAGAATTCAAAATTTTCAATGAGGATGGTGAATTTCCTAATTTTAAATCGTCTGAATCATGTTTTGACATTATTTTCGACCTTGGGAATGGGGATTTAACTCATACAATTTAGATTTGATCAATTCACATTTTTGCACAATCGGGCAAAGGGAAAACAACACAATCCAAAAATTGGAAATACCTGGGGCACAAAATAAGAGCACACATGGATTTTTCTTTTAAACAAGGGAAAAACAACAAGTTATGGGCAATTTAAAACATTCAACTGGAGGGGACGAATTGTAGATCTCCAATTTGAGAGATAAAATGTTTCTGAGCCAAAATTGGATATGAAAAATTAGGGCACATTATGCAAGCTCAGAAATGGCACACAACAGATTGAATTTAGGCATTTCCCAATGCATGGGGTATGAACGGATAGGAATGGGTTGGGTGAATATGCTCAATGAAAATCTCTTCATATGTGAGAGTGTTGCGGGAGCTGGAAACTGATGCCTCTAATGTCTGCATCTTGTCTAACATCATTTTAATTAGGTCATTGGTGGGTTGTGATGATTGGATGCCTCCCGTAGCGTGAGAAGGTTGGTGTTGGGCATATAATGGGGGTGGCACCTCCAGTGTATTGGACTGCCATGTAGGGCAATGGAGAATAAGGTAGTGACATAGGGGTACGTACTTGGAATGTATAATGGATGAAATGGGAGGTTGTTGGTAGTATGTATATAGGGGTGGAAGGGTCATGGTAACCCTAGTGCGCAATAGGGGATAATGATTGTGGAATAGAAAGAACCACATTTTGAAATGGGGGTAGGGATCACCGACACTAGAGGTGGTAATGTAACCATGGGTATGTGTGAGACATTAGGGGTGGATGAGGTTGTGTTTGGGGTATTTTTCGAGGGTATGGGTGGATGTAACAGGTGCCATAGAGGTAGCAGACGCGGTAGTCATAGTGGGTATAGGACCTAACTACGAAACTACTCGGGGGTAAGGTGGATGCAGGTAGTATGGAGCCAGATGGGGTCGATGCGGGAGTAGGTGCGAGAGTTGGAGGGATAGATATGGCGCATGCCATATATCAACTAACCAAAGGCATCTTGAGTGGACGAGTGGGGAAAGGTAAAACTGCAAGGCGGCGGGCTTTTGGTCAAGGATTCGTGCAAACTCATCATCTCCGGTAGTGATAGTAATAGGTTGGATGGGATCCATGGCTGGTGATAAAATAGAAGGTGGTGAAGGGCTAGGTGGGAGTGGTTGACAATTGGCATGAAATACGAGTGTGCTTGCTTATCTTCAAGTCAGCACCATGTGAACCAACACTGATCAGTTAGGGTTGTTCTCTGTAAATGACACAGAGAATAGTAGGAAACACGTGAATCTGGCGACAAAAAGTGGTGTTAAGTACCAAATGGTGGCTAGAATATGAAATAGGATAACCGATGCCTTGTCAAGGGTAACTGCTGGTTGTTACTGTAGAAAATGACAGTGAGTAAACAATGAGGCAGAAGGTAAAATATGACAGGTATACCAAATCTGAAGATGTTTGAAATGCCAATGTGAATAATGACAATGACAGGGACTGTGAAAAGTGGAAGGAAGTGAAGTAAAATGTCCTTTTGAGCAGGTTAGCAAAAGGAACTAGAACCGACGTCGGTCGGGTATAACCGATGGCAGTCAAAGGTAACAGATGACGGTTACTATGAAATTGAAAATGTGAAGAAAGAAATTAAGTTGTGAATTAAAATATAATGTAGAATCAAACCTAGAATTCTGAGAATGATGATGATATGGCCTAGGCACACTGAGGTGAAGCCATAATACACTAGCTGTGATGAGGAGCATGCAAGGATGAATTAAAATAAGTGATGAACGTGATCTCTCACCTAAAAAATGCAAGCCAAGCAAAAACACTAAGAAAATGTGATCCTAGAAGTGCCTTTTCTATGTATGTTTGTTTAGCTTATGCTATTTAGGGACTAATACATGAATTTTGAAATAGAGTTTTTGGTGAGGATGGATTCCTACAACGAAGGAGATCTAAAAGGTGAAGTTTTAGGTATGTTATGGTGGGGGGCGGGCTTTGCTCTGAAGTATGACTTGACAGAGTAGCGAGCTGTTTTCCCACTATGTCGTGATCATGTGATCACCTATAGCTTCTTCAAGGTATGATGTTGTTTAAGAATGTATATATTTTGAATTTTTGTGAGTTTTGGTAAGACTCAGAGAAAGATAAAAGGATAGAAGTGCTTTTGTATGATTCTTTTGTCAACCATCAGCTAGGCAATGACTTCCAGCATATAGGTTTGCCCTCAATTAATGTGAGCTAATGTAATAAATCAGAATGGAATGCACTTATTTTTAAACCTAAATCAAAAATGTGAAATTATATGACATAATGATGAAGAGGAAGAGGGATGCTCTTTCACTACAATGCAAAAAACATGAAGAAATGGTTCCTTTTAATTACACCAAAATAAAAGTTTCCTTTAGAGAAAATAGAAAGAAGACGTGGGTTACGAAGGAAGAAAATTAGTGTGTGTGCTTTTCAGAAGGGAAACAAACACACAATTTTTTCCTAGGAATGAATGGAATGCAAGGAACCTCATATGGGTCCCACCAGGCATGCCAAAATGTTTCACTTAATTCATAGATCGTTCCTTTGAAGCGTTGACGAAACAGATAGGGTAACATGCGTAGGAGGAATACCTATTCAAATGTTGGTTGATAGATTGTTGCACGCGTATGAATTCTAGATCTACAGCTGATCGTGAGAGTTTCCTTTTGGCTAGGAGGAAGTACCTGTAATGAAAACAAGACCACCAGAAGGAATTAAAAAATATGCATAGTGAACTACCTAGCATATGCTAGATCTGGGAAGTGTGATAATTCCTAGATGGCTTGTTAGTCCATTGTTTCAAACAATTTAATACTGAAAACAAAGTAAATCCTATTATAGTTTGAAATGATTTAGGTATCTCACTTACAACACAATAAGAAATAGATATAATCTAACAGGCTAAGCTAGAATAGAATCTAAAGTTCAAATGACGGCGGTTAGGTGTAACCAGTGCCAGTTACTGTGAGATATGAAAATATCACAGAACAAGTTGTGGGTCTCCTTTGTGATTGCACAAAAAAATTTGGTGGGTCGAGATGAGGTATTGGGTGACTAGAGTAGGATTTGGCGAGGTTTTACTGGGTATATGGAGGTGAAAATGTTGGATAAGGTCAATAGGGGGTAAAGTAAACAATGGATGATAAAATTATGGTGAAATGAAACAAACTAGGAAAGTATGATGTTATACTTACTTGGATTCTAGTTCTGAATGCCCGTGTGTGAAGAATGGGGGTGCTGATGAGGGGTTTGAAGGTTACAAGTGATCACCAACTAAAGAAATCTTATGCATAGGCTACATGTACACTCCTCTTTGCTTGGATGGATCAGATCATGGTTGGATGGCTATGTAGGAGAAGATGCTGAATCTCCTTCCTTGCATGTGGGTTTTCACTAGAATTTTCTCTTCGAAGATGTGTTATCTCTTTGAGATGTGTTCTTTCTCATAAAACTTCTCTCAATGTTTTCCAACCTTTTTTCAACTTGCTTCCAACCTTGAGAATAAGGTTGTTTTGGGGTTGAAAGGGGTAACTGATGGTGGTCCGGCTTAACTGACAATGGTTAGGGGTAACCAACGTCGATCAAGGTGGAATTTCCTAGGTTTACTTAACAAGGGAGATCCTCTTGATTTCCTTGGATCTCATGTCATTATTCTATTGATTAGACTGTGAGCTTCTTGTGAGCATGTAGGAATGTGGTTAGAGGGAATGTAGGCATTGATTTTTATTGTTTGGGTAAGTCTTAGTTAGTTATGGAAACTTGCTAAGAATAGATCTTAGGTTGAGTTGGCTTGGTGAGGTGTCTAAGTGAACTGTATGTGTGGATATTATTTACATAAGATATTTGAATAATAAATATAGTGAGGATAATGAATTAATTTAATTAATTTAAATTAATATTAGTGGGGTGAAGAGGGTCATGGCTAGGTAAATGTAATAACGAGTGCTTATTGGTCAAGGTACGAAAGGGGAGTGTGACCTGATTTTAGTGTCTACATGCATTGTTATCATTAAAATATTTAAGGTAATAATCATTGGGTTAATAATCTAATATTCTTAAGTATGTTAGTTTACTTGAGGAAACTCAGTTAGATGTTGTAACATATCGACTGTAGCAGAGTACCTTCATAATGACATGAGTCATTACGAGGATACAATGATGCATCTTGCTATGCTACAACACCCCACTTAGTTCAATTAACTTGATGGACATAAGATAAATTTTGGTTCATGGTTCTACTCTAAACAGAGATAGAAACATGGAGTAGTGTAGTGGTCAACTCAAGTTGAATTAGGGAAACTAAACACACCTAATCAATGAAATTTGATTGAGTATGTCTATGTATCCTTAGTCACCATGAGTATTCTTCCAAACTAGTACATGTAGCTGCCCATGTTTAGTGTGAAACTTTGATACAGATTTGGTTTGACAGTAGTCAAGGATGACCAATCTATATAATTGTACAAGTGTGGTGAAGGACATAATCCTTTCAATGAGTATGTCATCTTGGAATGTAAACATGATAGACATATTTAAAACTTTGGACAAAGTATCATAAGATGTTGGTTGTATTGTCCTATGTCACCTAGTCTAAAGTGTGAAATTTCATATGAATATCGGTAATAGATATTGAGATAGAATTCTTAGAAAGAACAGTTCAGTTCTCCTAAAAGGATAAAGGAACCAAGTATACTTAGTATACACTTAATCAACTAACATGAGAGAGGTTTAATATCGAGTCATAGATGAGAGATCAGTCTTTCATAGAGTCATTACATTTGCATATGGTTTTCTGTTATGATATGGATTGGCAATGGAATGTGTGTTCTGAATTATATTAATTTAGAACAAAGAACATTATGTACAAAAAATTCCCTTATTTCTAAGTCTTAAAAAGTGGATGTTACATCTTAGTATTAGAGTTGAAGGTTGCACCTCTTGGACCTATTGAGTCAATATTTGATAAAAAATTAATTTCTTGTTAACATAAAATGGTTAGAATAAGGGGAGGTGCTACAAATAATCTGTCTTCAGGTGGAGAGGCAGCTACCACACAAAAACTTGATGATATTATTTCTTCCTTGTTGGACACAAGAGATCATCTTGTTTTACTTTAACAACAAGTAATGGGTAATGAGGAGGAAGGTGATGTTGATAATAAACATCATCCACCTCCAGGGGACAATGGTAATGCTATAAATTTGTGCATTGATAATAATAATGCAACATTTGATAATGCTAGGAATGTCAATAATAATGCTACAAATGCAAATGTACCCAATCACCCTGAAAATAAAAAGGCAAGATTGGTAGTTGAACTTACTAATGACATAAAGAGGATAAATACTCCAAGGTTCAATGGTACTACACTAGGGGATGGGGCTGAGAATTGGCTCAACGAAATGGAGAAGTACTTTTCAATAAGGAACTTCTCGGAAGAAAAAAAAGTAGTATGGGGAGATTATCAGCTTTCCCGTGAGGGATCCTCCTGGTGGGACATCCATAAAGCCGAATTGAACATTGATGAATCAAACATCACTTGGGATCAATTTAAGAGATACTTTAGGAAATGCTAGCTACCATAGCTCTATTATGATCAAAAATCACATAATTAATAAATTTAAGTCAAGGAAACTTAACTGTAACTGAGTACTGGGAGAGGTTTACCAAACTTCTTAAGTGTGTTGCTCAGTATCAAACTGACGAGAAGTTTAGGATATGCAAGTTTATCATGGGATTAAATCCTAGCATAGGAGGTGAAGTAGATGGGCACATCCCAACCACTATGGAAAGGGTTTTATAAAAATCCATACGGAAAGAACAAAAATTAAAGGCAATTTCTGCTCATAAAGAAGAGAATCGTAAGAAATTTTTTTATTCTTCTTCATCACTTGCACCCAAAAAGGTGGCATGGAAAAATTTTGGATCTAAAAATAATTTTGTGAATGATAATAATAAGAAGACAACATCAAATATACCTACTGTGAATATTCGAAACAATTTTGGGAAGAATAACAATAATGGACAGAAGTCCTATCGAGGAAAAAACAATAATTTCAGGACCAAAAATAAATTTGAACCAAAAAGAGGACCTGTAGGGGGTTGTTTCAACTATAGTAAGGATCACTATGTAAATTAGTTCCTTCTAAAGAAAGATGGCAGCAATCAGCATCATAGGATACATGTTGTAGTAGCTGATAAATAAGCTGAAAGTAAGTTACACCCATAGAAGTGCCAGGAAAATTATTTGGTACACCTATTACTATAATTTTTTATACTAGAGCTACAAATTTTTTTATTTATAATAAATTAGCTGCTAAATTAAAAAGAAAAGTAGGAATAATGGAAAAATATTGGATTGAACATTATTGTAATAATGTTGTCCATACTGTTAGTAAATTTCTTTTTAGATAAGTCTTAGAGTTACCAAGTTTTTCCACTGAAGTAGATATTTATGTTTCTCCTTTGGGGTCATACGATGTAATAATTGGTGTTAACTAGCTTGCTAATCATAAAGAAAAAGTTGATTGTTTTGAAAAAAAAATAGTTTTCTTGATGATGTGCAGAAAATAGCAGACATTCAAGGGGTAAAACTAGAAATTTCAGTTAGAAAATTGTCAGCTCTATAACTTAAAAAGGCCAAAAGTAAAGGTTACACTCTGTATGCAGTAAAAGTTTCTGAAATAGTAGAAAAGGATGGTGATTTCTTGGAAAATTTCATGTTGTTAAGATATTTCTGTGATGTGTTTCCGGAATAACTACCCGGTCTTCCGCCCAAATGAGAATTTGACTTCACAATAGAAATCAAACCAGGAGTTGAGCCTATTTACAAGGGACCTTATCAAATGACTAACATTGAACTGGTAGAACTTAAGGAACATTTACAATATTTATTGTCTAAATTTTTTATAATACCAAGTGTCTCCCCTTGGGGAACACCGGTAATTTTTGTGAAAAATAAAGATGGGACACTTCGACTTTGTACTAATTACAGGATGTTAAACAAAGAAATAATAAAAAATAGATATCCACTTCCCAGAATTGATTATTTGTTTGACCAGATTTATGGTGCATCAGTATATTCAAAGATAGATTTTAGTTATCGGTATCACCAATTAAGAATCAAAGACGACTATTTTCATAAAACAACCTTTAGAATGAGGTGTGGACATTATGAATTTATGGTTTTACCTTTTGGTTTGACAAATGCACCTGCATTTTTTATGAATTTAATGAATAATATGTTTCAAGAATACTTGTAAAAGTTTGTACTTGTATTCTTCGATGATATTCTTATATATTCTAAAAGCACTAATGAGCGTCATGGGCATTTGAAAATAGTACTTGAAATTATAAGAAAGAGAATATTGTATGGTAAGTGGTCCAAATGTTCTTTTTATCAAATAGAAGTGCACTATTTAGAGCATGTCATAAGTAAATATGGAATACCAGTTGATCCATCAAAGATTTTTTCCATAACTGAATGGCCTGCACCTAGAAATGTACATGAAGTCAGAAGCTTCATGGGGCTTGTTGGTTAATACATAAATTTTGTTAAGGAATTTTCAAAAGTTGTTGCCTTGATTACTTCATTACAAAATAAAGAAAAAAAATATGTGTGTAGTGATAAATGTGAAGAAACATTTAAAAATTTAAAAGCTCAACTAACATCTACACCTATTTTGGTTGTACCATATCAAAATGGAAACTTTACGGTAGTTATAGATCCTTTCAGTGAAGGACTAGGAGGTATTCTGTTACAAGATGATCATGTTATAGCATATGATAATATAACAATCAAGTTACAAGAGTTTAATTATGTTTCCCATGACCTAGAGTTTGTTACCATTATTCATGCACTTCAAGTATGGATACATTATCTCTTAGGAAGACCTTTTGAGTTAAAGACTGACCACCTTGGGCTGAAGTATATTTTCACTCAGCCAAATATGAATGCAAGACCATGAAGATGGTTAGATTTTCTGTCATAATATGATTTTGACATAAGTTACATTAAAGGTAAAGAAAACATAGTGGAAAATGCACTAATTCATAGGAAACATGTTTCTGTACTTATAACTTTGAGAACTCTGTTTAAGGATGAGGTAAAAAGTATCATGGAATCTGATTTTTTCTTTCAGAGGGTAATAATAGCACTTGTTGTAGATCCTAATGATGTAAGATACTAAGGTTTTGACTTTGATAATGAAGGAATTCTAATATATCAAAAGCGGTTGTATGTACCTTTGTGAAATGAGTTAAGGAAAAAGTTAAAGATGGAATTTCATAATTCACCTTACTAAGGACATCCCAGTGTTACAAAAATGCTTGATGTAAAATAGCAAAATTTTTGGAAAGGGATGAAGAGATACATAACTAATTTTGTTTCATATTTCTTGGAATGTCAGTGTGTTAAGGTTGAGCATATGCACCTAACTGGTTTATTATATCCTCATATTATACCGCAATATAAGTGGCAAGTAATTAGCATGGATTTTGTTCAGGGGTTGCCTATATCTAGAAATGAACATGATGTTATTTTAGTTATGGTTGATAAATTGACAAAAATAGAATATTTTATTGATGGTAATCTTAAAGATGATTCACTTGTGTTAGCAAAAATATTTGTGCATGAAATTTTCAGATTACATGGAGTACCTAAATTGATTATATCTGATAGAGACCCTATATTGACATCTCGTTTCTGAAAAACACTAAATGTGGCTTTAGCAACAACAGTGAATTTTAGTTCCACATACCATCTGGAAACAAATGGTCAAACTGAGAGAGGAAATCATGTTTTTAAAGATATGTTACGAATGTACTGCATGGATCAGCAGTACAAATGGGAATAATATCTTCCTTTAGTTAAATTTTCTTACATTAATACATATCATTCCTCTTTAAAAATGGCACCTTTCGAAGCATTGTATGCAAGGAAATGTAGAACTTCAGTTAGTTGGGATAACATAGAAGATAAAGAGGTAACTAGACCTGAAATTCTTACTGAAATGGAACAGTAAGTGAAAATGATTTGTGAATGATTAAAAGAATCTGTGGATAGGTAGAAACGTTACATAGATCTAAAAAGGATCGATAAGAAATTTGAACTTGGTGAAAAAATATTTTTACCTATCAAGCCTAAAAAGAGATATATAACCTTTGGCAAGGAAGCCAAATTATCACCTCATTTTGTGAGACCTTTCGAGATTGTTGAAGTGATTAGCCTTGTAGCTTATCACTTCACATTACCTCCCACTTTGTCACGAATGCATGATGTTTTCCATATTTATTTACTTAAGAAATACATTTCAGATTTATCACATGTATTAAATAAGGATTCATTGCAAGTCCAAGACCCAAGAATAATCATGGTTGAACACATAAGAGTGCTAGAAACTCTCCAGTTGCACTGGAAAAAACATGAAATTAGTCAATGAAAGGTCTAGTAGGACCAGTTTAATGAAGAAAGTGCAACATGGGAAAACCTTGAGGACATGAAAATTGTTTTTCCTCATTTATTTGAAGAGAATTAGTTCTTATTTTTGGAGAGAATTAAAGACTTTGTATGGAAGTTATCTTTAATTTCTACCAGTTTCAGGAAGGTACTATATTTTTTTAGTACTGGGATAGCTATTGATGTTGTAATAAGTTATGAAAGACTTGAATTCTGCAAATTTGGTTTCTGTTTGAAAATTTGCTGGATAAAAGAAATATAATAATGATTATTTTTCTTGTTTAAAGAATATAGACTAAATTAATCATCGGGATGATGATGCATTTTAGAGGGGAGGTATGTAATGCCTCTACCATGGTTGATATCCTTGATGAATTCTCTAATCGAATTTGCAAATGTTGATATGTGATTCTTGTTTGAAGAAGGTGTACTCTAATGAACTAAGTAATCATGTTTTTTGTAGATGATATGGTTATATTCTAAAAATGAATACAATCATGTCGTATCAATTCTTAATTTAAAATGAAGTATTCCATTATTTCTTATGTTGTATGTTCACTGCATGTGGATGGAAGAAATAAATTTATTCTAAACTCGTGCATAGCCTATTTTTCATTTGAACTTGTGCTTCAATCTATTTGATTTCTGATGCAGGATAACCATAACTTGGATCAATTTCAGTGATCCAAGGAATTATTTTGATTCCATGATGTTTAGGTCATTTGATCAAGCTGGGAAGAATGTTTGATTTCTGAACCTGAGCTTCTGTGGGATCACAAGTGATATCTTTTTCATACACCCTTTTATAGTGATCTAAGAACGTCATTTTTATTCATCATAAGGCAATGTTGATGATTGGATTTATGGACCTAATTTAATCTAAGTTCCTATGATTATTATCTTATCCTAAGTTTAAGCTAAGGTGATTTTATTATTGTGGTTGTTTATTTGGAAGGAAGTAATTCTAAGTCTTGATACTAGTTATTCTATGACTAAATAAGAAATTATACCTAAGGACCTAAGTTTGGTTTATAAGATAATATTATTTGAACCTAACCTAAGGGAATTGAGCTAGCCTAAAGGGGATGGCGTGGATGACAAGTGGATGGGTTTCAAGGGAACTAATTCCTAAGACATTTAAAGGATTTGAATGATGCATTAAATACGTTGTTACTGCCAATTTTGGTGAATGCATGGAAATATAGGGGAAAGCTGAGTTTTCAAACTCTGCTAATTTCATTTACATGGAGTTTTAATTTTTAGTTTTAACCAACAAGGAGTTGGCAATGGCAGAAATGAAGGAGAAGACTATTTCAGTCCTGTTGGCAATCAATGTTCTCAACCAAAGCAAAAACCACCTGGGAAATAGGAGAAGGTTGGAAGAATAGACAATTTTTGGTTTTTATTGTTTCATTTCATTTTTGGGATATTTGGAGCTCTGCATGTGGTTTTTCATTATTTCAAACCTTGAGTTCAAATCCATGCATGTTTAATCTCACTTTGCATGGTGGAATTAATAAAGAAATCATAGCATGGAAGCTATAAAAAGGAAGTGAGGAGAGTTTGAGAAGCTTGGTTTTGGTTTTTTCATGGAAATCTTGTAGTAGAGGTTTTGCATGAAGGATTGAGGCTAGATAAAGGAGACATGAGCACTACCAGGCATGATCGCCCCTATCTCATTAAAAATATTTTTCTTTTACTTAAGTTTTTTCATTAAAAGAAATCTACTCTTTTATGAAATTGTTCCTGGTATTGATGTTTGTGTTCTTTTCTTCTTCTTCCTTCTTCAATGACATTTCTCGATTATGGTTTCTTGTGGATACATTGTGATGTTGTGTATTTAGTCGTTATTGTGAATATGGGTTATATTTCTAGAAATACATTTGTGTTTACTTTATTTTATTTATACTGAACTTCCATGGATGTTAATGGAAGATTGTTTTAGTTTTCTTAGTTAAATTTTTCACCTTGAATGGGTAACTTGTAGGCTTGGAAAGTATGTCAGGGTTATGGTGAAATTTTTATGACTTTTAGCATTGGTCAGTTTTCATTAGTGAATATATTTTGAGACCAACAATATTTGGTTGAATTATATCATGATTGTACCTTTAAAATTGTATGGAGGTCTTGTGTTGTTTTCAGAAATTTTTCTTTTCATTCTCAAGTTCCTTTCCTTGATCTTGGATTCAATCTTTCGGGTAAGACTTGAAACTTGATTTTTTTCTTGTAAACGATTTGTTCCTTTCTCCATTAGTATCATATGGAAACAATGAACATGAAAATGTGATTGTTTTAGATGCCATGATTATGATAGCTATGTCTTGTTCTTTTAAGTTTTGAACTTGGATGTGAATACAGGTCCTCATGGAACTGTTACCATGGGTTAAGATTTTTTGTTTGGGCTTGTACCAAATCTCTTGTGTGGTTACAACTAATCTTACCTATAATGGTTGGTTGGTTTCTCGATCAACATAATCCTTTCATTATTAGCAGAGCTTTGGTTAAGCAAGGTTGTTATTCAAGTTATATCTTCTTGTTTGATCATTCAGGCTTATTAGCAGGTTGTTAATATTTTAAATATTAAACAAACATCATACTATTTTTATAAAGGAAGTATGATTATATCAATTCACTTCTTGAATAATAATAAGTGGTTGAGTTTTGTGGAACTTATGTTGGAAAATAAATTGAGATGTTTAAGATCAGGATAATAATATACTTACTTCTTTCTTAATTAGTTGTTTAGATGATTAACATGTTGTGATGAGTTTCATAACCATGTTCAAGATAGAATTAATCATGCTAGTTTAATTAGTTATTTCTTGAACATTATTTCATGTAAATTCTATGATTCCTCTCTTTTTCTGTTATGTAATCTTAGGGAAAGTATTTATGATTCATCCTATTTTTGTATTTGGAACCTTTTCCATTAACAATAGGGTTCCTTTTGTGAAATAGTTAGATAAAATCATATATTTTAAATGTTATGACATTTATCATGCTTAGTTCTTGTGAACTTACTCATGCTAGCAATTTTCAGATGGACTTCGTAAAATATGAAAGGAGAAAGAATTATAGAAAGTTACATTTGTTTTACTAAATAAATTATTTCTTCATTGTGATGCTTATGTATTGACATTTATTTGAAATGTACTTTTGTTGGGAAAAATAAATCTGGAAGATGTATTAAAAACAGTTTTATATTGATGGAAATACATTTGTGTAAACCTGTGAAATACTTAATGAGTTAAGAGAGTAGTGAACTCTCTTTTTGATAAAGGAAATGCTGCGGAAGAACTATTGATTTCTGATTTATTTATGAGGTTTTCATGACTTAAGTTTGTGTAATATTAATAGATAATATCATGCATGATGGGGCTATATAGATATATGTAATATCGGATTACACAACTTAATAGATTTTATGATATATAAATTTATAGAATTAAGGATCTATACTTATAGTTTGATTCATTTCACTTGGTAAGAGCACAACTAAGTTAATAATCATTGGTAGATCCTTTAACGATAAAGGGGAATATGGATAGTTTATATAAATGTGTGTGGTTTCTTATTATTAAACTAAAGCATATGTTTTTTGTTTTCACGAATAGGACATTAGTCCTTAATAAGGAAATAAAAGGATACTTTCCTTGTAATTAAATAATGAGCAATGTATGATATCTTGTTAAGTGTTTATGGTTAAATCATGAGGATGATTGGCCATGTGTTCCTTATTTGATATCAATAATTTGAAGCATGGATGTTTAAAAGAGTTAATAGAAAGATTTGGGCTTACACTATTTTGAAGTCTAAAGTACAATTTTTCAAACAAGCTTGTTACAAAGTTAAACTGTAGTAAGAAAACATAATGATCTTACTTCCCTAATATTGAATTCAAATATATCGATATATGAAAATAAATAGTTAAGATTAAGATAAACATAAGCATGAATTCAAAATAAGAAGGAATGCATATTTTATCTAGATACCTTTCTCTCATGTAAAATACACATCGTACCCTTCTTTGGGATAAATTGTGCTTAGTGGACCCTTAAGTGCATTGTTATCGTTAAAATATTTAAGATAATAATTTTTTGGTTAATAATCTAATATTCTTAAGTATGTTAGTATATTTGAGGAAACTTAGTTAGATGTTGTAACATATCAACTACAACAGAGTACCTTCATAATGACATTAGCCATTATGAGGATACGCTGATGTAGCCTACTATGCTACAACATCCCACTTAGTTCAATTAACTCGATGGACATAAGTGAAATATCGGTTCATGGTTCTACTCCTAACAGAGATAAAAACATGGATTAGTGTAGTGGTCAACTCATGTTGACTTAGGGAAACTAGACACACCCAATCAAAAAAATTCGATTTAGTATTTCTATGTATCCTTAGTCACCATGAGTAGTCTTCCACAATAGTACATGTAGTTACCCATGTTTAGTGTGAAACTTTAATACTAATTTGGGTTGACAGTAGTCAAGGATGACCAATCTAGATAACAGTAAAAGTGTGGTGAAAGACATATTTCTATCGATGAGTATGTTGTCTTGAAATGTAAACATGATAGACATATTTAAAACTTTGGTCAAAGTATCACAAGTTGTTGGCTACATTGTCCTATGTCACCTAGTCTAATATGTGGGATTTCATATGAATATTGGTAATAGATATTCAGATACACTTCTTAGACATAACACTTGAGTGCCCCTAAAAGGGTAAAGGAACCAAGTATACTTAGTATACACTTAATCAAGTAACATGAGAGATCGGTTTAATATCGAGTCATGGAATGAGAGATTGGTGTTTCACCAATTCATTACAACTACATATGGTTTTTTGTTATGAGATGGATTGGAAATGGAATATGTGTTCTGAATTATATTAATTTAGAATAGAGAACATTATGTAAAAAAAAATCCCTTATTTCTAATTCTTAAAAAGTGGATGTTACATGTAGTAAATGGACTAAAATAGTATGAAATAAATACAAGTAAACTATTCTAAATGAAATAAAACCCTAAATGTGTAAGAGAAGGAAGAGAAATAGCTTATCTTATTTTCAAAGTCTTTCATAGGTTGTCACAGATCTAGAAATGAAATCAGGAAGTGCAGACGAACATTCAGGGACCATACGAAGGAAAAATCTGGGAGATCTAAAATGATTGGGGCACCTAGGAGTGTACTGGTGTGCCCTGGGGCACCCTAGTCTACAATCTAGGTTCTCTGGTCACTGTAAATACTCCAAAACCTGTTCTAGTATGTCACAATTTATCTTCGATTGCTTCTTGTCTATGTTGGATCTGCTGAATGAGCTAGAAAATGACCTGTAATGGAAAAGGAAGTATCAAAACCCTAAAAAGATAAAATATGAAAATGAATGGGTCAGACTAACCTCAGCCGATAAACTAATGAACTTATGACTGAGAAATGCACTATATTTCAGACCCACATGTAGTTCATGTGTGTGTGCATGTCATTCCCTAGGTGCTCTTGTATCAGTCACACTTTGTGAAGTAGCGAGCAATAATAACTATAGAAAATGTAAATAACAGGTGTGCATGGAATATAATACAATCCCTCCCCCTATGTGGTGTGTGTGATGCATATCTTCTAGCCTTGATGCATGACACTATGTGGATGCAAGTGATGTAATGGATGCAACTCTAGATGGAGTGATAGTAGTGTGTACTGTTGTGACCTAGGACCCTTATTATGGTATTATAACTTTATATTTATAGAGCTTTAAAGCTTAATTTCTTAATTAATCCCAACAAGGCCAACTGGGAAAAAGATAAAGATTACAAATGGACAGAAAGGTCCTAAAAAGAAGTAGGAAAGGATGTGCATAGATAAGGGCATCCAAGGTGGGACCAGGGCACCCCGGGGCACCGCAGTACATGATGGGGTGCCCTTATTTTGGGCTAGAATGACGGGGTATTTTTGAAATGGCTGGATAAGTGCAATAAAATATGTAGGAATGACAAAATTTTTTATAAAATGAATATGCCCAAAAGGTGGGATTAATTGGTACTTTATCACCTTGAGAACCTTCTAAATAGTAGTATAAGACTAAGCTAAATAATGCCTAAAGTTCATGATTTTGTGTCTACACCGAGATGATCGGTTTTCATTTCAAATGGATTTCCCAAAAGGTAGTGCCTCCATACTTGTAAAGCATGTACAATGGCAGCAAGTTCCAAGTCATAGGGAGCATAATTAAGATCATGTAATTTGAGTTTTATGCTTTCATACACAATCAATGGTCATTTTGTAGAAGTATACCTCCCAAACCTTCACCGGGGGCATCAGTCACCATAGTGAAGTTCTTATTGGGATCTGAAACTTGTAGTACAGGAGTAGTAATTAATTTTTTATTTCAGAAATTTAAAGGTATTCTCACATTTTTCATTCCAAATAAATTTCTTATCCTTTTTCTACAGCAAGGTGATTAGAGCAGTGACTTTCGAGAAGTTTTTTGTAAATTTTTGGTAATATTCAGCTAATCCCATGAAGCTTTTAACTTCATGCACATTTTTAGGAGTTTTTCAGTTAGTAATTGCAGAAATTTTAAATGGATCTACATACATTCCATCTTTATTTATCATGTCCCCAAGGTACTACACCTCATTTTGATAGAACAAACACTTTGAAATCTTACCATATAGTTTTCTCTTCGTTAGCACATCTAAAATAATTCTAAGATGTTCATTATGCTCTTCAATGATTTTATAATAAATGAGAATATTGTCCAAGAATAAAAGCACAATTTTTTTCAATTATTCTTGAGATATATTAATCATTAAATTCATAAAATTTGTTAGATCATTGGTAATCCCAAATGGCAGCACAATGAACTCATAGTGATCGTACCTTGTTCTAAAGGAAGATTTAAGAATGTATTATTCTTTAATTCTCATTTGATGATAACCTGATTGCAAATCGATCTTTGAGTAAACCGATGCACCTTGCATCTCGTCAAAGAGATCATCAATTCTTTGAAGGCTGTATATGTTTTTTATCGTGGCTTTATTAAGCATTTTGTAATCAATGCATAACCTCAATGTTCCATTCTTTTTCTTGATGAAAATGATTGGTGCTCCCCAAGGACTCAGGAGAGATAATTGTTCTGATCAATCCTTTAGTTAACAAATCATGAATTTTTTCTTTCAACTAAACAAGCTTAGTTGTGGTCGTTTTATAGGGAACCTTAGAAATTGGTTTAGTTCCCAGTGTCAATAGTGAAATATAACTATCTTTTGGGCGGAAGACTAGGTAGTTCTTTCAGAAAGACATTGTTATACTCATATAACAGTGAATGGTCTTCCACATAAATATTACCTTCTTCACCCAAATCTAAAATTTTTACAGCATAAAGCATCAACCTTTATTCTTGGCCTTTTTGAGTTGCATGGCTGATATTTTTGATGGGTCGTTGTAATTTCCAATCATTTAACCAAAAAATTTAATTGTTGGTGTTCTTCTGAAACCAAGGATGTGTCCTAGGATATATACAATGAATTTGTATACAACAAATTCCTTTTTTTGGTTCTCATTGGGGGGTTTCAGTTGTTATTTCTCTCTCATTTCTCTACTACACTATGGAAAGTAAATACAGTTCTAAAATACTGAAAGGAAAGATAGAATTCAGGAAATACATCTAATCTACTGAAACAACATTGCTGTAATAAAAATGCTTTCAAAGGAAATGCTTAATTGAATTGAAATGCTCATATGAATTTAAATGACAGTAAGAAAATATACTAAAGCAAGGAAATGTAAAACTGCATTCAAATAACCATTCGAATCAAAGTGTTGAAACTTAAACTTATTAGGAATAAAAATCATGCAGGAAACATAAACCCTCCAATATCCTTAGTTGAGTGGGCCCTTTCTCTTCTTTGGGATTGAGGTACTTAACACCAATGGATACTCAAAATAACATATAGATTATATTGATTCAAATAAGTTCATAACATGCTTCATCATGATAATGTAAATAAATCTCAACAGGTATATAAAACTGTATTGAAACCTACCAGCTTCTAACTATGTAACAATTTCAAGAAGGTTTCTTATAGATATAATTAGTTACAGAACATGCCACAATTATAGGGCAACTGATTTAACTAAATAACAATCTCATTCAATCTTAATGACATCCTGTAATATAGCTAAAAATAGGGTCCTTGTTTGTAGGTTGTTATGATAAAATCCTCTAGAATGACATGGTGATAAAAGACTCAATCATCTTGATTGTGACTTCCTCAAAATTGGCAGAGAATGCACTTTATCAACCTGCAAACATCATCACATTACTCACAAAGGAAGTTAGTGGGAATTCCTAAGGTTATTAGTTCACTCAAGATAAGATAAGGAAAATGCATCAATCTTACTTAGGATACAACTATTTAAAACATCCCCCATGCATTAATTAACACATTTAGGAGAAAATCAATAGACATATGGATGATATAATAAGTCAATGTATGCACTCATCATCTCCCCTGCACTTTACCTTTTACATGTCCTACTCTTTTTCTAAGATGTTGTGTCATATCATTCTCCTCGAATTGGTCTGCATAATGTTTCTTTGTTCCTTTGTACCCCTAAGTTTCCAAGATAACATCTTCCCATGATTTGAAACTTTCATGAGATTGGGTAGTATTATTCTACCAGGTGGTCATAGGATTGAGGAAAAGGGGAGGTCTTACTTACATGCCAACCCATTCATTATTGTATTCTTTTGCACCTTTTCTGCCAATTTCTGAATGATTTCAACAAGTGCATCACCTCTCCTCATACTCCAACTAAGGTTTTGTGGAGAGATCACTTCCCTTCTTTTCAATGGTAATCTAAAAGTGTCCCACCTTTTGTCACAAGCTTTCCGAGATTCACCAAAATTTTGTTGGAAATATATCTCAAAGTCTTGAACACATTTGGCTAATATCTCTGAAGTATTCTTTCCAAATCCATCTTGATAATAGAAGGACCTAAAATCATTTTTCATGCAGACATCATTGTGGTGGGTAGGCCTAATGTAGAAACCAATAGTCCAGGTTGTTTGATTAAAAATATCAGATTACTCACCTCATACAATCTGGCTACTAATCAATGAATGAAAATATTTTAATTGGAACTTCCCCATAGACAAATGACAAGGAAATCTGGAACATTGGAAACCAACATGTTATGAAGGTAGAATTCACACAACAATTTTTGTATTTATGGAGAACTCCCTTGATAAATTTTTATAAACAAATTTCCATCTGGAGCCTCATGGGGCTCTCCACAACATATCCTTTGTAATTTTCATGCATAAAATTGTTCTTGAAGAAATAGACTATAAACTGAAGAGGGATTCCTACAAGATAGAAGTTTACAATAAAAAGGACAAATAGACTCAACAACTGATTCTAATTTCTTCTTAGCATTTGAACTTCACTCAACCTCTTCCTTAAGTTTCTTATTTTCCTATATCAATTATGTATTCTGAAGAGAAAATAGGTCATAATGGGAGGACAAATCATTCCATGCTTGTAACCCAATATTCTTTTGCATTTTTAAACTATCAACTTCTATTTTCAAGATAGTTATTTCTATAACTTTCTCCACAGTTCACTGAATAAAATCATTTTGAATAGACAATTGAGTATCTTCCATACCTTTTAATTTCTTCTTCAGAGCATAAATTTCATCTTGATAATTCTTTAGGACTTTATATTCATGTGATTCCAGATGACTAACCATCATTGCAATAGTTTCTGGAGCTCCAGTCTAGATTTCTGGTGCTATGGGTATTTTTGGAGTTACAAACACAGTTTCTAAAGCTTCAAAAATGTCCAACATATCATTATTAGGGCACTATTCTTTGGGAATGGTTATCATAAATTCTTCATCTTTCAATTGTTCACTAGGAGCAGATGAAATACCAGCCTCGAAAATCTCTTCCAAAATGGGGGTTAAACCCTCATTAAACAATGTAGGCCGAGAAACTTTAGGTTTCCTTGATGTAAAAGACCTTATTGGTCTCAATGAAATAACAACAAGGGTTATTAGTGTAATATTTTCCTTTGAATATTGAGGCACAAAGAGTTGGTTGTCTTTACTTGTAGATTCTTCAATAGCCATATTTGAAGGTCAAGGAGTCGATTCAAGCTTAGGCTGGACATTGGGAGGTGGTTCTAAAGATACTGGTGTGGGAGAATTTTTTATTTTATTATATTTAGAACTCTCCCCTACACTTATCTTCTATATCTTCCTCTCTAGGCCTATAAAAATCTTGATGTGCACATATTAACTGGAGGAGCCCTGGGCGCTTTAGGGAAATTTTACCACCTCCATTCTTGCATTTTTGACCCACCTTAATGACAACATCTGCAAGATATTTTGGAAGATTAACTTTAAGCTCAAGGTTTTTCCAACCCTTCTTTAAATGAGTGATAATTTTCAATTTATCACCCCTAGCACCGAGGTTTGTCCATCACAACCCATGTGGAAATTTCCTTCTAGTGACCTGGAAAACTCTCCCACTTAATACCTTTTTGAATAGCATAGGGAGTGAGGATTATTTTTGGAATAACTTCCCCTTCATCATGAAACAGTGGTATCAAATCCTTAAACAAGGCATTAGTTACAATTTTGAGCCCAAAATCTGGGAGGCTGAATATTGTAGCAACAATGTTGTTGTTTATCTCAATTTTATCACCTCATATACGAGAGCATGTCACCTCAAAATTCAATAGAAATTCATCAAATAAATCTTCATAAAAACCCTTAAACTTGGGAATAAATTCTAACCAACCTGAATCATGGAAGACTTAGGATATGAAATCATTTCACATGAGAGGCTTTGCAAACTCTGGTTCCAATTTATTCTTCTGTCCCATAGCTTAAACAAGTCTGGATGGAATTACAGCAAAATGAAAATGGTTTATGTGAGGTAAATAGAGAAATTGCATGAAACATTGGTAGTGTAAGTTCAAACTATATTTTGAGTTGTTAATGACATTGAGTCAGTTCAAGAATGGTGGGGGAAAATATTATTAGTACTTAATTGGGATGGAAACATTCAATTCTTACCACGATTCCTATCCTATCATCATGAATTCTTATGCCACTTGTCCTTCTCAAAAAAATGTGACACATTCCATTTATTTGGCCACTATCACTCATTATCTCCTACTTCACATCATGAGATTTGGTTTTACATCCTTAATAAATGCATTGGGAATGGGATTTTGATTTTACATATTAAATAAATGCAATGGCAAGTTCTAAAAATTTAATATCTGTAGTAAGGGATGAATACACTTCACCTTTCCATCCCACCTCTCCACTAACCGTTGGCACTCTACTTCCTGCATTTGAAGAGTAATTGTGATTAATGCACATTTTAATAATTAACATCTCTAACCTTTATCAAAAGCATGAAATAAAACATACTTTTGTATTTTTATGATATAAGGGGAAGACAATCAAAACTATGATCTTCTTCCTTTATTTGAATTTCAAAAATAAACTATTCATGTCAAGAAGAGTTGTAGTCTTCCAATGAATCAAATTCTTCACACAACAACATGTCCTTAGTGAAAGTTTCCTTATTTTGAGGGTGTTGATACATCCATAGTCTATGGCCATTCTGAAACAAATTTCTCTTGTCACCATCAACTAAAAACAGTCTCACAGATCCATTATCATAAACCTTTTCAATTTGATAGGGTCCCAACCATCTTGTTCTCAAATTTCCTTTGAATTACTGGTACTTTGAGCCAAATAGTAAGACCCATTCTCCTTCATTAAACCTCCTATTTTTTATATGAGCGTCATGCTAGGATTTTATTTGATGTTGGAGGACTTCAGTTTGTTTTTGTGCCTCCCTCCACATTTCATGAAGTTCATTTAGCTACATCACTCTCTCACGTTCATCTTCATCCAGCCCAGTTTCAATCTTAAAATTTATCCTCCAAGTTTTTAATTCAAATTCTATAGGAACCAACGTCTTCTTCTCGTATACCAATTCATATGGGGGAAGACCAATGGTGGTTTTCCGGGTGGTATTGTATGCCCAAACTTCTTCAGGAAGCCTTGGTACCCAATTCTTTATGCTTACATTGAAAACTTTAGTTAAAATGTTCTCCAGCTCTCTGTTTGTGTCTTCCATCCACCCATTGGATTGGGGTTGGTATGGTGATGATTTCTTATGCTTGATTTGTTAGATATTTAGGAAGGCTTCAATCATGTTGGACATGAAATAAGGTCCTTGATCAAATACAATGGCTCTGGCACATCCAAACCTTAGCATAATCTAGTTGTACAAAACGTCAACTACAACATCCTCAATGACAGATGCCAATGCCTGAATCTCAACCCATATTACAACATAGTCAGTGCACAACAACAATTACTATGTTCTATATTATGGGGGATTGAAAGTACCAATGAAATAAATTCCCCACTTCTCAAATGGCTCTAAGACCAGCTGATGATTAAGGGTCATTTCAGTATGTAACACCCTCGACAACTGCTATATATATTCCTCTTTTGCATTCAAGTGTTGACATGTGATTTTCAGGATAAAGATGTGTTCTTTTGACTGTCGGAGAGCATACTTGATAATGATAAATCTTTTCTGTTCTTAAAAATAAATCAATAGACTAAAATTTTATGGTTACCCAGACTTCATTTTTACTTCGAAAGGAGGAGTTACAATATGGTTTTAAGATTTGTAGACTTATTTTCTTCTTTTGAATCATCCTTAGATCAATTTTAGTGATCCAAGGAATGTTTCAAGTCTTCTTCATAGACTAAATGGTAAAAATTGACATTCATAAGTTTAAGGAACATAGAGGACTGAATTCTTGCATGATACTAGTTCTTGGTCTTGTTACAACCTACTTTTGTTCAGTTGTATTTTTGTGTTGGCTCTTTGGTTATTGATCTTAGCGGGACATTAAGGACTTGAGAAAAATTTGATTCTCTGTGAAGAATTTTGGAGTCCTATAAATTTAAGGAAGATCCTAATGGTAACCTACACTAGTGAGAACAACTAAGTTCTAGCTATGTTTACTTATACGTATATTGTTCTAAGTTAAGTCTCTTATTTTATTAAGGGATTGACTTCCTAACCTAAGTGTTATGCTAAGAGAGTAAGGGAAGAGTTACTAAGGGGGAATAATAAGCTATTTTATCTACTACCTATTACTAAAGGGTTCAGATTTGAGCCTGACCTAAGGTGGGAATTCTAATGGCTAATGTTCTAAGACCTATGTTAGTAAATGTTAGATTAACCTAAGTTCTATTTTAATCTAACCTAAAATAAAGGGCTCACATGACTTGAGGGCAATGGTTCCAAAGGAATTTATGAAAGGATAAAGTATTAAATTCTAAGGTACTGCTAGATTTGGCAGGGGGCCAGTGTACTTAGAGGAGGCCTACATGGAAACTCCACTAACAGATGAAATTGTGTTTTTGTGTTGAAATGGAATTTGCTAAATTTAAGTGGCAAGTGGCAAGTAAATATAGATGGGAATTTTGGATTAACTGGAATTTATGACATGTATGAGCCTTGGTCTTCCCGTGTAAACCATCTTGGAAACATAGGAGGTGGGTTTGTAGAAGGTCATTCAGTTTTTCTTGCATGGCAGATTTTCCTTTGCATGGAGCAAACTGGTTCTTCGAACCAACAGTTTGACCTTCAGTTCAAATCTATATTTGGTTTTCACGATCTATTTTTGATCGAGGGAAAGTATATGAAGTTTGGAAGGAAAATATGTTTTGTTGTTGATTTTTCATGGAGGAGAAAAAGAGCTGGAAGTCTCCTTCAATTTGGTGGAAGCATTATCAGGCATGATAGGCTCTAACTATTAAAATTATTTGCATTCTTTTAATTGATTCATTAAAAGAACTTTGCTTCCTTGCCTTTCTGGTTATTTTTGCTTGATGGGTTTTTTCAAATCCTTGTGTGTTTGATTTAAATGCCTGGCAGAATATTATTAGTTGGAAACTGTCTCTCTCTCTCTCTCTATCTCTCTCTCTCTCTCTCTCTCTCTCTCTCTCTCTCTCTCTCTCTCTGTTCGAGTTTTATGACTGCATTCAAGTGAAATTGGTATGTGGAATGTGTTCTATATCCCGGCTTTGCAATATTGATCTTGTATGTTTGGTTTGGGAGCTTGATCTTATTTTTGTGAAAATTTATGGATTGGAATTTAAGGAACACATCAATTCTATGTTATCTTCTTCTGGGTTGCATTCTTTGGATGCCAACTCGGGTTAGAACTTAGTGTTTTTTTTTAAGCTTGTGTTGAAGCTTCGATTGAATAGAACAACTATTTTGGGAAACTTATGTAATAATGGACTATTTCTTAGAGTTTGTATTTTTCACTGTAATCACATTTTATTTCCTCGGAAGCTTTGAATGCTTGTGTGTGATACTCGAGTTTCGAATTTTTACTTCTAGTTAACACTTTGGTGTTAAGAGCTTGCATTCGGGTCGATTCATTTGAATATGTTATCATTTTTTTTTTGTGTTGGGTTACTCTTTTTGAATGATTGAGTTAGAGCTCATCACTGAGTGAATATTCACCAGGGAAATGTGTGGGAAATCTTAAGTCATTTAATTCTGTCTTTCGAGCTTTGGAAATGGAAACGTCTTAAGGAGATTTGAGCTTCTATCTTGTTTTTTACTGTATCGACTTCTTGAGATTTATTGAGCGTGGGAATTTGAGAAAGTGTCCTCGCCCCACTATTTGGAAGGAACCCACATTTTGGGTAGACTGTATAATGTTGTAGTAATGTACCACTGCATTATAATTTTGTGGTTTTGAGGTTTTTTTTCTTTTACTTTGTTCCTTTGATTTGGAACTTAGACTGAAACACCTTTTGTAACTGGTGTATGGGGTTTTTGCCTTCCACTCGGTTGTCTCTTTTAATGAAATCCGGGTCTTTCTGAAATACTGTGATATTACCTTGGATACTGAAATAGTTAAAAGGATTTGTTCTCTGTTTAGTTGTATTATGTTTTATTCTTGGAAGCGAATCAAATTCTATGGTATTTAATGGGTAAGCTTTTGTGAGACTTCCATTTTGGGTTCATGGGTAATTCTAAACCTTATCGTTTATGGTTTCATAGGATGCAATTCTCGACTGAAACAAAGAATAGGACTTGATTTTCTCTTTGTTTATACATCATTCCGCGTCTGCAGTATGTTGTATGTATATTCTTATTCTTTTGAGATCTTTATTTATACATCATTCCGGGTCTGTAGTATGTTGTCATCCTGAACCGGTTTGAAATTGAAACTTCTTGTTTAGGTTAACAAAATGATCAAGCGTTGGTTATTTTCTTATTATGTTACTTCTTGTCTACTTTGGAAAGATTCAATGTTCGAACTGGTCTTTACTCGAAACCATTTGGAGATAGTGATTTCTTGAGACCTGTTGGTCTACCTTGTCAAACCATTGATAGAATAATGTTGAGAACTAGTAGCCTAGAAAGTTTAGTTGATAAGATAACTTATATTTAAGGGTTTGGTTGTTGTTGTTTAGTCTTTCCTGGTATATATGGAAAAGTGTGGGTTTATCTCTTGTACTCTTTATCTTTTGTGAATATTATGAGTAGAGAATAACTCCTCCTAGGAGTTGCTTGTTTGTGAACTTTGTTGTTTGATTTTAATGAAGCATTCTAACATGAATAGTTAGAATTGGAAGTGTAGATGGCATGTTCTTATTTTCTATACCTCCATTTTTGGTTATGGTATTCTGTTAGGTGTATATTCTTGTGATTGAATGTGCTATATTATTATTCAGGAAACGAACAAGTAACTCATGATATAATTTGTTCTACTTTTCTGATGTTATAGATTGGGGCAGGTTATATAATGGTTTTTTTAATTCCTTATTAATGAGTTAGATGAATCATCCTTAAAGGAACCATATTGTATTTTGTCTCTTGGAACAGATAAATGTGGAATTCTATTAGGATAGAATTAAGAAATAGTGAGATGGCAAGATTATTGTTGTTTACCATCCATTGATAGAATTAATAGAACTTAAGACATTAGGCATATATTGTTTATTATATTCTGCTCTTCTTTTAAAAGTTGATCTAAGTTTATTAATGTATTTCCCTCCTGTTCGTTATCACTTATGATGATTTTATGATGTTTTAAATGTCTCATTAAAGCAGTGTTTCTTTAATGAAACAATTAGAGGAATGCACTTCATTTTAATGATTAGTGCTTATCATGCTCAGTTCATCGAACTGACCTGTGCTAGCTATTTTTGCATATGGATGACTTAAGTGGTAACAGAAGATAAAAATTTATATGATGCATTGGCTGATATATGTGTAATTCTTAGTAAAGAATTATGATTCATTCTTTGTAGAATTGGGAAAGAAAGCTGTATACTTTATTGTATAAAGACTGTTGATATGGAGTATGCATTGAGAGCATAGTCTTCTTAATTTTACATGTTGTAACGATGATTTGTGTGTGCTGTGTTTTATTTGCATGAGTTGTGAAAATTATCTCGTACTTTTATAAAGAAGACAAAAGTTCCATCATGTTGATATTCTTTATGGTATGTTATGTTTACTTTATTATCTTGTTATATATGGATAATGGGAATTAGTTTAATTTCCTTATAATGAAGCAAATTGTTGTGTTTCTTAATATGATGTGTTTATCTAAAACAATTTAACATAATAAGGTGATGCATAATGAATCTGCGTTAAGAAATATGGACATTGAAAAATGATATATCCACATACTTAGAAATGTAGAGAAAGATTCTCTTTCTCTCTCTCAATTGAAAATAAACCTAAAAGGGTTTAGAGATATGATTACTAATTATTAGAATTCATACAAAATGAATTCTAATTTATTTGGATATATATATATATATACGGATGTTAAACCTTTCTAAAGGTTAAAGTACCTTGTTAATGAAACTTATGATAACGCTGTCCTATTTTGGTTAACTACTAGTTTAATTATGAAAGTGAACATTAAAAAGGAAATCATAAGTTAAGGAAGTTATTCATGGACTAAATGAATCAAATTTAGGAAAGAATGGTTGGAGTGATGGATTAGGGTTTTGTAGGCTTGTTGTAATCAAGACATAATCCAAACTAATAATTCTTTAATGGAATCCTTGGGGCATGTACATCTCAATGAGGTAGTTTCTGTAGGATGTTGGCACATGCCAACTACAGGGCTTTACTTTCAAGAAGGCATGGGTCTTCTCAAAAATACTACATTGTAGTTGACATATGGCATCACCCTTCCACATTGATCATCCATATCTACACACAATAGGGACTCGAACTTGAACTTAGTTTCCCTATAGGTTAAGAGAGGAGCATATTTAGGATAGGAATTAGCTTCCAATGGCCAAGGGTACGTTGGCACATCTAATTGACTTAGGTCAATCGATTATGCTCATTTACCCTAAGCCATTGTGAGCATCTTCCTATGATGGGCTATGTTTCTGTCTAGGGCTAGGGTTAAACCTGGAACAAGTGGACTGACGGTAGTCAGTAAAGACCAATCATGATAATAGAGGAGTGAGGTGAAGGACGTATTCTGATATGACGAGCATGTCGTCTAGAAATAGTAACATACCTAGTATGTGGTAAATCTTTGGCCAAAGTATCACAAGTTGCTAGTTGTGTTGTCCTATGTCACCAAGTTTAAAACAATGTGATATCAGATGAATATTGGTAACAGATATTCAGATATGTTATTTATATGGATGACTCAGTACCCGATGTAGGGTAGGAACGACAAGGTATATGAAGTATACGATATTTATTCAATACATAAGATAACATAAATAGATTAGTAGTTTACCAAGTTATTGAATGAATAGATCAGTGAATCACTGAGACATCACATCTACATAAGGTTATCTATTTGGTTTCGATTGCATGGAATTCTTGTTCTAAATAATGCTTTATTTAGAACAGTAAACATATTATAAAAAAAAAATTCCCTTGTTTCTAAAGTCTTAAAATGGGGATGTTACACAGTAAACAGCGTAGGATTCCCCATTTGCTGACATGCATCACATTGCCATACATACTTCTTGATAGATTTGTGGAGAGAAGGAAAGTAATACCCAGTGCTAAAGACCTTGTGGATTGTCCTCTTCTCTGAGTATTTTCCTCCTCTAGGTTCATCGTGAAAATCTCTCAATATGTCATACACTTCATCTTCTCAAACACACCTACAAAGAATCATGTTAGGACAACATTTAAACATAATTCCATTACACCATTTATATGTAGCATTGTTTTTTACTAATCTCTTATGTTCTTTATTGGTAAATTAAGTTAGAAACTTCCAGGTAGTGAGATAGTTGGCAAGATCAGAAAACCATGGAAGATGTGTTTATACTGCAAACAAGCACTCATCTGGAAAATGATCTTAAATTGCCTCCTCTTCTCCTAAAACATTCAATACTAAAATAAAGTTAATAACAACATTGAACTTTCCAAGCTTATCAATAATAATCAAGTTAAATTCCTACAAAAGAAGTAACCACCTAATAATTATACCCCCTACTACTGGTTTATTCATCAAATATATTATGGTTGAATGGTCGGCACACACAAATATTTTATATCCAGTAATATAGTGTCTAAATTTATTCAGAGAGTAAACAACAACTAGAAATTCCTTTCCCATAGTGGTGTAGTTTTTCTATGTGGGGGTCAGATTTTTTGTTGATTAAATAGATGGCATACATTTGGTCTTATTCACCCATCTATCTAAGAACATCTCCTATTGTTGTGTCAGACGCATCAGTATGAATATGAAAATGTTTCCCCTAATTGGGTCCTCTCAAGACTAGGGAAGTGGTCAATTTATCCTTTATAGCTTCAAAATCTTGTTGACATTGAGGAGACTTTAGGCACTAAAATTAGGTCACACTCCCCTTTCGTAGCTCAACCAATAAGCAACCTTTATTACATTTACCTAGCCATGACCCTCTTCACCCCACTAATATTAATTTAATTAAATTAATTCGTTATCCTCACTATATTTATTATTTAAATATTTTAATTAAATAATATCCACACATACAGCTCACTTAGACACCTCACCAAGCCAAATCAACATAAGACCTATTCTTAGCAAGTTGCCATAACTAACTAAGACTTACCAAAACCCTAAAAATGAATGCCTACACTCCCTCTAACCACATCCCCACATGCTCAGAAGAAGATCCCAGTCTAATCCATGGGATAATGACACGAGATCCAAGGAAATCAAGAGGATCTCCCTAGTTTATTAAACCTAGGAAATCCCACTGTGACCGATGTTGGTTACCCCTAACTATCACCGGTTAAGCTAGACCACCATCGGTTACCCATTTTAATCCCTAAACTACCTTATTCTCAAGGTTGGAAGTTGTTGGAAAACATTGAGAGAAGGTTGACAAGAAAGAACACATCTCAGAGAGATAACACATCTTTAGAGAGCAAATTCCAGTGAAAACCCGCATGCAAGGAAGGAGATTGAGCATCTTCTCCTGCACAGCCACCCAAGCCATGATCTGATCCATCCAAGCAAAGAGGAGTGTACATGAAGCCCATTTAGAATATTTATTTCAGTTGGTGATTACTTGTAACCTTCAAACCCCTCATCAGCACCTCCATCCTTCACACACAGGCATTCAGGACCATGGAATCCAAGTAAGTATAACATCATACTTTCTTTGTTTATTTCATTTTATTATAATTTTATCATCTATTGTTTACTTTTCCCCCTATTGACCTTCTCTAATGTTTTCACCTCCATATACCGATTAAAACCTCACCAAAGCCTACTACAGTTACCCAATACCTCATCTTGACCCACCAAAGTCCTTTGTGCAATCACAAAGGAGACCACAACTTGTTCTGTGATATTTCCAGATCTCACAGTAACTGGACACCAGTTACACCTAACCACCGTTGGTTACCCCTGACCGACACCGGTCTCTGTATTTTCCCACATAGCCTAGAACAGAGACCTACCCACCAAATTTCATCTTAGCCTCATTCACCTACGATCTATCTGTGACCTCTATCAAACCTGTATAACCCAAAACCAATCATTTGACCTTTAGATTCTATTCTAGCTTAGCCTGTTAGATTAGATCTATTTCTTTTTTTTTTTAAGTGAGATACCTAAATCATTTCAAACTATAATAGGATTTACTTTGTTTACAACATTAAATTATTTAAAATAGTGGACTAATAGCCATCTAGGAAGTATCACCCTTCCCGCATCTAGCATATGCTAGGCAATTCACTACCCATATTGTTTAATTCATTTTGGTGGTCTTTTTTTCATTACAGGTAGTTCATCCTTGCCAAAAGGAAGATCTCACGATCAGCTGTGGATTCGGAAGTCATACATGTGCAACAACCCATCAAGCAACATTTGAACAAGTATTCCTCCAACACACGTTACCCTATCTATTTCGTCAATGCTTCAAAGAAATGATCTAAGAATCAGGTGAAAAATTTTGGCACACCCAGTGGGACCCATCCAAGGTTCCTTGCATTTCATTCATTCCTAGGAAAAAATTGTGTGTTTGTTTCCCTTCTAAAAATTGTAAACACTAATTTTCTTCTTTGGTAATCCACCTATTCTTTCTATTTGCTCTAAAGGAAACTTTGTTTTGGTGTAATTAAAAAAGAACCATTTCTTCATGTTTTCTGCATTGTAGTGAAAGAGCATCCTTCTTCCTCTTCATCTTATTGTGTCATCCAATTTCACATTTCAGTTTGGGCTTAAAAATAAGTGCATTCCATTCTAATTTATTGCATTATCTCACATTAATTGAGGGCAACCTATACGCTAGAAGTCATGCCCAGCTAATGGTTAACAAACGAATCATAGAAAAGAACTTATGTCCTTTTCTCTTTCTCTGAGTCTTACCAAACCTCACAAATATTAAAAATACACACATTCTTGGAAGAAGTTGTAGGTGATCACATGATCACAACACAGTGGGCACCCAGCTTGATGCTTTGTCGATTCATACTTCAGAGTGAAGCCTGCCCCCACCATAACATACCTAAAACCTCACCTTTTAGATATCCTTCTTTGTAGGAAGCCATCCTCACAAAAAAATCTATTTCACAATACATGTGTCAGTCCCTAAATAGCATAAGCTAAACAAACATAATAGAAAAGGCACTCCTAGGATCACATTTTCTTAGTGTTTCTGCTTGGATTGCATTTTGAGGTGAGAGATCGTGTCTGTCACTTTTTTGTTCATCCTTACATGCTCCTCATCACAACTAGTGTATTTCGGCTTCACCTGAGTATGCCTGGGCATATCATCATCATTCTTAGAATTCTAGGTCTAATTCTACATCATATTTTAATTCACAACCACTTTCATTCATCACTGTTTGAATTTCACAGTAACCATCATCGGTTACCTTTGACCGCCATCGGTTATACCCAACCGACATCAGTTCTAGGTCCACTTTGCTAACCTACTAAAAAGGACATTTTACTTCACTTTCCTCCACTTTTCATAGTCCATGTCACTCTCATTATTCTGGTTGGTGTTTCAAACATCTTCATATTTGGCATACCTGTCATATTTTACCTTCTTCCTCACTATTTACTCACTGTCATTTTCTATAGTAACTGGTAGCGGTTACCCCTGACCGGTGTCAATTCTCCCTAACTGGTATTGGTTAGCCTATTTCACATTCCAGCCACCATTTGGTACTTAATCAAATTTTTGTCACTAGATTCACCTATTCTTGTTTTTCTCTTTGTCATTTACAGAGAAGAAACCCTACCTGATTAATACTGGTTCACATTGTACTGATCCGAAGACAAGAAAATGCACTCATATTTCACACTAGTTGTCAACCACTCCCACCTAGTCCTTCACCACCTTCCATTTTTATCACCAGCCATGGATCCCATCTAGCCTATTACTATTGCTACTAGAGATGAGGAGTTTACACGACTCCTTGACCAAAACCCTTCCGCCTTGTAATTTTACCTTTCCCACTCATCCACTCGAGACACCTTGGGTTAATTGATATATGACATGCCCGTATCTATCCCCTTGACTATTGTACCCACTCCCTGCATCAACCCCATCTGGCTCCATGCTACCTGCATCCACCTTAGCCCTAGTCATTTCATAGTTAGGTCCTATACCCACTATGACTGTCGTGCTTTCTACCTCTTTGGCACCAATTACATCTATCGTACCCTCGACAACTACCCCAAACACAACCTCATCCACCCCTAATGTCTCACACATAACCTTAGCTACAATACCACCTCCAGTGTAGGTGACCCCTACCCCATTTTAGAATGTGGTTCTTTCTATTCCACAATCATTAGCCCCATATTGCCACTAGGATTACCACGACCCTTCCACCCCCATATACATACTATCAACAACCTCCCATTTCATCCATTATACATTTCGGGTACGTACACCCTATTTCACTACCTTCTTCTCCACCATCCTACATGGCAGCCCCATACACTGGAGTGTCACCCCCATTATATGCCCAAAACCAACCCTCTCTCATGCTACAATAGGCATCCAATCATCACAACCCACCAATGACCTAATTAAAATGATGTTGGACAAGATGCAAACATTGGAGGCATCGGTTTCTGGCTCCTGTAACACTCTCACCTATGAAGAGATTTGCAATGAGCCTATTCACCCATCCATTCCTATCCATTCATACCCTATGCATTGGGAAATTCCTAAATTCAATCATTTTAATAGCAAAGAAGACCCATGGCAACATTTGTGGTCATTTAAACATGGGTGTTATCTGATCACTCAAGATGATGCCTTACTTTTGAGAACCTTTCCAATGTCCCTCACTGGACCTACATTAGATTGGTATAGTGGGTTACCTAAACACTCTATATTCTCATTCAATCAGGTAGCCCAAGCCTTCTTGGATAATTTCTCTATCAATATCATCAAGAAGGTTACCATGAATGATTTATATTCCACATGTTAGTATGAGGATGAATCTATCGTAGATTTTGTCACCAGCTGACACAGCCTAATCAATCAACTTACCTTCCAACTGCCACAAACATAAATCATCAAGCTCTTCACATGGGCTTGCCCTAGACATACCTCCCTTACCTTACAGGTCCAAACCTTTCGAACATTTTATGAGGCATTCACTATGGCACAAAAGTTAGAGATTTGGGCCATGTAAGAGAAGAAAATCTAGTTACGCAATAAGAATTTGGCATTCAAGTCAAATGATACCTCTTCTTATTCCAAACCACAAACCAATTATTCAAAAGCTAAGGGGCACCGCTAATGTAGTGGTACTCAAGGACAACCTAGCTCATCCATCAAATCAAGCTACCCCCTTATCTAATCTCTCACTTGCCTAGAATTTTCAATTTAGATGAGAGCAGTGAAAATATACCCCAATTGGGGAACCTTACTCTTATGTCTTAGAAAATATTATCAAAGCCAGAGCCATCACCCTTCAACCTATAAAACCACAAACTGGTTTTGACCCTGCTCGCCTCATGCCCGCATAGTATAAAGAACGTGATTTCTGTAACTATCATCGAGTAAAGGGTCACAGTGATGGAAACTACATCACTTTCAAAAATAGTTTCCAAGAAATGCTCGAGAGAGGTGAGTTAACTGTGGATAATCCCAATGCCACCCTGAACCAAAATATATGAATATTCAAAAAACCATTTCCCAACCATGCCCCTTCATCCAATCAAACCGGTGAGACATCAACTCATGATACCCATACCCGTGAGGTTCACGCTATATTTAATGAGGTACCTATTGCCTCCCAATTACCCCCATATTCCTTCCATAAAGGATATCCTAACCCAAAATCCTCCTTCTGCATTGGAACCAATACTTCCCTGTTCCTTTACCAATAGAGGACCACCTTTCATCTCCCTCATCACCTATGGAGGGGTCTTCCGCTAATGTTGAGACCATCTCACCCCTGGCTTTACCACTTAGAGAACCTTTACCTACAATACCTCCTCCACTCATAGAGGAGCACCCAATACCTCCTCCACCCATAAGAGGAGCACCCATTATCTCCTCTACCCACAGAGGAGTGCCCATCTGTTCCTCCACTTATAGAGAAGCTCCCATCATCTCCTCCACCTATCATAGATCCTAGTTGAGATATCTTTTCCTCTTGGTGAGCATTCTCCATCAGCTACCCAGAATCCAACAGACCTACTTTCGGCTCTCTTACCCACGGAAGTTGAAGCTAGCCAATTCCCCATATTTAAGACACATTTTATGGGAATTGCCATTAGGTCCTCACCAACTCCACCTACAGATGTGTCGTTCTCACGTTTGGCCTGATCATTTAGAATATATGTGCATAGGGGTTTACTATGGGGGTGCCTCTTACTCCCCATCTCAACACAGATGTAGAGATCCCTCGCTCATACCTCCACTATCTACCCAAACACATTTCGAACAATCAAACCAAACACAACCACCTCTGTTGCAATCCCTTCCACGATACATGTTAGCACTCAAACCATACCCTTACCCATAACCCGACCTACATCTAAACACAAACCCACACCTATAATATTTTCCTCAACTAAACCTATTACCACTTTAGGGTTCACCTTGACCACTAACCTTACTCATCCAATTATTAAACTGGATTTAGCTACATCCTCCAACATCAATACCACACCTACTCTGACACCCAAACTAAAGAAACAATCTCATCAACCTCATACACTGACTCGCACCAATCACACCAGCACTTGTCTCATTTGTTTTAAGACCTCAGCTACCCAACATGGATCAAGCAACCTTCACCCATCCATAAACCAATAACACAACAACCCATTCCTTCCTCACAAACCTCTAACCTACCCAAGCACACAACTTGACTTACACCCGCACCTGTATTCACTTTACCACTAATACCTCCAATACCCTCAGCTATTGCTTCACTACCCACTACATTTCAGTCATTATCCCTAGCACACCCCAAGCACGACCCACGTTATCTACCTTCATAGCACCCCCATTATCCCCATGGGTAACTTGCCCTCTTCCTCCATCTACTTTTCCTTTCTAGACCTCGTACACCCACATCACCTTTACCCAAAAAGGTGCAACTAAAAAAAAAAAACCCCACTACCCCACAATAAGGTAGTCCAAACAACCACATACCCTCCTACCCATCCATCTAATGTACCCCCACCCAAACAAACACGACCGATACCTAAAACCACACCATGGCACCTAAACCCATAGCTTCAACCCGTTCCTCTTCTTCCAAAAATAGTTCCTTGACAATCAACCACACCTACACCCAAACCCACGTTCACTTCCCATTGTGATCCACTAGCAGGATACTATGCCAAAATTTTAACCAACCTCCTTAAGACCTCTATTATCACATTACCACCACTCCAACCTTATGACCCCCTCAAGCCCAAGCCAAAAGGGTTTGACAATACTAAATTTTGTGCATACCATCATGTGCCAAGGCATGATGTGGAGAACTGATAAGGCCTTGAAAACCATCCTTATCCAATTGTGTCCACCAGAAACCAACTTTGATGATGATGACCTTCTTGACGAGGATCCTATCTTCACTCGATACCCATTCCCACACTGCCCACTCAACAACCACAACCTCCACCCTCACCAGCTCCGTAGAGTCACCCTCAAGATTTGAAATTAACATGGTTCACATCAGAGAGCTTGCCACTGCCATCCACCCCAATGTCATTATGCCTAGCTCACCTGACAAGGCTTTTCTCCTCTAGTAGGTTTTTTCCCTTCATGTCATTACACCACTCACCCTACACCTTCTCCATTTGCCAACTCCCCTTAATTAAACATGATACACATCACTACATGTGCTTAGAAGGGAAAAGAAAAGGCAAACTGACCTACCAACCAATCCTATACACAACATACCATCTGCACCCATACCTAAAATAACTATCCGTGGCCCCACATACCCCATCTCTAATGACATCACACATCGTACACCATACTCAAACAATTATAGCAATCTCCCCTCAAAATTTCCTTATATGACCTCATCCAAACCTTGGAATCCCATCATCAAGCTCTCATGGAGGTTCTTCAATCTATTGAGGTTTTACCTAATGACCCTACACCCATAGCCTCCATTATCACACCCCATCATGTAGCCTCTCTCACCAAATTACCACATTCATCTTCACCCCATCTTGTTCACCAAGTGGCCTCACTTAGTTTCTCAAAGGAGTACATTTTGCCACACCGAAATGATGACCCAGACCTAGCCCTCTTCATCTCCATCCACATTGATGACATATGGGTACGTCATGTGATGATTGATGGAGGTGCTAGCATTAACATCATTTTCATCTCAATGAATTTGCTCAAATGCACATACCTGATAATTACATGCATATACATCCAGTCATGTTGCATTCATTCAATGAATGCTATCACCTCCACACTAGGCAATGCCATCCTCCATGTTCACGTGGGCCCCCACACTATTCCAGAAATTGTTTTACATTTTGGAGGGGGAATTCCAATATAACTTGTTGCTTGGTAGACCCTAGATCCGTGTCATGGGTTACATTCCTTCCACTTTGCATCGTTGTGTAAATTTTGAACATGAAGGACATACTTATACCATTCCAGCTGACCCATCACCTTTCAAAACATGCAACATGCTTTACCGACCTAATGATGTGCTCATACCTATCAAGCCATGTCTACCTCTGTAACCACTACCACTTCACCTACACCTCCACCTACCAGTACAGCTGTTGCTTTCACCACACATACCTCCTCCATTCCTACCATGCTGCTATAATCTCCACGGCTGACCCATTAGCTTCCCAATCTGTTAACTCCACCTCCACATCGACCTCCAACACATCATCCATTCTAGCTAACTACATACAAACCACTGATCCCTTGGAAGGTGTTTTTCAATGCCTCACTTTGGGGGAGTACTGCCTATATAGTGTCAACACATTCCTTACTCCACAGGAGTATGGAATCCTTCACCAACATCCTCAGTATGATCACCGTATAGGAGAACACCTTCTTTTATGTTCCTCCTCATCTTTGTACTAGTCTCACCTATAGGGGAAATTAATACTAACACTTACACACCTGAACTACCATCACAAACCCACCCATTTTTCTGCTGATTTCTAATCACTTACCAATCATTGTTTCACCCACACCTTTCTACACCACTATGCGTCGAAGGGTTTTGGTTTTGGATTTTACGAGCAAGGCCGCCATACCATTATTCCATGTACCACCCCGCAAAAATAACAACCGTAGTGGTATCGGCTTCCTCTGAACCTCCTACCAAACAGGCCCGCATTGAACTCATTGAGGACCCTAGCCCTTCTCCACCTTCATCTTCATCACCACCTTCATCACTCCATTTTCTTTGCCACCCTCACCGACAGAGTCGATGGATCCTGAATCTATTCCCTCCTAACTTTTTTTTTTCATAAACACCATTTCCTTGGGGCCTTTGACTTATCAACGTGAAGGCGAGGCCCCTTCCACTCTTCCATTCCTGTATCCTGAGATGATCAATGACGATACACCTACAATTAACGTCATTCAATGTGAGGATGATGAATCCATAATCACCTACCTTGGTGTAGAAGACTCATATATTCATCGGTCACTACCCTCTGAGACACAAACCATGTTAAATGAATCGACTATTGAGTTCAACATTCATACTCAGGATGACCCACACATTATAAAGATCGGACAATCTTTAGATGCTGCTGAACAGGAAGCCATCACTTTTTTTCTCTGAGATCATAACCATGCTTTCACTTGGTCTTACACAAACATGCCCTAGTATTGACCCCACCATTGTGGTCCACAATGTCGTAACCATTCCTGATGCCAAACCTATCAAACAACAAGATGAGGAAAATGCACCCTCGCATTACTCTTCTTGTCAAAGAAGAACTTCAATGCACCTTCTTTCCATGTTTCCTTCATCTTACCCATTGATTATCCTCATTGGATTTCTAACATTGTCCCTGTTACTAAAGTGATAGGGGGACTCCACATTTTCATAGACTTCCGTGACCTTAACCTAGCCTGTCCCAAAAGATGACTTTCCCTTGTCCTGGTATTGATCAATTGGTTGACCTCGCCACTGGTAATGAGATGCTATCACTCATGGATGGCTTCTCAGGTTATAACCATTTTTTTTTCTTGCCCTAGATGATCAACACAAGACCACATTCATCACCCCTTAGGGGAACCTTCTGCTATTGAGTCATGCCCTTTGGCCTTCAAAATGCTGGTGCCACATATAAGCATGCTATGACCTATATCTTCCATGATATCATGCATCGCATATTGGAAGATTATGTGGATGATCTCTTGGCCAAATCTAAATTTTGATTGGAGAACCTCACCATCCTCAACACCATCTTTGACCACCTCATTAAATATTACATCCGCCTTTAGCCTAAGAAGTGTGTCTTTGCGGTTCTCTCAGGAAATCTCTTGGGATTTACTGTTTCCCTCCATGATATAGAAGTTGACCCCGCTAAAGTCAAGGCCATCCTCAAAATGCCTCCGACCACTAACCTTCACTAACTCTGTAGCCTATAAGGTAAATTACAGTCCATTCACCATTTCATTTCACAATTATCTAATCGGTGTCAACCATTTCATCATCTTCTTAGGAAGGATGTCTCCTTTAAATGGGATGATGACTATCACAAAGCTTTTGAGGCCCTAAAACAATACCTTCTCCAACCACCTGTACTCATTCCACCTAAAGACGATCAACCTTTTTACCTATACATATCCATTACTGATCATTCCTTAGGAGCCATGTTTGCTTATCGTGATGACCAACATAGGGAGTAGGCAGTTTATTACATAAGCCATACTCTTTTGGACTATGAAACCTAATACAATAATCCAGAAAAACTTTTCTTATCCTTAGTTTTTCGTTGCCACAAAAGTCTACCATTACCTACTCAACCACAAAACCTATGTCATGACCAACACCGATCCCTTACACTTCATCTATGCCAAACCTTATCAAAATCAGCATGCTGCAAATTGGCTTATGCTTTTAGCTGATCTTGACCTTGAATTCATTCATCAAAATTCCATCAAGGGACAAGCTAACACCGACCAACTAGCCGGCGCACCTATTTCTGGGGATCAACCCTCTAATTTTGACTTCCTAGATGAATCGATTACTATCCTTTTCCTAGGAAAACCCCCTTACCAAATGACACTTTTCTTCGACGGTTCCAAGTGTTAGCATGGGGGTAGGTCTGGTATTATCCTCATTCCTATGGATGGAGAACCCATGCCTTTGTCTTTCAAACTAGACTTTGAATGCACCAATAATATTTTCAAGTACGAAGTGCTCGTGCTAGGTCTCCAAGCCGCATATGTCCTAGATGTCAAATCAATCAGCATCTTTTGTGATTCACAATTGGTCATAAACTAAGTCAATGGTATGTACCAATGTCATAACAAGATACTTCAAAAGTATAAACAACATGTCGACATACTTTTGACCACCTTTGATTGTTACACCCTTCAAACTATCCCACGTTCAACCAACAAATTTACCGATACCATGGCCTGCTTAGCTTCCCAAATACCCGCTTCCCCTATTGATTCCAAAATCTTTGTCACCGTACAACACCTCCATTCACCTAATTATTTACCTCATGATGTTTACTCAATTGGAATTAACACCCCAGACCCGAGTGACCTTTGGTATAAACAATACTTTGACTACCTTTCTTTCTCCATCTTACCTTCTGATCTCACCCATAATGGAAAATGCGCTTTCCTTAAAAAGGTCTCTCATTTTTTCATTATGGGGGAACTCCTCTATAAGCATGGCTTTGATGGTATTCTCTTACTATTCCTCACAAGTTCTAAAATTCCTTATACCATTAAGGAGGTTCATGATGGCATATGTACAGGTAACTTTAGTGGCCTTGTTGTTGCTAAGCGTATTCTTCGCCAAGGCTATTACTGATCGACCCTTAACCATTATTGTTGTGACTATGTCAAACATTGTGTAAAATGCCAACAACATTCCAACCTTCATCATACACCCAGTCATGCCTTACAGGTCACTCATGATATTTGGCCCTTCTCTTAATGGGGTTTGGATCTTGTCAGAGAAATCAATCCCTTTCTTTGCAATTCCATCAATGGATCATAACTGCTACCAAATACTACACAAAATGGGTGGAATCCATACCACTCATCTCCACGAAATCTAAGAAAATATGTGAGTTCATTAACCATCACATCATTTTTCACTTTGGTGTTCCTCATTGCCTCATCACTGACAATGGAAAATAATTCAAAAATAAAACATTGCAAAAACTCTACGACACCTTCAGCATTCAACTTAGTTTCTCATCACCTTATTACCCACAAACCAATAGCCAAGCTAAATCCACTAACAAAACCCTCAACAAAATTCTCATGAAAGTGGTTGACGATACTGGGAAGGATTGGCATACGCACATTCCTTTTTCCCTATGGGCATACTGCACCAGTATTTGCACTTCCACTGTGGCCACACCATTTTCTCTGGTCTACAGTACAGTGGCTGTTCTATCTCTCAAAGTCCAAATCCCCTCACTCCACATTTCTCTCCATAACATGCTTACTGATGATGACTTTTGTTAGGACCACTTAACACAACTAGAGTTATTAGAAAAACATCATCTTAATGCTCTGGATCACCTTCAAGTTTACCAACAACATATCAAACGTGCTTATGAAAAACATGTTCATGAATGAACCTTCTAATTCGGTGACATTGTCTTGAAATAAAATCAACACGTAACCAAAGCAGCAAAAGAAGTAAACAAGGAAAATTCGATCCTAATTGGCTTGGACCATACATCGTAACTCATACCTATGGATTAGGTGCATATCATTTATCTTCACTTGATGGTAAACCCGAACTTGAGCCCCTTAATGCATTGCATCTTTGACCATTCTATTATTGACTCATCGTCTTACCTCATCCTTTGTCTCTTTCTAGGCTCGTCTCTTGAGTGCTACCCACTCCATACACCTCCCCAATGATTAAACAAGAATCATGTGAGTACCTGTCACTTGTTATCTCTTCTTGAATATGTGTACCATGGCACTGCACATAGCATGATTCTCATGGATACTTTTTGTCTACCTTTAGATGAGATCCCATGGTCATTCCACCTTTCCTTTTGAACAAGAGTCCTATCCTTCACATTGGTCTTATCCATGATTTCAAAGACCTCACATGGGACCAAAATCCTTGAGTCAAACTTCTAATAAAAATATGACTCCCTCAAAATGACATCTTCCTCTCGACAAAATTGCTGCTATAAATAGACTGCTCCCTCGAAGGACAGCTATGTAAAGTTTTACAAAAAAAAAAAATGAGAGAAACCAAAGCTTCCCACATCGATCAGCTTCATGAAGACCTAAAGGAGTACCATATTCATTATCCCATATAGACTTCCCACATCGATTAGTCTATCAAAACAAAAAACATTTTAGTCATGGACTTGCCCATTGTGACCTAGGACCCCTTTCCCAAAATCCCTCTCACTCAAAACATATAAAATTAACTACCTTTCAGCCTCCTTACAACTTCCACTCTCATTGTCTCAATTACCTCAAGGGACATCTTGGAATTTAGACATTTGGTGATCATGTGACTACCTTCATCGTAGAACAGTTAATCATGCAATGCGTTTTGGGTCTTATGTTCATCACCCCCCTCCAAGGTGTGATCTACTCAGTATGATTCTACCCAATCAGGTGGCTTTATTGCCCCCCTCTTATCTTTTAACCATCTTTGGTTACATTTTGATTACCTTATACAGGACTTGGTCCTTGACGCCTACCTTTTAGGTAATCCTCCCCTTTCACCATAATCATCTTCACCTACATCATTTTACATATAATCTACCTAAACCTATTAAACCTAAACCCAAAACATGCCTAAAAAAACCTACCTACTCATTTTACAATTCTTCCCTAGCTCATGGGAGAACTACATTGGCCCGAGGTTCCTTTTTCTCTAGGGACTATGTAGGCAGCACTTCGAGGGCATGGGGCCCTTGGAGGTTAGCTTGGCCATTCTATACCCTAAAATAATTCATCAACAAATCCTAACTCACCATTTACATCATGTTTCACTTAGTTCCCCTTTTATAACAAAATTGGAAATTAAGTCGTATACATAAGTTTCTTACCACAGCATACATTTATTACACCTACCATCTCTTTATCATCACTATGCATAGATTATACCCCACATATGACCCATAGTATCTTTCATCGCCAAAATAATGAATCATAACTAAACCAACCCAACTCAACCATGCCTATAACCTCACTCAACCATGACTAACCAAACCTGACTTGATCCATGCCTAACCAAACCTGACTCGATTCATTCCTAAACCAACCTAACTCAACCATGCCTATAACCTGACTTGATCCATGCCAAAACCAACCTAACTCCATCATTCCTAACTCACCTAATTTCAATCGACATAAAAGTAACAAATCCATATCTCATCTAACACAAGCCATAAACCAATGTCTCATAAACACATCAACACATCACAAAATACCATGTATCTCATCATATAAATTAATAAATGTGTGTTTCAATATACATGTCTACCTTGTCATGTCTATCATCTCAAAAATTTCAGCACGAAAGATGATATACAATACAAAATGTCATCGGCACACAGGCCAGTCTCATATATACAAAAAGATTGAATGAATCACATACAAAATCTCTTCGGCACGTAGGCCGGTATATGCTCAAAATATACAAAATCACTTGTACATCCTCACTATCTTCAGCATGCATGCCAGTATGGGATCAAAAATACAACTATCTTCGGCACAAAAGCCAGAATATATATCAAAAAATAACTAGTATACATCAAAAATATGGTGACCGCATCTTAGGCATCATGCTAGATGTCCTCCATCTCTATGTCACCTGCACCCTCGGCCTCCTGTGTCACAGTTGGCACCTCACCTAGCACTAGTATTTGTGCGTTGGTGACCTCTCCCTAATTGGGCCTCGGAGCTCACTAATCTCTTGTGCTCTCCACACTATATGTACGAAATCTCATCCTCTCACTGGATGCATGTTGTGCCTTGTACTCTCTTTAGGATATAAATTCTATCCCAGCCGCCATGAGATGATCATGATAATATATCACCTCACCTAGGGCATCCCATAACTTGGATATAGGTATGGTCTGTGGTGGTCCCATAGGTCTCGGCCCCTGTACCTGCCTTGCAGTGACCTGCCCTACAATGATCTACCTTGCATCAGCCTGTAAACTGGGACCATCTCCCTGTGCCTATGGTGGTTCCCCCTACCCCTGTGCCTGGGCTGTGGCCAATTGGCCCTGTAAACTTGCCACCTAAGCTGACCATCCCCTTAACCATCTCCATCTGCTCCATCTGCCATCTAGGCCTGCAGACTAGCCACCTGTACTCATAGCTCTGCTATCTCTACCTTTGATCCCTCCAGCTATGTCTGCAGTATACCTATCTGGGTAATCAATGTTTCTACCTACCCCTATAGGGTGTCCCTCTACACTGTAATGGTAGCTAAGTCTAGCTGCCCCTGTCTAGGTGGTATGGCTCGTAACTGAGCCACCCACCACTGACTGTACCTGTCTATACATCCAATGTCATCTATTCACCGATCCATTAGCTCCTCCTCCTCCCCTGTAGGAACTGTAGGCTGTGGTAGAGGTAGAGGCCTCTCCACTTCATCTCTCTGATACTATGGGAAGGATGGAGGAATATCCTGTACAAGCCCAAACTACCTTCAGACCCTGTCTATCGGGATCATCTCATCCTCCCCAATATGGTGACCTTGTATCCACCTCTCTAGCTAGAGCTCAGCTAGCTCCTCATACATGTGCCTATATGAGGGGAATCCCACATATGGCCTCCAGATAATGTCCATTCTAGACAACCCCTCCAACAACTACCAAAAATGGGCCACATCATGTGTCGGCCTATCTGATCTCCTCTCTCCTATCACCAGCACCCATCTCTTATATCCCACCCACACAAATCTCAATGGGAATGCATCAACTAAGAATATCCCTACTACCCCACACACAAGCTATGTGCTCATAAGCCCAGCAATGTAGTAAGATGATACAACATAGGTTGAACCTGCGCAGCCCGCCTGTATGCCCATAACTCTCTGTATAGCTACACTAGGAATGTTGGCACCCAGGCAAAGCGGGTCTCCTCTATCATCATATTATGGACCACCCCCATAAGTGATCAGGGAAAACTTCCACCCTTTGCATCTGGCAGTGCATAGTAGCACATTGCCTCCATCAATAGAACCACTAGCCTTGTCTCATACGGAAGGGATAGGTACATCTCGTCATAGCTCAAACTGGTGCTATGGAATCTCATATCCACCACCCCCTTACCAAATACATCCCGATCAGCTCCTCTGAGGCCTTGGAGGAGATAGAATAAACCTAGGCACCCAATATGGGTAACCACAAAACCTAGAACATGTCCTCCAGGGTGATAGTCATCTCACGCGTCAAAAGGTGGAACATGTTGGTTGTGGAGTCCCATCTATCGATGAGTGCAACCATCAAGCTGGGCTACCAAACAACATGTCAGTAGCATAGAATCCCACTCAAGCTCACTGCCTCCATGTGATGTAGCTTCAAAGGGGTTGCTAAGCCATGTAATGTCACCAGTAGAGGCGGAACCCTATCCCACATGTGTAACTACACTCTCCCCTGCATCCAATCTAAGAACGACATTAATCATGACCATATTCACAAATTATCATTACCCTCCACCCTATTTTTACCCTACCCATCTCAACTACCTAACCTACATCACTTTCTCACCCTTGTGCCTAAAATCCTGACCTATACCTATTCATCCTAGCCGACCCCGGTCACCCTTTAGCCTGCACTAGTCACCTATTTGGAAACCGATATCTATTCACCCTTATCGACCACTATTACCCCTTAACTAGCATCGGTCACCTGTTTGGTGACTGATACCCGGTTCTACCCAACTGACGTCAACCAATCTTGACCGATGTCAGTCACTATTGCGGTAAAACCCATGATTTGCCAAAACCCCCCCTTTTTTATAAAACCTCCCCCTTACCCCTTTTACCCACCTACAATGACCTAAACTCCCCTTGGACCTCCACCCACCCCCCTATCCCATTTATTACCCTCCCCATTTCTCTTTTTACCCACTATTCCCCCATTCCCAAATTCAATTTTTAACCACCCAAAAAAACAAAAAACAAACAAAACCTATAAAAAACAATATAGTAAACCTCTAATCTATCTAATCACCAATCTAGAGTTAGGTGCTTACCTCATCATGTTGCCCGCCATCTCGGTGGCACATCTGGCCACTGTTCCGGTGTTCCGCCCGATCCCTCTCCATCCTCTGCCATCACCGAATAACTACTCGCAACCTCTGACCAATCAACTCTCTTTCCTTGATCTCATGGACCCGTTACTCACCAACCCAACCCTCATCAAATCCAACTGCCAGCTCACTATCCCATTTCCTCTAGAAACTTTTTTCTCTTTTCTCTCTCTTTTTTGTCATTTCTTCACTTCGCAATTAACAAATGAATAATAAAAATGTGGATTTTTTTTTATACCCAACTTGACCTAACCGACGTCAGATACCATTGACTGGTATCGGTCGCGTCCATTACATAACCGTCGTCATTTTTCCTATACTGATGTCAGTTACCCATGACCGACATCAGTCACCCTCACCTGCACATTGCTCTTACTTTTCCCTTTTACCCCACCCTTTACCCTGATCCTTTACCCCACCCCACCTATACCCAACCTATTTACCTTACCTTTCCAGACCTCCTCACTTGCCTTCCTACTCTTGTCCTCCTTTGGGGACTTGTTCTTTTACCCATACCTTGGCCTTACCCGTGCCATGACCTAGATATTTAGACCTGGACCATCGCTAGTGACCTTTGACCTCATGTGTTTGCTATACCTTGCGTCACTGTTACCTGTGTTGATTGACCTAATGACCTTACCTAGCCTATTGCCATGACCGTTTATCCTGACCCTACCTTTGGTGTACCGGAACATACCTAAACGTTCCTGCACCTAACCTACATTTTATTTCCTGACCATATCCTATAACTTGGATACCGGATTCACTTCAACCTTGTTCACATAAACTTATCACCTTAGATGATGTAGAGTTTTCTTGCTCTTCAACCCGGTAGCGTGCTGCAGTTTATACGTGTGTGTGCTTTTGACTATTTCTACCTTTGACCTTGTCCTATACCCTAGATTTCCCATATAGACCTTTCACCCTTTTCCCCTATACCCACTTACCTTTTCCCTACATTTCCCTTTTATCAAACCACTCATCACTTCAGCCTGTTGCCTCATCAGTTCCTGGTTTAAGGGGGATCACCTTCACCCACACATGGGGCAACCACATCTTTTTTTCGTTAGTTCTGCTTACCAAAACAAGATACACAAAAAAAAGGAGAAAAATGTAGACAATAAAATTAGGTCACACTCCCCTTTTGTACCTTGACCAATAAGCACCCTTTATTACATTTACCTAGTCATGACCCTCTTCACCCCACTAATATTAATTTAATTAAATTAATTCATTATCCTCACTATATTTATTATTTAAATAATATCCACACATATAGTTCACTTAGACACCTCACCAAGCCAACTCAACCTAAGACCTATTCTTAACAAGTTGCCATAACTAACTAAGACTTATCCAAACCCTAAAAATCAATGCCTACATTCCCTCTAACCACATACCCACATGCTCAGAAGAAGCTCCTAGTCTAATCCATTAGATAACAACACGAGATCCAAGGAAATCAAGAGGATATCCCTAGTTTAGTAAACCTAGGAAATCTCGCCTTAACTTACGTCAGTTACCCCTAACCGTCGCTAGTTAAGCCAGACTGCCGTCGGTTACCCCTTTTAACCCCTAAACTACCTTATTCTCAAGGTTTGAAGTTGTTGGTAAACATTGAGAGAAGGTTGATGAGCAAGAACACATCTCAGGGAGATAACACATCTTCAGAGAGAAAATTCCAGTGAAAACCCACATGCAAGGAATGAGATTGAGCATCTTCTCCTGTAAAACCACCCAAGCCATGATCTGATCCATCTAAGCAAAGAGGAGTATACATGCAGCCCATGCAGAAGCTTCTTTCAGTTAGTGATCACTTACAACCTTCAAACCCCTCATCAGCACCCCCATCCTTCACACACAGGCATTCAAGAATGGAATCCAAGTAAGTATAACATCATACTTTCCTGGTTTATTTCATTTCGTTATCATTTTATCATCTATTGTTTACTTTGCCCCTATTGACATTCTCTAATGTTTTCACCTCCATATACCCATTAAAACCTTGCCAAAGCCTACTCTAGTCACCCAATACCTCATCTCGACCCACCAAATTCCTTTGTGCAATAAAAAAGGAGACCACAATTTGTTCTGTGACATTTTCATATCTCACAGTAACCGACACCGATTACACCTAACAGCCATCGGTCACCCCTGATCGACATCGGTCTCTTTATTTTCTGAAATAGCCTAGAACAAAGACCTACCCACCAAATTTCATCTTACCCTCATTCACCAGTGATCTACTTGAGACCTCTGTCAAACCTGCAGAACCTAGAACCAATCATTTGACCTTTGGATTCTATTATAGCTTAGTTTGTTAGATTAGATCTATTTCTTATTGTGTTTTTAAGTGAGATACCTAAATCATTTCAAACTACAATAGGATTTACTTTGTTTACAGCATTAAATTGTTTAAAATAGTGGACTGACAGCCATCTACAAAGTATCACACTTCTTGAATCTAGCATACGCTAGGCAGTTCACTGCCTATATTGTTTAATTCCTTCTAGAGGTTTGGTTTTCATTACAAGTAGTTCATCCTAGCCAAAAGGAAGCTCTCACGATCAGCTATGGATTCGTAAGTCATACGTGCGCAACAAACCATCAACCAACATTTGAACAACTATTTCTCCTATGCCCGTTACCCTATCTATTTCATCAACACTTCAAAGCAATGATCTAAGAATAAGGTGAAACAGAGACCATTCAAAAATATAATATTTTTCCATCAAAGAGAAAATGGGTGCATCAATCTTACTATATTATTTTATGGACCTTTTTTAATATCCTGCATGTCCAAGGAAAATTTTGATATCAATGTGATTTGTTGGTGTAGGTAATTTAGTAATGACTTCTATCTTTTTAGGATCAAATTAGATACCCTTAGCAAAAATATGAAAGACAATTCCCTAATCAACCATTATCAAACATTTTTAATGACTCAATGAGAGTTGGTGTTTCTCACATTTGGTTAACACTTTTTCAATATTACTCAAAGATTCTTCAAAAGTGTAACATTCCCATTTTAAGACTTTAGAAACAAGGGGAAAAAAATTATTTGTTTTAAACAATGTTCTCTATTCTAAATAAAACATCATCTAGAACACACATTCCATACCAATGAATCTCATAATAGATAACCATATGCAATTGTAATGACTCGATAATTTACTGATCTCTCTTTCGATGACTCGGTTACCAACCGATCTCTCATGTTTGTCTTAAGTATAGAATACTTTATGTATACTACGTATACTTAGTTTTCCTACCCTAATACGGGTAATGAGTGATTTTTTTAAAGAACCTAGATGAATATTTGCTACCAATATTCATCTAACATCATGTTTCTTTAAACTAGGTGACATAGGACAATGCAACTAGCAGCTTGTGATACTTTGGCCAAATATTTTCAACATAATGTTCATGTTACTATTCCTAGATTGCATACTCGTCATTTTGGAATATGTCCTTCACCTCACTCTACTGTTACCTAGAATGGTCTTTACTGACTTCTACTAGTCCATTTGCCCAAGGTTTGACCCTGGCTCAGGTTAGCAACTTAATTTTTTATAGGAAGATGCTCACGATGACTTAGGGTAAATGGGCATACTCAACTGACCTAAGTCAACCGAATGTGCCAAGGTACCCTGAGTCATAGAAAGCTACTCCCTATTCTAAACATGCTACTAACTTGACCTAGAGATAAACTAAGTTCAAGTTCGGATGTGTGTAGATCTAGATGAACAAATATGGAAGGGTGTTGCCACATGTCAGCTACAACATTGTATCCTTGAGAAACCCTTGGTCTTCTCAAAGGTACAATCCAGCAATTGGCATGTGCAAACATATGTTAGAACTTATTCATCATGATGTACATACCCCTTAGTGGTCATTTATTCATAATTAAATTGGATTAAGATTCAGAATTTTAACAACCATACCTAACCCTAATTCCAACATTCATTAAGTTCTTTATCCATAATTAATCTGATTTGATATTAAGAACTTCATTAACTCATGTTTACATTGATGTTCATTAATGTGGCATAATAAGAAGTTATCCCAAAAATAGGGCAACAAACATCAAACGTTAATTTTTAATACAACCTAGTTTTCCAAATAAGGTGTATCATCCACCTAGGTTCAGCTGGTGTTTACTCTTTATAAACAAAGTACAAAGGTTAAATATCATAACCACCATTCCATTTATTTTTCATTCTTTTGAGAGAGGAGGAGTCTTCCTCTACAAGGTTATATGTTAGGGTTAACATAACCTTTTTATCATTCATTACTCATATAGTTTAATTGTATGTCCAATACATATTTCATTATTAAACTATAGTTGTATAGATAGAGAATGATATCCTTTGCAAATTAACAAGTTTCATTATAGTAAGGGGGTTGTACTATCCCCTTAATCCAACTTATTAATCGATAACAGTAAAAGTACATAAATAGATATAAATGATATCAACAAGTTATCATTACTATTTCCTTCATATAAAGTACAAGAGAATTTACACCACAATTTGGAATCAGTCTCCAAATTTGTCAAATTCATCAAGATAAAATATACATTTACAAGACTATGCATTTCAGGCATACTACATGTCAATCAACATCAAGATCATAAAATAAAATCACTTTTCCTTTTCAATACAACTCAAAAATGAATCGAAATTCTTTACAAAATATCCAGACTTAAGTAAGCCAATACATCATAAAAAGTTTTTCCTTCTTTTATCACTTACGAAGTCCATCTGCAAAAATTGCTAGCATGGGTCAGTTTATTGAACTGAGCATGATAAACGCTAAGCATTAAAATTAGGTGCATTCCATTAATTGTTCCATTAAAACAAATTTTCTTTAATGGAACAATTAATAAGTATCATACAATTAAGCATAAGTAATAACAACTAGAAAAGAAGTACAATAATGAGTCTAAATTCACTTTTAATAAAAGAGCGTAATATAATAAGCAACAACTGCATTATAACATATAGTTTAATTTTCCCAATCAATTACTTTTTAACAAACAAAAGATCTTGTCATCCAATTATTTCATAATTCTATCTGAATAGAAATACAAAATTTATCTTTACTATGTAACAAAAAGAGTAACTTCAGCATAGTACATATTTAGAATGATTCATCCCACAACTTAAAGAAAAATAAGAAAAATCAATACATAATATCCACCATTCACTAATCATCTGAAAGACAAAAACAGGTTCAGAATGTACTCAACTGATTACCCACATAACTGCTTTAGTTCAAGGAAACCAATATAAGGATTCAACATTAAAGAGACTACATCTAAAATAAGAATCCCAAATCAATTCGAGAAGGGATAGAGAATCAAAACAGTCTACTTGCAAAGCCTTAGATAAATTCTATATTATAGAAGATATCATCCTTAGAGCTGAAACCATTCGTTCCAAAATCAAGGCAAGACTTACAAAAGAATAGTCTCTTCCATGTCCATCCAGGGAAGACTCATAACATGCAAGAGTGCTAAGAGAGAAGTCCTTCAAATTACAAAAACCAAATGGAGCATGACTCAGTAAAACAAAGCAATCGGTCTAACATAATTACATTTTACCTTCAACAGGATAGACTCAGTTGTTCACTTTCCACTTCAATACAACAATCAACTTAGTACAAAATAAACTAAACAATCCACAAGGAAGTTTCGGTCTCAGAAGAGTGGTTTCCCACTATTTCCTACAAGACAGAAAGGATAGGACAGTCGAATCCAAGAAGTCGATCAAGCCTAAGAGAGTAATCACTCTACAGCTAAGAAGAGAGTCATGATACAGATAAGTTCAATCAAAAAATTTGAAAACCCATTATCGAGTGTTTCAATGAGCTCTAATTCATACCAATGAGTATGTAATAATACAGTATCGAACCAGATGTTCCATAACCCCACAACAAGATGCAGTTCCATAAAAGATCCATCACTCTTCAAACAAAATAGTCAAGACTTTAAACAAATCATGGGTTTCCTCAAGAAGAGGAGAGAAGAATATCTTCCCATGTTTACATGCCATTACATGTTCAAATAAAATGGTACAGTCGAGGATAGAAGTACCACAACCATTCCAAACTCAAGATGCATTCAAGAGAAGTTTCCAAAAGATACTTAAATCAAATCCATTAAATCGAGATCCTTTTGAACTGACAGTCTCGAATACAAGTTTAGAACGAAACACAAAGCTTAAAATACGAGTTCAGAACCAAACACAATACTTTGAATACAAGTTCAGAACACACAAGCTTCAAATACGAGTTTAGTACAAAACCAAATCTTTGAACACAAGTTCCACATGCATATCACCATTGAACTTGCGCAGAGAGAGCATCCAGAGATTTACATTATCATGCAATGGATTCATATCCAAAAATCACATAGATTCTTACAACCAAGAAAGTAAATAATTAGACAAAACATGCAAACATTTATCTCATGAGAGCATAATTGTTTTAATGAAACATTTAGAAGAGAGCAAGAAATATTAATGGGTAGAGCCTATCATGCCTGATAGTGCTTCTGCTAATTCAAAGGAGACTTCCAGCCAAGCTACCAACTCTTTTTCTCCTCCACAAAAGATCAACAACCAAACATCTTTTTCTCCTATGCCTCATATACTTTCCTTGGATCAAAAATAGACCAGAGAAACTGAAAATAGCCACAAAGTAAAATTCAAACTATTGGTTTGAAGAACCAGATAGCTCCATGCAGAGAAAAAATCACAAATCATGCAAGACCAAACAACCTCCAACAAATCTTCCTTCCTTGTTTCCAAGATGGTTTTCTCACAAAATTCGAGGTTCATTAATGAAATTAATCCCCAATCTCCCACCTATCTCTCCTTGCCACCACCTCCTAAAAATGACGAATGTTATTTCCACTTCAGCATGCATTTCCAACTTTAGTGAAGACTCCACATATGCTTTCACTAAGTTTACTTCTCTCTTCCAAAACTAGTAGTACTTCCCATTTATTCAACAAATCAATTCAAATAAATGTCTTTGGAACCATCACCAAAATGCCATGTGACCCTAGGTTCCTCTCAATAGTTTATTTTATATTTCATAACTTAAGTTAGTCTAAAAATTAATTACCTTAGGTTAGGTCAAATTCACAACCAAATAGTATTAGCTAATAGGTTAAAAACAACCTAGCATTACCTTAGTTATTTCTCTCTTATTCCATTTAAAACAACAAATTAGGTTAGGACGACATCCCAACAAAATAGAATATGAAGCTTAGGTTAGATTGTAACCCAAATAAGTAGACATAGCTAGGAAGTAGGTGCATTTACCTTATTTTATATTACCATTAGGAAAATCCCTTAGGTTTAGGTTTTATATTCCCTTCATAGTCGTGAAGCAGGCTTCATTTCACTTAAGCCATTAAATGTCCTAAAGAGATCAATCCCAAAGATCCAAGCACAAACATACAACCAAATGAAGGCACATTCTTACAATACCAAATAATTTTTAACATACAAAATTTTAGTCCTCAATGTCTCTCAAGCTTATGAATGTTAATTTACCATTTAGTCCAGTAAGGAGATTTAAAACATTCCTTGGATCACTAGAATTGATCCAAGGATGAGTCAGTTAAAAGAGATAAGTTTGCAACCCTCAAAACCAGATTGCAACTCACCTATCAGAAGTGAAAATGGATTCTTGCAAGCCATATCATTTTAGTCTAATGAATCCAAGAGCAGAAATGATTTATCCATAACAAGCATGATTTTCAATAATCAAGGGAACACACCTCATTCAATAAAATCACATGCCAATGCTTGCAATGCAAAAGATAAATATAATAGTTTGTCAAAGGTGTTACATACTTCCATCCTAAAAAGAATCATCATCCTAATGATTATCTTATTTTTGACCATTCCATTAAGGACAATCAATTCATTCACACTCTTAACATAAGTTTACAACAATATCAAAATTTAAAGTTCCATAAATCAGCATTCAAATAGCTTCTTATTAAAAATAAATAGTTATCTGCCCAAAACTGGCAGACTTATTGACATATAAAGATAAAATCACAAATTGTTATCAGTCATCATAGTCAATTTTGTTCAAATAAATATGGAAAAGAAGCTTTCATATCTTCCATATTTTCCCAGGTTGCACTTTCTTCATTAAACTGGTCCCACTGGACCTTACATTGACTTATTTCATGATTTTTTAAATACAACTGGTGAGTTTCCAATACTCGAATGGGTTTAACCATGATTATTCCTGGGTCTTGGACCTGAAAGGAATTCCAATTTAACACATGTGATAAATCTGAAACGTATTTCTTAAGCAAAGAAATATGGAAAACATCATGCATTTGTGACAAAGAAGGAGGTGATGTTAAATGGTAGGCTACAGGGTTGATTACTTCAACTATCTCAAAAGGTCTCACGTAATGAGGTGATAACTTGGCAGCCTTGCCAAAATTTATAGAGCTCTTTTTCGGTTTGACCCGAAGAAAGACCTTCTCACCAAGTTCAAATTTCCTATCAACCCACTTTAAATTAGCATAACTCTTTTTCCTATCTGTTGCTTCTTTCAAGCATTCACGAATCATTTTAACTTGTTGTTCCATTTCTGTAAGGATTTCAGGTCCAATTACCTCTCTATCCTCAATGTTGTCCCAACTAATGGGGGTTTTGCATTTTCTTTCGTATAATACTTCAAAAGGTGTCATCTTAAGAGAGGCATGATATGTGTTATTATAAGAAAACTCAAGTAGTAGAAGGTACTCTTCCCACTTATATTGTTGATCCATATAATACATTCGTAACATATCCTCTAAAACTTGATTAACTCTTTCAGTATGTCCATCTGTTTCTGGATGATACTCAAAACTAAAATTCAGCTTAGTTCCTAGAGCTACATTAAGTGTTTTCCAAAACCTTGACGTTATTCTAGGATATATATCAGATATGATTAATTCAGGTACTCCATCTAATCTGAAAATTTCATGTACAAATATTTTATCCCATACAGGAGAATCATCCTTCAAATTACCAGCAATAATAATGCTACTTTTGTTAGTTTATCAACAACTACCAAAATAACATCATGTTTATTTCTTGACATAGGAAACCCTTGTACAAAATCCATGTTTATTACTTGCCATTTGTACTACGGTATGCTATGAGGATACAATAAAACGGCTGGGTGCATATGTTCAGCTTTAACACGTTTACATTCTATGCAATGTGTCATAAAATAAATAACGTCCTTTTTCATCCCCTTCCAGAAATATTGTTGTCTTATATCAGTAAGCATCTTTGTAATACCAGGGTGTCTACAAAAAGGTGAATTGTGAAATTCTGCCAACAATTTCTTTCTTAAATCATTTAACGAAGGTATGTATACTTTGTTTTCAAATCTTAAGATTCCTTCATTTTCAAAGTGAAAACCTTTATACCTCACATCATTTGGATCTGCAGCAAGCACTATTTTTACTTGTTGAAAGTAAGAATCAGATTCCATAACACTTTTTACTTCATCCTTAAACTAAGTTCTCAATGTTATAAGAGCAAAAATGTGCTTCCTACGACTTAGAGTGTCAGCCACTCTATTTTCTTTACCTTTGATGTAATTGATCTCAAAATCATATTGAGATAAAAAATCTAACCATCTTCGTTGTCTTGCATTTAGATTTGGCTGAGTGAAAATATACTTCAACCCAAGATGATCAGTTTTTAATTCAAAATGTTTACCAAGTAGGTAATTCCTCCAAACTTGTAGGGCATGAACAATGACAGCAAGCTCTAAATCATGTGGAGCATAATTCAACTCATGTAACTTTAGTTTTCTACTTTCATAAGCTATGACATGATCATTTTGTAACAAAATACCTCCTAGAGCTTCACCAGATGCATCTGTTACAACTGTAAAGTCTCCATTAGGGTCTGGTACAGCTAGAATAGGTGTTAAAGTTAGTTGTTCCTTCAAATTTATGAATGTAGATTCACATTTCTCATTCCAAACAAACTTCTTATCCTTTATCTGTAATGAAGTTATTAGTGCAGCCACTTTAGAAAAATCTTTTACAAATTTTCTATAGTAACCAGCAAGTCCCATGAAGCTTCTAACTTCATGTACATTCTTTGGTGTAGGCCACTCAGTTATAGCTACAATTTTAGAAGGATCCACAGAAATTCCATTCATACTTATTACATGTCCCAAATAGTGCACTTATGTGTCATAGAAAAAACATTTAGATAGCTTACCATATAACTGTCTCTTTCTCAAAATTTCCAAAACTATCTCCAAATGCTCATGGTGTTCCTCAACAATTTTAGAATATATGAGAATGTCGTCTAAGAATACGAGTAAAAATTTGTCCAAGTATTCTTGAAAGATATTATTCATTAAATTCAGAAAAGTTACAGGTGCATTTGTTAATCCAAAACATAGAATTATGAACTCATAATTCCCATACCTTGTTCTGAAAGCTATTTTATGAATGTCCTCATCCTTAATCCATAATTGATGATATCCAAATCGAAGATCTATCTTAGAATATACCGATGTTCCACACATCTAATCAAATAGATCATCAATTAGATGGAGTGGGTACCTATTATTGATTGTTGCTTTGTTTAGCATTCTGTAATCAATGCACAATCTAAGTGTTCCATCCTTCTTTTTCACAAAAAATACTAGTGCTCCCCAAGGTGAAACACTAAATCTAATCAAACCTTTAGACAAAATTTCTTGCAATTGAGCCTTAAGTTTACTAATTCTATAGTAGTCATTTGATATGGTGCTTTAGAAATAGGCTCAGTTCCAGGCTTGATTTCAATTGTGAAGTCAAATTCCCTTTTGGGTGGAAGACCTGGTAACTCTTCTGGAAACACGTCACTAAAGTTTCATAATAGTGGATATCATTCCATGACATCGTTGTTCTCTTCAATTGTTTCTACAATATTTACTGCATATAAGGTACAACCTTTATTTTTAGCCTTTTTAAGTTTCATAGCTGACAGTTTCCTAACATAAATCTCACGTTTAACACCTTGAATCTCTGTTGTTTTCTACAGGTCATCTAAACAACTAATATGTTTTTCAAAACAATCCACTTTTGCCTTATGTTTAGCTAACCAACGTACACCTATGATTACATCATAAGACCCCAAAGGTGCAACATAAAGATCAAATTTAGTGGAAAAACTAGGTAAGTCAAGGACTACTCCAAAAAGACACATACTAACTATATGAACAACATTGTTTCCATAATGTACAGTCCATGTTTTATCCATGTTTCTAACTTTTCATTTTAGTTTTGATGTTAATTTACTATAAATAAAACATTCAGTAGCTCCGGTATCAAAAATAATAGTTATAGGTATGCCAAATAACTTACCTAGAACCTCTATGGGTGTGGCCTATTTTTCAGTCTTCTTATCAGCTTTTGTAGTGTGTATCATGTGTTGCTGATTACGATCATCCTTTTTCAAAGGACATTGATTTGTGTAATGATCTTTGCAACAGTTATAACAGCCTCCTACAGGTCCCTTTCTAGACTCATATTTATTTCCAGGTGCTAGAATTATCATTCTGACCTCCATAGGACTACTGCTTGTTATTATTATTCTTGACAAAGTTGTTTCGTGCATTACTAGCAGGCTTATTTTTTCTTATTTTCTTATTATTATCCACAGAAAACTTACTTTTCATTCTGAATTTCTTTCATGGTCCTTTCTTAGGTGTAAGAGATGATGAAGAGGAGTTGGGGACTTTCTTCCTTACTTCCTCCTTATGAGCAGAAATTTCATTTAATTTATGTTCCTACCTTATGGCATTTTCAACAACCCCTTCCATCATGGTTGGGCTATGAACATCCACCTCTCCTCCTATAATGGGATTCAATCCCATGATGAATTTTTGTATCCTAAACATCTCGTTAGTTTGATACTGAGGTACATACTTAAGGAGTTTAGTAAACCACTCCCAATACTCAGTTACAGTTAGCTATCTTTGAAAGCTAAATTCTAGAATTCTGTCATTTTTTTATCATAATAAAGTTGTGGCAGCCAACGTTGCCTAAATTAACCTTTAAATTGATCCCATGTTATATTATTTTCATCAATATTTAACTCATTCTTACGGTTGTCCCACCATGAAGATGCCTCATGGGAAAGCTGGTATGCTCCCCATATCGCTTTTGTTTCTTCTGAGAAATTTCTTATTGTAAAGTACTTCTCCACTTTGCTGAGCCAATTCTCACATCCATCTCCTAATGTGGTGCCATCAAACTTGGGTGGACTTATCCTTTTTATATCCTTAGTGAGTTTAGCTTTCATCCTAGCCTTTTTGTTCTCAGGTTGATCAGGTATGTTCACATAATTATTATCAACACCTAAATTAGCATTGTCCTTAGGAGGTGGTTGATTATTATTACCAGCATCTTCTTCCTCCTCATTTCCCATTACTTGTTGTTCAAGTATAGCCAAATGATCTCTTGTGTCCAACAGGGAAACAAGGATCTCATCAATTTTTTGGGTAGTTATTACTCCTTCCTCAGGTGGAGGGTTATTTGCAACATTTCCTCTTTTTCTAACTATTTTCTGTTAACAAGAAAATTTAAGTTTCGTCAGATTATGGACACAATAGTCTAAGAGCTACAACCTTCAGCTCTAATACTAAGATGTAACATTCCCATTTTAAGACTTAAGAAACAAGGGAAAAAAATATTATTAATTTTTACACAATGTTCTCTGTTCTAAATAAAACATCATTTAGAACACACATTCCATGCCAATCAATATCATAACAGATAACCATATATAGCTGTAATGACTCAGTAATTTACCGATCTCTCTTTCCATGACTCGGTTACCAACCGATCTCTCATGTTTTTCTTAAAGTATAGAATACTTTATGTATACTACGTATACTTGGTTTTCCTACCCTATTCCGGGTACTGAATGATTTGTTTAAAGAACCTATCTGAATATTTGTTACCAATATTCATCTAACATCACGTTTCTTTAAACTAGGTGACATAGGACAATGCAACTAGTAGCTTGTGATACTTTGGCCAAATATTTTCAACATACTTTTCATGTTACTATTCCTAGACAACATAATCATCATTTCGGAATATATCCTTCACTTCACTCTACTGTCATATAGAATGGTCTTTACTAACTTCTACCAGTCCACTTGCCCAAGGTTTGACACTAGCCCAGGTTAGCAACTTAATTTTTTATAGGAAGATGCTCACGATGACTTAGGGTAAATGGGCATACTCGACTAACATAAGTTGACCGAATGTGCCAAGGTACCCTGAGTCATAGAAAGCTACTCGCTATTCTAAACATGTTACTAACTTGACCTAGAGAGAAACTAAGTTCAAGTACGGATGTGTGTATATCTAGATGAACAAATACAGAAGGGTGTTGCCACATGTCATCTACAACATTATATCCTCAAGAAGCCCTTGGTCTTCTTGAAGGTACAATCTTGTAGTTGGCGTGTGCCAACATCCATTAGAACTTATTCATCATGATGTACATGCCCCTTAGTGGTCATTTATTCATAACTAAATTGGATTAAGATTCAGATTCAGCAACCATGCCTAACCCTAATTCCAACATTCATTAAGTTCTTTATCCATAATTAATCTGATTTGATATTAAGAACTTCATTAACTCATGTTTGCCTTAATTTTCATTAACGTGGCATAATAAGTAGTTATCCCAAAAACAAGGCATCAAACATCAAACATTAATTTTTAATGACACCTAGCTATCCAAAGAAGGTGTATCATCCACCTAGGTTCAACTAGTTTTTACTCTTTATAAACGAAGTACAAAGATTAAAGATCATAACCACCATTCCATTTATTTTTCATTATTTTGAGAGAGGAGGAGTCTTCCTCTACAAGGTTAGATGTTAGGGTTAACATAACCTTTTTATCATTCATTACTCATATAGTTTAATTGTATGTCCAATACATATTTCATTATTAAACTATAGTTGTATAGATAGATAATGACATCCTTTGCAACTTAACAAGTTTCATTATAGTAAGGGGGATTGTAATATCCCCTTAATCTAACTTATTAATCAATAACAGTAAAAATACACAAATAGATATAAATAATATCGACAAGTTATCATTATTATTTCCTTTATATAAAGTACAATACAATTTACACCACAATTTGGAGTCAGTCTCCAAATCTTTCAAATTCATCAAGCTAAAATATACATTTATAATACTATGCAATTCATGCATATTGCATGTCGATCAGCATCAAGATCATAAAAAAACATCACTTTTCTTTCTCAATACAACTCAAAAATGAATTGAAATTCTTTACAAAATATCTAGACTTAAATAAGCCAATACATCATAAAAGTTTTTTCCTTCTTTTATCACTTACGAATTTTATCTACAAAAATTGCTAGCATGGGTCAGTTCATTGAATTGGGCATGATAAGCACTAAGCATTAAAACTAAGTGCATTCCACTAATTGTTCCATTAAAACAACTCTACTTTAATTAAACAATTAATAATTATCATATAATTAAGCATAAGTAATAGACAACCAGAAAAGAACTACAATAATGAGTCTTAATTCACTTTTAATAAAAGAGTGTAATATAATCAGCAACAACTACATTATAATATATAGTTTAATTGACCCAATCAATTACTTTTTAACAAACAATAGATCTTGTCGTCCAATTATTTCATAATTCTATCTGAATAGAAATACAAAATTTATCTTTACTATGTAAAAAAAAATTACTTCAACATAGTACATATTTAGAATGATTCATCCCACAACTTAAACAAAAAAGAAGAAGAATCAATACATATTATCCACCGTTCACTAATCATCTAAAAGATAGAAACAGGTTCAGAATGTACTCAACTGATTACCCACATAACTGCTTCAGTTCAAGCAAACCAATATAAGGATTCAACATTAAAGAGACTACATCTGAAACAAGAATCCCAAATCAATTCAAGAAGGGATATAGAATCAAAATAGTCTACTTGTAAAGCCTTAAATAAATTCTACATTATAGAAGATATCATCCTTAAATCTGAAACCATTCATTCCAAAATCAAGGCAAGAATTACATAGGAATAGTCTCTTCTATGTCCATCCAGGGAAGATTCATAACATGCAAGAGTGTTAATAGAGGAGTCCTTCCAATTACAAAAACCAAATGGAGCATAACTCAGTCAACCAAAGTAATCATTCTAACATAATTATGTTTTCCCTTCAATGGGACAGACTCAGCTGTTCACTTTCCACTTCAATACAACAATCAACAAGGAAGTTTCCATCTCAGAAGAGTGGTTTCCCACTATTTCCTACAAGACAGAAAGGACAAGAAATCTGAATCCAAGAATTCAAACAGGCCTAAGAGAGTAATCACTCTACAGCCAAGAAGAGAGTCATGATACAGAGAAGTTCGATCAAATGAACTTATTTGTACAAAAGTTCAAGGATCTCAAATAGAAAAGATCTAAACAAGAATTCATTTCTTTTGTAATGTCAAATGAATTCAAATTTCAATTTCAAACTCATAAGTTCTTTTGCTAGTTCCCACAAGAGAACAAAAAATCAAACACACAGTTTAGAGACAGCAACACTTCTAGTTTCCCCTAAGAATTCAAACTTTATTAGTCAACAAAATCAATACTAAGCTGGTTCATCTATTCAACTTCATTTAAACACAAGTTTAAATTCATTTCATAGAAAGGAGTACATAATACAGTCCCAAAAATAGAATATTGTCCATAAGAGAAATATATTCCTTTCTCCTCTTAAAGACTCATAAATTCATTCAATGAATCTTTTAAAAAAAGAATACAAAACCCAGCTCCAGTATTAGGCTAAGAAAGTTTCAATAATACTCATGAACTTGATAGTAACTGAAATCCAACAACAAGGAATTACACAGCTCTATCCAAAAGAAACATATAGTTCGTGATTACAAAGAAGAAAAAGTTATACGAAACAATCCCGAACCAGAGGTATTAAATCCTTCCAACAAGATTCAGTATATGAGAGTATTCCACACTTTTTTCTTTAAAAAACCCATAAATCAATTAAAAAGGATTTGGAAGAGAGTATGAAAACCCAACACGCGTTTAAGTCAAGCAAGGTCTCAACATTACCCTCAAAATTGACTAAAACAAAAATCACAACAAAATGAATTTCATAGCTCCATCCCATACATAAATAATGAGACAGAGAATGTATTCGTTCCAATCAACTAACACAAGAAGAACTACGAACACAACATTTTCAAAAACTTCGAAAACCCATTATCGACTATTTCAACAAGCTCTAATTCATACCAATGAGTATGTAACAATACAGTATTGAACCAAAGGTTCCATAACCCTACAACAAGATACAATTCCATAAAATATCCATCACCCTTCAAACAAAATAGTCAAGACTTCAAACAAAACGCGGGTTTCCTCGAGCAGAGGAGAGAAGAATATCCTCCCATGTTTACATGACATTACATGTTCAAATAAAATGGTACAATCTGGGACAAAAGTACCACAACCATTCCAAACTCAAGATGCATTCAGGAGAATTTTCCAAAAGAGACTTAAATCAAAGCCATTAAATCAAGCTCCTTTCGAGCCGACAGTCTCGAATACAAGTTCCGAAAAAAACACAAAGCTTAAAATATGAGTTCATAACCAAACACAATACTTGAATACAAGTTCAAAACACACAAGCTTTGAATATGAGTTCAATACAAAACCAAAGCTTCGAACACAAGTTCCACATGAATATCACCATTGAAATTGTGTATAGAGAGCATCCAGAGATTTATATTATCATGTAATGGATTCATATCCAAAAATCATAGATATTCTTACAACCAAGAAAATAAATAGCCAGAAAAAACATGCAAACATTTATCTCATGAGAGCATAATTATTTTAATGAAACATTTAGAAGAGAGTAAGAAATCCTAATGGGTAGAGCCTATCATGCCTAATAGTGCTTCTGCCAATTTGAAGGAGACTTCCAGCCAAGCTACTAACTCTTTTTCTCCTCCACAAAAGATCAACAAACAAACATATTTTTCTCCACTGCCTCATATACTTTCCTTGAATCAAAAATAGACCAGAGAAACCGAAAATAGCCACAAAGTAAAAATTGATTTGCTGGTTCAAAGAACCAGATAGCTCCATGCACAGAAAAAAACGCAAAGCATGTAAGACCAAAAAAACTCCAACAAATATGCTTTCCTTGTTTCCAAGATGGTTTACACACAAAATTTGAGGTTCATTAATGCCATTACTCCCCAATACTCCTGCACTATTTGTCCTTGCCACCACCCTTCTAAAACTGGCGAATGTTATTTCCACTTCAGCAATGCATTTCTAACTTTAGTGAAGACTCTTTTGGTGCTCGAATTTGTATCACCCCCATTTTTCATTAATATTCTTTAGAGTGTGGTATTTGTTATGTTTTTTGTCACCCCCAGGCTAAAAATGGTGGCTCTCCTACATTTTACGGTTTGATAGGTGTAATTTCCTGGTCAAAATTACTTCTCGACATCAGTTGAAAAGTGTCCCTTTCTGGTTGGATGCGGCTCCATGGGGCACTTTAAAAGTTCTAAGGCTCACTTCAACACAAAACATGTCCACAGTGGAGGCTTCTGTCGGGCCTTCCTATACGTCAAATTTTCAGGTAACTTCCTAGATGGGCCTCTTAAACATGTAGAGGGACTGCGCATGTTTTGGGATCAGCCCTTGAGTTTTAATTTTAAGATGCACCAGGAGGACACTTGGAGACTCTGCCGGATTGAGACACATGTTGGGGCCCGTGCTTGTTTGGGGTCTCTACTTTTTGGGGACCATCTCAAAGTGCACCATTGAGACACGAAGCAGGCGGGAAAATGGAGAAACGGAGCTTCGAGGCCATTTAAGGTTTTTTTCCTTTTGTAAAAAAGGGATAAAATTTCTAAGTTGAAGTGCAGGTCTGCTTGGAACCCACAATGGGACACATGTCAAGCCCATTTTCTGAGGGTGGAGGGGCAAAGAAAATGTGAAAAAATTTATTTCTTCCAAAAGTTATAAAATGTCAAAAAGTGCTTCTAGGCCCGTTTACAATCACATTTTGCCACATGGAGGGTTCAGATTAAAATTTGGAAGGAAAGATCAATGGTAGTTGTGCATTTCATTTGTTTTTACCGCCATTAAAGCCTCCAAGATGTTTGGAGATGCATTTTTTTGCATCATTCTTCATCAAGTTTTTGGAAAAAATTGTGTCGTTTTGGTCTGTAAATTTTAATTGAATCAATTTAGGATCTCAATTTGTAAATTTGAAGTACGTTTGAGGTGGATTTTACTCCAGGCTAGTGTAAAACCAAAAACTGCTAGATCCAAAAGTTGTAGAGTAAAATTTCAAAGGGAAAAAAGGTGAAATGATGAGGGGAAACGATGTTGCAGGTGCCAAGGATGAAGAATATGCCTCCATTTAGAACAATGATGTAAGTATTTGCAATGATTCACCTTTTTTTTAAAAACACATGGCAACTTTTTTGCAAATATGTTGAATGTCACTTTCTACAAATCATGATCTGATATGTGCAAAAAAGGTGCTTTGAATATTCCTCTTTTGGGAGTGAAATTGGATGTAAAGGATTTATTATAAATGCAATGAGATTACTCTTGCAAGTGGTCAGAGTATTAATTCTTGAGAAAAAATTTGAGTAAGTCGTCTTCCTGAGAGGCCAAAGCCAAGATTACCTATTATTTTCTTTCTATGTTATATTTTCTATCGTGTCAAGTTGGTTGCAAATGTATAGCCCATTGACAAGCTCTGAGATTTCTCTGGAAGCTTTCCCCCTGCTGATGAATCTAAGCATATTTGGAATTAATTTGTGTCTAATCTCTAGCAATTTTGTGCCTACAAATAGTTTTTTTCGTTCCTATAGCAATATAATACTGACATTTTTGTGAAATTACACAGGATCTCATCCCTGTGAAATTATAATGGTATTTTCAATTTTATTTCAAGAAGATCCTTCATCTTGGATGAGATATAAAAATTTAAAATCAATTTACTATCATTTGTTGATAAATATTGTCTGTAAGTCTTCGGGTGTACCTTAGGTGTGATTAATAGGAAACCTTTTAGTGATTAATTGAGTCTTCTGATTCAAGCCTTCATGTTAGAGTCTCAAAGATTATGTGAAAAACATGCTAATTTGGGCCTCTATTAAACGCACACCTTCTAGTTGAAGGAACGTCTTAACTATTCTTGAGCTTTCTGTTGTGAATTTGTTCATTATTGTGAAGTCCCTCCAAAGATCCGGTATAATCAATTTTATCCTACTTCATCTCCCACCAAAATCATTTAAAAACCATTGATCCACCCTGAACTACCGCTATTTTCCCTGTGTATCAACAAAAGAACAAAATCTACTCGCAAAAATATGTAGAACAATCAGGATTCCAAATGTCTTTAGTAACCTTTTCCTTGTATTGAAAATATCTCCATAATCTAGACATGACAACTCATGAGAGTCAAATTTGGTGTGTTGATCATATTTTCCCAAGGTATTATCTATAAAAAAATTGTGCACAAGAAGGATTTACCAGCATCCTTCAATAATCAGAGGTTACAAAATAGGTTCTCTTACCTTGGTTGAAAGGCACAACCTAAAATAGTTAGGATAAGATCACATCGTTGTAAGGTGTTATCCATCTCTCCAAAAACTTGAGTAACAAAGGGTCAATTAGATTTCATCCCTGGATACAAAACGATACACATTTATGATCTATCTGCCTCTAAGCTCCCTGTTGAATCTGGGTTGTTTCTCGGCTTGAAAACAAGAATGAATTTGGATACCAACACTCATGGCTCCATTACCAAGGACTCTTTGAATAATTTAAAGTTTCCAGACCCTAGTAATGTTTCTTGTAGTTCTATGTGTAAATAAGTTTTGTAAACATCATTATCTAGTCATATCTGTAAGGATTGAACAAGGTTTGAGGTTATGCGTGCTTTCTGTCCATTTTTTCCAGTAGTTATTGTACTAAGTTTGCCTCACTGTTGATAAATTTGGATGAAGGAGGGTATGATTTGTAAAAATTTGCATAATTCTTAGTGTAGACAGACATTTGAAAGAGTTATTTTAGTGCATTTTTACACATTTGAGGTGAAAATTCTTAGTGGTGACTTTGTATTGATTTGATTTTGATAAATTCCAATGTCTTAAACTATGTCAATTGTGAATTCGTTACTAATCTTTGCAAAGATGGAAGGAAGAATATCTTTCTTCACTACGGACCCTAGTAGAAGGTTGTTTCCAAAGTTTGAAAAGTGTAATTCAAAAGGCGGAAAAATTTGGAAGGTTTTCGGAGAACAAGCATCAAAGAAAGAGATCTCCATTGGTAAAATTGATCGACACGTGGTTGAAGATTCCAATACTTCCTCAACTACTTTTAAATCAGGTAGCATCTCTGTAAATCTGATTTCTCCATCTAGAGATTGTCCATCATCTATATTTAAAACATTCTCTTCTCGATCTTCCCCTGTGTTTTCAAAATCTAATAAATTTTTCCAAGAGATGGAACCATTAGGGGATAGTCATTCTTAAAATTGTGTCCATGTACCACATAGACCCGTCACTCCTCATCACTATGTTTCTCTTGTAAGGTCACCTCCTTAAAATAAAATGGTTTGACCTCCACCCAGACCTCCATTTTTTGTTAATACTTTTGGTCCCATCAGTGTTAGAGGTATGGATGGCTATCTGAATGTTGTTTCATAGGATGTAAAAAAAATATTGCCCAAGTTTCAAGGAAATAATGCAATAACCGGTGATCAGCACTTGAAAATCTTTGTCAATATGATGGAGGATTTTGAAATAGAGTTTGAAGATGTATACATTAAATTGTGTATTCATACATTAGAGGAGGATGCAAGGGACTAGTATAAAGCTCTACTTGATAACTCTATCGATTCTTGGACTAAAGTGAAGAATGCTTTTAGATTGTAGTATGGTGACAAGACAGACCCTAGGTTTCTTTTTTCGTAATTCGAGAATATTAAAAAGAATCCTAATGAGTTCAGTGCATGATTTTTATATGAGATTCAATAAGACATTGAGAAGATTTCCTATGAATTTTATGCCATGTGATGAATCTTGTCTTATAAATTATGCTAATGCAGTTGATAAAAGGACTACATACTATTTGACGGATATAAACCCTCGCAATTTGAGGTAGGCCTTTACCATGGCTCTGCAGATTAAAAATAACATCAAGTCCATTGAAAAACCTCTTAAGAGGGAAGGGGTTAAACTGATAAACCTAGAATAACCTCAAGAAAGAAAGAGTGTGGATATTGAGAAGGTTGTTAAAACTTTGGCAGGGGTTGTCAAAGAAATTTCCTACAAACTAGCCTGGGAAGAGAAAGGAATTGGGTAGAGTTCACAAGGTCAGCAAAAGGCACAAAATCATGAAAGATTTGGCAATCATCTTAGGGGTGATCAGAGGTTAGATGAATGAGGTAAAGGACCCATGGTATCTTCAAGTAGACATCCCCAAGCAAGTTAAAGTAGAATGGTTCCTGATCCTTTGACTACCCGGGTTGCTGCTATGGATGAAGCCAATGCGATTGATTGGTGTTATAGATGCTTTCTGTCCCATCCTCCATGTGAAGTAAATCAAAAAGAAGAAGAAGTCTGGTAATGATGATGGTACTGGTGATGATGCATACATGGTGGATTCCTCTATGAGTTCACAGTAGGGAGAAACCTCAACTGAGATGATGAGTTCTAGAACTGCTAAAGATTTCTAGGATTGCATTCACCGGGTATTACCTTTTCCTCCCATTCATACTTCTGAAATTGATATGGTGCAAGCTTTTGAATTGCCTAATAATTATTTTGAATACTTAAGGGCACTAATGATTGAGAAGTATGATGGATGGATCCCTTGTAAGAAGGATAGGAAGTTGTTAATGAATGTTGTGGTTGGCCATGAAAAAGAATATAATACCAGGAGTAAGATTTCCAAAGGGGTAGGGCCTCAAGCCAAACCAAAAATTCCAGTGCTTACCAGTATCCCAAAAGAGACTCCAAAGAAAGATACATATGGAAAAGTCCTTGTTGTCTCAAGTGGAACTTGTGTCCCTCCCTATGCTCAAACTGTAAAAACTCTTGTGCCATCTAATGAGTTTTTCAATCTCCCTCCCAATGTTGTCTTGCCCAAGTATGTTCCATATGACATAGCCCAAATGTTGAGTCATATCAAGATTTATGTTCCTATTGTTGAATTTCTTAGAATCCCTGAGCATAGGGATAGAGCATTCGAATATTTGGGATTTAGAGAAGAAAAGGTCACCCAAGGCAGAAATGTTGAGACTCCGCCTACCAGTTCAGAGTTGAAAAAACCTCAAGTACTGGAAGAACTAGGTGAGCCACCTAAACTATAATTGGGAACATCCTTGGTTGAGTCTTAGCTGAAGGTGGATCCATTTTTTACTACTTTGATTATTAAGGATAAGTTGTTACACAATTGTATGTTTGATTCTGGAGCATCATGTAATGTTATACCTCTTGAGGTCATGAATGAGTTACATCTCAAAGTAACATTAGCTTATGGGAAGTGTACTGCCATGGATTCCAAGGAGGTGCCAGTGGTTGGATGTGTCAAGGGTCTGATAGTGCAACTTGTAGCTTATCCGGGTAAGAGCCTAAAACTTGATGTTGTTCTTGTGGATTGCCCTGCCAAATGCGGTATGTTGTTGTCTAGAAAATGGGCTGCAAATGTTGGTGGGAGTGTTCAAATGGATATGTCATATGCTACCATCCTGATTGAGGGAAGCCTTGTTAAGTTACCTGGTGAAAAGAAAATTTTATATCTTGTTGAGGACCCCAACAATGCTTCTTATGAAGTATTGCATGCAGATATTGATATTGATAACTCTATGAGCTATGTTGCTTTCAAGGAATATGAAATTGGTCAATGCAGGTATCATGAGCAGGATGATTTTCATGACACTTTGATGTTTGATGCAGCCCCGAAAGATGTTAAAAAACTTGATACAGGCACAAGGGGTAAGCCTAAAAAAGTATGGTCATATAACGACTCAAATGGAAAAGAAAAACAACCATATGACCAGTTGTTAAAGACATATCGAAACTACTTAGCATGGTCATATCCAGAATGACAGGCACTTGAGGTTTTTCCTTGATTATTTTATTGGAATCAAGATGCTCACCATTATACAATGTATAGTTCTTTTGTTTTGTTCTTCTTTTGTTTTTTTGTTTGTTCTAGTCCTTGGTGACCTACTTTTGCTAGTTTCGCGGTTCATTTTTTGGAGGATAGTTGTGGTTGTTCTGCTCTGCAAGCTTATTCTTTGACTCTATTACCCAATGGCATGTTTTTGGCACTTAGTCTACTCTTAGCACTCGGTCTTCAATTTGTTCTTGTGGCACTCACAGGGAGTGCCCATTACCGAGTCAGAGCCTATGTTGGTGCTCAAATTTTTCTTATCCCATTTGTCATTAAAATTCTTTAGATTGCAGCCTCTATTATGTTTTCTATATCCCTAGGCTAAAATGGTGGCTCTCCTGCATTTTATGATCTAACCGATGTAATTTCCCGATGAAAATTACTTCTCGGCATCAGTTGAAAAGTGGCCCTTTCTAGTTGGATGCAGCTCCATGGGGCACTTTAAAAGTTCTAAGGATCACTTCAACACAAAACATGTCCAAGTGGAGGCTTCCTCCGGGCCTTCCCATAATTAGACTTTTCACGTAACTTCCTAAAGGGGCCTAGGACACATGGAGGGACTGTGCATGTTTGGGGATTGGCCCTTGAATTTTATTTTGAAGAAGTACCAGGATGACTCTTGGAGACTCTGCCGACTGAGACACGTTTTGGGCCTGCACTTGTTTAGGGTCTCTACTTTTTGGGACCATCTCAAAGTGTGCCATTGAGACACGTAGTAGGCGGGAAAACGGAGAAACAGAGCTTCAGGGTCATTTAAGGTTTTTTGCCTTTTGTAAAAAAGGGAAAAAATTTGTAAGTTGAAGTGCAGGTCTGTTGGGACCCACATTGGGACACATGTGTCAAGCACATTTTATGAGGGTAGAGGGGCAAAGAAAATGTCAAAATTTTACTGTTATCCAAAATAATCCCCTTGCTTATTTTTTCGCTAACTCCCTTTCATTCCTTCCTTCCTTGTGTCTCAGTCAAATTTTTTCACTTTTTAGGAATTCAAAATTTTCTAGAAATGGATTCATCAGATAGAGAATTTCCTCACCTTTCTAGAAAGGTAAATTTTTCCTTCTAACTCCTTGTATTTTGCAAGTTATGGCTCAACGGAAAATTTTGAAAGAAATTTTCCCTAGGGAAGGCCTGCAACCAATAGGAAGGTGCCACGTGGGTGGAGGAATGGCGGGGCAGTGGAGGAAAGTTTGAAATTTTCACTAAGGAAGCATCAAGGAAAAAAGGAAATATTTCATTCATGGGCCCGCTAAAAGAAATAAAAAGTTTTAAGGCCCGTTACCGAATGGAAATCTGACACGTGTCTATGGGGTCATCGGACTGGTGCAACACAAGGAGATTTAGGCATTTTTTTCGAAGTGTTGCAAAGGAGAAAAGGAAAAATTCAGCCCGAAAGCCCACCACGTATCATTGAAGCTGGTGAAATTCAGGGGGGCGAAGTGAATTTTTAGATTTTTACCAAACTCACAAAGGAGAAAAGAAAAAAAATTAGCCTAAATGCCCACAAAGGAGAAGAGGAATATTTTTTCCTAGGCCCCACGAGCGAATCAAAGTGTGACATGTGTCTTGTCCTAGGTGGAGGTCGGAGGCACATGGAGAACTTCAAAAAATTTCCAAAGTGTCTCCAAAAGGTGCAAAGGAAAATATTTTCCCGTAGGCTCGAAGAGGAAGAAAATTGATTGAGGCCCGAGCCCAATTGGGGGATGACACATGGTAGCAGACCGATGGGTCGGCGGAGAGATTTTGGAAAATTTTCCAAAATTCAAAAAAGTGTAAAAAGGTCATTTAGATCTGTAGAGTAATAGAAATGTGCCACGTGGCATCGGAGCAGCAGAGATTTTTGGGGAATTTTTCCCAAATTCAAAAAATGGGAAAAATTTTGGGTTTCATCCCGCCAACCTAATTTTTGCCCTATTTTTCCCTAAATCTTCAAAGGGGCATATCTTTCGATCCAGATCTTGGTTTTCATCAATTTTGGTGTCATTGGAAAGCTATTGAGATCCTCTACATGATGGAATCTTAAATTTTTTGTTTTCATGGAGTTTGGTAAGATAAAATCAAGAAACACATATGGCACAGGAAAGAGAACAGAACTGATGTTTCAACCATCATTTTTAATGCAGTATGGCTTGCATTCTTCTCCAGCATGGTCAAAAATATTGGGGAATGGAATTTTAAGGGTACCTATGCTGTTTTGATGGATTTGGTCAGTGGTTGAAGCATCCTTTCATTGTTAAAAAGCCATTTTTGGCTCATTTGTAAAGGTTGAAAAAAAAATTATGATCTACAAGCTCCCTCCTTCACCCTAGCAAGTGGATTTGTGGAATATCAGACCTCTTTTAAGACTGTAACATGTTTTCTACCTCATTTTTGTTGTAATGCACTGAATTGAACGTGGAAATGACAATTCAACCTCTGTAAATGAGTTTTCATCCCTCTTCTTTTGTTGTTTTTTTCATTTTAATCCTCCATTACATTTTAGAAATATGTGCATGATGTTTTTTGCATTTTTACAATCTGTGTCAATTTGCAGAACTATATGTTCATCACTCCTTTGGTGTATCACCTTGTAAGTTTCAGTTTTATCTTCTTTCCTTATATCCTTGTCTCCTTAGTAGAATTAGAGTAGGATTTTGAGTTAAACCTCTTCAAATTTCATTCATACATTTGATCAGAGGAGTAGAGGAACCAACCTCTAATCTAGAGACTCTTTTCTCATTTTTGTAAGTCCCACACTTGGGGAAAAGATTCAATGTTGTGCAATCACACTAGATGTCTAATATCAAACTAGAAATCTGAGAAAATGTCTAAGGGGTGTTGTTGATTTGCACTAACAGTTTTGGCACCCCCTGGTGGGACATTAGATGTCTTCATATTCATTACAACAGAGTTGATGTGCATTTTTTGTAATTTTCTTTCTCAAAAAGAGCCCTGATTTGCACATCTGGTGACTCCAAAGATCAAATCAACTAGTTTCAACAATCCAAGTTTGAAGATTCATGAGAAGGATCCAAACAAGGTCCAAGGCCAGAGAGGAAGGATTGTTTGAGTATCTACAGTTATCCCTAGGAAGAACAGAGACAGGAATAAGAATTCAAAAGTCTCCATCTCCACCAAATAGAACTCTATCAACTCCTCCACCTGGTAGACCTTTCACCCAATCAACAAGGGTTCTCAAGCCAATCAGAATGGCACAACACAACCCTTATGTCAACTTCACTAGAAGCAGCCCTCTTACTCTCAATGCACAACACCTAGCTCTAGTTGTAGCATTGAAGAACATTCCATACTTTAGTGGAGAAAATCAGACCACTCCTAGTGATCATGTCAAAGATATTGCTAATGTTTGTGCAATCCATGAGATTTTTGAGATGCAAATTACTGTCAAATTGCTTGCATCTTCATTCAAAGGGAAATCCTTACAATGGTTTAGGAGCCTTGGGGTAGGCTCTATCCAAAATTGGAACCAGTTGTGCATAGCTCTCCATGAGCAGTTTGGAGAAAAGGGAGATAATTTGTCTCTTTTGGATTAGCTGACAACTATCAAGAGAGCTCCCAATGAGTAGCTAACTGACATCAATTTCAGATTTCAAATGACCTTGGATAGAATTCCAATGGCAGTAAGGCCAACAACTAAAGGTTATTTTCTATACTATCTCAAAGCTTTAAATTATGATATTTCCATGTTAATTCAATCCATGGGAGGTGAAAATATACATGTAGCTTATAGCATTTCCATTAAGGCTGAGAATTACTTAATTCAAGTGGGTAGACCGGCTCTTAGGCCTCCCATGCCCTTATACCCAAACTTGAAAAGATCAAGAACTAGTCAAGCACCTACTTTAGCTCTTATTCCCCCCCTAGAAATTAGATTTCAAATGAAGCTTCAACTTCATCCTCTAGTGCCTCAAATGAACTTCAAGAAGTCATGAAACAATTACAAAATTTAGGCAATGAGCTGGTTACACTCAAGAGGCAGCAAGCCCAAAGTTTTAGATCTTCTTATCATTCTCAAACTCAGCCTAATAGGCCACCCAATCAACTACAAATCAAAATCAAGTAAGGCCTCTTTCCAATAGACCATTTCAGCCCTATAATCTCAATGTTTCATCTACCTCTAAAGCCTTAGTGCCAGTGAAAAATAACATAGCTCAAGAGTATGATTGGTGTTTCCCATGCAATGAACCCGAAAACTAGTCCATGTGCTTCAACGGTGATTTGAATCAAGCTTTGATGGTGACAAAAAATGGTGTAGATGGTGAGGTGAGTCAAGAAACAAACCAACATCAAGGAACATGTTAGCAAAATACAAGTCCAAGTGAGACTACACTTGTGAATTGGCAGGCTGAAGATTTTTCTGACATGAATCAAATAGTTTCTTATAATGTAGTAGCTAACAAAAGGTAAAAGAAGAGGAATATTGGTGAAGGGAAGTCACTAACCCCAGGTGATCCACAACCTTCCATCACTCCAAAAGGTGTTGGCAAGAAAAATGTAGTCCCAAATGTGCAAGGGCAGCCCAAGCCACCTTCTAGACCAGCCCAAATGCCAGCTATTGTAGCCGATGTGCAAGCTAAGGGATAAAAAAGATATGTTTCATCCCCATTTAGCATAATTGAGAAAATGAAGAAGACAAATGTTAATATATCTATGTGGGAATCACTATCCATCCCAGGCCAAAGGGATCTACTACAATCTACCATGAAGAATTGGTCAACTTCAAATCAGCAAGCCTGTAATCCAAATAAAGTACTCACAAATGTTGAGCAGCTTGGAGGACAGTAAGGCAAAGTTTTGAAGCCCCCTCCATTCTATGTTTCATTTATCATTGGGGATAAACTAGTACATAATTATATGATTGATTCAGGGGCAAGTAGTTCTGTAATGCCCAAGTAAATAGCTGATCAACTGGGCCTCCAATATGAATTCATATCCAAAGGGGTGGTGCAATTACATGGGATAGTAGTAACAATAGTTTGGGTAATTAACTATTTGAACCTCACCTTGCATGCATGCCCCAATGTCATTGTTTTGCAAGATGTGTCAGTGATAGATTTACCACCACTTTTTACCCTATGTTTGTCAAGGGATTTCACAACTAGAATTAGAGGCTATTTATCTGCTGATTGGTCACACATGTTGTTTAGAATCAGATATGGAAGTAAGGCCACAATCAGGTCTGAACCTATTGCAAAATTTCACACTGAGCCTCATACTCCAAGCCCAATATTTTCTAATTGTTCCGCATTTGATCAAGATAGATTATCCAAGCATAGATGAAGCTAACACCAAGGTTGGAAGCATCTCAGATTTGACTCTTAATGAATGGGAAAGCAAGGTACATGATTTTGATCCCTAAAATGAAATAGAGGAATCTAAACTAGGCATTTATTGCATGTATGAAGAAAATTAGCCTATTCCTAGCATCACCAAGCCAGATCACAAAGATGACAATGACGTATGGCAGCTATTTTTTGATGGATCAAGAAGTAGACAAGGTGCAGGAGGGGCAGCCATGCTTTTTCACCTCAAGGAATTAAGTATTATTCAACTTTTAGATTTTAGTTTGTATGTTCCAACAACACTGCTAAATATGAAGCTTTGATACAAGGATTGCATTAGTTAAGAAAAAGAGGTATAAAAAATTTACAAGTCTTTGGTGATAGTGAGTTGATTGTTAGTGAGGTTAAATGACAACATGCTACAAAAAATGACCTTCTCAAGTGTTATAAAAATAGGGTGTGGGACCTCATTGAGGATTTTGAAGGCTTTGGCATCAACTCCATTCCTAGGAAAGAAAACCAAGCTGCTAATAGGCTTACAGCAGTTAGGGCAGCCTTTGATGTTGTGGAAAGTATCAAGGAAGATAAAGTGTAGCCAAACATTCATGTGATTGTAAGACCATCAGTTCGAGAAAATAATGTAAGCTGGAAAGTGTTTGAAAGTGACCAATAAATCATCAATTTATTGTAAGAAGAAGCTAAGTTCTCAGCCAAGAATCAAGAAAAGTTAGAACAACAGTATGGTGATCAAGTGGTGCAGCTGAGAACCAATAAACTACCAAAGGGACTTATCACTTTGGAGTCCATTTTTAATCCTAATGATCAATTTAGGAAGGAGAAATAAAACATCCAAGTCAAGGGAGAAGATTTAATGCCTATCTTAGTGGGAGAAGGTAAATCACTTCAAATTGGTAAAGTAGCAACCAATCAAGAAAGGTATGAGTTCATGTAACTTTTCCAAGAGTTCCCAGATATATTTTCTTGGAGATATGAAGATTTGAGGGGTTTCAACCGCAAGCTAGCTCAACACACAATTGAATTAGATCCAAGTGTTAAACCCATTAGGTAAAAACAAAGGCCAGTCAATCCACACATGGAGCCTCTCATGAAAAAGGAATTGAATAAGTTAATTAAGGCAAGTATCATATTTCCCATCAAGCATTCAAGTTGGGTTGAAAACTCGGTTCTAGTTAGAAAGAAGAGTGGAGAGATCAGATTGTGTGTAGACTTTAGAGATTTGAATAGAGCATCCCTCGAGGATCATTACCCACTTCCTTCTATGGAGCAGATTTTGCAATTTGTTGCTAGCTCTGAGAGGTTTTCATTGCTAGATGGTTATTCAGGGTATAAAAAGATCATGATAAAGGAGGATGATCAGTTCAAAACGGCCTTCACCACCAAATGGAAAACCTATCCATATAGGAAAATTCCATTTGGGTTTTCCAATGCAGGAGCTACCTTCTAGAGGGCAATGGAAATGGCATTCAAGGGACTGATCAACAAAATAGTGCTGATATACCTAGATGATATTACTGTATTTTCTAAAAGTGCAGCAAATCATCTCTTTCATTTGAGACAAGTGTTCCAAAGATGTAGAAGATTTGGGGTTTCCTTGAATCCTAAAAAATGTATTTTTATAGCTCATGAAGGAAAGCTCCTTGGCTACATTGTTTCCAAAGAAGGATTAGCAATTGATACAAAGAGGGTTGAAGCAATAAGAGAACTTCCATTACCAAGTCACAAGAAGGCCCTTCAAAGTTTCTCGAAAAGAATCAATTTTGTTTGAAGGTTTGTGCCAGACTTTGCAACCCTTGTCAAACCAATAACCATGATGTTAAAGAAAAGTATGACCTTCAAATGGATATCAGAAGGTAAGACAAGTTTTGAGGCAATCAAGGAGGCTAGTTCACAAGCTCCAACTCTCATTAACCTAGATTTCTCCAAGGATTTCATCCTTTATGCATTTGGTGGTGGTGATACTATTTCTGCAATTTTAGTACAGTAGAACAAAAATAATGCAGAGCATCCAATTGCCCTCTTTATCCAAAGCTTGGAGGACTATGAGGTGAGGTATTATTTCATTGAGAAGCATGTGCTTGTAGTAATTAGGAGCTTGAAGAAATTTAAGAATCTAGTTTCAAACAACAAGGTTCAATTGTTGGTTTCTCATGTGGGAGTTAAGGACTTCCTCCTCAATAAAGACCTAAATGAAAAATATGTAAGGTGGATTACTCATGTCATGCAGTATGACATTGAGATCAAAGTCACCAAGTTGGTCTGAGGAAAAGGATTTTGTGAGCAACTGGTCTTAAGAAAATAAATGGAAGCAAGCAATGGGAAATATGTTGTTTTGGTGTTGCAAGACAACCAAGAACAAAGAGGTGTTCAAGAAGAAAATGGTGGTATGCTCACTCCTTGTTAGACCCAAGACATAATACACTTATTACAAATAGGCCTATGTCCTCTAGAGATGAACAAAACCAAGAGAAGACACTTTAGATTGCAGGTTGTCCCATATGCACTTGTTGATGGTATTTTGTTCAAAAGGGATATAAATGGAGTCTTGTTGAGATGCATTGGGACAAATCAAGTTAATATAACATTGGAAGAGTTTCGTGGTGGATCAGCTAGAGTTCATTTTGTTCCAAGGGTGACAGCCCTCAAGATCATGAAGGCTGGCTATTATTGGCCCAAGGTATTCAGTGATTGTTATACATGGATCAAGAGGTGCAAGAATTGTGCATTCTTTACAGGGAAGGAGAGATTAGCAACCCTTCCATTGCACCTAATTTAAATTGACTAGCCATTCATGCAATGGGCTTTTGACTTCATTAGATTCATTAACCCAAACTCAAGCCAATGGAACAAGTGGATCCTAATAACAACAGACTACTTCACCAAATGGACTGAGGTAGTGGCACTCAAAGAGGTAAATGAATCTAGCATTTTAGATTTCTATGAGGGGATAGTAACCAGATTTGGCATACCTACCACTATAATATCAGATAATGCATTGGCATTCATAAGATCAAAGGTAACTGAATGGGCTGTTAAGAATAGAATCTATCTGAGCACTTCATCAAATTATTACCCTCAAGGTAATGGCCAAGTTGAGTCTACTAACAAGAACTTGTTAAGGATCATCAAGAGGACCCTTGATGAAAATCAGAGGACTTAGCACACCAAACTGAAATCAACCTTATGGGATGATAGGATAACTCCCAAGAGATCCACATGTAACTCTCCATTCAAGCTTGTCTATGGAAGAGAGGTAATCTTTCCTATGTCAATTGAGTTGCCAACGTTGGAACTCATGAAGCAATTGGAATTGTTTGATTTTGAACCCATGGAGGTTAGATATGCAGAATTGATGGAACTCTAAGAAGTCAAAGAGCATGCAGCCCAAATGATGGAGAAGGACCAAACCTTGATCAAGAATACCTTTGATAAGAAAGCCAAGGCTAGAACCTTCCAGGTTGGAGATCTAGTGTTGAAATGAGATGCAGACCAAGCAAAGCCAAGAAGGCATTCAAATTTTGATGCCATTTGGAGTGGCCCCTACATGGTCACAAAATGTAAGAACAACAATGCCTTCCAATTGTCTACATTAGATGGTGAAGAACTTCATATTCTAGTTAATGGAATCCATCTAAAGCATTGCTACTAGAAGGGAACTCCTTACCTTGTACATATTAGCTTAGATTTTCATTCCTCTAAGTGCTTGTGCACATATTTCTGTTGTATCTTAGTTTTGCATTTCCCTAAGTGCTTTGACACAAGATTTTCTGTCCCAAGGATGCATCTTGCAGGTCATGTTCCAGATCAAGTGATGTTCTACTCCCACAGTCTTCCTTCTAGAAATTTTCTAATGATTTGAGAGTACTAAGTAGTTAAAGTAATGACTCCATGCCTAATGGATTGCTTTAGGCAACTGGTTATTTCATCCAGCAGACAGATGACCCCTCTGAGCCACCAAAATTGTTATCCAAAATAAGCCCCTTGCTTATTTTTTGGCTAACTCCCTTTCATTCCTTCCTTGTGTCTCAGTCAAATTTTTTCACTTTTCAGGCACTCAAAATTTTCTAGAAATGGCTTCATCAAATAGATAATTTCCTCACCTTTCCAGAAAGGTAAAGATTTCCTTCTAACTCCTTGTATTTTGCAAGTTATGGCTCAGTGGAGTTTTTGAGGGAAATTTTCCCTGGGCAAGGCCCGCAACCAATAGGATGGTGCCATGTGGTGGAGGAATGGCGGGGCAGTGGAGGAAAGTTTGAAATTTTCACTAAGGAAGCATTAGGGCAAAAATGAAATATTTCACCCACAGGCCCACAAAAGAAAGAAATTTTTTTAAGGCCTGTACCAAATGGAAATCCGACACATGTCCAAGGGGTCATCAGACCAGTGGGGGATGGGGAGATTTTGGCATTTTTGCCAAAGTGTTGCAAAGGAGAAAAGGAAAAATTTTGATCGAAATCCTACCAAGAAGGAAGGAAATTTTTGAGGCATCCCCATGGACTACTAAAAAACCACCATGTTTCATTAAAGCTAGTAGAAGTCAGGGGGTGGAGTGAATTTTGGATTTTCACCAAAATCGCAAAAGAGAAAAGGAAAAATTTAGCATGAATGCCCGCAAAGGAGAAGAGGAAAATTTTTCTTAGGCCACGCGAGTGAATCAAAGTGTGACACATGTATTGTCTTAGGCGGAGGTAGGAGGCGCAGGGTGAAATTTGAAATTTTTCAAAAGTGTCTCCAAAAGGAACAAAAGAAAATATTTTCCCATGGGCCCGAAGAGGAAGAAAACTGATTGAGGCCCGTGCCCAATTGGGGGATGACATGTGGCAGCAGACTGGCGGGTCAGCGGAGAGATTTTGGAAAAAAAATTAAAATTCAAAAAAGTGTAAAACAGTCATTTAGATCCACGAAGCAATAGAAATGTGCCACGTGGCATCAGAGTGGTGGGGAATGGATATTTTTCAAGAAATTTTCCCAAATTCAAAAAAGGAGAAAATTTTTAGGTTTCGGCCCACCAACCTAATTTTTTCCCTATTTTGCCCTAAATCTTCAAAGGGGCATATCTTTTAATCCAGAGCTTGGTTTTCCTTGATTTTGGTGTCATTAGAAAGCTATTGAGATCCTCTACACTATGAAATCTTCAATTTTGTGTTTTGATGGATATTGGTGAGAGAAAATCAAGAAACTCCTCTGGCACAGGAAAGAGAGTAGAACTAACGTTTTAACCACCATTTTAAATGTAGTATGGCTTGCATTCTTCTCTTGCATGATCGAAAATATTGGGGAATGGACTTTTAAGGGTACCCATATTGTTTTGATGGATTTGGTTGGTGGTTGAAGCATCCTTTCATTTTTCCGGCATTTATTCTTCCTGGCTTGGGTTTCAATGTTAAAAAGCCATTTTGGCTCATTTGTAAACGTTGAAATTTTTTTATGATCTGCAGGCTCCCTCCTTCACCCTGGCAAGTGGATTTGTGGAATATCAGACCTCTTTTAAGACTACAACATGTTTTTTACCTCTTTGTTGTTGTAATGCACTGAGTTGAACATGGAAATGACAATACAAGCTCTTTGAATGAGTTTTCATCCCTCTTCTTGTGTTGTTTGTTTCATTTTGATCCTCCATTACATTTTAGCAATCTTTGCATGATTTTTGTTGCATTTTTACAATCTGTGTCAATTTTCAAAACTATATGTTCATCACTCCTTTAGTGTATCACCTTGTAAGTTTCAGTTTTATCTTCTTTCCTTCTATCCTTGTCTCCTTAGCAGAATTAGAGTAGGATTTTGAGTTGAACCTGTGAAAATTTCATGCATACATCTGATAAGAGGAATAGAGGAACTAGCCTCTAATCTGGAGACTCTTTTCCCATTTTTACAAGTCCCACACTTGGGGAAAAGATTCAATGTTGTGCAATCACACTGGATGTCTAATATCAAACTAGAAATCTAAGAATAATCCAGGGGGTGCTGCTGATTTGCACTAACATTTACTTTCTTCTAGACGTTATAAAATGTCAAAAAATTCTCCCAAGCCTATTTCCGATCACATTTAACCATGTGGAGGGCTCAGATTAAAATTTGAAAGGCAAGTTCAATGGTAGCTATGCATTTCATTGTTTTTTACCACCATTGAGGCTCCATGATGTTTGGAGATGCATTTCTGCATCATTCTTCATCAATTTTTTGGCAAAATTATGTCATTTTGGTCTGTAAAGTTTAATTGAATCAATTTGGGATCTCAATTTGTAAATTTGAAGTACTTTTGAGGTGGATTTTACTCAGGCTAGTGCAAAACCACAAAATGCCAGATCCAGAAGTTGCAGAGTAAAATTTCAAAGGGAAAAAGGTGAAATGATGAGGGGAAAAGGTGTTGCAGGTGCCAAGGATGAAGAATATATGCCTCTAGTTAGAACAATGATGCAAATATTTCTAATGATTTACCTTTTTTTAAACACTTGACAACTTTTTTACGAATCTGTTGAATGTCACTTTCTGCAAATCATGATGCGATATGTGCAACAAAGGTGCTTCGAATATTCCTCTTTTGGGGGGAAAAATTGGATGTAAAGGATGTATTATAAATGCAATGAGATTACTCTTGCAAGTGGTCGGAGTATGAATTCTTGAGAAACAATTTGAGAAATCCGTCTTCCCGAGAGGTCAAAGCCGAGATTACCTATTATTTTCTTTCTGTGTTAGATTTTCTATCATGTCAAATTGGTTGCATATGTATATCCATTAACAAGCTCTGATATTTCTCTGTAAGCTTTCCCCTGCTGATGAATCTAAGAAATTTTTGAATTAATTTGTGTCTAATCTCTAACAATTTTGTGCCTTCTTTACTATTAAAATGTCTATAAATAGTTTCTTTCATTCCTATTGCAATCTTATACTGAAATTTTTGTGAAATCACATAGGATCTTGTCCTTATCACATTCTAATGGTATTTTTAATTTCATTTCAAGAAGAGCTTTCATCTTGGATGAGAAAAACAAATTTAAAATCAATTTACTGTCATTTGTTGATAAATATTGTCTGTAAGTCTTTGGGTGTACCTTAGGTCTGATTAATTAGAAACTTTAGTGTTTAATTGAGTCTTCCAATTTGAGCCTTCATGTTGGAGTCTCCAAGATTATGTGAAAACGTGCTGATCTAGGCCTCCATTGAAGCATAGCTTCTGGTTGAAGGAACGTCTTGATTGTTCTAGAGCTTTCTTTTGTGACATTATTCATTATTGTGAAGTCCCCTCCAAAGATCCGGTATAATCAACTTTATCCCATTTCATCTCCCACCAAAATAATTTAAAAACCATTGATCCACCTTGAACTACCGCTATTTGCCATGTGTATCAATAAAAGAAAAAAATCTACTCACAAAAATATGCAAAACAATCCGGGATTCCAAATGTCTTTAGGAACCTTTTCCTTGTATTGAAAATATCTCCATAATCTGGACATGACAACTCATGAGAGTCATATATTGTGTGTTTATCATATTTTCCCAAGGTCTTCTCTATAAAATTTGTGCACAAGAAAGATTTGCCAACATCCTTTAATAATCAGAGGTTACAAAATAGGTTCTCTTACCTTGGTTGAAAGGAATAACTTAAAATAGTTAGGATAAGATCACATCCTTTTAAGGTGTTATCCATCTCTCCACAAACTCAAGTAATAAAGGGTCAGTTGGATTTCATCCCTGGCTACAAAACAATACACATTTATGATCTATCTGCCTCTAATCTCCCTGTTGAATCTATGTTGCTACTCAGCTTGAAAAGCACAATGAATTTGGATACCAACAAAATCCACATATGCTTCCACTAAGTTTACTTGCCTCTGCCAAAACTGGTAGTACTGTCCATTTATTCAAAAAATCAAATCAAATAAATTCCTTTAGAACCGTCACCAAAATGCCATGCGACCCTGGGTCTCTCTTAATAGTTTAGTTTAGATTCCATAACTTCAGTTAGTCTAAAAAGTAATTACCTTAGGTTAGGTCAAATTCACAACCAAATAGTATTAGGTAATAGGATAAAAATAACCTAGCATTACCTTATTTATTTCTCCCTTATTCCATTTAGCACCATAACTTAGGTTAGGATGACATCCCAACAAAATAGAATATGAAGCTTAGGTTAGATTGTAACCCGAATAAGTAGATATAGCTAGGAAGTAGGTGCATTTACCTTAGTTTGTATTACCGTTAGGAAAATCCCTTAGGTTTATGTTTTAGATTCCCTTCATAGTCATGAATTAGGCTTCATTTTTCTTATGCCATTAAATGTCTTGAAGAGATCAATCCCAAATATCCAAGCACAAACATACAACTGAATGAAGTCACATTCTTATAAGACCAAAGAATTTGTAACATAAAAAAGTTCAATCCGCTATGTCTCTCAATATTATGAATGTCAATTTACCATTTAGTCTAGTAAGGAGATTTAAAACATTCCTTTGATCACTTGAATTGATCCAAGGATGAGTCAGTTAAAAGAGATAAGTTTGTAACCCTCAAAACTAGATTGTAACTCACCTATCAGAAGTGAAAATGAATTCTTACAAGCCATATCATTATAGTCTAATGAATCCAAAAACAGAAATGATTTATCCATAATAAGCATGATTTTCAACAATCAAAGGAACACACCTCATTCAAGAAAATCACATGCCAACGTTTGTAATGTAAAAGAGAAATATAACATTTTGTCAAAGGTGTTACAAAAAGTATACCCATGGATGGTAAAATCCATATAAACTTCAACACAATCATTGGTGAGGTCTGCAAAAATAGCTAAAACTACTCTCTGAAAGTTTGTAGGTGCATTACAAAGTCCAAATGGTATAAATCTATATGCAAATGTCCCCTAAGGACAAGTGAATGTGGTCTTATCTTGGTCAGCAAGTGATATACTGATTTACTTATACCCGTTGAACCCATCCAAGAAGGAGAAGTAATTTTACCTACCAGATTGTCCAAAACCTGATCAATAAAGGGCAGGGGAAAGTAATATTTCTTGGTGGATTTATTAAGATCTTTATAATCTATACAGATTCTCCACTTACTATTTTTATTGGGAACTATAACTAGCGGTGATACCCACTAACTATCATATATCAGATAGATTAATCCTACCCTCATCATTTTTTCTATCTCATTCCTGACAATGTATCTAAGTGCTGGATTAATTCTTCATTGTGGTTGTTTGAATGATTTAACATCCTCAATGTAAATATGGTGAGTGCAAATGCTTGGACGAATCCCTTTCATGTCATTATAGTCCCAAGAAAAATATTTTGAATGATTCCTCAAGATATCAACGACCCTAGTATCTTGGTTTTCTTCTAAGTTGTTGTCAATTGTGAGTTCTCTTCCTACTTCAACAGTTATTTATTTAGTTTCTTAATGAATAACAATTTTTTTATCATAAATCAAAGAGTTCAAGGGACAAACATGAGGCTATAACATGTGAAAAATAGTAATGTTTTCAAGGGATACAACCTTGGCTAAAGGACAATGAAAATTAGTGGTTGTATGTTCTTCATGGTAATCATAGGTCTCTTCACAATTTTTAATAGAAATGTCACTTACCAAGGTGATGTTATATGTTGAGTTCAAAATAGTCATTTCCATAGCCATAGTTTGGATTTCTGTAGCCAAAATTTTGGTTTCCGTAGCCACACTATCATCTTCATCAGACATTGGGTATGGCTCCACAATTTCTTCCATATGGTTTTCTACTATAATGGTGGCTAGATAAGAAGAAGCCATGTTGTTAGTATCTAAAAATATACCCACACATGTTCACAAACTTCCACATATGGTGGGTAAGAGGATAAAGAGAAATGTTCTTTCCTTTTTTCCCATTTGAAATAGTTATTTTTCCTAACCTACATTCAATGTATGTAGTAACAGTAGTTAACCAGGGTCTTCCTAAGATGACTGGGTATCCTAACTTTCTACCTTTAGGCTATAAGACCATGAAATATACATGATACTCCCAAGATTCAACCGTGACCATAACATTCTCAATTACTCCATCTGGTACAGAAATATATTGATCTGCCAATTAGAGGATAGTATTGGTTAGCTGTAATCCTATCAAGGACAAAAAATCAAACATATCTATTATTATAAAATTGATGGAAGCACCAAGATCCACTGAAACATTATATATTGACTAACCATTCATAAAAATAATAAAGACTGTACTATTAGGATCCCCATATTTTGGTGAGATAATTTTTCCAGCTACAAGGTCCGCTAAATTTCCTTCTACTTTGCCTATTTTCGAGTATTTCCTCATCCTTCCTGGTGTCTTCATGCAGTGGTTTTTAATGGTATTTTTAAATTTTGGAATGTCCCTTATTTCTCTCAGAAGTGGGGCCTCAATGTTCATCTTATTCAACTCTTGAAATAATGTTGTTTCTTCCCCATTCTGTATTTCTTTTAATATTTCTGAGAAAGGAGTAGGATGCACATTCTTATCTTTCTCCTGATTGTTCCTAGTGGCTCATGTTTGTTGAACATGTCCAATTTCCTCACTTTCCTTAGGTATCCTCTCACTTGCCTATAGTATCCTCTCATTTTCCTCAGGTGTTTCTGTGATAGCTATGGGAGGGTTGTTCACTATTCTTCTAGACATCAGATGCACATTATTAAAGGCATTTACCTACATTGTCTCACCCTGTCCTACTTCATTAATTGAATTTGTTGATTTTTTGGGTTTGAGACAAGATGGGCTGGAAGTTGAGTTTGTTCTTCTTTCCCTTGCTAGTAATTTTGTTTTGGTAGAGGCATTAAAGCTTATTGTTTTTGTGTAAACCTCCTTAGCTGATTAGAATTTTTTTGTGGTGCCCATTGTTGGTTTGTTCATGGTGGTGCCAAACATTGCTAATTGTATGGAGGCATCCATGGTGGTGGTTGTGGGTAAGCCATCTAGTTTGGTGGTTTCCAATCAGGTTTTCCCCCAAGTTGGTGGAGAAGTTTGATTAGGCCATGACATCATCCATGGGTTATGAGAAGGTATAGGGGCATAAGGACATTCTTTCAAAGGATGTCTTTTCCTACATCTGGGACAGTATATATCTAAAGGTTCTTTTGCAGTATTGTTCTTAGCTTTCAACCCATATATGGTTGACGTTAACTATGAAAATGTGTTTGTTTCATGTTAGCCATTTCCTCTAGAATTTTTGAGGTACCTAGTGCATTTTTTTATGTTTTCCTTTGTCCTATACCTTCTCTTCATCTAGATTAGCTCCTACATAACTCAACAATCTTTGTCATGGAGAGTTTTTGTACATCATCTCCTCCCATGAGATGGGGGGAGTCTTTGGTTTCATCATCAAGTCCTTTAAGGAAAACTATCTTAGTAATTTCTACATCCAACTCATAACCACTCCTTTTATGGACAAAGAGAAAAATTTCCTTATATTCATCTTCTTTTTTCTTTATCTGGAAGAAATATTCTCTCCTATATTTTCCCCTATAGTAGTCTTGGTATTTGTCTAAAAATTAAGTCTCCATCTGTTCTCATGAACAGATGGAATTAGAGGGAAATCCCATAAACCAACTCATGGTAGAATCTTTGAGGGTATTGTTAGGTTGTGGAGCTGAATGACTTCACAAATAACATGTTTTACAAACTTGCAGCTTTACATAGTAATCGACGTCGGTTGGGTAACTGACATCAGTCACCTAGGAGAAATTGTCATTGGTCAGCTGGAAGTAACCGACATCGATTGAGTAACCGGCATCGGTTACCTATGCGTTAATGTTTTTATTTTAGACATGGGATTTGATCTGACCCTTGGTTATAAAGGTGATCATAGGGTTATAAATGCATAGTTAAGTTTCCCTAAAGTTTTGATATGCTTATAAGCTAGAAAAATAGGGTTAGAAGATAAGTAGGGTGATTATTGTAAGAAGAAATTATTGAAGAGAAAAAAGAAACACTTGTCAGGATAAATTATTGTACATCCAAGAGAGGTGTGGAGGATTGCAAATCCTCATTGTATTTCCCCTGTAAAGAAAAGAATAATAGATTGGTTGTTTTCTGGTGGACGTAGCCCACACTAGGTGAACCATGTTATATATTATGTATTTTTATTTTGGTTTAATTTCCATTTTTATTGCTTGTATGCTTCAATTGAATATAGATATGTACAACACTAGGATGTGTCTAACTCCAACAACTGGTATCAGAGCATTTTTTGTTTTAGGGTTTTGTGTGCTAACATATTTACTCAAAGAGGGATTTATGATTGAGTGGGAACACAACAATGGCATAAGATAATAAATACAAAGTGGAGAAAATTGATGGTTGTAATTATCAATTATGGAAGGTGTAGGTTGTATCAGAAATATTTATATTTACCATTGGAAGTGAGTGTAAATCCTACAAAGATGACTGGTGAAGAATGGAAGATTCTTGATAAAAAAACTCTAGGATCCATAATATTGAGTCTGACAACATTTGTAGCTTCTAATATTACTAAAGTAGCAACCACGGTAGAGTTGATGAAATATTTAGCTAATTTATATGAAAAACCAAGTTCTTCAAATAAATTTTATTTGATGAAGATATTATTTAATTCAAAAATGCAAGAAGGTGGATCTGTATAAAGCCACTTGAATGATTTATGTATCCATTGTAAATCAATCAAAATCAGTTAATATTCTATTTGATGATGAAGTGAAAGAATTTTTATTCTTATGCTCTTTGTCAGATAGTTGGGATAACTTGTTAATGGATGTTAGTAATACAACATCTGCTACTAATATTTTGAAGTTTGATGTAGTTAATATAATCCTGAATGAAGAAATATGTAGGAAAAGTATAGGAGATTCATTATCTGGAAATTATTTGAATGTAGAAAGCAAGGGAAGGTAGAAGGAGAGATCCGAGAGTGGAAATAATGGGAAATAAAAGTCTAAGAATGGAAGATCTAAATATAGAGGTAGAGGAATAACCTACTGTAATTGTGGAAAGAAAGGACATGCAAAGAAGGATTGTTGGTTCAAGGAAAATAAAGAGAATGTACCAGACAAAGGTAAAGAGGAAAATGTTGCATAAAAGGTAATACAAGATGCTCTTATTCTCTCCTTGGATAATAAAATAGAATCATGGGTTTTATATTTAGGAGATTCTTTCCATGATACCCCTAATAAGGGTTATTTTAGAAATTAAATCGAGGGTAATTTTAGGCATGTTTATTTAGGAGATGATGAACCATGCAATATTACTAATAAAAGGAAGTTCATCTAAAATTGTGGAATGGAAATACATGGATATTGAAAGATGTGAGGCATGTGCCAAGCCTCGGGAGATATCTAATTTCTACATGATAACTAGGTGAAGTTGGTTGCATGGTTATATTCACAGCCAACTCTTGGAAAGTTAACAAGGGAGCTCTTCTTGTTGCAAGAGTAAAGAAGGTAGGAACATTGTATTTTTCTACCTGTATTATTGATTCATTTTATGTTCTATCTACTTCAAATTCTGATGCAAGCATGTGGCATAATCAGCTAGGCCATATGAGTAAAAAGGGAATGTAGATATTAAAGTTAAAGGGTAAGTTCTCGTATTTGAATCATGTAGATATTTATTTCTGTGAGTATTACATATTTTGAAAGCAAAAGAAAGTGATATTTCTTAAATTTGGGGCAACAAAGAAGGGGGGAAATTGGAGCTTGTGCACTCAGATGTGTGGGGACCAGCCTAGGTAGCTTCTCATGGAGGATCTCAACATCATGTGACTTTCATTGATGATGCCAAAGGAAAGGTATGGGTTTATTGTATAAAGCGTAAATATAATGTTTTTGAGACTTTTAAAAGTTGGAAATCCCTTACGGAAAATGAATCCAACAGCAAAGTTGAAATGCCTTAGATCTAAAAACGGTGGTACGTACTTCATCAAGGCTTTCAAAGATTATTGTTCCTTAAATGGAATATGTAGAGAAAGAACGGTTCCTAGAACACCACAGGAGAATAGTGTGGCTGAAATAATGAACAAGACTATCATGGAACATGTAAGAAGCATGAGGATATATGCTAAATTACCCTTATAGTTTTGGGTAGAAGCAATAGACATGACAATATATTTAATCAACTATGGGCCTTCAAGTGCACTAGATTGTGGAATGCCAGAAGAAGCTTGGAATAGAAAAGAGGTATATATTTCTTTTCTTATAGTATTTGGTTCAGAAGCTTCAGTGCATATTTATAAATAAAATAGGAAGAAGTTGGATGCTAAATCCAAGAGATGCATTTTTATTGGTTATGTCTCTGGTGATTTCAGATTCCATTTTTGGGATTTAGATGATGTTAACATTGTTAGGAGTCGTCACATTGAGTGGAATGAAAAGAGAATGTACACGAATCAATTTTTGATACCCAAGGATAAACCGATAGAATAGTTTTTTAAAGAAAATGCATTCTCAGATTTAAAATTAACACCTACAGGTACCGGTCTCGGTTATAGTAACCAACGTTGAAAGCTTAAACCGATGTTGGTAGAGCCAAGACCGACATCAGTAACAGAGGACTGACGTTGGTTTTAAGAACTGATGTCAGTAGTAGGTGATCGATGCCAGTCACTATTAGAGGTTGATAGAAATATACAGGATTTACAAAATGAGCCCCCGAGACCCCAAGTTTCTGTGAGAAGGTCACAATGGGTAAGTAGACCTCTAGAAATATTTTTACCTTCCTTATTTTATCTATTATTGATTGATAATGGTGAGCCCAATTTTTTTTAAGAAGTAATACAGGTAAATACCCAAAATAAGTGGGAGCAGTGCATGGATGAGGAGATAGACTCCTTAGAATAAAACCAAACATGGGATTTGGTTTAGTTTCTAGCAGGTAAGATAACATTGTAGAAGAAATGGGTTTATAGGATCAAGGAAGAAGAGGGTGGACATAAAAGATACAAAGCAAGGCTTTTGGTAAAAGGGTTTACACAAAAAGTAGGTATTGATTTTGGTGATATTTTTTCTCCTATAGTTAAAATGAATTCCATGCGTATTATTTTGATTTTAGTTGCAGTAGAATATTTGTACTTAGAACAACTTGATGTTAAGATGAATTTCCTTCGCAATGATTTGGAGTAAGAGATATATATGCAGCAGCCGCTTGGTTATGAAGTCAAGGGTAAGAATAAACTTGTGTTCAAGTTGAAAAAGAGCTTGTATGGGATCAAGAAACCTCCAAGGCAATGGTATATGAGGTTTGATAGTTTTATGCATGAGCATGGTTATATGAGATGTGAATCTGACCATTTTTTTTATTTCACGAAGCTTGAAAATGGAAGGTATATTATTATGTTATTGTATGTAGATGATATGCTTATTACAGGATCTAGTATGCAGGACATTGTTGAGCTTGAATAAAAGTTATCTCATACATTTGCAATGAAGGATTTAGGAGATGCAAATAAAATTCTTGGCATGAAAATTCATAGAGACATGAAGAATAGGAAATTGTATTTGTCTCAGGAGAATTACATCAATAAGGTGTTAAAAAGGTTTAAAATGCAAAATTCACAACTTGTAAGTACACCTATGGTTAGACACTTTAAATTAAGAAAATATCAATGTCCTACATCACTTGAGGAGGTCAAGTACATGGCACAGGTTCTATATGCTTCAGCAGTTGGAATACTAATGTATGCAATGGTTTGTACGAGACCAGACATTGCATAGGCAGTGGGAGTTATGAGAAGATTTATGGCCAATCTAGGTAAAGAGCATTGGAAAGTAGTCCAATGGATACTCCTATATTTGAGAGGTACATCCAGCATGTAGTTATGCTATGAAGAGTCATATAATTCTTTATGCATATATGTTGATTCAGATATGGATAGAGATTTGGATGGTAGGAGAAGCACCACTAGATATGTATTCACAGTAGGAGGCATGATAGTTAGTTGGATTTCAAAATTGCATAATGTTGTGGCCTTAGGTCAAATATGTTGTAGCTACAGAGGCTAGCAAAGAGATGATATGAATGAGAAGTTTCATGGAATATTTGGGAAAGGAGCGAGAGGATTGTAGATTGTACAGTGATAATCAAATTGTGATTCATCTAGAAAAGAACTCAACATTTCATTCAAGAACGAAACACATTCAGTTGAGATATCACTTCATACGGCATGTGTTGGAGGATGGATAGCTGAAACTGTTAGGAATTAGAGAAAAAATATGTAGAAATAATTACTCAAACCACAGCAGTAGGAAACTATATAGCATAATCATACTTGTAAAAATATGATAGCATAAATGAATAATGCACAAAAAAAGACAAAACAAGATTTAACGTGGTTCACCCAATGTGGGCTATGTTCACTAAGAATTTTCTCAGATTTTATCATCAACAAAAGTAAAACAACTCTCATACTCTTCTCTCAGTTATGAACTCACAAAAAAATTCTAAAGATACTAAACCACATCTAAACCACAATTGACACCCAACTATACCTTGATCACTCTTGATCACCTCTTGATCATTAAGACTCAAGACCTCTTGAACACTCAAGATATCTTCAAGATACCCTAACACCTCTATTTATAGGATTACTATCCTCTTAAGAAGTCCTAAATTCGACCCTAGAATTTTGAAAGTCGCAATCTTTCAACTTCCCACGGCTAGAAAAATAGTCCTGACGTTAACAGTCAATTAACAACATGTTAACAACAACATCACAGCAACGACATAGCAATGTCATAGAAAATGACTGCAGAATGCTCCTGAAGTCTCTAAACTTAACCGTTCGAGCTCTAGCACTTTAACACTGATTCAAGAAGACAAAAAACAGGCTCCACACCCCAACTATCTCCCACTTAGAGATTGTTTCCACTGAGAAAAGTTCTTAACCCTTCATTATCAACCATGAAGGCCAATCAAAGTTGAACACAACTTCAACTTCTCCCTTGTGACCGCCTTGGTCATCATATCTGTAGGATTCTGACTTGTATGAATATTTTCTAGCTTCAACTTATCTTCTTCCAAAGTTGTCCTGATGAAATGATATCTTAGTTGAATGTGCTTCATCTTAGAGTGGAAAGTGGAGTTCTTCACCAAATGAATAGTTCTCTGACTATCACTGTGTAGTCTCATAACTTCCTGCTTATGACCCAACTCATGAAGCAATTACTGTAGCCAAATCATCTCCTTACTTGCCTCTGTGGTAGCAACATACTCAACCTCTGTGGTTAACAAATCCACAACCTTTTGTAACTGTGAAATCCAACTCATTGCATTGTATCACCAACCATAAATACATAACCTGTCATGCTCCTCCTGCTGTCCAAATCTCCTGCCATGTCTGAATCTACATATCCACGTAATGTAGTGTCTGATCCACCAAAACACAATGCTGCTTCCATAGTCCCTCTCAAATATCGAAGTTCTCCACTTTACTTCCTACCAGTGCTCTCTACCTGGATCACTCATAAACCTATTCACTACTCCCACTACATGGGAAATGTCAGGCCTAGTGCATACCATAGCATACATAAAGCTACCAACTATTGATGAGTATAGTACCTTGGACATCTGGATTCTATCCTCCTCAATCTTGGGACTCTACTCCTTTGATAATTTAAACTGACCTACCAAAGGAGTACCAACCGGTTTAGCATCCTGCATACTAAACCTCTCCAAGACCTTCTTTATGTACTCTTCTTGAGATAATACCAGCTTCCTCTCCTTCCTATTCTGAGTTATTCTCATTCCAAGGATTTGTTTTTCTACTCCCAAATCCTTCATAGCAAAGGAGTCACCTAGTTTCTTCTTGAGTACCTTTATTTCTTGCATGTTCTTCCTTATAACAAGTGTATCATCTACATACAGGTAGAGAATAATATAACTACCATCAAGAAACTTCTTGATGTACACACAATGGTCTGAGTGATACCTGGAGTAATTTTTCTCCTGCATAAAACTATCAAACTTCATGTACCACTGTCGTGGATCTTGTTTCAGGCCATACAAGCTCTTCTTCGATTTGCACACTAACGTCTCCTTCCCTTTATCCTCATAACCTTGTGGTTGTTGCATGTACAATTCCTCCTCCAACTCACCATGAAGGAATGCAGTATTCACATCTAACTGTTCTAAGTGTAGGTCTTCTACTACAACTAAACCAAGAACAGTCCTAATAGAAGTCATTTTAACAACTGAGAGAAAAAATTTCATCAAAGTCTATACCTTTCTTCTGTGTAAATCCCTTGACCACCAACCAGGCCTTGTATCATTTCCTGCCTCCATCTCCTCTTTGATTCTATACACCCACTTGTTCTGTAATGCTCTCTTTCCCTTAGGTAGCTCCACCAAATCCCAAGTCTGGTTTTCCATAAGAGATCTATGCTCTTCATCCATGGCTTACTCCCACTTCTTCCTGGCATCCACCTGAGCACTACTTCCTCAAAGCACTCTGGATGCCTTGGCTTGTCCGCAATGTCCTCTAACATTGTGTATTCTTTCTTTGATTCCTCTTTCTGTTCCTATAACTGATCTTTATACATGATTTTTCATTAAAGACAATATCTCTAGACTGAAATATTTTCTTGTCTTTAAGATTCCAAACATGGAAAACCAAAATCATCTTCACCATATCCAACAAAAGTGCATTTCTCAGACTTAGCCTCTAACTTGGTCCTATCATCTTTATCAATGTCAACAAATACCTGACATCCAAATACTCTAAGAAATGAGTAATCAATTTTCTTACCAGACCAAACCTCCTTAGGTATACATTCATCCATAGCCATAGAGGGTCCTCTTTTAATCAGATAAACAACTGTGCTTACCACTTCCACCCAAAACATGAGTGGCAGCCCCGCATGTAACCTCATGCACCTAGCATGCTTCGTGATTGTCCTGTTCATTCTCTCTGACACTCCATTTTCCTGTGGAGTATTTGGAACCGTTCTTTTCCAGCGGATCCCATTTACTAAATAGTAATCAATAAATTCATTGCTGCAATATTCCCCTCCATTATCTGACCTGAGATATTTCAACTTGAGACCTGTTTCATTCTCAAACAAGGCTTTCCACCTTTTGAAAGTTTTCAAACACATCAGATTTCTTTCTAATGCAATATACCCAAGATTTTCTAGTTACATCATCAATGAAAGTGATGTAATAACATGAACCACCAATAGAGTTTACCTTAGTTGGCCCCCATACATCTGTATGCACTAACTCCAACATACCCTCCTTCCTAGTAGGTCCAACCTTGAGGAATCTCACCCACTTTTGTTTCCCATAAATACAGTCCTCACAGAAGTCCAAATCTAACTCCTTTAATCTGGGTAACCTGTCCTTTATAATCTAGCATGTCCTTATGACTCATATGACTAAGTCTCTAGTACCAAAAATTTACATCTCCATTTACAACAACTAAATTGCAATAATCAACACCACTAGTTAAATACAAAGTACTAGTTTTCTTACCTCTTGCAACCACAAGAGCTCCCTTGGTAACCTTCCAGGAATCCACTGTAAAACTAACCATATAGCCATCACTACCCATATGTCCCACTGATATCAAATTCCACCTCAACTTATGTAATGCCTACTTCAAACTACCACTTGAGACCAAGAAACAAACTAGGATTAGCTGGGAAAAATTAAGGAATAATTTTTTTTATTAGGAGCAGTCCACAACTAAGTTGCAAGACATCAGTTTGCACTTAACAGGTTCCAGGATACAAGGTCTAATTACCAAATACACATTTTTTCCCATTTTAATACTTATAGCAAGTTCACAGGGTTTCAATTTTAGGGTTACATATTTTACTTAGGGTTCAGGGAGAAATTTACCCCCATGCCTGCTCTCTTAACAGGCCCTGAAATTCAACTAGATTTTTATCACATTAAGAGTCATCAAAACTTTCCTAAATTATGCTCATTGGATAGGAAATTCTCTCACCTTTCCAACCATATAAAAAAGTCCTCCTAACTCCTTGTAGAACTCCAGTTATGGTCGGGCGGAGTTTTAGGGGGAAATTTTCCCTAGGGAGGTCCGCGGGATTAAGGGAGAAAATTTTCCCTTAGGGCGGATTGGCGGTGCGGGGAGGAAAATTGAGAATTTTCCCCCACTTTGATTGCGGGGAGGGAAACGATTTGGAAATTTGGGTAAAAATCCAAGCGCCAAAATTTGTCGCAGCCAAGCACAAAACGGGTGCCACGTCACTTCCCACACGTGTTAAATTCTTATTCATCGTAGGGATCGCGGGTTGGCGGGATGGAAGGATATTTTGGGGATTAAAATCCCACGTGGCACATCTCTGATTGGCGCGGGATGCCCAAACGGCCACGTGTCACCACGTGACCGGCCGGGGCGAAGAAAAATTTGGAGATTTTTCCCGAAGTCAAAAAACCAAATTTTCCGAAGGAAAATTTTCTCTTGCACCTCCATGCTTGTTCAAATGGCCACGTGGCATCTTGTGATTTCCTGCCAGGCTGGCAGAGTGGCAGAGAAGATTTGGATATTGTTGCGAAATGGATATAAAGGTTAAAAAAGACTTGCGCGGGCCCGTGCCTCATAGGGGACACGTGTCAACACCTATTGGCTGTGGGGGTGCGGGTCCACGGGGAAAATGTGAAAATTTTCCCAAAGGCCAAAAATGGTTAAGTTTTTTTTTTTAACTCACGCACCCTCCCTGCCACGTGTCAGCACGTGATTGGTTTGGGGCCGCGGGTTGCGGGGAAAATTTGGAAAATTTTCCCGAGACCAAATTTTCAAAACAAAATTTTAAGTTTTAAAAAGGGTCCACCCCTCCAAGGTGCCATGTGGTAGCTTCTGATAGGATGAGAGGGTGGCGGGTGGCGGAATTTTTAAGGAAATTTTTCTAAGTGTAAAATTAAATTTTTATAAAGTTAAATTGATTTATTTTTCTTTTGGGATGGCCATTTTGAAGTAAAACTTCAAATGGCCATAACTTTTGATAGGAAACTCCATTTTGGGAAAACGAGGACTTTCCAGAAATATCTCAGAGTCCTCTTTATATAGGATTCATCAATTTTGGAATTTGATGAAGTTTTAAGGGTCAATTTTGAAGAAACAATCTGCAGGGTTTATAACTTCAAAATTGGCAATTTTTATAACTTTTAAGTTTGGTTCAATTTTGATTTCTTTTCTTCTCAACATGCAAACTAAACATGGAGAAGTGGTCCTGGGTAAGTTTAGGAATATTTTCCAGATTCAATTTGATAGTTGAATTGTCTTTTTCACTTTTACATCTTTTGACAGGAAATCTGATATGCAAGTTTGAAATTTAATTTGATGAAGTTATTGCTAGTCATTTCAATTATTGAGTTCCCACAAGGTTTCTTAATCATTAATACATCTAAATTTCATTGTTTCATTCCTTAATTTTAGTTATAATTCTGAACTGTACATTTATTGGATTATTTCAAGTGCCAAATTTAAAAATTGAAATAGAGATCTTTCTCCTATGAGATTGCAAATTTCTGTGCAACATTCAAGTATGGAAAACATATAAAATTCCTCTCTCAAAATTCAATTGATTCAACAAACACTTATATTCAGTATGCAATTTTAATATCTAATTTTTAACAACTCATTTCAAAGAGATCAAATTCTGTCATTTCCTTTATATGTTTTCTCTTCCCCAAAATAAAATTGAAAACTATAACAGTCATTGAAATTTCAATACAACAATGCAATTGGGAAAGGAATATATTTCTTTCATTGATCTCCAACAACAATATTGAAACAATGTAAATAAAAAATGAGCTTCCATTCCTTTATTGAATTTAAACAACTTTACAACTCAACTCCTTTCCAATTTGATTGGATTTTCAAATTTTCAAAATACAAAGTATGAAACTCCTTTCACATTTTCTTTCCAAAGTAAAACAGAGAGATATAATTCTTCTCTATATTCCTTAATGAAAATACAATCACTTCACATTACAATATATATACAATCATCCACTCGAAGTGGGAAAGGTTACATTCAAATTTTACTCAAGAAGTAGGACTGTCAAAACTGTAATTTTTCTCCTCCAAACAGCAGCATGCTGATTTCATCTTCTTTCATCCTTTTGATCACAACAAGGAAGGGGGAAAGGAAACGCTCTCCACCCAACCAAGACACCCAATGGGTAAATAGAAGCCATCTTTCCCCATTGGCCCCCGAGCCCCAACCATATTGAAATGGAGCATGAAACCAACACATGGCAACAAAGGCTTCTATCACAAACAAGCAAAACTCACATTGCACAAGAACAACAAAAGCACAATTCAAAACAAAACAGTAGTTCCCAACTGCATTTAAAAACAATCATACAACACATAAGCTTGAACAAGCAAGCCAAACAAGAGAAAGAGCTATGGAGGTCTCCTTATGCCTCCCTTGTTGAAATTTGGGCATCCACCAAAACAACCCGCCAAAATCATAACAAAACCCATAAACCTTATCCCTCCTCAACCCCTCCTTATTCCTCCTCCAAATTTATCCCTTATGCCCCCCCAAAAGTAAGAAATGCAAGCATATTATTTTCCTAGGTGGATCCCAAACAAACCTTCCCTCCACAAGGAACAAGTGACAATGGAAAATCCCTTATCCCTCCTCTGATTAAACCTCATAGTCTCCTCTCTACACCATGCCCTAAGCATTCTACCCATCCATCTAAGAATACAAACACAAAACCATTCAATGTTTTGCATGCAAGAAAGAGGGAAAAACAACAATAAAAAAAAGTAAGAGCCTACCTCTCCATTATGGATATTTGTTTCCAAAACAGCAGATCCTTTGTTGCACAAAAACCAGTCCCAAATCAGAAAGAGGAATGCATGCACAATAAATCCAAGCTCCTTCCACAAAGCAAGCTCCAAAATGCAAGAGAAATTCAACCCAAGAGTGGAATCACAAACTTTCAACAACCTCCAAAATGAGGAGGAATTCAAATTTTAAAGGAGAGGGTGGAAGAGGATGATGTGGATTCCAAGTGGGATGCCACATCATTTTTCCTCATTCCCCAAGAGTGCAATCAACCTCAACAACAAATCACCATTAAAGGAAATGACAAAATCACTTACATACACAACTTCAACCCATACTCAAAAAAGGAATGCATTTAAAATTTGTAAGACAAGTGCAATCAATTCTTACACAAAATTATGTCAAAATACAATAAAAAGGATTGATTTTGACTCCAAAGCTATAATCATGGTTGGTGGAAGATTTTGAGAGGTGTGGGACAAGTTTAACTTGTCCCACAAGCCTCCAAATTTGTCCTTCAAGGCCAAATTCGAATTTCAAGAGAGATGGAGTGTTTGACCTTCCAAAATCTTCCTTACAACCTCTTACAAATTCTTACACATCCTTACATGGTAACTTACACACTCTTTTACATTCTCTTACATTGCATTAATATCTATGACATTTATTTATTACAATCTTTTATAAAAGGTTTATTTATTTACCACATGGTTATACAATATATAAATCAGATTTCATTATCAACCAAGACAAAAACATTTAATTTATATTCCACATCCCAATTAATTTAATTAAAACTTAACTATATGACTCTCACATTATACTATCACATTTAAATTAATTAAAAGAAAGAACACCTTACAATTAAAAAAATACACACAACAATAATAAAAAGGGAACATACAAATAAAACACACATATCCCATGGTCATAATAGTGGAAATCCCCCCCATGGGAAGTCCTAACATAACACAACACGCAAAACAACACAGTTGCCATGGTGACCTTGTTGATTTCACATTGAATTCCAATATGGTTAGTCTCCAGTCCCCCGACATTGTTGTGATTTTTAACCTGCAAAATGCAAAACACCTCCTTCGGCCTCATGGCCATATCAGAACATCCAAAATGATATAAGCACATATAATTATTAAATCCAAATCACAAAAATATCAAGAATTTAACATTTATCATTTAAATTCAATTTACAACTATATCATCATCCAATAGATCTTTATACTAGAGCTATTCATAATATCAATGTCACATGTCTAAAATCAACATCAATAACCTGTCCATGTCAACCAGTATATCATCATCCAGATAATAATAATAATGTCTCAATGATCATCAAGCATAATAACTGAATCCAAATCCATATTAATCCATAGTCTATCATCTAACCATCATACTAAGCAAAACATAATAATGTCCATACTATGATCAAAAGTGTCAGGATCAGTATCTAAATAGTGTCAAAGGAGAGTGGGCACTACATCCCCCTCCCCTTAGACTCGACTTCCTCCTGGAAGTCACTGGAACAAATGTGGAAACTATACTCGTAAAATAGTAGCATCCTCCCAAGTGGCTGCAGTCTCATCATATTTGTCCCACTGCACCCGTACCTGATCAATCTCTCTGCCTCGAAGGCCCAGGGTCCTAGATCTATGATATGGATGGGCTCCACCATCACCTACCCCTGATCCTGTACCTACAATGATGTCCAATCCAGCACATGAGAAGGATCTGTGATGTATCTCCTAAGAACAGAAACATGAAACACATCATGTACGCGAGACAAGCTGGGTGGAAATGCTAGACTGGTAAGCCAACGGGCCGATACACTCCAGGATCTCAAAAGGTCCAACAAACTGAGGAGCTAACTTAGAACCTTTTCCATAATGGATTGGGATCTTATGTGGCCTAACACAGAGGAAAACCTTCATGCCCACATCAAAATTACACTCGGTTCTATGCTGATCAGCGTACTTCTTCTGTCTATCATGTGCCTCCTGTAATCTCTGCCTGATCAACACTACCTGCTGCTCCATGTCCTATAAAAGAGCTGGCCAAGAGATACTCTATCCTCCAACCTATCCTAGCTAAGGGGTGTCCTGCACTCCCTACCATACAAGGCCTGAAAAGGAGCCATGCCTATAGAACTCTGGAAGCTATTATTGTAGGAAAACTCCACAAGGTATAGGTACTCCTCCCATCTCACCTGTGATCCATCACATACATCCTGAGCATGTCCTCCAAAATCTGATTCACCCTCTTAGTCTTTCCATCTGTCTTAGGGTGATAAGTTGTGCTGAAGTTAATCTTCATCCCAAGAACATACTGCATGGTAGTCCAGAAATGGGAAGTGTACAAAGGATCGCAGTCACAAATGATCTTCCATGCGGAATCCCGTGTAACCTAACAATCTCATCTAAGTAGACACGTGCCACTACACTAGCTGTATACATGGTCTTCACTGGAGAAAAGTGAGCTACTTTTGTCAATTTATCAACTGTGACCATGATGGCGTCATGGTGATATCTCGACATTGGTAACCCAACAATGAAATCCATGGAAATGGTGTCCCATTTCCACTCCGGTATAGCATGAGGAAAGAGAAGGCTAGTTGGATGCTGATGCTCGGCCTTCACTTTCTGGCACTCTAAGCAGCATGTGACACAAACTAAGCCACGTCCCTGTGAAGTCCTCTCTAGTGATACAACTGTCGCAAAGTGGCGTGCATCTTCTTCACCCCAGGATGGGCTGAATAGGGTGCACGATGTGCCTCTACCAAGATGTCCTACCTCAAGCCTCCATCTCTGGGAACATATATCTGACCTCTGTGCTTGAGAAGGCCATCTGCCTCTAGTGAGAAACCATCAAACTTCCCCTCAAGGGGTCTCTGGGACTCAATCTCTGCTCGAGATGCAATGTAGAAACTGTCAAGAGGAAGCTGCTGAAGGATCCTGCTCCACAAATCCATGCTCACTGAAGTATCCATACTCACATGTCTCTATCTGCTGAGATTTTCTACAACCACATTCTCCTTCCCCTTCACATTCTCTATCTCCATGTCATACTCACAAAGAAACTCCATCCAATGCCTCTGACGAGCATTTAGATTGGGCTGCGTGAAGAGGTGGTGAAGACTCAAATGATCTATCCTGAGTGTGAATCTCTCGACCAAGAAGAAAATGTCTCCATCTAACTAAAGCATGCACTACTACCACAAGCTCAAGGTCATGAGTCGGATAATTAAGCTCACGATCCTTGAGTTTGTGAGACTCAAAGGTAACTACTCTACCCTCCTGCATAAGAACACCTCCAAGGCCTGCTAACAAAGCATCTGTGCAAACAAAGAACTCACCATGTGGATTCGGTACTGCAAGAATGGGTGCTATGGTGAGACATTCCTTTAGTGTCCTGAAGGCCTACTCACACCTAACTCTGTCCAAACAAACTTCTTCCCTTTCCGCTGAAGGGAAGTGATGGGGTGTGCTATCTGAGAGAAGTCCTACACAAATCTCCTGTAGTAACCCGCTAACCCCATGAAGCTGTGCACCTCTGTCACTATAGTGGGTACTGGCCAATCCATAATGGTTATAATATTGGAAAGATCAACTGTGATACCCTCCCTAGAGATGATATGACCCAAGTAATGTATTGATGACTGAAAGAAAGGACACTTCTCCAAGTTCCCGTAAAGCTACTACTCACGAAGACACTAAAGAACCTATTGAAGGTGCCCCTCATGCTCCTCATGCGTACGTGAGTAAATCAGAATGTCATCAAGAAAGATGAACATGAAGTGATCTAGAAAGGTCCTGAATACCCCATTCATCAAACTCATGAATATTGTGGGGGCATTCGTCAAACCAAAGGGCACCACTGTGAACTCATAGTGCCCATACCTCGTCGGAAAAGTAGTCTTATGAATGTCTGCCTCCGTAATCCTTAACTGATGGTACCCTAACTTGAGATCAATCTTAGAAAACATCATGGCTCCCTTCATTTGATCAAACAAGTCATCAATTTGAGGTAGGGGATAATGATTCTTGATCGTTACCTTATTCAACTGGTGGTAGTCGATACACAACTGCAATGATCCATCCTTCTTCTTCACAAAAATGACTAGTGCGCCCCAAGGGGATACACTAGGATGGATAAGGAATTTCTCTAGAAGGCCCTCCAGCTACAACTTGAGCTCACAGAGCTCTGGGGTGGTCATTCGATAAGGAGCTCTTGAGATATCCTTTACTCCTAGAACTAGATCAATATGGAAATCAATCTCACGTGGGGGTGGCATCCCCAATAGCTCCCCTAGAAAAATGTTTGCATACTCTCTCAGAATGGGATGATCATCTAATGATGGCCCACTAGACCCATCCTCTATCCTGTCACTAAATGTCACTACATACATCTGACAACCATGCCGCACACACCGCTTGAGTTGCATAGCGGAGATAGTGTGAATAGAAATGGGTCTCCTGACTCCTAAAATCACCGAATCAACTCCAAGGTCATCTGCACAAGATATGGTCTTGTGATAGCAATCCATCCTGGCCCTATGCATGCCTAAAATGACCCCATACGAGCCCAAAGGAAGAATACGGAGATTTGAGGTGGTGGTGAAAGGTCCTAATTTAACAACACACTCCTTTACTAAGGATTCTATAGAGACCTTAGCTCCCGAAGCCATCTCGACATGCCAACTATGACCCTATCTAATAGCCACCAGCCCACATCGCTCTACTAAGGATGGTGTAATAAATGAATCAGAAGAACTGGAGTCAAACAATATAGAAGTGGGAATACTTCTAATACTACCTGTGGTCTTGATGACCGTGCTTTGATGCTTATCCTGGCGGTTCTCAACTGCTGCATAGATCCTGTGACTTTGTCCCATATCTCTGACTGTAGGCTCTGAGATGGGTGCCTTACCCTTATTAGGGTTCAGGGGGTAATCTCTCCAAAAGTGTCCTGCTACTCCACACCTGAAACAACCACTTGAGCCTCTCCAAGCAGAAGCACCTCCAGAAGGTGCCCTAGAGGTAGGTGTTGTGGATCTTGATGATCTAGCTATAGTCTGGTGTGGCCTCTATGGTTGACCTCCTGCCAACTGAGCTCTAGCTCCACCTTGTGTCCTAGTAGGACCCCTAGAAGGAGGCCCCATACTGCGACCTCTTTGTGCATCAGCTCTTTGAGGAGGCCTAAAAAGTGGACGAGACTACTGCTACTATGGTCTAAAATATAACTGCAAAGAATGCTGACCACCACGTGGAGGAGGAGCTGACCCCCTCAATCTGCTATCCTGTAACTACTAAATATGGCTCCTGACTCGGTCTCTAGCCTGCCGGGTCTTACCCTAAGTCTCCTCAGTAATGTAGGCCTTCTCAATGGCCTCTGTTAAAGTCTGAGGACAGTGGATCTAAACTGCACCCCCAATGTCTATATTAAGGCCCTGGATGAACCTGTGAATCTACACCTACTCATCCTACATGTAATCAATGTACTGAAGTAGGTCTAAGAACCTACTCTCATATTCTGCCACTGAAAGGGATGCCTAATGAAGATTCATGGAACTCATCGATCCTCTGCTGTATGAATTTCCATGAGAAGTACCTGCTCCTGAATATCTCCTTGAATAGCTCCCACGTGATTGTCTCTAAATCTATATGGAGCTTCTGCTCCTCTGTACTCCACCAAACACTAGCTCCATCCTTCAGTAGATGGATTGCAACACGAGCTTTCATGTTGCTAGAACAAGGACAAAGCTTGAAGCAACCGCTCAAGCTAACCAGCTAGGCCTCTGCCTAGAATCCCTCTTTGTCACCTAAATAATGTGATGGCCTAAGCTTCAAGATCTCCCCAATGTGATCCGTAGCTGTGGTCTAACAGCCCTTGGGCCTCTCTACTTGCCTGTCCCCAAGCCTAGGGCTCTGAGACCTCTCCCTCTATCTTGAAATACGGTCACCATGTCCCCTCGAAGGAGACTCTGCTCTATCTGACTCTCCATGAAAATTCTCTCCTCCATGTTCCTCACCAAGTGAAGAAGGTGCCTGACCCTCGAAGGAAGTAGATCTGTCATGCCTGTTTGAATTTCCTCCTACTGATCCTCCACGTAGGGCAGCATTAACATCCTGGAGGATCTGCAGAATTTGTGGTAGGATAGTTGTTAAACCCTGATCTAGTGGTAGTGGTGGCGGTGGTGGGGGTGATGGTGGTGGTGACTTTGGGTCTCGATGCATGTTTCTCCTACTTCGTCTGAGCCTCCTGCATAGACCAAAGTAAGAGTTAGTTCATTACTTCTTGTTTCCTTTAGTTTTCTAAGTTTACTATCATAAACAATTTTTAAACAGTTTTGTTTTCTAGATTAACAAGTTTGTTAGTTTAAAAGTCTCTAGTCTCAATTTTCTAGTGTGCCCAATGGTCCAAGATTATAAACCACTACTCTGATACCAAGTGTAATTCCCTCTTCGAACTACCACTTGAGACCAAGAAACAAACTAGGATTAGCTAGGAAAAATTAAGGAATAATTTTTTTTTATTAGGAGAGTCCATAACTAAGTTGCAAGACATCAGTTTGTACTAATAGGTTCTGGAACAAGGTCTAATTACCAAATACCCATTTTTTTCCATTTTATACTTATAGAAAGTTCACAGGATTTCAATTTTAGGATTACATATTTTACTAGGGTTCAGGGAGAAATTTACCCCCATACCTGCTCTCTTAACAGGCCCTAAACTTCAACTGGATTTTTCTCACATTAAGAGTCATAAAAAAATTCCTAATTTATGCTCATTGGATAGGAAATTCTCTCACCTTTCCAACCATATAAAGAAGACCTCCTAAATCCTTGTATAACTCCAGTTATGGCCGGGTGGAGTTTTAGGTGGAAATTTTCCCTTGGGAGGTCCATGGGGTTAAGGGAAATTTTTTTTCCCTTAGGGCAGATTGGCAGTGCGGGGAGGAAAATTGAAAATTTTCTTGGGAGGTCCACGGGGTTAAGGGAAATTTTTTTTCCCTTACGGCAGATTGGCAATGCGGGGAGGAAAATTGAAAATTTTCACTACTTCAGGCGCAAAGTACAAAACACTTCCGTGTGCTTGCAAGGCCGATGAAATTTTCCCTCGTGCCTACGGAAATAGCACATGGTGACATCCAAAGGCCGATGAAATAAAGACACATGGTGCAGGGCAGGGGTGGCACGGACTAGCGGTTTGAAGGAGGATTTGGAGGTTCGGGTAAAAATCCAAGTGGAAAAATTTTTTGCGTGTAAAATTAAATTTTTATAAAGTTAAATTGATTTATTTTTCTTTTGGGATGGACATTTTGAAGTAAAACTTGCAAATCCTCTACCAAGGAGAAAATGGGTGCCACGTGGCACTTCCCAAGGCCATGTGTTAAATTCTTATCATCACGGGGAACGCAGGTTTCTTCATCATTAATACATCTAAATTTCATTGTTTCATTCCTTAATTTTAGTTATAATTCTAAACTGTACATTTATTGGATTATTTCAAGTGCCAAATTTAAAAATTGAAACAAAGATATTTCTCCAATGAGATTGCAAATTTTTGTGCAACATTCAAGTATGGTAAACATATAAAATTCCTCTCTCAACATTCAATTGATTCAAAAAACACTTATATTCAGTATGTAATGTTAATATCTAATTTTTAACAACTCATTTCAAAGAGGTCAAATTATGTCATTTCCTTTATATGTTTTCTCTTCCCCAAAACAGAATTGAAAACTATAACAATCATTGAAATTTAAATACAACAATGCAATTGGGAAAGGAATATATTTCTTTCATTGATCTCCAACAACAATATTGCAACAATGTAAATCAAAAGAGTGTCCATTCCTTTATTGAATTTTAAACAAATTTACAACTCAACACCTTTCCAATTTGATTGGATTTTCAAATTTAAATACAAAGTATGAAACTCCTTTCACATTTTCTTTCCAAAGTAAAACAGAGAGATATACACCTTACAATTAAAAAATACACACAACCATAATAAAATGGGAACATACAAATAAAACACACATATCCCATGGTCATAATAGTGGAAATCCCCCCCATGGGAAGTCCTAACATAACACAACATGCAAAACAACACAGTTACCATGGTGACCTTGTTGATTTCACACAAAATTCCAATATGGTTAGTCTCCAGTCCCCCGACATTGTTGTGATTTTTAACCTACAAAATGAAAAAAACCTCCTTCAGCCTCATGGCCATACCAAGACATCCAAAATGATATAAGCACATATAATTATTAAATCCAAATCACAACAATATCAAGAATTTAACATTTATCATTTAAATTCAATTTACAACTATATCATCATCCAATAGATCTCTATACTAGATATATTCATAATATCAATGTCACATGTCTAAAATCAACATCAATAACCTGTCCATGTCAACCAGTATATTATCATCCAGATAATAATAATAATGTCTCAATGATCATCAAGCGTAATAACTGAATCTAGATCCATATTAATCTATAGTCTATCATCTAACCATCATACTAAGAAAAACATAATAATGTCCATACTATGACCAAAAGTGTCAGGATTAGTATCTAAACAGTGTCAAAGGAGAGTGGGCACTACAACTTAGGCACATGCCTGACATCCTTAAGAAGCCATGTGTTCCCATTCAAGATTTCACTTAAACACAACCTTTCCCTACTATGTTGCATGGTTCATCATTGCCAAGATATACATGTCCAAAATCACCTTGAACAAATTTAGTAAAGTAATGTCTATGTGGGGTGGCATGGAAAGAATCCCCTAAATCTAACACCCAAGATTTAGCAATATTATCTAAAGAAAGAATTAATGCATCTTGACAAACATCACCTACTACCAAATTTACCTCTTTAGTTTCCTCCTTGTTCTTCTTATCCCGAAGAGCCCAAAAATCTTTCTTAACATGACCAACCTTCCCATAGTGCCAACATTCTAACTTACTGTTGGACTTTGACCTTCCTTGATCATTCGACTTCCCACGGTTACCTTTCCCTCTTTTCTTTTGTCTCCCTGTGCTCTCCACCATCAAAGCATTTCCAGAAGTAGAAGAATCTCCATTGCTCTTCCTTCACATTTCCTCACTTAGGATCACACCTATTACATCCTCAAACTTCAACTTTGAGTTATTAGAGACTGAATTACTTACAGCCATAACCAAGATGTCCCAGCTATCTAGTAAGGAGCACAAAATCAACAAAGCCCTGACCTCATCATCAAAGTCAATTTTTACTGAGTTTACATACTCACAACTATATTAAATTCATTCAAATGATCAGCAACAAAACCATTCTCGGACATATTCATATTAAATAACTTTTTCATTAAAAATATTTTATTAGAGGGAGAGGGTTTTTCATATAACTTCCCCAACGCACTCATGAGAACTTTTGTGGTCTTCTCCTGCGATATGTTAAAAGCAACCAAAGATGCAAGGCATAAACAAATTGTCCTGAGTGCCTTTCTATCTAGGAACTCCCAATCCTCATCTAACATGGCTGTAGGTTTCTTTCCTTTTCCAGGGAAAGAAACATGGAGGTCCTACTGATATAAGTAATCCTCCATTTGCATCTTCCACAAACTGGAGTTTTGTCCATTGAAATTCCCAACCCTCAATCTGTCTTCATCTGACATAGCTTCCACTCAAGCTAAAATTTCCCTGTGATTTACAACTTCAGCAAAAAAACCACCAAAGCTTTGATACCAATTGTTAGGAATTAGAGGAAAAATATGCGGAAACAATTCCTTAAACCACAGTAGTAGGAAACTATATAGCAGAATTATGCTTGCAGAAATATAACAACATAAATGAATAACGCACAAAAGAAGACAAGACAAGATTTAATGTGGTTCACCCAATGTGGGCTACGTCCACCAAGAACTTGCTCAAATTTTATTATCAACCAGAGTAAAACAACTCTCACAGTCTTCTCTCAGTTATGAACTCACAATAGAATTCCAAAGATGTCAAACCACATCTAAACCACAATTGAAACCCAATTGCATAACCTTGATCACTCTTGATCACCTCTTGCCCATTAAGACTCAAGACCTCTTGAACACTCAAGATATCTTCAAGATACCCTAACACCTCTATTTATAGGATTACTATCCTCTTAAGAATTCCTAAAGCCGGCCCTAGAAGTTTGAAAGTCGCGATATTTCAACTTCCCATGGCTGGAAAAACAGTCTCAACGTTAACAACCAATTAACAACATGTTAACAGCAACATCGCAGCAATGACACAACGACTACACAACAACGTCACATCAAATGACTGCAGAATGCTCTTAAAGTCTCCAAACTTAACCGTTCAAGCTCCAGCACTTCAATACTGATTCAAGAAGACCAAAAACATGCTCCACACCCCAACAAAAACTAGGAGAAAATTCATACAAATGAGAACCTTGTGGATATGCTAACGAATCCATTGGTAAAGGAGAAGTTGGAGTTTCACTCCATTTCTATTGGTCTTCGAGTTTAAGACTTGAAGAGGAAGAAACAAGCCAAGGAAAGGATCAAATGATGGATCTGTACAGTACAGTGTAGAAATTTATCTCCAAGTGTGAGATTGTTAGGTTATGTAGTTAAATGAATTCACAAATAACATGTTTTACAAACTTGCAGGTTTACATAGTAGTCGACATCAGTTGAGCAACCGGATTCTGTCACCTGGGAGCAACCAACATTGGTTGGAAAATAGACATTTGTCACCTTGCAACAACCAGCATCGGTTGGGTAACCAACATTGGTTACCTTTGTGTTAATGTATTTATTTTAGACACAAGATTAGATCCGAATTTTGGTTATAAAGGTGATCAAAGGTTTGTAAATTCATAGTTAAGTTTCCCTAAATTTTGTATATGCTTATAAGCTAGAAAACTAGGGTTAGAAGATAAGTAGGGTGATTATTGTAAGAAGGAATTCTTGGATAGAGAAAAGAGAAGCTTGTGAGGAAAATTTATTGTACATCTATGAGAGGCGTGGAAGATTGCAAATATTCATTGTATTTTCTTTGTAAAGCAAAGAATAATAGATTGGTTATTTCTTGGTGGACGTAGCCCACACTGGGTGAACCATTTTATATTTTGTGTACTTTTCTTCTGGTTTAATTTCCATGTTTAATTCTTGTATGCTTCAATTGAATATAGATCTGTACAACACTGGTGTGTGTCTAACCCCAACAAGTGGTAGGAAAACTTTTGAGTTTCTAGTTATCTATTTTATAGTCATATGTTTAGCAAAGGACTTTGAATTCAAACAAGAATTTGTCGGGATCTTCTATGGACATTCCTTGAAAGATAGGGAAGATGGATGGAGAATTTTTTTTCATAAGTACATCCTCATCCTCATCCTCATCTAAGATAATGGGATAAGTAAAGGTTCTACCCAAGGGTCGGTCATCATCATTTCCACTGTCTCCCATTTCAGAAAGTTTCTCAAGCTCTAGATAATATGATGCAAACTGTTCAGTATCATTCCCGGGTGTTATATTAGATTTAGTGTCACTCTCAGTGTTTACTACACGTGTTCCGGTTGGAAATATTCTTGGAATATTGCGAGGTATAAATCTCCCTTGAGTGTCACATGGCATGTGCATCAATATTCCTTGTATAAGCAAGGTTTAGGACTTTCATTGGCTGCCTATCTAACTTCACTAACACCCATAGCATGTAATGTGAAAAAATGTCACGTTTTGCTTATGGTCTCCTCGGCGACAGTGCCAAAATGATGATTCGTTTTAATTTCCAATCATTTAATCAATAGATTCAATTATTGTTGTCATTCTAAAACCAAGGCTCTGTCCTAGGGTGTATGGAATGAAGTTGTATGCAACACATTTGTTATGGTGGTTCTCATTTTGAGGGTTTCAGTTGTTATTGCTCTCTCATTTCTCCACTACACTACGGAAAGTAAATACAATTCTAAACTATTAAAAGGAAAGATAGAATTTAGAAAATGCATCTAATCTAATGAAACAACAAATATGTCATAAAAATGCTTTCAAAGGAAATGCTTAACTGAATTGAAATGTTCACACAAATTGAAATGACAGTAAGGAAATATATTAAAGCAAGGAAATGTAAAACTGCATTCAAATAACAATTCGAATCAAAGTGTTGAAACTTAAACTTATCAAGAATAATGATCATGCATGAAACATCAACCCTCCAATATCCTCAGTTGAGTGGGCCCTTGTGCTCCTTCGGGATTGAGGTACTTAACACCAATGGATACTCAAAACATCATATAGATTATATTAATTCAAATAAGTTCATAACATGATTCATCATAAGACTGTAAATAACTCTCAACTGGTATATAAAACTGTATTGAAAACTACCAACTGCTAACTATGAAACAGGTTCAAGGTGTCTTATAGGAACAATTAGTTACAAAATGTGCCACAATTATAGGAAATAGATTTAACAAAATAACAAAATCATTAAATCTCAATGACATCATGTAATAAAGATAAAAACAAGGTCCTTTTTTGTAGGTTGTTATGAGAAAATCCTCTAGAATGACATGTTGGCAAAAGACTCAGTCTTCTTAACTGTGAATTCCTCAAAATTGGAAGAGAATGCACTTTATCAACCTGCACATGTCATCACATTACTCACAAAGGTAGTTAGTGGGAATTCCTACAATCATTAGTTCACTTGAGACAAGATAAGGAAAATGCATCAATCTTACTTAGGATACAACTACCTAAAACATACCCCATGCATTAATTAACATGTTTATGAGTAAATCAATAAACATATGGATGATGTAATAAGTCAATTTATGCACTCATCAATTTTTCTTACAATAAAGTATCATTTTATCCCCTGAATTATTGTTTTTTTATGCATGTCATCGAGACAATTAATCTATTTTTCATAGCATCTATAGTTGTGTTGTGTTGGGCTAACTAGTTTACACCTATGACTATGTCATACGAACCTAAAGGAGTTACATAAAGGTCTAATTCAGTGGTGAAGCTTGGTAGTTCTAATGTTGCATCAAATAGACATTGGTTAACTGTGTAAACAACATTGTTCGCATATTGAAATTTTCATGTATTTCTCATACATCCATCTTTTCTTTTAAGTTTATATGCTAATTAATTTGAAACAAAACATTCTATTGCACCAGTATCAAATAATATAGTTACAAGCAGTCCAAATAACTTACCTGTCAACTTCGATAGGTGTAGCCTATTTTTCAGCTTGTTTATCAATCACTATATTATGTATACGATGTTGCTAGTTATTATCCTATTTCCTATGAGGTAAATTTTTTGCATAGTTATCAGGACCGCATATAAAATAGCCCCTAAAAGATCCTTTTCTATCATCTTTATTTTTTGTACTGGTTGCATTATTCTGTCCATTCCTTTTGTTATTTGTAACAGGTTTAACTGTTGTATTTTTCTTTCCATTTTTGTTTACTACCAAAAAAATTCCACCCAACATTTTTAGGTGCAAGGGTGTGAAGGTGTGTTAACAATTTTCTTGGCCTTTATGTGTAGAAATGGCCTTCAATTTTTGCTCATGTCTGATTACTTTTTCAAACACAACCTCCATATTTCATGGTCCATGAACATCATCCTCCTCTCCAATAACTGGGTTCAAACCCATAATGAAATTTTTGATGCGAAACTTCTCATCAATTCGATACTTATACACATATTTCAGAAGTTTCGTGAACTTCTCTCAGTATTCAATTATTTTCATCTTTCCTTGGGATAATGTTTGAAATTTATACATATTTTGGTCATAGTACAACTACGGCAATCTGTGCTATCTAAAATAGGATTTTAAATGTTCCCATGTTACACTAGCTTTGTGAACACTCAGTTCTACCTTACAGTTGTCCCACCAGGAGGATGCCTCATTGAAGAGATGATAAGATCCCCAAACCTCCTTATTTTCTTCTGAGAAATTTCAGATGGAGAAATACTTCTCCATCTCACTGATCCAATTCTCGGCTCCATCTCCTAATTTCATACCTTAAAACTTAGGTGGGTTGATCCTCTTTATGTTGTTTGACAGTTCAGATGCCAAACATGCCCTCTTGTTCTCAGGTGGATTTACAGCATTAGCATTAGCATTAACATTTGCAACATCATGATCCATTGTATTATTATTATTTCATGTGTTGGGGTCCACATCATTATTTTTTACAGCATAAGCCTACCCCTGAGATTGTTCACTACCCTCACTATTATTACCCATCACTTTTTATTCAAGAACAATCATATTGTTTCATGTTTCTAGAGGGAAAACGATTATTTCATTCAACTTCTGCACTATGGCTACTTCTCCACCTGCATGTTGGTGATTAATAATATGGGCTCTTTTCCTAACCATTTTCTTGGTTAGACAAGAATTAAGTTTAAGTTAGCACAAGGACTCAATATGTCCAAGAGTTGCAACTTTAGCTCTGATACCAAAATCTAACTCCTACTTTTCAATGCTTCAAATTAAGGGAATTTTTTTTATATTTTTCCAACTTTATTCTTTAATGATTTAAATGTACAACATTTAAATCTAGAAATAATTTTAAATTCAATTCATTAGATAACAATCAATAAACCATGTGCAAAAATATAGGTTAATTAGATCTGCCCAATCCCCCATATTTTTCTCTTTCGAGCCTTTATACAAAGTATACGATCATTACCTTCCCCAGGAATTGATATAAAAGAGATATATTCTAAGTGTCTACCTGGAACTCAGCCAATTGAATTCGATCCGGCATCCTACACCATTAATTAGAACTTGGTGAACCTGACAGTGTAATCAATAGTTTACACTACTTTGGCCAAAGTTTTAGATTCATGTTTGCATGTTCAGTTTCAAGACGGCACATACGTCATCAGAAAATCATCCTTTCACCACATCACCATGTTCAATTATCATAATTGAATCAATTAGTTGAGTAAAATTAATTACATGTTATGCACAAGGTACGGAACTTGTTCAACCTGTGCGAAGGATCACATCTGTGCCAACTTAGGTTGCCTATGGGAGATTAAATTCTTATGTAATGACTTACATCATTATGCAACCACTTCCTTCCCCATAGCCAACTTAATTTGGTACCAAGGTGAATCATCTTTACTAGTTAATAAAATTCCATAACTTAGTGTGATACAATTCATTTCTAGATACAACAATCATAATAAATGGACCTTGTAAAGACAACTTAAGATACTTTCTAAATGGTACTATTCACTTAATGACTCATATCATTGAATGAACATGACCTCATAACAGCCATCTGAAGTTGGTCTACCAAGTTCCAAACATTAGGAACATCGTATCCTAAGGGCTTAATCACTTATAATTGAATTAGTTTATGACATGTTTCTTCCTCTGTCGCATCGAAATTTTTTATCACATCTAATAACGTACCTAAGTTTTATAAAATTAATATTGTAACAGGTTATGTTCACCTTCACGAGTAATATAATTACTTTCGTCATACATCTTAAATAAAATTTAAGATAGATTGTTTTATTACTATCTTAGTCCTTCATTTTTCCCTTACAACATTGTCATAAATATTATTTCATAAGTTAATATATTTCAATGTAAATAACTATTATATTAGTTAATTAATCATCATGGTTATCTTTTGTTTCCAAAGTAATTTAACCTCAATAACCAATAATATAATTATGAGATATAACCTTAAACATTAATGTTATTTAACATTAATCATTCAACTATTGCATACTGTTCATATCAGCATCAAATAATACAAGTATTATTCCACTTCATAAATATCAACTCTATAATAAGTACAAGTTCAATAATCTTTTCCGAAATATTATAATGGTCACGATAGACTGAATTTCCTTTTCTTTAAAATATGACAATGAATAAATATTTCACCTTACAATAATATCATGCTTCGAATACAACTTGATCATCATAGTCACATCATTTATTAAATTAATCAGACACAATCTCTATCAAACATCCGCCAAGGAATATATTATATTCCGCCATCTACAAAAAAAAATGGTTTAAAAGTGGTCAATTCATGAAAAACTGGCTTTAAAGGTTTTTCATCTCATCTTTACATTTTATATCGCTAAAATACTTCAATGAATAAATTTCAACAGCACATAGAGCATATGAGACTACGATAAAGAGACCAAATAATCATTTCCTATTACTTTCATTCATGTTACTTCCACACAAGTCAGAATTATTTTAGACTTCATCTTAGTTAAGATCAACTAGTATTAATCATAGAGGCCAAGAGAGTATCTAATAATAGACCATAAGTTAACCATAAAGTGTTAATTGGGTTTTCCCTCCAAAATATATTCCACTCATAACTACTATCCAAATAATGTACTTTAATAAACTGCTAGAACATGACCCTATTTTGTATTATTTACCAAGTACAATTTTTTCCTTCACTAAGAAAATATAATTGATCCAACTGAAAATAAGATCCATACTTTTCTTCTTAATCACAAATTATATCACTTTAACTGATCAATCATTGCCATAAAAATCATATCAAACACAAAGGGATATTACAGTCACCACTTGGATTATAAGTTATTTGACATTAAAAATTACCTTAAACCATTCAAACCTTCCTTAACATCTCCAAATTAATACTTTCCCAATTAAATCACAATGATGACCACATTTTTCCATAGCCAACTACACAGAAATACAAACGTTTTTGAGTGGTTACCAAAACCCACATTGTCGAAGTCCAACGACGAAGTCCATGTCATTCCTTAATTAATTTAAAACTCAAGGGTTTAGCTTTTGACAACCATGCCTGACAGGACTGGAAAGAAAAATCCCACAGTCCAGAATCCACACACACATAGTTCCTATTCTTTAGGGTGGAACAACTCAAAATCCCAACTCAAATTAACCCGTAAATGCAACCATCAGGTGCTCACATGTGCCCCCAAGATGGAGATTAAATGTTGAGAATTTTGATAGTAGGTGTGTCAACCTTCAGCCTACACAAATGCACAAAAATATTTGATCTAACCCCAATGTTACATATTGTGTGCATGGTTTTGTGCTTTTTAGCTAAGTTAGATGAATGAGGACTAACACATAAATAGTTCTATAACGAAGCTAATGAAAAAATCTAAAAATCATCAAAGATGAGAGATAAACAAGATTAATACCTAGCATAATGCATTAACTTTGATTTAATAATGCTATAGTATTTAAATCTCTACTTCTCTAGACTACCAACAAACAAGTAAATGGACCTAAATAAGCTCCATAGCAATCAATATTTGGTTGTCCTTGATATCTCCAAGACCCTAGGAATGGGGACTTATCAAAATTGGGCTACAAGACCCTTTTGACACCTCCCATATCACCTAAGCTGGTAAAAGAACAATAAAATGTTCCACTTTTTGATATGTTTTGTACCATTATAAACATGAATTTTCAGTTTCATTTATTTTATAAAGGTAATAGCCATAAAAACCGTACACATTCATGAAATTTCACAAACTAACGAAATGTTTTGTTTAGAGTGTAGAATACATGTAAATTATTTTTTAAAAAAAATTGCAAAAAAAAATGGTATTTTTCTTAATTTTATTCATACGCTGTTTATTATGTTATAAAAGAGGAATGACTATCCCCGGGTAGTTTTATTGAATGAAAATTTATTTTTTCACCATGAAATTTTAGATATATGTTCAAGATTTGAATTTTGAGGAGCTGTCAAATTTTCATATTTTTTGGACTTATATATTTTTTTTAATTAATTATTTAGTAAAACTATTTTCAAATAAATGGCATACAAATGTTTATGCCAATAAATTTTAAGATTTATATCGAAATTGATTTTTTTTTTCACAAGTAAGAAGAGGACTTCAATAAATAGTGATTTTAATTTTTTCAAATTTTTTTGCATATTTTTTGCTATTTTTCAAATTGGGTTGATTGTGTATGATCGATTGTCCTAAAATACCATATGTTAGTAAAATATAAAAAATAAATAGTAAAACATATTTTTTAAAATGAAAATTATATTTTTAGAAAGCTAATAAAATTCTGTATTTTGTGTTAAAATTTTGTAATTTTATTCATTTGTTAACCCTAATTACGTGGCACCTAAGTGGCACATTTTGGCATAAAATTATCCTCCAAATGGATTTGGTGTCAAAATGTGCCACATAGGTGCCACATAGGGGGGTTCGCGCGAAGGGGGTTTCGCGTGAAGGGGATTCACATGAAGGGGGTTCGCGTGAACCCCCCTTCACCTGAACCCCCCTAAAACCTAAATCTGTCCGCCCCAAAACTATATAAATATCTATGTATAACTCTTTGCCGCCAAAATTATTTGAATTAAAGGGGTTCGCAGTGAAGGGGTGTTTTCGCGAACCTCCATTCACGCAAACTAGTTTCTTTGTCCTACGTGGTATTTCAGGCGAAGGGGGTTCACGCGAAAGGGATGTTCACATGAACACCCTCGATTTCCGATCCTGCCCAACTTCTTACTCACGTTTTTGGGACATGAAGTGGGACACAACATTGTGCTTTGACCCATCATGCACTTTAGGCTAGAATAGGAAGCTTAGCTCCTCAAGATGATGAACTCTTAAGAGAACACAAAAGCAAGCTCTTAGTCTATTTTGCTATATGCTTTGCATTTTCTTTCTCAAAGAGTTTAGGTGTAAGTAAAAAGTTAGGTGGAGGGCTCTTTATATAGGCCCAAGGATAAAGGATTCAAAACATCCTCATGAATGTGGGATAAAGGAGATGTGGAGTTATTTATGGATAAGGGGGGTTTAGATGAGGTTGAGTTAGCTTTAGGATGGTTTAGTTTGTCCTCAAGTGGCTCATGTGGATAAAGGGGGTGTATTAATTAATCAAGGTGATTAATTAAATACATGTGCAAGCTTTTATAAGATTTTTAGATGAATAATAGTGTGATTTAGACGATTAGGAAGGGATTAAACCAATTAAATAGGGATTTATTGATTTAATGAGAAGAGAGGCTAATTAATTAATAATAATTAATTAGACTAGATAGAAGGTGTCAATTAATGAAAGTTCGTTAATTAGGGTATATGTTGGATAGGTGACTTAATTAATTAGCTTAATGTAATCAATTAATGACAATGGAAGAGAAGATGGGTGCTATTGATAATGTTTCATCAATTTGCGGGGAAAGGAGATAATTAGCACAATTTAAGTATTTAAATTGCTTAGGCATAATTATTGGTGTCTACATTTTCCCCTCTTTGGGATGGCGTAAGTGACGCCACTTCAGAGATAGTAGAAAGAAGAATTTTTTTGAAGGGATAGAATAAAAATGAGTAGGAGGGAGAGATGCCCCCTCGAGTGTCGACGGGGTGATAAAAGAAGTCGATCGACGATCGAAAAAGGTGAGATATAGATAGAAGAATGGGAGGAGGCAAGATGCCCTGGTGAGACAGAAGATGAGGGGTGACAAGAAAATGATGCAAAAGAAATAAGGAAGAGGGGAGAGAAGAGCTTAGCCTCTAGCCGCTGTTTATTTGGAACAATTTTGATGTCATCATATTGCCATAGGAAATACATCATCATACCTTATGAAAAATATATGCATACGACAAAGGTATAATGACATGAAAATCCATACTACGAAAAATTGTCCATTGCTGAAAATACCAACTCCATGCAACGTACTAAATGTACTGCTAATACGAGAAAGTGAAAGATTCCTAACTCCATGCAACATACAAAATTTAATAGACAATACGAGAAAGTAAACAAGCTAAACTAATAAAGAAACATAATATAATGTTTTTATTATCGAAACTTTAGTTACGACCTGTGCAAATTAACGACAAGGGTTAATGATGGTGCCACACAAGAAAGGATACATGCAAAGGGAAAAGGGAGGACACTTCGGTCTGATGAAAAAGAAACGTGCACTATGAAATAGTACCAGGTAACTCGTTGTGCCCCAGAGTACAGACGAAGTAAGAAGCCTAGCTTTTGTTGATGGAGGTAGATCAAGATGATTCACGAGTCACACACATGAACAAGTGAGAACCAAAGAGCGATGTTTTATATGATGATTTTCAATCTTTCGAAGTTTTTTGAAACATATTTTAATGTTTTTGATGATTTTTCTAACATATTTGAATGTTTTGGTTGATTTTGAAGTTTTATGAAACTATGTACAGGATTGACGAGGAAGTGTGGATGCCCCCAGCGATAGATGGGATGTACAAGGGCATAAGGCCACATGCATATGAGAAAGGTGAAGATGCAAAAATGCCCCAGCTAAATTAGGTGGGAGTATTCAAAGGCAAACTCTTCACAGGTAGAACTTCGAGGACCTAAGGCCATTATGGATAGGTTCAACATGATGATGAACGTACACCAATTGAAGTGCTGGGAAAAAGCAAGTATGCCATCAGTGTAATTTGGCCTAAAATCACATGATAGAAAGGAAGGAGAAGATTATTTTTGCAGAAGGGGGACAAAGGTGCCCAAAAACATGGCAAAAAATTAATCTTATACACATAGATGTTCTGAACAAAGTAGAAGAACGATGTGAATGATATGAATGTAGCTTAGAAGCCTCGCGACCAAGAAGTGATTAGTTAAAGGTACAAATCGTGAGATGAGATATGGAATAGAGTAAGAGTCTGAACAAGGTCCAAAAAATACACTTGGTAACATACTAATCCTATTTACTCATAGAGATCCAATGTGTGCACATGGAATTTATTACCTCTTGAAGGGAAGATTTAATAGACAACAAGTGAATACACCCTAGCCAATGTGTTGGGATGATTTATTGTGATAGGTGATTTTTTGAATGGATGGTGAAAGGATAGCCATACATTGCTCCGCTGCCAGCCAAGTGTCCATAGCCCCGACAGAGATGTATTTAATTCTAATCACAACATTTCTCTACTGCCAGTCAAGCATCCATATCCCAGATAGAGATTATTGGAAATACCCCAAGAGAGAGTAATATATCAATTTGCTTTTGCTTTGTAGCTTTTAGCTTTTGATTTTTGATTGATTTTGATTTCTTTTCTTTATGAAAACTTATTTCAGCTCTCTTGTTTACAAGGGGTTAAGAACCATAGATGACTTGATGGAAGGAGGTGGAAGTGATTGTGATGACGACATTGGCTAGTGTCCACAAATATGTCCAAAAATTATTCGCAACAAGTTTATTAGATGTTGAATGTGATAGGATCTCTAAGAGGTCAGTCATTCTTTAATTTACCAAGGTGATAAAAGACCAGGGTCAAATGGATACCATAGAGATAAATGTCACAAAATGCATGTGAATAAGCTAACCAAAATATCATCAAAGGGATGAAAATGGTAGGAAGACTTGCAAAAGAATAGCAAGGAAGGGAAGAAAGGAACATCCATGTGTACACAATACCTGATTGCAAAGTTTGATCTTTGTACCTTTGATTTTTGTTATGTTTTATCAATGCTTTTTATATTTTTGTATTTTTGCATTGTTTTTTTATTTTTAGATTTTTGATATTTTTAGAAAGGTGGGACCAACAAAGTTAGGTTGCATGATAAGATCCAACAACAATGTTTGTGAATTCCTTGATAAGGGAGACTAGGCACGTTTGTTCATCAAGAGTGATATTATCCCCAATCTCGATGATCGAGGTGAGTTCACACTCAATAAATGATCATGATTTGTTCTGAAACATGAATTTTGTATGCGAGGAGATTTAATTCCCCATCCAGAGGTTTATGCACTTTGCGCCATACTTGATGGTTACATTGATGTGCGTTCTTAAATCGTGCTTGATTTACAACCTTGAGATTGTTCAAGTTGTTGGGGGATTTTGAGCTCTTGGAAGTTTTGACCTGAGCTTGATAATGAACCTGTTTGGGTTTCTTATAAGCTGACTTGTGACTTGTTTGATCTCAAGAAGGAGAAGAAAGTGAACATGTACGATTGATGATAGGAACGAGAGAAATGACGGTGGGATTGCCCCAGTCATTAGTAGAAGGATGATGTGATTGATGAAAAGGATACGGTCCAAGGCTTGAAGAAGATGGGCTACTGGGAGGTGAGCCATAGATAGAAGATGAAGGGATACTACGATGTGGCCCAAGAATAGAAGAAGAAGGGATACTAGGAGGTGATCCATAGATATAAGACGAAGGGCTACTAGGATGTGGCCCAAGAATAGAAAAATAAGGGATACTATGACGTGACCCATAGATGTAAGATGATGGACTACTAGGATGTGGCCCAAGAATAGAAGATGATGGACTACCCGGGGGTGATCCATACATAGAAGATAAGGGGCTAGTTGGACGTGCACCAAGAATAGAAGATAGTGGAATTCTCGAAAATGTTCCACAAATAGCATAGGAAGGGATACTAGAAGGTGACCCACACCTAGATGAAGATGAAGGGCTACTCAGCGTTGACCCCATAAGAGATTGTGATTGAGGAATTATGATAAACAAGGAGTGATTGGGTGATGAGAAGATAGGCCATGGATCAATGCAAGACCAAGGAGTTTCATCACATAATGAAGAATGGGAAGATGTAATATTAAGAGGAGGATCAAGTTGCATGATCTGAGGCTCTTCCTCCATTTCTTGATAAAAGGAATCAACCTTTTCCTCACAATACGTAGACGCATCAAAGTATAAAGAGAATCCTTTTTCATAATCTACTAAAGGAATATCTTCATATGCCCCTATAAATGCCCTGATTGTTTCTTCATTCTGAAAGAGATCAATCGGTATGATTTTTTGATCAACCACTAGGAGTTGATTGGAAGAAAGAGATCCAATTGGTGTGGGAGACTTAGAAGATGTTTGATGATGATTGATAGAAGAAGATGATGTGGGGGACGAAGAAGAATATGTGTAACTATATGTCTCAAGAGTAGAAGAAGGTGGTGTGGACCTACCTATATAATGGTATGTCATATGTAAAATAGTAGGACTAATTCCAAAGTCTGTAGATTGTGACGCATGGGTCGATTTAGACATCTGTCTCGAAGGACTTTGAGTCACACGCAATCTTCAAAGGAGGAAGACTTATTGGGGGTGATTGATGAAGAAGGTCCTGCAAAGAAGGGGAGGACCATGATTCAAGAATCGCATTGGATGAATAATAACAAGGGTCCTACAAAGAAATGAGAGGAACACAATTCAAGAATTGTATTAGATGTTTTATTAGATGGATTTGGAGTCGCGCATATCTTCAAAGGAAGAAGACGTCGTTGAGGGTGACTGATAAAAGGGGTCCTACGAAGAGAGGTAGGACCATGCAACGTAGGAGTGACATTAGATGAACGATGAAGATGATTTGTGGTGACACAAATCTTTAGAGGAGGAAAAACATTGTTTAAATGACTGATAATAGAGGTCTTATGAAGAAGGGGAGGACTGCGACATAGGATTCACATTTGATGACTTAGGAGTCGAGTTGGATGAATCCGAATAGTAGTTTGGATCAAAATAGTAGTTTGGATCTGAATCATCAGAAGAATTAAAAGAAATGTTTGGATTGGAATCCTCAGAAGAAGAGGAAATGTTTGGATTAGAATCAAAAGAAGAGTGAGGGGAAACCCAAATAATAATTTGGATCAGATGCGTCTAAACCATACCACAAACTATGAGATGAAGGTGGGGAACGGGTTATCCATATGGGCTCTTCTAGGCATGAAGAACCAAACGAGGTTTATTTGTAATGGGAATTTTTTGATTTGAATTGCTAAACCTAGGTTCCATATTTTTGTAAGTATGGGGAACTGCATGATAGTTAGCCATTTTTGGCATTGTTTTAAGCACAAATGTATAGGCTTAGATAGTGTGATAAAACTTCTTCAAGGTGAAGAAGGTGCTATGTCCATCTGGGAAGCATAACAACAATCAACTAGACATTTTGTATGTATGGAGATGTGTGGTGTGATTTTCTGAAGGAGGTCTAAGGAAAATAGACATCATGTGACGACGTAATATTGATGAGATAAAAAGGGATTGTCCTAGAAAATAAGTTTTCTGAATGAATAATCACAAGGAACAATCATGCGAGTGTGAAACACAAATCCAATCAACAAGGAAATACACCACATGAAAATGCATGTGCAAAGTGATAGTCTAATGCAAAAAATGATCAACACAATGTCAATATTTACGTCAAGCTCGAAATGAACAAGGCGTAAATATTAACAAAGGGTAAATGTGACTCCCAATCAAAGGATACCACGACAAGTTCAACAACCAACAAGACCTAAATGTTAAAGGGTGAGGATTACAAATGTAAGCCAGGTAACCACACCAATTGGACACGTTAATCAAGCTTTACGAAGAAGTGAGATATTAGTGTCAAAGTGGTATCAAAATGACGCAAAAAAAGTAAGTGACACCTTTCAAGATTTAGGACAATGTTTGAAATCAAACTAAGTCAAAGTATACTAAGGATGTGTTAAAATGTGTGCAGTGTAATGCCACAATGCGGATACTTAGATCACATTTACGAAAAACATGACATAAGTATCTTAATTGTGTCGAGACAATGCAAACAAGGTAACACATCAAAGGGAGATCAAATGATGAATTAATCTGAAACTATGATGATGATGATCTGACGTGGGTATCAAGATCACAAAGGCTACCAATGATATAAATACACCTCCGCACACTTTAGACGTTTAACTTACCCAGCCGTAAACATGGATGGGCGTAAATGGACAAAAAAGTGGTAGAAGCAACCGATTGGTAACACAAAGGTAGTCACCCTTCTTTTGATCAACAAAGTTTCAAAAGAATGTGAAGGACGTAGATCAAAAAATGGGGGATGAAAAATGTTGGCTTCACTTCGGCAGAGTTTCACCTCACCTTAAGGCAAGTAAAAACTAAGTGAAAGTAACGTGTCACATGTTTCATGATGAAAAGATGGCTCACAACTCAACACTATTTTAGAATGGTCAAAGTGGGCTCCTGGCCAAAGTATATTCTTCCTAGGTGGTTCTCTCGTCCTAGGTATTACAAAGTTGTCTTAAGCGAGCAGGTGATTTACCCAAAAAGTCATACACTGACTAGTTTGGGAGTATCTCGGCTTTACTTTACCCCCTTCAAGAATAGTAGGTAACTAGTGCATCTACGTGTACTATCACTAGGGTCACCATACAGACAATCTTGTAACACTATCTCAAAAAGGAATCACTAGTCAAGTAGGTAGTGCGGAGCACTTCCTGTTTCGTCCACAAGGTTCCCTCTTGCATGGACTACTTTGGGGTTCCTAGAACCACCCCCATTGTTGTAGCTTAAGGTGTTATGCCAAAGGGGTTATGTTCCAGTTGAGCGGAGAGGGACGTACCCTTTTCCGAAACCTACAATATAGTGTTTTGAATATGTTGTTCGTTTTATCTTTTTTAATTAGGTGTGGTTTGCTCAAACACCATTTGGCAACCTGTATAACAACTGTATTAGTAGTTTTTTGACTTTTGTTTTGATTCCTCCTTTCTTTGACAAGCGATGGTGTTTTGGTCCTGTATGATGATTTTTAGTAGTTTTCCATCAAAAGAGAAAACACCATTTATGATTCTCTAGATCTGTCCAAGGACGCAAGAGAAGAGCATACGTGATGTTTCCAAAATCCAAAAAGATATCAAATGGAAAAACACTTTAATTCAAATACACCAAGTTAACCAATTCAAACTCAAATATTCCCAACAACCTCAAAGCATCAAAAAGGACTTAAGAATCATTTCTGATTCCCAAGATCACCCCAAGGGATGCGAGGGAAGAGCATACACGATCTTATTCCTATAAGTAAAATCATGTAAAAACAATCAAGTAAAAGCATGTTAAAAATGAGTATGTGATTAGATAAAACCTGCAAGAATTAGAAAACCAAGAAAATCAAAAAATTCTAGAAATCCAAAATTTTTTGCACTTTTTTAGCACTTTTTAGTAATTTGCATTTTTGGAGGTCTCCAGGGCATTTTGGGAGTTTTGTGATAGAATTTTTTATATAGAAGGTATGGTAAATTTTGAAATTCCCTCAAAAAGGCACTTTATTATCTTTCCAATGCTTATTCAAACTTCGAAAATGGGTTAACGAGTCAAAAGTTATGACCAAAACAAGGAGCACTAAAAAGTTGTAACAAAAAAAGATTAATTACATAGATATACCTGTGCCCCCGCTTTTGATGCGTGTGTGCGCACGGGGTTAAGGCATATGTGCCACTTAAGGTTGTTTCGACTTACGTTGTACCTATGCTACCCGAGAGATGTGTGCACCCCGAAAATAGTGCATGCACCCCTAAAACAGTGCACCTGTGCCACTCTGTGGAATTTTTAGATCTACTTACCAACCTGTGCCACCTGAGAGGTGTGTGCACCACAAAAACAACATATGTGCTACTCTGAGAAAAATAGACAGAAAAACAGATAGAATAACCACATTACCAGAAAAATATACCTACACCACTAAACCACATGTGCACCCTGGTTAGGGCGTGTGCACTGATCTGATAGGTTTTAGAATGCAGTAAAGGTATAGTACGAAATGACATCTGCACCCGGGTTAGCGTACTACGCACTGGTTAGGGTGTGTGCGCCAGGGTTAGTACGCATGCGCCAGGGGCTCGGACAGACAGAATGACATATTTTAACAGCACACCTATGCCACCAGAGAGATGTGTGCACCCCAAAAATCTTATGTCTGTGCCTTTGAAAATCAGTGCCTGCACCCCTAAAATCATGCCTGCGCCAGACCTGCAACCAAAGTATGACAAAAACAAAGAAAACTTCACAATATCTCAAAATTTTGACAAGTTAGCTTAAGAATGACAATAACCCATTAAAATTAAGGCTATGAACATGAAGTTACACATATCAAATGAGCAAAAATTCCAAAAAATTGGACATTAATTACTACATGTGCATATCAAAAGTTAGCCAAAACAATGAAACTTAAACTAAAATGCCATGGGACTAAGGGTCCCACCGGGCGTTCCAATGTGTGCCAAGTGTTTTGTGTTTTTTATAATGCTAAATGCTGACACCTAAATAGTTCTTAAACACCAATCAAAGATGAGTGCTAAACAAGATTAATACCTAGCATAATGCATTAACTTTGAATTAAACAATGCTAAAGTATTTAAATCTCTACTTCTCTAGATTGCCAACAAACAAGTAAATGGACCTAAATAAGCTCCATGGCAATCAATATTTGGTTGTCCTTGATATCTCCAAGAACCTAGGAATGGGGGACTTATCAAAGTTGGGCTACAAGACCCTTTTGACACCTCCCATATGACCTAAGCACTTTTAGGCTAGAATAGGAAGCTTAGCTCCTCAAGATGATGAACTCTCAAGAGAAACAAGGTGCAAGCTCTTAGTCTCTTTGCTATATGCTTTGCATTTTCTCTCTTAAGGATTTTAGGTGTAAGTAAAAAGGTAGGTGGAGGGCTCTTTATATAGCCCAAAGGATAAATGGATTCAACACATCCTCATGAATGTGGGATAAAGGAGATGTGGAGTTAGTTATGGATAAGGGGGGTTTAGATGAGGTTGAGTTACCTTTAGGAGGGTTTAGTTTGTCCTCAAGTGGCTCATGTGGATAAAGGGGGTGTATTAATTAATCAAGGTGATTAATTAAATACATGTGCAAGCTTTTATAAGCTTTTAGATGGATATTAGTGTGATTTAGACCATTAGGAAGGGATTAAACCAATTAAATAGGGATTTATTGATTTAATGAGAAGAGAGGCTAATTAATTAATAATAATTAATTAGACTAGATAGAAGGTGTCAATTAACGAAAGGTCGTTAATTAGGGTATGTGTTGGATAGGTGACTTAATTAATTAGCTTAATGTAATCAATTAATGACAATGGAAGAGAAGATGGGTGCTATTGACAATGTGTCATCAATTTGTGGGAAAGGAGATAATTAGCACAATTTAAGTATTTAAATTGCTTAGGCGTAATTATAGGTGTCTACACATACTTTGAAAGAGTGAGGATTTAATAGAAGGATTTGATTGAACATATGTTGCAATACATATCACTCGGCAGGGTTTATACAAATAATCGTTAACCCCAAATGGGTTTTACAAATATATATATATATATATATATATATATATATATATATATATATATATATATATGATATATATATATATATATATATATAGTCCTATATTTAATCCATTCAATACACAAACTAGGCAAAAGGATAATATATATGTATGTAGAGGAAACGGTTTATATACGTATATATACTCATTTTCATTGGGTATTCAGGGATTAGCTACATAGACCCAGATAACATAACAATAAGATTTATACCAAACCCATAATGGGTTTTTAACCCAACATTCAAGGATAAAATACGAATTCACACAGTCAGAATAAACCCCAAATCATCAATCATTTGCAAGGCATAGCAAGGCGGTCATACACATATTTTTATACAGAACTCACATCCCCATAGAATACTAAGGACGTTTATTTATAGCAAAGATTAACTCATTTAAGCATTACATTGATTTACACTACAAAGAGAAGGGATAACATTTCATCTATGAGTGCATTCTTCACATTCTTCTCCAAGTCGACTGAGCACACAACAGTCTTTTCCAACAGCCTAAAGAAATTACCCTCCAATCGAAGTAAATAGATATTCCCAATCTCAACCAAAAAAAACCCATGATAATTTTTAACATAATTCTTAAATAACTCCCTCAAAAATCTCAACGTGCAATCTAAAATAATGCATGTAACATTAAGTTAAGTTAGCCATATGAACTCAAACTAAGTCAAGAATTTTTCTCCATGTAGATCTCAATGGAGCCAAAAATATAGCAACCCAAAAATGATAGCCAAAAATACCATAACTATCTTGATAGCTTCCTTGATAAGGTTCTCGCTTCTCCCGAAATCCGTGAAGGTGAAGTTAACGCACCCAAGTACAAAGTCTAGTTTTTCCCTCCTAAACTTTTGGCATTATCAACCACTAACCAAGTTTAGATTCAAACTATATTTTAGTAGCATATCTCCACCATTCGATCCTGTGTGGAGCTTGATCGAACTGTCGAAGATCATTTCCATCTAAAAACCCAACTTTGCATGGTCATCCATTAGCCTATTAAAAATGAAATATCATTTACTAACCATAGCTTAGGTAGCCATGGTGAATAATGGCTCAATAAAAAAATCTTTAACCTATGAGCGTGGGTCGATGCTCGACTGAGCTTAATAATCTTTGCAAAATAACGTTTATTTATACCCATGGTCGATGACCATTATAATATATTACACATAGTACATGTTCTTTAGACTATATAGATGTGTGTGTGTGTGTACAAACCTACCACATTATCTTCCTGGTAACTTCTTACCATAATTTCTAGTCGAGTTTGGAATTAATAAGACTGTGGCTTTAACCTTACCCAGATTATTAAGACTTTATCTCATTAACAATGTCAATTGCAATACTGCATCACAACACTAATAAATTTAGATAAAACAATTTTTATACCGAGATCGGTGAACATGATCACATAACGAATCAAAATATTATGAACACAATAATGTAATGAAGATAATTATGTTCAACAATCAATGTAATCATTAACAAGTTCATTGATATTTATACCAACTACTAATGAAATCAAGTAAGACCATATTAACTTATAGCATAATTGTGGTTATAATCCAAATAACATGGAATGTATGACGACAAGTTATATTCTTATCTACTATAAGGGTAAGTTATTCATATTATTTAAAGTATGCTAAACGAATTGTGGTATCCGGAAACTTGCGGGACATGAGAGCAAGTGCCTATATGTTGTTGTGTTTACGGGTAGCATACCAACACTAGTCCCCGTGTCCATGAGTTTCCTGATATCGGAGCTCGTTTAGACATAATTAAATGAGAAAATCAGGGATGTGACACATATACTTCAACTTCCAAGACTATTCTAACTTCAAAAGTAGTATCTTCATCCCCCCTATTCGCAATATACTTCTTTTGATATCATAGAACATGTGAAGAAACCTAAAGTGTAGATTTCCGAATATGAATATTTGAGGACTTACCCAGAATAATTTGAGAAGCTTATATGTCATATCAAGGGTATATTAGTTTGAATCCCAAGACTACCACTCCTAGTTCTAAAGGACTACTACCAACCCCACCTAAACCTCAGTCACAAAATATTTTTTCTATGAGTGCATCAAAGACTGATAAGAATCATCATTTTTATGTCTCCCTTCTTGTTGGAAGATATCAGGTTGAATAATTATATAATAGATTCAGGGGGATTCTGAGAATGTAATACCTACAAAGGTTATTAATTCTCTCAGACTCACCTCAATATGGGCCAGTGGCTCTTAGTATGCTATGGAGTCAAAGCAAGTCCCACTTATGGAGTCAAGGATGCACAAGTGGCTCTCACAGAATTTCCGGAAAAGAAGGTGTCATTGGTTATCTTGGTACCAGACATTATGGCTTCATTCAGAATGTTGTTAAGTAGAAGCTTTTTTCCAAATCTTGGGAGGAAAAATCTAGATGAATTGGTCTTTCACAACCATTCTAGTAAAGGGAGATATGAAAAAATTTCTTCCAGAAAAAAAAATATGAGATATACGGTATAAAATTCAGGAGATCTAGGAGCTAACATCTTTTAACAAGACGACAAGAATAGGAATTATTTCATAACATCTAAGGAGGAGGAGAAAATTCCTATATTGATGGGACCAAGCATTCCTTTTTGATGGGGTATTGATCATGAAGAAGTATGGAGAAATTTTGAGTTTCAAGAGGACAGCGCCTGAGTTGTCAGATGATGTGATACATGAGGAAGATGAAATGGTTCTTGATGAGTACCAATTTGAAAAATCAGCTAGTGTGTTTATTCATTATGAAGAGGTATTCTCAATCCCATTTAAAGATAAGGATTCTCTTAATCATGTCAACCATGAAGAGGAAAATCAAACTTGTGATGAGCCTTTGAAAGGTTTGAATGAAAATTTTATGCAAGAAATGTTGAGAGATGAGGAAGAAACAAAATATCCTCAACTCAACCTTGAATTCCTTACGTGAATCATGGAATTACAAAACACATTTAAATCTAGTGTTAGCTTCTCAACCAATTTAACACTTAGTCATGATGAATATTATCAAGGTGAAAAATATGATGTCCCTCCCGAGCTAATGATTTATGGAAGTGTCGATGAAGGTTAAGTTTTGTCTTTTCCATTTGAAGAGGAGGATTCCTTCTAGGGGAAAGATTGAAACAAAGTTCCTAGAGTACTTTTATAATGAAGCCTCCCATAATGAAGAATTAGTGAAGCTCAATGAGTCTTGAGATGATGGATCAATTCCTCCAAACTATTTCATCAAGTTTTCAAACAAAGATTCTTCAAATTAATGTGATGGTGATCTCTTGACAACTTTATAGAGGAATTTCTCATAAGAAATGTGGAAAGTACAGAAGATTCCGAGCTAAGTATTAACCTCTTGACTCACACTATGGCCATGCAAGATAGGTATGGGGCTTTCTGTGATTCTTCATTTAATATCCAAACATCTCATAGGGAAATAGAAAAAAAAAAATTAATTCAATGCCTCTTATGAAAATCAATAACATGAACATGGAAAAGAGAGACACTTGTAATATTCAAGCAATTCGATTGAAAATTGGCCTTGGGGTAATGATGAGATGCAAAATGAGAAATCAACAATGTGGAGGAATATGGAAGGAAATTTTCAATCCGAGACTTATTCCAAGATAATAAGAATAATGTACTTTCTGAGCAAAGCTCTAAGCATGAAAGGGATCATGTAGGCTCACTCCTCCCAATTATACAAGCAATCATGAAAGAACATGGATTTCATAAACAGTTAAAGAAAGGAAGTTACTTTCTTAAACCTATCAATGGCTTCGTGGAACATCACCACTCAATGTTACCCATTCATAGGCAACTTCTGAAGAGAAAAGTACTTCATTGAGAGCGGGTTGTCCCACACATGTACCATATGTGAATACAATTTTTTGTGTCTTCCTTTCTATTGTGTGTTTCCCTTTCTGTCGTGTGTTTTTTTTTTCATGTGTTGTGTTCAATAAATGAAGGTTTTGTTGTATCCATCTTGGGTTCACAATGACTCTTATAGCCAAATGAATAAGGCACTGGTCCTATTAGTGTCTTGAGATTATGAGGTTCATACTTGCTCCGTCATCACTTTGTTCAATATGAAAAAATTCCCCAATCTAGAGCCATCTATCATCATGTTAAATGTCTAACATAAAAAATAAAATAAAAATTGTCATGACAACTAAGCCCACACCCAAAAAATCCATGAACCAAGTAATTTAAACATGCCCTCTGGCCAATCTCTCAAATATGTAAACCCCATCATAGGTTTGAAGCATGTTTCATACATTTTCTCACCTTCATGATTCACATGGTGGAGGTACTATTCACCTCATATCATGAATGGATCCATCTTCCCCAAGTCTCTGGATCATCATGTTGAATTGTGTAGGTTATGGTCTTAAAGTTGCATCAAGAACTCAACATTTTGGGAGGCATTGCAGTGTTCCAAAATTTGCAGGATTGTTCAAGTGAGGTAATTATTCTCTCACCATCTTCAATGGTCTCCACCTCTCTTTTCAAGGGCCAATCAATCAAGGCATGAGCTCACGGTGTGCAATATTGAGGTATTTTTCATCACTCGCATTCTCAATGTGTTCAAGAAGTGTTGCAAAGGTTCATCATTCTAAGAGTCTTCGAAGGTCTTCATTGGATCTCTTTGTTCGGTCATCATGGAGAAATTTTTCATCTTCAAACATCAGTGGAGTTGATCTTCATCAAGGGAAAAGGCATCTTCATTAATGTTCAGGATAATTCTTCTTCTCCTCTCTCATCCTTTCTCACTCTCCTTCTACCGCCTTCATTTTAATTCCTCATTGTGCGTGATCATGACTTATTGTCTTATTCATTAAGGTGATTATGTAATACTTGTGCAATGTAAAGGTCCCTTTTGCAATTATAACAAAGGGCTTGATTTTTTCTTTCCTAGGATAATGAAAATTCACAAAATGAATGGGAACTTGAACATTCATGTGGGGGCCAGATGAAGAGAGGGATTGTAAATCTATAAAAGGAGATGACCTCCTCATTTTAAAGGGATGGTGAATGGTTGTTTATTATATCTCATTGTCTTTCTAGAAACAAGTTCCTTCATTTCCTATAGTTCTTGTCTACTACTATTCTATCTCCATATCAACCTGTACTCTATGAGCATTATAAATGTGTGCAACATGATGCAATAAAACTTTGTATTTCTTGTGGAGTGTTCCTCTTTCCTTGTGAATGGTTTCTTCTCATTGATGCAAGTGAAGTGCTATGATTTTAATGCAATGAACTTTGTTATGTTATTTGTTAATTAAAATCCCTTTCCTTTTTCCCTCTCATATCTCCCTCTTGAAACAATTTTCCTCCCTTATATTCCATACAAGCAATTACCAACAATTTAAAGAAGTATTCTTGTGTGATCCCTAGTCTTCGAGTCACCCCAGAAGTGAATTTACATTGTTTTCATTTCCTTGATTTCAATAAATGGAGCTACCTCATTCAAGCAGAGGAACCTAGTCCCGGAGCGTTGGTGAAATCCCACAATTTGTCCTCATGAAACATTATTTCGCTAATAGGTCTAAACTACCTTGCAAAACTTTGTAATGCGGGATAAGTTGTGAATTTGAATCTTCCCACTAAAATAAAGATATTTGGATAAGGCCTTTGTGAAACTTATTTACACCATCCTCAAATATCGTTCTAAAATTTCCAAACTATTTCAATAGTAGTTATCCTTTAGGTACTTGTTTGAGTTACTTTAAGGGAGGTGTTAAACATCCTTCAATCATGATGATGGTACAGTCTCTATAGTAATAATATGTTCCTATGAGTTTGATGGATTCTTGAAAAGATGGGAGAATTCTAGGTATTTTGATTCCATGAATGGTGAAGTAAACAACAAGGTAAAATTCCTCACAAATTTCCTTGATTACAAGACCATGATTGTGATTGTACAATCTAGAAAACACAACATGCACTATGGTAGTGGAAGTAGGAAACTAGTTAGAAAATGAAGTAATGAATGTGAGGGATACACAAAACAAGTCCATAAGTCATACAACATATTAAAAATTTCTCCTTGTGTTGTATGATCCCAACACACCTTAAAATTGAATTCTAAAAGCTCTCCAAAATCAATTTTTTTATCTTTAAGGATCATCCCTAACAAAGGGACCCATGCCTGATTGACATGGTCATCATGATCAGCTTCAACAACATGTTCGATAAAATCATTGTCATCTTGACCCCTATTCTAAACAATGCAATACGTAACAATAGGTTTTGTCTGTGTTTGACTCTTGTGGGATCTAATGCCCAATATTTATATCTTTAATTACATTACTCTCTTCCATATATTCTTTAGCAGTATCATTATTCTAAGAAAGAGTATGAGGGTCCATTTTATACATACTATTAAAAATTTTCAAGTTGCTAAGGTGATGAATTCTTGAGTGGCCTTGGAGACAATTTTCCCATCTTAGAGGGTGCATGCAAAGCAAATATCTTCAAAAAGAGTCTCCACATTGGAACACCTTCAATTTGGCATAATTTTTATAAAGCCCAAAGTATCTGATCAACTAAGTGTCTTCATATATATTTGATATTCATCTAAAATATATTTCCCTTTGTAAACGTTTTTGCAATCATTGATATCCTAAAACAAATCACTATATTTCTTTATTCAAGATGGTAATTTCTTGGAGAACTGGGTGTCTTTTAATTTCCACCCTACACCTAAAGTAGAATAAACTTTCTTTAGGGCCATAACTCATTATTTGGTTCATTGGTTCAATATGTGTATTAGTTCTCTCTAAAAATCTAATCTCTTCAATAACTCTTTGTAACGTAATTGAGAAATGAAGTATATCCGTTTTAACCTATATTTATAGGAAAAGGGAAAAAATGAATTGTTTTCAGTTAAATAAGAAATTTTTCAGTATTTTCTCATTTATTTCTGGTTTGTGTGATTCATTCATTAATAAAATTGTGAGAATCATGACATTTTGAATTTGGCAACTCAGCTAAGAGAAAAAAAATTATCTATGTGTTCTCATGTGAAGCTTCTAGCTATTACAGATTATTGAAACTTGAAACTCATTGGTGTTAATGATTCTCAAATGAATTCACACCATATGGTTTAGATCTCTCTTTATCCTACAAAGTTCTAATCTTATATACTTGGTTAGCATCGGTGCTTTCATGTATGACACATCTTTGCACTCACTTTCATATCTGCTTGTTTAGATATATTATCGACAAGTGGCAACCATCCAGTATTATGATCAACCTGGAGACTTATGAACTCTATTATAATGGATCTTTGACACATGGCCTTGATTGATTGCATTTGAATACCATGGATAATCGACACATGGATTATTGACACATGGATTTGAAGGTTGTTAATATTTTATACCATGGATAATCGACACATGGATTTCATTGGTGCCTTGCACTATCTTGGATCATAATTTCCATTTGGACTAAGCTTCCCCTTCTGTAAAATGTCGATTGATGACACATAGTGATCATCAATGCTTTATTCATTTGTAAGCCTCTGAACTTAGAATTTCATGTAGACCTAGCTTTGCAAAGTTTAGATTAATAACATTTGGTAATTATTGGTACTTGCATTATTTGGGAACTTCAAAACCTTTGTTTTATTTCATAATTTTCTTAATGTCATAATGTCAATGTTTACACATGAATTTAATCGGTTTTACTTAACATATTCCTTTTCTCGAGTTAAACTTGACAATTTCAAAGTAACAAAGAAACAAAGAACCTAGCCATCAATTGGATGTTTGAGAGGTAATCTTTCTTAAGAAAGCATCTATCTTCTCTTCTAATTTTTTCTACACATAACCAACACTAGAACACACTCTTCAAAGCACTTTTGACATATATAAAAATAAATCATTCAAAATCATTTTAAAGCACGAGTAAATAAAACTTTGAATATGTGTGTACATACATACATATATATACATAAACATATATATTACAATGTATTTTCCATATTTTTTAGTATCTTTTTAATACACTAATTTTTCATAAAAATTTGAATCCAAGGTATAAAACACTCCATAATAAATTTATTATATTTCCATTGCTATATATCATTAAGCATTCCACCTCTCAATTTAATTTAATGTTCTTTCAAAAAACAAAAAAATAATTCACCAACACCAACTTAGAGAGAAAACTAAATTTGGCCTTTAGTTATGCACTATAGCAAGCCCTTCAAATTTAATCAATGTTCATTCAAAGAGAGAGATCAAACATACAAATTAGTCACTAAGTGTGTTGATTTCTTAAACTGCTCTCTAAAGAAAACCCAATAAATTATACAAAAATGTTTTATTCAAAATGTGGAACATGCACTTAAAAATAACACTCCCTAAAACTAGAGAGAGTATTGAATGTAAATAGAAAAAGAACAATAAAATAAATGTGGTCCCTCACTCTTTTTAAAAGATCTTCAACATAATGGGAGAAGAAATCTTCCTTAAGTCTGCATCAAAATGAATATGATAAACATATATTTTAGTGTATTTCTTAATGTTAATATTTAAATTAAAATTGAAAGAAAAATATGATATATCACCTTCTTTGTTGTATATTCTTGATTCGTATCTTTTGTTGTATGTCCTTGATTTACATCTCCAAGTTTAGCGTCCCAAATAGATAAGCGTTGAGAAGCACTTTCCACCTAACATTATTCCAATTCAATATCATATTACAAAATTATGTATACATTTTAATACATGATTTAGCAATATTATAACTAAAAGAATATTACTTTAAACTATTTAAAATTAGATAAATTAATTAATGAAAATTTTATAATCAAACAAAATACAATTGTAATTTAAAATAACAAATGTGTTATTTCATAGTTAAGATAATTGAGAAAAAACTTCATTTTATACTCTATCCTAAAATTAAGTAAATATTGAGCGGTTGTTGGCCTAATGTTGAAGTTCTTTGGCTCACAAAGAACCCACTAGGGTTCAATTTTTGCTTGAGTGCAAAGGCCTAGAGATACCGTAATAAGGGATGAGGCCGGGATCGTGCCACGGGCAAATTTGGCGGAACGGAAACCCTTGCAAAAATACAGATTCAATAAAAAAAAATAAAATAAAGGTTCCATGAAATTTTAAGGGGAAGTTTGTTTCCATGTTTTTAAAGCTTTTTTTTTACCATTTTAAATATGGTTTACATTTTCATTGTAAAAAACATTTCCATCGGTCTTCATAATAATATGATGGGAGAAGTTAAGAGGCCTAAGTGAACTGGATAATGTATTCATATTTATGAGTGAAGTTACAGGTTCAAAGAGGAACACTCAATTTAGTTTTAAAGAGTAAAATGGGGATTGAAATGTGTGTAGTAGTTATAAAGACTACTTTTAAATATTTTTAAGTATTTAGAGAGAGGAAGAGGTTAAAGAAAGGTTTTTTATTTATTTTTTTAGGAACAAAGAAAATTTATTTTTAAATAGATGTGTAGAGAGTAGGGGGAGAGAGAACGGTCAATTTAGTTTTAAATATAGGGGTTAGAAATATTTTTTTTAGTTGTGTGGAAATGTTAAATTTAGTTTTAGAGTGGTCATTTTAATGTGGATGTGTATAAATAGATATGATCAAAATCTAAGAAGAGAAATTTAAGTGACATGCCCACACTCATTTCATGGTGAATTTTCATTATGAACTAATTGTAAAAGAGATAATATTGCCAAAAGGAAAAGAGGGTTGCTTTTTCCCAAAAGAAGTTCAATTCTTGCAAGTGAAAACAATGTAAGCATTTCACCTATTGTTGAATCTATTATTGTTAAATCTCATTTCAATTATATAAACTAGCTTCTATAAAAACAAATATTACAAATTTCTAATTTATATTTAATTTTTTATTCAATTAACCAAGTCAACTTCAACCTATGTTAAAAACAATATTATGTGCCCATGTAAATCCTTAGATTTCAAGAATATTTTTCAAGTTTTAGAGCTTACCTCTTTTGTCCAATTTTTCGTTATAAGTGATTACCAGTAAAATTAGAGTTTGTAACAATGTTCCATCTAACATTCCTGACCAAATTACCCTGCCATTAAATGAAAAATAGTTCCTCAAACTATATAAATATGGAAAAAAAAATTAATTAACCCTTTCCAATCAAGTTAAAAATCTAAAATCAATCAATCCATAACACATCAAATTACTAAATTTTAGACCCACTCAAATCAAAATGCAAATGCTTACCTTCACTCCTAAGTCAAATTTTAAAACCTAACAAGCACCCCAAGGGCACCCCAATTATATAATAACATCCTACATTTATATAGGCCACAAGAGCTTGCCATCCACAACCAACGGCCACACCTGCAATCATATAAATTTATCTTTAAAAAAAAACCTTTGTGAAGTATTAAATATGTAAAACTTCTAGGTACCAAGTTAACTAACCTATAATATTTTCATATTTCTAACATTTTTGTTTATTCATAGATGAAAGTGGAGAAAAAGGGAAAGCATAATTAGTCAAAACTTGTGAAATGCAATTTTAATGGGATGCACTTTCATAAAAGTTGAAAGATAATAGTAAGGTAGAACCTGAAAGAACTGGTTGTATGCCATTGAGAATAATAGAGATTGCAAGTAATGGAGCAAGTTCTGATACAGCATTTGCTACTTCCTTCCCTTCTGTGAATGCATAGCTCATGACATCTCGTAGAAGGATAACGGCAATGGCAAACATAAGAGATATTAAAAAGGAAACCATGGTCACCATTACCACAGAAAATTGTGCTGCTTTTGGGTTCCCTGCCCCTAGCTCATTTCCTACTCTCACACTGAATACAACACCCCAACAGGAACATATTAAACAACAATATTTGAGTATTTATAATGTTATAAATCATTTCTTAGAAGAAGAAACATAAAATTTGAAATTGAATATACATAACTAACCTGGCAGCAGCATTAAAACCAACAGCTACCATGTATACCCACCCTAAAATTGACATACTGCATGAAGAAAAGCCAAAGTTGTAATGGAAGAAAAATGAAGTTTGTCTTGGGTCCAATGTGTATCATAATTATGTTTTCAAAAATGGGTGTTTGCAAAGCTAAATTAGCATTATTTGATAGAACGTCATATAATCAATGCTTATACAAAGTGAAGAGCAATACCATATAGCCAACGAGTCCAATGCAATTTCTGCATTTTTCAAGAGGCCAGCTATGAGGACCACAATCTGGAAGTACCATGGTTTCCAAACTACAAACAAAAACAAAATCACAAGTTTTGGGAATTCTCATGAATTTTTCTTTCAATGTGAGTGTAACTTGTCCATTAAAAAAAATACAAATGCACTTTGCTTTTTCTAAAAAATCACAAACATTACGAATTTGGATATGGATTAATATTATTTTTTTGTGGATTCAAATGTAATGTTATTAACCATTGTTTTATATATTTAAAAAGACACTGAAAAAAATTTGATCATTACAACCTACACACACAATTTTACTTAGAATAACATTATTTATCATCAATCAATAAGAAATTCATAGAAAAGGTAATGGAGTTCTAAATTGGAAAATAAGATAATGGAGTTATTAATCAATGTAATGTTCTTAAATATAGCTAGTGAGAAATATATCTTGGCCATGGGGTGGAATTTGGAGTCTATTTTTTCTACGAAATATTTTTCAGAATTTAATATAGTGATGGAATTAAACACTAATCAATGAGAAATTCACAAGTAAAAGTACAAGCAAGCAAATAACAAAACACAAACCTCACTTATGGTCTTTTTGCAAACCTCAAGGATATAGATAGTTGTTAAGTATTATATTTGTAAAATCTTTGAATGATTGGATTGTGGGTGCTCTAAGATATTCTCCAAATAAATAAATGGCAATGCTACAAGAAAATTTAGACACGGGGAATGCAAAGTTGAATAGCAAATTTGGAAGAGTTCAGTTCCAATTGCACAAAGCTTCCAATGGGTCATTTTTGCAAAGGATATGCAAAGTTGAATAGCAATTTTGGCAGAGTTTAGCTGCAATTGCACAAAGCTTTCAGGGATCATTTTGCAAAGGATATGGCATGTTATTTATCGTCTGAGGGGAGAGGCCATGGAAAGTGGATCAAAGTTTGAATGATTTCTAGCATCGGGAATTCATTTTCTTGAAATAGCAAGTGGATTTGGTTTGTGTAGTTGCAACTTTGAAGGGACAATGAATATTTGGTTGGTCAGTAAGATTTCATTCGAGAAGGTGGTGGTACGTGTATTATTATGAACTTCTTCCACCTTTGTACGTTTCTAGAAGTGGAGTGGAGTGGAGTGAAGTAGCTTAGAATAGTGGAGTGGAGTCTAAGTGGGGGATGAATAGGAAAATAGATTTAATTCTATTTAATTAAATAATTTAATTAGTTAATTCTATTCTATTTAATTAAATGTTTAAGTATATTTTAAGCATGTTAAGAATTAATTTAATTAATTATAAATGGATGTAAATTGAACAATAGAATTAATTTAATTAATTTTAAAGGAATGTAGAAGATTATAATCAAGAATGTGTTTTAGAACCAATTTTAACCTATTATGCAAAGGATAAGGGTAGTTAGGAAGGGTTAGAAAGTAGGTATGTATTTTTGAGTGTCAGTAAGTGATTCCATAACTAATTATAATCATAATTTTATATTTACATATTTCTTCATTCTCCATTGTAATTTATCCCAACACATTTTGTGACTATCCTACTTGTAAAGTGTTTTACTATTCATATTGTTAGACAATATCACAATATTATAATAACCAAAAGTATTAACATATTTTTATTAAACATACTTAGTATGAACAAATAATTAGATAAACCTTTACTCTAATAGTTGTTTTGTTAGTTATGGCCTTGTTATTTATGACAATATAGGGTGTTGTCTATCAAAGAAGAAAGAAGATTATAGCCTTTTAGGAGATTGAGGAATTTGAATAACTATTCACATATAGATATACAATGAAGCCTATATGGTCAATGCCTTACTCATTATTTTTTTTGCACAATAAGTTGTCTTTTGTTTTTGGTTTAATTTTTTTCATCATTATTTAATTTATATCGTTACTATTTAATATGTTTACACTTATAAAATTATAGTATTTTTATTTATAACAATTTAAAATTGACTTCTTTTTTACATTTTACTTTAACATATAAATTATTAACATTATTTTAATAATATTTAGGCGGTAGGTTTGTTAGTCTCCAATAGTAATAATTGATAGTTGAACCATAGGCCATAAACTATATCATATGGTGGAAGTGTTACCTATATAATAGTGGGTCGGTTTCAATTATCTTCTCTACTGAGCTCCCTTAAAGAACCACATAGAAGAAACAAGACCCACTCCAAGAAAGTGAACCTGAACCCACCTAAAGAATCCCATATAAAGGGACAAAAGATAGTCCAACATGAACAACCCGTATCATTTAGGAAAATTAAAATTGTTTTGTGTTTTAATGTATTATTAATGGAAAAGCACTTTAAATATTTGAAACGGCCAATTTATAAGAACATGTGTTTAATCCTATATTCGTGCCAAGAAACCATTAAAACATCCAAACAGCCTACAAAATTCCAGAAGATAATCAAACCTACAAAATTTCAGAAAACTTGAGAGACGAGAAAACTTGAACTTACCACAACATGACGGCAGAGGCAACAGAAAGCTTGAGGAAAGACGGCAAACCATGGAAAGCCTGAATAGAAAATCCCGTCCATGTGTGTTTACACCTGGAGCTGGTCATTATATACACATACTGCGCAATCACAATAATCCACCAAGATAAACTCAAAATAATGGCCGCACCGAATAATCCCCACCCGAGCTTGTAAACGGCCAGCCAAGTGAGAAGCAGGTGAAACAATACAGTAACCAATGAAATGTATGCGCTTGGGGCCACGATGCTCTGCGCCTGCATAAACTTCTGGATGGGGAAATTGGCGGCGTAAGCGAAGATTTGGGGGATCAGACCGTACACAAATATGGCGGCGGCAGTCGCTATTCTTTCCGGCTCCCCTAAAAGTAACAGAATGGGTTTGCAGAAAATGTAGATTACTGTGAGAGGAATAGAGGTTGCCATTAGCAGAATTGTGGATCTTTGCAGATATATTCCCAGCATATCGTATTTTCTTGCTCCGTATGCTTGCCCGCACAATGTCTCCACGGCGCTGCCCATGCCTAACTGCAAAGAAAACCGAAAAACAACATGAATGAATACTACCTAGAATCGAGAATAATATGTACAGATTATTGGTTTTAAGGAAAAAAAAGTGTTCTGGAAGAATGTGCTCTAGTTTTTTCATGGTAACCCTTTGATGATCATTCATGGGGCACTCATTGGTCATTTTTGGTATCATTTCAATAAGATTTGGTGTTGGTGTACCTCAAAGTTTCTCAGATAAACAATTTTGGTACTAGGCAAGAGCTCAAGTAAAGTACTTACATTAAGAGCGCCTGCATCAAGTGAAAAATGCACAACAAAAACACCCACTTTGATCCACTTCAGCAGCTGGGAAGAGGAAGATGTAGATATCACTTCACTTGGCTTAAAGTCAGATAAGTTATTTCTATTTTTTTGGTAGTCCGGAGGGATCAGCTAATACCAAGCAACCTAGAATTTCGAAAAACTGAACTCTAACATAAGGCAAGCACCACTAATCAACCTCACTTGGAACAGCACACACTGAGCCCTCACTACATGATACCAGTAAATAGCAGCATTTAAACCACAACCTAATAATAAGTCACAAAATAACAATGTATAACACGAGTAAATCACAGAATAGCTACACTGCCCCATAATAGTCTTATCACAAATTGCATATCAAAGAAGAAGGCTGCTATGGGCATTTCCATAATATTCCCTGAAAAATCAGCTTCGCCTCCTTACCCAAGTCATCTTCAGGAACTTGATATTATTGATTCAATCCAAGGAACTTGAAAATTCATAGTTACCAAGTACAGTAAAATTTTAAAGATTTTTCAGATTTTTTTTAAACATTTAAAATGTCAAATTTTAGGTGGTAAAATTTTAAAATATAGGATCTAGAAAATTTATGTTATTTATTATTATTTTATGCTATAAATATTTAAATTATGAATGTTTCCAAGATTTTATAATCAGAGCTACAAGGATTTTTATTTTTTAGTGTTGTTTAGAAGGTTTTCAACAGTCATTGGAAGATTAGTAAGATGGTATTTTTCTGTAGTTATCATATATTTTTTATGCGGCTGTTTTTTTCCCATATTTGAAGACCATCCCTTAATACTCTTCTTATGAAAGTTGTTACCTTGAGAAAATCAATGAGTTAGTGGCCATGCAGGGGTTAAATTTAACCTCGTTTAAACGTTTTTGGTTATTTTAGACATAATATACTTGCAAATATTTTATAGAACGTCACGTGTGACTTACATCATTGTTTTGTATTTTTGACTGGAAAACTGTTTGATAGACATAGGTGGCCCTCAAATTTAATCCCTAGTGGGAGCCTGGGAGGTATGGTTTCCAGTTCCACAAACAGTTCAGATGTGTTTCAGGTTCATCCAAAATGAAAACAACAAAAGCAATCGGTTGTCACTGTTGACTGCTAATATTAGAATCGATAGAAACGTAACCAACAAAGTACCCTGTTTTTCTCCCTACAGGGAAAGCATTAGAATCTCGAGGTGGGCCACCGAGAACCATAAAATCTCTTGCAACCAATTTTTTATTTTTAGTTAGTTTGGGAATGAATCAAGGATTGGACACCACTACCACTCCCTTATTATCTTGCCGCGGTCATTGTCTGGTGTCGGATTGTCCTGACTCCTATCCCTAACTAATTATCACGTCTGAGCAGAGCACATGAAACCAATTAACTGTGCAAAAGTTCAGTGCATGCACCTACATTATTGGCCTGGACCAGATAGAGCCACATTCTTAAATTAAAAAAATGGATCATCCCTAATACTGTTCCTTGAAAATTATTGTTTTACAGAATATCTGAAAATTGTTGTTATATTAAATATAATATTGGAGAAGAAATGAAATATGGATAATCTCTACTTAAAAATCTAGGCAGATCATAGAAATACCTTAAACCATTAGTTTACTAGGATACATTCTGTTATTTGTTTATCTAATGGTGACTGTGAGACTCTGAGAGTTTTAAAATAGTTGCAACAGAAAATTTCTGTAAATCTGTCTTTTTTTATTCTTTTCTCCAATAAACTCTACAATTTTATCATGAGGGATGTCTTATAATTTTCAGTTTTATTTCAAATGTACATTCTTGTACAGTCATTCAATTTTTGTAACTGAAAATGAAGAGAATTTTACCTTCAAAGATCTACAGTTTTATGTGGTAAAGGCTTTGCATTTAAGAAACTTATACTAAGAAATAAAACAATAAATTTTGGGGTTTATGCTTTGTAATCTATCATTAGAATTATGTGTTCCAATCAACAGCTTTATGGTCTGCATTAAAAAAAATGGGTTTATACTTTGTAATCTATTATGAGAATCCAAAATACCAATATAAAATAGTATTATGCTCTGCATGAAACAATGGAATAAATATTTCAGTTTATGCTTTGTGATCTTCTATACGGGACAGTAATTATTAATTGTTTCATTCCTGTAAATTATCAAGAAAAAACAATCAATTGTTTTATGCTCTGCATAAAAACAGAGATTTGGGTTTATACCCTGTAACCTATTATCAGGTTCAAAGATTACCCATATAGATTCCCTGATTATCAGGTTCAAAGATTACCCATATAGATTATCAGGTTCAAAGATTACCCATAGAGATTTGGGTTTATACCCTGTAACCTATTATCAGGTTCAGTAGTTTCATGGTCTGCACAAAAACAGAGATTAAGAATTGTGGAAACTTAAATATTTGAGTTTATAATCTGTCATCAGGAACATGATTGCAAATACCGATTACGAAAGATAGTTTTATGGTCTGCATAGACCCTTACACCAAGTATTAAAAGATTACAAAACTGGGTTTATACTTCTATCATGATAACCATAATAAATTTTATTAAATAGATTTATACTATGCATAAAAAACTGAGACTCTGAATTAAATCCATAGTGTGCTTAAATTTTGTGATTCTATCATGTTGATCAGCGTATGAGGCAAAAGTGTTAATAGGAAAAACATACCATGAGGCCATAAGCGAAAACTTGAATCCCTGTATTCCCAAGAGAGGCAGCAGCAAGCTGCAGGTTGCCCAAATGCCCAGAGAAAATTTGTGTGGCCATGCTCATTATATAGTTTATCATATAAACTACAACTGTAGGTGCAGCAAGGCGCCATAACTTCTTAGATTCCCATAAAATTGCATCTTCTATCCTCTTTACCCATGGCTGATCAGTATTGGAGAGAATATATTCAAGCCTGTGAATGTCATCTACATGGCGGCCATTAATGGGGGTAGAAGACCTCTCTAACAGGGGCTCCTGCAGTTCAGGCTCCATCTTAGGCCTGTACTGTACCTATGTTATTTTTGTTTGGCACCAAGCTTAAGGCTATGCCTTCTTTTTAAGCCTTGAGTTCTCATTTGAGACAAGGAACGCAATGTGGGTGAATAGTGATAAGACGTTGACAGAACAGTGTTTATACAAAATAAAATAATTGAAATGGATTTCGAATAAGTTGGTCAAAGAACACCTGACCTTTACACCACTTCAAATTGATTAAACTATTTAATTGTTTTTTTTGGTTTTTTTTTTGGGGGACACATGGACAATAAAATGCCAAATACAAATTGTTTTTTAATTAATTGTCAACATTGTGTCCCATAGGCCATTCTTGGCCTTCATGGACATTAATATGTAAATTCTTGGCCTTCATGGACATTAATATCTAAATTAAATTAAATTAAAGATAATGTAATAGTTTTAATTAATGCTTGTCAATTTCTATAGAAATTGTTGCATCTTTTTTTTCATGTTCGGTCATAAAATTTGGCTATTATAATTTTAAGAAACAAATAATGAAAGGGCAATTTCTAGGTTGAAATTGTTGCATCTTTTTCTTCTAGACATGACTGGTCATAAAATTTGGTCATTATGATTTTATGAAACAAATAATGAAAGGGCAATTTCTAGGTAGAAATTGTTGTATCTTTTTCTCCCGAACGTGTCCGGTTATAAAATTTGGCCATTATGATTTTACGAAACAAATAATGAAAGGGAAATTTCTAAGTAGAAATTGTTGCATTTTTTTCTTCCGCACATGTCCGGTCATAAAATTTGTCCATTATGATTTTACGAAACAAATAATGAAAGGGCATGGGGAATGCACAAGCCGGCTATCATAGTGACAAAACCGCATGCCCCCCATGATGCCATACATGCCATGCATGCGCGGATGGGACCCACAAATCCCATTCCTTAGAATTTTTTTGGGTTTGTGGTATACACACAACATGTGTGTATACCACAATCCACAAAAATACATGGGATTCGAACCCATGACCTCTTGGTTGCAAACATGCATGCCTACCGGTCCACCTACAACGTATTACAGGCCATGCATCCTTTTCGTTCACATATAATGTGTATACCACGAAAATCCGATAGCTAAGCGGTGACGGGTCTCACCCCGCGCACGCGTGGCATGTATGGTATGTGGGGCATCATGGGGGGCATGCGATTTTGTCGCCAACTTATCCACAAGCGGGGAATGCTTGAAGGAGCAGAAAAAACATGTCCAAGGAGATTGGATTCAACCCTACAAATTGACAGGCTTTGGGTTGTTTTTTTTGGGTAATTTTAATTGTAAATTACTTATGAAACAGATGAAATTTTAGAAAACCTATAATTTGAAAGAGGAGCTTATGGAAATACTGCATATATACAAGGCCCATAATCAAGCTCCCATATATACAAGGCCTCACAGATAGCATTGCAACAATTCTAACAAGAAAAAGTCTCAAAGTAATTTTCATCCCATTGAAAACATTGAGAAGCATCCTTGATAGAGCAAAAGATCCTCAGGACCCAAAATTATATGGTGGAGTATACTCAATCCCGTGCTCATGCAAAAAACAATACATTGGAGAAACATGAAGAACATTAAAAACTCGTATAAAAGAACATATTGTAGACATTCATCGTGATCGAGTTACAAAATCCGCTCTTGCTGAACACTCCTCTAAATTCAAACATCACATTTGCATTGAAGATACAAAGTTGATTACAAGAATTGACCACTGAAAGGAGCGTTGAATCCATGAAGCCGTTGAAATAGAAAAATTTTCCTAATAATTTAAATAAGGATGAGGGATTTATCCTAAGTACTACATGGAAACCCTTATTACACTTATTGAAAAATAAGAGTTAAAGAAAACGAAAGGTCAAGCATCAAGAAGACATTGACAAAGAATAGGAAAGGTCAAGTTTCAAATATTACTATATATATTGTAATAACTTCTCTTTGGGAATACAAATCTTTCTCTCCTAATGATGGGTCCCGTAGTTGGACTCGAAACGTCGAGATTTATTAATTCGAATACAATATTTCCATAATCTCCTCTTTCAAATTATCTTCATTGCCGAAACATCGAGATTTATTAATTCGAATACAATAGATTTTTTGTGATGTTATGCTTGATGTTACATTGAATTTTTTAAAATTAATATTAGTATAGTTTTATCTACAAATATATGTCAGATGTTATGCCGCACAAACTTTTGTTTTTAACTACAATATTCTTTGGACAATATTTGTTTTAAGTTCATAATTGTTGTTTGTATTAAAAATATTATTTTTGAAAAATTTTAAAAAGCTTGAAAAACTTATAGTCTAAATAAATAATGAAAATGGAATAACACATCTCAAAAATAAAAAAATATAATGAAAAAAACTCGTAAATACATTTTTATAAAATAATTTCAAATTATTTTCTTAGATATTTTGAAACTTTATAAATATAATTATTTAGAAAATATAATATAATTTCATTATATTAATAATTACTTTATAATGGTAATAAGGAGATAATGATAATATATTTGTGAAAGTTTTTATTTTCGATATTAAAATTAGCATTCATTTTATTCATTTGAAATATTTTTCTTTTGGTCTTTTTTACATTAATATAATAATGCAATTTGATTGATGATAGATAACACTAAATATTAGAATGTTAACAAAAATGTAACGAAACTTTTAATCAATAAATTATGGAAAACAATTATGATAAAAACATTATTAATGAAATTATTTGACTTACATAAAATCTATCCAGGATCAATTTTTGGTAAATATAAAAGTGCTCATACCCCAGCATAAAGAGTGTCTTTAAGTGATTACTTAATATGAGTATACGAATCTTTCAATATATATTTTTACTAATTTAAATATTAATATTCATTAAAAATAATTAAATTATAATATAAAAAAGATAGAGGAAATACAATAACACATTTTAAAATTTAAAAAATAAGCGTGTTTGAGATATTTATACTAGAGGTTCAATTTAATCATATTTTTTCACAATAATCAAAAATTGAAAATATATGTACGAAAGTGTTTCTACAGTCCACAGGAAAAAACTGTCCATTATTTTTCTTTGGTGATCCATCCTCTTTTTATGATAGAAAACATCCATAAAAACAGCATACACAGCTAATATTTTTCCTAAAAGTTACTTTTCTGCTGCAACAAATATGAAATATGCCCAAAACTTGTTAAGAGAACTTTAGTTCACACTGTCTGTGCATTTATATAGAAAAGGCTTCACCATTAAAACTGAGGCTATGCATTAAAGAAAAACACAGGCAGAAGAGTTCATAGGAAAACATACCATGAGGCCATAAGCAAAAACTTGGATCCCTGTATTCCCGAGAGAGGCAGCAGCAAGCTGCAGGTTACCCAAATTCCCAGAGAAAATCTGTGTGGCCATGCTCATTATATAGTTTATCATATAAACTAGAACAGTAGGTGCAGCAAGGCGCCATAGCATCTTCGATTCCCATGAAATAGCGTCTCCCATCCTCTTTGCCCATGGCTGATCAGTGTTGGAGAGAATGTACTCAAGTCTGTGAATATCATTTACATGGCGGCCATTAATGGGAGTAGGAAACTTCTCTAACAGAGGCTCCATCTTAGGCCTGTACTGTATGTTTTTTTCCCGTGTAAAACTGAGGCTTTGCCCTGTTTTATAAACCTCGAGATCTACGTGCATGAATAGAGGAGAGACGCTGAAAGTTGATATTATAGTATTCATATTTATGTTCTCAACGCCGGCTACTGCAATAAAATCCAAATTCAAATGAATTTATAAATTGTTGATTTGCGAGACACGTGGTTAGTGAATCGTATTCCCACGGGAATCATGTGGGCACGACCTCTTGGCTTAAAAAATGTGTTTAATAGTTTATTAAATCATTAATTTTATTTACCGCTTATTGGTGAATGGTTAGGCGATTATAGATTATAAATTGGGTGTTAAATTTTAAATTGAAATCATACTATAATAATCTAATAAATGTAACATTAAGATTACATAATGATTATTGGCCTCCAACATCCTCTTCCGATTTCTGAAGCATATAAATCAAATTATTATTATTTTAAAATTTATAAAATTTTATTCATTTTAATTGTGACGATTAAATGTTATTTAATAATTTATTGAATAAGTGATTAGTAGATTGAAATAAACTTTGATTCTCTTTAATTAAAATAAGTTGATTCTCTTTTAATTTTAAAAATAATATCTTAATCATTTATATTAGTACAATTTTCTTACAATGTCGCGACTAAGACAATAATGAAAAGAGAACACCATCAAACAAAACCAAGGTGCAAAAATGAATTCTCCACGTTCCCACTTTCCACATGACCCTCATTAGACAAGGCAGAGGCTATTCTCCCCACAGAATGTACCACCATACATTAAAATATACATAAAACGTAACATAAAGACGTGTGCCCATGCATGGGTGGGACACGCGCATCAATAGTCAAATCACAGGGTTATTGTTTTTGGAACATAATTAGTTGAAATCAAATGTTTGCATGTGGTAAGCATTATACAAGTTGGTAGGAATGTGCGCTAATAACGAGGAGGTTGCGGGTTCAAATCGTGTTAGACACTTGAGGGTATTTTTACACAGTGTTGAAAAACACAATGTGTTTTTCAAAGCATTAGGCGAGTTGGAAGGAATGTGCACTAATAACAAGGAGGTTATGGGTTCAAATCTTGTTGGACACTGGAGGGTATTATTACATAGTGTTGAAAAACACACTATGAAGGGTTGATTATACGAGAATTGATTTGGTTGTTGATAGGGTTGATATTGTGCAAGGATATTATGTTGGAATGGGATGTTTTGCTATTGAGGGGTACTCAAGGGAATGCTGTTAAGAGGTTGTGAAACTAACGACTATAAAGGTTGAATGTATTGATATTGGAAGGGCATATAGGTGTTAAAGAGTGGTTGTGATTGGTGGGGTATATGTTGAAAAGGAATTGATGTCTGAATAAGGGGTTGTGATTTTTGTGGGACGTGTTGAAAAGGGGTGGAAGAATGAATAAGTGGTTAATACTATCGAGGTAAGTTCTGAAAGGGGACAGAAGTTTGAATGAGAGGTTGGGATTCCTAAGGTATGGATTGAGAAGAAGTAGGGATATTGGATGATTGTTGCGAGGATGGGAAAACAATAGAAATAGAGCTAGTATTGATGAGTGAATTTGATGTAGAGATGGACATAACTACATTTTGAAAAATAGAGGTAGATTGTTGGGACGGGGGAGGTTGAGCTACGCTTGATGGGATGGATATGGAACTCACATGAGGAGTTTGGATGGTGGAAGAGACTAAAGGAGATGATGTGAACGAGGATATATTGGTATTATATTGGGATGATGTAGATCCAGAGGAAAGGTCCACTGAAGACGTGGATTGTTGGTTGGTCGTGTCTTGTGAGGAGACCACATTAAGGTAAAAGGAAATAATAGGAGTTGAAGACACGACATTGGATGTTTCCGATTGACTACTTGTGGGATAAGGATGTACCTATTAAATGACTGGCTCATGATTGGGATCAATGAGTCAGGAAAAAACACATGAGGGGTCAAGTACATAAGGGCGTGGTCTAGGTTTGATTGGTTGGAAGTGGACACCTCAGGCAACAAGATATGCATTAAGAGCAATGGGGTTCAAATCTAAAATTTTAGAGAAGACATGATCCCTGCAATCGAAGAAATGAGGACTAGTGGATCAGGTATCTCAGATGAGGTAGAATTACTGCTAGGAGAGTGAGGAGGTTTTTGATCTTCTAGTTAGGGTGATAGAGTTGCTCATTGTTGTTCTAGTAGATGTGACGCATCCTCGATGTGGGTTTGAAGATTTTCAATAGATCGGAGAAGGTTGTCTGTCATATTTTCAGAGATTTGGATATGAAATTTTTGTCTTGTAAGAACCATGAAAGAAAATAACCACCTAACAATGAAACTAAATTGGTTGATTACTTACATCAAACTAATCACATAGAAGAATCTTTTTTATTATCTCGATTATTTAAAAGAAAAGTGAAATGTGAAAAATGGCTGATAGAGTCCTAGGAAATGAAAATCTATGGATAGTTTCAGGTGATGTTTAAGGTTGGAGTCCTCAATATACCAAAAGGTACGTGAGGCCCGAAGCTGTGTTGGTGTCAATACAGGGCTTGGTATTGGGGCCTACCCCCTCACTTCATGATCTTGCAACGATAATGGAGTTGGGTGCTTAGCCAATATACAGAAAACCAATTATCTATACTCGGCCAAAACACTGAGTCAACTTCTCCTCTTGGTGATGAAATCCAAGTAGGTCCACGTGGGTAGGAATATTTCAATGCAAATTATGTTTAAAGTGATTCGGTTGTGTGTGGGGGAGATTAAGTGAATGCAATCCGTTAACCTCCTAATTAAATTATGTAACCAAGAAGTATGAGAGGTTTGTTTTAAGCCCAAATGAAAGAATGATTTTGATGATGACAACAAACAAGAATGTAATGCCTTTAAAGGAAAAGAAAGGGAAGAGAAAGACCTATAAAAAATTACATTTTTAATTTTTTGATTTTTTTTAGCACAATTACAATGCAACAAGCAAAAATCTCCCAAGCTAGAAAAACCTACAAGGGTTAGATGAAAATAGAGAACAGAAAAGAAAAATGAACGTTTGAGGCTAACTAACTGAGCAATCGGAAACAATCTACAGAGATCGTCGATGATTCACAGGAATCGCGGGTGATTCACCAAAATTGCTGGCGATTTGACTAGATCGTTAACAATTACAAAGAAGAGAATCTAAAAGGGATAAAATTAATTTTGAAATGAAATAAAAGGGACAAGGTCCCATCAGGCATGCTAGAATGTACCAGAGAGTTTTTGCTTTACAACTTTAACTTTAGTAAATGTAATAACAAAAAAAAATGACCTCAAAAGACATCGATTGGTTTACTGATACCCACAATGATGGATGTCAATTGTTGATTACATAAAGCTCCTTCTTCTTATGCTGAAGAATATATTTGCATATCAAAGATAACTAAACAAGATGGATTAGATAAATAGATGAACGAGCTACTTGGCAAAGGCTGATCCCAGAAATCCAAATGGACTTCCTTAGAGAATGTCAACTCACTTTGATACAATTAAGTAGATTGAAAATAACGATAAAGACAATAATGGATAAATGATAGATAAGAAACTTCATAACTCAAGGTTGAGGGGAAAGTCTTGTGCATCTGCAAATGTGGCCCAAGCAAGGGTTGATGCAATCTGAATGGACTCAAAGTAACCGTACCAAAATTCCTCTCTCTTTTGTTGAATGTAGTGGAGGAACTCGATCTAATCACCAATGTCTTCGATGTCGGTAGTGTTGGCCCGAAAATCTGTCGCTTGGGAAAATCTATGGATAGACGAGCCAACAGTGTGCAGGGCATAGCCCCTCTTTGAGTCAGCAAAGCGAAACTGGTTTATTGCTATTCCACCAGCAGGAATCTGTGCAAGTCTCACAATATTCCGCCTTTGGGGGTTTGGGATCTCATCCCAGTAGGGTGTTTCCAACTGCGAAAAGAAAGGAATGAAAGAGAGGATGAAGGAAGAGCAGGTCCGAAGGGAGAAAAGAAATGAATTCCAAAGTAGAAAGGTCAGAGGGTTTATGTTTTGGGATTGGTAGTAAACATAGCCAAACCTACTTACATAAACGAACAAAGCAATACTGATGAATAAATGACAATAAAACAGAAGTAAATTCAACAGAAAAAACAAACAGATCTAACGTAAGAAAGATCCAATGCAAATAACACATGTATTCAGCACAAAGTCTAAATATTGTATTAATAATTCTTTCTGTTACAAAAAGCTCAAAGTCTTTTCTCCTTACTTCTATTTTTTCATCTGAAAGATATTCACTCATGCCCAATACAACAAGCATTGGGGTATTTATAGAAGAAGGAAAGAAAAGAAGGCAAAAAGGAGCCAACCACCTATTCACAAAGATATTTACAAAATATCTACAAGGATATATAAAATATCTCAAAGTCATGTTGACTTTTGACAACTTGATGGATGACATCATCCCATGGTGTAACATGGATGATGTCATCATTTGTGCCAACATACTCCAAATATTTACAAAAAGAAAGTCGAAGAAGAGAGAGAGAAGAATAAGAAAGAGAAGTTATTCATCATCGTCATCCTGCAGCCGAAAGGGAGCAGCCTGCTTCTACTGCTGCTTAGGTGACGAGATGTGGAATTGAGCGTGGTATTCCATGAACTTGCTTGATAGAAGAAAGAGTTAGCAATTTAAAGGCCTCGGGGCGCATGGCACATAGATATTGCAAATTACAGAGCTAAATGGGTAAGGCGCACAGGAAAAGGGTGTTGCAGGAGATAAATCTGCGTCAAAGGGCACATGGCGCATAGACACTGCAGGGTGCATTTTGTGTTGCTGTAAGGACAAGTACGCCTGCGCCATGTGGATGTTTTGTAAAAGGCGCATCTTTTTATGATGTAACGGGCGGGGAAAGAGCGCCATTGGCGTGTGTATCTTTCATGTTGCAGGGGTGACAGATGCGCCGAGGGCGCAATTGTTTTTAATGTTGCATGGCGAGCTCATGCGTCAAAGGAGAAAACAGTTTTCTTTTTTAGTTTTGATCTTTCTCTCAGAGGGGTTTCCACATATGGCTTAGCTTTTATAACGAGGTTCATTGTAGGATATGAAGAGGTGCTATACCAAAAGGGTTTTCAAGCTATCATTTTTTAGAACAGAGCTTCCTCTTCCAACAGATCTGGAAAGAAGAGGAAATGTGGAAAGGCAGCAAGGGGGGGGGGAACAAACTCATAATCTATTCTTTTCAATCCATACTGAACCAACCTAGCAGCCAAAAACCACAAAAGCAAAACACATGAAAGACAGAAGGCCACTTACCTGGATATAAATGATGAAAAAGCATGAGAAGGGGTCCACAAATCAATTCAAAAGCGACGGGGCTGGTGCGCTGACAAGCTCAGAGAAAAATCACGTGTTTTGCATCGGTGACAATGATAGCGCAGACGCGCCTATTTATAGGCGAGGCAACAATAAATGCGCCACCAAATTTTTAAAAGGGCGCACCAAATGAGCTGTCGACATGAGAAAACATGCGCCCTTTGGCGCATCGAAAGACTTGTCAGCACGAAGATATGTGCGTCTATGGCGCAGCGGAAGTGGTGTTGACAGAGGAAAATGTGTGCCTTTGGCGCACCGAAAAGAGGTGCAACAAATGTTCTGTCGACAGGAAGGCGCATGCGCCTCGGTGCACGTAGGGAAGCCTCAACATAAAGAGGTGCATCGAAATGCCTGCTGACACAAGAAAACATGCGCCAAAGGCTTTAAAGGGGGCGCATCAAAAGTTGATGTTACATAGTCATTCCATGCGCCCGGCCAAAAGACCAAAAACGACTAAGTTCGGAAAACCAGATTTCCCGGAAAGGGATTTTGCAACGTTCTGAATGCAAGGGGTCCCTAATGAGGGATCGGAAAAAAAAATCGGTACAGTTATCTGTAAAATTTCCCTTGCCAATTTTACGGGATAACAGCTGGCTCTTTCTTGGGACTATCCCTGAGTAGACTCGGGGGTAGAGAATCCCAAATCTCATGTGCCTATCCATTGGGCTGGAGAGTAAAAAACAAGGGTGACCGGAGGGAGAACAAGGGAAACACACAACAAACAGAAATCAAACACATTACGAAAACAATCACACAACTAAAGCAAACTGTGCAAAGAAGAGAGCAAGCTCTACTTCCTGAAGATCTTCATATACTGCCCGCTGTAGGGAAGCGGGAGTTCGGTTCCATCCAGATATGAGAGATAGAAACTATTCTCTCTGTTGAGCTGCTTGATCTTGAAAGGCCCTCTCCATAGGGAATCAAACTTTCCATGCATGCCTTTTGGCTCTCTTCGCTTGTCCCACAGAAGGACGAGGTCCCCCACCTGGAAATTTCTTTGCTTAGTTTTTTTATCGAACAGTCTCTTGACTTGATTATGATGCTCGGTGATCTTGTCAACCACTCTTACTCTCTTTTCTTCGAGCTCTGTCAGATACATGATCCTCTTCTCAAGAGAATTTTGGAAAGTTTCATCTTCAATAGCTCGTGCCAAGCACAGAGCAAGGATTTCAGCAGAAATGGGAAGCTCGGCATCAGTGCCATATAACACTTGAAAAGGTGACATACCGAGAGACCTCTTGGGAGTAATACGATCAGCCCACAACGCGTCATATAAAGACTTATGCCACATTCGTTGATTCTCATCCACCAGCTTTCGTATGATGGTCACCAAGTTTTTGTTATTGGATTTGGCCTGACCATTACCCTGAGGGTAATAATCTGAGGCGTGAGCCAAAGTTATCCCATATTCATAGCAAAAACTAACAACTTCTCGTGAGGAGAAGTTAGAAGCATTATCAACAACAATCTTGTTTGGAATGCCAAACCTGACAATGATATTTTCTTTGATGAAACTGTGAACAACCTCAGAAGTGGCATTCTTAACAGGTATGGCCTCCACCCATTTGGTGAAGTAATCTGTTGCTGTCAGGACATAACTATGTCTGGCACTCGATTGGGGATTGAGTGCACCGATAAAATAAATTCCCCACTGCCTAAATGGTTCGTTGACAACAACCGGCCTGAGGGGAAAAACAGCCATCTTGGGCTTGCCGAGGAACTGCTGGCAAGGTTCACATTTTGCTACCCAGGTGGCTGTATCTTGGAAAAGCATCGGCCAATAGTACCTGGCTCGGATGATCTTGTGTGCCGTCACAGAGGAGGAGAAATGGCCTCCACAGGCTGAATTATGAAAACTTTCAAGCAACTTCACCTGCTGTGACTTGTTGACACATTGCAAAAAGACACCATCTATCCCGCGTTTGTATAAACCGTCATGCTAGATGACATACTTAGCTGCTCTGAGCTTTAAAGTGCACTTCTCTTTAGCAGTTAGGTGAGTTGGACATTCGCTATAGGTGAGGAAGAAAGCAATATCAGAATACCACTCATTGTTGGTTGTGACAAATAGGACCAGAGGGAGGGAATGGGCTTTCCCCAGTTGGCTTTGCGCTTCATTGGTACAATCATCCTTTTCATCAGGGTTTTCTGAATCTTTGTTTTCAGCCATAAGCTGACATAGGCCCTTGCCTCTTACCAGCTTGGTTGGTTTTATATCCAGGTCGTACTCCTGGACCTTTGCAATCCAATTCCCTCGCAAGCTTCCTAACTCCTGTTGAGTTAGAATTGATTTGACTGCCGTGTCAGGGACCAGCACCACCATATGAGAGTTTAAAATGTAATACCTGAAATTTTTTACTGCTTTGACAATGGCGAAGGCATGCTTTTCCAATTGAGATATTTTTGGTTCGTGAGGCTTAAGGGGAGAGCTCATGAACGCAATCGGAGATTCAACATTCTCCGAATTCTTTTGCATCAAGATGGCAGACACAGTATGCTCAGATGCATAACTATACATGATAAAGTCCTTGGAGAAATAGAGACATACTAGGACTGGTGCATGAGCAACGGAAGCTTTTATTTCTTCAAACGACCTTTTTCCTTCCTCGCTCCACCGGAAAGTTGGTGACCCCTTCATCATGTCCAATATATGACGAGTCTTCTCAGCAAAGTCGGGAACAAAATGCCTGAGAAAGTTCACCTTTCCGAAGAAAGAATGAATGCCAGTCTTACTTGTAGGCAAAGTAAGGCTCTAAATAGCCTTGACTCTTTCGGCATCTATCTTCGTTCCTTCCTTGCTAACAACGTGCCCTAGCAACTTTCCTTCCGTGACTCCAAAAACAGACTTTTTCGGGTTCAGGGAAATCCCATGTTCTCGGCATCTGACCAATACTTGCTCCAAATGATCACAATGATCATTTCATTTTTTAGAGAACACAGTTAAGTCATCCAGATAAACGACAATGACTTTAGCCATCATACCTTTGAATGCCAGGTCCATGGCCCTCTGAAAAGTGGCGCCAGCATTGGTTAGGCCAAAAGGCATCCTGCTATAGGCAAATGTACCCCAGGGAGTAGTGAATGCTGTTTTAAATTGATCTTCAGGTGAAACTTCAATCTGATTGTAGCCTGAAAAACCATCAAGCATGGACAGCATTTTCGATCCAGTGACTGCTTGTAGAACTTGATCCATTATAGGAAGGGGGTAGTTGTCTTTCAAGGAAGCCTGATTCAGGTTTCGAAAATCTACGCATAAGCATATTTCCCCGTTCTTCTTGCGCACTGGCACAATATTTGCTACCCAAGTACTGTGATGGATAGGAAAGATAATTCTCGCATCCATCATTTTCTGAATTTCAGCCTGGATAGTGCCTGAGATCTTAGGATTATAATGCCTCTACTTCTGGCGAAAGGCTTTGACATCTTCTTTCAACGGGATGTCGTGCTGGATGTCCTTTGGCTTAAAAGACTTTAGATCGGCATAGGACCATGCCAATACATCCATGTATTTCTTCAGCAACTTGACGAATTTCTGATTCTCTTCTAGCGTGCAACATTTTCCAATGTTCACGAATTGCAGATGTTCTTCCGAACCTAAATTAACCGGTTCGGTTTCTGGGGATGAGTTAGCATCATCTCCCTTTTTCTTTTTCACAAAACGATCATGCCTGTCGAATAACCGTTCCAGAGAAACCAAGCCCTTCGGAATTTTATTTCCTTTGAGTTGACAAATGCTGTCGTTCCCTTTGGATTCATCATCTTGATTGGTGACTGATTCGCGGCACATAGAAGTGGATCCTTCGAAATGTAATTCCTTAAAATTTTCCGCCTTCTCCAGAAAGGCAATGAGTTGATTGTCATCGTTGAATACTTGCCAATGCTGAGAATTATCTGGCACGCTGGGGTGGAAGACTACCTCAATGGTGTATTTTTTTATTTTCAAACCTGGGTGAGGTAGCATGAGGGATGCTGAAACGGCCAATGAATCAACCATGTCATTCTGAGCTCTTGGAATGGATTCAATTGAAAAAGTATCAAAATCTTCAATGCTGTCCCATACTACATTACGGTAGTGCCTAAGCCTCTCATTCTTCACTTGATAAATCCTTTTAACTTGATTTACAACTAGCTCCGCATCACCTTGCACTTTCAGATTTTTTATCCCTCTTTCTTTCGTGGCTTACATGCCAAGTAGCAAAGATTCATACTCAGCAGTATTATTCGTGTTGAAAAACTGCAACTTGAAAGAAAGAGGAATAACCTCCTCTTCGGGAGATATTAGCAAGGCTCTGGCACCACATCCACTGGTTGCGCAGCTGCCATTGAACTGCAAGGTCCAGATCTTATTAAGATCTCCTTCTTGAACGAGAACAACCATTCTGTCGGACTCGGTAGACAAGAAATAGTTCCCCATCCCTGATGATTCAAAAAGAATTTGAGCTTTGGGGTCCTCAAAGTTAGTGACCAAGTAATTCTTTTGTGATTCTGGCTCCAATGTTTGCATTACACCTTTAACAGGGATTCTAGCCTTAGACCAGTCCATATGAATTTCCCCACCAACTTCGCTGCAAAAACTTCTTCCCAGCAAAATTCCGTAAGCTGCTGGAATATCAGCAACAAGGACGGTCATCTTTACTCTTTTCTCTGGGAATGCCGCAAATGCAAATTACGTGTCTTTGATTTGACCAATCAACGGAACCTACTTGGTTTCCAAGGAATAACACCTACCAAAAGGCTTGGTAAGGGTGAGACCCAAAGCATGGGCGAATTTTGCCGGCATGACGTTATCAGAAGCTCGGGAATCAATTATGCAGTTACTCAGCTTGTGACCATTGATTAGGAGGGAGAGATAGAAAGGTTCTATCTTTCCTGATGCAGATGTTGAGGCAACATTTATGTGGGATCTTGGAGGAGGGGAAAGGATTCCTTTTGAGGAAACCTGATTAGATATGACAGCTTGACTTTGAATATACTTGATCAATCTTACAAGTTGTTCGGGATTTGACTGAAGGTACTTGGCTTCAGACATTTGGATCTTGGTCTTTTTTGCATGATCTATAATGTCAAATGTGGCCAAGGGTTGCACTGGTGAAGGAATGAGTCCCTCACTTCATGATAGTAGGGTAGGATTACTGGTCTTGATAGGAATAGAAGAAGGTTGATCTGGAGGAGAGATGGGGGGAAAAGATTTCCTTGTAAAAGACTTAACAGGGAGTTGAGTAGGAAGAGGATTACCTCTTTTAGCAATGGTCGGAGGCGCGTTTGACATTGCCTTCTCCTTCTGCACATGGGAAACGACCTCTGCTTCTTTTCCTTGTAAGTGGGTAAAAAAAGCATACGATTTTCCACTTGCATATCCCTGGGTACCTTCCTCTTCATCAGATTCTTCCTCCTCAAATTCCATATACCTGATAGTAGAGTCACCAGTCGGTTCATTGACATCTTGATCATCTTCACCTTGAGACGAAGGTTCTTCATAATCCTGCTCTTCTTCTTCAATTTCGGCCAGAGCATTGACCGGAGGGGCCTCAAGCGCCAACTGTGGAGCAGTTGCAGGTAAGCGCGGCCTTTGTGAAACATTGTTGGAAACGAAATTCCTCCGTGGAACATCCCGGTATGATGAACTGGGGGAAGCTTGGGCTAATTGCCTCTTCAATGCAAGCAAGTCGTTCGCCATCTTTTGAAAGGCCGGATCAGACGAAGTATTGGGTGAAGGGCCCGAAGATTTAGTCTTGGATGATTCCCTTTTTAATTCACCAGATATTATCAAATTATCTTCAATTCGAATGGTAGCGGGCTGGGCGAGAATCAGGGTAGCCACTTGTTCTTGCAGGAGCAAGAAACTTACTTTCGAGCTCATAGCGTTCACGAAGAAACACTTCTGATTTTCTGGTGTTGGAAGCATGGTAACAGGGACACGGTTGATTAATGCATTGAACCTGGCGATAAAATCGTGCATGGTCTCATTGGCCTCCTTCTTCAGGTGAGTGATCTGTGATAATAAAGCAAACGCATCTTCCGAAGGCTTATACCTGTCTTCAAAAGCGTCCCGCAAGGTGGCCCAACTCGTAATAGACCCGGCAGGCAAATGATGAAACCATTCAGCTACAGGTCCTTGTAGAGTTTCCAGAAAAGGCGAACCGACACATCCTCATGAGTTACATCCAGGATACTGCATGACATGATGAATGCAGATATGTGTGAATCCGTGCTTTGATTTGTGCTCCCGTCGAATTTGGGAAAATTCTTTCAGTTTCTGTGAGGGAGCGCGTGAATTGGATGTGGCAATGCGAGAGGACCCATAGCATTTCCCCATGGCACCGCCATTTGAAAGGATGGAAAAAGAACACGGGCTGGAAGTGGAGTTCCGTTGAGCAATAAAGCGCTGCAAAGGGATGTGGAGGCTCCTTTTGAAAACCGGCTCTTCTGTGGGGGGGAGGTGCTTCTGGTTGACCGATCAGCTGAACTTAGTGATGAAAAGCACACCAGTGCCACATTGAAATTGTGCCTTTGAAGCCGATCAAAAGTAGGATCGACTTCTCCACGAGCTCACCTGCCACACGTAAATGGCTCACCTGCCAGCGTACCTTCCAGATCTGGAACGCTGTGGTGCAGATTTAAAATTTATTTTTGGTTGTACTTGCTGATTTTCTGTTTTTTCTGACAAAAACTAGCAGCATGTACTTTTCTAAATATTTAAAAACTATCCTCTTCTAAAAACCGATTGCGGTTAATGACAAATAGCAGCGAGGATAAAATAACAGTGAAGATTGGCAAGCTGATTTTCGGATCTAAATTTGACTTTTTCAAAGAGTTTGAAATATTGGGTAAATAGTCAAAAACTCAGATCTACGGAAAAATACAGGTCTTTATAAAAATTCAGCGAACTAAAGATCTTCAGCTAGGCGAGATCTATGGATCTCAGAAGAATTTTTTCAATTCGGAGCATCTTTGCAAAATTTTGGATTTTTGACAAAAAAGTTAAAGTTTGCAAACAGATAGTGATTTTTCTGATTTTTCTGATTTTCTATCCTACCACCATCATAGATCTGATAGATCTTTTCGATCCCCAGTGGAGTTGCCAAAAACTGTTGGCCCAAAAATCTGTCGCTTGGGCAGATCTATGGATAAACGAGTCAACAGTGTGCAGGGCATAGCCCCTCTTTGAGTCAGCAAAGCAAAATTGGTTTATTGTTATTCCACCAGTAGGAATCTGTGCAAGTCTCACAATATTCCACCTTCGGGGGTTTCGGATCTCATCCCAGTAGGGTGTTTCCAACTGCGAAAAGAAAGGAATGAAAGAGAGGACGAAGGAAGAGCAGGTCCGAAGGGAGAAAAGAAATGAATTCCAAAGCAGAAAGGTCAGAGGGTTTATGTTTTGGGATTGGTAGTAAACACAGCCAAACCTACTTACATAAACGAACAAAGCAATACTGATGAATAAATGACAATAAAACAGAAGTAAATTCAACAGAACAAACACACAGATCTAACGTAAGAAAGATCCAATGCAAATAACACATGTATTCAGCACAAAGTCTAAATATTGTATTAATAATTCTTTCTGTTACAAAAAGCTCAAAGTCTTTTCTCCTTACTTCTATTTTTTCATCTGAAAGATATTCACTCATGCCCAATACAACAAGCATTGGGGTATTTATAGAAGAAGGAAAGAAAAGAAGGCAAAAAGGAGCCAACCACCTATTCACAAAGATATTTACAAAATATCTACAAGGATATACAAAATATCTCAAAGTCATGTTGACTTTTGACAACTTGATGGATGACATCATCCCATTGTGCAACATGGATGATGTCATCATTTGTGCCAACATACTCCATATATTTACAAAAAGAAAGTCAAAGAAGAGAGAGAGAAGAAGAAGAAAGAGAAGCTATTCATCATCGTCATCCTGCGGCCGAAAGGGAGCAGCCTGCTTATGCTGCTGCTCAGGTGACGAGATGTGGAATTGAGCGTGGTATTCCATGAACTTGCTTGATAGAAGAAAGAGTTAGCAATTTAAAGGCCTCGGGGTGCATGGCGCATAGATATTGCAAATTGCAGAGCTAAATGGGTAAGGCACACAGGAAAAGGGTGTTGCAGGAGATAAATCTGTGCCAAAGGGTGCATGGCACATAGACACTGCAGGGTGCATTTTGTGTTGCTGTAAGGACAAGTGTGCCTGCGCCATGTGGATGTTTTGTAAAAGGCGCATCTTTTTATGATGTAATGGGCGGGGAAAGAGCACCATTGGCGCGTGTATCTTTCATGTTGCAGGGGTGACAGATGCGCTGAGGGCGCAACTATTTTTAATGTTGCATGGCGAGCTCATGCGTCAAAGGAGAAAACAGTTTTCTTTTTTAGTTTTGATCTTTCTCTCAGAGGGGTTTCCACATATGGATTAGCTTTTATAATGAGGTTCATTGTAGGATATGAAGAGGTGCTATACCAAAAGGGTTTTCAAGCTATCATTTTTTAGGACAGAGCTTCCTCTTCCAGCAGATCTGGAAAGAGGAGGAAATGTGGAAAGGCAGCAAGGGGGGGGGAACAAACTCATAATCTATTCTTTTCAATCCATACTGAACCAACCTAGCAGCCAAAAACCACAAAAGCAAAACGCATGAAAGACAGAAGGCCACTTACTCGGATATAAATGATGAAAAAGCGTGAGAACGGGTCCACAAATCAATTCGAAAGCGACGGGGCTGGTGCGCTGACAAGCTCAGAGAAAAATCACGTGTTTTGCATCGGTGACAATGATAGCACAGACACGCCTATTTATAGGCGAGGCAGCAATAAATGCGCCACCAAATTTTTAAAAGGGTGCACCAAATGAGCTGTCGACATGAGAAAACATGCACCCTTTGGTGAACCGAAAGACTTGTCAGCACGAAGATATGTGCGCCTATGGCGCACCGGAAGTGGTGTTGACAGAGGAAAATTTGCACCTTTGGCGCACTGAAAAGAGGCACAACAAATGTTCTGTCGACAAGAAGGCGCATGTGCCTCGGCGCATGCAGGGAAGCCTCAACATAAAGAGGCACATCGAAATGCCTGCTGACACAAGAAAACATGCGCCAAAGGTTTTAAAGGGGGCGCATCAAAATTTAATGTTACATAGTCATTCCATGCGCCCGGCCAAAAGACCAAAAACGACTAAGTTCAGAAAACCAGATTTCTCGAAAAGGGATTTTGCAATGTTTCAAACGCAAGGGGTCCCTAATGAGGGATCGGAACAAAATTTCGGTACGGTTATCTGTAAAATTTCCCTTGCCAATTTTACAGGATAACAGGTAGAAAATTGTATGGGAATGAATATGTTGAGGTGATTGAATAGGGGTGTCCTATATAGGATGTTGAGGTTACTGGATACGTGTATGGGAATGAAAAGGTAGGCGGAGCTTGAGAAGGAAAGCTCGTGTGAATAGGTGGCAGAGAGTAAGTCATGAATGGAGTGGTCTGAAAGAGAGATGAGATAGGGGCAGTTGGTGGTAACGATACGTGGGGTCTAGGGTTAACCAAAGGAAAGCTAATCGGGGTCGTATGAACCTCTGCAGCCGTCGGATTGGGAGACGGGGAAAGAGATGCAGGAAGCAAGGCGGTATTATCAGGCGGAGTGGGAGCTAAATGAGCAGCGATACTGATAGGCATACCTACAAGAAGCTGACCATCAGGTGTACGGTCAGGGGTATGAGACAAATAGTATTGTACAGCGCTAGAATTAGCATCCAGAAACTTGGCAAAGTCCTTATCTCCCACAGGAATTTTAGGAACCTCGCTGGTATCAGTAGGGTTCCCTATAGAATGTGAGTGGGGCGATTCAGGAAAGGACACAGAGCAGGCATGTGAAACCATGGCGGTGGCTTGCTTCCGAGTGATGACAACCATAGACAAGAACACACAGGAAAGTTTCAATCTATCAAGAACAAAAACAACCTCAGAATGATGAATCTGACAAGTTGCTGGTTTATCAGGGGATGATGAAGACAACAACCGATATCAGTTTATTAACCGGTGTCGGTCATAGAGAAAACGACGTCGGTCCCTTTAACCGATGCCGGTGTCAAAAGTCTAGGATAGGAAGATATAAAAGGCTGCTAATTTGATTTTTAGCAACGTTGAGTATATTTATCAACTTATTGATCACAGAAGACAAAGTATGACAGAGAAAACAGAATTTGGAAACAAGCAAGAGGCACATGCAAATCTAGAAACTAATCCTAGGGTTAATTTTAGTTATCGTGGGCTTATGTCTTTAGACGTAGAATGATGTCAGAATCCTAAACAAGAGACTTAGGGGAAATGTCAAGTTGTTTTGGCTTATAAGGTTACCTCAATCAGGCGGAGGAATACCGCGGAAAAAGGGGGGATGGTTGAGCTGTTGTGTTAATTGTGAAGTGATTCGGTATGTGTTGTGCAGTGAATGTAAGATTAATTTCCTGTCAATACCGTGGATATCACCCCCACGTGTACGACCTGTTACTTAATCTATGTTCACTAGAATTGAAAAACAACAAGCAGGAATGCAATGCATGCGTTTTAAACCCAAATCAAAAATTATATTCGATGAAGCAAGAGAGATGACTTTCACTGATGCGAAACTAGGAAAGCAAGACAAATTCTTTACGAAATATATAACAAAAGGCAGCAACAACAAATATGCTTCCTAAAATGAAAATAAGCAAGAGAAAGAAACCCAAAATGGGTCCCACCGGGCGTGCCAAAATGTTTCACTCGGAAATGCTTCGTTCCTTTTAGAAATAGATAAGGTTAGGGGCTAGGAGGAATACCTGTAGAATGTCGAGATAGTGTGCGCGTACCGTAGAGAAAGATCAGGCTGACTGCGGAGAACTCCTTTTTGTCTTGGAAGGACTACCTGCAAATAAGAACACAAGACCACAAGATTTTGATTAAACAATAAATGAGGAAACTGCCTTGGGCCCAGGAAATATAAAACTTCCTTTCGAAGGTGGTCAGTTCCCCTGTTAATATGAATCAACACAAAACACTTGCAAAATATCAATTAAATTATTTTGTTGAACTGGGTAGGGGGAAAGGCTAGTTTTTCTGGTTTTTGATCAGAGGAACCAATGCCGGTTATTGATAACCGATACCGGTGGGTTCTAGGATCTTCCTGGTAGCTGTGGTGTTTTGTAAGGCTGGTTTATGAATGATATTAGGAAATGGGATGATTAGAAGCAAAAGAATAACAGTTAGATGCAATGGCACGTTGGGTAGTAGATTCAGAGATGGATTTAGGAGGACTGAAATTCACGGAGCATAAGAAATGTTATAATAGAGGACATGCAAGATGTGACTTACGGGTTTTGACAAAGATGCAAGTTGATCTCCTTGGTTGTAAACACTTCTGGTATTTCCACTCGTCTCTGCTCCTGTCAAGTGAAGATCTGGACTCTGTTCCTCGCTCGCAATGCTCTCTGTTGATCCAGAAATCCTTTGACTGATCTCCAAAATGAAATCCCGATCTGTTGTTTTGGTTTGGGGAGCCCATTTACATGGAATCGATGGCGGTTGCATAACTGACGGCGGTCGTGTAGGAACCGGCATCGGTTCGGAAAAAGTAGGCTACTTTTAGTAAAATAGCCCACCTTCCCTGCTTTTCTCCCGAGAGATCAGCTGCGGGCTTGGTCAAGTGGTTAGAAGGTCGGTTTTGGGTGCGAGTAAGGAGGCATTAGTTATGGATGTAGGTGTAGACCAAGTTATGGGTCTTAATTAGGTTAGTTTTAGGGTTAGGGCTAGGTCATGATGAAGTGGCAAAGTAAGGTGGTAGGTAGGGTGATGTGGATTTATCAATTACAAGGCAATTAATAAATAATTGTGTAAGGTTTAGGTGATGAGGCTATATTGAGAAATGGGATGCGGGTCACAAGGGGTCGTAAGACACGAATTTGGTGTCTACAATGACTTCCATTCGACTGACCCTTGCCATTGCTACCACTAACAGATGGGAAGTCCACCAGATGGATGTATAGAGTGCCTTCCTTCATGGGGACCTAGAGGAGGAGATCTATATAAAACAACCTCTGGGTTATGTCCATGATCCATCCCTCATTTGTAAATTAAATAAGTATCTCTACAACCTTAAACAAGCCCCTCAGGCTTGGTATGCCAAGATGGACTCCTTTTTACTTGCATCAGGGTTCACTTGGTGTCACTCTGACCCAAATGTGTATATTATGTGACAGGATGACTCCATGCTTATTCTTGTTCTCTATGTTGATGAATTGTTGATCACATGTAGATCTTCCTCTATCATTGATTCTGTGAAGATCTCCTTGGCCAACAAGTTCTCCATATATTGACTTAGGATTGCTTCATTACTTTCTTGGGATCCAGATTTCACAATTTGACTTGGGATTTGTGATCTCGCAGCCTAAGTACTCTCTTGATTTGCTTTCTCAGTTTCACATGTCTGATTACAAGTTATCACCTACTCCTTTTCTTTTTGGTGTCAAGTTGGTTTTTGATTTCTCTTCCCCCTTGGTTGACGGTACACTTTATCGGTAGTTGGTGGGGAGCTTGATCTACCTTACTCACAGCTCAATCAGATCTTTCATATGCTGTCGAGATCATGTCAAGATTTATGTAGGAGCCTCATGAGCTGCACTTAAAAGAAGCAAAGTGGATCCTTCACTATGTTCATGGCACTCATACAAATGGTCTTCATTACTTAGGAGGGATTGAGATTGACTTGGTTGGATTTACAGACTCAGATTGGGCCGGTGATCTAAATCATCGGAAGTCTAACTCAGGCTACAGTTTCACTCTTGGTTCAGGTCCTATTAGTTGGTCTAGTAAGAAGTAGAATGCCATTTCCATATCATAAACATAAGTAGAATACAGAGGAGCATTTAATACTACTACAGAAGTTGTTTGGTTACAAGGTATCTTGACAGAGTTTGGCATCCAATTTCAGTAGCCTACCATTATCTATTGTGACAACATGAGCACTATCTCAATTTGTAAGAATCCCATTCAGCATCAGTAGATGAAGCACATTGAGATTCACATGCATTCATACAGAAGCTGATACATGAAAACATCATCAACATACAGTATGTTGATATAGCTGATCAGGTTGTAGACATTTTCACTAAGCCCTTCACTAAGGTGAAGTTTCTTCACTTGCAGTCTCTTCTTGGGGTGAGGTCTGCTGTAGCCGCCTATCTTCTTCAGGCTATATAGTCCTTCTTCTTCTCCTCTTCTTCTTTCTAGAAAGATGTTGTTTGTACATGGGCATCTTATCAGGCCTTTTTTTGTCGGGCCTCATCGACACATTTTTCTTAGTTGTCTAGGGGAGTCTTCTTTTTCTATCCTGAATTACCTTGACCTCTTCCTAGGCTTCGATGAATGGGGAGTGTTGGTGTGTGTGACTTTCCAGTCATCATCCACATCACCTGGTGAGTCATATCACCTTGCGAGAGTCATAGGTATTAGGAAGTCAAATGACAAGTGTCATATTCTATCATAGAATCTATCATTATCATTTGTGTCAATGCGTCATAAGAGTTACATTCTTGACATTTGGAATTGTAACTCCTCTTTTAGAGGCATCATATGTGTCAGTGGTGTTATTGGGGTTCTTTCCATGTTTAGGCATGGGGGTTACATAGCACCCCTATTTTTACTTCCTATTTTTTGATCTATGAGTATGAGCTGACCTATTATTCTTACTTACAATTTTCTTTCCATTGATTCGAATCTTGCGTATTGCGTTAGAGTTTGATGTTACCATCAGAGTGTAACTTCATTATGGTGCATTGCTTTTCGAAATCAGTTCTCACACATCCCTCTTTCAAAGGGATGATGTGGATGAAGGAATCATGGGAAACCTGACGTATGTGATACTAATTGGATTAGATGTAGATGGAGAAGGATATTTCCCCTGAATGAGGAAATCATCTTTCTCAATAAGGTTGTGGATGATTACCTACAAGGCATTATAATGTTCAATGTCATGGCCTAAGGTAAAATGATAAGTGCAGCTGCCATTAGGATTGAACCATAATGGCTTTGGACCATAGGGATTAAAGGATTTGATGGGAGGAAGTGTGATGGCATATATTCAAACTAAATGTCGAAAAATTTCTGTGTAGGATCCAATCGAAGTGTTATGAGGAAGATAAATCTTATGATTTTTTCAACATGGTTTTGGATGTAGATCGGATGGGTAAATTATGTTTTTTGGAAGAAAAATCAAATTTAGTGGAAGGACTGTATGGTTTGAATGTGGATTAATTGTTGAGTGATGTCATAGATGGAAAGACTGATCCTAAAATAGATGTTATGGCATTGGATTGTTGAGAAGAGGGAAAACCTAAATGTTTCTAAGGATACATAGGGGACTGTTAGGGAGGTCTGCCATGAGTCTTAGACTTTGATTGAGATTATTTACCCTTAGTAGGTATGATAATAATCTTGACTGGAGGATCTGACAGTGGTGGTGTGGTTATTAATGGAGAAAATGTCCTAAAACAAGACGAGGATGTTAATGGAGAGATAGGTTTTTGTATTATGTGATTAATGAAATCTATGTGAGATGTGGATTGTTTCAGTTTTAGCATGGTGTTGTCTCCCTAAAAATTTCCTTCTTTTTCCAAGTCTAGACATAAAATTTTGAGTTGGTACCATTTTAAAAATGTTTAAAACAGAGTATTTTGAAATTTGGCACTTTCCAAGGGCTTAAGGATTCTTGAAAACACCTCCATCAGATGGGAAATTTCTTCCCCTTTCCACAAAGGTAAAGAAGTCATTCTAATTCCTTATATTTTTCAAGATATGGCTCAGTGGACCTAAGTTGGTATTTTTTGCCAAAGGTAAACAAGTAGGGCTAAGGGGATTTCTTTGTCACTTTGCCCTTTTTCAGCAAAAAATTTAAATTGGTGCTAGTGGACCTGCAAGCCCACACAAACCAGTAAAAATAATGAATAATAAGGTTCACAGCCAATCAGATGTAGACACGTGTCTTTCTAGCGTTGAAAAGTCAATACAGGTCGTTGGAGGACTTTAAAAACTTTAAGTCTTCATGTTGAAAATTCAAAGGAGAAAAATTTAGCCACATCCCCACAACCAACCAAATGGTGACACATGGCCATGTTGACCAGTCAAAGAGGGCGATGGACCTTTGGTGGGAATTTGAGTTTTTAGCCTTTATGGTTAAAAGTCTAAAGGTTAGCTGCACCCCCACAGCTAACCAGGAGATGCCACGTGTCCATGCGAATGTTGAAAAGTTGACACAAGGGATGTGGGTTAGTGGAGAACTTTGTGACTTTGAGCCTTTTTCATCAAAAGGTTAAAATGTAATAAATAGAGTTGTGACCTTGTCACCAATTAAATCTTGCAACGTGTCCATGTTGAACAGTTAAACCAGGTTGGCGGGCCAAAAAGTGAAAAATTACCAAATCTCTGAAAAGTTATAAAACTCAAAGGGACATTCCCCACACCCACTCCAATAACTTCCCACCATGTGGGTGGATCAAATTCAAAGGCACAAAAGGTGGATCTAACAGTCCATATTCAACCCTGCGAAAGATGTAACGGTCATAATTATGAGTTTCTCTGGTTTTTCCCTGCCATGGCTGTTTTTCTTCAAATCAAAAATTTGAAACAGCCCGAATGATTAGAATTCATTTGTAACTGCTTCTTGTCCATTTGAGGAAGTGGTAACTGTACGCCGGAAAAGTGACAAGCGAGTGTGAGAATCTACAAGTGACTCTTCTGCGTACCCGACCTCTCGAGGTCGTGCCGAGACAGCCGGTGGGGGGTAGAATATGCAGACAAACTAGTTAGGTAGTCTAATGTCTTCGACACGCACTAGTGGTATTTACGAATCTAAGGCAGAGAAGGCCCTTCTAACTTGGACTGGTGTGATAGATCGATCAGCGAGGATGACTGCTCGAAGGCTCCAATCAATATCGAGCTCTGGCGTGATTCGATCTATGGGTTGCAGAATACGTGGAAAATGACCTGGGATTGTTTCGTGTATATCTCCCGATAAGGTCATATAGTGGATGATGAATACAATTGACCCTACGGATGATTTTCTGGCCTAGTCCAGAATTCCCTAGCTTCGTTAGCCACTATATCTAGTAAGGACAGCTGTTCGATGATGATAGGTGGAAGTGGAGTGGACTGAAATACTAGTGTGCGTAGGCCAATGTCTATATCTAACTGACTTGTGGATTCGTTGGGCTATGGGATATGTGGATCACAACCATAGACTCTTGGTTGTTACGGCCCTGTTATGGTCATACGCGGGATCAAGTTTTAATCCCTAGTATCTAGTAGTCGTAAGCTTTCTCAGCTTCTACGTTTAGAACCAACAGTTGTGCAATCTTCTCAGAATACCTCACAGGTGTTCTTGCGACCTGGATTCTTAAGCTGGCATCTATATCTACGAGGGTGTCTCCAGCATCTAGATGTGAAAATAAAGGATCACACCTGAATGTTTGTTCTCTTTCGAGCCCTTCTACAGTCATATGGATGTTTTCTAGGGTAATCTGTAGTTTGGCTGACTTGACCAAAACGCATGTGCTTGGTCGTCTTCTATGTTTAATCCTCTTAACTGTGAACTGATCAGTTGTAAATCTATGGTTGTTCGGAATACTTGTATCCTGAGATTTTGGTCTATGTCAACTATCGCTGTCACGAGGTTTGGTTGAGGCACGATTGGCTCAAATATATATTCCCTTGGGCTCTTGAGGTCCTGTGATTGTCATACGAAACAAAATGCAAAACTAACTGTAATGAAAGAAATCCTAACTGCGTGAAATAAATCTAATTGCATATAACTTTTATCTTTCTAAGAAATATTCTAACAATTTTAAGGAAAGCAAACTATTTTAAGCATATCTAGAAATAATAACTAAACAATAATTTAAAACAGACAAGATAACCGAGTGTGGTTATTTGCCTGTACGATTTTGTAGAATTATTCTAAATAAAACAGTTTGTCTAATCTATTGGAAAGATTCTTGATCCTACCTCAGAAGTGAGGAGTGAATCATAGTTTCTCAGAAACTATCAATCCCCACAGCTTCCCTGGCAATGTCAAGAATAGAATGAAATAAAGTGATTAACTACTCTATTTGATATGAATCTGACTAGAACTTTGAAATTTAAAACCTGGACTCCGCAGAACAGTGGCGAATCCGATGGTGTATGTGATCTCGTCCCCTCAGTATGATCTCCTCATTCTTTTGTGTTCACTTGGATCCAGAAAAGCGTGTAATGCTAGCACCGATAGGAGTATATTTTGGGATAAGGACAACTCAGAATGCAGACTGAGAATGCGAGTAGGAGAGGGATAGTGCAAGAGTACAGAGCTTGGCTTATGCGATTCCTAGCGGGATTTTATTGCGAGTCATGCAACGTGAAGCGACCAGAACCTGTGACTATCTTATACGAAGAGCAAAACCTGCAACTTTAATGGCTTCCTAAGCTATTTTGTTCCAAAATAAAGATACTGCTTGCACAAGTTGGATATGTGGCTTACCAACAGCTGAATAAAACTAACCAGGTATATAATGAATTGAACTAAGAACTCTAAGTCGCGGTTAAAACAAATCTATAGCAAAGAGGCATTCAGAGGAAAGCTTCTAACCGGATTGGATGGAATAACAGCACTGCCTGCACAAGATGGGTCTGTGGCTTACCAACAGCTGAGCAATACTAACCAAGTATGGAATAAACTATGCTATCAATCCTAAGCAAGCTAACCAAAACACTAAAAATCAGAAGACTCTAACAAGGAAAAATGGTGACCAAAAGCTCCAGCTCAAATTCTTCACCAAATTCTTCACCGAATTCAGCCCATTTGCATGTACACAAACCATGCATTTATAAGAATTCAAACACTCAAAAACCAAAACCAACTTGAACTCCTAAACAATAAACAAAGAAAAAACACTATTCCAGGGGACCAAAAACATTAATGCATGCTCAAGTCGGCAAGGAAAAGATAGTGAATCGTGATATTTCACGCGAGTCGTGTCAAAAGAGCGTTCTGGAAAATGCACATAGGACCGCTGTTTTGAGCAGGGTGGCGGTTACAGGACCGCCGCCCTGATCAGGGCGGCGGTCACGAGACCGCCGCCCTGCAGGGCGGCGGTTTCGTCACTGAAGGTCCAGAGGCCAAGGAAAGAGGGAAAATAGGGGAAAACAAAGGGCGCGGGGGCTAAGCCGGGCATGCGGGATGTTAACGCATACTCTGAGGGCTTTTCTGGGTCCCGAACACCTTACGAGGAGACCTGTATCATCATCGGGGCATTTATTACACCGTTCCGCAGTACAGTACCTTACAATTTTGGGTATGTACAGAAACACATACAAGTCTCTGTAACAACTAGTCCAACCGAAAAGGATTACAATTATGACCAACAAAGAAGATAGGAAAATGAAACAGTTTCCCTTTAAGAAGAACGCACTTCCAGTTCCAGAAAAGCTTTGAATGCCCAAAGAAAATTAACAAAATCTTACCTATAGCAACAACGTATCCCATAATGGGTAATAATAAATGAATCAATTCGAAGAGAACAAAAACCAAAATCATTCAACAGGTATACCTTTCTATTCATTCTTCCACGAAAGATACAATCTCCCATACACGTGTTCTAAAAAAGAACGAAAGAATTGATACAGTTCCCATTTCATGGTGAGGATACATATATTCATATCCCTGAATAGTAACAACTAAATGATTCAAGGAAGTAAAAGTAAAGACATGATTTATTTGACCAATAATGTTGGTTTCCAACTATTATCAACAAGAAACCAACCAAAACAAAGAACAAAGATTTTCTTAAGTCACAGGCGTATATCTCAAACTGCCATGACGAAGTCCACCTATAAAGTTAGTCTCTAACCATTACTAATAAGGATATCTTTCAAAGCTAAAATATACATATTTCAACAAAAAACCAGTCAACTATTTACACATACACAATACCTAGACAAGGTATCCATCTAATATAGATACAAACATACACTTGTATCAATATCTAAGAAATTTCATATGTAAATATAGATAACACATTATCCATTTAATTAATATAACCCAGATTCACAATAATACAACACACACAACACCATAAATCATCCAAAATAACCAAGAAGAAAATGCCATCGAGAAAGGAGAAGAAACACAAAACCAGAACTAGAAAGTTTCCAATCAAGAGTAGAGTTATTTTTTATGAAGACATTTAAATAAAATAAGAATATTTGAAGAGATAGGGCCTATCATGCCTGATAGATATCATGTCTTCTATTCCTTGTTGCAAATATTCAATAATAACCTCGATAGCAAAGTTTTCACGAAAATGCCAAACACCAAGCTCTGAAACTTTCCCTTTCTTCCTCTTATAACTTCCTAGTTAGATTTTCCTTTATCATCATCCACAATGTAAGGTGAATATAGGCATGCATAAATTCAAACTAGAAATTTGAAAAATCAAAACCACATACAGGAGCTACAAATCTCACAAAAACCAAATGAAACAATGAAAACTGAAAACCACATTTTCCTCCAACTTCTCCTTTTTCCCAGGTTTGTTTTCACAATGACTGAGATCAATTAATGTAAACTAGGACTAACAGAGTCCTTCTTTATCTCCTACCTCCACCAAATCCTTGTTGGCTATTACCAAGTTTAAAATTCCATGCAACTAAACTTTAGCCATTGGTTGACAACTCAACCTCCACTAAAATTTCATGCAGTCACCAAAATTGGCGGTTACATGGTGTTTAAAGCCCCATTAAAACCTCATAAATACCTAGATATTGGTTCCACCAAAACCTCTTCGCATGTCATCCCCTTTAGGCTAGTCCACGCTCTTAGGTTAGGCTCATAAACATTAGATTAGAAACCAACTTAGGTCCATACATTAAATTTTATATAGTTTAGTCTTAGGATATCCTAGTTAGAAGACATACGATTGCCCAATTCCATAATCAACACAAAATAATAATATCATCCATTTTAAACTTAGGAACTTAGATAAATTAGGTTTCCCCCAAAAATCATTTAAATTACAAAATTCAAAAGTACCAAATGAAGATCAAAATGGCGTTCTTGGATCACTTAAGAAGGACGTGAGTGGAAAAAGGTCTCCAATGATCCCATGGAATCTTGGGTTAAGAAATACGATATTCTACCCAGCTCAGTCAAGATGACCTTGATGTCATAAAATCAAAAGCATGCCTTAGATCACTGAAATAGATCCAAGGTATAGCTATCCTACATCAGAAATTATGAATATTGAAGCACAAGTTCAAATGCAATAAAGACTTATGAACGAGTTTAGGCTGAATCAATTTTCACTATCCACATGCGATTGAACATTTAACATAATAAGGAATGGAATAATTCATCTTTAATTTAGAATAGAAATGGTAGGATTGTATATATTATCATAAGATAATATATTTATCTACAACAAAACATGATTACTTACTTCACAAGAGTTATATACCGTCTTCAAACAAGAATCACATATCAACGTTTGTAAATTTTATTAAAGAAGTCATCATAGATATCAACCATGGTTAGAGGCATTACAAATGGGGAAACACCAAATGAACCTCATTACATACGTTTCCATTCACTTGAGGGGCACATAACTCCTATCACTCCATTTTTCATTCCATTCTGCCCATCCACAGCATATTACGTATTATGGTTACTTTTACTCTTGCTTAATTTTTCTCGTTCATTGTCACTTTATTACACATGCTAGTTAGATTATCTTTTATGTAAATTTATCTATATCATCCACACATGTGCATTCATGTATTTTTCTAGTTGTGATCGTAGATATAGGTCTCTTGCACGCAACATGGATGCTCACCTTCTACCCTTCTTACACTGGTTGTTGGGAGCATCCACATTCTTTTCTCATAGGTTTTATTATTTCATTTTGTACTTAGCACTTTACATTACTTGTTTATACATGCCTTTGACATACTGGTTATCTTTCTAACATGCTAATGGGTGCTTCATGTGCACCATTTATTATGTAGGTTTATTTTCTTCCATACTTGTTTTTTATATTGTTTTTCTATTGGTTGCTCTTGTTTATGGGCATTCCCCTTTGCTTGGTGTACACACTTGTTTGTTAAATTTGGCCATTATGGCCTTTCATGTCTTATGACATTGTGAGTGATGTCCCAATGTTTACAACTCTCTTTGGTGGTTTACTTTGTCTTCTTACGTGTTTACATAACTACTTTGATTGATAGTTTATACACTATTTGTGTAGCTTATACATTGTTTCTATATGAATGTTTTTTTCATACTAACACTTATCTTTGGATAGCCTTTGTATTTTTTCACGTGTTGGTTTCTATCAAGCACATTCCTTTCCCCCTGTAGGGTAGAGTCTCAAAATACATGTGGTTGGTCCTATTTTAGGGCTGCATTCTCCTATCAGTGACATCACATGCACCCCCAAAGAGGGGGTCATCATTTGGGGTTTTACATCATAGACAGTGCTTCTACACCGGTTCAGTTCAGTGCACTTGCCGCCCTTGGCATTGTAGGTTACATACAACGAGTGGGTTCAGACCAGTCTACGAACCCCGTACATAGTGGATTTTATAGGACACAAAATTCCTTAGCATTTTAGGAAGCAGTTAAAGGTTGGAGGATATAATTGAATTCATCCCTAAAATTCTTTGGCCAGAGTGGCGTCAGATCACCCAAAAAAAATAGGACGTATAGATATCTCTTCACACACATTCAGGGAAGTCGTTATAGGTTAGAGGATACAACGGAATTCCTCCCTACACTTATTTTGCCTATGGTGTCGGATCACACAAAAAAACTAGAAGTACAGGATATCCTTCTACACTATCTTTCTCGACATGGACCATGTGCACATGTTCCATCTACACTTTTTCATTTTTGTATTTCACATTCACATGATTTTTACACTTATATACATGTGTCTTTTACATTGTGTTTTTACACATACATACATATATATGTGACTACTTCATCATTTTATCCTTGTAGGTCTGGCTATATGAGAAACAAGTAGCCAAATTGGGGAAACAACAACAACAACATCTTACAACAACACACACCATACTAACCATGCAGGTAAATTACACACTCGTTTCCACCCTAGGTTCACTCTCATCACTTTTTTTTACACTTTTACATCTTTATTTTCCACCCTCCATAATATTTTTATCATTCCATGATTTTCCTAGTCCTTCTATGATTTTTCTACTACAATATTCATGGACATCAAGTATGCATCTCTTTCTACTTTATATTACCAAGATTTCTGCTCAACAACATAAAGTGGGGGAAAATATAGTCACAAAATCACACACTTTAGACATTATTTAGTCTCGGGTCTCATACTACTATTTAGAATGTTTTTGAGTGAAGAAAGTATTAACTAACCCTTGTCTTTTGGCCATCTTTCTTTATTTTCTTTCATCATTCGTGACCTCTTACACTAGCATTCCCAGTCAACTTTTTTCATTTTATGTTATTTTATCTTTGACTAAGGCACTGAGGCTAGTACTGGGGTGCCCATGGGCACCTTGGTATCCTACCAAGGAATCCCTGATCCTTTTGAACTTTCCCGCCAATTTTTGGGCACTTTCTAATCGTTTCAGATTCTTATCTTTTTAGTGGTAAGCCATTTCGGGGCTAATTCTGAAATTATATTAAGAGAACCATATAAATATAAAATTTATGATACTTGTAATGAGGGACCAAACACTAGTCACTACTATCATCCACATAGGGTTACATTCATCTAAGGAATTTGGAAATCATTTGCTACCAATTAGCTCCATCACAAAGGACAAGGCTGGTTTATCTGTATCACACAAGCATAGGAGGGGATTCTATTCTATTTCACCCACCAATCCTCATTTTAGACAATAGAACAAGTCAATTTTTTTTTTTTTTGATAAATGCTTCCTGGTTCTAAATACATAATTTAGAACTCACAAATCAAATAACCATTCATATAACAGATAACCATATGCAGCTGTAATGACTCGGAGTACCTCCGATCTATTCATTCCATGACTCGGTAATCTACCGATCTATTCATGAGTAATAAGAGTTGGCATTTTTATTTAACACATCACTCTTGTGGTTCTCTTCCCTATTCTAGGATTCAGAATGCTCTGTCCAAGGAACCTAACTGAATAACTGTTACCATTATTCATCGGCATCTCATCCCTTAGACCAGGTGACTCAGGACAACGCAATCAGCAGCTTGCGATACTTTGGCCAAAGATTTGAAACATACTGCTTATGTCTCGTATTCCTTAACGGCATACTCGTCAATCTGGAATACGTCCTTCACCCCATTCCTATGTTATGTAGAATGTCTTATACCGACTTCTGTCAGTCCCTATTATCCCAAGTTAATCACTCGGGAATGGATTAGTAAGGTGACAACGTTATATGGATGCTCCCGAGGACTAGGGATAAGATGACATACTGGGTCAATCCTAATTAAACCAGTGTGTCAAGATACCCCGAGTCTCCTAGGCAGCCATATAACGTGACCACATTCCTAATCGGTCCCTGAGTAACTCGTTCGAGATCAAGATGTAAATCTTAGCGATCAATGCAAAGGGTGTCGTCATAAGTCACCTGCATTGTTGTAACTTTGAGAAGATCCTAATCTTCTCAGAGGTACAACCCTGCAGTTGACTTGTGCCGTCAACCTTTAAATCCACCTCGAAAAGATCTACTTATTAATAAGTGTTATGCACACTAAGTTTAAATTACATTAAAGACGTTCCCCTAAGGTTAGCCTTTCCCGATCCCTGGATTCCTCATCCTAGGATGACCTTTCTCAATAAAACCCATTACACAGAGGAGTTATTAAGGCCAAGGTCTCATCAAGGAGTTCATAGAATATACATAATTCTAAAACAACGGAATTGGACAATATCTCATAAACTTCACATGAGATTGCCATCTGAACCCCATTAGGTTTATATCAGTTCTCATAACTGAATTTATATCATACTTATTAGTATCAAGATATAAATGATTCAGAATCCAATTAAATGTTGTCCTGTCATAATCAGGACTAGGGATTAATAATTTAATTCAGTTTGTTTAGCGTTCTGCTTAGGTATATTTTAACCCTATCTTCCAAAAAGACAGTTACCTAAATTTCAATTTAGCTTCTGATAGAACATACTGGAACTGCTAAACAATCATAAGAATTCAATCACATATTCTTGTAAAGCTTACATTGATAATCACCAAAGTCTCCAAATTATATAATAATAACAATGCTCCTTAGATCATTTGAACCGAAGAAGGTCAAACTATCAAGATAAGAATACAAACACATAAGTAACAATATCAATTTCCATTCCTTTCAGAACTAATCAAATACATTTTATGCATTCAACATACTTGATACAATACTCAACGGAAGAAGAACATCTTTCCTCAAATAGTACATTTAGAGAATCAAACTGCAATTCATCATAAACCAAGTTAAGCAATCTGAACATCCTATCAGATCTGCATGCTTTTACCACTTACGGCAACCATCTGCAAAATTTGTCAACATGGGTCAGTTCGATGAACTGAGCATGATAAGCACTAACTCTTAAAACAATTGCAATCCACCAACTGTTTTCATTAAACAACCTGTTTAAATGAGATCAATTCACCAAACAAGTATACATATTTCAGACTATGCTGATGTAATACAAAAATGACTACAAACGTGTAACTCTATTATCATTACAGAATAGTCCTAAATACTTCCCAAATATTTCATCACAATATTAGAAATCAAGAAGAACGAAAGTATCCATATCATCTATCCATCTGAATTCCAAAAACAGCAAACTTCAGACAGATCATTTCATTCAACAGTAAAAGGAATATCATAATAAATCATGATTCCGTACATAGGTTCAAAACAGTTCCAACGGTTAGATAAAAATATCATCATATATTTTCATAACAGAAGAGAAAGAAAACAAGTCATTCAAATTTCCCTTCAACAAGCTCATGACTGTACCATTTCCTTAAATGGAAAACATTCACCTTACATGCATACGAAAAAGTCAGACGAGTCACAAGAAGAATCACTGTTTTGTTAACATCAAATATAACAAAACTTCTGTACAGTAGCTATCACGCCAACAGTGATGACTATCTACCAAACAGACTCCACATGACCTTCCACATGAAACAACCAACAAGAAGATATTCCCCACATCGCCCGTCGAGGTGCAGTCGACGGCTCATAGTTCAGTCAAGCTCAAGGCAGGATAGTCATGCAACAGAATACGTAAACACGACTACAATCCCATACATTAACCTACAGTCCCCTTCTAGTTCATAATAAACACTACAAGGCTTTCGGACCCAAGGTCGAAATCAAAGAGCTTCAATTATTCGCAGTCAACAATAGACTCCCTAGCATTGAGCAATTGATGTTTCCCTAAGACAATGCCGAGGTAATCACACAGAATTCCCGCAACATGCACAGCCTCAAACTGACTGGAATATACAGAAAGTAAACATAACATGTCTATTCTCATCTGGACGCATTCAGAGTTTAAAGTATGGTATTCGCGTCTCACTTCAACAGAGCCAGGACACATGATAACTATCCATACTCAAGGAACTTCCACAGTGACAAAAACAACAGTGTACCAAATCAGGTTTAATTTGAGGCAAAAATACAGGTTACCTTCCAAGATTCAACTGAATCCGAACAACAGTAACAAGATAAATAAATTAAATGATTCCATCTGTGCCAATCAATGGTACACATTTAAAAATCAGGCAAAAGTAAATCTAAATACTGATTTCAAAACAAGGAATCCGACTGAACCCTTATCAATTTTTCACACAAGTTTGCACAGAATGTAAACGTAAAAATACACCCAAAGAGTCTGTACCACAAAATCCTTGCAACACGAAGGTATTCTTACAAAATAACAGAGGTCGTAATACATGTTATTCCTTCAAGTCTCTGGCACATCAATTACCAATATTCAATTATATTTAGCTTCAATAGTGGTCCAAATATATGAATCATTCAATCGACTCCACAGAGTCGTTTCGATTACAACAAACATAAATATATACATATTGCATACTGTCAACGGGTTGAAACCCATAACCACAACGCAAGGAAAAACAACCTCAACAGGGTCGCGATGAGATACAGTAACACAACAAGTTATTTATTAACAAATAACTTTAAATTTCAAACGAAACCCAACAAGAATCTATAACCACAACCAATATTTACCACGACAGAGCTTACAAATAGTTCAATAAAACTGAGCAATCAAACAAAAGTCCATCAGTATTCCTTTCTACGAGTAACCACAACCAGCATTGACGGCAAGTATCAACAACAAGCATCGACTACGAGAATCAATCAACAAGCATCACAGTAGCCTGAACCCAGCAAGGGAATCATGCACGGGTTCTCACAGAGCAGGATAAGTACCCTTCAAGCATACGTTTCACAGGCTTACGCCGGAATGTAAAACGTAATAAAACAGAATAACAGTTCGAAATACAACACACACCCTTCAAGGGTTAAATTTGAAAATCGAACAGCAAGAAGATACAGTAACAAAATCACCCGTAACTGCCATAAAATCATCTAAACCCATAAATCATTTGAACAGAGTTGTTCTAATGAAATCACTTGAAAGACAGCAAGATTTTTAAAGGTTAGGGCCTAACATGCCTGGATATTTGCTCAAAATTCCGAAGCAGACCACTGAAAGAGCTCGAACCTTCTCTTCTTTTCCAAGTTAGAGCCACCAACAAAATTTGCCATTTCCATGACTTATATATTTTCCTTGCCAGAGGAAAGAGCTAGTTACGCTCATTCTTGCCATGCAACACCAAGAAGACTGGTGCGAATAACCAGTGAACAGACAGAAGGAAAACCGGAGCGCATGCAAAACTAAACAAACCATTAACTTTCCATTTTGCATGCCTTCTCGCGGAATCCGAGCTCGATTACCGAGTTCATTAATGGCATTTACTCCCATTTTCCCGCTCAAACTCCACTGCCACCGACCGCCATAGTTGGCGATAGACAAATGAAATTCCAAGACCATTTCCAATTTTGGCGACCTGCCACGTCGGCTCAAGATAGCCGTTATAAAACCTCCACCAAATTACCTGTCTTTCATACTTATCCACGCATTTAATAACATAGAAACTGCCGCCCATGGTTCGCACCCCTTCCATAGGTCCCCTTAATTCCTTGCTCAATAGTTAGGTTAGTAACTTAGGTTAGGATTTAGGATAACACCTAGTCTAACCACTTAGCACATAGATACTAACTTAGAACATTAGCTCTTAGCCTAGGTCTAGGTTAGATTAACACTAATCTAACCCCTAGGTTAAGTTTAGTTTTAGGTTACTAACATTAATAATTCCAGTTAGGTCTAACATTTCATATACTCAGAAAAAGACCTACAACATGCATTCTCGAACAGGGTTCACTCCTGTACTGCCATTAGGCTACAGAATTATATGCAACAGAATTATTACCTGGTCCACGACCAAGACCTTCCAGATATACTTCGATATCGGGAACCATTCCATTTCACACGATCAACCTGAGTTAGACTCGGGATTGGCTTTATTCAATGAATTCAGACCTTGCAACCTGTGAAAGGTTTATAATTTTTAATTCATCACGAATAACTTAAAGCACCACTTGGATCAATACCACTGATCCAAGGCTAGGTCTTATAGATGAATAACTTCATAATTCGTTCCGAGATCAGATTAAACTCAGATGTAAAATGAAATAAATAAAAGAGTCCAATCATAATCCGACTCAGTCAAAGATCTGCAATCTGCAAAGAAAATACAGTACATATCAAGCATGACTTCTCAATCAAGGAACACATCCTTTTACAAAGAAATCACATATCAACACTTGTATGCTTAGGAGGAAGTAACAACAGTTCAGGGTGTTACATGCTTCCCTCCTAAAAAGATTCATCGTCCCGATGATTACATATTCAATTAACCTTCAGGTCAACCAATTTATTAGTTCACAAGTCAATGCGATTATTTTCCAACTTGAATAGTTCCAGAAATCAATGTCACAACACATTTTATTCAACCTGAATAATGTTTGCCTTCATCTGGCTTTCATAAATACTTAAAAAAAATAAGTTCATAAAAGAATGTTTTGTCAACAGATTTCATTCTGTTGAAAAAGAGAAGGAAAAGCAATTTTCATCTCTTCCATATTTTCCCAAGTTGCACTTTCTTCGTTAAACTGGTCCCACTGGACCTTACATTGCTGTATTTCATGATTTCTTAAATGCAATTGGCGAGTTTCCAGCACTCGTGTGGGTTTAACCACGATTATTCCTGGGTCTTGGACCTGCAAGGAATTCCAATTTAAAACATGTGACAGATCTGAAACGTATTTCTTAAGCAAAGAAATATGGAAAACATCATGCATGCGAGATAAAGCAGGTGGTAATGCTAAACGATAAGCTACAGGATTGATTATTTCGACAATTTCGAAAGGTCCCACGAATCGAGGTGACAACTTGGCAGCCTTGCCAAAAGTTATAGAACTCTTTCTGGGTTTAACACGAAGAAAAACCTTCTCACCAAGCTCAAACCTTCTATCAACCCGCTTAAGGTCAGCATAGCTCTTCTGCCTATCCGCTGCTTCCTTTAATCTTTCACGAATCAGCTTAACTTGCTGTTCCATTTCTGTGAGAATCTCTGGTCCAATTACCACTCTATCCTCAACACTATCCCAGCTAACAGGAGTTCTGCACTTTCTTCCATAAAGTGCTTCAAATGGTGCCATTTTAAGAGATGAGTGATAAGTGTTGTTGTATGCGAACTCAACTAATGGAAGATACTCTTCCCATTTATACTGTTGATCCATGCAATACATTCGCAACATGTCCTCCAACACTTGATTTACCCTTTCAGTTTGTCCATCCGTTTCCGGATGATATGCGGAACTGAAGTTTAGTTTTGTTCCAAGAGCTGTATTAAGTGTTTGCCAAAACCTTGACGTCATTCTTGGATCCCTGTCAGATATAATCAATTCTGGTACACCATGCAATCTGAAAATTTCGTGTACGAATCTTTTGGCCAGCACTGGTGAATCATCCTTTAGATTTCCAGCGATGAAATGAGCTACCTTAGTCAGTTTATCTACAACTACCAGGATAACATCATGTTTATTCCTGGACATGGGTAATCCTTGTACAAAATCCATGGTTATTACTTGCCATTTGTACTGCGGTATGCTATGAGGATATAACAGTCCAGCAGGGTGCATATGTTCTGCCTTAACCCACTGACACTCCAAACAATGGGTCACAAAATTTATGACATCCTTTTTCATACCTTTCCAAAAGTATTGCTGTTTCAAATCAGCAAGCATCTTTGTGATACCCGGGTGTCCAGAGAAAGGTGAATTATGAAATTCCACTAACAACTTCTTCCTCAAGTCGTTCAACATAGGTACATATACCCTGTTTTCATAACGCAAGATTCCTTCATTATCAAAATGAAAACCTTTATACCTTTCATCATTAGGTTCTGCAGCAAGCGCTGCTTTTACCTGCAGAAAGTAATTATCAGATTCTGAGGCACTCTTTACCTCCTCCTTGAACTGAGTTCTTAATGTTATAAGAGCAGAAATGTGCCTCCTACGACTTAGAGCATCAGCTACTCTATTCTCCTTCCCTTTGATATAGCTAATATCAAAATCATATTGTGATAAAAATTCTAACCACCTTCTCTGTCTGGCATTCAGATTAGGCTGAGTAAAAATATATTTCAGCCCTAAGTGATCAGTTTTCAACTCAAAAGGTTTCCCAAGTAAGTAGTGTCTCCAGACTTGAAGTGCATGAACAATGGCAGCAAGCTCCAAATCATGAGGGGCATAATTCAGCTCATGTAACTTGAGTTTTCTACTTTCATATGCAATGACTTGATCATTTTGTAGCAAAACACCACCAAGGCCTTCCCCAGAAGCATCCGTTACAACTGTAAAACTCCCATTAGGGTCTGGTACAGCTAAAATAGGTGCAGAAGTCAACTGGTCTTTCAGACTTTTGAAAGCCGCTTCGCACTTGTCGTTCCATATGAATTTCTTATCCTTCTTTTGCAATGAAGTTATTGGTGCAGCTACCTTAGAAAAATCCTTTACAAATTTTCTATAGTAACCAGCAAGACCCATGAAGCTTCTTACTTCATGCACATTCTTTGGCGCAGGCCACTCAGTTATTGCCACTATTTTTGAAGGATCTACAGCAATTCCTTCTTTACTTATGACATGACCCAAATAGTGAACTTCTGAATCAAAGAAAGAACATTTGGATAACTTACCATACAACTTTCTTTTTCTCAAAATTCCCAAAACTATCTTCAAATGCTCATTGTGCTCCTCAACGCTTTTAGAATAAATGAGAATATCGTCCAAGAATACAAGTACAAACTTGTCCAGATATTCTTGAAAAATATTATTCATTAAGTTCATAAAGGCTGCGGGTGCATTAGTTAATCCAAAGGGTAGAACCGTGAATTCATAATGTCCGTACCTTGTTCGGAAAGCTGTTTTATGAATGTCTTCTTCTTTAATCCTTAACTGATGATAACCAGATCGAAGGTCTATCTTAGAATAAACCGCTGCTCCACGCATCTGATCAAATAGATCGTCGATCCTTGGAAGTGGATATCTGGTTCTTGATTGTTGCTTTGTTCAACATCCGATAATCAATACACAGCCTAAGTGTTCCATCCTTCTTTTTCACAAATATCACAGGCGCACCCCAAGGTGAAACACTTGGTCTAATCAAACCTTTTGTCAAAAGTTCTTGCAACTGTGCCTTAAGCTCGACTAACTCTGTAGTAGTCATCCTATAAGGTGCTTTGGAAATAGGTTCAGTTCCCGGTTTGATTTCGATGGTGAAGTCAAATTCTCTCTTGGGTGGTAACCCTGGTAATTCTTCAGGAAAAACATCCCTGAAACTTTGTAACAGAGGAAATTGCTTCATGTAATCACCATCTTCTTCTGAAGATTCAGATATCTTTACTGCATAAAGAGTACATCCTTTATTCTTAGCCTTTTTAAGCTGCATAGCTGACAGTTTTCTAACTGAAATTTCTCGTTTCACACCTTGAATCTCTGCGGTTTCCAGCTGATCATCTAAACACTTTATGTTCTTTTCATAGCAATCTACCTTTTCTTTATGGTCAGCTAACCAATTGACACCAATGATAATGTCATACGATCCTAAAGGTGTAACATAGAGGTCAACTTCCGTGGAAAAGTTAGGTAAGTCAAGGACTGCCCCAAAAAGACACATACTCACTGTATGAACAGAGTTATTACCATACTGTACAGTCCAAGATTTATCCATTTTCCCAGCTTTTCTTTTAAGTTTAGAAGCAAGTTTATTAGAAATAAAACATTCAGTAGCTCCTGTATCAAAAAGAATAGTGACAGGTATGCCAAATAACTTACCCGGAACTTCTATAGGTGTTACTTGCTTTTCAGCTTGCTTGTCTGCTACTGCAGCATGTATCTTATGCTGCTGATTACGATCATCCTTCTTCAAAGGGCATTGATTAGCGTAGTGATCTTTGCCACAATTGTAGCAGCCTCCTACAGGTCCCTTTTTAGGCTCAGAATTGCCTCCAGCCTTGTAATTGTCACGTTGTCCTCCATAGGGCTTCTGCCCATTGTTATAATTTTTAGCAAAATTATCCCTTACATTTCCAGCAGGCTTATTTACTACTGCTTTCTTACTGTTATCTCCTGGAAACTTACTCTTGTTTCCAAACTTTTTCCATGGTCCTTTTCTGGGTGCAAGAGAGGTTGAAGAAGGATTTGCAGTCTTCTTCCGCACTTCCTCTTTATGAGCAGAAATAGCCTTTAATTTCTGTTCTTGCCTTATGGCCTTTTCAACAACTCCTTCCATAGTGGTTGGACTGTGAACATCGACCTCTCCCCCTATCACGGGATTCAATCCCATGATGAATTTCCATATTCTGAACTTCTCGTCAGTTTGATACTGCGGTACATACTTGAGGAGTTTTGTAAACCGCTCCCAGAATTCAGTTACCGTTAGCTTCCCTTGAGCTAAGTTCTGAAATTCTGTCATTTTCTGATCATAGAAAAGTTGTGGCAGCCAACGTTGCCTAAAATAGCCTTTAAATTGATCCCAAGTAATATTGGTCTCATCAATATTTAGTTCAGCTTTACGGCTATCCCACCACGAAGATGCTTCGTGGGAAAGCTGATAGGCTCCCCAAATAGCTTTGGTTTCCTCTGAGAAGTTCCTTATTGCAAAGTACTTCTCCATTTCACTGAGCCAGTTCTCAGCTCCATCTCCTAATGTGGTGCCATCATACTTAGGTGGGCTTATCCTTTTTATATCATTAGTGAGTTCTGCTGCCAATCTGGCCTTTTTGTTTTCTGGTTGGACAGGTGCATTTACAACATTAACATCAACACCCATATTGGGGTTGTCCTCAGGAGGTGGCTGATTGTCATTTCCAGCTTCTTCATCCTCCTCATTTCCCATCACCTGCTGTTCAAGTACAGCTAAACGATCTCTTGTGTCCAACAGGGCAGCAAGGATCTCATCAAGTTTCTGGGTTGTTGCCGCCCCTCCTTCAGGTGGAGCATTATTCGCAACGTTCCCCCTTGTTCTAACCATTTTCTGTTACAAGAAAATTCAGGTTTTTATCAGATTATGGACACAATAGGTCCAAGAGCTGCAACCTTCAGCTCTGATACCAAGATGTAACATCCTCATTTTAGACAATAGAACAAGTCAATTTTTTTTTTTTTTGATAAATGCTTCCTGGTTCTAAATACATAATTTAGAACTCACAAATCAAATAACCATTCATATAACAGATAACCATATGCAGCTGTAATGACTCGGAGTACCTCCGATCTATTCATTCCATGACTCGGTAATCTACCGATCTATTCATGAGTAATAAGAGTTGGCGTTTTTATTTAACACATCACTCTTGCGGTTCTCTTCCCTATTCTGGGATTCAGAATGCTCTATCCAAGGAACCTAACTGAATAACTGTTACCATTATTCATCGGCATCTCATCCCTTAGACCAGGTGACTCAGGACAACGCAATCAGCAGCTTGCGATACTTTGGCCAAAGATTTGAAACATACTGCTTATGTCTCGTATTCCTTAACGGCATACTCGTCAATCTGGAATACGTCCTTCACCCCATTCCTATGTTATGTAGAATGTCTTATACCGACTTCTGTCAGTCCCTATTATCCCAAGTTAATCACTCGGGAACGGATTAGTAAGGTGACAACGTTATATGGATGCTCCCGAGGACTAGGGATAAGATGACATACTGGGTCAATCCTAATTAAACCAGTGTGTCAAGATACCCCGAGTCTCCTAGGCAGCCATATAACGTGACCACATTCCTAATCGGTCCCTGAGTAACTCGTTCGAGATCAAGATGTAAATCTTAGCGATCAATGCAAAGGGTGTTGTCATAAGTCACCTGCATTGTTGTAACTTCGAGAAGATCCTAATCTTCTCGGAGGTACAACCCTGCAGTTGACTTGTGTCGTCAACCTTTAAATCCGCCTCGAAAAGATCTACTTATTAATAAGTGTTATGCACACTAAGTTTAAATTACATTAAAGACGTTCCCCTAAGGTTAGCCTTTCCCGATCCCTGGATTCCTCATCCTAGGATGACCTTTCTCAATAAAACCCATTACACAGAGGAGTTATTAAGGCCAAGGTCTCATCAAGGAGTTCATAGAATATACATAATTCTAAAACAACGGAATTGGACAATATCTCATAAACTTCACATGAGATTGCCATCTGAACCCCATTAGGTTTATATCAGTTCTCATAATTGAATTTATATCATACTTATTAGTATCAAGATATAAATGATTCAGAATCCAATTAAATGTTGTCCTGTCATAATCAGGACTAGGGATTAATAATTTAATTCAGTTTGTTTAGCGTTCTGCTTAGGTATATTTTAACCCTATCTTCCAAAAAGACAGTTACCTAAATTTCAATTTAGCTTCTGATAGAACATACTGGAACTGCTAAACAATCATAAGAATTCAATCACATATTCTTGTAAAGCTTACATTGATAATCACCAAAGTCTCCAAATTATATAATAATAACAATGCTCTTTAGATCATTTGAACCGAAGAAGGTCAAACTATCAAGATAAGAATACAAACACATAAGTAACAATATCAATTTCCATTCCTTTCAGAACTAATCAAATACATTTTATGCATTCAGCATACTTGATACAATATTCAACGGAAGAAGAACATCTTTCCTCAAATAGTACATTTAGAGAATCAAACTGCAATTCATCATAAACCAAGTTAAGCAATCTGAACATCCTATCAGATCTGCATGCTTTTACCACTTACGGCGACCATCTGCAAAATTTTTCAACATGGGTCAGTTCGATGAACTGAGCATGATAAGCACTAACTCTTAAAACAATTGCAATCCACCAACTGTTTTCATTAAACAACCTGTTTAAATGAGATCAATTCACCAAACAAGTATACATATTTCAGACTATGCTGATGTAATACAAAAATGACTACAAACGTGTAACTCTATTATCATTACAGAATAGTCCTAAATACTTCCCAAATATTTCATCACAATATTAGAAATCAAGAAGAACGAAAGTATCCATATCATCTATCCATCTGAATTCCAAAAACAGACAAACTTCAGACAGATCATTTCATTCAACAGTAAAAGGAATATCATAATAAATCATGATTCCGTACATAGGTTCAAAACAGTTCCAATGGTTAGATAAAAATATCATCATATATTTTCATAACAGAAGAGAAAGAAAACAAGTCATTCAAATTTCCCTTCAACAAGCTCATGACTGTACCATTTCCTTAAATGGAAAACATTCACCTTACATGCATACAAAAAAGTCAGACGAGTCACAAGAAGAATCACTGTTTTGTTAACATCAAATATAACAAAACTTCTGTACAGTAGCTATCACGCCAACAATGATGACTATCTACCAAACAGACTCCACATGACCTTCCACATGAAACAACCAACAAGAAGATATTCCCCACGTCGCCCGTCGAGGTGCAGTCGACGGCTCATAGTTCAGTCAAGCTCAAGGCAGGATAGTCATGCAACAGAATACGTAAACATGACTACAATCCCATACATTAACCTACAGTCCCCTTCTAGTTCATAATAAACACTACAAGGCTTTCGGACCCAAGGTCGAAATCAAAGAGCTTCAATTATTCGCTGTCAACAATAGACTCCCTAGCATTGAGCAATTGATGTTTCCCTAAGACAATGCCGAGGTAATCACACAGAATTCCCGCAACATGCACAGCCTCAAACTGACTGGAATATACAGAAAGTAAACATAACATGTCTATTCTCATCTGGACACATTCAGAGTTTAAAGTATGGTATTCGACGTCTCACTTCAACAGAGCCAGGACACATGATAACTATCCATACTCAAGGAACTTCCACAGTGACAAAAACAACAGTGTACCAAATCAGGTTTAATTTGAGGCAAAAATACAGGTTACCTTCCAAGATTCAACTAAATCCGAACAACAGTAACAAGATAAATAAATTAAATGATTCCATCTGTGCCAATCAATGGTACACATTTAAAAATCAGGCAAAAGTAAATCTAAATACTGATTTCAAAACAAGGAATCCGACTGAACCCTTATCAATTTTTCGCACAAGTTTGCACAGAATGTAAACGTAAAAATACACCCAAAGAGTCTGTACCAAAAAATCCTTGCAACACGAAGGTATTCTTACAAAATAATAGAGGTCGTAATACATGTTATTCCTTCAAGTCTCTGGCACATCAATTACCAATATTCAATTATATTTAGCCTCAACAGTGGTCCAAATATATGAATCATTCAATCGACTCCACAGAGTCGTTTCGATTACAACAAACATAAATATATACATATTGCATACTGTCAACGGGTTGAAACCCATAACCACAATGCAAGGAAAAAAACAACCTCAACAGGGTCGCGATGAGATACAGTAACACAACAAGTTATTTATTAACAAATAACTTTAAATTTCAAATGAAACCCAACAAGAATCTATAACCACAACCAATATTTACCACGACAGAGCTTACAAATAGTTCAATAAAACTGAGCAATCAAACAAAAGTCCATCAGTATTCCTTTCTACGAGTAACCACAACTAGCATTGACGACAAGTATCAACAACAAGCATCGACTACAAGAATCAATCAACAAGCATCACAGTAGCCTGAACCCAGCAAGGGAATCATGCACGGGTTCTCACAGAGCAGGATAAGTACCCTTCAAGCATACGTTTCACAGGCTTACGCCGGAATGTAAAACGCAATAAAACAGAATAACAGTTCAAAATACAACACACACCCTTCAAGGGTTAAATTTGAAAATCGAACAGCAAGAAGATACAGTAACAAAATCACCCGTAACTGCCATAAAATCATCTAAACCCATAAATCATTTGAACAGAGTTGTTCTAATGAAATCACTTGAAAGACAGCAAGATTTTTAAAGGTTAGGGCCTAACATGCCTGGATATTTGCTTAAAATTTCGAAGCAGACCACTGAAAGAGCTCAAACCTTCTCCTTCTTTTCCAAGTTAGATCCACCAACAGAAATTTGCCATTTCCATGACTTATATATTTTCCTTGCCAGAGGAAAGAGCTAGTTACACTCATTCTTGCCATGCAACACCAAGAAGACTGGTGCGAATAACCAGTGAACAGACAGAAGGAAAACCGGAGTGCATGCAAAACTAAACAAACCATTAACTTTCCATTTTGCATGCCTTCTCACGGAATAGGAGCTCGATTACCGAGTTCATTAATGGCATTTACTCCCATTTTCCCGCTCAAACTCCACTGCCACCGACCGCCATAGTTGGCGATAGACAAATGAAATTCCAAGACCATTTCCAATTTTGGCGACCTGCCACGTCGGCTCAAGATAGCCGTTATAAAACCTCCACCAAATTACCTGTCTTTCATACTTATCCACGCATTTAATAACATAGAAACTACCGCCCATGGTTCACACCCTTTCCATAGGTCCCCTTAATTCCTTGCTCAAAAGTTAGGTTAGTAACTTAGGTTAGGATTTAGGATAACACCTAGTCTAACCACTTAGCACATAGATACTAACTTAGAACATTAGCTCTTAGCCTAGGTCTAGGTTAGATTAACACTAATCTAACCCCTAGGTTAAGTTTAGTTTTAGGTTACTAACATTAATAATTCCAGTTAGGTCTAACATTTCATATACTCAGAAAAAGACCTACAACATGCATTCTCGAACAGGGTTCACTCCTGTACTGCCATTAGGCTACAGAATTACATGTAACTGAATTATTACCTGGTCCATGATCAAGACCTTCCAAATATACTTCGATATCAGGAACCAATCCATTTCACACGATCAACCTGAGTTATACTCCGGACTAGCTTACTCAATGCATCTAGACCTTGCAACCTGTTCAAGGTCTGTAATTTTTAATTCATCACGAACAAACTTAAAGCAATACTTGGATCAATTCCACTGATCCAAGGCTAGGTCTTATAGATGGATAACTCCATAATTCATTCCGAGATCAGATTAAACTCAGGTGTGAAATGAAAGAAATAAAAGAGTCCAATCATATCCCCACTCAGTCAAAGATCTGCAATCTACAAAGAAGATACAGTACATATCAAGCATGACTTCTCAATCAAGGAACACATCCTTTTTTACAAAGAAATCACATATCAACACTTGTATGCTCAGGAGGAAAGTAACAACAATTCAGGATGTTACAGTTGCATTGATCTAAGGAATGTTTTAATTATATTCGGGATGAACAATTATATATTGAAATTTCATGATATATTAAGTTTGACTGAACTTAGAATGTACAAGTTCTTTTAAACCTCCTTCATATAAAAATATGTCCGTAGAGGAAAGTTTTGTTGGATTTCGGAGGTTAATCCTGGCAAATCATTGCAATCAGAATCTGGTTTCAGTCATTTTAGCATCAGAAAGAACCTAGACCTTAAGCTAGGTAATATGTGTAAATTTTCCAACTAAAGCTAATTTACTTGATGCAGAACCAAAATCTGATCTGGGAACGTTATATTCTATTTGAATTCTATATACTGATTTATCCTATCTAGTGGACCTAAACTAGAATCAGTAAGGTTATTAGTTTTAAACCTAAGCTATAACCTATTGTTGCAAGGTTAATTAATCTAACCTAGTCCTAAACTATGTGCTTGATATTCCTAAGGGTTATCTAAACCTTATACTAAGGTGGGTGACTAATGTTATATCCTATGGTATTAAGATTAAATCTACCTATGATCTAACCTAAGTCACTAACTTATCCTAAACTAATGCTATGAAAAGGAACCTAAGGAGGGTCACAAGTTTTGGGCGGTGCTTTCTATGACATTTAAGGAAAGGATAAGGATGAAAGGACAGGGAGCGCTGCCAAGGTTAGTGGAGGTTAATTTGGTAAGAGGGGTCTTACGTGGCAACATCTCTAAAAATGGAAACTTTTGTTTATTTTAATTTAGAGTTCACCAACTTTGGTGGTCAGTGGAAATGGAAAACGTGTTGGGAGAAATAAATTTAATGCAATTAGTTTGCATGGGTTCTCGAGCTTAGATTGCTTTGGAGGGCATGCAAATGGAATTTTTCTTGGTTGTTTTGTTTTTTATGCATTCCATTCTTCACTCTGTATGAGCACTGGTTTTTCGAACCAACAGTTTACTCTTCGTTGCATGGCAATTTTGAAAGTTTCAAATTTATTTCTGTGACTTGGGGAATATATAAGGCATGGAGGTAGCAATATTTTGTTGTTTAATCTTTCGTGGAAAAAGAAGAGAAAGGGCGAGCTCATCCAGAGGTCTTCTTCGACTTTTTAAGCAACACTATCAGGCATGATAGGCCCTAACTATTAAAATCTTGCTTTCCTCTAAATGTTTTGATTGCAACAACTCTGTTCTGATGATATATGTGCATTTTAGGCTTGGCTGGTAACAATGATTATGGGTTTTATGTAAATTTGGGGTTCTGGGTTGAACATGGAAATTTTGGGTCCTGAATGAAACTTGTTTCATTATTCTTTGTTCCCTTGTTGTGGATTAAACTAGGAGTTTTTCTATCGGTTTGGAAGTGCTATAAATTCTTATCTGACTGATTTAGTAGATTAGAAACTTGCTCCATGGAAAGAAACATTTTAAATGATTACGTGTTTTAAACACCATGGTAATTCCTTACTATTTCAGCCATGATTAGAATAACAGATTATTTTGCTTCACTATGAGAACTCTGACTGTAACAAGTCCATGTTAAAGGAAATTGGTAAATGATTTTGTGGATGGATTGTTGGTATACTTTGTCAAACATGACTGCTTTAGTTGTGTGATTTTGAAACATTGTATGAGGTTTAAGTCTATACCTCCTCTTTTGAAGGGGTTTGAATGTTCTTAAGTTTGCAGGTACTGTGAGTAAGGCAGTATATGGTTTAGTTGTTGTTTTTGCGATTAATCATGAGTATTAGGAATACAGTTATGCATAGGAGGAAAAGTACTTAGATGAGTTCTGTTCCCTGGAAAATTCATGGTTAATCTTGGAAAAGCATTAATGGGAAATTATGAATAATATTTTTGGATAGATAAGATTGTGTTTAATGTTACCTTTGAGATGATTGTAAAATCTATTTCTTAAGGCCACATTAAATGATGTTGGAAACACTTTTTGAAAATGACTTAAATGTCGACAAGTTTTATCAATGTCCAGTTATTACATGCCCTTTGAAGTTGGAATTAGGGTTGAAATTTTTTAAATGCAACTGAAAGATCTATTTTATGCTGGACTGATAATGCATAATTCACTACTATGATATGAATAGTATGGCTTTTGGGTATTGTTAAATCTATATTTAGAATATGATTATTAATACTTTACATGCATTTTTGGTTTAGTGTCTTGAAATAAAATAGTTACTGAATAGTGCAACAGTTAGAATGATTCAGTTTTCAATTATTTGGCAAATGAGGGTAATGTGAAGTTACCCTAACTTGACTTTAAACTCAAATGGTTCGAGTAGTTGAAGAAATGTAGACTATTTTATTGGATCAGGATTATAGTCTGAGTTTTGATCATTTGTAACGTTTTATGTTAAAAAAATTGTTATTGGCTTTTGTTGGATGTATAGTTGTAGAACTCATAGGGATATATTGGAAAACCCTTAAGATGGCTCTACCTAACCTGAGCTAATGGGTGAACTTAAGTGTTTGAACTACTCATTTTCTCCTTCCTTGTTTGGACTAAAGAATGTAGATTATTTCTTGGAAGTTAATGTCGTTCTGAACTTGATTACAATAGTGTTTTGATTTTCTCTATTTTCTTCCTCTGAGCTGAAAAGGAAAATTGTAAAAGGGTTTCAAAAATATGAAAGTTTTTATACTCTCTTTTTGAATGATAGTGTGCTCTTCCTTAGAATTCTATAAGGAACTCAATAGTATAGTTATGGGATGACATGACTGTTACAATTAAGTGGAAAGAAATAGTAAGAGGTGAGATCTTAACTTGGAAGACTCCTTTCCTTTCATAGAAGTGTTAAGATCTTGTTTTAGAATTACTGTTTGTTATCCTCTTGCAAAAAATGGAATCTAGCAATTCATGTTTTGCATACTTATCATTGATTGAAAATTAGTATAATAATGTTAAGGACAGTTTGTTGGGTGGACTTGTGAGTGGCAGTAATCCATTCTTTTTCCTAAATTGCTTATATAAGAACCTGTTGGATAAATACCTTAAATGGTTTAGTTTTTAAATAAGAGTTGATCAAAACATGATATACACTATTTTCAGCTTTTTCAGATGGTTAGGTACTTAAGATACAGAATGTCCCTTCTTTTTTTCTTGTATGAAATAAGATGAATCATCTGAAATAGATTAAGTTGAAATTAATCCTGTAACTTAAGTTATGGTATAAAGTTGTATTATAATTGGTAGAAAGAAAACCCAGAGTGTATCATGATTTGGGATTGTGAAGTAATTGTTGGATTCCATTATAATTTAAATTTAGGATAGGCAGAATAGGTTATTCCTTCTATCCATTTTGTTTTTAATAATGTACTAGGACTCTTATATTGGCTTCACTTTAAGTGGAAGGTATGCCATAATTGATGTCATTATAACATGATTGTTTAATGGAAACAATTAGTGGAATGCAATTGTTTAAGGATTAGTGCTTATCATGCTCAGTTCCTTGAACTGACCCATGCTAGCAATTTTTTAAGATGGTCATTGTAAGTGGTAAAGGTAGACAAAATCTGATATGATGCATTGACTGTTCTAAATTAGTTCTTATGAATAATTCTGATTTGATTTCCAAACTGTATTATGGAAGAAAGTTACCTCTTTTGTTGAAGGCTATTGGCTTAAAGTATGCCGAAGTGCATAAGTTGTAATTGTATAGGTTTGGAAATGAATGAATGAAATAGTGAGATATTACCTATGTGGTTTGTGTAACTTATTTTGTTGGGATGATCTTCTTATTATCTATATGAATGAGTGTGAATTTTTATTGTTCTATACAATGGAATCTTGATGAATTTCTTAAGTAAGCCATAACTAATTATATGGCTAAATACTACATTCTTGATTAGTGATTCTTTATAACTTATGATTGTGATTAAAAATTGTAAATAAGATCACTGCATTTTTAGGGAACATTGAGAGTGAACTATGCCCTAAAATGTAACTAGAAGAGGAAGAGGATTTTCTTGTCTTCTAATGCATTAATTATAAAAGTAATATATGGTTATAAATTGCTAAGAATTAACAGTATTAAGTATGATATGTTTCAACCTATAAGGTTGTCACATTTCCTTTGTTAGATTAGTTAATTTCTAAATGAAGAAACTTAGATGGTTGTTGCCCTATTTTGTTGGATAAAGGGTTGTTAGGTACCAACTGACAACTAGGAAACAATCTTAAACTAATTAAAACCCTTTTGTAAAACTGAACCCTAATTACAAAAAGGTAACTTAAAGAGTGTTGGAATCGGGGTTAGGGAAGGCTACCTAATTATGTGGACATGTAACCCAAATATAACTTAACGTAAGTAAAATTCTTGGAGGTATGTACATCTTTCTGAGGCTGTTCCGTAGGATGTTGACACACGTCAACTGCAAGGTTGTACCTTCGAGAATATTAGGATCTTCTCGAGGATACAACAATGTAGATGACATGTGGCAACACCCTTCTGCATTGATTGTTAAGATTTACACACCTGGGGCTTGATCAAGATTTCTCTCCGGGACTGGTTAGGACCATAGTTAGGTTATGAGGAATCCCTTTGAGACTCAAGGTACCTTGACACACGGGGTTAACTTCGGTTGACCGAGTATGCCAACTTACCCGTTGTCTTTAAGAGCACCTTTATAACATGAACTATGATGTTAATCCGATCTAGAGTGAAAACTTGGGACAAGGGGACTAATAGAAGTCAGTATAAGATGTTCTATATAACAATAGAGTGGGGTGAAGGACGTATTCTGAATTGACGAGTATTCCATCAAGGAATAAGTAATATGAACAGTATGTTATAAATCTTTGGCCAAATTATCAAAAGCTACTGATTGCGTTGTCCTATGTCACCTAGTCTAAGGATCGTGATGCCGATGAATAGTGGTAACAATTATTTAGATAGTTTCCTTGGGTAGAGCACTCAAAACCTGGAATAGGGTAAGAGAACCATGAACATGAAGTATTCAGTAGAAAACTTCAAGCTCAAAGTTACACATGAATAGATCGGTAGTTCACCAAGTCATGGAATGAATAGATCGATGGTACAATAAGTCATTACAGTTGCATATGGTTATCTGTTATAAGAATTATTGTTATGATATGTGTGTTCTAAATTATGTATTTAGAATAGAGAACATTAATCGTGCAAAAAAAAATAAAATAAAAATTCCTTGTTCTAAAGTATTAAAATTTGAATGTTACATCTTGGTATCAGAGCTGAAGGTTTGCAGCTTTTGGACCTATTGTGTCCATAATCTGATGAAAACCTGAATTTTCTTCTAACAGAAAATGGTTAGAACAAGGGGAAATGTTGCAAATAATGCTCCACTTGAGGAAGGAGCAGCAACAACCAAAAAAATTGATGAGATCCTTGCTGCCCGGTTGGACATAAGAGATCGTTTGGCTGTATTTAAACAAGTGATGGGAAATGAGGAGGAAGAAGAAGCTGGTAATAATAATCAGCCACCTCCTGAGGACAACCCCGATATGGGTGTTGGTAATAACAATTGAAATGTACCTGCCCAACCAGAAAATAAAAAGGTCAGGTTGGCAGCAGAACTCACTAATGATATAAAAAGGATAAGTCCACCTAAATTTGATGGCACCACATTAGGAGATGGAGATGAGAATTGGCTTAGTGAAATGGAGAAGTACTCTGTAATAGGAAACTTCTCGAAGGAAACCAAAGCTATTTGGGAAGCATATCAGCTTTCCCATGAAGCATCTTCATGATGAGACAACCATAAGGCTGAGCTAAATATTGATGAAACTAACATCACTTGGGATCAATTCAAAGGTTATTTTAGGCAATGTTGGCTGCCACAACTTTATTATGATCAAAAAATGATAGAATTTCAGAACTTAGCTCAAGGAAAGCTAACGGTAACTGAGTATTGGGAGTAGGTTTATGAAACTCCTCAAGTATGTACCGTAGTATCAAACTGATGAGAAGTTTAGAATATGAAAATTCATCATGGGACTAAACCCCATGATTGGAGGAGAGGTTGATGTTCACAGCCCAACCACTATGGAAGGGGTTTTTGAAAAATCCATAAGGCAGGAACATAAATTAAAGGCTATTTTTGCTCATAAAGAGGAAGTGCGGAAGAAGATTCCAAACTCTTCTTCAGTTTCTCTTGTACCCAAGAAGGGGCCATGGAAAAAGTTTAGCAACAAAAATAAGTTTTTCAGTGGATAATAATAAGAAAACGATAGCGAACAAGCCTACTGGAAATGCAAGGAATAATTTTGCCAAGAATAATATTAATGGGCAGAATTCCTATGGAGGTCAACATGATAATTTTAGGGTTAAAAATAATTTTGAGCATAAAAAGGGACATGTAGGAGGCTGCTACAATTGTGGAAAAGATCATTAAGCAAATTAATGTCCTTTGAAAAAGGATGATCTTAATCAAAAGCATAAGATACATGCTGCAGTGGTAGACAAGCAAGCTGAAAAGCAAGTCACACCTATAGAAGTTCCAGGTAAGTTATTTGGCATACCTGTAACTATTCTTTTTGAAACGAGAGCTACTGAATGTTTTATTTCCAGTAAAATTGCTTCGAAACTTAAAAGAAAAGATGGAAAAATGGATAAATTATAGACTGTACATTATGGTAATAATTATATTCATAAAGTTAGTATGTGTCTTTTTGGGGTAGTCCTTGACTTAGCTAACTTTTACACGAAAGTTGATCTTTATGTTGCACCTCTGGGATCTTATGACATTGTTATCAGCGTTAATTGGTTAGCTGAGCATAGAGCGAAAGTGGATTGTTTTGAAAAAAAATAGTTGTATGGATGATCTACAGAGGACAATCAGAGATTTAAGGTGTAAAACGAGAAATTTCAGTTAGAAAATTGTCAACTATGCAACTTAAAAAGGCCAAAAATAAAGGTTGTACCTTGTATGTGGTAAAAATATATAAATTTATAGAAGAAAACAATGATTGCATGGAACGTTACTCGCTGTTACAGAATTTCAAAGGACGTATTTCTGGAAGAATTACCAGGTTTACCACCCAAAATGGAATTTGACTTCACCATTGAAATCAAACCAGGGATGGAGCCTATTTCTAAATCACCTTATCGGATAACTACCATAGAGTTAGTTGAGCTTAAGGTTCAGTTGCAAGAACTTTTGTCTAAAGGCTTGATTAGACCAAGTGTTTCACCTTGGGGAGCACCAGTGATATTCATGAAAAAGAAAGATGGAACACTTAGATTGTGTATCGATTATCGGATGTTAAACAAAGAAACCGTCAAAAATAGATACCCACTTCCTAGAATTGATGATTTGTTTGATCAGATGTGTGGAGCATCAGTATATTCCAAGATAGATCTTCGATCTGGATATCATCAATTAAGAATTAAAGATGAAGATATTCATAAAACAACTTTCTGGACAAGGTATGGACATTATGAATTCACGGTTTTACCCTTTGGATTAACTAATGTACCTGTAGCTTTTATGAACTTAATGAATAATATCTTTCAAGAATATTTAGACAAGTTTGTGCTCGTATTCTTGGATGACATTCTCATATATTCTAAAAGTGTCGAGGAGAATAATGAGCATTTGAAAGTAGTCTTGGAAATTCTGAGAAAAAGAAGGTTATACGGTAAGTTATCCAAATGTTCTTTCTTTGATACCGAAGTTCATTATTTGGGTCATGTTATAAGTAAAGAAGGAACTGCTGTAGATCCTTCTAAAATAGTGGCAATAACCGAGTGGCCTGCACCAAAGAATATACATGAAGTAAGAAGCTTCATGGGCCTTGCTCGTTATTATAGAAAATTTGTTAAAGATTTTTCTAAAGTGGCTGCACCGATAACTTCATTGCAGAAAAAGGATAATAAATTTGATTGGGATGATAAATGTGAATCTTCTTTTATAAATATGAAAAGTCAATTGACTTCAGTACCTATATTGGTTGTACCTGATCCTAATGGAGACTTTAATGTTGTAACGGATGCATCCGGGGAAGGCCTTGGAGGTATTTTGTTACAAACTAATCATGTCATAGCGTATGAAAGTAGAAAAATTAAGTTACATGAGTTGAATTATGCTCCACATGATTTAGAGCTTGCTGCCATAGTACATGCACTTCAAGTTTGGAGGCATTATTTACTTGGTAAACCTTTTGAGTTGAAAACTGATCATCTTGGGCTGAAATATATTTTCACTCAGCCTAATCTGAATGCAAGACACCGAAGGTGGTTAGAGTTTTTGTCTGAATATGATTTTGATATAAGTTACATCAAAGGAAAAGAGAATAGAGTAGAAGATGCTCTAAGTCGTAGGAAGCACATTTCTGCTCTTATAACATTAAGAACTCAATTTAAAGATGAAGTGAAAATTGCATTGGAATCTGATTTATACTTTCAGCAAGTAAAAACATCACTTGCTGTAGATCTAAAAAGATGAAAGGTATAAAGGTTTTCATTTCGATAATGAAGGAATCTTACGTTATGAAAACAGAGTATACATACCTTTGCTTAATGATTTGAGAAAGAAATTGTTAGCTAAATTTCATAATTCACCCTTTTCTAGACATCCGGGTATTACTAAAATGCTTACCAATCTAAAACAACAATATTTCTGGAAAGGAATGAAAAAGGATGTTGTTAATTTTGTGACTCATTGTTTTGAATGTCAGTGGGTGAAGGCAGAACATATGCACCCAGCTAGTTTATTATATCCCCATAGCGTACCGTAGTATAAATGACAAGTAATAAGTATGGATTTTGTACAAGGGCTACTTATGTTAAGAAATAAACATGATGTTATTTTGGTAGTTGTTGAAAAAATAACAAAAGTAGCTCATTTTATTGCTGGAAATCTAAAGGATGATTCTCCTGTGTAAGCTAAAAGATTTGTACATGAAATTTTCAGATTACATAGAGTACCTGAATTGATAATATCAGATAGGGATCCTACAATGACGTCGAGATTTTGGCAAACACTTAATGCAGCTCTTGGAACTAAACTGAACTTCAGTTCTGCGTATCATCCAGAAACGGATGGGTAGATTGAAAGAGTAAATCAAGTGTTAGAAGATATGTTACGGATGTATTGCATGGATCAACAGTATAAATGGGAAGAGTATCTCCCATTAGTTGAATTTGCATACAACAATACATATCACTCTTTCTCTTAAGATGGCACCGTTTGAGGCACTTTATGGAAGAAAATGCAGAACCCCTGTTAGTTGGGGATAGCATTGAGGATAGAGAGGTAGTTGGGCCTGAAATCCTTATGGAAATGGAACAACAAGTTAAAATGATTCATGAATGATTGAAAGAAGCAGCAGATAGGCAGTAGAGTTATGCTGATTTAAAGCAGGTTAAAAGGAAATTTGAACTTGGTGAAAAGGTTTTTCTTTGTGTTAAACCAAGAAAGATTTCTATAACTTTTGGAAAGGATCTCAAGTTATCACCTCGTTTTGTGGGACCTTTTGAAATTGTTGAAGTAATCAATCCCATAGCTTATCGATTAGCATTACCACCTGCTTTGTCATGAATGCATGATGTTTTCCATATTTCTTGGTTAAGAAATACGTTTCAGATTTGTCACATGTGTTAAAATTAGAATTCCTTGCAGGTCCAAGACTCAGGAATAATTGTGGTTAAACCCACTCGAGTGATGGAAACTCGCCGGTTGCATTTGAGAAATTGTGAAATACAATAATGTAAGGTCCAATGGGACCAGTTTAATGAAGAAAGTGCAACTAGGGAGAATCTAGAAGATATGAGAACTACTTTTCCCTTTCTTTTTGAACAGAACTGAATCTGTTGATTGATAAAAAAAATTGTGAATTTATCTTTTACATGACATTAAGTAAGCCAGTTTTGGGGCAAACATTTATTCAGGGTTGAATAAATAGTAACACAATATTGATTTCTGGAACTATTTAAGTTTGAAATAGTTAATTTGATAAGTAAGTGAAAGAATTGACTTACTAGAAGATAAATAAAAGGTTGTAATCATCAGGATGATGATTCTTTTAGGAGGGAAGCATGTAACACCCTAAACTGTTGTTACTTTCTCCTTTGCATTCAAGTGTTGATATGTGATTTTTCCCATATGAGGATATGTTATTTTGGTTTTCGAGAAGTCATGCTTGATTTGGTTATGTCTTTTATGCTCTTAAGATCTTTGATTGAACCGAAATATGCTTGGATTATTTTTCTTTCATCCCTCACAATGAGTGCAATCTCATTTCTAGGAGATTGTAGACTTGTCTACCTCTATGATTCATCCTTGGATCAGTTTGCATTGATTCAAGGAATGTTTTAATTATGTTCGGGATGAAAAATTATGTATTGATATTTCGTGAATTATTATGTCTGATTGAACTTAGAATGTACAAGTTCTTTTAAACCTCCTTCATATAAAAATATGTCAGTTGAAGAAAGTTTTATTGGATTCCAGAGGTTAATCCTGGCAGATCATTGCAATCGGAATCTAGTTTCAATCATTTTAGCATCAGAAAGGACCTGGACCTGTTGTTGTAGACTCACAACACCCCTGGATGTAGATCAGGCTTCTAGGTTGATCACTCTAGCATCCAGTGTGATTGCACAACATGGAAACCTCTCTCCAAGTGTGGGGACTTGTGAAAATGAGAGAGGAATCTTCAGATTAGAGGCTAGTTCCTCAAAATCCTCTGATTTAGGTCTATATTTTGCAAAAAAACTACAGAGGTTTAGATCCTAATCCTACTCTAAACTGCAAGGAGACAGGGATAGAAATGCAAAAAAATATGAAACTAACTAAAGGTGGTGATACACCAAAGGAGTGGTGAACACTTCTTCTTCTGCAGATAGACACAGATCATAAAATGCAACATAAAACATCATGCACAAGCTGATAAGATGTAATCAGAGGTCTGAAATGAAACAAGCAATACAAACAGAGGACTGAAAACTGATCACAGAGCCTGTATTGTCATTTTCCACTGTCAAAATCCTTGTATTACAACATCAAGAAGGTAGAAAACATGTTAGCAATTTTTAGAAGAGGTCTGATACTTACAAAAATCACTTGTTCCAGGTGAAAGAAGAAGCTTACTATCCAAATAAATGTTCCACCTTTAGAAATGAGCCAAATCTGGCTTTTACAGTGTAAGGGTCGAGCCTAGGGGACAGAAAACGTAGAAAAATAATGAGAGCCCATCCCTTCTTGACTGCAGGTGCATTAAAACGGCATGGGGGACACTTACAAACTCATACCCTATCATTTTGACCGGATTACAGGAGGAATGTGACCCATTTTGCATTAAATCTGGTCACGGGAATGTCACTTCTGGCCATGAACACGTGTCAGAGCCGTTTCTCAATTTTATCTCTCCAGAATGCACCAAAACTCAATATTAACCCCATAATCATGTAGATAATTTCACAAGATTTTCGTTGATATAAATAACGTGCAAATCCGAGCTCTGGATCGAAAGATATGTCGATCAGAAGATTTAGGGCATGAAACAGGTGAAAATGTGTTTTGAAATTTTTTCCCGCGCTCTGCCACCTGGATGACACGTGGCATGCATCGATTGGGACACGTAATTATCTCTCCTTCCCTGCTTCATTAGACATGTGTCCTCTTTTTATTAGCTCGGGTCAGTGCTTGAAACCTTGCCCTTTGACTTTTGGACCTTTTCCCTTGTGACACGTGTTGTGATTTGATTGGTCCGCGGGGTCTACCGGCTTTTCACACCCTTCGCTTCTATTTGTCCCAGATGTCCCAGTGTTGTTTGGGACAGAATCCTCCGATCCCACCCGAAATGGGCTTCCTTGTCCCTTATCTGTCGATGACATTGTGGCGCAATTTGATTGGCTCTCGGCTTTTTTGGCTATCCGCGTCTCACGCGTCCCTTTGTCCCAACTGTCCCAATACGAAATTTCTCTGTTTCGGGTGAACCGGCCGGTTCACGTCTTCTGCGCACTCACGGCCCAGATGTCCCAGTGCAAAATTTCCCCATTCCGGACGAACCGGCTGGTTTGCGTCCTTCACGTACCTTTGTCCCACTTGCTCCCGGACTGTCTGGCACAAATTCTTCCAATTCACCTGGTTCGGCCGGTTCGCGTCCGCCGCATACTTCTGGCCCGACTGTCCCGGTGCTAAAGTTCTCTATTTCGGCCGATCCGGGCGGTTCGCGTCCTCACGGCCCGAATGTCCCAAACTATTTTGTTCAGCAGTAGTCAATTTTGCTTCCTCCTTCGGCCGGATCGGCTTCTCGCGCCCTACCGCGTCCTTCTATACCATATGTCCCTTTGCTTCACGGGCCTCCTGGAGGCTTTTCGGCCGATCCGCGTCTCGATGTCCCTCACGTCCCTACTGTTGCGAGGGACTAGGACTTAGCCAATTTTCATGATTTTTCCTATCCCAAGCTTGTTTTTGCCACTTTTTTCACCTTTCCTCAGAACTTGCTCTTTTCCTCCTGGACAGGAAAGTTAGAAAAAATCTGAGGGGACCCTAGAAACATGATTTTTTGCCCTGGATCAATCAATTTGCCTGGGACTTGAGAATTCTGATGTATGTTATCAAATTAACCCTGGGGGGCGAATTGGATAACAGGACCTTAAGCCAGGTAAGATGTGTAAGTTTTCCATCTAAAGCTAATTTACTTGATGCAAAACCAGAATTTGATCCGAGAACGTTATATTTTGTTTGAATTTTGTATACTGATTTATCCTATCTAGTGGACCTAAACTAGAATCAATAAGGTTATTAGTTTTAAACCTAAGCTATAACCTATTGTTGCAAGGTTAGTTAATCTAACCTAGTCCTAAACTATGTGCTTGATATTCCTAAGGGTTATCTAAACCTAATACTAAGGTGGGTGAATAATGTTATATCCTATGGCATTAAGATTAAATCTACCTATGATCTAACGTAAGTCACTAACCTATCCTAAACTAATGCTATGAAAAGGAACCTAAGGAGGGTCGCAAGTTTTGGGTAGTGGTTTCTATGGAATTTAAGGAAAGGATAAGGATGAAAGGATAGGGAGTGCTGCCAAGGTTAGTGGAGGTTAATTTTGTAAGAGGGGTCTTATGTGGCAGCATCTCTAAAAATGGAAACTTTTGTTTATTTTAATTTAGAGTTCGTCAACTTTGGCGGTCGGTGGAAATGGAAAACGGGCGAGAGAAAGAAATTTAATGCAATTTAATTTACATGGGTTCTCGAGCTCCGATTGCTTTGGAAGGCATGCAAATGGAATTTTGCTTGGTTGTTTTGTTTTTTATGCATTCCATTTTTCACCCTGCATGAGCACTGGTTTTTCGAACTAACAGTTTACTCTTCGTTGCATGGCGATTTTGAAAGTTTCAAATTTACTTCTGTGTCATGGGGAATATATAAGGCATGGAGGTAGCAATATTTCATTGTTTAATCTTTTGTTGAAAACGAAGAGAAAGGGTGAGCTCATCCAGAGGTTTTCTTCGACTTTTTAAGCGACACTATCAGGCATGATATTCCCTAATTGTTAAAATCTTTCTTTCCTTTAAACGTTTTCATTAGAACAACTATGTTCTGATGATATATATGCATTTTAGGCTTGACTGGTAACCATGATTATGGGTTTTATGTAAATTTGGGGTTCTGGGTTAAACATGGAAATTTTGGGTCCTGAATGAAACCTATTTCATTATTCTTTGTTCGCTTGCTGTGGATTAAACTTGGAGTTTTTCTATCCATTTGGAAGTGCTATAAGTTCTTATCTGACCGATTTATTAGATTAGAAACTTGCTCCATGGAAAGAAACATTTTAAATGATTACATGTTTTAAACACCATGGTAATTCCTTACTGTTTTGGCTATGATTGGAATAACAGATTATTTTGCTTCGCCGTGAGAACTCTGACTGTAACAAGTCCATGTTCAAGGAAATTGGTAAATGATTTCGTGGATGGATTGTTGGTATACTCTGTGAAACTTGACTGCTTTAGTTGCGTGATTTGGAAACATTGTATGAGGTTTAAGTCTGTACCTCCTCTTTCGAAGGGGTTTGAATGTTCTTAAGTTTACAGGTACTGTGAGTAAGGCAGTATATGGTTTAGTTGTTGTTTTTGTGATTAATCATGAGTATTAGGAATACGGTAATGCACGGGAGGAAAAGTACTTGGATGAGTTATGTTTCCCTAGCAAATTTGTGGTTAATCTTGGAAAAGCATTAATGGGAAATTATGAATAATATTTTTGGATAGATAAGACTGTGTTTAATGTTACCTTCGATATGATTGTGAAATCTATTTCTTAAGGCCATATTAAATGATGTTGTAAAGTCTTTTTGAAAATGACTTAAATGTCGACAATTTTTATCAATGTCTAATTATTACATGCCCTTTGAAGTTGGAATTAGGGTTGAAATGTTTTAAATGCAACTGAAAGATCTATTTTATGTTGGACTGATAATGCATAATTCACTACTATGATATGAATAGTATGGCTTTTGGGTATTGTTGAATTTGTATTTAGAATACGATTATTAATATTGTACATGCATTTTTGGTTTAGTGTCTTGAAATAAAATAGCAACTGAATACTGCAACGATTAGAATTATTCAGTTTTTGATTATTTGGCAAATGAGGGTAATGTGAAGTTACCCTAACTTGACTTTAGACTCAAATGATTCGAGTAGTTGAAGAAATGTAGATTATTTTATTGGATTAGGATTAGAGTCTGAGTTTTGATCGTTTGTAATGTTTTATGTTAAAAAAATTGTTATTGGCTTTTGTTGGATGTATAGTTGTAGAACTCATAGGGATCTATTGGCAAACCCTTAAGATGGCTCTACCTGACCTGAGCTAATGGGTGAACTTAAGTTTTTGAACTACTCGTCTTCTCCTTCCTTGATTGGACTAAAGAATGAATATTACTTCTGGCCCGACTGTCCTGGTGCTAAAGTTCTCAGTTTCAGCCGATCTGGGCGGTTCGCTTCCTCACAACCCGAATGTCCCAAACTGTTTTGCTCAGTAGTTAGTCAATTTTGCTTCCTCCTTCGGCTGGATCGGATTCTCCCGCCCTGCGCGTCCTTCTATCCCAGATGTCCCTTTACTTCGCGGGCCGCCTGGAGGCTTTTCGGCCGATCCGTGTCTCCATGTCCCTCACGTCCCTACTGTTGCGAGGACTAGGACTTGGCCAATTTTCATGATTTTTCCTGTCCCAAGCTTGTTTTTGCCACTTTTTTCACCTTTCCGTAGAACTTTCTCTTTTCCTCCTGGACAGGAAAGTTAGAAAAAATCTGAGGGGACCCTGGAAACATGATTTTTTGCCCTGGATCAATCAATTTGCATGGGACTTGAGAATTCTGATGTATGTTATCGAATTAACCCTGGGGGGTGAATTGGATAACAATTTGGTGACTCAGCGGGGTCATCTACCTGTTAGATGAAAAGACCAGTTGCCTGAAGCAGTCCATTGGGCATGGAGTCATCAAATATTCTATTCAGAATCCTAACTGACTCAGAATGTGCAAGGAGGAAGATGGAATGTCACCTGATGAAAGCAAGGACTACAAAACATCTCCATGGACAACAAGTTGTGCCAAAGCACTTAGGGAAAACAAAACTAACCTACATCAAAACAATGTGAACAAGCACTTGGAGGAAAGAAAATCTAATCTAATATTTACAGAGGTAGTGAACTTCCCTCTAGAAGCAACGCTTGAGATAGATTCCATTGACTGGAATCTGTAGTTCTTCACTCTCCAGTGAGGCCAATTGGAAAGCATTGTTGTTCTTGCACTTTGTGACCATGTATGGGCCACTCCAAATGGCATCAAATTTTGAATGCCTTCTCAGTTTTGCTCTGTCCACATCCCATTTCAACACTAGATCTCCAACTTGAAAAGATCTATCCTTGGCCTTTCTATCAAAGGTCTTCTTGATCAAAGATTGATCCTTTTCCATTGCTTGGGATGCCTGATTTCTGATCTCTTGCAGCTCCATCAACTCTGCATACCTCACCTCCATGGGTTCAAATTCAAGCAACTCCAGCTGCTTCATGAGTTCCAAGGTTGGCAACTCAAGTGACATGGGCAAGATTGCCTCTCTTCCATAGACAAGCCTGAATGGATAATTACCTGTAGATCTTTTGGGAGTGATCCTATCAGCCCATAAGGCTGATTTCAGCTTGGTATGCCAAGACCTCTAATTCTCATCAAGAGTCATCCTAATGATCCTCAACAAGTTCTTGTTTGTAGACTCGGCCTGGCCATTACCCTGAGGGTAATAGTTCGATGAAGTGCTTAGGTAAATACCATTCTTGACAGCCCACTCAGTCACCCTGGATCCAATGAATGACAATGCATTATCAAAGATTATTTTGGCAGGTACACCAAATCTGGTTGTTATCCCCTCATAAAAGTCTAAGATGCTAGACTCATTCGCCTCTTTGAGTGCTACTGCTTCTGTCCATTTGGTGAAGTAGTCTGTGGTTGTCAAAATCCATTTGTGCCCTTGGCTTGAATTGGGATTAATGACTCCAATGAAGTCCAAACCCCATTGCATGAATGGCTGGTCAACTGAGATTGGATGCAATAGAAGGGCAGCAAACTTCTCTTTTCCTGTGAAGAATGCACAATTCTTACACCTCTTGATCCATGCATAACAATCACTGAATATTTTAGGCCAATAATAACTAGCCTTCATGATTTTTAGAGCTATCACTCTTGGTGCAAAATGGCCACCAACTGGTCCACCATGGAACTCTTCTAATACCCTTTGAATCTGACCTGTGCTAATGCATCTTAGCAGCACTCCATTCACATCTTTCTTGAACAAAACTCCATCAACAATGGCATACGGAACAGCCTGCAACCTGAAGTGTCTCCTTTGGGTCTTGTTCATCTCTGGAGGGCATAGGCCTGTGCCTAGGAAGTGCATAATATCTTGGGTCCAGCAAGGAGTGGGGGAAGCATTGTCTTCTTCTTGATTGCCACTTGGATCATGGCTGTCCTGGACTGTCAAAATAGCCTCTTCTTCGTTGCATACTTCCTTTTGCTTCCTCAAAACCAGCTGCTCACACATTCCTTTCCCTCTTACCAGCTTGGTGATCTTGATATCAATGTCATATTCCATGACACGGGTGATCCAACCTGCCCTTTTCTCATTCAAATCCTTATTGAGGAGGAAGTCCTTAACTCCAGCATGTGAGACCAGCAACTGGACCTTGTTGTTTGAGACTAAATGCTTGAATTTCTTCAAGCTTCTAATTACTGCAAGTACATGTTTTTCAATAAAAGAGTACCTCACCTCACAGTCATCTAGGCTCTGGCTGAAAAAGGCAATCGGGTGCTCATCATTATCTTTGTTCTGCTGTACTAGAATGGAAGAAATAGTGTCATTACCTCCAAATGCATAGAGGATGAAATCCTTGGAGAAGTCTGGGTTGATGAGAGTTGGTGCTTGAGAGATAGCTTCTTTGATTGCCTCAAAACTCTCCTTGCCTTTTGCTGTCCACTTAAAAGCCATGCTCTTCTTTAACATTTTGGTGATGGGCTTGACAAGGGCTGCAAAATCTAGGACAAACCTGTGGACAAAATTGATCCTTCCCAAGAAGCTTTGAAGAGCCTTCTTGTGACTTGGCAATGGTAGTGCTCTTATGGCTTCAACTCTCTCTGGATCAATTGACAGTCCCTCTTTCGAGACAATATGGCCTAGAAGTTTCCCCTCATGAGCCAGGAATATGCATTTTTTGGGATTCAATGATACCCCAAATCTTCTACACCTCTGAAATACCTGCCTCAGATGAAAAAGGTGGTCCACTACATTTTTGGAGAATACAGTGATGTCATCAAGATATATCAAAACTATTTTATTGATCAACCCCTTGAATGCCATATCCATTACCCTTTGGAAAGTGGCCCCAGCATTTGATAGCCCAAATGGCATCTTCTTGTAGGCATAGGTCCCCCATTTGGTGGTGAAAGCCGTCTTGAACTGGTCATCTTCTTTCACCATCACCTGATTATACCCTGAGTAGCCATCTAGGAGAGAGAATCTCTCTGAACCGGATACTACTTGCAATATTTGTTCCATTGAAGGAAGCGGGTAATGATCTTTGAGAGATGCCCTATTGAGGTCTCGGAAGTCCACACACAACCTGATTTCTCCGCTCTTCTTCCTGACCGGAACCAAGTTAGCAACCCAGCTTGAGTGCTTGATCGGGAATATAATGCTTTCCTCTATTAGCTTATTTAGCTCTTTCTTCATTAGAGGCTCAATGTGAGGGTTAACAGGTCTCTGCTTCTGCCTGATGGGCTTAGCATCTGGATCCAATTCTATGGTATGTTGTGCCAAATTCGGATTGAATCCTCTCAAGTCTTCATAGCTCCAAGCGAAGACATCTGGAAATTCTTGGCAAAGCTGTATGAAATCTGATTTCTCCTACTCAGTGGCCACTTTACCAATTTGTAAGTGTTTTGCCTTCCCCAACTGGAATTGGCTCTGAATCTTCTCTCTTTACTTGTATGTTAGCCTTTTCCTTACGGAACTGGTCGTTAGGGTTGAAGATAACTCCAACGTTACTAAACCCTTGGGAAGCTTGTTTGTTCACAGCTGCACTACTTGATCCCCATACTGCTGCTCTAGTCTGTCCTGATTCCTAGCGGAGAATTCAGCCTCTTCTTGTAAAAAATTGACGATCTGTTGATCGTTCTCAAACACCTGCCAGCTTATATTATTATCTGGAACTGCTGGCCTCACAATCACATGGATATGTGGCTGTGTTTTTTCCCTTTTGATGTTGTCAACCACATCAAATGTTGCTCCAACTGCTGCGAGCCTATCCGCGGCTTCATTTTTCTTCCTGGGTATGGACACGATGTTGAAAGCTTAGAAATCCTCAATGAGATCCCATACCCTATTCTTGTAGTTCTTCAGCAGGTCATTCTTTGTAGCATGTTGTCCCCTGACTTGATTGATGATCAGCTCACTATCCCCAAACACCTGTAAGTTATTTATGCCCTTTTTCCTAGCCTAATGAAGTCCATGAATCAAGGCCTCATATTCAGCTGTGTTGTTTGAACAAGAAAACTGGAAACGAAAAGCTGAATAATATTTGATGCCTTGAGGTGAAACAAGCATAGCTCCTCCTCTTGCACCTTGCCTACTCCTTGATCCATCAAAAAATAATTTCCATACCTCATTTTCATCCTTATGGTTTGGTTTGGTGATGCTAGGAATAGGCTGGTTTTCTTCATGTATGCAATAGACTCCTAGTTCAGATTCTTCTACTTCTTGGTAGGGATCAAAAGCATGTACCTTGCTTGCCCATTCATCAAGAGTCAAATCTGGAATGCTTCCAACTTTGGTGTCGGCTTCATCTGTGTTTGGATAATCTTCTTGATCAAATGCTGAACAGTTGGCATTGATTTGGCTTGGAGTATGAGGCTCAATATGAAAGTTTGCAATAGGTTTGGATCTGATTGTGGCCTTAGTTCCATATCTTGTTCTAAATAGCATGTGTGACCAATCAGCAGACAAATACCCTCCAATCTTGGCTAGTGAAGTCCCTTGACAAGCACAAGGGCAAAGAGTGGTGGAAGGTCTATGACTGATACATCTTGTAAAACAACAACATTTGGACATGCATGCAAGGTAAGACTCAAGTTTTTAATCACTCCAACTGTTGCTATTGCTTGTCCCATCTAGCTGCACTACCCCTTTAGATGTTATTTCATACTGGAGCCCTAGCTGATCAGCTATTTGTTTAGGCATTACTGAGCTACTTGCCCCAGAGTCTATCATGTAATTATGTACTAGCTAATTTCCAATGATTAATGAAACATAGAAAGGAGGGGGCTTCAACATTTTACCTTGCTGTCCTCCATGGCTTCCTTCAGGCTGGGCAGCATTTGTAAGCACTTTCTCTTGCATCTGAACCTGCTGATTCGAAGTTGGCCAATCCTTCATGGCAGCTTGCAGCAGATCTCTTTGGCCTGGGATGGATAGGGATTCCCACATTGATATGTTGACGTTAGTCTTCTTCATCTGTTCAATGATACTGAACGGGGATGAAGTATCCTTTTGTTGTCCCTTGGTTTGCACGTTTACCCCTTGCACGTGGGCAGCAATAGCTGGCATTTGAGTTGGCCTAGGAAGCCTGTTTGGGCTGCTCCTTATGCATGTTTGGAAGCTGCATTTTGCTTGCCAACACCTTGTGGAGTGATAGAAGGTTGTGGATCTACTTGGGGCCAATGGCTGTTCTTCACCCAAATTCCTCCTTTTGACCTTGTGTTGGCTGCAACACCTTGAGAAGGTACTTAATTCATGCCACAGAAATCTTCTGCTTGCCAGTTGACCAATGTGGTTTCATTTGGGGCTGATTGCTGTGCGGAATGTTTCTTGTTGTTGGTTGTTTCCTTGACTGGACCCTCACCCTCCACACCAGTAGTTGTCACCATCAGAGCTTGATTGAGAGCACCATTAAAACACATGGATTGGTTATGAGGCTCATTGCATGGAAAGCACCAATCATATTCTTGGGCCATGTTATTTTGTGACTGGCACTAATGCTTTAGAAGCAGATACAACATTGGGGTTATAGGGCTGAAATGGTCTATTAGCAGGAGGCCTTACTTGGCTTTGATTTTGATTTGCAGCCTGATTTGGTGACCTATTTTTTTGGTATGGGGGCCTAGCCTGGTACTGTGCTTGAGGCTGATACGGTCTAGCACTTTGAGCTTGCTGTCTTTTGATAGTAACCAGCTCATTTCCCAAATTTTGCAACTGTTTCATGACCTCTTGGAGTTCATTTGAAGCACTAGAGGATGAAGTAGAAGTTTCACTTGAACTTTGATTTCTAGGGGTGGGAAAAGGAGCCAAAGTGGGTGCTTGACTAGTGCTTGGATTTTCTAAGTTTGGATACAAGGGCATGGGAGGCCTAGGAGCCAGTTTACCAGCTTGAATAAGATAGTTTTCGGCTCTAATGGCAATGCTATAAGCAGCAGGTAAGGTTGTGCCTCCCATAGATTGAATTAACATAGAAATATCAGAATTCAAAGCTTTAAGGTAATATAGAAAAGCACCTTCTGCTGTTGGCCTGACTGCCACTGGAATCCTATCCCAAGACCTTTGAAATCTGAAGTTGAAGTCAGTCAGCTGCTCATTGGGGGCTCTCTTGATAGTTGTCAGCTATCTCCAAAAGAGACAAGTTGTCTCCCTTCTCTCCAAATTGCTCATGAAGTGCAATACACAGCTGATTCCAGTTTGTGATAGAACCAGCTCCAAGGCTCCTAAACCATTGTAATGCTTTACCCTTGAATGAAGATGCCAGTAACTTGACAGCCACTTGCATTTCATTGATTTCATGGATTGCACAAAGGTTAGCAATATCTTTAACATGATCACCTGGAGTAGTCTGATTTTCTCCAGTGAAGTAGGGAATGTTCTTCAAGGCTGTAATAGGAACTGGATGTTGTGCATTGAGAGCAAGTGGGCTGCTTCCTGTGAAGTTGACGTAGGGGTTGTTCTGAGCCATTCTAATTGGTCTTAAAACCCTTGTTGACTGAATGAAAGGCCTGTCAGGTGGAGGAGTTGAGAGAGTTCTGTTTGGTGGAGATGGAGACCTTTGAATCCTTCTTCCTCTTTGCCTTCTTCTTGGAGATAATTGCAGGTATTCAAACAACACTTCTTCTTCTCCAACTCTTGACCTTGTGGTGATTCTTCTCATGAGTTTTCAGGCCTGAGCTTGGAACCAGTTGATTCTTCCCCTTGGAGTCTGACAGATATGCAAATAATAGCTCTTTTCAAGCAAGAAAAATGCAGCAGATGCACATCAACCATGCTGCAATAAAAATGAGACCTCTAGTCCCACCGGGCGTGCCAAAACTGTTGTTGCAGACTCACAGCACCCCTGGATGCAGATCAGGTTTCTAGGTTGATCACTCTGGCATCCAGTGTGATTGCACAACATGGAAACCTCTCTCCAAGTGTGGGGACTTGTGAAACTGAGAGAGGAATCTCCATATTAGAGGTTGGTTCCTCAAACTCCTCTGATTTAGATCTATATTTTGCAAAACTACAGAGGTTCAGATCCTAATCCTACTCTAACTTGCAAGGAGACAGGGATAGAAATGCAAAAATATGAAACTAACTAAAGATGGTGATGCACCAAAAGGAGTGGTGAACACTTCTTCTTCTGCAAATAAACACAGACCATTTAAATGCAAAACATAAAACATCATGCACAAGCTGATAAGGTATAATTTAGCAGATCTGAAATGAAACAAATAATACAAATAGAGGACTGAAACCCATTCACAGAGCTTGCATTATCATTTCCAAAGATGTCAAAAACACGCATTACACCCTCAAGAGAGGTAAAAGAAAACTGTTACAATCTTTGGAGAGGTATGATCCTTGCATCAATCACTTGATTAGAGGTGAAAGAAGAAGTCTGCTATGCCCAAAAAATGTTCCCCCCTTTTAGAAATGAGCCAAATCTGGCTTTTACAGTGCAAGGGTCGAGCCCAGGGGACAGAAAATGTACAAAAACATGAGATCCCATCCCTCCTTGACTACAGATGCATTAAAATGGCATGGGGGACCTTATGGCAAACCCATACCCTATCACTTTGACCGGATTACAGGAGAATGCGACCCATTCTGCATTAAAATTGGTCACTGAAATGTCACTTCTGGCCATGAACACGTGTCAGAGCCGTTTCTCAATTTTCTCTCTCTAGACTGCACCAAAACTCAAGATTAACCCCAGAATCATGTAGATAATTTCACAAGATTTCCGTTGATATAAAGAACGTGCAAATTCGAGCTCTGGATCAAAAGATATGTCGATCTGAAGATTTAGGGCACAAAACAGGCCAGAAACATGCATTTTGAAATTTTTCCCGCGCTCTGCCACCTGGATGACACGTGTCAAGCGCTGATTGGATGCGTAATTCTCTCTCCTTCCCTGCTTCATTGGACACATGTCCTATTTTTATTGGCTTGGGTCAGTGCTTGAAACCTCGCCCTTTGACTTTTGGACTTTCTCCCTTGTGACACGTGTCGTGATTTGATTGGTCCGCGGGTCTGCTGGCTTTTCACACCCTTCGCGTCCCTTTGTCCCGGATGTCCCAGTGCTATTTGGGACAAAAACCTCCTGATCCACCCGAAATGGGCTTCCTTGTCCCTCATTCGGCCGATGACACGTGGCGTTGCTTGATTGGCTTTCGGCTCCTTCGGCTATCCGTGTCCCACGCATCCCTTTGTCCCAACTGTCCCAGTGCTGAAGTTCCCCGTTTCGGCCGAACCGGCTGGTTCACGTCCTTCACATCCATTTGTTCCAACTGTCCCAGACTGTCTGGGACAAATTCTTCTGAACCACGAAATGGGCTTCCTTTGCTGGCCCGCTTCACCTGCGTACTTCGCGTTCCTTTGTCCCACTTGCTCCCCTTTGGCCAAACTTTCTACATCCCACGTGTCCCGATGGCATTTTCTTCAAAAGTCCTTCGGTCCGAACCGGCCGATTCGCGTCCGCCGCGTACTTCTGGCCCAACTGTCTCGGTGCTAAAGTTCTCCGATTTCGGCCGATCCGGGCCCGGTTCACGTCCTCACGGCCTCACGAATGTCCCAAACTATTTTTCTCAGAGCAGTTAGTCAATTTTCTTCCTCCTTTTCGGCCGAATCGGCTTTTCACGCCCTTCGCGTCCTTCTGTCGGCCAAGATGTCCCTTTGCTTCGCGGGCCGCCTGGAGGCTTTTCGGCCGATCCGCGTCTCGATGTCCCTCATTGTCCCTACTGTTGCGAGGACTAGGACTTAGCCAATTTTCATGATTTTTTCTGGCCCAAGCTTATTTTTGCCACTTTTTCACATTTTCTCAGAGCTTGCTCTTTTCCTTCTTCGGACAGGGGAGTTAGAAAAAATCTGAGGGGACCCTAGAAACATGATTTTTTGCCCTGAATCAATCTATTTGCCTGGGACTTGAGAATTCTGATGCATGTTATCAAATTAACCTTGGGGGAGTGAATTGGATAACAGGACCTTAAGCCAGGTAAGATGTGTAAGTTTTCCATCTAAAGCTAATTTACTTGATGCAAAACTAGAATTTGATCTGGGAACGTTATATTTTGTTTGAATTTTTGTATACTGATTTATCCTATCTAGTGGACCTAAACTAGAATCAATAAGGTTATTAGTTTTAAACCTAAGCTATAACCTATTGTTGCAAGGTTAGTTAATCTAACCTAGTCCTAAACTATGTGCTTGATATTCCTAAGGGTTATCTAAACCTAATACTAAGGTGGGTGAATAATGTTATATCCTATGGCATTAAGATTAAATCTACCTATGATCTAACGTAAGTCACTAACCTATCCTAAACTAATGCTATGAAAAGGAACCTAAGGAGGGTTGCAAGTTTTGGGCAGTGGTTTCTATGGAATTTAAGGAAAGGATAAGGATGAAAGGATAGGGAGTGCTGCCAAGGTTAGCGGAGGTTAATTTTGTAAGAGGGGTCTTACGTGGCAGCATCTCTAAAAATGGAAACTTTTGTTTATTTTAATTTAGAGTTCGTCAACTTTGGCGGTCGGTGGCAATGGAAAACGGGCGAGAGAAAGAAATTTAATGCAATTTAATTTACATGGGTTCTCGAGCTCCGATTTCTTTGGAAGGCATACAAATGGAATTTTGCTTGGTTGTTTTGTTTTTTATGCATTCCGTTTTTCACCCTGCATGAGCACTGGTTTTTCGAACTAACAGTTTACTCTTCGTTGCATGGCGATTTTGAAAGTTTCAAATTTACTTCTGTGTCATGGGGAATATATAAGGCATGGAGGTAGCAATATTTCATTGTTTAATCTTTTGTTGAAAACGAAGAGAAAGGGTGAGCTCATCCAGAGGTTTTCTTCGACTTTTTAAGTGACACTATCAGGCATGATATTCCCTAATTGTTAAAATCTTTCTTTCCTTTAAACGTTTTCATTAGAACAACTATGTTCTGATGATATATATGCATTTTAGGCTTGACTGGTAACCATGATTATGGGTTTTATGTAAATTTGGGGTTCTGGGTTAAACATGGAAATTTTGGGTCCTGAATGAAACCTATTTCATTATTCTTTGTTCGCTTGCTGTGGATTAAACTTGGAGTTTTTCTATCCATTTGGAAGTGCTATAAGTTCTTATCTGACCGATTTATTAGATTAGAAACTTGCTCCATGGAAAGAAACATTTTAAATGATTACATGTTTTAAACACCATGGTAATTCCTTACTGTTTTGGCTATGATTGGAATAACAGATTATTTTGCTTCGCCGTGAGAACTCTGACTATAACAAGTCCATGTTCAAGGAAATTGGTAAATGATTTCGTGGATGGATTGTTGGTATACTCTGTGAAACTTGACTGCTTTAGTTGCGTGATTTGGAAACATTGTATGAGGTTTATGTCTGTACCTCCTCTTTCGAAGGGGTTTGAATGTTCTTAAGTTTACAGGTACTGTGATAAGGTAGTATATGGTTTAGTTGTTGTTTTTGTGATTAATCATGAGTATTAGGAATACGGTAATGCACGGGAGGAAAAGTACTTGGATGAGTTATGTTTCCCTAGCAAATTTGTGGTTAATCTTGGAAAAGCATTAATGGGAAATTATGAATAATATTTTTGGATAGATAAGACTGTGTTTAATGTTACCTTCGATATGATTGTGAAATCTATTTCTTAAGGCCATATTAAATGATGTTGTAAAGTCTTTTTGAAAATGACTTAAATGTCGACAATTTTTATCAATGTCTAATTATTACATGCCCTTTGAAGTTGGAATTAGGGTTGAAATGTTTTAAATGCAACTGAAAGATCTATTTTATGTTGGACTGATAATGCATAATTCACTACTATGATATGAATAGTATGGCTTTTGGGTATTGTTGAATATGTATTTAGAATACGATTATTAATATTGTACATGCATTTTTGGTTTAGTGTCTTGAAATAAAATAGCAACCGAATAGTGAAACGATTAGAATGATTCAGTTTTTGATTATTTGGCAAATGAGGGTAATGTGAAGTTACCCTAACTTGACTTTAAACTCAAATGATTCGAGTAGTTGAAGAAATGTAGATTATTTTATTGGATTAGGATTATAGTCTGAGTTTTGATCGTTTGTAATGTTTTATGTTAAAAAAATTGTTATTGGCTTTTGTTGGATGTATAGTTGTAGAACTCATAGGGATCTATTGGCAAACCCTTAAGATGGCTCTACCTGACCTGAGCTAATGGGTGAACTTAAGTTTTTGAACTACTCGTCTTCTCCTTCCTTGATTGGACTAAAGAATGAATATTACTTCTTGGAAGTTAATGTCGTTCTGAACTTGATTACAATAGTGTTTTGATTTTCTCTATTTTCTCTCTCTGAGCTTAAAAGGAAAATTGTAAAAGGGTTTCAAAAATATGAAAGTTTTTATACTCTCTTTTTGAATGATAGTGTGCTCTTCCTTAGAATTCTATAAGGAACTCAACAGTATGGTTATGGGATGACAGAACTGTTAAAATTAAGTTGAAAGAAATAGTAAGAGGTGAGATCTTAACTTGGAAGACTCCTTTCGTTTCATAGAAGTGTTAAGATCTTTTTTTAGAATTACTGTTTGTTATCCTCTTTCAAAAAGGGAATCTAGTAGTTCATGTTTTTCATAATTATCATTGATTGAAAATTAGTATAATAATGTTAAGGATAGTTTGTTGGGTGGACTTGCAAGTGGTAGTAATCCATTCTTTTGCTTAAATTGCTTGTATATGAACCTATTGGATGAATACCTTAAATGGTTTAGTTTTTAAATAAGAGTTGATCAAAACATGATATACACTGTTTTCAGCTTTTTCGGATGGTTAGGTACTTAAGATACAGAATGTCCCTTCTTTTTTTCTTATATGAAATAAGATGAATCATCCAAAATAGATTAAGTTTTAAATTATACCTGTAACTTAAGTTATGGTATAAAGTTGTATTATAGTTGGTAGAAAGAAAACCTAGAGTGTATCATGATTTGGGATTGTGAAGTAATTGTTGGATTCCATTATACTTTAAATTTAGGAAAGGAAGAATAGGTTATTCCTTCTATCCATTTTGTTTTGAACAATGTATTAGGACTCTTACACTGGCTTCACTTTGAGTGGAATGTATCAAGTAATCGATGTCATTATAATAGGATTGTTTAATGGAAACAATTAGTGGAATGTAATTGTTTAAGGATTAGTGGTTATCATGCTCAGTTACTTGAACTGACCCATGCTAGCAATTTTTTAAGATGGTCATCGTAAGTGGTAAAGGCAGACAAAATATGATATGATGCATTGACTGTTCTAAATTAGTTCTTATGAAGAATTCTGATTTGATTTCCAAACTGTATTATGGAAGAAATTTACCTCTTTAGTTGAAGGCTATTGGCTTAAAGTATGCCGAAGTGCATAAGTTGTAATTGTATAGGTTTGGAAATGAATGAATGAAATAGTGAGATATTACCTATGTGGTTTGTGTAACTTATTTTGTTGGGATGATCTTCTTATTATCTATATGAATGAGTGTGCATTTTTATTGTTCTATACAATGGAATCTTGATGAATTTCTTAAGTAAACCATAGCTAATTAAATGGTTGAATACTAAATTCTTGATTAGTGATTCTTTATAACTTATGATTGTGATTAAAAATTGTAAATAAGATCACTACATTTTTATGGAACATTGAGAGTGAACTATGCCCTAAAATGTAACTAAAAGAGGAAGAGGATTTTCCCCTCTTGTAATGCATTAATTATAAAATTAATATATGGTTATAAATCTCTAAGACTTAACGGTATTAAGTCTCATATGTTTTAGCCTATAAGGTTGTTACATTTCCTTTATTAGATTAGTTAATTTCTAAATGAAAAAACTTAGATGGTTGTTGCCCCGATTTTGTTGGATAAAGGGTTGTTAGGTACCAACCGAAAACTAGGAAATAATCTTAAACTAATTAAAACCCTTTTGTAAAATTGAACCCTAATTACAAAAAGGTAACTTAAAGAGTGTTGGACTCAGGGTTAGGGAAGGCTACCTAATTATGTGGACCTGTAACCCAAATATAACTTAACGTAAGTAAAATTCTTGGAGGTATGTACATCTTTCTGAGGCTGTTCCGTAGGATGTTGACACACGTAAACTGTAAGGTTGTACCTTTAAGAAGATTAGGATCTTCTTGAGGATACAATAATGCAGATGACATGTGGTAACACCCTTCTGCATTGATCGTTAAGATTTACACACCTGGGGCTTGATCAAGATTTCTCTCCGGACTGGTTAGGACCATAGTCAGGTTATGAGGAAGCACTTTGAGACTCATGGTACCTTGACACACGGGGTTAACTTTGGTTTACCTAGTATGCCAACTTACCCCTAGTCTTTAAGAGCACCTTTATAATGTGAACTATGATGTTAATCCGATCCAGAGTGAAAACATGGGACAAGGGGACTAATAGAAGTCAGTATAATATGTTCTCTATAACAATAGAATGGGGTGAAAGATGTATTCCGGATTGACGAGTATGCCGTCAAGGAATAAGTAATATGAATAGTATGTTATAAATCTTTGGCCAAAGTATCGCAAGCTGCTGATTGCGTTGTCCTATGTCACCTAGTCTAAGGATCGTGATGCTGATGAATAGTGGTAACAATTATTTAGATAGATTCCTTGGGAAGATCACTCAGAACCCGGAATATGGTAAGAGAACCACGAACATGAAGTATTTAGTAGAAAACTTCAAGCTCAAAGTTACACATGAATAGATCGGTAGTTCACTGAGTCATGGAATGAATAGATTGGTGGTACACTGAGTCATTACAACTGCATATGGTTATGTATTATAAGAATGATTGTTATGATATGTGTGTTCTAAATTATGTATTTAGAACAGAGAACATTAATCATGTAAAAAAATAAAAATAAAATTCCTTGTTCTAAAGTATTAAAATGGGAATGTTACATTTACGTCTAGTTCTTTCTTGATTCTTCACAAAGTGAGACTGGCACAAGATCACCTAGGGCACATGATGCACACACACACACACACACACACACCACACACACACACACACACACACACACACACACACACACACACACACACACACACCAGAACTACATTTAGGTCCAAAATGTAGTGCATCGCTAATTTAGTAATCCCACTGTTGTAGCAGCTGAGGTGAGTCTAATCCATTCATTTACATTTTTTCTTTTTTTGGGGTTTTGATACTTATTGTTGTTTCTTGTAGGTATTTCTATCATTTTGGATTATCAGTAACACCTAGATTAGTGTAGCTAATTTAATACGATAATAAGCGAGGATTTTGAACCACCTTCCGAACCTTTGAAATTTATACTTCTGGACCTCCTACATAGACTAGGGCACCCACATGCATCCCTATCCCTCTCCACATGCTCCAACCAGGCTATATAACTTGGATCCTTCCTTTTCAGGACCTCTGCATAGTCATTCCTGCTTCCTTTTTCTCCATTGAATTATGTGACACAGTCCAACGAGCTTCTCTAAATCAGTTGAGTCACTCCCTTACTCTTCTTACATATTAGGGTATCTACTTCCATTAGATAAGTTGTTTGGGTCATTTTACATAGACATTTAATGCATTTATTTATTATATTTACATGTTGTTCTAGATTATATTAACTACTATTAATCCACATTTTAGTTAATTTCAGTTAATAAAGGACTCCTTCATTATCAAACATGAATCCTTTGTACCTTCTATTGTTCGGATTTACAGCAAACATTGTTTTAACATGTTGATAATAAGAATCACCCAACATTTCTTTATTAACTTCATTTTTGAATTGAGTTCTCAAGGTGACAAGAGTGGAAATGTGCTTCCTAAGACTTAGTGAATATTTCACTATGTTTACCTTACCTTTTATATAGTTGATATCAACTTCATATTGAGATAAAAAATCTAACCATCTTCGTTACCTCACATTTAAGTTAGGTTGAGTGAAGATGTATTTTAACCCAAGTGATTAACAAAAATGTGACGTAATGGCCTAAAATGGGACACTAGGGTATTAATGTTAATCTGATTATGAGGACTAAAATAATATGAAATAAATACAAGTAAACTATTCTAAGTGAAATAAAACCATAAATGTGCAAGAGAAGGAAGAGAAATAACATATCTAATTTGCATAGTCTGTCATAAGTTGTCACAAATCTGGAAATAAAATCAGGAAGTGTAGACGGACACTTAGGGACCCTACGAAGGAAAAATCTGGGAGATTTGAAATGACTTGTGTGCCTGGGAGTGTACTAGGGTGCCCTAGTATGCAATCTAGGCACTCTAATCACTGTAAATTCTCAAAACATGGTTCTGGTATGGTCACAAGTTGTCTTTGAGTGCTTCATGCTTGTCAGGATGGATCTTCTAGATGAGATGGAAGTTGACCTACAATGCAAAAGGAAGTATAAAACCCTAGAAAAATAAAAGATGCAAATGAATGGGTCATATTGACATCAGCTGCCAAACTAGTGGACTTATCACTGAGTGTTGCACTACATTTTGGACCCAGATGTAGTTTTGGTGTGTGTGTGTGTGTGTGTGTGTGTGTGTGTGTGTGTGTGTGTGTGTGTGTGTGTGTGTGTGTGTGTGTATGTCATTCCCTAGGTTCTCCCATGTCAGTCAAACGTTGTGAAGTGGTGAGAAATAATAACTATACAAAATTTAAATAACATGTGTGCATGGAATAAAATAGTACCCCTCTGTCTATGCAATGTGTGTGATGCAGATCACATAGCCTTGATGCATGACACTATGTGCATGTAAGTGATGCACTGGTTACAACTCTAGATGGGGTGATAGAAGTATGTAATGTTATGACCTAGGAGGATTATTATGGTCTTATAACTTTATATTTATAGGTCTCTCAAGCTTAATTTCATAATTAATCCCAACAAGGTTGACTGGGAAAAATATAAAGAAAAAAAATGGCTAGAAAGGCCCCAAAAAGAAGTGAGAAAGGATGTGCATAGACAGGGGCACCCAAGGTGGGACTAGGGAACCCTAGGGTGCCCTAGTATAGGCTGGGGCACCCTGATTTTGGGTTAGAATTATGGGGCAGTTATGAAATGTGCGGACAAGTGCAATAAAATATCTGAGAATGACGAAACAAAATATAAAATAAAAGATGACAAAAAGGTGGGATTAATTGGTACTTTATCTACTTGAGAACCTTCTAAATAGTAGTATAAGACTGGGCAAAATAATTCCTAAAGTGAATTATTTTGTGTCTACATTTTCTGCCACTTTATGTTGGTGAGCGGAAAGCTCGGTAACATAAAGTATATAGAGATGTGTACCTGATATCCATGTAGAGTGTAGAAGAAGACGTGCTGATGGAATAGACTCAAGCATGGAATGACAAAAATAAAATTGTGGAGGAGCATGGATTCTAAAGATGAAAAATGCACATAAAAATTGATTAGAGTGAACCTAGGGTGGAACACATGTAGCTATTGTTGTATGTAGTGTACCTACATGGATAGTAAAGACAATTGCCTATAGCAGTGTGTTGTTGTTGTCATTGTCATTGTCATCCCTAATTTGACTATTTATTTCTCATACAATGGACCTCCAAGGAGAAAATGATCAAGTAGTCAAATATGTATGTATGTAAATTTTTTGTGTAAAATATGCAAGAAAAAAAATTGTAAATGGAACATGTGCACCTGATCCATTGTGCACCTGATCCATGTCGAGAGGATGGGTGTAGAAGGATATAATGTACTATCATGAGTTGTTGGACCCTAAATATTGGCTAACTACCAAGAGGTGCGCGCAGATAACCATTAAATAGACAGACACTCAAGGAAAATCATACAAGAAAAGGATTTAAGAAGGATTTAAGTGAAACCAGGGCACACGCGGGAGTTAGAACAAGGGTTTAAAGGAATTAGCCATATTTGGCATCATGGATTCACTTGAGGAAAAATGTGAGGACCCAAATAGGCATGACAATTGGAGAAGGTGCTAGCTTGGAACCTTGGAGGCTAAGAAAATGATATTCAATGCAGGGAATATTCCCAGAGGCATCATTACAGTTAGTGGAAGGTTTTTCAAAGAGGATAGGCATTCGCCTATGGAGGACCACATTGACACTTGGCATGCGATCTGTGCATGAGAGAAGTCATGGCGGTGGATAATGATCCTATTTAAAGGAGTTATTAGGATAGAAACATAGAGGGATAAGGTAGTGTGAAGGCGCTAGAGGGTATGTGGGTGCTAAGAGGAGTGTAGCGAGGTGCTGCAGAAATGTTAAGTAATGCTAATGGTTTGGAGCTCATGATGCTAAGGTTTAGATTTATTGATGTTAGAGGGTTGTAAAGGATATCATTAAGCATATGTATGGGTACTGGGTTCTGTAACAAGGGTTATAATGGGTAAAGAATAGTTAGGATATCTGATTAGATGAGTTTAGAGGGGTTGGATCTCTTTCATTTGATGTATATGGTCTGAGATGATCCTTTTGAATGTAGTGTGGCTACTAGAAACACTTTTAAATCAATATACATGGATATATTATGTAAATCTTGTTTATGGATGTAAAACCTCATGTTATTTGGCTTTTCAAGACTCAAATCTAGTTCCTTGTGATTTATACAATGTTTATTTACCTTTTGTGATGCATTGATGTGTATATCTGTTAGTTATATCTTTTTCCTTTTAAGTATATGCATGTACTTTTTATCTGTAAATAATCCTCCATTAATGGTGGAACTCTCTTACAAATCTCACATAAAGGTGGGGCTCAGCACCCATGTGTGCCTCAGGTGAGTGACCAATGTATGTTGAGTGATAGGTCGGTGCGCTTGGGTTTATAAAGAGGTATTGAGGGTAAAAACAATGACTACATTTTGGTTCCATTGTCAGGACCTATTTTCGAAGCTGTTGTGAGAATGATGCGTAATGATGGAGCATCTGACCTTGGACAACATCGAGACCTGTCTTAAAATCATGGAGGATGATTTTTCTTAGAGTTTCAGTATTGGATCTAAGTTTGATGCATTAAAATGGGTGGAGGAGAACCTGTATCTTGAACTCTACAAGAAATTCTTCTTTTGTTTCCTAGTAGAGTTATATGAATGGCTCTCAGCATATGTAGCAAGGACAAGTTGGCACTGTAGACCTCTTATTTGGACCTAGGAAGAATAACAGTGGTTAAATGATTTTGATCTAACCTAGACCCGTGTTGTTAGTCACTAGTGGAGTAAAGTGCTTACTAGTTATACCTTGGAATATGTTATTTAAATGTATTCTTACCTAGAGATTGCTAACTTTGAGTTCTTGAGGGAGCCTAGAGGATCATTCTTGTGTGTTATTCCACTGGATATAAATATCTTGATCATTACTTTGAGTTTGGAAGCCTTTCCCATGGTTTGCTAAACTCTTGCTAGGCATGGGGCATAGAAGCTGGCATGGTATAGGATGGAAGACCTTATAGTGGAAATGGAGAGAGAGAAGAGGTGGCTCAAGTATTGTATTCTATATAACCATTTCATATTTCAAAAAATAATACCAGGCATGCCAACATATCATCCAGTCTTAGCCTGGAAGCTCACCCGAGGCACATGTAGACTTTGAGTCCCTCCTTTATGTGAGCTTCGTTAGAGTGATCTTTATCAACATGATGATGCAACATAACCAGAGAATGAATGCAATTATCCATAGGATTTTAGATGTAAGCTTGTACTCCTAGTTGATTTATTCCAAACACAAATTTAACATGATCAACTAAAATTAGAATCAACCATGAAATAGCATTGAGGAAACCCATAACACACACATGAATAGAAAGGGAAAACACATATCAAGACCAATTGCAAGATTGTTACAAAACTACTTCCTTATGTTGATAAGTCACATGCAGTAGCTAAGATTACATTAAAAAGTTCCATCCATGACAATGTTCATGGTAGGAGAGTTTTATTTTCATCATAGAGCTCTCTATTACACACATTACACACTACCTTTCTTTCCATACCATCTTCCATCATCTCTTTCTTCTAGAAATGATCCTCTAAATAAGCAATTGAAGGAATCTTCTTCTAACCATCCATCATCACCTATGGAAGCCTGTTGGAATTCTTTCATCATTTCTCTTCCACTACTTATGAATATTCTAAATGTCATCATGATTTTCCTTCAATTGAGTGTCTTTAGCATGCATTTTACAGCTAATCCTTAACAACCTTGACTCCTTATCCTCTCATGATAACCGTAATGATTCCCTAGAATATCCTTTTCTTGGATTGCAAGTCTCCATGGCTTATCTACATCTATATCTGGTATTTTTTTTCGTTCACTACTTATGCACGTCTTTTTATGTTTGTCTAAAACTTACTAAGTCCTAACTCCAACCTTCCCTAGTGTGACCCTTCGCGCCTCTCCGAGGAATACTTTTGTGCATGCCTCCGTGCCCTATCTCTATGCACCACAAGGCTTCGCACCTTAGGTACTTATTTACTTGTAGGGGTCCAACAAGTATAATGAATCTCAGGAGAGGGAGTTCTCAAGACAGCGTGAAGCTGTAGGAGTGATGGATTTATGGAGGAAGACGTTGCGGGAAGGATTTGAGGTTTGCATAGAGGATGTGGAACCTAAGAATTTTAAGATACCCCATCTTGGCAAGTGCGGAAGAGAAACCCCCTCAGGTTCTGGATAGAGCTTGTCATATGAAGAAAGGAGGAGATCCATAAGCATGCATCTTAACCCACATGGCAACTAGACCCTTGCATTTAGTTTTCTAGTTCATGAGATAATTTTTTATAATCCAGTTGGTGTTGGTATTGGTAGTCGAGGGACATCTAGGAGGTAAAATTTTTCATTTGATACATTTATGGATACATAGTCATTTCCTATGTTTAGCGGTATGTTTTCTGGCACAAAATTTAGGCAATGTGTGGGATCACAATGTTTGAGTATCACATTTGGGAGTGGTGCGAGAAACACTTCTAGGAGTGTTTCGGTACCACATACTATTGGCATGTAGTTTAGCATGACAGTGGGATCACAGGGTGAAACTGCATTAGGACCCTTACCTATGACAGGAGGAGGATTTGGAACTAGTGGATCTAGTGCTTTTAGTGGTGGAGGAAACATCATATGGAATCAAGATCCTGGATCTAGCGGAAAAGGTCCATAACACCATCAACAAGTGTTTTATGAGATGTCACTCCACTTGCCTGATTACAAGGGTGTTGAGGATTTCGTGAAACATATACATAAGTGAAAGTTACTATGGCGTGTAAATGGAATAACTACCCCAGATAAGAAGGAAAGTCATTTTATAACCACGTTACAAGGACGTGTGCATATCTGGTATAGAAAGTATGTCCGACACCAGAAATTGGTGGATTACATTACATTGCTTAATGAATTTTTAGCAGAGTTCCACATACCTGAGTTTGAACAGAAAATCATCAGCATGTTGAAGTAAATTTTGAAAGGAATGGCAGAGATTGTGCAAGATTATGACACATGCTTCAAGACTCTAATATCCAAGTTATCCTATGACATCCACCCTTCGTAGCATGCTTAGTGGTTCATCAGAGGACTGGTCATACCATTCAGAAGGGCACTTTCATATAATAATTTCACAGATCCACATGAGGCCTTGGAGGATAACTTGCAAGTCAAGGAAGTAAGAAGCATTAATACAGGAGTTAGTCCACTCCCAGAAGCCCAAATTATTGTAATGACAAAGAAGCTAGAGAAGTTGTTTGTGAGCTCGGCTCATGAGACTCACAGCAGGTTATGGTCTATGGATTGTGAGGTAGAAGAGCATTCAAAGGACATTTGTCCTCGAAGATCAGTACTCGCAATGATGGTAGACTGTGAGATTTTCCATGGAGATCATTATGTAAGTAGGTTTCCTCTACTGCAACATGTGATCTGTAAAAATTTGTCTTACTATTGTAAAATTTAAACCTCTACTACTCATGATACCAAGGATTATAGATTGATTGACTAGATACACGATTTCATTGATATTTGTGTGTTCTAGACCAGTGTTTCCAGTATCTCCAAGGATGATGGTCATCATTATGAAGGGCATGTGGATGGAGAAAATTTTGAAAGAGGATTTTGTAGAGGATTCAGATGACATGGAAATCATGGAGGAGGGAGGAGTGAATTTCCTCAAGGAACCTATTATAACTGTGGTTCTACAAAACATTACAATCGCAAGTTTCTATAATTGTTGAAATGATCATGTTGTGGAAAGAAACACAAGTATGAATAATTCCCATAGTTATATGAGCACATGAGCCAGAACCAAAAGAAGAATAGGGGCACATGGATGGTAAGTGTGAAGCGTGTTGATCCACAATGGATGCCAAGGTTTTCGCAGAACCTTTAATTAGAAACTTTTTTAATGACCACGTGAGCTGAGGTTTCACATGAAAGGGAGATTCTGAAGTAGATACCATTGATTACAAGAGAATAAGTGATACATGGTAAGTATTCAGAACCTACACACCAAAAGGAACTGTATCATGAAACCATGGATGTTATTCAAAGCCTACAAGGAGATATACAGTACTTAAAGGAGAAATCATGATAGTTAGAGAATAATAAGAGTATTGAGGCTCCACGGAAGGATATAGATGAATTCAGGAAAGCATGTAAGATGTTGAGATAGGAGAATATCATCCCTCTGTTAGGAGAGTGGTTGTGGGGAAAATTACCAAGTTCTGTAGGAGAGAATGAGAGGAAGGTTTTACATGTTAATCTACCTCCTCAAATCCTTGGCTACGATAAGGATATTACCTTGAATGTAGTTATTTATGGATGGCTCCTAAGTAATATTCTTATTGACATGGGCACAGAAGTTAATGTTCTAACACTGTATTCATGGAATCGAATGGGAAGACCTCCATTATAGTCATCTTCAAATGTGTTGTATATGGCTAATAAGACAAAGGCAATGTCCATTGGTGTTTTAAAGGATGATGCTATCACCATCCAAGGGGTGAAATTCACTAGAGACTTCGAAGTCTTGGCACTTTCTGAGGCAGAAAACTTTCCAGCATTACTTCAGTGCCCTGGTGCTATAAGAAAAATGTTGACTTACATTTCAATAAGGGGTATATAATTTTTTAGAATAAGGAGGAACATGTTATCATTCCTTTAAGAGAATATATGTGCACACTATTAGGGACCTTGAGGTTGTGAAACCAAAAAAAGAAGGCATTATTCAGTGGGAATACACTCAATCTATAAGTGATACAAATATTATGGCATGTGAAAATTAGGTGCATAGGACATATGAGTTATTCGAAAGGTAGTTAAGAGGCTTTGTGATGAGATTAAAAAAGGCACACTTAGTCAAGTGCCTAGGAGGAAAAAAATTTCCAAGTTACACAAGGGAGCCAACCCTAATGTTTTCCTACAAGAAATGAAGACCCATTGTAGATGTGAGATTGAAAGGAGAAGTATGCTTAGCTATACTTTACTCAGGACCGTAGCACATTGGTGGGAAACCCATCGCGATAACCTTCTAGAGTGGCATGAGGTGAGAATCACATTATCTGTTAGGTTTACCTGAAGCAATGCACCTACTACTATACAAGATTATCATGAGAAGGAACCCACCTCTTTTCATGTCTAGGAATGTGAGAAGGCCTGGATGGAAGGTGCGGAAGCCTTGCCTCCATATTTATGGGTGCATAATATTTACTCCACCTTATAAAGTTGTGCACGTGCATGGTTCATTCACTCAGAGGTGTGTTGTTAGACTAGAAACTGGCAGGAGTTGACATATGATATCCTTCAATATTTTGAGTATCGGAGTACTAAAACATCGGTGAATGAGGTGTTACAGGTTGTTAATAACCTAACTATGGGAGATAGTGCCATGGCAGAGGACAGAGTACTAATTTTTTTGGGTGAACCTGGCTTGGAAGCACGCTTCGATGAGGAAGAATCAGAGGAGGTACAACTTGAGTGTTCCTGCATTGAACAGTAGAAAGAAAAATTGGTTTGTGTTATAGATGGTGAAGAGGTGGAAAACTTATATATTAACCATACTGTTAGTATGTGTAAGGTTATGGATAGTGATGATGAGTAAGTGCACACCTACCATGAACCCCTGAAAACCAAGAAGGTTAACATTGGTTCGGAGGCGGAACCTAAGGAAGCTACTATTGGAGGTTACTTGACAGAAAGGGATTTTTCAAGTATTATTGATTTATTGCATGAATTTCAGGATTTTTTTCCTCATGGGTACCATGATCTTAAAGAATTTCACCAGTCCTTGCAAGAAATGAAGATCAATTTAAAGGAAGGTGTGCACCCAATTTGGAAGAAACCTTATCGAATGAATCTACATATGCATGTAAAAGTCAAGGAGGATATTAACAAGATGATCGCATTATGCATCATTGAGGTTGTTGATGAATCAGAGTGGATAAGTTTGATGGTCATCAACATTAAGTAGGATGGGAGGATAAGGATTTGATTTGACTACAGGGATTTGAATGTGGTATGTGTCATTGATCCTTTTCCAACCCCCTTCACCGAAGAGATCCTAGAAGGAGTAGTCAAGTGTGAGATCTATTATTTCACAGATGGAGTCTCAGGATATCATCAGGTTAGAATTGCAAAGAAGGATGAAGAAAAAACAACCTTCACCACTAAATGGGGAATTGTTTCCTATACGTTCATGCCTTTTTGACTAAAGAATGTGCCTTTTGTGTTTTCACGCATTTTGGTTCAGGTGTTTCAAGAATTCATCCATAAATTTATACAAGTTTACCTGGATGAATTGATAGTATATGGATTAGTGTGGGACCATTGTGACAATCTTAGGTTGATGTTTGAGAGATGTTAGTAGTTCAGTATATCTCTCAACATTAAGAAAAAAAAATTGTTACTCTATTTGGCACCATGTTGGGACATATCATATGTAAAGAAGGCTTGCTGGTGGATCTTGTCAAAGTTACCATTATTTTGGGATTAGGGGAGCCTACCAGCTAGAGAATGGTGTGATTATTCTTTGGGAATATGGGGTATTACCAAAAATTTATTAAAGGGTATGCCAAGATCTATGTGCCATTAGAGGAATTTCTAAATCACAAAAGTAAATTTCATTAGGGAGAGACGCAGCAGATGAAATTTGACACATTAAAGAATATGCTTATCACCGTGACCATATTAGGATTTCCCTCTTGGTATAATCCATTTCATGTACATGTTAATGCTTCAGGGATGGTGATTAGAGAAATATTAGCATAACCTAGAGAGGCAATTGGTGACCATCCCTTGTGCTTTGCTAGTAGGAATCTAACCTTAGCAAAACATAATTATATGATCATGGAGTGCGAGGCATTATCGATGATCTAAGCGATGCACAAATTCAGGTAGTATTTTCTAGCGATGCATTTTATCTTTTACATGGAACATGTGGCATTAAAGTATTTAGTGAATAATCTCATCTTACAAGGCTACAAATGCAGGTGGGTCCTATTGTTCTAGGAGTTTGAGTTTACCATTGTTGTAAAACTAAGTAAGATTAATTTGGGGCCTGACCATTTATCGAGGATTGACTCAAGAAAGGATGCACATAGCATTGAGGATATAATGCTAGATGCATAATTGTTTAGATTACATCATGCACCCTTTTAATTCGAAGATATTGTTGTATTTCTTAAAAAGGGTGTGGCACCAGACGGAATGAAGACTTTAGAAAGGAATAAATTATCCATACGTACCTCTCCTTACATGTTAATTAGTGGATACTTATACAAGTTAGGAGGTGACGAGGTTTTACGTCAATGCGTGCTTAAGCATGAGCACATTGAAATCATTGAAGAGGCTCATGGTGGATTTGTAGGGGGAAACTATGTAGGGAATGCAACCGTGCATAATATCATTCTAGCAATATTTTGGTGGGAAACAGTTTACATAGATTGTATTGAGTATTTAAATTCCTGTGACCACTTCCAATGCCTTGGTAAACTAGGGAAATGAGATGAAATTCCATTAAGACCGATTACCAGTGTACAACTGTTTGAGAAATGGGAAATTGACTTCGTAGGACCTATTTCTCCATCCACGTGAAGGACAGGTTCTCTCTATATCATTACATGCATATATTAACTTATAAGGTGGGAAGAAGTGGTGTGTTTAAGGGATTGCATATTGGAAACAAAATCTAGGTTCTTATGGTAAAATATAATCAGCAAGTATGGATGCCCACTGAGCTTAACAAGTGATAGGGGTACTCATTTCTTAAATTAGACAGTTAGAATTTTTTTGGCAGAATTCATGGTTGCCCATCACAATACTACCTCTTATCACCCATAAGCTAATGGGACTGCTGAGGCATTTAACAAAATTTTGAATCAGACGTTGACCAAGATTTGTGATGTGGGAAGAAAGGATTGGGATGATTTTTTTGTTTTTTTATGGTCATATTAGACTACTTATAAGAGACTGAATAAGGCCACATATTTTCAATTGGTTTTTGGTGTAGAAGTTGTGTTACCTGTTGAATTCATGTTACCATCATTGCCTATATCGCGTGTAGGAGGGTTAGCCGATGAACAAGCGCTTGAGGAGAGGATTGACAAGATGATGTAGTTGGATGAGATGTGGGATATTGCTCACTGGAGTCAGAAAACAAAAAAAAATCCAAGAAGAAGGTATGGCATGATAGACACATCAAGAACAAGAATTTTTAGGTTGCGAAGATGGTTCTCTTGTATGATTTTAAGTTTCTACGACATCTTAGGAAATTCAAATTCCATTGGTTGGGCCTGTACATTTTATCCTTTATACTTGATTCATGTGCTTTCCAATTACAAGCATTAGATGGAGCATGGTTACCAGGCCATTTGAATGGGATTAGGATGAAGCCCTACTATAAATAATTTGTGATTGTAAATAAGGTAGTATTTCCAGTTATCCTAGGATTTTCTTTAATGCAGTTTCCTTTCTTTGTGTTTCCCTTTTTTATTTGGTTGATGTTGTTTTTATTTGTGCGCATTTATGTGCTAGTAGCCACTTATTATTTCAAAACATTTCTATTTGTAGAGGACCATGCATCCATTTTTGTGTGGGGTGGAGTGATGTTAAAAGTGTTGGAATTTATGGTTTTTGATGGCCCGGGTTGAAAAATAAAAAACATGGGATTGGAAGATTACATGTAGAAGAGATGAACATAAGGGAAGGATGGTGTCAAAAGGTTTTATATAAACCATGTATGAGAATGAAAAATGCAAGAACAACATGAGGTAAGAGATGTCAAGAACCAGGATTAGGACACAGAGGAAGAATGCCTTCAGCGTTGTAAGCACGTGCATAAGGATATGTGGTCAGTAAGGGTTTTTGTGTTCCTAAAGGTTGTCAAAGTTTTTCTCATAAGATTGATCTTGGAGGAAAATCACTGAAGGTTTGCGTTGGAAAAGTTTGTATTTATTGTGAAAGTGAATTTGTACATGTGGTATCACATTTATTATAGAAAAAATAAAAAATTATAAATAGAAGATCGGGGGTGTGATATTCTTTACCTTGTATTTTAAGTTAACAAAGATTTATCATGAACTAGGGAATCCTTGTGAAGAAGGTTTGAGAATATTTGTGAAGATTTGCTTGCATAGCTAGTTTGATCAGCGAACTAGAGTAGAAATGAGTACATGGGCATAAGCTGAGAAGCTTGTTTGGAAGGATCCTATGGGTGTTACCCCGTCTTGTGGAAAAATGGTTTCCCATGTTAGGGTTGCATAGCTAGGGCACGTGATTTGGAAGAATTTTCGTAAAGGAATGGAGCCGCGAAGTTGAGCAGAGCTAGGACCATGAGAGAGGAAGAAGCTGTAAGGACCTGATGAAGGAATGATACCAAGGATAGTAGTAAATGTTTTACCAAAGAAGGGCAAGGGAGAAGGACAACAAGTATTTTCTACCAATTTAAATGAAGAATGTTACATGGAAATGCAATACTCGAATGATGTATTACTTGGTAAGGAATGGGTGTCTCATATTAGAAATATGGCCGTAAGTGATTACAATCATCGAATGAGGACCACAGAAAATGAGATGACACTAGAGATGGTTCACCCTACAGAGAAGAGGACACTAGCTGGAATACCTATCTATGATGATGAAGTGAAGGTGAAAATGGAGAAGGCTGGGTTGTTGCAACTCTATGAGTTGCCCTATTTTGGCAAGCCTGGGTAACTATACCAATGGTTGATGTCACAGGTGCATGAAGGCCACTTATATTTCACATGTCGGAGGATGTGCATAAAACCCCATCTTATTTCTAAGCTCACCGGCCTTATCTGCAAAGGAGAATAATTGGACAGTGATTTGCAAGATAAAGAAGCCATTAAGAATACTGTTGAATCTTATGAATATAAGAAGGTTTCATGCTACTTCAAAATTTCTAAAATCACCAACCCTACAATGAGGACAGTCATGTGCTTGGTCAAAAATCTGAATGGGCAAGAGAGACGGACACATATCAATAAGGCCTGGTTGAATGTATGCCACAATATCTTGGAGGGTACCATCTATAACCTCTTAGATTTTGTTACAAAGGAGATTATAAATGCCACACACAACAAAGAGAAGATCATGTTTGGTAATGTCCTCCTCACCATTGTATTTTCTTATATTGGAGTGCCCAATGGGCCAGATAAATTCTTTTGGGAATGCCTAGAGGAGAACCCCTCCCCCGCCAAGAGGTTTGAATAGTATACTTGTGACACCATGACGACTGCTCATAAGGCATGCATGGAAAATTGGTATAAGCAGATGTGTGATGAATTTGGGGCTGAATGGAGAATACCTGAGAATTTTCATTCATTATTAAAAGGAGAGGCTGAGTTCACCATATACCAGTATTTTTGTATTGGCAGATTTACTTTGATAGATGGCACCAAGAGTCCTTGGTGTAATTTTCCTTTCTCCTTCACAGCGTAGTACTTCTAGGCTAAGGTAAATCGATTCAAAGAGGTGAAGAAACTCAGGTTTGATCTAAGTGTAGTAGATCAAGATTACCACAAGTAGCACAAGAAGTTAATATACCCTGAGAAGCACACCTATGTGGAGAATTATGTCTCCCATGTGTTGGTATCCAATTTTACTCTCCTTCACAACTTGAACAGCATCATAAATTTGCACAGGACACTCAAAGATAGATAGATGTTTTGTATGTCATTTATAGCTGGGGAAGCACACCTATCTTCTTGTTTGCATTCAAGAATTGAGGGAATGGATAACACCTTCAAGAGGGTTTTGATCTAACCCTCACTATTTTAGGTTGTGCCTATCAACCAAGGCAAGAGAACCTATATTGCAGCCCCTATATGGTAAGGAGATGGAGATATCCTTGTGTTTTGCATATGATATGGAAGAGGATTTGTGAAAACATTATCAAGTATCCATTATTCAAACTCAAAGGAGTTGTCACTACTAAATGATGGAAATGTTTTCAAAACAAAGCTAGAGCTGCTAAAGACATGATAAAACCATGATCAACTTTGTAAATTTTAGTGAAAGGATTGAATTCTTTTGTGGACACACAATGCAAATGTAGGGGTATTGTAGGTAGGATGAGTTAGTTTAAAATGAAATTCTGATGAGAGATGTTGGGACAAGAGTAGCTAGAAATCATCACCTTCTTTGTGAAGCTTTGCAAATGAATTACAACACCTAAACAACAGAGATATTTCAATGAATTTAAAGTTCTCTTTCAACCAGGATGTGTGCACACATGGATGCCCAAATCTACACTATTCCATACAAAATTTGATAACTTGCGACAAAGGCTTGAAGCAAAATATCAATGAAGCATTTAGAAACCCTTGTTAGATCATGACCTAAGGTACACCTGAAGGTTTACAAACACCCTCAATTTACAATGAAGGTAAGATGAATTTAAATATAGATATCTTCACTCAAATGAATGCTCTTCTGAATGGAATATAGCAGATGCCTTCAAACCCTCTACAATAAATGAGACAATGTATAACCAATAAAGAACCCAAACACAAGATTGCAATATGAGCATGAAACACAAATTGAAAACATACTGAAATACAAGTGTATGCAAGCTTTGCCAAGAGATAAAACCAGTTAATCCAAGAATTTGATCAGATAATTAGCAAGGGAATGTTATTTAGAAAATCTCAAAGCTTGTTGATGGCTTTACAACTGAAACCAACTCAACATGATGAACATTTGATGCAAACAGGAATCAAGAATGGCTCTCAGGAAGTTTCTCCAATAGAAAATGGACTTCGTCTAGTTTTCCTCTTGAAAATTCTTCTCTCTTTCTCCAAAATTCTCAATATACTTTACAAAATGCCTCCAAATTACATAATATACCTTATACCAGCTTGGATCCTTGCATCCCAAGCAAATAATATGCTCAAGGGATCAAATTTGTTACAAACTCTTATCCATTTCATGAAAATGACATCAAACTATAAAACAGCTTGCATATTGCCAGGGATGCACAAATATTTTAAAAGATTACATGAATTTAGATCCTTATCCATCTTAGGGTCAAGTTTTTTTCATTCCACCATGCCAACATGCATTTGTAATCATTTTCCACCCTTTTCCCTCATCATTTTTAACTCTGCAACTTTAATCTTTCACTTTTCACATGTTTTCACGGGATGAGGAAAATATTTCATGAAAAACACTATAGGGCACCAAATTGGCTCATAAAAATGATTCCATTACATTTATAAGGCCGAAGGGATGCAAAATCATATAAAATTTCATGTGATTTGGTGCAAAAATGACAATTCCAAGACCTTTGGAGCTCCAATGGCAGCCAAAAACCAAAATGCATAGTTGCTGTCGATTTTGGATTAAAAAAACCAGCCATCCATGTGTCAGATTCAAATCCCCTTCAAAAATGCCAAAGTTACCTTTTTTACCATATGGATAGGGTGAGACACATGTCGCAAGATGATTGACTGGTGCCCACGCCTCTAAAATTGCATCTGAAACTTTTTTAACTTTGGGAAAATTTTGAACATTTTCCCCGTGAGCCCCCTAGACATGCCACGTGTCCTCTTATGGGCCCTACTGAAAACCATGGGCCAAAATGATGACTTTTTCTCCTTTTTTGAGAAAAGGAAAATTTTCTCTGAAAACCCCGTGGGCCCGAACACCTGCTATCTCCTCTGCCACGTGGCAGTCTCCCATTCACTATGGAGCTAACCCTTCCAATTTTGCCTTCAACCGTTTGTGAGCACAAATACCTCCTGTGGGCCCGTGCTCCCCCTTTTTTACTTTTGGAAAGTGCCACGTGTCACGCCCTAATTAGCTGCGGGGAGACACCTTCAAATTTTCCACGGGTTCATTTTTCACCTTGATATTTTTCGCCAAAGTTTGGAAAATTTTCAATCTTTTCTCCACGCTCCAAATCTCCGTCAAATGTTGGACACGTGTTCATTGTTCATTGGGGGTGGGACTTTGGCCCCAAAAAATTATTTTACCCTTTAAAGTTAAAAAACTTCAAATTCCTTCAAACTTACACCCATCCATTTCAACCTTTTGTATACGTGTCGCACTGTGATTTGCTGCGGACCTTCGAGCATTAATTTAACTTTGAGATTTTGCCTCCGAAGGAAAAAATCCCAAAAACATCCCAAACCCCGTTTCTCCTTGGCTCCCCTGGATGCGTGTCCTCATCTCATTTGACATGGGTCCTTGGGCAGAATTTTGACTTCAACATTTTGAAGTTAAAAACTTCAAACTTTTCATAAACCCCCCCCCCTCCATTTGGCTTTTCCTGGACATGTGTCCACTTCTCAATGGGTACAAGCCCTCGGGTCAAAATTTTCCCCTGACACCTTGAGCCAAAAAACATCAAAATTTTCTAAGTCCCCCGCCTCTCCACCTATCCTTTGAGCCACGTTTCATCATACCATTCGTTGCGGGTCTTCGGGCAAAAATTTTCCTTTCGTAAAAAACTCAAAAATGACAAGTTAGTAATGTTTTCCTGCACATCCCCGACCAATAGGATCCTACCATGTCCCCAAAAGCTTGTGATGATTAATTTTACGGGAAAATGACACCCGTATGCCCGTCAAAACGTAAAAAATACAGAGGATGCCCTAGAAATTGGATTTTTTCACAAGGAAGGTAGATTTTTCGGTTTTGAATCCAATGAAACATGATTTAACAATGATTTCAACCTAAGGCATGAGATTTTAATAGAAAATAACTCAGATTCGATCAATTTCGAGTGTTTTCATGATTTTGACAAAGGGAAAATGACTCGGCCTGGAAAAATGAAGAAATTAGGGCACAAAAGAAGGAAACTTGGAATTTGTTTCAATATAGGGCAGAATGACAAGATTGTGAGTATTCCAAAGGCATTCAACTAGAAAAATCAAGTTACAGGTCACCAGCTCGAACCAAAAATATGTTTTTGAGCAAAAAGGATATAGAGAATTAGGGAAAAGTGTGAAAACCTAGAATTTGCACCAACATCATGGCGTGCACATGTTGAAACCAATAACATTTTCTGCTATAGGGAGGATAACAATGAGGGTGTATTTGTGCCTAAGGCCTAATTATGAAAAAGGTGCTTATGTTAAAGATGATGTCTCCATTTCTGAGGACCTCACTGTGAGGAAAAAGGTTGTTCCAAGGAAAATAGATAGAGAGGAGGATCCTAAGAAAAAGGTGTTGAGTGCGCAGACAGTATAGACAGTAGGGGCACATGAGTCAGGGACGGGAACAAGTACTTACATCCACTAGAAGAAGTCTCCCATTAGAAAAGAGTCACCCCATAAGGAATATTCACCAATAATAGAAGATTCACCCGAGAGAAGAAAAATAGAATTCCCCTGTATTGGAGTCATGAGTAAGGAAGAAACGAAGGGTAACAAAAGGGTAAAAATTAGGTGAAACATAAAGCATGGAGGATGAAAAGGGCGATGAAGAAGATGAAGAGCGCGGTGAGGCTTAAAATCATCCTATGTACAATGTACATGAGTCAGATGAAGAAGGAAATGAAGAGAGGGATGAGAATAAGGAAAGTGCTAATGACAAGGGGGAGTGAGGAAGTAAACATGAAATATCAGAAGACCCTGACCCTAACTGAGGAATAGATGGATAACATTGTAGAGAGGGAGGTGGCGGGTATTATCCAAATTTTTATAGAGCAAGAACTAGAGTGAAGCATTGAAGAAGTGCTGAAGGAAACTAAAGAGAGCGCAAGTATAGGAAAGGAGTATGGGAGCATGGGAGGAGATCTCATATTAGCAGTAAGCTTCCCAATGGCAGTGCGCACAGGTGGGAAGGGCACATTAGTGGCATAGGAACATGATATGACTTATGACTTATATTAATGATCCAAAAAAGGCACTAAGTGTGTGCTTCAAATGTAAAATTATCACAGACCAACTCCTCACTTATTCTTCTTTTGATGAAGAGGGTGCATACCCATGCATGAGGAAAATGCTATTTTGGGATTTTTAGTCCCACTCTGATGATCCTGAGTTTGAGGTAAATCATGATGCATTGATGAAGACACCAGATGCCAAGGGAATAAACCCTCTTGTAAATTCCCAACTGTTAGATGAGAAATTTTTCAATGTGCTCAAAAAAGTATCAGTGAAGGTGGAAGAAATAATCTTTGATAGAAAAAATAGAATAAGGGTCTTGGAGGAGGAGATTGAGAAAAATAATGAGGAGATCATTGAGAGGGACAAGGAGATAAAATAGAAGGAATTGATCAGTGCACAGTTAAGGCGTGAACTGAGGGATGAAAAGGTGAAGGTGCGTGAATTCCACAAAAAGATAGAGACCATTTCAGATGCCATTATCCTGAAACACCTAGACCTGGCCCCACCTGAGAAAAAATACAATTCAACCTTGCACTGCTTGGAAGAATTGACCTGCATCCTCACCATGGAAAGGCAGCCACTCGCATTAGAGTCGACAAAAGAGGATATGACACAACAGAAGGAGGAAGAAAATATGAATATTAGGGAGACAATGACTTGGTACTCTGATCTCATTTCCGTAGTAAAGACCATCGTGTAGATGGCCGAAGTCATGTATGAAAATTTTGATGAAAGAGATATGGTAGCAAGCATATTGGTTACTACACATGAGGTGGATCTTAAAGAATTTTAGGAAAAGAACAAAGGTAATAGGGCGGAGCGCGATAAGATCCTAGTCGAAGTTGAGAAGAATTTGGAAGCAATCAAAACCTTACGAGGTTTGATTAATAATAAGCTAAAGAAATTATACCCCCAAGTCACTCGCATGATGGATACGCTACGAAATATTAGCAACCACCTTGAAAACATTATAGATATGTTGAAAGCTAAGAATGATGAACTAGGTTTTGATGAAGTAAGCGCATTGGTGGGTGAATGACTTCAGCAGGTGCAAGGAGAAGTAGATTCTTGGGAGAATATTAAGGCATCCATGAAGGAGTTCCCACTCCTCATGCAACAGTAGAATATTCTTCCATTCTTTATTTAGATTATTTCAATTCCATTATTCTTTATTCTTTGAAAGAGTAGAATATTTCTGAGGATGGATAACATATGTAGTGTGGGGTGATGTTGGACCCTAAATATTGGCTAAGTACCAAGAGGCACGTGCACAAGACCAGTGAATAGAAGGGCGCTCAGGGAAAAACACATAGGAAAAGGGTTTAAGTGAAACCAGGGCATGTGCAGGAGGGAGAACAAGGGTTTAAAGGACTTAGCCATATTTGGCATCATGGATTCACTTGATGAAAAATGTGAGGACTAGACTAGGCATGATAAATGGATAAGGTGCCAGCCCGGAACCTTGGAGGCTTAAAAAAGGATATTCCACGTAGTGAATATTCCTAGAGGCATTATTATAGTTAGTGGAAGGTTTTGTAAAGTGGATAAGCATTCACCTATGGAGGACCACATTTACACGTGGCATGTGTTATGCTCATGAGGTAAGTCACTGTGGTGGACGATGATCCTATTTAAAGGATTTCTTGGGACAAAAACATAGAGGGAGAACGTAGTGCGAAGGCACTAGAGGGTACGAGAGTGTTAAGAGAATAAGGAGGGTAATGAGGTGCTACAGAAATTTTAAGTAATTCTAAGGGTTTGGAGCTCATGATGTTAGGGTTTAGATTTCTTGATGTTAGAGGGTTATAAAGGATATAATTAAGCATATGTATGGGCTTTGGGGTTTGTAACAAGGGTTATAATGGGGAAATCATAGTTAGGATCTCTAATTAGATGAGTTTTGAGGGGTTGGATCTCTGTCATTTGATGTATATGGTCTAAGATGACCCTTTTGAATATAGTGTGGCTACTAGAAAATATTTTAAATCATTATACATGGATCTATTTTGTACATATTGTTTATGGGTGTAAACCCTCATGTTATTTGGCTTATCATGACTCAGATCTGGTTCCTTTTGCTTCATAAAATGTTTATTTAGCTTTTTTAATGTATTTATGTGTAGATCTTTTGGTTATATCTTCTACCTTTAAATTATATGCATGTACTTCTATTTCTGCAAATAATCTGCCATTAATTGTGGAACTCTCTTGCAAATCTCACATAAAGGAGTGGTGTGACACCCACACGTGCATCAGGTGAGTGCCCAATGTATGCTAGGTGATAGGCCGGTGTACATAGGGTTAGAAAGAGCTATTGAGGGTAAAAACAATGACTACACAAGTTTTTTGGGTGATCTCACGCCACCCTAGCTGAAGAAGTATAAGGAGGAAATGTGTTGTGTCCTTCAAGTTTAACCGCTTCTGCTAAAATTTGTGAAGAGATATTTGTATTTTCCTTTTTTTTGGGAAATCTGACGCCACTGGATGGATAAGAGTAGAGAGGCACAACCATTGTAACCCCCAAGCATGTAACCTCTCCACAGAATTACTGAAGGACACCATGTCCTCTTATGGCCATTATGTATGGATTTTGTAGACTGGTCTAAACTCACTCATTGTGTCTGAACCGGTGTAAATACATTTTTTTAGTATAAAACCCTCAATTATGCCCCCCTCTTTATGGGTGCATGTGACATTGTGGAAAGGAGAATGTGGCCTCAAAATAGGACCCAACCACACTCTAACTTGTAGAACTCTTTCCATTAGGGCAAAAGGGAAAGTGCTTGGTATATACCAAGGCACACACAAAAGGAGATGGCTAGCCAATACATGTGTTAGTCTAAAAACACATACATGTAATAAGTGTAAAATATGTAGACAATGTAGAAATTACCAAAAAAAGTAGTGTAAACACACAAGAAAACAAACAGACTGCAAAAAGTGGGTTTCAGACATGGGACATCAATCATGATGTCACAATACATGTAATTCCATCATGGCTGAAAATAGCATACAAGTGTTTACATAAGAAAAGGTAAAATCCCACATACAATGGAAAACAATGCAGACAAGTAGAAACAAACAAGTAGTCATGGGAACATGTAATCCTGCAAAACAAATTTTACACATGGAACACCCATTAGCATGTTAGAGTGATAAAAAATATGTCAAAGCATGTAATAACAATTAGTATAAGATGTTAAGTACAAAATGAAACAATGGAATCTGGATAAACTGAATGTGGATGCCCCCTGCGACCAGTATAGGAAGGGTAGAAGGTGGGCATCTATGACGCATATAAAGTATTTTATATGCAATCACACTAAAAAAATGCGTGAACACACATTTTTGTATGATAATTACATATAATAAAATATTCTAACATGTATAATGAAGTGAGAATGCAAAACACTAGTAAACAAAATTAAATTCCTGCAAGACAATGTAGTATGTTGTGAATGAATGGAATGGAATGCAGGATGGAATGATAAGAGAAACTTGCCCCCTGAGTGGATGGAATGTGTATGTAGTGAGGTTCTTTTTTTTTTTCCTCAACAGTCAAGAATGAACTATAGATTAGAGTGCATCATCAGGAAATGGTCGAGTAGTGTAGGTTGTATCGAGCACGATGTGATGAATGTGTATATGTAGTGGTGATGAAATGTGACATGTGGTAAGAGGTTCATGGACCCTATAGCGGAATCATATACCAAAAATTATTAAATGGAGGAGTGATTATTTATCCCCTAGCATATATCACTATAGGATGAGTGTATGGGGATGAGACATATGGAAATATGAGTGTGGACCCTATAGCATAAGTGTATAACATGACATGTTGAATGGATGTGTGATTATTTATCCCTAAGCATATATCACTCTGAGATGAAGGATTAAAAATGGGTGAGGATTTATCCTAAATCGTATGTCACTATAGGATGAATAAGAAGGTATTGGTGATGTAATCTAAGGTGTATGCCACTAGAAGATGATAAAATGAGGGTGGTGATTTAGCCTATAGCATATACCACTACAAGATGATAAGAATGGGTGAAAATTTAACCTAAGGTGTATGTCACTAATGCATGAAATGGTGGATAAGGAAAATTTCATAAGTAAATTCCATTGGAATTGTAAACCATCGGAAGTCAAGTATGGACTGAGGCACTAGATTGCATCATAGGGTAGTGAGTATAACACGTAAAAGACAACGTAGTATAAACAACCAAGTGATGAATATGTAATGTAAATATATGGTGTGGAAAATGAAATGTAATATGTGCAACAGATAGGATATGTAATGTGTGAAATGCAATAGGAAATGTAGATACGAATAGAAGATGCATGGAGGATAGAGGAAACTAGGCCCATATATAATGGAATCTAGTGTAATATATAATGAATCAGATGGATGGATGCGCAATGCGAATAAGATGATTGAATGTAAGATGTATATTTAGGTGTGGATAGAATATGTAGTGATGAGAGGTAAATCTAGACCCATAGATAATGTGACCTAGTGTAAATATAGAATTTATGGATGAAATATAAAACTAGACTCATATATAATGATGACTAGTGTAGCATGTGAGAAATGAATGATAGATAAATGAATAATAGATGAGGTATGTATAGGATAATGTAAGATATGGGCTATGTATATAAATTATGATAGAATGTAAGTGTGTAGGACCTAGCATGCATTGTGTGAGGTTAAGTGTGATGGTAATCCCTCAACAATCCGGTTTGAACCGAAGTACAAGAGTGTGTTCTCGGGTAACGAGGGTACTACAACGTGTGATATTGTATTCCTATATAAAGATGACATATGTGCAAATGAGTAAGGGGGATAGGTTATTATGCCCACCAAGTGTACTATGATGATAGCAATCTATGCAGCCACGTAAGAGGTACCATGTCATTGTGGGAGAGCATTGGATATGTCGTGATAGGAGAGAGTTCCAACACAATGGTAGGCCGAAACAACATTAAAACCATGCAATGATGACGGAGTTGTAAATGTGGACTTCTCATTAGTAGGAGTACTGTTTGGGTCAATAGTGATTGGTTGGAGCTTATGTGGGATTGGTGATGTTTTGGAAGTGTTGGTAGGAGAAAGAGATGGGTTATTTGTGAGAGGTGGTTACATAATTTGACTTGGTAGTGTTGTGGATGACTTGAGAGAAAGAGGTTTTGAATTGATTTCTAGAGGAGTTTGCTGAGGTGGTGTTTGAACATTAGGTATTGATGACTTAGGGCTAGGAATCCATTGGGATGTAACATTATTATTAAGTTCAAGTATAAGAGGCTCAGGTGATGGCATGTCCTGAGGGTCAATTATATGACATATAGTGGACCTAGATTGCAGATGAGATGTAAGAGGATGAGAAACATGTGATTGAGAAGTGTCTTTAAGCTGTTGGATATCAGATTTGAAAGATGTAATAATGAATTCTATAGCTTGAAACTTTTCGTTAAACAATGAATCTATATCCCATATTGATTCGAATAAGGGTGGATTAGGTGGAGGATGGAAGGTAGTATAAAAATTTGTAGAGAGTAAAGAGGGATAGCCTAACCCATGCTTATGTGTTTTTGTAAGAAGATCCCAAGGGGCTATGAATTTAGGGTATTGTGTACTAGTATTAGTAACACCATAATGTTGTAAATAGTCATACCCTAACCCATACTTAGAAAAATCCCTGGACTTGTTGGCAGAAGGATCACTAGATTTCTCAATTGAGTTACAATATTTAAAAAGATATGGGTTGTCCAACACATCATAGACAGTTCCTTGATTTCAAAATTTAAAACACACATGTAGTGTAGACAGGACCACATGCATGACATGGATTGAAGGTCTTCTGATGAGGATTTTATAGTAGTTGAGGTCATTGGGCATGACATGGCATGGAATGGTAACTAATTTTGGACCAATGGTAATAGGGAGGTTTACAATACCTAACACACACTTAGGGATGTTATCAAAGCCACAGATGGCAATAGATGATGGAGTGAGAGATGATTCTGAAATACCTAAGTGGTGAATAAAGGTAACATTACAAATATTGAGGCCATATCCATTATCAACTAATGCCCTTTTGACACCTAATTTATTGATAAAAACTTGGATATACAAGGGAGGGTCAAGGGATAAGAAATCTGGTGGCAGAAGATCATCAGATGTGAAAGTGATTTGATCTTCATTAAGGGATAAATCCATAATAAGCTTATGGTAAACATAGTCTGGCGATATGTGCGATGAAACATAATGGGTATCTAAGTATTTTTAAAGGTGAAGGAGGAAATATGGGTTTTTTTGTAAGTACGCATGAATAGATATGCTCATGGTGCATTGAATGTAGTGATAACTATAGAAAGGGATAAGGTAGAGATGACAGTTAGTAAGTGGTGTATACAAAATAAAAAGAGAAGTGGACAAGCATAATGATAATAGGGAGGAAAATTGAAATCCCTATAAAGTGTTAAAAAGAAATGCCATGTTCACCAAAATGATTTTTAAAAATGTGACCTAATGGTCTAAAAGGTGACACTAGGGTATTAATGTTAATATAATTATGAGGACTAAAACATTGTAGTAAATGGACTAAAACAGTATGAAAAAAATACAAGTAAACTATTCTAAGTGAAATAAAACCCTAAATATGCAAAAAAAGGAAGATAAATGGCTTAGCTGATTTGCAGAGTCTGTCACAGGTTGTCACAGATCTAGAAATCAAATCAAAAATTGTAGAAGGACACTCAGGGACCCTACAAAGGTCAAATCTAGGAGATCTGAAATGACTGGGGTGCCTGTGAGTGTACTGCGGCGCCTTAGGGCATCCTAGTCTGTAATCTAGGCACTCTGATCACTGTAAATTCTCAAACATTAGTTATGGTATGGTCGCAAGTTGTCTTCAATTTTTTCCTGTCTGTATTTCTGGATCTACCAGATGAGCTAGAAAATGACCTATAATGAAAAAGGAAGTATCAAAATGCTAGAAAAGCAAAATATGCAAATGAATGGGTCAAACTAGCCTCATATGCCAAACTAGTGGACTTATCACTGAGTGTTGCACTACATTTCAGACTTGGATGTATTTTTGGTGTGTTTGTGCATGTATTTCCCTAGGTGTTCTCATTTCAGTCACACTTTTTGAATTAGTGAGCAATAATAACTATAGAAAATGTAAATAGCATGAATGCATGGAATAGAATAAAATCCCTCCCCCTATGTGGTGTGTGTGATATAGATCTCATAGCCTTGATGCATGACACTATGTGGATGCAAGTGATCCAATAGATGCAACTCTAGATGGAGTGATAGTAGTGTGTAATGTTATGACCTAGGACCCTTATTATGGTCTCATAACTTTATATTTATAGGGCTCTCAAGCTTAATTTCATAATTAATCCCGACAAGGCCAACTGGGAAAAAGATAAAGATAAAAAATGGATAGAAAGGGACAAAAAAGAAGTGGGAAAGGATGTGCATAGATCGAGGCACCCAAGGTGGCACCAGGGTGCCCCAAGGTGCCCCAAGGCACCCAGTACAGGATGGGGAGCCCTTATTTTGGGCTAGAATGACGGGTCAGTTGCGAAATGGGCAGATAAGTGCAATAAAATATGTGAGAATGATGAAATAAAATATAAAATAAAGATGTCCAAAAGGTGGGATTAATTGGTACTTTATCCACTTGAGAACCTTCTAAATAGTAGTATAAGACTGGGCTAAATAATTCCTAAAGTGCATGAATTTGTGTCTACACCAAGATGATCTATTTTCAGTTAAAATGGATTTCCCAAAAGGTAGTTCCTACATACTTACAAAGAATGTACGATGGCAGCAAGCTCTATGTCATAGGGAGCATAATTCAGATCATGTAATTTGAGTTTTATGCTTTCATACACAATCATGTGGTCATTTTGTAGTTGTATACCTTTCAAACCTTCACCAGAGGAATTAGTCACCATGGAGAAGTTTTTATTGGGATCTAAAACTTGTATTATAGGTGCAATACTTAATTTTTTTTTTTAGTAATTTAAAGGCATTCTCACATTTTTCATTCCAAATAAATTTCTTATCCTTTTTCTGCAGTAAGGTGATTGGAGCAGTGAATTTTGAGAAGTCTTTTACAAATTTTTGGTAAAATCTAGCTAATTCCATAAAGCCTATAACTTAATGCACATTTTTAGGAGCTTGTCAGTTAGTTATTGCAGTAATTTTAGATGGATCCACATAAATTGCATCTTTATTTATGATGTGCCCGAGGTACTGCACCTCATTTTTATAGAACAAACACTTTGAAAGCTTACCATACAACTTTCTCTTCCTTAGCACATCTAAAACAATTCTAAGATGTTATTTATGATCTTCAACACTTTTAGAATAAATGAGAATATTGTCCAAGAATAAAAGCACAAATGTTTTCAAGTATTCTTGAAATATATTATTCATTAAATTCATAAAAGTTTTTAGAGCATTGGTATGCCCAAATGGAAGCACAGTGAACTCATAGTGACTGTACCTTTCTCTAAAGTAAGCTTTATGAATGTATTCTTCTTTAATTCTCATCTGATGATAACCTGATCTCAAATTGATCTTTGAGTAAACTGATGCACCATGCATCTGGTCAAAGAGGTCATCAATTCTTGGAAGGGTGTATCTATTTTTTATCGTAGCTTTGTTAAGAATTTTGTAATCAATGTATAACCTCAATGTTCCATCCTTTTTCATGATAAAAATGACCGGTTCTCCCCAAGGACTCAGGAGAGATAATTGGTCTGATCAATCCTTTAGATAACAATTCGTGAAGTTTTTCTTTCAACTCAATAAGCTCAGTTGTGGTCATTACATAGGGAGCCTTAGAAATTGGTTTAGTTCCTAGTTTGATGTCAATAGTAAAATAAAAATCTCGTTTGCGTAGAAGAACTACCTTGTCCTCCACGCAAAAGAGATTTTTATTTTACAACATAACTTATCAAGAATAACAATCATGCATGAAACGTAAACCCTCAAATATCCTTAGTTGAGTGGGCCCTTTTTCTCCTTCGGGATTGAGGGAGTTAACACCAATGGATACTCAAAACAACATATAGATTATATTGATTCAAATAAGTTCAGAACATTCTTCATCATAATACTGTAAATAACTCTCAAATGGTATATAAAATTGTTATGCTGTAAAATTTTACATATAGACTACCTTGATTTTACATATAGATTTTACAGCATAACTTATCAAGAATAACAATCATGCATGAAACGTAAACCCTTAAATATCCTTAGTTGAGTGGGCCCTTGCTCTCCTTCAGGATTGAGGTACTTAAAACCAATGAATACTCAAATTATCATATAGATTATATTGATTCAAATAAGTTCAGAACATGCTGAATCATAAGACTGTAAATAACTACTCAAATGGTATATAGAATTGTACTGAAGACTATCAACTACTAACTATGAAACAATTTTAAGAAGATGTCTTATAAACATAATTAGTTACATAGATCAAGCCACAATGATACAAAACAAATTTAAATACATAAAAACCTCATTAAAGCTCAATGATATCCTGTAATATAGCTAAAAGTAAGGTCCTTGTGTGTAGGCTACTATAAGGAAATCCTCTAGAATGACATGGTGGTGAGAGACTCGGTCTTCTTGATCATGAATTACACCTCAAAATTGGTAGAGAATGTGCTTTATCATCCTACAACACGTCAGCTCATTACTAAAAAAAGAAGTTAGTGGGAGTTCCTACGGTCATTAGTTCACATGCGACAAGAGCAAGGAGAAATGCATAAATCTTACTTAGGATACAACTATCTAGAACAATTCCCCATGCATTAATTAACCACATTTAGGAGTGCTTCAATAGACCATATGGATGATATAGTAAGCCAATTTATGCACTCATAATCTCCCCTACACTTTAAATTTTGTATGTCCTCATGTAAAATCATCTCTCTCCTTCTCTTTGTCTAAGTTGTTGTGTCATACCATGCTCCTCGAATTGTTCTGCATATTGCTTCCTTGTCCCTTTGTACCACCTGAGTTTCCAAGATAACATCTTCCCATGCTTTGAAACTATCATGATATTTGAGTAGACATTATTCTACCAAGTGGTCATGAGGACTGAGAACATGGGGAGGTATTACTTGCATTCCAGATCCATTCATTACTGTATTCTTTTGCACCTTTTTTTTCCAACTGCCTGAATGATTACAACAAGTGCATCACCCCTCCTCATACTCCAAATGAGATTTTGTGGAGAGATCACTTCCCTTATTTTCAATGGTAAGCTCAAAGTGTCCCACCCTTTTCTCACAAGATTTCAGCAGCTTCACCAAAATTTTTGCTGGACAATAAATCTCAAAGTCTTGAACACATTTTGTTGATATCTCTAAAGTATTCTTTCCAATGTCCAGCTTGGTAATATAAGAGACCTGAAATCCTTTTTCATGGAGACATCATTGTGGTGGGTAGGCATGATATAGAAACCAATAGTCTATGGGAAGTTTGATTAAAAAGATCTGATTTACTCACCCCATACAATGTGGTTCCTAATCAATGATTGAAAATATTTTAATTGAAATTCCTCCATGCAGACAAATTGAGTAAAGAAATTAGGGACATTGGTAACCAACATGTTATGAAGGTAGAATTCACATAGATAAATTCTGATATTTTTAGAAGTACTCCCTTGATAAATTTCTAGAAATGTTTTTCCATCCAGAGCCTGATGGGGCTCTCCATAACATATCCTTTGTAATTACCATGAAAAAAACTATTCTTGAAGAAAAAGACTGTAAACAGAAGAGGGTTTCCTATAAGCTAGAAGTTTTGCAAGCTAGAGGATAAACACAACTCAACAAATGATTCCAATTTATTTTTAGCATTTGATCCTAACTCAACTTCTTCCTTAAGTTTCTTATTTTCTTGGATCAATTTCTTATTTTCCTAGACCAATTCCTTATTCCGAAGAGACAGTTGGTCACAACAGGAGCAGAAAAATCGTTCCATGCTTGGAACCCAATATTATTTTCCCTTTTTAAACTATCAACTTCTATTTTCAAGACAATTATTTCTTCTAACTTTTTCCACAGTTCGCATAAACAAATTCATTTTGCATTGACAATTGAGTATCTTCCATAATTTTTAATTTCTTCTTCAGAGTAGAAATTTCATCCTAATACTACTTTAGGACTGCATCTTCATGTGATTTCAGGTACGACCAACCTCCGTTGCAATAGTTTTTAGAGATCTAGTCTGGGTTTCTTCGTGCTACTACGGGTATTTTCGGAGCTACAGACATAGTTTTTAGAGCTTCATGAAATGTCTGATCATATTATTATCAGGGTAACTGTTCTTCAGGAATGGTTTTCATAAATTCATCATCCTTCAATTGTTCACCAGGAGAAGAATGAAGTACCAACCTTAAAAATATCTTCCAAAATGGGGGCTAAACTCTTATTAAACTATGTAGGATGAGAAACTTCAGGTTTCCTTGAGGTGCAAGACGCGGAATGTATTCGGCAATGCACATATCAGAGGTTGCTGATAGTGTTATCTTTTCCCTTGAGAAACAGTTGAGGCACAAAGGGCTAGGTGGAATACCTGTTGAATGTTGAGTTGGTCTGTCCATAGCCGTACATTTTAAAGTTAAGGATTCAACTGTGAAGAACTTCGACTAAACATTGGGAGGTGGTTCCTGCAAGTAAGAATACAAGACCACCAGATTTAGAGCTCTACCCAATAAACTTTTAGGGATCTATCTTAGGCCTCTTAGGTATGTACAAAACTTCCTTTCGAAGGTGGTCAGTTCACATATTAACTACGATTTAGGCACTAGGTGATTTTTTGGCAAGCTATTACCACATCACGATTCTTGTTTTTTCATTACCCAGCTTTAATAGAAACTAAACTCTGCAAGAATATTTGGGTCACGATTGACCTGTTAGCTCACTGGTTTGTCTGACCCTTCTTTAAATGAGTAATAATTTATCAATGTGATCAACCCAAAGCTACCAATTGGGGTTGTTAGGTGGCAAATCAGGCGAGATAAAAGGGGTATCTGGGGTATACCCATGTGACAATTTCCTTCGGCAGTGACCTAAAAAAATCTCGACCACGGTTAGATAACCTTTGCCAGTATAGAATAATCGACATGGGGAGTGATAATTATTTCTAGAAGAGCTTCCCCTTCATCATGAAACATTGGTTGTCAAGGTGCTTAAGCAGGGCATTAGTTGACACTTTTGGGATGCCCAAGGGGAATCTTGGGAGGCTAGGGAAGACTCAGAGTGCGGTAAAATGTGGCTATTTATCTCAATATCAGGGTGTGTGAGTGAAGGTCCTATCTGTAGTAGTGGCTGATAGTTGATCTAGGAATAAACTGTATTAGATTACTATTCATCAACTAAATCTTCATCAAAATGGTGCTTAGAAATTTTCAAATGAACGTACTAACCAACTTGCCCCTGATGGAGATGCAAGTTTCAGGACTGATGAAAACATTTCGCAAGAGAGGACTCAATAGACTATGGTTGCTACTATCTTCTTCTACCCCATAGCTTAGAAAAGTGTTACTGGGCTCTGGTTATTACAGTTGCAAAATTGGAGCTGGATGTCCTTATGAGAAGGAAACAAAGCATGTTTCATGAAACATCGGTAGTGGATGCTTTGAACCTGCATATTCTGGATTAGCTCGATAATATCTCCTTGAGAAAAGCAACGAAATGAAAAGTGTGATAATACTTGATTTTGGATGGAAAGTGGTCAATTATTTGCACGGGGAACCGATCTCGATCATCATGCAATGATTATGGCGGTCGACTTGGAACCGGTCTCAGAATAATGGTGAAAGCATGCCATTTATTTGCCTACTATTACTCAGCTATCTCCTCACTTCACATTATGAGATTTGATTGGTAGCATCCATAATAAAGTGCATTGGGAAGTGTGACTTTGATTTTTCATATTAGGAGTAAATAGTCATACGTGTGGTTTTCTAAAAAGTTAATAGGTCCATAGCATTAGGTTATGAATACACTTCAGACTTGGTCATGCTCAACTCTCCACATGATCGTTGGCAGCTCCAACGTCCCGTGGATTCATTAAGAATAAGGTCATGATTAAATCCACATTGTGTAAGGTAATTAACATGGTGGTAACCTTTAGGTTGCGAAATGCGATGCGGGTAAAAAGGGGTCGTAAGACATACTATGATATAGTGGAAGATGATACAAACTGATGTATCTTCTTCCTTTATTGGTAAATTCAATGACAAAGCTGCTTGGGTTGGCAGTGAAAATCTACAGTCTTCCACTAAACAAATTTCAGGCACACAGGTTTGGTATGTCCTTAGTTGAAAGTTTCCTTCAATAGCCACATTTGAAGGTTGTTGAGTACATCTTAATAGTCTATGGCCATTCACCAACAAGGAGTCTCATGTCACCATCAATCAGTAACTAGTCTGGGACATATCCATTCTCATAAAATTACTGTCAATTTAGATACTGGTCCCTTACACGCATCTTCTATATCTTCAACTCTTAGGCCTATTGAATATGCTGATACTGTGTGCAGTCATTAACTAGATAAGACCCATGGGTCCTTCATTAAACCTTTACCATCTCCATTGATATGTAGTGTCGTGACTAGGATTTTAATGACTGATGTCTGCAAGATATTTTAGAATATTAACTTTAAGTTATGCCTTTTTCCATCCACATCTTCAAATCAGTGAGAATTCATTCAATGCTGTCATCACCTAATACTCACGTTGAGCTTCCATCACAGACTCAATTCCAAATTATTCACCCATGTGCTAAGTTCCTTCCAAGTTTGTAACTGACAAAATCTCCCACTAGGAAGCAATGGCTTCTTGAATACCATGGGGAGTGAGGATTATTTCGGGAATAACTTCACCTTCATCATGAAATAGGTGGTATTGAATCCTTAAGCAGGGCATTAGTTACAATTTTGAGCCTAAAAATCTGACAGGCCAGATATTGTAGTTACAATGTTGTCCAACTCTTTATCTGTAATTCTCTTGCCTCCTATTTGAGAGCATGTCACCTCAAAAATCAAAATAAATATCATCAAAATAAATCTTATTCATCAAAACCCTCAAACTTTCTGAGTAAATTCTAACCAACTTGAATCATGATAAGACTTGGGAGATGACAAAATTTCATAGGAGAGGCTCTGTATCACTCTGGTTAGAAATTTATTTTTCTACCTCATTGCTTAGATATTTCCTTTGATGGAATTACAACAAAATGTCAAAGGTTTATACAAGGGAAATGTGAGAAATTGGTCATGAAACATCAGTAGTGGAAGTTTGAACTATATTTTGAGTTGTTAAAAGTGACATTGATTCGCAGCAACGGAAATGGCGTTAAGAAATATTGATAGTATCTTAATTAGGATGGAAAGGTTGGAAATTCTTCACACAGATTCCCATCATGTCATCATGAATGCTTATGCCACTTTTCCTTCTCAGAAAAATGTGACACATACCGATTTATTTCAGCCACTATTACTCATTATATCCCACTTCATCATCATGAGATTTGATTTTGGACATCCTTAATAAATGCATTGGGAATGTGGATTTTGATTTTACATATTAAATAAAGGAAATGGAGAGTTCTAAAAAGTTAATATTTGTAGCAAGGGATGAATACACTTTGGACCTTGCCAACTTAGGTCAATGACCATTGAATAAGTTCTCTCTCACTTCCTACATTCGAAGAGTAATTGTGATTAATGCACATTTTAATAATTGACATCTCTAACCTTTATTGAAAGCATGAAATAAAACATATTTTTTTATTTTTATGATATAGGGGGAATAGGATCAAAAATATGATCTTAGTTCCTTTATTTGAATTTCCAAAAAAAAGATATTGTATTCATGGCAAAAAGAGTTGCAGTCTTCCACTGAATGAAATTATTCACACAACAACATGTCCTTATGTGAAAGTTTCCTTATCCTGAGGGTTGTTGATACATCCTCAGTCTATGGTCATTCACTAACAAAGTTCTACTGATCACCATCAATTGGAAACAGTCTCAAAAATCCATTATCATAAAAAAATTCAATTTGATAGGGTCCCAACCATCTTATTCTAAAAGATTCCTTTGAATTACTGATAGTTTGAGTCAAATAGTAAGACCCATTCTCCTTCATTGAACCTCCTATTTTTTATATGAGTTTCATGCCATGATTTTCTATGATGTTGGAGGATTTTCAGTTTGTTGTTGTGCCTCCATCCACATTTCATCAAGTTCATTCACACTGTATCACTCTTTCAAATGTTGAGCTTCATCCAACTCAATTTTCAATCTTCACAAGTGCTGTCCTCCAAGTTTGTAAGCGTCAAATTCCATAGGAAGTAATGGCTTCTTCCCGTATACCAATTTGGATATGGGAAAAAAACTAGAGGTGGTTTTCCAGATGATATTGTATGCCCAAACTACTTCAGGAAGCCATTGGCACCCAATTCTTTCTATCTACATTGAAACTTCATTAAAATGTTCTCCCTCATCTCTGTTTGTGTTCTACTTGCCCATTATATTGGGGGTGGTATGGTAATTTCCTATGCTTGATTTGGTAGATCTTCATGAAGGATTCAATCATGTTGGACATGAACTGAGGTCCTTGATTAGATACAATGGCTCTAGGAGCTCCAAACCTTAGCATAATCTAGTTGTACAAAAATTCAGCTACAACATCCTCATTAGCAGATGCCAATGCTTGAACCTTGGCCCATTTTGTAACATAGTCAGTACACACCAGTAAGTACTCTTTTCCATAGGATGGGGGGTCAAAAGGATACAACAAAATCAATTCCCCACTTCTCAAATGGCCTTAAGACCAGCTGAGGATTGAGGGGCATTTCAGTAGACAATGTAGGCTTCCCCATTCAGTTGACATGCATCACATTGCCATACATACTTCTTGACAATATTTGTGGAGAGAAGGCTAGTAGTACCTGGCTCTTTAAGGACCTTGTGGTTTGTCCTCATCATTGAGTAATGTCCTCCTCTAGGTTCATCATGAAAAGCTCTCAATATGTCATACACTTCATCTTCTCAAACACACCTATGCGAAGAACCATGTTAGGATAACATTTAAACAGAATTCCATTACACCATTTGTATATAGCACTATTTTTGATTAATATTTTACGTTATTTATTGGTAAAGTAAGTTGGAAACTTCCTTGTAGTGAGATAGTTGGCAAGATCAACAAACCATGGAGGATGTGTTGATACTGCAAACAATTGCTCATCCAGAAAGTGATCTTGGACTGCCTCCTCTTCTCCTGAAACATTCAATCTTGAAAGGAAAGTCAGCAACAACATTGGCCTTTCCAGGCTTATCAATAATAGTCAAGTTAAATTCCTACAAAAGAAGTAACCATCTAATAATTCTGCCCCCTACCACTGGTTTATTCATCAAATATCTTATGGTTGAATGGTCAATATACACAAAGATTTTATAAACAGTAATTTAGTGTCTGAATTTGTTCAGAGAGTAAACAATAGCTAGAAATTAATTTTCTGTAGTGGTGTAGTTACTCTCTGTGGGGGTCATATTTTTGCTAATGAAATAGATGACATACATCTTGATCTTTTTCATCCTTTTATCCAAGAACAACTCCCATTGCTGTGTTAGAAGCATCGATGTTAATATGAAAAGGTTGTACCCCTAATATGGGTCCTCTTAAAACTCGGGCCAATGGTCAATTTATCATATATAATTTCAAAAGCCTGTTGGCATTTGAGGGGACTATTCAAAAACACAATCTTTTTCCAACAATGAGAACATGGGTGCAACAATCTTACTAAAATATTTTATTACCCATCTATAATATTGTTCATGTCCAAGGAAACTGTTGATATCAGTATGATTTGTTGGTGTAGGTAGTTTAGAAATGAATTATATATCTTCTTAGGATAAACTTGTGATGTGCTTAGGAGAAATATGATGACTCTACAAACAATTTCGTGATTAACCATTTTAAAAAATTTTTCATGACTCCTCAAGGAAAGTTGGTGTTGCTCATATCTAGTTAACACTTTTTCAAGGTTACTAAGAGATATTCTTCAAAAGTAGACCTGTGGAAAGTGAAATAATCTATATGAACTTAAGCACAATCATTGACGAGTTCTACAAAAATAGCTAAAACTTCTCTCTAAAAGATTGCGGGTGCATTATAAAGTCCAAATGGTATAAATCTATATGCAAATGTACCACTAGGGACAAGTCAATGTGGTTTTATTTTAATCAACTATGTGCTATATTGATTTGGTTATATCCGCTGAACCCATCTAGGAAGGAGAATTATTTCTTCCTTGCCAGATTGTCCAAAACCTAATTTATAAAGCGCATGGGAAAGTAATCTTTATTGTTTGCTTTATTAAGATCCCTATAATCTATACAGATTCTCCACTTACCATTTTTCTTGGGATCTATAACTAGCGGTGATACCCATGTGACTATCAGATATCAGATAGATGAATCCTACCCTCAATAGTTTTTGTTTTTCATTCTTGAAAATGTCTCTAAGTGTTGGATTAATTATTCTTTTTGGCTGTATGACTGGTTTAACATCCTCATTGTAAATATGATGTGTGTAGGTTCTTGGATGAATCCATTTCATGTCAGTATAGTCCGAAGAAAAATATTTCAAATGATCCCTTAAGATATCATAAGACCCTAGCCTCTTGTCTATTTTCTAAATTTTTCCCAATGGTCAGTTATCCTCCTACCTCAACAATTACTTGTTTAGTATCTTTTAGAATTGGAATTTCTGTATCAACAATTAAAGATTTCAAGAGAAAAACATGATGTTGTAGCATGTGAAAAATAGTCATATTTTCAAGGCATACAACCTTGGATAAATGACAATGAAGATTAATGTTTATATGTCCATCATTGTAATCATAGGTCTCTTCACAAATTTTCAATAGAAATTTCACTTACAAAGGTGATGTTATCTGTTGAGTTCAAAATAGTCATTTTCATAGCCACAAATTGGATTTCCATAGCCACAATTCTGGTTTCCGTAGCCACAATATCATCTTCATCAAACATTGGGTATGGCTCCACAATTTCTTCCATATGATTTTTTACTGCAATGGTGGCCAGATAAGAAGAACTCATGTTAGTATCTGAAAAATATACCCACACACATTCATAAACATCCACTTATGGTTGGGTAAGAGGATAAAGAGAAATATTCTTTGATTTTTGCCCATTTGAAATAATCATTTTTCCTGACCTACATTCAATGTATGCAGCAACAGTATCTAACCAGGGTCTTCCTAAGATGACTAAGTATCCTAACTTTCAAGATTTAGGCTATAAGACCATGAAATCTATAGGATACTACCAAGATTCAATTGTGACGGTAAAATTCTCAATTACTCCATCTAGTACAGAAATACATTGATCTGCCAATTGGAGGATAGTATTGGTTGGCTGCAATCCTATCAAGGAAAACAAATTGAATATATCTATTGTTATGACATTGATGGTAGCACAAAGATCCACCAAAACATTAGATATTGACTAACCATTCACAAAAATAGTAATGACTGGACTCTCAAGATCCCCATACTTTGGTGAGATAAGTTTTCCAGCTACAAGGTTAGCTATATTTCCTTCTACTTTGACTATTTTTGGGTATTTCCTCTTCCTTCCTAGTGTCTTTATGAAATGGTTTCTAATGGTTTGGTTTAATTTGGGAATTTCCCTTATTTATCTTAGTTGTGGGACCTCAATGGTCATGTTTTTCAACTCCTAAACTAATGTTGTTTCTTCCTCGTTCTATATTTCTTTTAATCTTTCTAGGAAAGGAGAAGGATGCACATTCTTATCTTTCTCTTGATTATTCCTAGTGGCTCGTATTTATTGGACATGTCTAGTTTCCTCACTTTCCTTGGGTATCCTCTCACTTCCCTCTAGTATCCTCTCATTTTCCTCAGGTATTTCTGTGATAACTATGGGAGGGTTGTTCACTATGTCTCTGCACATTATTAATGGAATTTACCTACATTATCTCACCCTATCCTAAATCATTAATTGAAATTGTTTATTCATTTTTGGGGTTTAAGACAGGATGGAAGGGAATTTGAATTTGTGCTTCTTTCCATTGCTGATAATTTTTTTGTGGTGGAGGCATTAAAGCTTGTTGTTGTTATGTAAACCTCCTTGGTTGATTAGAATTTTGTTGGGGTGCCCATTGTTGGTTTTTCCATTGTGGTGCATTGGCTGGTGGTGCCCAACCTTGCTGATTGTATGGAGGAATCCATGGTGGTTGTTGTGGGTAAGTCATCCAGTCTGGTGGTTTCCAATCAGGTTGTCCCCAAGTTGGTGGAGGAGTCTAATTGGACCATGACATCATCCAGGGGTTTTGAGAAGGTATAAGGGCATAAGCAAACTAATTATTTTACCTTTGAACAAAATTTAACTCTACATTTTCCAAATTTATGGCATTTAATATTTATTTTAGTCGAGTTAGGAGAATACAATGGTTAGTATCATGGTCAGAGACATCACAAATCAAGCACATGTCTATGATATCCAAATGAAATTATTTCAAATGATGTATTTTCCTGCATCTGGGATAGTATATGTTTTACGTTTATTTTCTAGCATTGTTCTTAGCTTTCATTCCATCTATGGTTGAATTTAACTATGAAAATATGTTTGTTTCATGTTATCCATTTACTCTAGAAGTTATGAGGTACCTAGGGATTTTTTTAATGTTTTCCTTCGACTTTGACCTCATCTTGTTCTAAAGTAGCTCCTACATAATTCAAAAATATTTTCCATGGAGAGTTTGTGTACATCACCTCCTCCCATGAGATGGAGGGATTCTTTGGTTTCATCGTCAATTCCTTCAAGGAAAATTGTCTTCATGATTTCTGCATTTAACTCATAACCACTCCTTCCATGGACAAAGAGAAATTTGTCTAGATAATCTTCCATATTTTCATTTTCTTTTTACTTTATCTGGAACAACTCTTCCCCTACAGTAGTCTTAGTATTTTTCTAAAATGGAAGTCTCCATCTATTCCCATGAACGAATGGAATTAGAGGGAAATCCCATAAACCACCTCATGGAAGAATCTTTGAGGGTGGTCTTAGGTTGTGGAGCTAAATTACTTCACAAATAACATGCTTTACAAACTTGTAGGTTTACACAATAACTGGCGTCGGTCACCTAGAAGCAATTGACATCGGTTGAGTAACCCGCATCAGTTACTTGTACGTTAATGGTTTTATTTTAGACATGGGATTGGATCCGACCCTTGGTTATAAAGGTGATCGGAGGGTTGTAAATGCATAGTTAAGTTTCCCTAAAGTTTGTATATGCTTATAAGCTAGAAAGCTAGGGTTAGAAGATAAGTAGGGTGATTATTGTAAGAAGGAATTCTTGGAGAAAAAAGATAATCTTGTGAAAAAAAAAAAATTGTACATCCAGGAGAGGTGTGGAAGATTGCAATTCTTCATTTTATTTCCTCTATAAATAAAAGAATAATAGATTGGTTATTTATTGGTGAGCATAGCCCACACTGGGTGAACCACGTTATATCTTGTGTATTTTTCTTCTGGTTTAATTTCCATATTTATTATTTGTATGCTTTACTTGAATATAGATATGTACAAAACTGGTGTGTGTCTAACCCCAACAAGTGGAAGGAAAAAGTTTGAGTTTCTGGTTATCTATTTTGTAGTCATATGTTTCGCAAAGGACTTTGAATTCAAACAAGAATTGGTAAAGATCTTTTGTGGAAATTTCCAAAATATAGGGAGGATGGATGGAGGAATTTTTTTCATAGGTGCATCCTTGTCCTCATCTAAGATAATGGGATAAGTAAAGGTCCTACCCAAGGGTCAATCATCATCATTTCCATTGTCTCCCATTTTAGAAAGCCACTCAAGTTCTAAATAAGATGATGTAGATTGTTTAGTATCACTCCTAGGTGCTATTTTAGATTCAATGTCACTCTCAGTGTTTACTACATGTGTTCCGGTTTGATATATTCTTGGAATATTGTGAGGTATAAATCTCCCTTGAGTGTCCTATGTCATGTGAATCAATATTCATTATATAAGAAAGGATTAGGACTTTCATTGGTTACCTATTTCAACTTCACTAACACCCATAGCATTTATGTGAATAAAATGGCGTGTTTTTCTTAGGGTGTCCCTAGAAATGGCACCAAAAATGATGGGTCATTGTAATTTCCAATCATTTAACCAACATATTCAATTGTTGGTGTCATTCTAAAACTAGGGTTGTGTCTTGGGCTGCATGAAACACATTTTTTGTGGTGGTTCTCATTGGTGGGTTTGAGTTTTTATTGCTCTCTCATTTCTCTACTACACTACATAAAGTAAATATAGTTCTAAACTACTGAAAGGAAAGACAGAATTCAAGAAATGCATCTAATCTACTGAAACAACATTGCTGTAGTAAAAATGATTTAAAAGGAAATGCTTAACTGAATTAAAATACTCACACGAATTGAAATGACAGTAAGGAAATATACTAAAGAAAGGAAATGTAAAATTTCATTCAAATTAAAGTGTTCAAACTTAAACTTATCAGGAATAATGATCATGCACGAAATATCAATCCTCAAATCTCCTCAGGTGAGTGGTCCCTTACTCTCTTTTAGGATTGAGATACTTCAACACCAATGGATACTAAAAATAACATGGAGATTATATTGATTCGAATAAGTTCAGAACATCCTTCCATCACAAGACTGTAAATAACTATTAACTGGTATATATAACTGTACTAAAAAAATCTACCAACTAATGCTAATTAAAAAATAGTTCCAAGAAGGTGTCTTATAGACATAATTAGTTACAGAATCATGCCACAATGATAGGCAACATGAATTTAACTACATAACAACATCATTAAAGCTCAATGACATCCTGTAATATAGCTTAAAACATGGTCCTCGTGTGTAGGTTGCTATGAGAAAATCCTGTAAAATGACATGGTGGTGAGAGACTAGGTCTTCTTGATTGGTACTTCCTCAAAATTGGTAGAGAATATGCTTTATCAATCCTGTACACATGTCATCGCATTACTCAAAAAATTAGTTAGTGGGAATTCCTACGGTCATTAGTTCACATCAGAGAAGAACAAGGAGAAATTCATCAATCCTACTTAAGGATATAACTATCTTAGAACATCCCCCATACATTAATTAACATGTATTTATGAGAAAATTAATAGACTATATGAATGATATACTAAGTTAAATCTATGCACTCATCATAGGCTAGGTGGGGTACGGATATGGTATCTTTTGTATCCCCTGAGATGATTGTTGTTTTTTGTGGCTTATGTCATGCGAGGGGTTTAATCTATTTTTCATAGCAGTCTTTGGGATGCATACAGTGATCGAGAGCTAACCATTTTACACCTATGACTATGTCATCACGAACCTAAAGGAGTTACATAAAGTTGTCTATACTTTACTGGGTTTAGGAGCTTGGCAGTTCTCCATGGTTGCGTCAAACAGGGGTTGGTTAACAAATATGGTAAAGCAATGTACTGTTCTCATATTGAACATTCCAGGTATCTTTTATACATACCAGCTTTTCTTTTAATTTTATAGGCTAGTTAATTTGAAACAAAACATTTTGTTGCAGTCAGTATCAGGGAAGATGGTTATGGGCTAGTCCATGTGACGTTTGCATGTACAGTTCGATAGGCTTGTAACCTACATTTCAACTTGTTTATTCAACCACTACAGGTATGTCCATGATGCAAAGCTGGTATGAGAATCCTGTATTCCTGTGTTGGAATTATATGGCATAGTGATCAGGAGTGACATATAAAATATCTCCCAAATGGTGGTGTTCTGTGATAGCCTTTATTTTCTGTACTGGTTGTATTATTTTGTCCATGGTATGGGGGTAGATGTAATAGTTATATAAATGTCCATATTTACAGTTCCCTTTCCATGTCCAAGGGAGGTATATGAGCTACAATATGATTTCCAGCGGGAGAGGTGGATACATGGGTGTCGAATGAGAGATGGTCAATGTGCGTTAACAGTTTGGGTGGGTGAGGTGACATTTTGGGATGGTACATTGATGTGTCAGGGATGGCCTTCAATTATATACATGATAGTCTGATGGGGACTATTTCAAACACAACCTTCCATATTTGATAATCCATAGGAAGAGGTCAGCCTCCACTCCAGATATTTGGGATTCATAACCCATGATATTGAAGTATATGGCGTGGTGGTAGGAATAGATGCAAGCTCGAGAGGATAGAGTATGTGAGGGCACATATAGGAGGAGGGATAATGAGAATTGTGGAGATGAGGGAGGAGGTAAAGGATCAGGTGGGGGTGGATTGTAGGATGAGCTTGTTACGGCACGGGCAGAGGTGGATTGGTTGATCATGGGAACTAACCCATGGGGCTGAGCGGATGGGAGCTCTAGAGGTAGAAGTTAGTACATGTGCCTATAGTTACACGGGGTCGATACCATCAATAGCATAATATTTTTCATGAAAGGTTTGGGGTGATCAGAGAGTACACCTGGAATTATCAGGGGCGGGAGGATTTAGATTAGGAGCACTAGGAGAATCTAGAGTATAGGTTCTTCGGGAGGAATGATGGGGCCATTGGAGTATAATAATTTTCCATCTCCATTGTACCAGGAAACCTAGATGGGTTGAGCCTCTAGTTATTATGAAGGGGTGGAGGTAGATCAGACTCCCAAGCGTACCACAATATGTTGAGTCATGTGGCGAGTTAGCAGTAGTTAGCATTAGCATTAGCGAGGCACCACATGCTAGTATCCAGGAGCATTAAGGGACTAGAGCATGAGCTCAAGGGTGGAGCATAATTGTTTTTTACCAGTATTAGGTTGCCCTATGAGATTTTTCACTACCAGAGTCACTTTCATTACCACTATCATTACCCATCACTTGTTCAAGAATATTCATATTTTTTCACGTGTCCTGAATGACAACGAGTATTTCATCCAACTTCGGCACTATGGTTGCTTTGCCACTTACATGTTGGTGATTAATAATGTGGGATCTTGTTGATAACCATTTTCTCTATTAGAAAATAATTAAGTTTAAGTTATCGTAAGGAATCAATAGGTCAAAGAGTTGTAACCTTCAACTGTGATACCAAAATGTAACTCCTACTTTTCAATGCTTCAAATTAAGGGAATTTTTTTTATATTTATGGAAAAAAAAATCCTTCAATGATTTAAATTAACAACATTTAAATCCAGCAATAATTTTAAATTCAATTCATTACATAACAATCAATAAACCATGTGTAGAAATATGGGTCAATTAGATCTACCTTGATCCCCCATAGTTTACTCTTTTGAGCTTGTGTACAAAGTATTACGATCGGTACCTTCCCTGAGAATTGGTATACAAGTGATTTCTTATAAGTTTCTACCTAGAACTCAATCAAGGTTGAATTTGATCTAGCATCCTACACCATTAATTAGAACTTGGTGAAATTTGACAGTGTAATCAATAGTTTACACTACTTCAGAAAAAAAATTAGATTCATGCTTGCATGCTCAGTTTCAAGATAGGGTAGCATACTTCATCAGAAACCCATCCTTTCACCATATCACTTTATTTTGTTATCAGAATTGAATCAATTATTTGAGTACAATTAATTACATATTATGCATAAGGTACAAAACTTGTTCAACCTTGTGCAAAGGATCACATCTTTGCCAACTTAGGTTGCCTATGGGAGATAAAATTCTTACGTAATGACTTACATCATTACGTAACCACTTCCTTCCCCGTAGCTAACTTAACTTGGTACCAAGGTGACTCGTATTTATTGGTTGATAAAATTTCATAACTCAACATGACACAATTCATTTCTAGATACGACAATCATAATAAATGGACCTTGTAAAGACAACTTAAGATACCTACTAAATCATAGTATTCAACTTAATGACTCATGTCATTGAATGAATACGACCTCATATCAGTCATCCAAAGTTTTTCTGTTGAGTTCTAAACATTAGGAACGTTGTATCCTAATTATGGATTAATCATTTATAATTGAATCACGTTTATGAAAGGTTTTTTCCTCTATCACAGTGATAAATTTATCACATCTAATTACGTCCCTAAGTTTTATAAAATTAATATCGTAACAGGTTATGTTCACATTCATAAGTAATTAATTAATTTCATTATGCATCTTAAATAACAATTTAAGATAGCTTGTCATGTTATTGTGGTAGTCCTTTATTTGTCCCTTACATCATTATTGTAAATATTATTTCATAAGTTAATATATTTCAATGTAAATAACTATTATATTAGTTAATTAATCATCATGGTTATCTCTTGTTTCCAAAGTAATTTAGCCTCAATAAAAATCTAATATAATTATGAGATATTACCTTAAACATTAATGTTATTTAACATTAATCATTCAACTATTGCATACTGCTGATATCAACATCAAATAATACAAGTATTATTCCACTTCATAAATATCATGCTCTATAATAAGTAAAAGTTCAATAATCTTTTCTAAAATATTACAATGGTCGCCCATAGACTGAATTTCCTTTTCTTTAAAATATGACAGCTAATAAATATTTCTCCTTACAATAATGTCATGCTTCGAATACAACTTGATCATCATTGTCACATCATTCAAGTAAATTAATCATGACACAGTCTCTATCAAACATCCGCCAAGGAATATATTATATTTCACCATCTATTAAAAAAATGGTAAAAAGCATGCCAATTCATGAAAAACTGCCATGAAAGGTTTTCCATCTCATCTTTACAGTTTATATATGCTAAAATACTTTAATGAATAAATTTCAACAACATATAAAACATCTGAGGCTAAGATAAAGAGACCAAATAATCATTTCCTATTACTTTCATTCATGTTACTTCCACATAAGTAAGTCAGAATTATTTTAGACTTCATCTTAGTTAAGATCAACTAGTATTAATGATAGAATCTAAGACAGTATTTAATAATAGACCATAAGTTAACTATACAATTTTCCTTTGGTTTTCCTTCCAACATATATTCCACTCATAACATCTATGCAAATAATGTACTTTAATAACTGCTATAACATGACCCTATTTTTCATTATTTATCAAGTACAATAGTTTCCTTCACTAAGAAAAGATAATTAATCCAACTGAAAAGGAAGATCCATACTTTTCTTCTTAATCATCTCAATTATATCACTTTAATTTATCAATCATTTCCATAACAATCATATCAAACACAAAGGTCTAATATTAACAGTTTTACCACTTGGATTATAAGTTATTCGACATTAAAAATTACCTTAAACCATTCAAACCTTCCTTATCCTATCCAGACTAAGACTTTCCCAATTAAATCACAATGATGACCACATTTTTCCGTAGCCAACTACACAGAAATACAAAAACTTTTTCGAGTGGTTACCAAAACCCACATTGTCGACTTCCAATGATGAAGGCCATGTCATTCCTTAATTAATTAAAAATCAAAGGTTTGACTTTTGACAACCATGCCTGATAGGATTCGAAATACAAAGCTCACATCCAAAGTCCAGCTCATTTTCATGTCATATACACAGTTCCTATTCTTTGGGGCAGAACAACTCAAAATCCCATATGAACTTAACCCGTAAATGCAACCATTAGGTGTTCATACATGTGTCCTCAAGATGGATCATTAAATGATGAGAAGTTTGACAGTAGGTGCGTTAACCTACAGCCTACACAAATGCATGAAAATATTTTATCTAACCCCAATGATACATAATCTGAAAGAGTTAAGCTTTAATAGATGAGGACTTGACTGAACATATGCCATCAAAACACATCACCCGATAAGGTTTATACAAATAATTGATAACCCCAAATGGGTTGTACAACTATATCCATCTATATATATATATCTATATATATATATATATATATATTCCTAGATTTAAACCATTCAATACACAAACTAGGTGAAAGGATAACATATATGTATGTAGAGGAAATAATTTATATACGTATATATACTCATTTTTATTGGGTATTAAGAACATTAACTACATAGACCCAAATAACATAACAACAAACAGTCAAAATATACCCCAAATAATCAATCATTCGCTACAAGACCAAGGCATTCATACACATATTTTTATATCGAACTCACAACCCCATAGAATACTAAGGACATTTATATATAGCAGAGATTAAATCATTTAAGCATTACATTGATTTACACTACAAAGAGAAGGGATAACATTTCATGTCTGAACCGGATGATAAAATTCTTCACACTCTTCTTCAATCCGACTGAGCACACAACAATATTTTCCAACAACCTAAAGAAGTTTCCCTCCAATCCAAGTAAATAGATATTCCCAAGCTCGACCAAAAAAACCCATGATAATTTTTAACATAATTCTTAAATAACTCCCTCAAAAATCTCAATTGATAGTCTTAAATCACACATGCAACATTAAGCGAAGTTAGCCATATGAACTCAAAATAAGTCAAGATTTTTCCTCCATGCAGATCTCAATGGAGCAAAAAATATAGCAACCCAAAAATGACAACCAAAAATATCATAACTATCCTGATAGCTTCCTCGAGAAGCTTCTCGATTCTCCCAAAATTCATGGAGATGAAGTTAATGCACCCAAGTACGAAGTCTAGTTTTTCCCTCCTAAACTTCCGGCATTATCAACCACCAGCCAAGTTTAGATTCAAACTATATTTTAGTAGCATATCTCCACCATTCAATCCTTGTGTAGAGCTTGATCGAACTGTCAAAGACTATTTCCATCTAAAAACCCATCTTTGCATGGTCGTCCATTGGCCTATTAATATTTAAATATCATTTACTAACCATAGCTTAGGTAGCCAAGGTGACTAATGGCTCAATAAAAACTCTTTAACCTATGAGCGTGGGTCGATGCTCAATTGAGCTTAATAATCCTTGCAAAATAATGTTTATTTATACTCCATGGTCGATGACCATTATAATATATTACACATAGGACATTTTCTTTAGACTATATAGATGTGTGTGTGTGTGTGTGTGTGTGTGTGTGTGTGTGTGTGTGTGTGTGTGTGTGTGTGTGTGTGTGTGTGTGTGTGTGTGTGTGTGTGTGTGTTTGTGTGTGTGTGTGTGTGTGTGTGTGTGTGTGTGTGTGTGTGTGAACCTTGCACATTATCTTCCTAGAAACTTATTAACATAATTTTTGTTCGAGTTTGAATTAATAAGACTATGGATTTAACCTTGCCTATAGTATTAAGGCTTTATCTCATTAACAATGTCATTTGTAATACTGCATCTCAACACTAATAAATTTAGATCAAAGAACTTTTATACCGAGATCCTCAACATGATCAAATAACGAATCAAAATATTATCAACACAACAATGTAATAAAGGTAATTATGTTCAACAATCAACGTAATCATTAACAAGTTCATTGATATCTATACCAACTACCAACGAAGTCAATTATGACCATATCAACTTATAACATAACTGTGGTTATAATCTAAATAACATGGAGTGTATGACGACAAGTCATATTCTTATCTACTGCAAGGGTAATTTATTCATATTATTTAAAGTATGTTAAATGAATTGCGGTATCCGACAACTTGCGGGAAACGAGAGTAAGTGCTCAATATGTTGTCGTGTTTATAGGTAGTGTACCAAAACTGGTCCCGAGTCTATGAGTTTCCCGATGTCGGAGCTCATGTATACATAATTAAATGATAAAAGCGGGGATGTGACATATCTACTTCCACTTCCAATACTATTCTAACTTCTAAAGCAGTATCTTCATCCCCCTTGTTTGCATCTGCTTCTTTTGATATCATAGAATATGTGAAGAAATCTAAAGTGCAGATTTCCATGAATATGAATATTTGAGGACTCACCCAGAACAATTTGAGAAGCCTATCTATCATATCAAGGGTATTTTTTTGAATCCTAATAATACCACTCCTATTTCTAAAGTACTACTACGAAGCCCACCTAAACCCCAGTCACAAAACATATTTTCTACGAGTGCATCAAAGACTAATAAGAATCGTCATTTTTATGTCTCCCTTCTTGTTGGAAGACCGGTTGAATAATTGTATAATAGATTCTGGTGCTTGTGAGAATGAAATACCTATAAAGGTTGTTAATGCTCTTGAACTCACCTTAATATGGGCCAATGGCTCTTATTACTCTATGGAATCAAATGAAGTCCCACTTATGGAGCCAAGGATGCACAGGTGGCTCTCACAGAATTTCTAGAAAATAATGTGTCATTGGTTATCTTGGTTGCAGACATTTTGGCTTCATTCGGAATGTTGTTAAGTAGAAGCTTCTGCCAAATCTTGGGAGGAAAAATATAGATGAATTGGTATTTCACAACCATTCAAGTAAAGGGAGATATGGAAAAGTTTTTTCCAGAATTTTTTTTTGAGATATATGATATAAAAGTCAGGAGATCCAGGAGCTAACATCTTGTAACAAGACAACAAGCATAGGAATTAGTTCATAACATCTAAGGAGGAGGATAAAATTCCTATATTGATTGGAAAAATCATTCCTTTTCGATGGGGTATTGATCATGAAGAAGTATGGAGAAATTATGAGTTGCAAGAGGAAATCCCCGAGTTGTCACATGATGCGAGCCATGAGAAAGATGAAATGGTTCTTGATGAGTACTAATATAAAACAATCAGCCACTGTTTTTATTCATGATGAAGAGGTATTCTCATTCCCATTTAAAGATAAATATTCTCTTAATCATTTCATCCATGAAGAGGAAAATCAAACTTGTGATGAGCCTTTGAAAGGTTTGAATGAAGAATATATGCAAGATATCTTGAGAGATGAGGAATAAAAAAAATATCCTCAACTCAACCTTAAATTTCTGATCTGACCCTTGGAATTACAAAATATGTTTGAATCTAGTGGTTGCTTCTCAACCAATTTAACAGTTGGTCATGATGAATCTTATCAAGGTGAAAAATTTGATGGCCCCCCCGAGCTACTGATTGATGGAAGTGTTGATGAAGGTTAAGTTTTCTCTTTTCCATTTGAAGAGGAGGATTCCTTCTAGGGTAAATATTGAAAAAAAATCTCTTGAGTCATTTGATGATGAAGCCTCCCATAATGAATAAGTAGTGAAGTTTTATGAGCCTTGGGATGATAGATCAATTCCTCCAAACTATTTCATCAAGTATTTAAAAAGAGATTCTTCAAATGAATGTGATGGTGATCTCTTGACAACTTTAAAGAGGAATTTCTCACAATAAAATTTGAAAGTTGCAGAAAGTATAGAAGATCCCGAGCTAAGTATTGACCTCTTGACTCACACTATGGCCATGCAAGATAAGTATGGGGATTTATTTGATTATTCATTGAATATCCAAACATCTCATTGTGAAATAGAAAAAAAGATTAATTCAATGCCTCTTATGAAAATCAATAACATGAACATGGAAAAGAGAGACACTTGTAATATTCAAGAAATTCGATCAAAAATCAGCCTTGGGTAATGATGAGATGCAAAATGAGAAATCAGAAATGTGGAGGAATATGGAAGGAAAATTTCAATCCAAGACTTATTCCAAGATAATAATAACAATGGACTTTCTGAGCGAAGCTCTAAGCATGAAAGGGATCATGTAGGCTCACTCCTCCCAAGTATACAAGAAATCATGAAACCACATGGATTTCATAAACAATTAAGGAAAGGAGGCTACTTTCTCAAACCTATCAATGGATTCATGTAACATCACCACTCAATGTTACCCATTCATAGGTAACTTCCAAAGATAAAAGTACTTCATTGAGAGTGAGTTGTCCCACACATGTACTATATGTGAATATAGGTTTTTGTGTTTCCCTTTCTATTGTGTGTTTCCCTTTATGTCATGTGTTTTTTTTGTCGTGTGTTTTGTTCAATAAATGAAGGTTTTTTTGTATCCATCTTGGGTTTGCAATGAATCCTATAGCTGAATGGATAAGGCACTTTTCCTCTTAGTGTCTTAAGATTATGAGGTTCATACTTTCTATGTCTTCACTTTATTCAATCCGAAAAAATTCCCCAATCTAGAGCCATTTGTTGTCATGCTAAATTTCTAACATACAAAGTTTTAAAAAAATTTCCATGACAACTAAGCCCACACCCAAAAACTCCATGAACCAAGTAATGTAAACCTGCCCTCTGGCCAATATCTTAATATGTAAACCCCATCATAGGTTCGAAGCATGTTTCATCCATTTTCTCACCTTCATTATTCACATGGTGGAGGTATTGTTCACCTCATATCATGAATGGATCCATCTTCCCCAAGTCTCTGGATCATCATGTTGAATTGTGTAGGCTATGGTCATAAAGTTGCATTAAGAACTCGACATTTTGGGAGGCATTGCAGCGTTCCAAAATTTGAAGGATTGTTTAAGTAAGGTAATTATTCTCTCATCATCTTCAATGGTCTCCACCTCTCTTTCCATTGGCCAATAAATCAAGGCATGAGCTCATGGTGTGCAATATTGGGGTAGTTTTCATCACTCACATTCTCGGTGTGTTCAAGTAGTGTTTCAAAGGTTGATCATTCCAAGAGTGTTCAAAGGTCTTCATCGGATCTCTTTATCAGGTCATCATGGAGCAAGTTTTCATCTTCAAACATCATTGGATCTAATCTTCACCAAGGTCAGAGGCATCTTCATTCATGTTCAGGATAATTCTTCCTCTCCTCTCTCATTCTTTCTCACTCCCCTTCTATGCCCTTCATTTCAATTCCTCATTGTGCATGATCATGACTTATTGTCTTATTCATTAAGGTGACTATGTAATACTTGTGCAATGTAAAGGTCCCTTTTGCAATTATAACAATGGGGATGAGTTGTTCTTTCCTAGGATAATGAAAATTCACAAGATGAATGGGAACATGAATAGTCATGTGGGGGTAGATAAAGAGAAGGATTGTAAAGCTATAAAAGGAGATGAACTCCTCATTGTAAAGGGGTGGTGAATGTTTTTTTATTATCTCTCATTTTATTTATAGAAACAAGTGCCTTCATTTCCTCTAGTTCTTGTCTATTACTATTTTATCTCCATCTCAACTTGTACTCCATGATAATTGTAAATTGTGCAACATGATGCAATAAAACTTTGTATTTCTTGTGGATTATTCCTCTTTCCTTGTGAATGGTTTCTTCTCATTGATGCAAGTGAAGTTTTATGATTTGAATGCAATGAAATCTGCTATGTTATTTGTTGGTTAAAATCCCTTTCCTTTTTCCCTCTCATATCTCCCTCTCTAAACAATTTTCCTCCCTTATATTCCATAGAAGCAATTACTACAAGTGTAAGGAAGTATTCTTGTGTGATCCCTAGTCTTCAGGCCACCTTAGAAGTTGATTTATATTGTTTCCATTTCCTTTCTTTCAATAAATGGAGTTACCCCATTCAATTAGAGGGACCTAGTCCCAGAGCATTGGTGAAATCCCACAATTTTTCCTCACGATAAATTATTTTTCCAACAGGTCTAAACTACCTTGCAAAACTTTGTAATGTAGAATAAGTTATGAATTTGAATCTTCCCACTAAAAATGAGATATGTGGATAAGGCCTTTGTGAAACTTATTTACAACATCCTCAGATATTGTTCTAAAATTTCCAAGTTATTTCAATAGTATTGATCCTTTAGGTACTTTTTTGAGTAACATGAAGGGAGGTCTTAAACATCCTTCAATCATGATGATGGTATAGTATCTATAGTAATAATATGCTCCTATGAGTTTGATGGATTCTTAAAAAGATTGGAGAATTCTAGGTATTTTGATTCCATGAATGGTGAAGTAAACAGTAGGGTAAAACTCCTCACATATTTCCTTGATTACAAGGCCATGATTGTGATTTTACAATATAGAAAACACAACATTCACTATGGAAATGGAAGTAGGAAACTAGTTATAAAAAGAAGTAATAAATGTGAGGGATACACAAAACAAGTCCACTAAGTCAAACAACATATTAAAAATTCATCCTTGTGTTGTATGATCCCAACACACCTTAAATTGAATTCTAAAATCTCTTCAAAATATATTTTTTATCTTTAAGGATCATCCCTAACAAAGGGACCCATGCCTGATTAACATGGTCATCTTTATCAGCTTCAACAACATGTTTTATAAAATCATTGTCATCTTGAACCCTATTCTAAATAATGCAATACATAACAATAGGTTTTTTCTGTGTTTGAATCTTATGGGATCTAATGCCCAATATTTATATCTTTAAATACATTACTCTCTTCCATATGTTCTTTAGCAGTATCATTATTCTAAGAAAGAGTAGGAGGGTCCATTTTATACATACTATTGAAAGTTTTACAGTTGTTAAGGTGATGACTTCTTGAGTGGCATTATCTTAGAGGGTGCATGTAAAGAAAACATCTTAAAATAGGTCTCTACAATGGAACACCTTCAGTTTGGCATAATTTTTATAAAGCCCAAAGTATCTGATTGACTAAGTTTCTTCATATATATTTGATATTCATCTGAAATATCTTTCCCTTTGTAAACTTTGTCGCAATAATTGATATCCTAAAACAAATCACTATATTTCTTTATTCAAGAAGGTAATTTCTTGGAGAATTGGGTGTCTTTGAATTCACACCCTGCACCTAAAGTAGAATAAACTTTCTTTAGGGCCATAAATCATTCTTTGGTTCACTGGTTCAATATTTGTATTAGTTCTTTCTGAAAATCTAATCTCTTCAATAATTCTTTATAACTTAATTGAGAAATGAAGTATATCTGGTTAACCTATATTTATAGGAAAAGGAAAAAAATTTAATTGCTTTCAGTTGAATAAGAGATTTTTCAGTATTTTCTCATATATTTATTCTTTGTGCGATTCATCTCATTAATAAACTTGTGAGAATAATGACATTTTGAATTTTGTGACTCGGCTAAGAGAAAATGCTTTATCTATGTGTTCTCATGTGAATCTTCTACCTATTATATATTATTAAAACTTGAAATGCATTGGTGTTAATGATTCTCAAATGAATTCACACCATATGGTTTAGATATCTCTTTATCGTATAAATTTCTAATCTTATATACTTGGTGAGCATTGGTGCTTTCATGTATGACAGATCTTTGCAGTCACTTTCATATCTTCTTGTTTAGATATATTATCAACAAGTGGCAACCATCAGTATTATGATCAACTTGGAGACATATGAACTTTGTTATAATGGATCTTTGACACATGGCATTGATCGGTGCATTAGAATACCTTGAAGGTTGTGAATATTGTATACCATGGATAATCGACACATGGCTTTCATTGGTGCCTTGCACTATCTTGGATCATAATTTTCATTTTGACTAAGCTTCCCCTTCTGTAGAATGTCGATTGATGACACATAGTGATCATCAATGCTTTATTCATTTTTAAGCCTCTGAACTTAAATTTTCATGTAGACTTAGCTTTGCAAAGTTTAGATTGATAACATTTGGTGATCATTGGTACTTGCATTATTTTGGAACATCAAAACCTTAGTTTCATTTCATAGTTTTATTATTGTCATAATGTCAATGTTTACACATGAATTTAATCAGTTTTACTTAAATCCTTTCACATATTCCTTTTCTCGAGTTAAACTTGACAATTTCAAAGTAACAAAGAAACAAATATCCTAGCCATCAACTGGATGTTTCAAAGGTAATCTTTCCTAAGAAAGCATCTACTTTTCTTTTGATTTTTTATACACATAATCAACACTAGAACACACTCTTGAAAACACTTTTCATAGATATAAAAATAAATCATTCAAAATCACTTTAAAGCACGAGTAAATAAAACTTTGAATGTGTGTGTACATACATACATACATATATATACATAAACATATATATTACAATGTATTTTCTATATTTTTTAGTATTTTTTTAATACAGCAATTTTTCATTAAAAATTTTAATCCGAGGTATAAGACACTCCATAAGAAATTTATTATATTGCCACTGCTATATATCATTAAGCATCCCACCTCTCAATTTAATGTTATTTCAACAAACAAACAAAAAAATTCGCCAACACCAACTAAGAGAGAAAACTGAATTGGCTCTTAGTTATGCACTATAACAAGCCCTTCAAATTTGATCAATGTTCATTCAAAGAGAGATCAAACACACAAAGTAGTCACTAAGTGTGTTGATTTCTTAAACTATTCTGTAAAAAAACCCAAGAAATTATAGAAAAATGTTTTATTCAAAATTGGAACATGCACTTAAAAATAACACTCCCTAAAAATAAAGAGAGTAGTGAATGTAAATAGAAAAAGAACAATAAATAAATGTGGTCCCTCACTCTTTTTAAAGGATCTTCAACATATTGGGAGAATACATCTTCCTTAAGTCTGCATCAAAATGAATACGATAAACATATAAGTTAGTGTATTTCATAACGTTAATAATTAAATCAAAATTGAAGAAAAATATGATATATCACCTTCTTTGTTGTATATTCTTGATTTACATCTCCAGGTTTAGCATCCCAAACAGATAAGCGTTGAGAAGCACTTTCCACCTAACATTATTCAAATTCAATGTTATATTAAAAAATTATGTATACATTTTAATACATGATTTAATGATATTATAACTAAAAGAATACTTTATATATAACTTTAAACTATTTAAAAGTAAATAAATTAATTAATGAAATTATATAATCAAACACAATACAATTTTAATTTAAAATTAAAAAATTGTTATTTCATAGTTAAGATAATTGAGAAAAACTTCATTCTATACCCTGGACAAGAAACAAATGATAGATAGAAGTATTGAATCTTTTTTATTAAAATGAAGAGACAGTTGTTTCCCTCACAACATTGTAAACCAAGGCTCAATTTTTGTTGAGTGCACATGGCCCATGTTATGATACAAATAAAAAGGGACAATGTCGGGATCGTGCCCTATGTGAATTTGGATATGGAAGGGAATGTTTGTTGAGTGCAAAGACCTCACAGATACCGTAATAAGGTGATAAGGTCAAAGGAAAAAATTATGAGACAAAATACGGATTATAGCAAGAGTTTGAACAAGGTCCAAACACCTAGTAACATACCTTAGTCATCATTTAGCTCATCGAGATCCAATGTTGTGCACGTGGACCCATGCAATTATCTTAGGTTCAAGTGAAGAAAATTTGATAGGAAGAAAGCTCCAGGAAAAACTAAGAGGAAATGTGTAGGAATGATTTATTTTGAAAGGTTTGTTTGTGACCATTTTAAGGTGGACTTTGAGAGCCATGGTATTGCATCCGCATTGCCAACCAAACATCTCCATAGCCCTTCATAACAATATGATGGGAGAAGTTAAGAGGCCTAAGTCGCAATCGGATAATGTATTCATACTTATGAGCCAAGCGTTCATAACTCCGATAGAGGAACATTAAAAATAATCCAAGAGAGAGTTAAATGGGGATTGCTTTGTCTTTTGTATTTCTAAAAAATTACTTTTAAATCTCTCTCAATTATTTTGAGAGACGAGGAGGTTAAAGAAAGTAATTTATGGCTTCTATGGATGAAACAAAAGTTTTTTTAAGTAGATGTGTAGATGAGTAGACATTGGCTATTGTCAACAGTTAATACAGTCCAAAATTTAGGGGTTAGCAACATATTGTTTATTAGTTTTGTAGATAGTGATAAGATTTAGTTTTAGAGTTCATTCATTCTTTAATTTACCAAGTGTGATGAAAGACCATATGATCAAACGGATACCATAGAAGATAAATGTTTCACAATGAGCATGAATAGACTAACTCAAAATATCATGGAAAATTTTCATTACAAACCAGGTCGGGATGACTTGACAGAGTCATTAGAAAGAAATGGAAGAAAGAACATCCATGATGGTATCGTAATATAGCTACCTTACAAGGTTTACATCTTTATACCTTTGATTTTAAATTGTCAAAAAAGTTTTAATGTAATATATCTCATTTTTTAATAATTTTAGGATGATAAAATATATTTTAAAATTAAAGTTAGTACCATTTTGCGAAGGGATAAACTCATGAAGGGAGAAGATGATGAAGATACAACTGATTGGGAAGGCCTTGGGACCAAAAATATCAGTCAACATGTGACTAAGATCTAGCAACAATGTTTGTGATTTCACTTTAATAAGGGAGATCTAGGAGTGTTTTCTTGTCAAGAGTCCAATATTATCTCCAATCTCGAAAGATCATGGTTGAATACTCAATAATTGATTGTGACTTATATTGACTCAAAATGCAAGGTGTTTGATATGTGGGATCTTGAGCTCCCTAGCCATCCAGATGTTTGCAATTTTTTCCATAACTTGATGGTTGTGTTGGTGTGCATTTTTGCAATTTATTTGATAAACTTGTCAGAGTTGCAGGTGTTGGATTTAAATGTGGCAGCTTCAAAGCTCTTAGGTGTTTTTCATTTTATGTGTGATGCAATTAAACTGTGGGTTGATGTTTCTATTTGCATGCGTAATTGCATGATTTTTCTTAGACTTCTCCACCATTGAAATAATAACATATTTGAATGCCTAAGTAGAGGAGCACATACATGTATGGATACGTAGGGAGAAGAAAGTTTTCCACAATGCCTCCTCTATTGATAGAAGAATGATCATGATGGAAGATTTTTGAGGATATAGGTCGCTATAGGATTGAAGGAACATGGGTTACTTCAAGAGGTGAGCCATAGATAGAATGATTTAAGGTTCTAAAATAGGATGTGGCCCAAGAATGGAAGAGAATGGCCATACTAGGAGGTAAGGTCATAGATAGAATATGAAGTGGCACACTAGGATGTGGCCTGATGTAAAGATTTGAAAATGGGCTACCAAGAGGTGTCACATATTATTTGAATCTTTGAAAAATGACTAATTTCTGAGAGTGTACTGTAGATAGAAGATGAATTTTATGCTACTATGATTGTTATTCCCAAGTACAGAATGTATGAGAGGATTTTAATCTAGGATGTGGCTTCTAGAAAAATTAGATTGTAATACATGGGCCACTTGGAGGTGACCCACAAATAATAATCATGTACAGGGCTACTAGGAGGTTTGTACCTCAAGCATATTCTTGGATGTTTGTAACATGATGGGCTCAAATTTTCCTAGAGGTGACCCAAGGAGAGATTGAAACTTGCATAAAAGTTAATTGTGATACCTGTAAAGAATGCAATTGGGTGATGAGAAGATATGAGGAATAAATAGGAGGATCACAACTATGATTGATATTAGGATCTTATATTTGTTTTATGATCAAAGTAAAGACTCGGCTGTGAACTTTCCGACAATACACGAACGCATCGAGGTCAAAAGAGAATCCTAATTCTCATGATCCTCTAGATTTAAATTGGAATCATCACAAATCCCCATCAATTCTATAGAATATTGCTGAACTTCATTATAAAATCAAATTTGATTTCTTATATATGGTCATTGTATGGTCGATGATAGTAGGTTGATTATGAAGATTTTACGGAGCCCATACAAATGTTGAAGCTTGCAGAAGATACAGTTTGATGATAAATATTACTTGGGATGGGGAAGGTTTGACGGTTATTTCTCCCATCAAATTGTAATTGGATGATTAAAATACTAAAAAATGGTCTACAGACCGTCAAATTCGAGGCCTTTTACGAATTTGTTGGTCGTCAAAAAGGAACTTCAAAAAGAGCAACAGTCAGGGGACAAGAAGTCCCTCCTCTTTAATGGGAGAGGTTCCCTTATCCATAAACGAACCTATTTACATGTATACAAAGCATGGTTTCACTATGGAACTTGGATATCATAAAAGTGTTTCCTAAATAGATCATCAATTACAAAAGGATAGAGGAATGAAGATGTGGAAGTGAGCAGAAAGGCACCATCCAGAATTATAGATGACAGAATAATTCCTTATGCGTGCAAGAATACAGTGAATTGGAATAAGATCATTTGTACCCACATTAATAAGATGAAATTTGAAAAGACACATAGTTCTATGAATAACATCTACAAGAATACAAAGCTTCTCAGCATAATGCAAACAAATGATCTAACAACATTTAATGGATAGCTTGTGAATAAAAAGAATCAGATAGACAAAGAATGAAAATCCTTCTGCATTGATTTATTTGTGATTTCTTTACATGTTTCAAAATAAGCCCTAGTTCCTTCCCAAAAATGGCGAGGAGAGGCCATTATATAGTTTACAAATTAGTTACCCTTTGGTAACTACTTCTTTTAACTAATGCTTAGTTAAAGGGCTGCTAATCGCAATTACCTTGGTAACTAATTACATTAAATCCGAGAAGAAAGGAAGAAAAGGAGAAGAATCAGGAGAAGAAGACAGGTGATCATGACTGAGAGGGGCCCACTAACTTTAGGATCCATTGTCTGAATCTTTTCAATGCCTTTGCTATGTCTCTGCCTCGTGGGACTGATGTGTTGGCAGTGGACTGAGTCCAAAATCTGAGGCACTTCTCCATTTCTTTGTTCGAATTTGACATGAGTATGATAATCTTTATTTGCTTCCTCTATAGCAGATTGAAGAGAGCAAATCTCCTTCATCTTTTCCTTGGAAATGGAACTCCTCCTTGAACAAATTACCTTTGACAAAAGCTCTGAATTGAGCTTTGATTTCTTGCAAGGAGAGGGATGCACCAGAGGTCTCATCATGGAGATGGCAATGTATGTCCTTGAAAGTAGATATTACCAAAGTCTTGAAGGCCTCACCCTTCTGCCAGCTATTTCTTCAATTCTCCCAAAGCCTCTTCCAACACCTTGATTTTCCATTCCACACTGTATACCCATGATTTTGACAAGTTATCCTTTGCATCATCGAAGACCTTGCTTACTATTAAAATATTCTCATCAGTTTGTCCCATGAGGCGAAGGTCTACTATACAACTGCTCCAAATTTTAAGTTCTTTATCTATGTTCCCAATAGTGGAGGAGAGCTTCTGTTGCAAATTATTCACCTTCTCGTGGAGTTTGAAGGCTTCATCAATGAAATTCAATCCTGCAACAAGCATATCATCCACCATGGCCTCCATAGCCCTTCCATAAATGGAATACTTGTGCATATCTTTGATACTCTGCACTTCATCTTGGCTGAGAATCACAGGTGGCGGAAGAGTAGTCAATGGGGTAGGATCTAAAACTTTATCCTTGGACAGCAGTGACTTGATGAAACCTGTAAGAATATGGGCCTGCTCCTCCAACTGCTCTATGGTTTGTTGTCCTTTCTCTACCCTCCCAATGACTCTAGTGACTATTTCCTGAAGATTGTGGATCTCACCTTCAGGGGTAGACTCTCCCATGGGAATTCTTGAGAGCTCAAGGTCAGATGCTTGCAAATCTTGATCTGGCTTGTCTACCTTAGGCTTGGCTATCTCCAGGAATTGTTGGCCCTAAGCATCAAACACTATCCTGGAGGTAATTCTAGCTTTTTTGGCGTGAGTAGGAGGAGTAGTGCCTAATAAGGCCACCACAGCATCAAAATTGGGTCCCCAGATCCGGGAGGAAGACTTTCTCTTCCTACTGTCAACAAGAGGTTGCACCCATGCAAAAGAGGAAGAGGAAGAAGCAGGTGGGGCAAGAGGACCAAGAGACAGAGAACTCATGGCACCCAAGGTTTGCACTGCTTGTTGCCTCTAGTTGAGATATGAGTGGGGCGCTTGGGGCACTCTGACTTCTGGTGCGGAGGAATCAACTGGCACCCAGGAAGCTTAGTGCTTTGGACCTCCTTTTCTTTATCCATGGGGGCTTCTGGAGTGCTTGTAGAGACTGGCACTTCACTCTCCTCACTTTCACTGAGAACAATGATGTTCTCTGGGCCTGAGGGCAATTCAGAATGCTTCCTTAGGGGATCTTCCTCCATAGGCTCCTTCTTAACTTCTCTGACTTTCTTTTGATATACCTTGGGTGGATGAGGAAGGAGTGGAGACTGTGGGACCTTGAGTTGACAAGGCAGGAGGGGTCTGCACATGTGCTTCTGAATCAGGTGACAATGCCTCTTTTCTTGGTGTTGAGGTGTCTTTGGAGGACTGATTCCCCTGAGTGCCTTCTAAGCTCACAGACTTTCTTGTCAAACCAGATTTTGGTTCTTACCAAGACGGGAGCTAGGATTTCTGCCAGATCATCCTTCTCCTTTTTGAACCAATCCAAATCCTCCAAGGGAGTGTGTTTGACCACGTTGTCATACTCATATGAGTACAGGTTAGAATTATCATCCTGGAGCCCTTCAGGAACTTGGTACAGGTTAAGCTCTTGAATTAATTGAAGAGGAAATCTGCCATAATGTCTCCTTCTTGCTTCAAAATCATCAGTACAGTCAGCCCAATAGTCTTCTGTGTCTACCCTATGATGATAAGTGATCTTGATGTTCTGCTCAATAAACTTCTTCAAGTCAAAACAAGTTCTTGGCCTGAATAAATGGACAGTGATGGGAGCTAGGGATCTTTCTATGTTTTGTGCATCTAGGGTTGTTTTGCAGGTGTAGTTTCCCAAAGTGATGGGGAAGTGCAAGCCAGTAATTTTCTTATCCCTGCAGGTTCTGTGCAACTTGTCTAATTTCCTGCATACCTCTATCAAGGCCATTTTATCATTGCAGAACATGGGGAGCTTGAGAGGAGTGCTCTCATAGCCTGCAAGCCTTATATAGGAAAATTTTCTAAATTGGATGAAGTAGGCACCGTAGTGTGATATCAGATTCATAGCTTCATCAGAAAATCTCCTCGTTGTGTCACTCTCTAGAAGCCTGACAATGTACATGGTGAAAGCGTCATTCACCCTTCTGAAGTTGCGATTGCTAGTGTCCAGGGTGAACTGAGGGCAGTAGGCATACACAGGGTCACCTTATGAGCATCAATGTATGAGAATCCAAACCATTGCCTCGATGCTACTAGGGTATACATTAAGTATGAAGTCATATAGAACTTCTTGGTTTGTTGTACATTGGACAGCTGCTCTGCTAGGTTCATACTAATGATCTCTGCCCAGTTGATATTCTGAGTTCCTTCACACACCATATTGATAAGTGGGCACATCCAGAAATGGAACTCATTTGTAGAGGGTAAGCCCATGACCCGAGCCAGTAGGATTATAAAATCTGACAATTCCTCATTGAAATCTGCACGGAAAAGAACCTTGGATAGATGAGACGCCCCCTTTTTAGGGTTTTTAAGCCAGGACTTCGCCACCCGCGCCTTATATTTCTCACTGTCCTGATCGAAGAGGGCTTGTGCCTGGTTCTGAGAAATTACTATAGCATTGTCCATCTCAGAATCCTTAGGGCAGTGCTAATGGCGGCAACATCAAGTTTGGCGATGAGTTCCCCATGCACGTTCGTTAGCTCGCTCGAGTCAGGATTGAAATGAGCACCACAGGAGAGCACTGTATCTGCGCATTGCACTGAGATAGGGAAACCACCGGCGAATGCCAAACCACTGTCATGAATCATCTGTGCCATAGGTGAAGGGTTTGAGTCTGTCATCTTGCCCAGAAATCCCCAAAGTCAAGGTGGTGAACTTCACTGTCCCTGATATCAGGAACGGCAAACTTGAGCGGTGAGACTTGCTCCTGGCCTTGGAATTTGATCTTCATGTTGTTAGTAATTTGAAAAGCTAAGGTTGCAATTTGGACTCGGGATGAAATTGCAGGGGGAATGGATATGCACGCAAAAATTTTGATCGCAAGGGTATGAGCAATGGATAGCAAGAAAGCAGTGTGCAAAAACGCATAGGGGGCAGTTCATTATATAGCCATTTGGGAGAGAGAAAGACAATTAATGCGCATTAAATACACATCTACCAACTTGAAAAGCAAGATATTTGTGAAGAGCGGGAAAAATTAACTCGAATGGCCTTTGGTTCATTTGGGACACGTGGGACGCGAAAGCGCGATTCGGCCGATACGGGCGATGCTGGGAAAAGATGCACAAATGCTTCTGGGACATGAGGGACGAAAGTACACAGAGTACGTGATTCGGCCGAATCGGACGAAAAGGGAACAATGAGCCCAGGCGAACTTGGGATACTTGGGACAAAAATTTCTGACGGGCCCCGAAAGAAACGGACTTCGGGTAAATCGGCCGATCGGCGAACACGAGAGCCCGAATGAACTTGGGACACTTGGGACAAAAATGTCCGACAGACCCGAAAATCACACAAAATGACCCAAAAACGTAGATTTTCCTCAATCTTTTGACTTTTTCACATTACCAAGAAAATAGAAAAGGTTTTCAACTTCAAAATTTTCAATTTTGAACTTCTTAAAAGCAGGGAAATTTTGAGTGGACAACACTAGAACTGATTGTAAAAGAGATAATATTGCCAAAATGCAGAGAGGGTTGCTTTTTCCCAAAATAAGTTCAAATTTTGCAAGTGGAAACAATGTAAGCATGTCACCTATTGTTGAATCTCATTTCAATGTTATAAACTAGCTTCTATAAAAAAAATATTACAAATTTTAGGCATTTATATATAATTTTTTATTCAATTAACCAAGTGAACTTCATCCTATGTTACAAATATCAATATCATGAGCCAGATGTAAATCCTTAGATTTCAAGAATATTTTTTATGTTAAAAAACAATATCATGTGCCATCTAAATCCTTAGATTTCAAGAATATTATATAAGTTTTAGAGTTTACCTCTGTTGTCCAATTTGTTCTATAAGTGATTACCAGTAAAATTAGAGTTTGTAACAACGTTGTGTCACCTAACATTCCTGACCAAATTCCCTGCCATTAAATGGAAAATAGTTCCTCAAACTATATAAATATGGAGAAGGTAGTTAATTAACCCTTTCTAATCAAGTTAAAAATCTAAAATCAATGATCCATAACACATCAATTTATGTAGTAATTTTAGACCCACTCAAATCAAGGATGCAAATGCTTACCTGTGACAACTCCTAAGTTGATGCAAATTTAAAACCTAACAAGCACCCCAATTATATAAGGAACATCCTACATTGATATAGGCCACAAGAGCTTGCCATCCACAACCAACAGCCACACCTACAATCATATAAATTTATCTTTTAAACTAAAAACCTTTGTGAAGTATTAAATATGTAAAACTGGGTCTTGGTACCAAGTTAACTAACCTACAATATTTTCAGATTTCTAACTTTTCTGTTTACTCATATATGAAAGTGGAGAAAAAAGGAAAGCAGAATTAGTCAGAACTTGCGATATGCAAATTTAATGGGATGAACTTTCAGAAAAGTTAAAAAGATAATAGTAAGGTCAAACCGGAAAGAATCTTAGATTGTATGCCATTGGGAATAATAGAGATTGCAAGTAATGGAGCAAGGTTTGTGATACAACATTTGCTGAACTTCCTTTCCTTCTGTGAATGCATAGCTCATGACGTCTGGTAGAAGGATAACAGCAATGGCAAAAATAAGAGATATTAAAAAGGAAACCATGGTCACCATTACCACAGTTTGAATTTGTGCTGCATTTTGGGTTCCCTGCCCCTAGCTCATTTCCTACTCTGACACTGAATACAACACCCCAAGAGGAACATAGTAAACAACAATATTTGGGTATTTATAATGTTATAAATCAATTCTTAGAAGAATAAACATAAAATTTGAAATTGAATATTGGACATAACTAACCTGGCAGCAGCATTAAAACCAACAGCTACCATGTATACCCAACCCAAAATGGACATATTGCATGAAGAAAAACCAAACTTTGTAATGGAAGATAAATGAAGTTTTCCTTGGTCCAATGTGTATGGATAATTATTTTTTCAAAAACTATGGTTTGCAAAGCTAAATTAGCATTATTTGATAGAATGCCAAATAATCAATGGTTATACAAATGTGATGAAGAGCAATACCATATAGCTCAATGAGTCCAATGCAATTTCTGCATTTTTCAAGAGGCCAGCTATGAAAAGATTACAATCTGGAAGTACCATGTTTCCAAACTACAAACACAAACCCAAAATTGTTGCAGGTGAAGTTTCATGAATTCTCATGATTTTTTCTTTCAAATTGTGAGTGTAGGAGCTTGTCCATTAAATAAAAATACAAATGCGCTCCTGTTTTTTCTAAAAAATCAAAAGACATTACAAATTTGGTTAAGGATTGATATTATTTGTTTGTGGACACACACACAAGCCTGCACACACACATTTTAGTTAGATTAAACATTATTTATCATTAATCAATAAGAACTTCATAGAAAAGGTAATGGAGTTCTAAATTGGAAAAGAAGATAATGTAGCCTATTAATCAATGTAATGTTCTTAAATTTAGCTAGTGAGAAATATATCTTGGCCGTGGGGTGGATTTTTGGCAGTCTACAATTTTTCTAAGAAATATTTTTCAAGATTTGAACATAGTGATGGATTTAAACACTAATCAATGAGAAATTCATCAAGTAAAAGTACAATGTGAATAGAAAATAACAAAAAAGCAAACCTGACTTCCATGGTCCTTTTTGTAAACCTCTTATGATAAGATAGTTGTTAAGTATTATACTCTTAGAATATTTGAATGATTGGATTGTGGGTGCTCTAAGATATTCTCCAAATAATGAAATGGCAATGCTACAATAAAATTTGGACACATGGAATTCAAAGTTGAATAGCAATTTCTGGAAGAGTTCAGTTGCAATTGCAAAAAGCTTCTAGGGATCATTTTGCAAAGGATATGTAAAATTGAATACCAATTTTGGTAGATTGTTCAGTTGCAATTGCACAATATAAATAGATCTAGGGATCATTTTTCAAAGGATATGGCCTGCTATTTATCGTTGAGGGAGAGACCATGGAAAGTGGATCAAATTTCATCAATGAGTTCTAGGATCGTGAATGTATTTTCTTGAAACCTATCAAGTAGATTTGGTATGTATAGTTGCAACTTATCATGTAGGGGCGATGAATATTGGGTTGGTAGTAAGATTTCATTCGAGAAGGTAGTTGTACGTGTATTATTGAATTGCTTCCACCTAACTGTATGGTTTCTAGAAGCGGAGTGGATTGAAGTAGCCTAGAATAGTGAAACTGTATAGTCTAAGTGGACTATGAATAGGAAAATAGATTTAATTCTATTTAATTAGTTATGAGGTGTGAGTAGGAAAGTAACCATTTATTTAAACAAATGTTTAAGTATATTTTAGGAATGTTTAGAATTGATTTAACTCCAATTCTAATAGAATACGGGTCATTAATAGAATTAATTTAATTAATTCTAAATGGATGTAAATTGAACAATAGAATTAATTTAATTAAGGCCCTAGAAGGAATATGGAAGATAATAATCTAGTCTAATGTGTTTTAGAACCAATTTTAATGTATTATGCAAATATGATAAGGGTAGTTAGGAAGGGTTAGAAATAGGTATGTATTTTTTAGTGTCTATTCTTAGTAAGTGATTCCAGATGACTAATTATAATCATGATTTTATATTTACAAATATCTTCATTCTCCATTGTAATTTATCCCAAAACATTTTGTGACTCCTACTTGTAAGGTGTTTACTATTCATATTCTTAGACAATATCACAATATTATAATAAAGGCTACAAAATATCAACATATGTTTAATAAACATACTTAGTGTTGAACAAATAATTAGATAGGACTTTACTCTAATAGTTGTTTTGTTAACTTTATGGCCTAGATTATTTATGGCAATATAAGGTGTTTTCTATCAAACAAGAAAGAAGATTATAGTCTCCCTTAGGAGATTGAGGAATTTGAATAACTATTCACATATAGATATACTAATGGATGCCTAAATGGTCTTATGCCTTACTCATTATTGCCCTTATGTGCAGAATAAGTTGTCTTCTTGTTTTTTATTTAATTTTTTTTAGTAATTATTTAATTTATATGATCACTATTTAATTTATGTCATCATTATTTGAGTATGTTTGGACTTATAAAATTATAGTCTTTTTATTTATAACAATTTAAGATTGACTTCTTTTCTACATTTTACTTTAACAGTGGAAATGTTATTAATATGATTTTAATAATATTTAAGGTGTAGGTTTGTTAGTCTCCTTTATGCTAAGGGAAATAGTAGTAATTGATAGTTGGGCCATAAACTATATCCTATAGTAGAAGTGTTGCCTATATAATAGTGGGTTTGTTTCAATTATCTTCTCTACAGAGATCCCTTAGCTCTACCCATATAGAGCCTTTCTTCAACATAAACTCATGTGAAAATTCTCTCTCGAAAGAGTTAAATTCCTTTCTACAAGAAAGAACCACATACAAGAAACAAGACTCTTATATTCGAGAAGAACCCACTCCAAGAAAGTGAAACCTGAACCCACCTAAAGAATCCCATAGGAAAGGGACAAAAGATAGTCCAACATGAACAACCCCTATCATTTAGGAAAATTAAAATTGTTTTGTGTTTTAATGTATTATTAATGGAAAAGCACTTTAAATATTTGAAACGGCCAATTTATAAGAACACGTTTTTAATCCTATATTCATGCCAAGAAACCATTAAAACATCCAAACAGCCTACAAAATTCCAAAAGATAATCAAACCTACAAAATCTCAGAAAACTTGAGAGAGGAGAAAACTTGAACTTACCACAACATGACGGCAGAGGCAACAGAAAGCTTGAGGAAAGACGGCAAACCATGGAAAGCCTGAATAGAAAATCCCGTCCATGTGTGTTTACACCTGGAGCTGGTCATTATATACACATACTGCGCAATCACAATAATCCACCAAGATAAACTCAAAATAATGGCCGCCCCGAATAATCCCCACCCGAGCTTGTAAACGGCCAGCCAAGTGAGAAGCAGGTGAAACAATACAGTAACCAATGAAATGTATGCGCTTGGGGCCACGATGCTCTGCGCCTGCATAAACTTCTGGATGGGGAAATTGGCGGCGTAAGCGAAGATTTGGGGGATCAGACCGTACACAAATATAGCGGCGGCAGTCGCTATTCTTTCCGGCTCCCCTAAAAGTAACAGAATGGGTTTGCAGAAAATGTAGATTACTGTGAGAGGAATAGAAGTTGCCATTAGCAGAATTGTGGACCTTTGCAGATATATTCCCAGCATATCGTATTTTCTTGCTCCGTATGCTTGCCCGCACAATGTCTCCACGGCGCTGCCCATGCCTAACTGCAAAGAAAACCGAAAAACAACATGAATGAATACTACCTAGAATCGAGAATAATATGTACAGATAATTGGTTTTAAGGAAAAAAAAGTGTTCTGGAAGAATGTGCTCTAGTTTTTTCATGGTAACCCTTTGATGATCATTCATGGGGCACTCATTGGTCATTTTTGGTATCATTTCGATAAGATTTGGTGTTTGGAATGTTGCAGTCTGTAGTTGTAAGTCGGTATAATTCATCCCTAATACTGTTCCTTGAAAATTATTGTTTTACAGAATATCTAAAAATTGTTGTTATATTAAATATAATATTGGAGAAGAAATGAAATATGGATAATCTCTACTTAAAAATCTAGGCAGATCATAGAAATACCTTAAACCATTAGTTTACTTAGTACTAGGATACATTCTATTATTTGTTTGTCTAATGGTAACTGTGAGACTATGAGAGTTCTAAAATAGTTGCAACAGAAAATTTCTGTAAATCTGTCTTTTTTTATTATTTTCTCCAATAAACCCTACAATTTTATCATGAGGGATGTAGTACAATTTTCAGTTTTATTTCAAATGTACTTTCTTGTACAGTCATCCAATTTTTGTAACTGAAAATGAAGAGAATTTTACCTTCAAAGATCTACAGAACAATACATAGAAACTTATACTAAGAAATTAAACAATACATTTTGGGGTTTATGCTTTGTAATCTATCATTAGAATTATGAGTTCCAATCAACAGCTTTATGGTCTGCATTTAAAAAAATGGGTTTATATTTTGTTATCTATTATGAATATCCAAAATACTCTGCATGAAACAATAGAATAAATATTCCAGTTTATCCTCTGTGATCTTCTATACAGTACAGTAATAATTAATTTTTTCATTCCTGTAAATAATAAAAAAAAACAATCAATTGTTTTATGCTCTGCATAAAAACAGAGATTTGGGTTTATACCCTGTAACCTATTATCAGGCTCAAAGATTACCCATATAGATTCCAATCAGTTGTTTCATGGTCTGCAGAAAAAAGAGATTAAGAATTGTGGAAACTTAAATATTTGAGATTACAATCTATCATCAGGAGCATGATTGCACATACCGATTCCGAAAGATAGTTTTATGGTCTGCATGGACCCTTAGAGCAAGTATTAAAAGAATATAAAACTGGGTTTATACTTCTATCGTGATAACCATAATAAATTTTATTAAATAGTTTTATACTCTGCATCAAAAACTGAGACTCTGAATTAAATCCATAGTGGGCTTAAATTTTGTGATTCTATCATGTTGATCAGCGTATGAGGCAAAAGTGTTAATAGGAAAACCATACCATGAGGCCATAAGCGAGAACTTGAATCCCTGTACTATTCCCAAGAGAGGCAGCAGCAAGCTGCAGGTTGCCCAAATGCCCAGAGAAAATTTGTGTGGCCATGCTCATTATATAGTTTATCATATAAACTACAACTGTAGGTGCAGCAAGGCGCCATAACTTCTTAGATTCCCATAAATTTGCATCTTCTATCCTCTTTACCCATGGCTGATCAGTATTAGAGAGAATATATTCAAGCCTGTGAATGTCATCTACATGGCGGCCATTAATGGGGGTAGGAGACCTCTCTAACAGGGGTTCCTGCAGTTCAGGCTCCATCTTAGGCCTGTACTGTACCTATGTTTTTTTTGTTTGGCACCAAGCTTAAGGCTCTGCCTTCTTTTTAAGCCTCGAGTTCTCATTTGGGACGAGAAACGCAATGTGGGTGAATAGTGATAAGACGTTGCCAGAACAGTGTTTATACAAAATAAAATAATTGAAATGGATTTCGAATAAGTTCAAATTGTTTAAACTATTTAATTGTTATTTTTTCATTTTTTTGGTTACACATGGACAATAAAATTCCAAATCCAAATTGTTTTTTAATTAATTGTCAATATCTTTCCCGGGCACTCGGCACTAGGTAATTTCTCTTGTCATGATTTTATATGAGAAAAGTTTTGGGCATATTCGTATCAAATTGGGTACTAGTAATGACATTCATAGTAACATAGGTGTGAAAAAAGGTTTGTATTTTTCTTTCCTATAGGCCATTCTTAGCCTTCATGGATATTAATATCTAAATTAAATTAAATTAAATTAAATGTAATAGTTTTAATTAATGTTTGTCAATTTCTAGGTAGAAATTGTTACATCTTTTTCTTCCGAATATGTCAGGTCATAAAATTTAGCCATTATGATTTTACGAAACAAGTAATGAAAGGGCAATTTCTAGGTAGAAATTGTTGTATCTTTTTCTTCCGGACATGTCCGCTCAGTTGGCTATCCTAGCAACAAAACCGCATGCCCCCCCATGATGCCATACATGCCCGGGTGGGACCCACAAATCCCATGCTTTAGAATTTTTTTGGGTTTGTGGTATACACACAACATGTGTGTATACCACAATCCACAAAAATACATGGCATTCGAACCCATGACTTCTTGGTTGCAAGCACACATGCCTACCAATCCACCTACAACCAGCGGCAGGCCAAACATCCTTTACGTTCACATATAATGTGTATACCACGAAAATCCAACAACTCAGCGGTGACGGGTCCCGCCCTGCGCACACGTGGCATGTATGGTGTGTGGGGCATCATGGGGGGGCATGCGATTTTTCGCCAGCTTAGACACAGGCGGGGAATGCATGGAGGAGCAGAAAAAACATGTCCAAGGAGATTGGATTCAACCCTACAAATTGACAGGGTTTGGGCCGTTTTTTTTTTTGGGTGATTTTTACTGTAAATTACTTGTGAAATATTTAGGAAACAAATGAAATTGACAATTAAGATGTACACAAGACTAGAAGTTCACACAAGCCACTTCCATTGCAGTGTGTGGAGAATGATTGTTAAAAATTGACATGAAGCCCATAATACCGAGATCCCATATATACAAAGAATGACAGACTAGCATTGCATACTAAACTCCATATCTTTACGTCCATGATCTGTTTTAATGTATATAATTTCACCCCGTAGAATAACATAAATAAAATGCAAGAATGATAGAGAATGAGATATCTTCAGTAGAAACCAAATTACTATTTATGGAGTATGACTCAGATCTCCTGCTCATTCGAGAAATATCCACATACATTGGAGAATGATGTCATGAATTCGCAACAGCTAAAAACTCATATAAAAGAACATATTGCAGACATTCGCCGTGATCGAGTTACAAAATCCGCTCTTGCTGAACACTCCTCTAAATTCAAACATCACATTTGCATTGAATATACAAAGTTGATTGCAGGAATTGACCACCGAAAGGAGCGCCGAATCCATGAAGCCATTGAAATAAAAAAATTCCTAACAATTTAAATAAGGATGAGGGATTTATCCTAAGCAATACATGGAAACCCTTATTACACTTATTGAAAAATAAGAGCTAAAGAAAACGAAAGGTCAAGCATCAAGAAGACATTCACAAAAAATAGGAAAGGTCAAGTTTCAAATATTACTATATATATTGTAATAACTTCTCTTTGGGAATACAAATCTTTCTCTCCTAATGATGGGTCTCGTAGTTGGACTCAAAACATCAAGATTTATTAATTCAAATGCAATATTTCCATAATCTCCTCTTTCAAATTATCCTCACTATCGAAGCCTTCAGCAATAAACCTATAACTATTTATATAGTTCCTAATATATATATATATGGAGTCAATTAACATTAAATCAGGGTGTCCGGTAAGGCATTTACAAAATTTCATGGCATATGATGATAGCCTCTCTCAAGCCGAGGTTGTAAGTCCACACCAAAACACCAAACCAAAATACTTAATAAGGGCATTTACAAATTTTCATAACATATAATATACCTCTCTCAAGCAAAGATTTATACTTGCACGACATAGACATAACTATTATACTCTTTTGTATATTAACTAAAAACACACTTTTCAATCAAAATAAATATAACATATATTAATAATACAATTGTTAAGTTTTTCTAAATAACTATACATATATTAAGAGTAAATTGTAAGTTTTTCTACATATTTCACTTACAATAGAGTTTTTACTACCATTCAGTACATCTTACAAAACAATTCCATTTTTTTTCTTCCCTCAAACTCATTTTTCCTCATAGATGGATTACTTTCTCAGGCAGTCTTTTGACAACAGTAACTGCTCCCCTGTTTCCCCTAGTAATCCTCAGATCATGGTCAAGGTAAAGATAGTCAAGAAAGCCTTTGGCAGGGGGCAGGGCCATTGTCACTACACCATTCTCATTCATTGTGGGGTTGTTGTCTCTAAAGAGCTTAAGCCAGGGTTGCAGATACTTTTGAGGGTTAAGAGGAACCATACTAGAAGATATAAATTTAACTTCCATTCTGGACAAATCAGATACATTAAATGCAGCCTTGTTAATAAACATACCTTCCATGAGTGGACCTTCATCTGGGCATTTGACAGAGAATTGGATGAGCAGATAGTAGGCATCCTCAGCCTCAATGCCAACATGGTTATAAGTTTGTTTCAGCTGCACTTCAATGTCAGTCGGTTTAAAGGCATTGAAAGTAGCCCTCCCAAGGGTAACAGTATTTTCCACCAATTTATGGGCTTCTCCAGGCTTGCCAGTGCCTTTGAAGGACCCGCTGATGCCCTGAAAACAACCAGTGTAGAGATGGGGGACAATTCTGATATCTGGGTTGGGATTGAGGTTCCCTAGAGAGGAAATAAGTGCCATGGAATCCTCGTTCAGGCTGCCATTGGAGGCCTCAATTGTGCTCAGTAGATGTTCCTTCACCTTTGTTGTATCCAAGTCTGAAGGTGTTGATGCAGAGGAATTTCTTGTGACAGAGGTCCCGCGCAGCTTGTGGGTACATACCTTTTGCTTTTTAAATGAAGTGGGCATCCAGAGAATCGATTTTCTAGTGGCATGGGACGACGTACATTTACATGGAGGTTGCAAAACAGCGGGGAAGCAGATATTGGAGATCGACATGAAAGAAGAAATGAGAGGGTGAATAGAGGATATGAGCTAAGTAGTAAAAACAAGAGGAGGTCGTGAATTGAGTATAGATAGTGACAGGTTGGGGCAATTGCGAAATTGTGACCATGCAATCGATTATTCATGTTCAATACCTGCGCAAAATATCTTTTACGGAGCGTACCGCAAAAAAGTCCGTATACTGAAAAAAGTAACGAAAGGAGGGGGCATTCCGAGAATTGAACTCGGGACCTCTCGCACCCTAAGCGAGAATCATACCACTAGACCAAATGCCCTGCTTTGCTCCTTTTCGAATGAGCATAGTAATATCAGACATTATACACTATTCAACTTTCAATGAGCTAAATCAAAATTGAATTTGTTGACAGTGGGATTTGAACCCACGCCCTTTAGAACCCCCCCCCCCCCCCCCCCCCCAGTAGGTGCAGAACCTTAATCTGGCGCCTTAGACCAACTCGGCCATATCAACCATATCATTATCGTTTCCTACTTAGTTATATTTTCTGGCAGTTGATGAATAAATTATCTACAAACATAAATATAATTTATTTTAGGCTTGAAACGAAGCTTACATCTAAATCAATGTTTGCGCTCAGTTCAAGAAAAGTAACTGCATTCCTTTTTAATTTTTAAACGACACTTCTCATATGTATATTTATACCAAAGCATAACTAGCAATCACATGTGTACAAAGCAATGTGAACGCCGAATGATATATGTTATTTGATTTAGAGGGATTGTTTTTACTTTTGTAGTTGATATTGATAAGGCATGTGATTGATTTTGTAAGTGTAGATTTATAGATGAATCACTTCATTTAAAGGTTTTATTCTACATTTCAAACTTGTTACAAATTCATATATATACATCTGCAAATCTTATGTCATGAGTGGTAGCGTTTTGCGTAGTAGTTTATTTGAACTAAACATGAATACATGAAGACTTCCATATATGTGCAAATAGTATATCATGAGTGGTTTATTTGCACTAAACATGAATACATTTGATACCGTTTGGATAGTTAATTACTTTTGTAGTTGATGTGGTTTGTAATTATTTCAGGGAAATTGTGTTAGTATTGCATCGGTTGTGTGGTTAGTTTTTTGTTGAAAAACTTTTTTTGTAGAGTTGTTAACATGTTGATAAGGGATGTGATTGATAATGGTAGTGTAGGAATATAGATTAACATTACATTGAAATGTTCTATGTGTACATTTAAATTTGTTACAAATTTGTACATATATATTTGCAAGTCTTTAAAAATGTTGAGCTCCTGCTGAGTTAGGTGTGTGTCTGTGCGAGACATTAGGAGTTCCCAATCCTCAATTAGAGGGGTTGAATCTTGCATGTGGAGAAGTAAATTCCAGAATGAAACCTATGCATTGGTTGTTCCTTGTTGCCAAAATATTGTTTGCAATGTAATGGAAGACTAAAATCCCTTCCAAAGGGTTGCTTCGTAGGAATTACTTACATAAAGAGGATTGTCCAAAACCGGCGGGTAATTGGCTGAGGTCACCGAGGAGGATGACTAATCTATTCCCAAATTCAGATGTTCTTGAGTGTGGAAAGCTTTGCGGAGCCTACTGTCAATTTTTCTTAGCAAATTTGGCCCAATGAAACTCATTTCATCAAGAAGAACATATTCTATATGTTTCAGTGACTCTTGAAAAGGCGATAATGCACTACCTTCAAGGGGTTTCAGTTCTTTGATTGGAATACACATGGCTGCATGGATTGTGGATGCAGAGATGTTGAATGCTGAAACGCCGGGTAGGGGCGAGTACAAGTAGAGGTGAGGGAGATGTGGTTGATGCTGTGAATGAATTCCGGATTTTATTTATCAGAAATGATTTTCCTGTGCCAGTCGTTCCTTGAATTATCAATCTTAGTGGAGGTAGAAGGGTTTTGTTTGTTGAATGGTGTAGTATGGTGTAGTAAGATTTTTGGGCTTTATGTGGAATCCTTTATCATGGGTCATGGAAGTTGGCCATTGCATTGGCAAATGGAGGAGCAAGTTTGAAGTTTTTTTTTTGCATTTGTTTAGACATTGCAAGTGTATGTGTGGCTTGTAATTTGAAGTTTTCGCTCAAGTTTTATGAGTCTCATTGCATGAATGGTTTGCAGGGGAAGCCTCCTGATTGGTAAGATTTTGTTGGTATCATAACACTGCTTGTCATCAACTCCACTATTAGTTTTATCGAAGAGAACAATGCAGGCAATGCGGCTGCTTCACTAATGGCCTGGTTGGCTCCAAAATCAAAGGTCCTAGCTCTAAATGCACTAATTTTTGTTTTATAAGTTCTCATTTTCCTATCTAAGGCTGCTCTAGAATCCATGTTTTCATTTCAGGTTCTAAGAGATGGGCGGTGGAGTGAAGAAGATGCTATCTGTCTGGTTCCTGGAGACATAATTAGCATTAAACTTGGAGATATTGTTCCTGCAGATTGTAGAATTCTCGAAGGAGACCCTTTGAAGATTGATCAGGTTATATGTTGTATTTTGTTTTCATGGCATATAAATTGATTGAGGCTTTAACAAAAATTGGATTAACATGAGTCTCTTATGATGACAGTCTGCACTAACTGGAGAGTCATTGCTGGTGACCAAGAATCCTAGTGATGGGGTTTACTCAGGTTCAACTCGCAAGCAAGGTGAACTGGAAGCTGTGGTTATAGCTACAGGAGTCTGCATTTTTTTTGGTAAAGCAACCCATCTTGTAGAAACAACAAATAATGTGGGACATTTTCAAACGGTGCATTTTCTGTTAGCATTGTATATCTGTGACGCGTTATTCTCTTGAAGTTGCATATCAGGTGCAACTTTGTGTTTTGGGGTTCAGTTCTATTTTAATATTAGCCATGTCTCTACATGTTTTCAACTTGGCTTAAATTTTTTCCAGGAGGTGCCCGATGGCAGGAAGGAAAGTCCAGGAGGACCCTAGAAATTTGTTGGTCTTATGCCCCTCTTTGATCCTCCATGCCATGATAGTGCAGACACAATAAGAAGGGCTCTCAACCTGGGTGTTAGTGTTAAAATGATTACATGGAATTTCAGGAAATGGCTTCGCCTCTGCCCATGAATTATTATTTTCATCCAACTTCCACAAGCGCAGATATCTGGTGTACACCAAAACCACACTCCCGTCATACCCTATCAAGTTCCAATCAGATATACAATCATGGCAGTATGGTTCATATTTAGGATTAAGAGGCCTCTGTGGCATGCTGCTAATACTCCATGTCTTGTTTTCCAAATTTAGTGCGGCTACACCAGTTCGCATTATTATCAATTGGTTTTTGAGTTCGCTAGTTACACTAACCCAGTAGAAACTCCCTACAGAGAATACTCCTTCCCCTGTTGGAGCTGATGACAGAGCATTAATCGTCTGGAATGTAGTCCATTCATCCCCCTTTGAATCATATATTTTCACTACCAACAATCCTCCGGGGATTATTTCCCTCTTATTTATTTCAATCACAAAACTACAGCGCCTGGTGTAGGTATCAAACCCCAATCGAACGAAATTGTGTCTGCAAACTCTAGTGCTAACAAATGTATGCATTTCTCATTTTGAATCCATTTCTGTTTCATTTCCTGTTTCCCGTTTCTTATTACAGAAGTATGCATCTCCACTTATTCCTTGAGGCAATGTGGATTGCATGTCTTTGGAGTTTGTTTTCTAAATGACATAATAATTTACTTGCTTACCAAAATATATACATTTTCAACTTATCCATCCATTTAACTTAGTCTTTTGTCTAATTCATTGATTAACTGATGAACCCTCAATTGTTTCAAAGGAAACTAATTTAATTTATCTTAAAATAAGTAATACGCCACAAGAGAAAGGCCTTTTTGAAGTGATCCTATCTTTTGTTCAACAAATATGAACATGGAATTCAATAAGTTGTGAGTATTTAATAAATTCAGTGTAAATCTCTTAGAAATTTTTATTTGAGGAGAAATGATAATAGAAGACCATTCTAGTAGGCTTGCATATTTTTTAAATTTTATTAGGTAGTAATTTTATCTTTGTTGTGATGTGACAGATGAGGGAAATGTAGAAACAACATTAAATTCTTTGCAAGATAATTGTACAAGGCCTCGGCCATGTTTGGTGTTGTCTAAGATTATGGAAATTACATGGAAAAATCATATATACATTTAATTTACAAAATGTGTTGAAATTGAAATAACTCACTGAACGGCAGCCATCATCACGCGCTTGAATTCTTCGAGGTTTACTACTCCATCCCCATCTTGATCGACTTGTGAAATAATGAAAGTGCAGTGATCAAGAGTGAGACAATTATCAACATCTGCTAAACCGAGTCGGCACATCATACGGTGCAGTCCCACAGGAGTAATGTCGCCTCCACCTTCCCTGCCCTCAAACATTCTGAACGCCGCCACCATTTCTTTTTTTGCTTCTTCCGCTCCTCTTTCTTCAGTGTTAATTAGTCGTATGAATTCCTCCAAATCAATGCATCCGTCTCCGTCCGAGTCCAATTGTTTTACAATCTCTTGCAACTCATCGTCCCCTACATCTTCCCCCACAAAATTCAGAGCAGTCTTCAGCTCCACCCACGATATTTTACCATCTCCGTCAGCATCCAAGTGCTTGAAAACAGTGAAAAGCTCCTCTCTCACCATGCACTCGCTAGCTTCCGCTTCTTCCAAAACAACAATAACTACTGATCAACGTTAGCTGTCGTTTTTCAGAGGCGTCTGGTTAGAGAAAGGATGGGATTGATGAATATAATTGACACTTAAATACATCGATAAATATATAAGTACAAACAAGAGTCGATACAAATATATAAATACTGTTTCGATACTTACGAAGAGTAGATAAATAGGTGTCGATTTTAGGTTTCCTTATGAATGGCGAATACCTAATTTATGTCCAAACAGACCTAGCGACAGATTGGGAAGCTCTTCATGTAGGTCTATCACGCTTCGGCTACTTCACAAGTGATGTAACTGGGGGAGCAAGGCTACGCCGACAGTGGTGTAACTAGGGGGTAGTCTTGTAGATTGGGAGTTGTGATTATGTATGGTGTTGGTGGATATATTGTAGGTTATAATATCAATTTAACGACGTGGCCAATCAAAACCAAGGAAAAGGAGAGAACGGGGTTTCCATTCCAAGAAATGAGTGCCTCTAATTGAGGACAAAGGTTGATAGGGTACCGTGATAGACATAAATAGATTAAAAGATATAGAATTGCAAGGATAGACATGCTAGACAAACCTATAGGCAATTACAATTAGGTAATCAAAGAAGTTAATGGAAAAACATTGGGAGGATTCTAATTATAAAAAAATGATTTTGCTTAACATGACATCAATCCATTGATTATAAAGATTGAGATAAGAAGACTACTAATTCTAAGGGGGTACAATGTAATTTGAATGGGGGACACTCTTTAGGTGTATGGCCAAGGTCAAAACAACCCAAAATTCAATAGTGATGTTAATTGCCAAAATCTCAACAAGGTGGTCTTTTACAGGAGGTCCGTTACTCTCAGTAACATGTTGCAAGGTTGTGCTATGAAAATCATGGGGATTGTTTGATTGCGACCCATGTTTACAATATTTTTAAATGTGATCCAAGCCGAACAAAAACAAAGAAAACATTTACAAATCTAGTAGATAAATATGAAGATAATGCCAGAAGATCGCCTATGCTAGTTGAGGACATAACATGTATGATATTTTCAAAACGTCTAGCTAGATGAAATTGAGTTCAATCCACTTTTATGTTATTTTGGTGTAAAGGAGTGAATTGAACACAATTGTTCTGAAATTGTAAACCTAGGGAAATAATGTCTGTTGCAGTTTCTTTCATGTGTAAATTCTAACGAAACTTCTTCCATAACCTAGACTACGATAAACAAAAAAACCAAGTGCTATTACATAGTAATATCACAAACCATCCTAGACGGTAAATCTCTTCGAAATGATCTCAATTAACCTTTTTTTTCCCATTTGAAGACACAAAAAACACCATGAACAAAACTAAATTAACCAAACTTGTCTTGGCACATCTCCTCAAACTATCGTTTGAGCCAGACCCTCCACCACAGTAGCCTTACCAACACCAGGCTCTCCAATGAGCACATGATTTTTCTCTGTCTTGCGAGACAGAATTCTGATAGCTCTCCTGATTTCTTCATCTCTACCAATGACTAAATCAAACTTCCCATCATCTTCCAGGAGGTTGCGCCCATAGGTCTTCGAGGCTTGGAAATCAATTTTTTTTAGAAACAATCGCCACCTGCTTACCCTGCCCCCTCAACTTCTCAATCTCAGAGTCAACCCTCAAAATGCTCACAACTGCTTCTTTGAAGTAATCTACAATTTGAGGATCCTCCAATAATCAAAGTATAATATGATCTACAGCCAAATGGACGTATCCTTTATTCTTTTGTGAAGACTGAGCATACCTGACGCATTCTTTTGTGAAGACTGAGCATACCTGACGTATTTGTTCGTTACGGTGCATTTTCGTTTTCGAGGGGCGCGAGGTCTGCATTTAATTCGTTCAGAAATACGTCTGCTGCATCACAAACAACCAGACCTGCTTGAAGGCCGAGAAATCAATTTCAAAATGGCAGTGCAAGCATTAACCGTCGAAGACTCGCAGGAATGATGATTCCTCTACATGATGCGGTTGCTTCTGCAAAACTCGTAAACCACCTCAGTGTTAGCTCTCGCACTTGCCGTTCGATCTCTCACGGTACCCTTTTCTACCCATTCCGCCCTATTTAAAGAAAAATCAACATGCAAAAAAAAACCAATCGAAAAAACAGTCGTTAAAAATAGAAACGAAAAAGCCACGATTAAAAATTCCCTGCAAAAGTGAAAATGACATGTAAACAGCAGTCAAAATTAGACACGTCAGAAAAACGTCTTGCAGAAACATCCGGAGGACCTTTACCATAGGGGGAACGCCTTCGGCGTAATAATTATTTTAAGTTTTTTAAAATTTTATTCAATTTAATTATCACGATTAAATGTTATGTAATAATGTATTGAATATCATTCTCTTATAACCGGTTAGTTGATTAAAATAAATGTTATGTAATAATGTATTGAATATCATTCTCTTATAACCGGTTAGTTGATTAAAATAAACTTTGATTCTCTTTAATTAAAATAAGTTGATTCTCTTTTAATTTTAAAAACAATATCTTAATGATTTATATTAGTACAATTTTCTTACATTTCTTTTAATTAATATGTCGCGACTAAGACAATAATGAAAAGAGCACACCATCAAGCAAAACCAAGGTGCAAAAATGGATTCTCCACATTCCCACTTTCCACACGACCCTCATTAGACAAGGCAGAGGCTATTCTCCCCACAGAATGTACCACCATACATAAAATGTACCATAAAGATATGCGTGCCCATGCATGGGTGGGACACGCACATCCATAGTCAAATCATAGGTTTATTGTTTTTGGAACATATTCGGTTGAAATCAAATGTTTGCATGTGGTAAGCGTTATACAAGTTGGTAGGAATGTGCACTAATAACGAGGAGGTTGCGGGTTCAAATCGTGTTAGACACTTGAGGGTATTTTTACACAGTGTTGAAAAACACAATGTGTTTTTCAAAGTATTAGGCGAGTTGGAAGGAATGCGTGCTAATAACGAGGAGGTTATGGGTTCAAATCGTGTTGGACACTAGAGGGTATTATTACATAGTGCTGAAAAACACACTATGAAGGGTTGATTATACGAGAATTGATTTGGTTGTTGATAGGGTTGATATTGTGAAAGGATATTATGTTGGAATGGGATGTTTTGCTATTGAGGGGTACTCAAGGGAATGTTGTAAAGAGGTTGTGAAACTAACGACTATAAAGGTTGAATGTATTGATATTGGAAGGGCATGGTGGGGTCGATATCGCTAATTGCATACAATAGATGATGTATGTTACTCAGCAGGGAGGTAACAGAGATCAAGTTTCACTGTTGTGTGCAAGATCAGAGTCGTAATTTGAAGTCGAGGGGTGATTCCTGAAGACTGCGCTTACCCCTGACCGTCTTGAGCAAGAAGCTCTTCCAGTTCAGGAAAATCAGGAAATAGGTGTTAAAGAGAGGTTGTGATTGTTGGGGTATATGTTTAAAAGGAATTGATGTGTGAATAAGGGGCTGTGATTTTTGTGGGACTTGTTGAAAAGGGGTGGAAGAATGAATAAGTGGTTGATACTGTCGAGGTAAGTTCTGAAAGGGGACGAAAGTTTGAATGAGAGGTTGGGATTGTTGAGGTATGGATTGAGAAGAAGTAGGGATATTGGATGATTGTTGCGAGGATGGGAAAACTGTAGAAATAGAGCTAGTATTGATGGGTGAATTCGATGTAGGGATGGACATAACTACATTTTGAACAACAGAGGTAGATTGTTGGGACGGGGGAGGTTGAGCTACGCTTGATGGGATGGATATGGAACTCACAGGAGGAGTTTGGATGGTGGAAGAAACTAAAGGAGATGATGTGGACGAGGATATATTGGTATTATATTGGGATGATGCAGATCCAGAGGAAAGGTCCGCTGAAGACGTGGATTGTTGGTTGGTCGTGTCTTGTGAGGAGACCACATTAAGGTAAAAGGAAATAATAGGAGCTGAAGACACAACATTGGATGTTTCCGATTGACTGCTTGTAGGATAAGGATGTACCTATTAAATGACTGGCTCATGATTGGGATCAATGAGTCAGGAAAAAACACATGAGGGGTCAAGTACATAAGGGCATGGTCTAGGTGTGATTGGTTGGAAGTGGACACCTCAGGCAGTAAGATATGCATTAAGAGCAACGGGGTTCAAATCAAAAAATTTAGAGAAGATAGGATCCATGCCATCGAAGAAATGAGGACTAGTGGATCAGGTATCTCGGATGAGGCAGAATTACTGCTAGGAGAGTGAGGAGGTTTTTGATCTTCTAGTCGGGGTGATAGAGTTGCTCATTGTGGTTCTAGTAGATGTGAGGCATCCTTGATGTGGGTTTGAATATTTTCAATAGATCGGTGGAGGTTGTCTGTCATATTTTTAGAGATTTGGATGCGAGATTTTTGTCTTGTAAGAACCATGAAATAAAACAATCACCTAACAATGAAAAAAATGAAACTAAATTGGTTGATTACTTACATCAAACTAATCACACAAAAGAATCTTTTTTATTATCTCGATTATTTAAAAGAAAAGTGAAATGTGAAAAATCGCTGATAGGGTCCTAGGAAATGAAAATCTATAGATAGTTTCAGGTGATGTTTAAGGTTGGAGTCCTCAATATACCCAAAGGTACGTGAGGCCCGAAGCTATGTTGGTGTCAATACAGGGCTTAGTATTGGGGCCTACCCCCTCACTTCACGATCCCGCAATGATAATGGAGTCAGGTGCTTAGCCAATATACCGAAAAACCAATTATTTATACTCGGCAAAAACACTTAGTCGGCTTCTCCTCTTGGTGATGAAATCCAAGTAGGTCCATGTGGGTAAGAATGTTTCAATGCAAACTATGTTTCAAGTGATTTGGTTGTGTGTGGGGGAGATTAAGTGAATGCAATCCGTCAACCTCCTAATTAAATTATGTAACCAAGAAGTATGAGAGGTTTGTTTTAAGCCCAAAATAAAGAATGATTTCGATGATGACAACAAACAAGAATGTAATGCCTTTAAAGGAAAAGAAAGGGAAGAGAAACACCTATAAAATGCTACCTTTTTAATTTTTTGATTTTTTTTAGCACAACTACAACGCAACAAGCAAAAATCTCCCAAGCTAGAAACCTACAAGGGTTAGATGAAAATAGAGAACAGAAAAGAAAAATGAACGTTAGAGGCTAATTGACTGAGCAATCATAAACAATCTACAAAGATTGTCGACGATTTACAGGAATTGTTGGTGACTCACCAAAATTGTTGGTGATTTGACTAGATCATTAGCAATTGAAAAGAAGAGAATCTAAAAGGGATATAATTAATTTTGAAATGAAAGAAAAAGGACAAGGTTTCCACCGGGCGTGCTAGAATGTACAAGAGAGTTTTTCTTTACAACTTTAACTTTAGAAAATGTAATAACAAAAAAAAATGACCTTAGAAGACATCGATTGGTTTACTGATACCCACGGTGATGGACATCAATTGTTGATTAGATCCATCTCCTTTTTCTTACGCCACAGAAGATATCTCCATATCAAAGACAACTAAACAATATGGATTAGATAAATGGATAAACGAGCTACTCGGCAAAGGTCGATCCCAGGAATCCAAAGGGACTTCCTTGGAGGATGTCAGCTCACTTTGATACAATTAAGTAGATTGACAATAATGATAAAGAAAATAATGGATGAATGATAGATAAGAAGCTTCATAACTCAAGGTTGAGGGGAAATTCCTATGTAGCTGCAAATGTGGCCCAAGCAAGGGTTGATGCAATCTAAACAGACTCAAAGTAATTGTACCAAAATTCCTCTCTCTTGTTGAATGTAGTGGAGGAACTCGATGTGATCGCCAATGTCTTCGATGTCGGTAGAAAATTGTATTGCACATAGTGTCAACTCATGGAGGATGTTGTATTGTTACCAAAAGAAGGGTTGTTGAACTATAGGAAGGTCGTAAATTATTGTTATGGGATGGGACCGGCTAGGCACTGCCATCTAAAGTAAAGCCGTGCTTGTAGAGAACAAGTTAAATGAAAAATATTAGAGAAAAATGATAGTAAATTGATAAATTGATAGGGATCGTTGATGATTCAAAGGAATCGTTGGTGATCGGATTGAATCGCAGGCGATTTGGGTAATCGCTAGCAATTACTATAAAAATTATCAAAAAGACAAACAGAGTTCTAAAATGATAATTTTCTTGGTTGTTTTTTATGTTTAGATAAATGTAAATGTTGGAACAAGATAAATAAATACCTTTGTTGTGGAAAAAAAGGTTGAAAGATGTGTGCAAACATTTGATGGAGCTGGTTGGAGCTGTTGGTAAGTTTATGAGCTTGCTAGGAGAGATTTGATGAAAAAGCTATACAAAATGGTGTGTTCACAAAAGCTTGAGGTTAATACAGGTCCTTAGTGATCACTCAAATGGCTTCAATTCACTGTGAGTCAAAAAATAAAGTGTAGGCATGAGCAAAAGGTTTGTGAAGATCCCTGAGAAAGGAGGGAAAACTCCTATGTATAATCGTTAGGGATTGGTTAGGATCGTTGGCGATCTGGTTTTTAGGGAAAACGTTTGGGAAGTGGTTAAAACCACTTCCAAACAGGGTTTTCGGGTAAATGATGCGGTAAAATGGTTGAGGGGAGGTTATGGATGAGTTGTGGAGGTTAGGATGTGAGAATAAAATAGATTTGAGTGGTTTTAAGATGGTTAAGGAAATTTTTAAGGTGGTTGGGTGGTTTAAGATGTGTAAAATGATAATTTATGAGAGTGTAAAATTTTCTTTACGTAGGTGTAGATAAAGTGGTCCTTAGGATAATGATTTTTAGATAGGTTTTAGATTAAATAATGTATGTATAAGGTGAACTCGGTGGGTTGACGAAAATCTAGTATCTACACATACGACATGACCAAAGAATCCATAACCATTTGAAAATATGGAGCTGAGATACTATATCACAAGAGAGTTGGAGGATCTCAAACAAATGCATGGGATGTTGCAAATGAGGCTTGCCAACATTCCTACTAGAAAGTATAAATTTTCACCCATTGCACATGCCTGGTAGAGGAGGCAACAAGGTCTCAACATTTGTAACCTGCTTCTAATTGCAAGCTCTTCATAAGCTACCGATGGACTACGATGACCCATGCGTAAGGGGGTAAACCTTAGGCCATTGACACTGACATCTACAGTCTCCCTAACCTCGAAGGATTTGTAGATTCTCTTTTACCGCCACCTACATAAAGGAAGTTTGCGTATGCTTGAGTTTGACAAGGTTTTTCCCTTGCCCACGGTGCCCTCTAACTCATCCTCATCGTCCATCTTATCCTCTCTGTTAAGAGATAACATAACATCAAAAAACCAATCAACGTTGTTGTTGGAGTTGTGGATGTCTAAGCCCTTAAGTCAGTGCTCCTGCAAGGATTTTATACCATGTTTTTAGTTGCGTTTATTGTTTATTTTTTGTTTTCCTTCCATACTTATGTTATTAAAACCCATAATAATATGATGATGCTAATCCCTAAAAAAAAAAAAAAATAAAAAAAAATCACGAGAGTTGGTACACTTTGTTAAAAATAAATACCTCTATGGGAGAGGGGATGTTGGAAAGAAAGGCACCGTACATTGTTGAGGTTTTCTCTTCAAAGATCCCTGACAATCTATATATTGATAAAGATGCTCAACTACATGATAAGTATTATATTCCTTAATTGCAACATGAGAAGAATTCAATAGGGAACGACAAATACGTTTTTACCTTTTCTTTTTCCATATATTAAAAAAAGAGTATTTAATTAATTTGTAAAATTTCTTATTAATTTATTTTGGGAATTCCTTTACATGCTTTGCGCATTTTTTTACAAACCTATTACAGACCAACGCTTGCACAAGATCATTACCACAAGGTAGGGAGATCTATTCTTACACGAAAACCATTAATAGACTTGAATATATTCTCTCTAATACTGACCAACCATTGGCAAATAGGATGGGAGATGCAATTCTATGGGAAGCTAAGATGTTATGGTGCCTTACTGCATAGACATTTGTAGTTTGTATGGTGAACTATGTAATGAGTATTATATATTTTTTTAAATATGTAAACTTCCCAACTTTTGATAGTTTGGACATGCAACAAATAAGACTTTTTATTTTTAAAGTACGTTTTTTATAAATGATTATAATACAAAAGCAATGGGGAAAAGGTAATCTAGAATGACTCTTGAGTCACTTTATCCATAGGTGAATAATACTTATCTTTTAGTCATGTGATTTTGTTTTTCTTTTAATAACAAATTAGTTTTTAAAATGTTTTTTCATTTTTTTAATGTTATTGTTTTATTTTCAAAATTATTTGTGTCCTTGAGACATCATAATAAGGAATGATTTTTGTGGTTCCTATTTTTAAGAGAGGTTGGGTTAAATTTGATGATTGTTTATGTGTTTTGAGATTTTTGGTTATAAATAATTAAGAGGAGTATCAGGGATACTACTACTAAAACATCTTCCTACAATCAAAAAGCGACCTGTAATAAATTGATGGACAAAGATGGTTGTCAAATTATAATCATGATTTCTGAGACATTTAGTTCATATTTTGTTTTAACTAAATGGTATATCACAATTAATATAATATTTTATAAAATATTATATGTACCCTAGACCTTATATTTGTGGAGTTTTCCCTAGATCTTTGAAAGAAATATAAGCTGAATGTAAATCTTATAAAATAAAATAATTTGTTCACGTTGACCTTCAAAACCAGCTTTACATTCCATTTAGATTATAACATTCATTGTAATCTATTGTGGGGTTTACACTTTCCATGGCAGCGAAAGTAAGTATTTTCTTTGCTTTTTAATCGGCAAAAAGGAGAGGCGGAAGTGAACAGATAGGAAAACATACCATGAGCCCATAAGCAAAAACTTGGATCCCTGTATTCCCAAGAGAGGCAGCAGCAAGCTGCAGGTTGCCCAAATGCCCAGAGAGAATTTGTGTCACCATGCTCATTAAATAGTTTATCATATAAACTGCAACTGCAGGTGCAGCAAGGCGCCACAGCAGCTTGGATTCCAATGCAATTGCACCTCCTATCCTCTTTCTCCATGGCTGCTCAGTATCACACAGAACCAATTCTAGTCTGTTAATGTCATCTATATGACTGCCATTAACAGGAGTCGGAGCTCTGACAATAAGAGACTCTTGCAGTTCAGGCTCCATTCCTATCCAGCTATGAAATTCTTCTTCTTAGCTGTCGAGGAATGAAAAATGAGAACAAGTATAACCATGGTTATGGCTAAAATTTGAGTTTAAGTTGTCTTATCAAGCCAGGCCACAAATTTGTTTGCAACTTGTCTTAACAAGCAACTGCACAGTCAAATATGTTGTAAACAACCAGTCAAGGGAAAATTCAATCATGTTTTTACAGTATTCAATAGCTTGCATTTTCTGTGGCTATTATGTAAGTACTCGGGATCTATGAAACTCCACCATTATTGCATTTTACCGAGTCTTTCATCACCGTGGAACCTTCTATGCCAAAAATATTTGACCAAACTACTACCTAGATCAGTCGTAGTTCCAACTACTTGTTCAAACTAGAGCAGATAGCCATTATTACGTTGATCGAACTAGCCACGGCCAAAAAGTACAGTTTCAGATAATTATATAGGTAATTAAATTGTAATTTGTTTTCATCCGATTTTTTTTTAATTTTTTTTTGGGGACCACATATTTTAAACATGTAATATGTTTATGATGATTAAATTTCACTTGGGTTTTATACCATTAATCCCATAACTGCCATGTCTATGCCAAGAAGTCTAAAAACTTCCGCTTGAAAGAGACTATTATATGTTAAAAAAAAATTATAAGTGTCTTACCAACCACTCAGGTTTGATGTTTTTGTATGGATTTATATCTACAAGTTAATTGACCCGAGATATACCCATAAACATTACAAGAGATGTCAATATTTGAACATGGTTTAATAAGGGAAGAGAAAGAACGGGCCAATAGTTATAAGAGTAGTTGGGGCTTTAAATTTTAATATAGCTACAACTTTTTTCTTTTCACCTAAATTATACAAAGAATTTATGCACATCTCTTCGATTATGTGATTGATATTTAAATATGAGCTATTTTCTACAAATTTAGAGTACAACAATAAAACTTTCATAGTGGGTATGTATTTATTGTATTTCCTTTAAGGACACTCAAATACAATATGAAAGGTTTGTAAGTGGTGGACTTCACCAACCAAGATTGAAACATAATAAACTAGCAATCACACGCAAATGTATGATGGAAATCTTGAAGGGATACATTGAATAAGTGGAGCAATGGGAGAGGAAGGGGGCGATGAGGAGGGGGTTTTAGGGAGATAAGTCTGAGGGAAAGGAAAAACTATGGGAAACCAATGCAAAACTCTTATTTCATCAATTACAAGCCATTTTTGTCAGTCATTAGAAGGAGGAAGGGAGTGCAATGTGCAAGACATCGATGAAACATATTTCATAAATATCTCAGAAGGAAAGGAGTAGTCAATTAATACTGCCAATGTCAATAGTTGTTATTTGTAATTTCAACTCTTGTGTTTTCGAGGGAAGTTGGAACATGTAAATGTAAGGGAAATTTGTTTCTTTGTCTCAAAGGACATTTTAGAAATAGGGATATGCACAATGGACATGGCATCCCAGGGTTATGATTCATGCACATTTGCGATCAATGAGTGTCCCTAGCTATCAAGGTAATGAATAAGGTTTCCCTCATCAGTAGTCTTGAAGGCATTGTCAATCAATGATCACTGACATAAAATCGACTTTGTTATTATTTTTATAGTGTCAATGTATTTGATTGGATGATATTTAATTTTTTAGATAAGACAGACATGAATGGAAAGTTGGAAATGAAAATATGGGAATTAAATACCTATATGTCCCACTCCTATTCCATGACTCATATTATTTCTACCAAAACAATATCTTTTAGTTTTGTTCCATATTATCATCTCCAACTCACTTGCATTTTTCACATGAATGCAATTTGTGCTTAAAGGCGTCAAAATAAAGAATGTGTAAAATCTATATTTTGGTTGGCATGGAGGACAATCATTCTTGGGATGTGGTAGGGGTTGTCTAGTGGCGGCAACACAACAACCATAAAATGGAATTTTCTATCTTTTTATTTAATTTTTTGGTGTCAAGGTTATCAATTGGATGGAGTTTAATTTGTTAGAAAAGTTGAATACATGAATAGAAAGTTTGAAATAAAGGGTTTGGAATTAAATACCTACATATTTGACACCTATTCCAGACTTATAGCAAACCAACCCAAAACGTATATGCTTTTAGTGCTCCACTTTATTGCCTCAATCTTACTTACATTATTCACATGAGCGAAATATGTGTTTAAAGGGGCCAAAATAAAGAAAGGGGAAATAGAATAGATTCAAGGTTGGAAGCCCTGCAGCATTGTTTTTTATCACCTTGTAGTCCCCCTTTTAGTTTTAAGCTTGAGTAATTGCAAAGAAACATGGGTTACATAAATCATCAATGATAATTGAGCTCCTCCAGCAGTTGGTCAAATGAGAAACAAGTACATTAAATCTATTGCTTGAATTATAGTATTTTTTTACAACACCAAAGCCATCAATTAGATGACATTTAATTTGGAGGATAAGACATGAATGAAACGTTTGAAATAAAAAGGTGAAAATTAAAAACCTGAATGTCCCACATCTATCCCACAGCTTAAATTACTTTTTCTCAAATAGTATATGTTATATGTGTTCCACTTTATAGTCTTTATCTCGCTTGCAACCAATGCTAAATTGTTATTTCCTCAACCACAAGCCATTTTTTTTCAATCGTTAGAAGGAGAAAGTGGGTGTGGTGTGTAAGACATAGAGGTAACATATAATAGAGATATATTAGAAGGAAAGGAGTAGTCAATCAATACTACCAATTTTAACAGTGATTGTCTATAATTTAAACTGGTGTCATTTTTTGGGTAGTTAGAACGTGCATACATGTAAGGAAAATTCACTTGCACATCTCACAGGATATTTTAAAGATAGGGATATGTGTAATAGACCTAGCATCCCATGGTAGAAATTTCATGCAAATTTGTGATTAGGGGGTCTCTCTACCTATCAGGGTAACGAATAGAGTTTAGGTCATCAACAATCTTGATTGAGTTGTCCATAAATGACCACGGACATTAAATGAGATTGGTTATTCTAATATTTTACTTTTTTTACGACATCATGACATTTGGTTGGATGTCATTTAATTTGTTTGATAATATGAAGACATGAATGGAAAGTTGGAAATAAAAAGGTGGAAAGTAAATACGTGAATGCCCCACACCTATTTCACAACTCATATTGTTCCCACCAAAATAATATCAGCTATTTTTACTCCACATTATTATCTCCGAGTTGCTTGCATTTTTCACATGAGTGCAATTTATGCTTAAATGGGTCAAACTAAAAAATGGGGAAAATCCAACAAGTTCCAGGTTGGAAACCTAACCTCGTAAATACAACATGATGAAAACCATACAATAGGATTTACTATTTTTTTCGGTGTCAAGATTATCAATTGGATGGACTTTAATTTGTTAGAGAACATGAATACATGAATGGAAAGTTAGAAATAAAAAGGCAGGAATTAAATACCTACATGTCCCACACCTATTCCGTGGCTCAGATTGTGTGAACCCTGAATGATTTCGATTGGATGAAATTTAATTAGTAGTTAAGATGAAGACATGATTGGAAAGTTAGAAATAAAAAGGTCGGAATTAAAGACCTGTATGTCCCACACATATTCTGCAACTTAGATTATTCCTAGTAAAACAATATCTGTCATTTGTGCTCAACATTATCATCTTTATCTTACTTGCATTTATCATGTTATTGCAATTTATCCCTTAAAGGAGACAAAGTAAGAAATAGGGAAAATCCAATAGGTTCTAGGTTCGAAACCTAACCGACCGAACATAATAGACCTTGTTCCTGGTCTCTGGCCTAGGAAGAAATGGCGTCCTTCATCCACATGAATTATCTATACTTTGATCGGAATGGAGGAAAACCATTATTGGCATGTGCCAAGGGTTGATCGGTGGTGAGAACATGACAATAACCGTAAAATGGGATTTTTCATCTTTATATTTAATATTTTTTGCAGCAAGGTCATCAATTTGATGAAGTTTAATTTGCTGGAAAAGATGGAGACTTTAATGGATAGTTACGAGTTAGCCTTCCGGTTGTCAAATACAAAATTCAAACAAGGGAATCATATAAATACATAGTTATGTTTTCAAAATGAGAAACCAAGCTCTAAACATTAATATCATCACCTAAGATTGCATTCAAAAGGAACCTAAAGCACTCCAAGGCATTCATCTAGCATCCATTCAAGGGACATGGGACTACATACGCCGTATATAAGGCATAGGAAGGGGAAGTCTATTTTATTCCATCGACACATTCTACTACATTGTTACATTCTAGCTACAACCTGCTATCATGTACAACTTACACAAGGGCATCCTAGGGCACAATTTATACACAACTCACAAGAACTACATGGAGTCTGAGATGTAGTGCAATGCTCAGTTGTAATTTCAATCTTGGGGTGATTGTTGGGGTCAATTTGAATCCCCGTTATGCACTTTATTTTTTAGGTTTGATGCAGTTTGTGGGCTTGTGCAAGTGAACATCTCTATTTCATGTTACAGGTACCTTTGGTGATCCAAGAGTGACTACTAGGAAATCAACATATAGTAATTGTGACACCCTTGCAAAATAACAAGAGATCCATAGCTATTGTGTGGTCACGTGAGCCCAGATCCAGTCATCAATGCCCATGCACACCTTTCCTACTACGGGCTCCCCTTCCTAGCCATATTCATGACTCCAAAATTTATAGAGATCAATTACGATGTTGTTTTCATCTTGTTCATCACTTCTCCTTGTCCAGATTAGTTCCATATTACACAAATATCATCTAAGTCATATTTTCTCTCTCTCATGTGTAGGATTTTTTATTTTAAATCTTATTTTTCTTTTGTCACTACTATATTACAACATTTATACATTATTTATTTCAATACTAAATCTGCAATTATATTTAATTCAAATTAATTTAAATCATTTGGTGAATGCATCACTCAAATCCAACCTTCCTTCTAGGATTTTCCTTTTATGCCCATCACTTGGAGTGGTCATTTTGGTTCCTTTGAGATTCTTCCCTCTATTTGTAAGTCCTTTAAGTCAATGGTTGAATCTAATAACCCATTTTCTAACTCACATAATCTTCTTCTCAAAAATAACAAACAAACAATCCTCTGAAACCTTTGATAACAAACAATCCTACAATGAGTATACTAACATCGATCAAGAATAATTATACAAGATCACTAATTTTCATCAAGATTTGAACATCAATCCTTTGCATATTCCACATGTTCTCAATGATTTAATTTCTTCCAAACACTCTCAAGATGTTTCTTTTTTACCTCTTATCGGTTCTTCTTTGGATGCCATGGCCTCCACCCAACCCCTTAACATTCCTATTTCCATTCCTATTTTTACTGCTCCTCTCCTTCATCTTAATGATTATAATACACAACCCAGTTCCTCTTTCACCATCCATTACCTAGGTTCTTTATATTAGGATTTGCAAATTCAAATCCATCAGTTATAGCAGGATACTTCACGCTCTTCTCCATCTCTTGATTAATCCTTACTGCTTCACATCTTTTTACACCCACCATTTCTTTTTATTTACTTCCTCTAAAATTTCTCACCCCTAAGTTCCCCACCTTCAATGGCCATGATGACCCTCAAGATCATCTTAGATATTTTCATGTGGCATGTCTCAATTATGCGGATGATCATACATTGCTAGCTAATATATTTCCTCGGAGTCGTCAGGATTACGCCATGCATTGGTTTTATGATCTACCTATTCATTTGGTAAATTCTTTTATGCATCTCGCCGATTTTTTTCTTGCTCAATTTTCAATCAATATCAGCACCAAGATCTCTTATGCATAACTTGTTCAAATCAAATAAAGATCTAATGAGAATCTAGTTTCCTATGTTTTGCGCTAGAAGAATAGTATAGCTAAGACGACCAATGTGTTTTCTAATTCGAAATTACAAGATATTTTTATTCAAAGCCTCTTACCACCACTTCAGGAGAGTGTTCTGTTTGAGAATTTATGGATAGACGAGTCAACAGTGTGCAGGGCATAGCCCCTCTTTGAGTCAGCAAAGTGAAACTGGTTTATTGCTATTCTACCAGCAGGAATCTGTGCAAGTCTCACAATATTCTGCCTTCGGGGGTTTGGGATCTCATCCCAGTAGGGTAGTTTCCGACTGCGAAAGAAAGGAATGAAAGAAGGAAAGAAAGATCAGGATCTGAAGGGAGAAAAGAAATGAATTCCAAAGCAGAAAGGTCAGAGGGTCTATGTTTTGGGCTGGTAGTAAACAGAGCCGAACCTACTTGCATAGACGAACAAAGCAATACTGATGAATAAATGACAAAAAAGTAGAGATAGATCCAACAGAATAAACACATAGATCTGACATAAGAAAGATCAGATGCCCATAACACACATATTCAGCACAAAGTCTCAATATTTGTATTAATGTTTTCTTCTGTTACAAAAAGTACAAAGCCTTTTCTTCTCACTTCTATTTTTCATCTAAAAAATATCCACCCTTGAATACAACAAGTATTCAAGTATTTATAGAAGAAGAGAAGAAAGAAGGCAAAAACAAACCAACCACTTACAAAATATCTAGAAAATATCTAAAAAGTCAACAGTTGACTTGGGCAAGTTTTTGGATGGCAACATCCCATGGTGCAACATGGATGAAGTCATCGTGTATGCCAACATGCTTTTTAAATATCTTACAAAAATGATCAATGGATCCCAGGAAGAAACTACTCTTCAGTGTAAAAGGGTGCACTTTTCAGCATGTCAACAGGAACTTTCTCAGCGCCTTGGCGCACTTATTCAGCATGTCGACAGGAACTTATCAGCGCCCTTTGGCGCACTCTTCAGCATGTCGACAGGAACTTATTAGCGCCCTTGGCGCACCTTTCAGCATGTCAACATGAACTTCCTTGCGCACTTGCATGTCAACATGCACACTCACATGTCGACAGGAACTTATTTCAGCGCCCTTGGCGCACCTTTGTCAGCATGTCGCACCTTTCACATGTCAACTTATCAGCACTTTCAGGCGCACTTATCAGCTTCAGCATGTCAACAGGAACTTATCAGTGCCCTTTGGCGCACCTTTCAGCATGTCAACAGGAACTTATCAGCGCCCTTTGGCACACCTTTCATCAGCATGTCAACATGAACTTATCAGTTCGTGCACTCTTCAGCATGTCGACAGGAACTTATCAGCGCCCTTTGGCGCACCTTTCAGCATGTCGACATGAACTTATCAGTGCGCCCTTTGGCGCACCTTTCATCATGTCACACATGAACTTATTGCGCCTTGGGCACACCTTTCAGCATGTTGACAGGAACTTTCAGCGCCCTTTGGCACACTTTTCAGCATGTCAACATGAACTTATCAGCGCCCTTTGGCACACCTTTCAGCATGTCACATGAACTTTTGCATCAGTCGACGAACTTATCAGCGCCCTTTGGCGCACCTTTCATCATGTCAGCATGAACTTATGCGCCTTGGCGCACTCTTCAGCATGTCGACAGGAACTTATCAGCGCCCTTTGGCGCACCTTTCAGCATGTCAACATGAACTTATTGCGCCTTGCTCAAAAAGACTGAAAAATGGCTAAGTCCTTAAAACTTGATTTTCAGAAGAGAATTTTGGGCTTCTTTCGAACGTTGTCAAACTTCCTTGGGGCCAAAACAAATTTTTTGGGTATGGTTACCTGCAAATTGCCCTTGACAATTTTGCAGGATAACAGCTGGCTCTTTCTGGGGACTATCTTTGAGTGAAACTTAAGGGTAGAGAATCCCAGATTTTCATGTGCCTATCCATTGGGTTGGAGAGAGTCAAAAACAAGGGCGACCGGAGGGCGAACAAAAGGAACACACAACAAACAGAAAGCAAACACACGACAAAAACAAACACACAACTAAAGCAAACTGTACAAAGAAGAGAGCAAGCTCTACTTCCTGAAGATCTTCAGATGCTGCCCGCTATAGGGAAGCGGGAGCTCGGTTCCATCTAGATACGAGAGATAGAAACTATTCTCTCCATTGAGCTGCTTGATCTTGAAAGGCCCTCTCCATAGGGAATCAAACTTTCCGTGCATGCCCTTTGGCTCTCTTCGCTTGTCCCACAAAAGGACGAGGTCTCCCACCTGGAAATTTCTTTGCTTAGCTTTTTTATCGAACAATCTCTTGACTTGATTCTGATGTTCGGTGATCTTGTCGACCACTCTTACTCTCTTTTCTTCGAGCTCTGTTAGATACATGATCCTCTTTTCAAGAGAATTTTGAAAAGTTTCATCTTCGATTGCTCGTGCCAAGCGTAGAGCAGGGAGTTCAGCGGAAATGGGAAGCTCGGCATCGGTGCCATATAACACTTGAAAAGGTGACATACCGAGAGACCTCTTGGGAGTAATGCGATCTGCCCACAAAGCATCATATAATGACTTGTGCCACATTCGTTGATTCTCATCCACCAGCTTTCGTATGATGGTCACCAAGTTTTTGTTACTGGATTCTGCCTGACCATTTCCCTGAGGGTAATAATCTGAGGCGTGAGCCAAAGTTATCCCGTATTCATAGCAAAAACTAATAACTTCCCGTGAAGAGAAGTTAGAAGCATTATCAGCAACAATCTTGTTTGGAACGCCAAACCTGACAATGATATTTTCTTTGATGAAACTGCAAACAACTTCAGAAGTGGCATGTTTGACAGGTATGGCTTCCACCCACTTGGTGAAGTAATCTGTTGCTGTTAGGACATAACTATGTCCGGCACTCGATTGGGGATTGAGTGCACCGATAAAATCAATTCCCCACTGCTTGAATGGTTCGTCAATAATGACCGGCCTGAGGGGAAAAGCAGCCAACTTGGGCTTGCCGAACAAACTGCTGGCAAGGCTCACACTTTGCTACCCAGGTGGCTGTATCTTGGAAAAGCGTCGGCCAATAGTACCTGGCCCGGATGATCTTGTGTGCTGTCACGGAAGAGGAGAAATGGCCTCCACAGGCTGAATTATGAAAACTTTCAAGTAACTTCACCTGCTGTGGCTTGTCGACACATCGCAAGAAGACACCATCTATCCCGCGTTTGTATAAACCGTCATCCCAGATGACATATTTGGCTGCTCTGAGCTTTATAGTGCGCTTCTCCTTTGCAGTTAGGTGAGCTGGGCATTCACCGTAGGTGAGGAAGAAAGCAATATCGGAATACCACTCATCGCTGGTTGCGACAAATAGGACCAGAGGCAGTGAATCGGGTTTCTCCAACTGGCTTTGTGCTTCATTGGTACAATCATCCTTTTCCTCAGGGTTTTCTGAATCTTGGTTTTCAGCCATAAGTTGACATAGGCCTTTGCCTCTTACCAACTTGGTTGGTTTTATATCCAGGTCATACTCCTGGACCTTTGCAATCCAATTTCCTCGCAAGCTTCCTAACTCCTGTTGAGTTAGAATTGATTTGACTGCCGTGTCAGGGACCAGCACCACTGTATGAGAATTTAAAATGTAATACCTGAAGTTTTTGACTGCTTTGACAATGGCGAAGGCATGCTTTTCCAATTGAGACATTTTTAATTCGTGAGGCTTGAGGGGAGAGCTCATGAACGCAATCGGAGATTCAACATCCTCAGAATTCTTTTGCATCAAGATGGCAGATACAGTATGCTCAGATGCATAGCTATACATGATAAAATCCTTGGAGAAATCGGGACATACCAGGACTGGTGCGTGAGCGACGGAAGCTTTTATTTCTTCAACGACCTTTTCCCTTCCTCGCTCCATCGGAAAGTTGGTGACCCTTTCATCATGTCCAATATATGACGAGTCTTTTCAGCAAAGTCGGGAACAAAACGCCTGAGAAAGTTCACCTTTCCGAAGAAAGAATGAACGCCGGTCTTGCTTGTAGGCAAAGTAAGGCTCTGAATAGCCTTAACTCTTTCGGTATCTATCTTCGTTCCTTCTTTGCTAACAACATGTCCTAGCAACTTTCCTTCTGTGACTCCAAAAATAGACTTTTTTGGGTTCAGGGAAATCCCATGCTCTCGGCATCTGGCCAATACTTGCTCCAGATGATCACAATGATCACTTTATTGTTTAGAGAACACAGTTAAGTCATCCAGATAAACCACAATGACCTTCCCCATCATACCTTTGAATGCAAGGTCCATGGCCCGCTGAAAAGTGGCGCCAGCATTGGTTAGGCCAAAAGGCATCCTGCTGTAGGCAAACGTACCCCAGGGAGTAGTGAATGTTGTTTTAAATTGATCTTCAGGTGAGACTTCAATCTGATTGTAGCCTGAAAAACCATCAAGCATGGACAACATTTCTGATCCAGTTACCGCTTGTAGAACTTGATCCATTATAGGAAGTGGGTAGTTGTCTTTTAAGGAAGCCTGATTCAAGTTTCGAAAATCTACGCATATGCGTATTTCACCATTTTTCTTGCGCACTGGCACAATGTTTGCTACCCAAGTACTGTGATGGATAGGAAAAATGATTCTCGCATCCAGCATTTTCTGAATTTCAGCCTGGATAGTACCTGAGATCTTAGGGTTATAATGCCTCTGCTTCTGGCGAAAGGGTTTGACGTCCTCTTTCAACGGGATGTCATGCTGGACGTCCTTTGGCTTAAAAGACTTTAGATCGGCATAGGACCATGCCAATACATCCATGTATTTCTTCAGCAGTTTGACAAACTTCCGCTTCTCTTCAGGTGTGCAACATTTTCCAATGTTCACAAACTGCGGATGTTCTACCGAACCTAAATTAACCGGTTCGGTTTCTGGGGAGGAGCCAGCATCATCTCGCCTTTTCTTTTTTACAAAACGGTCATGCCTGTCGAACAACCGCTCCAAAGAAACCAGGCCCTTCAGAATTTTATTTCCTTTGAGCTGACATATGCCGTCATTCCCTTCGGATTCATTGTTTTGATCGGTGACTGATTCGCGGCACATGGAAGTGGATCCTTCAAAATGAAGTTCCTTAAAATTTTCCACCTTTTCTAGAAAGGCAATGAGTTGATTGTCATCGTTGAATACTTGCCAATGCTGAGAATTGTCTGGCACACTTGGGCGGAAAACCACCTCAATGGTGTATTTGTCTGTTTTCAAACCTGGGTGAGGGAGCATGAGGGATGCTGAAACGGCCAATGAATCGGCCATGTCATTCTGAGCTCTTGGAATGGATTCTATTGAAAAAGCGTCAAATTCCTCGATGTTGTCCCACACCGCATTGCGGTAATGCCTGAGCCTCTCATTCTTCACTTGATATATCCTCTTAACTTGATTCACGACTAGCTCTGCATCACCTTGTACTTTCAGATTTTTGATCCCTCTTTCCTTTGCGGCTTGCATGCCAAGTAGCAGAGATTCATACTCAGCAGTATTATTTGTGTTGAAAAACTGCAACTTGAAAGAGAGAGGAATAACCTCCCCTTCGGGAGATATTAGCACGGCTCCGGCGCCACATCCACTGGTTGCACAGCTGCCATCAAACTGCAAGGTCCAGACCTTGTTAAGATCTTCTTCTTGGATGAGAACAACCATTTTGTCAGACTCGGTAGACAAGAAATAGTTCCCCATCCCTGATGATTCGAAAAGAATTTGAGCTTTGGGGTCCTCAGAGTTAGTAACCAAGTACTTCTTTTGTGATTCTGGCTCCAATGTCTGCATTACACCTTTGACGGGGATTCTAGCCTTAGACCAGTCCATATGAATCTCCCCACCAACTTCACTGCAAAAACTTCTTCCCAGCAAAATTCCATAGGCTGCTGGAATGTCGGCAACAAGGACGGTCATCTTTACTCTTTTCTCTGGGAACGCCGCAAATGCGAACTGCGCGTCTTTGATTTGACCAATCAACGGAACCTGCTTGGTTTCCAAGGAATAACATCTGCCAAAAGGCTTGGTAAGGGTGAGGCCCAAAGCATGGGTGACTTTTGCCGGCATGACGTTATCAGAAGCTCCAGAATCAATTATGCAGTTACTTAACTTGTGGCCATTGATTAGGAGGGAGAGATAGAAAGGTTCTATCTTGCCTGATGCAGATGTTGAGGCAACATTTATGCGGGATGCAGGAGGAGTGGAAAGGATTCCTTTTAGGGGAAACCTGGGGAGATATGACAGCTTGACTTTGAATATACTTGGTCAATCTTACAAGCTGTTCGGGGTTTGACTGAAGATACTCGGCTTCAGACATTTGGATCTTAGTCTTTTTAGCATGATCTATGATATCAAATGCGGCCAAGGGTTGCGCTGGTGAAGGAATGAGTCCCTCACTTCGCGATGGTAGGGTAGGATTACTGGTCTTCATAGGAATATGAGAGGGCTGATTTGGAGGAGAGATGGGGGGAAAAGCTTTCTTTGTAAAAGACTTAACAGGGAGTTGAGTAGGAAGAGGATTACCTCTTTTAGCAATGGTTGGAGGCACGTTTGACACGGCCTTCTCCTTCTGCACATGGGCAGCGACCTCTGCTTCTTTTCCTTGCGAGCGGGTAAAAACAACATATGATTGTCCACTTGCATATCCTTGTGTACCCTCCTCTTCATCAGATTCTTCCTCATCAAATTCCATATACCCGATAGTAGAGTCGCCAGTCGGCTCACCGACATCTTGATCATCTTCACCTTGAGACGAAGGTTCTTCATAATTTTGTTCCTCTTCTTCAATTTCGGCTAAGGCGTTGACCGGAGGAGCCTCAAGTGCCAACCGCGGAGCAGTTGCAGGCAAGCGCGGCCTTTGAGGAACATTGTTGGAAGTGAAATTCCTCCGTGGGATATCCCGGTATGAGGAACTGGGGGAAGCTTGGGCTAACTGCTTCTTTAATGCAAGCAAGTCGTTCGCCATCTTTTGAAATGCCGGATCAGACGAAGTAGTGGGAGAAGGGCCCGAAGATTTAAGCTTAGATGATTCCCTTTTCAATTCGCCAGATATTAGCAAATTATCTTCAATTCGGATGGCAGCGGCCTGGGTGAGAATCAAGGTAGCCACTTGTTCTTGCAGGAGCAAGAAACTTACTTTCGAACTCATAGCGTTCACGAAGAAACACTTCTGATTTTCCGGTGTTGGAAGCATGGCAACAGGCACACGGTTGATTAATGCATTGAACCTGGTGATAAAATCATGCATGGTCTCATTGGCCTCCTTCTTCAGGTGAGTGATCTGTGATAATAATGCAAATGCATCTTCTGAAGGCTTGTACCTGTCTTCAAAAGCATCCCGCAAGGTGGCCCAACTGGTAATAGATCCGGCCGGTAAATGCTGAAACCATTCTGCTGCGGGCCCTTGTAAAGTTTCCAGAAAAAGGTGAACCGACACATCTTCATGAGTCACATCTAGGATACTGCATGACATGATGAATGCAGATATGTGTGAATCTGTGCTTTGGTTTCCGCTCCCGTCAAATTTGGGAAAATTCTTTCAGTTTCCATGAGGGAGCGCGTGAACTGGATGTGGTAAAGCCAGGGGACCCATAGCATTTCCCCATGGTACCGCCATCTGGACAGCTGGAAAAAGAACACGGGCTGGAAACACAGTTCCACTGAGCAGCAAGGCACTACAAAGGGATGTGGAGGCTCCTTGTGAAAACCGGTTCTTTCGTGGAGGTGAGGTGCTTCTGGCTGACCGATCAGCTGAACTTAGTGATGAAAAGTGCGCCGGTGTTATACTGAAGTTGTGCCTTTGAAGCAGATCGAAAGTAGGATCGACTTCTCCATGAGCTCTCCTGCTACGAGTAAATGGCTCACCCGCCAGCGTACCTTCCAGATCTGCAATGTTGTGGAGCAGATTTAAAATTTCTTTTTGGTTGTACTTGCTGATTTTCTGGTTTTTCTGACAAAAACCAGCAGCATGTACTTTTCTGAATATTTAAAATTATCCTCTTCTGAAAACCGATTGCGGTTTAATGACAAAGAACAACGAGGATAAAATGATAGTGAAGATTAGTAAGCTGATTTTCAGATCTAAAGTTGACTTTTTCAAAGAGTTTGAAAATTTTGGTAAACAGTCAAAAACTCAGATCTACGGAAAAATACATATTTTTATAAAAACTCAGCGAACTAAAGATCTCCAACTAGGCCAGATCTATGGATCTCAGAAGAAAATTTTCAATTTGGAGCACTTTTGCAAAATTTTTGGATTTTTAACAAAAAGTTTAAAGTTTGCAAACAGGTAGTGATTTTTCAGATTTTTACTGATTTTCTATCATACCACCATCATAGATCTGATAGATCTGTTCGATCCCCAGCGGAGTCGCCAAAAACTGTTGGTTCGAAAATCTGTCGCTTGGGCAGATTTATGGATAGACGAGCCAACAGTGTGCAGGGCATAGCCCCTCTTTGAGTCAGCAAAGCGAAACTGGTTTATTGCTATTCTACCAGCAGGAATCTGTGCAAGTCTCACAATATTCTGCCTTCAGGGGGTTTGGGATCTCATCCCAGTAGGGGTAGTTCCGACTGCGAGAAAGAAAGGAATGAAGGAAGGGAAGGAAGAAAGATCAGATCTGAAGGGAGAAAAGAAATGAATTCCAAAGCAGAAAGGTCAGAGGGTCTATGTTTTGGGCTGGTAGTAAACAGAGCCGAACCTACTTGCATAGACAAACAAAGCAATACTGATGAATAAATGACAAAAAAGTAGAGATAGATCCAACAGAATAAACACATAGATCTGACATAAGAAAGATCAGATGCCCATAACACACATATTCAGCACAAAGTCTCAATATTTGTATTAATATTTTCTTCTGTTACAAAAAGCTACAAAGTCTTTTCTTCTCACTTCTATTTTTCATCTAAAAAATATCCACCACTGAATACAACAAGTATTCAAGTATTTATAGAAGAAGAGAAGAGAAGAAGGCAAAAACAAACCAACCACTTACAAAATATCTAGAAAATATCTAAAAAGTCAACAGTTGACTTGGGCAAGTTTTTGGATGGCAACATCCCATGGTGCAACATGGATGAAGTCATCGTGTATGCCAACATGCTTTTTAAATATCTTACAAAAATGATCAATGGATCCCAAGAAGAAACTACTCTTCAGTGTAAAAGGGCGCACTTTTCAGCATGTCGACAGGAACTTATCAGCACATTTCTCAGTGCCTTGGCGCACTTTCAGCATGTCGACAGGAACTTATCAGTGCCCTTTGGCGCACCTTTCAGTGTCAACAGGAACTTATCAGCGCCCTTGGCGCACCTTTCAGCATGTCAACATGAACTTATCAGCGCCACTTTCAGGTCGCACAGCTTTCAGCATGTCAACAGGAACTTATCAGCGCCCTTTGGCACACCTTTTAGCATGTCAACATGAACTTCCTTGCGCTTGGCGCACTCTTCAGCATGTCGACAGGAACTTATCAGCGCCCTTTGGCGCACCTTTCAGCATGTCAACATGAACTTATCAGCGCCCTTTGGCGCACCTTTCAGCATGTCAACATGAACTTATCAGCACCTTCAGCATGTTGGTTATTAGCACCTTTCATCATGTCAACATGAACTTCCTTGCGCCTTGGCGCACTCTTCAGCATGTCGACAGGAACTTATCAGCGCCCTTTGGCGCACCTTTCAGCATGTCAACATGAACTTATCAGCGCCCTTTGGCGCACCTTTCAGCTCTTTCAGCATGTCGACATGAACTTATCAGTGCCTTGGCACACTTCTTCAGCATGTCGACAGGACATTATTATGTGCCATGAACTTTGCGCCTTGGCGCACCTTTCAACATGTCGACAGGAACTTATCAGCACCCTTCACCTTTCAGCATGTCGACAAGAACATTATCAGTGCCCTTTGGCGCACTTTCATCAGAACTTATCAGCGCCTTTTCAAAAAGACTGAAAAATGGCTAAGTCCTTAAAACTTGATTTTCGGAAGAGAATTTTGGGCTTCTTTCGAACGTTGTCAAACTTCCTTGGGGCCAAAACAAATTTTTGGGTATGGTTACCTGCAAATTGCCCTTGACAAGCCCCTTCCTTCATCGGGGCCCCTTGAATTCCTTATCGCTTCTAATGATGCATCACCACCAAATATTTATATTTTAGATCATGATTATCTTTCTATATTCACTTATGATTCATTACATATCAATTCTTTTATCAGTTTATGCACTGTCAATAACACCATGATCTATCTAAAGACTCATATTAGTGTGTGCTCTATTACACTTCTCATGGCTATCAAATGTTCGATATATAATATCACATATCTAGTTCCTAATTATTTCGACTACATCAGGCTTCCCGTTATAGTTGGTCTTCTTACCATGATTCTGCCATTCATCGTGGAATCTTCAATCAAAGGTTGTGACATGCTCTTAGGTATTCCTTGGCTCCATACCGCCCAATCCATTCCCTCCATGAATCATTTGTACATCAAGTTCATTCACAATAAGAATTTGTTCACTATTAAAGGCGTTCCACCATGCACACCATTGCCTGAATCTAATTTTGATGATATCTTTACACCAATTACAACATCTAGGCATCTTGGGCATCTCAAATCTAAGGCACACTCAACACCTAGTTTTCGGTATTTGCACACATGCTACTTCACAGAGTTGTCGTCCCCATCAGCCTACTATCCCATCTAATCGGCCTAAGTCCCCTACTTGGGAAACCCCTTCACATAGTTTTTCACCACATCCTTCATCACATAGGTCTCCTTCACATGTATGTCACTACTCTCATACTCCATCGATCTTAGAGCATCTTCACATGCCTTTATTTCCTCAAATATCAAGTGGAGGTCCCTTGTCCTTCACTATCATTGGATAACCTTATATCCTTCTCAAACTTGGGGGGCATCACCCATTCTTCCCCCCTCCTAGCATCATCAGTAGTCTATAGTCTCTACTATCACACTTTGTGCTTCACCCTTAATCTTTCTTGGTACTCTTTCACATTCCAATACACACATTGCATCATCATTACCCTATGACACACTCTAGTTCCACAGTTCATACTTGATTGCTAAGGGTTTAAATTTGAAATGAAACTCACCGCATTCACTGTTAATGCTCTATGCTTCATGATCTATCTTTCTAGCACACAATTTTTAAACTATTTCCCTATGACGCACTCTAGTTCCACGTTTCATACTCGACTATAGAGGGTCTAATTCTGAAATGAACCCCACCACATTCACTTTTCATGGTTTGTGCTTCATTATCTAACTTTCTATCACACAATTTAAAACCATTTCCTGATGATGCACTCTTGTTCTATGGTTCTTTCTTGATTATTGAGGGGTATTTTATAAATGAACCCCATCTCAACACATCCACTAGGGGGCATGCTGCTCCTATCACATTCACACATTACATAACATTCCATCACACTCATACATTGTACTTGCATATCTTGGTTACACTTACTCTTTCTCAATTATACTACTTACATGATGCACTTTGCTTACTATGCTAGTTAGATACTCAACATGTCATTATCTTTCTATATACACATATGCACATTCACTTGGTCTTTAGAGTGAATGCATATTTCTTACGGATTTTCACACATTGTAATGATGCTCGACCCTGTATTCTTTTCCAATCACACTAAGGCTCCTGGGGGAGTCTACCTTTACTAATTTCACACATTACAAGTGTAATTATTTAATCATATACTAATTCCTATTATTACTAGAAAATTACTTTCCATTGATACATACATGTCTTGACATAATTTTTATCTTTCTAACATGCTAATGGGTGCTTCATGTGCAACATTTTATTTATAGAACTATATGCCACCGTGGTTATCTGATACAATTTTCTTTCCATTATTTGTTATTGTATGCTATTTTATGATCTATTCCATATGTCTTGTTTGCACATTGTATGCTTTTGGCCACTTTGGTCCTGATTTCATCTTGTGACATTGTGAGTGGATGTCACATGTTTGAAACTTGCTTTTCATGGTCTATCTTGTATGCAAACTTTCTTGTTACATTTTATTTTCTTGCATGACTAGATTTTACTACTAACACATATTACTAGCCACTTTTTTTACACGTGCCTTGATTTATACCATGCACATCCCCTTCCTCATGTAAATTATTTGCTTAAAATCAGTATTAGGTCCTCTCTTTTGATCTGCATTCTCCTTCAATCTTCACATGCACCCCTAATGAGGGGGAATACATTAGGTAGAATCGGTCACACTTGCAACATCTTAGAGCTATAACACATATGCAAAATACATAAAAATAATTGAAATATAGTCGCAAAATGAACTAGAATCTGACTTGGGTCCTCAACATTGTTAGGTTGTGGAGTTGAATTGCTTCACAGATAGCTTGTTTTACACCTTGCTGGTTTACACAGTAACTTAGCTAGCCGATTAGGGTAACCATCGCCAGTCAGGAATCATCATCGGTTAGGAAACTATCACCGGTTAGGGTAATCATCGATGGTCAAAGTAACCATCATCAGTCAGGAAACCGTCGCCGGTCAGTGTAACAGTCATTGGTTACCTGTGCGTGACATTTTATATTTAACTCATGGGAATTAGATCTAACTTTGTTATAAAGTTGATCTAAAGGTTGTAAATGCTTATATAAGCATGCAAGCTAGGGTAAATGTTATGATGACATGTAATTGATTATTATTGCATGTGGTATCCTTGACTGAGAGGATGAAGAAGAATAGAAAGAAAGAACTTGTTACATGAAGACAAAGTCCATGGAAAGGAGTTGGATAGAAGGAAATAACATCATACATCTGAATGACATAAAAAGAGGGTAACATATTCTATTGTATTTCCTTTGTATAGTTATTGTCTCATTGTAATGGCTTGCATAGTATGTAAAGAACATAGATTTTCTTCTTGTAGATCCACATGTTGGTGAGATCTTGTATTATAGATCTATGTAGATTTAGTCTTGTATTGTAGATCCATGAGATCATATTGTATTGTTGATCCATGTAGATCTAGATATTGTAGAGGAGGGTGTCTTCGTGTTTGCATAGGTTATGCAGTGATGGAGAGACAAATTTAATTCTTGGTGCACATATATGGTTACACATATAGTAGACCCAAATGAAAGGTCTTGTTATAGATTCACAAGTGAGAACTTGGTAGTAATTCAGAGATGCAGTAGTTCCTAGTTATGTGAGATATCTGTTGGTGGCGAATCACAGCACCCACTGGGACTCTGCAACTCGATGGGTTGAGAATCTCAGTGCGATTACACAACATGGAGCTTTTCCCAAGTGTGGGACCTTGCGAAATCGGAAAAGCTCTCCGGATGAAGGCCGGCTCCTATTCCTCTGTTCAGATGCACCAATAAAACATGCAGAGAGTCTACTAAAACCTAATCTAACTACCAAGGAGACAGGGAGAGAGAAAATGCATAAAAACAAACCTAAGCTAAGGAGGTGATGCACCGAGGAATGAAGAACATACTGTTTTGCCAATTAAACACAGACCACAGAAATGCAATGCAAAATCATGCACAGATAAACATATTCATAGTGAAAGATCAAGAGGATGCAAAATGAAACACATAGAGGGTTGAGAAACATCCACAGTCATGCATTTATTTGCTCTGAAGGTTGATACAATACACTGCAAAAAATGCCCAGAGGCAAAGGTGCATTACAGTTTTAGATGGGAGGTTTGAGCTCCACAACTCTACCTGCCAAAGAGAAGAAGGGAGGGGCCAAAACAAGAATGTCCAACCTTTAGAAAGAAGCCCCTCCTTACAATTTATAGGAAGAATGAGAGAGAGAAGAGAGAGAAAGTCCAAATCTACCCCAACCACCTCAGGTTGTATTTAATTCATCTCATTATGGTGGTAGGTGAGGACCATATCAAACCCCAAAAGTGGCAAACTGTATTTTGCATTTTAAGAACTTGTTCCCACCCAATTAAAGATATCCAGTCGTAGTTAGGTAGAGGGCATCCGTAGGCTTTCCGAAAAGTCCAACCTTGTGTGAATCGGAGCTCCCAGTCAAAAGTTATGGCCATCTGAATATCTGGGTCAGGGTCTGCTTCCTGTCAGCACTCAGAATGTTGCGCCTCCTGAAGGTGCGCCATAGGCGCATCCATGTGTGTGTCGAAATCTTCTTATGTGCACCAAGGAGAAACTTTTTCCCCCTTTGACACTCATTGTCATGCGCCACTTTTGTGCGCCATGGGCGCATTCTTTCTTATGTCGACACTCATTTCTGTGCGCCACTTTACCTGCGCCAAGGGCGCAAATTTTCCTGTGCAACATTCCTTTTTGTGCGCCAAGGGCGCGTCCATTTTATTGTTGACACTCATTGTCGTGCCCCCCTTTTGTGCGCCATGGGCGCATCCATTTTTTTGTCGACACTCATTGTCGTGCACCCCTTTTGTGCGCCATGGGCGCATCCATTTTGCTGTCGACACTCATTGTCGTGCGCCCCTTTTGTGCGCCATGGGCGCATTCTTTCATTATGTCGACACTCATTTTCATGGCGCATACATTCTCTGTTCATTGTTATGCGCCATTTTTGTACGCCATGGGCTGAGGTTTGAATTTCTTTGGTTTCCATATTCTTCCACTTGTCTATATCTACCCGGGGGGAAGATATATACAACAATTTGGTGACTCAACGGGATCACCTACCTGCTAGGTAGAAGATCAGTGGCCCTTTTAGAAATCCATTGGGTATGGAGTCATAAGCAATACTTGAAACCAACTTGATCTCTGATCCCGAGCCTGAAATTGCAACTCCTTCTCCGACAGCACTTTGAACTGTAGAAACAACCTGAGAGCAACGAAACCTGTGCCAAAGCACTTAGGGAAACTGAAACCTAACTACAACAAGACAATGTGCAAACGCACTTAGAGGAATTGAAATCTAAGCTAATATTTACAAGGGTAGAAATTTTCTCTTTTCAGTAGCAATGTTTAAGATAGATTCCGTTGACCGGAATCGAAAGTTCTTCTCCATCCAATGTAGATAATTGGAAGGCATTGCTACTCTTGCACCCCGTGACCATGTAGGGGCCACTCCAAATGGCGTCAAACTTGGAATGCTTTCCTGGTCTTGCCCGATCTGCATCCCATTTTAGAACTAGATCCCCTTCCTGGAAGGTCCTTGCTCTTGCCTTCTTATCAAACCATCTTTTTACTAAGGCCTGATCCTTTTCGATCGTCTGAACTGCATGTTCTCTAATTTCTTCCAATTCCATCAACTCTGCATACCTGGCCTCCATTGGTTCGAACTCAGCTAACTCCAACTGCCTCATGAACTCCAATGCAGGTAGTTCTAATGATATGGGCAATACTGCCTCCTTCCCATAGACCAGCTTGTAGGGAGAATTCCTTGTAGACCTCTTTGGTGTTATTCTGTCAGCCCATAACGCTGATTTTAGCTTTGTATGCCATGTTCTTTGATTTTCATCCAGAGTCCTCTTGATGATTCTTAGCAAATTTTTGTTTGTGGACTCTGCCTGTCCATTACCCTGCGGGTAATAATTTGAATAGGTGCTCAAGTAGATTCCATTCTTAACAGCCCATTCTGTAATTTTGGAACCTATAAATGCCAATGCATTGTCTGATATGATAGTGGACGGCACACCAAACCTGGTCACTATTCCTTCATAAAAGTCTAGTATGTTAGACTCATTTGCTTCCTTGAGCGCTACTGCTTCGGTCCACTTGGTGAAATAGTCTGTTGCCGTGAGAATCCACTTGTGGCCTTGGCTTGAGTTTGGGTTGATGACCCCAACGAAGTCTAATCCCCATTGCATAAATGGTTGGTCAACCAAAATTGGGTGCAATGGAAGCGCTGCCAGTCTTTCTTTGCCTGTGAAGAGTGCACATTTCTTGCACTTTCTTATCCATGTATGGCAGTCGCTGAACACTGTCAGCCAATAATACCCTGCCTTCATTATCTTGAGGGCTGTTACTCATGGGGAAAAATGTCCTCCAGAATCTCCATCGTGAAAATCTCGTAACACCCTCTCAATTTGGCCTATCCCAATGCACCTCAATAAAACTCCATTGATGTCCTTTTTGAACAAAACACCATCAACAAGCACATATGGAATGGCTTGTAATCTAAAGTATCTCCTCTTTGCTCTGCTCATTTCTGGAGGGCATAGACCTTTCTGTAGGAAGTGTATCATATTATGAGTCCAACAAGGAGTGGGCACACCATCGTTTTCTTGTTCTTGACAATCCTGCAGTACCAAGGCAGTCTCTTTTTCATCACCTGCTTCAACTTTCTGACTCAAAGCTAGCTGTTCACATAGTCCTTTTCCACATACTAGTTTAGTGACTTTAATTTTCGATGTCATATTCCATGACACGGGTTATCCATCCTGCACGTTTCTCATTCAGATCCTTGTTTAGAAGGAATTCCTTGACTCCCGCATGAGAGACGAACAATTGGATCTTGTTGTTTGAGACTAGGTGCTTGAATTTCTTTAAGCTCCTGATTACTGCAAGGACATGCTTTTCGATAAAAGAGTACCTAGTTTCATATTCCTCCAAGCTTTGACTGAAGAAAGCAACTGGTTGTTCTAACCCTTCTTTGTTTTGTTGTACCAGGATTGCAGAAATTGTGTCTCCACCACCAAAGGCATATAACATGAATTCCTTAGAGAAGTCTGGATTGACGAGAGTTGGGGCTTGAGATATAGCCTCTTTTATTGCCTCAAAACTTGCCTTGCCTTCAGATGTCCACTTAAATGCCATGCTCTTCTTTAACATCAGTGTTATTGGCTTTGCAAGAGCTGCAAAGTTTGGAACAAACCTGCGGACAAAATTGATCCTTCCCAAGAAGCTTTGAAGAGCCTTCTTGTGACTTGGCAATGGCAATGCTTGAATTGCTTCAACTCTTTCTGGGTCAATCGCCAACCCCTCCTTTGAAACAATATGGCCTAGAAGTTTTCCCTCGTGAGCCAAGAATATGCATTTTTTGGGATTCAATGATACCCCAAATCTTCTACATTTCTGAAATACTTGCCTCAAATGAAAGAGGTGATCCGCTGCATTTTTTGAGAATACAGTGATGTCGTCGAGATATATCAGAACTATTTTATTGATCAACCCCTTGAATGCCATATCCATCGCCCTTTGGAAAGTGGCTCCAGCATTTGATAGCCCAAAGGGCATCTTCTTGTAGGCATAGGTGCCCCATTTGGTGGTGAAAGCTGTCTTGAACTGGTCATCTTCTTTCACCATTACCTGATTATACCCTGAGTAGCCATCTAGGAGAGAGAACCTCTCTGAACCGGATACTACTTGCAATATTTGTTCCATTGAAGGAAGTGGGTAATGGTCTTTAAGAGATGCCCTGTTGAGGTCTCGGAAGTCCACACACAACCTGATTTCTCCGCTCTTCTTTCTGACCGGAACCAAGTTTGCAACCCAGCTTGAGTGCTTGATTGGAAATATAATGCTTGCCTCTATTAGCTTATTTAGCTCTTTCTTCATTAGAGGCTCAATGTGAGGGTTGACTGGTCTCTGCTTCTACCTGATGGGCTTAGCATTTGGATCCAATTCTATGGTATGTTGTGCCAACTTTGGATCGAAACCTCTTAAGTCTTCATAGCTCCAAGCGAAGACATCTGGAAATTCTTGGCAAAGTTGTATGAAATCTGATTTCTCCTTCTTAGTGGCCACTTTACCAATTTGAAGTGTTTTGCCCTCCCCAACTAGAATGGGCTCTGAATCTTCTCTCTTGACTTGTATATTAGCCTTTTCCTTACAGAACTGGTCGTTAGGGTTGAAGATAAACTCCAATGTTACTAAACCCTTAGGAAGCTTGTTTTTCCGCAATTGCACTACTTGATCCCCGTACTGCTGCTCTAGTCTGTCCTGATTTCTAGCTGAGAATTCAGCCTCTTCCTTGTAAGAAATTGACGATCTGTTGATCGTTCTCAAACACCTGCCAGCTTGTGTTATTATCTGGAACTGCTGGCCTCACAACTACATGGATATGTGGCTGCGTTTTTTCTCTTTTGATGTTGTCAACCACATCAAACGTCGCTCCAATTGCTGTGAGTCTATCTGTGGCTTCATTTTTCTTCCTGGGTATGGACACAATGCTGAAAGCTTCGAAATCCTCAATGAGGTCCCCATACCCTATTCTTGTAGTTCTTCATCAGGTCGTTCTTTGTAGCATGTTGTCCCCTAACTTGGTTGACGATTAGCTCGCTATCTCCAAACACCTGCAAGTTCTTTATGCCCTTTTTCCTGGCCCAATGAAGTCCATGAATCAAGGCCTCATATTCAGCTATGTTGTTCGAACAAGAAAACTGGAAACAAAAAGCTGAATAATATTTGATGTCTTGTGGTGAAATCAACACTGCACCACCTCCAGCACCTTGCCTGCTTCTCGAACCATTGAAGAATAATTTCCAAACTTTGTTTTCATCCTTTTGTTCAGGCTGAATGATGTTAGGAATGAGTGAATTTTCCTCGTGTATACAATACATGCCCAACTCAGATTCTTCAATTTCCTTGTATGGGTCAAATTCATGACTTTTGTTTGCCCATTCATCTAAAGTCAAATCAGGAATTCCCTCAACCTTATTACCTGCTTCTAGATCACTTGAACACTCCTTCTGATCAAAAGCTGAGCAATTTGCATTGATAGGGCCTGGTACATAAGGCTCAATATGAAAATTGGCAATCGATTCTGATCTGATTGTTGCTTTAGCTCCATACCTTGTCCTAAAGATCATGTGTGACCAATCTGCAGATAAATATCCACCGATCTTTGCAGTGAAGTCCCTTGATAGACACAACGCAAAGAGTGGCGGGAGGTCAATTACAGACACATCTTGCAAGACTGTAACATTAGGACATGAATGTAGTGTTAGGCTTAACCCCTTGATGACCCCAACTGTTCCCACTGCTGTTCCATCTAGTTGCACTACTCCTTTCAGCACTGGCTCGTACTTCAGACCCAGTTGATCTGCTATTTACTTTGGCATCACTGAACTACTTGCTCCTGAATCTATCATGCAGTTGTGTACCAAGTGGTTTCCAACAATCAATGAAACATAGAATGGTGGAGGCTTCAAATTTTTCCTTGTCTGGCCCCCATCATGTTGCACTGCATTAGTGAGAACTTTCTCATGTACTTGGTTTGATACTTTGTGGCAGACCAATTAGCCATTGTAGCTTGCAACAAATCTCGTTGCCCTGGGATCGCCAGTGATTCCCACATGGAAATGTTCACATGTGTCTTCTTCATTTGATCGATGATGTTGAAGGGGGATGAAATGTCCTTTTGCTGCCCTTTACTTGGTGCAAGCTTTTCTGGAGCTTGAACGGGTGCATGTGTTGCTGTAACAGGTACCTTAGTCTGGTTTTGTGCATTTGGGGCTGCGTTTGGTCTACTGGCCCCTTGTTGTGTAAGAGTGGGTTGAGGAACAACTGGATTGGGCGGTTGTTCCTCTACTATGCTTCTCTTCTTTGACCATGTGTTGGCAGCCACGCCTTGAAAAGGCTGTTGGTTAACTCCACAGAAGTCTTCCGTTTGCCAATTTGCCAATGTGGTTTTTGTCGGAGGTCCCTCTTGTTGCGTTTCTTGCTGCTGATTCCCTTCTTGGCTTGGTTCTTGAGGCACACCAATGGTTTGCACCATCAAGGCCTGATTCAATGCACCATTGAAACATGCTGACTGATTGTGAGGTAGATTGCAAGGGTAACACCCATTCGTACTCCTGTGCCATGTTATTTTGTGTCGGGACCAAGGCTCTCGAGGATGTCGTTGCATTTGGATCATATGGCTGAAATGGCCTGGCAGCTTGAGGTTGTCCTTGGCTTTGGTTCGCAGCCTGAGGTGGTGGTGGTCTATTCTGTTGGTATGAGGGCCTAGCTTGGTACTGTGCTTGAGGCTGATACGGTCTGGCACTTTGAGCTTGCTGTCTTTTGATAGTCACAAGCTCATTTCCAAGGTTCTGCAGTTGTTTCATGACCTCTTACAATTCCTTTGAACTATTTGAAGAAGTCGATGCCTCATTATTGCTTTGATTTCTAGGAGTTGGAATGGGATTCAACTCTGGTGCTTGGCTGGTTGTAGGATTTCCCATATCTGGATAGAGAGGCATTGGCGGCCTTGGTGCAAGCTTTCCAGCTTGGATTAAACAATTCTCTGCTCTGATTGCTGTGTCATAGGCCCCTGGCAGCGTTGTCCCTCCCATTGATTGGATCATCATGGCTATGTCTGAATTCATAGCCTTTAAGAAATAAAGGAATGCTCCTTCGGCAGTTGGCCTGACAGTTATTGGGATCCTGTCCCATGTCCGTTGGAACCTGAAGTTGAAATCTACCATTTGTTCGTTAGGAGCCCTTTTGATTGTTGTCAGCTGTTCCAATAAGGACAAATTGTCCACCCTCTCCCCGAATTGGCTACAAAGAGCTGAACAAAGCTGGTTCCAATTTGTAATAGACCCTGCTGCTAGGCTCCTAAACCATTGTAAGGCCTTGCCTTTGAAAGATGAAGCTAACAACTTGACTGCAATATCCATTGCATTTATTTCGTGGATCGCGCATACATTAGCAATATCCTGGATGTGATCAATAGGAGTAGTATGATTTTCACCTGTGAAGTAGGGGATATTCTTTAGCACTGCAACTGGAATTTGATTCTGAGCATTTAGGGCAAGTGGACTACTTCCTGTGAAATTGACAAAGGGATTCGGTGGTAGATGTGCCATTATGATTGGCCTAAGAACCCTGGTTGATGCGAGAAAAGGCCTACCATGTGGAGGTGTAGACAAAGTCATGTTAGGCGGAGATGGTGATCTTTGTGGTCTTCTTCCTCTCCTTCCTCTGCCTGGTGATAGTTGCAAGTGGAAAAATAGACCTTCTTCTTGAGTATTGGACCTGGTTCGAATTCTTCTCATGTGCCTAGGCAACTTGTGCTGCTACACCACTGAATTCTATCCCTTCGGAGTCGCCAGATGTGTTAGAGAACAAGCCTCAAAAGACTAGATTTTGCCAAGTTACACACCAAAACCTGACAATATTTAAACACAATTTTTTTTAAAAGACCTACACATTTGAGATTTTAGGGTTTGGAATTTTATTTGGAATGACAAACCCGAAAACCCCAAAAAATGCCAGATTTCTGAAAAACCCGAAATCTGAAATTCAAAAAAACCATGAAATTTTGAAAGTCAAAATCTCAAAAATTCTAGGAATACCCTTTTGAAGATTACCCCCCCGATCTATCAACTGATGAAATTTTGACTTGTTTCGAGCAAGTTAAGTCCTTGAAAATCAATTTTCAAAGTTCAGCCTGGAAGGTGAAAAAATCTGGAATTGTAAAACCTGTAATTTTTTGGTCCGAATTTCATGAAAACTCCTTCAAATCTATGGAATGACCTCTTGGTCCCACCGGGCATGCCAAAACTATTGGTGTCGAATCACAACACCCTTGGGACTCTGCAACTCGATGGGTTGAGAATCTCAGTGCGATTACACAACATGGAGCTTTTTCCCAAGTGTGGGACCTTGCGAAATCGGAAAATCTCTCCAGATGAAGGCCGACTCCTATTCCTCTGTTCAGATGCACCAATAAAACGCAGAGAGTCTACTATAACCTAATCTAACTACCAAGGAGACAGGGAGAGAGAAATGCATAAAAACAAACCTAAGCTAAGGAGGTGATGCACCGAGGAATGAAGAACATACGTTTTGCCAATTAAAACACAGACCACATAAATGCAATGCAAAATCATGCACAGATAAACATATTCATAGTGAAAGATCAGGAGGATGCAAAATGAAACACATAGAGGGTTGAGAAACATCCACAGTCATGCATTTATTTGCTCTGAAGGTTGATACAATACACTGCAAAAAATGCCCAGAGGCAAAGGTGCATTACAATTTCAGATGGGAGGTTTGAGCTCCACAAACTCTACCTGCCAAAGAGAAGAAGGGAGGGGGCCAAAACAAGAATGTCCAACCTTTAGAAAGAAGCCCCTCCTTACAATTTATAGGAAGAATGAGAGAGAGAAGAGAGAGAAAGTCCAAATCTACCCCAACCACCTCAGGTTGCATTTAATTCATCTCATTATGGTGGTAGGTGAGGACCATATCAAACCCCAAAAGTGGAAAAACTGTATTTTGCATTTTAAGAACTTGTTCCCACCCAATTAAAGATATCCAGTCGTAGTTAGGTAGAGGACACCGTAGGCTTTCCGAAAAGTCCAACCTTGTGTGAATCGGAGCTCCCAGTCAAAAGTTATGGCCATCTGAATATCTGGGTCAGGGGTCTGCTTCCTGTCAGCACTCAGAATGTTGCGCCTCCTGAAGGTGCGCCATAGGCGCATTCGTGTGTGTGTCGACATATTCTTACGTGTGCCAAGGAGAAAATTTTGCCCCCGTTGAAACTCATTGTCATGCGCCACTTCTGTGCGCCATGGGGCGCATTCTTTCTTATGTCGACACTCATTTCTGTGCGCCTCTTCTGTGCACCATGGGTGCATCCATTTTGCTGTCGACACTCATTGTCGTGCCCCCCTTTGTGCGCCATGGGCGCATCCATTTTGCTGTCGACACTCATTGTCGTACACACCCTTTTGTGCGCCATGGGCACATCCATTTTGCTGTCGACACTCATTGTCGTGCGCCCCCTTTTGTGCGCCATGGGCGCATTCTTTCTTATGTCGACACTCATTTTCGTGCGCCCTTTTGTGCGCCATGGGCTGAGGTTTGAATTTCTTTGGTTTCCATATTCTTCCGCTTATCTATATCTACCCAAGGGGAAGATATATACAACAATATGTTGGTGGTGTTTTGAGGCATGGTTGTAGTGCACTCATGGAGGTCCATTTAGAGATCTGGAGGAGAGGAGATACTCTTGGAGAGATTCATTGTACTCTCTTATTGAAGAGTTGGTTTGTACTCTTGTTGTATTATATATATGAGATATCTATCTTTGGTGGCCATAGCCCACATTGGGTGAACCACGGTATATGTTGTGTTATGTGTTTGCACTTTGTTTTGATTTAGATTATTCTAGTTTATACTTCCACTACTGTATATTTTAGGGAATTGTTTAGATCTTGTGTGCATGATTGGGTTTGTTATTGAATCATAACACTATTCCACAGTCCTGAATTTCCAATAAGCACATCATAAATACCATTTCTCAACATCAGACAGTAGCACTTGATCACATGTGTCCTCCCCTAGGTGGTAATGTCTTGGAGGCACATACAATCAGCTTATCAAATCAACATAGTTCATAGAAGCCTTTAGAGCAATTCTATAGTTACATGCATATTCCTCCAATTATAGAATGCATGCAATCTCCTATAATCCATTTCAATAAAAAAATCAATACAATCAGAACTAATTTGGGAGAGTAGGAAAAAATCAAGGATGCATCATCTACAATGGTGCTTATTGGACAGAGTTATGGAAGGAGAGTGAAACTAGAACTCTCTCCCAAACACTTTCTCTTTGGTGTGAGATCACAAAAAAACTAGCATTTGGCGTGATATTTCTCAAAAAACTCACACTTGGCATGAGATCGCCCAAAAAATCACTCTTGGAGGGAGATTCCCTAAAAAAAGTGCTCTTCACAACATTTCAGAACATTTTTCATTCCTTTTCACTCTTTTACATTAGGTCCACACTTTCCTTTACTACTACTTTTACACACTTTTACATACTTTGCATACTTTGCTTAGATTTTTCATATATAAGACTTTGACTACTCTTTTACTCTTCTTTTACAAGTACATCCTTATTACATAACAAGAAATAGCCTAGAACAATAAATACAAGCAAAAAAATAGGTATAAGTAACACATACACTTAACCCCTACAGTCACTTTCCTTTCCTAGTCTCCATGCTTCACTTTGCAACCATTCCATGTTTCACTTTTCCACTCGGAAAAATATTCGACGCGTGCTCTACAAGATCATAAGGTACACATCTTATATCTAATTTATGTTATTGAATATTCACTCAACAATATAAAATGGGGGAAAATGTTGACACAAAATCATGCCCTTAGGTACATTTCTAGGTCTTAAAAGCATACTAACATTTACATGATTCCTAAACAATAAAACTTGTGATTGACAACTATCTTTGGCCCCTTTTATTTGTCTCTTTTTTACTATTTGGTCTTACAAACCCTACAACCCTATTAAAACTTTTCTGATTTCTCTTTTATGGCTTTAGACACCAACACCCAGCTAAGATAATAGTTCCTAGGCACTCTTGTCCCCTCTGGACGCCCCTAACCCTTTCTCACCTTACTTGATCCTTTTGGGTATCTTTTATCTTTTGAAAATATTTTTCACTTATGGATTAGCCTTCCAGTTGTCAATTATGAAATTCAAACAAAGGAATCATATAAATACATAGTTATGTTTTCAAAATGAGAGACCAAGCTCTACACATTACTATCATCACCTAAGCTTGCATTCAAAAGGCACCTAAGGCACTCCAAGGAATTCATCTAGTATCCTTTCAAGGAACAAATGATGTCATACTTTGCATACACAACATAGGAAGGGGAAGTCTATTATATTCCATCCACACATTTTACTATATTTCTACATTTTAGCTACAACCCACTATCAATTGCAACTTGCACAAGGGTTTCCTAGGAAACAATTTCTACACACACTCACAATAAATCCATGGTGTCTGAGATGTAGTGCAATGCTCAGTTGGAAGTTCACTCTTGAGGTGACCATCGGGGTTAGTCTGAATCCCCATTATGTATTTTCCTTTTTAGGTTTGATGCGGTTTGTGGGCTTATGTAGGTGAACATCTCTTTTTTAAGGTTACAGATACCTTTGACGATCCAAGAGTGACTAATAGGAAATTGATAGAGAATAATTATGACACAACATGAACCAGATTGTGAGTTGTTGTGTGGTTATGGGCACCCAAATCTAGTCATCAGCGCCTAGGTGCCCCTATCCTGATGTGGGCGACCCTTCCCAACCTTTTTCATGAGCTCCAAAATTTACAGAGATCAATTACGACATTGTTTGCATCTTGTTCATCACTTATCCCTTTTCAAATTAGTTCCAGAATATGCGGATATCAACTAAGTCATCTCTTCTCTCTCTCTCTTGCTTAGGGTTTTATATTTTAAATGTTAGTTTACTTGTGTCATTACTATATTATTGCATTTATACATTATTTATTTCAATAGTGACTATGGAATTATATTTAATTCAAATTAAATTAATCAAATAGCTTCATGGTTTAAATCCCAACCACACTACTTTATTTTTTGAGTATTTTGTAACCCCTCTTTTTCAGTTTTAACCTTGATTAATTATAGATAAACACGGGATGCATAAAAAATTAACAATAATTAAGTCTCTCCAACCAATGGTCATACGAGTGACAAGTAGATTTTATCTGCTAATTGAATTTTACTATTTTAAATTTATATATTTTTATGACATTAATATCATTGATAAGACAATGTTTAATAAAATACCTACATGTATCAGACCTATTCAATGGCTCAAATTTTCCCAACCCAAAAGGATTTTAGTTGGATAACATTTAATTTTGTAGATAAGACAAAGACATGAATGGAAAGTTAGCAAAAAAAGATGGGGATTAAATACCTACATGTCCTGCACCTATTCCATGAATGAAATTATTCCTAATAAAATAATATATACTATTTGTGCTCTAAAACATCATCTCCCTCACTTTTTTTTTCACACAAGTGTAATTTACACTTAAATGGGTCAAAATAAAAAAAATGGGGAAAATCCAATAGGTTCTTGGTTGAAAACCTAATTATCTAAACACAACATACCATGTTCAATGTACATGACTTAGGAAGAAATGGTGTCCATGTGCTTCATCCAACGGTGTTATCTATAATTTGATTAGCATGGAGGAAAAAAATTCTTGACATTCATAATGGTTTTTGTAGTGGTAGTAGCACAACAACCATAAATTGGGCTAAATATTGGATTGCGAGGCTTAGAAATTGGGGAAAAAGGACCAAAAACCTGAGGTGTTTTCCCATGACTTGAAAAATATTTGCAAACCATTGATCATTGAAATTTATTTTCATGAAGAGTCGTGATCACTATAGCACCAAAATGACCCCCTTTTTCCCTAGTTTATCCTGACATCAATTGGCCTTAGATAATTTCACCAAAATTCCTTGAATACATTAAAAAAACCCTACACAACTTCGAGATGAGTTGACCTCTTACAATCACCTTTAAGAGGGTGTTCACCGGCTGTAAAACGACCTTTTCTAGGCCTCCAAGGAAATTTATTCTTCCTTGAATCTCAGTGATCTTTTCCATCATATTAGGAGTACATCCCTACACATGAAACAAACTTGGAAATATTTTTATCATGTTCCTTTATGCTAAAATAAGGATGAAACTAAGGATAGGATGGCATGAGGAAAAGTTTATAGTGACCTAGAGAGGGAATTTTTAAGTATGGGCTTAGTATTCATGGTCAAAATTTTCAATTTTGCATTTTATACATTTAGCATGACAACAAAGAAAAATACAAAATACCAAATTCTCTTGAATGTTAACATCCTTATAATGTGAAAGTGAACACAAATCAACAATGGTTTTTTCTATAGAGTGATTATTTCGATGGAATGATTCTTCCTCTTATACAAATGTAACAAATTCTGAAAAGAAAACATTACAAGCACTTACAATCACACCAAGAGAAACTAGGAAGTCAATTTAAAGATCATTAAGAGGCTACCATTTTGTATATTTAACACTAGAATCAACTACAAGATAATCCCTATGAGAGGATGGATCAACACTAACATCAAAATATCCTCTTTCATCATAAAGAGAGATGGAATTTTTTTTATAACAACCAAAATGTAAATTTGAAACATAATCATGTGACTCCATATTAATATCAACTATAGGTTTCTTATACTAATCATAATCTAACATCTCTTCATATACATTATATTGATTTTCAATGCCTAGATTAGAAACATATGAAATATCTCCTAACTAAAAAGCCAAATTAAAAGAATGAATGATTGTTAAGGGATATTTATCTCTCAAGTAGTAATTCAAATTACTATTAAATGCATTACAATATACAATAAGGGCATACAATTCACTTGGTTTTAAATGTTAAGGGAATTTATTCCATGTTTCCAAAACCTAAGGTTAAAACTCTGAATACTTTTATCCTTTTCTATTTTCAAATTATAGAAATAATGAAAAAGAGAATTAATCATTCTTACCACCATATTTCTCAATGAAGAGATATTAAAAATTTTCCTAAGAGTCAATAATTCTATCAGGTAGCTCATGAAACCAGTCCTGGGCACCATGAATTAAACTTTTAATAAAGAACCTAGCCACAATATCTTCATTACTAATTTGATTTTAAAAAATAGACTTTTTTCTAAACCCTAGATAGGCTATTTTAGAGTCACAAAGATGAATAAAGCAATAAATTACATGAAGTGATATAAGAAATAAACAAGGTGAATAAAACCCTAAGTGAAATAAAGAGTTAGAATACTTAGCTGATTTTGTAATTAATCCTAGACTATGTGAAGATGGATAGCTGTTGGAACTAGAACACATGAGGTCATAACCAAACCCATAAAAATTTAGAAGTGTAGAGAAAGGTTGGACCAGGGTGCCTAGGGCAGTACTGGGGCACCTGGGTAATAGGATCCTTGTCTGAGTGCCAACATCTACACAGATGCTTAGAAAATGATCTTCACATGATCACTGAGTTATTGCAATCCTTCACTCTTTGTCGATATAATATCACACAATGATCGTTGATGTTGCAGATAACCTGCAATAAAGATATGACATGTAAAACCCCAAAACACATCAAATCACAAAAAGAAAAAAATACAAAATGGGGGCAAACTATCCTCAAATATCAATAAAGTGATCTTACAGTTGAGCCCTATGCTACATCTAAGACCCAATGTAGTTATCTGTGTGTGTATCGAAATCATGCCCTAAGTGGATCTTGTGTGTGTCGCACTTGATAGTGAGAAAGTAGCTAGATGTAGAAAATGTAAATAGATGTGTATATGGAAAAATGAACTTGCCCTCTTATGCATGCATGTATAATAACCAATCCCTTTTGCCTTGAGTGAAGATAAATGGGTGCTTTTATGCTCTTTAGATTCCTTTGGATGCAACCTTAGGTGATGATATTAGATGCTTAGAGCTTGGTCCTTTAATTTGATCCCATAACATTGTATTTATATGATTCCCTTGCTTGAATTTATTAATTGATCACTAAAAGTCTGACCCCTAAGAAATAAGGATTCCCAACAGCTAGAAATGACCCAAAAAGAGTGATAAAGATACAAAGAGGTCTAGGGCACCCAAAGGGGATGAGGGTTCTTGGGCACTAGCATCATGGCTAGGGCTTGGTGTCTAGAGACAGAAACGGTGAATTATCAAAGATCAGACTAGGAAGTAGGGTATGCTAGGCCAAGAAGGAGACCAAAAAGGAACCTAAGAATCCAAATATATTGATCAATTCTTAAATTTATCCCTTAGGAAACATATGAATTCAATTCATGTGATTATGGCCTATAAATGTACCCAATTGCGCGATTTAGTGTTTACACAATCTCAAAATACTCAACTAGTTTAATAAAGGATTTCAAATGTCTCTCTTCTTTAAGTATGTGACTACTATTAAAATAAGGCATTAATTCTCTAATAAATTTGGGGAAAGATGTTAATAAAAATTAGAAACAATATCTATTAACAAGATGATATATTTGATAAATAAATGAGAGTGAGAGTATATGAATCAATCTATTTGAAGAAAAATAAGAACACATGAACTCAAAAATACTAAAATTAATAATCTAAATTTATGATTTAAAATATACCAACTGAACAAGCACAAGTGTTACCTAAACCACCAACAAACTAAAGATCTAGATCCTTCAAATATCAATATGTTGTAACCCAAAACCATGAATACCACTACTCTAATCCAAACAAAATATCTAAGAAAAAACCATAATAAGCATTTGTTGGGAAAAATGAAAGAGAACTAATTCTAAATATTTTTGTCAAAATTCAAAAAATGAATGAGCCAATAATTAGATGTCTGACGATAAACATAAATATTAAATCATATTGGTCAATGAAATTATAGGGAGTTGCCCCTTCCAAAGGAAGACCAAGATCTGAAGCCTTTATGTAAAATATATAATAACTAAAAATAAAAGAAATTATAGATCTGAGAAATGAACTAGGGTATCCCAACTAAAACAAAAATGGCATATCCCCAAAAACAACATCAATCTGTTGGATCACAAATCTAAACCACTATGAAGTTGATGAAGAGAAGACTAAGAATGAGTTAGTTTTAGTTGAGCCTAGAAAATGACTAAGTCCTAAAGCAGAAGATGAGCATGTGTGGAAGGCACTATAGAGAAAAGCGTGTAAGTGAATGTGCATGAGGAGAGATGGGTTTGCACGTGGAAGAAGGAAAGGGTTTAAGGTTTCAATGACTTATCCACATTTCAGTTAAAGGGTATCACATGCAAAACACATGAAGTTACGGATAAGCGTAATGATGATAAGGTTGTTACATAGAGACTTGAAGCTCAAGAAAATAATATTCCAGGGAATATTTATGGTTACAATATGTAAAGTGGAGTTTGTTATGTGTAACGAACCATTACACCAAAACCTTGAGGCATTAGTGAAATCTGCACATGAGGATCATAACATCCCACCATGCTTCCATAGAGCCTAACTTAGGCTAGGTTTGCGCCCACACTCCCATACATATGAGCCCCGCTTCACCGATGTTTAGGCGCCCCACAGGCCCTGGCTACATGATGTAACCAACTGAGTGGGATTCAAACATGGGTGGTCACTCTAATACCAAATGTAACGAACCGTTACACCAAAACCTCAAGGCATTAGTGAAATCCGTACACATCACTAACACCTCAAGGTTTTGGTGTAACAGTTCATTACATTTGGTATCAGAGCAACCAACTGTGTTTAAATCACACTTGGTTGGTTACATCATGTAGCTGGGGCCCGTGGGGTGCCTAAAAATTAGTGAAGCAGGGATCATACATATGGGAGTGCGTGTGCAAACCCAGCTTGAGTCGGGCTCTACGGAAGCATGGTGGGATGTTATGATCCTCATGTGCGGATTTCACTAATGACTCGAGGTTTTGGTGTAATGGTTCGTTACATTACATCTAGTTGGCATATGTATGGCTTGGAAACTCAAGTATAATAAGATATGATATCATTTTACATGCGTGCTTGCTTATGGAATGATGTTTAGGTGAGCTCCTATCTTATTTAAGGAGGCATTTTGGATCTAGGCAAGGAGATTTTTGGGGTATTGGTGTTAGAGATTAGAGGGTGAGTATGGGTTCATACGGCATGTGCATATGAGTGGTGTATTTCTATATGAAGGGATTATGTAATGGTTCTAAGGGTGGTAAGATAGCGTTTCTAGATAAGAGCCATAGGAAGGGGTAAGATGCTAATGGTAGAATGATGTACTAATTTGTTGTTGAACCTTTTTGATGTAATATGGCTACTGTAAACATTTGTTAATGAATATATGAAGGGTTGTTATGAATATATGTGTTTATGGGTTCAAACCCTAGCATATTTCATGTTACTCATGGTACAGATCTAGTTCTCTTATGTTGTCATAATGTTTACATTTATATCATGGTGCATCTATGTTTAGATCTAGTGCTTTTACTCTCTGCTAGAATAAATACTTGTATTTATTTTTCTGTAAACATTCTTCCATTGATAGCAAAGAATTCTTACAAAGATCACATTAAGGAGGGGCTCGGCACCTACACACACCTTAGGTGAGTACCCAACTAATGTTGGGTGATAGGATGATGTGCTTGATATTTACAGGGAATAGGGAAATAAGGCTACATTTTGGTTCCATTGTCGGGATCTCTTTTGAAGCTGTTGTGAGAATAGTATGTGATGAAAGAAGGCTTGACCTTGGAAATCATCGAGACTTGGCTTAAAATTATGGAGGATGAGTTTTATTAGCGATTTAACACTGGATCTGAGTTTGATACATGTAAATGGGTAGAGGAGCACCTATATCATGAGCTTTATGAGACATTATTTTGTTGTTTCCTAGTAGATTTGTACGAATGGTTGTTAGCATATGCATCAAGGAAGAGTTAGTACTATAGACCTCTCTTTTGGACCCAAGAAGAGTATAAGAGGTTACATGATGTTGATCTGACCTGGAATCATGTTTTTGATCATTTGTGGAGTGGGGTGTTGACTGGAAATACCCTAGAATACACAATTTATAGGTATTATTTCCCAAAGATTGCTAAGTTTGAGTTCTTAAGGGAGCCAAAAGGATTATTCTTGAGTGTTATGCCATTAGCTATTAATATCCTGATGATCACTTTAATTATGGAGGCATTTCCTATGGCTGGATAACTTCCTTCTAGGCATAGGGTGTGGAAGCTGGTATGGTGAAATATGGCAGACCTTGTGGTGGAAGCAGTGAGAGAAGAGATACAACTCAAGTATAATGAATCATGATAAAGAAAGTTGGTGAGACAATGCAAATTTTGTGGAGTGATGGATTTATGGAGGTAGACATTGTGGGAAGGATTTGAGGTTCACGTAGAGGGCGTGGGACCTGAGCATTCTGTGCTACCCCATCTTGGAAAATATGGGAGAGAAACCCCCTTAGCTTCTTGTGAGATCTCATCATATGGAGAAATGAGATCCGTAGATGCACATCTTAGCCCACCTGGTGACCAAACCTTGGTGCTTAGTTTTCCAATTCCTGAGATAAGTGTTGTTAACCTGGTTAGAGTTGGTATTGGTAGTCGAACAACACCTAGTAGATATACCTTTTCATTTATTTATTCTATGGTAGCAAAATAATTTCCTATGTTTGGAGGCATCATATGTGGCACATCATTTGGGCAAGGTGTGGGTACAAAAGTTTGGGTATTACGTCTAGAAGTGGTTTGACATCACATACTGTCTGCGTACAATTTACAACTTCAGTGGGTTTGCAGAGCGCAACTGCATTAGGCCCCTTACCTATAATGGGATGAGGATCTGGTGGATCTGGAGGAATAAGAGCTAGTGGATCTAGTGGATCTGGTGGTGGAGACTACATAGGAGGGAATCAAGGTCCTAGATCTAGAGGACAAGGGCCACAACACCATCAACAGGTGTTTTATGAGATGTCTCTTCACTTACCTAATTAAAAGGGTGTTGAGGATGCCATGGAGAATGTACAGAAGTGTGAATTGCTATGGCATGCTAAGGGTGTCACTGCCCTGGAGCATAAGGAAATTTAGTTTCCAACTACGTTGCAAGGACACACACATAGCTGGTACTGAAAGTATGACTCCCATCAAATAGTGGTGGATAATACTATGTTGTGTGATGACTTCTTGGAAAAATTTCACATGCCTAAGTTTGAGAAAAAGAACATCCATATTGAAGGAGATTTAACAAGGTATGGAAGAGAGTGTGTGGGAGTATGATGTGTACTTTAAGACTCTTTTGTCAAAATTGTCTTATGATATCCATCCATCTCAGCATGCTCAGTGGTTTATTGGTATATTGATAATGCCTTTCAGGAGAGAAATTTCCCAAAAGAATTTCATGAATCTGTATGAAGCCTATCTGAAGTCATCAGAAGTGTTGACACTCGAGTAATCCCATTTTTAGAAGCACATATCACTTCCATGATGAAGCAGCTTATAGAAACTATCTACAAACTCAGCTCATGAGATTTTTAGTGGACTATGATGTATATATTGCGAGGTAGAAGGACATATAAAGGATAGTTTCCCATGAAATTTGGTGTACAACGTATCATTGGATTGTGAAATCTATCACAAAGATCATAATCCAAGTATATTCTCATTGTTGTAGTGCGTGCTCCATAGGAATGTGTCTTTTTATTATAAGATTTTCTCATCTATGACTCACGATAAAAAGGACTTCCAATTGATAGACCAAATCCATGATGTCATTGATATTGGTATGCATCAAAATAGAATTGGGAACAATTATAATAATGAAGCTCATCAGTATGAAGGGCGTGGAGATAGAGGCAGTTGAGGAAGAGGTCTTTCATAGAGGATTCAAAAGTTGTAGTGGTCAAGGAGGTGGGAGTGAATTTCCTTGCGGAACTTGTCACAATTTTGGATATACTAAACACTACAAATGCGAGTGTCTGGATTTGTTACAATGCTCATGGTGCAGGAAGAAGCATAAATATGATGAATTCCTTAAGTTATATGAGCTCATGAGCCATAACTAAAGGAAGGAAAAGGGCATGAGGATGGTGAGTGTGATGCGATGTGATATGCAATGGATGCCTAGGGTGGCGCATGACCCTGAGTTGGAATGTGCTTTAGTAACTACACGGGTACAAGTCATGTGCACAAGGGAAATATCGAAGCAAAGGCTTCTCATTACAAGAGAAGAGGTATTATAAGGGAAATATATGGATCTAACTCATGAGAAGGAGGTATACCAAGAAACCATAGAGGTGATTAGAAACCTGCAAGGGGAGATTCAATCTCTGAAGGAGAAATCATAGAAGTTGGAGAAGAAGAAGAATCTTGAGGTCCCTTAGAAGGACATAGATGAGGTCAGAGAAGTGTGTAAGATGTAGTGCCAGGAGAATATTATCCCTCTTTTAGGAGAGTGGATAAGAGAAAATGTGTCACGCATTGGAGGTTAGAGCGAGAGGCAAGTATTGCATGCTAATCTACCCCCTCACAATATTGATTATGATAAAGAAAGCACATTGAATGCAATTGTGGATGGATGGCTCTTGAGCAACGTTCTGATTGACACAAGAACTGAGGTCAATGTTCTCCCTTTAGATGCATGGAATAAAATGGGGAGGCCCCCATTACAACCATCTTCAAATATGTTGTATATGGATAATAGGACAAAGGATATGCCCAACGAAGTGTTAAAGGATGATCCATAACCATCCAAGGGGAAATTTTCACTAGAGATTTTGAAGCCTTTGCACTTACCGAGGAAAATAAATTTCCATCCTTACTTAGATGCCCCTGGTGTTGTAAGAATAATGTTGACTTGCGGCTTAAAAAAGGGTACACAAACTTTGAAAAAAGAGAGGAGTGCATCATTATTCCACTAACGGATGGGAAGTATGTGCCCTATGTAGAGCATTTGGGAGAAGTGGACCTGGATAAAATCTATGTGCACACCATTAGAGACCCTGAAGTCATCCATCCATTAGAGAAGGAGTCATTCAGTGAGAAGATGCTCAGTCCATGAGTGATACAACTAGTGTTGCATGTGACAATTGGGTGCACGGGACCTATGAGTTGGTCAAAAGAAAATTAAAGGGCTCTGTGACTCACATCACCAGGGCACACTTGGTTAGGCACCTGAGAGGAAAGTAATTACCTAGTTATACATGAGAGGGTAACCCTTATGTCTTTCTACGGGTGATGGAAATACAATGGACGTGTTAGACAGAAAGGAGGAATATGCTTACTTATACTTGGTGTAGAAAAACAATGCATTGGTGGACGACCCATCAAGACAATCTTCTATAGTGGTGTGAAGTGAGAATCATGTTCTATGTGAGGTTTCTTCAGAGAAATGCACCTTTTGCAATACATTACTATCATGGTAAGGATTCTGCCTCACTCCACATCTAGGAGTGTGAGAGATCCTAGATGGTAGGCCCATAAGCCTTACCTCCCTCACTATGGGTGCATAAGTTCTATTCCACCTTGCAGGGTAGTGCATGCACATGGTATATCAATTTGGAGTTATGTTGTTAGATGGGGAATGGGAAAGAGTTAACAGTGGATATTATCCAGACTTTTGAGTATCAGTCTCTTAAGGCATCAGTGAATGAGGTATTGAAGGTAGTCAACTACCTTACCTTATGAGATAATGCCATGACTGAGGATTGAATCCTGGATTTGTTAGGGGGAACATGAGTTAGGGACATGATTCGTAGAAGAAGAACTAGAATAAGGAGAGACAAAGGAGATACAATTTGAGTGTGCCTTCCTGGAGAAGCAAAAAGGAAAGTTTTTATACTTGATAGATTGTGAGGAAGTAGAAAAATTGGATGTTAACCACATAGAGGGTACGCATGAAGTATTGAAAAAACTAGATGAGAAAGTGAATCCCTATCAGGAGCCTTTGAAAAAAAAATAAGGTTAACATTGGTATAGAGGTAGATCTGAAGGAAGATGTCATTGGATATTACTGGTCATACTAGGAGGTTTCAAAAATAGTTGAGCTGCTATGCAACTTCTAAGACTTGTTCCCACATGGGTACTATGAATTGAAGGGAGTTCACCAATCTCTAGGGGAAAGGAGGATTAAGTTAAAGGAGACTATGCACCTAGTTTGGAAGAGACCTTATAGGATAAATCTGAATTTGTGCGTAAAGGTTGAGGAGGAAATTGATAAGATGATAAAATCTGGTATCATTGAGGAAATTGAAGAATCTGAGTGGGTGAGCCTAATGGTAATTAGTATCAATAAGGATGGATGGATAAGGATTTGTGTTGATTATATAGATTTAAATGCTTCATATGTGATAGATCCTTTTTCGACCCCGTTTACTAAGGATATTTTGGAAGGTGTTGTAAGGCAAGAGATCTATTCTTTCAGAGATGGATTCTTTGGATATCATTAGGTAAGAATTATGAAGGAAGACCAAGAAAAGAATACTTTCATGACTATGCGGGGAATTTTTGCATACACAGTTATGCCCTTTGGGCTTAAGAATGTGCCTACTTTATTTCTATGCATTGTGGTGCATGCCTTTCAAGACTTCATCCCCAAATTTCTGTAAGTCTACCTAGATTACTAGACAATGTATGGGTTGGTAAGGGATCATTGTGAAAATTTTAGGTTCATGTTTGAGAGATGTAGGTAGTTAATTATCTCCTTCAACATTAAGAAATGTGTCTTTGCTACTCCATTTGGCACATTACTAGGTCACATTATATGCAAAGAAGGCTTATTGGTAGACCCTGCCAAAGTTGTTATTTTTGGGTTAGAGGATCCTACCAGACAAAGTGTGATGCATGAATTCTTAGGGCACATGGGATATTACAATAAATTTATCAAAATATATGCCAAGATTTTTGCGCCATTGGAAGAGTTGTTGAAACATAAAAGTAAATTCCATTGGAGTGATGCACAATAGATGGATTTTGACACCTTGAAGGAGAAGCTTACTATTACGCCCATTTTGTGCTTTCCCTCTTGGGACAAGACGTTTCACGTACATGTTGATGCATTGGATATGGCCATAGGAGCAATGTTAGCACAACGTGGAGAGGGGATTATTGATCACCACTTGTGTTTTGCAAGTAGAAAGTTAACATCAATAGAGAAAAATTATACAACCACAAAGCTTGAAGCATTGTCCATGATCCATGCATTACATAAATTTAGGAAATACTTGTTGGCTACTCTATTTACCTTTTATATAGATCATATGGCACTCAATTACCTGGTGAATAAGAATTTTATACAAGGGCGCATATGCTGGTGGATCTTATTGTTCCAAGATTTTGACTTTTCGGTCATCGTGAAACCAGGAAAGGGAAATTTGGGACTTGGCCATCTATCATGAATAAACTTAGGAGAGGACATGTAGAGCATTGAGGAAACAATTCAGATGCATAATTTTTTAGATTGTAGCACACACCCTATGATTTGGAGGATATTTTTGTTTTATTATGAATGGGTTGTGGCGCCAAGAGGAATGAATGACTTGGAGAAGAAACAGTTGGTCATATGTGTCATGTCATATATGCTGATTAGCAGAGACCTGTACAAACTAGGTCAGGATGAGGTCTTGTGTTGATGTGTAGTAGAGCATGAATGTAATTTAATCATGGAAGAAGCTCATGGTGGCATTGTAGGAGGACACTATGCAAGGAATGCGACTGCGTGTAAGATATTATTAGTAGGCCTTTGATGGGAGAAAAATTATAAGGATTGTATAGAGTATTGCAAGGACTGTGACCATTTCTGGCACCTTGATAAGCAAGGGAAGAGATATGAAATTCCATTAAGACATATTGCTAGTGTAAAACCATTTGAAAAATGGTTAATTGACTTTGTGGGCCCTATTTCTCTAGCTACACCCAAGACAAGTTTGTGTTATATTATCACTTACACAGACTATCTTACAAGATGGGTGGAGGCGGTGCCTACGAAGGATTCCACGATGACTACAACAACTAGGTTTTTATGGGTGAATGTAATCAATAGGTATGGATACCCATTGAGTTTAACAAGTGATAGGGGGTACTCACTTTTTGAATGAAACTATTAGAATATTATTGGCATAGTTTATGGTGGCCCATCACAAAATTATGCCCTATCAACCTCAGGCTAATGGGACTACTGAGGCCTTTAACAAAGTATTGATCCACACATTAACTAAAATTTGCGATGTTGGAAGGAGGGATTGAAATGAAAAGTTCTCTACATTGTTATGGGGATATCATATGACTTATAAAAATTTGAACAAAGCCACACCCTTTCAATTGGTGTTTGGCATCAAAGTTGTTCTACCCATTGAATTTATGTTACCATCCTTGCATATTGTGCGATAGGAGGATTGGTTGATGATTAAGTATTAGAGGAATGCATTGACAAAATTATGATGCTAGATGAAAGGTGATCCATTTCTAGGTGGAGTTAGAAGATGGAGAATGCCAGATAGAAGGCATGACATGATTGACACATTAGGGAAAAGGAGTTTGAGGCTGGGAAGATGGCTCTTCTTTATGATTCAAAGTTTCTGCACCATCCTGGGAAACTAAAAGTGCATTGGTTAGGACCATATGTTATCTATTATATGCTTCATTCAGGAACTTTCTAGTTACAAGCACTAGATGGGACACGGTTTCCCAGTTATTTTAATGGGAGTAGGTTGAATCCCTACTATAAATAAGTCTTTTGTGTGCTTGTAATTAAGGCAATATTTCCTGTTAGCTTAGGGTTTTCCTTTATATGTGTTTCCTTTCATCATTGCTATACTTTGTCTTTTTGTTTAATTTATTATGGGAGCGCTTGCATACAGGTGGCCAGTTACCATCTAAAGGGGTTCTATGTGCAAAGGACCGTAGATCTATTTAGTGTGGGGTGGAGAGTGTAAAGAGATTTTCAGGTGAATAGTGGTATGAAGTAAGTATTGGGAGTGATATTGATTGGTGGCCTAAATGACGAATTCAAACACATTGAGGTTAAAGGAGCACGTGTAGTAGAAGTGATTATGGGTGAATATTGGAGTCAAAAGCTTTATAAAAACCACATACAGGGATTAAAATTGTAGAACAAACTAAGGTAGGATGCATAAAAACTTGTATAGATGCAAGGGAAGACGTACTTCAGCCGTAAAAGCACGCATAATTAAGTATTCATTTGATGAATTTTTACGCACCAAAGGTTAAGGAGGTTATGTGTAAGGATATTACATGTATAATCAGAACATATACAATAGAATAACATGAGAGAACACCAAAATATAGATAAATGATGATAATATGCTCATATAATAGCTTTGCCACTTCGACGGGGAAACCTCCACTACCACTTCGAGGGGGTAACCTCCAAACCATACAATAACACTCCAATACTCATATGATGATTAACTACAACCTTCTAACCCCTATATGTACCATTCTAACCTATTGCCAATACTAAGGCCGACATCCTAAGCATAATAAATAAATAAATGAATTATATAATAAGATAAGGGGATGTGTGCCACATGTCAGCATCTCCATAAATACATTATACATCATAACATCCTTTCCTAGGTGCATAACATTCCTTCCCTCCTTGACATGTTTTGTCCCTGAACATAAGAATAAACCATGTAATGAGTGTGTTGTAAATTTTTACACACTTTGCGCCATGATCGATCATCCATCCATATGTGATCCTGGTAGATGATACATATATGAACTAATATCCATATTCGATTGCGCTACTCTGATTCTATTCGTGACCATAGTTTATCATCCTTGGATTCCATGCATAACCAACACAAGGATTTAATGCATAACCATAATAAGGATTCCATGCTTCATAATTATTGCTCCATTGATCCCTGTATAAATAAAGTGATTATTCCTCAATACCTGTATATCTATATTGGTGGAAATATGATGGCCCGTGGGATATCTCCATGATTTTTTTTTATCTCATGTTGACATGGATTTCCATATGCGCAGTTGTAGTATCCTCAACCTTATCAACCTGTTTTCTCAACTTTCTTTTCTTCTTCCACCTTTGCATTTGATATTTTTTTTCCTCTTAGTAGATGAATAATCATTTCCTTCTGTTTCTTATGTACTCCTCTTTTGAATCATCCTCATGGTCTATCATTGAATTTTCTTTGATTTCCATTAAGCCTGATATCCTGTAAAGGACCTTCTGCTTTTTGTACCAAATCTTCATAAACTTATTTTCATATAATATTAATTTTCCCCAATGTCCTCTAACAAGGATACCAAGAACCAATATCCAAACCATCCATATATAAGGCAAAAAATATGAATGTAAAGTATATTTGTCCATAGTAAGTTTTTAATCTTCAAAACTTGAATTTGTCTACCATTCACTTGAGTTCTTTGATATTACTTTCTTGAATATGTAGATATTGCGCCATATCCTTGTTGATGAAGTTATACTTGTTGTTATGGTTTATGAAAACAATTATCTTATTCCTTTGAATGCATCCATGAAACTGAAATATGGTATCTTCCTTCTTGGGAGCTATAATATCTTCTTTTGCATCAATATCTTGTTTTTCTTCCTCTCTTCATAGTCTTCTTCACTTCTTCTGCATTTGATTCTTCAATATATGCTTGCACCATTCTCTTCCCTTAAATCTTCTTCACCTTCCTCTTCATCTTATTTCTCTTTGATTCTTCAATATATTCTTCCCCATCATCTTCCTTTTGACTCTTCTTCCTCTTGTGGTCCAATCTATCCATAAAAGGTTGTTCCATTTCCTCCCAAGACCAATCCTTCCTATCTTTTTTAACTCAGAAAAAAATCCATGCAGGGCCCACCCAGATAAGGTGAAAACCTATTCCTTGTCATGAATATGAGAAATTTATATTTTTAAATTTTATCCACCATTTCGTTAGCATCCATCTCACCATTTCCATAAAAAAAAAGTTATCCCCGTGATCATGATAGGGTTTAGGAATTCTGAAAACATTTCGGTTAGATGGATAACAACCTCAAAGAACAACCCTAACTTAAAATTTCAAGATCTTCCGGAAAATATAAATTTTGCTATAAAAATACTACAATTTGCTTCCTGAAAAGTGAATTTATGAAAAAACCTAAAACACCATAACATCCGCAAAACAGATCTATGGAGCTGAAATTTTAGATATTCTGACTTAGAGTGTTTCCAAATTATGATGCCACAATAGGGAAAAATTCGATACCCTCAAAAAATTAGGGTTTTTGCCCTAATTTTGGCCCAAAATCGTTGCTATGATAACTTATAAGGATACTTACTGTATAAATCGGAACATATACAGAAGAATAACATGAGAGAACACCAAAAATATAGATTAATGATGACACTATGATCACTAATATTTTTCCAATTCGAGGGGGAACCTCACACCATACAATAACACTCCAATACTCAATATGATGATTAACTACAACCTTCTAACCCCCGTATATATACCATTCAACCTATGGCCAATAATGAGGCTGACCCCTAAGAATACTAAAATCATAAGAGCATTATATAATAAAATAAGGGGATGTGTGCCACCTGTCATCATCTCCATCAATACATATACATCCATAACATCCTTTACCTCGGTACATAACATGATGTGTAAGTGGGGGCATGCGACGAAGTGTTAGACACAATGCGCTGGATGAAAAGTGTTGGAAAAATATGACTTCACTGTTGAATTATGGTTGTAGTGGCATGGAGATAATGCAGAAATAAAAGAAAAAAAGCTATAAATAGAAGTAGGGGGTAAGTTATTTATTTTACATTGCATTTGGTTATATGAAGAGATCTTGTGAACTGGCATCCTTGCAAGGAAATTTGTGGAAAATTACATGTGAAGTGGAGAATTGAAAAGATTTTTGAACCAGAGTGGAATAAGTACATAGGCGGAATGGAGGAGATTATTGTTTGGTTGATGCCACAGGTATTTATGTATATTCGGGAAGGCCAGTTTTCTAGGTAGGGTTTATAGAGCTAGGCATGAGGTTTTTGAAGAATTCACAGGAGTGGAAGTGGAGTCAAGGGACTGAGAAGTGTGCAACAAGAGATGCAGGGGAAGAACTGACAAGGGTTTGACGGAAAATTTTTCACTAAGGAAAGGAATGCGAACATTTCACCAAAGAAGGAAAGGGGACAAGGGACAAGGAAATCTAGTTACATCGACAAGGTTCAAGAGGAGTGGTATGCAAGAGATGAAGTTCCCAAATGGTTTGTTTTAATGGGCATGGTGGGGTCTATCATATACGAACTATGGCTATAAGTGACTATACCATTACGATGAGTATCGATATAAAAAGGGATGGTGGTCGTGCTGTTTCCCTACCAGAGAAGAAAGGACACAGGATGATAAACCAATGTATGATACCTCTGTGAAGCCCACCTTGGAGAAGGATGGACTCTACAACCCTAGTGAGTTCCCTATTTTGAAAATTGTGAAGGGTATATGAGTGGCTAATGTCACATGTGTACAAAGAGTATTTTACTTCAAGGGAAGAGATGTGCTTAACTTCTTAGTTGATCTCCAAATACACGGGCCTATTTGCATAGGAGAATTAATGGTTTGATGACTTGAGACAAGGATGGATTTGTCAACGAAAATTAGCCATGAAATAGGAATATAAGAAGAGCTCACAATATTTTGATATCACTAAGATCAACTCCCCAACATGAAGATAAGTAGCGTACCTCCCTCACCAAGATGAATGGGCAAGAGGGCTGACCGCACGTGAATAGAGATGTTTGAAGTTTGTAGGAAGATTTCAAGGAAAAGGAACAATTATCCCCTCTCAACCGTCCTTTCGAAGGAGATCATAAACTTCATGGCACGATGGGGGTCAAAATCTGTATGGCAAAGTCTTTTATAGAATTTTGGAGCTTTTCGTGGCCCGATAGGCTGAATTGCGAGGTCTCGTCGTACCCTAACGAAGATTCTTCCTGCTAAGAGGTTCGAATCATACACGTGTGAATACAATGACGGTACTACATATAAAACAGCTTAGAGAAGTGGTATAAGTTAATTCACGCATTGCATAGGTCGGGAATGAGAATCCTGAACCAAATAGTAGTTGGGGGATGGTGAGGCGAAGTTTGTTGTATACCAACACTTAGACATATGTAGATTCACTCTTTGACAAATGGTACGAAAATGCCCATGGTTGGTAAATTTACATTTTTCCTTCATAGGTAATATCTTCAAAGCAAGGTAAAACACGTTCAAGAAGGCATGGTGATTAGAGAATACTTGTCAGAGATCCACATAAGAATTCACGAGAGAGAGAGAGAGAAGACTAGGATCAAAGGCCCGCCGGGATAGGAAGAACCCGCAAAGGAGGGCACGTTTCATATTATAACTATTTTGTTTTTTTCCGATTTGAGGCATGATGACCGATTTTTAGAAGATGGGAGTGTGGAACACACCAAACGATGCAGATCCTACGCATCATGTATGTATATCTTGGAGGGATCGGATCGAAGTGTTTTACATTTAGCTGAGCTAAGGAAATATGATTAACAATTCAATCAACTATAAGAGGTTTATAGATAGCCCCCAGCCTAGCACACTTACATGTGCTGGCTATGCCGGTGTAAATGGTGGTGGTATTAAAACAGTGGCCTATTTCTGAATAGATAAGTGTGACGGGAAAGTCCCCACCCTATCTTAGGTGTGCTGGATGTATGAGAAGGAGGAGATACGCAATGATTGATATTGTATCTGATCCCTATGCGCATTGGTACTGAATGGACATTATGTAAAGAGCTTCTGTGTTTTAGAGATGGCACGATATTGGCTAAAATCTAAGTTGTAATTGTGAGGTGTAATTGAGTAGTGCATGTTATTAATTCAATCTGTCACGTTTTAAAGCTTGTTCTTCATATATCAAATATATAGAATGCATTTAGAATGAGGGATAGTTATGAGTCTTATCGTTCTACCTTATCACACTAACATCCGGCTCCAACCACCCTAAAGAGGGACCAGGTTATATTTACGATTCAGATGAGCACTCAATCAAGGCTGAGTGAGTGCAGTGCCGACTAGGGTGTATCTCGTCAAGTCTTACGCTGAAATCATTTGTTTCGTTGCCCCGGCCCTCTTTTTTAGTTGTTTTCAGGAGGGCTCCCGATGCAGACAACAGTTACCTCTAACCCGTCTTTCGGATGGCTCCCGATCGCGGCCAGACTATGACACGGTTCCCGTCGTGGATCTGAGTTTAACGATGCCCTTGGGTTCGAACCATCCTCTCTATGCCCGCTTTTCTGCGCTAATTTTTGCAATCTTTCTTGTCGCCTCGCCCTATCTGCGTGGGAGAGAGATAACCACCCCACCCAACCCAAACCCCCCCTCCACACACTGCCCTCAGTGGGACCTTGACCACACGAGCTCGCCCACCCCCCCTTTCTGCCCCCCGGCGTGAGCACCTACTTGTTGCATGAAACCCCCCCCCCGCCACCCTTAACGGCTCGCTTTTATGTAGGCTTTCTCGCCTCCCGTGTGTTCTCTCGCTTTTCGCTCCGTGGGGGCTTTCCTGTTGGTTCTCCTCGTCACCTCCCCTCTCGTCTTCCCTTTGCTGTACCTTTTCTAAGGTAGTGGAATTATAGTTTGTTGTGGTAATCCAAGAGGACGGATATCTGAAGGTATTTTTTTTTCCCAAATGGGATCAAGATCTGATGGACCTTGAACTTAGAGAGTAATCGATGGCAACTAAACTTCACACGTGCGAGGGTAGGACAGGTGTGGTGATAGATAATAGGGACCTAGGGTAGTAGAGAGGTTAGAGAGAGAGAGGTGGCTTAAGAGAATCAGGGTGCAGATGGAAATAGCGAAGCAGTGTTCCCATCCAAAAAATATGGCATTGAGGAGAGAGATGGATCATGAAGGATTATAGCCATGTAGAAGAAGATGTGAGCCAGAGCATCAAGAAACTCCCCTCATCTTGGAAAAAAATGATAGGGATCCCCCCTCATCCTCAACACAGAGAAGTGACTAGTAGAGACTACCTGGGCCAGGGCATGCATATTAATCCATCTAGGGACCGATAGCCCTTACCTTTGTTTTCTAGTATCTAGTATGACAAGTAACCAACAAGCTAACTTTGGAAGTAGGCGAGCAGTTGTAAGTCATTGAAGTAAGTACTCAAGGGCAAGATGGACCTATTCAATGGTATTTTTCTGGAGGACATTTTAGGGCATCTCCGCCACAGAATGTGAGCGCGCAGAAATGTTGGATCCAATCTGGAAGTGGAAAATACCTCCACAGAGTGTAGGGGTTTTAGTAAGTACTACTGTAGAGCACATGGGAGTACATATCTAGGTCCTATTAATAGCTACAAGTGGGGAACATGAGGTATAGGTGGTTCTAGTGCTGGTGATCTAGTGGTTCTTGAGGTAGAGGGAACACAGGAGTTCTGGGTCCGGTGGTCAAGGTCCCATCAACCACAAATATCTATATGGAGATGATCTTCATCTCCGGAATATAGAGTGATAGAGGATACTACCACAAGTGCATGTGTGTATCTTGTGGACACACTAAAGGGTTAATGCTTTAGAGCATAGTAAAGTCAATTTACTACTTACATTACAGGGACGTGCATGCAGCTGGTATAGAAAGTTTGACCCTGATCAAACTGCCCATGGATTAGGTTAGATTGAAGAAGCTTTCTTGAAAAGAGTTCCATATCTCGAAGTTTGATCAGAAGAGTGTAGTAGTGCACTCAAGGATATCAAGCAATGGAACTATTGAGAGTGTACGGAGTATGATTGCTCATTTTAGACACTTCTATCTAAGCTACTTATTTATTACACTAACAAACATGCAGAATGGTCATGGGGGATGATTACACCATTTAGAGGCGCTCTCACATTAAGGCCTACACTGATCACACAAAGCACTAGAAGAATTCTGTACATTGCTAAGAAGTTGGGAGCAGTGACACTGGCATTAGTCATTTTAGCGGCACAAATTACAGTTATGGCAACAAAGTAGTTAGAGAAGCTATCAACAAATTCAGCCCAGAAACATGC